>JAGIQG010000030.1:14250442-17068530 GCA_024679065.1 Sphyrna mokarran | reverse complement strand
ACAGCAGCGTTGGAGAGTCTGTTTAGCAGCGTTGGAGAGTCTGTACAGCAGCGTTGGAGAGTCTGTACAGCAGTGTCAGAGAGTCTGTACAGCAGCGTCACAGAGTCTGTACAGCAGCCTCGGAGAGTCTGTACAGCAGCATCGGAGAGTCTGTACAGCAGCGTCACAGAGTCTGTACAGCAGCGTCACAGAGTCTGTACAGCAGCGTCACAGAGTCTGTACATCAGCGTCGGAGAGTCTGTACAGCAGCGTCGGTGTGTCTGTACAGCAGCGTTGGAGAATGTGTACAGCAGCGTCGGAGAGTCTGTACAGCAGCATCAGAGAGTCTGTACAGGCAGCGTTGGAGGATGTGTACAGCAGCATCGGAGAGTCTGTACAGCAGTGTCGGTGTGTCTGTACAGCAGCGTTGGAGAATGTGTACAGCAGCGTCGGAGAGTCTGTACAGCAGCATCAGAGAGTCTGTACAGGCAGCGTTGGAGGATGTGTACAGCAGCATCGGAGAGTCTGTACAGGCAGAGATGGACAATGTGTACAGCAGCATTGGAGAGACTGTTTAGCAGCGTTGGAGAGTCTGTACAGCAGCGTTGGAGAGTCTGTACAGCAGTGTCAGAGAGTCTGTACAGCAGCGTCACAGAGTCTGTACAGCAGCCTCGAAGAGTCTGTACAGCAGCATCGGAGAGTCTGTACAGCAGCGTCACAGAGTCTGTACAGCAGCGTCACAGAGTCTGTACAGCAGCGTCACAGAGTCTGTACATCAGCGTCGGAGAGTCTGTACAGCAGCGTCGGTGTGTCTGTACAGCAGCGTTGGAGAATGTGTACAGCAGCGTCGGAGAGTCTGTACAGCAGCATCAGAGAGTCTGTACAGGCAGCGTTGGAGGATGTGTACAGCAGCATCGGAGAGTCTGTACAGGCAGAGATGGAGAATGTGTACAGCAGCGTTGGAGAGACTGTTTAGCAGCGTTGGAGAGTCAGTACAGCAGCGTTGGAGAGTCTGTACAGCAGCGTTGGAGAGTCTGTACAGCAGCGTTCGAGAGTCTGTACAGCAGTGTCGCAGAGTCTGTACAGCAGCGTCACAGAGTCTGTAGAGCAGCCTCGGAGAGTCTGTACAGCAGCATCGGAGAGTCTGTACAGCAGCATCGGAGAGTCTGTACAGCAGCGTCACAGAGTCTGTACAGCAGCCTCGGAGAGTCTGTACAGCAGTGTCAGAAAGTCTGTACAGCAGCGTCACAGAGTCTGTACAGCAGGGTCAGACAGTCTGTACATCAGCGTCACAGAGTCTGTACAGCAGCCTCGGAGAGTCTATACAGCATCGTCACAGAGTGTGTACAGCAGGGTCGGAGAGTCTGTACAGCAGCGTTGGAGAGTCTCTACAGGCAGCATTGGAGCACTGTACAGAGTCTGTACAGCAGCATCGGAGAGTCTGTACAGCAGCGTCACAGAGTCTGTACAGCAGCGTCACAGAGTCTGTACAGCAGCCTCGGAGACTCTGTACAGCAGCGTCACAGAGTCTGTACAGCAGCGTCACAGAGTCGTACAGCAGCCTCGGAGAGTCTGTACAGCAGCGTCGGAGAGTCTGTACATCAGTGTCACAGAGTCTGTACAGCAGCGTCACAGAGTTGTACAGCAGCCTCGGAGAGTCTGTACAGCAGCGTCGGAGAATGTGTACAGCAGCGTTGGAGAGTCTGTACAGCATCGTTACAGAGTGTGTACAGCAGGGTCGGAGAGTCTGTACAGCAGCGTTGGAGAGTCTCTACAGGCAGCATTGGAGAATGTGTACAGCAGCGTCAGAGAGTCTATACAGGCAGCGTTGGAGAATGTGTACAGCAGCATCGGAGAGTCTGTACAGCAGCGTCACAGAGTCTGTACAGCAGCGTCACAGAGTCGGTACAGCAGCGTCACAGAGTCGGTACCGCAGCGTCACAGAGTCTGTACAGCAGCCTCGGAGAGTCTGTACAGCAGCGTCACAGAGTCTATACAGCAGCATCACAGAGTCTGTACAGCAGCGTCACACAGTCTGTACAGCAGCGTCACAGAGTCAGTACAGCAGCGTCACAGAGTCAGTGCAGCAGCGTCAGAAAGTCTTTACAGCAGCGTCGGACTGTCTGTACAGGCACCGTTGGAGAATGTGTACAGCCGCGTTGGAGAGTCTGTACAGCAGCGTTGGAGAATGCGTACAGCAGCATTGGAGAGTCTGTACAGCAGCGTTGGAGAATGTGTACAGCAGTGTCGGAGAGTCTGTACAGCAGGGTCGGAGAGTCTGTACTGGCAGCGTTGGAGAATGTGTACAGCAGCGTCGGAGAGTCTGTACAGGCAGCGGTGGAGAATGTATACAGCAGCGTTAGAGAGACTGTACAGCAGCGTTGGAGAGTCTGTACAGTATCCTCACAGAGTCTGTACAACAGCATTAGAGAATGTGTACAGCAGCGTTGGAGAGTCTGTACAGCATCATCACAGAGTCTGTACAGCAGGGTCGGAGACTCTCTACAGCAGCGTCAGAGAGTCTGTACAGCAGTATCACAGAGTCTGTACATCAGCGTCGGAGAGTCTGTACAGCAGCGTCGGTGTGTCTGTACAGCAGCGTTGGAGAATGTGTACAGCAGCGTCAGAGATGCTGTACAGCAGGGTCAGAGAGTCTGTCCAGCAGATTCGGAGAGTTTGTACAGCAGCTTCGGAGAGTCCGTACAGCAGCTTTGGAGATTCTCTACAGCAGCTTCGGAGAGTCTGTACGGCAGCGTCACAGAGTCTGTACAACAGCGTCGGACAGTTTGTACATCAAGATCGGAGATCCTGTACATCAGCATCACAGAGTCTGTGCAGCAGGGTCAGAGAATCTGTACAACAGCGTCAGAGAGTCTGTACAGCAGCATCATAGAGTCTGTACAACAGCGTCGGAGAGTCTATACAGCAGGGTCGGAGAGTCTGTACAGCAGTGTCGGAGAGTCTGTACAGCAGCGTCGGAGAATATGTACAGCAGGGTCGGAGAGACTGTACAGCAGCGTCATAGAGTCTGTACAGCAGCCTCGGAGAGTCTGTACAGCAGCATCGGAGAGTCTGTACAGCAGCGTCACAGAGTCTGCACAGCAGCCTCGGAGAGTCTGTACAGCAGAGTCAGAGAGTCTGTACAGCAGCGTCAGAGAGTCTGTACAGCAGCGTCACAGAGTCTGTACAGCAGCCTCGGAGAGTCTGTACAGCAGCGTCGGAGAGTCTGTACAGCACCGAAGGAGAGACTGTACAGCAGCATCGGAGAGTCTGTACAGCAGCGTCACAGAGTCTGTGTAACAGCGTCGGAGAGTCTGTACAACAGCGTCAGAGAGTCTGTACAGCAGCCTCACAAAGTCTGTACAGCAGCGTCACAGAGTCTGTACATCAGCGTTGGAGAGTCTGTACAGCAGCGTCGCTGTGTCTGTACAGCAGCGTTGGCGAATGTGTACAGCAGCGTTGGAGAGTCTGTACAGCAGCGTTGGAGAATGTGTACAGCAGCGTCAGAGAGTCTGTACAGGCAGCGTTGGAGAATGTGTACAGCAGCGTCGGAGAGTCTGTACAGGCAGCGTTGGAGAATGTATACAGCAGCGTTAGAGAGACTGTACAGCAGCGTTAGAGAGTCTGTACAGTATCCTCACAGAGTCTGTACAACAGCATTACAGAATGTGTACAGCAGCATTGGAGAGTCTGTACAGCATCATCACAGAGTCTGTACAGCAGGGTCGGAGACTCTCTACAGCAGCATCAGAGAGTCTGTACAGCAGCGTCACAGAGTCTGTACATCAGCGTCGGAGAGTCTGTACAGCAGCATCGGAGTCTCTGTACAGCAGCGTTGGAGAATGTGTACAGCAGCGTCGGAGAGTCTGTACAGCAGCATCAGAGAGTCTGTACAGGCAGCGTTGCAGAATGTGTACAGCAGCATCGGAGAGTCTGTACACGCAGAGATGGAGAATGTGTACAGCAGCGTTGGAGAGACTGTTTAGCAGCATTGGAGAGTCTGTACAGCAGCGTTGGAGACTCTGTACAGCAGCGTTGGAGAGTCTGTACAGCAGCGTTGCAGAGTCTGTACAGCAGCGTTGGAGAGTCTGTACAGCAGTGTTGGAGAGTCTGTACAGCAGCGTCACAGAGTCTGTACAGCAGCCTCGGAGAGTCTGTACAGCAGCATCGGAGAGTCTGTACAGCAGCGTCACAGAGTCTGTACAGCAGCATCACAGAGTCTGTACAGCAGCCTCGGAGAGTCTGTACAGCAGCGTCAGAGAGTCTGTACAGCAGCGTCACAGAGTCTGTACAGCAGCGTCACAGAGTCTGTACAGCAGCCTCGGAGAGTTGTACAGCAGCGTCACAGAGTCTGTACAGCAGCGTCACAGAGTCTGTACAGCAGCCTCGGAGAGTTGTACAGCAGCGTCAGAAAGTCTGTACAGCAGCGTCACAGAGTCTGTACAGCAGCGTCACAGAGTCGGTACAGCAGCGTCACAGAGTCGGTACCGCAGCGTCACAGAGTCTGTACAGCAGCCTCGGAGAGTCTGTACAGCAGCGTCACAGAGTCTATACAGCAGCATCACAGAGTCTGTACAGCAGCGTCACACAGTCTGTACAGCAGCGTCACAGAGTCAGTACAGCAGCGTCACAGAGTCAGTGCAGCAGCGTCAGAAAGTCTTTACAGCAGCGTCGGACTGTCTGTACAGGCACCGTTGGAGAATGTGTACAGCCGCGTTGGAGAGTCTGTACAGCAGCGTTGGAGAATGCGTACAGCAGCATTGGAGAGTCTGTACAGCAGCGTTGGAGAATGTGTACAGCAGTGTCGGAGAGTCTGTACAGCAGGGTCGGAGAGTCTGTACTGGCAGCGTTGGAGAATGTGTACAGCAGCGTCGGAGAGTCTGTACAGGCAGCGGTGGAGAATGTATACAGCAGCGTTAGAGAGACTGTACAGCAGCGTTGGAGAGTCTGTACAGTATCCTCACAGAGTCTGTACAACAGCATTAGAGAATGTGTACAGCAGCGTTGGAGAGTCTGTACAGCATCATCACAGAGTCTGTACAGCAGGGTCGGAGACTCTCTACAGCAGCGTCAGAGAGTCTGTACAGCAGTATCACAGAGTCTGTACATCAGCGTCGGAGAGTCTGTACAGCAGCGTCGGTGTGTCTGTACAGCAGCGTTGGAGAATGTGTACAGCAGCGTCAGAGATGCTGTACAGCAGGGTCAGAGAGTCTGTCCAGCAGATTCGGAGAGTTTGTACAGCAGCTTCGGAGAGTCCGTACAGCAGCTTTGGAGATTCTCTACAGCAGCTTCGGAGAGTCTGTACGGCAGCGTCACAGAGTCTGTACAACAGCGTCGGACAGTTTGTACATCAAGATCGGAGATCCTGTACATCAGCATCACAGAGTCTGTGCAGCAGGGTCAGAGAATCTGTACAACAGCGTCAGAGAGTCTGTACAGCAGCATCATAGAGTCTGTACAACAGCGTCGGAGAGTCTATACAGCAGGGTCGGAGAGTCTGTACAGCAGTGTGGGAGAGTCTGTACAGCAGCGTCGGAGAATATGTACAGCAGGGTCGGAGAGACTGTACAGCAGCGTCATAGAGTCTGTACAGCAGCCTCGGAGAGTCTGTACAGCAGCATCGGAGAGTCTGTACAGCAGCGTCACAGAGTCTGCACAGCAGCCTCGGAGAGTCTGTACAGCAGAGTCAGAGAGTCTGTACAGCAGCGTCAGAGAGTCTGTACAGCAGCGTCACAGAGTCTGTACAGCAGCCTCGGAGAGTCTGTACAGCAGAGTCTGTACAGCAGCCTCGGAGAGTCTGTACAGCACCGAAGTAGAGACTGTACAGCAGCATCGGAGAGTCTGTACAGCAGCGTCACAGAGTCTGTACAGCAGCCTCGGAGACTCTGTACAGCAGCGTCACAGAGTCTGTACAGCAGCGTCACAGAGTCTGTACAGCAGCCTCGGAGAGTCTGTACAGCACCGAAGTAGAGACTGTACAGCAGCATCGGAGAGTCTGTACAGCAGCGTCACAGAGTCTGTACAGCAGCCTCGGAGACTCTGTACAGCAGCGTCACAGAGTCTGTACAGCAGCGTCACAGAGTCTGTACAGCAGCCTCGGAGAGTCTGTACAGCAGCGTCGGAGAGTCTGTACATCAGCGTCACAGAGTCTGTACAGCAGCGTCACAGAGTTGTACAGCAGCCTCGGAGAGTCTGTACAGCAGCGTCGGAGAATGTGTACAGCAGCGTTGGAGAGTCTGTACAGCATCGTTACAGAGTGTGTACAGCAGGGTCGGAGAGTCTGTACAGCAGCGTTGGAGAGTCTCTACAGGCAGCATTGGAGAATGTGTACAGCAGCGTCAGAGAGTCTATACAGGCAGCGTTGGAGAATGTGTACAGCAGCATCGGAGAGTCTGTACAGCAGCGTCACAGAGTCTGTACAGCAGCGTCACAGAGTCGGTACAGCAGCGTCACAGAGTCGGTACCGCAGCGTCACAGAGTCTGTACAGCAGCCTCGGAGAGTCTGTACAGCAGCGTCACAGAGTCTATACAGCAGCATCACAGAGTCTGTACAGCAGCGTCACACAGTCTGTACAGCAGCGTCACAGAGTCAGTACAGCAGCGTCACAGAGTCAGTGCAGCAGCGTCAGAAAGTCTTTACAGCAGCGTCGGACTGTCTGTACAGGCACCGTTGGAGAATGTGTACAGCCGCGTTGGAGAGTCTGTACAGCAGCGTTGGAGAATGCGTACAGCAGCATTGGAGAGTCTGTACAGCAGCGTTGGAGAATGTGTACAGCAGTGTCGGAGAGTCTGTACAGCAGGGTCGGAGAGTCTGTACTGGCAGCGTTGGAGAATGTGTACAGCAGCGTCGGAGAGTCTGTACAGGCAGCGGTGGAGAATGTATACAGCAGCGTTAGAGAGACTGTACAGCAGCGTTGGAGAGTCTGTACAGTATCCTCACAGAGTCTGTACAACAGCATTAGAGAATGTGTACAGCAGCGTTGGAGAGTCTGTACAGCATCATCACAGAGTCTGTACAGCAGGGTCGGAGACTCTCTACAGCAGCGTCAGAGAGTCTGTACAGCAGTATCACAGAGTCTGTACATCAGCGTCGGAGAGTCTGTACAGCAGCGTCGGTGTGTCTGTACAGCAGCGTTGGAGAATGTGTACAGCAGCGTCAGAGATGCTGTACAGCAGGGTCAGAGAGTCTGTCCAGCAGATTCGGAGAGTTTGTACAGCAGCTTCGGAGAGTCCGTACAGCAGCTTTGGAGATTCTCTACAGCAGCTTCGGAGAGTCTGTACGGCAGCGTCACAGAGTCTGTACAACAGCGTCGGACAGTTTGTACATCAAGATCGGAGATCCTGTACATCAGCATCACAGAGTCTGTGCAGCAGGGTCAGAGAATCTGTACAACAGCGTCAGAGAGTCTGTACAGCAGCATCATAGAGTCTGTACAACAGCGTCGGAGAGTCTACACAGCAGGGTCGGAGAGTCTGTACAGCAGTGTCGGAGAGTCTGTACAGCAGCGTCGGAGAATATGTACAGCAGGGTCGGAGAGACTGTACAGCAGCGTCATAGAGTCTGTACAGCAGCCTCGGAGAGTCTGTACAGCAGCATCGGAGAGTCTGTACAGCAGCGTCACAGAGTCTGCACAGCAGCCTCGGAGAGTCTGTACAGCAGAGTCAGAGAGTCTGTACAGCAGCGTCAGAGAGTCTGTACAGCAGCGTCACAGAGTCTGTACAGCAGCCTCGGAGAGTCTGTACAGCAGCGTCGGAGAGTCTGTACAGCACCGAAGGAGAGACTGTACAGCAGCATCGGAGAGTCTGTACAGCAGCGTCACAGAGTCTGTGTAACAGCGTCGGAGAGTCTGTACAACAGCGTCAGAGAGTCTGTACAGCAGCCTCACAAAGTCTGTACAGCAGCGTCACAGAGTCTGTACATCAGCGTTGGAGAGTCTGTACAGCAGCGTCGCTGTGTCTGTACAGCAGCGTTGGCGAATGTGTACAGCAGCGTTGGAGAGTCTGTACAGCAGCGTTGGAGAATGTGTACAGCAGCGTCAGAGAGTCTGTACAGGCAGCGTTGGAGAATGTGTACAGCAGCGTCGGAGAGTCTGTACAGGCAGCGTTGGAGAATGTATACAGCAGCGTTAGAGAGACTGTACAGCAGCGTTAGAGAGTCTGTACAGTATCCTCACAGAGTCTGTACAACAGCATTACAGAATGTGTACAGCAGCATTGGAGAGTCTGTACAGCATCATCACAGAGTCTGTACAGCAGGGTCGGAGACTCTCTACAGCAGCATCAGAGAGTCTGTACAGCAGCGTCACAGAGTCTGTACATCAGCGTCGGAGAGTCTGTACAGCAGCATCGGAGTCTCTGTACAGCAGCGTTGGAGAATGTGTACAGCAGCGTCGGAGAGTCTGTACAGCAGCATCAGAGAGTCTGTACAGGCAGCGTTGCAGAATGTGTACAGCAGCATCGGAGAGTCTGTACACGCAGAGATGGAGAATGTGTACAGCAGCGTTGGAGAGACTGTTTAGCAGCATTGGAGAGTCTGTACAGCAGCGTTGGAGACTCTGTACAGCAGCGTTGGAGAGTCTGTACAGCAGCGTTGCAGAGTCTGTACAGCAGCGTTGGAGAGTCTGTACAGCAGTGTTGGAGAGTCTGTACAGCAGCGTCACAGAGTCTGTACAGCAGCCTCGGAGAGTCTGTACAGCAGCATCGGAGAGTCTGTACAGCAGCGTCACAGAGTCTGTGAGTCTGTACAGCAGCATCGGAGAGTCTGTACAGCAGCGTCACAGAGTCTGTACAGCAGCGTCAGAGAGTCTGTACAGCAGGGTCAGAGAGTCTGTACAGCAGCGTCACAGAGTCTGTACAGCAGCCTCAGAGAGTCTGTACAGCAGCATCGGACAGTCTGTACAGCAGCGTCACAAACTCTGTACAGCAGCGTCACAAAGTCTGTACAGCAGCGTCAGAGAGTCTGTACAGCAGTGTCGGAGAGTCTGTACAGCAGCGTCACAGAGTCTGTACAGCAGCGTCACAGAGTCTGTACAGCAGCCTCGGAGAGTCTGTACAGCAGCCTCGGAGAGTCTGTACAGCAGGGTCGGAGAGTCTGTACAGCAGCGTCAGAAAGTTTGTACAGCAGCGTCGGAGAGTCTGTACAGCAACGTCGGAGAGTCTGTACAGTGGCGTCGGAGAGTCTGTACAGCGGCGTCGGAGAGTCTATACACCAGTGTCACACAGTCTGTACAGCAGCGTCACACAGTCTGTACAGCAGCGTCGGACAGTCTGTACAGCAGCGTCAGAGAGTCTGTACAGCAGCGTCAGAGAGTCTGTACAGCAGCGTTGGAGAGTCTGTACAGAAGCGTCAGAGAGTCTGTACAGCACCGAAGGAGAGACTGTACAGCAGCATCGGAGAGTCTGTGCAGCAGCGTCACAGAGTCTGTGTAACAGCGTCGGAGAGTCTGTACAGCAGGGTCGGAGAGTCTGTACAGCAGCATCACAGAGTCTGTACAACAGCGTCGGAGAGTCTGTACAGCAGGGTCGGAGAGTCTGTACAGCAGGGTCGGAGAGTCTGTACAACAGCGTCGGAGAGTCTGTACAGCAGCATCACAGTGTCTGTACAGCAGGAGACTCTGTACAGCAGCCTCGGAGAGTATGTACAGTAGCATCGGAGAGTCTCTACAACAGCGTCGGAGAGTCTGTACGACAACATTGGAGAGTCTGTACAGCAGCGTCACAGAGTCTGTACAGCAGGGTCACAGAGTCTGTACAGCAGGGTCAGAGAGTCTGTAGAGCAGCCTCGGAGAGTCTGTACAACAGTGTCGGAGAGTCTGTACAAAAGCGTCGCAAAGTCTGTACAGCAGGGTCGGAGAGTCTGTACAGCAGCGTCACAGAGTCTGCACAACAGCGTCACAGAGTCTGTGCAACAGCATCGGAGAGTCTGTACAACAGTGTTGGAGAGTCTGTACAAAAGCGTCGGAGAGTCTGTACAGCAGCGTCACAGAGTCTGTACAACAGCGTCGGAGAGTCTGTACAGCAGCGTCGGAGATTCTATACAGCAGCGTCGGAGAGTGTAGAGAAACGTCAGAGAGTCTGTACAGCAGGGTCAGAGAGTCTGTCCAGCAGATTCGGAGAGTTTGTACAGCAGCTTCGGAGAGTCCGTACAGCAGCTTTGGAGATTCTCTACAGCAGCTTCGGAGAGTCTGTACGGCAGCGTCACAGAGTCTGTACAACAGCGTCGGACAGTTTGTACATCAAGATCGGAGATCCTGTACAGCAGCATCACAGAGTCTGTGCAGCAGGGTCAGAGAATCTGTACAACAGCGTCAGAGAGTCTGTACAGCAGCATCATAGAGTCTGTACAACAGCGTCGGAGAGTCTATACAGCAGGGTCGGAGAGTCTGTACAGCAGCGTCGGAGAGTCTGTACAGCAGCGTCGGAGAATATGTACAGCAGGGTCGGAGAGTCTGTACAGCAGCGTTGGAGAGTCTGTACAGGCAGCATTGGAGAATGTGTACAGCAGCGTACAGACTGTGTACAGGCATCGTTGGAGAATGTGTACAGCAGCGTTGGAGAGGCTGTACAGCAGCGTTGCAGTGTCTGTACAGCAGTGTTGGAGAATGTGTACAGCAGCGTTGGAGACTCCGTACAGCATCGTCACAGAGTGTGTACAGCAGGGTCGGAGAGTCTGTACAGCTGCGTTGGAGAGTCTGCACAGGCAGCGTTGCAGAATGTGTACAGCAGTGTCGGAGAGTCTGTACAGCAGCATTGGAGAATGTGTACAGCAGCGTCACAGAGTCTGTACAGGCAGCGTTGGAGAGTCTGTACAGGCAGCGTTGGAGAATGTGTACAGCAGCGTTGGAGAGTCTGTACAGCAGTGTTGCAGAATGTGTACAGCAGCATTGGAGAGTCTGTACAGCAGGGTCAGAGAGTCTGTACAGGCAGCGTTGGAGAAGGTGTACAGGCTGTACAGTCTGTACAGGCAGTGTTGGAGATTCTGTACAGCAGCGTAACAGATCTGTACAGCAGGGTCGGAGAGTCTGTACAGCAGCGTCGGAGAGTCTGTACAGCAGCGTCACAGTGTCTGTACAGGCAGCATTGGAGAATGTGTACAGCAGTTCTGGAGAGTCTGTACAGGCAGCGTTGGAGAGTCTGTACAGGCAGCGTTGGAGAATGTGTACAGCAGCGTTGGAGAGTCTGTACAGCAGTGTTGCAGAATGTGTACAGCAGCATTGGAGAGTCTGTACAGCAGGGTCAGAGAGTCTGTACAGGCAGCGTTGGAGAAGGTGTACAGGCTGTACAGTCTGTACAGGCAGTGTTGGAGATTCTGTACAGCAGCGTAACAGATCTGTACAGCAGGGTCGGAGAGTCTGTACAGCAGCGTCGGAGAGTCTGTACAGCAGCGTCATAGTGTCTGTACAGGCAGCATTGGAGAATGTGTACAGCAGTTCTGGAGAGTCTGTACAGGCAGCGTTGGAGAATGTGTACAGCAGCGTCGGAGAGTCTGTACAGCAGGGTCGGAGAGTCTGTACAGGCAACGTTGGAGAATGTGTACAGCAGGGTCTGAGACTCTGTACAGGCAGCGTTGGAGAATGTGTGCAGCAGCGTTGCAGAGACTGTACGGCAGCGTTGGAGAGTCTGCGCAGCAGCGTTGGAAAGTCTGTACAGCAGTGTTGGAGAATGTGTACAGCAGCGTTGGAGACTCTGTACAGCATCGTCACAGAGTGTGTACAGCAGGGTCGGAGAGTCTGTACAGCTGCGTTGGAGAGTCTGTACAGGCAGCATTGGAGAATGTGTACAGCAGCTTCGGAGAGTCTGTACAGGCAGCGTTGGAGAATGCGCACAGCAGCGTCGGAGAGTCTGTACAGACAGCGTTGGAGAATGTGTACAGCAGCATTGGAGAGTCTGTACAGCAGCGTCACAGAGTCTGTACAGCAGCGTCACAGACTCTGTACAGCAGCCTCGGAGAGTCTGTACAGCAGCGTCACAGAGTCAGTACAGCAGCATCGGAAAGTCTTTACAGCAGCGTTGGAGACCCTGTACAGGCAGCATTGGAGAATGTGTACAGCAGCGTTGGAGAGTCTGTACAGCATCATCCCAGAGTCTGTACAGCAGGGGCGGAGACTCTCTACAGCAGGGTCGGAGACTCTCTACAGCAGCATCACAGAGTCTGTACAGCAGCGTCACAGAGTCTGTACATCAGTGTCGGAGAGTCTGTACAGCAGCGTCGGAGAGTCTGGACAGCAGCGTCGGACAGTCTGGACAGCAGCATCGGACAGTCTGGACAGCAGCGTCGGACAGTCTGTACAGCAGCGTTGGAGAGTCTGTACAGCAGCGTTAGAGAGTCTGTACAGCAGCGGCAGAGAGTCTGTGCAGCAACGTCGAGAGTCTGTACAGCAGTGTCGGAGAGTCTGTACAGCAGTGTCGGAGAGTCTGTACAGCAGCGTCACAGAGTCTGTACAGCAGCGGCAGAGAATCTGTGCAGCAACGTCGAGAGTCTGTACAGCAGTGTCGGAGAGTCTGTACAGCAGTGTCGGAGAGTCTGTACAGCAGCATCACAGAGTCTGTACAGCAGCATCACAGAGTCTGTACAGTAGCCTCGGAGAGTCTGTACAGCAGCCTCGGAGAGTCTGTACAGCAGCGTCACAGAGTCTGTACAGCAGCGTCACAGAGTCTGTACAGCAGCGTCGGAGAGTCTGTACAGCAGGGTCAGACAGTCTGTACACCAGCGTCACAGAGTCTGTACAGCAGCCTCGGAGAGTCTGTACAGCAGCATCGGACAGTCTGTACAGCAGCGTCACAAACTCTGTACAGCAGCGTCACAAAGTCTGTACAGCAGCGTCAGAGAGTCTGTACAGCAGTGTCGGAGAGTCTGTACAGCAGCGTCACAGAGTCTGTACAGCAGCGTCACAGAGTCTGTACAGCAGCCTCGGAGAGTGTGTACAGCAGCCTCGGAGAGTCTGTATAGCAGCGTCGGAGAGTCTGTACAGCAGCCTCACGGAGTCTGTACAGCAGCGGCAGAGAGTCTGTGCAGCAACGTCGAGAGTCTGTACAGCAGTGTCGGAGAGTCTGTACAGCAGTGTCGGAGAGTCTGTACAGCAGCGTCACAGACTCTGTGCAGCAGCGTCACAGAGTCTGTACAGCAGCCTCGGAGAGTCTGTACAGCAGCCTCGGAGAGTCTGTACAGCAGCGTCACAGAGTCTGTACAGCAGCGTCACAGAGTCTGTACAGCAGCGTCGGAGAGTCTGTACAGCAGGGTCAGACAGTCTGTACACCAGCGTCACAGAGTCTGTACAGCAGCGTCACAGAGTCTGTACAGCAGCCTCGGAGAGTCTGTACAGCAGCATCGGACAGTCTGTACAGCAGCGTCACAAACTCTGTACAGCAGCGTCACAAAGTCTGTACAGCAGCGTCAGAGAGTCTGTACAGCAGTGTCGGAGAGTCTGTACAGCAGCGTCACAGAGTCTGTACAGCAGCGTCACAGAGTCTGTACAGCAGCCTCGGAGAGTCTGTACAGCGGCCTCGGAGAGTCTGTATGGCAGCGTCGGAGAGTCTGTATAGCAGCGTCGGAGAGTCTGTACAGCAGCGTCACGGAGTCTGTACAGCAGCAGCAGAGAGTCTGTGCAGCAACGTCGAGAGTCTGTACAGCAGGGTCGGAGAGTCTGTACAGCAGCATCGGAAAGTTTGTACAGCAGCGTCGGAGAGTCTGTACAGCAGCGTCGGACAGTCTGAACAGCAGCGTCGGAGAGTCTGTACAGCAGCGTCGGAGAGTCTGTACAGCAGCGTCGGAGAGTCTATACACCAGTGTCACACAGTCTGTACAGCAGCGTCACACAGTCTGTACAGCAGCATCGGACAGTCTGTACAGCAGCGTCAGAGAGTCTGTACAGCAGCGTTGGAGAGTCTGTACAGCAGCGTCAGAGAGTCTGTACAGCACCGAAGGAGAGACTGTACAGCAGCATCGGAGAGTCTGTGCAGCAGCGTCACAGAGTCTGTGTAACAGCGTCGGAGAGTCTGTACAGCAGGGTCGGAGAGTCTGTACAGCAGCATCACAGAGTCTGTACAACAGCGTCGGAGAGTCTGTACAGCAGGGTCGGAGAGTCTGTACAGCAGGGTCGGAGAGTCTGTACAACAGCGTCGGAGAGTCTGTACAGCAGCATCACAGTGTCTGTACAGCAGGAGACTCTGTACAGCAGCCTCGGAGAGTATGTACAGTAGCATCGGAGAGTCTCTACAACAGCGTCGGAGAGTCTGTACGACAACATTGGAGAGTCTGTACAGCAGCGTCACAGAGTCTGTACAGCAGGGTCACAGAGTCTGTACAGCAGGGTCAGAGAGTCTGTAGAGCAGCCTCGGAGAGTCTGTACAACAGTGTCGGAGAGTCTGTACAAAAGCGTCGCAAAGTCTGTACAGCAGGGTCGGAGAGTCTGTACAGCAGCGTCACAGAGTCTGCACAACAGCGTCACAGAGTCTGTACAACAGCATCGGAGAGTCTGTACAACAGTGTTGGAGAGTCTGTACAAAAGCGTCGGAGAGTCTGTACAGCAGCGTCACAGAGTCTGTACAACAGCGTCGGAGAGTCTGTACAGCAGCGTCGGAGATTCTATACAGCAGCGTCGGAGAGTGTAGAGAAACGTCAGAGAGTCTGTACAGCAGGGTCAGAGAGTCTGTCCAGCAGATTCGGAGAGTTTGTACAGCAGCTTCGGAGAGTCTGTACAGCAGCTTTGGAGATTCTCTACAGCAGCTTCGGAGAGTCTGTACGGCAGCGTCACAGAGTCTGTACAACAGCGTCGGACAGTTTGTACATCAAGATCGGAGATCCTGTACATCAGCATCACAGAGTCTGTGCAGCAGGGTCAGAGAATCTGTACAACAGCGTCGGAGAGTCTATACAGCAGGGTCGGAGAGTCTGTACAGCAGCGTCGGAGAGTCTGTACAGCAGCGTCGGAGAATATGTACAGCAGGGTCGGAGAGTCTGTATAGCAGCGTCACAGAGTCTGTACAGCAGCCTCGGAGAGTCTGTACTGCAGCATCGGAGAGTCTGTACAGCAGCGTCACAGAGTCTGTACAGCAGCCTCGGAGAGTCTGTACAGCAGCGTCAGAGAGTCTGTACAGCAGCGTCTCAGAGTCTGTACAGCAGCGTCACAGAGTCTGTACAGCAGCCTCGGAGAGTCTGTACAGCAGCGTCGGAGAGTGTAGAGAAACGTCGGAGAGTCTGTACAGCAGGGTCAGAGAGTCTGTCCAGCAGATTCGGAGAGTTTGTACAGCAGCTTCGGAGAGTCTGCACAGCAGCTTTGGAGATTCTCTACAGCAGCTTCGGAGAGTCTGTACGACAGCGTCACAGAGTCTGTACAACAGCATCGGACAGTTTGTACATCAAGATCGGAGATTCTGTACAGCAGCATCACAGAGTCTGTGCAGCAGGGTCAGAGAATCTGTACAACAGCGTCAGAGAGTCTGTACAGCAGCATCATAGAGTCTGTACAACAGCGTCGGAGAGTCTACACAGCAGGGTCAGAGAGTCTATACAGCAGCGTCGGAGAGTCTGTACAGCAGCGTCGGAGAATATGTACAGCAGGGTCGGAGAATATGTACAGCAGAGCCGGAGAGTCTGTACAGCAGCGTCACAGAGTCTGTACAGCAGCCTCGGAGAGTCTGTACAGCAGCATTGGAGAGTCTGTACAGCAGCGTCACAGAGTCTGTACAGCAGCCTCGGAGAGTCTGTACAGCAGCATCGGAGAGTCTGTACAGCAGCGTCACAGAGTCTGTACAGCAGCCTCGGAGAGTCTGTACAGCAGCGTCACAGAGTCTGTACAGCAGCCTCAGAGAGTCTGTACAGCAGCCTCGGAGAGTCTGTACAGCAGCGTCGGAGAGTCTGTACAGCAGCGTCACAGAGTCTGTACAGCAGCGTCACAGAGTCTGTACAGCAGCGTCAGAGAGTCTGTGCAGCAACGTCAAGAGTCTGTACAGCAGGGTCGGAGAGTCTGTACAGCAGCGTCGGAAAGTTTGTACAGCAGCGTCGGAGAGTCTGTACAGCAGCGTCGGACAGTCTGAACAGCAGCGTCAGACAGTCTGTACAGCAGCGTCGGAGAGTCTGTACAGCAGCGTTGGAGCGTCTGTACAGCAGCGTCACAGAGTCTGTACAGCAGCCTCGGAGATTCTGTACAGCAGCGTCAGAGAGTCTGTACAGCAGCGTCACAGAGTCTGTACAGCAGCCTCGGAGAGTCTGTACAGCAGCCTCGGAGAGTCTGTATAGCAGCGTCACAGAGTCTGTACAGCAGCGTCACAGAGTCTGTACAGCAGCGTCACAGAGTCTGTGCAGCAACGTCAAGAGTCTGTACAGCAGGGTCGGAGAGTCTGTACAGCAGCGTCGGAAAGTTTGTACAGCAGCGTCGGAGAGTCTGTACAGCAGCGTCGGACAGTCTGAACAGCAGCGTCAGACAGTCTGTACAGCAGCGTCGGAGAGTCTGTACAGCAGCGTTGGAGCGTCTGTACAGCAGCGTCGGAGAGTCTGTACAGCAGCGTCACACAGTCTGTACAGCAGCGTCGGACAGTCTGTACAGCAGCGTCGGAGAGTCTGTACAGGCAGCGTTGGAGAATGCGTACAGCAGCGTTGGAGAGTGTGTACAGCAGCGTTGGAGAGTCTGTACAGCAGCGTTGGAGAATGTGTACAGCAGCGTCGGAGAGTCTGTACAGCAGGGTCGGAGAGTCTGTACAGCAGCATTGGAGAATGTGTACAGCAGCGTCGGAGAGTCTGTACAGCAGCATTGGAGAATGTGTACAGCAGCGTCGGAGAGTCTGTACAGCAGCGTTGGAGAGTCTGCACAGGCAGCGTTGCAGAATGTGTACAGCAGCGTCAGAGAGTCTGTACAGCAGCATTGGAGAATGTGTACAGCTGCGTCAGAGAGTCTGTACAGGCAGCGTTGGAGAGTCTGCACAGGCAGCGTTGGAGAATGTGTGCAGCAGCGCCGGAGAGTCTGTACAGGCAGCGTTGGGGAATGTGTACAGCAGTGTCGCAGAGTCTGTACAGGCAGCGTTGGAGAATGTGTACAGCAGCGTCGGAGAGTCTGTACAGCAGCGTTGGAGAATGTGTACAGCAGCGTCGCAGAGTCTGTACAGCAGCGTTGGAGAATGTGTACAGCAGCGTCGGACAGTCTGTACACCAGCGTTGGAGAATGTGTACAGCAGCGTCAGAGAGGCTGTACAGCAGCGTTGGAGAATGTGTACAGCAGCGTCGGAGAGTCTGTACAGCAGCGTTGGAGAATGTGTACAGCAGCGTCGGAGAGTCTGTACAGCAGCGTTGGAGAATGTGTACAGCAGCGTCGGAGAGTCTGTACAGCAGCGTTGGAGAACGTGTACAGCAGCGTCGGAGAGTCTGTACAGCAGCGTTGGAGAATTTGTACAGCAGCGTCGGAGAGTCTGTACAGCAGCGTTGGAGAATGTGTACAGCAGCATCGGAGAGTCTGTACACCAGCGTTGGAGAATGTGTACAGCAGCGTCGGAGAGTCTGTACAGCAGCGTTGGAGAATGTGTACAGCAGCGTTGCACAGTGCAGGACAGGCTCCATACCATCATCAACAAGTGAGTGGGGAAAAGGGAGGAAATTAAAAATGGATGAACCATTTCACTGTTGAATGTGGATTACAAAATTATGTCCAAAGTCATCAGCAACTGGGTCAGATCTTTAAGTTTAATGTTTATTTATTAGTGTCACAAGTAGGCTTACATTAACACTGCAATGAAGTTGCTGTGAAAATCTCCTAATCGCCACACAGAGGCACTTGTTTGGATATATTGAGTGAAAATTTAGCACGGCCAATCCACCTAACCAGCAGGTCTTTTGGAAACCAAAACACCCAGAGGAAGCCCATGCACAGGGAGAATGTGCAGACTCTCGCACAGACAGTGACCTAAGCCGGGAATCGAACACAGATCCCTGGCACTGTGAGGCATCAGTTGCTACCCACTGTGGCTCATGCCACCCCTCGTGTCAATGATCCACCGTTGTACCCAGTAGGAAGGTCTGTGACAACCTCACGTGACTCAGGGCTAAGACTGTCGCCTGTATGGACATCTTTTATCTGCCTCATCACCATTGAATGAAGATGGCATTTGACAGAATATTGTCCAACATTTCCTCATAAGACAACCCCCTAATTCCTGGTATTACCCAGTAAACATTCTCTGAACTGTTTGTAACACAATGACATCTTTCCTTAAATAAAAAGACAAATACTCTTCACAATACTTCAGCTGTGCTCTCACTAATTCCCTGTATAACCGAAGCATGACCTTCTGACTTGCATAATCAATCCCCGTCACAATAAACAATAACATTCTATTTGTTTTCTTAATTACTTGTTGTACTTGTATACTAATCTTTTGAGCTTCATGCACTAGGACACCCAGATCCTTCTGCGCCTCAGAGCTCTGCAATCTCTCACCGTTTAGATAGAAAGCCTCTTTATTTTTCCTGCCAAAATGGACAATTCCATGTTGTACTCCATTCACCAGACTTTTACTCACTTAACTGATCCATCCGCCTCTGTCAGTGCGCAGACTGATTAACAAGTGTGATCACTTCACACAAACATTGAAAATAGAAGTAGGAGGAGGCCATTCGGTCCTTCAAACCTGCTTCACCATTCATCATGATTATGACTGATCACTCAACTCAATATCCTGATCCTGCCTTCTTCCCATATCCCTTGATCCCCTTTGTCCTAAGTTCTTTATCTACCCATTTCTTGAAAACATTCAATGTTTTGGCATCAACTACTTTGTGTGGTAATGAACCACCTAAACCTGTATCCAGTCCAGACTGTGATCTCTGGTTTTGGATTCCCCCACCATCCTTCCTGTATTTACCCTGTCCAATCCTGTTAGAATTTTATAGGTTTCCATGAGATCTATCCTCATTCTTCTGAACTCAAACCGATTTAATCTCTCTTTATCTGTCTGTCCCAACATCCCAGGAATCAGTCTGGTAAACCTTCACTGCACTCCCTCTTGAGCAAGAACATCCGTCCTTAGATAAGGAGACCAAAACGGCACACAATATTCCATATATGGCCTCAGAAAGGCCCTGTATAAATGAAGCAAGACATCCTTGCTTCTGTACTCAAATCCTCTCACTATGAAGGCCAACAAACCATTTGCTTTTTTTGCTTCCTGTTGAACCAGCATGGCACACTGGCACACGGTTAGCACTGCTTCCTCACAGTGCTAGGGACTTGGGTTCAAACCCAGCTTGGGTCACTGTTGGTGTGGAGTTTAGATGTTCTCCCCATGTTTCTGTGGGTTTCCTCCAGGCGCTCCAGTTTCCTCCCCATAGTCTAAAAGACGTGCTGGTTAGGGGCATTGGCCATGCTAAATTCTCCCTCAGTGTACCTAAACACGCAACAGACACCATAAGGGAATTTCACAATAGCTTTATTGCAGTGTTAATGTAAGACTACTTGTGACACTAATAAATAAACTTACAAAAAAACTCCATGCTTATCTTCAGCAACTGGTATACGAGGATACCCAGATCTCTTTGCACATTTATCCAATAACGCATTTAGTTCTCTCATCTAAATCATTAATATACTTTGTGAATAGCTGGGGTCTGAGCACTGATCTCTGCGGTACCCCAAGAATCACTGTCTGCCATTCAAAGAATGACCTCTTTATTCCTACTCTTTGTTTCCTATCAGCCAACTAGTTTTCTATCTGTCTTAATCTGCTACTCCCAATCCCATATGCTTTATAATTTTACACACTAATCTCTTGTGTGGGACTTTGTTGAAAGCCTTCTGAATATTCAAATAAACCACATTCTTTGCCTCCCGCCCCCTCCGCCATCAACTCTATTAGTTACATCTTCAGAGAATTCCAGTAGATTTGTCAAACATGATTTCCCTTTTGTAAATCCATGCTAACTCTGTCTGATGCTACCAGTTTACCAAGTATCCTAAAATAAAATCTTTGATAATGGACTCGAGAGCTTAACCCACTCCCAATATCAGGTTGACTGGTCTATAATTCCCTGTTTTCTCTCTCCCTGCCTTTTTAAATAGTGGGGTTACATTAGTCAGCCTCCAATCAGCAGGAACTGTTCCAGAGTCTATAGAATCTTGGAAGATACCATCAATACATCCACTATTTCTAGGCCACTTCCTTCGGTACTCTGTGATGTAGATTATCAGGCACTGGGGATTTATCAGCCTTCAATTTCCTTGTAGCCACTTCCCTCCCTAATGCTGATTTCCTTCAGTTCCTCCCTCTTACTAAACCCTGTGCCCCCCAACATTTCTGATATGTTATTTGTGTAACAGTTCAAACTGGTCATGGGAATCAGGAGAAATCACAGTGAGACCATGATCTTTGGGAACTGGGTTGACCCATGCTTTGCCTCCTTCACTGTCAGGTCAGGCTTCCTGAAGGTTCTGGGAATATAATTCAAAAGGAACAGGGAATGCATAGAAGTAGGACATTTTTCCCATCAAGTCTGCTCTGCCATTCAATGATGATTGAATATGATAATCCTCATCTGCACCCTTCTGCTTTATCCCCATAATCCTCAATTCTGTTACTGATTAAAAATATGTCTCTCTCTGCCAGCCGTGAAGATGTTCAGTGACCCAGGCTGTACAGCCCTCCACAGATTCACTCCCCTCTGAGAGAAGAAATTCCTCCTCATCTCTGTCTTCAATGGTTGATCCCTCTCCCCTTATTCTGAGATGATGTCCTCTGGTTCTAGACTCTCTCACAAGGGAAAAACATCTTCTCAATATCGACCCTGCCAAGTCCCCTGAGAATTCGATTTATCTCAATAAGGTCGTCTCTCATTCTTCCTACTCAACCTTTCCACGCAGGAAAATCCCTCCATTCCCGAGATCAACGTTGTGATAAAAGTAAAATATGGCAGATGCTGGGATCTTAAACCAAAAACAAAATATGCTGGAAAATCTCAGCAGGTCTGACAGCATCTGTGGAGAGAAAATAAAGCCAATGTTTCGAGTCTGGATGACCCTTCATCAGAGCTGAAGACAAGTAAAATAGGACATGATAGGACAATCCAGTGAATCTTCTCTGGACTGCCTCCAGTATATCTTTCCTTAGATAAGGGAGCCAAAGCTGTTCACAGGATTCCCGGTGTGGTCTAACTAGTTTAGTTTTGTATAGTTTTAACAAGACTTCCCTATTTTTATACTTTCAGGGGGTAAGGTATAATTTGGATGCTAGAAGGAGTTTTTTCACACAGAGGGTGGTGGGGATATGGAATGCGCTGCCAAGTAAAGTGGTGGAGGCAGGTAGTCTGGAGTTATTTATGAAATACTTAGATGGGCACATGAACAGAATGGGAATGGAGGGGTATAGAAAACTGATTTAAAATAGGGATCATGAGCCTTGGGAGTCCCTGGGAAGTGTGTAAATAGATGATGATGTTGATGTACTTGTTTTTATCCTACAGGTGCTTTGGTCCACCTTGTTGTCTAACGAGGGGCATACACACAATGGGTCGTGAGAGGCTGCTCTTGGATTTTTTTGAGAGTATCCTAGTGCTTCACGTCATTACGTACATCACGTGTACGCTTGACCTGGACCATTTGATGGGCAACATGACAGCTCAGTGACTATCGCTGTGCTGCTGTGCAGATACATGGATTTGGGCCTGTGTCTGTGGGAGTTTGCGCATTCTCCCCATGCTTGCATGGGTTTTCTCCGGGAGCTCCGGTTTCCTCCCACATCCCAAAGATGTGCTCTTAGGCTAATTGGCAAAACAAATTCTCCCTAAATTGTCTAAAATTTGGTTTTTTAATCCATAGATCGGGATCACGGGTAGAGGTGGGAACATCGGGGTGGCGGCACGGGCTCGTTGGGCCGAAGGGTCTGTTTCCATGCTGTTTTGTTCTTTGCTCTTTGTTCCCTTTGAAATGAAGGCCAACATTCTATTTGCTTTCCTCAATACCAGTTTTTTGTGATTTATGCACAAGGACCCTAAATCCCTTGGTGCTGCAGCTTTCTGCAGTCTTTCTCCATTAAAATAATATTCAGTTCCTTTATTCTTCCTGCCAAAATTCAGAACTTCACACTTTCCCACATGATGTTCCATCTGCCAAGTTTTAGCCCACCCATCTAGCCTGTCTATATTCCTCTTCAGACTCTGCCTCATCCTCACTACTTGCCTTCCCGCCTATTTTAGCATCATCTGCAAACTTCACAATAGTACATTCACTTCCCTCATCCAACAGATTTATATTTGCAATCCATGACTCACCCTCCCCATTGCAGGTAAGAGTTTTGTCATCAAATGTGAGACACTCTCGGTGTTGCTGTACATGGCACAGGTCTGGCCTCTTCTTACTCCTGTGCTGTAGTGATCATGCGAGCTTCTGATCTACCAGAAAGTCAAAGCTTGACCATCTTGTAAAGGCCTAGATGGGATGGTGAGGGAAAGGGGGAAATATATCCACCACCTCCCTCATTTTGATGGACACCTTTGTGTTGATCTTCAGTAAGCTAACACCAAGTGCTGCTAGGTACTGAAATTCTGGCATAGAATCATATGTGCACAGGAAGACCATTCGGCCCATTGAGGCTGTACTGACCACAATCCCACCCCAGGCTCTATCCTCATAAGCCTATGCATTTACCCTAGTTAGTCCTTCCTGACATTAAAGGGCAATTTAGCATGGCCAATTCACCTAAGCCACATCTTTGTACTGTGGGGGGAAACCAGAACACCCAGAGCAAACCCACACAGAGAATGTGCAAATTCCACACAGTGACCCGAGGCAGGAATCGAACCTGGGTCCCAGGCACTGAGGCAGCAGTGCTAACCACTGTGTCACCGTGTGCCCCATTGCAAAAAGACTATGCTGCCGCAGAATATTCTATTTTGTTAAACTGTTCCAAACCATCTATCCTTTGTGGAGAAATTTTTCCAGAAACATACCTTTGACCACATGGCAATCGAGCAATGGTCAGCACGTAACGTCCTGAGGGAAAAGGAGGTGGTGGATCTTGTCGGATGGTTCCCTGAGCAGGCTGCTTCATCACCAGAACTCACAAACAAGCACCAAGACCTGGCTGGTGGTGAGAAGGGCACTTCCTGCCAGAAACTTTGTACGTTCCAGAACACTCTACATCATTCCACACGATCCTCAAAGTGGCTGCAGGGAGAAGAGATCATAGCAGACCTGCAGGGATGTGCCTTTGCAAAGAAGATCTGGAGTGAGATGCAGTGGTATTTGTCGAAGTTCATCCCAAGCAGCTCAGTTACACAGGACTCTGTGCTCTATGGGCTATTCCCAGAGATGGGGACTCAGTGCTCTATGAACTGTTCCCAGGGATGGGTACTTGGTGCGCTATGGGCTGTTCCCAGGGATGTGGACTCTGTGCTCATGAGCTGAGTAAGAATTTAGCAACACCAATTTTTAATCCAACCGATTTATTTGATAGTAAATCCGCGAGCTTTCATCATGAGCTGTTCCCAGGATGGGTATTTGGTGCTATATGGGCTGTTCCCAGGGATGGGGACTCTGTTCGCTATGAGCTGTTCCCAGGGACAGGGACTCAGTGCTCTATGGGCTGTTCCCAGGGACAGAGACTCTGTGCTCTATGAGCTGTTCCTAGGGACGGGGAATCTGTGCTCAACTGGTTGTTCCCAGGAATGCAGGACTCTGCTCTGTCGGCTATTCCCAGAGACGGAGATTTGGTACTCTATGCACTGTTCCCAGGAATGGAGATACTGTGCTTTATGAGCTATTCCCAGGGACAGGGACTCAGTGCTCTATGGGCTGTTCCAGAGATGGGGACTCTGCTCTTTGAACTGTTCCCAGGGATGGAGAGTCTGTGGTCTACAGGCTTTTCCCAGGGATGGGGACTCTGTGGTCTGAGGGCTGTTCCGAGGGTGGTGCTCTGTGCTCTACGGGCTGTTCCCAGGAATGGGATTCTGTGCTGTACAGGTTGTACCCAGGGATGCAGGACTCTGTACACTATGGGCTGTTCTCAGGGACAGGGACTCTGTGCTCTACAGGTTGTTCCAGGGATACAGAATTCTGTGCTTTATGGGTTGTTTCCAGGGTCAGTGTTGTTGTGCTCTATAGGCTGTGCCCAGGGATGCAGTACTCTGTGCTCTATGGGCTGTTCTCAGAGACGGGGACCCTGTGCTGTATGGGCTGTTCCAAGGGATGGGGATTCATGCTCTATGGGCTGTTGCCAGGGACACACACCCAGACAGACATCTTTGGTCTGCCTGTATCATGTTGGTCTTGCAGTGCAAGGAGCTGTTCTTGACCCCGCATTACAGACTAGCACATTCCAATGTCCATCCCTATACATGCTGTGGGATGCACTAAATCTTGGGTCAGCCGCCACAGAGACACAATGGGGAGAAGGTCTCTGTCTAAGACCTTTCAGGCATGATGCACTGAAGGAAGGGAATTGTATTGACCCGCTCAAGCTGTATGATTCACACTGAATGAATATGGTGAATACGATATACATCACAATTGTGTGGTAACACTTCAACAGCGTAAAATGATCTTTGTAGAAAGCGAATTTCATTGCATTTTGTGATGGACATTTTGTAATGTTTAGATATCTTATTAAAAAAGCTGCAAACCTCTTGATCTTGCTGGGCGGCTTACAATAGAGTCACAGGTTTGTGCTTTGGGATTAAAAAGACTTGATGGAAAACTGTTTAAAAGCTGCGTTTGCTTTTGCTTTGAGGTGAAAGGAACATAAACAGCTCAGCCAGTCTGATATACACCAGCCCTCATCCTTGTGCAAAACAGAACATGAATGCAAGTTTCTCCTAAGACAGTCTAAGTCCTAACTGCAAGTTTTTCATGAAGTCTGCCTGAAAAGTAATGCAATAGTCATTGTTTTGCTGAGAAACTAAGTGTCTAATCCGAACACCATTTCGAGGACTCCATCATCCACCTTTTCCCCTGAACCATTGACTTTAGTATTTTGGCAGAATTCTTCTGTTCTGTTTTGGTATGTGTGAGAGAGAGAGATTTAGGGCATTTAGAAAGAGTAACCATACTTCTATATTTCATACTGTGTATTAATAAGCCTCACTATCTACTTGACAAGCCTAGTTTGGTATGAAGCTAATAATTTGATTTATTGAAGAAAGCAGAGTATTGAGTCATCATTCTGAGATTCCGGGTAAAGCACACGTTTGGCCGTAGAGGTAGCTGTGACCAGTGGAGCAGTGGAACTTGAAGCAGGCAGTACCCTCCTCCCATCCCATTCACTCTCTTAAAATTGTATCAGTGATTCTACAAAACAAAACCATTATTTTGGTCTTCGCAATAAGACAAGTTAATCTGTCCCGTGATTGAATTATCACTGTTACTTTACTTGGTCCTCCCCATTATCATTGGCTCTGGAATTTCCATCAGATTCTTGTCCAGGGTAATCGAGTGCAAAACAATTACAGAATTTTAAAGATTGTGGAATTCTGGGTGAGGTAAGAGAATTCTCCGTAAGTACACTTTGATCTTTTACATCCATCCATCAAATTTCCTGTTCGAATGAATCTCTGTTGAGATCGGTCTTACCTCCAGGTTCTCAATGTGAACATCCTCCATTGCGATTGTCTGAACTCAGGACATTCCAGCCAGATTTCCATCTGCATTGAGTAAAAAACAGAGTCAGCACTCAGGCCGCCACTGTGGGGAAGAAATCCCTCGACAGGAAGCTCTTTGATTGCACCCATATCCAGGTCTCTAGGTAGACCTACCAGCCCCAAACCTGCAGCAACAAAAATGGCTATTGTCCAGTTTGGGGCTGGGAAAATGAATGGGGTGAGCAGCTGCCTCTGCTCCTGACTTTGGTCAACTGATGAAATTACCAGACACAGAGTGTAACCTGGTTTGATAAATCCGAAATATTACTTCTATATAGAAACTGTGGAGGACAGTTACTTAACAAACTCACAGGAGTCTGCTGGTGTAGTTGCAACACAAATAAAAGAGGCAATTCTCCCAAAAAAAAAGTTCTAAGTGCTGAATTTGCAGGGAAACTACTGTAAATCCCAATTACTTTTTCAATGGGAGTTCAGAGAAGAATCTCCTACACTCTGTGCACTGCAACGGTCACAATTCTGAATATCATTAAAAGCTCAGGGAGGTCCGGGCCTATTCCCATCGGACTCTGACAGTTTCTGAATTCTGTACACGCGCAGCAGTCCTAATCTGTCAGATTCCCTGTTTGCTGGTCAGCCCGGAACCCTCACAGTGCTGTCCCTTCAGCCCATAACTTCCGAGCCAGTCCCAAACCCCTCCCATCCCAAAGAGGTCCTTGATTTCCTGCCCCTTCCCTGCAGTGACAATCCCCCATACTCCCAACTCTGGCAGAGCCCCCACCAGGAGGCAGACCCTCCTGGCAGACCACCCCTCCCTCCAGCCCTGATCGCTGGCCTCCCTCCAGTCCCCGTGTAATCCTGTCGACATATGAAAGTGGGATCCACCAATTTCCCCCTAGTCATCACGCCAACCTGGTCCTGCCTCTTGGCCTTGCTCCTTGGCAATGTCCAGTAGGCAGTGCCAAGGTGCCTGTGCCAGGAGCATCACCCTCTTGACCCCTTGGGGGAGCCCCAATTGCCACCCCTTTACTCCAGCAAAGTCTCCTGCTAGTTTCCCAAAAGTGGGAAGCTAGTGTAAACCCTGCCGGAATTTGTACTGGCAGGGTGGGAGAGGCTATTGGCCTGGAGAATTCAGTCCCAGACCTGATTATTACATTGAAATCAGATTATAATCACTGACCTGCTGTTCCCAGTTTGCAACATGGTCCTGCCTCACCAGATTTCCGTCATTGAAAAATGTGCACACGTTGGGAACGCACGTGCAAATCCCGTAAATCGGTGCACTTATGAATTTCCCAGCACAACCCACAAAAAAAGTAGCAGGTCGGAATGGGAGAATCGCCCCAACTTTCAGTTGCTTTCTCAATCTCTGCTTTAGGTTTGCCCAGTTTTCTCTATTAATTCAGAGCCTTTTCCTCTGTCCTTACATTGAACTTTACTCAACTGGACCTGGTGCAGGTGCCTATCCCTTGTCCTTAAACTGGACTGTCTTCAGGGACCTTATCCTGGACCCTGTCCTGAATCCTGTCATTGGGATCTTCTCTGGAATATACTCCACTTGCTGTTCACCTAATCTCCTTCTCACATTTCACTTTTGCTCTTTTTCTTCTCCTGCGCAGACACAGGGCTGGTTTCCCGGCTGAGGAAATAAAAATAAATAAATCGTACACAAGACCAGTTACTGGCCTAAAGGCAAGAAATCAATGAATACAAAAACACAAGAAATAGAAGCAGGAGGCGGCCACTGGGCCCTTCAAGGCTGCCCCGCCATTCAGTATGATCATGGTTGATCAATCCTAGCCTCGATTCCTTTTCTGTGCCATTTCCCCATAGCCCTCTGTTCCTCGATCTATCAAATATTTATCCACCTTCATTTTAAATATTTCTAATGATCCAGCCTTTACCACCCTTTGGGGCAGAGAATCCCAAAGATTCACCACCCTCTGCAAGAATTTCTTTGCACCTCATTTTTAAACTTGACTGGTCTTTTATCTTGTAACTATGTCCTCTTGCTCGAGTTTCTCCCACTAGTGTAAGCATCTCACTATCTATCCTCTCAAGCCCCCTCAGGATCTGTTATGTCTAAATAAGGTCATCCTTCATTCTTCTACACTGTAAGAGATACAGAGCCAGACTGTTTAGTCTCTAGATAGGGCAACTGTCTAACCCCATGGAATAGTCCAGTGGATCTCCTTTAGACTTCCATCAGTGTTACTGTATCCTTTTTAAAGTAAGGGGACCAAAACTGTGCACAGTATTCCAGGTGAGGCATCAACAACACCCTGTACAATGGCAACAAAACATCCCTATTTTCAGACTATAACTCCTTTGCAATGAAGACCAAAATGCTTTGCCTTCTTCACTTGTTGGATCTGCTTGCTAATTTTTTGTGATTTATGCACTAGAACACCCAGATCCCTCTGCATTTTACTCATCTGCAGTGTCTCAACATTTAGATAATCTGCCTTTTGATTCCTCCAACCGAAGTGATGACCTCACACTTCCCCACATTGAACTCCATTTGCCAGGTTTTCACCCAGTCACCCAATTAATCCCTCTTCCATTGCAGAATCACAATATCCTCATCACAGCCTGCCTTTCTACCTATCCTCATATCATTGGCAAATCTGGAAACCTTACATTTTGTTTCTTCCTCCCAGTCAATAAATAGTGAACAATTAGTGAACAATTGGCAAATTGTGAACAATTGAGGGCCAAGAATTAATCCTTGTGGTATTTCACGAGTTATATCTTTTAACTCCGAAAAGGACCCATTCGTTCCAACTCTCTGTTTTCTATGGGACAGCCAGTTTCCAATCCAAGCTAACAGTTTCTCCAATTCCATGGGCTTTTACCTTATGCACCAGTCTCTTATGTGGCACCTTGTCAAATGCCTTTTGGAAATCTAAGTACACTACATCTATATGTTCCCCTCTAATCTACTCTCCCTATTACGTAGAAACTAGAAGTAGGGGGGAGTTATTCAGCCCTTCGAACCAGTTGTGCTGTTCATTATGATCACGGCTGATCATTTAACTCAACAGCCTGAATCCATAGGTTTACTACTCTCTGGGTGAAGAAATTTCTCATCATCACTGCCCTAAATGGTCTACCCTGTATCCTCAGACTGTGACCCCTGATCATGGACAGCCCCACCATTGGAAACATCCTTCCCGCATTTACCTGTCTGGTCCTATTACAATTTTATAAGTTTCTATGAGATCTCCCATCACCCTTTTGAACTTCAGCAAATACAATCCTAATTGACTCAACCTCTCCTCGTACATCAGTCTGTTCTATGAATCAGCCTGGTAAACCTCATCTGCACTTATCCAGAGCAAGAACATTCATCCTCGGATAAGGAGACCAAAACTGCACACAATATTCTAGGTCTGACCTCAACAGGACCTTGTATAAATGCAGCTAGACATTCCTTCTCCCGCACTTAATTCCTTTAAAGGCCAACATACCATTTGCCCTTTTTACTGCTTGCACCTTAAAGAATTTGAGCAGATTTGTCAAACATAATTTACTCTTCATAAAACCAAGTTGACTAGGTTTGATTATATTCAGTTTTCCTAAATGATTTCTTCTTTGATTATTGACTCCAGCATTTCGCTTGTCCATGTGAAAACATCCTTCAGCAAGTGCAGGCACTGAAACCTCAAGTCCCACTGCAAACTGCAATCTCTCACCTCCAACTAGCAAATCTTCCTCGTTTTGAGCGGGGGGGGGGGGGGGTGTTCATCACAGTAACACTGAAAAATTCAGCCCATTTTACATTAGGAAGTGTGGTTATGTGGGGAGAGTGGGGAAGGTCTTTTGGTTCCTGACAGCAGTGAAGATTGAAGGAGGATTTAATAGAGGAGGTTAAATCATCAAGGTTTTAGAATGAGTAAACAAAGAGAAAGTATTTCCAATGAGTGAAGGATTGAAAACCAGTGAGGACTGATTTAAAGTAACTGGCCAAAGAATCTGAGTCATAATAAGGAAAAAGTTACTGAGTAGACTTGGTCTGTACTCATTGGAATTCAGAAGAATGAGGGGAGAGATTGTAGAGACATATAAGATTATGAAGGGAATAGATAAGGTAGAAGCAGGAAAGTTGTTTCCACTGGCAGATGAAACTAGAACTAGGGGGCATTGCCTCAAAATAAGGAGGAGCAGATTTAGGACTGAGTTGAGGAGGAACTTCTTCACACAAAGGGTTGTGAATCTGTGGAATTCCCTGCCCAGCGAAGCAGTTGATTGAGGCTACCTCATAAAATGTTTTTAAGACAAAGATAGATGGATTTTTGAACAGTAAAGGAATTAAGGAATATGGTGAGCGGGCGGGTAAGTGGAGCAGAGGCCACGAAAAGATCAGCCATGATCTTATTGAATGGCAGAGCAGGCTCGAGGGGCCAAATGGCCTACTCCTGCTCCTACTTCTTAGGTTCTTAAAACTATTTGATGGAATTGATTTGGAGAATATTTCAGTTTCAATAAAAACCTCAAAAGGTAATGAGATAAATGGTTAAATGGGAAAAATCACAGGGAAATAGGAAAAGAGCAAAGAATGGGACTAACTAGGATGCTCTTCCAAAGAGGCAGCACAGACTCACTGGGTTGAATAGGCTACTTCTGCGCTTTCTGATTCGATAAAGAGGAGGATGGAGAAAACTAGAAATGGACTAAAGACTGTAAATCCTATGGGAGACAGACCCCGTCCCACCAGGGAAACTGTTCCCCCCTCCCACAGAGGAGAACTGTTCCCCTCCCCCAAACGGGGGGAGACCAACTGCAAGATTATCTGAATATCTGTTACATACAAAGACTTCACAAGTGGAAATGAAGCTCGGCAGAAGCCTGACAGTTTTACAGGTCTAGGCCCTCTGGCAATGGGGAACAATGCTGGGAATAGCTGTTGTGGAATAAAAGCATATTCATGTAAAGTATTAAGCCATAGTCTACTCTTTGAACTTTGAAGATATTCTCTCCATTATCCTGGGATAATATTTATCCCTCAGCAACATCTCCAAGTAGATTATCTGGCTTTATCTCGTTTCTATTTGTTCTCGTGATGCCATCCTTCGTGCATGGCAGCAGTAATTATTGTTCATTAAACTAAAGTGTTCTGTAGCTATAAAACACTTTGGAACACAATCATAGAGTGGTTACAACACAGGAGGCCATTCAACTTGCTGCCTCAACAATCTGTGTAATTACAATTCTGCATCATTGTATTCATTCTCATGATTCTTTACCATACTTTCTCAAAACACTTCACGTTTTTCCTAAAATCCGGTGCCCAGAACTGAATGCAATGTTCCACCTGAGGCTGCAACAGTGATGTTTTAAAAATAGATTTATCATAAATTCCTTATTTTATGCCTCTGTGCCTGTTTATAAAGCTCCCAATCCCTTAATGCTTTATTAACCATACCCTCCATCTGTCCCGCCAATTTAAGTATTTATGTAATCATTTTTTATTCATTCGTGGGACACGGGCATCGCTGACTGACCAGCATTTATTGCCCATTCCTAGTTTCCTGAGGGCAGTTGAGAGTCAACCATATTGCAGTGGCTCTGGAGGCACATCTAGGCCAGACCAGGCAAGGACAGCAGATTTCCTTCCCTGAAGGACATTATTGACCAGATGGGTTTTTCCAACAATGGACAACAGTTTCATGGTCATCAGTACATTCTCAATTCCACATTTTTTTATTAAATTCAAATTCCATCATCTACAGTGGTGGGATTTGAACCCAGGTCTGTAGAACATTAGTTGAGATCATAGATCTGAGTTTGCTGCCTCTGTATCTCCTTTAAGTCTGTATCCTGCTGCGAGGATGGGTGGAGTAATTGTAGATTGGTGTTTGTAAGATTGTAAATGTCTGGAAAAGCATTGCATGGTCCCTTTAAAAGGTGGTGCTTTATCTATGCTTAGAGAGTTTTTAAAAAATGCAGGTACACAGAGTACCCAAACTGAAACATTTGTTTCAAAACGCCAAACAGCAGCATTACCATGACAACGGGCTTTCAGGCTTTTAATTTTTTTTGAAATGAGCCAATCAATTTGAATTACTTAGATACCAAGAACTATTAAATTCAAATGCAATGATTTTGGCAATGTAGGATCTATCCTATTGTGGGGGATATTGATATGTCATCACAATTATAAAAAGGGCCGCAGTACGACAGACAGGGAGAGCAAGTGCCACAGCTCATAGCTCTTAGTGCAAAACCTCATGTTGATAGCAGAGATACCAAAGAAAAATCAACACAGAAAGCCTTGAATATTCTGGAAAAACAAAACCTGGTTGTAATTTACAGTGTGATTACATTTTATTTTGTTCATGAGTATAAATTGTATTGATCTGAATAGTATTCCATTAGAATCCTGTTTTATTGGGTTTGTTAATAGTTTAGTTAACCTGTTTACTGTTAGTTAAATAAATAAATTGTTACTAGTTGATTTCAGAGTGTATATAGGGGTTATTTTGATTTAATAACTAAAAGTTGCTGAAGAGCCAATCGTCCCACTTCACATTCACTTTTATAGTTGTGAGGTGAGCTGTTAGTTTTCAGAGGAAGGATCTACCTTCACTTTACAACAACCCTTTATTTTAGATTTATTTTGTCTGCTCTTCCTACTATAACAAATTACTTCACACTTTGCTGCATTAGATTTCATCTGCCACTTGTTCACCCATTTCACAAATCTGTTTATGTCCTTTGCAAGTTCCCTGCTCACAGTTTACAATGCTTTCCCAGTTTTGTGACTGTCTGCAAATTTTGAAACTATGCCCTGTACAACAATGTCTAGACCATTAAATATATCAGAACGGATGGGGGTCCTAATACTGACCTCTGCGGAACTTCATCATAAACCTTCCATTGGTATAAAAAAAACATTGACTACAGCTTGTTTCCTGTCACTTGTCCAATTTTATATCCATTTTGCTACTGTCGCTTTTATTCTGTGAGCTCTAACCCTGTTCATGAGTCTGTTGTGTGGTACTGTGCGAAAGTCGATATACAGAATTACTCTTATCAACCTTTTGTTACCATATCAAAAAACCTTGACAAACCTGCTTTCCCTGATTAACCCACGTTTATCCATGTGACGATTATTTTAGTCCCAAATTATAGTTTTGAAAGCTCCTCCACAGATCTCAACCTGACTGCCCTGTCCATTGTCAGGTCTTTTTTTTTGCAACATTTTAAACAAAGATGTAACACTTGCAATTCCCCAGTTCTCTGGTATTTCAGAGTCTCAGGAAGATTGGATAACTATTGCCAGGGTCTGCACAATTTCCGTTCCCCCTTCCCCTCAATAGCCTTGGATGCATCACATGAGGCCCTGGTGTCACCTCCTTATCAATTTAAAACACTTCATAGTCTGAATTACTTCCTGGTTTTCATAAACTAGGAAACATCTTCCATGATAAAGACAGATGCAAATTATTTAAAGACAGATGCAAATTACTTGGTGAGTTTTTTTGAAAGGTGCTAGAGAAATGCATATCTTTTGTTAACAGCTTAATTTTTCAACATTCCTCCAACATTGAAATTACTATTGTGTTACAGCGATGAGCTACTTCTCAAGAGAAGACAATGTACCTCATTTTTCCTGGGTCAACTGTTATAACCAATGAGGAAAGCATTACAGATCCTGGCAACAATCTATATTTCTGGTAATTCCAATTAGTCACAGGACATAGTAATTTTTGTGGTAATTCATTACAAAGTTTTAGTGTTGTAATTGTTATGATGTTTAAGTAATTTATAATAAACATTGACAATGGATAATTTCCTCAAACTGTAGTTGTCTGAAACTGGTGAAACCAGAGGCCTGTGGAATAATAAAATCATAGAATCCCATCGGAGCAAAGCAGGCCGTTCGGCCTATCAAATCTGCACCGACTCTTCGACAGAGTAACTTACCCAGACCCTCTCCCCCCACTATCCCTGGAACCCCATACATTCATCATGGTTAAACCCTCTAACCTACACATAAGAACATAAGAAATAGGAGCAGGAGTAGGCCATCCAGCCCCTCGAACCTGCCCCACCATTCAACAAGATCATGGCTGATCTGTAGTGGTTTAGTACCACTTTCCCGCTTTCTCCCCGTAACCCTTAATACCCTTGTCAATCAAAAACCTATCCACTCTTGACTTGAACACATTCAGCAAGGAAGCCTCCACCACCTCATCAGGCAGAGAATTCCAAAGATTCACCACCCTTTGCATGAAGAAACTCCTCTGCAACTCTGATCTGAACCGCCCCCCTCCCCACTAATCTTGAGGGTGTGCCCTCTAGTCCTGCTATCTTTGCTAAGCGGGAAGAGTCTCTCAACCTCTACCCTATCCATCCCCTTCATTATCTTATACGTCTCTATAAGATTCCCTCTCAGCCTTCTAAACTCCAAAGAGTACAAACCTAGCTTATTCAGTCTCTCCTCATAATCCAATGCTCTCATCTTCGGTATCAGCCTCGTAAATCTTCCCTGCACCCCCTCCAAGGCCAATATATCCTTCCTCAAATGCAGCGACCAAAACTGCACACAGTACTCCAGCTGTGGCCTCACCAGTACCCTATACAGCTGCAACAGAACCTCCCTACTTTTATATTCCATCCCCCTAGCTATAAATGCCAACATTGCATTCACCTTCTTGATCACCTGCTGCACCTGCATATTGTGTTTTTGCGATTCATGCACAAGGACACCCAGGTCCCTCTGCACCATTACATGTGGCAGCTTTTCTCCATTTAAATAGTAATCCTTCCTACCATTATTCCTACCAAAGTGGATAACCTCACACTTGCTAACATTATACTCCATCTGCCAGGTCCTCGCCCACTCACTCAACCTATCCAGATCCCTCTGCAGGCTTTCCACACCCTCCACGCAATTTGCTTTTCCACTCTTCTTCATGTTATCAGCAAATTTTTATACCTTGCACTCAGCCCCTTCCTCCAGATCATCTATGTAAATGGTAAATAGTTGACGCCCCAGCACCAAACCCTGGGGCACTCCACTAGTCACCAGTTGCCAACCAGAAAATTACCCATTAATACCTACGCTCTGCTTCCTATTAGACAACCAATCTTCTATCCAGTCTAACACCCTACCCCCGACTCCCTGCACCCTAACCTTCTGCAGTACATCATGGACACTAGGGGGTAATGTAGCATGGCCAATCAATCCAATCTGCACATCTTTGGAGTGTGGGAGGAAACCGGAGCCTGAACAGCTCAATGGGATTTACCTACATGCCTACATGGGGAAAACATGCAAACTCCACACAGATAGTTATCCAAGGCCAGGACTGAACCTGGGTCCCTGTGCTGTGAGGCAGCAGTGCCAACCGCTGATAAACCATGCCACCCACATGTTGGTCTATTTCCTGGGATGTATCCTATGTTCCAGAAATGTGGATTGTGTCTCTTTTTATTAATTAATGGAATATGGACATCAATGGAAAGGCCTATCCTGAATCACCATTGATGATGAGCTTTTATTTTATTTCATTCACAGGAAGTGGGCATCACTGGCAAGGGCAGTATTTGTTGGTCATCCCAATTGCCCTTGAATTGTGTGGCCTAATAAACCATTTCATTTAACATTAGTGAACCAGACGAGTTTTTACAGCAATCAGTTCATGGTCATCACCAGACCTCTCTATTACAGATTTTATTGAATTCAAATTTCACCTTCTGTCATGGTGGGATTTGAGCCTTACTCTGAATCTCTTAATTGCTAGCCCAATTACCACCTCCCTTGCTACCGTTCATGTGGCTTACGTAAATCTCATTGTACTGTTCGGAAGATTCAGGATATTAACACAACAACAATCAAAGAACAGTGATATAATTCCCAATTTGGATGGTTGGAGATTTCAAGGAGAACTCGCAGATGGTGGTGTTGCCATGCATTTGGTGCCTTGTCCTTTTAGATAGCAGAGGTTGCATCTTTATGGATACTGCCTGGATGCATCATTAATTGGGGGAGAGAGAGAAGTTTAGGTGGTGGATAGAGTGCCAATCAAATGGGCTGCCCTGTCTTGGATGCTATCGAGCTTCTCAAACGTTATTGAAGCTGTACTCATCAGGCAAGTGGGAAGTGTTGCATCACACTCCTGACTTGTGGCTTGTAGATGACTTTCTTTCATTGTCCTTGAGTGGGTCTAGTCTTTCTCTTACTACCATCTTGCTCCTAATATGTGCATAAAAAGCCTTGGGATTCTCCTTGACCCTGTTTGCTAAAGACATTTCATGGCCCCTTTTTGCCTCCTAATTCCACATTAAAGTTCCTTCCAACTTTCCCTGTACTCCTCAAGGGCTTTGTCAGATTTTAAATGCCGAGACCTCTCGTTGGCTTCTTTTTTCCTTTAGACCAAGCTTACATTTTCCCTTGTCATCCATGGTTCCCGAATCCTGCCATTTTTCTCTTTCATTTTGGTGGGGACTTGCCCTTCCTGCCCTTCAATCTTCAGTTAGAAACCCAGTTACTATAAGTCTGATACAATCCTTTCTAAAATTTCTCTCAGAGAGTCATGAATCTTTGGAATTCTCTTCTTAGACAACAGTTAATTGGGGGAGTCTGTGGGAAGGCAAAGGGATGTCTGGTAAGTGGCAGGCTTTCAAATGTGTGTTAACCAGGGTTCAGGGTAAACACGTTCTTCATACAGTTGGCAGAAGTTTGGACGACTCAGGACATTGAGGCCCTGGTCAAGAAGAAAAAAGAGCCACATGACGTGCATAGGTAGCTGGGATCAAGTGAATCCCTTGAAGAGTATAGAGGGTGTAGGAATAGAATTAAGAGAGAAATCGGAAGGGCAAAAAGGGGACACAAGATTGTTTTGTCAGATTAGACAAACGAGGATCCAAAGAGCTTCTACAAATACGTAAAAGGCAAAAGAATAACAAGAGAGTAAGACTTCTTAAGGAACAACAAGATCATCTATGTGCAGATCCACAAGGAATAGATGCGATCCTAAATGAATATTTCTCATCAGTATTTACTGTTGAGAAAAGCATGGATGTTAGGGAACTTGGAGAAATAAATAGCGATGTCTTGAGGAGTTACATATTACAGAGAAAGAGGTGCAGGAAGTCTTAAAACGCATGAAGATAGATAAATCCCCAGAACCTGATGAAGTGTATCCCAAGACGTTGTAGGAGGCTAGGAAGGAAACTGTAGGTCCTCTAGCTGAGGTATCTGAATCATCAATAGTCATGGGTAAGGTGCCTGAAGATTGGAGAGTGGCAAATGTTGTGCCTTTGTTTACAGAGGGCTGCAGGGTAAAACCTGGGAACTACAGGTCCATAAGCCTCACATCTGTAGTGGGTAAGTTTTTAACAGATGTTTTGAGAGACAGGATCTACAGGCATTTAGAGACACAAGGGCTGATTAGGGACAGTCAGCATGGCTTTGTGAGTGGAAAATCATGTCTCACAAATTTGATAGCATTTTTTAAATGGCTAACCAAGAAGATAGATGAATGCAGAGCAACTGATGTTGTCGACATTGACTTTAGCAAGGCCTTTGACAAGGTACTAAATGGCAGGTTATTGCATAAGGTTAAATCTCGTGCGATCCAAGGTGGGAGAGCTAAATGGATACAAAATTGGTTTTTGTCAGGTGGTTGTAGAGGGTTATTTTTCAAGCTGGATGCCTGTGACCAGCGGTGTGCCTTAGGGATCAGTGCTGTGTCCACTGTTAGTTGTCATTTATATTAATGATTTGGATGAAAATATACAAGGCATGGTTAATAAGTTTGTAATGATAACAAGATTGGTGGCATAGTGGATAGTGAAGAAAGTTATCTCCGATTGCAACAGGATCTTATCAATTGGGCCAGTGGGCTGAGGAATGGCAGAGAGAACTTAATTTAGACAAATGCAAGGTGATGCATTTTGGTAGATTGAACCAGGGCAGGACTTACTCAGTTAATGGTAGGGCACTGGGGAGAGTTACAGAACAGAGAGATCTAGGGGTACATGTTCAAAGCTCCTTGAATGTGAAGTCACAGATGGGCAGAGTGATGAAGGTGGCATTCGGCATGCTTTTGGTTTCATCGGTCAGAACATTGAATACAGGAGTTGGGACGTCTTGTTGAAGTTGTACAAGACATTGCTAAGGCTACACTTGGAATACTGTGTACAGTTCTGGTCATTCTATTGTAGAAAGGATATTATTAAACTAGAAAGAATGCAGAAAAGATTTACTAGGATGCCACCAGGACTTGATGGTTTGAGTATGAGAGGTTGGATAGACTGGGACTTTTTTCTCTGAAATACTTTTCAGTCAAAGATTGACTCCCTTATTCAAGAATCTAAGATAATTGTGAGTAGGCAGAATATAGAGTTGAGGTCATAATTAGGTTAGCCATGATTTTATTGAATGTCGAGTAGGATGAAGGGACCAAATAGCCTACTTCTGTTCCTAATTCATATTCTCATATGCAATGTTTGATCCAAGCATAGCAAATATTGGCAATGAGACAATTCTTTTGCTTGACAGTTTCACAACAGCAACTCAACTAAAACTCAGGGGCCAAATGAGTTCCAATAAAAATTCATCTTGGTGCAGGTCCTAGCTGTAATTTCAACTCAGACTGGCCAATGAATCATTCATCTGTCAAAATCTGCTCAAGTAGTGGAAACTTTTGCCTGGTGGTGAATCTGCAGAACTTTTTGCCACAGAAGGCTGTGGAGGCCAGGTCATTGAGACAGATAGGTTCCTGATTAATAAGGAAATCAGGGGTTATGGGGAAAAAGCAAAATAATGGGGATGAGAAAAATATCAGCTATGATTAAATGGCAGTGCAGACTCAATGGGTCAAGTGGCCTAATTCTGCTCCTGTCTTATGGATCTGGGCAGATTTGCTTTCATTACGTAGAAATGCAGGCGGAGGAAGCAAGTTCAGGAATATTAAATGCTCTGGACTGCGATGTATTTAAATGCTGGATGGAGATGGTGATAGGAACCTGGTGGCCACATCTTCAAACGATCATCAAAAGAATACTCAAAGAAGGTTGCTGAAGGTAGGATAATAGTGAGAAAGAATTGCTTGCAATTCCCTTTACAAATCTTTGGATGTACAACCATGAAGCTACAAACAAGGAGAAGCATTCTAACTAAGCATGCATTAAAACAAAATAATTATTCTTCATAGTGAGAATAATAATTGCTTTGCATTACTATTGATGATGGAGGAAGCGTAGACCAGGCATCACAAGGAAATGAATATTGAATCTGGATCAGGGAGGGTGTGACCAACTGAACAAAAATGAAGAAAATATGACATGGAAAAGCCAAAAATTCCAATATCAATTGAATTCTACCTGAGGCATTTAAAGAAGGGAAAAAAGTATCACATCCTGTGGTTTACCAAAATTCTTTAGATTCAAGAACTCTTTCTTTCAACTGGAAATTTGCACATTAATCTAAGTAAAAAAAATTGTTGAGGAGGAAAAACCAGAGAATTTTAAAATAGTTCATTCATGCTATGTGCGTTTCACTGATTATCCTTAATTGACCTTGAGAATGTGATGGTGAGCTGTCTTCTTGAAGCGTTGCAATTCATATGGTATAGGTACACCCACAAAGGTGTTAAAGATGCAGTTCCAGGATTTTGACCCAACGACAGTGAAGAACGGTGATATATTTCCAAGCCAGGATGTTGAATGACTTGGAAAAGGGCTTCCAGATGGTGGTTTCTCAGGTATTGAAGAGTGGAATGTATTCCATCACACTCTGGGGCAGCACGGTGGCACAGTGGTTAGTACTGCTGCCTTAAAGCACCAGGGACCCAGGTTCAATTCTAGCCTCGATCACTGACTGTGGAGTTACACATTCTCCCTACAACTGCATGGTTTTGCTCCAGTTTCCTTCCGTAGTCTAAAGATGTGTGAGTTAGGCTGATTTGGCTATGCTAAATTGACTGTTAGTGTCAGGGGGATGAACAGAATAAATGGGTGGGGAATAGGTCCTGGGTGGGATTGTAGTCAGTGCAGATGTGATGGGCTGAATAGCCCCTCTCTGTACTCTAAGGGTTCTATGATTCTATGACAGTGATCAGGGGTTTCGAAGGTGCTACCTAAGGAGCTTTGGTGAGTTCCTGCAGTGCTTCTTATAGATGGTACGCACAACTAGACATATATGGAGGGAGTGAATGATTGTGAAAGAGGTAACAATCCAGTGGGCTGTTTAGTTCTGGACAGTGTTGAGTTCTTGATGTTGTTGAAGTTTCATCCATCCTTGCAAGTTGAAAGTATTCCATCACATGTCTGAATTATGGATGTGGACAGGCTTTGAGATTCAGGAGAAAATTACTCACCACAGAATTTTTAAAAATCATTCACAGGGTGTGGCATCACTAGCTGGGCCAGTATTTATCTGAATTGCTCAAGTAGTTAGGTCATTTCAGAGGGCTTTTTAAGAGCTAACCACGTTGTTGGTAAGAATGACAGATTTCCTTCTCTAAGAGACATTCGTGACCAGATGGGTTTTTAAAACAATTCAGCAATGCATTCTTGATCATCAGTAAACTTTTGATTCCAGATTTTTATTGAATTCAAATTTCACCACCTGTGGTGGTGGGATTCAAACCTGGATCCCCAGAGCACTAATTCTGATGAAGGCTCATCCAGACTCTAAACATCAGCTCCATTCTCCCTGTACAGATGTTGTCAGACCTGCTGAGATTTTCCAGCATTTTCTGTTTTTTGTTCCTAGAACATTTCCCTGGTCTCTGAATTACTTGTTCAGTAACAATACCATATCCTCTCTTTAAACTCCCAAGCCTCTGAGTTGCTTTTGTATCCACAGTATTTATATAGCTAACCCAGTTGAGATTCTGGTCAATGATCACCCCCACACCCCACACTCATTTATTTAACCTCCAGCCATACATCTCCCATGATATTCATCTAATTCTGCCTATTGACCACCTCTGATTTTTATCATCTCCCCCACTAGACTTCAGCTGCTGGCCCAAGCTCTAGAATTCCCTCCAGAAACCTTCACTTTTCTCCTTGAAAACACTTCTTAAAACCAACCTCTGAAGCAGCTTTCAGTCATTTGGTCAACATCTCCTTTTGTGATTTGGTGACATTTGGTTTTATAACGTTCCTGTAAAGCACCTTTGGTGTTTTATTAAATTAAAGCACCAAATGCACAAGTTGTTGTAAATGATGGGATCAAGAGCTGGGTATCCAACAATACAATGATTCTACATTATCAGCTAGATTCGTGAAATTACAAAGAGATATTGCCAGATGACGGGGAATGAGTAAAACTGTAGAGGATGGATTTAAACAACAGCAAAACATGAGGCAGTCCAATTTGGACCTAAAAGAAATAGAACTTTCCTTTAAAGAAATGAAACAGTGGAAGTGCAAAGAAATATAGAGGCCTGCACACACAACCATTGAAATGATCTAAAAGTTGAAAAGAATTATGGCTTTTCTATCTCAAGACATGAACACAGAGAGGCAGGAGCCATGTTTCAGTTAAATAAATTCCCGTTAGACCACACTTGGAGTTACACTGAACAATTCTAAACACCACATTTTAGTAAAGGGTGCAGCACAGAATTACGAGATTTCTACCTGGACACAAAGGGTTACAATTTGTGGACAGACTGCAGGAGATAGCAGAGTATGTTCTGAAATGAAGATTAGGGATGATTCAATCACAATTTTCAAGGTATTAAGGGGAACTAGTTTGGAGAAAGTATTCATCTTGTTTGTGGAGTCTAAGACTGAGAAACATGAAAGTTAGGTGCAGGAATAGGCCATTTGGCCCTTCGAGCTTGCATTCAATATGATTATAGCTGGTCATACAGTGCCTAAAAAAATAGAAGTAGACACTTCAGGAGTTAAAGTGGAAAATACGGTTATGTATGAAGGATAATAAAAGTTTGGAGGCTTCCTCTCTAAACAGCAACCGATAATCAGTCAATCATTATTTTTACATCTCAGGCTGACAGATTTCTAGTGGGGGATATGAGCCAAAGGCAGGTACGTGGAGTTAAGTGATAGATCAGTCATGATTTAGAACCATAGAAAATTACAGCTCAGAAACAGGCCTTTTGGTCCTTCTTGTCTGTGCCAAACCATTTTCTGCCTAGTTCCACTGACCTGCACTTGAACCATATCCTTCCATACCACTCTTACCCATGAACCCATCCAAGTTTTTCTTAAATGTTAAAAGTGACTCTATATTTATCATTTTATCCAGCAGCTCATTCCACACTCCTACCACTCTCTGCGTGAAGAAGCCCCCCCCAATATTCCCTTTAAACTTTTCTCCCTTCACCTTTAACCTCGCCCTCTGGGTTTTTGCTTCCCTAGGCTAAAAGAGCTGAATGGCCTCTTCCTGATCCAATGCCCCTTTTCACCAGAGTGAGAAAGCCTTACAAAGAGAAGCAGAGTTTCACAGGAATAATTGATCAAACTCAAGTTTAAACTCACTGAGCTTTAAACTCTGACTAAATTTAACCAATTGGAATGCATGTTTTTTGACAAAGCCTGTGCTAGAAAGATCACGTAGAATCAGAGTACACACCCAGTATAAAATCTGTGTTAACTTTAACTGCAATTACAGGATCACAAATTGCTAAATGAGCTGAAATGCATCTTGTTTGGAATTTCAAACAGATTATACTTCAAGTTCTCCAGTACTTTGCCCTGAATATGTCACAGTTTTGAACTATGGTCAGTTAATCATTGTCATAATACAGCATTACTGAAAAGCAAACATCTGCACAGGACTCCTCACATTTTCATATTCAGATGTCAATGCAAAATAGACATCACTCATATCAGTGGAATAATTATTCCATTGTCGGATAATAGAAAACAATATGAACAGAACCTTTTGCAACTTTGGGATCTTCCACACTGATCTGCAGCCAAAAGCTACTTCTGAATTGTGGTCCTAGCTGCAATGTCGCAAATGCAGCAACCAATTTAAACACAGAAAAATCCCATGAACAGCAATGAATTAAATGACCAATGTTTTACTGATGGGAACTGAGTGATAAACATTAGCCCAGGTTATTCGTGGAAAACTCTTTCTTCCGCTTACCAACTACAACAAAGCCTGTCAGTTTAACATTCTGTCTGAGCTTCCTCAGTACTGCCACTCGACATCACAGCACTCCCTCGGTGCTGACCCTCTGACAGTACGGCGCTCCCTCAGCGCTGACCCTCTGACAGTGCGGCACTCCCTCAGCGCTGACCCTCTGACAGTGCGGCACTCCCTCAGCACTGACCCTCTGACAGTGCGGCACTGCCTCAGCACTGACCCTCTGACAGTGCGGCACTCCCTCAGCACTGACCCTCTGACAGTGCGGCACTCCCTCAGCACTGACCCTCTGACAGTGCGGCACTCCCTCAGCACTGACCCTCTGACAGTGCGGCCTCCCTCAGCACTGACCCTCTGACAGTGCGGCACTCCCTCAGCACTGACCCTCTGACAGTGCGGCACTCCCTCAGCACTGACCTCTGACAGTGCGGCACTCCCTCAGCACTGACCCTCTGACAGTACGGCACTCCCTCAGCACTGACCCTCTGACAGTCGGCACTCCCTCAGCACTGACCTCTGACAGTGTGGCACTCGCCTCAGCACTGACCCTCTGACAGTGCGGCCTCCCTCAGCACTGACCCTCTGACAGTGCGGCGCTCCTCAGCACTGACCCTCTGACAGTGCGGCGCTCCCTCAGCACTGACCCTCTGACAGTGCGGCGCTCCCTCAGCACTGACCCTCTGACAGTGCGGCACTCCCTCAGCACTGACCCTCTGACAGTGCGGCACTCCCTCAGCACTGACCTTCTGACAGTGCGGCACTCCCTCAGCACTGACCCTCTGACAGTACAGCACTCCCTCAGCACTGACCTTCTGACAGTGCGGCACTCCCTCAGCACTGACCCTCTGACAGTGCGGCACTCCCTAGCACTGACCTCTGACAGTGCGGCGCTCCCTCAGCACTGACTCCTCTGACAGTGCGGCACTCCCTCAGCACTGACTCCTCTGACAGTGCGGCGCTCCCTCAGCACTGACCTACTGACAGTGCGGTGCTCCCTCAGCACTGACCCTCTGACAGTGCGGCGCTCCCTCAGCACTGACCCTCTGACAGTGCGGCGCTCCCTCAGCACTGACTCCTCTGACAGTGCGGTACTCCCTGAGTGCTGACCCCCTGACAGTGCAGCATTCTCCCAATTTCCTGTAATTAGGGAATGTCAATGAAGATGCAGAAGGTTAAGAAGGTGTTAAAAGTGTCAACCGAGCAATCAAAATGTGTGAATGGCAGAACAGAGATAGAATTGGTTAAGGGAGTGCCTGTGGAATGTGGCTGTTGCCCTGAAAGGGGAGAGGGGAACAGAATGAAGATGGGAATTCCCTTTGTCCTAATACAACTTCCACCTCTCCTCCCCCTCATCGTATAAATCTCTGCAGATTTTCTTAGCTCTGATGAAGGGTCACCCAGGCTCGAAACATTGGCTCTATTCTTTGTCCACTAACGTTGTCAGACCTGAGGGTTTTCCAGGGTTTTCCGTTTTATTTTAGATTCCAGCATCTGCAGTATTTTATTTTTATCTCCTGTGATGAACCATCGTCACCAATCACCTTTCATTCATCGCAAGGTTAGAAGTGGGATTGTTCATTGACGGTTTTATTCTCCTATGGAATATGGTCATTCCTGGAAAGGCCAGCGTTTTTACCCATCCTTAATTGCTCGAGGTGAATGCTTGCCATGCTATTTCAGAGTTACCAATATTGCCGTGGGCCCGGAGGCACATGTAGGCCAGTTCAGATAAGGACAGCAGATTTCCTTCCCTAAAGGACTAAATGAACCAGATGTGTTTTTGGAAGAATTGATGATAATTCATGGTTGCTATTACTGAGAATTACTTTGTACTTCAGATTTTATTAATTGAATTTAAATCCACCATACTCAGACTTGGGCAAATACCCAGCAAGTAATATTCATGTTAGTGCAGGCAATGAACAGTCCAACAAAAGAAAATCGAACCAGTAGCCCTTACCTTTGAGTGATATTCCCTTGGGTGAACTCTCACTTTCAACATCCCCAGAGTTACCATTGACCAGAAACTGAACTGGGCTAGCCACATAAACACTGTGGTTATAAAAGCAGATCAGAAGCTGAAAGTACTGCAGCACTTAGCTCAATTCCTAACTCTTCAAAGCCTGTTGACAAGGAACAAACCAGGAGTGTAATGAAAAGTTCTCTCCTAACCTGGATGAGTGCAGTTGCAACAATAAAGCTGACATCATCCTGGACAAAGCAGGCCATTTGATTGGCACCTTCATCACCACCACTAGCGAGCACTAACAGCAGTGCATACTAACTAAAGATGCACTGCAGGAACTAACCAAGTCTCCTTCAATAGCATCTTCCAAATCTGTAACTTTTACTATCTGGAAGAAGGGGAGGAAGTGCATGGAACACTGCCATCTTCAACTCATCCTCCTAGCCTCACACAGTACTGATTTGGAAATAAATCACAGTTCCCCCACTGGTTCTGTATCAAAAGCCTGGAACTTCCTTCCCTAGCAGCAAAGTGGGTTTACCTACATCCATGGTCTGTAATGGTGCAAAGCAACGGCTCATCTAATTTTCTCAAGAACAATTAAGAATGAATAATAAATGTTGGCCAAGCTAACAAAGTTCACATCGGAAACTTTGAATATATACAAATCAAGTCTCCTTTTATTGTACTTGTAAACCAGTGACATAACATAATGGTAATGTTACCGGGCTAGTAATCCAGGGGCACTCAGTAATGTCCTGGAGATAGGAGTTCAAATTTCAGCATGAGGATGAGCTCATTTAATTTAGTTAATTGTATATATCTGCATAAATATAACATGAATAATGCTGACTACAAAATTACTGCATTGTTGAATGAGGAATGATTGAGGACTCTGGATCTATACTGATTGGAGTTTAGAAGGATCGGGGAGTCTTATTGAAATTTCCTAGATATTGTGAGGCCTGGATAGGCTGGATGTGGAGAGGATGTTTCCACTAGTAGAAAAATTAGAATCAGAGGGCACAACCTCAGGCTAAAGGGATGATCCTTAAAAATAAAGAAGAAAATTATAGCACAGGAACAGCTCTTCGGCCTTCCAAACCTGCACCAACCATGCTGCCAAACTTAACTAAAACCCCCTAGCCTTCCAGGGACCATATTGCTCTATTCCCATCTTATTCATGTTCTTGTCAACTCGCCCCTTAAAAGTTACTACCGGCTCTGCTTCCACTACCTCCCCGGCACAAATTCCAGGCATCAACTACTCTCTGTGTAAAAAATCTGCCTCGTACATCTCCTTTAAACTTGCTTAAACCTGTGTCCCCTGGTAATTGACTCTTCCACCCTGGGAAAAAGCTTATCCACTCTGTCCATGTCTCTCATAATCTTGTAGGCTTCTATCAGGTCGCCCCTCAACATCCATTGCTCCAGTGAGAACAAATCAAGTTTCTCCAACCTCTCCTCATAGTTAATGCCCTCCATGCCAAGCGGCATCCTGGTAAGTCTTTTTGATACCCTCTCCAAAACCTCCACATCCTTCTGGTAATGTGGCAAACAGAATTGAACACTATATTCCAACCGTGGCCTAATTAAGGTTCTATAAAGCTGCAACATGACTTGCCAATTTTTAAACTCAATACTCTGGCTGATGAAGGCAAGCATGCCATATGCCTTCTTGACCACCTTCTCTATCTGCATTGCCACTTTCACTGACCTGTGTGCTTGTATATCCAGATCTCTTTGCCTATCAATGCTCTTAAGGGTTCTGCCATTTACTGTATATTTCCTATCTGTATTAGACCTCCCAAAATGCATAATCTCACATTTGTCTGAATTAAACTCCATCTGCCATCTCTCCAATGAAGTCTCCAACCGATCTATATCCTGCTGTATCTTCTGATTGCGGATAGTGATGAAGACAAATCCACCAACTTTTGTGTCGTCCGCAAACTTACTAATTAATCCAGTTACATTTTCCTCCAAATCATTTATATATATATTACAAGCAGCAAAGGTCCCACAGCACTGGTCCCTGAGGAACACCAGTTGTCACAGCCTTCCATTCAAAAAGACACCCTTCCACTGCTACCCTCTGTCTTCTTTGACCGAGTCAGTTTTGTATCCACTTTTCTAGCTCACCTCTGATCCCATGTGACTTCACCTTCTATACCAGTCTGCCATGAGGGACCTTGTCAAAGGCCTTAGTGAAGTCCATGTAGACAATATCCACTGCTTTACCCTCATCAATCATTTTTGTCACTTCCTCGAAAAACTTGATCAAGTTTGCGAGACACGACCTTCCCTTCACAAAACCATGTTGCCTCTCACTAATACATCCACTTACTTCAAAGTGGGAATAAATCCTGTCTCAAAGAATCCTCTCCAATAATTTCCCTACCTTTGATATAAGGCTTACCGGCCTGTAATTACTTGGATTATTCTTGCTATCCTTTTTAAACAAAGGAATAACATTGGCTCTTCTCCAATCCTCTTGGACCTCCCCTACAGCCACTGAGGATACAAAGATTTCTCTCAAGGCCCCAGCAATTTCCTCCCCTGCCTCTCTCAGTATTCTGGAGTATATCCCATTAGCCTTTGGGGACTTGTCTACATTAATGTTTCTCAAGAACCCCAATACCTTCTCCTTTTCAATCTCAGCATGACTCAAACTATCTACCTTTCCCAGACTCATCATCCAACAAATCCTTCTCTTTGGTGAATACTGACACAAAGTACGCATTTAATACTTCACCCATTTCCTCTAGCTCCACGCATAGATTCCCTCCCTCATCCTTGAGTGGGCCAATCCTCTCCTTGGCTACCCTCTTGCTCTTTATATGTGTATAAAAAGCCTTGGGATTTTCCTTAATCGTGCTGGCCAATGACCCCTTTTCATGACCCCTTTTAGCCCTTGCTTAAGTTTCTTTCTACTTTCCTGGTATTCCACACTCATTTCACGTGTTTCCAGTCTTCTAGCTTTGACAAATGCTTCCTTTTTCTCTTTGACTAGGCTCACAATATCTCTCATTATCCAAGGTTCCCAAAACTTGCCATATTTATCCTTCATCTTTACAGGAATATGCTGGTCCTGAATTCCTATCAACTTGCACTTGAAAACCTCCCACATGCCAGATGTTGATTTACCCAAAACATCTTACCCAATCTAGTTCCTGCCTAATATTGTTGTAATTAGCCTTCCCCCAAATTAGCACCTTTACATGAGGACTACATTTATCTTTATCTATCAGTACATTAAAGCTTAATGAATTGTGATCACTGTTCCCGAACTGCTCCCCTACTGAAACACTGACCACCTGGCTGAGCTCATTTCCCAATACCAGCCCCAGTATGGCCTCTTCTCTGGTTGGATTATCTACATACTGTTTCAGGAAACCCTCCTGGATGCTCCTTACAAACTCCGGCCCCATCCACACCCCTAGCACTAAGTGAGTCCATATTTGGAAAAATAAAATCTCTCACCACGACAATCCTGTTACTTTTACATCTCGCCAAAATCTGCCTACATATCTGTTCCTCAATCTCCCCCTGGCAGTGGGGTGGCACATAATAAATCCCCCCTACACCGTTCCTGTTCCTAAGCTCTACTCATATTGCCTCACTATATGAGCCCTCTGAGATGTTCTTCTGGAGTACAGCTGTGATATTCTCCTTAACCAGTAGTGCAACTCCCCACCCCTTTCATATCCCTCTATCCTGCCTGAAACATCTATCTCCTGGAATGTTAAGCTGCCAATTCTATCCTTCCCTTAACCAAGTCTAAGTAATGGCAACAATACTCTAAGTTCATCTGCCTTACCTGTTATACTTCTCACATTGAAACAAATGTATATCAGTCCACCAGAGCCCCTCTAATTTGCAATCTCATCTTGCTTTTGCTTCTCCAAGTCTTAATGGCCATACTGTCTGGTTCCCCTTCAGCTAATTCACCTATGCTTTGGTTCCCATTCCCCTGCCAAACTAGTTTAAATCCTCCCATGTGATACTAGCAAACCTCCCGGCCAGAATATTTGTACCCTTCAAGTTTAGGTGCAACCTGTCCTTCTTGTATAGATCCCATCCCCGGAAGAGACACCAATGGTCTAGATATCTGAAACCCTTCCTCCTACACCAGCCGTTTAGCCACATGTTGAGCTACACTATCTTCCTATCCCTAGCCTCACTGGCACGTGGCACAGGGAGTAATCCTGAGATTACAACCCTGAGGTCCTGTTTTTTAACTTTCTACCTCAGTCCCTAACTGCTGCTGCAGGACCTCATCAGACTTCTGGCTGTTTGCCCTTTCCCTTCGGAATGCTTTCTGTCCATTCGGAGACATCCTAGATCTTATTACCAGGGAAGCAACATATCATCCTGGAGTCTCTTTCACATCCACAGAAACGCCTATCTGTACCCCTAACTTTACAGTCCCCTACAACTATTGCTTTAGTCCTCTTTGTCCCTCCCTGCTTAACAACAGAGCCAACTGTGGTGTGCCACTGCTTTGGTTGCTGCTGTTGGTACCCCCTGATAGCCCATCTCCTTCAAGAGTATCCAAAACGGTACACGTTAGAGAGAGGGCTCACAGGGGATTCGTGCACTGACTGCCTGCTCCTTTTCGCAGTCACTCATCTGTCTGCCTGTACCTTTGGAGTGAGCACGTCTCACTTTTGAGGGCAAGTAAGAAGGAGCAAGAAGTGTCAATATTACTCACATCCCAAGAATGAATAAAATATTGTAGGTGAGAAATGTGAGACAGCAAATAACTAATCTTCTGTTAGATCATTTTTATCTAACACTCCTAAAATAATTACTTATGATTGGTTAGTTTCAGAGTTGACAGCTTTCTAGTTGGAAAACAGGACTTTGGATGGTGTGAAAGGGGTCATTAAAACCAATCCCAATCCCACTCCTCTGTCATTCCCAAATCCAGCCCAGACTCGGAATCCACTTGTAGATGATATAAGAATTAACTCAGATCAAGAATTCTAATTTCCATTCCTGGGCTGTGAAGGTCATATTAGGCAATATCAAGTCCAAAACACCCCATCTCTCAACATGGGATTGGTCCCTCATCTCATTTAAAGTTTAAAGTTTATTTCTTAGTCACAAGTAGGTTTATATTAACACTGTAATGAAGTTAGTGAAAATCCCCTAGTGCCACACACTGTCAACTGTTCGGGTACAATGAGGGAGAATTTAGCTGGGCCAATGCACCGAGCCAGCACATCTTTTGGACTGTGGGGGTGAAACTGAAGTATCCAGAGGAAACCCATGCAGACACGGGGAAAATGTGCAAACTCCACACAAACAGTGACCTGAGACTGGAACCAAACCCAGGTCCCTGGAGCTGAGGCAGTAGTGTTAACGGCTGTGAGAATACAAATGTGAATGGTATACAAACCAACACAGTAAAAACCATAATCTTTTGTCACATTCTATGACTAGAATAGTTATGTCGATTGTAACTTGGAGCAATATTAGTTCACTGATAGCAATTATATTTAACACATTATGAAAGGGGTCTGAATTAGTTTGTAAACCAAAACTATTCATCACACAACATTGTAACCCAATCAAATTCTGCTTTGATGCGTCACTCAATCACAATGCTGCCATCCAATGTCATCACTCACTGGGGGTGGAGGCAACATAAACTAAATGATGCCAAAATAAGCGAGGCAGGAGAGCAGGATGTGCATTGCAAAGAGATCAGGAGATGAACATACTCAATATGTGAAAAAGAATATGACATCTTTGGCATTATAAACAGATGAATGGAGAACAAATGTTCAGCTGGAGCATTGTGTCAATTCTGGGCATCACATTTTAGGAAGAACATCAAGTCCTTCAGACAAGATGCAGGACAGATTTATGAGAATGGTAACTGGAATGACAGACTGGAGAAGCTGTGGCTGTCTGGAATTCCAGGAGCCAGATAGTCAGTAACCAGAGGATACAGGTTTATGGTCAATGGCTGAAGAATCAGCAGAGAGGTGGAGATTATTTTACATACTGATTTGAATATGTTGCCTCAAAGGGTGATGCAAGCAGATTCAATGATTTAACTTTCAAATGGAAATTGTTAAGTATTTGAAAGGAAAAATCTTTGGGGAAAAAGCAGGGAAATCTGATTATTAGAAAGTCTTTGCAAAGGGTCTGCACGAACTGAATGGCTTCTTTTGGAGATTAATTATTCTATAATTTGTCTTATTTTTGTGCTTGTTACTCAGAAGGCACAATCTTCACATTGTCTCTATGTATTTTATTAGAAGCTTATTTATTGTAAGTTGGAATTAAATCTACACAGAACTCTCATAAGAGAAAGAAAACATGGAAAACAGTAATTAGTTATATTTTTAAAACAGCAATGTTTCAAAGCAATTCTCATACAGTGACTGTAGCAATTGCTGCTCTAGACAAACCTGGTAGATAGTTTCCCAGAGAAAATTAAATTGTTGAACCATGTCCTAGCCTGTCTGCTGGCCGGTCAATTGGAGGCCTCACTTCATGCTGTTTAGTTTAAGATGTGGGATTATCTCCACCTATATTAACTGGCACATTTCATAATCAGTTTCTGGGAATGAAAACAACAGCAAACAAGCACTGAGACATGGTAGACACTGTCATCCAAACCATCAAGATGACAAATGTCCTAATCAATGGTGCAGATTGGCAAACATGACATGATTTAGCCCCAAAAATGAATAAAATTTTTTAGTGAGAAATGCAAAAGAAATATATTCACTGAGTTGAAAATTATTCCATAAAAAAATGCTGGAAAAACCCAGCAGTTCTGGCAGCTTCTGTGGCAAGAAACAGTGTGAACATTTCAGCTTGATGATCCTTCATTTGATTTGGGCACCAGTTTTGTTTCTTTACCATTTTCCCATTACTCAATATCACTCGTGTGGGTTGTTGCTTCATGGAATTTTCTGTTATTCATTTCCCCTGCCTCCCACCCTCATCATACAACTTTGCCTGTGTTCTTCTGCCCTCCACCTCACTTCCACTGCCTCATAAACTCTTACATTGCTGCATTTCTTTATTGCTGATGAAAGATTGCTTCACCCTATTGCTTTCTCCACAGACACTGCCTGACCTGCTGTGCATTCCCAGTTTCTGATCTTATGTCATGATTTCCAGAATATGCAGAATTTTGCTTTTGTAGAAGTTATTTAAAGTTTGGGTCTTTGGTCTGTTCTAACAAAATGCATCTCATTGTCTGACTTTAGCAGCACATTTTTGACTAACATAATGAAAATAAGAATGCTGAAGGTGTTTCAGAATGAGAGGTGGTTTGCAACATGTTCTCCATGGGTCAGTTTTAGGGTCCATTAGAGAATAGAAGAGAATCCATTCGGCCCAAGTCTGCACTGACTTCTTGGCAGAGTATCTTATCTCAGTAACCCCATTATGCTTAATTTTTAGAAACAACTTAGACTCAAGCTCGGGGAATATCACTCATCAGTAAGTTTACACTTGGCAATACAACTGATAGTGAGAGGATAGTTCTACATTTCAGGATGAAGATAGTGAAATCAATAGAAGCATGACAGCTTCTGGGGAAAAAAGTATGGAAAGGTTGTTTACTATAAATGGCAGAATTTTGTAAGTTGTAGGTAAACAGAGACAGCTTGATATTTATATTGACAAAACCAAGATTTTTAAAATATATCCTTTCACTGAATGTGGGCATCACTGACATTAAGGCCAGTATTTATTGCCCATCCCTAGTTACCCTTGAACTAAGTAACTTGCTAGACCATTTCAGAGGATAGTTAAGAGTCAATCACATTGCTGTGGGTCTGGAGTCACCTGTAGACCGGGGGGGGGGGGTCTGGTTTTGGTGAGCATGGCTGGAAAATCCTGCCCTAGATTTCAATTCCAGAGTTATTAATTGAACTTAAACTCGAACTTAAACTCGACCAGTTGCCATGACAAGATTTGAACCAATCTGTCCCCAGAACATTAGTCTGGATTCTAGATCAGTGGCTCATTTCACAAACATCTCCAAATTAAGGTAGTCCAAAAAAGCATATGGACTACTTTGTTTTTATATTCTATTCCTCTATTTATAAACCTAAGAGATAATTTTAAATATTATAAATCATTGTGGCTATCTCTGTTAGATTACTAAGGACAATTCTAAGTATCACACTTCAGAAAAAGATGTCAAGCTAAGCAAGGATAGACAGGAGATTAACCAAAATATTACCAAGATGGGGGAAGTTCAGTAACGAGGAGAGATTGGAAAAGTTCTGATTTTCTCCATGGAACAGATGTTAAAAGGTCACTCAATAAAACGTTTCAAGATGCTGAGAAGATTTGATAGAGACGGAAAATAACTCCTCAATCTGGTGAGTGGATAATAACCAAAGATCATTCATCTAGAATCATTGGCAAGAGATCAAAAGAAAGATGAGTAGAAATGTTTACACTCATTGTCAGGAACTGCAATGTTCAACAAGAAAGGTTTGGTGGAAAATACTTCAACAGTTTTAAAAGGGAGCCTGATAGATACTTGAGGATGAGGAATATGAAGTTAAACAAAAAGGCATGCAGTTGAGCATAGCTTCTTTTTCAAAGGGCTAACAGTGGTATGATGGGCTGAATAGCTTTCTTTTATGCTGTAAGTCTTCGTGAGAGGTGGAAGGGAAAAGAATTTAAACAATTGCAATCACCAGGGAAAAAACACAAAAAATTATTTGAACCAAAAGCTGGCAAGTCCTCAGCCCCCAATGGATTCCATCCATGGGATTTAAAGGAAGTGGCTGGTGAGATATTAGATAATAGGTTTCCATTTTCCAAAATTCTTCAGATTCGGGAAAGATTCCACCAGATTGGAGAATAGGAAGACACAAAGTAGGCTACTACAGGCTAGTTATCTTAACATCTATATTAAAATAGAAGACGCCAACATGGATTCCAAAAGGATAAACTAACTTTACAGAATTCTTTGAGGTACTGATTGAAAGAGCAGAAAATGGTAATGTTGTAGATATCATATGCTTAAATGTTCAAAATCTTTGTTCAGCCAACAGGTTCATGACACGCGGAGAGCCGGTGGGGGAGTCAGGGCCTACAAGGGTGGGGTCAGGTCTGGCAGGGATTGGTGTGAGGGTGGGGGGGGAGGGGTTTGGATCCAGCAACAGGGGAAGTTGGATGAATAAAATATTGGTTAAAAAAAAAGAAAACAGAGATATAGGACTCAGGTTATTAGGTTATTCAGATTGGAGAAATGTAGAAAGTGGTGTTTCACAAGAATGAGTGCTGGATCCCGTTATTCTTCATTTACATTAACAATCTGAACTTACCAACAAATTACTCAACATCAAAACTTAGAGATGGTGTCAAATTGGCAAGGACAGCTCACACTAAATACAAAAAGACATTAGAAAGTTACGCATTGGGCAGTGAAGTGGCAAATTAGCTAACATAGTTTAATTGTGTTACACTTTGGTAGGAAATAGAAACATCAACACCACCTTGAAAATAAGAATCTGAATAAGGTAGAACAACAAAGCAATTTAGGGATCCAGGTGAAGGAATCATTAAAAGCAGCAAAACTGGTCAGCAAAGCAGTTAAACTAAAAGTTGTGTGATTTACTATAAATGCATGCAATTCAAAAATAATCGAACCATATTAGAGATGTGACAAATCCTGGTCAGAGCAACATGATCACGTATGGCCACTGGACTAATGATCCATCCATAGCCAAGGCTAATGCTCTGAGGACAAGGATTTCAATCCCACCACAGCAGCTAATAGAATTTAAACTGAATTAATAAAACTTGTATTCTCTGGAAACCTAAGCTATTTGTCTCAGGTTCCACGTAGCAACTATTCTGAGTGAAGAAATGTCTCCTCATATACCTTTTGGATTCTTGTGCTTAATAGTCTAAATCTTGTCTTTTAAAGAGAGACCTCACCCGCTTAATCTGTGATTTCTCAATTCTGGTAGCATCTTTGTACATCGTTTTTACACTTCTGTTGGTGTTTATGTTCTTTTTACAATTTGGAGAGCAAACTATTCACAATAGTTGCTAAATGCATTAAACCATTCTTTCATGGATGTTGGCATTGCTGGCTGAGCGAGCATTTATTGCCCATCCCTAATTGTCCTTGAACTGAGTGACTCACCAGGCCATTGGAGAGGGCATTTAAGAGTCAAACACTTTACTGGAATCACACACAGACCAGAAGAGATAAAGATGTCACATTTCCTTCCCTGAAGGAAATTAGTGAACCAGAAAGGTTTTTATAACAATCGATGATAGTTTCTTGGCCAACGTTACTGAGGGAGTTTTCAACTCCAAGACAAATGGGATCGAAAGCAAGTCAAATGACTGAGATCAGATATATGGCATGGAATGATCACAAGGTAGCTATTGTGTGGATAGCTGGTGCAAATGTTCTGTTTCGCTGTTATATTGTCTAATAATTGTACGGAAATGGCTGTGCTGTTATTTACAACATTGCTTTGTTGCATCAGTAGCACCTTGTCTTTTTTTCTTGCACCTCCATTCCATTTTCATTCAATCTCTCATCTATCAGCATAACATCTTTTGTTTTGTTTACTTTCCTTCCTTCCTCTCTTTTCCTGCTTAAAATTATTACATCCCTAACATTTCCCAGGTCTGATGAAAGATCATCAGGCTGATGTTAACTCTTTCTTCCTCTCACAGAAGACTAAGTTTAAAGTTTATTTATTATTATCACAAGTTAGGCTTATATTAACACTGCAATGAAGTTACTGTGAAAATGCCCGAGTCACCACACTCTAGGCTGTTTATGTACACTGAGGGAGAATTTAGCATGGCCAATGCACCTAACCAGCACATCTTTGGAGTGTGGGGGGAAACCAGAGTACCTGGAGGAAACCCACGCAGACACTGAGAGAATGTGCAAACTTCACACAGACAGTGACCCGAGCTGCAATCAAACCCAAGTCTCTGGCGTTGTGAGTCTACAGTGCTAACCACTGTGCAACCGTGCTGCTGGGCATCAAACCCGGGTCCTTGGTACTGTGAGGCAGCAGTACTAACCACTGTGCCACCCCGGATTGCTGGCACTGTGAGGCAGCAGTGCTAACCACTGTGCCACCCTGGATTGCAGGTACTACGAGATAGCAGTGCGAACTACCGTGCCTCTCTGAGTCCCTGGCGCTGAGGCAGCAATGCTAACCACTGTGCTGCCCCAGATCGCTGGCATTGTGAGACAGCAGCGCTAACCATTGTGCCACTATCCACCCCAGGTCCCTGGCATTGAGAGGCAGCAGTGGAAACCCCTGTACTTGGCGCTATGAAGCAGTTATACTAACCACTACGTTGCTCCGGATTCCTGGTGCTGTGAGGCAGCAACGTCACCACTGTGCCACAATGCAGTCCTGGTCTTTGGTGCTGTGAAGCAGCGGTGCTAACCCCTGTGCCACCGTGTCGTCCCACGTCCCTAGCCTGAGAGGCAGCTGTACTAACCACTGTGCCACCCTGCAGTCCCGAGTTCCTGGCGCTGTGAGGCAGCAGTGCTAACCACTGTGCCACCCTGCAGTCCCGAGTTCCTGGCGCTGTGAGGCAGCAGTGCTAACCACTGTGCCACCCTGCAGTCCCGAGTTCCTGGCGCTGTGAGGCAGCAGTGCTAACCACTGTGCCACCCAAGCTTCCTGGCTTGTTTGAGTATTTCCAGCATTTTCCATTTTCAGATCCAATTTCTGCATTTTCAGTATAATCCTTTCAGTAATTTGGTAATACAGACTGAGCATTGATAAACAAGTGTCTTTTCTCAGCAATATTTTTCTTCTGTTGTAATAGACAGATATACAACAAATAATCTTAACATGCACTGGACCTCCAGGTTCTTGCTGTTGGAAAGTGAAGGAAAACATGAGACTATTATGTTATGGATTTCCATGTTCTACGTATTAAAATTCTGAATTAATTGGCTTAGTGGTTGCATTGCAGTGCACATCATTCATGGTGGATGGTCTTTTATTCACCAATAAATAGCATTTGTACAAATTTCATTATACCTCCATCCACACAGGAGATCTGTGTTTTATAAGTGCTTCACTTGGCTGTATTATTTTACTTTATGTAATATTAAATCTTGGAAATATTGATACAATCTAGACAAACTATGGTATTTCTAAATCATGTAGAATGTGCAGAAGAGGCTTTTTGGCATCAAGTCTGCACCAACATGCTAGAAACACTTGAACTCCCATCTACTCCCATCTGCCATATCCCTGAATGTTATGATCTGCCAAGTGCTCATCCAGGTACTTTATAAAGCACGTGAGGCAACCTGCCTCTACCACCCTTCCAGGCAGCGCATTCCAGACCGTCTCCACCCTCTGGGTAAAAAAAATCTCTCACATCCTCCTAAATCTCCCACCACTCACCTTGAACCCATGTCTCCTTAAGACTGACCTTTCAACTAAGAAGAACAGCTGCTCCCTATCCATTCTGTCAAACAACCCAAGCCTATCCAATCTCTCTTCGAAACTTAAATGTTCCATCCCAGGCAACATTTTTTTTTAAAAATTCATTCAAAGGATGTGGGCTCCACTGGCTAGGGAAGCATTTATTGCCCATCCCTAACTGCCCTTGAGAAAACGATGGTGAGCCACCTTCCTGAACAACTACAATCCATGTGATGTTTGGGAGGGAGTTACAGGATTTTGACATAGCAACAATTATAGAACAGCAATATATTTCCCACTTGTCAGTCTAAGCTTGGATATTGCCCAAGTCTTGCTGCATTTGTTTGAACTCTTTAGTATGTGAGGACTCGCAAATGTGTAATCATCAGAGATCATCCCCATTTCTGATCTTTGATGAAGGTCATTAATGAAGCAGCTGAAGATGGGTGGGCCTTAAACACCATCCTGTGGAATTCCTGAAGTGATGTCCTGGAATTGAGGTGACTCCAATCACAATCATCTTTTTTTGTGGTAAGTATGATGGCAACCAGAGGAGTATTTTCCCCAATTCTGATTGACTCCAGTTTGCTCAGGCTCCTTGGTGCCACGCTCGATCAAGTGCAGCCTTGATGTCAAGGGCAGTCATTCATACTTCACCTCTGGTGTTTGGTTCTTTTGTCCATGTTTGAACCAAGGCTGTAATGAGGCCAATGGAATGAAGGGGGATCTAACAGAAACTATAAAATTCTAATAGGACTAGAAAGGACAGATGTAAGAATGACATTCTCGATGGTGGGGCATCCAGAATCAGGAGTCATAGTCTGAGGATACAGGGCAGTCTGTCTAGGGCAGAGATGAAGAGGGATTTCTTCATCCAGAGAGTGGCGGGCCTGTGAAATTCACCACTACAGAAGGTAGTTGAGGTCAAAACATTGTATGTTTTCAAGAAACAGTTAGATATAGCACTTGAGGTAAAGGGATCAAAGTTTATGGGTGGAAGACAGGATGAGTCATGATCAAAATGAACAGCAGAGCAGGCTCAAACGGCCAAATGACCTCCTCCTGCTCTTATTTTCTATATCAGGAGCTGAGTGGCCTTGGCGGAACTCAAACTAAGCATTAGAGCCAACATTTCAAATCAGGGTGATCCTTTGTCACGCTGAAATTTTCGAGCACTTTCTGTTTCTGTTTCAGATTCTGGCAGCCACAATATGTTGCCTTTATCAAACTAAGCATTGTCAGATTATTGCTAAGCAAGTGTCACATGTTAGTACTGTTAATGACCATTTCCTTCACATCACTGATGATTGAGAGTAGATTGATGGTGTAATAATTGGCTGGATTGATTTTGTCTTGCTTTTTGTGGACTGAACATGTCCAGGCAAATTTTCCAGGTACATGTCAGTGTTGTAAGCATACTAGGACTGCTTGGCTACGTGAGTGGCAAGTTCTGGATCATGTCTTCAATAGTATTGCTGGAACATTGTTAGAGCCCACAGCCTTTGCATTCTCCTGTGGCATGTTACTACCATTAACACATATCCAAGATAAATTATAGTCAACAAGGAAGAGAACCTTGAACTTAGAAAAACTGGAATTCTCTGCAGACACAGACAATTGGATCAGGATCCCATTGTAAAAAGAACATCTGGATTATATGTTAAGACACAAACTGAACTAAAACACCAGGGGAAAGAAAGCCAAATAATAAGTCAAAATCAGTTATCACTGGTTTTGCTTTATGAAAATTCATTAAATAGATTTCCTTTCTCGTGCAGCACGCACACACACACACACACACTCTGCTTAAATGATAATAGGCTCTTTGCAAAATTACTTACTTTGTCCAATTTGGAGGGCAGTGAGTCAAGAAATTCTGTCCCTTCTTCCTTTAATAGGAGTTACATTCCAGCTCAGAAAGACTCACTTAAAAGTGAAACAAATATATAACTACAAACAATTTGGTAAATGGAAAGCATTTTAATTGTCGATATTTCAAATTTCAGACAGATTTATATTAAAGCTTCCACATGAAGTGGAAACATTGCCTGATTGTGGGAGTTCCTATCCCTGTTCACAACCGGAAGAAAATACATTATTTTCCTTCCAGCAATGAGGACATGGGAGAATAAAATCTCCCTTTGGTCAGTGAGCATTTCTGAGGAATTCTGAGAAAGTCTATTTGCATCATCATAGCAAGATCACAGTAGGGGCTGTTAAATTGTCCATTGCTATTTTTCATGCCAGTAGTTGGCAGCTGCCTTCCTTTGAAGCTGAGTAACAGTTTGGAGTCTTGGTGCCTGCTCTAGAGATCAGCCTAGCAAAGGGAATGGCCGTGATCAAAGGCTGAGAATGATCCTGTCTGTTGTGGGAGCAATGTAGGTGTTCAATGTAAGCAGAGTCAGGGTATATGTCTCAAGTTAGGATTGATACAGTTAGAAGGTTCCAGAGAGAAACCAGCAGAAGCCGTTATACACTTACAAGAATAGCCTTCCCATCAAAAGCTGATGAAATGAAAGCTCTTAGTATTTACAGATGAATGCCTTGGATGATCAAACCAGGTATTGTTAATTTTATAATGTCCTTTTACACAAATGGAGATAAATTTGAAACTTTGATGTTGCGCGGGATGTCTGGCAGATTGATATTCTTGACAGCTGAGACTGCACGAGCAGGGGCTGCAGAGAATCCAGCCTAGAATTACAAAAGAAATGTTACTCTTTAATGTCACACCACAAAGAAATCCAAACTGCTTGTTGGTAATTAAGGCGACAAAAAAAATAATTCCTTTATAAGTTTGTTCAAAAATAAATGCTAAAAGCAAAAGCCTTCCAAAAGAAGTTGGATAATGAGAAGAGGATGACAGTAAATAGATGGTACATCTTCAATTGACAATAATGTCCTTTTCAAAGACAATAAATGTTGTTAATCCACAATCAACATCCTGGGGTTACCACTGATCAGAAACTGAACTTGACTAACCATGTAAATATTGCCTACAGGTACAGGCAGGTCAAAGGCTAGGAATCTTGCAGAGAGTAACTCATCCCTAACCTCCTTTCAACTTGCCTGGATAGGTGCAGCTTCAACAACACTCAAGAAGTTCAACATCATCCAGGACAAAGCAGTCCACTTGTTTGCTACCTCATCCACAAACACTCACTCTTTCCACCACTAACACAGTGGCAGCTGTGTTTACATCTACAAAATGCACAGCAGAAACCCACGAAGGTTCCTTAGGCAGCAATGAGGACACGGGAGAATAAAATCTCCCTTTGGTCAGTGAGCATTTCTGAGGAATTCTGAGAAAGTCTATTTGCATCATCATAGCAAGATCACAGTAGGGGCTGTTAAATTGTCCCTTACAAACCCATAACCACTACCATCTCGAAAGGTAAAGCCAGCAGATACCTGGGAACACCACAATCCGGAGGTTCCTCTCCAAGTCATTCACTATCCTGACTTGGAAAAATACTGACATTCCTTCACTGCCACTGGGTCAAAATCATGGAATTCCCTCCCTAACAGCACAATGGTATATCTACACCACAGGGACTGCAGTGGTTCAAGAAGGCAGCTCATCACCACCTTCTCAGGAGGCAACTAGGGTTGGGCAATAAATTCTGATCTAGCCAGCAATACCCACAGTCTGTAAAGGAACTTTTAAAAATTCTGCTGGATTTGGCCGTTTCATCATAAGATCCTGCAAAAGATTACAAGTTCACAAATTTAGTAGCAAAGCTCACTGACAAAATCAAAGACCAAAGAACACAGGACAAAGAAAATTACACATTGGAACAAGCCCTTTGGCCCTCTAAGCCTGCACCAATCAAGCTGCCTGACTTAACTGATACTCTTCTGGGCACCATATCCCTCTATTCCATCCTATTCATATACTTGTCAAGACACCCCTTATAAGTCCCTATTATATCCACTTCCACTATCTCCCTCAACAATGAGCTGCAGGCACTCACTACTGTGTGTAAAAAAAATCTGCCTCATACATCTCCTTTAAACAGTGCCCCTTGCATCTTAAACCAATGCCCCCTAGTAATTGGCTCTTCCACCCTGGGAAAATGCTTCTGACTATCCATTTTATCCATGCCTCTCATAATTTTGTACACTTCTATCAGGTCTCCCCTCAACCTCCTTCGCTCCAGTGAGAACAAACTAAATTTCTCCAATCTCTTGTCATAGCTAATGCCCTCCATATCAGGCAACATCCTGGTAAATCTTTTCGGTACCCTCTTCAAAGCCTCCACATCCTTCTGGTAATGTGGCAACCAGAATTGAACAGTATATTCCAAGTGCAGCTTAACTAAGGTTCTATATGACACCACATAACCCTGCCACAGCAACTTCTGCGAGACATGCCAGATCATCGAAACAGATGCTATCATCTCACATGAGAACACCATCCACCAGCTACATGGTACATACACTTGCAACTCAGCCAACATTGCCTACCTGATGCGCTGCAGGAAAGGATATCCCGAGGCATGGTACACTGGGGAGACCATGCAGACATTGTGACAACAGATGAATAAACATCACTTGACAATCACCAAACAAGAGTGTTCTCTTCCTGTTGGGGAACACTTTAGCGGCCACGGGCATTCGGCCTCTGATCATTGATAAGCGTTCTTCACGGCAGCTTTTATGACACACGACAGCATAGAGTCGCTGAGCAGAGACTGATAGCCAAGTTCCACACGTGAGGACGGCCTCAACCAGGTCATGTCACACTATCTCTAATCCCCATGACTTGCCTGAGCTTGCAAAATCTCATTAACTGTCCCGGCTGGGGACAATACAATCTCTTTAATCTGTGCTTAACCCTCTCTTCACTCAGACTGTCTCTACCTTTAAGACTTGATTACTGTAAAGATTCGCATTCCAACCATTATTTTGTAAATTGAGTTTGTGTCTTTATATGTCCTGTTTCTGAAATGAAATCCCACTCACCTGACAAAGGAGCAGCGAGAGCTCTGAAAGCTAGTGGTTTTTGCTACCAAATAAACCTGTTAGACTGTAACCTGGTTTTGTGAGACTTCTTATTGTCTTTACCCCAGTCCAATGCTGCATCTCTACATCATGACCTCCCCTACATCCAGTGAGGATACAAAGATTTCTCTCAAGGCCTCAGCAATTTCCTCCCTTGCCTCTCTCAGAATTCTGGGGTATATCCCATTCGGCTCTGGGACTTATCCACCTAATGTTTCTCAAGAACCCCAATACCTCCTCCTTTTTGATCTCAACATGACTCAAAACACATCCTTTCCCAGACTCATCATCCACCAAGTCTTTCTCTTTGATGAATACTGGCCCAAAATACTCATTTAATATCTCGCCCATTTCCTTTGGCTTCATGGATAGATTCCCTCCCTTGTTCTTGAGTGGGCCAATCCTCTCCCTGGCTACCCTCTTGCTCTGTATGTATATGATTAGTGATGTATATGATTTATGTATGTATGTATAATTCATACTGTATCACCTGGTGGCACAACAACAGAAAATGATATTGTATCATCAGGCTGACTACTCGATATACCAGATGATAAACAAAATTTTCACTGGATTTAACCAACAGGCAGCACCACTTCGGATCCAGCTCCTCAAATTGGACCCTTTGCCCCTAATACAACCTTCCTTATTTCATTCAATAAATTTAGTCACCTTCCCAGCTGTTTCTATGTGTATTGCAAAGAACACGGTGCTGTGGTTGGAATTCACATCTAGGCTAATAAATAATTAATCCAAAATCAAAATGGACGAGTTTATAACCACAATCTGAACGAGATTAGATTACTCCCTTATAATCACTAAAAGGGGATTTTTTTTGAGGTCTGAAGGCTGGTTTTATTGGGTTCTGTTCTGGTACTTATTGTCCTTGAATCTTGAAACATTTGAGCTGGCATGAAAATTGCCTGTCAGCATTCGAGGGTTCTCTAACTGCTGATTTTGCTACTCTACTAAACCAGTTAATCTAAACTATCAAAGCAGTTTATGATCCAAAATATAAAATTCATGGTTGTGACTTTAATTATACAATATAACAAACAGGTGAAACAGTCCGTGTCAATACAGGTCACAAACAAATTCAAACACTCGACAAAAATAAATTACGGGCTGATGTCTCTCTTTGATGCCCTAAACTACAAAACAGAATTGGATGCAGGTGTTAACTTTTACTATTAAGGGGTTTGTGTAATGGAGTCAAAAGGTTTACTGGGGTCTTGGTGAAGGCACACCCAGAGTACAGATACAATATCTTAAGTCCATCTGGCCAAAAACCAGACATTCTTAGAATGTGCCATGCATCAATTTTGATTCAATATCTTTTTAAAATTTAACCAGATAACTCAACTGGGCGCAACATTAGGCATAAGATAGAGCTTGACTAGTTACAAGCTCCACTACTTTTGCACCAGTCTATTTCCACATTCCAATTGGCTCTTGACTCCATCCAATCCAGTTTGGCCAAACTACCCAACCCGAAATTTGGCAAGATCCAAATTCCTAACAGCCTCAATCCTGTGATGTCTGGTTTGAGACACTGTGCCTGTACTGTGGACAGTTTTGACCTTTGTACCTAACACTTGGCTTAGAGGTTCACCAGACCAATTCCTGAGTTAAGGGAATGGTTTTATGAGGAGAAATTGAGTAGACTAGTCCAATGTTTCCTCCATTTTAGAAAATCAAAAGCTGATTCTCAATGAAACATAGAAGTTTTAAGAGCTTAACAGAATAGGGAAAATGTTTTCTCAAGAATCTAGAACACAGACAGTCTCAGAATTAGTGACTGACCACTTAATAAACTGAGGGAAAATTTCTTCATCAAGAGGATTGTGAATCTGTGGAATTCTCTAACCCAGAGAGTTGTGAATGTTCAGTTGACCATAGAATGAGAATTAAGGAATGTGAGATGTGGCAAGGCAAAGTTGAGGTAGATCAGCCATATTGAACAGTGGAAAAGGTTCAAAGGGCCAACTCCTGCATCTGTTGTTCTACTGGAGTATCTGGGGCTAGTATTGAGCAAGTAAGTATTTACAAAGAAGTAACTTCTCAGAGAGAAAAGATTAACTGTGAGAGGGAAACACATTGAGGCAAGACTCACAATTTGCTTCAAGAAAACAAGTGGAATCAGAGAGATCCTCAAGGCAGACAGATTGCAATATAAAACATTTGAGGAGGAAGGCAGTAACAGAAGCTGCAACTATTCTGGGATGTGGTGTGGTGAAAGGGAGGGGCCATGTAGATACCCCAGTTGGCTATGTGCGGCTCAAAACTGTAAATTACACAGGACTAAACCATCCAGTCCATTCACTGAGCAATCTGCTGCAAGCGGCAACAATAGGAGGCAAACAAGGGTTCTATTAGATGACCAGGAAATGAAATTCCATACGAACAAAAGATTTCCTTTAGATACATACTTAGTATTTCTTACCTCAGACTTTTCCAGTTTAGTCTGTGCCTCAACCTGTGATACAATCTCAGTCATGTTAGTCTCCAGCACCATTCCTCCCATCACCACCTCCTGCAGAATGCAGTGAACCTGTACAAACAAGAGCCACACACTGTAATCTCAGGCAGGCTGTAATGTCAGACAGGTCACAACCAGCAATACAAACAGATTCCAACCATTTAAAAAACATTTTAACACTTGATAGCCCGCTTCATAAAATACTTTTAGATTCAAACTGCTGTGTTTTTATAAAAGAAGCTATGTCACTCTCTTCTGACCCAAATATCCATTCTTCAGCTTTCCATGCACACCAAACAGCAGGAATGGTTCAGTTTCACCATCTCCTCACCTCAACCTCACATTGAAATGAGATCAATCTGATCCATTTGAAGTTGGAAGAGTGCAATTTCTGGGTTGACATAGAACAGCTGATTTGCCCTCACAATTTGAAGGGAGACAAAGAAAAGACTGTGCAAACCTTCCCAATACAAGTGTCTGTAACTGATCATCACTCCCAGAAAGTTCTAAATATCTCTAAGATATCAATATCAAATGATATAAGAATATGAGTTATCTGGATACCTAATTCCAGGAGGAAGTCACACAGCTTAGGTTAGCATTAAGATTGATCAATGGTCAGAGACAGGGACATTCAACTGAGAGTCAGACAAGTCTGAGGAACCAGCAAGGGGTGATAAAGGAGCTTCAATTCTGACTTTGACTAACAGGTACAAAGTGCTGACTGTGTGGATGAGAACAAGGGTTACAGGATGGAGAGGCAAACAGGCCATAACACCATGGTGAAGGAGTGTGGTAGTGACAGACTACCATATCATCAGGCATTGTTCTCCACTGCCATAATCTCAGGAGTTCTGAAAGTTTATTGACTGCCTAGTGTCAGGATTCAAGACATCTCCCCAAAGCTGGATAAGAACTTGGAGTGGGAGCAGTGGATCCAGTTATTGTGGTCCATGTACGAGCCAAGGACATAGGTAGAACTAGGAATGATGTTCTGCTGAATAGAATTCGAAGTGTTAGGGTCCAAATCCATAATGCAAAGCCTTGAAAGGTTCTATTGTCTGGATTGTTACCTGGGTCATGCACCAATTGGCATGGGTCAAGCAGATGAGATGATTCAACATGTTGATCAAAAGAGTGGTGTGGGAAAAGGAGAATTTGATGCATGGCCGTTGGAACCAGCAGTGGAGCAAGAGCAAACTGTTCCATTCAGATGGGCTTCATTTAAACTGGGCTGTGCTCTGTGTCCTGTCAAGTCCTACAATTAGATCTGTGGATAGGGCTTTAACTAAAAAGCTAGGTGAGGAGTTAGGCAGAGAGAGATTTGGAAAAGTTAAATAAAAAAGTTCAGAACAGAGTGGCAAAAAAGGGCAAGAATTTAACGAGAATAGCACAACAATAAATAGAGTTCATGAATAGAATAGTAAAAAAATTATTTATAAGCTCCTCTGCTAAATGCACAAACTATTTGTAGTAGGACAAATGCACTATTAGCACAAACTGAAATAGGAGTTTCAATCGAATTGCCTTTTCAGAGACATGGTTATACGGTCAATGCCAGGAAACAATCCAGGGGATATAATACTTCACAAAGAAAGACAGAATAGAAAAATGTAGTGTGATCCTAATAGCAAAAGATGACACGATGACAGTCGTGAGAAATAATCTTCATCAGAATGGGGGTGAGATTAGAAATAACAAGAAACAGTAAACATTGCCCAGAGTTTGAAGACTTTTAACAGCAGTTACACCACTGGACAGAGCATTAAGCAAGAACTAACTGGAGCTCGAACAAAGGCAATGAAATTATCAGAGATTTCATATGGACAGAACGTAAATAATTATTAAGGGAGATCTAAAAGATGAGTTTGTAGAATTCTTTTGTGGTAGTTTCCTGGAACCATACATTGTGGAACCAACACACACTAACAATATTTTTAATCTGATATATATTAAGGCAGACCGAATTAATTTCATTGTAGAAGATCCTCTGTGGAAAAAGTGATCATAATAATTTGAATTCCATATTAAGTTTGAAAGTGATAAACTCCAGTCATAGGTCCATAGAAAAGTTAAAGCAGAGAGAGGCCACTGTATCTGCACCTATCAAAACAGAAGAAAAAGAAACTAGCCACTTATTTCAATCCCAGTCTCCAGCGCACCGACCATTTCAATCCCAGTCTCCAGCGCACCGTCCATTTCAATCCCAGTCTCCAGCGCACCGTCCATTTCAATCCCAGTCTCCAGCGCACCGTCCATTTCAATCCTAGTCTCCAGCGCACCGTCCATTTCAATCCCAGTCTCCAGCGCACCTTCCATTTCAATCCCAGTCTCCAGCGCACCGTCCATTTCAATCCCAGTCTCCAGCGCACCGTCCATTTCAATCCCAGTCTCCGACTCCAGCACACCGTTCATTTCAATCCCAGTCTCCAGCGCACCATCCATTTCAATCCCAGTCTCCAGCGCACCGTCCATTTCAATCCCAGTCTCCGTCTCCAGCACACCGTTCATTTCAATCCCAGTCTCCAGCGCACCGTCCATTTCAATCCTAGTCTCCAGCGCACCGTCCATAGCCCTGCAGGTCCCAGCTCCTCAGATTCAGAACCAGGTCCTTTTCAATGAGTTGAGTGTTCCAGTGTCACCCACCAGTGCAGGCAGTGAATTCCAGACACTCCCACACCCTCTGGGTGAAAAAGATTTTCCTCATGTCCCATCCAATCCTTCTACCATCCCCTTCAATCTCGTCCCCTAGTAACTGATCCGTCAGCTAAGACAAAACCACTCTTTCCTCAACTATCCTGTACAGCCCCCTCATCATTTGCACCAAGCAGGTCACCCATAAGCCTCCTCTGTCCTCTGTCCCAAGGAAACAGCCCTATGCTCTCCAATCTCTCCTCATAGCTGCAATTTTCCACCCCTGGCAACATTCTTGTAAAACTCTCCAGAACAATCATGTCCTTCCTGTAACGTGGTGACTAGAACTGTACACAAAACTACAGCTGTGTATACTTATGTGTATACAGTTCCAGCTTTACATCCCTGCTTTTGTATTCAATATCTTGCCCAGTAAATAAAATATTCCATATGCATAACCACCTAATCCAGCTTCAGAAGCCTGTGTTTGTGCACTCCAAAGTTTCTCACTTCCTCAGACCCTCTCATTCTCTTGCTTTGTTTGCCCTCTCCAGTGCGTTACCCCACACTTCTCTGGCTTGAATTCCACATGAAATTCTTTTGTCCATTTAACAGATCATTAATATCATTCTGGAGTTGACAGCTGTCCTCCAGCTGAAAACAGAAACCATTTTCCATTCACAAAAATATCCATTGATCATTACTCAACAGTTTTCTTCAACAGTCATAATACTTGGGCAGGAGAGGTGAAATGGTTAAGATCATTGATTTGATTTGATTCGATTCGATTCGATTCATTATTGTCACATGTACTAACATGGTGAAAAATATTGTTTCTTGCACACTATACAGACAAAGTATATCATTCATAGAGAAGGAAATGAGACAGTGCAGAATGTAATGTTACAATCATAGCTAGGGTGGAGAGAAAGATCAACTTGATGCAACTTAATGGGAAGTCCATTCAAAAGTCTGATGGCAGCAAGGAAGAAGCTGTTCTTGAGTCAGTTGGCACGTGACCTCAGAGTTTTGTATCTTTTTCCACCAAAGAAAGTGAAAGAGAGTGTGTCTGACATGCATGGACTGCTTAATTATGCTGGCTGCTTTACTGAGGCAGCGGGAAATGTAGACAGAGTCAATGGATGGGAGGCTAGTTTGCATGATGGATTCAGCTATATTACAACCTTCTGTAGTTTCTTACAGTCTTGGGCAAAGCAAAAGCCATACCAAGCTGTGATACAACCAGAAAGAATGCTTTTCTATGGGGCCTCTGTAAAAGTTGATGAGAGTCGTAGCTGACATGCCAAATTTCCTTAGTCTTCTAAGAAAGTAGATATTAGTGGGCTTTCTTAACATGCCATAGTGCTGGCATGGGAGGACCAGGATAGGTTGTTGGTGATCTGGACACCTAAAAACTTGAAGTTCTCAAGTCTTTCTACTTCGTCCTTTGTTGATGTAGACAAAAGCAGGTTCTCCTCTACGCTTCCTGAAGTCGATGACAATTTCCTTTGTTTTGCTGACACTGAGGGAGAGATTATTGTCACTGCACCAGTTCACCAGATTTTCTATCTCATTCCTGTTCTCTGTCTCGTCATTGTTTGAGATCCAACCCATTATGATGGTGTCGTCAGCAAACTTAAAAACCAAGTTGGAGAGAAATTTGGTCATTCATGTGTAAGGAGCACAGTAGAGGGCTGAGAACACAGCCTTGTGGGGCACCAGTGTTTAGGATAATCTTGGATACCCTTACTGACTGAGGTCTGTGACTTATGAAGTTCAGGATCTAGACACAGAGGGAGGAGCCGAGGCCCAGGCCACAGAGTTTGAAGATGAGTTTCATTGGAATAACGGTGTTGAAGGCTGAATTGTAGTCAATAAATAAGAGTCCGACATAGGTGTCTTTCTTATCTAGGTGTTCCAGGGTTGAGTACAGAGTCTGCTGTGGACCTGTTGCAGTGGTAGACAAACTGTAGTGAATCCAGGTAGTCCGGGAGCTGGAATTGATTCGTGCCATGACTAATCTTTCAAAGCACTTTATAATGATGGATGTCAGAGGCACCGGACAATATTCATTAAGGCGCGCTGCTTCGTTTTTCTTAGGTACCAGGATGATGATCGTATTCTTGAAGCAGATAAATAGGGTAAGTTCAAAAAAATACCAAAAATACAGTGAATCATAATGTTCAAAAAATATATATTTTAATTAAAACACAGCAAGAATGCTCCATTCATGTTTACTGGAGAATTTAAAGGTTAGTTTAGTTAAATAGCGGTTTCAACGCTGCAAAGACTGAGGATCGGTAGAGTTTTAGAAACCAGCAAAGTTGATAAAATGAGGAAAGATAGAATAAGAGTTAACAATCAGAAGTGTAAACCAGCTTGTATAAGTTCTTACAAGTACATAAGATGGAGAAAAGTAGTTAAAGTAAATGTTGATGCCTCAAAAGCAGAAATTGTCATGGAATTGAGGAAATGCCAGAGACATTGAACAAATATTTTGTGTCTGTCTTCACAGCAGAACACATAAATAACATACCAGAAAAAGAGGGGAATGTAAAGACTGACTGAGCTGAGGAACTTAAAAGTAGCTACTATAAGTTGAGATGAAGTATTGGAGGATACTGAGGGACCAAAAGTTGAACAATCCCCAGAAGCTGGAGGGCCACATCTTTCAGATTGGGAGAGGGGAATGTGCAAATGAGAACTGGGTGCCCTTGCACACCAGTTGCTGGAAGCAAGCATGCAAGGGCAGCAGTTGGTAAAGGAGGCAAGTAATATGTTGGCTCTCATAGCGAGAAGATTCAAGTACAGGAGCAGGGATGTCTTGCAGCATTTATACAGGATCTTGGTGAGGCCACACCTGGAATATCATGCTCAATTTTGATCTCCTTATCTGAGGAAGGATGGTTTTGCTATAGAGGAAGTGCAACAAAGGTTAACCAGGCTGATTCCTGGGATGGGGGTACTGACACATGAAGAGAGACTGAGCCAGACAAGGTGTTGTGCACTGGAGTTTAGAAGAATGAGGGAGGATCTCATAGAAACCAATAAAGTTCTATGAGGACTTGACACAGTAGATGCAGGAAGGATGTTCCTGATGGTGAGCAAGTCCAGAACCAAAGATCAAGTCTATGAATACGGGATAAACCATGTAGCAATGAGACAAAGAGAATTTTCTTCACCCAGAGAGTGTTGAGTCTATGGAATTTGCAATCACAGAAAGCAGTTGAGACCCAAAATATTGTTTGTTTTCAAGGAGCTAGATATAGCTTTTGGGGCCATAGGGATCAAAGGATATTGGGGGGGGGGGGGGGGGGGGGGGGGGGGGACAGATTGCCGAGTTAGATGGACAGCCATCATCATAATGAAAAGCGAAGCAGGCTAGGAGAACCAAATGGCCTATGCCTGCTGCTGCTTTCTGTTTCTGTTTAACTTCCTGAAAGTAGTAACTATAGAAATAATGGATGCATATGGTCTTCCAAAACTCCCCAGATTCTGTCGTGATCTCAGTATGTTGGAAATTAACAAACATAAATCTGCTTGAGAAAGGAGGGGGAGTGAATTAAAAGAACTAAAGGGCAGGTTATCTAACCTTTCCCCCCGCCCCGATTCCAGCATTCATCGTAATTTTTTTTTTTAGAAAAGGGAAATTACATTTGATTTATTAGATTTTTGAGAACGTATCTAGTCATATGGATCAAAGGAATCCAGTAGATTTGGCATACTTGGATTTCAACAAGATATTTGACGAATTTCAGCAGAAACATTAGAACCCAAGATAAGGGCTCAGGTTGTATGATTGGTTAACAGACAGGTTAACAAAAGTGGGATGAATAGAGTATTTTCATCTTGCAGGTTGTGTCGAATGGACAGCTGCTAGGTTCAATGCAGGGCTGCAACTATTTACAATCTGTCTTAATGACTGAGACAGCTTCATGTATTCAAGTTTACTAATGATAGAAACTTAAATGGGAATGTAAACTTTGAGAAGAAAATAAGGAGGCCATTTGACCCTTCAAGCTCTGCCATTCATTACAATCATCATTGATCATCCAACTCAATAACCTAATCCTGCTTTTTCCCCATAACCTTTGAACTCATTCGCCCCAAGTGCTATATCCAGCTGCCTCTTGAATACATTCAATGCTTTGGCATCAACTACATCTTGTGGTAATGAATTCCACAAGCTCATCACTCTTTGGATGAAGAAATGTCTCTTCACTTCCATCTAAATGGTCTATCCCGAATCCTCAGACTGTGACCCCTGGTTCTGGACTCCCCCACCATTGGGGGCATCCTTCCTGCATCTACCCTGTCTAGACCTGTTAAAATTCAGGACTAAAACAATCTTATTCGCTTTAATAGAAAAGCAGATTTTTTTAAAAGATGCAAAACTTCTAAATATTGAAATTCAGAGACTGGTGTCAATTGCAAGAGGAATGAAATATAAAAAGAGGAGACTTTATTACAGAAAAATATTTGGAATTCTGCATGCAGTTTTGGTCTCCTTATTTTAAAAAATTGTTTTAGGAGTGTTAGGAAGCAGAGGCAGTTTTAAGTAATCTTTGTTTGTATTGTTAGATGTTAGAAATAGGTATAGTATGAATCTGATTTAGTAAATCTGTGTTAGAAAAGGCCAAAATTCTAATTAGATTCATGTTAAACAAAGATGTTTGCATGTCGGGGCTTATAGTTTCATTTTAAATGTGCCTCTGTTGTGCTTAGAGAATTTACGACATGAAAAGCAAACAAGACGTTGGTCAAGAATGAGTTGTTGTTTAGCAATCAAGAGCACATTTAGTGGAAAAGACATAGTGCTTCGTTTAACTGAACCCATTGCAGTCGGGATTAAGAAGAGAATGAACAGCTCTTTTGTAATATTTGAACTAAGGCTGTAATGAGGTCAAAAGCTGAGTGGCCCTGACAGAATTTGAACGGAATGTCAGCAAGCAAAGGCTGTTGTTGAATAAGTGTCATCTCATAGCGAAGACTCCTTCCATCACTTCGCTGATGGGCCACTAATTGGCTGGGTTGGATTCATCCTGCTTTTTGTGAACAGAAAATCGCTGGACAAATTTCCACATTGCCAGGTTGTAGCTATATTGGAGCGACTTGGCTAAGGACACAGCAAGCACTGGAACAGAAGTCTTTGATACTATTGTCAGAACTTTGTCAACGCCCTTAGCTTTGCAGTATCCATCCAGTACCTTCAGCTGTTTCTTAAGATCAAGTGGACTGAATCGATTGGCTGAAAACTGAGTTCTGTGAATCTGGGTGCCTCAGGAGAACATCAAGATGAGTCATCCACTTGGCACTTCTGCCTGACGATGGTACAGGTGAACTAAATGAACCTTGGTTTTTATTCATTCAGTGATCCTATGTTCCTATTTTAAGAATTTAGGTTATTAACAGGACAGAGAACTTTGAACATTACAACCTTGAAAGGTGTCCAAAAGACAATTGGTGAGAGGTTAGTTAACAGAATGCAAAGACAAATTTCAAAAACTACTTTCAATTGCAATAGTAGGATCAAGGATCAGGGGCATTAAGCAGTAAAAGGCAAATTTAGAACAGGTATAAGGAATTGATTCTCTTGTCTCTACAGCACTGGAGGAAAATTCAGCACCCATTAAAAACCATTAAATTTTACAGTCATTTTGGAAAATCTAATTTGGACCAAATGACCTTCCTCACTTGTAACTATCTTGCAAACCTGATTTATGCAATGCCTTGCAATGGAAATCTAACAGTCAATGAAAAATGTTGAAATGCACCCAGAATAATGCCTGCAACACAGCAGCCAATTGTGTCCAGTAAGATCCCATAAACAGCACTGTGATAACTAACCAGATAACCTCCTTCGACATTAAAGCAAAACACTGCACCTGCTGGAAAACTGAAACAGAAAAGTTCATCAATCCAGAAAGTTAGCTGTTTCTCTCTCCAATGCATTTCAGCTTTTGCTGTTTTTCAAATAATTAACTAATATCATTGTTATCTTGATTCACACTATCAGGGTTCATCACCATTCAATCACAACAAGGACAATGACTAGAACACAATTGGGAGTAAAGGTTTTGGACAGTTAATACAAATATAGATAATTCTACATATTCAATGATAAGAAAACAGTTGTCAGCTTTTTATTGTCTCTTTACAAAGATAAACATGCATAAATCTGTCAAGTAAACATTCGACACGATAATGGAAATAAAGAAAGTTTTGATCTTTTATTGCGATGTTTTGATAGGATTTGCAGATGAGTCTAAAAGTGCACTGAAGTGCTATGATACTGCTTCAACTTTATTGTGTCTGCTTCATCCCTTTCCATTGCTGTATCACCCACAACTGTAATTTAGATAGCGCCTTTAGCCTGTAAAATATCCCATGGTGCTTCACTAAGTCAAAACCATCAGGACTTCACTCAAATACATATGTGAAGCCTACTTGCGACACTAATAAATCAACTTTAAACTAAAGGCTTGTTTAGCTTGGTCAGAGTTGAATCTTTGTGGATTTGTAGAAACAAATTAAAGGACAAAGCATTATTTATTTAGAGAAGATGGTTTTAATATAAATATTTCTTTGCAACATTTTGGAAAGAAACTATCTGAAGGAAATAGTCTCAATGAGGTTGTCTTAGACTGCCCTGCTTAATCTCTAGGAACTGAATCAAATATGCAGACAGTTTTCACAAACTTCACTTCTTCCCAAAGAAACAAAATCAAAATAAAACTTCAAAAAAGTTCAACAACACTCTTAACAGAGTAAGACACTATACAGGAGTGCTGAACAGATTAAAATCCAACTCAGTGTAATTTCAAATAATCAGACTAAGAGCTTTCTTGTATTACAAATTCTTTACCTCACCTTATTTGGTGGAGTCAGCAATTAGTTCCAATACAATTAATTTCTCAAAATCATACACAAGAGTACATCCTGAAAGGCTGGAAATCCTAAACATCATGACAAATGGACCATCTGTTTGTTATATTCAGCCAATGAGGTGAACTGAAGTCTAAATACAATACAAAACCTTGATATGAACCAGATAATTTCAAATTAGCTTCTTAAACATGTTGATCTGTACAACGTTAAAACAAATAATTTGTTTTATGGTAACAAAAAATAAATGTGTTATTTCATTTATTACACGGCCCATTAAGGGTTTGTTATTAATACAACACAATTACAAACCATTTCTGCAAAATATCACTCAACACCGAGTCAAACTCTTTCCTTCTCTGGCTCACAACAACACATTTCAACTAAGCATGAGACGCTTGATGAACATAAAACATTAGAACTAGGAGCAGGAGTAGGCCATTTGGCCCCTCAAGCCTGCTCCGCCATTCAATAAGATCATGGCTGACCTTTTTGTGGACTTAGCTCCATTTACCTGCGTGCTCATCATAACTCAATTCCTTTACTGTTCAAAAATTTATCTATCTTCGCCTGTCAATTGCTCTCAACTGCTTCACTTGGGAGGGAATGCCACAGATTCACAACCCTTTGTGTGAAGAAGTTCCTCCTCAACTCAGTGCTAAATTGGCTTCCCCTTAGTTCTAGTTTCATCCATCAGTGGAAACCACTTCCCTGCTTCTATCTTATCTATTCCCTTCATAATCTTAAATATTGTTATAAAATCTCCCCTCATTCTTCTGAATTCCAATGAGTATAGCCCCATTCTACTTGGTCTTTCCTCATAAGCCAACTTCTCAGTTCTGGAATCAACCTAGTGAATCTCCTCTGCACCCCCTCCGGTGCCAGTATATCCTTTCTCAAGTAAAGAGACCAAAACTATACACAGTATTCCAGATGTGGCATCACCAGCACCTTATACAGCTGCAACATAATCTCACTGTTTTTAAACTCCACCCCTCTAGCAATGAAGGACAAAATTCCATTTATATTCTTAATTATCTGCTGCACCTGCAAATCAACTTTTTGATATTCCTGCATAAGGATACCTAGCTCCCTCTGCACAGCAGCATGCTGCAATTTTTCACCATTTAAACAGTAGTCCATTTTGCTGTTATTCCTACCAAAGTAGCTGACCTCTCTTATACCAACATTGTACTCCATCTGCCAGACCACTCACATATGTTATCTGTATCCCTTTGCAGACTTTCAGCGTCTTCTGCACACTTTGCTTTTCTACCCATCTTAGTGTCATATGCGAATTTTGATACACTACGCTTAGTCCCCAACTCCAAATCACCTATGTAAATTGTAAACAATTGTGGTCCCAACACTGATCGTCGATTGCCAACCAGAAAAACACCGATTTATTCCCACTCTTTGCTTTCTGTTAGTTAACCGATCCTCTATCCATGCTAATACATTACCTGTAACACTGTGTACCTTTATTTTATGCAACAGACCTTGTCAAATGCCTTCTAGAAATCCAGATACACCACATCAACAGATTCCCCCTTGTCCACTGCACATGTAATGTTCTCAAAACATTTCACCTAATTAGTCAAACATGATCTTCCCTTCATGAAGTCATGCTGCGTCTTAGCAATGAGACAATTTATATCCAGATGTCTTGCTATTTCTTCCTTGGTGATAGATTCAAGCATTTTCCCTACTACAGAAGTTAAGCTAACTAGCCTATAGTTACCTGTCTTTTGTCTAACTTTTTTTAAACACTGGTGTTGCATTTGCAGCTTTCCAATCTGCAGGAACCACTCCAGAGTCCAGCAAAGTTTGGTAAATTATCACCAGTGTATTGGCTATTTCTTCTGCCATCTTTTAGTACCCTGGGATGCATTCCATCAGGACCAGGAGACTTGTCTATCTTTAGCCCCATTAACTTGCCCAACATTACCTCTTTCATGATAATGATAGTTTCTAGATCCTCATCTGCCATAGCCTTCCTGTCATCAATTTTTGACATGTTATTGTGTCTTCCACTGTGAAAACCAACACAAAATATCTGTTCAGTGCCTCAGCCATTTTCTCATTTCATAGAACAATACAGCACAGAACAGGCCCTTCGGCCTTCGATGTTGTGCCGACCAAAATAAAAAGCAATGCCCCTCCTAACTAAACCATTCCCTTCTCTTCCATATACTTATCAACTAACCTCTTAAACGCCACCAAACTTGGCGCATCTACAACAGCTGCAGGCAGGGCATTCCACTCCCTAATCACTCTTTGAGTAAAGAACCTACCTCTGATATCCGTCCTATAACTCATACCCCTTAATTTAAAGCTGTGTCCCCTCGTGCTAGCTTTCTCCATCCTAGGAAAAAGGCTATCACTGTCCACCCTATCTAAACCTCTAATCATCTTATATGCTTCAATAAGATCCCCTCTTAGCCGCCTCCTTTCTAACGAAAACAACCTCAAATCCTTCAACCTCTCTTCATAGGACCTGCCCTCCATACCAGGCAACATCCTGGTAAACCTCCTCTGTACCCTCTCCAATGCCTCCACATCTTTCTTATAATGTGGGGACCAGAACTGCACACAATACTCCAAGTGCGGCCGCACTAGAGTTTTGTACAGCTGCAACATGATGCTGCGGCTCCTAAATTCAATCCCCCTACCAATAAAAGCTAAGACTCCATAAGCCTTCTTAACAACTTTATCCACTTGACTGCCTACTTTCAGGGATCTATTGACACATACACCAAGATCCTTCTGTTCCTCAACACTATTAAGAGCCCTACCATTAGCCCTATACTCTACACATTTATTGTTCCTGCCAAAGTGCATTACCTCACACTTTTCCACATTAAACTCCATTTGCCACCTCTCGGCCCAGCTCTGCAACTTGTCCAAGTCACTCTGTAAACTAAAACACCCCTCTTCACTATCTACCACTCCACCAACTTTAGTATCATCTGCAAATTTACTGATCCATCCCTCAATACCCTCATCCAGATCATTTATAAAAATTACAAACAGCAGGGGCCCCAAAACAGACCCCTGAGGCACACCACTTGTCACCGAACTCCACGATGAATATCTCCCATCAACCACCACCCTCTGTCTTCTATCTGCCAGCCAATTCCTAATCCAATTAGCTAAATCACCCTCTATTCCACACATCTGCATTTTCTGTAGAAGTCTTCCATGGGCCACCTTATCAAACGCCTTACTAAAGTCCATATATACTACATCAACCGCCTTACCCCCATCCACCTCTCTGGTCACTTTCTCAAAAAACTCAATGAGGTTAGTAAGGCATGACCTACCCTTCACGAAACCATGCTGACTATCCCCAATCAATTCATTTCTCTCTAAATAACTATAAATCCTATCCCTAATAATTCTCTCCAATACCTTGCCCACCACAGAAGTAAGACTCACTGGCCTATAATTCCCAGGAAGGTCTCTCTTCCCCTTCTTAAACAATGGGACCACATTCGCCATCCTCCAGTCCTCCGGAACCACACCCGTAACCAACGAGGACCTGAAGATCAGAGCCAGAGGCTCTGCAATCTCCTCTCTTGCCTCCCAGAGAATCCTAGGGTAAATCCCGTCCGGCCCAGGGGACTTATCCAACTTCAAACCCTCGAGAATTTCTAACACATCCTCCCTATCTACTACAATACCTCCCAATTTGCAACCCTGTACCTCAGTGTTCTCCATAGCTACATTTCCAGCACTCTGCGTGAATACCGAAGAGAAATATTTATTCAGTGCCTCACCAATCTCTTCAGGCTCCACGCACAACTTCCCACTGCTGTCTATGACTGGCCTTAATCTTGCCCTAACCAATCTTCTATTCTTAACATATCGAAAGAAAGCTTTAGGATTCTCCTTAATCCTATCAGCCAACATCTTCTCCAGTTATTACATGCCCCTTCTCATCCTATAAAGGACCAATGTTTACTTTCGCCACTCTTTTTCGTTTTATATATTTGTAGAAAATGTATAAATAATCAAGTATATGGTACTGATTTTATTGATTCAAACACATTGATCAAAGCGGGCAAGTGGCTCTAATTCCTGTTCAGAACTGTTGAACAAAGAACAAAGAAAATTACAGCACAGGAGCAGGCCTTTCGGCCCTCCAAGCTGCACCGAACATGCTACCTAACTTAAGTAAAACCTCTATCCTTCCGGGGACCATATCTCTCTGTTCCCATTCTATTCATGTATTTGTCAAGATGCCCCTTTAAAGTCACTATCATAGCTGCTTCCACTACCTCCCTCGGCAATGAGTACCAGACATCCACCACCCTCTGTGTAAAAAGTCTGCCTCATACACATCCTTTAAACATTGCCCTCGCATCTTAAACTTCTGCCCCTAGTAATTGGCTCTTCCACCCTAGGAAAAAGCTTCTGACTATCCACCCTGTCCATGCCCCTCATAATCTTGTAGACTTCTATCAGTTCTATTGAAGCTTCCAAAGAATTGATGAAAATTAGGCCCTTTATATCCTAGAAATAAAAATAGAAAATGTTAATCTGGAAACATTTGTGGAAAGAGAGTCAGATGCGCTCAAAAGATTAACTCTATTTCTCCCCACAGATGCTGCCAGATCTGCTGAGTATTTCCAGAGCTTGTTTTTATTTCCAATCGCCAGAATTCACAGTATTTTTGCTTTTATTTTATTCCGTTAGCTGGTTTAGCAAAGTCAAAGTTACATGTCACAGAGAAAATCCTCTGAATGTATCAGACCTGAATTCATTGACAACATAAACAATTCCAAAATAACTGTAATGATCTGACGTGTAGAAAGTTTCCCAAAGAAACAAATAAATAAAAGATTGAGTCCTACTTCTTTCGTAGGATATGGGCATCACTGGCAAGGTCAGCATTTGTTGCCCGTTCTTAATTGCCCTTGAAGTGAGTAGTTTGCTCAGCCATCACAGAGGACAGTTAAAAGTCAATCAGAGTGCTGTGGGTCTGGAGTGACATCTAGGCTAGATCAGGCAGATTTCCTTCAACGAAATAATAGTCACCAGATGGATTTTTACAACAATCGATGATAGTTACTCAGTGCCTATTCCTGAGACTGGCTTTATATTCTAGATTTTATCAACTGAATTTAAATTCAACCAGCTGCCATGGTGGGATTTGAACCCTGTCCCCACAGTAGCATATGATAATATCATGGTGTCCCTGGTTAATATTGTTTGCAGCTTTGCTGCAGTAAACAGCTTTGACATACTTCACAAACAAAATTCCTGCTTAGTAGAAACTAAAATATAACTAGGTGGAATTTAATGAAGAGAATAAGAGGGCATGTCAGGAGTAGCACCAGGTATGTAAAAATCAGGTGTCAGCCTGGTGAAGCTATTCTGTCAAACAGCAGAAGCAGTCAGAAGTAGACAGAGTTAAGCGATTCCACAACTAACAGACTAGATCTAAGGTCTACAGTCTTGCCACATCCAGTTGTGAATGATGGTGGACAATCAAACAACTTACTGGAAGAGGAAGAGGCTCCACAAGTATCCCCATCCTCAATAATAGGTGAGTCCAGCACTTCAGTGCAAAAGATAAGGCTGAAGCATTTGCGCCAATCTTCAGTCAGAAATGTTGAGAAGATGATGCATCTGACCCTCCAACAGAGGTCCTCCACACCAATGTACTAGTCTTCACCCAATTCAATTCACTCTACATAATATTAGCAAACAGCTGAAGGCATTAGATACTGCAAAGGCCATGAAATCCTGATAAAATTCCAGTAATAGTGCTGAAGACTTGTGCTCCAGAACTTGCTGTTCCAGTCTGCTGGTAACCAACTGGCATCTACCTCACAATGTAGTTATGTTCAGTAACAAAAAGCAGGATAAATCCAACCAGACCAATTTTCACCCCATCAGTCTACTCTCATCACCAGTAATGTGATGGAAAGGGTCATCAATAGTGTTATCAAGCAGCATTTACTTAGCAATAACCTACTGACTGATGTGAGGTAATGCATTTTGGAAGATCTAATACAGATAGGAAATATACAGTAAATGGCAGAATCCTTAATAGATTGATAGGCAAAGGGATCTGGGTGTAAGATACACAGGTCACTGAAAGTGAATGTGGAGAAGGTAGTCAAGAAAGCATACAGCATGCTTGCCTTCATCGGCTGGGGCATTTAATTTAAAAATTAGCAAGTCATATTGCAGCTTTATAGAACCTTAGGCTGCACTTGGAATATAGTGTTCAATTCTGGTCACCACACCAGCAGAAGGATGTGGAAGTTTTGGAAAGGGTGTAGAAAAGATTTATCAGGATGTTGCCTGGTATGGAGGGCATTAGCTATGAGGAGAGGTTGGAGAAACTTGATTTGTTCTCATTGGAACGATAGAGATTGAGGAGCACCTGACAGAAGTTTACAAGTTTATGAGGGGCATGGACAAAGTGGATAGTCAGAAGCTTTTTCCCAGGGTGGAAGAGTCAATTACTTCGGGGGCACAGGTTTAAGGTATAGGGAGCAAGGTTTAAAGGAATGTACGAGGCAGATTTTTTTTTTACAGAAGGTGGTGGGTGCCTAGAACTCATTGCTGGAAGCAACTACAGTAGTGACTTTTAAGGGGCATCTTGACACATACATGAATAGAATAGAAATAGAGGGATGTGAACCCCGGAAAGGTAGAGGTTTTAGTTCAGTCAGGCAGCATGGTCAGTGCAAGCTTGGAGAGCCAAAGGATCTGTTCCTGTGCTGTAATTTCTTTTGTTCTTTCTTTGATGCTCAATTTAGGCTCCTCCAGGATTACTCCGCTCCTGACATCATTGGTCTAAACATGAAGCAAGAGCTAAACTCCAGAGATGAGGTAAGCATGACCTTCCTTGACTTCAAAGCCGCATTTGATAGAGTGTGACATCAGAGAGCCCTAGCAAAATGAGTCAATGGGAATCAGGAGGAAAAACTCACTGCTTTCAAGTCATATCTTGCACAAAGGAAGATAGTTGTGACTGGAGGCCAATCATCTCAGGTTCACGACATCACCACAAGAGTCCCTCAGGGGTCCCTCAGGCCCAACCATTTTCAGCTGCTTCATCAATGACCTTCTTCCATCATAAGGTCAGACGCGGGGACTGCAATGTTCAACACAATTCATGATTCTTCAATACTAAGACGGCACAGTGGCACAATGGTTAGCACTGCTGCCTCAGTACCAGGGACACGAGTTCAACTCTCTTCACAGGTTACTGTCTGTATCAAATTTTCACATTCTCCCTGTGTCAGCATGGATTTCCTCCCAAAGGTATGCAGTTAAATTAATTAGTCATGCTAAATCGCCTTTTGGGGGATTAGCTGGGGTATATACATGAGCTATTGGGTGGTAGGGTAGCATTGTGGTTAGCACTGCTGCCTTACAACGCCAGGGACCCAGGTTCAATTCTGGCCTTGAGTCACTGTCTGTGGAGTTTGCAATTCTCCCAATGTATGTGTGGGTTTCCTTCGGGTGCTCTGGTTTCCTCTCACAGTCCAAAGATGTGTGGATTAGGTTGACTGGCCATGACAAATTGAATTTAATATCAGAGGAATTAGAGGAGTAAATATATAGGGTTACGGGGATAGGGTCAGGGTGGGATTGTGGTCGGTGCAAACACGAGGGGTCAAATGGCCTCCTTCTGCATTGTAGATTCAATGACTCTACAAAACAAGATTCTAAAGCAATCCATATCCAAATGCAGCAAGACCTGGATAATATCCAGGCTTGGACTAACAAGTGGCAAGTAACATTTGAATGACACAAGTGTCAGATAATGACAATCTCCAACAAGAGATGCCTCTTGACATTCAATGGGACGGCTATTGATGACTCCTCCACTAGGAATATCCTGGGGTTTACCATTGGTCAGAAACTGAACTGGATTAGATATATAAATACTGTGGCTATGAGCAGGTTAAAGGCTGCGAATCCTACAGGGAGTAACTCATCTCCTGACTCCTCAAAGCTTGTCCACAATATACAAGGCACAAGTCAGGAGTATGATGGAATACTCTCCAGTTGCCAGGATGAGTGCATCTTCAACTACACTCAAGAAGCTGAACATTACCCACGATAAAGCAGCCTACTTGATTAGCAACCTATCTACACCTTCAATATTTACTCCCTCCACCGCAATACACAGTGACAGCACCATTCTAAGGTACACTGCAGCAACTCAGCATGACTCCTCAAACAGCACCTTCCAAACCCATGGCCTCTACCATCTAGAAAGTCAAAGCAGCAGGCACATCGAAACACCACGACTTGGAAGTTTCCCTTCAAGTCACTCATCCTTGGGGACATTTTGCCATTCCTTCAGTGTTGCTAAGCTGAATTCCTGGAATTCCCTTCTTAACAGCATAATAAGTGTACCTACACCACATTGACTGCAGTTGTTCCAGATGGTGGTTCATTACCATGTCTTCAAGGGTAATTAGGGATGGGCAATAAATACCAGCAAAGCCCAAAGCACATGGATGAATTTTTAAAAATTGTTAAAAGGACAGTCTCCCAGCAACTACCATAACTGCTCCTTCACATTGTTATAAAGTTTCAATGAAGTTACCTTTTATTCTTCTAAACTCAGAAGATTTAGTAATTTGTGTACACCTACAATTCTTCCAGATCTTTGTAACTGATCTTGCATCAGCTGAAACAGCTTTATAGTATCTTGTGCAAAGGGAGAACATATGGAGCAACCACACAGTTTGCATATCTCTGATTTTCCATTGTCTAGTAAATACATACCAATTAGGGATGGGCATAAATACCAGTTGTGCCCACATCACAAAAATCAAAGTGTATTCAAATATTATAGCCCTCAGCTTCACGATGAGAAAAGCATGAAACCACAACCTCAAGTTGAATAATCATCAGATACCATCATTGATGAATAAACCATTCCATTCCCAACCTTCCTGAAGGAATGCTTGTCCTGTTGCTGTGTATGGACCTGTTTTCCAGTACGTGAGCTGTTATACTAACTTACTTTTCATTTCCTGTTAAAGGAGGTGCTTTGAAAAATCATATTGTGAAGCTGCACCACATTCCTTCCTGGTTCTGGGAAGGCCCTGCACAATGAGTGCGAGACCTTGCGTGCTGGGTGGCTGGCCCTGACCACGTACTCAGCGTTATTGAAGCAACTATTTGTAGTTAACTGGGCATATTCACATTTTCTCACCTTCATATGGCCAATGTGAAAATTTTGGACTGATTAAGGATTGGCTCAATAATAAACAGAATTTCAAATGAAGTTGATCTTTAAGAAACAATTGCTGAGCTAGTGTGCAGCAACTTGGTAACAAGTAATCATAAGGTGGGCGAATGGGGGCGGGCATATGGATGTGTTTACAGCATGGAAACAGGCTCTTTGGCCAACTTGTTCATGCCACTCAGTGTTTACCACTAAGTTAGCCCCAATTGCCCACGTTTGACCCATATCTCTCTATACCCATCTTACCATGTAACTATCTATGTAGCTTTTCAAAAGATAAAATTGTACCCGCCTCACTGCTGCCTCTGGCAGCTCATTCCAGATACTCCACCTTCTGTGTGAAAAAATTACCCCTCTGGACCTTTTTGTATCTCCCCCCTCTCATCTTAAAACTAAGCCCTCAAGTTTTAGACTCCCACACCTTTAGGAAAAATATTGACTAACTAGCTGATCTATGCCCCTCATTATTTTATAGACCTCTATAAGATCATCCCAAAATCTCCTACACTCCAGGGGACAAAGTTCCAGTCTATCCAGCCTCTCCTTATAACTCAAACCATCAAGTCCAGGTAGCATCCTAGTAAATCTTTTCTGCACTTTTCCTAGTTTAATAATATCCTTTCCATAATAGGATGACCAGAACTGTACACAGTATTCCAACTGTGGCCTTACCAATGTCTTGTACAACTTCAACAAGACATCCCAACTCCTGAATTTAATATTCTGACCAATGAAACCAAGCATGTCAAATGTTTTCTTCACCATCATGTCCACCTGTGTTCCACTTTCAAGGAGCTATGAATCTGTACACCTAGATCTCTTTGTTCTGTAATTCGCCCCAAAGCCCTACGATTAAGTGACTAAGCTCTCCTCTTGTTTGATCGACCAAAATGCAAAATGCATCACCTTGCATTTATTTAAACTCCATCTCTCATTCGTCAGCCCACTGGCCCAACTGGTCAAGATCCCGTTGCAATCCTAAATAACCTTCTTCAGTGTCCACTATGCCACCAATCTTGGTGTCATCTGCAAACTTACTAACCATGCCTCCTAAATGCTCATTCAAATCATGAATATAGATGACAAATAACAGTGAACCCAGCACTGATCCCTGAGGCATACTGCTGGGTCGAGGCATACAAATTTAAAGTTTATTTATTAATGTCACAAGCAGGCTTACATTAACGCTGCAATGAAATTACTGTGAAAATCCCCTAGTCCCCACACTCCAGCTCATGTTTGAGTACACTGAGGGAGAATTTAGCATGGCCAATGCACATCTTTGGACAGTGGGAGGAAACTGGAGCAGCTGGAAGAAACCTGTGCAGAGACAGGGAGAACATGCAAATTCCGCATAGACAGTGACCCAAACCAGGAATAGAACTCAAGACTCTGGCATTGTGAGGCAGCAGTGCTAATCATTGTGTCACCCGGGCAGACTCACACTCACCCCCACACACTCAGGTCTCTATTTCACCATTTTGATTCTAAATGCTGGGTGGACTTGAAACTGTGTTTCAGATCCAACTTTTAGACCCATTTTCAGATACCCCCATACACATTCTGCCTGAAAAAATATCAGCAATTCTGGACCGCACTGCACAAGCCTGTGAGCGGTGCTTAACGCAACTGAAACGCTGCAGCTCTAATCGGAGCCTCTAACTGCGCACGTGCAGAAAAACAATGATAGAATGCAGCTCCCTGCCACATCCCTCCCGGGCCAAATAATGCCTCTTCCTGGCCCCCACAGATATTGCCCCACCCCCTCAAAATTACTGATCTCCTTATCCTCCCATGCCCCTCCGCCATCCGGGCCAATCACAGGCCCCTCCCTCCTCCCCCTCACTGATCTCAGGTAGAGTGGCAGCAGATTCACCTCCCCCCCCCCCCCCCCCCCCCCCCCCACCCCACTGATATCAAGCAGAGAATCATTGGGCGCTTGGCACTTACCTCTTCACTAACCCTCACTGATGGAGCGTCCGAATCAAGCTTACGTAGAGCACGTCTGTTTCCCGTCAATTCCGGAAGGGCACAAGTGGTGATAAAGGTGGAAGTAGCAGTAAAGTTGGGCATGCAGCCCATTAAGTCAATCTAAATGCATTTAAATGGCCGTCGTGCCCGTTTGGGGAACAGTCCCGATTGTGGCCATTTTTGGGCCTTCGTAAAGGGGGAACCGGTGCAGAGGCAGATGCGGACAATGCTACTTGCATTTACCAAGTTTTCGCCTGAAAACGGCACAACGCAATGCTAAAATCAGGCCCTCACTAGGCGTTTACCCCCAGGATAGGAGAGTTCAAAACCAGAAAGCATAGGTTTAAGGTAAGAGGGGAAAGATTTAAATTGGACCAGAGAGGCATCTTCTTCACATGATTTGGGGGGATGGGGGGCATATGGAATGAGCTGCTACAGGACCTGGTAGAGGCGAGTACCGTATGTTTATAACATATAAACAGGTACATGGGTGGGAAAGGTTTTGAGGGATATGGGCCAAGTGCACATAAATGGGGCTAGTTCAGTTTAGGAAACCTGGTCGGCATGGACGAGTTGGACCGAAGGGACTGTTTCTTTATACCCATGACCTCAATTTTTACCCAAGCTCAGTACTCACCCTTTCCCCCACCTCCCCCCTGGCCGGGAGTACACTGGTGGTTGATAGCGTTGGGGTTGCCAACTAGAGTCAAGGCTGATTGGTCCCAGCCTGATCCCAATGCCCAAATTTGTGGCAGTTGCTGCGGAGGCAAACACCTTTCCTTCCCCACCAGGCCTGTTCCGGTATTCACCACCTCTGATCCAGCCGCTCCTATTGAAGTTCCCCTTTCTTCGCGGTCCCCGCCAGCATTGATACTGAAAACTTACCTGGCAACTGACATCCAATCAAAGGCTGCTTTCGCTGTATATTGGCTGGTGATAAGAACATAATAAGAACAAAAGAAATAGGAGCAGGAATAGGCCATCTAGCCCTTCAAGCCTGCCCCGCCATTCAGTAAGATTATGGCTGATCTGAAGTAGATCAGTTCCTCTTTCCCACCTTCTCTCCATAACCCTTAATTCCCTTGTCTATCAGAAATCTATCTACCCGTGACTTAAATATATTCAACTAGATAGCCTCCACCACTTCAGTGAGAAGACAATTCTAGACATTCAGCACCCTTTGAATGAAGAAGTTCCTTCTCAACTCTGTTCTAAACCGCACCCCCTCCCCCCCCAGTTATTTTGATGCTGTGCCCTCTAGTTCTGGTTTCCATTCTAAGCAGAACGAATCTCTCTACCTCCACCCTATCTAGTAGCCAATGCATGGAGAAACTAGGCAGCGACTGGCTGAACAGCCACTGAGCACCCTCTGAAACTTTTTCTGGGAAGTTTTGAAACTGAAGCATTTCCTACACTTGGGGAACGTGACACAACAATGAAACAGCCATCTGGCTGGGGCTTGGATAAGCCTGAACTAACACTTCTGTGAATAGATTAGGACAATACATTAAATCCAATTTGTGTTAATACTCCTTGTATAACTTCTTGCACAAGCCTGCCACAAACACACCTTTATTCATCAATGAAGCAAAGTAAAACAGCTTTTGCACAATTTATGCACCAGTATTAACAGACTGGTAAGCTCACAATGCTGAAAATTACTTTCCAAAACGTCTTTAGCAAGGTTGATTCATGGAAAGTGATAGCTAACCTGTTGCTCCTGCCTGCGATTACCTACAGCCATCAAAACAAGTACAGCAGTGATACACAACAACAGCTTCCTAAACACATATGTTGGCTGGTGAACTAACAACAGAAAATGTTTGAACACACAGCAGCAACTAAAGAGTCACAGCTTTTCTCAGAATTGTTCTAAATTGTTTTGAACGAGTGGCAAAGTGGTTAGCTCTGCTGCCTTATTGCGCCAGGGACTTGGGTTCGATTCCAGCCTCGGATTACTTCTGAGTGGAGTTTGCACATTCACCATGTCTGCTTGGGTTTCCTCCAGGTGCTCCGGTTTTCTCCCACAGTCCAAAGATATGCTCAATTGCCCCTTAGTGTAGGGGAACTAGCAGAGAAGGCAATGGCCCAGTATATTATTGCCAAACCATTAATCCAGAAACTCAGTTAATGCCCTGGGAATCCCAGTTCAAATCCCACTAGGGCAGATGGTGGAATTTGAATTAATTAAAAAAATCTGGAATTAAGAATCTATTGATGACATTATCAATTGTTGGATAAAACCCCTTTAGTTCATTAATATCTTTTAAGGAAGGAAATCTGCCATCTTTACCTTAATTTAATCCAGGGCCACAACAATGGCTCTGCCACGAATGCTCTCTGAACAAGGGCAATTAGGAATGGGCAATAAATGCTGGCCAGTCAGCAACACCCAAGTCCCAGAAATGAATTTTTAAAAAATATGAGGTGTATTGGGGATACAGCCTGTGTGGGATTGTTGTCGGTGCACACTCAATGGGCTGAACAGCCTCTTTCTGCACTGTAGTGGTTCTATGATCTTCTTCTAAACCAAACCAAACTGTTGAAGGCATATCCCTGGCCTTAGCAGACTGCCCCATGACGGTGAATTGACAGTTCAGCCACATCTCTGCAATGCTGCATAGCACAGTCCATATAAGTCTGTATTGAGAATGTCTGTTTTGAGGCAGGAAATGAGTCCAACAACAGACTGAGGAATATTTTCCAGTCAGAAGTCCAGCCAGATTCAGGGCTAATCTAATAAAAGTAAACACTGCAAAAACAAGCCTGGGAAGCCTTTCACTGCACCGGAGTTCCAGATCACAAGAGAAGGAAAGCTCAGTGAGCCAGTCAAATCTGTCAGCCTTACACAAAGCTGATTCTAATCTTGACATTTAAGAGTGATCTGGTTTCAAAGCAATACTCATCAAAATACAATTACACAAGCAGCACTTTTCAGTTTGCTAATTTGCCAATCAGATAAAGTTACATAAATTCTTCGGTAATTTTTAATCAACGTTGATAAAATGAATTGTGTGTTCCGTAAATGTGTGTGGGGATGTTACCAAACCTGTCAGCAATTAATGACTGGAAAACACGTTTCACAATCTCAAGGAGCCATGAGTCAGTAGGAATCGTACCATTTGGGGTACGTGCTCAGCACCATTCTCCAGTCCTGGTGCCAATCAATACTTAACACAACTTCACTTCATTAATTATTTCAAATTCACAAACTCACTCCTATTAACTTGGTAATGCTGATTAAACACTGGTCTCTCTTAAGCTAAATAGAGATTTGGCTTGTAAATAAAATTTGATTTCAAAGCACTTAAACACAATTTGACACAAGCTGAACAACAATAGATATAAAAGTACCTTATCCATGTGGAATATAAGGTCCAGCTCACAGACATTCTCAAAACATTTGTCCAACGTTTCCACAAATACCTAAAGAAACAAATAAAACAAAGATCAGCTCCCACTCATTCCAGCAGTACACAGAAACATTGGCGAACCTTTCCACACACCAGTAACAGCTTACTCTAAAGCACAATCTCTCTTTTGATAATAAATATTTACACAGATACACAAAGGATAAACCTCCCATCACACTGACTGACAAAATGCCCACTCTTTCCACCTCACCATTCACAGAACATTATCAAATGATAGGAAAGCACTGAGGTGAATCCTTAGCCTGAGTAAACCTCGGCATAATTAAGGACCCCACGCACCCAGACATTCTCTTTTCCATCTTCTTCTGTCAGGAAAAAGATACGAAGTCTGAGGTCACATACCAAGTGACTCAAGAACTGCTCCTTCCCTGTTGCCATTAGAGTTTTGAATGGACTTACCTTGCATTAAAGTTGATCTTTCTCTACACCCTAGCGATGACTATAACACTACATCCTGCACTCTCTCGTTTCCTTGTCTATGAATGGTATGTTTTGTCTGTATAGCATGCAAGAAACTATACTTTTCACTGTATGTTAATGCATGTGACAATAATAAATTTTATCAAATTAAATCTGGTATTCAAACATTTCCTGCCTTGATTACACTGATGGCAGTTTTTACTCTGAATTTCCATCATCCCGGTACCAAAAAAAAAAGCCAAGCAGTGTCTCTTAATAACCATCATCTGGTGGCTCTGATATCCATCATTATGAATTGCTTCGAAAGGTTAGTCATGACACGAATCAATCGGAGCCTTCCAGGCTGCCTGGATCCACTACAGTTTACCTACCACCACAAAAGGTCCATAACAGGCACCATTTTCCTAGTGCTGCACTCAACCCTGGAATATCTAGATAACAAGGACACTTATGTCAGACACAAATAGGAGTTATTAATTACAGTTCAGCCTTTAGCACAGTAAAATGGTAAGCACTACTGTTTCACACTGCCAAGGACCTGGGTTTGATTCCTGGCTTAAGTCAACATCTGTGCCGAGTCTCCCCGTGTCTGCATAGTTTCTCTGGTTTCCCCGGTTTCCCCTCCCACATTCTGAAAGACATGCTGGCTAGGTGCATCGACCCAAACAGGCGCCTGGACTGTGGTAACTAGGGAAATTTCACAGTAGCTTTATTGCAGTATTAATGTAAGCCTTACTTGAGACCAATAAATAAAGTTTACTCATTATTCCTACGAAACTCATCTCCAAACTCTGTGGCCTAGGTCTAAGCAATGGATCCTGAACTTCCTAACTCGCAAACCACAATCAGTAAGGATTGGCAACAACACTCCCTTCACGATCATACTCAATTCTGGTGCCCCACAAGGCTGTGTCCTCAGCCCCGTACCTATACACCTATGACCGTGTGGCCAAATTCCTCTCCAACTCAACTTTCAAGTTTGCTGACGACACCACAGTAGTGGGTCAGATCTCAAACAATGATGACACAGAGTATAGGAATGAGACAAAGAATCTGGTGAATTGGTGAGGTGACAATAATCTCTCCCTCAATGTCAACAAAAGGAGATTGTCATCGACTTCAGGAAGCATAAAGGAGAACACGCCCCTGTCTGCATCAACGGGATGAAGTAGAAATGGTCAAGAGCTTCAAGTTTTTAGGTGCCCTGATCACCACCAATCTGTCCTGGTTCCCCCCATAACAATAATAAAGTTAAGAAAGCCCAGCAGTGTCTCTACTTTCTCAGAAAACTAAGGAAATTTGGGATATCAGCTACAACTCTCAGCAACTTTTACAGATGCCCCATAGAAAGCATTTCTTCTGGTTATGTGACAGCTTGGTACGGCTTCTGTTCTGCCCAAGACTTCAAGAGAATACGAAAGATCTTTCTGAATGTAGCCCAATCCATCACGCAAACCAGCCTCCTATACATTGACTCTGTCTAAACTTTCTGCTGCTTCAGCAAAGCAGTCAGCATAATTAAGGACCTCATGCACTCTGAATATACTCTCTTCCACTTTCTTCCATCGAGAAAAGGATACTAAGGTCTGATGTCATGTACCAATCAACTCAAGAATAGTTTCTTCTCTGCTGCCATCAGACTTTTGAATGGACTACACCATATTAAGGTAATTTTTCTCTACACTCTAGCTATCACTATAACACTATATTCTGCACTCTGTCCTTTCCTTTTCCAAGAATGGTATGCTTTATCTGTATAGTGTGCAAGAGACAATACTTTTCACTTTATGCTAATACATGTAACAATACTAAAATAAATCAAATCATAATTAGTTGGCTCATTTGTCTAACAATTCTTATTACCTCCATTAATCCTGGAATGTTAAATTATGTGGTTCTGTCTTAGGTATTCTGTAAGTGAGATGTGCACTGTTATGTCTCTTACATAATGCTATGCTCCATAGTGCTATGCTTCCTACATTTGAGAGGATGTTAAACAGTAACCCGATGTTCCCGATATCAGGCTTCGCTGTTTGTTGGATCAGGCACATCTAATCATTAAAGTCATTTCACCTGATATGAACAATTCAAAAAACTGAAATTGCAATCATTCACATGACTATGGTGATATAGGATCATCAATTAACAAATCGAATCTTTTAATGACTTCAGCAGTTCCTTGCAATGATTAGATGCGAATCATATATCTTACATTTAGCTAAACAGCTGATGTATAATATATACTGGCTACACAGAAAAGCTCATAGTTAAACTCCAATCTCTAAGCAATTTAACGCATTAGAAATTATTGCACATTATTTTGTGTAGTTTGCTATTCTAGGCAATGCCATTTGCAAAGTGAAAATTGCAATAAGGTGAAGTTTACGTCTGGGACATCTTCCAGCTCCTGATCCACATTTCCAAATTTTTCTGCTATTGGAATCTAGCGTCTCGTCCCTTCAAACCACCTTTGGCAACCAGAACTTTAGTTGCCCAACCCCAATATTCTAGAATTCCTTTGATAAAGTCCTCTGCCTCATTTCCCTATTTGATCCTTAAAACCGAGCACTTTGATCAAGTCTTTACACACCACACTTCTAATATCTCCCTCTCTGCTTCTGTCCTCGGTGAAGTAGTTTGCAGTATTTTGCTTTTTTAATTTCTTTTCATTGAAGATTTTTCCTATTTGTTATAAATCCTCAATGGCTGGTACGATATAACAGAATCGTTTTTTCACATTGAGAGAAAGACAAGAGGCAGCAAGGCATCTGGTTCAGATTATTCATTACAAATGGCACCTCCAAAGACACAAACGATAAAGGATGTTTCAGAGATTGGGCGAACACAGGATAACAAGGTAAACCCATGAGTAAGAGACATAACAGTGCACACTCTCACTTACAGAATACCTGAGACAGAGCCACATAATTTAACATTCCAGGATCTACAAAGTCGCCGCATCACTTGCATATTCAGCCGAGGAGAATATAGAATATTGACACAATTACGGAAAAGGTGATCAAAGATTCTTGCACCACAATATGCTTCCTTCATCTCCAGCTAAATCATTGTGACAAAACAATGTCTTTTCCTAGGATATCTGCTCTTCCTGCACCTTTACCGTCAATGATTCTCTGACCACAAAACTACAGAAACAAACTACACAAAACCATAGTTCTCACAGAATCCCATCGAGCCTGCACTGACAACAATTCCAGCTAGATCCTATCCCTGTAACCCCATATATTTAACCTGCTAATCCCTGACACTAAAGGGCAATTTAGCACCGCCAATCCACCTAATCCGCACATCTTTGGACTATGGGCGGTAACCGGAGCACTGAAGGAAATCTGCACAGACATGGAGAGAATGTGCAAACTCCACACAGTCATCCAAGGCCAGAATTAAACCTGAGTTCCAGGTGCTGTGAGGCAACAGTGCTAATCACTGAGCCACCTTCACCTTAAGGAGGTTTTCCTTACCAACTGCAAGGATCCATTGGGCCATCACTAGAACCTCTTTACAAACTCCCTGCAGTGCTACTCATATAAGCCACTTTGGACAAGAGTAAAAGATACCACATAGCATAAACCACCAATATAAATGCAAGGCTAAGAAAAAAATCTAAATATCTCAACAGCCTTTGTGCTAGGCAAGCTACCCAGTGGCTTTCCAACACGCTCAAGCTCTAAGACTATTAAACACAAGAATTCAATTTTGGCACAGGACCAGAAACAATGCAGATGGTCCCTCCCTGCCCAGTTTGCACTCCCAGCATAATGAGAATACCATGGGATCAAATCTTAAGTTGGAGTAATTAAAGGAAAGCACTGAGGGATGCATTCCATTTTAAACAAATGGATATCCCTGCTTTTCAAAGCGTAACAGGTGGGATTTGCCTTTGCTCATCTACTAGATGAGCCATCAATATGATAAATAACATTGCAAAATCAGTAATGGGGTGTAATGAGAAGGGGTACTGTCCAGCATTAGCAATGAACTGCAGATTATAATTCCAAATTATTGACACCCACAGAGTTTAGAGAGGCCAAGGCCTCACAGGATTGTCAAACAGCCTTAAGGATCCGTCAGGTGCCATCCTGAGAGGAAGAGGTTAAAGCAGGCAAGCTGCATTTCGATAGCTTCCAGACACTTTCCAGCTTCATTTAAACCTGTGACCAAAGCTATGAAAACACACAATTACCAGCCAGTGGTCAGGCCTCAAAGGTAGGAGACAATATGCCTCTTCAAGATGAACACACTGCCCAGTTTTCATGTTGAGAAGGAGGAAACATGTTCCCAAAATATTTAACCAGGAGCTCCTTCTGGCAAGCTAGTCACACAAACACCCTCCTCCGACCCCGGCTCTCCACATCGATCAGGATATCTAAAATTCCATTGAGCTGACTTTCCAAAGATGGAAGTGGGCCTTCACTGAGGGAGCTGTAATAAGGATTCTTTCCTCACATCATCAAGTTTCTAATTGGCTCTCTGCAGGTTCAGAAATATCAGCAGTGAAATTCTGTGCCAAAAAGTCATGTCTGACATCTGTAACTTCAAACATATTGGTGGTCACCATCTATAAGGCCTTTGGCATCACTGGGTCGAGAGCCCATTCACTGATCAAATCACCATATTGAGGACTCGGCTTCATCCTACCTGCCTCCCACTGCTTCTCTCCATCAAGAAATCAGCACTTTGTCCCAAAACTTAATCAGAAATATTCTGGGGACATAGTATGGAGTCTTCGCCCCAGGATTAGGTAAATATGGTCTATGCAGCAGGATAAATGAAAAGATTAAATGATGAACAGCACCACAGTTCATTGGAAACACAGCCATTCCCATGCTGGCATCACATGACCCCCTAGAATTTGTTTATATTAAAGGTGCTATACAAAAGCAACTTGCTGTCTTTCTTCAGATATGTGGATAACTTTGCTTTTAATGCATAATGATAGTAGCGTAATTGATATGGATTTTTTTTTTATTCATGTTTCAGGGGAATGTTTAAAAACTCAATTTTATGCTACAGGCAGTCAGTACGTCTGGGAGAATATAGCTTAGATTTAGGAAGAGCAGGATAATTACTCATTTTAGCCACGTAAGTGGTAATCTTAAGTAGAGTTAATGGGCTTTTGCTTACTTAAGTTCCCCTGGGATTTCTGATTTCAGTGATTAACAGGGTCATGTGATAATGTGGTTTATATGCAGTGCTATGTGTATAGCAAACAATAAGTTTTTGCAGAAAACAGTTTAGTTTGCAGTTGACGTCTGATTGAAGTTAGAAGAATTTTGCAAGCTTCTGGAACTCTATCTCTCTCTGAAAGCTTTAAGACCATCTACATTCATTATAACAAGTTTATTTATGGTTGCTAACTGTATAGATTATTGATACCCACAGAATTTAGAGAGGCCAAGGCCTCACAGGATTGTTGAACAGATCCTTGATTGTTGTCAAGATAGGTTGAGGGAGCTGGAAATCTTCTCCCTGGAGAAACGTAGGTTGAGAGGTGACCTGATAGAGGTTTATAAAATGTTGAGAGGAATAGATAGGGTGGATTCTCAGAGGCTATTTCCCCGGGCTGAAATGGTCGCTACGAGAGAGCACAGATTTAAGGTGCAGGGAAGCAAAAACAGAGGGGATGCTAGGGGTAAGTTTTTCACTCAGAGGGTAGTGAGTGAATGGAATCGGCTGCCGTCGGTGGTGGTAGAGGCGAACTCGCTGGGATCTTTTAAAAGACTTCTGGATGAGTATATGGGAACTAATGGGATAGGGGGTTATAGATAGGTCTGTGGCTTGGTAGGTAGAGATGTGATCGGTGCAACTCGTGGGCCGAAGGGCCTGTTTGTGCTGTAGTGTTCTATATATTTAAAGACTATAAGACGAATGTTGCTTATTTGGAACTGAAACACTGATAAATTAGAAGTTAAAGTTGATTCTTTTTAATTTTAAATATTGTTCAACTGTTAATAGTTAAGTTGCTTCATTTGTTAGAGTTATATTTAAACCGTGTTACTAAATAACATTTGTTTTACTACAAAAGAACCTGATTTTGTCAGTGGAATTATTCCCGAAAGGTATTTTTGCGACTAGGGAATTTCATTGCAATGTTAATGTAAGCCTTACTTGTCACTAATAAATAAACTTAAAAATTTTACTTTTCTTCACGTTTATGTCAAAATAGAAAAGTTGTTGGGGTCTGGTCTGGCTTCTTCATGTAACTTGATGTTTTGGTCTGGGACTCTTTCAAGTACAAGTTTCTGCCCTTCTCTGTCAATAGCAGAGATTGAAAGATCCAGGTTATACTGCTAATTCTGTCCATTTCTTTAAGAAAACTGCTTCTATTTTATGTTGAACTAAAAACCTTTCCAATAGCAATGTAAAAGTACAAATTAACTTTTTAAACTTTACTTTGCCCGAGATGCAGTTACTCTGCTGAAATTCTCTGTCACTCATACAAAATGGAATCATCCCACAAACCTGTATCAGATCCAGAATTCCCAATTCACTCTCAGATGAGTCCACACAGAACAGGAAGTAAAGAGTGGCGTAATGTCGATATATCAGTTTGTAGTCTGACCCACCAATCAAACTGGAATAAATCAGAAACTATTATAAATATTCAGGATGAAGCATGATAGTCAGAGTGTGACTGATAACTGTGCGTACAGAGAGTTATTTCCTAAGTCACCGGAATCTCTTGCAATTTTTTTCAGTATGTTTGGGAATCAGGTGGGAATGTGTCCAAATTCAGCACTGACCATTTGAGACAAGTTGTTGTGCATTTTGGAAAAAATGAGAGACTTATTACTGTAGAATTTATACCGCGCTGGATAGGTCAGATTCATCAGACCAATCAATCTATTCCTGTCCTTTATTACATCTTTTAAATAAAGTCTCATAAAAAGGAAGATACAAATTCTGAACAGAATCATAGAATCCCACGGCCATTTGGCCCATCGGCTTGCACCGACAATAATCCCAGCCAGACCCCATTCCTATAATCCAACATATTTACCCTGATGCTAACGGACGATTTAGTGTGGCCAATCTTTGGATTGTGGGTGGAATCGGAGCATGTGGAGAAAATTCATGCAGATTTGGGGAGAACAACCCCCAGGCCTCCTTCTCCATACAACCTCCCACTGTCTCCGCATATGCACCTTTTGGGTGAAAGGACTGCACATACAGTTGCTAAATTTGCTAATGGCATAAAGCTGGTAGCAAAGTAAGTTGTGAAGAGGATAGAAGGTGCTGCAAAGCAACATAGATAGGTTATTTGAGTGGACAATAATTTGTCAAATGAAGTACAATATGGGCAAATGTGAAACTGTTCATTCTGGTAGGAGAAATTAAAAAGCTTATTATCTAAATGATGAGAGCTCAGAGGTGCAGCAGGATCTGGATGTCCTAGTGCATGAATCACAAAAGGCAGGTACAGTAAGTAATTTGGAAAGTGAATAGAATGTTACTGTTTCTTGTGAGAGGAATTGATTATAAAAGGAGAGAGGTTATACTTCAGTTATACAGGGAATTAGTCAAAGCACATTTGGGGCATTGTGAGTATTGTATACAATATTGGTCACCTACTTAAGGAAAGATACAGATGTATTAGAAGCAGTTCAGAGAAGGTTCACCAGACTATACCAGGAATGGATGGGCTGCCTTATCAGGAAAAACTGAAGAGATTGGGTTTGTATCCACTGGAGGACAGCTGAATAAGAGGCGACCTGATTGAAACCTTTAAGATCCTGAGGGGATATTGACAGGATGAATGTGGAGACAATATGGGAGAATCTAGAATAGTGGATCACTGTTTAAAAAGAAAGGGTCACTCATTCAAGACAGAGGTGAGAAGAATTCTTTACTGCGAGTCACTGGAACCCTATCTCCAAAGTCAGTGGAAGCAGAGACTTTCAATAACTTCAGGGCAGAGCGAGATAGATTCTTGATAACAAGGGAGCAGACAAAAATGTGAGGTTGAAGTAATAATCAAATCAGCCCTTATTTTATTGAATGTCAAGTGGTCCACACCTGTTCTTAATTCATGTATTCATACGTATGCAAATCCTAAAAGCACTTCTGAGATCCGAAGTTTCTTTCCTTGTTTTCAGGATACAAAAAGTCACGATCAGAAAGACAAGATTCCCTCTGGGTTATGACTTACTCAAAAAACAAAGAAAATTATAGCACAGGAAACAGGCCCTTTGGACCTCCAACTGTATATCAATCATGATACCCTAAAAAAAAATTCTGCCCTAACTCAGTCAATAACCCTCTATTCCCTCCCTATTCATGTACCGATCCAGATGCCTCTTAGATGTTGCTAATGTGCTCCCTTCCACCACCTTGTCTGGCAGTGTGTTCCAGGGACCCACCACTTTCACACATCACAGGGAATAATGAACATGTCTCCATGTGGACATCTCCGTGCTCGCACCTCCAAACCGGCATCTCCATCTGCGAACTGGTGACTCTGTACCCCCCGCCCCCAAACCAGCATCTCCATATCCCCGCCCCCAGACTGGCGTCTCTGTACCCTCCACCCCCAAACTGACGTCTCCATACGCCCCACCTCCAAACCAGCAACTCGGTAACCCCGCCTCCAAACCGGCATCTCTGCACGACTCTTGGAGTCGTGTCTTTGGGTTTTCTCCATATACGTGCCTCTTTCTCAATAATAATCGGTTCTTATTGTCTCCCTTCATTCTTTATTCCAAATGCATCACTCCTCATCTCTGGATCAAATTTCATCTTTTCATTTCTTCATTCTGTCCAGACTGACCTGATGTTTGCTACATTCCAGATTTCATTGAAGAAATTCGAAGTGAGCTGGTTTGGGGTTTTGCAAATAACTGAAGTTGACAATGTTGCAAACAGCAATCATAACACAATTATTTACTGGCCAATCACATTCAGGGTGAACTTCCTGTCAGTTATTAATTCTATTGAATGAAAGAACAAGTGAATTGATGCAGAAGGTGAAGTCACATGGGATCAGAGGTGAGCTGGCAAGGTGGATACAAAACTGGCTCGGTCAAAGAAGACAGAGGGTAGCAGTGGGAGGGTGTGTTTCTGAATGGAGAGCTGTGACAAGTGGCATTCCTCAGAGATCAGTGCTGGGACCTTTGCTGTTTGTAATATATATAAATGATGTGATGGAAAATGGAACTGGATTGATTAGTAAGTTTGCAGACAACACAAAGGTTGATGGATTTGCAGACAGCAATGAGGACTATCAGAGGATACAGCAGGATATAGATCAGTTGGAGACTTGGGTGGAGAGCTGGCAAATGGAGTTTAATCTGGACAAATGTGAGGTAGAGCATTTTGGAAGCTCTAATACTGATAGGAAACATACAGTAAATGGCAGAACCCTGAAGAGTATTGATAAGCAAAAGAATCTGGATGTACAGGTACACAGGTTACAAAGTGGCAATGCAAGTGGAGAAGTAGTCGAGAAGGCATTCGGCACGCTTGTCTTCATCGGCCGGGGGTATTGAATTTAAAAATTGGCAAGTCATGTTGTAACTTTACAGAACCTTAGTTAGGCCACACTTGGAATACAGTGTTCAATTTTGGCTGCCACACTACCAGAAGGATGTAGCGGCTTTGGAGAGAGTACAGAAAAGATTTACCAGGATGCTGCCTGGTAGGAAGGGCATTAGCTATGAGAAGAAGTTGGAGAAACTTGGTTTGTTCTCGTTGGAACAACGGAGGTTGAGGAACTACCTGACAGAAGTCCACATGATTATGACAGGCATGGACAGAATGGATAGTCAATACTTCTTTCCAGGATGGAAGAGTGAATTACTTTGGGCGCACAGGTGTAAGGTGCAAGAGGCAAGGTTTAAAGGAGATTTTTTACACAGAGTAGTGGGTGGCTGGAACTTGCTACCGGGAAAGATAGTAGAAGTGGATAAGGTAGTAACTTTTAAGGGGCATCTTGACAAATATGTGAATGGGATGGAAATAAAGGGATATGGTCCCCGGAAAGATAGGGGTTTTAATTAAGTCAGGCAGCATGGTTGGTGCAGGCTTGGAGGGCTGAAAGATCTGTTCCTGTGCTGTAGTTTTCTTTGTTCTTTGAATTCAATTCCATTTTTGACAGACTTCATTTCTCAACATCGTCTGGATGTTGAATTAAGACTTGTTGTTCCAGATTGTTAACCAGATTAATGTTCAAAATTTGCTGATTCAAATTGAGCTCTGTGACTATCAGTGGTTTATAGGTCACTAGATGTTACAGTCTGCTAACCTGAAAGCGATCCATTCATTCCTGCAACTCATGCATGGTCTGTTAACCAATTCTCAATCCAAGCTAATATATTAGTCCCAAACACTCACAGAATCTACTACAGTGCCTTCTATAAAGAGGCCCTTCGGCCCATTGAATCTGTAGTGACGCATGAAATGCCCCAACCTACCCAGCTAATCCCACTTGTCAGTACTTGGCCCATAGCCCTGAATGTTATGACATGCCAAGTATTCATCCAGGTACTTTTTAAAGGACGTGAGGCATCCCTCCTCCATCACCCTCCTAGGCAGTGCATTCCAGACCGTCAACACCCTCTGAGTAAAAATGTTTTTCCTCAAATTCCTCTCACTTTTAACTTGTGCCCCCTCGTAACTGACTCTTTAATTAAACAAACAGCTGCTCCCTATCCACCCTGTCTGCGCCCCTCATGATCTGAAGCATCTCAATCACTCCTCATACTTCTTTGCTCCAGAGAAAACAACCCAAGCCTATCCAACCTCTCTTTAAAAATTAAATATTCCTAATCTTGTAATGACCTTTTGAGACTCATTATTGAGCAGCTTTATGTAAATCCAAATCACCCGAATGCACTAATTGGCCCTTACCCACCCTGCTGACCACATTCTCAAACAGCTCTTCTTCTGTCACTCAACAATTTCTCCTTTAACTTACCTTGCCGAGTTTCACTTGCACCCCTTCGACTGTATCCAGTGCTCCCAATGTGCTCTTCTCCATACTGCAGAGACTAGACACAGATTGAGTGACTGCTCCATCACTTGCATGACCTCAAACTTCCAGTTGCTCGACATTTCTGCTCAGACCCACAGCTGCTGCAGTGCTCCAGTGATCCATACACAAAGTGGAAGAAACACACCTCATCTTCTGATCGATTAAGCACGTTACAGCTTTCTGGACTTCAACAACCTTGGACTGGGCACTTTCCCCTCCACCATGATACCCTTTTTATTTTATTTCCTTAGTTTGTTCCAATACAACCCCACCTCCCTATACAGCCACTGGTTTCAGTTCTGCTTCCACTCAGCATTGGCTTTTGTTCTCCTTTTAACCATTTCTGCAATTTTTCCTTAATGCCACCATTAACATCCAAGACATCATTATCAATCTCTCCTTACCTCCTCCATTCTTCTCTCCAACTGTAAACTCCATCACATTTCTGTCTACCTTCAGTTCTTTCAAAGGGTCATCCAGATTCAAGTCCTTAACTCTTTCTCTCTCCAGATGGGGAGGCAGTGGTATCATCACTGAATTAGTAATCCAGAGAGCAAGCTAATACTTTGGGAACCTAGGTTCGAATCCCATCAGAGCAGATGGTGAAATTTGAAATCAATAAAAATTTGGAATTAAAGACCTAACGATGACCATGAAACCTTTGTCGATTGTCGGAAAAACCCATCCGGTTCACCAATGTCCTTTAGGGAAGGAAATCTACCATTCTTACTTGGTCTGGCCTACATGTGACTACAGAGCTACAGCAATGTGTTTGACTCTTAAATTAATGGTGTCCCAACTAGCGGTGCCCACATCAATGAATGAATAAAAAAAAGGTGTGGTCAGAGCCGCTGACTTTATCCAGTATTTTCTATCTTTATTTTCGATTTCTAACAATCACAATATTTTGGTTTTATCTAGATTATAAAAGTTGTGTTAGCTGAGACCCATGCATAGTTGCTGGGCTATAACAAAATATCCAGTCACCACTGTACACTCACCTGCCACCTTCCAAAAAGTTGCAGACATTTTCATCTCGCCGGGATACCAGGTGGAACGTCTCTCGGATGATCTGCTGCTGCATATCCTCTGACTAAAGTCGCAAAATAAACAGAGAGCAGTTTTCAGAAGAGGACTCAGAGGCACCCAAGGAGTCACCAAGGGGGTGAACAGTTCAGCAGCTTGTGCGTGTAATCAAAAAGTGACAAGATAGAATCTACCAGAAACAAACAAAAGATTATTCTGTACAGTGTCTCAGAATAACATTTCACATTATCAGGGATACTATGACTTTGAATTGGTTCAGGAGTTACTAAATTAAGAGACTCGGAGAGAGGGGTCAATGCAGTGTACCAAGTGTCTACACTTCCCACAGCCTCGGAAAAGCAGCCAGCATAATTAAGGACCCCACAGACCCTGGGCATTCTCTCTTCCATGGGGGAAAAGATACAGAAGTCTGAGGTCACATATTAACCAACTCAAGAACAGCTTCTTCCCTGCTGCCATTAGACTTTTGAATGGGCCTACCTTGCATTACATTGATCTTTCTCTCCATCCTAGCTATGACTGTAACACTACATTCTGGACTCTCTCATTTCCTTCCCTTTGAACAGTATGCTCTGTCTGCCTAGCATGCAAGAAACAATACTTTTCACTGTCTGTTAATACATGTGACAATAATAAATCAAATCAAATTCATACCCGGTCTCTTGTGCATCCTGGAGAACTAAATACATTTAGTTAAATACTAACAATTGTTTCAGCAATTAATCACAAAGTCATGTTTGACTTAACTGGATTGCAATTTTTAATGAAGTCTGCTGGATGTGAACAAGAACATCCACAAAGCAGCTGATGAAGTGCCACAAACCCAAGATGAAAGGGGAATGTAAAGAAAAAGCAGCCAAGGCTCAGGCTGTTATTATTTTTTACATTGAAGGTAAATCCAGCTCTTCCAGGGAGCTAGTGCTGCTTCTTTTGATATATAATGCAACTTGGCTACATATATAGATCACAAATACAACATTTTCAGATCACATGAAACTTAGAAATGAAATAAGTCAGGAGGTTGGTGAGGGTGGCATAACCAAAGCACCCGTCTCAAAGGAACTTCAAGTAAGATAAGGCAGAAAAAGAAAGCTTGTGTCAGACATCACTGAGGTTAAATGAAAGATTAAATACTGTATCAAACTTAAAGAAAAAGCAAATAATTGTGCAAACACAGGTGGCAAGTCAGAAGATGGGACAGAATATAAGAAACAGCAAAGGATGGCTAAAAATTTAATGAGGCCATCAATTTGATACAGAGATGAGGCGAAATGTTTTTCAATCTCTTTCTGAAAAGATAGAGGAAGCCAAGTCTTTCAGAGGTAGATAGAATCTTGGAAAGGAGTGAAGATTATTGCAGGTAGGAAAAGCGCAGATTTGAGAAATGATCTTATTAAATGCTGCAGCAGGCGAGAGGGGCTGAATGGCTTCCTCTTGCTCCTTGTTCTTAAATTCATAAAAGGCAACTCATATGTAGAGGCAGATGTTTGTATGGTTCTTATTTAAAATTTACATCTGCTTTCATAAAGGGGAGATGGTGCCTCAGTGGTAACGTCCCTGGATAAGTAATCCAGCGACCCAGGGTGACGCTCTGGGGATCCAGTTCAAATCCCACTATGGCAAATGATGGAATTTAAATTCCATAAAACATCTGGAATGAAGAGTATCGATGACCATACTCGTGGTTAACACCACTGCCTCATTGCGCCAGGGACCCAGGCTCAATTCTGGCCTAAATGATTGTTTGTGTGGACTCTGCACGTTCTACCCGTATCTGCGTGGGTTTCCTCCCACAATCCAAACAAGTCTAGGTTTGGTGGATTGGCCATGCTCAATTACCCCTTTGTGTCCTTGGATAGGCACATGGAACACACCAGAATTATAGAGAGTGGGATACTCGATCTTGAGTTCGGACATAGCTCGGCACAACATTGAGGGTCGAAGGGCCTGTACTGTGCTGTATTGTTCTGTCTGTCAAGATCATAAAGTTCCTATGATGCAGAAGGAGGTCATTCAACCATTGAGTCTCCACCAACAACAATCTCATCCAGCCTTATCTCCGTAACACATTGTACTTACCCTGCTAATCTCCCTGACAATTTAGCATGGCCAATCCACCTAACTCTCACATCTTTGGACTGTGGGAGAAAACCAGAGCACCCAGTGGAAACCCACACAGACACAGGGAGAATGTGCAAACTGCACACAGAAACGAGATTGGAAGTGAACCCAGGTCTCCAGCATTGTGAGGCAGCAGTGCTAGCCACTGTGCCACCATGCTGCCCCACTGTGTGAATGTGTAGGTTAGAGGGATTAACAAGGTAAATAGGTGGGGTTACGGGAAAGAGAAAAAAAACACAGGTTCGAAAACAAACTACTTGGAGACAGGCAGTGATAGAGTGTAGTTAGAAAGAGAGTACCATGGGGCTCTGATTGGGTTAGGGCTCCATCGTGAGGTTCATAGCAGAATGACAGTCAGAATTAGTGAAGAAAATGCAAGGCAGTTCAAACCCACATCATTCACCTGAGGAATAATGGAGCTGGTGGCTGGCTCCAAGAAAGATAAAGAACAGAAAAGGATAATGGTTGCCACTAATTTATATTTACAAATAGTTAGACAAACTAATAACACAATCAAGAAAAAGGAGGGTGGCACAGTGGTTAGCAATGCTGCATCACCAGGGACCCGGATTCAGTTCTAGTCTCAGGTGTGTGTGGAGATTGCACGTTCTCACTATGTCTGCGAGGGTTTCCTCTGGGTGCTCCGATTTTCTCCCACAGTGGACCAGATGTGTTAAATGCTCACTTTAATAGGAATGCTCTGGGCCCTGTTTATGATGCTCTTTCGGAGTCTGTGTAGACTCAGTGGGCAGAATGGCCTGCTTCTGCACTGCAGGGATTTTTCTATTCTATTGGGAGGGTTGCAGTTTGCAGTGACACCATTAGGGGAGCGACCACCCCTGTATAACAAACCACAGTCAACAATGGCTCCTCTGGGCCAGGTTTTAGAAGCCCACGGTCCCGATGGCAACAACCAGTGGAATCAATCAATCCTGAAGGAACTTGAATTTGGTGAGTGGACAATTTGTTCAGGGGCAAAGCTACTTTACTTCACTTGAAAGCACAGGAAAACAATCGGTAAAATAAAAAATGTAGTTGGACAAACAATAAAGATGATACAGGCTTGTGTCAATACATGTCGGTGAAAAATATATTTTCCAAATCTTAATCAAAGGCCATTCAGAGCAGAGTTGATAAGGAAAAGTACAGCTCCTTATGTGATTATAAAGAGAGAAAATGTTCTTGATCTAACCCTAAAAACTAGAAATAGTTCTAAGCTGACATGTGGAGTCTCTCTGGGTGCCATAAACATTCAGTCAGTATTTCTCCCTTGCCTATATTAGTAAACCATTAAAGCTAAAAAATAGCAAAAGCGTTTACTGTTTTCATTTTGTGATATTCTAGCAAGAGTTTTTGTTTGTTGTCGTGTTTAGTTCCTTAGGAAAAGAAATGTCGAATTAGTTTGCAAAGAAAACTGAATTTAATTTCATTTGATTTATTACTGCCACGTGTATTAACACAACTGAAAAGTATTGTTTTTTGCGTGCTATACAGACAAAGCATATCGTTCATAAAGAAGGAAAGGAGAGAGTGCAGAATGTAGTGTTACAGTCATAGCTAGGGTGTCGAGAAAGACCAACTTAATGCAAGGTAAGTCCATTCAAAAATCTGACAGCAGCAGGTAAGAAGCTGTTCGTGTCGGTTGGTATGCAACCTCAGACTTTGCATCTTTTTTCCGACAGAAGAAAGTGAAAGAGAAAATATCTGGGATGTGTGGGGAATTTCATTGAATTTGAACTGTTGAGAGATTATATTTAAAAGAAATTCCAACTGTGCTAGAATTCCAGAGAATAGGTCAGAGTTTGAAATTAAAGAAGTTTTCAAATTGTGCCGGCCAGTCTGTTCCCAAAACAAAGATAAAGCCTGCAGTTTGGCAGTAATCCAAACTGAACCTTTTCAAAACATCTGAGTTTAAAAAAATGAACTCTTACAATTTCTTCCAAATTTGGTTAAGTAACATTGGAAATTGAAAATTGGTTGAAAGGAGGAAAAGCATCAACAAGGGTGATGAAATTAGCCCTCTCCATAGATGGGACCTGTATGGAAATGATGCAGTAACCGGCAGGATTCGAATCACAGATGAAACCTGTATCTCGCAGCCTGCTTCTGACAGCAGGAAAGCAGTCTGTAGTTCACTGAAATGTTTCTGTTTCAGACAGATCCCCCAGGCTGCCACTGCTGTGAACAGACCTACACCAAAGTGACTCACTCCCTGAGTAAGATTTGGAAAGTGGAGTTAAAAGAGAGAATTAGGAAAACAGGAGTGTTGGTAGCGACAGTTACAGGAAACAAGCTTCCTTCCCAGCAAGGTGACACCAGCTAGTCTCTGTCTGAACAAAACACAAAAAGATTGTTTTTGTCTAAATCCCACCCAGTCACAGATTAAGTTAAGATAATTAGGAGCAAGTAAGAAATTATAGAGCACAGTATAGATCAGATACTGTGTGAAAAGGGAATAAAAAAGTTTAAGGTTTATTCGTGTCACAAGCAGTTTACATTAACATCACAATGAAGTTATTGTGAAAATCCCCCAGTCGCCACACTCCTGCGCCTGTTCGGGTACATTGAGGGAGAATTTAGCACAGCCAATGCACTCTAACCAGCACATCTTTCAGACTGTGGGAGAAAACTGGAAGACCTGATTTGAAAGTAGAAAGAAACTTAAGCAAGGAGGGCTAAAAGGGTCACGAAAAATCATTGGCCAGCAGGTATAAGGAAAATCCCAAGGCTTTTTCCATATATATATATATATAAAGAGCAAGAGGGTAGCCATGGAGAAGGTTGGCCGACTCAAGGACAAGGGAAGGAATCTATTTGTGAAGCCAGTTGAAATGGGTGAGGTATTAAATGAGTACTTTGTGCCAGTATTCACCAAAGAGGGCTTGTGGATGATGTGTCTGGCAAAGGGTGTATAGATAGTTTGAGTCATGTTGAGATCAAAAAGGTATTGGTATTCGGGTTCTTGAGAAACATCAAGATAGACAGGTCACCAGGGACTGATGGGGTATACCCCAGAATACTGATAGAGGCAAGGAAGGAAATTGCTGGAGTCTTAAGAGACATCTTTGTATCCTCACTGGCTACAGGGGAGGTCCCAGAGGACTGGAGAATAACCAATGTTGTTCTTTTGTTTAAGAAGGGCAGCAAGAATAATTCAAGTAGTTACAGACTGTGAGCCTTACATCAGTGGCAGGGAAATTATTGAAGAGGATTCTTCAAGACAGAATTTATTCACACTTGGAAATAAGTGGACATATTAGCGAGAGGCAACATGGTTTTGTGAAGGGGAGGTCAAGTCTAACTAACTTGATCGAGTTTTACAAGGAAATGACGAAGATGATTGATGAAGGTAGGGCAATGGATGTTATCTACATGGACTTCAGTAAGACCTTTGACAAAGTCCCTAGTGGCAGAAGGTAAAACCACATGGTATCAGAGATGAGCTGGCAAGGTGAATGCAAAACTGGCTCAGTATAGAAGCCAGAGTTTCTGAATGGAGGGCTGTGACAAGTGGTGTTCCTCAGGGATCAGTGCTGGACCTTTCCTGTTTGTGATATATATAAATGATTTGGAAGAAAATGCAACTGGTTTGATTAGTAAGTTTGCGGATGACACAAAGGTTGATGAATTTGCAGATAGCGATGAGGACCATCAGACGATACAGTAGGATAAAGATCATTTGGAAACTTGGGCAGAGAGATGGCAGATGGAGTTTAATCTGGACAAATGTGAGGTAATGCATTTTGGAAGTCTAATACAGATAAGAAATACGCAGTAAATGGCAGAACTCTTTAAGGTTTTTGATAGGCAAAGGCATCTGGGTTACAGGTCACTGAAAGCAAGTGGAGAAGGTAGTCAAGAAGGCTTAAGGTATGCTTGCCTTCATTGGCTGGGGCACTGAGTTCAAAAATTGACAAGTCAAGTTGCAGCTTTATAGAACCTTAGTTAAGCCGCACTAGAAATAAAGTGTTCAATTCCAGTCGCCACACTACTAGAAGGATGTGAAGGCTTTGGAGAGGGTTCAGAAAAGATTTACCAGAATGTTACCCAGTATGGAGGGCATTAACTATAAGAAGAGATTGGAGAAACTTGGTTTGTTCTCACTGGAACAATGGAGGTTGAAGAACGACCTGATACAAGTCAACAAAATTATGAGGGTCATGAGCAGAGTGGATAGTCAGAATCTTTTCCCCAGTGTGGAAGTCAATTACTAGGGAGCATAGGTTTAAGATGCAAGGGGCAAAGTTTAAAGGAGATGCGTGAGGCAAGTTTTTTTTACACAAAGGACGATGGGTGCCTGGAACTCGCTGCCGAGGAAGGTAGTGGAAGCAGATAAGATAGTGACTTTTAAAGGGCTTCTTGACAGGTACATGACTGAGATGGGAATAGAGGGATATGGTTTCAGGAACAGTAGGGGTTTTAGTTCAGTCAGGCAGCATGGTCGTTGCAGCCTTGGAGGGCCGAAGAGCCTGTTCCTGCGCTGTAATTTTTTTTTCTTTTCTTCTCACCTGGAGGAAACTAATGCAGTAATGGGGAGAACGTGAAGATTCCGCACAGTAAGAAATCTCACAGCACCAGGTTAAAGTCCAACAGGTTTATTTGTTAGCACGAATTTTCAGAGTGCTGCCCCTTCATCAGGTGAGTGGAGAGATGGCTTCACAAACAAGGCAAATATAGACACACAATCAAATATAAGATAATGGTTGTAATGTACAGACAGCCACCCAAACCAGGAATCGAACACGGGTCCCTGTGGAGGAGTGTGAGGTAGCAGTGATAAATAGCTTGCGAGGATCTGTATATTTTGCTGAAGTATAAATTCTTTCCTGTCTGAATACAATTCCTTGTCAGTGCTGTTCTGTGTCAGTAAACAAATGACTTGTGAACCTCTACAGTCTGGTCTTGTACGATATTTAAATTTTTTTATTATTTAAATTTTTTTGACTTTGCAATTAATAAATCCTTCAATAGTTTCAGTTTTTCTGTTGGTACTTTTGTTCCAAATTAATTTTTCTAATAAATCAAATGTAAAGTTATAATTGGGGATTGCAACATTTTCTTCCAGCCTAGATTCTCTGGCTACTCTCAGTTGTGGAACCTATTGTTATCGTTCCTTGCTGATATTTATGATGTGTTTAAAGATCCCCCTATATTTCATACCTCTAGAAGGCACAAGAAGCCAAGTGTTGGTGCAGCGTGTTGTCCTCTCTCTTACAGACTCTTATTTTAATAACTCCAGAACCAGTTCAAAGTCATCAGTGTAATAGTATCCCTGATAACGTGAAATGTTGTTTTGAGATATTGCACGGAATATCTTCTGTTTGTTTCTGGTAGATCTGCTTATATTGCTACCTTTAAAAAAACTATAGCTATGAGAGAATGCTGAGAATTAACTGTTAGAAATGTACAGCTGAGAGAATGTGTTGCTTTTGTTTCACGAGGAGGTTGACGAGTTTTATTATTAGTTTTGACAAATAAAAATAAGGCCATAAGTAAAATGATTTAAAAAATGACTTTGGAACCAGTGATCATAATTCTATTAGTTTTAAGATAGCCATGGAGAATGATAAGTCTGGCCCAAAAGTTAAAATTCTAAATTGGGCAAGGCCAATTTTGATGGTATCAGGCAGGAACTTACCAAAGTTAATTGGGGGGGAAGTATGTGGGAAGACAAAGTGACATCTGGTAAGTGGGAGGCTTTCAAAAGTGGGTTAACCAGAGTTCAGGGTAAGCACATTTCTCTTAGAGTGAAGGACAAGGGTAGTAGAAGTAGGGAACCCTAGATGACTCAGGATATTGAGCCCAGGTGAAGAAGAAAGAGGCACATGACATGCATAGGCAGGTGGGATCAAGTGGATCCCTTGAAGAGTCGCGAGCATTGTAGTAGAGTTAAGAGACAAACCAGGAGGCAAAAAGAGGACATGAGATTGTTTTGGCAGATAAGGCAAAGGAAAATACAAAGATCTTCGATAAATACATAAAGGGCAAAAGAGTAACAAAGGAGAGAGTAGGACACTTAAGGATCAACAAGGTCATCTACATGCAGATCCACAAAAAATGAATATTTTCTCACAGTATTCACTGTTGAGAAAAGCATGGATATTAGGGAACTTGGGGAAATAAATAGTGATGTCTTGAGGAATGTACATATAACAGAAAGAGTGCTGGAAGTCTTAAAGTGCATCCAGGTAGATAAATCCCCAGGACCTGATGAAGTGTATCCAAGGACACTTTGGGGGGCTAGGGAGGAAATTTTATGTTCCTTAGCAGAGATATCTGAATCCCCGATCATTGCAGGTGAGGTGCCTGAAGACTGAAGAATGGCAAATGTTGTGCTTTTGTTAAAAAAGAGCTGCAGGGAAAAGCTTAGGAAGTACAGGCCAATGATCTCAAGTCTGTAGTGGGTAAATTGTTCAAAGGTACTTTGAGAGACAGGGTTACAGGCATTTTGAGACGCAAAGGCTGGTTAGGAACAGTCAGTGTGGTTTTGCAAGCGGAAAATCATGTTTCACAAATTTGATGAGCTTTTGAAGGGGTAGCCAAGAAGATAGATGAGGGCAGTGCAGTTCTTCCGGGCTGGAAGAAAATGTTACAATCCCCAATTATAACTTTACATTCGATTTATTAGAAAAATTAATTTGGAACAAAATCTACATGGACTTTAGGAAGGCCTTTGACAAGGTAGGTTGTTGCATAAGGTTAAATCTCACAGATCCAGAGTGAGATATCTAAATGGATACGAAATTGGATTGATGACAAAAGACAGAGGGTGGTTGTAGAGAGTTGTTTTTCAAACTGGAGGCCTGTGACCAGTGGTGTGCCTCAGGGATTGGTGCTGGGTCCACTGTTGTTTGTCATTTATATTAATGATTTGGATGAGAACATAGGAAACATGGTTAGTAAGTTGACACCAAAATTGGTGGCGTAGCGGACAATGAAGGTTATCGAGGATTGCAACGGGATCTTGATCAATTGGGCCAATGGGCTGACAAATGACAGATGGAGTTTAATTCAGATAAATACAAGATGAGGTATTTTGATAGATTGAACCAGGGAAAGACTTACTCAGTTAATGATAGGGCATTGGGAGAGTTATAGAACAAAGAGATCTAGAGATGAAGGTTCATAGTTCCTTGAAAGTGGAGTCACAGGTAGACAAAGTGGTGAAGGCAGCATTCAACATACTTGATTTCATTAATCAGAACACTGAATACAGGAGTTGCGACATCTTGTTAAAGTTGTAGAAGACATTGGTAAAGCCACACTTGGAATACTGTGTACAGTTCTGGTCATCCTATTACAGAAAAGCTATTAATCTAGTGCAGGAAAGATTTACCAGGAAGGTACCAGGACTTGATGGTTTGAGTTATAAGAAGAGATTGGATTGACTGGGACTTTTTCCTCTGAAACGTAAGAGGTTAAGGGATGATCTTATAGAGATCTATAAAATAATGATGGGCATAGATCAGCTAGATAGTCAATATCTTTTCCCAAAGGTAGAGGAGTCTAAAATTAGAAAGCATAGGTTGAAAGTGAGATGGGAGAGATACAAAAGTGTCCAGAAGAGCAATTTTTTCAAACAGAGGATGATGAGTGTCTGGAACAAGCTGCCAAAGGTAGTAGCAGAAGTGTGGACAATTTTATCTTTTAAAAAGCATTTAGACAGTTACATGGGTAAGATGGGTAAAGAGGGATATGGGCCAAACACGGGGAATTGGGACTAGTGATTAAAAAAGGGTGGCATAGATAATTTGGGCCAAAGGACCTGTTTCTACGCTATAAATCTCTGTGACTCTACTGGGACCCAGTGGAACCTCAGAGAAGCAGAAGGAATGGTGTGACAACAAATGAAACGAAAAGAGATAGAAATATTGATTCTGTGTAAATATTATCTTGACGTGTGTCAGTCTGGGAAATCAGAGGTAGGGTTACTAACTCATCAAATGGACAATTACTGAAGTAACAAGACGTATTTTGAACCAGAGTTGCCTACAACACAAAAAGACAGTTAACTCATTCTGATAGTAGCTTTAACTTTTCATGGAATCCCTACAGTGCAGAAAGAGATCATTTGGCTCATAGAGTCCGCACCGAGAACTATCATACCCAATCACATAGGGACAATTTAGAGATTAATTAATGGTCAATCAACCTAATCACATCTTTGGATTGAGGGGGGGAAACCGGAGCATCCGGAGAAAACCACACAGACACAAGGAGAAAGTACAGACTCCACACAGTCACCCAAGGCCCGAATCAAACAATGTCCCTGGCACTGTGAATTACAATGCTAACCACTGTACCATCTTTAGCTTATTTTAGATAAGTTAAGATCTAGACTCAGGGCCCCTTTGAGATAACGTATTTAATATGGCTTAAATTGTAAAAAAACTTTTAGAAAAATCAAGACTACAGAGAAATTAATCCAAAGATGATTATAAGAGAGTTAAAAAGAGAGAAACTTTGGTTGATTTGAAGGTCAAGGAAAACAATATTTAATAATAATTATTAACTAATCATGGATTGAGGCAAAGGAAGAATGGACAAAGATGGACAGCTCAGCTAATACTGCAGCTCAAATGACGTAGCAGTAAGTAATTCCCTGATGGGCAAAGCATTATGGAGATTCAGATCAGAGCACACGTTTAACTAGTGCAAGTATGTGAATGGTGAGAGAGTAAACAAAAAATCCATATCCCCTACCATCCACAAAGCTCAGGTGTAACTGAACAAATATGTCAAACATTAAAGAAAACAATGGCTAAAGCTATTCAGGAAACAGCATGAGGCTGGGCAGATTTATGCCCAGTGTCTTAATGAGACTTTGAGCAACAACTAGCAGAATGATGGGACTAACTCCGTACGAGCTGATGACCAGGAGAGCTACAAGACTGCTGGGAGATGTTGTCATAATTAGGGAAGAAATAGGACTGATGAGCGAGGGAGTCTGCCTAGAAGCTGTGTAAGTAGCTGCATGGATTAAGACAGGAGGTCAGAGATCAGCAATCAGCAATCAGCAGATTATATGCGACATTGAAATGGGATGCTTCGCCAGAACAGGCTAAAGTATCTGGAATTGGGGAAATGGTGAGGGTTGAGATTGTGCCTGAAAAACCCAAGTTTGTACCTAAGTGGATAGGATTGGACAAGAATATTTCACAAATTGATTCTGTTTTACCGAACTAATATCGACCACCAGGTGACAACAAAGACAGCTATTTACTTAATTTACAGAATGCTAACTGCCATTTTAACCCTTGATGATCCTGGCCATGGGAATAGTGAGCAGTACTACAACTTTGGCATCAGCAAAGGGGCTCTGATGGACCTCGAACAATACAGTATACGGAACAGTAGGAGAGCAAGTGATTTTAAATTGCAGTCTAGGTCTACTACAGCTGGAACACAAAAGCATTAGGGATCTAACAGAAAGGCCAGAGAGGAAATTGCAGAGTCTGCTCATTCTTTTCCAATCTTTACTGGATACTAGTGAAGTGTGGAAGGAATGGAGGATTGTCAGTGTTGCACTTCTACTGAACAAGGAAGTGAGAGATAAGGCAGTGAGTGTGCCCTTAGTAAATTATTGGAATCAACTGAGGGTGAACATAAACTGTCACAGACTAATCAAGGAATCAGTATGGATTTGTTAAGGGAAGATTGTGTCTGACTAACTTGATTGAATTTTTTTGAGGAAGCAAGAAGGAGGTTTGATAAATGGCATTCAGCTGAAATTGATTTTTGATAAGGCCTCACACAGCAGCCTTGCTAAAAAAAGACCCAGGGGAATGTAGCAAATTGGATAGAAAAATGGCTCAGTGGCAGGAAACAAAGGGTAACTGTTAATGGGTGTTTTTGTGACTGGAAGACTGTTTCTGGCAGGCTCCACAGCAATCAGTATTGAGTCCCGCTGCTTTCTGTGGTATATGTTAATGATTAAGATACAAATGTAGGGAGAATGATCAAGAAATTTGCAGGTAACACAAAAGTTAGTCGCAGAGTTATGCTGCACACATATAAAAGACTATCTGGCCTCAAGTTAAGTAATGTGCTAGATTCCGGGCATCGCAATTTAGGAAGAATGTCATAAGGATATCAAAGAGGTTTACTGGCAATGAGGAAATTTACTTTTGTGGAGAGACTAGTAAAGTTGGATTTAATTTCTTTACAGCAGAGAAGATTAACGGAAGTTGTTCAAAATATGGAGGGTTTTGTCAGAGTAAATTGGGAGAAGTCATTTCCAGTGGAAGGAGGGTCAATAATCAGAGGGACACAGATTGAAGAAATTTGGTTAAGCGTGAGAGGAGGAGATGAAGAGAATATTGTTCGCGCTGTGCATTACCATGATTTGGAACCTTCTGCCTGGAAAGCCAGTGAGAGCAGGTTCAAACTGGGGCAATAACTGATGGTCTAGCCAGTAACAGCTATACCCCACAGATAGATAAACAAATCTGTAAGGAGGAAAAGAGCTAACATTTCAAGTCCAGATGATCCTTTGTTAAAGCTAAAAGGCATAAAAAGTGGGAGGTATTTACACTGCAGAGTGAGGGAATCTGTTGAAATTATCATGATACCCACCCTCCTCTCGCAATTTTCATTTCAGCTTCTCTACCGTTTGGCCATTCACATCCCTTATTCTCTCTAATAGGCTGCCATTCGTAGCCTTTCCCCTTTCTGTGACAATGACTCATTTCAATTCCTCCCCCTGTAATATAAATATCTCCCACTTTTAGCTTTGACGAGGGATCATTTAGACTCAAAACGTCAGCTTCTCTCTCTCTCCTTACAGATACAGCCAGACCGCTGAGATTTTCCAGCATTTTCTCTTTTGGTTTCAGATTCCAGTGTCCGAGGTAATTTGCTTTTAATAACTAAACGGCTCTGGATGTGAAAGGGCAGGGGTTACTTGACAAGTTCATTTAGAGCCAGCAGCCATACAATGGGCTGAATAGCCTTCAAAAAGTTGGAAATTTTCAGCAATTTACAACCAGGAGCTTTAGTGGAATCGGATTTTGATGAAATTTCTCTCAGAGACCGGTCGGGCCTCAGGCTCGGATACTCACGAAATGCTGATAGAAACGGCTGAGCCGCGGTTTCCCATGATTGTTAAACACCAAAATCGCCTTAATCATCCTGCCGGCCCGGTGCAGCGCCACTTCCGGTCCCCCGGCCCGGTGCAGCGCCACTTCCGGTCCCCCGGCCCGGTACGACGCTACTTCCGGTCCCCCGGCCCGGTGCAACGACACTTCCGGTTGCCCGACCGGGTGCAGCGCCATTCTCAGTACCCGCCCCCCCCTGCGCGCCCAGTGGGCGGCCATTTCCGGTCCCGGGTTCTTACTATGTCTGGAGACAACACACAGCTCTTTAACCTGTGCATAGCCCTCTCTCAACTCACATTGTCTATACAAGACTTGATTAGCTGTAAAGACTCGCATTCCAACCATTATCTTGTAAATTGAGTTTGTGCCTTTATATACCCTGTTTGTGAACACGACTCCCACTCACCTGATGAAGCACGCCACCTTCGAAAGCTTGTGCTACCAAATAAACCTGTTGGACTTTAACCTGATGTTCTGAGACTTCTTACTGGACCTATGAGGGCCATGATGTCCAGATGATGGCATTGGACTGGGGTGGGCACAGTAACACTTCAGCAGTCAAGGCATTCGGCCTCTGATCTTCGAGTAAGTATTCTCCATGGCACACGACAACGGTCTGAATATTGACACCAAACTTCTGATGCCATTCATTCCATATTTTGCACATTCCATATTTTGCACAATGATCTTGTAGCACACCTGCAGTAATAGTAACACATTGAAAGTCCCTCCATTGTTCATTCAGGTTGTGCCTTTGTGCCAAGAATCTTCATGTGACTTAAAAGCTGATTCTCGACCCATAGATCCACAATGGGGAGGAACCCCAGGAGTTAGAGGGATCCAGAGTGAGGATTTGCTTCTTTCTCCACCACTGCTGTGGCGGAGAAAGTCACAATTTGTTGTGACTCAAATTGAAATGCAAGTTGATGAAAAACTTTGGAAAAGGTAGCAGCACCTCCTCATCATTAATATCAGAGCTGCTGTGCTTCAAGGAGAGTTTCAGAACGTCTTTAAAGAGTTTTCTTTGACCTCCCCTGAAATGTTGGCCATTTGAAAGTTAAAATAACTGTCTGTGGCAGGGAGGTGTCTTGCAGCCTCTGTGGATAGTCCAACAAGGTTGATGTTTTCAGGAGTTCTGTTTGCACGTTGGTGAATCTGGCTTCAAGAAAGACTTGACATTGTTCAATGATCTTCCAATTGAATCAAGAGGAAGAGCAGAGGCAATGTTGATGAAATCTTATTGTTAATTCAGTCATATATTTATTGATCTTCAGACAAGTTATTAGTAACTTTATGGTTGAATTAGTTGCAGTCAGGTTTATTAACCATAATATTGGGAGTAGATGGTAGGATGGGTGATATGTTGCAACCGCAGAATGTGGACAGCTGGCTGATTGCAGTCTGACACATTTTTAAACTTCATTTTTACAGGATGTGGGTGTTGCTGGCTAGACAAGCATTTATTGCCCATCCCTAACTGCCCTTCAGAAAACAGTGGTGAGCTGCCTTCTTGAGCCATTGCAGTCCATGTGGTTTAGGTACATCCACAGTTCTGTTAAGGAGGGAATTCCAAGATTTTGACTCAGAAGGAACAGCGACATGTTTCCAAGTCAGGATTGTAAGTGACTTGGAGTGGAACCTCCAGGTGGTGATGTTCCCAGATATCTATTGCCGTTGTCCTTCTTCTTGGTCCTGGGTTTGGAAGGTGCTGCCTAAGAAGCATTGGTGAGTTCCTGCAGTGCATCTTGTAGATGGTATACACGGCTTCCACTGTATCGGTTGTGGAGAGAGTGAATGTTTTTTGAAGGGATAGCAATCAAATGGTTTAACATAAAGCAGACCAAGCATATGTTTATACTTATTTCATGGCTAGTTTTTGCAGAGGATATAACTTTGCAGAGGGGTACCACTCCAAATCAAATATGGTTCAGAAGGCTCTCCCGCTCTCTGCAGTAGCACGTCAGAAAGATTTACAAGTTGATCATCGACCTGCTTGGCCATGTTTTGAACTCAGCTTCCTTGGACTATAAACTACCCAGTCCTGGAGCAAGACTTGAAACCTTGTGGCACAGGTGGTGAGGATAGATTTATGAACTATCTGTTGAACGTTTTGGTATAATAGCGACAGGCTCATCAATAGATGTCTCCATAAGCTTCATGCAGTATAAGCTGCCTTATTCAGCCAGTGGAAATTTGCCCAATGGCAAGCGGTCTGCAAGGATCTTAATAGAAATTCTACAGTGCAGAAATAGACCATTAGGCCCATCAAGTCCGCACTAACCACAATCCCACCCAGGCCCTACCCCTATATATTTACCCGCTAATCCCTCTAACTTATGCATCTCAGGTCACTATGGGACAATTTTATCATGGCCAGTCAACCTAACCCGCACATCTTTGGACTGTGGGAGGAAACCAGAGCACCCAGAGGACACCCACGCAGACACGAGGAGAATGTGCAAATACCACACAGACAGTGACCCAAGCTGGGTATCAAATCAAGGTCTCTGGAGCTGAGAAGCAGCAGTACTAACCACTGTGTTATCATGCTGCTCTTTAAACAAGTTACTTTACTTAATCTATAGTTGTAAATCCCGAGGTGAAGACTAGCTGACTGTAAGCCATGGGCATGGTCCTTTCCATTTGTTCACAATAAAGGGTGTAGGTGACTGGAAGCCAATATTCGGCTACTTTCTTCCTCCATCTTTCCCTCTGGACAATCTCCAAATGTCAAAAATCTTCTCCAGTAAGAAAAAGCTCTGTGACACCAGTGGGGAAGACTGGGTCCAATACACTGAGCACATTTCTTCTGTGCTAATACAGGAGACAAAATAAGTGATGTTAACAGCATGCGGAACCCCAAATATAAGAAATCTGATCTATTCAGATACCCCAGACTCAAAAAATTTCACTGAGCAAGTAGACTTGGAAAAAAATCATGAGGACCCGAAGCCCCTGCTAATTCTCAGAGATACTCCTTCAATGTAGCTGTGAGAGTCCCTCAGGAATCCGATACTGAGTTCTTAGCTAGGTTGCGGAAATTGACTGAATATTGCGAATTTCAACCATCTTTTAATGAAATGTTGCAATTATTTTGATTTATTATTGTCACATATTAGTATACAGTGAAAAGTATTGTTTCTTGCGCACTATACAAAGCATACCATTCATAGAGGAGGAGGGTCAGAATGTAGTGTTGCAGTCATAGCTAGAGTGTAAAGAAAAATCAACTTAATGCGAGGTATCCATAGAATCCATACAGTGCAGGAGGACATTCAGCCCATCAAGTCTACACCATCCCTCCGACAGTGCATCTTACCTAGGCCCTATCCCCGCAACCCCACATATTTACCCCACTAATTCCCCTATCTTGGGATGTTATTTAGCATAGCAAATTAACCTAACCTGCACACATCTTTGGAATATGGAAGGAAACCAAAGCACCAAGAAGAAACCACTGATGGCACATGTGCCTTAACAGCCGCCATCTTTGTTGAAATCATGGGCGAATTCCATTTCATCTTGGTGACTTCCCAGGGTGATGGGAGTGATGCTGATTGCAGGGGTGGTGCCTGACCTTCTCCACCGACGCCTGATCCTCGATTGGGAAATCGGGGAACATCTCCCTGTAAAACGGCTACCATCACCTCCCTCCTCCAGCACCCAATCAAAATGGCTGCTGCACCTCAGATTCCGGCCCTGTGGCTCACGTGACACTGACATCACATTGTGGTGATGCGTTCCTGATCAATCAGGGACAATCTCAGCCCTAGTCCCAGTGAAGACTAATTAAGGCCTGGCAGTACAATTTAACCACACCAATGAGATTAAGACCAGTGATGTCACAAGTATATGAACTAAGTGCATGAACAGCTGTCTCCCTTTTGCCTGGGAAACAGTTAAAGAAGTGTAAATGTACTGCACCTTTGGGTGCTGAATAAAACCATTGAAATTAAACAATGGACTTGACTCTTTGCGGAAAAGAAGCAATCTAGCAGCATCAAAATTGTTCTAATCAGATTGAAGCTCTATAGTTAATCCATTAATAAAAGTATAAACATTTGAAATCCAGAAGTTCTGTTGCTTTGAAAGGGAGAATTCAGATAATCAAAGAACAAAACAGTACCAGCACAGGTTTCAGATCATTGTGTCCACACCAGTTCTCTATAAGAGCATCTCAGTTAGTTCACTGCTCTGAACCCTGTTCAGAAAATCCAGTGATGTAGAGGTGCCAGCATTGGACTGGGGTAAACACAGTAAGAAGTCTGACAACACCAGGTTTAAATCCAATCGATTTATTTGATAGTAAACACACAAGCTTTCAACCCTCTGGTCTTCGTCAGGTGAATGAGGTGTTCTGGTCTCAAACAGCACACATAACAGCACAGACAGTTTACAGATTACTGATTAGAATGTGAATCTTTACACCTATCCTGCTATTCAAGTGTTAAAGTGTTTAACAATGTGAGTGGAAGGAGCACTGAGCACAGGTTAAAGAGATGTGAATTGTCTCCAGACAGCACAGTAAGTGAGGTTTTTTGCTAACCCAGGTAAGTCATGAGGGTTATAGAAAGTGTGACATGAAGCCAAGATCCCTGTTAAGACCGTCCTCATGTGTGCAGAACTTGGCTATCAGTCTCTGCTCAGTGGCTCTGCGCTGTCATGTGTCATGAAGGCCCCCTTCAATACACATCTCTTTAACCTGTGCTCAGTGCTCCTTCCACTCACATTGTTAACCACTTTAACACTTGAATAGCAGGTTAGGTGAAAATATTCACATTCTAATCAGTAATCTGTAAACAGCTTGTGCTGTTATGTGCGCTGTTTGAGACCAGAACACTTCATTCACCTGACGAAGACCAGAGGGTCGAAAGCTTGTGCGTCTACTATCAAATAAATCGGTTGGATTTAAAATTGGTGTTGTCAGACTTCTTACTACAGATAATCCAATCCCCTTCAAAAGTCTCAACTGAACCTGTCTCGGCCACACAAACAGGAAGGACATTCCAGATGCTAAACACTTGCTGCATCAAAAGGTTATTTCTCATGTTGACTTTGATTCTTTTATCATTCACTTTAACTCATCAATCTTTCTGCCAATAGGAAAATTTTTTCCCTATCTACACTGTTCAGACTCCTCCTCTTTTCCAGGTTGTTGGGAGGAAATTGGCAGCAATTTGTGTTTAGTTGCATCTGGAAGTTGGTGAAACATCTCAGCATCGAAGCATAAAAATTATACTTGTCACTTTTCTCGTAATCGGTCTTTCTTCCACCTCAATCTGTCTGCCAGCTATTGAAGACAGTTTATATAAAATGAGAGATAGGAATCGAACAGCAGTCAAAATCATATGGTTTTGAACAATAGGAGCCAGGAAAGTTTCCAGTTGGTGAACAAACATTTGTCCTTTAGCCAAAATCAAATGGTTTTACGTGAAACTTGACTCCCCATATTAAGAATTTAGCAGAATAAGTTCTATTTTGATTTTTTTTTTCACTCATTATTTTGCCGTTTCTTTTTGTAATTTTACTGCTTGGCTCCAGTTGACAACACCACTCACTCTCAGAAAAATCAGACAGTCCATTCCCCAATCCTCAACAAGAATAGAAACAGTCAGGCCTTCAAGCATTCATGAACAGACTGCCAGATAATTGCAAGCATAAAGTCAAGTCATGTCAATATGATGCAGCACTGTGGATGCCTGGCATTACCAACCAACACCAAACTCCAATCAATGTTCAATTCAGTTCACATAATACTGCCAACTAATATATTTCACAACAAGACACTTCCTCAGCCAAATGAGAGGAAGTAGACAAGCATGATTTGGGAGATTAATTAGAGGAGGTAAATGTGGTGGATCAGTTCTGCTTATAAGAAGGAAGGACGTAAGAATATAACTGATGTTGTGAGAGAGTAAGGTGACACGTTCATGAAAAGAATCGCAGAGTAAGGACCATAATTACTATCCAGACTTCTTATGCTAAACGCTACCTCAGGGGGAAATCTGCTCCTGTTAGCTAACAATTGTTGGATTGTTGATCCTCCCTCTTTATAATTGCATCAAATGAGGTTAAGTGCATGGAGGTAGATGGCAGTGATTGGATGGCTACTTGAGCACATGTAAATAGAGACTTACTTACAGCGGCAGAGTAGAGTCGCGATATATAACTGGTCCAAACAACCACATCCCCAAGCCAATAACAAGGTGACTTTGTTCCAAAAAAATGTTACTTTGAGGATTGCATTAAAAGTGAAATAAACAACACCTCTGCAGATATTTGCCGGGATTTCCCGACCTCGATTGGACAAGGCTTGTAAAATCCCGCCCAACACCAACAGAGGATTCTGTTCTGTAAGCGACGTCCACTGCAATTCCAGGGCAGGAAAATTCAGGCCATTATCTCAAAACCTTGGCAACTCTTCAGTTAACTTGGGGAAATTTAAAGATGCTCAAGTTTAAAGCCAGTTAGAATGGTTTATATGTGAAGCTTTGTTCAAAATTTTAATAATAGTGAATGTCAAAAAGAGAGGTTGAATAAAAAGCACTTTGTCCTAAGGTATCCTATCCTGTTAATAATCTTCCAGCTGTCGGCATTTCTCTGTTTCATCAACGTTCCGGAATCTCAGTCATCCTGGAGGAGAAAAATATCCATTTAGTTGAAACTGTTCAATATTACATATTACAGAGAAGGAGGTACTGGAAGTCTTAAAGCACATCAAGATAGATAAATCCCTGGGACCTGATGAAGTGTATCCCAAGACATTGTGGGAGACTATGGAGGAAATTTTGAGTCCCCTAGCAAAGATATTTAATCACTGACAGCCACAGGTGCGGTGTCTGAAGATTGGAGGGTGGCAAATGTGCCTTTGTAGAGAAAAGCCTGAGAACTACAGGCCACTGAGCCTCACATCTGTGGTGGGTAAGTTGTTGGAAGATATTTTGAGAGACAGGATCTACAGGCATTTGGATGCAAGGTCTGATTAGGGACAGTCAGCATGGCTTTGAGTGGAAAATCATGCCTCACAAATTTGATAGAGTTTTTTAAAGAGGTAACCAAGAAGCTAGATGAGGGCAGGGCAGTTGTTGTTGTCTACATGGACTTTAGCAAGGCTTTTGATAATGTACTGCATGGTAGGTTGTTGCATAAAATTAAATCTCATGGGATCTAGGGTGAGATAGCTAAATGGATATAAAATTGGCTTGATGTCAGTAGGCAGAGAGGGTAGTTGTAGAGAGTTGTTTTTCAAACTGGAGGCTTGTGACCAGCAATGTGCCTCAGGGATCAGTGCTGGGTCCACTCTTATTTGTCATTCATATTAATAATTCAGATGAGAATGTAGGAGACATGGTTAGTAAATTTGCAGATGACACCAAGATTGGTGGTATAGTGCATAGTGAAGAAGGTTATCTCTGATTGCAATGGGATCTTGATCAATTGGGCTGGTGGGCTGATGAATAGCAAATGGAGTTTAATTTAAATAAATGCGAGGTGATGCATTTTGGTAAATTGAACCAGGGCAGGACTTACTCAGTTAATGGCAGGACGTTGGGGAGAGTTATAGAACAAAGAGATCTAGGGGTACATGTTCATAGCTCCTTGAAAGTGGAGTCACAGGTAGATAGAGTGGTGAAGAAGGTATTCGGCATGCTTGGTTTCATCGGTCAAAACACTGAATACAGGAGTTGGAGTGTCTTGTTGAAGTTGTACAAGACATTGATAAGGCCACACTTGGAATATAATAGGTTTTCTGATCACCCTCTTATAGAAAGGACATTATTAAATTGGAAACAGCACAGAAAAAATTTACTAGTATGCTACTGGGACTTAATGGAATGAGTTGTAAGGAGAGTCTGGATAGACTGAGACTTTTTTCTCTGGAGTGTAGGAGGCTTAGGGGTGATCTTATAGAGTTCTATAAAATAATGAGGAGCTCAGATCAGCCAGATAGTCAATATCTTTTGCCAAAAGAAGGAGAATCTAAAATTAAAGGGCATATGTTGAAGGTGAGAGGGGAGAGATCCAAAAGAGTCCACAAGGGCAATTTTTTTCACACAGAGATTGGTGAGTATCTGGAACAAACTGCCAGATGTAGTAGTAGAGGCGGGTATAATGTTGTCTTTTAAGAAGCATTCAGACAGTTAATGGGTACGATGTTTCTCAAGAGATTTGGCAGGCAATTGAGACTAGCCTACTGATTAAAATAAGCGGTGGCATGGACAAGTTGGGCCAAACTTTCCATGCTGTAAACTTCTATGGCTCTACATGTGAAAACAGAAAATACCAGACATACAGAGTCAGTCAAATCAACCAGTCTCATTTTTAGGATCCAGTCTTTATCAGAAGCAGAAAATCAATGAACTGCTTTACGGGCTGAATAGTGTGGGGGGGCGGGGGGGAATAAACCTGTTTCTGATCAAAGATTCAGTTCCTGTGGCTTTGATTCAAAATCTCTTGGATCACTTTCAAATCTTTTCATTGATCAGGAAAAACAAAATGAGCTTAGGACATCCCCCTGTACACTGATGCTAAATGGTTTCAGATCAGCTGCCATTACACACAGATCCCAATGTTTCATTCCATTCGATTGATTCTCAGTAGCGAGGCTGTTGATCCACTGCTGCAGTGGGATTTCCCCGCACAATACCCAGCTATTCCTAAAGCGTTCAAACAAAAACTAAATCACTTCTATAATAAACTTCTAATAAAGTTTCTTTCAATGGGTTCAAAATATTTTAATAATAATTTTACAAATTGCCACAAACAATTTGCATTTTGTTACTTCAATGAGGTATCAGGGCAATGCCTATCCTTTCCTTACTTTGTAAAAAGGTTTATTGGTTAATACTAGATGTAATCTGTTGCCCTTCTCATGCAGCCTTGGTACATTTGTTGCTTCAATCCGATCAGTTACACAAATTTAACTATCTGTTAAATTTCCCTGTAAAAGGAGTAAGTGATCCATATCTCACCCACTCATCCTCATCAGCTGCTTCTCCCTGGCTGTGAGTTTTGGCCTCTTGCTCATTTTTACACTTTGCAGCAAATATGTTGTCAGTCCAAGAAGTTCCTGTCCTTTCACTTCCTGCAAAGTTACATTTCGTCACAGTTCCAGCATCCATTTTGGCCAGCGAATCTAATAAAACAAGAGTTTGTGTCACTACAGCAAGAGCTGGTTGCTCTCTAAATCTGTCAGAAGACAGACAGACGATCTAATTTATGCAAAAATCACTCACTGACCTTCACACTCAGTGATTCCCCAGGTAACGGATACAAGGACACAGCATTGCTGGTTTATCTGGATAATTGCTAATTATTTGCTATTATTTCATTAAGTGTCAGCTTTGGCTCAGTCAATTGGAAACTCACCGCAAACCACGAGGTTCAAATTCAAGCCTCACTGGGACTAATGAATAAAAATCAAGCCTGACATCACAGTGCAGCACTGGGGAAGCGCGGCATAGGGGGAGCACAGCACTGGCAGAGTACTAAATACGGCACCGGGGAAGTACAGCACTGGGGGAGTGCTGCACTGGCAGAGTGCTGAACACGGCACTAGTGGAGCATGGCATTCTCTAAGATGCAGTCTTTCTGCCCAAGACCCCATCTGGCAGTTTGAGTTGATGTAAACAATCTCATGGCACTACCTTGAAGAGGAGAAGGCAATTTACTCCAGTGTCATAGAAGCAGGAGTAGGCCATTCGGCCCTTCCAGCCTACCCCATCATTCACTACAATCATGGCTGATCTGGGTGTGCTTTCAACTCCACTTTCTTGTCTGCAGCACTCCACCCCCTGCCATAACCCTCCCTCCTAGCTTTAAATAAGCTCGAAAACCCGACCTCTACTACTTAGTGGGAAATAGAATTCCACGCAGTTAACGACATTTTAGGAGAAAAAGTCTCCTCATCTCTGTCTTAATGGGAACATTGTCTATTTTTAATATAGTTTTAGTTCCCCCCCATTGTCAAACTATTATCTCTCAGCAGGTCACAAGACAATCAATGAAATCTCTTCTGCATAAATTAGAAATTAGAAGGAAGTCTAAATAGGAACATAGAAACTAGAAGCAGGAGGAGGCCATTCAGCCCTTCGAGCCTGTTCCACCATTCATTTTGATTATGGCTGATCATTGATTCAATATCCTGATCCCCCCTTTCCCCCCATATCCCTTGATCCCTTTCGCCCCAAGAGCTATATCTAATTTCTTCTTGAAATCAGACAACATTTTGGTCTCAACTACATTCTGTGGAAGTGAATTCCACACATTCACCACTCTCTGGGTGAAGAAACTTCTCCTCATCTCAGTTCTAAAAGGTTTACCCCTCATACTGAAACTATGACTCCTATTTCTGGACTTGCCCCACCATTGGGAACATTCTTTCTAAATCTACCCTATCTGATCCTGTTAAAATTTTGTAAGTTTCTATGAGAACCCCGCTCACTCTTCTAAACTCCAGAGAACATAATCTTAACAGACTTAGTCTCTCCTCATTTGACAGAGCTGCCATCACAGGAATCAGCATGGTAAACCTTTGCTGCACTCCCTCTGTAGCAAGGACATCCTTCCTCAGAGGAGGACACCAAAACTACACACAGTAGTCCAGGTGTGGCCTCACCAACACCCAAAGCAAAACATTCCTATCCCTGTACTCAAATCCTCCTGCTATAAAGGCCAACATACCATTTGTTTTCTTTACTGCCTGCTGTATGCATGCATTTACTTTCAGTGACTGATGCACAAGGACTCACAGGTCTCGTTGAGTGTCCATCTCTCTCAATTTACATACATTCAAGTAATAATCTGTCTTCTTGTTATTGCTACCAATTATAACCTCACATTTATCCACATTATACTGCATTTGCTATGCAGATACCTACACACTCAGCCTATTCAAATCACACTGAATCTCTGCATCCTCCTCACAGCTCACCCTCCCACCCAACTTTGTATCATCTGCAAATTTGGAGATATTACATTCGATTCCCTCTTTCAAATCATTAATATATAATGTGAACAGTTGGGGTCCTTGAATAGACCCAGGCAGAATCCCACTAATCACTCACTGCCAATCAGAGAAAGACCCATTAAAGCCAACTTTTTGCTTCCTATCTATTAATGAGCTTTCTAACCATCTCAAGATATCACCTGCAATCCCATGTGCTTTAACTTTACATAGTGGTCTATTATATAAGATTTGTCGAAAGCCTTCTAAAAATCTAAATAAACTACATCCACTGATTCTCCTTAGTCAACTCCACTCATTAGAAAAAAAATTTCAATAGATTTGTAACAACAGTGAGAACACCAATGTGTTCATTAAACTGAGAAGAGAACAAAGAACAAAGAAAATTACAACACAATAACAGGCCCTTTGGCCCTTTAAGTTGCACTGAACACATTGCCCGACGGAACTAAAACCCCCTCTCCTTCCAAGACCATATCCCTCCATTCCCATCCTATTCATGTATTTGTCCAGACGCCCCTTAAAAGTCACTAACGGTATCCGCTTCCACAACTCTCCTGGCAGTGAGTTCCAGGCACCCACCATCCTCCATGTAAAAAATTTGCCTTAAGGTAAGTTGCAATAACGTATGGTAGAGGTAAAGGTAAAGTTGCCATAGCCCCAGATGATCATAGGATGCTCTCCCATGGATGGGTGGTGATTTAACCTGAGGGGTCACCACATCTCAGGCAAGGGACAAGGTTGAGAAGACAAGACCTTCATGAATAACCTCAGGCAGTACAAGAATTGAACCGTCACTGTTGGTGTCACTCAACGTCACTACCCAGCCATCTGACCAGCTGCTAACCAATTTCCAGAAGCAATACCTGATTGAACAGAGATATTCCTCTGGAGTAATAGAATCAGTACAAAGCCTCCCATTTCATCACATAAATAGACATTGGCTGAAGTTATCCAGTCGGCAGTGATGCTGAGGACATTGATGCTGATCATGAAGAAAATTGCACATCCAGGTCCCTCTGTGTCCTTACGCCCAGGTCTTCCTGTCTGGACTGTATCAGCAATGCTGCAATGCAACCACCCGTGCAGCAATAACAAAAATGAGAAGTACAGAGAATACAACAGCTTTTCACAACATCACCTGCTGTGTTTTTAAAGGTCTTTAAAATTTTTCAGTGGTGTGGGTATGTGAGAGTGCATGAGTGTGTGGGATCCTGCTCTGCACAGCTTTTCTGCCATATTTCCTACTTTTGGTTGCCGTTTATTGACTATCAAGCGTTTTGGAACATCCTGAGAATGTGGAAGGCACTATGGAAATTCTGGTTTGTTCTTTTGTAAGACAGCTAGCAAACAATTTACACCTACAAGAACGGTGATTCTCTGCAAAGCCAATTATTCTGAGAGAATTCGCATTACATTTAACAAACAGAACACAACTTACAGATAAAAGGACTATCCCCTTTAGTTTTCAAACGTAATCCATCTCCAACCTCCAGCTCAATATTTTCCATCTCTTTCTCTGAGATCCAGAATGCCAAACTCTGATCAGGTGTGTGCTTCTCCGAGATTCTTACCAACTCTGGTTTATTAATCAAACTCTTCAGCTCCTCCATGGAAATCTTATCCGTTTGTCCCTTTGCTTCCACTTCTATCACACAATGGAAAACAAGAAAAGATTGAGCAACAAGAATGGCATGGTGGCACAGTGGGTTTGCACTGCTAACTCGCAGCGCTAGGGATCTGGGGCGGCACAGTGGTTAGAACTGCTACCTCACAGCTCCAGGGACCTGGCTTCAATTCCCAGCTTGGGTCACTGTCTGTGTGGAGTTTGCACATTCTCCCTGTGTCTACGTGGGTTTCCTCCGGGTGCTCCGATTTCCTCCTACATTCAAGAGATGTGCCGGTTAGGTGAATTGGCCATGCTAAATTGTCCCTAAGTGTGCAAAGATGTGTGGGTTGGGGGATTAATAGGGTAGATACATGGGGTTAAAGGAATCAAGCCTGGGCGGGATGCGCCATTGGAGAATCAGTGCAGCCTTGATGGACCAAATGGCCTCTTTCTGCACTGCAGGAATTCTATAATCGGGTCCAAAAGCTTCAGGTGCTCGACATTGAAACTTTTATCAACTCTTCTGATTCTGAGTTTTCTCTCATCACTTGCTGCTGACTAGGGTTTTACCATTTCCATTTTCGGTTCTTTCGTTTTGGCAGAACCCAATTCTTGAAGAGGAACAACTCCATTGTTCTGCACTGCCCCTGCCTCCCACAAAAGCTGACACGCACTGCCAACAATACCCATCTTTCTGCATGGATCAAGGAAGATGGGCTGAATGGCCTTCAATATGTGTAATTATCTTTTTCTTTATGTGATTTATTAATATGCTGTATATAAGTACACAGTGAAAAGAATTGTTTCTTGCGTGCTATACAAAGCATACCGTTCATAGAGAACATAGGGAAGAAGGAAAGGTGAGATACAGAATGTTTCTTAAAGAAGAACAGTGCAAGCTCTGAAATGAATGAAATCTTTCATCACCATGTCCCACCCACACCCATGTCAACTGGAAACTTCCTAATCAGCCCCTCCTTGAGTCTCTAACACGGGAACAGGAGGGCATTCAGCCCCTCAAACCCATCATATAAGAACAGGAGTAGGCCATTCAACCCCTTCTTGAGTCTATTACACAAGAACAGGAGAATGCCATTCAGCCTCTTCAGCCTGTTACAGAGGGACAGGAGGTGGCCATTCAGCCCCACGAGCCTGTTAGACAAGAATATGATATGGAGATGCCGACATTGGACTGGGTTGAGCACAATAAGTAGTCTCACAATATCAAGTTAAAATCCCAATAGGTTTATTTGATAGCACGAGCTTTCGGAGCACTGTCCCTTCAAGAGGACGCCATTCAGCCCCTTGAGTCTGGAGCAGGAGGAGGCCATTTAGCCCCTCGAACCTGGTACACAGCGACAGGAGGAGGCCTTTGGAAATCTTTAGAATGGCTATGATGAATGACACGATACTCACTGAAGGAAGACATCAAATAGCCAGTGTTGACCTTTTTGGTTTCACTGAAATTTGGTTCTATCTCTACCCCAGCTGAATCAAACTTCCTTTTGTGAATTCTTGTTGGCTGAACATAAAGAATAAAGTAACGCTCCTGGAAAGCATAAGAATCAAATATATAAAATTATACAAACATTTTTCTGAATGGAAAAATTATCTTCAGGTTTCACTTTGGAGAACTTCAAAGCACAGCCCCGCCCCCAACCCACTAGTCCCGCCCCCAAAGCCCCAGCCGCGCCCCCTTACCGGCTGGCGCCCCCTGGTGGGGATCTGATGGCGGCTCACGGCGCGCAGCTTTCCCTCCAGCACCGCCCCGCGGCCCCTGCGAACAAAACACCCGGTTAGCGTCTCCGCCTCGGGCGGCTCCCAGCTCCCGGACCCGGCTCTGTCCCACAGACCTGCACTCACCTCTGCAGTGCCTCCGGCTCCCAGTGGCCCGGGAGCGGCTCCAGGATCCATGGAATGTTCCGGAGAGTCTGATCATCATAGAGACGGCTCATGGCGGGCCCGGGAATGTAAGGGGCGGGGCCGGGGTTTGAGGAGGCGGAGCTCGGGGAGGAGGCGGAGCTCGGGGAGGGGGCGGGGTCCCGGGTGCGGGGCCCACGGGGGTGGGGCCCCGGGGTCTGGGGGTGGGGCTTCGGTCAGAGATCATGGCTGGGCCTGTTCTCTACCTGCTGCCTCCCGGAGCCGGGGACCAGGGTTCGCAGCGCTGCCGCCTGGGGCCTCGGGCTCTGGCCGCTTTGGGTCTGCGGCCCGGTTCTCCGTTGCGAGTGTGTTTACCGGGCGGAGCCGCTCTATGCGCCGCCTGGCCGCGGAGAGACCGGGCCGAGGGCCTCCTGCAGCTGGACACCAAATGCGTGAGCCCGGGGCTGCTGGGCAGGCCGTACCGGGGCCTGAGCCTGGGCCTCGGGCAGCTGCAGCCGCTCTCCTCCGTTAGACTGAGGCGAGTCCGCGTTCGGGTGGTGCTGGAGGCTGGGTCCCCCGGGGGAGAGGCCGGGGCCGGGGCCGGGGCCTGGGAGTTGCTACGGGAGCCGCTGCGGGGTGTTTATCTCCAGCCGGGCTTTGTGGTTGTGGAGCCGGAGCCTGCGGCCTGGCCCGGGCTGCTCCGCCTGGAGGTGCGGTCGGTGGAGCCGGAGCTGGGCCCGGGCAGCGCCGGCCTCCTGGGCCCCGGTTCTCGGGTGGAGGTGGAGTCGGTACTGCGGCCGGAGCAGCTCCGAGACCCGGGCCTGGGCTTGGGAGGCCTGGAACAGGCGGCTTCCCCGCTCCGGGAGATGCTGAGCCTGCCGCTCCGCTTCCCTAAGGCCCTGGGCCGACTAGGGCTGCCCTGCCCGCGGGGAGTGCTGCTGCTCGGACCCCCGGGTGTGGGGAAGAGCGCATTAGTCCGGGCCTTGGCCGGGGAGCTCGGCCTCCCTCTTCTCGAGGTCCCTCCCGCTACTCTGCTGGGCTCCCGGCCCGGGCAGAGTGAGCAGAGACTGAGGCAGCTGTTTGGACAGGCCCAGGCCTGGGCCAGAGCTGGGCCCTGCCTGCTGTTCATCGACGACATGGAGGCACTTTTCCCGCGGAGAGCAGCGGCGGGCAGCGGCCCAGAGGAGCGGCTAGTGGGTCAGTTGCTTACCCTGATGGACAGCCTGGAGCCCTGGACACAGCTGCTGGTGGTGGCGGCGAGCAGTCGGCCCGAGGCCTTGGAGCCTGCCCTTAGGAGGCCCGGCCGCTTCGACCGAGAGGTGCCCGGCTTTTAGCATCGGCTCTGGTCTTTATCCCCATCGCCATTCCCTGAATGTGGCTGTGCCTGGTCACTGAGCGCTGGGAGGCGGCTGCCATGCTGCTGAGTGCCTGCGGACAGCAGCTTTCAATAGGGAGAGAAACAGCTAGAAATCTGACGCTGACCAGACAGCTGGAATTGAAAAGTTGAAGTTTTTGTTGGTGTCACAAGCAAGGCTTATATTAACACCGCAATGAAGTTGCTGTGAAAATCCCCCTGTCGCCACATTCCAGCACCTCTTCGGGTACACGGGGGGCGAATTTAGCATGGCCAATGCAACTAACCTGCACCTTCTTTCAGACTGTGGGAGGAAACCCATGCAGACATGGGGAGGACGTGCAGACCCCACACTGACCCAAGCCAAGAATCAAACCCGGGTCCCTGGCACTGTGAGGCAACAGTGCTAACCACTGTGCCACCAGTTAGAGATAGTGAGATTCAGAATTCTAGACTCTCAATAACAGGTGAACAGTGACTGTAAGCCAACTGCATGCAGGAAATTTCACTTGTTTTTGAAGACTTTGAATACAGATTTTTTTCCCATTTTGCACAATATTAATTGAAATTATTTCTCTGCTGTCCTATTAATGGTGACAATAGAGAAATTAAGAAATCTCATTTAACAATCACACCCCCTGCTCAGCACACTCACAGTAACCCATTTCTGTATTCGCCCTATGTATGTGACATTTCCTGGACAGTAAATTTATCTTTCCCCTAGCTGTATATTGTAACTATTGCGTCCCTTGTTTTATAATCTTCACTCTCAACTTTCATACAATAAAATCCTAAAAAGGTGCTTTTAAAGTTTAATTGTGAATTTAAGTCACTGAGTTTGATTTTTCTCTCCAGATCACAATCAATGTCCCAACAATATCGCAGCGTCGATCCATTCTGGAAGTGGTCACCTCTGCAATGCCTTTGAGGGCTGACGTTGACTTGTCTTGGCTGGCAGAAGCTACAAGTGGTTATGTTGGTGCTGACTTGACAGCTCTGTGTCGCGAGGCCGCTCTGCAGCTTGTAAGACGCAGTTCCAAGGTATGAGAAATGATTAGCAAAGAGCCCATAACAGTGAACAAATCAACTCTGGAATTCAAGGACCATCCATATTAACCTGAAGCCAGCTTCACAGCCCAGCCAGCTGCTTCACTGAGCTACCTGTTTTGATGATGGAAAACGAGAAGACAACTTGTTTTATTAAGTGCCCATTCCCAAGGGCTCTAACCACATGATGTGCTAACTACATTGAGCTGTGGGTTTCACACAAAAAAAGGATGTGGTTTGCGCACACAAATTCAAAGCAACACAACAGCTTTATGGACAGAGATGCTCTCTACACAGCGAAGTCTGTCAAACACCCCATGACATTGCCTTCACATCCTGGTGGCACAGTGATTAACACTGCTACCTCACAGTATCAGGGACTCATGTTCAATTCTAACCTCAGGTTGCTGTGTGTTGTTGTTTTCCCCATGTCCGCATCAGTTTCCTCCCACAGTCCAAAGATGCGCATGTTAGGTTGATTGGTTATAATAAATTGCCCCTTAATGTCAGGGAGATTAAGAGGGTAAATATGTGGGATTATGGGGATAGGACACAGGTTGGATTGTTGTCAGTGCAGGCTCGATGGGCCAAATGGCTACCTGCACTATAAATTAAATGTGACCAGCTCTTAAAGCAATTGTGCAACCAATTGAATATGTAACATCCTTCCATCTTTATTTGGATGGTCATGATGACAAATACTATGATGTTAAAGTTTTATTTATTAGTCACAAGTAGGCTTACATTAAGACTGCAATGAAGTTGCTGTGAAAATCCCCTGGTTGCCATATTCTGGCACCTGTTCGGGTACGTGGAGAGAGAATGTAGCATAGCCAATCCACCTAAACTGCACATCTTTGGACTGTAGGAGGAAACCGGAGCATCTGGAGGAAACCCATGCAGAAATGGGGAGAATGTGCAGACTCCAAACAGATAGTGGCCCAAGCTGGGAATCGAATCCTAGTCCCTCGTGCTGTGAGGCAGCAGTGCTAACTGCTGTGACATTATGCTGCCCTAACACAAGATCGATAATTCTCTAGACACAATGTTAGTCATTGAACATAGTCAATAAGAAAATCGACTAGAAGGATGCCTATTCCTCTTTTGCTGTATATTGTGTTCAGAATTTGACTGCCCTTAACTCTGAGAGTATGATTTGGAACCTCAGTAGACACTTTGTCTAGAGGAACTAATTTTGTAGCACAGATGTAATCATCAGGCAACTCCTCAACCAAACCTACTGTAGCAGTATTCACAACACAAAGGCGTAAAGAATTAGCTATTTCTGGAGCTGATTCTGAAAAATCACTTTGAAATTAAAACAATTGGTCAGCAAGATGTCCCCCAATTAGTTAATCTTCAGTTTGAACTTTGTAAGAAATTGGATTTGTTTTTGCTGAAACTCTGGCTTGCCCTCATTTCTCTCTTTTGGGAAATTACACACTAACACTCGATCTCCTTGTTCAAAAGAACATTGTTTTGCCCTCACTTCTCATCTCGTAACTTGAGATTGTTGTTGACGCTTTACTATCTCTGGAGGGAACAAACCAAACGTGGTTCTCAACTTTCCCTTTGAGAGTAATACAGGTGAACGTTGTGTAGTCGCGTGAGTAATGTTTCTATAAGGTGCCAAAAAACTTTTCACCTGACACAATAACAAACCTTGCTTTAAAACTTTAAAGAATGTTTCAATGATTGTACAATTCTTTTAGTGAATCAATTGATTAGAACAAACAAACAAAAATTGCAGCACAAGAACAGGCTCTTCAGCCCTCCAAGCCTGCACCGACCATGCTGCCCGACTGAACTAAAACCCCCTACCCTTCCAGAGACCACATCTCTCTATTCCTATCTGATTCATGTATTGGTCAAAATGCGCCTTAAATGTTACTATCGTTTCCGCTTCCACTATTCTTCAGGCAGCGAGTTCCAAGCATCAGTCACCTTCTTTATGAAAAAAAATTTGCCTTGTACATCTCCTTTAAATCTTGCCCCTCGACTTTAAACCTTGTGCTTCCTAGTAGTTCACTCTTCCACCCTGGGAAAAAAGCTTCTGACTATCCATTTGTCCATGCCCCTCATATCTTGTAGACTTCTATCAGCTTGCCCCCTCAACTTCCATCGTTCCAGTGAGAACAAATTAAGTTTCCCCAACCTCTTCTCGTAGCTAATGCCCTCCATACCATAACATCTGGTAAACCTTTTCTATATCCTCTCCAAAGCCTCCACATTCTTCTGGTAGTGTGGCACCAGAATTAAACACTATATTCCAAGTGCAGCCTAATTAAAGTTCTATAAAGCTGCAACATGACTTGCCAATTTTTAAACTCTGCCCCAGCCAATGAAGGCAAGCATGCAAGGTGCCTTCTTACCTACCTTCTCCACCTGCATTGTCACTTTGTGACCTATGCTCCTGTACATCCAGATCTCTCTGCTTATCAATACCTTTAAGGGTTCTGTCATTTACGGTGTATTTCCAATCTGTGTTAAACCTTCCACAATGTATTAACCTCACATTTGCCTGGATTAAACGGATCTGCCATCTCTCTGTCCAAGTCTCCAACTGATCTATGTCCTGCTGTATCTTCTGACAGTCCTCATTGCCATTTGCAAATCCACCAACCGTTGTGTGGTCCACAAACAAATCAAACCATTTACATTTTCTTCCAAATCATTTAAATATATTGCAAACAGCAAAGGTCCTAGCACTGATCCCTGTGAAAAGCTACTTGTTACGTCGTCCATTCAGAAACACACCTTTCCACTACTACTCTTTGTCTTCTATGACCGAGCTGATTCTGTATCCATCTTGCCAGCTTACCTCTGATCCCGTGCGGCTTCATCTTCTGCACCAGTCTGCCATGAGGGACCTTGTCAAAGGCCTTACTGAAGTCCATGTAGACAACATCCACTGCCTTACCTTCATCAATCATCTTCGTCACTTCCTCAAAAACCCCGATCAAGTTAGTGAGACACATCCTTGCCTTAACAAAACCATGTGCCCTCTCGCTAATACGTTCACTTATTTCCAAGTGGGAGTAAATCCTGTCTCAGAGAATCCCCTTCAATAGTTTCCCGACTGTTGATGTAAGGCTCAGTGGCCTGTAATTACCTGGATTATTCTTGCTGCTCTTTTTAAACGAAAGAACAATATTGGCTATTCTCCAGTACTCTGGGACCTCCCCTGTAGTCAATGAGGATACAAATATTTCTGTCAAGGCCCCAGCATTTTCCTCCCTTACCTCTCTGTGTTCTGGGAGCATATCCCATCAGGCCCCGGGGACTTGCTACCTTAATGTTTCTCATGAACGCCAATATCTCCTTTTTGATCTCAATATGGCTCACACTATCTACACATCCTTTCCCAGACTTATCATCCACGAAGTCCTTCTCTTTTGTGAACACTGACACAAAGTACTCATTTAATATCTCGTCCATTTCCCTGCTCCACACATACATACATTCCCTTCCCTATCTTTGAGTAGACCAACCTTCTCCCTTGCCACCTCTCTTGCTCTTTATGTATAAAACGTTTTAAGATTTTCCTTACTTCTGCTGACCAATGAGTTTCCATGGTCCCTTTAAGTTTCTTTCTATTTTCTTTGTATTCCATGCTTGCTTTATGTGTTCCTAGCCTTAATAAATACTTTCTTTTTTTTGACTTGGCTTACAATATCTCTCCTGAATCTTTATCCTTCATCCTTACAGGAATATGACGGTCCTAAATTCCTATCACCTCAGACTTGAACACCTCCCACGTGCCTGATGTTGATTTGCTGTCAAACATCTGCCCCCATTCTACATTCTTCAGTTCCTGCCTAATATTATTCTATTTAGCCTTCCCCCAGTTTAGCACCTTCGTTTGTGGACTACACTTGTCTTCATCCAGCAGTACCTTAAAGCTTGCTGAACTGTGGTCACTGTTCCCAAACTGCTCCCCTACTGAAACCTCAACCACCTGGCCGGGCTCATCCCCCACTACCAGGTCCAGTATGGTCCCTTCCCTAGTTGGATTATCTATATGTTATTTCAAGAAGCCCTCATGGATGCTTCTTATAAACTCTGCCCCATCCATACTCCTAGCACCGAGTCCCAGTCAATATAGGAGAACTTAAAATCACCCATTACAATAACCCTGTTACTTTTACACCTTACCAAAATATTGCCAACATATCTGTTCCTATATCTCCCGCTGGCTGTTGGAAGGCCTGTAGTAAACCCCCAACATTGTGACTGCACCCTTATTATCCCTGAACTCTACCCACATTGCCTTGATGTAAGAGCTCTCTGAGGTGTCCTTATATATCTTCTAATGATTCACTTAATCTTGTATCAGCTGTTTTAAGGTTATCACAAACTGAGCAATGTTTTCTCTTCCACTTGATTCCTTCAGTGAAACTTGAGTCCTTTACGATGTTCAGTGGTTTTGGGGGTGATGCTCTTCAGAGATCTTTGTCAAGGTGCCATAAATTTTGGATTCTAGCTTTGCTGGATGAACTAACTTCTGGAGCAGATTAAAGGTTTTACTTCCTGTTGTACTGAGAAAAGCTAGTACAAGCAACTTTTTTGTAATTTTATTTGCTTGTACGAAGTACTGCAATGCTGCACAGTTCAGTTTCTTCATAACTCGCCATTTCTCTTGCAAGCACTAGAGACCGAGACTGTTTTGTAATGTCTTCCCGGCACTCCCTTTTTACCTTCCAAACCATAGCCTTTGTAATTTTTAAACAGCCCCACCCATACAGCAGAGTGTCTCTCTTAGTGAACCTCCCATGTGGACACTGTACACAAACCGTGCAGCTTAGAGGAGTCCACCCAATTATTTTTCTCAATAATAAATGCATTTTTTTCCTTGGTCTGTTTTCTCTGGCACTTCAATTTTAATCCTGTTGTTGATTTTTCCCAATCTTCTAATACATGGCGCAAAGACCCACAGTGTATTTTTGCTTGGGATCTTTTCCCAATGCTTTTGACAAAACAAAATCCCAACTCTTCACCAATTTTCCTTTTATGTTAGGGTGGCGCGGTGGTTAGCACTGCTGTCTCACAGCACCAGGGACCCAGGTTTGATTCCTGGCATGGGTCGCTGTTTGTGTGGAGAATGCACATTCTCCGTGTCTGCATGGATTTCCACCGGGTGCTCCAGTTTCCACCCACATTCTGAAAGAAGTGCTGGTAAGGTGCATTGGCCATGCTAAATTCTCCCTCACTGTACCAGAACAGGCACCAGAGTGTGGCAACTAGGGGGATTATCACAGTAACTTCATTGCAGTGTTAATGTAAATCTACTTGTGAGATACTAAAAGTAAATTTTAAAAACTTCAAAGGGCTTTTGGGTTTTGCACACACTGTTTCAAACTAACGCGTGTAGATTTATTGAAAGAGATGTTCTTTGCACTGAGCAGAAAATGGAAATAAGACAGAGTCTGCGAAACACCCCAATGATTTCTCAAAGTAACTGGCTCTTAAATCAATAATGCAAGCAGTTAAATATGTAATATTTGCACCTGCACCCACAGACCCCAGGGCTAGATCTGACCAAACTTCATGCATTCTTGCAGAGTCAGCACAGGAGTCCTCATTAATGTTTCAAACCCCTGTGAATACCTTGGCTGGTTGCAGCCCTCTGTCAGTTGAGCTCAGAATAATAAGATACCTGGGGCCCTGCAATCTCCACGCTCCCTGCCCCGGGGCCCTATGTTCTCCTAACTCCCCATCTTGTTGGGCTGTTATTGTTTTGCACAGCGATTAGCATTGCTGTCTTGCAGTGTCGGGGCACAGGTTCAATTTCCGGCTTGGGTCACTGTCTGTGTAGAGTTTGCATGTTCACCCCATTTCTGTGTGGGTTTCCTCCCACAGTCTGAAAGATGTGCTGGTTAAGTGCATTGACCCGAACAGGTGCCAGAATGTGGCAACTAGAATTTCACAGTGACTTTATTGCAGTATTAATGTAAGCCCGTTTGTGACTAATAAATAAACTTTAAATACATTTCAGAACAGTTTTCCTGTTTAAAATTCCTGCATGTAAATATAATATTTGATTTCTTTATGGAAGGAGCCATTGGACAAGGAAATTACCTTTTCTGATTTCCGTGAAGCCCTGAGGATTGTGCAGCCTTCCTGTCTCAGAAGCAGCATTGGACTGACCGACTTCAGACCCATCCAGTGGGACCAGATTGGAGGCCTGAGTCAAGTCAAATTGAAACTCAGACAGGTAGAGTGCAGCAGTGACTCAGATATAAATTGTTCTTTTACCTCTGCCCTTTTTCTAGTCTATAATCTCTCTGCCTCTTCCCAGCTCTGAAGGCTTGTAGGAGTATGAGACAGATCTACCATGTAGGTTATAATTGTTATCATTCTCTCCACAGAGTCTGGAATGGCCACTGATGTATCCAGAAGCATTTGTGAGGATGGGTGTGACCCCCATCTGTGGAATTCTCCTGTACGGCCCTCCAGGCTGTGCAAAGACCACACTGGTGAAGGCTGCAGCCTCAAGTTGCGGATTTTCTTTCCTTTCGCTCAGTGGGGCTGATCTCTTCTCACCGTTTGTAGGTGATTCTGAAAAGGCTCTGGCTGAGGTATGTATTTCAATCAACTTCCGTCTGGGTCCTCCAGTAAGTTAATGATCATATCACATAGAGCTAAGAACCAGCTAAAGCTGAGTGCTGCTGAAGGAAATGCATTGTATCTAATCTCACTTCACTCATTCTGAACAACTTGTATTTATATGTACAACTCTGAAATGCAACAAGAGCTTCACATTAAATTCCACACTTTCTTTGGTTAGGCTTTATTTCAAGCCTGTGTAAGCTCAATAATCAATGTTATAATTGCTTTAATTCTCTAATGATTAGCATAAGTAACTTATCAAGTCATAGAATAAAATAAAAGCAAAATACTGCTGGAGATCTGAAATAAAAACTGTTGGAAAAACTCAGCGGTCTGGCAGCCTCTGAAGAGAGAAATGGATGTAATGTTTCAAGTCTGATTCCCTCATCTTCAGATGAACATTCACTCTATTTCTCCACAAGACCTGAGGTTTTGCAGCGTTTCCATTTTTATTAAAGTCTTGATGACAGTTGATAGGATTAATGTTGCAACTATATTATTATCTCCCCTAACGCATTTGCCCTTGTACACTCCCGTTCTGTTCAACGTACAGGTTTTTCATCAAGCTCGAGTTGCAGCTCCATCAATCCTGTTCCTTGACGAAATTGATTCAATGCTCGGATCCCGCTCGCTCGATGGGACAAAGGACCGTAGTGTTAAAGAACGTGTGCTCTCTGTTCTTCTGAATGAAATGGATGGAATTGGTCACCCGCTGTCCAAAAGCAAAGGCACTGAGAGAGGAACATTCCTGCCTGAGGGAGAACAATCAGAACTGAATAAAAAGGTGAAATTTTTAATTGCTGAAACCTGAGTGTGGAAAGTGCTGATTCCTGAAGGGTTTTGATCAAATAAAGAAGCTGTTTGCCACTGTTACACAAAACTCTGACTAATTGCAAATTCATGAACTGGTCTTGAAAATATCCCAATGACACTAGGATGGTCTTTCTTGGGAAGTTCTTCTGTGTAACAGAGTAAAACTTTCCCTCGGTGCACACACAATCTATATGAAAAGATAGCAAAATATCTTGGTAAAGGGCAGTTCAGAAAATTATTTCAACTGAACTGAGAGAGTGAACAGAGGAATTGCAATTGTAGAATGATGCTGTGCGGGACAATGCCGTTCTGCCCATTGTGCATGTCCTGGCTCTCGTGGAGCTACCCAGTTAGAAAACAGAAAAAGATTAGGGTGGCACAGTGGTTAGCATTGCTGCCTCTCAGTGCGAGGGACCTGGGTTCAATTCTGGCCTCAGGTGACTGTGGAGTTTGCACATTCTCCCCATGTCTGTGTGGGTTTCGTCTGCATGCTCCGGTTTCCTCCCGCAGTCCAAAGATGTGCGGGTTACGTGGATTGGCCATGCTAAATTGGCCCTTAGTGTCAGAGGGGTTAGTACAGTAAATGCGTGGGGTTATGGGGGTAGGGCCTAGGTTGGAATGTTGTTGTTGCAGGCTCGATGGCCTACTTCTGCACAGTAGAGATTCTCTTAGCAAAGGTAATGTTGCCCTATTGCAGGCAGCATCACAAGAATTTATAATGGACTAAGGAAATTGCAAGAAAACTGAAATGTTTTCACAGAGGAAGAGTCAATACCTTTACAACACCCCCTAACTATTAGAGAACAAAGGGTCTAGTGAGAATGAGGAGCTGAAATAAATTAGTATTAGTAAAAATGCAGCACTGGAGAAATTACTAAGACAGAAAGTTGGTAAATCCCCAGATCTCCTGATTTACATCCCTTGGTCTTGAAAGAGAGGCTGTGGAGATAGCAGATGCTTTGGTGATCATCTTCCAAAATTCTATAGACTCGAGTGGTTCCTGCAGATTGGAAGTTAAAATAACCTCACTCTTTAAGAAGGGAGTTAGAGAGAAAACGGGGAGCTACAGACTTGTTAGCCAAACAGCAGCAGTAGAGAATACAACAAAAGTTCATCACGTTCATTCTTGGGATGTGAAGGTATTGAAGAGACCAGGCTTGTAATCTCAAGCATTTAAAAGAATGAGAGGTGATCTCATTAAAGAGAGCGAAATTCCTACAGGCATGACTCCTTTAGTAGCTCTTCCCTTTAGGGTTTTTCTTTACAGAAGGAATGTATTTATTTTCAGTATTCTGAAATATCTCTTTAAATGTCTACGACTGCTTCTCTATTCATCTGACTTAGATTTGTTATCATCAGTTGACTTTGCTTAATTCTGCTTTCACGTCCAAATAGTTGACCTTGTTTTTAAGTTTACGAACTAGTCGTAAGTCCACTCTTCTCCCTTTTAAACTGGATGTAAAATTTACCCTTTCAAACTGGATGTATCTACATCTTACAAAAAGCTAAATTTCAGCCTTTTGAGATATTCAATTTTGTTCCTGTCTCTAGTTTCTAACTGTGAATATAAATCATTAACATTTCAGCGGGAGATTCTCACTAACTCGTTTTGAGGCTAATGAAACATTGTGTTTCTGTTTAGTTGGAGTTTCAGGAGGTTCGTAACAAAGATGTGATCGTGGTGGCAGCAACAAATCGACCAGACCTTTTGGATGATGCTTTACTGCGACCTGGGAGATTTGACCAAATAATATTTGTTCCATCTCCAGATGAAGAAGTAAGTTTGGGCTCATGAAGCAGGTAACACATATCCAATATGGTGCATCTTGGTGCTGTGAGCTATGCCACCAGCTTCCCAGTGAGCGACTGGTGATCTAGGTTTTACTGAGGTCTGTGCTTTCATGTTGCTTCCAGTTGTATTCACGTCTTTATCACAATTATTTTTTATTATTCATTTATAAATGAATGTGAGCGTTGCTGGTTAGACCAGAATTTATTGCCGTTCAGAAGGTGATATTGAGCTGCCCTCTTGAATCATTGCAGTCTGTGAGGCATAGGTATATCCACAGTGCTATTAGGGACGAGTTTCGGGATTTTGACCCATCAACAGTGAAGGAACGGTGATAGATACATATCTGAGTCAAGACTGCGTGTGACTTGGAGGGCAGTCTCCAGGTGATAACATTCCCACTTATCTGCTACCCTTGTCCTTCTAGATGGTAGTGGCTATGCGTTTGAAAGGTGCTCCCTAAGGAATCTTTCTGCAGTGCATCTTTCAGATGGTAGACTTGGCTGCCATTGTACTTCAGTGATAGAAGGATTGAATGATTGTGGAAGAGATAGCAATCAAGTGGGCTGCTTTATCGAGTTTTTTTGAGTGTTGTTAGAGCTGTATCCATCCAGGCAAGTGGAAGGTATTTCATCACAGTCCTGATTTGTGCCACAATCTTAGATTGTGGATAGGCTTTGGAGAATCAGGAGATGTGTTACTTGCTGCAGGATTTCTAGCTTCTGACCTGCTCTGGTAATATAATATTTATATGGCTAGTCCAGTTCAGGTTATGGCCAGTGGTAACTGACAGGATGTTGACAGTGGGGGATACAGTGATGTTAATGACATTGAATATCAAGGGGCAAAGGTTAGATCCTCTCTCATTGGAGATGATCATTGCCTGGCACTTGGGTGGCACAAATGTTGCTTGGCACTTACCAGCCAAGCTGGATATTGTCCAGGTCTTTGGTGCTGAACATCGTGCAGTCATCAGCGAACATCCCCACTTCTAATGTTATAGTGGAAGGAAGATCATTAATGAAGCAGCTAAAGATGATTAGACCTAGGAACTTCCCCTAGAAATTCTACATAAAGATACTTAAAGAAAAAGTTGATTTATATTGCACCTTCAGCATCTCAGACATCCAAAATCACTATTAAGCCAATGCAGTATAATCACTATAACATGGCAGCCAGTTTGCACCCACAGCAAGCTCCCTGAAACAACAATGTGCTCATCACTGGGTAGTGTATGTTTGGTAATGTGCCTTGTACAATAGTATGTCTCTGTTATCTGGAAGGATACTGCTGTACATGTTCTTATTCAGGGTCTTTATTCTGTGTAGGCAAGACTTGCTATTCTGAGAATTTGCACATCCAAAACTCCACTGGATGGTGTGTCATTGGAGGAACTGGCTGTTGCGACTAGAGGTTTTACTGGAGCGGATATACAGAACTTGTGCAAAGAGGTGAGTGAAGTACGCATGTCATTGACGTTCCTGCAATCAGGCACAGATCTGAGAGCTGGTTCACACTCTGCCCTGCTGGAGGTTAACGGCAGATACAGTCCAAGTATCATAGCTTTGAATGTGTCTCTGTCACAGAATCAGACTGAGAAATGAACATGGTTTGGGAACACAGGAAAGCAAGTTTGACGGAATAATGAATCTAAAATAAAAGCAGGTATTAGAAATACTCATCAGTTCTGGCAACATCTATGAGAGAATGAAGATATGGACTTTAGTAAGGCGTTTGATAAGGTGGCCCATGGAAGACTTCTACAGAAAATGCAGATGTGTGGAATAGAGGGTGATTTAGCTAATTGGATTAGGAATTGGCTGGCAGATAGAAGACAGAGGTTGGTGGTTGATGGGAGATATTCATCCTGGAGTTCGGTGACGAGTGGTGTGCCTCAGGGGTCTGTTTTGGGGCCCCTGCTGTTTGTAATTTTTATAAATGATCTGGATGAGGGTATGAGGGATGGATCAGTAAATTTGCAGATGATACTAAAGTTGGTGGTGTGGTAGATAGTGAAGAGGGGTGTTTTAGTTTACAGAGTGACTTGGACAAGTTTCAGAGCTGGGCCGAGAGGTGGCAAATGGAGTTTAATGTGGAAAAGTGTGAGGTAATGCACTTTGGCAGGAAACATAAATGTGTAGAGTATAGGGCTAATGGTAGGGCTCTTAATAGTGTTGAGGAACAGAAGGATCTTGGTGTATGTGTCAATAGATCCCTGAAAGTAGGCAGTCAAGTGGATAAAGTTGTTAGAAGGCATATGGAGTCTTAGCTTTTATTGGTAGGGGAATTGAATTTAGGAGCCGCAGCATCATGTTGCAACTGTACAAAACTCTAGTGCGGCCGCACTTGGAGTATTGTGTGCAGTTCTGGTCGCCACATTATAAGAAAGATGTGGAGGCATTGGAGATGGTACAGAGGAGGTTTACTAGGATGTTGCCTGGTATGGAGGGCAGGTCCTATGAAGAGAGGTTGAAGGATTTGAGGTTGTTTTCGTTAGAAAGGAGGCGGCTAAGAGGTGATCTTATTGAAGCATATAAGATGATTAGAGGTTTAGATAGGATGGACAGTGATAGCCTTTTTCCTAGGATGGAGAAAGCTATCACGAGGGGACACAGCTTTAAATTAAGGGGTATGAGTTATAGGACGGATATCAGAGGTAGGTTCTTTACTCAAAGAGTGATTAGGGCGTGGAATGCCCTGCCTGCAGCTGTTGTAGATGCGCCAAGTTTGGTGGCGTTTAAGAGGTTAATTGATAAGTAAATGGAAGAGAAGGGAATGGTTTAGTTTGGAGGGGCATTGCTTTTTATTTTGGTCGGCACAACATCGAAGGCCGAAGGGCCTGTTCTGTGCTGTATTGTTCTATGTTCTATGTTCTATATCTTTTGCTGAAATATTAACTCATTTTCTCCCCACAGATATTGCAGGAGCTGTTAAATATTTCAAGTTGGTTTATTTGTATAAAATTCAGCCTTATATAGTGACATTCTCCACGTTTCCTTTATTACTATTTTATTCAGTGTCTCTGAGAAATTGATTTTAAAGTGGTTAAGCACACATTGGGACAGCATAACATGCAGGTGCAGCAAGCTTTTAGAAAAGCTAATGGAATGTTGGCCTTTTATTGCAAAAGGAATTGAGTTCAACAGTAGTGAGATCTTGTTTCAATTGTATAGAAGCTTAGTTAGACCACACCTGTAGTGGTCTGTACAGTTATGATCCCCTTAGCTCAGAAAGTATATTATTGCCAGAGAGGGATTGCATCAAGGTCCATCAGATTTGCTCCAGGAATAATGGGATTGCCTAATGAAGAGGGATTGGGAAAACTGGGCTTGTATTGTCTAGAATTTTGAAGAATGAGCGGTGACCTCATTGAAACCTACAAAATACACAGATGGCAGGAAGCTGTTTCTCCTGTTTGCAACATCTAGAACCAAGGCACACTTCAGAATAAGGGAGATGTCACTTAGGACTGAGATGAAGAGAAATTTCTTTATATAGAGGATTGTGAATCTTTGGAATTCTCCACCCAGAGGCTGTGGAAGCTCAGCTATTGAATACATTTATAGAGGAGATTGGTAGATTTCTGTTTAACAATAACAGAAAGGGTTATGGGCATAGTGGGTGTAAAAAGCATTGAAATGCCATGATCTGTTAAATGATGGAGCAGTCTTGATAGGCTGAGTGGTCCTCTCCTGTTCTTGTGTAACGTTTTCCAAGTTTGTGTTATCATAATATTGGTCCCAAATTCTACCTTGTCTGTAGATAGCTCCTCACCCAGCTGTCTCAATGACCTCATCTGCGCACAGGACCCCCTGACCCTCCCCTAAATCTCTCACTCATCCACGATGCCACCTTTGCATCCTGACCCCTCACCTCACCCCCCCCCATCCTCAACTCCACCCTCACTTTGCCCCAGTGTTCTTCCAAAGGGTTCCTGTATCCCATTCTCTGTGTATATTGTGAATATGTTGACATTGTCACCTTGATTTTTTTAATCGTTTGTCATGTGGGCATCGCTGACAGGGCCACCATTTATTACCCATCCCTAATTATCCTTTGGAGAAGGTTGTGGTGAGCTGCCTTCTTGAATCCGTAGTAGTTAGATCCTATCCCTATCACCTACACCGTGATGTACCTATCACTATGGTATAGGTACACACCATGGTGTTGTAAGGAAGAGAATTCCAGAATTTTGATTCAAAGACTCTGAAGGAGCAGTGATATGTTTCCAGATCAGGATAGCATGTGACTTGGAAAGAATCTCCAGCTGGTTGTATTCCCAAGTATCTGGTGCTCTTGTCCTTCTAGATGGTACAGGGTTTGGAAGATGCTGTCTAAGGAGCCTTATTGAGTTCCTGCTATGTATGTTTAGATAATACACATGACTGCCGTTGTTCATCAGTGATGGAAGATTGAATGTTTGTAGAAGGGATAGCAATCAAGCAGTGTCTTTCTCCTGGATGGTGTCAAGTGTCTTGAGTGTTGTTGGCATTGCACCCATCCAGACAAGCGGAGAGTATTCCATCGCTCTCCTGACTTGTGCCTCGTTGATGGTACACAGACTTTGTGGAGTCAGGAGGTGAGTTACTCGCTGCAGGATTCTTAGCTTTTGATCTGTTCTTGTTGCCACAATATTTGTGTGGTTAGTCCAGATCAGTTTCTGGTTAATGCTAATCCCCAGGATGTTAGTAGAGGATTCAGTGATAGTAATGCCATTGAAATTCAAGAGGCAATTAAGCTTAAACTCTACTCCACACCCACGGGACAGGGCATGTGTAACACCTTGTGGCTATTTTGTTCCTCACAGGCTGCCTTACTGGCTCTGCAGGAAAATGGACTTGATGCTGACGCTGTGAAACACAGTCATTTTCTCAAATCTCTTCAGAATTTAAAGCCCTCTTTGACCGCCCAGCAGCTGGATTTTTACCACAATCTGTTCTCAACAACAAGGCAAACGATAGCCTGAGCATTCCCATGGACAGCAACTAACAACCTGGCTCCAAATGAAAGAATCAAAACTAAGTGAAATTTCTAATAAACTTTTATTTTGTATATAAACAGTCTTGATCCTTTGAATTTAAAGTCTGACCAGTCACACAATTAAAAATGACTAAGTATGATGAAAAATATCTGCAGCACAAATCTGATCTGTATTATAACGGATGTGATTATTTAATGTCTAGGATGTTTGATGGAATGCAGCAATCACGCTGGACAGAGTCTGAAGGTGTGAATATCAGTGTGTTCCTGTGATGGCTTCATTGTGTCTTCTTGTCGCCTGATGATATGGTCTGACCGTGTTACGAGTGCTGATTATGGCTTGCAGAGTTCCAGAGATAGTGAGATTACCAGAGATGTTGTTTCACAAGTCTACCCTTTCTGTCCAGTTCAATTGTTTGGTATTCTGTATAAATGGGTTCTGCCACATGCAGCCATTTTATAAGGCAGCAGAATATTACAGTGTGTCGCAATGTGCAGCAAAGGGCTGGGAAAAGTGACTTAACGTTTGAGGAAATGGGTTGGAAGGAAGCTTTTGAAGGAAAAAGGTCCAGTGGGGTTTAATGGAGAGAAGTGTCAACAGTCACTCAGTAAAGGAAGCAGAGAACCCAGGCCAGCAGAGTGAAGAAACAGCTGGAAAGTTTAAGATAAGGGCAGGGATTACAGTTTTGTTCAGGAAAGAAATTAATGACAATCAGTAGGTAAGGCTGATGGGACAGTTTGGAAAGACTTGAACAACAACAAGTTCCAACATCAGCTATGCCCAGGTTGGAAATCTTGTTTCACCCATTTGGGTCATTTTAAACTTTGATCTCCTAGGATAATCCCAGTATTGTCACAAGCAAATGGGTGCAGCCCTTACTCAGAGCCCAGATCTGGCCCCCAGACATCACTGTAACTTAGCTTACAGTGTAGCTTACTGCACAGGTTGATGCATAAGAATACGCAGAAGTTGTTTTTATTAATATCAGTGATGTAGCATCTTAACTTTTGCAAAAGTCTTAAACTCTTCCAGACTCCAACGCCCCGGAGGACGGTAGGAGTGCGGGATGTGAGATAGTGGTGGGGGATGGGAAGGTCAAAGGGATCGACAGGCGGTTTTGTGGGCAAATGCGGGACTCCAGAATGGTAGTCTGCCTCCCTGGAGCAGGGGTCCAGGATGTTTCAGAGAGGGTAGAGGGAATTTTGAAGGGTGGAAGGTCTAAGGCTGATGTAATAGTTCACGTAGAAGAGAAGGATGTAGGAACAAAGTGCAGGGGGGTCATACGTAGGCAGTTCAGGGAGTTGGGGGCTCGGCTGAAGTGTAGGTCCTCCAGGGTGGCATTCTCTGGGCTGCTGCCGATGCCCGGGACTGACAGGGTTAGGAATAATGAGATACTCCAACTAAATGCGTGGTTGAGGGATTGGTGTAGGGCAGAGGGTTTCAGATTCATAGACCATTGGGAAGTCTTCATGAGGGACGGGGAACAGTTGTCTGGGAAGGGCACCCATATTTTAGCTGGGAGGTTAGCTGGAGTGTTTCGGCAGGGTTTAAACTAATATGGAGGGGGGGGTGGGGAGACAGAGGGAACTGGGAGTGGGAGAGAGATGGGTGACAGGGTAAGTCCAGAGGGTAGGAAGGAGGATCAGAGAGGGCCTGAGAGTCTTCAGTGCATGTGTTTTAATGCGAGGAGTGTGACTGGCAAAACAGATGAACTGAAGGTAATAATGTTCACGAGGAAGTTAGAAGTGGTGGCGGTGACTGAAACGTGGTTAAAGGAGGGGCAGGACTGGCAATTGAATATTCCAGGGTATAAGTGTTTTAGGCATGACAGAGGTGGTGTTATTAGTTAAGGATCACATCATAGCAGTGCAGAAGAAGGGTGGTATGGATGATTTAGGAATTGAGTCGCTATGGGTGGAGTTGAGGAATAGGAAGGGAGAGGTTACTATGTTGGGTGTGTACTACAGACCGCCCAGTAGCCTGCGGGCCGTGGAAGAAGGGATTTGCAGGGACATTTTAGATAAGTGTAAGAAGAATAGGGTGGTTGTAGTGGGAGATTTCAATTTCCCCAGGGTAGATTGGAAGGTGCCCAGAGCGGAAGGTGCGGACGGGGAGGAATTTGTACAGTGTGTTTTGGAAGGGTCCTTGGAGCAGTATGTGGATAGCCCGACTAGAGAGGGGGCTATACTGGATTTGGTTCTGGGGAATGAGCCAGGGCAGGTGGTTGACGTTGTAGCAGGAGAGCATGTGTCAAATAGTGACTACAACTCTGTCTGCTTTAGGATATTAATGGAAAAAGATGAAGCCTGCCTTAAGGGGAGGGTGTTAAACTGGGGGAGGGCTAGATACAGCCAGATTAGGCAGGATCTTAAGGATACTGACTGGGATAAGCTGTTCGAGGGTAGGTCGACACTGTACATGTGGGAGTCTTTCAAGGGAAAACTAAAATCTTTGCAGGAATGTCACATGCCGGTAAGGAGGAAGGATGGGAAAGGTAGGATTAGAGAACCGTGGGTTACTAGGGATATTGAGGACTTGGTCAAGAAGAAGCGGGAGGCGTACATTAGATCTAGGCAACTGGGGACAGAGACAGCGCTGGAAGAATATAGAGTGTAGACAGGATCTTAAAAGGGGTGTCAGAAAGGCAAAAAGGGGCCACGATATGGCTTTGGCAGGTAGGATTAAGGAAAATCCTAAGGCATTTTACTCCTATGTAAGGAGCAAAACGATGGTTAGAGGGAAGATTGGACCTCTCAGGGACAGAGGAGGGGAACTATGCTTAGAGCCTGAGGGAATGGGGGAGACCTTGAATGAATACTTTGCGTCGGTATTCACGCGGGAGAGGGGCCTGATGTCTGGTGCTGGCTTTGAGGAATTTGAGGACCCATTAAAGGAAATAATCATTACGAGGGAAGAGGTGTTGGGGCTTTTAGGCAGCATAAAGACTTATAAAGCTCCGGGGCCTGATGGCATTTACCCCAGGCTGCTAAGAGAGGTGAGAGATGACATTGCTGGGCCTCTGACGCAAATCTTTGTCTCTTCTTTGGACACAGGTGAGGTCCCAGAGGACTGGAGGATTGCAAATGTAGTACCGTTGTTTAAAAAGGGTCAGAGGGATAACCCAGGGAACTATAGGCCGGTGAGCTTGACTTCAGTTATAGGTAAGCTAATGGAGAGGATCCTCAGGGACAGGATGTATGAGCATCTGGAGCGCTGCGATCTGATCAGGGATACGCAGCATGGCTTCGTTAAGGGGAGGTCGTGCCTTACGAATCTAGTGGAATTTTTTGAAGAGGTGACAAAAACGGTTGATGAAGGACAAGCCGTTGATGTCGTCTACATGGATTTCAGTAAGGCGTTTGACAAGGTTCCTCATGGTAGGCTGATAGAAAAGGTGAAGGCGCATGGGATACAGGGCCAGGTATGTAGATGGGTTGAGAACTGGCTTGGGAGGAGGAGACAGCGGGTAGTAGTGGAAGGCTCTTTTCCAACTGGAGGTCTGTCACTAGTGGTGTGCATGATGTAGAGATGCCGGCATTGGACTGGGGTAAACTCAGTAAAGTTTTACAACACTAATTTTAAATCCAACCAATTTATTTGATAGTAAATCTGCGAGCTTTCGACACTATGTGCCTTCGTCAGGCAAATGCAGTGTTCTGATCTGCAGAGGCACTCATATCCACACAGGCAGTTACAGATTGCTGAGTAGAATGCGAATCGTTACATCTAACCTGCTATTCAAGTGTTAAAGTAGCTAACAATGTGTGTGAAGGGAATCCTAGTGGTGTGCCACACGGCTCAGTACTAGGACCTCTTCTATTTGTGGTTTATATAAATGACTTGGAAGAGGGGGTAGGTGGTGTGATCAGCAAATTTGCTGATGACACTAAGATGCTTGGATTCGCAGGAACTGAGGAGCAGTGCCAGGCAATACAACAGGACATAGATAGGCTGGTAGATTGGGCAGATAGATGGCAAATGGAATTTAATCCGGATAAATGCGAGGTGATGCATTTTGGCCGGAATAATGTAGAGGGGAGTTATAGGATAAAAGGTAAAACTATCCGGAGTATAGAGACGCAGAGAGACCTGGGGGTGCAGGTTCACAAGTCTCTGAAGGTGTCAGTACAGGTGGAGAAAGTGATAAAGAAAGCGTATGGTATGTTAGCCTTCATAGGAAGGGGTATAGAATACAAGAGTAGGAGTCTGATGTTGCAAGTGTATAGAACGTTGGTTAGGCCTCACTTGGAGTACTGCGTCCAGTTCTGGTCGCCGTACTACCGGAAGGATGTGGAGGCCCTGGAGAGAGTGCAGAGGAGATTTACCAGGATGCTGCCTGGTATGGAAGGTCTGTCTTACGAGGAAAGATTGAACACACTGGGGTTGTTTTCCCTTGAAAGACGTCAGCTGAGAGGGGATCTATTAGAGGTATATAAGATTATGGGGGGTATAGATAGAGTAAATGGTGGTAAGCTTTTTCCACCATTAGAAATGGATAGAACGAGGGGTCACAGCCTTAGGGTGAGGGGAGCTATGTATAAGACGAATATTAGAGGGCAGTTTTTCACACAAAGAGTAGTGGGGGTGTGGAATGCACTACAGAGTAAGGTGGTGGGAGCAGGCACGCTAGGGCTGTTTAAGAGTCTCTTGGACAGCCACATGAGCGGTATGCAGATAGAGGGATATAGCAGGACTGTTTGAATATCTTATTTGTTTCCACAGGTTATTCGGTCCATGCATTCGGCAGGTTGTGCAAGGGCTGCTCTTGGATGTTGCTCCCTCCCCTCCCCTCCCTCCCCCCTTCCCCCCTACCCTCCCCCCCCCTCCCCATCCCCTCCCTCCCCCTCCGTTCTCCCCCCTCCCCACCCCCTCCCCGTCCCCCCTCCCTCCCCCTTCCGTTCAAAACAAATTCCGGAGGATGCTGCAATCCGACATCGAAAGTGAAAATGCTGGAAATTCCCAGCAGTTCTGGCAGCGTGTGGAGGGAGGGAAACGCGGTGATATTTCAAATCCAGATGTCTCAGCTGTGTCAAAGGCTCACCTGGACTTGTAACATTAGCCCTTTCCTCTCTTTACAGATACTGCCAGACCCGCTAAGATTTTGCAGCATTTTCTCTTTCGGTCTCTCTGCCCCTCCCTGTCTGTCTGTGTCTGTGTCTCTGGGTGTCAGTGTCCTCTGTGCTATCCCAGTCGTTGCCGGCAGATCGCGGCGGTGAGACGGTAAGTCCATCCTCCCCGGGCTGGGAGGGTCCCCACCTGAACTCACAATGCGTCAGAAGCAGGAACTGAACCCACATTCGCATCAAGTGCAGCAGCAGGGTTGACAACAATGTAAATTAGAGCAACGCTTCTCTTTTTTTAAAAATTATTAATGTCAAGATATCAATAATTTGAAGATAATATTTGATGAAATGTTGAAAATGTAAAAACTTTCTCCTGTTTTATGTTTTAGTCACCAAGAAACTTTACCCTATAAAAATGTCCGGATTCTTCAGCATCCTCCGAAAAAGGAAAGAGGTGAGATTTTCAATTCTTTCGCTTTCTTTAACTAAAGTTTCATCTAAATTATCACCCTTACCGAAACCTGGATTAATTCTTAATCTCTTTCATTTCGGATTCAATTTAGACGCTGAAAGTTTTAGGAACGAATTAAATTTGAATGGGGAATAAAGTTCGAACCGTTAATTTGAAATAAAATTTCAAACTGGTGGATTTCTTTTCCAGTTTTTCCCGATGATGAAACCGGGAAACTCCGGGAATATTGAGGGCTAGTGAGATATTGCGGCATTGTTTCCAAAGCTCAAGTTTCTTCACAGCCTCCTGTTGATACAGTGAATTATTAATAATCTCCTGACCTTCTGAGTGATTTTCAGAAAGAATTTGAATGTGGTTGTGGGGGTGCTGGGGTGGGTGGGGAATGGGATTGACAGAATTACTCTGCAGAGGGCTAGCATGGACTCGGTGGGTCAAATGGCCTCCTCTGCTGTGATACATCAATGATTTCCTGATAACCGCCCGTTACAGTCACCCAAACCCCAATTTTTCATTTCTGTCGAAATCATTTCTCAGAACAACGGCAACAGTGGGTTAGCTCTGCTGTCTCATAGCCCCAGGGGACCCCGGGTTCAATTCCAGCCTCGGGTCACTGCCTGTGCGCGGAGTCTGCACATTCTCCCCGTGTCTGCGTGGGTTTCCTCCCAAAGATGTGGGGGTTAGGCGGATTGGCCATGCTAAAATTACATCTTAGTATCGATGTGGGGGGGGGAGGGTCTAGCGACGGTAAATACATGGGGTTGTGGGGAAAGGGCCTGGGCGGGGATTGTAGTCGCTGCAGATTCGATGGGCCGAATGGCTTCCTGCACCGAACAGACGCAAATTGATTGAATATATTCTGTGCTTTTATATTATTTCTGGTTGTCTAATTTTCTCTCTCGTTCTGTACTCAGCTCATTCCTATTGTCGGGTTAATGATTACAGCTGCTTCAGCAGCAACTGCGGTCTCCTTCTACTTCCTCGCAACAAAGAGCGATGTCATGTAAGAGAAATACTTCACTCCAGCTCCTCCTGACGTCAACTACTTGTTATTTCTTAGTTCATTTAAATCCCTGATTTCCTTAAATTTTGTACCTGGATTTTACAGAAGAGGTTTAAATATAATTTCTAAAACTAATTAGACCGAGCTTGTAGCAAATAGTGAACTGGGAAGTGTTGGAGTTCTGAGCAATGGCTATCCCATATTTGTGTGGGTATGTGTCTGCCTGTGAGTGGGTGTAAGAACTCAGTACGAATTTAGCAACACCAATTTTAAATCCAACCGATTTATTTGACAGTAAATCTGCGAGCTTTCGACACTCTCGTGTCTTCGTCAGGCAAATGCAGTGTTCTGGTCTGCAATAACACACATATCAACACAGACAGTCAGAGATTGCTGATTAGAATGCGAATCCTTACATCTAACCTGCTATTCAAGTGTTAAAGTGGCTAACAATGTGTGTGAAGGGAATCCTGAGCATTGTTAGAGAGTTGTGTATTTTCTCCAGACAGCACAGTAAGTGAGGTTTTTTGCTAACCCAGGCAAGTTATGGGGGTTACAGATAGTGTGTCATGAAGCCAAGATCTCTCTTAAGACCGTCCTCATGTGTGCGGAACTTGGCTATCAGTCTCTGCTCAGCGACTCTGCGCTGTTGTGTGTTCTAATCAGCAATCTGTGGCTCTGCAGATCAGAACACTGCATTTGCCTGACGAAGACACAGAGTGTCGAAAGCTCGCAGATTTACTATCAAATAAATCGGTTGGATTTAAAATTGGTGTTGCTAAATTCTTACTGAGTTCTTACTACCCCAGTCCAACGCTGGCATCTCTACATTGTGAGTGGTGTGTTCAGGGTATTTATAACAGAGATTACATGTTTGTGTGTTGGGTTTGTGGATGGATGGGTGAGAGAGTGGGTGAATCAGTGGGGTGGGGGGTATAAGTGAGTGGGGGTGGGGTGGTAGTGGGGCAGGAGGTGTCGATGGGGGTGTCGGTGGATGGGGGGTGTCGATGGGTGGGGCGGGGTTGGGCGGTGGGGGTGGAGTTGTAGGGGGTGTCGAGGGTGGAGATGCAGTGGGGGAGGTTGGGGAGAAGGTAGGGGTGTCAGTGGGTGGGGTGTGAAATGGGGTGGGGGGTGTCAGTGAGTGGGGTGGAGGTGGAGTGGGGTGGGGGTGTCGATAGGGTGGGGCTGGAGGGGGGTTATTGGAGGATAGGGGTGGGGTGAGGGGTGTCGGGGGTGGGAAGGTGGGATGGAGGTGTCAGTGGGGGAGTGTGGACAAATTGGTGCGTTGTTGGGAGTGTGTGTGTGCGTATGTGGTGAGTGTTGTGGTGTGTGTGTGTGTGTGTGTGTGTGTGTGTGTGTGTGTGTGTGTGTGTGTGTGGTGAGTAATCAGAAATTAAATCGAGGTTAAATTTTGACAGTGACAGCCAGTGATTTTTAGAACGAATGATAAGCTGGTTCTAAGCAATTTCTCTCTTATTTTCACTATTGTAGAGTTAACAAGAGGGGTAATCCTACTCCCTGGGAGAATATAGACCCCAAGAAACCCCAGAAGGTACTTGGTGAATTTTTGGTACTTTTACATTCTTGCTCCTGGGACTGACTCAGTCCAATAGCAAAGTCTCTGATTCCAGGTAAAATCCAATATTAGGCAATAAGCAAATCAGGAGGATGTTGACTGAATTGTAACAAACTGGCGATTCATGGTGACAAATTGTGAAAAGCAGCTGGCTGGTGAGTTAGGACTGAGATTGATGCTGCAGATTCCGGTCTCCGTGAAGAGCTCTAGTTTCCCTCTCTGTTCCTGCATCAAACTCAGCTCAGAGCACCAGACTGGGAGTAAATCAAAGTCACAAAGACTCTTTCCTCCTTAACCACTCCCCTGGTTACTCACTTACTCAGCACTAACAATGTATTTTGTCTTTAGTTCAGTGTTTACTAACCCTTCTTGACAATAATTCCACTAGAAAATTTCACCAGAACAATAAAAAAATTTTGTATTTTTCCAGTTTCTTTTATTAACCTATGGGATGAAAGGCTCTTTAAGGCAATCGAGAATAGTCAGTCTTTTTAAAGCTAATGTCATTTGTTTTGTAAACATTTGATAACATATCTGAGACTTAGAAGAATTAAAATCCCTTTGCTTATCTCTGTCCCTTCCTGCAGTTCATGACTGTCACCCAGAAATGGGAACCATTGGAGGAATTGCAGATGCTGAAACGATACACCAAATAAGGCAATGGATTATTGCTGATATTCACAAGGAACATTTCACTGGTTTACTTCCAGAGATATCCAGCCCGGACCATTCAGAGATCATACTGATTTAGGATTTCATCACAAATTGTCAATGTTCCAATATCCCTTTCTTCTGTCTCTGTCTCTCTCTCTCACTCAACCCCTCTCTCTGTCTCTCGCCATCACTCACCCCTTCCCTCTGTTTCCCTCCCTCCCTCTCTGCCCCTCCCTCCCTCTCCCTCTCCCTCAATCTCCAGGATGAATCTCTGCTGGGTTGGAGAGGAACGACTATATTATATAACCAATTATTGAAAATAAACAATATAGAATTGAATGATCAGAGTTTGTAGCTAAATGCAAATTAGATTTTAAGATCGCAGTTCGTATTCCAGATTGGAAACTATTTTTATCTTTTGCTGCTTCGCTTTCATTTCCCTCTGGGACATTGTGTGAAATGTGGCACTCGCTCAGCCCCAGTGCAAACTGCATCAATAAACCATGGGTTACTTGTTTGATACAAAGTATTTTGTATTTTACAGAACATTTCATGCAGTTAATGATCTGAGCTGGAGATTTCTGGCCATAAACCAGCCAGAATCTCATTCTGTCTGTATCGCCCCACATCATCTCACATGAGAACACTATCCACCGGTTACATGGTACATACTCTTGCAACTCTTGTCTACCTGATATGCTGCAGGAAAGGATATCCCAAGGCATGGTACGTCGGTGCGACCGTGCAGAACCAACAACAACGGATGAATGGACGTTACTCGACAATCACCAGGCAAGAGTGTTCCCTTCCTGTAGGGGAACACTTCATGATGCAGAGAAGCTGGCTGGGGTAACCTCAGCAAGAAATCTCACAACACCAGGTTAAAGTCCAACAAGTTTATTTGATAGCTTTCGGAGTGTCACTCCTCCTTTACTTACCTGAAGAAGAAGTGACACTCCGAAAGCTTGTGCTCCCCCATCAATCTGTTGAACTTTAACCTGGTGTTGTGAGATTTCTTTATGGGAAATACTTCAGCACTCAAGGGTATTCAGCCTCTAATCTTTGGGTCAGTGTTCTCCAGGGCGTCCTTCACAACACATGACAGTGCAGAATCGCTGAGCAAAAACTGATGGTCAAGTTCCGCACACATGAGGACAGCCTCAACCGGGATCTTGGGTTCATGTCACGCTATCTGTAACCCATTTTGCCTGGGCTTGTAGTCTCACTCATTGTGTCTGGAGACAACACGTGTCTCTTTAACCTGTACTTAACCCTCTCTCCACTCACATTGTCTGTACCTTTAAGAATTGATTACGTGTAAAGACTTACGTTCCAAAGTAAGTCTTGTAACTGAATCTGTGTCTATATTTGCTCTGTTTGTGAACCCAACTTTTCACTCACCTGATGAAGGGGCAGTGTTCCGAAAGCTCATGATACCAAATAATCCTGTTGGACTTTAACTTGGTGTTGTGAGACTTCTTACTGTCCCCACAGAGTGCCACACTGTCGGAGGGCCAGTGCCGAGGGGAGTGCCGCACTGTCACAGTTGCAGTGTTTTAGATGACATGTTAAACTGAAGCCCTTAGATGGTTAGTAATGATTTCATAAAAATTTCTCCGGAGCTGGAATGTTCTCCCCAATTTGCCGAATTATTATTATTTGCTCACCTAATCCCACATAAACAGATAAATTGAATTTTCTCATTTGCTGCTTGTGGCATCTTGCTATGTACAAATTGGCTTATCTACAGAAATAGTTACTCACAAAGCAATGGTTTGTGACAAGATGCAAAATAGTTCCATGGTTAATCTTCATTGCTGAGTTATCTAGAACTACCCAAGAAACTCAGTTTGGATGAAGTTACTCAGCAATAACTTTGACTATTTTCGTTCACTGAAGGCGATAGCCTAGTGGTATTATCGCTAGATTATTAATCCCAAAACTCACCTAATGTTCTGGGGACCTGGGTTCAAATCCCACCATGGCATATGGTGGACTTGAAGTCAATAAAAAAAATCTGGAATTAATCTACTGATGATCGTGAACCCATTATCAATTGTTGGAAAAACCCATCTGTTTCACTAAGGACTTGAGAGAAGGAAATCTGCCGTCCTTACCCAGTCTGGTCTACATGTGACTCCAGAGCCACAGCAATATGGTTGACTCTCGACTGCCCTCCATCCTCTGGTGTGGGTAATAAACGCTGGCCCGTACCAGCAATGCCTGTGTCTCAGGAATGAATTTTTAAAAATGTTTTAAACTTTGATGTCAAATTAAGACCGATCTAATTCAAATCTCACTCCAAATCTACACGTTAACAATAAGTGACTTTATTGAGAAGCTGCGAATGTCTCCTCATTGTCACGTGAACAGAGAGTTTCTGCTGATTCATACCAACTCTGCATTTCAGAGAAGAGGAAATCAGTCCAGAAAATGTCTCAAACCACAAACAATCTGAAATCGTTTCATTTCTTGAGTTGCAGCTCCCTCATTCCCACAAAAGCTCCAGTGTTCCTGGAAATTGCAACATTAGTTTATGAGATGTCTCTCTCGCTTTGTATAAGTTATTTTATTTCTTAAAATGTAATAAAGGCAGAGAATACAATGTGAGCAAACTGGAAATGGATCTAAAACCAGATTGAGTTTTTACAAGAATCTGAATAGGAAAAGACAGAGAGAAGAAATTATAATCAAATATTTTCATAGAACCATACAGCGCAGAAGAGACCATTCAGCCCATCGAGTCAGCACAGACATGAGAAATATCTGACTTCCCACCTAATCCCATCTGCCAGCACTTGGCCCATAGCCCAGAATGTTATGATGTGCCAAGTGCTCATTCAGATACTTTTTAAAGGATGTGAGACACTCTGCCTCTACCATCCTCTCAGGCAGCACATTCCAGACCATCTCCACCCTCCGGGTAAAAATGTTTTTCTCAAATCCCCCCAAACCTCCTACCCCTCACTTTCAACCTGTGTTCCCTCATGACTGACCCTTCAACTAAGGGGAAACAGCTGCTCCACACTGTCCATGCCCCTCATAATCTTGTACACCTCGATCAGGTCACCCCTCTGCTCCAGAGAAAACAACCCAAGTTTCCAACCTGTCTTTATAATTTAAATGCTCCATCCCAGGCAGCATCCCAGTAAATCTCCTTTGCCTTCTTCCTATAATGTGCTGATCAGAACTGTACACAGTATTCCAGCTGTGGCCACACCAAAGTTCTATACAACTCCAACTTGACTTCCCTGCTTTTGTAATCTATGCCTTGATTGACAAACAAGTGTCCCATATGCCTTTCCCATCACCCTACTAACATGCTCTTCTGCGTTCAGAAACCTAACACGCCAAGACTCCTTTTTCCACAGAATTTTCTAGTGTTCTACCATTCATTAAGTACTTTCTTGTCAAATTACTCCTTGCAAAGTGTACCAGCTCACACTTTTCATGTTTAAATTCTATCTGCCACTTATCCGCCAATTTGACAATTCCAGTCCATTTGACCATTCAGCCCAAAACATTCTGCCTCATTGTTAACCAACCAGCTAATCTTTGTGTCATCTGCAAATTTACTAATCTTATTCCCTACATAGTCATCTATGTCATTTATATAAATGACAAATAGTAGGGGGACCCAACATGTCCTGTGATATGCCACTGGATACTGGTTTCCAGTCACTAAAGCAGTCTTCTATTATTGTCCTTCTATTATTGTAGGAAGCCAGTTTGCTTCCTACAACTGAGCCAATTTTGAATCCACTTCATCAAATTACCCTGTATCTCATGTGAATTTACCTTCTTTACAAGTCTCCCATGTTGGACCTTGTCAAGGGTTTTGCTGAAATCCACATAAATTACTTTGACAGAACTACCCTCATCTACACACCTGGTCACTTCCTCAAAAAGTTCAATCTAATTTAGTAGGCATGACCTCCCTCTGATGAAGCCATGCTGGTTATCCCTGATCGAGCTTTGCCTCTCCAAGTGGAAATAAATGCTCTCCTCCAGAAGTTTCTCTAATAGTTTCCCTACCACTTACATGCAACTCACTGGTCTGTAGTTTGCTGGTTTATCCCTACAACCCTTCTTAAATAGCAGAATCACATTAGTTGTTCACCACTTTTCTGGCACCACCCTGTAGCCAGAGAACAGGAGTAGTGACTGCCCTGGATGTCAGCTCCCAAAATTCCCTAGCTTTAAAATTGGTGCCAAAGAAAGGAGAGAGGAAACTTGACATCAGTAATACAGTAATATTGCATTCCATTAATAAGGAATGTGGTAACAAGACAGTTAGAAAATCAGGATGGTTTCATAGAATCACAGAAAAACTACAGCACAAACAGACCCTTCGGCCCACAAGTTGCACCGATTTTATCTCTACCTACTAGGCTTACCTATAATCCTCAATCCCATGTACTCATCCAGAAGTCTCTTAAAAGACTCTAATGAAGGAAAATTATATTTACAAATGTGTGTTTTTTGAGAATGTAACTAACTGTAGATAAATGGTACTCTGTGTATGTGGTGTTTGAAGATTTTCAGAAGACATTTGTAAAAGGTCTCTCAAAATCTTGTTATACAAGGTAAGTTTCTCTCCCCACCAATGCTGCCTGACCTGAGTAGCTCTGGCATTTTCTGTTTTATTTCAGAATTCCATAATTGAAGTATTTTGTTTTTGCAGTTAGGGAATTGACAAAAACTAAAAACAAAAGGAAGGGGTCATTTTAAGGCTGTGTGGCCATTATACCAATCTGTCTGAGGGTCTCAATTCTTTACAATTTATATTAGTGACTGAGACAAAAGGGCCAAGGGAAATGTACTTAAATTTGATGACAATAGTCAGCTGAGAAAATAATCTGATCAAATTGGGTCTAAGATCTCTGGCGATCCGAAGAACGAGAGGCAACTTCATTGAAATCTAAGATTCTGAAGGGTCAACATTAAGCCGGGCACCATCTCAGGATAAGGGGTCATTCATTCAGGACTGAGATAAAATTACTTCACTCAATCTCTGGAATTCTTTACCCCAGAGGATTGTGGATGCTCCATTGTCGAATATACTTAAAGCTGGAATAGAAAGACTTTTGTCTTAAAAAAATTAAAGGCATATTGAGAAGAGATGAGGGAAGTGAAGATAAACCCAATGATTCATTGAATGGCAGAGAAAACTTGATGGGCTGAATAGCCCAGTCCTATTCCTATTTCTTAAGTCCCTGTGTAGTAGTGAGGAGGACACAGAGTCCCCAAAATAATATGGGCAAGGAAGTAATGAAGGATAATGTGAGATTATTCATTTTGATATGGAGAATAGAAAAAAAATGGTTTTCTCATTGGTGAAAAATTATTAAATGTTGGTGTGCAAAGAGGGTCTGGCTGTCTTTATACACAACATTTGGTTTGTTAACATGTAGATGCAGAAGGGATATGTACATAAATATACAAGAGTAAGGAAGTTTTGTTACAATTATACTAGGATTTGCTGGAACCACAGCTAGTGCATTGTGCTCTGTTTTGACCTTTGGACTGAAATAAGAATGTATTTGCTTTTGAGGAAGTGCACTGAAGATCATAACTCTCGATTCCTTGATAAGAGTGTTGTCATATGGAGAGAGAGAGAGAGATTGAGTAGAATGGATCTAAGTTCTACGGAAGTTAGAAGACCGTGAACCTTTCAAGTGTAGATGCTAAGATCATGTGAAAGTGAACAGAAACTCACTGGACAAAGGTGCTCCATTAGATAATTTGCTCGAAAAGTTTATTTCTAGCAGGTGTTGAAACAATAGTATCTTATATCAACAGACTGATTTCTTTACATAAAATATAAAATCCCATAAACCCTGTCATTAAATCACACAGGTTGTAAATTACATTGACATTGAGAAAAGATGTTACTGTGTGCTTTGGTGATAAACACAGACTGGCTAGTGCAAAATCAGATGAGCAAAATTTTCTTCATTCCAAGTCTTTTAGGTGGATCCTGCTGTATAATCTCTTATTAATTACAAATGACCTCCCTCCACTGGAAGCTAATTACTGGAAAAGCTTACAATGAGTGAGATGGTCAAGGCAGTTATGTTGACCACATTTAAGATTTATCTCGATATGCATATGAACAGGCGGGGTATAGAGGGGTATAAGTGTTTGGTTTAGATAGGTAAATAAGAGGCTTGGAAGGCCAAAGAGCGTGTTCCAGTGCGGTACTGTCCTTTGTTCTTTGTTCTTTGAGGGGTGTGTGCCTCAGAGTGTTTTGCAAAACAAGGCACTGCTGATGACCTTTGCAATATGAACAGTGACTCATGAGCTTGATTGTCTGGTTGCTAGGCGTCATAGAGAGATGTTGAAAATTTATTGAGTAACAACCAGGAAATAGAAGATTTTGAATGCCAAACTTCTCAGGGTCTTAGGGTTGGTGAAATAGGAGATAAATGTGTGGTTGCAGAGAAAGTGAGAGAGGGCAGGCATTGGGACAAATTTTGGAGGTGGATGGAGAGAGACAGGTTGGGAGCAATGGAGGTTAATTAGTCCCATGGGACTAACCTGGGATGGAGAGATACTGTAAAGCATTAAAGAAGAGAGGTGCACAGAGGGCAATGAGAAACAAACATGGTTTGAAACAAGGGGAAGTCACACAAGAATTGGGGGAAATGCATGAGTGCAAATGGGATTGGATTGCATGTTGTAAATACACTGAGCAGAGTGAGCACATTGTCAACTATGATAAATTGGAATAAAGATTTGTCTCCCTGGGGAGAGTTGGGAATTTAATATCCCTGGCTCCAAATGTCTAGGAAGGAAAATGAAGATAAGAGTTTTGATAGAGTAACTACTCGACTCCAGTTGGGAGGTCAAAGGCCATGTCAGTCTGGGTGGAATAGAAAAACAGTAAAGGAGGGTCTGAGTTACAAGGAGAGGTTAGGCAAATTGGGACTGTTTTCCTTAGAAGGACGTAGACTTAGAGGAGATCTAATAGAGGTGTACAAGATTATGAGGGTATAGATAGAGTAAACAGGGTTAAGCTTTTTCCTAGGATGGACTCGAATAGCACGAGGGGTCACGGGTTTAGGGTGAGGCGGGTAAGATATAATTTGGATGCTAGAGGGAGTTTTTTCACACAGAGGGTGGCGAGGGTATGGAATGCGCTGCCAAGTAAAGTGGTGGAGGCATGTACTCTGGAGTTATTTAAGAGATACTTAGATAGGCACATGAACACAATGGGAATGGAGGGGTATAGAAAACTGATTTAAAATAGGGATCATGAGCCTTGGGAGTCCCTGGGAAGTGTGTAAACAGATGATGATATTGATGTACTTGTTTTTATCCTACAGGTGCTTTTGTCCACCTTGTTGTCTAACGAGGGGCATACACGCAATGGGTCACGAGAGGGCTGCTCTAGGATTTTTTCGAGAGTATCCTAGTGCTTCACGTCGTTAGTGTACGCTTGACCTGGACCATTTGATGGGCAACACGACAGCTCAGTGACTATCGCTGTGCTGTGCAGATACATGGATTTGGGCCTGTGTCTGTGAGAGTTTGCGCATTCTCCCCGTGGGTTTTCTCCGCGTGCTCCGGTTTCCTCCCACATCCTAAAGATGTGCTCTTAGGCTAACTGGCAAAACAAATTCTCCCTACATTGTCTCAAATTTGGTTTTTTCATCCATAGATCTATAAACATAGACAGGGATCACGGGTAGAGGTGGGAACATCAGGGTGGCGGCGCGGTTCGTTGGGCCGAAGGGCCTGTTTCCCGTGCTGTTTTGTTCTTTGTTCTTCTTTATTCTTTGAGTTTACAGATCAGAGATCATCAAATAGTGGCCAGTAAACAGGGAAGAAAATGTACAGACAAAGGAGAGAAAGTTGCAGCGAGGATACAGCAGTGCTAATGGGGGATTTCAATTATTTTAATTTTGATCTGGATGATATCAAAGTAGAAGATCGCAGAGGGGAGGGGAAAGGAAATATTAACTGCACTTTTTCCATGCATGACAAAGTAGATGCAAAATCTTCATTCTGTGCTTTGCTGAAAGGATGTGATTCTGGAGTGTTACACCCACCACTTGGCAAATTCTTGCAATTTTATTTTTAAGGAATAAAATTTATTCATACTTCAGGTCATCGCGAACATAACTGAACATGAAGCAATCAGACAGAGTAACAAATGTGTAATTACGAAAAGTAATTCACGGTCAAAGGGTTGGAACTGGAGCACTGCGATTAATTCAGAGGAAATTCATTAAAGCCTTTTATCAGCTGAGAGTTTAGCCACTCAGTCTGAGTTTTTATGTAGTTTTATTTCCACTCTCTGAGACAGGATGTGGTTTATGGTGGCCGGTAAGATTTAGTAACTTTACTTACGAAACTATACAAAAAAAACATCGACACGGACACTGAGACTTCTCCTCCCATTCCTAATTCTCGCTTCTCCATTTCTCCTCACTCATCTCTCCTGCACAGAGGACACAAAACCCCCAAAACTTTCCTTTCCAGAATGAATCAATTGACCAGTTATAAACTTTCACTGACTGTTGTTCCCATTCTGGCCGCTCAGCTGTTAAATCTATTCCAGCCAACAGGTGGCGCATTTGACTGCTCGACCACATAGAAACTAGCAGCTGCAGGAGGCGGCCTTTCGGTCCTTCTAGCCTCTTCCAGCATTCAGTTTAATCATAGCTGATCATCGAATTCAATATCCTGACTTCCCCGCCCCTTTATATCCTTTGACCCCTTTAGCTCCAAAAGCAAAATCTAATTTCTTCCTGAAATCAGACAACGTTTTGGCCTCATCTATTTTCTGTGGGAGTGAATTCCACACAGTCATCACTCTCTGGGTGAAGAAAGGTTTACCCTTTATCCTCAAACTGGTTCTGGACTCCCCGACCATCGAGAACATTCTTACTGAATTTACTCTGTCTAACCCTGTTGGAATTTTATAAGTTTCTATGAGATCCCCTCTCACTCTTCTAAACTCCAGCGACTATAACCTTAATCGACTTAGTCTCTCTTCATATGACAGACCTGCCATCCCAGGAATCAGTCTGGTAAACCTTTGCTGTACTCCCTCTATAGCAAGGACATCCTTCCTCAGATAAGGAGATCAAAACTGCACACAATACCTAAGGTATGGCCTCACCAATGCCCTATCATTACACCAACATCCCTATCCTCACACTCAAATCAACTTGTTATGAAGGGCAACATACCATTTGCCTTCTTTACTGCCTGCTATACCTGTGTGCTTACTTTCAGCGACTGATGCATGAAGACACCAAAGTCTGACTCAGAATCCATCTCTCTCAATTTACACTCATTCATGTAATAATCTGTCTTCCTATTATTGCTACCAAAGTGCTAACTTCACTTTTATCCAAATTGTACTGCGCCTGCCATGCAGATGCTCACACATTCAGCCTGTCCAAATTATACTGAAGCATCTCAGCATCCTCCTCACAGCTTACTCATTATTCTAACTCCCAACTCCCCTGGTAAACACCCAGCTGTGTGTTAGGCTGAAGGGCCTGTTCCAATGATGCAAACCTCTGACTCAAGATTATTCAACACTTTGTCATGTCCCACTTTGCAGCTTACTTCATTTAATCTGTATTTTCAAACAGGACATTAACTGCCTTCTCTGTTTGCAGGCAGTGACAAGTAAGTCTGCAGTGATCAGTGTTTGGGCCCCAGCTATTCATAATTTGCATCAGTGATTTGGATGAGGGAACTGAATGTAATATTTCCAAGTTTGCTGACCACACAAAACTTGGTGGGAATGTGAGTAATGAGAAGGGTGTTAGAGCTTCAAGGTGATTTACATAAGTCGAGTGAGTTTAAAGTTTATTTATTTATTAATCATAAGTAAGGCTTACATTAACACTGTAATGAAGCTTACTGTGAAAATCCCCTAGTCGCCACATTCCGGTGTCTGTTCAGGTACACAGAAGAAAAATTTAGCATAGCCAGTGCACCTAACCAGTACATTTTTGAAGTGTGGGAGGAAACCGGAGCACCCAGAGGAAACCCACGCAGACGACATGCAAATTCCACACAGATAGTGACCCAAGCCAGGAATTGAACTGGATCTCTGGCACTGTGAAGCAGCAGTGCTAACCCCTGTGCCACCGTGTAGCCCCAGGTCCCTGGTACTGTGAGGCAGCTGTGCTAACCCCTGTGCCACCATGTAGCCCTGGGTCCATGATGCTGTGAGGCAGCTGTGCTAACCCCTGTGCCACCATGCTGTCCATATACACGGCAGATGCAGCATAACGTGGATAAATTTTGAAGTTATTGGCTCCAGACAGAGAAACAGAATAGCAGGGTATTATTTAAACCGTGATAAGTTGGTAAATGTTGATGTACAAAGTGACCTGGGTGTCTTAGTACACCAGTTACTGTCAGAAGGCAAATAATATGCTGGTCCTCATTGTAAGAAGATTTGAATACAGGAGCAAGGATATCTTACTGGAGCTGTACGGAGCTTGGTGAGACCATACCTGGGGCACAGTGTGCAGTTGAGATCTCCTTATCTAACAAAAGATATATTTCCATACAGGGAGTCCAGTGAAGGTTCACCAGACTGATTCTTGGGAATGGCAGGATTGTCATGTAAGGAAAAATTGGATCGACTGGGCCTCAATCGACTGGAATTTAGAAACTGAGAGGGGAATTGATTGAAATGTGTACAATTCTGACAGGGACGGACAGACAGGATGCAGGAATGTTGATTCCTCTGGCTGGGGGAGAGTCTAAAACGGGGGTGGGGGGGGTGGTGTCACAGTTTCAGGATACAGGGAAGGCCGTTTAGGACTGAGATGAGGAGAAATTTCTTCACTCGGAGGTGGTAAATGTGTGGCATTTTCTACCACAGAAAGCTGTGGAGATCACATCACTGAATCTATGTAGGAAATAGATTTCTGGACTCTGTAGGTGTCAGAGGGAATGGGGAGGGAGCAGGTGTATGACATTGAGTTAGAGAATCAGCCGTGATAATAATGAATGCTGGACCAGGCTTGAAGGGCTGTGATCCTCCAGACTGACAGTGACCCTCTCCTCCAGACTGACAGTGACCCTCTCCTCCAGACTGACAGTGACCCCCACCCTCAGACTGACAGTGACCCCCTCCCCCAGACTGACAGTGACTCCTCTCCCAGACTGACAGTGACCCTCTCCTCCAGACTGACAGTGACCCCCCCCCAGATTGACAGTGACCCCGTCCTCCAGACTGACAGTGACCCCACCCTCAGACTGACAGTGACCCCCCCCCCAGACTGACAGTGACCCTCTCCTCCAGACTGACAGTGACCCCTTCCCCCAAACTGACAGTGACCCCCTCTCCCAGACTGACAGTGACCCTCTCCTCCAGACTGACAGTGACCCCACCCTCAGACTGACAGTGACCCCCCCCCAGATTGACAGTGACCCCGTCCTCCAGACTGACAGTGACCCCCACCCTCAGACTGACAGTGACCCCCTCCCCCAGACTGACAGTGACCCTCTCCTCCAGACTGACAGTGCCCCCTTCCCCCAGACTGACAGTGACACGCCTCCCCAGAACTGACAGTGACCCTCTCCTCCAGACTGACAGTGACCCTCTCCCTCAGACTGACAGTGACCCCTCCCCCAGAACTGACAGTGACCCTCTCCTCCAGACTGACAGTGACCCCCACCCTCAGACTGACAGTGACCCCCTCCCCCAGACTGACTGTGGATCCCCCCAGTCTGATAGTGACACCCCACCCCACTCAGTGAACCTCTCTTACTAAGAGCTGATGTAAAGAAGCAGAGACAGAATAATTTACTGGGACTTGGTTTGCTCCGGGTGTTCCAGTTTCCTTCCACATCCTGAAAGATGTGATGGTTAGGGTGGATTGGCCATGCTAAATTCTCCCTTGGTGTACCCGAACAGGTGCCGGACTGTGGGAACTAGGGGATTATCACAGAAACTTCATTGCAATGTTAACATAAGCCTCCTTGTGACGAATTTTGGTGACTTCAATAAAAACAGGAAACTTTCTAATAAATGTCCATGGCGGTGGATGACATGCAAATTCTGTATTCAGCTTTCTAGAAATGTCAGTACAGGACATTCTGTTCCAACAATCAACAGATTTTCCACATCATTTAATTCAGCTTCAATGGGGGGGGGGTATTAATTCAGAACAACACCTCGTTTCAGACTGTAAAAATATAACAGCGGTAGAAACAAGCTGCAAGGTGATGGATTCAACTTATATTACAGCACAGTGAGTATAACTCTCCTCACAAACAGATTCAACATCTCATTAAAGCATTTAAACATTACAAACATTACAAAGAAATAACAGAAACATTCAGAGACAGTTTGGATATAAAATACTTGCCTGTTTTGGAAATAGAATTGATGCAGAATGAGTTTTTTGGAAACTCATATTGATGAGTTAATATTGATCGCATTACTGGCAACAAAATAAACAAATTCCCAAACATCTTCACAGATTGTGAACAGAAACACCAAAATCTCAGTGAAAATTAACTTTGGATTTACTTTCAAACTGCCCGTGATATTTCTTCTAGATGCCCAATGCATCTCCACTGAGTCAACATTAACCACAGTCAGAGTGTGGACAAGTTCCCATCAGATTAAACAAGTTCCAATTTACCGAGGCTCTGAGCTGTGTTAATGAGTTGATTCCCCTCCGGGCCTGGACTGTATCCGAATGCTGCAAAATTCTGCAGATGCTGCAAATCTGACATCGCAAAGAAAGGGCTGGAAAAGGCCAGCAGCGACTGGGTTCCTGTTGCAGCTCAGAACTCACCAGCAGAACCAGAAGGTGAAAAATCTTAGCCCCTGAAGGTTTTAATTCTTGTTTCTGGACCAAGTGATGTCAGACCCCTAGAAGAAAGAGTGACAAGAATTACCAGTGCATCCCCAGAGGAGAGACGGAACCGCCAGTGCACCCCCAGAGGAGAGACGGAACTGCCAGTGCACCCCCAGAAGAGAGACAGAACCGCCAGTGCACCTTACAGGAGAGACAGAACCACCAGTGCACCCCCAGAGGAGAGACGAGACTGCCAGTGCACCCCCAGAAGAGAGACAGAACCGCCAGTGCACCCCACAGGAGAGACAGAACCGCCAGTGCATCCCCAGAGGAGAGAGTGACAGAGTTACCAGTGCACCCCCAGAGGAGACAGAACTGACAGTGCACCCCGCAGGAGAGACAGAACTGCCAGTGCACCCCCAGAAGAGAAACAGAACTGCCAGTGCAACCCAGAGGAGAGAGTGACAGAGTTACCAGCGCACCCTCAGAGGAGAGACAGTTGTCAGTGCACCCCCAGAGAGGAAAGTGACAGAGTTACCAGTGCATCCCCAGAGCAGAGACAGAGTTATCAGTGCACACGCTGAGGAGAGAGTGACGGGAGTGGTGGGAGGGGGGCAGTGAATAGAAACCAGAATCCATTCTGTTCAGGACTAAGAGAATGCAAGTTTCAAAAACATTGTAATATTGCACTGAGCACTCACCTGTGTCACTGTTCTGTAAGCAGAGAGAGAGAGAAAGCAGGAACCCATTTCCCACTCAGCATCTCCGGGGCTTGGATTTCAGATTCACAGGAACACAAATGACATCAAAATCCTCTCCCCCAACCCCCACTTTCCCCACCCTAAACCTCCCACTCCACCAACACCCACTCCCCCACAATCACCCCCATCCCATCAAACACCCATTCCCACCTTACCACCAACACCCGCTCCATCAATACCCGCACCCCCACCCACCAGCCCCACCGCCACTGCACCAACACCTACTCCTCCCACCACCAACCCACTCCCCACCACCAACCACCCCCATCCTACCAACACCCACTCCTCCATCACCAACACCCGCTTCTCCACTACCAAACCCCCCCCACCAAACTGCTCCCACCTCACCAATATTTGCACTCCCCCACCCACTGCACTAACATTTACTCCTCCCATCACCAACACCCCCCAGCCCACCAACACCTGCTCCCCCTACACACCACACCTCCATCCAACCAACATCCACTCTCCCATCACCAACCCCATCCCACCATTACCCACTCCCCTTACTATCAACTCTCTCCCCTCAGCCCCCCACCAACAACACTCTCTCACCCCACCAACACCCGCTCCCCCCACAAACCAATACCCACCCCATCAACACCCACCCTCCCACCCAATACCCACACCCCCAACCCCAACCCCCCCACCCCAATACCCACTCCCCCCACGACCAACATCCCCACCCCACCCCACCCCAATACCCACTCCCCCACGACCAACATCCCCACCCACCCCACCCCAGTACCACTCCCCCACAGCCAACGTCCCACCCCACCCCCCACCCACCCCACCCCAACTCCCCCACCCCAATACCCACTCCCCCCACGACCAACGCCCCACCCCAACACCCACTCCCCCACCCCCAACCCCCCCACCCCAATACCCACTCCCCCACGACCAATGCCCCCACCCCACCCCACCCCACCAACACCCACTCCCCCACCACCACCCCCACGATCAACGCCCCCACCCCACCAACACCCGCTCCCCACCCCAATACCCACTCCCCCACGACCAACGCCCCCACCCCACCAACAATCCTCCCACCAACATCCACTCCCCCACCCAACCCCCCACCCCCACCCCCCACACATACCCCCACCCCAATACCCACTTCCCCCACCACCAATCACCTCCCCACCACTACCCACTCCCCCCACCCTCACCAACCTTCTCCAAACACCCTCCCCTCCATTCCTCCACCACACTCCGTTTTCAGCTCCCTCACACCTGCCCTTCCTGGATCTGTGTTAACAGTGAGATTAATCCAGATGCTTGTTCTGAGATTCCAGCACACTCTGACTGCTCCTCTGGTCAATCGCTGGCCAAGCTAACACACAAATATTATTGAGCACCAGAGGGAATCCATAGCATTATTCACAATGTTTAGAAAAATGGCAGAATGTAGAAGAATTGTTTGAGTAACTTTAATCATTTCTATTTGCTAAGTTTAGGCTTCTTGAGTTAATGATGTTAAGCAACGTGAGTACAGTCTGGCTGTGGAATTGTACTTGCCGTTCAAATACTGGATGTTCATTTGTTACAAAAATAATGTCACCAATCTGTACAAATCATTAACTTTTCTTTTAAAAGAATTAAGAATGTATATAGTGTGGTTTCCTGGGGTGGGGTGGGGCGGTTGGGAGAGTTGTGGTTTGGGGAGTGATGATTCAAGAAGGAAACAAAACTCATTACAAGAAATTTATTTCAAAAATACAGAATTGAAAGTGTTGATTATAAAATATTGTTTAACAGTAAAAATGGAGTCAAAACTGGAGATAAAATAAAAAACAAAATACTGCAGATGCTGGAAATCTGACATATAAACTGAAAAGGCTGGATGGACTCAGCAAATTAGGCACTGTCTGTGGACAGAGAATAGTGTTTCCGAATGATCAAATCTCCCCTCCCTCCCTCTCCACAGATTCTACCAGACCTGCTGAGTATTTCCAGAATTTTGTTTTTATTTCAGGTGAGGTACATGGGATAAAGTAGTATCAATTTGCTGTAGAGTTTTCCAGACAGACTGTACTATTGCACATTCAACGGTAACTAATTCAGTTACACAAAGATTCTGATAATAGTTACACATGGTACAGGCCAGAACCACAACCTGGATTCTCAGCTGACATGGAACTGGGACATACAGTACGCTGAAAGATATTAAATCAAATAAACTACCATCTCCCAGCAAAACCCCTTTAACGTTGCTCACACACATTACTGGCAATAGGAGTTATTCCCAGGTCCCCACACTGGGAGCTGGACTTGGCATTGGAGGTAAACACATGTGGAAGGGAGGGAGATAAATACATAACTCCATTAGAGGCACTTACACCAATAATGATTCTTTTGGCACAATTTAGTTGGAGTGAATCAGACTTTGACCCAGTTCCTGAACCTATTCCTAATGCTTTGAAAATTCATAGAATGAAACAGAATGAGGCCATTCAGCCCACTATCCCCCTGCTGCAATAATTCCATTTCACTCACCAATTCTCATCATGATTTCTTAATTCCTGGGATAAACAATACTTCAAGGATCTAAATCACAACTACAGCAAGACAATAAAAATTCTAAAATATCTCGTTTAAATAGCTAAAATAAATGAAACTTGGAGCATAACCTGTAGCAAATCAATAACTGCCCAGATAGATCATCAGTCAGAATACTGATTCTCCAGAATCAATGAATCAAACTTTGTAAGTTTCATAGTGACGGCAGTGAGACATCAGCTTGTGCCATGTTGCAATATCACAGCTGCTTTTCCTTGGGAATTGTTGCCAGGTTAAGATTTTCAAAATGCTGCTTTTTAATTCTAGGAAAGCTGTTAGTTCTACATTTTCTGAGCAATTAGTTAAACAGATTTTCTTTCTATCCCAAAACGAGTCCAGCTCTTTAAGCATCCAAGGATCTACACTTGTTGCAAACATTGTCCAGTGTTTCCTTGAAGATTTGTAGTTGCACTGTGCATTGGTGCATTCCGTATGTACACAGCAAGATCTGTCGGGCTTTAGACTGAACATCTTCCCACCTGGAGAAGCTCTCTGGAACTGAACAAACACAAATATCATTCAGAGTTCAGCAGCTAGCAGGAAGATCTCAAATACAGCTCACTACATTCGGTCAAATTTCAGCATCAGACTCAACAACCACTGAAAACGTTTCAGGAGCAGCATAAATAACTCAAACTCCACAGCTCCCCTTTTCCCAGCTCCCAAGCCTGTGGATTAATCACCCCATTGACAGCACACTTTCCCTGCGCACCTCACAGTCCCCCGTCTCTCTTTCTCCCACCCACTCCCTCCCCCCTCTCTCCCCATATCTCCTTTTTTTCCCTCCAACTGTCCCCACCCCTTTCACTCTCTCCCTCCTTGTCTCTTTCCCTCTTCAGCCACAAGAGCCCAGTAACTCCACACCATCACGGTCAGAGTGTATCAAAGGGCTAAATCTCAGTGTGTGCCAAGGTAAAACTGTAAACTGCTTACTCAGTTGTAAGTGCACAATCGCTGCTGTTTTGCCCACAGTTAGTGACCACACATTCAAATCTTCAACAGAATGAACATCCTCGATCTTTAAAAGGGCATCACGTATGTGATGGACATCGAGATGTCTTGGAGTTCCTGAGGGGACAGAAATCAACAAATAGTCTGCTTCAGAGGCTTGTAACCCTGTCTAAGTGATTACATCAGCATCTTACAAATTCTTAACATACATTTTGAACATAAAGCCTGCAGCTTTCTGTAATGTTATGCTAAAGAGTTGAGAGCAGCAGACATAGCAGTGAGATAATCGATGTCAATCACGAACAGATGCAAGACGAAAAGACCAAAGAGAAAACATCATAAGGTGCCTGATGACCCAATCTATAAAGTCTCACAACTTGTGAGAATGGTGAATCAAATTCCGAGCAATGAGATTGCACACTGGGTGGTAAATCTCACCAATACAAAGCAACAAATCAGCAAAGTGGTTAGCACTGTTGCCTCACAGCGCCACGGACCCAGGTTCAATTCCAGCCTCAGGTCAGTGTCTGTGTGGAGTTTGTACATTCCCCTCGTGTCTGCGTGGATTTTCTCCAGGAGATCTGGTTGCATCCCACAGTCCGAAGAAGTGCACGTTAGATTGATTGGCCATGGTAAATTGACACTTAGTGTCGAGGGATTATCAGGGTAAATATGTGGAATTACGGGGATAGGGCCTGGGTGAGATTGTTGGGGGTGTAAGCTTGATGGATGGAATGGCCTCCTTCTGCACTGTAGAGATTCTCTGATATTTTAAATGTTGTATAAAATATTGTTTTTCACGGAACTATTGTACAGGAGGCCATTCTGTCCATGGCACCAGTTGAGATACCAGCCCTTCAATTAGAATTATTCAATCCTATGCCATTTCCTTGCACTTTTCCCTACTTTATTTATATTTTTCTTTATAAACCATTCAGCCTCTGCTTTAACCGCCCACAATAATTCACTTCATACTCAAATAATTTGCTGAGTTTAGGGAAAGAATCTGCCAATTGTTTTCTGCTCATCTGTTCTGTGCCTCCTGATTCCCGATATTCTACCAATCAATCCCAATCCCTCACTGTGCATCCTTTTATTCAGAAACTTGCCAAAAATAGTTCAAACTATTCCAATATTTTCACTTGCAACTTCCAAATAACATCCAGATTTCTCATCTAGTGTTACTGCCATCTGTGTGTGTGTGTGTGTGTGTGTGTGGAACAGAGGTTAGATAAGTTAGTGTTGCTGTTCCCAACATTATTCCCTTGTGCAGTGAGCAGAGTTTAAACATTAAACCCCAATCGGAAATGTTGCCATCTCAAATGAGAGGTTAAAATGTTAACATTTATTTGTGGTCACCAGCCCTGCCGGCTGTTTCTACAGAAACTCTTGCTTGAAACCTCATCACAACAAACAATTTCAAGCTGAGATTCCCATCTGAATAAAGAGCAGAGATTATTAGATGCAGAGTTTCAGTGTCAAATGTGCAAAATGAACATTTATTGCCCATCCATAATTGCCCTTGAGAAGGTGGTGGTGAGCTGCTTTCTTCAAACGGTCCAGTCCCTGAGGTGTAGATACAGTAAGAAGCTCACAACACCAAGCTAAAATCCAACAGGTTTATTTGGTAGCAAAAGCTACTAGCTTTCGGAATGCTTGCTGCCCCTTCGTCAGGTGAGTGGGGGTTCTATTCACAAACACATCATATAAAGACACAAACTCAGTTTACGAAATAATGTGAATCTTTACAGGTAATTAAGTGTTAAAGATAGAGACAATGTAAGTGGAGAGAGCATTAAGCACAGCTTAAAGAGATGTATATTGTCTCCGGACAGGACAGTTAGTGAAATTTTGCAAGTCCAGGCAAGTCACGGGGGTTACAGATAGTGTGACATGAACCCAAGATCCCAGTTGAGGCCGTCCTTACGTCTGTGGAACTTGGCTATCAGTCTCTGCTCAGTGACTCTGTGTTATTGTATGTCATGAAGGCTGCCTTGGAGAAAGCTTACCCAAAGATCGGAGGCTGAATGCCCGTGACTGCTAAAGTGTTCCCCAACAGGAAGAGAACACTCTTGCCTGGTGATTGTCAAGTCGTATTTATTCAATGTTGTCCTAACGTCTGCATAGCCTCCCCAATGTACCATGTCTCGGGACAGTTTTCCTGCAGCGTATCAGGTAGATAATGTGGGCCTAGTTGCAAGAGTATGTGCCGTGTACCTGGTGGATGGTGTTCTCACGTGAGATGATAGCATCCGTATCAACGATCCGGCACATCTTGCAGAGGTTGCTGCGGCAGGGTTGTGTGGTGTTGTGGTCACTGTTCTCCTGAAGTCTGGGTAGTTTGCTGTGGACAATGGTCTCCCATTCACCTGACAAAGGGGCAGCAAGCACTCTGAAAGCTAGTGACTTTTGCTATCGAATAAACCTGTTGGACTTTAATCTGGTGTTGCGAGACTTCTTACTGTGTTTATCCCAATCCAACGCCAGTATCTCCACATCATGAAGATACACCCGCAGCCCTGTTAGGGAAGGAGTTTCAGGATTTTGACCCAGTGAAGGAACAATGATATATTTTCAAATCAGGCTGGTGGTGTTCCCATGCATCCGTCACTTCCAGCTGGTGGAAATGGCAGTTTGGAAGGTGCTGTTGAAGAAGTCTTTATGAGTTGCTACAGTGCATTTTGTAGATGGTGCACACAGCTGTCACTCTGCACAGTGGTGGAGTGAGTGAGTGATGAAGTTAGTGAATGGGGCAGCTTTGTCCTGGATGGTTTCTGAGTGTCCTTGGAGCTGCATTCATCCAGACGAGTGGGAAAGTATTCCATCACACTTCTGACTCACACCTTGCAGATGGTGGACAGACTTTGGGAAATCAGGAGGTGAGTTAATCTCTCCAAGATTCCCAGCTTCTTGTAATACACATTAATTATATAGCTACAGTGACAAAGGCCTTTCAGCCTATCATGTTGACTCTGTGTAACAACTGCTCAGCAAATTCACTGTGCTGCCTTTTCCACTAGCCCAGTAAACCTTTCCTTTTCAGTTAAGGAAATAACCATTGTTTGAAATTTGTGATAAATCAGCCTCCACCACGTTCTAGGGCAGAATCCGGAATGGTCAGGACCAGAAATCTAACAATATATCTCCTACCTTCCAGGAAGATTAGACTCGTGTCCCTCAGAATTTGGAAAGTCGTGCACAACACCAGGAAGGAGAAAATGTAGGTGCAGATAGGGTCAGCAATCTTGTACTCAGGCTGCAAGAAAAACACTCAAAATGAAGAGCGACTGGCAACAGGAGTAACATTTTGTCTCTGAGACTGAAATCCTTCAAACATTGCCACATACTGTGTCCCACACTATCTCAGTTAGGGCACTGTGATCGGTGCTTCAGAGAGGAAGAAACATCTCCCCTTCCCCTCACAACTAAGGGGCAATTTAGCATGGCCTATCCCCCTAACCAGCACATCTTTGGGCTGTGGGAGGAAACCGGAGCACCCAAAGAAAACCGATGCAGACATGGGGAGAAGGTGCAGGCTCCATATAGACAGTGACCCAACCAGGAATTGAACCTACCAACTTTGAAAAAATATAAATGAGAAAGATTGGAAGCTTTTTTCACACAGGATCACAGACAAATGGTCAGTGAGAAACACATTCCCACGAGACCCAGTGTCCTGCAGCCATTTCATACTCGAGCGAGCACTAAGCTGCTGTAAACGAGACCTCTGCCCCTCCCAGGGCCATCAAAGCAGGGAAACCTGGAGAGCAAGATGGGGGAAGGGGAGGGGGAAATCATTGTGTCCTGCAAGAGAAAAGGGAGGTACCAGACTTGAGGAGGAAGGGTGGTGAGGCCCCAGACAGAGGTTTCATAAGGGAGCACATGTGCTCCTTCCCATTCGGGAGAGCTCCATTCATTATCAGGCCTCCTCCCACATCAGCAGCCTAACAGTCCAGGCTGGGTGGGAAATGGCCCTTCCTCGATTGGGAGAAGCGTGAGGCCTTGGCAAAGTGAAACTGCTCTTTCCAAGGTAGTTGCTAACCTCGAGGGAATCCCATCCCTGAAATTTCATAATCTCCTCCCAACTCCCACCTAAGAACCTGCCAGTGCCCAAATTTTAGTCAAAGAATGGTTATAGCAAAAAAGAAAACATTCTGCCCATCTTATATGTGCCAGTGCTAGCCCCACATTCCTACCTTTTCCCAATAGCCCTGATTTTTTAAATTCCGCTCTTGCCTTGACTGAAGCTGCTTCCAGATTCTCAGGTTATTCCAGATCCTCAGTATTCACCGTGTGAAAAGTTTCTCCTCATGTCCCCATTGCCTCTTTAGTCAATTATCTTACGCCGAGCTCCCTCATTCGCAATCATTCTACCAAGGGAACAGTTTCTCCCTATTTACTCTGTCCAGATTCTGAACACATTGATCAGCCCCCCTCCCCCCAACCTTCCCTTCCCAAAGGGGAACAACATCCGCTTTTCCAATCCATCTTTATAACTGAAGACTCTCATTCCTGGAACCATTCTGGTGAATCTTTCTGAATTCTCTCTAAAGTTCTGAAAGTGTGGCTCCCAGAACTGGACACAACTGTCCAGCTGATACTGAATCAATGTTTTAGACAAGTTTAACATGACCTCTTTGCTTTTTTACTCTAACCTGCTATTAATAAAGCCCAGAATACTGCATGTTTCATTAGTCGGTCTCTCACCAACTTATACACATATAGTCCAGGTTCCTCTGCTCTTACTTCCACTTTATAAAATTCAATATCAGAGAAACTGCTTCACACAGAGTCATGAGGTTCTGGGATTCATGTGACTTTTCAAGATTAGATTGGAGAGGAACTAAATAAAAGAGACTGAACGGAAATGGGAACAGGGCAGGTGAACGTGATGGAGATGGTTTGCATATAAACATAGTCGACTGAATGGTCTTTTGCAAGACTATAATGTCTACACTAAGTGTCAGTGTTGAGTGTGTCCAGATACCATTGGTATGTTGGACGTGGAGTAAAATTCCACATTATCATCTTCTAATTCCCAAACTAAAAGAAAAGTATATTTTCATCTGTCCCTAGAGGTATGTAAATTCAATTCAATCCAAAGTAAGAATAATTTTATACTGTGGAGAATTTACCATTGAGACTACAATGTTCTACTGCACTAAAGACAGGGTTATGCATTTCTGTAAAAGATTTTATATTTTAAATCCAACATTCTCAGTGATGCATTTCTAACATCACAACTGCACTACTTTGCAACAATGTCTCATCTGCTACAAAATGATTTGGGGCACCCTAAATGAAAGTTGCTATAGCAATGCACAGTTTTCTACTTTTCAGTTAACAAAGGCCACACATACTTTAAAGCGAATGATGTAAGCGGCAACCAGGACGCCAACACTTTGCAACAGGTCCCCCAGAGCGTGGATGAAAGCAGCTCTGACAGCGAGATTCCCCTGGTTAGAACCACCTTTAAGACTCTCCCGACCTCCTCTTGCAGCGCGTCCAGACGCGCAGTGGGCATGGGAATGCGAGTGACATGATTGATTCAGCAAAAATCCCATTCTGTTCAATTTCATATAGAAAACACAAATAAAATAGAAATAGAGAAACATTTTAGCTACAGCACACATTCAGACAACATCACAGGCTGTGTCTGGGTTCAAACTTATTATTCTGAACAGTTCCAACAGCCAGAAGTCACCACAGAAGCAGAAATTCTGCAGAACACCCAGTTCAAGGGAGCAGGTGGTGTTTGCGGCTTTACCTCAGACCATCATTTCTGCAAAGCTCTTGTGAAACTGCCAGAGGAAATTGCTAAGATTTTATATTTTTAGTAGAATTTAGCTTGGTTGTCTAAGTTGTGCATTTTTAGTAGGCCATTTTATATTAACATGTGAGCAGAAAAGAATCCAATTTGATGTTACTAATCTATTAGAAATCAGTGCCAGCAATAGATGGTAGTATTAGAAAAAAGTACTTCAATTACCCTGTAATTAAAATCTGAATAATTAATTAAATAAGTCAGATTATATTATTTCTGTAATTTACTAATATTCGATGTTTGGATTTAAACTTGAAACTTTAAAAAGTGTTGTAACAGAAATGCATTTCCCCGTAAAAATGAAGGTGAGAAGAGGCTGGATTCTGGAAACATGGACGAGAAGGGAAATTGTAAGTTTAGTTCAAAGGAAAAAGGTGGAGGCATCTAAAAACTGACAAAGCCCTTGAGGAGCACAGTGAAAGTAGGAAGAAACTTAAATATGGAATTAGGAGTCTAAAAGAGGTCACAAAATGTCTTTAGCAAACAGGGTCAAGGAGAATCCAAGGCTTTTTATGCACATATGTATAAAATATATTACTAATAGTGCCAGGGATTGTCAGAGGAAATAATAGAATAGATTGGAGACTTGGGCACAGAAATGACAGATGGAGTTTAATCCAGACAAATGCGAGGTGATGCATTTTGCAGGATCAAATGTAGGTGTGAGTTATACCATAAATGGCAGAACTCTTAGGAACATTAACGTACAGAGGGATCTGGGCGTGCAGGTCCTTAGCTCCTTAAAAACAGCAATACATGTGGCCAAGGTGATTAAAAAGATATATGGCATGCTTGCCTTCATCGGCCAGGCTGTTGAGTACAAGAGTTGGAAATCATGTTGCAGCTATATAAAACCTTGGTTAGGCTGCATTTGGAATACTGCATGCAGTTTTGGTCACCACACTACCAGAAGGATATAGAAGCTTCAGGGAGAGTACAAAAATATTCACCAGGGTGTTGGCTATGGTGGGGGAGGGATGTTGAATAAACTAGGAATGCTTTCACTGAAAAGGCGAGGCTGAGAAGAGAACTGATAGAGGTCTACAAAATTATGAGAGACATAGACAAGGTAGATAGTCAGCTCCTTTTTCCAAGGTTAAAAGTGTCAATTACAGGGGGGCACAGGCTCAAGCTCAGAGGGGGAAGAACTTAAGGGAGATATGCAGGTGGGGGAAAGCTTTTCATGCAGAGTGGTGGGTGTTTGGAACGGGCTGCCAGAAGAGGTATTGGAAGCAGGCACATTAGCAACACTTAGGAAACATCTGGATGGGTAAATGAGTAGGGAGGGAATAGAGGGATACAAAATGAGTAAGGGCAGGAGGCTTTTTTTTTGTTTAGTTATTGCATCATGATCAGCACAGACTTGCAGGGCCGAAGAGCCTATTCCTGCGCTGTACATTTCTTTGTAGAAATCTACACTACCTGGTATTGGTCTCTCATGAACACCGATTGACCAGCTCAGTTCTGTCCTGATGAATGGGCTGCTTGTAAAGGATGAAAATAAGGAGTACATCCTAAAGCAAGCCACTGTCTTAGATTTAACAAATTTACCCAATAGACAGAACAAACTAAATTAACCCTTGCAACACCATTGCCTGATTAGCTGTTTTCAACAACATGAGCTAAGAACACCACAGTGGTTAGCACTGCTGCCTCACAGTGCTGAGGACCTGGGTTCAATTCCTAGCTTGGGTCATTGTCTGTGTGGAGTTTGCACATTCTCCCCATGTCTGCATGGGTTTCCTCTGGGTGCTCTGGTTTTCGCCCATAGTCCAAAGATGTGCAGGTTAGGTGGATTTGCCCCATAATGTCCCAAAATGCGTAGATTAATGGGATTAGCCATGGTAAATGCATGGGTTACAGGCATAGAGCAGAGATAGAGCCCTGGTAAGATGCTCTTTCAAAGAGTCGGTGCAAATTTGATGAGTCGAATGGCCTCTATCTGCACTGCAGGGATTCTATGGTTCTAAGATGTGTGCATGAATGTCTTTTTAGGTATAAAATGGGATTATGGGAAGCATCTTGTGTATATCAAGTGAGGAGAGAATTGTCTAGATCTCTGGGATGAAAGTGAGAATCTTGTTGCAGAAACATTGTGATAGTAACACTGGACCAGGGACAGAGGCAGGTTCCTTCACCATGAACCTTGGATGGTGCAGTGGACGAAGACGTGAATATTTATTAGCACAAAGGGCAGAGGTTGTTTCTGGACTGATCGCCCACTGGGGGATGTGAAATCTGCCAGGTTTTATTCACTTTCTCCTTGCTACCTCTGATTGGTTAGTGAATAAATTTCAGTTCATTGATTTGTCTTTGGTTGACGGATAAATTATCGTTGCTCCGTTTTGCTTATATTCAATAAATTTAGTTGCAATCTTTGGGTTATGTCTCTATCAAAATTAAACTGTTTAAGGGGATAATTTGGAATTGATTCAAAATACCCTTTTGTGGCTGACAGACTCCTCGTAACATCTCCTTGCAAGGATGGCAAATTGGCTCACACTCTGCCCCAAATGCCCTGGGTGTTCTGTACCTCTAACTGTGACTGAGTAATTCCAAATACCAAAGCCTGAGAAAGCCCTCACGATCATAAGGTAGATGCACAGTAGCACAGTGGTTAGCACTGCTGCTTCACAGTTCCAGGTCCTGGGTTCGACTCCCGGCTTGGGTCACTGTGCGGAGTTTGCACATTCTCCTCATGTCTGCGTGGATTTCCTCCAGGTACTCCCATTTCCTCCCACAGTCCAAAGATAGTTAGGTTGATTAGCCATGCTAAGAAATTGCCCCTTAGTGTCCAGGGATGTGTAGGTTAGAGGGATTAGTGGGTATAATGTATAGGGATATGGGGGTAGGGCCTGGGTGGGATTGTGTTTGGTGCAGACTTGATGGGCCAAAGGGCCTCTTTCTGCCCTGTAGGGTTCTATGATCTATTTAAATTTACGGCGGCAGGTAACATAGTGGTTAGCACTGTTGCTTCATAGCTCCATGGTCCTGGGTCCGATTCCTGGCTTGGGTCACAGTCTGTCTGGTGTTTGCACATTCTCCTCATGTCTGCGTGGGTTTCTTCCAGGTGCTCCGGTTTCCTCCCACAGTCCAAAGATGTGTGGGTTAGGTTGATTGGCCATGCTAAGAAATTGCCCCTTAGTGTCTAGGGATGCGTAGGTTAGAGGCATTAATGGGTATAATATGGGGGTAGGGCCTGTGTGGGATTGTGTTCAGTGCAGACTTGATGGGCCAAAAGGCCTCTTTCTGCACCGTAGTGTTTATGATTCATAGAATCATAGAACCGTCTTCACGATGGCCCTGTACAGACAACGATGCAAAGCTGCAGACAAAACTAATCATCATTTTGACTGTGTGATTATTTTAAAATTCCTTCTCAGGGTGTGGGTGTCACTGGCTGGGCAGCATTTGTTGCTCGTCCCTCATTGCCCTTGAGAAGACAGCGGTAAGCTGCCTTCCTGAGCTGCTGCTGCAGTCCATGTGGTGTAGGTATACCCACAGTGCTGTTAGGGAAGGAATTCCAGGGTTTTGACCCAGTAGCAGTGAAAGAATGGTGACATATTTCTAAATCAGGATGGTGACTGACTTGAAGGGGAACTTCCGGGTGTTCTCAGCATGGAACAGGAAACCCCGTAGACAGCACTGGGATCAAACAATCCCATTGCTTGCTATTACAGGCCATGACACCGGGGGGGTGGGCCCAGTAAATCCAACCTCATGTTCAGGATTTGGGGAATCAGCAGGTCATTTACAACCTATGGAATTCCCAGCCTCTGATCTGCTCTTGTAGCCATGGTATTTACAAGGTTTGTTCAGTTAAGTTTCTGGTCAATGGTAATCCCCCAGGTTGTTGATATTGGGATAGCAATGCCATTGAATGTCAAGAGGATATGGTTAGATTCTTTCTTGTTGGAGATGGTCATTGCCTGGCACTTGTGTAGCATAAATATTACTTGCCGCTTGTCAGCCCAAACCTGGATATCGTCCACGTCTTTCTGTATTTGGATATGGACTTCACATTTATTTAAATTAAACTCCATCTGCCATTCATCAGCCTACTAGCCCAATTGATCAAGATCCTGTTGCAATCCCAGATAACCTTCCTCACTCTCCACTACGCTACAATCTTGATGTCATTTGCAAGCTTACTAACCATGCCCCATAAATTCTCAACCAAATCATTAACATCAAATACTGCCTTGATGTTGAGGGCAGTCACTCTCATCTCACCTCTGGAGCTCTGCTCTTTTGTCCATGTTTAAACCAAGGCTGTAATGAGGTCAGGAGCTGAGTGACCATGGCAGAACCAAACTGAGCATCGGTGAGCAGGTTACCGCTGAGCAAATTTTTGGCTCGATTTAGATATTGTGTCTCAGGAGGTTTATGCAAGACCTTACAGTGGCAGCTCAGGGCCACTGTTCAGATGGAGCTGCTCACAATGGGCTGAATGGCCTCCTTCTCGTTCTGTTCTGTAAATGACTATGGACACTTATTACTTTGCAACGTTAGTCAAAGCACAACTGCTCAGACGATAGGTAAGTTATAAGCAATTAATCCAGGATAATTTATTTTATGAAACAAGTAACTAACTCAGGAAACTAAATTAAGTTTACTTTGAAAGGTGCATTAATGGCTTCAAACCAGAACAGCACATCAGAACATAATGTGATTGTTTAAGGAACCAGTGGACTTACATGAGATTAACGGCAACTCCAACTGCCGCAATAACAATCATTATATCCGCCTGAATCTCAAAGTTCTGGTGAATGGTCCTCTGAACAGCTTCATAGACAAGTCCAATGGTCACAGCATAGATCAGCATCACACTCAACACTGCAGCCAGAGCCTCTGAACAACACAGATCAAAGAAACCCCATTAATATCTCAAAATCAACTCACAACAATGCCAACATCAGCACAAATAAACATCATCACAAATTCAGGTGCAGTGATATTATCACTGTAATAGTAATCCAGAAACCCGGGATAATAATGCTCTGGGGACCTGGGTTCAAATCCCACCACAGCAGATGATGAAATTTGAATTCAATAAAAATCTGGAATTAAGAATCCACCGATGACCAGGAAGCCATTGTCGATTGTCAGTAAAACCCTATCTGGTTCACTAATGCTATTTGCGTCTTATGAATGCTGAGTAAACGTCTGCCCACTGGCATCCCACCAGGATTGGCAATCTTGTGTCACACAAGTTTGAAATTACCTTGGTCTAAATCCCGATTGCTAAAGAGCGTGGTGCACAAGGCAGTCCTCAGTTCCTCAGAGACTTTGAGCTGAGTGTAACAAAGCCTTTCTCCCATTGCGATGCGCTGTTCGCTCTGCCGGGACAGACTGGTTCTTGCCTCCATCTCCGTGTGGAGCTGGTCTTCATGGACAGCACCCTGCTGCTGCTGCACCCTCCCGTGTCACCGTCTCTGTTCAGTTCTGTGTCTGGGGTTGGGGAGTTCAGGTCTGTCCTTCCCCCCGCCAGGTGCTGCAGCACTCATTCAGCCACCACAACACAGCTCTGAAGTTTGATGTGCATATGTGTGGATGGGTAAATCAGTATGTGTGTATATGTGTGGGTATGTGTGTGGGGGTGTCTGTGTGTGTGTGTGGGGGGGGGGGGGGGGGCAGTGTGTGTGTGGGGGTGTCTGATGTGTGGTGTCTATGGGGGTATGTGTGTGGGGGGGGTGAGAAATTGGATATGTGTGGGGTGTTGCGTGCGTGTGTATCAGTGTGTGGGTTTGTTTGTGTGGGTGTGTGTGTCTGTGTGTATCGGTGAATATGGATGTGTGTGGGTGGCTTGAAGAAGACATGGAGGGTGATATGGAGGGTACAAGATGGGCACAGGAACTCATGCTGGAAGGCAGAGGGGCAAGAGTGGGTGAAGAGGAAGAATGGTGGACAGAGGGAAGACCAGGGGAGGGGGAGCTGGACCCCAATAAATCTGCAGGAGCAACTCATAAACAAGGGGGTCAAACAATATCGTTCTTTGGAAGAGAGAGGTGAGGACTCCGGGCACGATGGGTCAAGGTCCAAGTGGGGATTGGCCACCTCGCAGGTGATGGGCTCGTGGGGGAGAAGTGCTGGAGAGAGGGAGAGAGTGGGAAGAAGGGAGGGGAGGAGAGGAATGTGATGGGCTGGTGTTTAAATATGACGCTGGAACCTTTGAACCCACCCTGAGGGCAGGCAGCGAATCAGCTGCCAGCTCACCAGAGAATCAGAGGAGAAATCACCAATCAGAGGCTCTAAGCACCGAATCTGGTGTGGGATCTTTCTATTCCAGCCTGTGAGAGGGGCATCACCAAGACATCCAGCACCCAGCTAGTCCCAAATTGGTGAGTGAGCAATCTTGTTCATGCTTTGGTCAATCAATAATCTTGAACATTATTGCTTTTAACCAGTTATAATCCATGTGACTTGTTTCTTCAGCGTCGGAAATCTATATTCATTGGAAAGTACAGTAAGAAATTACACAACGTCAGGTTAAATTGGAAGCAAAAGCCACTAGCTTTTGGGCCTCTGACCCTTCATCAGGTGAGTGGAGAGTTCTGAGTTCTGATGACAAACAGGAGTTCTAATCACATCCCCTGTTTGTAATCAGACCTCTCCACTCAGCTGACGAAGGGTCAGAGACCCGAAAGCTAGTGGTTTTTGCTGCCAAATAAACCTGTTGGACTTTAACCTGGTGTTGTGAGACTTCTTACTGTATTTACCCCAGTCCAACGCCGGCATCTCCACTTCATTGGAAAATGTCATATTCGATTCCAGAGACCTTGGGCAAAGGTTGGAAAATGCAAAGGCTTTTGTGAATCCCCTCCCTAATGTTTGGAAAGTTTGGATGACCAAACAACCAAAAATCAGAGTTTGAACAACAATAGTCAGCAAGCCAGTCTCATCCACCTGTTCAGGTAATACCTCTAAGTGTTACCTTGGGCAGAATTTTTGATAGCAATCACTCCTCACCCCTATCTGCAAAGCCAGCAATTCCCAACTGAGTATTTATATCACAAGTTTCCATCAGAGCTTCCCTGGGGGCGGGTGGCAGTTAGACTTGGCTACAAAAGGTTTTAAGGAGGAGGGTGTGTCTAACACTTCCTGAGGGTGTTTAAAATTTAAATGATCAAAGGTACACTGGCAATATTAAAGCAGAACAAATGGGGGATGTGAGAGATCCTGGACTAAGATAAACTGATATCTCAAAATACACAAAGTAGCACTGCCAAGTTTTGCTACTAAATTCAGGCTTTGGCCGCTTGTAGTTTTAAACAATGTCGTTATAAACCTAGTAAAGTTTCACGACACCAATTTTAAATCCAACCAATTTATTTGATAGTAAATTCGCGAGCTTTCGTCACTATGTGCCTTTGTCAGGCAAATGCAGTGTTCTGGTCTGCAATAGCACTCATACCAACACAGACAGTCATAGATTGCTGATTAGAATGCGAATCCTTACACCTAACCTGCTATTCAAGTGTTAAAGTGGCTAACAATGTGTGTGAAGGGAATCCTGAGCATTGGTTAGAGAATTGTGTATTTTCTCCAGACAAAATGTCTGGAGAAAATACACAATTCTCTAACCAATGCTCAGGATTCCCTTCACACACACTGTTAGCCACTTTAACACTTGAATAGCAGGTTAGATATAAGGATTCACATTCTAATCAGCAATCTATGACTGTCTGTGTTGGTATGAGTGCTATTGCAGACCAGAACACTGCATTTGCCTGACGAAGGCACATAGTGTCAAAAGCTCACGAATTTACTATCAAATAAATTGGTTGGATTTAAAATTGGTGTTGTGAAACTTTACTGAGTTTACCCCAGTCCAACATCAGCATCTCTACGTTATAAACCTATCCAGGGAATAGTAACCCCTCATTCACTCTCTTCCCCAGAAATCTAGCCAAAAAAATTTTAATCAAAGTGACAATTGAACTGTATTTGAAAGAAGCTCAAGATTACTGCTCTCAGCAATGAACTTTGAACCATACGTAAGATAATAGCCACTCTAGTTTTAACGGCTGTGCCATTGAGCTGAAAGTTCAGTGCATAGACTGACCCAACTGTAATTAGTGTCTTACCAGCAAGCACATGATACAAAGTTCAGATTACAATTCTGCTTACTCAGATAATCACGGAATATTATTCCGAAGTAACGATTCTCATCTGAGTTACAGACACATGTTCCTCTACAGTAAACTCAGCTCCAAATCAAGGAACGAGTTGGTGATTGCATCAAACATAGAGTCATAAAATGAAACAGCACAAAGAGGGGCCATTCGGCCCATTACAGCTGTGCTGGATCTTTGAAAGAACAAATTATTTCCCAAATTAACCCAATTCTTCACTTGAATGAAGATGCAGAAGTTCACAAACCCACGGTTTTATCAGGAATGAGGAAACACTTTGATTTCTTGTAATTCTTTTTCCAAAGAAACGCAGCAATTGGTGCAGCAAACATTTCCTAGTGGTGAAGGCAAACTCGCTGGGGTTTTTTAAAAGACTTCTGGATGAGTACATGGGGTTAAATGGGATTGGGAGTTACAGATAGCTCTGTGGCCTGGTAGGTATGGATATGATTGGCGCAATTTGTGGGCCAAACGGCCTGTTTGTGCTGTAGTGTTCTATGTTCGAATTGCAAGATTTATTTCCACTATTCCATCTGCGAGTTGTTAACGTGTGCTATATCTCTCTTTGAAATATCCTCCTGCTGAGTTCCACATTTACTCCTATTCACTGGAATCTAATCCTGAAGAGCAGCACCTTACATTTATAAAGCATGTTTAACAGAGGTACATGTTCCCAAGATGCCTTGACTCAAATCACAGAAAGACATTAGGGGACAGCTGATCAAATCAATTAGTTTTAAAGATTGTGGTAAAGAAGGAGAGGCAGAGAGGCTTGAGGAGGGAGTTCTAGAGGGTGGGCAACTAAAGGCACGGTACTCAGTGTCAGAATAATTCAATTCAGAAATGCTCAAAAAGACGGAATTGGAGTAATGCTGTAATGTCGGGGATTTGAGGAGCTGGGAGATATGACAGAGAGAGGGAGAGTTGAGGCCACGGGAACTTTTGAACACAAGGGCTGAATTTTCACTGCTCACCGGGCCTGGGCCTGGCCTGACAACGTGATGGGGAAGGTGAAACACGGTATCTTACAGTCACCAGGACATACTGCTGGCCACGGGCACCCTCAGATAAGGGGTCACGCCCTGACCTTGCATGAGGATGACCCACTTCTGCACGGGGCAACTGCCAGGTGAACCCAGGTGACTTTGGAGTAGGTTCCCCAGGGGGTGCCGTCCTTTCTGAGTCACAGCGAATTGGCACTTGCGATGCCTGCCCCGCATGTCTGAGTTGCTGGGCTGGATTCCCCACAGAAACCTTGCTCTTTAGGGTGTCACTCCTGCCCATCTTCATTCTCAGGCTGCAATCACAAAGTGACCACTGTCACTGAGGCTGCTCCAAATGAACGGTGCCATTCTCAGAATGCCACCTCAGGATGCCGCTGCCCATTAGAGTGCACTCACCTCCAGGACTTCTGCTTCCCTGGAAAACAATCTGAGTATTGCCGTGAAAATATTAAAATGGTGACGCCGCTGAACCAGGAACCAGTGTTGGCCAGTAAACACGTCGGAGATGGGCAGCAAAGCGAGGATCAGGTTTTCCTCAGCAGACAGACTGAGCTCAGACAGGGATGGGTGATGCTCTGGCAATGGAACCAGCTGCTCTTACTGCCCCCTTGTCATTTTCTGCCACTTTAAATTAAATCTTCCAGATTTTTCTCTCAGATTCCTCGATCCCAAGATGTAGAGGAGCAAACTTGAAAAGAAGTTACAGACAGGTGAAGAGATTATAGAGAAATTATAGTGAGGGAGTTAATTTATCCAAATATAGACTAGGATAGTGTTAGTGTAAAGGGCAGAGAGGGGTCACAGCTCCTACAGTGTGTTCAGGAATATTTTCGACAGCAATATGAACCAGAGAAACATTTGAATGTGGAAAGAGGCCATTCAGCCCATTATGTCTGCATCCGGCACAGTGGCACAATGGTTAGCACTGCTGCCTCACAGTGCCAGGGTTCAATTCTGGCCTCAGGTCACTATCTGTGTGGAGTTTGCACGTTTTTCCCATATCTGCCTGGGTTTCCTCCAGGTGCTCTGGTTTCCTCCCACACTCCAAAGGTACACGGGTTAGATTGATTGGCCGTGCTAAATTGCACCTTTGTGTTAGGGGGATTAGCAGAATAAATACATGGAGTTATGGGAATAGGGCCTGGATGGGATTGTTGTCAATGCAGACTTGACGGGCTGAATAGCCTCTTTCTGCACTGCAGGATGCTGTGAAACTAATCATTCCTTTTAATCCCACTTTCCAGCTCCTGGTCTGTAGCCTCCAGGTTCCAGCTCTTCAGAGGCGGAGACACAGAGACAGAGACACAGAGGCAGATGCTTTTTCAACTTCAACCACTAACTTGGGCAGTGAATTCAGGCACCCACACCACCCTCTGCATGTTTCCTGAAGGTAATGCTGGAACAGGTTCTTGGAAATGAGATGGGCCAAGTGAATCAAATATTAATAGAACATTTAAGGAACAGCAATCAATGTAGTCTAAGGTTTCTTTGGCTTTGGAAAAGGGCAAGAAATGATCCAGAGTAAGAATAATTCTTGGGAGAAAACTAGCTTCAGTGTGGCAAGAATGGAATTAGCCCAAATCACAGAATTGTTACAACACAAGAAGAGGCCATTCAGTCCATCCTGCCTGTACCAACTCTCTAAATGAATAATTCCCTAAGTTCCATTCTCCCTGCTTTCTCCCCTGAACATTTTTCATTTTCAGATCACAGTCTAACTCCATTCTGAGTGTTCCGATTGAAGCTCCCAGGCAGCGCATTCCAGACCTGAGCCACTCGCTGGGTGAAAGTGTTTTTTCTCGCATCACATTTGCTTCTTCTGCAAATCACTTCAAATCTGTGCCCTCTCCATTTCAATCCTTTTAAGCGTGGGAAAGGTTTCCCTTATCTACACTTGAATACACCATTCACAATTCTGAATCAAATCTCTGAACTATTTCTCTCCAAGGAAAGCAGAGCCAACTTCTCCAATTTATCTTCAGAATTGAAGTTTATCATCCCTTGAACCATTCTCGTGGGTCTTTTCCGCACTCTCTCTAATGCCTCCACATTCTTCTTATAGTGTGGCACCCAGAACTGTACACAATGTTCCAGCTGAGGTCTAACTACTGTCTTGTATAAGTCCAGTGTAACTTCCTTAAACCCAGAATACTACATGCTTTAGTAACTGCTCTCCCCAGCTCTCCTGCCACATTCAATGATCTCTGCACAGAGACACCCAGCTCCCTCTGCTCCTGCAGCCCTTGGAGAATTTGACTCCCTATTTTATATTGTCTGTCCATGTTCCTTCCAGGTTATCTAACTGTGAGGAGCACTGCAGAAATGCTGAGGAAAACTTTCTTCACCCAGAGGATGATTGAAGTCTGAAACAAGCTTCCTGGGAGGGTGGTGCAGACAGGTTTGATTGAGATACTGAAAAGGGAATCAGATTGCTATCTGAGCAGAAAGAATGCACAAGATTACGGGTAAGGCATGGGGGTGGGGATTAGATAGAATGTTCTTTCAGAGGTTCTGTGATACTGCTACTTCTTTGATGCATCAGGGAACCAATTACTGACTATCTGCTGGGCTAAATGTCAGGACCCAGTCATACTCATCTCCAACGACACCCAGAACCCATGAAGATAATCCAGAAAACACCACTTTTAATCTTTCAAAAGGAAAAAAGAATGTTATCAGCTAACCCCAAATCCTTAATCCTAAATCCTAACTCAGCAAAATCTGTAAAATAAATCCCGAAACAAGTGAACACAGTGAAGCAATGCCTTCACGATAAAGGACGAGTTCTGGTGACGTACCAAATCGATGCCAGCCAAAGGTAAACCTGCTGCTTGGAGGCTTCCCGGAAAGGTAAAGTGCAACCAAGGAAGCGGCAATCCCAAGGACATCAGCCAGCATGTGAATCGCATCTGTCATAATTGCCAGACTGTTGGAGATACATCCTCCTGTACAGCATATCAAAGAAAGAATCATTTAGACAGAGTGGATACAGACTTTGTACCAATACAAATATCATCAATACAGGCTAGAAGCTTGAATAGATTGTAACCTGTGTCGCATCTTACAAGACAAGAGGAAAAGATTAACAATTTATATTCCTGTGGATTCACCAAGAAATGATCTGGATCTATGAATAAGTAAATTAGGAAGAGTAGGCCACTCAGCCCCTCAAGCCTGCTTTGCTATTCAATAAAATCATTAGTGACCTGATTGTAACTTTATCCCACATTCATGCCAATCTCTAATAATTGGTCACTTGCCCTCCCCCTACCCTGCGCCGATGATGAAGAATCTTGCTAGTGCTGCTTCCACTGCCTTTGTAGGAAGTGAGTTCCGGTCCTCACAGTAAAATTTTCCTCCTCTCAATCTTAAATGATCAATTCTTTCTTTTTAAACAATGACCCTTAGTTCTAGATTCTCCCACAAGAGGAAACACCCTCTCCACATCCACTCTGTCCACACTTCTCAGGATCTGAAAGGTTATAATTAAATTGCCTCTTAGTTTGCAAAACTCCAGGATGTGTTTACCCAAGGTATGACCCATGGCCCATCCAATCCGCAAAGATCCTCTACCTGGCCCTGGGGCAGTTCCCAAAATTCCTGTCAATCAGCTGAGTCCCCATGCAAAATTCTAATTGGAGATGCTCTTCCAATCACAGACTATTTTCTATCCTGCTTGAGCTTCTGTGCGGAGTCTGCACGTTCTCTCCGTGTCTGCATGGGTTTCCTCCGGGTGCTCTGGTTTCCTCCCACACTCCAAAGATATACAGATTAGGTGGATTGGCCATGCTCAGTGCCAGGGGATTAGCTAGGGTAAATGCCTAGAGTTACAAGGATAGGACCTGGGTGGGATTCAATAGGCTGAATGACCTCTTTCTGCTCTGTAGGATTCTATGATTCTGATAAGCCGACGAGTGAGCAAAGGAGTTGGAGACATAGCCACTGATTGGAGCAGCAGCTAACAGCGTGCAAATGGCTGGTGGGCAAGAAATGCAAAGGGAGCTCAGGGAGACAACACAGCACCCAGGAGGCAGACACATGGCATCAGGGGAGGGGGTGGGCGTGACAGTGAGTGAGTGAGTACAGGAATGAGTGAGGGGGAGGTTGAGATGAGCGGGAGCCTGCCTTATGGCCCAGTCTCAGTTTCCTCGCTCACTCTCACCACCATACAGCAACACTCACACTCTCCCTTGCACGTGCTCCCCCTCCCCCCACACACGCTGACCTTTCACCATTCTGGTCATTTTTTAACACAAGTTATTGTTAGGACATTGCATCACGTTTGCTCAGCAACTTTTTCTTTCAATAAAACCTCAACGTTTTTAGGAATTCAGTTTATTGTCATACCAAACCTTTTCTTTCTGAAATTTGTTCATCAGCTACTTAAGTGAGAAAAATATGAAAATGTGGACCGAGTGAAAAAGATTGAACTCATGGGTACAAAACTACCGTCCCCAACTTTTCTTCATAAGATAACTCACCCATTCCTTGGTATTACCAAACAGTTTCCAACACATTTACAATTAAGGAGACTAATACTGTACACAATACTCCAGCTATTCTCTCACTAATTCTCTGTATAACTGAAGCATAACTTCCTGACTTTCATAATCAATCCCTTTCACAATAAACAATAACATTCTATTTGTTTTCCTAATTAATTGCTGTACCTGTATATTAACCTTTTGTCATTCATGCTGTAAGACAGCCAGATCTCTCTGCATCTCAGATATGTACGATCTCTCATCAATTAATTAAGTTTCTTTTTTATTCTTCCTGTCAAAATGTACAATTCACATTTGCCCCCAGTAGACCATAAGGCATAGGAGCAAAAACTGACCATTTGGCCCATCAAGTCTGCTCTGCTATTCAATGAGATCATGGCTAATTTGATAATCTTAAACTCCACTTGCCCATCTCATTTCCTTAACTTTTAATTCATTTACTAATTAAAAATACATCTGCCTCAGTTTAATGTACTTAACATTATATTCCTATTGCCAGTCTTTGCCCACTCACTTAACCCTATCTATACTCCTTTGTAGCTTCTTTGCATCCTCTTCATGATTTACTTTCCTAACTGTTTTCCTACCTCATCAGTAAATTTAGCAACGGTATCTTCAATCCCTTCATCCAAGTCGTTTATATAAATTGTAAAACATTGAGGTCCTAGCACTGATCCCCAAGGTCACCACTCATTAATCCTGCCAACCCAGAAATGACCCATTTATACTTACTTTCTGTTTTCCTGTTAGCTAGTCAATTTTCAATCCAAGTCAATATATTACTCCCTACACCATGAGCTTTTATTTTCCACAATTATCTTTGATGTGGCACTTTATCAAATGCATTCTGAAAATCTAAGTACAGTACATCCACCAGTTCCCCATTATCCTTAATAGAGCTTACAATATTATACATATAGCTCACAATTTCCAGATAAAACCCCAAAGCAAAGATCTAACACTTAGATTATTTAACCAATGGAAATTACAATTGCAATAATTAAAATTTCAATGTACTGAGTAAATTTTATTTTGCAATAAGAAGTTGATGCAACAAAATCTGTTTCATAATTTGACCTAAACACAATAGCAATGTCACAGGCGCAGATCAATTAAAACCCAGAAAAGCCTTTTCAGATCTTCTCCAGCCCAGCTCCCAACTCAGTCACCCAGCCTGCCGACTGACTGAGCGGAAATAAATATTGCAGAACTTCAGTGAACCTCAGCAGCTGGTTAAACCTTAAGCCATACACTGGTACTACCCAAACCTCCCTCACCACTGAAACCTGCCATCCTCCCCAACACGCACATTAGCTCACCACTGCCCTGGCCTTTTGCTTTGCACCGGCTTATTCTGCACGTTATCGAAAATTCTAAATCCTGTAGCGATCTCTCCATCTCTTCATTATATTTTTTTGAAACTGCCTCCCAGTTGCATTTTGAATTTTTAGAACAATTTCCCTGACATTCCCTTCTTCTCCCTCACATCTTGAAAAACTGTCGCCCATCTCAACCTTCTGTAGCGAAAGTCTCTTTCCAGAGTCTTTCATGTCACTTCTGTCCCACCTTAAAAACCTCCCGAAACCTATTCCACACCCCCCCCCCCCCCCCCCCCCCCCCCCTCCATGACCATTTCCCTTTGTCGCAACACACCTTAGGCAGTTACATCTATGGATCTGACCCAGGAATGGGTCACCTCAGAAAATTACAAAAGGAATAAAACATCAGTAAACATCCCTCAAAAAGTTTTTTTTGCATAAATGTTCATGAAGTTTAAAAAATCAGTTTCAAGCCTACCTACTAACTCCCCGACAGTAAACAGAGTGTAGAGTGTAACAGCAATCCATAGTTTTCTTTTGACTGTCCTTTGCCTAGCCGATTCTGAATTTTTAATGCAATTATTGCATTTCCTTTCGACATCGCCTCTGTCAGCCAACGGTTCTTCCTGGCCCCCCACACTCTGCTCTTTGTGCTCCTGCTGAGGGTTAATGCTGTCGGCACTGTTCCCATTACAAAGCACACTGGAGATGTCAGCCCCATCAGCCTGAGTGACTATTCGCAGTTTATTGGCATCACTGAAATGAGGCAACTCCTCTTCTTCCTCAGGGAAATCCAGGGTAAGAGTGTCATCAGGCAGCTCTCTGTTTCTCTGCAGGAATGATCTGCAAGTTCCCCAGACGGAGCGGGCCATGGAGCTGTGTCCAGGCTGGGAGCTGTGTCCAGGCTGGGAGCTGTTTCTGGGCTGGGAGCTGTGGCTAGGAGCTGGACTCTGCTTCTCTCAGACTGTTCAGTTCTCACTCTGCCCTGAGGGACATTAACAATCATTAACCCAACAGCTTCACAGGGTGAGCAGACAATCGTGCAACAAAACACATAACAGATTACTGGGATCAGTGCAGCCCTAACCCAGACAAGAAGACGTCTCACAACACCAGGTTAAAGTCCAACAGGTTTATTTGGTAGCACAAGCCACTAGCTTTCAGAGCATTACTCCTTCTTCAGGCGAGTTCTGTTTACAAACAGGGCATATAAAGACACAAATTCAATTTACAAAATAATGTATCTTTACAGGTAATCAAGTCTTAAAGGTACAGACAATGTGAATGGAGACAGGGTTAAGCAAGGTTAAAGAGATGTATATTGTCTCCAGACAGGACAACTAATGAGATTTTGCAAGTCTAGGGGGTTACAGATAGTGTGACATGAACCCAAAATCCCGGTTGAGGCTGTCCTCAGGTGTGCAGAACTTGGCTATCAGTCTCTGCTCAACAACTCTGCACTGTTGTATATCATGAAGGCCACCTTGGAGAACGTTTACCCGAAAACCAGAAGCCGAATGCCCGTAACTGCTGAAGTGTTCCCCAACAGGAAGAAAACACTCTTGCCTGGTGATTGTTGAGTGGTGTTCATTCATCCGTTGTCGTAGCATCTGCATAATCTGCCAAGTGCCGTACCCATGCGAATGGCCTCAATCAGGATCTTAGGTTCATATGACACTCTCTGGGACGCCTGTGACTTGCCTGCAAAATCTCACTAACTGCCCTGGTTGGAGACAATACGCATCTCTTTAACCTGTGCTTAACTCTCTCTCCACTCACATTGTCTGCACCTTCAAGACTTGAATACCTGTAAAGACCACATTCCAACCATTATTTTGTAAATTGAGTTTGTGTCTTTATATACCCTGTTCATGAACACAACTTCCACTCACCTGCTGAAGGAGCAGCGCTCTGAAAGCTAGTGGATTTTGTTACCAAATAAACGTGTTGGACTTTAACCAGGTGTTGTGAGACTTCTTACTGTGTTTACTCCAGTCTCACGCCGGCATCTCCGCATCAGTCCAGGAACACAGGATCAGGTTTACATTTCACTGACTCCCCGGGGAGGGAGACACTCCTGAACCGCTCAACAGAACCGGCAGCTCGGCCACGGGAGGCAGCACATTCATTAACCCGGATCAAACCCAGATTAAACACAAATCAAACCCAGACCCAAACTTGGATCAAATCCATATTAAGTCCGGACCCAAACCCAGATCAAACCCGGACTCAAATCCATACAGGAGGGATCCCACTCTCCCGGACCAGAGGCCCTCTGCCCCAGAGGTCCTGCTGCCCCGGGCCTGGGATCCCACTCTCCCGGGCCGGGGATCCCGCTCTCCAGAGCCGGTGGTGCCGCTCTCCCGGGTTGGGGGATCCCGCGGCCCCGGGCGGGCGTGCGGGCGGGCGGGCTGGTCGCTCGGTTCGGGCCAGCGTGGAATTTTGCTTCCAGACACAAACCTGTCAACAGCTGACGTGACCATCAGCAAATCACAGCTCAGAAGCTCTATGATTGGTTCCCAAGTAGCCAATCAAAGCACAAGTCCTGGATGCCCGGCTCCCGAATTAACCAATCATTCTGTTCGTGAGCTGTGATTGGTTGATGGGCCCGCCATGCAGGGAAAGGCAATAATATTTTGACATTTCCAATCGGGACGTTTCAGTCAAAATGCTTAAAAACTCCCCTGAAAAGGTTTGGAATAGGACAGAAAGTCAGCTGCAGATTCTTCAGAGAAAGTCTGCTTGACAATATTTCTCCTGGTTTGCAGAAATATCCATAAAATTCACATCCATCACACTGGACATTTTTGTCCCATTAGTAATTAGTCATAATATATCAGAATGGTGTCAGGCATGTGGACAGACAATCAATAAAACATATGGTAATTCTAGGTTGTATTAACAGCATTGAATACAAGAATAAGGAAGTCATGTTGAACTTGGGTAAGGCATTAGTTAAATTTCATCCTGAGACTGTGTCCAGTTCTAAGTACCATATTTAAGGAAAGATGTGAAGACATTGGAGAGCATAAAAGGGAGATTCACACAGTGATTCCAGAGACAAAGAACTGTAGCTATAAGGATAGGTAAAGAGATTGAGACAATTCCTTGGAGAAAAAAGGACTGAGAGGAGACTTGATAAAGATATTCAAGATTCTGAAAGGGAAGGACAAAGTAAATAGTGTTGTCGTCCCGGGCCAGAACTTCAAGGTACATTATGAAGCCAGTCCAGACTCCAACAATTTTTCCATTTTGGGATAAATGTGAGGATAGAATGCTTCACTCCTGGAATAACTGCGCTGAATTAAGGATCGTTTATCAAAACAAATTTTGATGTAAACAGCATAATTATTTAGTCCAGAAATGAACTTGTCAGTTAGTCTGAGCAATGTTGCTGGTGCATTCCAAACAGCATGACTTTAAACCGACTCAGACCATTTGGTATCACAAAAGCCAAAACCTCTTTCACCTTTTCTGATAAAGGTACTTGCCAGTATGCTTTAAGCAAATCGAGGTTGGAAATAAAATTTGCTTGTCTCACCTTTTCAATGCAATCTTCAAATCGAGTAATATTATATGAATCTGAACTTGCAACTGCACTGATTTTTCTATAACCCACACTTAATCAATGTGCACCATCTGGTTTTGGGACCATCACAGTAGATGAGCTCCAATCGCTGCAATTTACTTCACTTAGGCTTTCTTAAGACGCTTTCAATCTCATTTTGAACTTGTTTCAACTTTAGTGGATTGAGTCTACTGTTTACTGATTTACGGATTTCTGATTACTTCCTCATTGTCCAATCTAATTTGAGGAATGTCAAATTCTGAATCATCAGATTTTTGTTTCTTCGCTCTGAGTTGTAATAACTAACATGTCCTTCTTTTGCTTTCCTTCTCTATTAAAATACAGCTTGAGCATATTAACACGACACACTCCGAGTTTTCCTTCTTTCTGGCTTTCTTATCAAATAGTTCAACTCATTCAATTTTCTTTCAATTTTATAAAGCTCTCTAAACTTTGCTTTTAAAGGTTCACCTGCTACTGGCAGTAAAACTAAGACTTTCTCTCACTTATAAAACAACAAGTTTTTGATTTCTTAGTCACATTGTTTATCATCGTATGTTTGTCTAGCCAACTCACCAGTCCTAGTTAATCTCCCACTGAAGTTTGACCCATAGGCCAACAATGTAATCTCAGAATGCTAACTACCAATTTCTCCTTCATCACTTTAAATGATCCTCTTACTCATGACCAAAATTTAATTCAAATGTATTGAACTTAATTGATTCAAAGGAGCATCTCTGATTGCAAAGAGTACAAATGGAATTTATTCTAATTCTCTGGATCATCTTGATAGTAAGTCCTCAACATAGTCTTTATAGTTTGATGTCACCATTCTAATGCACCTTACAATTCTGGATGATATGCAGTTAATTTAAACTGCTTTATACCTAAGGTATAACTCTTCTGAATAGCTTCAATGTGAAACTGGATGCCTATTTGGACTGGATTCCTGTGGGCAGTTCATATCTAATAAAAAATGTAAGTAAATTGTCAACATTCCTTTTACTTGTAATATTGCAAAATGGAATGTCCTCTGGAAACCTAGTAGGCACATCCATTATAGTCAATAGATATTGATTCCCACATTTTGTTTAAGGCAGAGGTCCCATGCGATCAATTAGGATCCTATTAAAAGTTCCTCAAATGTCAGAATTGTATTAAGACAGCTGATTTGATTACCACTTGAGGCTTTCCCATGACCTGATATTTACAGCAAGATTCAACCACATTCTTATGCAGTCCAGGCCAACAAAAATGTTTTTTTCATTTTCATTTACCCCTATATGACTTTTTACCAGAATTTCATTTGCTACTCTTTTCAATAAGTCACTGGTAATTTTTTTTATTCATTTGTAGGACATGGGCATCACTGGCTAGCCAGAATTTATTGTTTATCTCTAGTCACCTCTGAACTGAGTGCTTGTTAGGCCGGAATAAGCAGCAAGCCTGAGGACTGGGACAAATTTAAAATCCAGCAGAGGAGGACAAAGAGTTTAATTCGAAAAGGGAAAATAGAATGCAAGAGTAGGTTTGCAGTAAATTTAAAAACTGGCTACAAAATTTTCTATAGATTTGTGAAGAGAAAAAGACTGGTGAAGATGAATATAGATCCTGTACAATTAAAATCATAATTCATAATGGGTAACAAAGAGATGGCAAACCAGCTGAACAAATACTTTGGATCTACCCTCATTAAGGAAGATACAAATAACCAGAAATACTAGGGGTAAGAGGGTCTATCATGAAGGAGGAACTGAAGGAACTCCTTAGTAGCCAGAAAATTGTAATGGGAAAATTCGTTGTATTAAAACCTGCTAAGTCACCACGGTCTGATGCTCTGTATCCCAGAGTACTTAACAGGCCCTAATAAATAGTGGATGCATTGGTGATCATTTTCCAGCATGCTATAGACTCTAGAAGAGTTCCAGTGGATTGGAACATAGCTAATGTAACTCCATTTTTTTAATAAAGGAGAGAGAAAACAGGGAATTATAGACCAGTTAGCCTGACATCGGTAGTAGGGAAAATACTGGAGTCGGGTTTTAAGGATGTAATAACTGAGCATTTGGAAAGTGGTGACAGGATTGGTCCAAGTCAGCATGGATTCACTAAAAGGGAATCGTGCTTGACAAATATTCTGGAGTTGTTTGAGGATGTGATCAGCAAAGTGGACAAAGGTGAAACAGTGGATATTGTGATGTGGAATTTCAAAAGGTTGTTGACAAGGTCCCAGTACCATGAGTTTTAAGTTTGTTCACTAATCATTTTGACAAGAGGTTAGTGAGCAAAATTAAAACTCATGGTATTGGGGGTAACGTATTGACTTGGATAGAGAACTGGTTGGAAGACAGGAAGCAGAACGTGGGAATTAATTGAATCATAGAGGTTTATAACATGGAAACAGCCCCTTTGGCCCAATTTGTCCATGCCACCCTTCTTTTTAAATCCTAGTCCACATTTGGCCCATATCTCTCTATACCCATTTTACCCACATAATTGTCTAATGCTTTTTAAAAGACAAAGTTGTACCCGTCTCTACTACTATATCTGGCAGCTTATTCCAGATACTCACCACCCTGTGTGAAAAAATTGCCCCTCTGGACCCTTTTCTATATCTCCCCTCTCACCTTAAACCTATGCCCTCTAGTTTTAGACTCCCTTATATATGGGAAAATATATTAACTATCTAGCTGAAGTATGCTGCTCATTATTTATAGATCTCTGTAAAATCACCACTAAGCCTCCTACCTTCCAAAGAAAAAAGTCCCAGTGTATCCAGCCTGTCCTTATAATTCAAACCATCAAGTCCCAGTAGCATCCTCATAAGTCTCTTCTGCACTCTTTCTAGTTTAATAATATCCTTTCTATAATAGGGTGATCAGAACTGTATACAGTATCCCAAGTGTGGCCTTACCAATGTCTTGTACAACTTCAACAAGATGTCCCAACTCCTGTATGCAGTGTTCTAGATGATGAAACTAAGCATGCTGAATGCCTTCTTCACCACCATGTCCACCTGTGATTCCACTTTCAAGGAGCTATGAACATGTATCACTAGATATCTTTGATGTGTAACTCTCCCCAGTGCCCGACCATTAACTCAGTAAGTCCTGCCCTGGTTCTATCTACCAAAATGTATCACCTCACATTTATCTAAATTAAGCTCCATCTGCCACACGTCAGCCCATTGGCCCAAATGATCAAGATCTCTTTGCAATCCGAGATAACATTCTTCATTGCCCACTATGCTACCAATCTTGGTTTCATCTGTAAACTTATTAACCACGCCTCATAAATTCTCATCCAAGCCATTAATATAAATGACAAATAACTGTGAACCCAGCACCAATTCTGAAGCACACCACTGGTCTCATGTCTCCAGTTTGAAAAACAACCCTCTACAACAACACTCTGGCTTCTGTCATCATGCCAATTTTGTGTCCATTTGGCTATCTCACCATGGATCCCATGAATTTAACCTTATACAACAATCTACCATGCAGTATCTCATCAATGGCCTTGCTAAAGTCCACGCAGACAACACCAACTGCACTGCCTTCATTTATCTTCTTGGTTACCCTTTCAAAAAACTCAATTAAATTTATGAATCATGATTTTCCGCTCACAAAGCCATGCTGCTGACTGTCCCTAATCAGTCTTGGCATCTCTAAATGCCTGTACATCCTGTCTCTCAAAATACATTCTAACAACTTACTGGCCTGATGTTCCCAGAGTTTTCCCTGCAGCCCTTCTAAAACAAAGGCACAACCTTTGCCACCCTCCAATCTTCAGGCACGCATCTGTGACTATCAGTGATTCAAACATCTCTGCTAGGAGACTAGCAATTTCCTCCCAAGCCTCCCACAGTGTCCTGGGATACACTTCATCAGATTTTTGAGATTTATCTACGTTGACGTGCTTTAAGACTTCCAGCATCTCCTTCTCTGTTATATGTACACTGCTCAAGACATCACTATTCATTTCTCCAAGTTCTCTAACATCCATGCTTTTCTCAACAGTGAATACAGTTGAGAAATATTCATTTAGAGTCTCACCTATCTCTTGTGGATCTGCACATAGAATATCTTGTTTATCCTTAAGAAGTTCTCCTCTCTCTCTAGTTATTCTTTTGGCCTTTATGTATTTGTAAAAGCTCTTTGGATTCTCTTTTGCCTTAACTGCCAAATCAATCTTTTTGTCTTCCTGATTTCTCTTTTAATTTTACTTGCTTTTTTTAAGTCAGTGTTTTTTAATAGTGACATCATCAATGACACAATTTTGTTTTATGTGAACATGGTTCTTTGAGATTCACTCATGATGGATACAAGGTACACTGGCACTTATGGGTGTAAGGGGGAAGGGTGGTTGGTGGCAGCATGGGTTGGCACCAAGCTGACATGGAGCTATAAAAGGCCACGGGAATGAGTGGGTGCATAGATGGGTGTAGGTGTGCCGGATCTTGGGGGTTGGGTAGAAGGGATGGATTGGCATGGGGCTGTAAGGGATCATGGGGTGGATGCAGGGTGTCATGAGGATATGAGGCCTTGGGGGTGGTTAAAGGAACGTAGGATAGCATTAAGGGTATGAGGTGCATAGGGATAAGTGTGGGGCATACATTGGCATGGGTAGTGTGTGTGGGGGAGACATGATGGGCGAGGGCTGAAGGACTATATTTTGTTTTAATATTTTCTTAACAATTTCAATACATTATTGGAGTTAGAGGCAGTCCAATTCTGCCACTGGCAGCTCTGCAATTGCTCCAGGGATGATGGGCCTAACTTTTCATAGTAACTTCATTGCAGTGTAAATAAACCTAAAACTTCAAACCTTAAACTTCTATTTCTGCTCACATGATCCTTAACCAGCAGTCTTCACCCTAATCCAATATGCAATGCCATTGGAGATTAATTAATTAGAAAAACTAACAGACTGGCATTTTCTGGCCACATGCTGTAAATGAATGTGGCTTCGACACCCTAGCTATGACTGTAACACTACATTCTGCAGTCTCTCCTTTCCTTTATGAAGAGTATGCTTTGTCTGTATAGCACACAAGAAAAAACACTTTTCACTATATACGTGACAATAATAAATCAAACCAGATGCAGCATTCCATGCCTGTCACTGCCACTGTAAAGATTCCTTGCTAATACCTGTGTTATAAAGCATTGTATTCTTTGATTCTTACTGGTTGAGGCAGTAGCATTATACAAAGTTTAAACCATAGAGAAAGCCATTCAGCCCATCTTGTCTGTATCAGTTCTCAAGACAACTCAGTTGGTTGCACTACCCCATCCATAGCTCTGCCCAAAGCTCCAGATGAATTGCTGTTTGCTTTACTCTCAGGCAGGCGATTCCACATCCTAATCATTTGTTCCACAAAAAAGTTCTTTTCTCATACTACAGTTATGTTTTTACCTTCTCTAGGCCAGAAAAAGAACATTTATCACTATTCCCTGTGTCTTGCATCCAAACCAAAAACAAACTGGCCACCCTTATTGGTTCAACCATAAAGCTAGTCTGAAGAGACAGAAAAACACAGGCTCAGCCTTAACAACCAGATATCACAAATCCCTGCCCCAACACCCAGGCATATTACTATCAATGTCACTGGTCATTAATAGCAACAATTTCTATTTGTGTAGCACTTTAACAAAATTAAACTTTTTGAGTTGTTTTGCAGAAACATTATAAAACAAAGTTTGACACAATGCCACATAAAGCGATAAGAGATCAGGTGGCAGCTGGAGAGTTGTAGTTAGGGAATTCCTGAGGTCACTGGTCACTAGGTCACTGAAAGCATGGCCACCAGTGGTGTACGGTTATAACTGGGGGGTTATAATTGTAGCTTGTGCTACCAAATAAACCTTTTGGACTTTAATCTGGTGTTGTGAGACTTCTTACTATAATTGGGGATGCACAAGAAGTCAGAGTTTAAGGACAAAGAACAAAACAGCATGGGAAACAGGCCCTTCGGCCCAACGAGCCCGCGCCGCCAACCAGCTGTTCCCATCTCTACCCGCGATCCCTGTCCATGTTTATAGATCTATGGATTAAAAACCAAATTTGAGATAATTTAGGGAGAATTTGTTTTGCCAATTAGCCTAAGAGCACATCTTTGGATGTGGGAGGAAACCGGAGCTCCCGGAGAAAACCCACGCAAGCACGGGGAGAATGCGCAAACTCCCACAGACACAGGCCCAAATCCATGTATTTGTACAGCACAACCAAGGAGGAGAAATGTTTCGGAGGGTTGTGAGTTGGAGGAGATTCCAGAGATAACATTTGGAGTATTGCATGCAGTTCTGGTTGCCAGACTACCAGAAGGACATGGAAGCTTTGGAGACAGTGCAAAGAATGTTCACCAGACTGTTGCCTAGTTTCAAGGGTGTTGGCTATGACGAGAGGTTGAATAAACTAGGATTGTTTTCACTGGAAAGATGGAGGCTGAAGGGAGACCTGATAGAGGTCTGCAAAATTATATGAGGTATAGACAGGGTGGATAGCCAGAGACTTTCTCTAAGGGTGGAAGTGTCAATTATAAGAGGATACAGGTGTAAGATGAAAGGGGAAAAGTTTAAGGGAAATGTGTGAGAGAAGTTTCCCACACAGAGATGGTGGAAACAGGCAGCATTAGCAACATTAAAGAGACATTGGGATGGGTACATGAATAGGAAGGGAATAGAGGGATATGGACCAAGTAAGGGCAAAAGATTTTTTTTGTAATTTATTTAGAGCATCATGACCAGCAGAGACTTGGAGGGCTGAAGGGCCTGTTACTGTGCTGTACATTTATTTGTAGAAATCTACACTATCCAGAATTTCTGTCACGAACACAGATTGACCGGCTCAGTTCTGTCCTGAAGAATGGGCTGCTTGTAAAGTATGAAGGTAAGGAATACATCCTAAAATAAGCTGCCATCTTAGATTTAACAAATTTTCCCAATAGCCAGAACAAATTAAATTAACCTTTACAACACCATCTCCTGATTAGCTTTTCTCAACAACATGATCTGAGAACAGCAGAATGGTTAGTACTGCTACCTCACAGCGCCAAGGACTTGGGTTCAATTCCGGCCACACATCTGTGTGGAGTTTGCACATTCTCCCCTGTCTGCATGGGTTTTCTCCGGGTGTTCCAGTTTCCTCCAAAGATATGTAAGTTAGGTGAATTGGCCGTGTTTCTTTCCTCAATGTGCAAGTTTTTTAAACCTTCTATAGGCCCAGAAAAAGAACCATTATCATTATTTCCTGTTTCCTGCATCCAAACCAAAAAAAAGCTGGCCATCCTTCTTGGTTCCATCATAGAGACAGGCTGAGGAAGCAGTAAAACACAAGCTCGGCATCAACAGCTGGATATCACAAACCTACCCCTAACACCCAGGCATATTACCATCAATGTCACAGGGCATTAACAACAGCAACTTTGAATTCTGCATATATACTATGCAAATACTATTAAAGATAAGACAGGAGATGAGGGAGAAGGGGTTGTGCAAGGATCTGGAACTCACTGCCTGAAAGGGTAATAAAGACATGAAACCTCAGCTCATTTCAAAGCTTTTTTTCTGGACATATATCTAAAAATGCCTTCACCTGCAGAGCTTTGGACCAAATGCTGAGAGTGGGATTAGGCTGTGCAACTTGTTCATTTGATTAGCAGAGACACGATAGGTGAAATGGCCTCTTCCTGTGCTGTAGAATTTCTATATTCTATATAGAATGGGCTAGTCATAAAATAAACTCTCTCTTTGATGTCCCCTCAATTCATCTTGACCCCAATTCCACAATTTGATTTTGTTATTGTCACATGTATTAACATATAGTGAAAGATATTGTTTCTTGTGCTATACAGACAAAGCAGACCGTTCATAGAGAAGGAAACGAGAGACCGCAGAATACAGTGTCACAGTCATAGACAGCGAGGCTGTAGAGAAAGGTCAACTAAATGCAAAGTGGGTCCATTCAAAAGTCTGAAAGCAGCAGGGAAGAAGCTGTTCTTGAGTCAGTTGGTAAGTGATCTCAGGCTTTTGTATCTCGTTCCCGACGAAAGAAGGTGAAAGAGAGAATGTCCGAGATGCGTGGGGTCCTATTTATGCTGGCTGCTTTGCCGAGGCAGTGAGAAGTGTAGACAGAATCAGTGGATGGGAGGCTGATTTCTGGGAACATATTTCAACATGATTCCAATTTATTGTAAACTAATATGGACCCTAAAACAAATCTTCTAGCTGTCACTAAATATCAAGACACTAAAATTTAACTTGAGTTTTGATACACCAGAAGCCAATGTTAGTCAACAACGATGGAGGACTGGGATGGTGAAGGATATTTTGGGGTGAATTTTAATGAGCTTAAATTTACAGCCAGTGGAATTGGAATTGGGACTCTGGATTTTGGGGCTCAGGGTTCAGGATCTGTGTTGGGGGCCAGGGTTAAGGGATCATGGCTTGTGGTGCAGGTTGGTGTTCAGGGCTAAGCTTCGGGGATTCAGGCTCTGGGGATTTTGGGGTTCAAGCTCCAGCTTTTAGGGATTCAAGTTCTGGGGTTGGGGAGTTCAGGCCCTGTTTTTGGGGAGGTTCAGGTGCTGGGTTTTGGTGTTCCGGCCCTAGGTTTTGGAGTTCAGGTGCCTGTGTGGGTTAAGGGCCTGTGTTTTGGGGTTCAGGACCAGGGGTTTTTGGGGGGTTCTGGCCCTGAGTTTTTGGGAGTTCATGTCCTGGGATTTTGAGGGGCACAGGTTGGGGTTTTGGGGTTCCAACCCTGGGTTTTTTGTGTTCAGGTTCTGGGATTTTGGTGGTTCAGACCCTGTTTTTTTCTTTTTGGTTCAGGCCCCAGGTTTTTTCAGCTTCAGTCCCTGGGTTTTGGGCATTCAGTCCCTGGGTTTCAGGGGTTCAGGCCCCAGGGTTTCGTGGGTTCAGGCCCTGGGTTTTGGAGTTCAGTTCCTGATTTTTTGAGGGTTTAGACCCTGAGGTTTTCTGGGGCTTCAGATTCTGGATTTTGGGGTTCTGTCCCTGAGGTTTTGGGGTTCAATCTCTGGGTTTTTGTGGGTCATGTTCCAGAGTGGTGGGGGTTCAGGCCCAGGGTTTTTGGGGTTCGGTCTCTGGGTTTTTGGTCTGAGGGTTTTGGTGTTCTGGCTCCAGGTTTTCGGTTTTTGGGATTCTAGTCCCGGGGCTTTGAGATTCAGGCCCCAGGATTTTGGAGTGCAGGTCCTGGAGTTTGGGGGTTCAGGTCTCAGGTTTTGGGGGTTCAGGCCCCAGGGTTTTGGGATTCAGTCTCCAGGCTTTGGGGGTTCTGGTCCTGGGTTTTTGTGATTTTGGCTCTGATGCTTTTGGGGTTCAGGCTCTGGGTTTTTGGGGTTTGGGCTCCAGGTTTTGGGATTCTGGCCCTGGGAGTTTGGGTTTCTGGCTCTGTGCTTTTTGTTTTTGGGGTTCTTGTCCCCCCTCAGTTTTGGGGGTCCAGGCTCTGGGATTTTGGGGGTTCAGGCTCTATGGTTTTGGGGTCAGATCCTGGGATCTTGGGGTTCAAATCTCGGTGTTTTGGGGGGATTCGGCCCTAGATTTGGGGTTCAGGCCCCCAAGGTTCTGGGTTCGGGCCCTCTGAATTTTGGGGTTCAGGCCTGCGTTTTGGGGGTTCAACCCCCCCGGTTTGGGGTTCAGGCCCGAGTTTTGGGGGTTCAACCCCCCGGGTTTGGGGGTTCAGTCCCCCCGGGTTTGGGGTTCAGCCCCCGGTGTTTCTGGGCGTTCATCCCCGGTTTGAGGCCTCGGGCTGAGGTTGAGACGGTGCCGCGCTCGGGCCGCGAGATTCGGGCCTCGGGGCTCCGGCTGTGCGGTGAGGCCGGGCTCTGAGCTCCGGGGCGGGTTTGTCGTTGCGGCCGAATCGCGGAGCCGGGAGCGGGAGGAGGACAGAAGCGGAGCGGCAGGTACCCGGGCCAGACTGGGAGGTACCGAGGCTTCGGTAGGCCGCAGCCTCGACCTTTCCCGGGGCTGGAGCCGGGGCCGTGTCGGGCTGTTCCTCCCGGGGAACATCAGCAGCCTCCCTTCCTTTACATAGCGCCTTGGACTCAGCATTGAGTAGCTGAAGAAGTGCTGGAGACTGAAGAAAGCAGTCCACACGCATCTTACTGAGAGGAGAATTTGTGGAGACAGACAGAGAGAAAGAAAGAATATTCCGAGGATTTGGCTCCGGCTGCAATTCTGGCATCGGCAGAGAAAAATTCCAGAGAAAGGATCCTGTGTCTGGGATCCGAACCTGTGTCTGGGATCCGAACCTGTGTCCAGGATCCGAACCTGTGTCTGGGCGCCAAGCCGGTGTCCAGTGGTCTGAGCCGGTGCCCAGGATCCAAGCCAGTATCTGGAGGTCCGAGCCGGTGTCCAGGAGCCTGAGTGTCTGGGATCTGAGCCAGAGTCTAGGCTCTGAGCCGATGTCTGGTCTCCGAGCCGGTGTCCAGGCTCCGAGCCGGTGTCTGGGCTCCGAGGCGGTGTCTGGAGCTCGAGCTGGTGTCTGAGGATCCGAGCCTATGTCTGGGGTCTGAACTGGTATTCGGGGGTCCAAGCCAGTGTCTGGCATTCAAGCTGGTGTCTGGAAGCCAAATCGGCGTCTGGGATCTGAGCCAGTATCTGGGGTTCGAACCGGGTGTCTGGAGGCAGAGCCAGCTTCTGGGATCCAAGTCAGCATCCAGGGGCCAAGCCATTGGGGGTCTGGATACTTCGGGATTGGCAGGTGGGATAGAGTCTGGGGGTGGGAGGAGGTCTGAGTCAGGAAAGGACAGCAGGTTTTAGATAATCTCAAGTCTCATGGAGGCGGAATGTGAGAGGAATGTGGCAGGGGGCGTCTCGGGATCGCTGCATTTCCCCAAAAACAACAGCAAGGATGAGGGTTTCAGCAGCCGATGAGCTATGATGGGGCAATGCTAGGAGTATAGAAGATGGTGGTCCGAGTGATGGTGGAAAGATGTGCTTAGAAGCTCATCTGGGAGAAAACGTGACACTGAGGTGTGAATTGTCCGGTTTAGTCTCAGACTGTTGCTAGGGAGTGGAAGAGGTCATTGGGACAAGTGGAATAGTTGCTGTACACTGTTTCTGTTTACTGACTGTTTCTGATTTATTGGTTTAGCAGAAAGCTGCTAAAGTTTCAGACCCAAGAAGCTATGGAGCCCGAGGAAAGCACTCCACAAACATCTCCTCAAGACAGCCAATCAGCAGGTAAAGTTAACAATTTGGGCATTGATACACCAAACAAAATGTTATGAATGTCCTCATCAGTTTCAAGCTATAAACTCTTATGTTTAGTTAGGCCAATTGGAAAGGGTTGATGTGCCCTCTCCCTCAGAGACAATGGGGAATTCAGACTGAGTCTCCCTGGGCAACTGATGTCTGCTTCCCCGGGTGAACGGCTGAGGATGTTCTCTAGCATTCAAAGCAACAAGGAAAAATTCCTACTGAACTGGAGCCCAATGAATCCAGTATCTTGCTTGCTTATTTGGTGTGTAGCCTGAATTGAGGCTAAAGTTTCACAGTAACTTCGTTGCAGTGTTAATGTAAGCCTTACTTGTGACTAATAAACAAACTTTATTTTGATATATGGACTGATTCACCAGCTAAAATCAGTACTGGATTTGCTGTGCAGCTGACACTTCAATCATTGTTGTAAGATTGTATAATTATTATTGCAACAAGTTGTTTCTTCACTGTTTATCTTCATTTGTGGTACTGGCAGTGAATACGATAGGGATACCTGTGCCATGTAAGGTGTTTCATTGTAAATTATTTATAATAACATTAAAGGTTGGTATCTGTTTCATGAAGGGAGATACTGAGGCATATGAGAGAAATGATTTCTGATTTAGTGGTTAGATTTGCAATGTGTTTAATAGTGAACTGTACAAGTTCAATAAAAGGTGTAAGTTGTACAGATGTGGGTTACATGAGCTGTCAGAATCAGATCACATAATAGGTTAAATTACAGCCACTGCAAATTGGCATTGCCTTGCAGTATCTGTCTACTCCTTTTATTCCCCTTCTGGTATAATAGAATCATAGAATCACTACAGTACAGAAGGCCATTCATTCCCTTGAGCCTGCACCAACAACAATTCCATGCAGGCCCTATCCTTGTAACCACATATGTTTATCCTGCTAATCCTCCTGAGACTAGGGGCAATATAGCATGGCCAATCAACCTAACTCGCACAACTTTCAGACTGAGAGGAAAACTGGAGAACCCGGAGGAAACCAGAGCCAACTGAAGGTAAGCATGCAGTTGCAGCAGGCAGTAAAGAAGACAAATGGCATGTTGCCTTCATTCGAGAGGTTTCGAGTACAGGACAGGGATGTGTTGTTGCAATTATACAGGGCCTTAGTGAGGCTATATCTAGAGTATTGTGTCTAGTTTTGGTCTCCTTTTCTGAGGAAGGATGTTCTTGCTCTCAAGGTTTACCAGGCTGTTCCAGGGATGATAGGACTAATGTATGAAGAGAGATTGACTAGGTTAGGATTGTTTTCGCTGGATGGGACTTATAAAAATCTAACAGACTAGATAGGATAGATGCAGGAAGGATGTTCCCGATGGTGGAGGAATCTAGAACCAGGGTCACAATCTGAAGATTGAGGTAGTCCATTTAGGATGGAGGTGAAGAAATATTTCTTCACCCGAAGGGTGGTGAGCCTGTGGAATTCATTAGCACAGGGAGCAGTTGATGCCAAAACATTGAATGTATTCAAGAGGCGGCTGGATATGGCACTTGGGACAAATGGGATCAAAGATTATGGGGAGGAAGCAGGATTAGATTATTGAGTTGGATCATCAGTTATGATTGTGATGAATGGTGGAGCAGGCTTGAAGGGCCAAATGGCCTCCTCCTGCTCCTATCTTCTATGTTTCTTTGTTTCTAATAATAGAATCATGGAATCTCTACAATACAGAGGAAGGCGATTCAGCCCACGGAGCCTGCACCAAAAACAATCCCAACCAGGTCCTATCCCTGTAACTCCACATATTTACACTGCTAATCCCCCTGAAACTGGAGGCACTTTAACGTGTCCAATCAATTGATCTTATACTTCATTCTGTGGGAGTAAAACGGGAGCAGCTGGGGGATTGTATTTGATTAGGTTTGATTTATTATTGTCACATGTATTAACACACAGTGAAAAGTATTGTTTCTCGTGCGCTTTACAGAGCACATCGTCACAGAGAAGGAAATGGGAGAGTGCAGAATGTAGTGTTACAGTCATAGCTAGGGGGCAGGAAAAAAAAATCAACTTAATGCAAGGTAGATCCATTCTGTGGGAGGAAACCCATGTAGACATAGGGAGAACGTGCAGATTCTGCATAGACTGTGACCCAAGCCAGGAATTGAACCTGGGTCCCTGGTGCTGTGAGACAGCAGAGCTAAAAAGACATAATAGACAAGCACCATTATTGCAACTAAAACAGAAAATCCTAGACAAACTCAGCGGATTTGGCAGCATCCGGAGAGAGAAACAAGCTAATGTCTCAAGCCCGAAAGACTCTTTTTCAGAACATCATTAGTTGGAGTTCAAATCTAAGCCAGTTTATCAAAATGATTGAATCAAGATATTTCATTTTCAAATTCCTGAGTGAAAGGCTTTGGAGTCTGTCTTTAATCTGTTGTAAGAGTGTGGGGATGTTAGTCTCGTTGAGGATATATTGGGTCAGAGTAGAGAGAGTTTTGCTTTGCACTTGGCATGTGCTTTGCTTTATTTGGTAATATTTGGTACTGATGCAACATAATAAAAATTTAAAGATAAATTAACTTAAGTATTGAAAAATAGAAATAAATTCTAAATTCTAAACAAGGAAGGACATTAGTTTACAGAGTTGTCTGGTGCATAAATTGATCATTGTGATATTCAAATTCTGGATGATGGCCTCGTAACTTTAATTAAGTCCCATTTTCCTTGTTGATTCAGATTCTAGTGAAGCCAGAATGGATTTGGAGAACTCTGATGAATTAATCCTTGTGAATCAGGCAACTGTGGAGAAACTGACAGAGGGACTGATCTCTCACTATCTCCCTGACCTACAGCAGTCAAAATCTGCCCTCCAGGAACTGACGTATGTTTCTAAAGCTTTACCTTTGATAATTGATTCATAATTGACTTTTTGATTATCTGTTGAGCAAGTATTACTCTCTGAGATCAGCTGGTGTTGAGAGAAAATGTTAAATAGAGGTGCACGATTGGTTTAGTTATGTTGTAAATAAGATGTATTCCCAGGAGCTCCCAATTCCAGCTTCTTGTTACCAATGATCAGATTTCATTTGTTTGTATTTAGACAAGCAAGATATACTGAGACAGATTGATTTGGATCAATGATGGACAATGATAATCTAGGTGTTTTCCTGCAAAATCTTCATTCAACTAGTAATTGAATGATCAGCAAGGTTTGTCAGAAGCATGGAAGACACTGAGACTTGCTGCCTCTAATGGCCTGATTGGTGTAGAGAACTGGAACTATGTTCCCACAATAATTCAAACCATCTCCAGAACAAATCTCTTCAGAGGTACATACTGGGTTAAACTGTTCCCTCCCAGCCTCCTGGAGCCTCTGTCGAGATGTTCTCTTCAGAAGAAACTTCTTCTATGAATCTGATTTCCATCGTCCTAGTTGCTGTTCCCACATTCTCGTTGTTATACAGCTAAGAATCCCCTAACTGCAGCAGGGGACAAGCAAGGAAGTGTGGCAACTATTATACAAAGAGAGAGAGAGGTTATACTGAACAGGTTAGGAGTTGTAACATAATGGAGACGGGTCCATGAATAAGATAGTGAGGAGACTAGTGGATGTGGAATTAAAGGAGTGTCAGAGGGGATGGGACACATGGGATGAGAAGGATGGTAGGAAGGAACAGTGTCAGGAGGAGGCACTGTGCCTGTGTTGGTGGGGGGTGTGGAGGCTGGCAGCGTGTGTCATGGGCAGTTTTGAAGGGTAGGGGATGTCGATAGGGTGATGTCGGGAAAGTCGTGTAGGAACGGGGGGATGGGATAGTGTCGAAGGGAGGGGGTTTCAAGAAGTGGAAGTGGCAAGTGTTGAGGAGAGGAGGTTTGTTGATGGGATATTACGTGTTAGAAATGCTCTGACATCCCAAATGATTCTTCTGATTGCAGTAATAGAATGTTACCATACCCACTCTAATCCCTCCCAATTTATTAAAAAAAGTACTGAACGCAAAAGTTAGTAGTGAGATCATCTGAGTGTAAAATTGAACTGACAAAAGCTATAGACTTCATTATTTTTAAAAATGTTTGTGTTTCAATTATTTTAGACAGAATCAAGTGGTCCTATTAGATACCCTGGAGCAAGAGATTGCCAAGTTCCGGGAGTGTAACCTAGTGCTGGATATCAATGTGCTTGTAAGTACCATTTTGTACAGAGTGTTTAGGATGAATGTAACTTATGGATTGCTCCAGAATCATACTCCATTTGGCCAGTCTGCCCTTTTTGCCTGTGCTGCCTCTTTGAAAGACCAAGCTGGCTGCAAGTTGTCTTGCCTGCACTGTCACAGAATTCAAAGGTGTGTTAATGTTGACAGTGGGTGCAAATGCCTTGGACAGGGGAATAAGCCAGCTCTGTTCTTGTCTCATTTATAGGGGAGGGGTTGGTCTGATACAATATTTTATTGGCTGTGAAATGGAAACTTTTGGATATAATTCAACTCTATTATTTTAATTGATAAAATGCAAAAGAACTTCAGTATTATATATTCAATATTCCATGCAGTTTTATTTATTGTTAAGGCTACCATCTGTGGCCCATCAGAAGGTGGTGACCTGCCTTCTTGAACTACTGCAGTTTGTGGTGTAGTTATACCCACAATGCTGTGAGAAAGTAAATTCCAGGATTTTGACCCAACAACCGTGAAGGAATAGCCGATATATTTCCAATTCAGGATGGGGAACCTCCAAGCTGTCATGTTCCCACGTAACTACTGCCCTTGCTATTCTAGGGGTAGAGGTCATGGGTTTGGAAGGTGCTGTTGAAGGAGCCTTTGTGAGTTTCTGTAATGCAATAGATGGTACACACAGCTCTCACTGTGTGCCGGTAGCGAAGGGAGTGGAGAGGATGACAATCATGTGGAACTGCTTTGTTCTGGATGGTGTTGGGCTTCTTCATAGAACCCCATAGAATCTCTTCATAGAAGAGATCTTGGGGTACATGTTCATAGCTCCTTGAAAGTGGAGTCACAGATGGAAAGAGTGGTGAAGAAGGCATTCGGCACACTTGGTTTCATCGGTCAGAGATTGGGATGTCTTGTTGAAGTTGTACAAGATATTGTTAAGGCCACACTTGGGATATTGTGTGCAATTCTGGTCACCTTATTATAGAAAGGATATTATTAAACTAGAAAGAGTACAGAAAATACTTATTAGGATTCTACTGGGACTTGATGGATTGAGTTTTAAGGAGAGGCTGAATACACTGGGACTTTTTCCTTAGGAGTGTGGGAGGCTGAGGGGTGACCTTATAGAGGTCTATAAAATAATGAGGGGCATAGACAAGGTAGATAGTCAATATCTTTTCCCAAAGTAGGGAACTCTAAAACTAGAAGGCATAGGTTTAAGGTGAGAGGGAAGAAATACAAAAATTCTAGAAGAGAAATTTTTTCACACAGAGAGTAGTGAGTGTCTGGAAGAAGCTGTCAGAGGTAGTACTAGAATTTTATCTTTTAAAAAGCACTTAATTACATGGGTACAATGGGTATAGAGGGATATGGGCCAAATGCGGGCAATTGGCATTAGCTTAGGGGTTTTAAAAAAAATAAGGATGGCATGGACAAGTTGGGCCGAAGGGCCTGTTTCCATGCTGTAAACCTCTATAACCTCTACAGAATCCCTACAGTGCAGAAGAGGGCCATTTGACCCATTGAGCAGGCACCAACACCTATCCTACCTAAGCCTTATCCCCGAAACACATTCACCCTACTAATCTTGATAGTAAAAAGGGGCAATTTAGTACGGCCAACCCATCTAACCCGCATATCTGTAGACCGTGGAAGGAAATCCATGGAGACACGGGGAGAATGTGCAGACTCTGCACAGATAATGACCCGAGCCTGGAATTGAACCCAGGTTCCTGGCACTATGAGGCAGCAGAGCTAATCACTGTGCCATCGTGCCTCCCAAAGTGTTGATGGAGCTACACTTATCCAGACAAGTGGAGATTATTCCATCACATTCCTGACTTGTGCCTTGTACGTGGTGGACAGACATTGGGAAGACGAGTGAGTTACCAACCTCTGAACTGTTCTTGCAGCTACAGCATTTTTTAGATTACCCAGTTCAGTTCTGGTCTGTGGTAACCCCAAAGATTGGAGGCAATCTGATCTTCCAACCAGAGATTAGAAATTCAAATCCCACCAAGGCAAAATATGAAACCAAATTCAATAAACCAGATAATTTACCAAAGAAAATTAATCTGATATCTCCAAATCCAACCACTCATGAAGGATTTGAGTGAATAGGAAGGACAGACAGTACTTAAAATTCTGCTAGAAAATATATTTGGTGTGTTCATTAATGCCTCAATTATTTTTGGAAGACTTTTTTTTTAAATCACTGACTGTACAGATTATTTATTATATGTAATTCAATCTGATGATGTGGCTCCTTATTCCGGCTCACCAGTGTTTGTCCATTTATACTTTAGCATAGTTCTTTAAAGAAACTGGAGAGATTGAGTTGCCACTGTTAGTGTTTTATGGTGAGATTCTGCTGCATCTTGACACATTGTTTCCTTCTTTCTATGATTTGAATCTGGAATGGAAATAAAGTGTTATGGGCCTTATTCAACCTTCCATTATATTAGTTAATATATTTTAGATGGAAACATTTCTAAGTATGATTAATTTAATGGTGAGTTTTGTTCATTCTTTCCATTTAGTTCACAGAAGCAAAATGTTATCACAACAAACTAATTAACATTCGAAAGGAAATGATTACACTGCATGAGAAGACAACTAAGCTAAAGGTGAGTGACAACAGGGAGACACTCCTCACCACTCCACCACGCCTTGCCCCCAGCAGGAACAGTCATGGAGTCTCTCTACGCAGTATTATTGTGTTGTTTCCAATCCATTGATTAACCCTTTGTTTGTGGAACTGGATTTAGGAATGGTTCAATGTGGTGTGAAGCTGCAAATGTTGTCTGGAGGTTCCCAAATCTTCCAATTGTCTCCCAGTTTGTTGCATTTCTTTCCAGTTGATGTCAGCTTCTTTGTGGAGACTTTCCACTGACTTTCTCTCACATATTCTCAGCTGACTTGTATCTTTATCTGACAAATAACAATGTTGATAGGATCATTTAGCAACAGGACTAAAATGCACCATTTGTGTGGAAAATCCAATACAGTACTGAGGGAGCGCTGCACTGTCAGAGGGTCGGTGAGAACATAAGAACTAGAAACAGGAGTAGGCCAATTGGCCCTCAAGCCTGTTCCACCATTCAATAAGATAATGGCTGATCTTTTTATGGATTCCGTTTCACTTAACCGCTCGCTCATCATAACCCTTAATTCCTTTACTGTTCAAAAATTTGTTCAAAAACATTCAATGAGGTAGCCTCGTTGCTTCACTAGACAGGGAATTCCACAGATTCACAATCCTTTGTGTGAGGAAGTTCCTTCTCAACTCAGTCCTAAATCTGTTTCCCCTTATTTTGAGGCTATGCCCCCTAGTTCTAGTTTCACCCATCAGTGGAAACAACCTCCCTGCTTCTATCTTATCTATTCCCTTCATAATCTTATGTTTCTATAAGATTTCCCCTCATTCTTCTAAATTCCAATGAATATAGTCCCAGTCTACTCAGTCTCTCCTCTTAAGTCAACACTCTCAGCTTAGTGGATCTCCTCTCCATCCCCCTTCAGTGTCAGTATATCCTTTCTCAAGTAAGGAGACCAAAACTGTACACGGTACTCCAGGTGTGGCCTCACCAGCTCCTTATACAGCTGCGACATAACTTCACTATTTTTAAACTCCATCCCTCTAGCAATCAAGGACAAAATTCCATTTGCTTTCTTAATTATCAGCTATACCTGCAAACCAACTTTTTGTGATTCTTGCACAAGGACACCCAGGTTCTTCTGCACAGCAGCATGCTGCAATTTTTTTGAATAATAGTCCCATTTTGCTGTTATTCCTACCAAAATGGATGACCTCACTCAACAGTGAACCTCACAGCACTCCCTCAGCATCGACCCTCTGACAGTGCGGCGCTCCCTCAGTACTGCAAATCATCCTTACTACATAAGGACGAGCAAATTAGGGAAGTAGACACGTGGCTAAAGGAGTGGTATGAGAAAGTGGGGTTCCACTTCATGGGACATTGGCATCAACAGTGAAACAGGATGTATCTGTGGCATTGGGATGGTCTTCACCTGAATCAATCTGGAACAGTGTTCTAGTGAAAAGGATAAATAATGTAGTCGCAAGGATTTTAAATGAGCAAGTTGGGGGAGTCGGGTGGAGAGAGAAGGTAATGCTACAGGAAGTATAATGGTTAATAGGAAGCAAAGCAGCAGTTTAGCATGTGGAGAGGAGTTTCAACTACAGAATTACAAAAGAAGTTAAAAAGGAGAATAACCCAGGACATATTATTAATGGAGGTATTAGGATTCAGTAAGGTATGAAAACTAGCATTAGGGCACTTTATCCACATACCTGCAGTGTTAAAGACAAGATAAATGAATCAATGGCACAAATCATCGGGAATGAGTGTGATTTAGTGGGCATTACAGAGATGTGGTTGCAGGGTAGTCATGACTGGGAGTTAAATATCTAGGGATATCAGACCATTTGGAAGGACAAACAGGAAAATAAGGGAGGTGATGAAACTCTGATATTTAAGGATGACATCAGGGCAGTAGTGAGAGATGATATAAGTTCTATGGAAAAAAAGATTGAATCTATTTGAAGGGAAATTAGAAATAGTAAGGAGAAAAATCACTGATAGGTATGGTCTATAGGCCATGACATCATGCTGGGGTGAGAAATAAACAAAGAAATAACTGATGCATATAAAAATGGTATAGCAATTATATGGGGGATTTTAATCTACGTGTCAATTGATCAAATCAGGTCGGTCAAGGCAGCCTTCAAGAGAAGTTCATAGAATGTATTGTTGCACAGTATGTAGTGGAACCAACAAGGGAGCAAGCTATCCTAGATCTGGCCCCGTGTAATGGGACAGAAATAATTAACAATCCCGGAAGAAGCAATCACAGTATGATTGAATTGAAAATACAGATGAAGCATGAAAAGATCAGAGTGCAGTGCTCTCTCAGCACCGACTCTATCAGAGGGTCATACTGAGAGAGTGCTGCACTGTCAAAGGATTAATGCTGAGGGAACGCCGCACTGTCAGTAATGCCAGTTTTCACATGAAATCATTGGTTAATATAATGGTTCGTCTGACAGCCTGATCAAAATGACAGCTTGTCAACGAAGGTCATCTACTCTCTGATTTATTCTGCCCCTTCCAGACTATCACACATATTTATCCAGCAATGTCCTAATCACACAACTATGAAACAGATGACTGAGAAACCAACATGACCAATTCCCCATCCACCCTCAACAATTGGAATAGCTTCCCATTAGCACATATTTGCTGTATCTTGTATTCCTGATAAGAGATGTAATATCTATTCTGTTCTGGAACATCTCCACTCAGTTTGAAGTCTGTTCCAACTTTTCCGATTGTTTTATTTACTCAGTAATTTCTCATTTTCCTGAAGGCTCCAACTTCATTGATTTGGAAATTTTGGCCCCTTTCTCTGGCTTCAGCTCGGCCCTTGTTCTGTCCTGAATCTTTCGCTTATGACTTTGGTTTGCAGAAAACTTTTGGAAAGTATCTAGCTGAGTATTTGTCCCTCCTCTTGTAGCAATCTCAACTCAGTCTCATCTTCTGTGTGGAACGGCCTTTGTCCTGCCGGTGACTTATTGTGAAGTCTTTAAAACAATTTTGACTTCATATTTTGCAGAGGCGAGCTTTAAAGCTACAGCAGCAGAGACGGAAGGATGAGTTAGAGCGAGAACAGCGGAGGGAGAAAGAGCTGGAGAGGGAAAGACAACTCATTGCCAAGCCAGCAAAACTCTCCTAGGCCAGTTGCTTTGTGATTCCTTCAAATGGCTTGGTGTAGGAAATTATGGCAACTAACTTTTTCTTTGTTTCTATATTGCGATTAATTCAAAATAGAGAGATTGTATAAAATTGACATACAGTTTGTGTGAAGTGGAGGTTACAGTAAGGTTTTCATTGGAGTTGCCAAGTGAGTTTAATACAGTAACATTCTGAGCTGCCATGGAATTCAGGTTAATTTGCAGCACCAGTGATATCCTTTCACATGATGCCAGTGAAGCATTCCTCCAGGCTATGTATTTCCTTAAATAATGCGACTTCTGAAATGATGATCATTGACAGAGAACTGGCTGAAATTCTATACTCATCGCAGTTTGAATTAGGAGCTCGCTCTTTGCAGTTATCTCAACTCATACCTGGTGAAATTGAGAGAACTATGATGGAAAGTGGGGCAAATTTGCTAAATTTGCTGTTTATATATTGACTGTAAGCTGTAATTCTGTAACTGACCCTGTGTGTATCACTACAAATTCATGGGATATTGCCATGGCCTTCTAGAAAATGTAATGTAGCATGTAATCATTTAAAGTAGAAAATTAAATTTGGGAATGTGTTCAAACGTTTCTCTTTGCAGGTTTCTCTTTGTGCTTTGTTAATACCTGTTCTGCTTTTGGAGTTTTGTTGGTGTTTCACAGAGTATAGTCAGATCCTGCTGCTAAACGCTTGTCCATGTAAGATTCAGTGAAATGCTATGTCTCGTTTTTTTGATAATGAAGACTGGGCTGTTGCCATTATTAGTAACTAATTGGATAAATTGTTTCAAACCAAGCTATACATTCTGATCATTGTTGCAACTTCCTGCAAACTAATAAAATAGCCACTTCTCACACTGTGTTTGGCTTTTAGTGATTAACTCAGATATTTGACACATAAGCAGACTATTCGGCCCAATCAGTCCATGCTAGTGCTTATGTTCACTTGAGTCTCCCCCATCTTTTCTCACATAGCCTATCATCGGTACACAACCTATCTTTGATCTCCTCTCTCTCGTATCTGTCTATACATCTAAACTGTTCACTTCAACTACTCCATGTGGTTGTGAGTTCCACATTCTCATCATTCTTGGGTAATTAAGTTTTTTTTCAAATTTACTGTTAGGATTTAGAATAGAATCATAGAATACCTACAGTGCAGAAGGAGACCATTCACAATCCCACCCAGGCCCTATCCCCATATTCCTACACATTTACCCACTAATCCCTTTAACCGACACATCTCAGGACACTAATGGTCTATTTTTATCACAGCCAATGGACCCTAACCAGCACGTTTTTCGGACTGTGGGAGGAAACTGGAGCACCTGGAGGAAACCCACACAGACACAGGGACAATGTGCAGACTCCACGCAGACAATGACTCAAGCCGAGAATCGAACCCGGGTCCCTGGTGCTGTGTGCACCATGTGCACCATGCCGCCCCAAACCTCTCCCCTCACCCCGTCTCCCTCTGCCTCTTTCCTCCACTCCTTCTCCCTGCCCCCTCACTCATTCTCTCCCTCCCTCCTTCCCTCCCCCTCACTCATTCTCTCCCGCCCCCTGACTCATTCCCTCCGTCCCCCTCACTCACACCATCTTCTCCCTCACTCTCCCCCTCCATCATTCCCTCCCTACATAACTCCCCTCATCCCCCACCATTCCTCCCATCCTCCATCCCCCACCACTCCCTCCTTGGTAACTTTTTTATATGAATGGCTGCTTATTTTGCTCTTCCCTACAAAAGGAAACACTCTCTCCAAATCCACTCAGTCAAATTCTTTCAGAATTTTAAAGTTCTCTAAGTCATCCCAAAGTCTCTTTTTTTTCAGAAGGGAACCAGCCTTCGAATGTTTCCTGACAAATGTGACTCACACATTTCTGATATCCTACTTATTTTCTCTGCATTCTCACCAGTCCGAAGATATCCTTTGTACAATGTGACAACCAGAACTGGATGTGTAAGCGTGGATTTCCCTAGGTTCCCCATTTCCTTTGAACAACATGAAGTTGTGCTGCTGTGTGTGAGGGTGGCCCTCAAATATCATCCTCTGTGTTTTCTGTGGGTCAAGGTAAAGCATAATAAAAGATTACTTTTAAATTATAGGTGTAATTTTCCCAGAGTTTAGTAAAGGCCAATGGTGGGTGAGAAAAGTGATGTTGCAGCTGCTGAGATCCTCCACCATATAGCACAGGATATAGAAAAAAACCTCAACGGGTGGGTCTCTGCTTCACCTGCCCCCTCAGCAACTTAGTACAGCGAACATCGGGTACTACTTTTAAAGGCTGTCCCAGTGCAAAGAAGTGCACTTGGAAAATCCCAGCCTACTTTTCAAGTTTCATTTTATGTTAGTGCAACATAACTCTGGAAAAAGATTTTTAGAGTAATGCAAAGAACAAAGAACAAAACAGCACGGGAAACAGGCCCATGCCGCCACCCCGATGTTCCCACCTCTATCCATGATCCCTGTCTATGTTTATAGATCCATGGATTAAAAACCAAATTTGAGACAATTTAGGGAGAATTTCTTTTGCCAATTAGCCTAAGAGTACATCTTTGGGATGTGGGAGGAAACCGCAGCACCCGGAGAAAACTCAAGCAAGCACAGGGAGAATGCGCAAATTCCCACAGACACAGGCCCAAATCCATGTATCTGCACAGCACAGCGATAGTCACTGAGCTGTCGTGTTGCCCATCAAATGGTCCAGGTCAAGCGTACACTAATGACATGAAGCACTAGCACTAGCACTTGAAAAAAACCCAAGAGCAGCCCTCTCACGACCCATCGTGTGTATGCCCCTCGTTAGACAACAAGATGGACAAAAGCACCTGTACAATAAAAACAAGTACATCAATATCATCATCTATTTACACACTTCCCAGGAACTATTTTAAATCAGTTTTAAAATATTTATCAGATTTAAAATATTTTATCCCTATTTTAAATCAGTTTTCTATACCCCTCCATTCCCATTCTGTTCATGTACCGATCAAAGTATTTCTTAAATAACTCCAGAATACCTGCTTCCACCACTTTACTTGGCAGTGCATTCCATACCCCCACTACCATCTGTGTGAAAATCTCCCTTTAGCATCCAAATTATACCTTACCCCCCTCACTCTAAACCCTTCATGCTATTCGAGTCCATCCTAGGAAAAAGCTTAACCCTGTTTACTTTATCTATACCCCTCATGATTTTGTACACCTCTATTAGATCTCCTCTAAGTCTACATCTTTCTAAGGAAAACAGTCCCAATTTGCCTAATCTCTCTTTGTAACTCAGACCTTCCATACCAGGCAGCATCTTGGTAAACCTCCTCTGCACTCTCTCCACAGTCTCCATATCCTTCCGGTAGTAAGGCGACCAGAACTGGACGCAGTATTCCAAATGAGGTCTAACCAACGTTTTATACAACTGCAACATTAAAGGCCAGCTTTTGGACTCTATACCCCTTCCTATAAAGAATAGCATACCAAATGCTTTCTTCACAACTTTCTCCACCTGCTCTGCCACCTTCAGAGACTTGTGCACTTGCACCCCCAGGTCCCTCTGCGTTTCTATACTCTTAATAGGTCTACACTTTATCATATACCTCCCCCCTACATTTTTTCTCCCAAAATGCATCACCTCACAATTATTAGGATTGAATTCCATCTGCCATCTATCTGCCCAAGCTACCAGCCTATCTATGTCCTGCTGTATTTCCTGACAATGTTCCTCACTATCCGCAAGTCTAGCCATCTTTGTATTGTCTGCAAACTTGCTGATCACTCCACTTACTCCCTCTTCCAAGTCATTTATATATATTACAAATAGAAGAGGTCCCAGTGCCCAATTGATAAACAGGGCATGTTTGACCTACAACTGACAATCATTGGGGTTTGATAGTTGAATAAGAAAAGTCTTGATCTTGTCTGTAATTCAGCCTCTTGTAGACTGTATCACTCATTGTCAAACTCCCTGGTGAGCAGAGACAGTGACGTTAGATATCTTAAGATCTGCTATATTGTGCCTGAGTTAATTAGTAACAGAAGCAGGAGGCCATTCAGCTCTTTAAGCTTGCTCCGGCATTCATTTTGATCATAGCCAATCACGAATTCATTATCTTGATTTTTCCCCCATCCCATATAGCTCTTGTGGTAGAGATCAAGGGATATCTAATTTTTCGAAATCAGACAATGCTTTGGCTTCAATTACTTTCTGTGGGAGTGAATTCCACACATTCATCACCCTCTAAATAAAAAAATTTCTCCTTCCTTCAATTCTTAAAGTTTACTCCTTATCCTTAAACTACGCCCCTAGTTCTGAACTTCCCCCTCTTTTTTGCAACATTCCTTCTGAATCTACCCTGTCTAACCCTGTCAGAATTGTATAAGTTTCTATGAGATCCGTTCTCATTCTTCTAAACTCTAGTGAATATCTTCCAACAGACTTAGTCTCTCCTCATATGAGAGACCTGCCATTCCAGGAATCAGTCTGGTAAACTTTGCTGCACTCCCTCTATAGCAAAGACTTCCTTCTTCTGATAAAGACATCTAAACTGCACACAAAACTCGAGATGTGGCCTCACCAACACCCTATTCAATAGCAGCAAAATATCCTTATCCCTACACTCAAATCAACTTGCTAGAAGGCCAACATACCATTTGCCTTCTTCACCGCCTGCTTTCAGTGACTGATGCATGAGGATTCCAATGTCTTGTTAGGTATTCACCTCCTTCCATTTACATCCATTCAAGTAATAACCGGACTTCTTATTATTGCTACCAAATTAGATAACCTCACATTTATCCACATTATACTACATCTACCATTCATATGCCCACACACTCAGTCTGTCCAAATCATGCTGAAGCATCTCTGGATCCTCCTCACAGCCATAGATGGCATAGTTCCTAGGCTATTGGTGGTAGTGCCAGCAACTAGGGTGTAAGAATCTGAACCTCCTTCAACTAGGTCTCCCAGCAGACTGAAAACAGAGATTGAGGGCCAGTATCTTTTCCTAACCTGCTCCTATGATTTAAAAGAAGTTCTGATCTGACAAAGCCTTGGTAGAAAGGATTAGAGCACTCCTGCAAATCGTGAAGCTTGTCCACTTCACTATTCCAAAAGATGCTTAGAGCATCTGAGAGATCTTAGAGCATCTGAATGCTGAGAGAGTGCTTGTGACTGATCAATAGCATTGGGTCGATGGGTGTGTGTGGACCAGCCAATCTGATTCATGTTTATTATTTCCTCATGCTCAGCCTTCAGAACTTTACAACCTGAAATTTTATCCCATGCACAGCCACACTTCAGCAGCTCAGACAAATAAGGTGCTAATAATCAAGGTGGGAGGCATTTAGCCCACAACTGGAGAACCACTTCCACAATTAAATATCACAAATTTAATTGGCCAGTGGTTGACTTTTCCCAGGATCAAAGAACCCAATGCAGAAACACCGTCCCTGTGAGCTGCTGGCCAATCAGAGGCTCAAAACTGTTGTTGGCAGGTAACAGCAACAGGACTGACCACTGCTGCTGGCAATGCAGCCAAGGGGAATGGAGGAGGGTCACTGAGGGTGAGTGAGGGTAGGACGGTGGTCAACACACAGCCGGAGGGAATGGAGAAGGGTCACCAAGGCTGAGTGAGGACAGGACTTCCTTATCCAGTGATGGAAGAATCAATGACAGCTTCATGATCTCTGCCTCACCTGAGATTCGTGAATTCAGCACAGAGTGGAATTGAAAAAAGTCTTTGTTGTATAATGAGTTAATAAAATAGGTATGTTAATAAGTGATGAAGACAATGTTGTATCAGTGACATCAGCAATCATGGGACATACTATGAGTTGGTGGAACACATTGTATTCAGAAGAGACTTAACTGCTGGTATCATATGTCTAGAGTCAATAAATCTGTTTAAAGCAAATACTGCAAACATCAGTCTGTCTAGGGGAGATAGGTCACTCAGCCTAGAACTTGATGGTTTGAGTTTAAGGAGAGATTGGATACATTGGGACTTTTTCCCCAAAGAATAGGAGGCTTGGGGTGATGTTATAGAGGTCTATAAAATAATGAGGGACACAGATCAGCTAGATAGTTAACACCTTTTCCCAAAGATAGGGGAATCTAAAACTAGAGGGCATAGATTTAAGGTGAGAGGGGAGAGATACAAAAAGATAATTTTTTTCCCACGGAGGGTGGTAAGTGTTTGAAACAAGCTGCCAGAGGTAGTAGTAGAGGCAGGTACAATTTTGTCTTTTAAAAAGCCTTTAGACAGTTAAATGGACAAGATGGGGATAGCAACATATGGGCCAAAGCAGGCAATTGGCTCTAGCTTAAGAGTAAAAATTGGGTGGCATGGACAAGTTGGGCGAAAGGGCCTGTTTCCATGTTGTAAACCTCTATGACTCTATACCAATAGCCAGGAACCACAGCAAGAGTCCAACAATCATGGTGGCAATCTGAAACAGCTTCCATATTCTTTATGGCTCAACACCATAAAGTTAATGGACATCATGGAAATTTGGAGAAATATTTGCAGTGTTATTCTGACGCAATCAACTAATTTACACCCAACTTCCAACATCTTTAAAACCAAGTAAATGATTTGCATTTCGGTTATACAATTCATAGAGTCATACAGCATAGAAACAGGCTCCTTGGTCTACCATGTCTATGTCGACCATCAAATACGAATCTATACAAATCCCAATCCTTGGACCATAGCCTGCTATACCTTGGAAATTTGCATGCTTGTCCAGATACTTCTTAAATGTTGAGAGAGTTCCTGCCTCCTTGCTCCCCTCAGGCAGCATGTTCCATCTTTTCATCACTATCTGGATGAAAAAATTCTCCTCAAATTCCCTCTAAACTACTTACTCCTCGCTTTAAACCATGTCCTCTGGTCTTAGACACTTTTGTAATGGAGAAAAGATTCTTATGATCTATCCTATCAATGCCTCTCAATTTTGTGTATCTCTATCAAATCCTTCCTCAGCTTCAGGGAAAATAACCCAGCCAATCCAGTCTCTCCTCATAGCTGAAACATTCCATCCCAGGCAACATCCCAGTGAATCTTCTCTGCATCCTCTCCAGTGCAATCACATCCTTCCAACAGTGTGGCGACTAGGAACTGCACGATATATACCAATGGCCTAACCAATGCTTTATAAAGTTGAACCACCGCTCCTATATTCAATGCGCTAGCTAACAAAGACAAGCATTCCATATGCCTTCTTCACCACCATGTCTACCTGTGCTGCCCCCTTCAGGCATTTGTAGACTTGTACACCAAGGTCCCTTGGTTGTTCAATACTTCCCTGGTTCCTACTATTCATTGTGCATATCCTACCCTTATTAAACCTCTCAAACTGCATCACCTCATACTTATCAGGATTAAATTCTCTCTGCCATTGCTCTGCCCAATACACCAACTGATCAATGTAGTCTGTAGCCTCAGACTATCCTTCTCACTATCAACAACACCACCAATTTTCACATCATCTACAAACTTACTAATTAGAACTACATTCACATCCAAGTCATTAATATATATAACAATCAGCAAAGGTCCCAACTCCGATCCCTGTGGATCTGGTATTGTGAAAATTCTTACAGTGTACACCACTGATCACAGGCTTCCAATCACAAAAGCAATCCTCTACCATCACCCTTTGTTTCCTATTAACCAGGCAATTTTAGAACATAGAACATTACAGCGCAGTACAGACCCCTCGGCCCCCAATGTTGCGCCGACCAGTGGAACCAATCTAATGACTCTCTAACCGAAACTATTCCAATGTTATCCATATGCCTATCCACTGACCGTTTGAACGCCCATAAAATTGGTGAGTCCACAACTGCTGCAGGCAGGGCATTCCACGCCTTTACTACCCTCTGAGTAAAGAACCTACCTCTGACATCAGTTCTATAATTACCTTAATTTAAAGCTATGTCCCCTCATGTTAGCCATCACCATCTGAGGAAAAAGGCTCTCACTGTCCACCCTATTTAATCCTCTGATTATCTTGTATGCCTCAATTAGGTCACCTCTTAAACGTCTTCTCTCTAACGAAAATAACCTTAAGTCCCTCGGCCTTTCCTCATAAGACCTTCCCACCATACCAGGCAACATCCTGGTAAACCTCCTCTGCACCCTTTCCAATGCCTCCACATCTTTCTTCTAATGTGGCAACCAGAACTGTACGCAATATTTCAAGTGCGGCCGCACCAGAGTTTGTACAGTTGTAACATAGTCTCATGGCTCTGAAATTCAATCCCTTTACCTATAAAAACTAACGCACCATACACCTTCTTAACAACCTTACCAACCTAGATGCCAACTTTCAGGGAGCTGTGCGCATGTACACCGAGATCTCTCTGCTCGTCAACACTACTAAGAGTCCTTCCATTAGTCCTATATTCTGTACTCCTGTTACTCTTACCAAAGTGAATCACTTCACGCTTTTCTGTATTAAACTCCATTTCCCACCTCTCAGCCCAATTCTGCAGCTTATCTATGTCCCTATGTTTTGGATCCAATTTGTAATTTGCATTGGATCCCATGGCATCGAACCTTTTGGACCAGTCTTATTGAACCCCAATATTTTGTCTTTTCAAAAAATTCAACTAAATTAGTTAGACAGTATCTGCCACTGATAAATTCATTTGGAGTATCCCTGATCCAACTCCTGCCTTTCCAATCCTGACTCTCAAAATGTTTTCCAATATTTTCCCTACCATTGATGTTAGATTAACTGGCCTTTAATTACTTGGCTTGTCCTGGCTGCCCTTCTTGAATAAATGAGCTATCCTCCAGTCACCTGATACTTCACCAGTTCACACTTCACCTCAAATTGAGTTTTTGCCTTTATATGCCCTGTTTGTGAATAGGGCTCCAAAAGTTAGTGGATTTTGCTACCAAATAAACCTGTTGGACTTTAACCTGGTGTTGTGAGACTTCTTACTACGGTTATCCCAATCCAACGCCGGCATCTCCACATCATGACTTCTCCTGGGCCCGTGAAGATTTACATTTTTCCACCACGCCCCTGCAATCCTATAGTAGCCTGGATGCATCCTGACGCAGTCTGCTCTACACCAGAACTCTACTCTACACGGGAGAGATCAAATGCAGACTGAAGGAACAGTACCTCAGCTTCCGATTGGGTACTTTACAGCCTTCCAAACTAAGTTCAATAACTTCAGAGCATGAAATCTCCCCTCCACCCCATTTATTTTACTTAATTTCTTTTCATCTTATTCATCCATTTTTATTACTTTGTATTCTTATTTTCTTCCACTTCTAAAGTCTTACTTTCCATCTTGTTTCACCACCACCTACCCCAACCATCTCCACCCTTCCCCCCATCCCGCAGACCATCTGTCACATTCAATTAATGTCAACAAAATGAAGGAGATTGTCATCAACTTTAGGAAGCATAAAGGAAAACATGCTCCTGTCTACATCAATGGGAACAAAGTAGAAAGGGTTCAGTGCTTCAGGTTTTTGGGTATCCAGATCACCAACAACCTGTCCTGGTCCCCCCATGCTGACAATATAGTTAAGAAAGCCTACCAACACTTCTACTTTCTCAGGAGACTAAGGAAATTTGGCATGTCAGTTATGCCAAGCAAGATGGTAGAGGTGGACACGCTGGGAACATTTAAAACTTATCTGGATAGCCACATGAACAGACTGAGAATGAAGGGATACAAAGGAATAGTCTAGTTGGAAGCATGAGCGGCACAGGCTTGGAGGGCCGAAGGGCTTGTTTCCTGTGCTGTATGGTTCTTTGTTCTTTATGACTCTCACCAACTTTTACATATGCACCTTAGAAAATATTCTTTCTGATTGTATCACAGCTTGATACGGCTCCTGCTCTGCCCAAGACCATAAGGAACTACAAAAAATTGTGAATGTAGCCCAATCCATCACATAAACCAGCCTCCCATCCATTGACTCTGTCTACACTCCCCGTTGCCTTGGTAAAGCAGCCAGCATAATTAAAGACCCCACGCACCCAGACATTCACTCTTCCACTTTTTTCCATCAGGAAATAGATACAAAAGTCTGAGCTCACATACCAACTGACTCAAGAACAGCTTCTTCCCTACTGCTGTCAGACTTTTGAATGGACTTACTTTGCATTAAGTTTATCTTTTTCTACAGCCTTGCTATGACAGTAACATTACATTCGGCACTGACTCATGTCCTTGTCTATGAATGATATGTTTTGTCAGTATAGCACGCAAGAAACAAGTTAATACGTGACAATAATAAATCAAATCAAAATTTCTATACAATGCACCTTTTCTACACAACTGCCATTCACACATTCCAGTTTCTTAATGAATGCTCTCCATTATAATCACTGTTCACGCTCTCTTTGACTTTTTATTTATGCCATTCCTATCAATTACAGCAACCCCTTCTCCCCCAATGCCCGCCATCACAATAGTCTAAATCTTGTTTGATTTTCCTTGTTATCAGCTCTGACGAAGAGTCATCCTGACTTGAAACTTAAAAACTAGAAGCAGGAGGCCATTCAGCCCTTCAAGCCTGTGCTGCCATTTATTTTGATCATGGCTGATCATCAAATTCAATACCCTGATCCCCTCTTCTGCCTCATAATCCTCGATCCCTTTAGCCCCAAGAGCTATATTTAATTTCTTTTTGAAATCAGGTAATGTTTTGGCCTCAACTACATTCTGTGGTCGTGAATTCCACACATTCACCATTCTCTGGGTGAAGAAATTTCTCCTCACTTCATTGTGAAAGGTTTACCCCTTATCTTCAAGCATTGCCTCGATTGTCTCTGTACAACTGCTGAGATTGAGAGTTTACCTGGTTTGAATCAGAAGGTTAATCATTGGGAGCAGCAACTGAGGAGCCGGGGCTTCAGAGCGGGAATGGGTCAGACATTGAGTGTGGTGAGAAGGGGGAGGCAGGGGAGTCGGGGGAAGGAAGGGAGTGAGGAAGGAGGGTAGAGTGAGGGGGGAGAGGGGGAAGTGAGGGGGAAGGGATGTGAGTGAGGGGGAGGCGGAATTTCTCCCGGATCCGATTCATGAGTTAAAAACTCAAATCGGCAACCAGCTATATTGCCCGAACACCACGAGTACAAACCCGTCCCCACCACCTAAAGCTCCGCCCCCGCCGCCTCCATCCCCGCCCCCTCCAGCCCCGCCCCCGCCGCCTCCAGCCGCCCCCGCCGCCCCAGCTCCGCCCCCTCCGCCTCCATCCCCGCCCCCGCCGCCCCCATCCCCGCCCCCTCCACCTCCGTCCCGCCCCCGCCGCCTCCAGCCCCGCCCCCGCCGCCTCCAGCCCCGCCCCCTCCGCCCCCAGCTCCGCCCCCTCCGCCTCCATCCCCGCCCCGCCGCCCCCATCCCCGCCCCTCCACCTCCATCCCCGCCCCGCCCGCCCCCAGCTCCGCCCCCGCCGCCATCAGCTCCGCCCCCGCTCCGCCCCGTCATCCCCAGCTCCGCCCGTCATCCCCAGATCTGACACCTCCAGTCCCGCCCCCTCCAGCCCGGCCCCCCCCTACTCCCCGCCCCGCTTTCTCAGTAACCCCGCCCCGCCAGCTCCAGCCCCGCCTACTCCATAACGGTGTCCCCTTCCTCGCCGTGCCCCTTCTCTCAGCACGCTCCGCCCCTACTCTGACCACGCCCTCTTGGGGCGGAGTTTCCCAAAACTGATTTTCCGAATGTGCGGTGGAATCGGAGCGGAGCCGGTAAGAGACCCGGTGGGGGGAGTGGGCTCAGGGTGAAGACTGTGGAAGTCGTTGTTAAAGTCTGCCTCAGGAACTGATGGGAAATTCCTGAAGCGACAGCAGCGCCAACAGAAAGAACAATAAAGCACGGGAACCGCTCTTCGGCCGTTCAAGACTGCACTGGACTATTCGTTTGTATCCCTCTATTCCCAGCCTGTTCATGTGGTTATCTAGATAAGTCTTAAATGATCCTAGCGTGTTTGTCTCAACCATCTTGTTTGGCAGTGCCATCCAGGCCTCCACCACCCTCTGTGTAAAATACGTCCCCTGCAATTCTGTATTGAACCTTGCCCACCACCCCCCCATTCCTTACCTTGAACCTGTGACCCCTTGTGTTTGTCATTTCTAACTTGGGAAAAAGCTTCCAACTGTTCAACTGATCTATGTCCTTCATAATTTTATAAACTTCTATAACACCGCCTCTCAACCTCTGTCTTTCCAGGGATATCAATCCTGGTTTTCTCGATCTCACCACAGAGCTAGTAGAAATTTCACAGACTCAACCTGGAGGGGGGCAGCGGGGTGGTGAATGTGAGGGAGAGGTAGTGGGGGGGTGAATGTGAGGGAGAAGGGGTAAGTGGGAGGGAACGTGGGGGAGGGGGCAGCGGGAGGGAACGTGGGGGAGGGGGCGGGAGGGAACGGGAGGGGGCAGCGGGAGGGAACGGGGGGGAGGGGGCAGCGGGAGGGAACGTGGGGGAGAATGGGAGGGGTGGGGGAGAAGGGGTCCGTGGGAGGGAACGTAGGGAGGGGGGGTGGCGGGAGGGAACGTGGGGGAGGGGGGGGCGGGAGGGAACGTGGGGAGGGGGGCGGCGGAACGTGGGAGGGGGGAGGGAACGTGGGGGAGGGGGGGCGGCGGGAGGGGTGGGGAGGGGGGCGGCAGGAGGGAACGTGGGGAGGGGGGAGGGAAACGTAGGGGAGGGGGGGCGGCGGGAGGAACGGGGGGGGGGGCGGCGGGAGGGAACGTGGGGGAGGGGGGCGGCGGGACGGAATGTGGGGGGCAACAGGAGGGAACGTGGGGGAGGAGAGCAGCAGGGGGAATGTGGGGGAGGGGGCAGCAGAAGGGAACGTGAGGAAAGGGCATTGGGGGGAATGTGAGGGGGGGCAGGGGAGGGGTTAGAGGAGAGAAGGAGGATCAGTGGGTGGAGGGAAGGGAAGCTAAGGGGAGAGGGTAGTGGGGGAAAAGGGGGGCAAGGGTTGGGAAGTGGACAGGAGATTGGAGAGGGGAAAAGGGCTAGGGTTAGGGGAGGGTGAGAGTGGGGATGGGGAGAGAGTGGACAGTAGGGAGGGTGGAGGCAGTGAAGGTGGGGGATGCTAGTGGGGAAGGAAGGAAGATGGCAGTGAGGGAGGGGGATGAAGGGGAAGTGGGGGAGAAGGGATTGGGTGTTGGTGGGATGGGGGGAGTGGCGACGGAGGGTTTGTGGTGGGTGGAGGGTCAGCGGGGAGGGTGTTGATGGGGAGGAGTTTGGGAGGTGTATTGGGGTTGGGGGTGTCTGGGAGGGGATGGTGGGGGCGTGGAAGGAGGTGGGGAGGGGTGTGGCGGAGAGGGGAGTGGCGGAGAGGGGAGTGGGGGTATGGCATGGAGAGGAGGTGGGATGGTGTGGATGGCAGGGGTGTGGTGGGGGGTGGTGTACTGGGGGAGGGGAGAGCAGTCAGGGGAGGTAGCAGGGAGGGGCGTGATGGGGAAGGGGGCGGGGACAGGGATTGATGGGGGAGAGGGTGAGTGGAGGAGCGACAGTGGTGAGTTGATTCGGGGGAGTAAGGGGGCTTTGGAGGTTAGGGAGGGGGTAATGGGGGAGAGGGGATGGTGATTGAGTTAAAGTTTGATGTAGAATTTAAACATCTTAGTCAAAACAGTGTTTGTTCTTTTAAAAAAATTCCATCAGAAAGTCATAAATTTTAAGATGCTCCTAAAACGATATAAAACCAATTTTTAGATCTTTAAACCTCATCAGTTATAACCTTGCCACATGAATTAGTGTTGTAAATAGCCAATATAATCAAAGGCTCTAAAGAAGAGTCATACAGACAAGAAACATTGGCTCTCTTTCTCTCTCAACAAGGAGATTAAAAATGAGGTGCACTGAAATTTAAAATAATTAGGGTTAAGCATTTATGTGCTCCCAGATTGGGCACAGAACAAACCAGGTGTGGGGAAAAGTTCCTTCTGTGATGTCTTTAATGTAGAAATTGTTTCTGAGGTGCGTGTTGCAAAAATAAATAAAAGGGATGAAGACTGTACCGTACTCTGTTTCTGTTACTGTAGATCGGCAGCTATTTTTCCTGTGCCACGGTTTTTTAACTGCTACTTTTGGAATTGTCAGTTTGTCTTGGTGAGTTCCTGCTAGATGTGTCGATACATGCAGAAAAGAGGCTGTGTGCTCAATGATCACTATCAAAAGGGCTTGGTCTCTTTTGCAATAAGGACTCTGATGTTATTGCACAATTGGCCTATTTGTGAATTATTCCACTCTAATTCTCCGAACAGTTGAAGGTGTCAACTTTATGTTGAAAGTAACTTCAATGTGAAGCCTGGGAATAATTTAGAACTGAACTCAAAAATCTAGTAAGAAGTCTCACAACACCAGGTTAAAGTCCAACAGGTTTATTTGGCAACACAAGCTTTTGGAGTCTCGCTCCTTCATCAGATGAGTGAGGACTTGTGTTCACAAACAGAGCACATACAGACACAAACTCAACTCACAAAATAATGGTTGGAATGTGAGTCTTTACAGCACGTCATTGATGAAGATGAACATCTTGCCAAGGCCATCCCCGCACCCTCATTCTTGCTATAAAACAAACGCACAACCTCAAACAGACCGTTGTCTTCAGCAAATTACCCAGCGTTCAGAACAGTGACCATGACACCACAACCCTGCCACGGCAACCTCTGAATGATGCGCCGGATCATTGACAAGGATGCCATCATCTCATATGAGAATACATACTCTTGTGACTCCACCAATGTTGTCTACCTGATATATTGCAGAAAAGGATGTCCTGAGGCATGGTACATTGAGCAGACCGTGCATATGCTATGACAACAGAAGAATGAACATCACTCAACAATCACCAGGCAGGAGTGTTCTCTTCCTGTTGGTGAATATTTCAGCAGTCACAAGCATTCAGCCTCTGATCTTCGGATAGGCATTCTCCAAGGCAGCCTTCACGACACATGATGACGTAGAATCGCTGAACAGAGACTGATAGCCAAGTTCCATACACACGAAGACGACCTTAATTGGGATTTTGGGTTCATGTCACTCTATCTGTAACCCCACGACTTGCCTGGGCTTGCAAAATCTCACAATACACACCTCTTTAACCTGTGCTTGGTCTCCTCTCCACTCACATTATCTGTGTCTTTAAGGCTTGATTACCTGTAAAGACTCACTTTCTAACCATTATCTTGTAAATTGACTTTGTGTCTGTATATGCCCTGTTTATGAACACAAGTCCTCACTCACCTGATGAAGTGAGACTCCAAAAGCTTGTGCTGTCAAATAAATTTGTTGGACTAAAATATGGTGTTGTGAGATCTCTTACTGTGCTTACCTCAGTCCGACACCAGCAGCTCCACATCATCTTAAAAATTTAAACAGGACTATTTCCAAATTAACTTCTGAAAATGAATCAGCACTTGCCTAGAATGTATTATTTACAATGCTGTCACTAGCGACTGATGCACACCTATTGATATGGACAATCCAGAGGGGCTAACAGAAAGTGCTGCAAGTGAGGAAAGGCTGGCACAATGGTTCAATCATCAGCCCTGCTCCAACCACCACAAATGTCTTCATTTGTGCCAGGTAATGTTTTCCACAGTGCTGGCTAGATACCAGTTTTGTAAATGTACTGGAACAGCTTGTTTAGTTCACTACTTGACAATTTTTCACTACTATTGTTGTCTTCTTGAAATCAAACAATGTTTTGGCCTTAATTACATTCTGTGATAGTGAATTCCATATATTCACTACCCTCTGGATGAAGAAATTTCTCCTCATCTCAGTTCTGACTATGATTCCTGGTTCTCGACTCTCCCACTATCAAGAACATTCTTTCTGAATCTACGCTGTGTAACTCTGTCAGAATTTTATAAGTTTCTATGAGATCCATTCTCACTCTTCTAAACTCCAGTGAATATCTCCTAACAGACTTAGTCTCTCCTTGTCTGACAGACCTCCTACCCCAGGAATCAGTCTGGTAAACCTTAGCTGTACTCACTCTATAGCAAGGACATCCTTCCTCAGATAAGGACACCAGAACTGCACACAGTACTCCAAGTGTGGCCTCACCAATACCCAATACAGTTGCAGCAAAACATCCCTATTCCTATACTCAAATCCTCTTGCTATGAAGGCCAACATACCATTTGCCTTTTTTACTGCCTGCTGTAGCTATGCGTCTACTTTCAGAACTGATGCATGATGATTCCAAGGTCTTGCTGAATATCCACCTCTCTCAATTTATACCCAAACTGGCTTCCTATTATTGCTACCAAAATGGATAACCTCACATTTATCCATATTGTATAGAATCTGCCATGCAGATGCCCACATACTCAGTATGTCCAAATCACACTGAAGCATCTCTGCATCCTCCTCACTGTTCCCCCTCCCACCCAACTTTGTATCATCTGCAAATTTGGAGGTATTTCAATTTCCTGTTCCAAATCGTTAATATATAATGTGAATCTGTGAGGAAAATGCACAATGCCTTCAAATGGATGCCGACAGATTAGGTTAATGGACAATAAGGTGGCTATTGACAATACTTATCCAAGGAAGAATATATGGATTGTAGTGAGGGTTTACGAGATTGATTTCTGGCCTATCCAAGAAGACAAGTTGAGTCGAATGGCCTATGCTCAAGTTTTTGAGGGGATTTCCTCCTTGAGAGACTTTGATATCTCTGTCGGGAGCTTGGAGCTGGAATCTTGTGATCAGACCCTCTGACCACCTCAGACGAAGACCTGAGCCATTTTTCCAGTTAGAGCTTGGAAATCATTGGAATTCTCCACTCCATGTGGGCATTCAGTATATTCTTAGTAGGTTTTTGAATTTTAATGGAACCAAGGGATTTGGGGATGAGGTTGTTATATGGATTATGGTGAAGAATATCCAGGATTGTAGCGATGGTGGAGCAAACACAAGCAGCTGTATGGCTGAGGGAGCAGAGATATAGGCACAGATGTCAAAGAGTCATTGAATCAATGCAGTGCAGAAGGAGGCCATTCAGTGTTTCAAGTCTACATTGACTCTCCAACAAAACATCCCACCCAGGCCCTATCTCCATAACCATATGCATTTACTTCATTAATCCCCGTTACCTACACATCTTGGGCCATTAAGGGACAATATAGCACGGCCTAAACAGAACATCCTGGGTAAATGTGTGGAGTTTATACATTTTCCCCATGTCTGCATGGGTTTCTTTCCAGGTACTCCAGTTTCCTCCCACAGTCCAAAGGTATGTGAGTTAGGTTCATTGGCCATGCCAAATTGTTCCTTAGTGTCAGAGGGATTAGTAGAGTAAATGCATGGGGATAGGGTCTGGGTAGGATTGTTATCAGTGCAAGCTCAGTAGGCTGAATGGACTTTTTCTGCACTGTAGATAATCTATGATGTTTGGACAATGGGAGGAAACTGGGGCACCCCCAAAAAATCTATGCAAACATGGGGAGAATGTGCAAATTCCACACAGTCACTCAAGGCTGGAATTGAACCTGGGTCCCTAATGCTGTCAGACAGCTGTGCTAATCACTGTGGCACCATGCACTTTTATTAAATTGTATTCAGGCTAGAGTGGATTCACTAACTAATTAAAACAGAAAATGTAGCAAATACACAGAGGATCTGGCAGTGTCTGTGTTGGGGAAATGGAGTTAGTGTTTTGGGTTGATTCCTTTTCATCAGAAAAATGATTAACTGAATAAATTCTGATAAAAGCTGACCATCCTGGAACATAAACTGTTTCTCTCTCATGACAATACTATATTCATTTATTTTATGCTTTAGGAATCAGGGTTTTGTTACAAACAGTTGGTTTGTCTGGAAGGAATATAGCAGATGCTGGAAAGCAGGATAATTATTCAGATTAGGCATGTAATTGTTTATTTCATAGAAGGTTTGATGATTTTTTTTAACCAAAGAAGAGGACTTTAGGATGTTTCCTCAATTAAAGTAATGGAAAAGTGAGTTAAGGAGATAGGGTCATATGTCATGTGACACAATGGGAGGACCCACGGTTTGTAGCTGAGAAAAACTCCTTTCTGAGTTCAATTATTGGTGAGAGCTGTGTAAAGATAGAAGCACTTTGCTGTTTGCAAACTCTGTAAGCTCTATACTGTTAACAAAGGTTAAAACAAGTATGCCTGGATTTGCTAACAATTTTTAAAGTGGGGTTTGTCTGTAAGAGAAATATTTCTTTATTGGAACTAAATAGTAATAAGTTGAGTTGTTTATTTTCATATTTAAGATCGTTCAACACTTAAGAGTTAAACTCTTTCATTTTGTTGGTTATATTTTAACTGTTATAAATAAAGCTTACTTTGATTTAATAAGATCCCTAATTTGTCTTGGGGCAAAGCATTCTTTCCTCACATTGATCCCAAAATAGAAAAATTGGTGGGGTCTACTCTAACTTGGGATGAGATATATACCTTAAGGTTTCTGATTTAGCACCCTAATATTCTTCACAAATGCTGCCTGATTTGCTGAGTTTTTCCAGCATTTTCTGTTTTTATTTCAGATCTCCAGTGTCTACAGGATTTTTGTTTGTATTTTCACCTGAGTGAATTTGTTAATGCTGCTTCTACACTCTAATCAGCAGTGATTGGACACAATTGTGATGCATAATTGGAATTTGAATTCTAGAATGAATGTCCAGTTTTGGAACTCATTTGTAGTTTTTTCTGTAGTAAACAAGTAATTGAGTGGAATCACCACAAAAGGCATTTGTGCAGCGAGTGAAATGCTGACACTCCCGTAACTGCAGCAGGTTAGACTGTTTAAAAAAAAAGTTAGTGCTGGTTAAAAAAGCCAAAATATTAAATTGTTTGCAAAAATTGACTCAGCTTGCTGTTGACCAGTGTTCGGAACTGTTAATTATTGTGACAGGAAATGTTAAATGAACAGTCAAATCAAGTATTTACAGCTTTTAAAGAAAATTTGATTGAAGAAGTGAGCTTCATAAAGAGTTTGGTGAAATGTCGGGCTATAAACTTGAAAGGGGTGTTCAAAATTATGTAGGCTTCTGATAGAGTAAATAAAGAGAAATAATTTCCACTGATGGAAGTGATGTTTAAGATACTTGGTTAAAAAGAACCAAGATGAGGTGAGAATAAATTTATGTACATAGTAAGCTATGGTCAGGAATGCGCTACCTGAGTAGTGGTAGGAAATTCAAGAATAAAATTTCAAAAGCAATTGGATAAATACTGAAAAAGAGAAATTGCAGGAATGTTGGGAAAGGGCAGAGGTCAGACACGATGGACCAGGAGGTGGCTTCTGTTCAGTAACTTCCAATAAATATCTGCATGAAAGTTTGACTTATCATAGGATTTGTAGAACAGAGAGTCAATAATGTTGAAAAGATAGTTGTGTAAGGGGCATTTTGGGTCCTTAGTCAGCCCAATTGCTTATTTGGCATTGACTGTGTCGTTGAAGGTAAGGAACATCTTTATGGAAAATTCTGGTTTTAAAATTATACATCCAGAACAATTTTTATTCTTTACTGAGATGTAGACATTGCTGGCAAGGCCAGCATTTGTTGCTCATCCTTAATTAACCCTAGAGCCTGAAACAGTGAATATCAGGAGGCAAGTTAATTGTCAAGTCTATCTTTTTGTCAAAATATAAGCATTAAGTACTTATTTTAGTTTTGCTAAAATACCTTCCCCAACTGCAGCAACTCATTTTCTTGTAGCAGAAAGGGAAAATAATGTTTCCAAAAGCTACATTACCTGTCCAGTGCAGGGTTAAGAGCATTTCCTCAGGGCTGGAGGGGAAGGATCCAGTTGCCATGATATGTGTGTGTACCAGTAACATAGGTAGGTCTAAGAAAGAAGTTTTGGTGAAGAAGATTGAGTAGCTAGGGGCTAAATTTAAAAAGCAGCTCTACAATAGATAATCTCTGGATTTATGAGCTGAACCACAAGAGATTGGCATTAGAGTATATAAGACCAGAGACATTAATCGCATGGCTGAAAGATTGGTGTGGGAGAAATGGGTTTCAATTCATTAGCCACTTAAGTCAATACTGGTGGGGAAAGGGAGCTGCCTCTGTGTTAGAGGAGCCAATGTTGTGGTGATTCATTTACCAAGAGCTGAACTGAGATTTTTTTTAAACTAAATCGTTGGGGAGGGGGTTTGGTAGGGTGGGTTGGGGAGGAAAGAGGGTTCAAATGAGGGGAATTTAGCAAGTTAGAGATGTAGTGGAAGAGACTTAAGGAGATATTTTATTTACACTCAGCAAAGATTCATTCTATTGAGGCAGACACTTTGAAGGATGCATCAGTGTAGCTAACTAAGGAAGTTAAAGATAGTAACAAATTGGAAAAAAAAACTGTATAGTTCTGTGTGGATGAGGCATGGGACAGAAAATTGGACAGAATTTAATAAACAGCAAAGGGAGAAGTTAAGAGTAAAGGAATAAGCTAGGTATAAATATAACAGTAAAGGGCATCTACAAGTAGTTAAAGTAAACATTGATCTTTTGAGAGTGAGAATGGGGAAGTAATAAGTTCACTGTGGATGAATTGAACAGACATTTTGTCTGTCTTTGCTGTAAAGAATACAAATAACATCCCAGAAATGATTGTGAATCAGGAGGTGAAAGGGAGGAAGGAATTTAAAACCATTCCAATCACCAGGGAAAGGAAATGGCTGCTGCAATAGTAGATACATTAGTTTTCATTTTCCAAAATTTCTGAGATTCAGAAAAGATCCCATCAGATTGGGATAGAATGGCAATGTTTGGGTTGCTTAGCTGAGTTCCATGAGGATTGGGCTTAAACTATTTGTAGTGGTGTCATTGGATGAGAAGCTTGAGTAGGTTCCCTATCTAACTGCAGCTGGTTTCTAATTTAATGAGTAATTAACTACTTATTAACCAATTAGGCAGGGTTTTTTTGAGTTAACCGGCAGCTCTGACAAAGGGTCATTAAGACTCAAAACATTGACTCTATACTCTCATCATAGACTCTGTCAGACATGATAAGATTTTCCAGCATTTTCTGTTTGTTTCAGATTCCAGCATCTGCAGGATTTTGTTTTTATACAAGATACTTGTCCTGTTTCATTGCAGGATTTTGTAACACCAGGATGGCCACTCTTCAACTTTGCTCAAAGCTCTCCAAATTTGGGCTCCAGACCCTGACCACTGGTGTCCGGGAATTCTCCATTTCCTCAAACTGGGCATCCAAAAGTCACTACGATGTTTTAGTGGTTGGAGGTGGAGCTGGGGGCATCACCATGAGTGCTCGGATGAAGAGACAAGTGGGAGCCAAAAATATAGCCATCATTGAGCCAAATGAGGTAAGAGACTCACTTACTCAGGAAATAGTAGAAAGTTTTTAAATGTTTTGTGGGGGGAATGGGGGAGGCTTGCAGGAAGAGTTAGGCAGCTCAAGACACGGGTGAACGATAGTGCAGCAATTAATAATTGTGTATACTCTAGGAGCCGGAATCAAGTGAATGTAAATATCTTGGTGGCTCATGGTTGGAAGAGATTACAGAAATAAAGACTGACAATCCCCAACCCTCCCAAATTGACAGTCCCACAAAATAAACATTTCTCTTCTGTACCCTCCCAAAAAGATACTCGTGTCGCTACTGTGGTCAGATGTTGTGTGAAAAGATGTGGCCATTCCCCCGAGCTTGTGTTCACTGCTCGCTATCACTGTGTTACTGGAGGCAGTAGAGGATCTGGATTGGGGGTGGAGGGTATGAGTGGGCTACTCTGTTCTTGCCTAAGCTACTGCTGCTCTCTTGGATCCGACCAACCTCCCCAGAAACAAATACCCCCATCCCTGGTTTAGTGTCACATGATTGTGGTGACATTCAGAGACATTTGGGAGATTTTCCTCCCTTCTATGCTGGAGGTATGAAGAGCCACATCTATTAAGTAAATCTGTACTAACTGGTTCAATAATCCTCCATGTGGCAATCTGTCCATTCTTTAATCTTTATTGTTAAAGTCAGCTGACCATCTTGATATACAACACCCTTCGTAGCCACTGTTTGAGATGGAAGAAAATTTTCCATGGCTATGGTGGCCTGTTTGATCCCGAGTTGAGTTTCTGATTCCGAAACAAAGACTTTATTTTTACCTGTAATGTCTCTGCTGTTTTCTCAGCTCATTGGCTGCTGAATCCCTCATTCGAGCCAGTCTCAGCTATTCCAATCATCCTGGGCTAGTTTCTCATCTCCATGCTCTTCTAACTTTGGTACTCGTTTAAAACTCTGCTTCATGGCACTTCACCCACGTTGTCTCATTGTCCATCTAACTTGAGCTCAGTATCCTATACTGCTTCCTAGTCCAGCAATACCTCAACATCTCTCCTTTTGAGTTAATCCTTTTCGTAGCTTTGGCCTGTCACTGTCTGTAACCCCCAACCCCAGATCTACCCTTTAGTATAAAACATAGAAACAGCACAGCACAGGAACAGGCTGTGTTGATATTATGCCAAACATGATGCTGAATGAACCTAAACCCTTCTCTCTGCCCTTGGTCCATATCCCTCTATTCCTTACATATTCATGTGCTTATCTAAAAGCCTCTTAAACACTCCTATTATATCTGCCTCCAACACCACCCCGGCAGCATGTTCCTGTCCCTGAGTTAAAAGAAACTTGTCCCTCACATCTTGTTTCAATTTCCCCCTCTTACTTTAAGTGGGTGTCCCCTATTAATAGACATTTCAGCTCTGGGAAGAAGATTCAAACTATTTTTGTAGCCACCTTTTCCTACCTAGGGATATCCTCACTATCTCTGTAGTTGTCTCCTCCTACCCAACTGAGTTCCTCTGTCTTGTCTTCTCCTGTATCATTCTCAACCAGGGATGGCTCTGCCTGAAGCTTTTTAAAATCATTTTGATTTAATTTGATTTGTTATACACGTATGAAGTGAAAAGTATTGTTTTTTTGCACTATACAGACAAAGCATACCATTTATAGAGAACGAAAGGAGAGAGCGTGCAGAATGTAGTGTTACAGGTTAGGGTGTAGTGAAAGATCAACTTAATGCAAGGTAAGTCCATTCAAAAGTCTAATGGCAGCAGTGAAGAAGCTGTTCGAGTCGGTTGGTACGTGACCTCAGACTTTTCTATCATTTTCCTGATAGGGAAAAAGGTGGAATAGAGAATGTCCGGGGTGTGTGGGATCCTTAATTATGCTGGCTGCTTTGTCAAGGCAGTGGGAAATGTAGACAGAGTCAATGGATGGGAGGCTGGTTTGCGTGATGGATTGGGCTATATTCACAACCTTTTGTAGGTTCTTTGGTCTTGAGCACAGTAGGGGCCATACCAGTGATACAATCAGAATGAATGCTTTCTGTGGTGCATCTGTAAAAGCTTATGAGAATCATAACTCGCATGCCGAATTTCCTTACTCTTCTGAGAAAGTAGGGCTTTTTAACTATAGTGTCAGCATGGGTGGACCAGGCCAGGTTGTGGGTGATCTAGTTACCTAAAAACTTGAAGCTTTTGACCATTTCTACTTCATCACCATTGATGTAGACAGGGGCATGCCCTCCACCACACTTCCTAAAGTTGATGACAATGTCCTTTGTTTTGTTGACATTGAGGGAGAGGTTATTACCATTGCACCAGTTCACCAGATTTGCTATCTCATCCCTGTACTCTATCTCATTATTTTTGGGATCTGACTCACTATAGTAATGTCACCAGCAAACTTGAAAATCGAGTTGGAGGGGAAATTTGACCACAGTCAAGGAGTTTGGTGAGAGGCTGAGAGTGTAGCCTTGTGGGACAAAGGTGTTGAGGATGATTGTGGAGGAGGTGTCGTTGCCTGTCCTTATTGATTGTGGTCTGCGCTTAGGAAGTTCAGGATCCAGCAATAGAGGGAGAAGCCTCTGGGATATGGCTGTTACTTGTTAGGCCAGCATTTGTTGCCCATCCCAAGTTGTCCTTGAGAAGGTGGTGGTGAGCTGCCTTCTTGAACCGCTGCAGTCCATGAGGTGTAGGTACACCTACAGTGCTGTTAAGAATGTGTTCCAAGATTTGACTCGGTAATAGTGAAGGAATGGTGATATATTTCCGCTTTGGGATGGTGAGTGGCTTGAAGCAGAACGTGTAGCTGCTGCCCTCGTCTTCTGGATGGCAGTGGTTATAAGTTTGGAAAGTGCTGTTTAACGAACCTTGATAAGTTCCTGCAGTGCATTGTGTAACTATTACACAATACTGCTGCTGGCATCCCATCCACAAACATTCACTCCCTTCAACAAAGATGCCCAATCAAGAGAGCTGCTTTGTCCTGTATGGTGTTGAGTTTCTTGAATGTTGGAGCTATACTCTAATATAATGGAGAATATTCCATCATATTCCTGACTTCTACCTTTAAATGGGGGACAGGTTTTGGGAGTCGGGAGGTGAGTTACTTGTCATAGAATTCCCAGACTCAGCTGCTTTTGTGGCCACAATATTTAGTTCACTTCAGTTCAGTTCAGTTTCTGGCCAACGGTATCTTCCAGGCTGTTGATAATGGGAGTTCGATGACGGTAATGCCATTGATTGTCTAGGAGTGGTGGTTAGATGTTATCTTGTTGGAGATGGTCATTGTCTGGCATGTCACCTTTATGGTTTCTTCTTTCAGAGATGATCTTGGGAAGTATTTTCTCTTTACTAGCGACTGTAACCTGATTGCAAGAGTGATCTTTTATTCTATTTCTGTTCCTGTTCATAAAACCAGGGTTCCCTATTTGGAGAGAGCAGCTGGCAGAAGGATTCATTAACAACGCTCGCTGCTTTGTGGAGGTTCTAGGACTGGTTTACTGCTGTCTGCAAAGCTTATCTCACTGCTTTAGTGTAAACTCTGTCATGGAGTTTTGTAAACATTGCTTAGAGAGTTTATTGTTGGTAATTTTGAGCAAAGTGACTTCAGTAACATGAGGGAGTGGCAAAAGTCTCAATGTGGATTAGACCAATGATATTTCTGCAGGTGCTTTGGAAACCACTCTGAATTTCATTCCAATATTCAAATATGTTTATGTACCATTGCCCATTCATTTAGGGTGATTTATTTCCTAGTGGGAGTGGTCATATAAAAGGAGCACCATGTCAAAGGTTTTTAAGATATTTTGCTTTAATTTTTTATCGTTCTGTTTATTGACTGTCTTTCAGAACCATTACTATCAGCCCATGTGGACTTTGGTAGGAGCTGGAGTGAAACCACTGAACAAATCAAGACGGTCAACAGCAAGTGTCATCCCCCCAGGTGTCACATGGATCAAATCCAGTGTTCAGGAGTTTGATCCAGACAAGAATCTTGTTCAGACTGATGATGGGAAAGAGGTGAGAGTGTGTCTGTGTGCATGTGTTTGTTTTGAATTATTTTGAGGTACGGGTGTCTCTGACCAAGCCAACATTTATTGCCCATCCCTAGTTGTCCTTGAGATGATGGTGGTGCGCTGCTGCAGTCCATGAGATGTAGATACACTTACTGTTAGGCAGGGAGTTCCAGGATTTTGATCCAGCAATATATTTCCAAATCAGGATGGTGAGTGACTTGGAGGGAAACTTGCAGATGAAGGTATTCCCAGGTATTTGTTGCCCTGTTGATCTATGTGGGAGCAGTTGTGGGTTTGGAAAGTGCTACCAGAGTAACCTTGTAGATGGTACACAGAGCTGCTACTGTGCATTGGTGGTGAAGAATTAAATGTTTATGGATGCAGTGCCAATCAAGTGGGGCTGCCTTGTCCTGAATGGTGTTGAGCTTCTTGAGTGGTGTTGGAGCTGCCTTGCAAGTGTAGAATATTCCATCATATTCCTGACTTGTGTAGATGGTGGACAGACTTTGGGGAGTCAGGAGGTGAGTTACTCTCTGCAGAATTCCCAGCCTCTGACCTTTTCTTGTAGTCATGATGTGGTGATGCCAATGTTAGATTGGGGTAAACACAGTATGAAGTCTCACAACACCAGGTTAAAATCCAACAGGTTTATTTGTAGCAAATGCCACTAACTTTCGAAACTGGCTGTTCCTTTGTCAGGTAGGTGGGAGTTCTGACTACAACTGCGAGTTTCCAGATGCAATTTTGTAAACTATTCGCTTCATCCTGGACCACAAAGTCTTCAACTTCAACAATCTGTTCTTTATCCAGAAACAAAGAACAGCCACGGGGACCAAATTCACGCCTCAATATGCCAACAAGTTGGTGCACGGATTCAAACAAGACTTCTTCACAGCACAGAACTTTCAACTGATCTTATACACAAGATACATCAATGACATTTTCTTCCTTTGGACTCGTGGTGAACAGTCACAAACAACTATTTAATAACATTAACAAGCTCCATCCCACCATCAAACTCACCATGGACTACTGTCTGTAATTTGTTACATTCTTGGACATGCATCTCTATTAAGGACGGTCACCTCAGCACCTCATTATACTGCAAGCTCACGGATAACCTCACGATGCTCTACTTCTCCAGCTTCCACCCAAAACACGTTAAAGAAGCCATCTGCTACAGATAAACACTTCATAGATATAGGATCTGCTCAGATGAGGAGGATCGCAACAGACATCTTCAGACGCTGAAAGATGTCATCAAAAGAACAGGATATGATGCTCTTCTCATCAATTGATGGTTTCGACACGCCACAACCAAAAACCGCACTGACCTCAGAGGAGAAATATTGGACAAGGTGGACAGAGTACCCTTTGTCCAATACTTCTCTGCAGTAGAGAGGCTACAACATCATCTCCCGGAGCATTCAACATGTCTTTGAAGGAGAACATCTCGCCAAGGCCATCCCCACACCCCCCATTTCTTGCCTTCAAACAACTGCACAATCTCAAACAGATCATTGTCTGCAGCAAACTATGCAGCCTTCAGGAGACCAGTGACAACAGCACCACACAACCAAGCCACAGCAACGTCTGCAAGATGTGTTGGATTGTCGACACAGATGCCATAATCTCACGTGAGAACATCATCCACCAGGTATAAAGTAGATATTCTTGCAATTTGGTCAACGTTGTCTACCTGATGCACCAAAGGAAAGGATGTCTTGAGGCATAGTACATTGGGGAGACCATGCTATGACAACGGATGAATGAACACCACCCAACAATCATCAGGCAAGAGTGTCCTTTCCCTGTTGAGGAACACTTCAGTGGTCATGGGTATTCGGGCTCTGATCTTCGGGTGAGCGTTCTCCAAGGCGACCTTCACAATACACCAACAGTGCAAAATTGCTGAGTGGAGAGTGATAGCCAAGTTCCACACACGAGGATGGCCTCAACTGGGATCTTGGGTTCATGTCACACTATCTGTAACTCCCACAGCTTGCCTGGACTTGCAGAATCTCACTAACTTTCCTGTTAGGAAACAATACATGTGTTTTTAACCTGTCCACTCATGTTGTTTGTACCTTTTTAAGACTTCTTTATCTGTAAAGGCTCACATTCCAATCATTATTCATGTAAATTGAGTTTGTCTTTAGATGCCCTGTTTGTGATCAGAACTCCCACCCACCTGACGAAAGAACAACTAGTTCCGAAAGCTAGTAGCATTTCCTACGAATAAACCTGTTGGAATTTAACCTGCTGGTATTGTGGGACTTCTTTTCTTGTCAGTGTTTATATGGCTAGTCCAACTCAGTTTCTGGTCAATGGTAGCCCCCAGGATATTGATAGTGAAGGATTCAATTCAATGGTAATGCCATTGAAGTTATCATTGGCTCCTCTGTTGGAGAAGGTCATTGCCTGGCACTTGTGTAGCACAAATGTTAGTTGCCACATAAAAGCCCAAGCCTGGGTGTTGGTATATGTCTGTGTGTGCATATATTTATGTTCATTTTCTGGCAGGACTTGTACTGTTTAAATGACTCATGTCAGTAAGAGTCAGTGTATTAATTCATTATTTTTCTTTTAATTTTATATTAGATCTCATACAAATACCTGATTGTTGCTTTGGGATTGCAGCTTCACTATGATAAGGTAATTGATATTCCTAGTCCATCTTTGCAAGCTTGGGGTTTCCCTGTGACTACTTGTGTATGGATATCCACATTTTCAGGGTTTATACGTTAGTTTATCACTCGCACTTTGATATAGTAAATCACTGATTTGTAATCACAGCTCAGTGTCTGGTTCCTCAACTGAAGAATCTTGTTTCTGACTACTTACTTTGTGGAGGAATCGATCATAGCAATTCAGACTTCTGTTTTAATGCACGTGTGTGGATACTGGAACTTGCTGGCACTGCCACTCTATACCAGCAAATATGGGCAGCTTTGCCCTTGGTAATATAATAAAACTCTCACACCTCCCATTCTTTTCTCTCTCATTTTGTACCCCTCCCCTCCTCTCGCCCAGTCACCAGTTCACTGTTTCTCCCAGGCTATTCTCTGTTGGTCTTGCATTCAGCAAATGGGCACCAGATGTTAAACGTTGTCCTGTTGGTTATTTCTTTCACGTCACCTCACCATTGTGACTTCTGACCTGTGAGGTTGAAGGATGATAGCCAATAGAATAACAGATTTATGAAGTTGTCGAACTTGGTTGCATATTGAGCTGTGAATTGGATCATGTGAGAGTGTGATTTGTCATATCTGACAAATCTGTTAGCGTTCTTTGAGAAGGTAACAAAGAAGTTAAATAAAGGAAAACCAGTGGACATGATTTTATTTAGATTTTTAGAAGGCCTTTGACAAGGTGCCGTGTAGGAGACTGTTAAATAAGAGTCCATGGTATAAAGGGTAAAATCCTGGCATGGATAGAGGATTGGCTGACTGGCAGAAGTGGGGATAAAGGGATCTTTTTCAGGCTGGCAATGGTGTGCCTCAGAGGTCAGTGGTGGGACCACAACTTTTCACAATATACATTAACGATTTGGAGGAAGGCGCTGTTGCTAAATTTACAGATGATACAAAGATATGTAATGAGACAGGTAGCATTGAGGAAGCAGGTGGACTGCAGAGGACTTGGACAGAGTAGGCGAGTGGGCAAAGAAGTGGCAGATTGTATTCAAATGTGGAAAAGTGTGATATTATGAACTTTAGGAGGAGTGAAGGTATAGACTATTTTCTAAATGGGGAAAATGCTTAGGGAATCAGAAACACAAAGGGACTTGGAGTCATTCCTCTAGATTCTCTAAAGGTTAACATGCAGATTCAGTTGCCAATTAGGAAGCAAATGCAATGTTAGCATTCACATTGAGAGGCCTAGGATACAAGAGCAGGAATGTACTTTTGAGGCTGTATAAGGCTCTGGTCAGATCCCATTTGGAGTATTGTGAGCAATTTTAAGCCCTATACCTAAGGAAGGATATGCTGGCCTTGCAAGGGGTCCAGAGGAGGTTCACAAGAATCATCCCTGGAATGAAGAGCTTATTATATGAGGACCCTGTGTCTGTACTCATTGGAATGTAGAAGGATGAAAGGGGAATCTTATTGAAACTTTAAGGCCTGGACAGAATGGATGTGGAGAGGATGTTTTCACTAGCAGGGAAAAACTAGAACCAGAAGGGACAACATCAGGCTTAAGGAATGATCTTTTAGAACAGAAATAAGGAAGAATTTCTTCTGCCACAGTGTGAATCTGCGAAACTCTTTGCTGCAGAAGGCTATAGAGGCCAGGTCACTGGGTGTCTTTAAGACAGAGATAATTGATTACTAGTTAATAGACTGTGTGTGTGAATTTCAGCAGTTAATAGTGGGAGTGAGTTGTTTGTGGGAAATAGATAAACAGAACATGTGTATTTACTGAGATTAACCTAATCTAATCCCAAAACCTTCACTATAGTTTATGCGAAAACATACTTGAACATTTGCCACACATATTGGAAGATTTGACAAGTCTGAAAGTGCATTGTCTGAGGTTCAGTGTTGAGGATGTTTATTTGGTGCCTGAGTTTGAAGTGCTATCTGCTTTCTTTTGTGGGTGTAAATGAAAAGAATGAGAATTCTCTTCAATATCCTGGACCAATGTTTATCTGTAAACTAACTGACTGACAAACGTCTGTTTCATTGTTGTTACTGAGAACATCTTGTGCATAAACTGGCTGCAATATTTCCAACTTATTTTATACAGTGACATTTCTCTTCCAAAAGCATGTTTAGTTCTCAGCGGGTTTTATAAATTCTCCAATGGTCTGTTGCATTTGGAACAGGTGCGAGTTAGAATGGGCAACGGTGTGGATCAGTTCAAATCATCATTCCAACTTTGCAATGGTTGTGATAATCAGGAACTGGAGACTAACAAACTGAAAACTCTGAAGAGTCACTGGTGTAGATGAGATGGGGGTTGTCCAGGCCGAGTTCCCACCATTGGCAGATTGAGAATTTAAATTGTTTTTTTTTTAAAACATGTCTTGATTTGTCGCTGTGGGTCAGGATGGGGTCAGTGTGGGATCACTCTGAGTCAGTGCAGCGCTGCACTGACTCAATGTGGGGTCAGTGGGCGGTGCCACTCCTTCCCCAGTTTGGAGAGGGAGGACTCCTGGCAGCAATTAGCGGGACTCTAATGAAACTCCTGTTTAATTTTCTTTGCAGATTAAGGGATTGCCTGATGGATTCAGAGACGACAGAATTGGCTCCATTTACTCAACAAACTTCGTTGAGAAAACATGGAAAGCCCTGCAGAATTTCACAGAGGGAAACGCTATTTTCACTTTTCCCAATACGCTTATTAAATGTGCTGGTGCTCCACAGAAGATCATGTATCTGTCCGAGCATTACCTCAGGAAGGTAACTAGCTTAACTCATCAGTCTTTAGTTTGACTTGGTACAAGTTCCAAATTTTCTCAATGTTTAGCAACACAGTTTTGAGTTGAATGAACGTTAGTGTATGGCTAAGAGTCTGACCAAGTGCTCAACTGGCCATAAAAGCAGTTGTTGCGAAAGTTCATGATGAATTTCCTGTGGTTGTCTTGGTGTCTGATACAATGCTGGAATTCCAGTTTTCTGTGACTTAATACTCTGTCTGTGCTGAAAGATTCACACTGTCTCTTTCAGTATGGCTTTTGCTGCTCTCAATCCGAATGGGGCAGTGTAAATGTTCACTGTGAAATGTTCTCTCGATGCTGAACTCTGAGAGACAGGAGTGTGGGTTCACCGTGGCATTTACATCACTCTTGTCTTTATGATCAGATGTCCTCACCCTGAGGTTCAATTCCATTCCAAAAAGGTGCAATGCTTTACATTGATATTAAATATTTCCATTACTTTGTCATTGATACACTGTCTTTATTTTCCTGATTAAGACTGGGAAACGGTCAAATGCAAATATTATCTACAACACGTCACTGCCAGTGATCTTTGGGGTGAAGAAATATGCCGACGTTCTTCTGGACATTGTTAAAGCGAGGGATATCAATGTGAATTACAGACTTAACCTTATCGAAGTCAATATCGACAAACGGGAGGCTGTGTTTGAAATGCTGGATCATCCAGGAGAAACCAAAACTTTCCAGGTTCTTGTTTGTTTAATGTTTTCTTCCTCTTCTGTTCCTCAATCCCTGTCCCACTGTGTGCATTCATTCCTCCCTCCTTCCCCCACCCACCCTACCTGCTCACAGCCAAAAAGATTAGGTAACTGCTGGCAAGGATGTATTGGATGGCAAGCTGTAGACAGAAGATTCACTGTTTCACAAGGTCAACACGACAGCTCAGTGACTATCGCTGTACTGTGCAGACACATGGATTTGGGCCTGTGTCTGTGGGAGGTTGTGCATTCTCCCTGTGCTTGTGTGGGTTTTCTCCGGGCGCTCCGGCTTCCCCTCACATCCCAAAGATGTGCTCTTAGGCTAACTGCCAAAACAAATTCTCCCTAAATTGCCTCAAATTTGGTTTTTAATCCATAGATCTATAAACATGGACAGGGATCGCGGGTAGAGGTGGGAACATCGGGGTGGCAGCGCAGGCTCGTTGGGCCGAAGGGCCTGTTTCCCATGCTGTTTGTTCTTTGTTCAATCTCCCTGCACAAGATAAAATATGCAAGAAATTTTTGGAATAATTATTGTGCTTGCAGAGAGTGACCCCTGAGTGATTTGAGTAGAGTTTTCTTTCTCTTTACATTAATGACTTAGGCGAGGAAGTGAATGTACAATTGCCATGTATGTGGGTGACACACAAACTGCTGGGGAGGCAAGTGATGAGGATGAGGCAGAGTCTATAAAGGAATATAGACAAGATAAGTGAGTGAGCAGATACTTGGCAGATGGAACATCATATGGGAAAATGTGAAGTTCTGAATTTTGGCAAGAATAATAAAGGAGCTGAATATTATTTCAATGGAGAAGGAGACTGCAGAAAGCTGCAGCACCGAGGGATTTGGTGTCCTTGTGCATAAATCACAAAAAGCTGGCGTGCAAGTTCAGCCAGTAATAGAGACAGAAAATAGAATGTTGGCCTTTATTTCAAAGGGAGTGGAGTACAAAAATAAGGAAGTCTTGTTACATCTATACAGGGTGCTACTTAGACCACATCGGGAATCCTGTGAACAGTTTTGGCCCCCTTTATCTATGGAAAGATGTACTGGCATTGGAGGCAGTCCAGAGAAGGTTCATTGTTAATCCTGGGTATAGAGGGATTTTCTTATAAGGAGAGATTGAGTATGTTAGGCCTGTACTCATTGGAGTTGAAGAGAATGAGAAACAAACTTAGACATATCAGATTCTCAGGGGTCAGATTCTTGGGGGGCTTGACAGGGTAGATGCTGAGAGACTTTCTCCCTTGCAGGAGAGTCTAGTGCCAGAAGGCATCATCTCAGAGTGAGGGGTTGGTCGCCCATTGACAACAGAGATGAGGAGAAATTTCTTCTGAGGGTAGTGAATTTGTGGAATTCCTTACTGCACAGGGCTGTAGAGCATCTATCATTTCAGTATGTCCAAGGCTGAGAGAGGCAGATTTTTAATCAGTAAGGGAATGAAGGGTTATGGGGATAAGGTGGAAAAGTGGAGTTGAAGATTATCACATCAATCGTGATCTCATTGGCAGAAGAATTCTGATGGGCCGAGTGGCTCACTTCTGCTTCTGTTTTATGGCTTGTTCTGCCCTGAATGATATGGGCAAATTTCCTAAGCAATTTACTAAATGACAATTAATGTTAACTGATGTTCTGGTTGTAGTAATACTTCCTGTTTTTCCAGGGTGTGTAATGTTTGTTTGTTTGTTTGTTTGTTTGTTTTTGTTTTTGCAATGTCCACAGTATGAAATGCTGCATGTCACTCCCCCAATGGCAGCACCTGATGTGCTTCAGAGAAGTTCATTGGTTGACGCAGGGGGATGGCTTGACGTCGACAAAGATAATCTGCAACACAAGAAATACCCCAACGTCTTTGGGATTGGAGACTGTACCAACCTCCCAACCTCCAAAACTGCAGCTGCTGTTGGTAAGCCTGGAATATTGGGGTTGGTCCTGAGTTTGTAATCACTTCTCAACTTGGTGGAGTGTCATACTGAAGAGTGAATGTTTTTGGGAGCAGGTTGTCAGTGCAGTGAATGCTGGGATTGTAAATGTGCCTTGGACTGTGGTCTGCCAGAATGGCAGAGGAATGACCTACACAAAGGTCCGGGGCGGAGGAGGAGTAAGTGACTGAATTGTGATCACTTCAGGCAACTGAGACAAGGAGATGAACAGAAAGAAATGAGAAACATATAACGTTTCATCACTTCCTCATTACCCATGTAGTGTTTTATTGGAGCGATGGGTAATTGAGTTAAGCAGCTGCTGTGATGCCAGAAACAAATTGGCGTTGTGTAATTTTTAATCAGTTTGTTACTGAAATAAAACCCAATTGTGCTTTAAAACTGAGTGTGTCCACACCAGACACAGGTTTTCTGTCATCATGCAGATTCAATTCTCTCTATCACGTCATAAACACTGGCAATGTTTAAACTCACAGAAATTGCTGTGATTCAGGGGAGGAAGGTCCTGAACTAGTGATAACCTGTTTACTAAAAGCACAACTTATTTTTCACACTCCAAATCTCAAGCTGTGGACACTGAAATGGGGCTTTGATCCTGTACCAAATTTCCCAGGAATTGTAGCTTATGGACGGGATAGAATTTGTTAGATGACAATAGATTTGAAGTTGGTTTAGTGTCAAAAATTTGCAAAGGACCGCGTAGAGAAAAAGAGAGACAGGATAATTACTGGGAGCAGTTACTGTTTAATCCCCATTTCACAAAGATTAAATGTCTGCTTTTATTCTGTCAGCTGCACAATCTGCAATCCTCAGCAAGACCATTTCATTGGTCATGAAGAACAAGAAGCTGATGCATAAAGTAAGTTCAGACACTGATATTCACCCAGATTACACAAATTGGAACTCGTACATTCTGTCAAAATATATCATTGCAGCTAAAATGGCATAAACAATAACCAATTACAGAACATAAGAATTAGGAGGAGGAAACTATTCAGTCCCTTGCATCTGCTCCATATTCAGTAAAATCAATGCTAGGTGATGCAGTGGTTGACATTGCTGCCTCACTGTGCCAGGGACATGGGTTCAATTCCCGGCTTGAGTCACTATAAGCGTGGAGTTTGCACGTTCTCCCTGTGTCTGTGTGGGTTTCCTCCAGATGCTCTGGTTTCCCTTCCACAATCCAGAGATGCAAGTTGGGTGAATTGGCCATACTGAATGCTCCTTAGTGTCTTTAAGTGTGGGTTAGGAGAATTAGAGGTTAAAAACGTGGGTTATGCGGAAAGGGCCTGGGTGGGATGCTCTGTTGGAGCGCCAGTATGGACCTGATGGGCTGAATAGTCTCATTCTGCATTATTGTGATTCTATGACGAGCATTTTTGCCTTGACTTCACTTTCCTGCCCAGTCCCCACATGATTCTCTTAAAAATCTGTCATTCTCAACAATAGATTCATCATCTTCTGGACAGCTGCAACACTCTGGGCACAAAATTCCAAAGATTCACAACCATCAGTGAAAACTGTTCCTTTTCCATCTCAGTCTGCAGTGATCAACCCCTAATCCCAACTGTGTCCTTTTGTTCTAGACTCAGTAAATGGAAGAAAACAACTTCTTCACACCCTTCTATTATGTCGCTCAAACAACAATTTATACATCAAAGCTGGAGCCTGTTCATTTAGCTAGATTATTGGTGACCTTAAATTTCAGCAACACACCATTGCTTCATGTTATTAGTATGTAGAAATCTATCAGCCTCTGTTTTGAACGCACTCAATGACTTAGCTGCCTGCATCTTCTCACTTTCCTAAACTCCAGGAAACTTGGATGAACCTCTTATTGACAATCTCATCCATCCAGAAATCCATCTACCCTTGCAAACCCATAAATCCCTCCTTTAGTAAGCAGAACAACTCTTGGAGTTGCAGATGTGGTTGTTTTTATTGCTGTAAGACTGTTTCTTAGATTCTCCACCCCCTATATATCATCTGCCTTCCTGATTGGTTTCTGTACCTTGTTATGTTTTGGAGAGAATAGAAGGTATTTGCATATTACATCCCAAAGAGATTTGTAATCAATGATTTACCTTTTGAAATGCAGTCAGTGTTGTGTGTTCTTTCAGATGGCCCGGTTTCCCTCCACCCTCCTCAAGTGATGTGGTGGCCCCTTAGTCCTGGCCCCCTGGACAGTGCTGCCCCTTTGTGGAATTGTTGTGAAACAGCCTCTGAGCGATAGGAAAGTCCACTCGCAGTCCAGTTTGTCAGATGGAGAAGCAATGCAGCAAGCATCCAGTTTGTCAGCTGTGACTCTGAACAGCACGCTCAGCTTTTGGGGAAAGCGACAGTCCCAGTCCACTCCAGAGAGTTGAGCTTTTTATTCCAGAGCTGTCATTTTTGTACTGAAGAGAGCGACACTGTCAAAGTGTTATCTTTTAGACTAAAGCCTTTCTATCCTGACAAATATCCCATGACGACATTTCAGACAGCATGGGAGTTCTCCTCGATATCCTGAGGATAATGTTGCAAACAGATGATTTGGTTATTCTCACATTGCTCTGTGTGGGATCTTGCTGTGCCAATTTGCAGCAGTGTTTCCTACATTGCAATGCTGACTGCACTTCAGAAAGTCTGCCATTGGCTGCAAAGTGCATTGGGTTCTAGGACTGGGTTGTATTTGATTCTGTGTAACAATGTTGTTTGCTTCATTTTGATGGTGTTTTTAGTACAATGGCTACACTTCCTGCCCACTGGTTACTGCATACAATAGATGTGTGTTAGCGGAGTTTGATTATAATGCACAACCGTTGGAAACGTTCCCTTTTGACCAGGGTAAGGAGCGGAGGAGCATGTTCCACATGAAAGCTGACCTCATGCCCTCTCTGTACTGGTATGCTTTCCTCAAGTAAGTATCTCAATTTTTATCTTCCTGTTTCCCTTGCTTTCCATAAGATAATGATGTGCAAATAATCTATGTTAGACACTCTGGAGATGTTTACTGATCCTGAATTTGAGACTGATTCCTATTTGAGAACAAAACTGATGATTGTTAGGAAAGGATTAAGAAGCATCGATTTGGTGCTGGGGGCAATTGGCTCAGGTTCAACTATTCTGGACATCTTCATCTGAAAACTCTCTCCATGCATCAGCTTTTAAGACTTAATTCATAAATTTAGAAACTGCCAATTTAAGAAAATAGTCTGGCTCTGGCAATTCTGGGTCAGTTTTACTGATTGGGATAACTGCATTGTGTCCACACTCGTTCTTCAATGAATTGGAGCTGATGTGGGTTGCTCGAATTGGTGGCCTGATTTGCACCAGAGAATGGGTAATTTCCAGCTGTAACCAGAATGAGCTCAGTTTGTTGCGAGTGGCTGTCAGTCTCGCACTGCTCCTGCTGAGAGAAAGCCTTGCCCATTCCAATTTGTACATTACTGCACACATGAAGATTTTTGGCAATAAGAAAAAAATCAGCATCTCCAGGGGCTGTGCTACATGACCTGGAACATCTGAGAATCCATCAGAATTCTCAGCTGTAGCTTCTAAAGTTGATCCTTTGTTCACTATCTGACTGCTGAGATCATTGCTGGCCTCCCTTATCCGTGGGGTGAGGGACTGAGAATTGGAGGCAGGGGGAGTTCCCTGAAGTCCAAAGAGTGTTCCACTGGAGCAGTAGGAATAATGGAAAATTTTATCTGAGGACCTCTCAAACAATTTAGACATAAAACACATTAGTGTTGTGATCAGGTAGTGCCACATTCAGGCAATCTTGATTAACTTTTCCAACAGACATACTCTGTTTGGGAATCTGCTAAAGTATTGTGGCAATCCAGTGTGTGATTTTGACTTATAGTGCCTTTGATTTATAGCGTGTTTTATAAATTGGATTGTAGACATTTTAATCCATTTTAAAGTAACTTTGAAATGTAGATTCTGTGAAAACAGGCTTTGGGGAACTGGTGTTAGCAACTGTGGGCTGAATATTGACTGCAATGTTTTTCTGTTTTTCAAGAGGACTTTGGGGAGGTCCAGCACCACTGAGAAAGTTGATGCATTTTGGCAAAAATTAATGGACATTCTTCAATTTTCCAATCTTAACTGTATCACAAGTGGGTAATTTACATTTACCCCAACAAGTTGAAGTGAAATGAGGTAATTACATGAAATGGCAAAACTCTTTGAATCCACTTTCTTTGATGTAAAATACTGAATCCTTGTGGTTCATTCTCACTGGAGCAAGAGCACAACACTCTCTCTAATCGGGCTTCTCATCAATAAGATTTGTTACTGTTTAAATACTGATAGCCTCACATTGAATATTTATCTGTAATTTGTATCTGAACGAGATCCACTAAGATTCACTGTTAATAAGCTCTCAATCCTTGCACTACAAAACTATCACTCATTCTTCCAAAATAACTCATTGCCTTTAAAAAGGATTAACATTAAAAACACCAAGTGTTGTTCAGATTCTTGTTCTGATTGGAACCTAAAATAGAAGTGGCAAAATTCATGAGCAGCAGAACAGTCTCAGAACTGAGATTTACAATTAAATGTGATTTATCTAATAAAACAATAAACTTGTTTTTCTCCCAACTAAATGACCATGCTGATTACTTTTACAGTTATACATGAGAGAACTCAGATATTTACCAAGTCACTTGATCAAAGTAATTCCTTGTTTCTCAAACTGTGCTTGAACTTTTTTCAAAAAGCAAGACGTTTTATCTGGGGGGCAGGGGTGGTGTTTATGGGAAAAAGATTTAATACGACAAAACTAAATTCTGTATAAATGCCACAGTTTACTGAACATGTTAATGAGGGGGAACACACTCACCAATTCTGGTGTTTATTATCTGCACGTAAATAACTATTGGGATATTTCCCAACCAAATGAATAATATTGCATGACAAAATAAAAATTGATCTCTTGTTTGTTTAATAGTTGTGGAAATCAGATGCAAGCTGAACAGATACACTGCATTATATTATTACCATCCTTAATACTAATGAGCAGAAAATCTCTGGAGAATATTTTTAGGAGTGGTTCAACATTTGACATTTTTATGCAATGATATGAATGGGAGTTACAGTATATTGTGTGAGGGTTAAGGGTAGGCAATAAATCTGACCCTGGAAATGATGACATGGGTATGTCTCTCTGCAATGGAACAATTACTGGCCAGTTTTAGACAAGTAATTGGTCCTGGAAAATGAACCAAGCTTGCGTGAATGTCATTGGGTTCTAATTGTTCATCATTTGGTTGTTGACAGAGATTTTGAGGGAAAATCACAGGTTCTGGCCACAACTTTCTGATCTGCATATCTGCAAAATGGAATTGGAGAAAAGCCAGTGTGATTAATTTGTTCAAGGAGGATTAGTACAATGAGCTCCAATTAATTCCCTGAAAAGCATTTGTGCAAGTTCAAGAAAACAGCCTTTTCTTGCAGGTTCAAACACAAGGCAAGTTCCAGATGGTTTTTCCTGAAGCAATGGTTCATCTGTTGTAACATTATGAATAGTATTATTATAGCCTGTTGGAGTAAATCCAAAATTAAAAGGTACAAGATGGTTACCTGGCACAGAATGGATGCTATGAAAAGGCACTAAGATGTGCTGACTTGGATACAGACATTGCATAATGAGTTAAATCCCATTAGTGTCTAATTACTATAGGAAATAAATCAGAGCTTGAGATAAGGTAGAACCAAAACAATGAATGTTGTTAACAAGATCAGTCATTGAAAGAAGGGCATAAATGTATAATGATATGTTAACTGATAATGTCCATACTTGTCTACCATTTGAAAATGTAAAAAAAGAAGCCCAGCTGCCATTTTAAAGTTGAGAAAGTGAGTGCGAGCACTAAGGAGAGCTCAGCACTTCTTCCAAAGCTTTATCTGATAAATTGCGCATCGAATCTTTAAATCTGACTCCGAGTGGTGATTTTTTTTTCCCCACAACATAGTTGCTACCACATGTTTTGGTAGTTGTGTGACTGATGATCAAGTCAATTTGTTTTTGGGGCTAGTGATGTAGGTATCCATGGCTTGACTGGTAAGCAATGCAAGACTTTTAGCCGGAACCTTCTGCAGCTTTAGAGATTAGATGATAATCAGCTCCAAAATCTGCATTATTCTTAAAAGGAGTTTGATTAGCAAAGAAAATTATGGTACAGGCACAAGCCCTTTGGCCTCCAAGCCTGCACCGACCAACACTTGTTTTCTTTGAGCCCACCGACTTGGAAAAACACCTGTTGATTGGGTAACATCTCTATCCCCTAGGGAGCCAGTCTGGAAATGTTGGCATCCACTTGGAGTCAGCTACAGAGAGATTTGAACTGTAGTAATAGCTGAAATTTCTCAAATGTTTGCCTGAATTAAAATCAAGAGTAAAAATAGAATGCAAGCTAGGTACGTCTGAAGAGTTTTATAAGATTGAATAAAGCTGGATAGAGAGAAAATACAATCTGGAATTGGTTTTCAGAGATTACTATATGATGCAGCAATGAAGGAAACTATCTTTATTGACACTACCTGCAAGTTCCCTCCAGGTCACTCACCATCCTGACTTGGAAATATATCAGCTGTTCCTTTAGTGTCACTGGATCAAAGTCCTGGCACTCCCTCTCCAACAGCACTATGGATATACCTACACATCAGGGACAAAGAGTGCTTTGAGAAGGCAGTTCATCACCATCTTGAGGGAAACAAGGGACAGGCAATAAATACTGCACTAGCCAGTGATGCCCATATCCTGTGGAAAAATAAATAATTCATTATCATTGGCCTTCTCTGAAGACCTCATATTCCAACTTGGAGTTGTTTTTGAAATTGAGATCATGATTGAACACAAGTTGGTTCAGAGCAGCAACCCAGTCCTGCTCATCAATACTTGGCATGTTTGCTCATTCTGGAGAGTAATGTACAGGGTGTTATTTAACTCCTTTTGTTTTGTGACCTGGATTTGGAAGCAGCAAGACTCCTTCAGAATGCAGACTTCCTACACTAGAGAGTATAAAGTTTTATTTGTCAGTCCAGGGAGTGACCCAAAGTGCCAATATATATTCAAACAGTCTCCATCAAGATCATTGCTTAACCTAAGTTTCACAAAATGGAATGTGTAGTTATATAGGTTCACTGTGGACCCAGATTACATAATCAGCTTGTTAAAACAGTCACCATAATCTGAGAGTAAATAATCTTGTGACTGATACTGTCATTATATCATATAAAGTCTAACAAATTTAGAATGTTTAATTTAATCTCCTGATGGAATGTGGACGTTGCTGGCTGCACTACGTTTACTTAGCATAGTTATTCAGCTTTGAGAAGGTGGTGGTGAGCTGCTGCCTTGAACTACTGCAGTCCATGTGGTGTAGGTCTATCCACAGTGCTATTAGGAATCTCAAGTCTACTGACACATGTTAATCATCATGCCTGTTATGTTTGTGGTTCAGGATATGTGGGTTATGCATTTCTGAGGCCAGCTGGCTGTCCATCACCAGGAATAGAAAAATTGCATAAAGAACATTAACACATTTTAAATTAGCATCAAAATGGGAGCAATGGACTTTTTTTTAAAATTGATCTTGTGCTTTTATTTTCTTCAATTGAAAGGAACAGGTTTGACCATTGTTTTTGTCTACAGGCCATTCAGCATGATACACTTACTGTTTAATACACCACCCTGATGTGTCTTGGGCAGCTAAAGCTCTGAATCTTTGTATAAATTGGTTAAAACAAGCACAAGCTGCTTTAAGTTATTTGAATCCTATTGGAAACTATGCAAAGATTTGTACTATTTTGAAACCCAGAATACACAAAACAGTTCTGATTTGTAAGTCAAATCCAGCGAGAGATTTTGACCTTCATATAAAGTACTATAAAGAGATGTGGCTGCTCTGTCCCATACTGGGTGAAGTTCAAGTGAATACAGCAGCGTTTAAAGAGCAGATAAGAACCAGTTGCAGCAAAGAAAGATGAAAATGTTAATGAACTGTCTGAAGAAACAAAGAATTAATTACCTAAAATACAACAAGTTGCCTTTGAAATATGATCCCTGTTGAAATGCAGTCATTATAGAATCATAGCTTACAGTGCAGAAAAAGGCCATTTGACCTATCAAGTCTGCACCAACCACAATCCCATCCAGGCCATATCACCATAACCACCTATGAATAGGACATAGAAAAAACTACAGCACAGAGAGGCCCTTTGACCCATAAGTTGCACCGATCGCATCCCTACCTACTAGGCTTACCTATAACCCTCAATCCTATTAAGTCCCAGGTACTTATCCAGAAGTCTCTTTAAAGACCCTATTGAATTTACCTCCACTACCACTGACGGCATCTGATTCCACTCACCCATCACCCTCAGTGAAAAACTTACCCCTCATATCTCCTCTGTACCTACTCCTCGACCTGTGTCCTCTAGCAGCAACCACTTCAGCCCTGGGAAAAAGCTTCTGAATCTACCTGATCTATACTTCTCAACATCTTATACACCTCTATCAGGTCACCTCTCATCCTCTGTCTCTCCAAGGAGAAAAGACCGAGCTCTCTCAACCTATCCTCATAAGGCATGCCACTCAATCCAGGCAACATCCTTGTAAGTTTCCTCTGCACCCTTTCAATAGCTTTCACGTTCCTCCTGTGATAAGGCAACGAGAACTGAGTATAGTACTCCAAGTGGGGTCTAACTAGGGTGTTATAAAGCTGCAGCATTATCTCCTGACTCTGAAACTCAATCCTTTGATTGATGAAGGCCAGTGTACCATATGCCTTAACCACTGATTTAAGAGTGCTATGAACCTGAACCCCAAGATCCTTCTGATTCTCTACGCTGCTAAGAATCTTACCCTTGATATTATACGCCTTCATCTCATTTGATCTGCTCTAATCCCTCTAACCTCTGCATCTCAGGACATTAAGAGGTAATTTTAGCATAGTCAGTCAACCTAAACTGCACATCTTTGGATTATGGGAGGAAACTGGAGCACTTGGAGGAAACACACGCAGACATGAGGGGAATATGCAAACTCCACACAAACAGTGACCCACATTAGGAATCAAACCCTGGAGCCATGAAGCAGCAGTGCTAACCACTGTGCTACTGTCCTGTCCACAATTAATTAATTAATTAATTAATTAAGTAAATAATTGTGGAGCCAATGTGTACACAACAAGATCCCAGAGAGGATTAGCCTGGACAATCCAGCTGCAATCTCCAGGACTGCCCCAGGGAAGGCTTGGTGATCTGGCATCATCTCAGCTCAGCTTCCTGGGGCGGTGAGGAAGTTAAAGCACTAACACCAGCAAAGGCTGACTGAAGTGCTTTCCCCAAGCACTGCTCTACCCTTCAGGATAATATCCTCAAGTGAGACTTCACCCTAACTGGAAGTCCAGACTTTGGAAATTACACCAGCACCTCATTTATTTCCATTCTTGTTTCCCTCATTGTCACTGGATGCATCTCATCCAGGTCCTGACATCTTATCAATTTTAAATTTCAAAAGCATGAAAAGAGACTGACAGCAAATATAAAAGGGAATCCCAAAAGTCTTCTGTAGGTGTATAAATAGTAAAAGGAATAGTAAAAGGCCACTTAGCACCTTAAAAGGAGATTTACACAAGGAAGCAGAGAGTCCAGCTGAGGCTGTAATGGAATATTTCTCATCTGTCTTTACCAAGGAAGATTCTGTTACTCAAGACATGGTGAGAGAGGTAAGTCAGACACTAAATGTTTAAAATTGAAAAGGAGGCGGTATTGGATAGGTTATCCATATTGATAGAGTCAAAGGAGTTTGCAGCTTGGAAAGAGGCCCGTCAGCCCAACTTGTCCATGCTGCCTAGTTTTTATCACTAACCTAGTTCCGATTGCCAGCATTTGGCCCAATCCCTCTATAACAATTTTACCCATATAAACTGTCTAAATGCTTTTTAAAAGACAAAATTGTATCCACCTCTACTACTGCCTCTGGCAGCTCATTCTAGCCATCACCACCCTCGGTGTGAAAAAATTGTCTCCCTGAACCTTTTTTGTATCTCTCTTCTCTCACCTTAAACCTATGCCCTCCAGTTTTAGACTCCCCTATCTTTGGGAAAAGATATCGACTGTCTAGCTGATTTGTGCCCCTCATTATTTTATAGACCTCTATAAGATCACCCCTCAGCCTTTTGCACTCCAGGGAAAAAAGTCCCAAACTATCCAGAGAGATCAAGTGCAGACTGGATGATCGTTTTGCTGAGCACTTTCTGTCTGGGTGCAATCAGGACCTTGACCTTCTCATTGCTTGCCATTTTAACAACACGATCCTGCTCCTGTGCTCACATGTCTGTCCTTGGCCTGCTGCAACATTCCAGTGAAGCTCAACGCAAACTGGAGGAACAGTGTCTCATCTTCCAGCTAGCCACTTTACAGCCTTTTAGTCTCAACATGAAATTCAACAACTTCAGATGATTAGCCCTATCCCATCTCCGTCCCTTTGTTTTCATTTTATTTAATTTTTCACTGCTCTTTCTCTTTTATTTCCTTATTTTCTTTATTTTTCTTGCTCTCCACTTGCCCCATTTTATCCCCCTTTGCTTCCCTTCCCCCCCCACTGCCATCCATCTTCCCTCTCCCCCCACATCTTCATCTGTCACAGCTTGCCCTCTGATTTCAGCTTCTCTGCCGTTTGGCCATTCACACCCTTTATTTTCTCTATGGGCTGCCATTAGCAGCCTTTCCCCTGGTTTCTGCAGCTATGGCTCATCGTTCATTCTATCACTCTGCAGTATAAATATCTCCCATTTTCTATGCCTTTTAGTTTTGACAAAGGGTTGTTTGGACTTGAAACATCAGCTCTTTTCTCTTACAGGTGTTACCAGACCCACTGAGATTTTCCAGCATTTTCTCTACTTCCATTTTGAATGCCCATCTAAACCTAAAGTGCCATAGCATTCACAGTGACAAACCAAGTGCTGGAAAGTGGGATCGGAATATATCAGCCGACACAGACACGATGGGTCAAAGGTCTTTCTCTGCTGTGAAAATTGATAAATTGATGTTCTGAATGAAATTTTCGTAATCACCTCACCTTTTATATGCTGTACTTCTAGATGAAAAATAGAATTGTATGAATCTCTCTGCACCTAAAATTCATGTGGCCTTTAATATGAAGGACCGAATGGTCTCTCCTGTACTGCAGAGATTTACTGATGCTGTCTCTGACCACTATCATTGCAGTGGTTAGCCACTAGGGGCGCTAGGATCATTTATTGTCATGACACCTCCCAGTCGCCCGGGGCGCTGCGATCATTCACTGTCATTGCACCTCCGAGCCGCCTGGGAGCGCTGCGATTGTTTGCTGTCATTGCCCCTCTCAGCCGTCAAGGGACGCTGCGATTATTCACTGTCATTGCACCTCCCAGCCGCCAAGGGGCGCTGCGATTATTCACTGTCATTGCATCTCTAAGCCGCCAGGGGCACTGCGAGCATTCATTGTCATTGCTCCTCCCAGCCGCCAGGGGCACTGCGATCATTCATTATCATTGCTCCTCCCAGCCGCCAGGGGCGCTGCGATCATTCACTGTCATTGCACCTCCTAGCCGCCAAGGGGCGCTGCGATTATTCACTGTCATTGCATCTCCCAGCCGCCAGGGGCACTGCGAGCATTCATTGACATTGCTCCTCCCAGCCGCCAGGAGCACTGCGATCATTCATTGTCATTGCACCTCTCAGCCGCCAGGGGCACTGCGATCTTTCATTGTCATTGCACCTCTCAGCCGCCAGGGGCACTGCGATCTTTCATTGTCATTGCACCTCCCAGCCGCCAGGGGCACTGCGATCACTCACTGTCATTGCTCCTCTCCGCCGCCCGGGCCGCCGTCAGATTGGTGACGCCACAAATCAGGAAGTGACGTTGTTTGCTTGTGCTCATTGCGTTTGCGCAGAGTCGCCGGTGGGTAGCCCCTGTGCGGATTGTCTGAGTGATGTCTCTGGGTAGGGGCTGGTGGGCAGCGGCCCTGGGACTGCTGCTGCTCGGAGTGTGCCAGGTGGGTAAGCGGCGGGGGAAGGGAACGGGGGCAACTGGGAGCCGGCGGAGGAGATGAGAGTCGCTTCGGGCGCCGAAGGAGGCGGGGAGGCGTCCATTGTTGTTCTTACTCTGTTGAGTGGGGGGTGTTGCTGCCGCACTAACTGAGTCTTTGAACCTTGATGCAGTGATGTGGAGTTGCCGGCTTTGGAATGGGGTAAACACAGAAGTCTCAAGACACCAGGATAAAGTCCAACAGGTTTATTTGGCAGCACAATCATAAAATCCTATAGCGCAGAAAGAGGCCCTTCAGCCCATCGAGTCTGCACCAACCACAATCCTGTCCCCATATCCCTACATATTATACCCATCAGTCCCTCTAATTTATGCATCTCAGGACACTAAGGGGCAATTTTAGCATGGTCAATCGACCTAACCCGCACATCTTTGGACTATGGGAGGAAACCGGAGGAAGCCCATACAGACATAAAGAGAATGTGTAAACTCCACACAGAATTGAACCCAGGTCCCTAGACCTGTGAAGTAGCAGTGCTAACTACTGTGCTACTGTGCCACCCATGCCAACCTTTCGAAGCCTTACGCTTCTTCTTCAGATAAATGGGAGTTCTATTCACAAGCAGGGCATGTACAGATGCAAACTCAATTTACAAGATAATGATTGGAATGCAAATCTTTGCAGATAATCAAGTCTTAAAGGTAGAGACAATGTGAGTGAAGACAGGGTTAAGCACAAGTTAAAGATGTGTGCACTATTTCCAGACAGGACAGTTTTGCAAGCCCAGGCAAATTGTGGAGGTTCTAGATGGTGTGTCATGAACCGTTCTGATCTGTGTGGAATTTGGCTATCAGTTTCTGCTTGGCAATTCTGCATTACCGTGTGTTATGAATGCAGAATCACTGAGCAAAAACTGATAGCCAAGTTCCACATACACGAGGACGCCCTCAACCAGGATCTTGGGTTCATGTCACACTATCTGTAACTTCCATGACTTGCCTGGGCTTGCAAAATCTCCTGACAGTGCTGGCTGGAAACATTGCACTTCTCTTTAACTTGTGCTTAACCTTCTCTCCACTCACGTCGTCTGTACTTTTAAAACTTGATTACTTGTAAAGACACATATTCCAATCATTATCTTGTAAATTGAGTTTGTGTCTACATGTGCCCTGTTTGTGAATACAACTATTCACTCACCTGAAGAAGAAGCGAGACTCCAAAAGCTTGTACTGTCCGATAACCCTGTTTAACCTGGTGTTGTGAGATTTCTTACTTTTTGATGGAAAGACATTCCTGCTTTTCTAATACAAGCTTTGGCTTTTCAAGTACGTTTGAGTCAGAATTAGTGTTTTTGCCTTTTTGTTCAGGTCGGAGCAGAGGAAGGAATTCTCCACGCTTCTGGGAGTGACGCCAGATTGGGTGTAAAGAAATATTGTGTCATGTACAATTCTGAATGGATGCCATTCCCAAAATCCCTGGCAGATGCTGTAAGTATCTGATGAAATAAAGGGACAGTAGCAACATGGATTAAAAAATAGGCTGAATAATAGGAAGCAGAGAGTAATGGTCAATAGATATTTTTCGGGCTGGAGGAAGATTTGTATTAGTGTTTCCCAGAGGATGGAACTGGGACCCTTGCTTTTCCAGATATGTATTAATGATCTAGATCTTGTTGTGCTGGGGACAGTTTCAAAACTTTGGAAGTTTTGTAAATTGAGAAAAACATAGTGTGGTACTTCAAAAAGGCACAGGCAGTTTTGGGAAGTGGGGAGATGGGTGGCAGGTGAAGTTCAACATACAGAAGTATGAAGTGATGCATTTTGGTAGGAAGAACATGGAGAGACAATATAAAACAAGGGAGCCTGGGTGTAGATGTGCATGGATCATTGAAGATGGCAGTATAGGTGGAGAGAGCAGTTAATGAAGGACATAGTATCCTGGGCTTTAATAGGGGTACAGAGTACAAAAGTAGTGAGGTTATGCCGAACTTATACAAGAGTCTTATACAAGAAGTTACAATTAAGGTCCCAGGGCGGAGAAACTTCCATTACAGGGGTGGATTGGAGAAGTTGAACTGTTCTCCTTGGAGAGAAAGTAGCTAAGAAGAGATTTAATTGAGATGTTCAAAGTCATGAGGGGACTGGACAGAGTAGATAGGGAGAAACTATTCCCACTCATAAAAGGATCGAGAATAAGAAAGCATAGACTTGAAGTGATTTCCAAATGAAACAAATGTGATTTGAGAAATAACTTATTCAGACAGTGAGTGGTCCAGGTCTAAAAGCACTGGCTGGACTGCATTCCAACAGTCTTTCATAATTCCACCACATCCAAAGTAAAGTTTAATTAATGTCGCAAGTAGGCTTACATTAACACTACAGTGAAGTTACTATGAAAATCCCCTAGTCGCCAAACTGTAGCACCTGTTTGTGTACACTGTGGGAGAATTTAGTATGGCTAATACACGTAATCAGCAGGTCTTTTGGATTGTGGGAGTAAACTGGTGTACCTGAAGGAAGATACTATCAAATAAATCGGTTGGATTTAAAACTGGTGTTGTCAGACCACTTACTGTGTTTACCCCAGTCCAACGTCGGCATCTCTACATCGTACCTGAAGGAAACCAGACAGAAGTTTTTGTCTGGGGAGAACATGCAGATTCCAGACAAGCGGTGACCAAAGCTGGGAATCGGATCCATGTGTCTCATGTTGTGAGACAGCAGCACCAATCACTGTGCTGCCTGTTTGAATTCAGAAAGCAAGATGGTGAAGGATAGAACCTCTTTATACAATGCATGAGCTTATATTCATAGAAAATTTTATAAACATGCATCTCCAAAACCAACAAGAGTTTCACTTCAGGTACATGTAGGAACATCACTCTGGACTGGGGACTTCAGTGTCTGTCACCAATATTGACTCCCCCACTACAGACCAAACTGGCTGTGTCCTAAGGGACGTCACTGCCAGACTGGGTCAACGGCAGTGAGTGAGGGAAAGACATCCTTGACCCTGTGGTTGCCAGTCTAAAGTCCGTAAGTATTTCTAGAAATGACCATCGCACAGACGCATCTTCGCGCTGAGGAGACCCTCCATTGCGTTGGTGGCGTTGCTAGTGTGCTAAATGGGATAGATTTTGAACAGATCTAGCGACTCAAAATGGACACTGTAAGCCATCAGCAGCAGCACAATTGTATTCAACCACACAATTGTACTTAACCTGGTGAAGCTACAGCAGGACTACTTGTTTGCCAAGCAACAGAAGCAGCTAGTGATAGACTGAGCTAAGCGTTCCCACAAGCAATGATCGGACTGCAGTTCTGCACATGCAGCGGCAAATGATGGTGTACAATGAAACAACTCACTGCAGAAGAGGCTCCACAAATCTAGACATGGCAGTTGTTATGCCTAAGTTGGACAGTGGCTGAATAAGACAGTTGTGGGTAGAAGTCCTCAGAAGTATGACATCTTAGTAACTGTGATCAAAAAGAAAGTGATTGATCAATCAGTGATTGATCTCCTGTGAGTACGGGATGCAGCAGGTCTGGACAAAAAGTGCATCAGGGGCAACAACCTGCAGGGACAACCGTCGTAAGAGGCAGCGGCCTGGGTCTGAGACTTGGACAGTGCACCAAAATTCACCAAGAGGGAGACTGATCAACTTGTCCATTAACGGTGGTATTTAGGTCCAAATTGTGGGCTTTTATACATTTGACAGAGTTTTGATACTTTGAATGGTAGAGCTTTTGATCCCTTTATAGTGAGTTTTACTACTTTGGTAAACTGGTACTTTGTTAAAGGAAATTGTTGTATGATATTTGAGAGTTTGTGTTTTTGCTAACAACATATGTTGACCCAAGTCTGAGGTGGACGTCTTGGGGAATTCCACTAACTTAATTGCAAATGTAAGCCATACTTGTCACTAATGAATAAACTTTAAGAGGGTGTTTTCTCTTGTGGGTGAATATGGAAATGGGGTTACCATTTAACAATAAGGTCGCTCATTGAAGACAAATGAGGAGAAATATTTTGAGAATGGTCAGTCTTCGCAACTCTTCCTCAAAATGTGATGGAAGCAGAGGCTTTGAATATTTTAAGGCAGTGTTAGTTAGATTCTTAATTAGCAGGAGGTGAAGGATTATCAAAGGTAGGCAAGAATGTGGGATTGAAGTCACAAGACATTACCTTGTTGAATGGCAGAATAGAGTCAAGGGGTTACTCCAACTCCTAATTAGTGTAACCACAAAAAGCAGGACAATCTAACTTAACTGATTCCAGCTCCATCAATAAAGTGGCACAGGGGTTGTCAACAGTGCTATTGAATGGCACTTTCCAAACCTGTGACTTCAACCACCTAGAGGGACAGGAGAAACACAGGGATACCACCTCCTGCAGTTTCCCTCCTAGCCGCCACATTTGGAAATATATCGCCATCGCTGTCATTGGGTCAAATTCCAAGAATAGCCCTGACTGCAGAGGTTTAAAAAGGCAGTTCACCATCACCTTCTTAGGCAATTAGAAATATGTAATGTTAACCAGTGTTGCCCATTTCCTATAAACAAATAAGCGAAAGAAAAATAAATTTCTTCCCAGAAGAACTGATTTGAGAATATCTTTGGCTCCACATTGGAATGGAAATGAGTAAGCTTATGAGCTGGTCTTGTTGGTTTGATTGGTGATGCAGGCGTGGCCAGTTTTGTGATGAATTTAACACTGAGCAACTTGGCTTCTGGAACTTGTTTCACTTTCAGCCCAGGATCTGGCCGTTTGTCATTCCATTGTTCTATTAACCCGCTAACTGCTTCAAGACAAATCAAATATAAATGTTAGCAAACAGGTCCTATTGAACATAGCGGGCTATCATCATCACCTGTCAATTCCAGGCTTCCTTGTGACTTTTAGAACATGAAGACTCATCTGTTGCTTGTGTTTCTCTGCAGCCCAAGTTCCAGTTGAAAGACCTGACCAGTACCAAACTGTGTAACTCGACAGATGTGCCTCCAGAGGGTATAAAGGGAAAGCTTGTGGTGGTGCAGAGGGGAAACTGCACATTTATCAGGAAGGCACAGATTGCCCAGAAGAATTTCGCCAAAGCTCTGTTGATTGCTAGCATGACTGGTATAGTAAGTATCTAGAATTGTTAGTCTACAGTAAGTCCAAATATGAATAATTCTATGTTCTGAGTGTCCTTAAAATATGAAACTTTCAGGAGCTGAGTAATGAATGACCTGTGCTTTAGTTAAAATCGTGAATGATGGAATATTTGTGTGACCACCTTGAACTAACCACTGCATCTTAACCCTGACCTTAGAGAAATAATTCTATTCAAATTAGAGGATTTGATTAATTGGGTTGGGCTGAACTGCTGTCAAAGCAAAATTCTTAATTCTAACAAGCTAATTGTCGGCTCATTTTTATCAATTAGCTATCCTTAACTGAATTTAAAGGAATACAGGTTGATGCGAATGCTCCTAATGTAACCATTCTGCTGCAGGAAGTCATTGGTCTCTCCAGTGTTACTTTAGAATTTTGCCAGTGTTAAAGGTATTACTGTAGTATCCCTACAGTGCAGATAAAGACCATTTGTTCCATCATGTGTGCCAACTCTCCAATAGAGGATCTTGCCCAGGCCCACCACCTGTTCTGTCCCCACAACCTGCCATTTACCACGCTAATCCATTTAACTCAATACTTTTGGATTTGTGGTAGGAAAGCAGAAAAGGTTTAGAATATTTTGTTAACAAAATGGGTTAGTTTCCATGTACACTGATGAAAGCCAACTTTACTTTGTGTTGCTACCTTTATTCCTGCACTATTGGTAAACTGTCAGATTGCTTACCTGATACCCAGTTTTCTCTTTGTACATGGTGACCTACAATTAGCTTCCAGCAAACAACAATTTGATTTTAAAATTCTGACCCTCGTTTCCAATTATTTCTGTGGCTTCGCCGTCCATATCTCAGTATTTTCTTTCAGCCACACAATCCTCCAGGTATCTACACTCCTTAAATTCTGTCCTCTTAACCATCACTAATTTTAGTTGCATTGCCATTGCCTGTTCCTTCAGCTGTCAGGGTTCCCACCCTAAATCTTTGTCCGTACCTGGTGTCCTCCTTTAAGACATTCCTTAAAATTTTTGCCCCTCTGCTCGCATTCTGGTTGCCTCATCTAATACCCCTGATGTGATTTAATGATATGATGCTCCTCTGAGGCACTTTGGGCTGTTTTATTACATTGAAACAAATGTTGCTCTGAAAATCTTGACTGATGTCACTGGGTAGCTAAGTTTCTGCTTTTCAACAACAACTGTGGGGAAAAGGATTCTGGGAAAAGTAGTAGAGGACACAATTCTGGGAGTGCTATCCCTGGATTTTCAGCTATGAAAGCATTTTTTTTGGAGGAAGAGAAATCTAAAATGTCATGTTTGCTTGTGATCGTAATTGGCAGTAAGAAGTCTGTCAACAGACTTTAAACTGGTGTTGTGAGACTTCTTACCGTGCTTACCCCAGTTCAACACTAGCATCTGCACTCCATAATTGATAGCAATTAGTCATGCCTCTGTCTTATTTGTTGTGTGCTGTCACTCATGAATGATCTGGTTTCAGTTTCCACCTTCAGGTAATAAATCTGATTATGAGATGCTAACCATTCCAGTCGCCCTCATCAGCTCTGATGACGTACAGTCCATGAGAAAGGTAAATCTTTCCTTTCTACCTTCTGACTGTAACAATGTTGAGCGGGTACAGTTGGGATCCTGTGAAACAAAGTGCTTGGTGTTCTACTAAAAGTGTGGATTCTTTCTCCAGCCTGTCTAGTTGTGCAGTGAAGTGGTCAGCCTTGGGTTCGCACTTGCTTGCTGAGCGTTGATGAGCTGGGATCAGGCACTGGCCTCCAGAAAAGGAGGAGTTTACCCTAGGCCCCTCTGATCCTTCTCCAAGTGACTGCCTTCACTTTGGGGCATGGTTTGAAAAGCAGTGTAATAATCATGGGAGGGTGAAGAACTGTAAAATTGCAGCACCAAACAAAAGACTGCACTATTTTAGAGCAATCTGCAGCTAATCCTGGGGTTGCTTCTCTTCTTTGGGTTCTTTGGCTGCAGATATTTTCCATTCTAAAATTCAATAATCTGATGATGCAACTCTTCTGGACAGAAGGTTCATGCCCTGACCCTGCTTCACATTGTGTTTCCCAAACCCTTTCTTTATGACAGTTTGAGATTGACCCCTTGCTGTTGATTCTTTCATTGGAGGAATTCTTTTTTCTTATTTAACCGCACCACATTCTTCATATTTTTTAATCGTCTTCCAATGTAAGTGATTGAGTATCTAGGATCTCTCCTCATAACTATCCTCCCATCCTGATTAATGTACTTCTCCTTAATTCTACTTAAGCATGACTTTTAATGTCCTTTCTGTAACAAATTTTAGCTGCACACAACCTTCGAACTCTCTAGCCTAACTAGTGTTTAATGGAAATTTCTCATTCCTATTTCACTCATGCTGTCTGTCTTCGCTTTACCAAGATGGTGTTGCTTTCATAATATTATTCACCTGGACTTGCTGCTTCAGAGGATTATTTGAAACCCCAAGTTTTGTTCACCCACGTTCTTTAGTATCTTTTGTGCACACCCCTAACTTTCTGTTCCTCTCAAATCTTTACTTCAAATTCTATTTACCATCTGTGTCTGTCTGACCAGCATTTCTATCCTTGCTGCATTAAAGTTCAGGCATATCTTGAAATTCCTATTCTTCAGACAAAGCCATGTCTTTAAAAATAATGACCCTCTCCTGCTGTGTGTCATTTAAGAAGTTCTGTTATAGAATGTGTTGAGTGCATCCTTTCTGTTGCTTGAGTTGGATATCATAGCCCCGTTCTCAATTTCTACTTATATTTTAAATTGTGGTTCCAGGTATTCCAAATTAATTCAACTGTTTGATTGTTAATCTTTTGATTATTTAATTGAAATATTACAAATGTTTCCAGGTATATTATGCAGTTTAACCAGTGAAATTGTTGTACCATGAAAGCGGGAATGTGTGAGATTTGAACACTATGCTGAATTCGTTAAACACTCCATTGCCTGGAGGATGGCGTGTTGGCCATGGCACCTCCTATTATGCATCTCTGCAATTGATTATTCTACTTTGAGATTCTGACACAAGTAATGCCTTTGAATGGTGAAATGGAAATAATAGACACTAATAAACTCTCTCCCAGATAAAATGGGCAGGATGTTGGGAGGGGAGTGGGAATAATGAGACATATTTTCATTGCCTGCCCCATTCAGCTTGAAATAATTCTCTGAAAAGTGAGAAATAGAAGAAAGAACAAAATAGCACGGGAAACAGGCCCTTCGGCCCAATGAGCCTGCACCGCCACTCTGATGTTCCCACCTCTACCTGTGATCCCTGTCTATGTTTATAGATCTATGGATGAAAAACCAAATTTGAGACAATTTAGGGAGAATTTGTTTTGCCAATTAGCCTAAGAGCACATCTTTAGGATGTGGGAGTAAATCGGAGCACCCGGAGAAAACCCACGCAAGCACGGGGGGAATGCGCAAACTCCCACAGTCACAGGCCCAAATCCATGTATCTGCACAGCACGGTGATAGTCACTGAGCTGTCGTGTTGCCCATCAAATGGTCCAGGTCAAGCGTACACTAACAACATGGAGCACTAGGATACTCTCAAAAAAAATCCAAGAGCAGCCTTCTCACGATCCATCGCGTGTATGCCTATTGTTAGATAACAAGGTGCACCAAAGCACCTGTAGGATAAAAACAAGTACATCAATATCATCATCTATTTACACACTTCCCAGGGACTCCCAAGGTTCATGATCACCATTTTAAATCAGTTTTCTATACCCCTCCATTCCCATTCTGTTCATGTGCCCATCTAAGTATTTCTTAAATAACTCCAGAGGACCTGCCTCCATCACTTTAGATGGCAGCGCGTTCCATACCCCCACCACCCTCTGTGTGAAAAAACTCCCTCTAGCATCCAAATTATACCTTACCCCTCCCTCACCCTAAGCTCATGACCCCTCATGCTATTCAAGTCCATCCTAGGAAAAAGCTTAACCCTGTTTACTCTATCTATACCCCTCGTAATCTTGTACACCTCTATTAGATCTCCTCTAAGTCCACGTCTTTCTAAGGAAAACGGTCCCAATTTGCCTAACCTCTCCTCGTAACTCTTTCCTTCCATACCAGGCAGCATCCTGGTAAACCTCCTCTGCACTCTCTCCAGAGTCTCCACATCCTTCCGGTGGTAAGGCAACCAGAACTGGACGCAGTATTCCAAATGAGGTCTAACCAACGTTTTATACAACTGCAACATTAAAGGCCAGCTCTTGTACTCTATACCCCTTCCTATGAAGGCTAACATACTATACGCTTTCTTCACAACCTTCTCCACTTGCTCTGCCACCTTCAGAGACTTGTGCACCTGCACCCCCAGGTCCCTCTGCGTTTCTATACTCTGAATAGGTCTACCCTTTATCGTATACCTCCCCCCTACATTCTTTCTCCTGAAATGCATCACCTCGCATTTATCAGGTTTGAATTCCATCTGCCATCTATCTGCCCAAGCTACCAGCCTATCTATGTCCTGTTGCATCACCTGACAATGCTCCTCACTATCCGCAAGTTCAGTCATCTTTGTATCATTTGCAAACTTGCTGATCACTCCACTTACTCCATCTTCCAAGTCATTTTTATATAACAAATAGAAGAGGTCCCAGTCCCGAGCCCTGCAGCACACCACTAGTGACTGACCTCCAGCTAGAAAAACACCCTTCCACTATTACTCTGTCTCCTATTACTAAGCTAGTTACTTATCCATCTAGCTACCTGTCCTTGTATCCCATGAGTCTTGACCTTCTCAACTAACCTCCCATGAGGGACTTTGTCAAATGCCTTACTGAAATCCATATAGACGACATCAACGGCTTGCCCTTCATCCACCATTTTCATCACCTCCTCAAAAAATTCTACCAGATTCGTAAGGCACAACCTCCCCTTAACAAAGCCATGCTGCGTATCCCTAATCAGATCGCAACACTCTAAGTGCCTATACATCCTATCTCTAAGAATCCCCTCCAACAGCTTCCCTACCACTGACGTCAAACTCACCGGCCTATAATTTCCAGGGTTATCCCTACTACCCTTTTCAAACAACGGTACAACATTAGCTATTTTCCAGTCCTCTGGGACCTCACCTGTGTCCAAAGAAGAGACAAAGATTTGCGTCAGAGGCCCAGCAATTTCACCTCTCATCTCCCTAAGCAGCCTGGGATAAATGCCATCAGGCCCCAGAGATTTATCAGTTTTGATGCTACCTAGAAGTTCTAACACTTCCTCCCTCGGTATGGATATTTCCCTCAACTGGTCCACAGCTCCCTCAGAGACAGGAGCTGTCAACAAGCCCCTCTCCTTCGTGAATACTGATGCAAAGTATTCATTCAGGATCTCCACCATTCCCTGGGACTCTAAGCACAGTTCCCCTCCTCTGTCCCTAAGAGGTCTGATTTTTTCCTCTAACCATCCTTTTATTCCTAACATAGGAGTAAAAAGCCTTTGAATTTTCCGTAATCCTATCCACCAAAATCATTTCATGCCCCCTTTTTGCCCTTCTAACTCCCTGTTTGAGCTCCCTCCTACTCATAATTCCTCCAACGCTGTCTAGGTTCCCAGCTGCTTTGACCTATCGTACGCCTCTCTTTTCTTCCTAACCAATTCCTCGATATCCCTAGTAATCCACGGCTCTCTAATCCTACCTTTCCCATCTTTCCTCTTGGCCGGCACAAATCTATCTTGCAACATTTTCAGTATTCCCTTGAAAGAGTCCCACATGCCTAGTGTGGACTTACCCTTGAACAACCATTCCCAATCAGTTTCCGTAAGTTCCTGCCTAATCCGACCGTAGTTAACCTTCCCCCAATTCAGCACTCTGCCCCTAGGGCAACAAGCATCCTTTTCCAACTGTATCCTAAAGTAGACAGAATTGTGGTCACTGTGTTCCCCTACTACAACATCAACCATCTGCCCTGGCTCATTACTCAGAATTAAATCCAATATAGCCCCTTCTCTAGTCGGGCTGGCCACGTACTGCTCCAACGATCCTTCTGGTATACATTTTACAAATTCCTGCCGTCCAAACCCCCAGCTCTTGGTACCTTCCCATCCACCCGAGGGAGATTAAAATCTCCCACTATAACGACTCTGTTCTTTCTGCACCTATCCAAAATGTCTTTACATATGCCTTCTTCAACTACCTGAGGGCTATTGGGTGCCTATAATACACCCCTAATATAGTAATTGCCCCCTTTCTATTCCTCAACTCCACCCACAGTGACTCCACTCCTAACTCCTCTGTATTGTCTTCCCTCTGCACCGCTGTGATGCTCTCCCTAACTAACAACACCACTCCTCCACCTTTTCTGGACTGTCCTCTGTCACGCCTGAAAGACTTATACCCAGGAATATTCAGTTGCCACTGCTCCCCTTCCTTTAACCATGTCTCCGTCACCGCAACCACATCCAAGTTCCTCGCAAACATTAAGGCCCTAAGTTCATCCATTTTTCCTGTTACGCTAAATGAGAGATTTTGTTTCACAAAAGGACCCCGATAATGTCTAAATATCTTGGTTTAAATAACCCTAATTTGATTCAACTTTTTAAATTGTGATTTAAAACTATGGATGAATATTTACATCTCAGGAGTATAATCTGAGCAGCGTGTCGGGTTATCTCTTTTACTTAAGTGTAACTTTTGCTTCTAGGTATTTGGGGACCACATTTCAGCTGCACTTTATTCCCCTCCTCTGCCTGCCTTCGATTACAGCATCTTGATCATCTTCTTGATTGCTGTTTTTACTGTTGCCTTTGGGGGTTATTGGAGTGGGATGGAAGAATATGGAAGGTACTGAAGCAGCAGCAGGTTATCAGATAATTTGAAGTTTAACACTTTCTTTATAATGTTCATTGGTCAGATGTTCAGTGTTCTATAGCTAATGGAGATTTGTTACTTAGGAACCTGAAACATTCTACAAAATGAAATGGCAATGTCTTGGGTTTTGTTTTGTTAGAGAAGTTGAGCTCTGCATGTCTGTTCTGATTTTCTGACATTAAGTGACTTAGAGTCATCGAAGTTTACAGCAAGGAAACAGGCCCTTTAGCCCAACTGGTCCATGCCACCCTTTTTTAACCACTAAGTTAGTCCCACATGCCAATATTCCTGTATACCCATCTTACCCATGTCGCTGCCTGAACACTTTTTAGAAGACAAAGTTGTACTTGCCTCTACTACTACCTCTGGCAGCTTTTCCGGACACTTATCATCCTGTATGTGGAAAAAAAATGCCCCTCTGGACCTTTCTGTATCTCTTCCCTCCCAACTTAAAAATATGCCCTCCAGTTTTAGACTCCCCTACCTTTGGGAAAAGATATTGATTATTTAGCTGATCTATGCCTCTCATTATTTTATAGACCTCTGTAACATCACCCCTATGCTCCAGAGAAAAAAGTCCCAGTCTGTCTTTATAACTCAAACCATCAAATCCAGGAACATCCTAGTAAATCTTTTCTGACTTTTTCTAATTTAATACTATCCTTTCTATAATAGGCTGACCAGAACTGCATACAGTATTCCACATGTGGTCTTGCCAGCATCTTGTACAACTTCAACAAGATTGTATTCAATGTTTTGACCAATGAAACCAAGCATGCTGAATGCCTTTTTCTTCACTGTCCACCTGTGATTCCACTTTCAAGGCGCTATAAACAGGTACCCCTAGATCTCTGTATTCCGTAATTATCCACACTGTTCTACCATTAATTGAGTAAGTCATGCCCTGGTTTGATTGGCATCACCTCGCATTTATCCAAATTAAACTCCATTTGCCATTCATCAGCCTACTGACCCAATTGATCAAGGTCCCATTGCAATCCTAGAAAACCTTTATGTCCACTGTGCCACCAATCATGGTATCACCTACAAACTTATTAACTTTGCCTCCTATATTCTCATCCAAATCATTAATATAAATGACAAATAACAGTGAACCTGGCACTGATACTGAAGTATTGAATCTGAATTTCTAGTGTGTTTGCTGCTTTAACTATTCCCGTTCTGATCATGTTCTTAGGGGTAGGACAATGTTCCTTTTCCAATCAGGCATCCACACACCGCCCCAGCACCTATCCATCATCTCCAGATCCTGACCAGGACTCCTTTCTGCTATGAAGTGGGAAATAGGAGCAAGAAAAGGCCATTTGCCCACCAAGCCTGCTGAACCATTCAATCAGATCATGGCTTTCTTAGCTATCCTCATATCACAGAATACTACTGTGCAGAAAGGACTCTTCAGCCCATCAAGTCTGCAATGACATATGAAAGGCTCTGAGTTGCCCACCTAATCCCACTTGTCAGTATGTGGCCTATAGCTTGAATATAAACAGAATGAAGATACTGTGTAAATCTCCTAGTTGCCACACTCTGGCACATGTTCAAGTACACAAAAAGAATTTAGCATAGCCAGTGCACCTAATCAGCAAGTCTTTTCAGATTGTGAGAGGAAACTGGAGCACCCAGAGTAAACCCACGCAAACACAAAGAATTGCAGCTCCACTCAGACAGTGATCCAAGCCTGGAATTGAACCCGGGCCCCTGGCGCTGTGAGGCAGCAGTGCTAACCATTGTGCCACCATGCCGTCTAATATCCCTTTATGTCGTTAGGCTCTAGAAATGTACTGATCTCAGTCTTGAACATGCCCAGTGATTGAACTTTCACAGCCTCCTTGGATCGAGTTCTCCATCCTTTTTGAATTTCAGTGTTAACCAGGATGTTGCCTGATATGAAGGGCATTAGAGGTTGGAGAAACTTAGTTTGTTTTCACTGGAACGACAGCGGTTGAGGAGTAACCAGATAGAAGCCTACGAGATTGAGGGGCATTATCAAGAGTGAATAGTCAGAAGCTTTTTTCCCAGGGTGGAAGAGTCTGTTATTTGGAGGGCATAAGTTTAAGGGGCAAGGTTTAAAGGAGATGTACAAGAAGTTTTGGTACATAGAGGATGGTGGGTGCCTGGAACTCACTGCCAGGAAAGGTAGTGAAAGCAGATACGACAGTGAGTTTTAAGGTACATCTTGACAGATTCATGAATAGAATGGGAATGGAAGAAGGAAGGTAGGAATTTTAATTCAGTTGAGCAGCATGTTCAATGCAGACTTGGCAGGCCAAAGAGCCAGTTCCTTTGCTGTAATTTTCTTTGTTCTTCTCTGAGTGAAGAAATTCCACCTAATTGCAGTCTTAAATACCTTGCTCCTTATTCTGAAACTCCATCCATTGCTTCCGGACTCAACAGTCAGGGGAACATCCTATCTACATCTACCTTGTCATGCCCTATAAGAATTTGTAAATTTCATGAAATCACCTGTTATCCTTCAAAACTTTGGAGAATGCAGGGTCAGTTTTCTCAGTCTCTCACAGGACAGTCCCAACATCCCAGAAATTAATCTGGTGAAGTTCTATTGCACTCTGATGGTAAGAATAGCTTTCCTCAAGCAAAACACTATTCCAGGTGTGATCACTCCAGCTTTGTACAATTGCAGCAATATACCTTTACAACTATACTCAATTCCATTGCGATGAAGACCAACATGCCATTTCTATTCCCAATTGCTTGCTGCATCTGCATGCTGGCTTTGTCATTTGTGAACAAAGGCATCCAGGTCACTTTTGAACATCAGTATTTCTCAATCTACTTGTGTTTTTTCTATCAAAGTGGATAACTTTGCATTTATATTATATTCTACCTGGCAGTTTCATGCCCACTTACTTGTATCCTCCCCCAGCTTGCATTCCCACCTCATTTTAGAAGCATTGAAACCCAAAAGTGCAGAAGGAGGCCATTTGGCCCATCAAACCTGCACCGATACTCCGAAAGACCATCTTATCCAGGCTTTCTGCCTCCCCACCATTCCATCCCCATAGCCCTGTGCATTTACAATGGCCAGTACATCAAATAAGCATATTTGTGGGAGGAAACCAGTGCACCTGGAGGAAACCCACATAGATACAGGGAGCATGCGCAAACTACACACAGACGAAGGGCAGAATAGAACCAAGGTTCCTGGTGCTAGGAAGTAGCTGTCACTATGCCACCCCTTTTTCAAGTCATCAGCAAATTTGGAAATATTACCCCTAGTTCCCCAAGTCCAAATCATTTGTATAGACTATGAGCACCTATGGCACTAGCACTGATCCTTGCATTATCTATCCTACAAGGGCACAGCTTGCCAACCTGAGAGTGACTCATTTCTTCTTATTCTTTGCTTTCTATTTGTTAACCAATTCTCTATCAATACCAGTTTGTTATTCCCAATCCCATGTGCCCTAATTCTGTTCACTAACCTGTGTGGAACTATACTGAAAGCCTTTTGAAAATCCAAATATATCACATCCACTGGTTCTCCTTTATGGTACAAGTAATATCCTCAAGAAACTTCCCAAATTTGTAAAACATGATTTCCCTTTCATAAATCCTTGTTGATTTTGTCCCATCATTATTATTTTTCATGTGTCTACTTAGTTTATATTTTATAATTGATTCTAACATTTTCCTATGACTGACGTCACACTGACAGGTTAGTAGTTCTCAGTTATAAACCTTTAATCAAATTAATTTTTTCAGTTATTACTGCTTTATGAATACTAATTTATTCCAGTTCCTTGTTTTCACTGGCCCCTTGGTTATCTAGTATTTCAGCTTAACAAGCTACTTGCCTTGACCTAATGTAATCTATTACATTACCTTTTATTAACTTTGGTTGATCCAGCTCTCCTGTTGGGCTTTTCTATCTTGATATTTGTTGTACTAGCCATTGCATTTTTACTGAAATCTTCATGTATTTTCCCAATCTGTTTTCCCCTTATACCATCATCATTCCCTTTGGTTAGTTCTAGGATCTGAGTTTCCAAATGAAGTCTGTACAACTTTGAAACTTAATGTAAAATTTTAACATTGTATGATCACTAAATCTCTCTGCTCTCAAGTTACCGGGTGAAAATGGATGAAAGATGAGTGAAAGTTCTTGAATTCTTTCTGCCCTCCAGAAGTAAACACAAAACTATTTTATTTCTTTAGCATTTTTATTCCAGTGTTCTACTAAGATTAGGTCAGATATGGCTGTCAATTAACAAACATTCTTGAAATTTGAGTGTATAATGCAATGCTTGTTAAATGATCAGTGCAGAAGCTGATTTTAAAAACAGTTAATATCTAATGTTTACAACTTTATTTCCTTTTGGTATATAGTGAAAGTTCTTCATCATCTGACTCTGAGCCACAGACACATGAAGGGAGCAAGAGCAAAGAATCTGCAGCTATACTGACTCCGTTTACTGTTGTGATTTTTGTTATAGTCTGTACTGCAATGATTGTTCTGTTGTATTTCTTCTACAAATGGCTAGGTAAGAACAGAGTGCGGGACAATCCATTTATAGAAGAAAACCCTATGTAATTAATTACCCTTGAGTCTGAGCCATGTAGTTCGTATTATTTTAACAAATGATTAAAAGTTATAACATATTGATAAATTAGTGACAGTTGAGTACTCAGTTTGAGGATGATTTGGATTGTAGTGAGTCAGTTAATTTCAGTCCAATCCAGAACAAAGTACTGATGAATTCCAGTCAGAGCTTGACCTGTGTCTGTGTACATTCATGTCACAGAGGCAGCTATAATTTGGTACTGAATTAGTATCACTGTGAATGCTTACTTGGACAGTTTTTAAATGGTTTTTAAAATTCAAATAGAATATAAATAGGGCCTGCCACATGTTTGTGGAAAACTAACTGTTATTTGTCTTTCTCCTTCAGTGTACTTGGTTATTGGCATCTTTGCCTTGGCTGCAGCTGTTAGTCTCTATAACTGTTTGGCTCCACTAGTGAAAAGTATCCCATACTGGAAATACAAGTGAGCTGTGATTTTTTTTTAATGTTGCTTTAGCTTATCTTGTTTCATTGTCTTGTATTTTTACCTGTATCCTTCTGAGCTCAGTTTGTTAGAAGCATCCTTTACATTTGTGCAAATTGTGGTTTAACTGCACCATCAGGTTGGTATCTGACAGTATCTTAGTGGATATGTATTATGCTAAACTGGTGCTTCAGTCAAGTGTTGTCCTAAATGTGCTTTTTTGAAATGGAATGGGATAATATTGACCATGTTCTGCTGGACAGATGAACTAAGCCTCAGTGATGAATCTAGAGAGTATTTCAGTGCCTCTGGTTGATACAAAGCAATCCGCAGTAAATATCAAGCAATTTCCGTAATATTAAAAATACCCAAGATAATGGATGTGTTGGGCACCAGATCAAAAACTCCCAGGTATGTTATGAAATTAGCCCAGACCTCAACTTTATTTGGTTTTGACATTAGGGCGAGCATAAGATGTTTTGTTCCAGGTATAATTCAATTGACCCACTAGGAAGTTTTTATAAAAACAAACTTTATTTTTAAGAACATAGTTAAAACATAAAAATAATTAGCATAACTTTTAATTCTTGGAAATTCTTAAACATGACCAAGTATAATTCTCAACAACTGGCTATCATTATAGTTCTAATGTAAGCAGAATCCTCACAGGTACAAAACCCACTAAGAGTTGTCACAAAACAGATATTCTCATGTGGGTGCTATTTCTAGCCCATTAGCTCCTCTGGACAGATACAGAAAGACACTTGGCTTTTGACTCTCATACAGCAACCTCCAGAGAAAAATCCATCATAAATAGCAGAATCTTAGAATCATTTCCTGCAGATCCCAATCTTAAAATCCAGAGGGAAAAGGGAACTCAGAGAAAGCAACCTCTAAGAATGCCTAGGAAGCAACACACTGAGCTTAATTTGTCTGTGTAAGCCTAGCTCCACCTAGTCATATGAGGTTACTTGTCAATCAACCTAATCAAGCCCCACTCTGGAAAAACCTAAGGGAAAAACACTAAAATAACCTTGCGTTAGCCCAGATTAAAACAAACATTGTCGCAATTAAGATCAGTTGTGCTGCTGCACTAACGAGGGCTGCCAAACGCAGACAAAACAAACTGCTAAAACAGATCGTGTACAAGAAGCATTACCCAAATACATTTCTTAAAAGCACAGTATGGTAACTATGAGTAAAGTTTGTAAAATATCTTTACCTTCTTCAAATATATCCACAGATTTTAACAGCTTTCACCTTTCAGGTTCTCTTGTGTTAAAAGAAGCTTTGAAGTTCGTTTGCTGATTCTTGCTGTGTTCTGCATAATAGTGGCTGCAATCTGGATAGTATTTCGGAATGAAGACAGGTGGGTATCAAGATTCTGATCTGACACGAACTCAGTGTGCTCTTTCCAAATGACTGCCAAAGTACAGCATAGAATGGGAAGTTGTGTTGTTTCAGAGGAGACAAAAACTATTAGATATAATCTCATTCTGTGGAACAAAATCTATAGAGTGAAGTTTGAATCTGCTGGTAGATTCTCCATCAGTTTGTCATGGATTTGTCTAAGGCGTGATTGTAATCCTACGTCTGTTTGTGACCTGTAATCATATTATTCAAAACCAATAACAATTGCTCAGTCATCAGTGATGTAAAATTATTTATTAGACACAAGTAAGACTTACATTGATGTCACTGCATAGCACCATAGAAATTACCCCACTATGACCCAGACTCCCTTAACCATTTAATTGTTAAGGAAGAGATATTTTCATCCTGCACTGTTGTTGCTAGACACTAGTACAGATGAACTGTGCAGTGTTAACAGTTGGGTTGTCACAAGTTACTGATCATTACATTCATGATATTTGTGGGCCGGTCAGTCTAATCAAGTGGATTCCAGTCTTTCATTGCATGCTGAAGTTTCAGATGAAAAGCATAGATGGATTTGAGGGGCAGCTAGGTAAGTACATGGATAAAGGAATAGAAAGGTAAATCGATGGTATCAGATGAAGGTTGATTCTGTTTTTCCTTCCTTAATCTTTTATCTGGACCTTTGCTGCAGAATTCTAAAATGCTCCCAATCTTCAGTCTTGCCATTGTTTTAGCTACTTCATGCACCTCTTCCTTTGATCTAATCTAGTTTTTGATTCATGTTAACCACGCTGGAATACTTCCCCGGCAGAGTTTTTTATTTCTTGTAACTTTCTATATCCAGAGATTTTAAATGAACTTCTCAATGGTCCTTGTTCTAGATTTGATATCACTGTTATCTTTGGCTTATCTTTGAAAAGTTAAGATTCTGACTTTCAGATGAACTGCAGTAGTCCGGCCTGCCTGTGAAATCGGTGCCCTTTAGCTTTTTCAAAAGTCATGTGCCTGTTGAGAAAGGGACATTAGTGTGCTCTTGTGTTAGATATGGAACCTTTACTGAGTTCAGTGATTTGCATTTCAGATGGGTTTGGGTCCTGCATGATGCTCTTGGAATTGCTTTTTGCCTTAACTTCATGAAGACCCTGAAAATGCCTCATTTTAAGGTACACCATGTTTTCATGGGGTAATTAATATTGCTGTGAAATTGGAATAAATTTATAAAATGTGCTCTCAGACCATTTAAGTATACATTCATGTTAAACCAGAAGCAATAAATCTTCAGATCCCACAATTTCTAAAACAATTAAGTGAACTGGGAAATGATTTTCATTACTCAACACCTACAAAGAGAAAATAATTAAAAATGGCTGTTGATTTTGAAACAGAATATTGTGTTTGAGAGAGCAACTTGTCTGTGGAGGTTGCAATTGATGCAGAGCTCATAGAATCTAGAGGTGTACAGCATAGAAACAGGCTCTTTGTCCCAACTTGTTAATGGCACCCATTTTTTTAAAATCACTAAGCCACACCCAATTGCCTGCATTTGGCCCATATCCCTTGATACCTATCTTAGCTATGTAACTGTCTAAACTTTTTAAAAGATAAAATTGTACCTCCCTCTACTGCTATTGTGGCTTCTTCTTCCAGATACTCACGAATCTGTGTGTGAAAAAATTGCCCTGCTGTACATTTTTGTATCTCTCCTCTTTCATCTTAAACCTATGCCCTCTAGTTTTGGACTCCCCTACCTTTGGATAAAGATACTGACTATCTTGCCGATCTATGCCCCTCATTATTTTACAGACTTCTATAAGAAGATCACCCCTAAGCCTCCTAAGTTGCAGAGGAAAAACAAAGTCTCAGTATATCCACCTCCTCTTCTAACTCAAACCATCAAGTCCCGGTAGTATCCTAGCAAATCTTTTCTGCACTCTTTCTAGTTTAATAACCTTTCTATAATAGGATGCCCAGAACTGTACACAATATTCCAAATGTGGCCATACCAATGTCTTGTACAACTTCAACAAGAGGTCCCAACTCTTGTTCTGATCAATGAAACCCAGCATGCCAAATGCTGCCTTCACCACTCTGTCCACTGTCAAGGAGCTCTGAACCTGTACCCCTAGATTTCTTTGTTCTGTAACTCTCCCCAATTTCCTTTCATTAACTGAGTAAGTCCTGCCCTGGTTCGATCGACCAAAATGCATCACTCGCATTTATCTAAATTAAACTCCATCTGTCATTCATCAACCCATTGGCCCAATTGATCAAGATCCCATTGTAATCCTAGATAACCTTCTTCATTATCCACTATGCCACCAATCTTGGTGTCATCCGCAAACTTATTAATCATGCCTCTTAAATTCTCATCTAATTCATTAGTATAAACAACAAATAACAATAGAGCCAGCACTGATTCCGAGGCATACCACTGGTCACAGGCCTCCAGTTCGGAAAACAACCCTGTATAAACACCCTCTGTCATGTCATCAAATCAATTTTGTATCCATTTGGCTACCTAACTCTGGATCCCGTGAGATTTAATCTTATCTGCAACCTCACATGCGGTATCTTGTCAAAGACCTTGCTGAAGTCCATTTAGATGACATCAGCTGCACTACCCTCATCTACCTCCTTAGTTACCTCTTTAAAAAACTCAATCAAAATTATGGGGCATGATTTTCCACTCATAAAGCCATGCTGACATGGACTTTCTATAAACCTTTAAGGTATCACTTTGGAATCCACTGGTTAAGCAGAATGGAACTGGTGAGGAGCTGGCAAACAAGATTTGAAGCTGGTTTGCCACACAAAATTGTTCAAATTTAAATGGCAGTTTCTCCAAAAAACTTAGTCTATTTGAGGGATATTCAGATGTGATTGTTGTGCTACTGACATTTAAAAAAAACACCAACATTCAGCAGGATATCTTGGAACTTCAATCAGTCTTTAGAAATCTTGGCACAGAATGAAAGCTTCAGGTATTTATAAAATGTCACCTTTCTTGTCTTGTTTTCCAGTCCTGTGTCATTCTGCTGGCGCTGCTAATCATCTACGATGTCTTCTTTGTTTTCATAACTCCATTTTTTACAAAGGTAAGGTGAAGAAAAGGTCTACATGTTTCATTTTGTTTTTGAAAATTTAGCATTTGTGGAATATTTTGATTGTAAATTTTTAATGTAATCTTTAAAAGTTAGGCAAAAAATAATAGTGTCAGACACTGCAGAATAGGTCTTTTAACCCATTGAATCTGTACTGAAACACCTAACCCCTCACCTAATCCCATTTACCAGCACTTGGCCTATAGCCCTGAATGTAGTGGCTGGTAAGTGCTCATCCAGGTGCCTTTTTAAAGGATGTGAGGCAACCCACCTCTGCCACTTCATTCCAGGCCATCACCGCCCTTTGGGTAAAAAAAAAAGATCTTTCTCATTCCTGATGTCTAATACTCTTCCACTTTCTTTATTAAAGGAGCCAATGGACAACATACAGCTGTAGAATGATACAGCGCAGAGGCTGCTTGGCTGGTGTGCCTCTTTAATAAATTGATGCAATTAACCCTGGTCCCTGCTTTCTAATCACTCTCCCTTCCCCATCACCATTGTTTATAATTTCTTTCTCTTCAAGGAGACATCAAATTTGCTTTTGAAACTAATTACTGAAACTCCTTCCATCACCATTTTCAGACAGTGCATTCCAGGTCACAGCAGCTTGCTTTTTTCTTTGCCACCTTCAGTATCTTTTGTCTGTTGCCATAAATCAGCATCCTCTGGTCACTTGTCTGTACCTTTAAGACTTGATTACCTGTAAAGACTCACATTTTGACCATTGTCTTGTAAATTGAGTTTGTGCCTGTATGTGCCCTATTTGTGAACACAATTCCTCACTCACCTGAAGAAGGAGCAATACTCCGAAAGCTTGTGCTACCAAATAAACCTGATGTTGTCAGACAACTTATTGTGCCCACCCCAGTCCAATGCTGGCATCTCAGCACCTTTCTACTGGAAACAGTTTTTTCTTATTTTCTTTATCAGATTCTTTCATAATTTTAAACATTCCTGGATCTCCCTTTAATTGTCTCTTCTTTGAGAACACCCCCAGCTTCTCTAATCTATCCATGGAACTGTAGTCGGTCATTGTAGGAACCATTCTCATCAATCTTTCCCACATCCTCTTTGGGTCTTGACATCCTTTCTCAAGTGTGGTGCTTGGTATTGAACACACTGTTCCAACTGAACACTGATCAATGTTTTGTAAAGATTTAACATGGCTTGTTGCTTTTCTGCTTCCTCTTTATAAAGCCCTGCTCTCTTTAGAGCCCACCTTGACGTGTCCTTGAAGTGCTTGTTCTCTGTCTCTATCTTATAAACATCAAGAGAAATTTGGCATGTCAATTACAAATCTTGATATAGGCTCCTTCTCTGCCAAGACTGCAAGGAAATACAAGTGGTTGTGATTGTAGCCCAATCCATCATGCGAAGCAGCCTCCCACCCATTGACTCTACACTTCCTGTTGCCTCAGCAAAGCAGTCAGCATAATTAAGGACCCTACTCATCCCGGATATTCTCTTTCCGCCACCTTCCTTCATGAAACTCAAAAAGAGCTTCTTCCCTACTGCTGTCAGACTTTTGTATTAAGTTAATCTTTCTCTACACCCTGGCAATGACTAACACTATATTCTATGCACTCTTGTCCCTTCTTCTTGAACGGTATGTTTTGTCTATAAAGCATGCAAGAAACAATACTTTTCACTATATGTTAATATATGTGACTATAATAAATCAAATACAGTGATAGCATAGGAAATGTTAGAACGTTATAGTGCAATACAGGCCCTTCAGCCCTCAATGTTATGCCGATCTGTGAAACCAATCTAAAACACATCTAACCTATGCTATTCCAAATGTTTATCTAATGACCATTTAAATGCCCTTAATGTTGGTGAATCCACTACTGTTGCAGGCAGGGCATTCCACATGTTACTACTTTCTGAGTAAAGAACCTACCTCTGACATCTGTCCTATATCTATCACCCCTCAATTTAAAGCTATGTCCCCTCATGCTAGCCATCTCCATCTGAGGAAAGAGGTTCACACTTTGCACCATATCTAATCCTTTGATCATCTTATATGTCTCTATTAAGTCACCTCTTAACCACCTTCTCTCTAATGAAAACAGCCTCAAGTCCTTCAGCCTTTCCTCATAAGACCTTCCCATCATACCAGGCAACATCCTGGTAAAACTCCTCTACACCCTTTCCAATGCTTCCATATTCTTCCTATGATACGGCGAGCAGAACTGTACACGGTACTCCAAGTGCGGCGCACCAGAATTTTGCACAGCTGCAACACGATCTCATGGCTCCTAAACTCAGTTCTTGTACCTATAAAAGCTAACACGTTTTATGCTTTCTTAACAACCCTTTCAATTTGGGTACCAACTTTCAAGATCTGTGCACATGGTCGCTGAGATCTCTCTGCTCAACCACACTACCAAGTAACTTACCATTAGATACTCTGTATTTCTGTTACTCCTTCCAAAATGAATCACTTCACACTTTTCCGCATTAAATGCCATTTATCACTTCAGCCCAGCTCTGTAGCTTATCTATGTCCTGCCATAACTTGCAACATCCTTCCACACTGTCCATAACTCCACCGATTTTTAGTGTCATTCGCAAATTTGCTAACACATCCTCCTATGCCCTCATCCAGTTCATTTATAAAAATGACAAACAACAGAGGGTCCAAAACAGATCCTTGCGGTACACCACGAGGAACTGAACTCCAGGACGAACATTTCCTATCAACCACCATCCCCGTCTTCTTGCAGCTAGCCAATTTCTGATCTAAATTGCTTTCAATCCCATGCCTCTGTATCTTCTGCAAAAGCTTATTGGGGGGAACCTTATCAAACGGTTTACTGAAATTTGTCTACACCACATCAGCTGCTTTACCCTCATCCACCTCTGTGGTCACCTTCTCAAAGAACTCAATAAGCTTTGAGGCATGATCTACCCTACACAAAACCATGCTGAGTATCCCTAATCATATTATTCCTTTCTAGATGATTATAAATCCTATCTCCTTTAATTCTTTCCAAAATGTTACCCACAACGGAAGTAAGGCTCACTGGTCTACAATTACCAGGGTTGTCTCCACTCCCCTTCTTGAAGAAGGGGACAACATTTGCTATCCTCCAGTCTTCTGGCTCTATTCCTGTAGACAATGACGACCTAAAGATCAAAGCCAAAAACTCTGCAATCTCCTTCCTAGCCTCCCAGACAGTCCTCTGATAAATTCCATCCAGCCCAGGGGACTTATCTATTTTCATACTTTCCAGAATTGCTAACACTGCCTCCTTATGAACCTCAATCCCATCCAGTCTAATAGCCTGTATGTTAGTATTCTCCTCGATAGCATTGTCTTTTTCCTGTGTGAATACTGAAGAAAAATATTCATTTAGCACCTCTCCTATTTCTTGGACTCCGTGCACAACTTCCCACTAGTGTCCATGACTGGCCCTAATCTTACCCTAGTCATTCTTTTATTCCTGACATACCTATAGAAAGCTTGAGGGTTTTCCTTGATCCTACCTGCCAAAGACTTCTCATGATCACACCCACCCCGGCTCTACTTAGCCGAATCTTTAGGTCCTTCCCGGCTAACTTGTAACTCCCAAGCACCCTAACTGAGCCTTATGTCTCAGTTTGACACAACTCTCCTGTTGAATAGATCAGCTATGATCTTATTGAATAGCAAAGTGGGCTTGAAGGGCTGAATGGCCTATTACTCTTGTTCCTGCATCTCTTTTTAAAATTGTACTGTCAGTTATATTGTTTCTTATTCTTCCTACCAAAGTGCATCAATTCACTCTTTATTCACAGACTGCAAGTCACAATCTATCAAAGTTCCCTTCAGTTGAATAGTTAATTTATTTCTACAGATTGTTTTCATTTTTTTTGTTCCACAAATTGAAGTGATGATGATGGGAATAATTATGCTTGATTATAGCATGAATGAAGAATTGGAAGCAAATTATTCTGGGTTTTTTTTTCAAGCACTCAACGATAACTAACTTTCAAGTGGCTCACTAAGGAAATTACAGGGTCTATTCTGTAGAATTGAAAAGATTTGAACAAAAGTATTGGACCAATTGTAAGTTTAGATAGCTTATTTTCTGATCATTCATACTTGTGTGTAAAGGTTTAGCTATGAGTAATCTTGTGCCTGGCATCGTATTACCCTGCACACGGAACCAAAGTGTGTATGAGCAAGTTGAAAGCTCAGATTGGAAGAAAGGGCCAAACAAATGCTTTCTTCAGATTGAAAGTTTTTCCTGGTCACCTACAGTAATGTTAGAGGGTCTGGAGTAGATCTACTAGTGTGCAGTAGGATGATGATGGAGTTGATTAATAAATGTAAATTGTACTTGAAACAATTTAAATAAAGTTATTTATTTCTTTCAGGACAAGAAGAGCATTATGGTTGAAGTTGCTACTGGATCTGAGGCCATTGGTGAAAAGGTGAAATAGAAACTAAACACTAAGCCATGGGTTTAAAGTTGGTGCTTTACTAACAAATAGCACAAACACGTTCTCTTGCGTACTAAATGTTGGGTTTGATTCTAGAATACTGGAAACTACCTCATGGGACATGCAGTTGAACCATTGGCTCACGGTGAAAAAGTAAGAACTGCATTTGTAACTGTCAATGTTAGATTTGTTATATTGGGACGAGTTAATCGCTTGTATTTTAATTATCATCTGTAGCTCTTCTCAGATTAAACCTCCTTGCTTCAGGTGGCTGTAAACGATGGTGTGTAGCCGCATAGTACCTGGTTTGACTGTGTCTCATGTCCTTGAATTTTTGTTTGAGGACAACGGAAAAGAAAAATGCTTTCAGATCATTGTTGTGCTTTGGGAATGTTTAGGCCAAGATTCTTCAGCAGGTAAACTGAGCAGTGACCTAGATCTGATGATATCTTTTTTTTAAATTGTGCATTGAGAATGTTTTGGTTATAAAGTACTTTAACAATGAGTGCAGGAATGGGCGTCGTGGAGAATCATTTCTCTGCTGCAAAGATAACCAGAGGCCTGTCCCAGCTACCTACTACATATCTGCTGCAGAAACCAAGTGCCAGGTTGCTGAGGCAGGCCTTGGGTTATCTGAATGAGTCGGAGATACTGGGTACTGGAGGTTCTTCACCTGTGTGAGACAGCCTTTCCCCCTCAGTACTTGTGTTTCTTGAATACTTTAAGCTTGGTGCTTTCTCCTTTTTATTATTCTGTCCAGTCCTATTTCCAGCAGATTGCTCCTCATATAAAAGATTTGTGTTAGGCTCTAGCTGATAGATGAGGTGAGCTGGCCCATTGCAATAATGTGCTGCTTATTCTAATTGCACAATGTCCCTGAGAAAACACTTTCACTTTTGAGTAACCATTTGCTTTCTGAAAGCTAAGTATTGGGCAGAAGGCTGTTTTCATTTTCAGTATGTTGATGCTCTGAAATGTATGCTATGATTCACAGTGATCTGTGATGTATTTTGTTATAAAATGCTTGGAGAAGAGCCTCCAGAGTGTGAGAATAGTGTGTTAGTGGATAATAAAGAAATGGCAGGTGGCATGAACAAATATTTTACTGCTGAATCTATAAAAGAAATTATGACAAGCATTCCAGTAATAGCTGTAGATTAAGAGATGAAAAAGAAAGAGGAATTTGGAGGAATGACAATCACTGGGAAAGTGGTGCTGAGTAAACTGGAGCTGTGGCTGACAGGTCTGTGGGTCCTGAAATCCTAGAGTCTTAAAAGAAGTGGCTAATAATGTAGTTAGAGTCATTGATAATTTTCTAAAATTCATTAAATTCTGGAAAGTTCCATCAGACTGGAAAGTCGTAAATGTGCCCCCTCTATTCAGGAAGGGAGAGAGGCAGAAAGCAGAGAACTATAGCCTGATTAGCTTGTTGTGTTTGTTGTGGGAAAGGTGCTAGAATCAATCGTTAACTTGTGCCCAGCAATAACATCAAGCAGGCAGAGTCAGCATGGTTTTGTGAAAAGGGAATCCTGTTTAACCAATTACTGGAGTTCCTTGAAGTAATGTGCTGTGGATAACGGGAAGCTAAGAGGCCTGCAGTTGGGTTTCCAGAAGGCATTTGATAAAGTGCCACATCAAATATTATTGCTAAAAATAAAAGCTCATGGTGTAAGGGTTAGCACATTCGCACAGATGGGAAAATTGGCTGACTGCTAGAAAACAGAGTATGCATAAATGGGTTGTTTTCTGATTTGGCAGGATATGACAGTGTCCCACCGGGTGCGTGGGTCAGTGCTGGGGTCTCAACGTTTTGTAATTTGTATTATTGGCTAATTTTGCAGATTTGAAATTTACTTTGACAGGAAGAGCAAAATACAGAATATTAAACAGACCTGCTGCAAATTTCTGAGGTGCAGAGGGATCGAGATGTTCTGGTGCATGAGTTACAAAGTGTGCAGGTTCAGCAAGTAATTAAGACTAATGGATTGGTATCCTTTATTGCAAGAGGAATTTAACATAAGTAAAGATGTTGTGCTTCAGTTCTGCAGGGCATTGGTGAGAGCGCACCTCAAATGTTGCATGCAGATTCGGTCTCCTTATCTAAGGAAGGTTCTAAGTGTAGTGGAAATAGTTCGGATAAGGTTCACTAGATTGATACATGGAAAAAGCAAGTTGACTAGGCTTGTTTCAATTAGAGTTTAGAAGAGCGAGGGATAACTTGATTGAAGTATGTAAGATCCTGAATGTTATTACCAATGTGGCTGTGCGAAAGAAGTTTTGTCTTGTGGGTGAGTTCAGAACTAAGTGGCATTGTTTTAAAATTAGGGATCGCTCTTTTAGGACAGAAAGAGTTTTTTTCTGAAGATTGTGTGACTTTGGAACTCGGCCTCAATTGGTGGTGGAGGTGGGGCCATTGAATATTTTTATGGCAGAATTAGAAAGATCCTTCTTGGGAAAGGAAACCGAGGTTATTGGGATAGATAGGAATAGGAATGTGGAATTCGAAACATAATCAGTCATGATCTTATTGAATGGTGGAGCAGGCCAGAGGGGGACCTATTTCATAGATATTTTCGTAATTGTCTGCATAAAGGCTTTAAACTCAGAAGTGTGTTCATTATGCTTTATAAAGTTAAACGAAATGGAGTCCTCTGATAGTAGATCATAAATTATAGAGTAGGCCATTTGGCCCCTTGAGCCTGTTTTGTCAATCAGTAAGATCACAGCTAATCTGATTGTGGCCTCGACTTCATTTATTACTTGTTTCCCATAACTCTTCCCTTGTGGATCAGAAATCTGCCCAAGTCAGCCTTGAATTGGGGCTAAGGGGATCACGGGATATGGGGGGGAGGTGAGATCAGGATATTGAATTCGATGATCAGTCATGATCAAAATAAATAGTAGAACAGGCTTGAAGGGCCAAATGGCTGCCACTTGTTTCTGTTTTCTACATTCCTATGAATATAACTAATGACCCAGCTTCCACTATTCTCTGGGGAAGAGAATTTGAAACACTAGTTGGTAAAAGTTATTTTATCAGAGTCCAGCTTGTATTGCTGATAGGGTGGGGGAGTGAGCAGTTTATTTTCAGACCTAATAAAATTATCAATCCATTTTCCAAAATATAGTCAGCCTTGATTTCCCACGTAGGTTTTAGCCTCTAACTGTGTCGAATATCAATTCTGAGAAGATTCTCACACGCATGCGCAGGAGTAAGAGGCTCTCTGATGAGGACAGGTTGAGCAGGTTGGCTCAACACTCTGAGAAGATTAAAGGTGATCATTTTGAAACACAAAATCTCGAGGCAACTTGACAAGTTGAATGTGAGAGAATGATTTCCCCTGTGGAGAGACTGAATGAGGTTAAGGCAATTTAAAAATATGGAGTCTCGCATTTAACACGGAGACAAGAGATTATTTCCCTGCAGTTTGTGAATCTTTGAATTCTGTTTCCCAGAGTGTGGTGGAGGCAGTGTCAGTGAATAGTTTTAAAACAGATAAATTCTTAAATCTGGAGTGGTTGGAATGTAGAATTGAAGCTATAATCAGATCAGTCGTGATCTTATTGAATGGCAGGACAGGCTCGAGGAGCCGAATGACCTACTCCTGCTCCTAAACTTTGTATGCAATCTCAACCAACAAAATGGCCCAGATTTAGTATTGATGGTGAAGCTAGTTCTGCTGGAGTTAATGGTCAGCAACTTCTGAAGTTTGTGCAATTTGTTTTTGTTTTTCAATTGATTTTTCTTTACATGACAAATTGTGTACACTTATTGTACTAATCCATGACCACAGCAAAATCTGCCTCTCCACTGGAATTCTGCCCCAGTAGAGCGTCACCTCTGAACCAAGGGGAGCAGTCTGACTGTAAGTGTCTCCGTCAGCTTCACCACGAAGGCAAGCTATGGGCCTTGCACACAAACTGGGAAGTAAATTCTTGAATATAATTGGCTGCTGCTTCTGTTTGCTGACAGCACTGTTACTTGGTGCCTTGTGTAAATTCAACCTGATTTTTGAAAAGGGGAATTCCACCAGATTGCTGGTGGCAAGTTGCTTCCTGCTTCCAACTTTCATTTCTACAATGTTTTAATACCTTGGAATTGTTAAGAAAATTTTGCTCCCATCTTATCCATGTAATCAGCTATATATTTCTCTGACTTGGCCTGTTCTGATTGGACCGAACTATTTAGTGCAAAAGTGCTTTATAGGACTTAGAAAAACTAAAGTACAAACAGGCCTTTCGGCCCACAAGTTGCACTGATCGTATCCCTATCTCCTAGGCTTATCTATAACCCTCAATCCTATTAAATCCCATAGTCTGTGTTTGTGGTGGGAGGGGGCAGTGCGTCTTGTATCATGTGTTCTGACTAAACAAGTTGCAACTGTGAACTGAATGCTTGTTGTGTTCACTGTATAAACCATTTTTGGGACATGTGGTTTCCAGCTTCCTAGCTGAGAATGTCATGTATATGTACACAGATTACTTGTGTTGTCAGGATATAACTAACCAGGGTGGCACAAAGTCTCAGTGATTAGCACTGCTTCTTCACAGCGCCAGGGATCTGGGTGCGATTCCTAGCTTGGATCACTGTCTGTGTGGAGTCTGCGCATTCTCCCCATATCTACATGGGTTTCCTTCGGGTGTTCTAGTTTCCTCCCACAGTCGGAAAGATGTGCTGGTTAGGTGAATTGGCTCTGCTGAATCCTCCCTCAGTGTAACTGAACAGGTGCTGGAGCGTGGCGACTAGGGCATTTTCATAGTAACTTCATTGCAGTGTTAATGTAAGCCTACTTGTGACTAATAAATAAACTTTAACTTTAAAATGGTGAGTTTTTTTGCTCTTTAAAATCCAGTTCAGTGAAAGCTTAAGAATATTGAAGTATCACAATCGTTATAAAGTGGTTGATTCCCCCCGCCCTGAGAATTAACATCAAAGCATCCAGAGAGGATTACCTTACCTTACAATCTGTAAAGTGGTGTGACCTGTCCTTCAGCAACTCCTGGTGGTTAAATACAAAACTACTCCTTTAGGTCTTGGTCTGGCTGTCTCAGGGCTGGCCTGGTGATGTAGAGGCGGCAGGAACAATTTCTGGAGAAGGTAGTCAGGGTGCTCCTGTTTGTTACATACCAGTAGTGGTGTCGCCAAGCAACCAGCTCCCTTAACCACAGGATTTCAAACACTGGCCTTCATTATGTGCAGCTTAGGGACATTCTTGTCTGCCAATTCCGGGTGTTTTGTTATATGCACATCGTCCTTGAAGAGGGGCTCATAGATGCAATCCAAGATGATATTCTTGGGCACAAGCATCTTGAGCTCTTTTAATGAGACTAAAGATGGAAATTGCTGTCTGGAATTCTTATTCTCCTGAGGTAGAGTTTACATGGTTGCAGCTGGTCACTGCATTTAACAATGTATTAACATTTTCTGCTGGAAAACCTCCCTGGCCTTGAAAAATCTAATTTTGCATTAGTGGAATGTCAAATTTTTCATTATCATATTTCTGACTCCACTTCCAGTTCGTATGTGTATTTAAATAATTTATTTTCTGTTCAAAATGCTCAATTAGAAGTGAAAATTTAGATGGGCCTTGCACACAAACTGGGAAGTAAATTCTTGAATATAATTGGCTGCTGCTTCTGTTTGCTGACAGCACTGTTGCTTGGTGCCTTGTGTAAATTCAACCTGATTTTTGAAAAGGGGAATTCCACCAGATTGCTGGTGGCAAGTTGCTTCCTGCTTCCAACTTTCATTTCTACAATGTTTTAATACCTTGGAATTGTTAAGAAAATTTTGCTCCCATCTTATCCATGTAATCAGCTATATATTTCTCTGACCTGGCCTGTTCTGATTGGACCGAACTATTTAGTGCAAAAATGCTTTATAGGACTTAGAAAAACTAAAGTACAAACAGGCCTTTCGGCCCACAAGTTGCACTGATCGTATCCCTATCTCCTAGGCTTATCTATAACCCTCAATCCTATTAAATCCCATAGTCTGTGTTTGTGGTGGGAGGGGGCAGTGCGTCTTGTATCATGTGTTCTGACTAAACAAGTTGCAACTGTGAACTGAATGCTTGTTGTGTTCACTGTATAAACCATTTTTGGGACATGTGGTTTCCAGCTTCCTAGCTGAGAATGTCATGTATATGTACACAGATTACTTGTGTTGTCAGGATATAACTAACTAGGGTGGCACAAAGTCTCAGTGATTAGCACTGCTTCTTCACAGCGCCAGGGATCTGGGTGCGATTCCTAGCTTGGATCACTGTCTGTGTGGAGTCTGCGCATTCTCCCCATATCTACATGGGTTTCCTTCGGGTGTTCTAGTTTCCTCCCACAGTCGGAAAGATGTGCTGGTTAGGTGAATTGGCTCTGCTGAATCCTCCCTCAGTGTAACTGAACAGGTGCTGGAGCGTGGCGACTAGGGCATTTTCATAGTAACTTCATTGCAGTGTTAATGTAAGCCTACTTGTGACTAATAAATAAACTTTAACTTTAAAATGGTGAGTTTTTTTGCTCTTTAAAATCCAGTTCAGTGAAAGCTTAAGAATATTGAAGTATCACAATCGTTATAAAGTGGTTGATTCCCCCCGCCCTGAGAATTAACATCAAAGCATCCAGAGAGGATTACCTTACCTTACAATCTGTAAAGTGGTGTGACCTGTCCTTCAGCAACTCCTGGTGGTTAAATACAAAACTACTCCCTGGCACTCGCTCTAAAATCCATACACAACAATTTATTTATCGAACTGTGAGCAAATTTACTAAACAATCAACATGCCGTGTAAATGCCTTCTAATCATTAACTATTCATGAATAAATAAAGATTCTAATGAAATGCTGTCCAGTAAAGATAATTCCCATTTATTAACAAAAAAAATAGAATTTAGTTGCTCTAGGGCATACACGCAATGGGTCGTGAGAGGGCTGCTCTTGGATTTTTTCGAGAGTATCCTAGTGCTTCACGTTGTTAGTGTACGCTTGACCTGGACCATTTGATGGGCAACACGACAGCTCAGTGACTATCGCTGTGCTGTGCAGATACATGGATTTGGGCCTGTGTCTGTGGGAGTTTGCGCATTCTTCCTGTGCTTGCGTGGGTTTTCTCCAGGTGCTCTGGTTTCCCCCCACATCCCAAAGATGTGCTGTTAGGCTAATTGGCAAAAGAAATTCTCCCTAAATTGTCTCACATTTTGTTTTTAATCCGTAGGTCTATAAACATAGACAGGGATCACAGGCAGAGGTGGGAACATTGGAGTGGCAGCACAGGCTCGTTGGGCCAAAGGGCCTGTTTCCCGTGCTGTTTTGTTCTTTGTTAAATTGCCACCAGGTTTTGTGTCTTCAGAAACATTCTGGGCCTTTCTGTTAATTCTTCTGTCTGGAACCTTCTCTTTGGTACCTTTGTGCTCTAGATGGTGCTTTGAGCTAAGAGCTGTGAGCTGTTATCTCTGGCAGGTGGCAGTTGTGCTCTCCTTTCATCCTAGCCCCCCCCAAAGGAATGACATCAATATTTCCCACAATATGATTAATCTTAAGTTGCCAAAATCATCAGATTTAAATTTAATAGATTCTTGTTATCTAAGTGCCTAATTCAAATAAGCTGAATTCAAAAAAAAAATCAAAAACCTGTTGCCTTGGTTATGCTGTTGCTTGCCTTTTGATACAAATGTTTCATTTTGGGTGTTTTGTGTACTTGCATTTTTTAAAAGCATAGAAAAAGCACCTTTTAAAGGCACCGAGCATTTATAGTCTTACAAACGCCAAACTACAATTAATCTACTCAACTTCGCAGCACAGTTCACACTTCAATCCTTACACTTGTAGGTTTAAGAACAGTAAATTAACCTTTGTACTTCACTGATCACAGTTATGTTTCTTATAGTTGCCTGTGGTTATCAGAGTGCCGAGATTGATGATGTCTGTCGCGACCATATGTGGAATGCCGTTTTCTTTGCTAGGATTTGGAGATATTATTGTGCCGGGTGAGTGAAAATATTTCTGCATTCTTCATCCCAAGAATGACTTGATGATAACTGGGGATATTACAAACCTGCAGCTTGTCGTCATTGCAAACTATCCCTCATTTGTTAGTTCACCTGTACAATATGGAATTTATAGCCACCAATATTTAAAATTTTAATTCCATCTGTACAGGTCTGCAGTGAATATTGCCTGTTATTGTAAATTTAATTCCAAGTATGTTATGAGTTTAAATATGTATTTTGGTAATTAAAGGGAAAAAAAATCAGCTTTGAACATTTTGGCATTGTGATTATGATACTTTTTAAGAGGAGGACAGAATTGGCAAGTTTAAGCACATTAATTTAGGATGTCTTTGAAGACAGGGAAGGAATTGGAGGGTTTCAGATCCAGTGGTAGCTGGGTGAATAATTAGGTGCAAATGGGAAATGATGATTAATTCGAAGTTAAAGGAAGATGAAGACCATGCTAAGAGTTTCCTTGTATAATGGGCGGATCCAACCTCTGGAGCTGAGCCATACAGGAGTTTGAGATGTGCTGTTAACAGGGTAAAGGTTTGGGATGCAGTTTGGTAATTGCTAGAATTTAAGTTTCAGGTGAATGGTCTAAGTTGAAATAGAGATAAAGTTTCAGGTCAGATATATCCATTTGGTTAAACTGACAAGCTTCAGTATTGTTAAAACTGTAGATTCAACATTCTAATGCGGTGCTAACTTCAGAGAACCAATTATCAATTGTTGTATTTTATAATCTACATGATAATTCTTGCTCCAGTTTTGATAGTGCTGTGTTCTCTTACAGGATTATTGATTGCTTATTGCCGAAGATTTGATTTGCACACAAATACCTCCAAAATCTATTTCATTTCAAGCTGTATAGGTAAAAATATTTGCAAAATAAACTCGATACTGAAGACATAGTTTTGATTCAATCCAATATCATGAACAATAACAGAGTCAGTAAATTGCAGTGAATTAATTTTTCAAAGTCTTGTCTAAAACATGTATGGTCCGATGGCCTTGTTTGTACTTATGAACAGAATCTTTATTGTTGTTGGTCTAATCTAGACCTTGGTAGTTGGATCAGAAAGTCAGAAAAAAAATGGTTTGACCTATCAAGTATTTTAGCTTTACATATAATTAAGTAATAATCAGTGGATTACTACTTCAGCCACAAACAAATTGATAGAGGGTAAATAAAATCAGAGAGTTGAATTCATGGCTACATTTGGTATGGGAAAAATTGATTCATGGAACAATGGCACCAGTACTGGGGAAGGAGGGGGCTGTACATCTGGGACAGCTTTCACCTGAACCACACAAGAGTTGATGTCCTGGGAGGTCATAAAACAAGGGCTTTAAAATAAATAATGGAGGAAAGGGTGTGCATGAAAGGAGTGTTAGAAAGAGAAAGGACTGGCCAAAAGTACAACTAATCAATGTGAATGATGAAGAGATAGTTCACATACATAAATATGCACCAACAAGTAAGATCAGAGAAAGCAAAAATCATCAAATGACAGTATTAAAGGCTAGTTATCTGGATGAATGTAATGTTCTTAACAAGTTGGATGAATTGATGTCCCAAATTGAAGTGGGTGGCCTTTAGTGAGGCATGGCTGGAATTAGAATATTCAAAGGTGGTTAGTATTTCAGAAGGACAGGAATGAAGGGAAAGATGAGGTAGCTCTGTTAATTAGGGATGAGATCGGTGCAGTCATAATATGATTTTGGTTTGGAGGATCAAAAGGTACAATCAGCTTGGGGTAGATGTAAATAGCAATGTAAATAACTCACTGGTGAGAGCAGTCTATAGGCTGCTTAATAATTCCTGCTTTGTAGGATAGAGTATAATACAAGCTGTAATGGGAGCTTATAAGAAAGGTATTGCAATAATTGTGGGAGATTTTAAGCTTCATAGATTGAAAGAAATTGGCACATGAAGCCTGGAGGATGAGTTCAGAGAGTATTCAGAACAGTTTCTTGGAACAATACATTCTGGAACCAGGATCAGCCTATTTGAGATTTGGTAAAGTATAATGAAACTTGATTTATTCATGATCTCATTATAAAGCATTCTGTAGGTAAGAGTGATCATAATATGATAGAATTTCACATATAGTTTGAGGGTGAGCAGTTTGAAACTAGTTCTTGCCTTTCAAATTATCTTTAAGTTTCTGAAAACAGAATTGGCTAAAGTAGAATGCAAAATAGGCTAAAAGAACTGTTGAGAAACAGCAAGAGGCATTTAAGATCATAACCCAATTGTATATATCATCGTTAAACGATACCCTGAAAAGAAGTATAAAAATGGACTGCAAAAGCTTCAAAAATATGTAATGAGAAAAGAATAGCAATAGTGTGTTTGTTCATTAGAGGGTACAACAGGGGGATAAATAATAGGAAATGGCAGAGACTTTAAACAAATATTTGATGTCTTCGTAGTAAAAGACTCTCAAATAATAGAAAAGTAGATAGCAAAAGGGAAGAAGGAACTTTGAATAATTGTGGAAGAAAAATTAAAAGATAACTAATCGGTTTAAAAGTTGACAATTCCCTTGGAGCTGATGGCTCTATACTGGGGTGTGAAAAACAGCTGGCTGCAGAGACAGTGGATACGATCTTTCAAATTGCCCTTGATTCTGAAAAGCTGCATATGTAACATACAATAAAGAAAGGAGACTGAAAGCAAGAATTTATAAGCCAGTTTGTTTTAACGTCTGTAATTGGGGAAATGCTGGAATCCATTATTAAGGAAGTAATATCAGGACATTTAAAAAAATCAGAATACAATCAGGCAGAGTCAACATGGTTTTGTGAAAGAGAAATTGTGACAAATTTATTAAGAGTTCGGTGAGGGTGTAACATGGAGGATAATAAAGGGGAAATCAGTAGATGTACCTTATTTGAAATTTCAAAAAGTATTTGATAAGCAGCCACAAAAAAAATTACTGCACAAGATAAGAGTACGTGGCGTTGGGAGGATATATTAGCATAGATAGAGGATTGGCTGACAGGAAAGTAAATTGGAATAAATGGGACATTATCAGATTGACAACCTATAAGGAGATGGAGTTGCTGCAGGATTCAGTGCTAGGGCCTCAACTACTTACAATCTATATGAATGACCAATATAAAAGCACAGACTGTTCGGTAGCCAAATTCACTGATGATACAAAGATTGATAAGAAAGCAAGTTGTGAGGAAGCTATAAAGAGTCTGCAAACAAAGAGGTGAATAAGAAAAATATTTACATATGGACAATAATGTGGGAAAATGAGTTTTCCCATTTTAGCAGGAAGAAAATAAAAGCAAAATATATAAATAGTGTTTCATGGGTGGGGGGGGAGGCATCAAGGTTGGACTCTCAATGTTTACTGTTTTTCTGTAAGCAGAGGTATTTTAATTTTTTAAAATAGGCTGTGGCATGTTTCCCCAAATCCTCTGAGGTCAATTTGGAACGTGACTCACAGCAACACTCATTGGGATTAAATCAGAAATATAATTTATTCTCACGCTACATCCCATGGAATGGTTGCAACTTCATAGATGCAGCAGGTAGGAAAAGGGAGGAGATTTTAATGGCTCTGAATAACTTAAAAGAAAAAGCACCATAGATGCGGATATCAGTTCACATTACTTGGCAGAATGCAGTGAGGGTTACTTCATGGAGGGGCTGCAGTAAGCAGGTTGAAATAGAATTGTAGAATCTCTTTTGAAGTTGTTGATCTTGTAGCAATTGGTAGATAGAGACTTGGTCTGCTCAGCAGGCAATGGCAGGAATCTTGCAAAGATACAAGATGTGAGGAGGCTAAGGCTTGATTCAGACTATCGGTCAATCTGGAATACTGCTTTATTGTTGGAAGGCTGTAGATAAACAGCAGGTTGAGTTACTTTGAGGGTGGAGTTTGTGTCAAATGACAGACTGTTAATGAGCCAGGCTGACGAGGCGTTTCTGTGCCTCTTCACCTTGGGATGTAAATGGTGTCCTTTTGCTGCTTCTGCTGGTATAACAGGTTTTGAGGCTTCCCCTTGTTATAGAACCAAGCTGCGAAGACGAATCATCTGCTGATCCCTAGATTTGGTCATTTGTAATGTGTCCTTACAACGAGTGGTGAGAGATTCTACAATTGAGAGTTGATACTTACATAAATTGTAGCAAATTGTGAATGGGACCTGAGGCAGCTAGCTTTCATTCCAGCAAAGTTCTCTTTTTAAATAAGCAAAAAAATTGATCTAAGTTTGGTCTGTCATGTCTTTATGACAAAAAAGATGGCAATGTTGTATCTGAGAATGTGAATCACTATGTCAGTATGTATGTGGAGCAAGTAATTAGGAATGTTGATCCTTACTGCAAGCAGAATGAGGTATAACATTAAAGAATTCTTGCTATAACTGTAGACATTTGTGATCTGCACTGTGTTCACTTTTTGTCTCTTTGTTTAAGGAGGGATGTACTTTTTTTGAAAGCAATTCAGAGAAGGTTCAGTCAGCTGATTCCTGGGATATAACGAAGAGTTAGAAAGTTCTTGGATCTGCACATTAATTGTTGTAATTAATGTGCTCTGAGTCAGGTACTGGAAGGTGGGATTAGAAAGGGCACCTGGGTATCCTTGGGCTGACATGGACAATATGGGCTGAATGGCCTCCTTCTGTGGTGTAACTTTGCTATGGTTGGGCCCATACTCATTGGAGTTTGGGAGGATGAGGCGATTGTATTGAAGCATGTAAGATGAAGGGATTTAACAGGGTAGATTCTGAAAAAGTGCTTTCTTTTAAAACTATGGAACACAGTTTAAAACTTAATCTGTCATTTCAAACAATTTAGCAGGAATTTCTTCTGAGGGTCTTCAATCTGTGAAATTTTCATACTGAGAGCAGTGGAGACTGCCATTGAATGTAAACAAGGCTGAGCTAATCGACAGGAGATTCAGGGAGGGCGGACAGGAGTGTGGAGTTAAGGCCAAGTTCCAGCCAGTCACGATCTTGTTGAATGACGATAGGTTCAATGGAAATAATGGCAATTGCTGCTTCTGTTATGATCTTATAACTTTGGCATCTTGCTGAGTACGAATGTTTAATTTCAAATATATTTTAAACTGTAATGAGATGAAAGGCAAGCTGATCAAGATGATACCTGCAGAGCCAGCTGCTGTCAAATTTTCAAATGCTTTCAATGCTGAGAGTATCCTGGGCTAGGGTCCAAATCAGCTGACCATTAACTTGAGCGTGTTTGGTGCTTCCAGGATAGGGGGGAGGGGTGGCTTTTGGATATGTCATTGATAGAATATTAAAAGTGTGACCATGTTTAATTTTGTTGTTTTCTAGCTTATGCATTTGGCATGATTTTGACATTTATTGCTCTGATCCTATCGAAGATGGCACAACCTGCTTTGCTGTATCTGGTGCCGTGTACACTCATCACCTGTTCTGTGCTCGCCTGGAGGCGGAGGGAAATGAAAATGTTTTGGACAGGAAGTGGTTATGAGGTTAGCAGAATTCTTTAATTCTTTCTATACATTATTGTATAGAATATAATTAAACTTCTATCACAAAATACAACTGTCTCTGTGTATGTGCTAACTGCAGTCTCTCCTCCCATTGTTTCATTTTTCAAATTGTTATATAAACACATTGCACTTTTGCCGTGTGGGGTTATTTGTGTATTCTTGTGTGACTAGCTGCCTGTCTTCACTTGAGAGGATTTGATCTTTGCAGGCCTCCCAAGTTTCTTTAATGGCAACCACTTTTGTCAGGTTAATGCGAGGGACGTGTATATGGTCCTGTTGTTGCTAAGGGGAGATGGTGGAAAAATGGTGAAGTTGCTGGATTAATAATCAAGAGGCCAGTGATCTAGGTGCTTAGGTTCAAATAATTAACACAGTTCATAGTTCCAAATGTAATCTTGGTAATGATCATTGAATCCCTACAACGCAGGAGGAGGCCGTTCAGCTTATTGAGTCTCCACTGACCACAATCCAACCCAGGTTGTATCCCCATAACTCCCTGCATTTGCCATGGCTAGTCCCCTTGACACTAAGGGGCAATTTAGCATGGCCAATCCACCTAACCCGCACATCTTTGGACTGTGGGAGGAAATCGGAGTACCTGGCGGAACCCCACGCAAACATGGGGAGAACGTGCAAACTACACACAGTGACCCAAGCTGGGAGTCAAATCCAGGTCCATGGTGCTGTGAGGAAGCAATGCTAACCAGTGTGCCACCATGCTGCCTGTTGACTGAAATTATAATTTTTTTTTGTAAAAGCTCATCTGGATCACTGACAAATGAAATGTGTCCTTTCCTGGTGAGGTTTATATGTGACTCCTGACCCACAGCAATGTGTTAACCCTTAACTGCCCTCTGAAATGGCCCAGCAAGCCACTCAGTTGTTCCAAACCACTACTGAAAAGTCAAAAAAGAACAGCAGCTTGCTTGGTTCCAGAAAGTGGCTCACTTTCTCTGGAGGTATGCCAGCAGCCATGAAAGGTGATAAAACTTTGAATCTAGTTTAGACTGCGGTGAAAAGTCATCTTATTCTACATGGAAGAGATTTATTTATCAATCACTGGAACTTCCGAGATCATGTAAGTGTACAGTTTACGCAGTTGTAATCTTGCTACCCATAAAAGGAAGGCTTCCACAATAGAAGTGTGTAATAGAAGAGGGGATTATATAGAATATATATAATTGTATATTCAATTATAATTTTGAATATATAATTGTTAAATGCAAAACCCTGTTTCCAACTGATGTGAAGTTAGGTGGGCTCACTGCATTCAGAAATATATTTGCATTTGAGTCAGTGTCTTGAAGTTAAAGTTTTGATGAGCATCACGGTCAGGAAATGGTGCTAGTGTGAGAGTCTAGTAATAATCTAATGCAATTGATCTCTCTAGGTTTTGGATACTGCCAGAAAACCTTTATTACAAGGTGTGGTATACTATCAAAGTTTATCTATATTACGCTATCAGCTTTAACAATGTGCAGGCATTTGCAATCTGATTCTCTAAACTTTTTGCCAAATATCTTGCTGCTTTTTCTTCCTCGTGTTGGTAGTTAACGATTTCAGATTCAATTAAAACTAATAAATTGCATTATCATCTTATGCTTTGGCAAAGCGGAACTAAAATTTAACACTTCAGTTGTTTGGTCTGTGTTAACTGATTCCATTTCTGATCTGCTGTTTGTAAGATATGTGGTTCTTGGTACTGAAGGGAGCTGGAGGAATCAGTGTAATTTAATAAACAGGAAGATGGTAATCATTCAATTCGTCTGCAGCAAATTACTAACAAAAGCTTTAAGCATATGGAACAGTAAACCTGCGGATTCTTGCCTGAGGAAAATGATGTGGCAATGGACGTGCAGAAAAGCCAATGCTTCTGGGTGACCCTGGCGATTCTAGGACGGTGAATAATTAATGTTTTGAGGTGGTGATTAAATTGGGTGGTCTTAGTAGGAAAGCAGATGAATTGCCACGGATAAAATCTTCAGGTCTGTAATCCCACATCATCATGGCACTTTGCTCATCGACTGTAACCTCATGTTTGAGACAATGAGTTAAGTTAATTCCAGAGGAAGGTAGCGAATTTCATTTCACATTCTTTCATTTTGTTTTAACGTTTTTTTTTCTGGAGTGTGACACTTTGTTCATGTCGACTGGCACTGTGGCAGTCACCTGATCAAAACTGGGCAAGCTGCAGGTGGTTTTGTGAGCAAAGGGTTCTACTTGCTTTATCATTCCTAACAAACTTTAATCCCAGCCGTTCCTGGAATCAGAGAGAAGCTTGGTTTTAGCTTTGCAGACAAAAGGCAGGGAATTATAGGCCAGTTAGCTTGACATCCATAGTTGGGAAAATGCTAGAATCCATCATCAAAGAAGAAATAGCAAGACAGCTAGAAAAGAACGGTTTGATCAAGCAGACGCTGTACAGATTCATGAAGGGGAAGTCTTGTCTAAAGAATTTATTAGATTTCTATGAGGATGTGACTAGTGAGGTAGACAGGGGAGCTGATGGATGTGGTGTTTTTAGATTTCCAGAAGGCATTCGATAAGGTGCCTCATAAAAGGTTGCTGCAGAAGGTTAGGGTACACGGAGTGGGGGGTAAAGTGTTAGCATGGATTGAGGATTGGTTATCTAACAGGAAACAGAGATTTGGAATCAATGGGTGCTTTTCTGGTTGGCAGTTGGTGACTAGTGGAGTGCCGCAGGGATCGGTGCTGGGGCCTCAACTATTTACCATTTACATAGAAGATCTGGAGGAGGGGGCTGAGTATAGGGTAACAAAATTTGCTGATGACACGAAGATGAGTGGGAAAGCGAAGAAGAGGGCGCAGAAAACCTGCAGGGAGATCTGGATAGGCTGAGTGGGTGGGTGAGGACCTGGCAGATGGAGTATAACATTAGCAAATGAGGTTATCCACTTTGGAAATAATAGTAAAATGGGATATTATTTAAAGGGTGAAAAGCTGCAGCATGCTACTGTGCAGAGGGACCTGGGGGCCCTTGTGCACGAATTGCAAAAACTCAGTCTGCAGGTGCAGTAGGTGATCAAGAAGGCGAATGGAATATTGGCCTTTATAGCAAGGGGGATTGAATATGAAAGCAGGGAGGTGTTGCTGCAACTGTACAGGGCACTGATGAGGATATAACTGGAGTACTGTGTGCAGTTTTGGTCCCCTTATTTACGAAAGAATATATTGGCCTTGGAGGGAGTACAGAGAAGGTTCACCAGGCTGATACTGGAAATGAGGGGTTAGCTTATGAAGAGACATTGAATAGACTGGGTCTGTACTCGTTAAAAATTCAGAAGGCTGAGGGGGGATCTTATAGAGTCTTACAAGATAAATGAAGGGGCTAGATGGGGTAGAGGCAGAGAGATTCTTTCCACTTAGAAAGGAAACCAGAACTAGAGGGCACAGCCTTTGAAAAAGGTTGCGGGAGGGGGAGAGGGAAGGGTAGTATAGAACAGAGTTGAGGAGGAACTTCTTCACTCAAAGGGTGGTGAATCTCTGGAATTCTCTGCCCATTGAAGTTGTGGCGGCTACTCTGTTGAACATATTTAAGTCACAGGTAGAAAGATTTCTGATAGACAAGGAAATTAAGGGTTATGGAAAGAAAGTGGGAAAGTGGAACTGATCCAGTTCAGATCAGCCATGATCTTATTGAATGGCGGGGTACGCTCGAAGGGCTAAATGGCCTACTCATATTTCTTATGTTCTTACGTAAATCACATCCTCCAGTGAGGAAGAGAATTTGACAAAATATTTCTATTTCCAAGTCAAAGTAGTAATCTGTTTCTAACATTCTGTTCCATGTTTACCCGGAGTTGATTGTTGTTCTGAGATTTATTTCTATTTTGAATCTTGTGGAGAATCTGAAAGTCATTGTATTTTTGCAGTTGTGTCAGAAGATAATTCAATGGCTTTTTTCTCCCCTCCTCAGATCATGAATCAAGTTGGTACCACAAGTGAGGAAACGGTTGAGACTGTCACTGAACCAGTGTCTGAATATTCCTAAATGATGCTAGTTGCTTTATGACTTCCTAATTTTCTATATGCATTTTATGACCAAACAATTATAAAAATGTTCTAATACTAATATCTGTTAGCTGACAAGCTAATGGTTTGTGTTGCCATTAGTTCTGAAAAGCACAACACTTTCTGCACTTGAACACTTTTGTAATGACAGAATTAATTCTCAAAAGTTTTCTGGATCTCAGAATTGATCATGGACTTCTACTGCTTTAATAACCTTAGTAAATTTACTCTAGAATGTCCAAATCATAGTTCATGTCTAAAATATCTGGTCAAACCTTTCTCGGTATTGATGGGCTGGAAAGTCCTAATGGAACCAAGTGCCTTGTAAACCATCCAGAGACTGAAAGCTGTGTCGCTTTTAAAGTTGTCTGAAGAGGAACCCCTGCTAAATGAACTTTGTTTATTCTTCATTCCTCAAATTCTGCAAATTTGCAGAGGCAGAAAAAAATCCAACTTTTGCTTCAGCTTTACACTTGCCAGACAGGTTTGACCTTTTTCAGCAGTTAGTTTGTAGTTTGTGTGTATTGAAGGGTGAAAGCTGTGATGCAGTGCCTTGTAATGAATGATTTGTAGTTAATTTTGATTATTCAAATACATTCTGTGGAACAGAGTGTCCTAATGTTTATAAAAGAATTGTGAATTTCTATGCAGTTGCTGCACAAGATCCAAGTGAAAAAGATGTAACTTTGCCAAAAATGAATTTGTTTTATTAAAGACATTTAGAAACAATTTTGATTTGATTAATTTGTCCTAATTGAAAATCTTGTCAGCATTTCATTGGTCTGTAGGGGACTGCTGCGGCCATTGTTATAATTCTTCTCAGTTTCACACAGGATCCTTGGGTGTTCTAGTTTCCTGTTCTGCAAACCAGAGATTGGATGGATTTATTTTAAAAGTTTTTTAAAGTCCGTTGCTGATTTGGGTGAAGATGGGAGAAATTGTATTTGTAAGGACAGCATTGTGGCACAGTGATTTGTACAGCTGCCTCAATGCCCGGGTCCCAGCTTCAATAAAACAATAACCAAATGTAATCACCAGACCAATATTTAATAAATAACAACAATTCCCTCACAGTAAGAATAGAACCAATTATGAGTCATCTGTAATCTTCTGGGGCTTTGCCTTTTTGGGGTTTTACCATCAATGTTTCACTTCTTAGGATTACGCCTTCTGGGGTTACAAACAGGTCATCCAGTTACTTCCAAGGTTCTATCCCTTGCATCACTGTCTGTGTCTGTCTGCACGTTCTCTCCATGTCTGTGTGGGTCTCCGGGTGCTTCCCGGAGTCTGAAAGATGCATTAGGTTAGGTGCATTGACCATGCTAAATTCTCCTTCTGTGTACCCAAACAGGAGCCAGAATGTGGTGACTAGGTTAGTTTTTCACAGTAACTTCATTACAGTGTTAATGTAAACCTACAATAAATAAACTTTAAGAACTTTACTAGCTATTATATAATGGGGTCATTCACATTCACCAAGCTAGCGCCTTCTGTGCAGAAGAATTGGTAATGAACGCTTCAGCCGAGGTTTGGTCTGGATCATATTCTGAGACATGACTATTTTCTGATCACCTAGATAAAAAAAAATCGTCACTCTGTATATGGAAATTCTGCAGGTGTCTCAACTCTAGAATTTTCTTTTAATGAAAACTATTCACAACCTAAGCGCTGCACAAATAGACTTGCTGTTGTAATTTCATTCTGAAATATGCAAGAATAGAATTGTGAGGAGCAAAACTGGGTCATTCGCCCTGAAATGAGATGATTGATATCAAACCAGATAAAGATCTATATCATTTAAATTGACTTAGTAAAATGGAACACAGATTATATAAGGGCTAAAACCAGTAAGAAGTCAGTTTGGCGTGTGTATTAGGGAGAATGTTATCAGAAAATGATTCATGTGGAATATAAATAAAACACTGGATAAGCTTATCAAGTCTGGCAGAGTCTGTGCAAAGAGAAACAGCAAACGTTGCGATTCCATGTGGCCCTTCTGCAGAACTCAGTGATATACACGAAGCGAATAAGGTATAGTAATTAAATCTTTTTATCTTTTCTTATTGGATGAATGAGCTACGACAGGGTTAAGGGCTTCCCCACATGAGTGCTAGTCTTGGTTTTGAGACTCCTGGATAAATTTGTTGGGATTTCTGAGACCTGTGACTGGTGCTTTCCCCATGAAGACAATTCGAATGTTCACAGAATTGGAGAATCCCTACAGCGCAGAAGGAGGCCATTCAGCCCATCAAGTCTGCAGCAATCACAATCCCACATGGGCCCTATCCCTGCAACCCCACATGTTTACCCTGCTAGTCTGTCTGACAGGTTCAATTTATCATAGCCAATCAACCTAACCCACACATCTTTGGACAAGTTGCAACCCAAAGACTGTTCACCTACTGTGGTAGATTATAATTGGGAAAAATAAATTTATATTTTTAGTTGACGAGAAATGGACCTATGGAACTTTAAAAAAGGGTGGCATGGACAGGTTGGACCAAAGGGCCTGTTTCCTTGCTATAAACCTTTACGACCTGCCAGCAAGGCTGTCATTAAGGAAATATTTGTGAAAATGAATGGTGTGTGTTTAACATTTCTGTCCACTAGAGGTCTCCGGAGTGTTAATATCCTAAAGCTGTTCTGCATGTCTACAAATACAACCTCTTCAGTGACTACCAGCCTGCTGCTAACTGTATAGGAAACGGAAAATACCCTGGTGAATGAAAAATCACTTGGAACGGTAAGAATTCTAGTTGATACTTTGCTGAGATGACTTGAGAGAGTAATGACTGAAGGCGTGTGCCAAAATTTGTGTGAAATACGTGGGTGGTTTAGCGGAAGGCATTGTGTAACTGCCTTACAATGAGAGTTTTACAATCCTTGTATTTATAGTATATGTGGCCATTCTCCAATACTTATACAAGAACCATCCAATTCTAAGGAAACGTGAAGAACCTTTAACAATTAGTTTCCTTTCTCCACAGATGCTGCATAACTTACTATTTCTTAGTTACTGTTTTCATTTCTGATTCCAGCATTCACAGTATTTTGTTCCAATTCAGTCTCACCATCTTTGAGCTCTTGGTCCTTAGTCCTCACAATGTTCCCTAGTGCATTTCAGGCAGAGGTTCCAACTTCTTGTGGTCTTGTCACTGATATTCTGTCTCCACTCTAATCCTCCTGTCAATTATTCCTTGACCTCTGGGATGTATCCCATTCTCCCTATGTAGATTCCCCATAAATTTATATACAATTAAATCTCTGACCACCCTTTAGTAAAGTAAATAACCTTGATGTATCCTATCTTTTCTCATAGATTCTTCTGGAAATGTCCTCAAGCTCCTTTAAGACAATCATACCCTTCCTGTAAAGTGGTGACCAGAACATACATGGTACTCTAGCTGTGGCCTAACTAGTGTTTAATATTTTCTTGCATAACTTACAGGACAATATGGAGAAGTCTCAGAAGTAGACCACTCAGCCTGTGTGGGTTCCTTCCACAATCCAAAGATGTACGGTTAGGTGTATTGGCCATGCTAAATTGTCCCTTATTGTAGAGGGCTTAGCACGGTAAATATGTGGAGTTATGGAGATAGAGCCTGGGTGGGAAAGTGGTCAATGCAGACTTGATGGGCCGAATGATGGCCTCCTGCACTGTGGAGATTCTAAAATTCTGACTCCTTTGAGTTTGCCCTGCCTCTCAATAGGATTATGACTGATCTGATATAATTCTGTTTCACTTTCCCACTTAATCCCCATAACCTTTGATTCACTTACTAATTAAAAATCTGTCTATCTCAACCTGGAACATATTAACCACCCCGCCTCCACAGCCCTCTGCCGAAAATAATTCCACAGATTCACACTCATCTGAGAGAAGAAATTCCTGCTCATCTCATAGAAATGAATCATAGAAACAGTACACTGCATCTGGCCCACCGAGTCTGCACTGACTACAATTCCACCCAGGTGCTACCCTCATACCCTACAGGTTTACCCACTAATCCCTCTAACTTACGCCACTCAGGGACAATTTTAGCATGGCCAATCAATCTAACCCACACATCTTTGGACAGTGGGAGGAAACTGGAGCATCCGGAGGAAATCCATGCAGACACGAGGAGAATGTGCAAACTCCACACAGATTGTGACCTGAGCCGGAAATTGAACCCGGGTCCCTGGAACTGTGAAACAGCAGTGCTGACCACTGTGCTACAGTGCTGCCTTCTGTCTTCGATGGGCAACCCCCTTACTCAGATTGTGTGTTTTGGTCCTAGACTCTGCCACAAGGGGAAAACATCCTCTCAGCATCGACCCTGCCAAGCCCCTGAGAATCCGATATGCCTCAATAAGGTTGCCTCTCATTCTTCTAACCTCCAATGAGTCCAACTTACTCAACATCTCCTCATTTGAAAATCCCTCCATTCCTGGGATCAACTTAGTGAACCTTCTCTGGACTGCCTCCGATACCAGTATATCTTTTCTTAAATAAGAGGATCAAGACTGTTGAAAGTATTCCCGGTATGGTCTAACTATCGCCTTGTATAATTCTAACAAGACTTCCCTTTTTTATACTCATTTCCCTTTTAAATGAAGGCTAATATTCTATTTTCTGTCTCTATTACTGACTGAACTTGCACGCCGGCTTTTTGTGATTTATGCACAAGGACACCAAATCCCTCGGTGCTGCAGCTTTCTGCAGTCTTTCTCCATTTAAATAATATTCAGCTCCTTTATTCTTCCTATTTGATTTTAGATTATGTATTTCTTAATGCTCTGTCATTACATTCTTTTTAATGGACATTTTTCTAATGACATACATTAGGCTGTTTTTTGCCCCCTTTTTGAATAAGGATGTAACATTGATAGTTTTCCAATTGTCTGGGACTTTTCCAGAATTTGTGGATTCTTGCAAGATTGCTACCAATGCATCCAGTATCTCTGTGGTTACTGTAAAAGTATCTCTGTGATTACTTTTATTATCCTGGCAGGTAACCCAGGGGCTTGTTGGCTTTTAGCTCCGTTATTTTCTCCTCCACTCCATTTCTGCCCCTTGAATATTTAGTATTGATCCCAGTGTCCTATGAACCATGTTTGAATGGCAGAGTAGACTCAGTGGGCCGAATGGCCTAATTCTGCTCCTATATCATATGGAACCGAAACCCACTTCTCCCACACCAATCTTTGAGCCACGAATTAATCACTCATTTTATGTACACTATGCCAATTAGCATATGGCTCAGGTTGCAATGAGGGCAGCAGAGTGGCAAAGGTGATTGGCAGTTGCAGGTCACATTTGCATAAGTGCAGTCACTGCAACCAGAAGGTGGTTTGTGAAGGAGCTGCTGTGAAGGGACAGTTAAACCCCAAACACTACCTTAGTGTTTCCTTGCCTAACTTCTTCTCCCAGGTAATCTTCAAATTTATCTGGAGATCTAAGGTGGATTGTGTCTGAAGGGAAGTGATGCACAAATCTCTAGAGAATGAAGGGAAAAATACTCCCAATATTACCCTCAGCCTGATGGCCATCTTTGTGTGTGGCTGCATTAATCTGTGTGTAGATCCTCGGTACACTAAAGTAAGTGCCACTACCTTTTGAAGTTCTATTTGTCCTAAGTATTGTGGAGGATGGGTCTGGCCACACTGCCGCAGAACGCTCCAAGTAGTTGGACCGTACCGCAGCACCTGTTCTTCATGGAGAAATTTTTCTGGAAACACACGTTTAATCACGTGGTGATCAAGCAGTGATCAGCACATAATGTCCTTGTGAGGCCCTGAGAGAAAAGGAGATGGCAGATCCTGTCGGATGGTTCCCTGAGCAGAACTGTCAATGTCATCTGGCAGAATGCCTTATCACCAAACAGGCACCAAGACCTGGCTTGGCTGATGGTGAGAAGGGCACTTTCCGTCAGATCCTTTGTGCATGCTTGAGGTACACTGCCCTTGAAGCGGCTGCAGGGGTGATGAGATGGTCACACACCTCCTTGTGGAATGTGCCTTTGCAAAGAAGGTCCGGAATGAGATGCAGTGGTGTTTGTTAAGGTTCATTCCGAGCAGCTTAGTGACGCAGTACACTCTCTACAAACTGTTTCCAATGACACACACCAAGACAAATATCAATTGCTGCTGGAGGGTCATCAACTCGGTGAAGGATGCACTTTGGTCTGCCCGAAACTTGCTGATCTTCCAGTTGAAAGGTTTGTCCTCGACCGAGTGTTGAAGACTGGCACATTCCAAGTCCTAGCTTGGCAGCGGGGTGGGATCCAAAGCAGTAGGGAGACAGAAGAGAAGTTTGAGGACAGCACAGAAGTTAAGGAGAGCACATTAAGTAGTAAAGGCAGTGTCAGTAACCCTAGCACCAGACAGATCAGGCAAAAGCAAGACAGAGAGCAAGAGAAGTCCAGATTAAACTGCATTTATTTCAATGCAGGAGGCCTAACGGGCAAGAGAGATGAATTCGGTATGAATGGCTACATGGGACTGGGATATTATAGCAATTACTGAAACATGGCTAAGGGAGGGACAGGATGTCAGCTCAATGTTCCAGGGTACAGGTGCTATAGGGAAGATAGAACCAGAGAGGAGGGGGAATTGCACTTTTGATCAGGGAAAGCATCATGGCCGTACTGAGGGGGATACATCCGAGGGTTTGGCCACTGAGTTCATATGGGTAGAAGTGAGAAATAAGGGGGAAATCTCTTTGATAGGGTTATACTATAGGCCCCTAGATAGTCGGCAGGAAATTGAGCAAATATGTAAAGAGATTACAGATAGCCCCAAGAAAAATGGGGTGGTAATAGCTGGCGATTTTAACTTTCCCAACATTGACTGGGACAGCCATAGTATTAGAGGGTTGAATGGAGGGAAATTTGTTGAGTGTATTCAGGAGGAATTTCTCATTCAGTATATGGATGGCCCGACTAGGGACGGGGCAAAACTTGACCACCTCTTGGGAAATAAGGAATGGCAGGTGACAGAAATGTTAATGAAGGATCACTTTGGGACAAGTGACCATAATTCTATTGGTTTTAAGATAGCTATGGAGAATGATAGGTCTGGCCCAAAAGTTAAAATTCTAAATTGGGGCAAGGCCAATTTTGATAGTATCAGGCAGTAACTTTCAAAAGTTAATTGGGAAGACAAAGAGACATCTGGTAAGTGGAATGCTTTCGAAAGTATGTTAGCCAGGGATCAGGGTAAACACATTCCTTTTAGAGTGAAGGACAAGGAGGTAGGGAACCCTGGATGATTCAAGATATAGAGGCCACGGTTAAGAAGAAGAAAGAGGCACATGACATACATAGACAGCTGGGATCAAGTGAATCCCTTGAAAGGTATAATGTATAGAAGTATAAGGTATAGGAGTCAAGTTAAGCGAGAAATCAGAAAGGCAAAAAGGGGACACAAGTTTGTTCTGGCAGATAAAGCAAAGGAAAATCCAAAGAGCTTTTACAAATACATAAAGGGCAAAAGAGTAACAAGGGAGAGAGTAGGACCTCTTAAGGTTATCTATGTGTAGATCCACAAGAGAAGAGTGAGATCCTGAATGAATATTTCTCATCAATATTTACTATTGAGAAAAGCATGGGTGTTTGTGATGTAAATAGTGATGTCTTGAGGAGCATCTATATTACAGAGAAAAAGGTGCTGGAAGTCTTAAAGCACATCAAGGTAGATAAGTCCCCAGGACCTGATGAAATGTATTTCAGGTCATTATGGAAGGCTACGGAGGAAATTGCGGTTCCCCTAGCCGAGATCTTTGAATCATCAATAGCCACAGGTAATATTCCTGAAGATTGGAGGGTGGAAAATGTTGTGCCATTGTTTAAAAAGGGCAGCAGAGAAAAGCCCGGGAATTACAGGCCAGTGAGCCTCACATCTGTGGTGTTAAATTATTGAAAGGTATTTTGAGAGACAGGATTTACAGGATTTGTGTCTCTAAATGCCTGATTAGGGACAGTCAGCATGGCTTTGAGAGTGGAAAATCATGTCTCACAAATTTGATTGAGTTTTTTGGAGGTGTAATGAAGAAGGTAGATGAGGGCAGTGCAGTTGATGTTGTCTACGTGGACTTTAGCAAGGCCTTTGACAAGGTACCATGTGCTAGGTTGTTGCACAAAGTTAAATCTCATGGGATCAAGGGTGTGGTATCTGAATGGATACAAAATTGGCTTCTTGACAGAAGCCAGACTGGCTGTAGAGAATTGTTTTTCAAACTGGAGGCCTGTGACCAGCAGTGTGCCTCAGGGATCAGTGCTGGGTTCAGTTATTTATCATTTATGTTAATGATTTGAATGAGAATATAAGAGGCATGGTTAGTAGGTTTGCAGATGGCACTAAGATCAGTGGCATAGTGGTCAGTGAAGAAAGTTATTTCCAATTGCAATGGGATCTTGATCAATTGGGTGAGTGGGCTGATGAATAACAGACGGAGTTTAATTTAGACAAATGTGAGATGATACATTTTGGTAGATTGAACCAGGACAGGACTTATTCAGTTAATGGTATTGGGGAGAGTTACAGAACAAAGAGATCTAGGGGTACAGGTTCATGGCTCCTTGAAAGTGGAGTCACAGGTGGACAGAGTGGTGAAGAAGGCATTCAGCATTCTTGGTTTCATCGATCAGAACATTGAATACAGGATTTGGGATGTCTTGTTGAAGTTGTACAAGACATTTGTAAGGCTGTACTTGGAATATTGTATGCAATTCTGGTCACCCTATTATAGAAAGGATACTATTAAACTAGAAAGGGTGCAGAAAAGATTTACTAGGATACTATCGGGACTGATGGATTGAGTTATAAAAAGAGGTTGGATGGACTGGGACTTTTTCTCTGGAGCGTGGGAGGCTGAGAGATGATCTTACAGAGGTCTATAAAATAATGAGGGGCATAGATCAGACAGTCATTATCTTTTTCCAAAGGTAGGGTATAAGTTTAAGGTGAGAGGGGAGAGATACAAAAGTTTCCAGAGGGGCAATTTTTTCCACACACAGTGGTGAGTGTCTGGAACTTGCTGCCTGAGGTAATAGTAGAGGTGGGTACAATTTTGTCTTTTAAAAAGCATTTAGATAGTTACATGGGTACGATGGGTAAAGAGGGATATGGGCCAAATGCATGCAATTGGGATTAGCTTTGGGGTTTTAAAAAAAAGGGCAGCATGGACAAGTAGGGCTGAAGAGCCTATTTCCATGCTGTAAATCTCTGACTCTATAATACAGGCAGCTTCCCTGCTGTTATCGTCTCTGCTGTTGCTAATAAAGGAAAGATCCCATGTCCATTTTAACCACCTTTTTTAACCTCCTGTGACCTTCAGGAATCTGGAGCTGCACTCCAGGATCCCTCTGCCCTGTTAAACAATAAATAGAATATTGAAAAATGTATCCCCTTGCCTTGTTTCTCTTCCCAAATGCTTCATGTTCCTGGGATTGAATTCCACTTGTCAATTCTTGACCCACCTGATCAGTCAAAAACACAGAACAAAGAAAAATACAGCACAGGATCAGGCCCTTTGGCCTTCCAATCCTATGCCAATCATGGTTCCCTAACTAAGCTAAGAAATCTTCTGCCCTTACTTGGTCTGTATCGCTCAATTCTCTTCTTCATATATCCATCCAGATGCCTCTTGAATGTTACTAATGTGCCTGCTTCCACTACCTGCTCTGGCAGCGCATTCCATACATCCATCACTCTGAAAAAATTTCTCCTGCACATTTCCCTTAAACTCCCCCTCCCCCCCCACATCTTTAATCTGTGCCCTCTTCTAATTGACACTTCCATTCTGGAGGAAAAAGCCTCCGACTAGCCACCTTGTCTATGCCTCACATAATTTTGTGGACCTCCCCTCTGCCTCTGTCTTTCTCGTGAAAATCCTAATTTATTCAACCTTTCCTCACATCCTCGAGACCAGGCAACATCCTGGTGAATCTTTTTTGCACTCTCTCCAAAGCTTCTGCAATCTTCTGATATATGGTGGTGACTAGAACAAAGTCTACTGATATCCACCTAGCGCTTTCCTTTTCACTCAGCTATACAGAGGTTGTCAATTGTGCTTCCTCTGTTAACAGGGAAGTGTTGCAGCAGTGAACCCGTGGAACCAGTCTCTATCATTTCCATTTACTTCACTTCCACTGAGTTCATTCTAAATTGAATTTGTTGCTTTGCCCTGGATCCCACAGGCTCTTCCTAATGTCAAGTGTGCCAAATGTATCAAATGCCCCATCCCCATCCTTGTTACCACCTTTAAAAAGTACAAATGTTTTTTGGGAGGGAAGAGGGTAACAGAGTGGGTAACACTGGATTGCAATTGTTGGGTTAAATTTCTAGCCAACAAAGATTTCCTGCACTCAACTTCACCTCAGCCAGCAGGTTTTGCGTAAGTTTTTTGTTTGCAAATTGAGGCACACCGTGCTTCCACTGAGACATTCTCTGGTGCAGCAACCTGTGAGTAACTGAGTTATGATGTGGAGATCTGGCGTTGGACTGGGGTAAACACCGTAAGAAGTCTCTCAACACCAGGTTAAAGTCCAACAGATTTATTTGATAGCAAACGCCATTATTTTCAGAGTGCTGCTCCTTTCTCAGGTAATTGGGAGATCTGTTTGTGACCAGATCTCCCACTTACCTGAAGAAGGAGCAGTGCTGTCAAAGCTAGTGATTCTTGCTAAAAGTAAACCTGTTGGACTTTAACCTGGTGTTATGAGACTTCTTACAGTAATTGAGTTACGCAGAATATGTAGCTCTGCTCTCTGCCCAGCATGTGTCAAATTCATTAACTTAGCCACAGCAGCAATCGGGCAATGGATTGGAATATGTTTTCTGTGGTGTTTCTAGGAAGTGCATGTTTGCTAATAGCAATCAAAGCTGGTTTCTGAGCCTGATTGGATGTTCTTTGCTTGTGGAATAATGTTTCAGGCTGAGCGACAGACAACACAGTCTCGGACTCCAGTACAGTTGGTACCAGAAAACCTGTACCCCACTATGGAGGGCAAATGAGAGGTGGAAACATTTAAATGATGTACTTTGGAATTCTTGGAAAATGACCTATCTTCTGCATAAGAGTGCAAGTGCTGTATGTTTTGGAAGAGAGGAACTGACTCCCCAACACGGTGTTGGTGCCTAGTGGAGCTACAGATTCTGCAAGTACGGTATTGGGGTTGGCAGTAAGCCATGTTGTTTATACAAACAAAGTGCAGAGAAATTTCCTGATTAAACCCATAGAGTGACATAAATGTGTACGCCCTCACATCAAGGACATGAAGTGCCCTTGCAGTTAGACTGCCACTGACAAGCTGCTAAAAACCATGCCCGATTTAAATGCTTCTCTTCTCCCACCTCCAGAGGGAATTAAAACTATGTATTATGTGGCTCCCCCAATGGCACATTTGGTAAGTGCACCCCAAGACTATAACCTAATTCTGATTGTTTATGTATAGCATAGCAACGAGTAAATATGGTTGTTATCTAACTGAGGGCTCATCGTACACAGCCTAACAGCATCTAGAAGTGCGTTTGGAAGGCTGTAATCTAACTATGACTATATTGACAAGGTAGATTCAAAAAGAATGCTTCCAACGGTGGGGGAGTCCAGAACTATGGGCCTTAGCTTAAGGATAAGGAGTAAACCTTTTAGAACTGAGGTGAGGAGAAATTTCTTCACCCAGATGGTGGTGAATGTGTGGAATTCACTACCACAAAATAATTGAAACCAAAATGTTGCCTCTTTTCAAGAAGAAATTAGATATAGCTCTTGGGGCTGAAGGGATCAAGGGATATGAGGGGCAGGGGGCATCAGGACATTGAATCTGATCATCATCCATTCTGCAGAACAGAGTTTAACGGCCAAATGGACTTCTGCTTCTAGTTTCTATGATGTAAACATTCTAATTTGTATAAGCTCCTTTAACATTATAAAACATCCCAGGGAGGTTCACAGGATGTATTGTAAGACAAGCGTTTTGATATTGAGTCGTGCTTTGGAGCAGATAGTCAAAGCTTGGTCAAAAGGTTTGAAGGAATGATTTTGAGGAGTAAGTTGAGGTAGAGAGATTTAAGGGAAGAATTCCTGAACTTGGGGTCTAGGCAGCAGAACACATGACTGCTAAAGGATGGAGTGAGGTGAGCAAGAACTAGAATTGGAGAATTGCTGAGATCTGAGAGTTGTGGGATTGGAGGAGCAGAGATTGGAAAAGGTGAGGCTATTGAAAACAAAAATGAGAATTTTTAAAATCGAGCATTGCTTAACTAGGAGTTAGGATAGGTTACTGAGTAGAGGAGCACTCAGATCCTGTTATAAACTGCGGCAGTTCAATGTTTATATTTTGTATCTCTGTTTTCTATTTATCTCAACCCACCTGAAATTGAGAATACAACTTTGTGAATTCACTTGATATAAAATAATTCATCTTGCATTCAGCAATTTCCTTTTGATTTTTTTTCTTGGAGACTTATCTGAGCTCACTACAACAATTAATTAATAAATATGGGGAATATTTATTTGGAGAATAATTGGGCCTGGGTTAATGGCTCAAAGGGCAGGGGAGTGGGTGGGTGATCTATTTACATAATTGTTGGAAATATGCAGTAAATTTCTGCTTTTGGAAAGGAGAGTGAAATTCTGTTTCTTCATTTAGCAATTTTTAACAAAGCTCATCCTTTACCTGTTTGCTACTTGATGTTTTGTGTCTTTCCTCTTTTTATGATCCTGGATTTTTGATCTTGGCTGTTCCTTTATATTTTGGTATTAAAAAAAAGGTGGATCACTGATTAAAGATAGAACAGGAGGTAAGAGAGAGGAGTTGCAATTTTGATTAAGGAAGACATCATGGCAGTCCAGTCAGGGAATATATGCAAGGTAACGTAGGGTTAAATCTCATGGGATCCAAGGTGAGGTAGCTAAGTGGATACAAACTTGACTTGATGACAGAAGGCAGAGGGTTGTTTTTCAAACTGGAGGCCTGTGACTAGCAGTGTGCCTTAGGGATCAGTGCTGGGTCCACTGTTATTTATAATTTATATTAATGATTTGGATGAAGATTTAGTAGATATTATTAATAAGTTTGAGATGACACCAAGATTGGTGATATTGTGGACAGTGAAGAAGGTTATCTAGGATTGCAATGGGATTTTGATCAATTGGGCTGATGAATGGCAGATGGAGTTTAATTTAGATAAATGCAAGGTGATGCATTTAGTTGATTAAACCAGGACTTAGTTAATAGGGAGTTGGGGAGATATATAGAATAAAGAGATCTAGGGATACTGGTTCATAGCTCCTTGAAAGAGAGTCACAGGTGGATAGAGTGGTAAAGAAGGCATTTGGCATGCTTGATTTCTTTGGTCAGAACAGGAATTGGAGCATCCACAGGTGCTTCGGTCCGCCTTGTTGCCCAACAAGGGGCATACACACAGTGGGTCATGCGAGGGCTGCTCTTGGATGTTTCAAGAGTAGTCTAGTGCTTCACGTCATTAATATACGCTTAAACTGGGCCAGCTGATGGGCACCATGACAGCTCAGTGACTATTACTGTTTGCTGTGCAGATACATGGATATGGGCTATGGAAGTTTGTGCATTCTCCGTATGCTTGTGTGGGTTTTCTTCAGGTACTCCAGTTTCCTCCCACACACCAAAGATGTGCTCTTAGGCCGATTGGTGTAACAAATTGTCCCTAAATTAGTCTCCCCTCAATCTGGTTTCCAATGTGAAGTGCCATAAACGTAGATAAGGGTCATGGGTAGAAGAGGGAAGTTACACTGTTAAAATGGCGGTGCAGGCTCGTTGGACCGAAGGGCCTGTTTCCCGTGCTGTGATGTTCTTTGTATCTTGTTAAAGTTATACAAGACATTGGCAAGGCTACACTTTGAATACTGTGTACTGTTCTGGACACCCTATTATAGAAAGGATATTACTACTAGAAAGAGTGAAGAAAAGATTTACTAGGATGCTCCCAGGACTTGATGATTTGATTATAAGGAGAGACTGGATAGCTAGGACTTTTTTGTCTGGAGCATAGGAGGCTTAAGGGTGATCTTATAGAGGTCTATAAAATAATGAGGGGCATAGATTAGCTAAATGGTCAATATCTTTTCCCAAAGATAGGGGAATCTAAAACTAGAGGGCATAGGTTTAAGGTGAGAGGGGAGAGATAGAAAAGGATCCAGAGGGGCAATTTTTTCCGCACAGAGTGTGGTGAGTGTCTGGAACAAACTGCCAGAGCTAATAGTAGTGGCAGGTACAATTTTGTCTTTTAAAAAGTGTTGAGATAGTTACTTGGGTAAGATGGGTATAGAGGGATATGGGCCAAATGTGAGCAATTGGGATTGGCCTAAGGGTTTAATAAAAAAGGGGTGGCATGGACATCTTGAGTTGAAGGGCCTGTTTTCATGTTGTAAACCTCTATGACTCTACTGATTGAAAAATAAACTGTCTTCACATTAATTTATTTGGAATAAGAGCTCGAAATGCACAGCAAATAAAAACATTCTTAATAGGATTATTCTTCAAATGGTTAAACACAAGCTTCCATCTGAGATATTAAATGTTTTTTCTCTTTCAGATACTCATTCAAACACTGTTCAGTGAATCCAATTTTTAGTATTTGTTTTTTCTTTTTATTGTACAACATTCTCTAGCTACACAGCAAAGTAGATAGCTGGGGAGAAAAGGAAACAAAAACAACCATTTTTAATTGGGTGTTGTAGAAGGAAAGAGATTTCTAGCACCATGTATTGAAGCACTAAGACATACAGAACAGAATGATGGAAAGCTGAAACTAGTTCCTTCACTGTTTGCTGTGATTGAAACCAGCCATCACTGTTCAATTGTCCCAGATGGACTGCACTTGCTCCCTCCCCTCTCCAGAGCTGGTAACGTTGGCTGGGGTTACGTTTCTCAATAACAGTAAGTGGAAGCAGGCCATGGGGTGAAAAATGAGTATTTATACTTTCAAAACAAAGTTCTCTTCTGTTCACCCAGAGGGTGGTGAACCTATGGAATTCACTACCACAGAAAGCAGTTGAGGCCAAAACATTGTCTGATTTCAAGAAGAAATTAGATATAACTCTTGGGGCTAAAAAGATCAAGGGATACTACGCCAACAATATATAGTGATTGTCTTTGGCCCTTCGTCAGAGCTAATAACATTGGAGTTTCTAACCTGAACCAAAAAAAAGTGTTTTATGAAGCCCGCCCGAACCATAAGTTTTGCATCTTGAATTAGGCTGGGATAAGCTTGAGATGTTTCACTTCAAGTATAATTCAAGTGACCCACTAGGGAACTTTTATCAAACAAAGTTTATTTAAGAATATAGTTAACATGTATAATAAGAAAATTAACAAGAACTTTGATCAATTGCAAACAAAAACAAAACAACCACACCATTGTATAACCCTTAATGAATATATCTGATGCATTTCAGTTAAAACCAAAATCCAATAAACAAAATGCTTCAGATTAGTCACTGCACAAGCTAATGTTCACATAATACAGGAATCCAGTTCGCTGGGTTGAATGCTGATTTCAAATGATCTTGAAAACTCAGAGCAGTTTGTAGTCAGATCAACTCCCCCAAAACATTAAGAACATAGATTCTTTACCGCAGCACGGCAACAAGCAATTTTTTCAGTTAATTGGTAAAACTTTCAAAGCAAAACAGAGAGAAAGAGGCTTCTTTTCCAGCTTGCTTTTAAGAATGCCTCCAGTACTGCGAGGCAAACCAAAACTAAAAACAGCCCTTGTCACCTGACCAGCACATTTTTTTTTCTTCCCACCGATGATATCATCTAAGACAGTGACCATGATTTTAAAAAAAACATTCTTAAAGAGATACTAACATCACATCATCTAGACCTGAAACATTGGCTCTATTCTCTCTCCATAGATGCTGTCAGATCTGCTGAGATTTTCCAGCATTTTCTGTTTTTTGTTTTAGATTCCAGCATTTATCAAATTTTGCTTTTATATTATTGAATTTGGTGATCAGCCATGATCAAAATGAATGGCGGAGCAAATTTAAAGGGCCGAATGGCCTACTTCTGCTTTATGTTTCCATGTAACACAACCACTGGTTTGTGTATTTAAAAAAAAACTTCATTGGCAAGGCAGGTGGCACAGTGGTTAGCACTGCTGTCTCATAGCACCAGGGACCTGGGTTTGATTCCAGCTTTGGGTGACTGTGTGGAATTTGCACATTCTCCCCATTTCTGCATGTGTTTTCTCCAAGTGTTCCAGTTTCCTCCCACACTCTAAACACACAGATGAGGTGAATAGGCCATACTAAATGTGCAGGCTGCAGGGATAGGGAGGGCCGGATGGAATGCTCTTTTGGAGAGTTGGTGCAGACTTGATGTGCCTATTGGCCTTTCTGCATTGTAGGGATTCTCATCTCTCAACGAAATTGTGCTCATGCAAAACTGATGCGTTAAAGCTAGCTTGCATCAACTGCTACTGACTTGTATCCCATATTGGCTCACAATCCAGCAAGTACACACTTCACTCAACCTTATGTTCAAATCCCTCTCATGGCTTTGCTTCTCCCTATTTTTATAAATTCCTCAAACAATCTTCTGCGACATGTATCTCCAAGCACAGGATGAACCAAATAGTCATCTGTGGTGTGTAATGTTGCAGCTGGTATTCATAGCGGGGGAAATGAGATCATTTGGCCCAGCTGTTCCAAATGTATTTACACTTCACACATGAAGTTACAGAGCAGCGAGTCTAACTTCAGTCGTAGGGAAACTATTGGAAAAAATTGAGGGACAGCATTAATCCCTGCTTGGGGAGGCAAGGATCAATCAAGGATAGTCAGTCTGGCTTTGTCAAAGCGAGATCGTGACAAATAAACTTGATTTAATTTTTCATGGCGATCACTAGGTGTGTGGATGAGGGCATTGCAGTTGATATAGTCTACATGGATTTCAGTAGGGCTTTTGACCAGATCCCACATGGGAGACTGGTCAAGAAAATAAGAGTCCATGGGATTCAGGGCAATTTGGCAAACTGGATCCAAAACTGGCTTCGGGGCAGGAGGCAGTGGGTGATAGTGCAAGAATGTTTTTGTGACTGGAAGCCTGTGTTAAGCCTGAATGATTTTTCATCAGAGCAAACGATAGAGGTTCATACAGACCTGAAACGTTGGCTCTATTCTCTCTCCACGCTCGCTGGCAGATCTATTGAGACTTTCCAGCATTTTCTGTTTTTATTGTACATTTTTTCTGTTGGTTACTCTTATTTTTATTTCCCTTGTTCTAAACTCACCCAAAAGGTTTTTGCCATATCCAGCCTATTTAACCATTTCATCACCTTGGGGTGAGTGAAAATTGAGTGGGAATGAATATGGTTGAGGTATTGGGGGTGACGAATAAGGGTAAATAGGGGTTTTGAAAGTGAACATGGGTTTGTGGTGGAAAATGGTGTGGGAGTAGGCCATTCAGCCCTTTGAGCCTGCACCACTGTTCAATATGATCACAGTAAGTAGTCTTACAACACAAGGTTAAAGCCCAACAGGTTTATTGGGTAGCATGAGCTTTTGGAGTACTGCTCCATCAGAAAGCCTGTGCTACCAAATAAATCTGTCGGACTTAAGTGTTGAGACTTACTGCGCCTACCCGAGTCCAACGCCGGCTGCTCCACAATATGATCGTGCATTTTCTGTATCCCACTCCCACTTTCTCTTCATACTCCTTAATATCCTTTAGCCATAAGGGTCACGTCCAGCTCCTTCTTGAACATATCTAACAAATTGGCCCCAACAGCTTTGTGTGGTGGAGAATTCTACAGTTTCACAACTCTGAGTGAAGACGTTCTTCTTCATCTTCATCTCAATCCCTTATTCTTAGACTGTGACTTTTAGTTCTGGATTTCCCCAGCCTCGCAAACATTCTTCCCACCTCTAGTCTGTCCAGTCCCATAAGGATTTTGTATGTTTCTATGAGATTCCCTCTCGTTCTTCTAAATTCCTTGCTATGAGGAATGGGAGTAATTCTTAGAAACATGGAATCCTATGGTGCAGAAGAGGCTATTTAGCTGACTGAGTCTGCAGCAACTCATAGACAGAGTATCTTACCTAGACCTACCTCCCTGGAACTGTACTTCACCTGACAAATGGTGCTCTGAAACCTTGTGATTTCAAATAAATCTGTTGGACTATAACCTGGTGTCATGTGACTGCATGTCCGACACCTAGTCCAATACCAGCATTTCCACATACTGTACCGCTACACGTTTCCCACAGCCAATCCACGATAGCCACACATCTTGGGACTTGAAGCAGTAATTTAACATGGCCAGGCAACTAAATGGGGGAGAGGTATTTATGGTTTAGAGTGAGAGTAATGGAGATTTGAGGATAGTTAGGAACTGTGATAGTTTGGGAGATTCTGGGAGTAATTAGAGATTTGGAGTGGAGCTTAAGGGTCTGGGGTGGTATTTAGGGGGTTCTGGGAGTTTGGGCATAATGGGGTAGGACTCTAAGAGGGGGTATCCTTGGGGTGTAATTAGGAGGTGGTTTTTTTTTAGGGGTCTGGGGGTATTTGGGGTTCTGGGGGTAATGACGTAGGGAGTAGGGATCTGAGGGATATTTAGGTGGTTTGGGGCAATTTTTTGTGGAGGTCTGGAGCTTTTTTGGCGTTTGTGGGGTACTTAGGTGGCCTGAAGTATTTGGGATTTTGGGCTATTTAGAGGGTTTGGAGGTAGTTTATTTGGAGGAGCCTGGGGTTTTTGGAGGGGGGGGCTTGGAGAGGGGCCTGGGTTTTTTGGGGGTGCCTATGGGGTATTTGGAGTTCTGGTGGGTATTTAGTGGGTTTGGGGGTGGTTTATATGGGGGAGGCTTGAGGAGGGCCTGGAGGGTATTTAGGGGTTTGAGGGTATTAGTCTGAAGGGAATTTAAGGGATGTTGAAGGTAATGGGGGGTCTGGAGGGTATTGGGGAGTGCTTGGGGGTATTTAGGAGATTTGGGAGGTGTTTAGGGGCATTTGCGGTGGATCTGGGAATATTTGAGGGTGGGTCTGTGGGTGGTTTTGGGGAGTTTGGGGGTATTTAGGGGATGGGTTTGGTCGTTCTGAGGGATGTTGAGTTTTTGGCGGTATTTAGGAATGAATTTGGGAGGTTTGGGGTCAGTATGGGATTTTGGGGGGTGAATTTGGGGGTATTGGGTTTGGAGTATTTAGGGGTGGTTTTGGGGATAGTGGGGGTGGTTTTTGGGTTTATTTAGGTTTGGGGGTGGTTTTTGGGGTATTTGGAGTTCGGGGAGGTGGTTTGTGGGGATACTGGGGGGGGGGTACTTGTTTGTTAGACCCTCCGACCAGTCTCTTGGTGACGTTCCTCCTCAGCCAATCACTGAGCCCTGCGGAAACAGCATGTGATCGCCCGATCCTCCAATCAGACCGCGATACCATCACGTGCTTCTGGTCCCGCCCCTGGACCAATAGGAACGCTTTCCCGGCCACGCCCCCTCACGCGGCCGTCACGTGGATGTAGGCCGCAGCCTTAGTCGGAGTTCCAGCTATGAGAGAAGCTGCAGCCGTTGCTGGCCCCGCGGCACCGGCTCCCCGCACCCGCTCCGCCTGCAGCCTCGTCGCGCCGCCCGCTCGTCCATGGCCCGCGCCCAGCGACTCCAGCCTCATCCGTGAAGAGAATGGTAGGAGCAGGGTGGACGGGGGGGGGGGGTTAGTATGCAGGATGGCGGAGTGGGGGCTGCGGGGAAGGTGGGGAGCACGGGCCCGGAACCGCTCGGTGAGGCCGGGAAAGCCGCAGTAACCATGGTGACTGCCTCAGTGAGGTGGTCCCGGGCCCCCCACTCAGGCTTGTGAGTCTGAGCCACTCCACATCTCTAAGCTTGTCATTCTATCTGAATCTCCGCTTTGTTCATTCCAAGGAAAGCCGGGAACATTAAGCTGTAGAAAGAGGCTGTTTGGCCCATCGCGGTCTGCACTGTTCCTCTGACACGGTGGCGCAGTGGTTAGCGTTGCTGTTTCACAGCACCAAGGACCCGGGTTCGATTCCCACTTCGGGTCATTTGTCTTGCGGAGTTTGCACGTCCTCCCCATATCTGCATGGGTTTCCTCTCACAGTCCAACGATTTGCAGGTTAGATTGATTGGGCATAGTAAGTTATCTCTTGGTGTCAAGAGGATTAACAGGTTAAAACTTAAGGGTTAGATAGATAGGGCCTGGGTGGGATTGTTGTTGGTGCAGGCTCAATGGGCCAAATGGCCGCCAACTGCACTGTGTGGATTTTGTGATCATGATGAGGAGATGCTGGCTTTGGACTGGGGCAAACAGTAAGGTGTCTCACAACATCAGGTTAAAGTCTAATAGGTTTATCTGTAGCAAACGCTACTAGCTTTCGGAACTGACTGTTCCTTCGTCAGGTGGGTAGGAGTTCCGATCACAAATAGGGCATATAAACTCAACATAATCCTCCATCATTCTGGATGATGCTGATGAAGGGTCATTTGACTCAAAACATTGGCTCTATTCTCCCTGCGGATGCACTCAGACATGCTGAGATTTTCCAGCATTTTGTTTTTGTTTCAGATTCCAGCATCCACAATATTTTGCACAAATTGAGTTTGTATCATTATATGCCCTGTTTGTAATTAGAATTTCCACCCACCTGATGAAGGGACAGCCAGTTTTGAAAGCTATTGGTGTTTGCTACAAATAAATCTGTTGGATTTTAAGTTGTGTTGTGAGACTTCTTACTGGATTTTGTGATGCCCAAGCCCTTTCCTCCCCTCTTATCCTTGTAACCTATCACATTTGCCATGATTAATCCACCTGTGGGAGGAAGCTAGAGGAAATCTGGGCAGAATGGACTCCGCACAATCACCCAAGACTGGTCTCGAGTGCTGTGCTAACAGTCACCATCAAATTTAATTTCATATAATTAAAGTGGTGGTCATGATAAAATTTTATTAGTAGATGATTCTCAACATGCATCTTAGTACATCATTACTGACTTGTAATGCTGATCTGATGTTCATATCCTAACACTGCTGAATATGAATATTGGCACATTTTATTCCCAAACTGACAATAGTCATTAGGGAACTGAGTAGCAGATACAGTAGCCTGGCCTAGTAACCCAGGTGTTCAAATTGACATTGTGAAATTGAGTTAAATAAATCTGGTAAGTTACCGTCGCCAGCAATTGACCACGAAAGCTGCTGAATTGTGTAAAAACTCAAAAGGAAAATGAACGTGCACTTCTTATCGGCCTCACCCTCAGTGACTTAAGTGGTTGATTCGGTGACCCACAGAGAATAATTTCCCATATTTTTAAAAAATATTATTTTAACACACACATGCATAGGTAATGCAGGCTGAATGCTGTATCAATAAAAATAATGGTCGTGATAAAGGGAGGAACAATATTGTTCGGTTGTAATATCACTTGAGTGTCACATAGAGGTTAGTAATACGATCATAGCATAATTTGATTCCTGGCTTGCGTAACTGTCTGTTTGGAGTCTGCATGTTTTCCCTGTGTCTGCATGGGTTTCCCCCAGATGCTCCGGTTTCCTCCCATAGTCCCAAAAGATGTGCTGGTAAGGTGCATTGACAACTAAGTTCTCCCTTAATGTACACAAACAGGACTGTGGTGACTGGGGGATTTTCACAGTAACTTCATTGCAGTGTTAATGTAAGCCTGCTTGTGACACTAATAAATAAACTTATTGTCCCGCTCTATGACATGGCATATCAGAATATGAAGTGTAAATACAGTAACTTCAAAGAATATTGGTGATATATTTTCTCAGCTTTGGAAATTTTTTGCATGGTTTGTGCTGCTGTTTCCCACCCAGCTCTGACTCCTTTAATATTTCTTCATTATTACAAAGTTGGGCTTTTGCCACTGAGTAAAAAAATGCTTATCACAGAGTTGAATTTAATCTTTTCATCTTCTTAGGCCTAGCCTCAAACTTGGAATAAAGAAGGTGAAAGACTGTTTGGCTTTAACTATTTTATTGTAGAGAATGTCAAAGCTCTGGAGAGGAGGACATTACTGCTGTATTTCAGTAAAGTGGAAAAGCGTTCATTCACTCACAAGAAGCTCATACATTTTCCATTGGAAGGTGTTGTGCGCTGGGTAGACCAGATGGATTGTCATAGTCTTTTAAGATCTTGTACATTCCTTTCCTAATTTTAATAATTTTGTGCTTGTTAAATAAATGTACATCACAATTTTGGTTAATTATTGCTGTATTTGCTTTCCCAAAAGTCATTGTGCATAATCATTGAATAGTGAAGGTCATTAGAGTCTGATTTGAATGTTTAATATCACTGAGTAATCGTGACGTTTACTGTTTTGAAATGTGCAATGGCACTGAGTGATAATCAGTGTAGTAGATATTATCACAGATTGACCTGTCTGTTTAGTATTGTTGAAAGAATTTTACAATGCATATCACGATCGTGGTATTTATCTCTGGAGCTTACATTTATACGATGCTTTGACTTAAAAACATGTTCCATGGCATTTCAGAACAGATATCAAACCAAAGAGAGAGTCGGGTGATTTACAGCTTATTCATAGTTGAATTTTAAAGAGAGTCTTTCATGAGAAAGGGTGTTGGGATGAATTTCTACAGATTAGGACCGAGTGTGAAGCTTGTACTCCCAGTGGTGGAGTAAAGGTAATGGAGAGAATGGTGAATTTCACAGGTTGGGAATGAGCCTGGGGAGAGATTTAAAAGTGCTTTATGTACTTTTTTGAGAGATTTAAATGTAGCCAGTCTATAGATGTCAGTCAGTGAGGACAGGTGATGAGCGATCATAACTTGGCATGGAACAACATATGAGGAGGAGAGAGGAATCTGCAGGTGACACAAAGTCTGGTTTTGGAGTATGAATAGATGTGCAGAGGCAGGCACTATTAGAGACAGATGTAGTCAGTCGCTACTATTTGATGGAGCCATGTTTAAAATTAAATTTAGTTTTTATTTCTAAAATGTGTTATGAATTTTCTGTACCTTTGTGCTTTTTAATTACAACTTGGTCTACATTGCTGATTTAATGTCTGAGTGATTATTTCTATCTTTCAGAGTGGTAAAAATTTGGTGCATTGAGAATAATAGAGTAATCAGAGATGTTAATCAGGCAGTCTGAAATATCGCAAGTGGGTGCTTAATCTGAAAGATCAAAAAATGTAGCTAAATCATAAACACAATACAGAACAAGTGAGCAATACTTAAAAGTAGTGTCTTAATGAGGCTGGGTTAAGCAGAGAAATGCTGATTCAAGGGTTTTAATTTTGCACCTGTATAGTTAACAGCCTGTGGTGGCTGAGAATACCTGTTGTTCGAGGTGTCCATTAGCATCACTGAATGTGATGCTTATTCATCCCTATACGCAATCTAATTCTCAGGCAGGCAGAACAACATTTATTTCTGTTTAGAGTCAGGGTAAATTAAAGGTTCTCACTTTAAACTTGTGCAAGGGACTGTAAAGTTGGCAGATGAGAAAGAAATTATTATTATTATCTTTGTAGCACCTTAACATAGAAAGATATCCTGAAGTGCTTCATGGAACTATGAGTAGTAACAAATATTTAGGAAGATTTCAAAATGCTTCGTCAGAGGTTCATTTTTGAAAGAATGAGGGAAGTGGCAAAATAGTGATTTAGTCTAGAAATTCCAGAGATTAAGCAGCTGCTGATATGTTGTAAGTTGGATGGATGCATAAAATGGTCTCAGAAATAGGAATTTTTGACATGACTGTGAGATTGTAAAATGAGAGATTAAAAATGAGGAGATGCATGCACTCTTCCAACCTGGTACAGTGAATATTAAACTCTGTGATTATAAAACTAAATCAAAGTGAATTGCTCAAAAATAGGAAATAGTTTAAGCAGGTTACATTCTTTGTTATAGAAAGCAGTCACCGATGACTGAACTGTCTTCCTTCATTACGAACCTGCTTGTTGTACAAAATAGCTAAAAAGTTTGAATGGTGGAAGTGAATTAAAATATGAAGTCCTAGTTTAAGTTTCATTATCACATCTTCAGAAAAAATAGTAGTACAAAGAAATGATTTAAATTCAATATATTCTTGTCCCTTTCTGATATGGATGCAGATTAGCAAGATGTGTGTTCATGTCTGCCATTTTTCTTGCATGTAGAGATGCTAAAGGAGAGGTAAATGCAGATATTAATTAGGGAATTGCTATGGTGAACCTCCTTGTGGCTGGTGGAAAAGATGGGCATGCTTCTTGATCTGTTTCCTTTCTTAGTAATGGAAAGTTGTTGTGTCATAGATTTGAAAGGAAGAAAGCAAATAGTTCTTAAAAAAGTGAGTACATATATCCAGCAATTGACCAGACAGTGGGAGGAAGCTACATTAACCTCAGAGGACTGAGTCAGTCATCCACACTGTCGAATGCCTGTCTTAAATTAATTCAGCAAACTCAATACCTCATCTGCATCAATAGCTCTCATAAAGAGCAGTAGTATAAAAGAGCAACAATAAACAAGATTTGAGGGGGAAATGTGAGTCATGATTTCCCTTTCTATAAAAATTCAAAATTTGCGATTAGCTTTCCTCTTAATTATAAACAAGGCAGAGAGTTAGAAAAAAAATAATTATTCTTCTGCAGGAGAGGAGGTGAAGGCGTTCTTAGTTTCTGTTTCTATACTGCTCAGCTTGTTCTTGTAGTTCTGTAGGTATGGAAAGTAATGGTTATTTTGTTTCTCTTACTTTTGGGCAATGGGTACAGATCAGATCCCGCATCCAGCAACTGGTAAGCATGAAGGACATATGACTAAGATTAAAGTAAAACAGTGAATGCTGGAATCTGAAACAAAAACAGAAAATGCTGAAAGTCTCTCATGTCCAAGTGCGTCTGTGGGGAGAGAATAGATCCAACGTTTCAAGTCTATATGACCCTTCATCGGCATCATCTAGGATGACGGAGGGTTACCTTGATTCAACTTGGCTGTATTCTCTCTCCACAGATGTTGTCGGATCTGCTGAGATTTTCCGGCATTTTCTGCTCTCATTGTGAAGGACATATGACTCATTGTCCAATAACAAGCACCTGAATTCAACAGCAAAAATAACTCCTGTTATCTGATTTGAATTTTCCATAATTTAAAATCTGGGGCTTTTAAAGGCTGTAGATAATCCAGTCATGTTGCTGAGTGTTTGTGTGACCCTGTATTGAAATATTGTGACACTTTTTTCCCTATTTATTATACAAGTTGACAACTTGCTCATGTCTGTATGATATACTCATTGATTATTTTTTATCCTTTAGCAAAAACTGTTGCTGATATATTTTAATTAAAAGTGGCATTTTATATGACTCGTGCTGATTTGAATAAAAGTCTTAACATATGAATGGATAAACTTCAAAGCAAGTTCATGTGAAAAGAGTTTACAGACTCAGCATCCCCTTTTCTCCAGTTTGTGTTAAAATAGGTTGGTTGCGTAAATCTTTTAACTTGCTGATGATAGGTTTTTTTTCCTTTTTAAATTATTGTTTATAAAGTCTATCTGTGGGGCAGGGTTGACAATTTTGTTATTTTGATTTGTAATTGTAGAGCAGTTTGACATGATTGTGGCCCATTAAGGATGATTATAATTTTCTCAATCCAGTGACTCATCTTTTGGAGGCAGACTTACGTATTTACTTTTATTTAGAATTGAAGACTATTAAGAATTTACATAGCACTGAATGTGCCTTTTCAGGACAGATGGTAAGCGGGTAACATCTGAAGAGCTGTTGGATCATCCATTCTGCTTTTATTTTAAATAATCCATGTTGATTAAGAACAGCCATAAGGGTAATCGGATAAATGTAGATCTGCATAAATGAGAAGTTAGTTTATATGAAAAAAACGCATATTGGATAATTCAATTTTAATGAGCATTAGTCATGTTTATGGAGAAACAAATGAGTGAAGACCTGAACTGAAGTAAATGGCCATGATTGTAAGTGAATGCAAGATACTAAAGCAGTCTGATTTTTAGTTGTTTTGCAGGTGCTTAGATCTCCAATTTATATGGAAATCTTGTGTGTTAAATTGAGTTCTTACTGTAAATGATTTTTAAAGTTTAAATGGCTTCATACCTGATCATTGGCTAACTGTGCTGTGATTCACTTCAGTATTTTAGTTTTAATTTGTCAGTAGGTGATGTTAAAGTATTGTGATGACCAGTAGCCTATTCTAAAAATGTTGTGAATTAATTTAAATTTTAAAATTCATAATTTGCATCCACTTGTAACCAACAATAGATGGTGGTTAATTTATTGCATGTCATTTCACAAGTTAAAATTTTAGATATTAATCTAATTTTGCTCTTCTCAACTGTTGCTGATTTACTTTTTAAATCCCATTTACACTTGTTTATTTTTCCCCATCTGCAGTTCCAGTTCCCCTTGCAGACTGAGCTGGAAGAGGTATGGTCGAACTGGCATCTATGCAATCTTAATTGAAGCTGATTTATTGATGTCCTGATATGTGCATATTTGAAATAGTGCCAGTTTTCTTTTACTGTCAGCTGGAGGATAGTCAGCTTTGTCACCAAGAAATGATACAGCAGTATGGTTTTCCACAAATTTTGTGGCTGTCTCAACCTGCTGCAAAGAAAAGATTCTGCTGGATTCTGAAGCAAGTTTGTCATCATGCTGTTTATACTGTGATATATCTGATCAGCCGATTGAATGGCTATGTGCATGATGGGTGGGAATGTCTCCTTTCTTTATGTTGTGACCACTTTAGGTGAATTCTTTTGTTTTTGAAGTACTTCATGAATGTTTTGAGGAAGTTAGGCCCCTATCTCTCTTTGTGCATTAGTGTCAATTTTATTCAGAGCCATAGAATTAAGATTTTGATACAGTATCCTAGGTTACTTCATTATAATTTATCAACATGGTTTATTTTCTCTACATCAAGATGAACATAACATTATTTCTAATACTAAATATTTGAGGAGGAAAATTGCAATAATTTTCGTCATTAAGTAAGCACTTGCTGTGCTTCAGAATGATGGTCCGTTGCTCTGTGTAGCAAATGAATAGGTTGTCATTTACCTTACATGCCTTTTGATGCTAATTCGTTAATAATACTTCTGTATGGTTCTTAAAAATTTAAGATGGTGTAAAAGGGAACTATTTGTAAATTGCATTAGAGTTGGCTGGTACGTGGCTGTTCTGCCGCAAGTTAATCTTGGCAATTCACAGACCCCTATGCTGACATGTTCCCAAGGAGAGATATTTAAAGTTGCTGCTTCAGACATTGAACAATGAATTGTCGCTTGTGTGGGACTAATCTTGACAAGTGATAGCTGTGATGTATCCTAAAATCCATTATTGTAAAGGAAATACCATTACTGTAAGAAAAGGCTTAGTGCAGATGTACTAAGGTCATTAATTTTAGCTTTGAGCTCCTACAGCTGAAACCCATTTATCAGTGTGTATAAGGTTGTGATCTTTACATCATTGCTAATTGTATGCGTTAGTTTTGACTAGGTATGGTGGGTTAAGTCAAATGAACATTAAACATTAATGTCGCTTTCAGAGGAAAAAGCTGAAATTGGAAAAAGAAATTTGTGAAATCAGTTGTACACTGATTCAGGTTTTTCCTATTAGATGGTTGCCATAGGGATTTCATTTTATTAGTAAGCTTTCTCAGAATGCTGAGATGAATGCACTTGGGCTGTAATTTGAAAATTAATTGTAAAAGATTTACGACTCATAGTAATTTAACCCCTGGGCCATTTAAAGTTTTATCTTTAGTTGACTAGCAATAATGGCAAATATCGTAAAGTTTTGGTAACTGCTATAAAGTTTTCGGTTAAAGTTCTAGCTAACAGCATCATTAACATTTTTGTTTGATTTATGGTAATGATTTGAGCTTGTGTGTGTAATGTCAAAATTTGTGGATGACATAACTTAGAAATATTATGAGCAGAGGTGATGAAAACCTTCAAAAGGCTATGTGCTGGTGGTATCGACAGAGTGACAGATGAAATCTAATGCAGAAAAGTGTGAAGTAATGCATTTTGAAAGGAAGAGTACAGACAATGTAAAATGGCTTTCAGAAGAGACTTGAATCATTATCAGAAGAGGAAAATTCACTGGCAAAGGGGAATAGACATGGGAATGGGATTCATTTAGTTGCTCTTGAGAGAGCTGGCACAAACATGATGGGCAGATGGTCATTTTCTATGCTGAAAGCATTCTGATTTTGTATGAGGCTAGTTAATAATTGGGTGTATATGAATCTGACAGTGCAAGTTTTTTAAAATAATGACAGTGAATGAACATCGAGCCTAATCTTGTTAGTATATGTTTGTTTCCCATAAAATTTTCTTTGTGAGCCTATCCTTTCTATTTGACTACACTGGTGTTCCTACAATGATTTCCCACTTTAAAATGATACCACTGCATATTAATTCCTCTATTTGATAAATTATATTCAACCTAATATTTTTTCATGTTGATTTGCTCCTATATCTTATTCACTTTTCATTACTAACGGTGATCTGTAACCACCAGTATTTAACGACGTTATACAAGTTAAAATAATTTCTCTGATACTAATCAAACTTACCAGTACAAATCTATTATTGGAGTATTGATTGTTCTTCCAAAGTTCACTTGGTGCAAAAGACCATAGTTTTCCGTCATAATTTCCTGACACCATAGTCATTTGTGTGTAGTTGATAAATGTTTACAATGCAATGTATATGCACACCAGTGATGAATCCTAGGAGGCCATTCAGCTCATTGATCCCGCACCAACAACACTCCCACCCAGGCCCTATCCCCGTAACAGTGCGATTACTCTGCTAATCTTCTTGACACTGAAGGTCAGTTTGGGGGAAAGGGGGGGGTTAAGCTCCCCTTTTGAAGGATTGATCCAAGTCTAAAATATATTGCAGTACAATTTCTTCAATTATTTATGTATGTGTCATTGCATCCCAAATCCATATCTATTTTCCCCAGAACTCCATATTTGAATTCCTCTAATCAGATTTCTGCCTTGCTGCAGTATCAAAACTCCACTTACAAAGATCACAAATGACATTCCACGTGACTGTGACACAGGTAGACTATCCCCAGTTTTTCTTGGCCTGTTCTTGAGCCTGTCTTGGCCCCATTATTCCTCTCCACTGTCATCCAGTTGGGTGGGTCTGCGCTTGCCTGGTTTCCAGTCTTATCTTTTCAGTCGTACTAGCAATGACTTCTTCCCACTATTGCTTTGTTAACTCTTGTCACTCCCAAAGAATTTGTCCTTGACCTCCCCCCGATTTCTAATCTGCATGCTGCCTCTTGGCAATATCTTCTGAAAATGTAGGTTTAGTTTTCATATCTACATGACGACACCCAACTGTAACTCACCATCACTTTTCTCAACTCCTCCACTATAGATTAGCAGAATGCTTGTGTGACATACAGCACTGGATGATCAGAAATTTTCTTCAACTAAATCATTGGAAAAACCAAAGCCATTATCTTCACACTCAGCTACAAACTGTTCTTGAGCTACTGATTCCATCTCCCTCCCTGGCAACTGTCTGAGACCTTGCCAGACCATTTGCAAGTCATATGATCATAGAATGGTTACAATAGGAGATGGCCAGTTGCCCGTTGTGTCTGCATCCGTTCTCCAAGAATAACCTAGCAAGTTCATTCCTCCACCCTTTCTCAGGCACCGTGCAATTATTTTCTCTTCAGATGTTTATCCAATTCTCATTTGAAAGCCGTGGTTGAATCTGTCTCCACTCTGCATTCAGGAAGTACATTCTGCTGCATTTAAAAGAGAAACCTTTTTCCTTGTGTTGCCGTTAGTTCTTTTACTTTGAATTAATACCTTTTGGCTCTAATTCTTTGGCCAGTCAGAGCACTTCTCTGTACTTGTCTAGACCACTCATGATTTTGAAAACTTTCCAAATCTGTCAACCTTCTCTTCCCTAAGAACAAAACCCAAGCTTTATCTGTCTGTCAATTGATTCCTTGGATGAGGGATTTCATTCTCGTAAATCCTTTCTGCCTCCTCAAAAATGAGCAACTGAGGTCCCCAGAATTGACACATTACTCCGGTTGCAACCAAGCCAGTCTTTCACACAGGCTTATCGTACCTTCTTTGATTTTATATTCTACCTCTTTTTATAGAACCCTGGATCATGTATGCTTTATTAACCATTTTCTCAACCATCTTCACCTTGCACACAAACCACCAGAGTTCTGTCCTGCAGCTCTTAGCTGAGCTTCCAAGTACCAATCCATACCATCACTTAGACCACGTATTTCCACCTCCAGTGTCGCCCTACTCTATCCATTGCCTCTGCATATGCTGCTGAAATGCTCATTCATGCTTTTGTCACTTCCAAATGCAACTCCAATTCACTCCTGGCATGTTTCCCAAAGTTGAGGATAGCACAGTCATTAGCATTGTTGCAACAGTGTCAGGGAGCTGGGTTTGATTCCCAGCTTAGGTGACTGTTTGTGCGGAGTCTGCGTGGGTTTCCTTTGGGTGCTCCAGTTTCCTCCTACAGTCCAAAAGATATTTGTGCGGAGTCTGCGTGGGTTTCCTTCGGGTGCTCCAGTTTCCTCCTACAGTCCAAATAGGTGCATTGGCCATGCTAAAATCTCAGTGTCGCTGAACAGGCAATGAGTGTGGCGTCTAAGGGATTTCCACAGTAACTTAATTGCAGTGTTAATGTAACTCTACTTGAGACAGTAAAAAATAAACTTTAATCCACTCTCAAACTTGAGGTCGTCCAAGTTGACCTCAGTGCCCATGTCCTTAATTGCATCAAAAACTGTTCATTCATTTAAATATCTGTCATGCAGGCAAATAAAATTGCAAAGCTATGTTAGCCATGCAGGACAATCTCTACAGAATTCTCTTGTGCTCGCTGATCTACATTGGCTCCCAGTCAACCAATGTCTCAATTTTAACTGTTCCTGTTTTTAAGTCCCGCCACGGTCTTGCCTTCCCTATCACTAATCTCCTCCAGCCCCAAAATCTTATGAGATCTCTATGCTCATCTATTTTTGGCTTCTTCAACATCCTCAATTTTAATTATTATTCTATTGGCTGCCATGTGCTTAGCTGTCTGGGCACTAAGGTCTGCTATTCTCTCCCTAAATCTCTGCCTCTTTATCTCTTTTTCTTCCTTTTAGACATTTCTTTATCTACCTGTAACCTCTCCTTTGGTCATTTGCCCTCATGTTGACTTAATGGCTTCTTCGTATCAAATTTTACTTCTTGAGGCTTCTGTGAAGTATCCTGGAACTTTCTGTTAATCTGGCTCTAGAAATACACACTGCTATTCATATATCCCAGTATACAGGTTGCTCCAGTAGTAGTTCAGTGACTTTCTATGTGGATGGCGCTGGATGGAAACTGAGCCTCCAGTTTTGGGTATCTGATCAATTTTTTTGATCAGGCAGTTTGGGGATGAATTTTGCATTCTAGCTGTGGAGTAGAGAAAGAGCTTGCATTTATTTAGTCTTTATCTCATACACAGAACACCTCAAAACAAACAGCAACTAATTGAATACCTTTAAAAATAGTACAATATTGTTGAAAGTACACAATGTCCTCCATTTTCTTTGATGGAAGCAAGAAGGAAAGGTAGATGATTCCAGACAATTTGTAGAATGGAGAAACGCCCAGTGTCGGGGATAGTTGGGTATATTTCTTCATACCTACAGGCAAGTAGCTCCCTACTTCCAAGAATGAAGTGGGAAATTAAGCTGTGGTAATGATCAGTTAAAGTGAAAACTCCCTTTTGTAATGAGAGGTTTCCATAGTCCCTGTGCAGTTAGTCATTCAGATGGCTCCTGACATCGTGAACCTTGTCTTGTTACAATACCAAATGCTTAATTATGTAGAGATTCTCCTGCGTGTCTAACATAGCTCTGCAATTGTAGTTTGCTTGCATAACAGGTATTTACAGCGGAGTCTTCCTGTTTTGATGGAGTTGTGTGAGAAGTATAATTTAACAAGTTATAGGACTGAACCATTTTCTTTTAATATGTTACAATTTACCCATTCCTAATGTTGGTGTCTCCTATCCACTCCCATTTGGGAATAATTGCACTTGTGGACCTTACTTCTGAGAAGATACGTAATGGATTGAATTTGCATAAATAGAACAGAATCCCTGCAGTACAGAAAGGCACTATTCTGCCCATTGACAATCCCACCCTGGCCCTATCCCCGTAATTCCACACATTTACCTTGTAAACCCCCGTGACACTAGGTCAATTTAGCATTGCCAATCCACCTAACCTGCGCATCTTTCAGACTGTGGAGGGAAATTGAAGCATCCAGAGGAAACCCATGCAGACGTGGGAAGAAAGTGCACATTCCATACAGACAGTGACTCTAGATGGCAATTGAGCCCAGGTCCCTGGCGCTGTAAGGTAGCGATGTTAATCACTGTGCCACCCCAAATCATTAATTGCAGAAGTTAATGACTATTACTCCAACAGCTTAACCACTAAAAGGTGGAGGCAGGATTTTAAAAAGAGAAATTTACTTGCTTTTCGTGTTTTTTTTGTTGTTTCTTTGTTCAGTAAATATGGCATTGAGCTTTAGAAGAAGTGTAATTTCATTTATTTCAATACTGTGCTGCTTTCCACTTTCTGTGAAGGATGATCTGGGTCATCTCCCTTTCTCCTTACCTCTTGTTTTGTCATACCAAGGCAAAGCCACATATGCAAATGAATTTATTTTCCTGTGCATGCATTAGATTTTAAAAATTGTTCTGTAATTCATTACACATGTTAAATCTTGTTATTCTTATTTATCAAACTTGTTCATGTTTTCAAGTTAACTGAAATTTATTTTACATTGTATGATGTTAGCCATTATTAAAGAGGTTATAGCAAGACACTCAGAAAATTCAAGACAATTGGATAGAGTCAACATAATTTTGCAAAAGGAAAATAACATCTAATCAATCTATTGGCGTCCTTTAAAGGAGTGCACTATGTTGTGGATAATGGGAACTAGCAAATGGATTGTACTTGAATTTCCAAGAGGCATGTGCTAAAGTGCCAAAGATTACTGCTGAAAAAAGCTCATGGTTTGTGGGGTAACATATTGGCATACATTAAGGATTGGCTAATTAACAGGGTACAGTTGGCATAAATAGTCTTTTCTTGGTTGACAGGATGTGAGGAGTATGTGGCACAGGGATCAGTGCTGGGTTTTCAACCTTGTATAGTTTGTATAAATGACTGAGAATCATAGAATCTAAACTGCAGAGGAAGCAATTTTGCCCATCGAGCCTGTACTGACAACAATCCCACCCAGTTCTATCACCATAAACCCATAGTTTTATAGTCCTAATCCCTCTGACATTAAGGGGCAATTTATCATGGCCAATCAACCTAACCCTCGCATCTTGGACTGTGGGAGGAAACCGGAGCACCTGGAGGAAACCCGGGCAGACATGGGGAGAATGTGCAAACTCCGCACAGTTACCCCAGGCAAGAATTGAACTCAAGTTTCTGGTGCTGTTAGGCAGAAGTGCTAACCACTGTATCACCATGCAGACTTAGATGAAGGGACTGCAAGTACAGTTGCTAAATTTGCTGATGATACAAAGATAGATAGAAAAGTAAAAGTGAAGAGGCTGTAAGGAGACTACAAAGGGGCATAGGCTAACTGGGCAAAAAAGTCTGGTAACTGGAGTATAGAATGGGTAAATGTGAAATTGACTATTTTGGTAGGAAGAATAAAAAAGAAGCTCATCTAAATGGTGAGACATTGTCGAGCTCGGAGTTGCAGAGGGATTGGAAGATCCCAGTTTCTTGAATAATAAAAGACTAGTATACAGGTATAGTCAATAATATTATTGTTTATTGTGGAGGGAATTGATTGCAAAAGGAGGGAGTTGTGCTTCAATCGTAGAGGGCATTAGTGAGACCACATCTGGAATATTGTATGGAGCATTGGTCTCCTTATTTATGAAAAGATGTAAAGTGTTCAAAGCAGGTTCAGAGAAGGTTTACAGGGTAATACCAGGAATAGGCTGGCTCTCTCTTATGAGGAAAGCTTGGAAAGGTTAATTTTGTATTCACTAGGGTTTGGAAGACTAAGAAGCAACTTGGTTGAAACATTTAAGATCTGAGAGGTATTAATAGAGTACATATGAAGAGGATGTCAAAGTCCAGAGCTAGGAGTCACTTTTCAAAGTAAAGACCAATCATTTAAGTCTTTGAATATTTTTAGGGCAGAGCTGAATAGATTCTTGATTATCAAAGGAGTGAAAGTTTATTGGAGGTAAGTAGCAATGTGGGGCTGAGGCTACAATGATTTCAGCCATGATCTTACTGAATGGCAGAGTAAGCTTGGGGCTGAGTGGTCTACTACTGATTTGTATGCTTGATAGCTAGTCATGAATCAGGCTCAACTACATTGTGAAAGCTAAGAGGAGTATTTATTTCCTGTTCCTTAGAGACAATCCTCTAATAGTGAAATTAATATTTTACTCTGGGACAGGCTGAAATTAATTGCATTTTAAATTAGCTGTCAAATATTGTACAATAATTGAAACAATATTGTAATTGTTAAACTATTCAATTAAAGATGTCTTGTTACGAGCAGGATAGGAGGAGGGCACTGCTGTCTTGAGTTCCACTGGTCACAGCATGATTTCTCCAGTCAGCTCTACAGCCAAACATGTACTTTACCTGTGAATCACAGAATGACAACTCAATACTCTGGTCTCTTCGATAAACCAAATTATTAACTTCATATCAAATCAGACTTGTCAAATAGATGTCAAGGCTTATTAATGATGTTGAGATGCCCGTGTTGCACTAGTTTAAGCACAGTAAGAACTCTCTCAACACCAAGTTAAAGTCCAACAATGTTATTTGGCAGCATAAGCTTTCAGAGCACTCCATCAGATGAGTGAGGACTTGTGATCACAGACAGGGCATATACAGACACAAACACAATTTACAAGATAACAGTTGAAATGTGAGTCTTTACAGGTAATCAAGTCTTAAAGGTAGAGACAGTGTGAGTGGAGAGAGGACCAAGCGCAGGTTAAAGAGGTGTGTATTGTCTCCAGGCAGGACAGTTACTGAGATTTTGCAAGCCCAGACAAATCATGGGGGTTACACATAGTGTGACATGAACCAAGATCCTGGTTGAGGTCATCCTCGTGTGTGGAATTTGGCTATCAGTTTCCGCTCAATGATTCTGTGTTGTCATGTGTCATCAAGGCTACTTTGGAGAATGCTTACCTGAAGATCAGAGGCTGAATGCCTGTGACTGCTGAAGTGTTCCCCGACTAGAAGAGAACACTCCTGCCTGGTGATTGTCAGGTGGTGTTGATTTCATCCGTTGTTGAAGTGTCTGTATGGTGTCCCCAATGTACTTGCCTTAGGACATCCTTTCCTGCAGCATATCAGGTAGATAAAGTTGGTGGAGTCGCAAGAGTGTGTACTGTGTACCTAATGGATTGTGTTCTCACATGAGATGGTGGTATCCATGTTGGTGATCTGGCATGTCTTGCAGAGGTTGCTGTGGCAAGGTTGTGGTCACTGTTCTGAAGGCTTGGTAGTTTGCTGCAGATAATGGTCTGTTTGAGGTTGTGCGGTGGTTTGAAGGCAAGAAGTGGGGTTATGGGATGGCCTTTGCAAGATATTTGTCTTCATCGATGACTTGTTGAAGGCTCTGGAGAAGATGGCATAGCTTCTCCACTCCAGGGAAGTATAGGACAATGAAGGATGTTGAACTTGTTCTTCATCCAGACACGGAACAGCCATAGGGACGAAATTTGCACCTCCATATGCCAACATCTTTATACACATGTTCGAACAAATGTCTTCACAGCACAAGGCTTTCAACTGGCACTATACTCTAGATATATCAATGACATTTCCTTTGGACTCATGGTGAACAATCATTGAAACAACTATATGATGACATCAACAAATTTCATCCCACCATCAGACTCACCATGGACTACTCTCCGGAATCGGTTGCATTCTTGGACACGTGCATCTCCATCAAGGGTGGTCATCTGAACACTTCACTGTACCGCAAGCTCACAGATAACTTCACGATGCTCCACTTCTCCAGCTTCCACCCTAAACGTATTAAAGAAGCCATCCCCAATGGACAAGCCCTTCGTATATACAGGATCTGCTCAGATGAGGAGGACTGCAACAGACACCTGCAGATGCTGAAAAATGCATTCATAAGAACTGGATATGGCACTCGACTCATTGATCAACAGTTCTGATGTGCCACAGTGAAAAATCAATACAGGACACGGTGGACACAGTGTCCTTCGTTGTCCAGTACTTCCCCGGAGCAGAGAAGCTATGACATTTTCTCCGGAAGCCCTCAACGTGTCATTGATGAAGACGAACATCTTGCTAAGGCCATCCCTACACTCCCACTTCTTGCTTTCACACAACTGCACAACATCAAACAGATCAATGTCTGCAGAAAACTACCCACCCTGCAGGAAAACAGTGACCACAACACCACACAACCCTGCCACAGCAACCTCTGCAAGATGTGCTAGATCATTGACATGGATGCCATCATCTCGTATGAGAACACCATACTCTTGTGACTCCGCCAACATTGTCTACCTGATACGCTGCAGAAAAGGATATGCCGAGGCATTATACACTGGGGAGACTGTGCAAACGCTATGACAATGGATGAATGAACACCACTTGACAATCACTAGGTAGGAGTGTTCCTTTTCAGTTGGGGAACGTTTCAGCAGTCACTAGCATTCAGCCTCTGATCTTCGGGTAAACGTTGTCCAAGACGACCTTCATAACACGTGATAATGCAGAATCATTGAGCAGAAACTGATAACCAAATTCCACACACATAAGGACAGCCCCAACTGGGATTTTGGGTTCATGTCACTCTATCTGTAATCCACAACTTGCCCGTGTTGCAAAATCTCACTAGCTGTCCTGACTGGAGACGATACACATCTCTTTGACTTGTGCTTGGCCCTCTCTCCACTCACGTTGTCTATACCTTTAAGACCTGATTACCTGCAAAGACTCACATTTCAACCATTATCTTGTAAATAGAGATGTCTGTATATATCCTGTTTGTGAACACAAGTCCTCATCCACTTGATGTAGTGAGAGTCTGAAAGCTTGTGCTGCCAAATAAACAATTTGAATTTAATCTGGTGTTGTAAGCCTTCTTACAAGGCTTATTAGTACACAGTATGAAATATGGAAGTATAGTTACTCTTTCTAAATGGCCTAACGTACGTACACACACACATCCAAACAGAAGAATTCTTCCGAAGTATTAAAGTCACTGGTTCAAGAGAAAAGGTGGATGAGGGAGTCCTTGAAATGGTGCTTGGATTATAGGCTTAGTCTCTCGGCACTGGTCTGCAAAACAATGACTATTGCGTTACTTTTCAGGCAGACTTCTTGAAAATCTTGCAGTCAGTTGATTTTGGAGCGTAGAATGCCTTCGAAGCAACTTCCGTTCACCTTTTGCTTTTAACTGGGTCTGGTTCTTTAAAAAATTCTCTCCTTCGTCCAAACAGTTGAACTTCCTTATTTTCGCCCCAAAATCAGCTTTTAAACACAATTTTTCAAGGCATTTGTTTTTCAAAAGCACAAAAAAACTATTGACCCTTTTGTAACAGTGCAGGAGGCTCCAAAGTTTCCAGCTTCTTTCAAACTGCTTCATTATCTTTTCCTTGTAAAATGCTGTTGTTTCCAGGAGCAGCAGCAACCATAGTGCTTGCGTATTGCAAGCCACATCACGAGAGTAGGGGTATGTTCCCTAATGATGATATAATGGTTTTAGACTCCTGATCTCCCATTTCATCGAGTTTGGAGACGGATGGATTCCACCCCTTCATCCAGACTAGTGAATGTACTTTGAGCCCTGTAAATAAATTTCTGGAGTGCACCTTTAGTTCTGCATCCACCATGCTCAGGGTTGCTGGGTTTGTGCTGCAGAACCAGAACTTCCCCTAGGCCACAGGCCGCTATTCTCAAGTACTGTCTTATAATATTTGTAAAAATTCAGTAAGACCTGGCCCCAAGGTTGCATTCCAGCACTCATAGAATTCTGATAGTGTAGGGAAGAGGCCATTTGGCCGATTTGAGCCTGCATTGACAAAAATCCCAACCAGGCCCTATCCCTTTAACTCCGCATATTTACCCTGACACTAAGGGGCACCTTAGCTTGGCCAATCAACTCAATCCGCACAACTTTGGACAATGGAGGAAACCTATGCAGACATGGGGAGAATGTGCAAACTCCACACAAATAGGCATCCAAGATTGGAATTAAACCCGGGTCCCTGGTGTTGTGAGGCGGCAGTGTTTGCCACTGTGCTGCCCGTAGGAGCATTGTTGCTCCCCAAAGCTTGGCTCCAGTGCAACTTCTAATAAGCGTGGGTTGATGTCACACATGTACAATAAACATCAAGAAGAAGCCCAGAGTATCAGAGATTTGAGACAAATAGTATCTTGGTTGGAAATGTTACAGGACACATTACTGTTAAGTTTAAAAAAAGGCAATTTGGTAAAATACAGGATGGCTTGTCAACCAGAGTGGGAGCAAGGTGAAGAATCAAAATGGCAAGTGATTGAAAGCTCAATCATAGTTGCAAACTGGATAGCAGTTTTCTGCAAAGCAGTCAGCCACTCTGTGTTTCATCCCCCCCGTGTAGACAAGACCACATCTTGAGCAGTGAATGCAGTATACTCAATTTCTTCACCCAGGGGAATGACGAATCTGTGGAATTTGCTACTACAAAAAATAGTTGAGACCAAAACCTTATGTGATTCCAAGAAGAAATTACATATAGGTCTTGGGTCTAAAGGGATCAGGGGATATGGGGCAGAGGGGTGGGGGTGGGCAAGTGAGGATCAGAATATTGAATTTGATGATCAACCATAATCAAAATAAATGGCTGCCTCTTAGTTTTTCTGTAATTGAAAGAAATAAAAGCTGCTGGTTACTTCTTTGGGTCTTGGATGGTGAGATGGAGGTGGTAATAAGACGGGTAATAAGACGCAACCTATGCATGCGTTGAAAAGGCAATTCCAGCCCAGGAACAGTGATGACATTCTAGACCTAGTAGTTCTCAGAAGCTGAAGGTGAAGACGAAGACCACAAAACCTCCCAAGATCAGGACACCATTGATATCTAACTATGGCCCAGTTAAGAGTGTGTATTTGTTCCTTGCTTACATTAATTTTTCATGTTATTGGACAATAAACAAATGTCAGCAGACAGAGATATCAGAGCAAAGCCTTTATACAGTTTTCACACTTGGTTTCTCCACTTGCTATGAAGGTCTGTAAATATTGCTGTGTTTCTGAAGCTCCTTTCCTAATTTTCAGTGGAAAATACCTACTGAAGAAAACGCTACAATTGCTGCAGATGTTATTAGTATGCAGTAAAACAGTGTTCTCATAGTCAACACATTGAGAAATCCAATCAGTCAGGCTGAAATTTGATTTTGCAGCTGCACTGTCCCAGGTGTGAGAGCACAGTTTACAACTAATCAGTAGACTCCTGTGCTTTGAGTTGAGGTTACAAGACAGTTATAGAGTCATAGAGGTTTGCTGCATGGAAGCAGGCCCTTCAGTCCAACTTGTCCAAGCTGCCTTTTTTAAAAACCCCTAAACTAATCCCAATTGCCTGCACTTGGTGCACATTGCTCTATACTCATTGTACCCATGCAACTATTTAAATGCTTTTTAAAGGACAAAATTGTACCCGCCTCTACTATTACCTCTGGCAGCTTGTTCCAGATACTCACCACCCTCTGGGGGGAAAAAAAATGCCTCTCAGGACACCTTTCTACTTCTCCACCTAAACCTATGCCCTCCAGTTTTAGACTCCCTTACCTTTGAGAAAAGACAATGGCTATCTATCTGATCTGTCCCTCGTTATTTTATAGACCTCTATAAGATTACCTTTCAGCCTCCTAAGCTCAGAGAAAAAAGTCCCAGACTATCCAATTCTCTTTGTAACTCAATCCATCAAGGTTTGGTAGCATCCTAGTAAAGTTTTTCTACATTCTTTCTAGTTTAATAATAGAGTGACCAAAAGTGCGCACAGTATTGAGTGTGGCCTTACCAGTGTCTTGTACAAGACATCCAACTCCTGAGTTCAATGTTCTGAACAATGAAACTGATGCAAATTGCTACCTTCATCACTCTGTCCACCTCTGACTCCACTTTCAAAGAGCTATGAACCTGTGCGCCTAGGTCTCTTTGTTCTGTAATTCTCCCCAATGCCCTATCATTAACTGAGTAAGTCCTGCCCTGGTTCATTTTACCAAAATGCATCACCTTGCATTTGTCTAAATTAAACTCCACCTATCATTCATCAACCCACTGTTCCAAGTGATCAAGATCTCGTTGCAGTTGCAGATAACTTTCTTCACTGTCCACAATGCCACCAACCAATCTGCAAGCTTACTAACTATGCCTGCTATATTCTCATCCAAACCATTAGTATAAATGACAAATAACGATGGACCCAGCAAGTTATCAATAGAGTCATGTTTTTTCCTTCCGAACATGAGAACAAAAGCTAGAAAAGTAGTCCACTGGCTTAAATCAGAAACTGAATACTGACCAACGATCAGATTTGGAGCCTGCATCGCACAGTACCAGTTGTCTGATTCTGTTTTAATGGCTGCTTTGACAGGTTCAAAGTCTGGGTGAGCTCACAAACACTTGGTAAGTGATGCAAATGTTAGAAATATGCTCAAGCTTTGAACGTTTCTTATTCATCAAGATTGTTTTACCAAGCTTTGTAAAGCATTGTTTACTGAAATCTGTAGGATTTTAATCAAAAAATTTCCCAATCCAATTCAGAAAACATTTTTGCTGAGTTGTTGAACTCTGCTGATGGGGTTGCTGGAAGAGCTGAGTGTTCTAGTATGTTAAAGGATTGGGTATCCCTGTGCTGTCAGGAATTACTTGTTAAAATCTTTTATTTGTCAGTTTATTGCCTTATGATTTAACTTGTCTTTTTTTGGTGTGTGCAATTCTGGTCAGTTTTTGGCTCTTTAGGGAATTGCTGCATCTAATGGTATCTTGCCATATTTCCCAGTACTGAAGTTATATTGGATTTCTGATTTTAATTGAAAATATCATTATAAAAACAGCTTTTCTCTAAGCCAACAAACTCCTGCAGTTCCTCAAAATGCAAAGTTTCCACTTTGCTTATCTCTGTGTTTAGCAGTTTGCAAAGGGATTATGAAAGGTAAGATTGGTATGCAAGAGATTTCGGCAAGATCTGTAAAGAGGCTGATTTCGCGGAGGTTAAAAGAAGACTTTTTAGATCAACGATGTTTAATTGATCACATTTACTCCACAGAGGGGCCACATTTAAAAACATGAAACTTGGTATGGGTTGACAAGTTAATCATACCATTCCTGAATGCGCTATAATTTTTGAGTTCTCTACTTTGTTTTCTGTTTACGTGACAAGTCTTGTAATTGCATTTGATGTCTCCTATTAAAGTATCCTGGTACTCCTGAGTATAGTGTTGCCATCTTACCTTTCCCAGTTAGAGTTTTTAATATATTGCAGAATTAGTGGTCAGGGAACGTGGAGTAGTTTTTTTTAAGCAGGTTTTATTGATATGTCAAATCTAAGTTATGGGTGGGTGGTAAGTATTCTAGGACCTGGTAAACCACAAGTAACTTATTTTTCAATTTCAGTTGCAGCTTCAACTCCAGCACCAAAACACTTTTTGCAACTCTTATAGTGATGCTTGCTAGAAATCTTCAGATTTCCTATTTCCTCTGCACTTGTCAAGTGTTTAGCAGTGGAAATGTGTGAAGTATGGAGGCAGGTTCTTTTTCAATTCTTCAACGAGGTATCAAGATCTCTTGCAAAGCCAAAGTTGCCTAACTTCTGTTTCCCATTGAGAAGGATTTGGAGAGCTGCCTGCATAAATCTCTGCAGCCCTTGAGCTGTTAGTCAGGGAGCTCCAGGATTTTGACCCATTTAACAGTGAAGGAATAGTGATTATCGTTCCAAGTCAGGATGGTGAGTGACTTGGAAGGAAACTTGCAGATTCCCGTGCGTCTGATTCCTTTGTACTTCTAGATGGTAAAGGTTGTCGTTTTGAGATGCTGTCGAAGAGTTTTGATGTGCTATACGTACTGCTATTATTGTGTATTGATAAGCGGGGAGAGAATATTTATCTAGTTGTTGCCTTCAACTTCCTTAGGACGACTTACTTTTTAGTCTGTGATCTTATTGAGACACAAGATTATGCAAGCCCTCAGATTGAGACATTTTTCACTGTTTTATCTTTGTCTTTGATCATTTGTTTTATTCTCTGCTCCAGCAAATCTTTACAGACATTTCTGAACTCTTCCACCCCATCGATTAGTTTTTCATCTCATTTGTTGTGAAAAAGCATTTTAATTACTGTAGAATTTGATTTTCTGGGATTAACCCGTGGGCTATGGTTAATTAGCTATTCTAGATAGTGAAAGTTGTTGTTTCCGCTGCAAGCATCGGATAACCGTGGGAGGAAACCGGAGCACCTGGAGGAAATCCGCGCATGCGTGAGGAGAATATGCAAACTCCATACAGACAGTGCCGTACGTCAAGAATCGAACCCAGGTCCTTGGAGTTGTGAAGCAGCAGTACTAACCACTGTGCTACTGTGCCACCCTAACTTACTACATGACTCTCAAGTCTGTCTGCCATCTACAAGGCACAGGTCAGGAGTGATAAAATACCTTCCACTTGCCTGAGTGAATGCAGCTTCAGTAGCACTTAAAATCGAGGACAAAGCAGCTCACTGGCATCCAGTCACTACCTGCAACACTTACTCCCTTCACCACCGATGTACAGTGATAGAATGTGTACCATCTACAAGATCTATTTCAGAAATTCCTCAAGGTTCCTTCAACAGCACCCTCCAAGCCCATGACTTCTGCTACCCAGAAGGACAAGGCAGCTGATGCATGGGAACACCACCTTCAACTTCCCCTCCAAACCACTCACCATCCTGATTTGAAAATGCGTCATGTTTCTTCACTGTCGCTGTATCGAAATCCTGGAGCTCCCTCTCTAACAGCATGATGGGTGTACGTGCACCATGTGAACTGCAGTTGTTCAAGAAGGTAGCTCACTACTATCTTAAGGGCAATTAGAATGGATAATAATTACTGGTCACTCCATGAACAAATTTAAAAAAAAACTGAGTTGCTTCCAATGCAAGAATATCCCTTTTAAATAAGAAATTACTTCACATACCTGTGTGAAATATTCATAGTATTCTTGGGCAGGGGCTTTACTAGTCTCACCTTTTCAATTACAAGCTGATCTTTATCAGTCCCTTTAGTGTTGAGTGCAACACAGTCAATATCTTTTCCTAAAACGAGAGGGCGTAGGTTTAAGGTGGGAGGGGAAAGATACAAAAGTCCAGAGGGGCAATCTTTTCACACAGAGGGTGGTGAGTGTTTGGAATAAGCTGCCAGAGCTAGTAGAGACGGACACCATTTTGTCTTTTAAAAAGTATTTAGACGGTTTCATGGGTACGATGCGTATAAAGGGATATGCAGACAATTGGTCGTAGCTTATAGGTTTAAAAAAAGGCGGAATGGATAAGTTGGGCCAAAGAACCCGTTTCCATGCTATAAACTTCAATGATTCTGAGTGCCTGGAATATGTAAACATTTATTCTGAAAAATAAGACTGTACAGCTGTATCTTTTTTTGTCTGTCCATCTCCTAGTCCAAACAATTTAACCTGTCGTCACCATGTTGCCCTCATCTCAGTGAAATCTAACTTTATTCCCTTGATCCTTTCAGTAATCAAACTGAACAATCAATTACCAGAGTAATTCTTTCTGATTGGTACATGCATCTTCATCCTTTTGTGTTGTTTGACACTTGAACATTGCATTCACCTTGACTAGACTTCCCCTTTTATCATTCTACTTGTGCATGTCCCAGTGCAGTTAGTATATCTCTGCCAGTGGCTTTTTCCTCCCCTTTTCAGAGTTAGCTGTCTTGGAACAGCAATATTCTACCCTTTTCATTATTTAAATGGTGATGTGTGGGACATGTATATGCTGACAGCTCCCAGCTGTGCTGCTGTACTGTTTGCTGACAACATCTGCATAATGGCCTGCCTATCCTTTGTAAAGCTGTAAATGAATCTAAGCCTCTTGTTTTGAGAATTTCTGACTGCACCTACATTGTTATGGGATATAACATATCACTTCATAAGGACAAATATTCCTTTGCCGCTTCCACATTCTTCTGACAGCTGCTTCAGAGTATCAGTCTCAGGGAGCTTTGGGTTAGTTTGCCAGCCAGTTTTTGCCCTCAATAGATGGCATAAACTGGAAGATCAAACATTACAATTAGAACATTACAGTTGCAGACCCAATTAAAGGAAGAGAAAATTGCTCCAATTTTTCTGGAATCATTTTTCTGCACTGTTCATAATACTTCAGATCTGGAAATATATTTAACTATGTGTTTCATGCATGTGTGGAGAACACACATTGCAAGATTCTATTAAGCTAAATGTGCTTCACTCAAATGTAGACCAGTTGGAAAAGCTGCCAACTGTAAACCAACAGTCTGCAAAGCCCAAACTGCTCATGTTTTTCCTCAAAGCTATCAATGGAAAGTGCAGTTGCTATAAAATGCCAAAAGTCTGGTCTGAAACCCCTTTTATCCATCTTGAGACCCTTGTCAGTTGTTCACACTTTATGTGAACAAAACTGATTTCTGAATCAGCTGAAATTCCCCATCACAAACCTTCTAGACCTCGAAGGCTAAAAAAGACCCAGTCCCCTATTGGACTTTTGTTTTGCATCTTAGTCCTCCAACTGAGATGTTTGGTGAGTTGAGGCTTAAGGTTTCCTGATCCCAAACTTCAGTGATGAAGAAAGAGCAAGGCAAGTGGAGAAAGGTGGGGAGTGAGAATGAGGGAACAAAGGAGAAAGTGAGATGCAGGGAGGGAGTTTGAGATTGATAAAGGAGGAGGAGCTTGAATTTTGGGGGGTGATTGAGGTGCTTTTTTGAGCATGACCAGCTACAAACAATTCTCAAGTGTACAGGTACTCCCTTTTCCTATTTATTAAATCTAGGTGGTTATGACTTGCTAAATTTGACAAGAATGCAATTGTGGAACTGTTTTTGGAATCTCTTGTGCAAAAGTCAACCCCGTGACTTTTAGCTTTCAGGAACAGAATTTTTCATAAAACTTATGTAAAGTTTGACCCTGGTTTTTCAGGAATCGGTGTTGTGATTGATAATTACTGCAGTTCATTAATTTAAAGGCATGTGTGGGAGCTTGGATTTCCCCTCACCAATTCCAGTGGCAATATCCCAAGCAATCGATAAAATTAAAAGTATATCACACCTTTTCTAATACCTTTAAAAAGGCCAATAAGTATACAGCTGAATTTAAACTAAAAGTGGCAAAACAGCTTAAAAAGCATCGCCAAAATGGTCATATTATCATTCTCACATTAGATTGATTCATGCTGTGAGGAGCGAGAAAAGATATTTCAGAATTGTAGACCAGTGCCAGGTAATGCACAAGATTCATCAAAAAAAACACACAATTCACAGCACCTATTATCTGAACTCAACAGTAAAATGATCAGATTCCACCATTGTGTCACCCTGCATCGAGAGAAGAGTGTTTATTGATTGGTCTGCATTGGAAACATGAATGAAATGCTAATGAGCTCCAACATCCAGCAAGCAAGGTTACCAATAAAACTGTCCACACATGTTTCACAATGCGTTCTATCATGTATGACAGATGGCATATAATTGAAGCCATCGTTATTATTCAAGCGCAAAGCTTTCAGAAAGGCATTCTGTTCAGTTTTCACAAAGAAGATTGGGATGAAGGTAGTTGCAAGAATTGTGGAGTTTGATACCAGGAGCACGATATACAGAAAAAAGATTTGTTCATCTATTGATTTTCTTTGTTCTTTCAGAAGGGTATGGGGTTTTAGTTCAGTTGGGCAGCATGTTTGGTGCAGGCTTGGAGGATTGATGGGCCTGTTCTTGTGCTGTAATTTTCTTTGTTCTTTGAATATGTTCAAATCCCTTGTGAACCTATGAGACATTCCAGTACCAGCAGTCTTACGCATGTTGTTTAGCCTTTGGATGTGTGTATAAATAAACTTTGGAGGACAACATCTGAAAAATATGGAACAATCCTTTGTTGGAAAATTTAAAAGCAGTCACTATAGCTAGAAGTATACAAGCACCATCACTAGCAACGTTACGTCAGTGGACCGTAGACATGTGGGAATAATTTGATTTCTATAATGTGTCTCACGCATTTGTAAAATGTGAATATCAAATATGTTAGACAGTGCTTATGGAATGATGTCCAAACTAGCTGTACTACTGGTAATGATGAAGACAAAGATCCATCTTTGTTCTATTACCAGGTCATTGACCAGGTTTATTATATAATCCAGCAATTGGGGGATAAACTCTAATTCAGATAATCAGGGATTTTGAAGGATTTTGGAGTGAAATTTTGTACCAAATTCATTCTGGTATATGTTTATTACTGTGTTTAAATAATTTATTATTAGACAATTAATAAGAATTCTTTAGTTTTTTATTTTATTTCATGGTGTCTGGCTTATTTGGAGCTGAATAGAGAACAAATATCAATCCCTCACTATAACCATGTAAAAGCCAACATAATGGCTTTTGGACTAAAAAATTGGTCTCAAAAATTTGACTTTTGGGCAAATATGAATGGTAATGGTTGGTGTTTTTCGCCATGCATCTATTGATTGTAAATTCTGCTATCAGATGGACTCTTGAACTCATTCAGAACTATTTTCTTCTCATCATTTCCCCTAATCAAACCTGCATGTACTTTAAACTCAAATAAAAAAATCATGAATGGATAAGCAACATCACAGGAACTGGCATCACGTTCTTTGAATGCTTAGAGTGATAACATGTTGCTGAAAAGTTTCCAGGTGGTTCAAATCAAACAGGTTAAAGCTTCACTTATCAGTCAAGTGTTTTTATAATGTCTGGTGTTTCTTGAGAACTAGTGAAACCTTTTTGTTTTCATTTATTTGATATGACTGTCTTATTTGTATGAACTTTTGAGTTGTTGCTTCCAAGAAAGAACAAAAATTGGCTTTGGTTCAGCTCAGGCAAGAAAGGTGAGGGAAATAGTTTTTTAAAGTTTAAAAACCTGGTTTACATTAAAAATTCCTCTGACATCACTATCATTGCGAGGCAAAGGCTGTCTATGGAGCCAACCCGCCAGTGTTTTCCCAGCTTGTTTACTCTTAAGCGTGTGCAGTGGCTGTACGATGTTAGAGATTTGTTTATCTGCATATTTAAATTTCCCTTGGGGGGGAAAAAGTGGCCTGGTATTTATTTAGGAGCAAATATGTATACTTGGTAGACATTTTAAATAATTCTGCAATGAAATATGTGGCAGGGATGGCTGGTACTTATAGGCTGTGGAGCAATTTAGGATGTTTTAAGACTGTAAAGCTGGTTTTTTTTTTTAAAGCAACACAGCACGGGAAACAGGCCCTTCGGCCCAACGAGCCCGCGCCACCGTAATACCAAATCATTATCCTATTTTAATAGTCCTATATAATAGTATATATATTAATCCTAATTTGGAAAATTTTCACCATAGGGACAATTTGTAAATGTATGTAAATGGAAATGTGTTTAATTTCAGTGCAGTGCTGATGGAGCTTGTACTGTCAGTGGTGCTGTCTTTCGTATGCGATATTAAACTGAGGCCCCGCAACTGTTTGTGAAATATCCTCTGGCACTGTTGGAAGAGCAGGCGAGTTCTCATCAGTACTGTGACCAGTCAGTACCACTGAAGCAGATTATCTGGCCATTTGTCTTGTTTCTGGGACTTTATGTGAAGCCATGTTTCCTACATTGCATCAGCATCTATGTTTCAGTGGGACACAGGACTGTAAAGAACAGTAAGGCATCTACAGGTTATGGAAGATGCAACTCTTTAATCAATCAATCAGAACTGTTAAAAAATCTAATAGCATTACCTTTGTGTATTCTGCTTTTAGACACACATAAGCAGTTATCAATTTGCTTAGCATACTCACTGTGAAACTTCCTGTGCTACCAACTAAGCAATCATGAGAACACAAGAAATAGGAGCAGAAGTTGGCCATCCAGCCCCTCGAGCCTGCCCCACCATTCAATAAGATCATGACTGATCTGTAGTGGTTCAGTACCACTTTCCCGCTTTCTCCCCGTAACCCTTAATTCCCTTGTCAATCAAAAATCTATCCACTCTTGACTTGAACATATTCAGTGAGGAAGCCTCCACCACCTCATCAGGCAGAGAATTCCAAAGATTCACCACCTTCTGCATGAAGAAACCCCACTGCAACTCCAATCTGAACCGCCACTTCCCCCTCCGCCAATCTTAAGGCTGTGCCCTCTAGTCCTACTATCTTTGCTAAGCGGGAAGAGTCTCTCAACCTCTACCTTATCCATCCCCTTCATTATCTTATACGTTTCTATAAGATCCCCTCTCAGCCTTCTAAACTCCAAAGAGTACAAACCTAGCCTATTCAGTCTCTCCTCATAATCCAACGCCCTCATCTCTGGTATCAGCCTAGTAAACCTTCTCTGCACCCCTTCCAAGGCCAATATATCCTTGGAGGGGCTGCAGAATATTGCAATTAATGATGAATATTGCAATTACATAGACACAAGAGTAGGCCCCTTTAGCTTGTTCCACCATTCATTGAGATAATGGCTGGTCTGCAGCATAACTCCATATTCTCATGGTGGAACTGTTGTTGAAGGTTGATCTGCAAGTACAGCAGGCAGCAAAGAAAGCCTATACTGAGTATAGGAGTAAGGATGTCTTACTGCATTATGCATTATACCTGCATTAGATGAGGCCACATCTTGAGTACTGTGTGCGGTTTTGATCTCCTAGTCTGAGGAAGGATATTTTTGCTATTGAGGGAATTCAGCGAAAGTTCACCAGACTGATTCCTGGAATGGCAGGAATGACATATGAAGAGACACTGGATCGACTGGGCTTGTACTCACTAGAATTTAGAAGAATGGGGGGATCTTATTGAAATATATAAAATCCTAATGGGACTGGACAGGCTAGATGCAGGAAGAATGTTCCCAGTATTGGGGAAGTACAAAACTGGGTGTCACAGTCTTAATGAGGGATAAGTCATTCTGAAGAAAGAACTTCTTCCCTCAGAATTGTGAACCTGTGGATTTCAGTAACACAGAACTTGTAGGGCCAGTTCGTTAGATATGTTCAAGAGGGAGGTGGACATGGCCCTTGGCTAAATGGATCAAGGGGTATAGAGCGAAAGCAGAATGGAATTTTGAAAGTGCATGATCAACCATGATCATATTGAATGGTGGTGTAGGCTTGAAAGGCTGAATGGCCTACTCCTGCATCTATTTTCTATGTTTCTGTGACATAACTCCCAAAATCTGCCATTTTTTTCCTGTAGATTTTGTGCAATTGAGACAGGATAGTTGCAGGTCAGGTAAATATATGTTTTGTTTATTTGTGGTACCTGGGGGATAAACGTCTTTGTGAATTTGTGAAAGGTGGTCTTTACTCAATCAGTTTATGACATTCTGAATGTAATCTGTAATTGTTTGGTTGTAACTAAATGAGACTTGAATTCATCCCTGGGAGATTCTGATTTGTCTAAGCTGATGGATACAAATCAATGACAGTTGGCTGATCACATGGTGAGAAGTCGGTAACTTAATAGTGGAGGAATTTAACAGGAATAACCAGGAAATGAAAACATTTTGTATTAAAGATGCATCAAAAATTGTCTGTGAATATAAATGCAATGAAAATATATTTTGAAAAAGGCTGGATGTTTGGGAGTGGGAGAGCAGGTTGGTGAGAAACTAGATGAAACTGATCTTAGTTAACATTAAATCATATTTTACTTAGGTCTGCTTGTTGTAAACAGAAAATATATTTAAAATATAACTTCCTGTTTCAAGGTGCCCAGTTGCATTATTTCCCTTCCTGGTATGTTTTCAACTTGGGATCTCTGATGGGACCATTAGTTACTATTTCTACTTAGATCATCAGACTTGATTGAGTGTTTTTCTGTGCTAATAGTACATTTTTCTATTATGATATAATTAAAATGTTAAGTTACAATAATACAATTTTCCTTTTGGTAAGTGATTGTCCTTTGAGAGTTCAAACTGGACGTGCTCAGAAATATCTGAATTCATTGGATCCCTGGAGCTGTCAATGTATTTTCAAAAATATTGAAGAACTACTTAACAGCACCATTTGCTGAACTGATGTTATTTCTGGAACTGATTTTACTCATGTTGATGGAATCCATTTAAGTAATTATCATCCTCCCAAGAGGAAATATCATCAGAGAAGAGTAAATGGGACTAGATTATAAAAATCAAAAGTTATAAAGGAACATGTAATTCAGAACAACTGGCCATTATTTAGATTCATTTCTACTTGTATTAGTTCAGTTTCATGGACAGCGTGCAGATAATTCCATTTCTCTGTATCCCTGTGCTGCCAGTATTTGTCCAGCAAATCTTCCTTTGCACTGCTGCCTGAGTAGTTATGTTAGTTTTCTAATCTTTGGCTGCTCTGCAACTCAACTTCTGTGCTGTTACTTAAGATCATCCTCACCCTCTGGAGCCTGTTCCCAAAATGATTTCAGCTCTCTTGTGCTGTGCCCCTGAATCCCAAGCAACCCATGTATTGTCCAACATTGTCATAAATGAACAATTATGATCCTGCATGTCAATGTCCTCACCGTAAACACAGCTTCTGACCATTGATTCAATCCATCCCCTCAGTGTGATACTTAGACTGAACCACTGTCAAATCTTGACATCCTGTTGATTCTGAGCTGAACTTTAAACTCCATTTTCTGTTTATTTCTACGTTTTACAATGTTGTCACCCTCTGTCACTGAAATCTGTCACTCCAATGTATCACAATTGAATTCCTTGTCCTTTGTAAACCTCTTCTGCAAAATCAATTTACTGACGAGTGTTTGACTTGTCCAGTGTCCTGTCCTCTCCTGCAGAGGCCAATTTTCTCCGTTGTATTGAATTTTAAATCCATCTTCAAATCCTTGCATAGCTGTACCTCATCTCATTTCTGTAGCCTCTTTAAAGAGCTGGATGGCCTCAACCTGCTTCTAGCTTCTCTTCTAAAACAGATATTACATTGGATACTACACCGTATTGTTCTATATATACGTACACACATGCGTGTACACACAAAACACACACACTCCACACCCTGCCAACACGCGCACAAGGCACACAAAACGCACACACACAAACATAATTTGGAAAGAAATATATTTGTAAGACATTTTGAAGCTAGCTGATTTTATTCTCTCAGCTATTTTTTGAATGCATTAATTTGTGTAAATGGTACATTAGGAGCAGGGCATATGGATTTTTTTTGTTTTTCTACATGTGTATGGAAAAAGACAACATTTTTTTCGGATTATTCATTGTGGCTAGCATTTACTATAAAAATGATGAAAAAATATTTCAGAGACTGGGGATACCAGTATAAAGCCATGAGTATATGGGATAGCAGTGCACATCCTCCCTTTTATTAATTTACTAGTCACAAGTAGGCTTACATTCACACTCGTGAAGTTACTGTGAAAATCCCCTAGTTGCCACACTCTGGCACCTGTTCAGGTACACTGAGGATGAATTTCGCATGCCCAATTCCTCTAACCTGCACACTTTTGGACCGTGGGAGGAAACAGGAACACCCGAAGGCAACCCACGGAGACATGTGGAGAAGTGCCAACTCCACACATACAGTGACCCAAACTAGGAATCGAACCCGTGTCCCTGGAGCTGAGAGGCAGCAGTGCTTGCCACTGTGCTATCTTACAGGATAACATGAAGCTAGATAACTCACAGAAAACCTTGTAGGAATAAGTCAGGCAAAGTATAGCCAAAATATTTGAGCTAGGGGCCCCACAGCTTCTGTAATGTATCTGATTTGGCTCGGAGTATTCAGTTAGGAATTCCATTGGGATACGTTCCACAATAATTGTATGCCAATTCTGAATTGAAGGAGACATATTGCTAATCCATGAGCAAAGGATATTTTTCTGTGCTGCAAAATCTTAGGATACTATACAACCTTTTCCCATTAGCATCAATTATCTTTTTTCTGGGAGATCCAGAATTCTGGGTGAATTTTTTTTCTAGGACATCCAGAAGTAAGAGTAAAGCTCTTATTGCCATATTGAAAATCTTCTCAAGCTGTTTAAGGGTATTAAACTGGTAGCGTTTGAATTTGACACAGACCAAAAGCAATGCAGGAACTCTCCTGTGCCCATGTTGCACTTCTGGCACAGTGAGGATATTGTTGGATCAAATCTATGATTTAAACTTGTAGTAATATGCAGCTGGTGTAATATTTTAAGCAGTATCTCCTTTGTTCTGTTACAAAGATTTTGGGGTATTTCCCCAAATATATTACCCTTTGTCTTATTGCCTGTATTCATTGCTGGTTCTTTTCCAAATATCACAGAGTGTCCAATGTATTCTCTCAGGATTGAGAGCATAAAGCATCTTAAAATCTGCTGATTAATTATTTAGGCTCCAAAAATACTAGGACTTTTTCCACCAGAGAAACCTTAGCATCAAGATGAAGAATTCTCTTATTAGGGATAAAGTCTCTGAGTTAAAAGTATCTATATTTTTAAGAAAAGACAGTCATCTTTTAATAGGATGATGTATTTTTTGCACATTCCAGGAGCAAATTTTTCAAATAGCTATTGCTGCTATTCAGCTAAAGAAAGCGTAGGATATTGACAGAGGTATAAGAGAAACGAATCAGCCAAAGATTCTCGCACCACACTTGGGTGAGCCCCAAAACATATTTCCTCCATGCCAATGACACCGGAGGTGCCACTGAAACAAAACTATAGCTGGAATTCTCCAGCTGTTCATGTCTCACCGTCGCTGCCATTGAGGTCAGAGAATCTGGCCCTATGTCTTTTCCTAGGATATGTGACCTTTCTATACCTTTACAAGAGTAAGTCGATGATTCATCCCCAAAATAACAGAAATACAAAAAAAGGGACACCTTTAGGGGTTTTTTTATCACCAACTGAGTACTTATAGGGCCATACTACAACATGTATACTGAGTCACTTGTCCATCTCCTTGCAGTCATTACACTCATTAGCCATGATTAAAAGAAACCATATAATATATTCCACCGTTACTAAATGCAAGGATTATAAGAAGAGAAAACAAAAGTATTGCACAGCCCTAGTGTAATACAACCTAGACTGCGCACTCCTCAAACAAAAGGAATACGTTGGGGACAGCATCCATTAAAGATAAATGGACATCCCTGGTTTCAAAAGGATAACAGACGAAATTCACCACAATGCTCATTTACTAGATCATCCCGTTAATATAAAGAACAAAGAAAATTACAACACAGGAACAGGCCCTTCAAGTCTGCACTGACCATGTTACCTGACAACTAAAACCCTTGACCCTTCTGGGGACCATATCTCTCTATTCCCATCTTGTTCATGTATTTGTCAAGATGCCTCTTAAAAGTCATGATAAATAACTACAGGATTAATCGGGAAATGTAACGACAAGGAGTTCAGTCCAGGGTTAACCATGGTCTGCAGATTGTGTTTCCAAATCATTGCCTTCTAAAAAGTTTAGAAAGGTCAGAGCTTCATTAGGAACATCCTTGGAGATCCATCGTATGTAACCTCAGAGAAGCTGGATACTGCAGGTCATGTTGTGTTCTGATAGCTTTCAGACATTTTCTAACTTCATTGAACCCTCTGTGCCTCTGTTGTAACACCTCAGAGAAGCCTTTGAAGAGTGAGATCTTGACAACAACATAGAGCAAAACCCCACTAGGTCTGGCTATTTCTAATACTCTTCTATGATCTTTGAAGTTACGAAAATGCATTGATAGACCAGGGTCATTGATTGTCCCTAGGCATTGAAGACAGGATATAATGTGCCCCTGCAAGTTTAATATGGCAAGCTTTCATGCCAAGATTAAGAAAATGTGGCAGAGCACTCCTAACTGGGAACTTATCCTCAGCTCCTTCTGGAACACCAATCATGTGGATAGTCCCTTAATCTAGATCAACCAGCGTATCTGATCATGTAGCTGATTTTCTAGGGATTGCAAACAGGCTTCAATTGAGGAAGCTGTATTCTTGACAGTAAAGCCACAAAAACACAAGAAATAGAAGCAGGAGTCGGCCACTGGACCTTTCAAAGCTGCCCCACTATTCATTACAATCAGGGCTGATCTATGCTGGCTTCAACTCTTTTTCTGTGTTGTTTCCCCATAGCCCTCTATTCCTCGATCAATCAAATATTTATCCACCTCCCCCTTAAATATTGCTAATGATCCAGCCTCCACCACCTTTTAGATCCTAAAGATTCACCACCCTCAGCAAGAAGAAATTTCTATGTACCTCAGTTTTAAACTTGACTGACCTTCTATCTTATAGCTATGTCCCCTTGCTCAAGCCTCTCCCACTAATGTTAAATGTCTCGCTATCTATTCTCTGTCCCCTCAAGATCTTGTATGTTTGAATAAGGTCACTCCTCATTCTTCTAAACTCCAAGAGATGTAGAGCCAGACTATTTAATCTCTTCAGATAGGAGTATCCCATCCCAGGAATTAGCCTGGTGGATCTCATTTGGACTTCCTCCAATGTTACTGTATCCTTTTTTTAGGTAAGGGAACCAAAACTGCACAATATTCCAGGTGAAGCCTCACCAACACCCTGTACAATGGCAACAAAACCTCTCTTTTGCTTTTGCAATCAAGACCAAAATGCTGTTTGCCTTCTTAACTATTTGTTAGATCTCTTGCTAGCTTTTTGTGATTCTTGCACTAGAACAGCCAGATCCCTCTGCATTTCATTGATCTGCAGTGTCTCAACATTTAGGTAATTTGCCTTTTGATTCCTCCAACCAAAGTGATGACTTCACACTTCGCCACATTGAACTCCATTTGCCAGGTTTTCACCCAGTCACCCAATTAATCCCTGTCCCATTGCAGAATCACAATATCCTCATCACAGCCTGCCCTTTCACCTATCTTTATTACATTGGCAAATTTGGAAACCTTACATTCTGTTCCTTCTCCAAACCATTAATGTAAACAGTGAACAGTTGCTGTCAAGAACTAATCTTCCTTGTAGTACTCACGAATTACATCTTTTTACACTAAAAATGACTAATTTATTCCAACTGTCTTTTTTATGTGACAACCAGTTTTCGATCTATACTGATCCACTTCCTTTAATTCCATGAACTTTTATTTCATGTACCAGCCTCTTAAGTAGCATCTTGTCAAATACTGTTTTGAAATCTAAATGTGCTACATCTACAGGTTGCCCTCTATTTATTCTCCATCTTACATCCTCAAAGATTTCAGGCAAATTTGTTAAACATGACTTCATAACACCATGTTGACTAGGTTTGATTATGATCAGCTTTCCTAAATGATTAGCTATTTCCTCTTTGATTATTGACCCCAGTTTCTTGCCAATAACAAATGTTAAATTAACTGGCCTGTAGTTTCCTTCCTACTGCCTTCTCCCTTTTTGAACAAGAGAATTGAATTGTTTACCTTTCAATCTTCTGGTTCCCTCCTGAAATTATGAAAATTTTCAATGAATAGGTCCACTATCTCTGTCACTCATTCCGTTAAAACCCTTGTAGCAGTTCATTGGGTCCTGGTCACTTGTCCACATTTAGCATACGAGTTTCTCTGATATGCCATCTCTTGTGATTTGGATTTTTGTATTCTTTCCTTTGCTTCATTAAGCCTTGTAACGGTACTTTACAGTTCAGTAGTGTGAGCGCTGAAATTATGTGCCAAAACGCTTGAATTTGTCGTTGATAACTTTAATAATTCGGTAGTGCTTTTGACGATATTGAGTCAATAGCCTGCTCACTCACCAGTTTGCCATGTTGAGTATTTGGCTTCAGTCTCACTGCCTCCAACTCTCCTTTACATTGAGGATTTTTTTGATGCTTCTCGGTCTCTTGTCACTGATACTTAACCAGAAATGTTCCAGGGACATGGAGTTTTCACTCCAGAATTAGGTTGTTATGGTCTGTGCAGCAGGATAAACGAAAGGATTAAAAGATGAGTAGTGACAGAGTTCAGGGAAATGCAGTTGTTCCCGTGCTAGCATCATGTAACCTGCATTAGGATTTGTATTGCATTGCTGACCCCCAAATTAATTCAGTGATGAAACTAATGAAAGCATTTACCCTTCTTTGCTTTATTTTACAGTCCCAGAAATCCTGGATAGAGAATACTTTTACCAAGAGGGAATGTGTATATATAATTCCAAGCTCAAAAGACCCACACAGGTATTAAATTCTGATTTTGAATTTGTCTTGTTTTGAGCAATCAGATAAGATTTTTTCATAATGTAATTTTTTTGTGGGTTACTGACAATAACTGGAACACATTTTAACACTACTTAATGAAAGACAAATGGTATTAGAATGACCTTATTTAAAATTTAAGCACTGCACTATTTGCCCAAATTGAATTTTGTGGAACTTTGTGCTTGATGATTCTTCCAAATGATATCCACGTGTGCCAGAAATTTCCTTTCTAATCCTATTCAGCGGCCTAAGGAATTTTGTTTCTTGTATCTTGTGAAAAACATTACTAATATTCTGTAACTTAGCTGCTTTGCTATTAGAAAAATGTTTGGTGCCCTATCCAGCGCCTATTACATGTACTCTCCTCAGCATATATGTCCCTTTTGTTCTGATTTAACAAATTCAAATACTAAATGTTCTTCTCATATTTGGAATCAAAATTCATCCAATTGGTGAAGCTCTACTCAGTTTGCATTTATTATGATGGTGGCTATGTCTGTTTTGCAAACTCGACTTCAGTTATTTAAAAAATGTCACTTTTCAGTAATATTTCCTGGTTAACTATTTAGATTCCCTTTTAAGACCATTTGGTTGCAATATCTTGATAACTGATTTTTGTCAGATGGTTGATTTCCTGGTGCTATGTCCAAGGAAGTTCTGTTAATATCTTATAGTGACATATTCAGGAACTGAGTAAATGATGTCAGGTGGTCTGAGAACTTTTTCCTGTCTGGTTATTGGACATAATGGGGTTTTAATATTTAAAGAGCTGTCAATCAAAATTAAGAAGCCTGAAATGAGACAAAAGATGAAAAATTTTTCCCAAGATAATGGGAATGTAGAATCGATTCCAGCTCAAGACTGCTTTGTTCCTTTTTAAAATTTTGATAAATTTGTTGCAGCATGGAATTGAAGCAGCTGACAATGATCTAGTCACTTATGTATTCCCTGGGCACAATTTATCAGCATTGAAAGATGAAGGTTGTAAGATTCAGCTAGAGACTTAGAGTTTAATTTGTTTTGAGTTTTTTAGTGTTCATGGAACTGTGTAGTTTGGAAGTTTGAACAAAGTTCCAAGTTGCACAATGTGACTATGTTGCATTATTCCTACTCAGTCCTTCCTGGCCTTTCTTGTAGTCTTTGACATTGCTGACCATGTACTCCATTCTGCCCATCTTGTCCAGTTGAGAAGGACTGCCGCTATTGACATAACCAGAGAATTTGAGCAGCTTGCCAGCCGCATACTGTATATTCCTGAAATTGATATGGAATTGATCTTTGGACTCTCGCTTCTCATTTGGAGTACATGCTACATCTGAAAACTATCACTTTACACAATGTCAGGTTTCATATCTATACTGACAACACCCAGTTCTATCTCATCTCTTTATTTGACCCATCTGCCTGTGTCGTCAGATTACTTATCCAATATCACATCTGGAAGGAGCCTTAGTTTCCTCCATTTAAACGTTGGGAAGATCGAAGTCATTGACAGGATTCTCTGGTGCCCTAAGACTGTAAATTCTTGCCTGAGCCCAACAGACTTTAAATAGTCCACCTACTGAGTAGAAATCTCATCGCGGCAGATTGTATTCATAAGTTTGTTTTATTACTTTTGGTTCTAGATGCCTTCCAGGATGTCAGATATGCCAGCAGTTGGTCAGGTAAGTTTTCAGTTACATATTTTGGTATTTAAAGAGCTATTTAAGATGGCTGTTATTCTCAATTAGTCTAGAATATTGTTACAGCTACATGCCTGAAAGGAACAGTCCAGATCTGGACGCAATCACAAATTTTTGGCTTTTATGTTCGTGTAAAAAAACTTGTATTTCAATGGTGAAATTCTCTCTTTTTCCAGTCCAACTTCATCTGTTTCTGTTGAATTCTTTGAGTTTTTGACCAATTATGTAATTTTCCCGTTAAATGAAAAGGTTGCTCCACTATTTTTTCACAACCTATTACTGTGAAATGTACAGGAACAATGCCTGGGCCTTTGCCTGTCAGGCATGTGTATTTGGAGGGTCTGGAAGCGAGCACAAAATTTGCTCCTGAAATGAGGTCAGCCTTCGAGTGCGGATTCATGCTGACTAGCCAATTAGTGGTTAGTTAGGTGAAACACGTCCTGTGATAGGCTGAGCACTGCTGAGGAGAGCAGGAAGAGGGTGGGTGCCAAGCAGTGTGGGGTTGGCTGACACTGCCAATCTACTGCCTTAGTGGAATAGCCACTGCAGACCTCTCCTGGGGAGCTGCTGACACATAAAAATATATCCTCAATGTTAAACCTCTGGCAGCAGTGTCTGGGCAGCACAATTATGCATATACCCCAGTCCCCAGACGTCATTGTTAATTTTATTTTAGTCCTGACTGTTCATCCCATCCTGGATCAGGGTTGCAGCTTAAGCTGCCTTGCCGATCAGCCCACCCCCAAACCTTAAAGCCAGACCAGAAATGTAAAACCCCAATCAATTGGATCTGTAGCCTTGCAGGTTACAGTACTTTAGAGGTAGATCCTGGTACTTCTTTAAATGAGTTGAGGTTTTTTGCCTCAGCCACTAATCTGAATTGAAATTACGAATTTCAAACATCCACCACTTTCCTGGGTGAAAATGTTTTTCCTAATGTGCCTTCTTTTGACTTTCCCAATTTAGAGATTAATTCTGCATTATTTTAGGAAATTGAACTTTAATTTTAAGTGATACAATTCATGAGTTATGAGGCTGTAATGGTAAAAACTGAGTTTTTCAGTAATATTTCTACAAAGGCCAGGGACAGCGGACAGTGAAGTAATTTTGTGAGTAAAATATGATTGAGAGGCAGCACAGTGGCACCGTGGTTAGCACTGCTGCCTCAGTGCCAGGGATCCAGGTTCAATTCTGGCCTTGGATGACTGTGTCTGAGTTTGCACATCCTTCCCATGTCTGTGTGGATTTCATGTGGTGTTGTGGTTTCCTCCCACACTGCCAAGCTGTGAAGCTTCGGTGAATTAATCATGGTAATTGTGCAGGGATACAGGGAAAAGGCAAGGAGAGGTGAACCCGGATAAGATGCTCTTTTGGAGAGTCAGGCTGGCTCGATTGGCCTAATGAAGGTCTCCTGCCCTATTGGGATTCGGTGGAATGCATCTCTTGGAATATTGCCTTCCACAATAATATTCAGAAAAGTGTAAACAAAAGAAAGCAGATTCTCGTTAGACCCGTTAAACATATTGGTGTCTATAATGCTACTGAGGAAAATGCATTTAAACTAATATGCTTCAATGCAGTTTTGGTGTTGCTGATCCCACCACCAAATGGCATTGTCTTTTAGGCTTAGATGTGCAGCTATGCTTTGGAGGATAAAATTCTTAACCAAAAAGCTCAGTTTTTTGACATGTTCTACATGTTTAAAATGCCAGTGACGGTATAAATGAATTGTCCTAAACCTTAGCAACAATAAATTCATTAGTATATAAAGGCAGCTGATTTGTTAAAATATGCCTTTAACAAAGTGAATGACTGCTGCTGGAGTATTCTGCTGAGTGTATAATTCCAGCCTGATTAAACAACAAGGTAGCAAGTATCTTGTTTTGGTTGTATTTTTGCTGCTTGAAGATCTGGCAGTCGGCCAAAGAATCAGCAAGATTCCAAATCAAATTTGCTGCTCAACAAGCTGTTGTTAATTAGAAAGAAAGACTTACAAACATACAACCTCAGCTTCAGAAAGCACCTGCAGCTAATGAATTTTTTTTTGCTTTCTAAGCAGTTGTAGAATCTATCAAAGTTATGTCAGTCAAGCTTACTAATTCTGTACAGGTGTTAGTTCTCCAATTGGAGCTATCTATTCTAATCCCATTTCACTGTATCGTTGAATATTTTTCTTTTTTTAATATTGATTTCGTTTGAATATTCAATATTCAAAGCATTCCATGTTCTTAATAACCCTTGATAGAAAATGCCTTTGTTACTTTGAAACATGACCATTCCAAAACACTCCAGTCTGTTTTTCTACTTTTACGTTTCATAAACTTGAACTTATGCATGACGCTGCTGCCAATATTTTAACTTGTATCAGGTTGCATTGATTCATTTCCCCGAGCTCAGTTTTAAAATTCACACCCTTGTTTTCAATACCCTCTATGACTATGTCCCTATTTCTATAATCTGCTGCAGACCGCCAATCTCCGATTCCTGTGCGCAGCCGAGCCTGATCTCTTGAGCGTCTCCAATTTTAATTATACTATGATTGGTGGCTGTGCCTTCTGCTGTCAAGATCTTGAATTCTAGAATTCCCTTCCTAAATCTTGTCCCACTTCACCTCTTCTCTAAGATGCTGCTTCAATCCTTGCTCATTGACCAAAGTTTTCATCTTTTGTTTGAAGTTCCATGTTTTGTCATGCTTCTATGAAATATCTTAGGATGTTTTCTTATTATAAAGGTGACATGTAAATAGAAATTACACAGAAACATAGGAGCAAACAGGGATATGCCAATTTGGCTGTTTGAGTCTGTTCCACCATGCTGGAAATCAAAAAAACAGAAAATGTTGGATAAACTCAGCAGGACTAAATATCCTCTTTCTGCACACTAGTTCTCTGGAGACCAAAACTGTACACTAATCCAAATATGGTCCCACCAAGGCCCAGTTCATCTACTATAAAACTTCCAAATATTCATATTATATTCCCCGTGCAATAAATACCACATTTCATTTATCTTCCTAATCATTTGATGTATCTGCAAGTTGACATTTTGTGAATGTGTACCAGGACACCCAGATCCCTCTACCAGAGATTAGGCAATCTTTCACCATTTAAATAACATACTGCTTTTCTATTCTTTGTACCAAAATGGGAAAGTTCACATTTATCCAAATTGTGCCCCATCTGCCATATTTGTATGCACTCACTTAATCTATCTATATCATTTTACAGGCTCTACTCTTCTTGACAGCTTACTTTCCTACCTGTGTTTGTGTCATTAGCAAATTTAGCCAACCATACATTTAACCCTTTAATAAAAGTCATTGATATAGATTGTAAAATAGTTAAGGCCCCAACATTGTTTCCTGTGGCCCTATATTAGTGTTCCAGCATGCCAATCTGAAGAAGATCCATTCACCCTACTCTCTGGTTTCTGTTAGCTACGATGTAGAGATGCCGGCGTTGGACTGGGGTAAACTCAGTAAGAGATTTGACAACATCAATTTTAAATCCAACCGATTTATTTGATAGTAAACTTGCTAGTTTTCGACCTTTGTGCCTTCGTCAGGCGAATGAGGTGTTCTGGTCTGCAATAGCACACATATCAGCACAGACAGTTAAACTGTCTATTGCAGACCAGAACACCTCATTCGCCTGATGAAGGCACAAAGGCCGAAAGCTAGCAAGTTTACTATCAAATAAATCGGTTGGATTTAAAATTGGTGTTGTCAGACCTATTCTGTTAGCTAACCAGTCTCTCATTCATAATATGTCACCCCACGTGCTCTTATTTTGTGTAGTAAGTTTTGATATGGCACCTTCTGAAATGTCATTGGGGACCCAAGTGTGCCAAACCTACCAATTCATCAAAAAACTCGAATAATTAGTTGAACATTATTAGTAGGTTTGGTCTGGTAGGTATAGACGTGATCAGCACAACGTGTGGGCCGAAGGGCCTATTTGTGCTGTGGTGTTCTATGTTCTCTTTCACAAAGCCGTATTGGTTGTTCCTAATCACATCATGACTTTTCAAGGATCTTGCAATTACTTCCTTAGCAATGGATTTTAGCACTTTCCCCATGAGACATGTTAGACTAACTGGCTGGTGGCTACATGGTTTTTTTTTTCTTTTGCCTTTCTCTTCATAATAAATATATTACATTAACTATTTTCCAATACAGTGGGACTCTTCCAGAATCTTAAGGGATTTTGGAAGATTATAACCAATTCCTCTGCTACCTGCACTGCCACTACCTTTAAAACACTAATGCAGGGCATGTAAACCTGGAGATTTGTCAGCCTTTAGGCCTAATAATTTCCCTAGCACTTTTCCCTGGTGATAGTTTTAAGTTTCTCCCTCCTGTTTATCTCTTGACTTTATTATCTTTGGTAGGTTTTCTAAGTCTTCTAATGATCATCTTGTATTTTTACTTCCACTAATTTAAAAGTGTATATATGTGTGCCTTGTAATCTCTCTGTTTCATTCTGGTTTCTAAATCTAGCCATTAGTTCCTTCCTTGTTCTTTACCCAAGATATCTTCAACTAAATTCACATTTAGTTGAAATGCAGCTACCATCTGTCAGCCCTTCACTCTATGGCCATCTTATTCACAGCTTACCATGCACCTTAATTTAACATTAACAAATTCCATTTTGACCAATATCTAAAATCCACTTTTGTGACTAAAATTCTTTCATTGCCTTTTGAAAAATAATTTTGTTATTCGAGCAAATGACTGAAATTCGCAACTCATCAGTAAAATTGAGGAGTGACAGGTGATGGGAGAAGCATGCACTGAATTTATATATAGCCATAGTTTAAAATGCTTCCAGTTCTAATGGTCTGAATTTTGTAAAGTTTGCAACTAATAAATGATGACAGGAATGTCATCCCTAGTCTTCCTGCTGATTTTTGCCTTTTTTCATGATTACAATATAATACATTTAACATAAAGATACATATTATAGAACTGAAACTTCTGATTAAAGACAAGAGAGTGTAGTTAATTTTAAGTTTTGATTTTCTTCCTTTTTGTTGCCCATAATGAAGCTAACAGATACTTTAAAAATGATAAATCGTTTCAAATGAACTTTTGTTTTCTACATTTTGCCCTTTGAAGAAAATACAAATTTTCCTTTTCCAGAAGATTCATTTTCATTATTTCATGCACAAATTTGTTTGCTGCACTTAGCCATAATCGCTGATCTGCTGCATTCTGACAGGTGTTGCTGCGGACGGCTGGTCCGGCAGCATCTTGGCTTCACTGCAAGCCTGGCAATGAAGTACTCCGACGTGAAATTGGGTGAGCCTGAGAACCTGACAAAGGAGGAATGGTCGGTGGAGAAACACACGAGCGAAAGTCCAACAGATGCTTATGGAGTTATTAATTTTCAGGGCGGGTCACATTCTTACAGAGCTAAGGTTTGTAGGATTGGAGTTCTGTTTCTTGCAGATGTGTTAAATTAATCAGTTGCTTCTATATCCAGAGGTTATTGTTTGGTACATTTATGAGCAACCTCATTTTTTTGTTTTTGAGTTTTGTCAAGTTTCATTGCTTCTGAAGTGTCAGATGTGTAAAGGATGATGAGATTTCTTCATGATCTTTCTATGAAAAGTCCAGAAACTTTTACTTAAATGTTTTGCATCCCAATGAAAAAAAGCTGGTTCGAATCTATGAAATGATTGCTTTCAGTTAGCCAATCCAGAATGACTATTGGATGCACCCTAATATAGTGCTTGATTTTATGGTTGGACAAACTAATTTTATAAATTCTGGGAGAAATATAAGGATTTTCATAATGCTGTTGTGACAATTTTAATTTTTAAGAATATTTTTATTAGAAGTTTTTAAAATTTTGCTTTATGGGTTGTGCATTAAGATAAAAAAATCTATTGAATGGTTAATAGCACCAGAACTTGCGTCACAAGATGCTGCTGCACCCATTCCTGCCTATCCCCAATAACCTTACGTCCCTTTGTTAATAATGAATCTATCTACATCTGCCTTAAAAATATTTAAAAACTGTGTTTCCGTTGCCTTTTTGTAGAAGAGTTCCAAAGGCTCCAGCCTCAGATAAAACAGTTCCCTTCATTTCTGTTTAAAATGAGTAGCTCCTTAATTTTGCTTCTATCTGTAGTTGACCCCTTGTTAGAAAAGAGATTCTCCTCTTCAAGTGATCTTCCCTTTGGCAGTTGGAAGAGAAAAGAAAATGTCTTTTCATCGCATCTCATCCTGTTTCTCAAAACATTTTACATGTGATGAATTACTTTAAAAGGCAGTGTCTGACACACGTTAAGGCTGGCCAGGTGAAGGGATGGGGATATCACTGGTGGATTCCATTGTAACTAAGATTTATGGCATTAACGTTTGATGTGTTTAAATTTGTGATAATTTTCTCCCATTTGGGAACCACTTGCAACTGACCAATATCCGTTTTTTATTGAAATGGTGTAGTATGCACGACTTTCCTATGACACAAAACCTGAGGCTGTTTTAAGACTAATGCTGAAAGAATGGCAAATGGAACTACCTAAACTCGTCATCTCTGTACATGGAGGAATGCAGAATTTTGAACTTCATCCACGCATTAAGCAGGTTGTTGGAAAAGGCTTAATCAAAGCAGCGGTGACTACAGGAGCCTGGATTCTAACTGGAGGAGTGAATGCAGGTATTGAGAGAAAATTGTTGGTGTTTTGACCAAATCTGAGCTAAGACATTGAACCAGTAATGATCAGTAAATATCCTGCTTGTACCTGTCTGTCATGGAAACATAGAAAGTGGGAACAGCAGTAGGCATTCGGCTCTTTAAACCTGCTCTGTTATTCAGTAAGATCGTGGCTGGTCTATGTCTAAATGCCATACTCCTATGTTCAATCCCTATGCCTAGACAACTTTAGTTTAGAAATCTATCTGTTTCTTTCCTAAATATTTTTAGTGATTTGGCCTCCACAATCTTCTGTGGTAGAGAATTCCACAGGTTCATCCCCGTCTGGGTAAAGAAGTTTCTCCTCATTTCAGTCCTAAACGATATATAACCAGTATCCCAAGGAGCTGAGTCTTTGTCCGAGACACCCCCGCAGCCTGAGGAAACAATACCCCTGCATCCAGTCTTAGCAGAACTGCACATATTTCAATTTGATCCCATTTCATACTTTTAAATTGCAGTGAACACAGTCCCAGTCGATCCAATCGCGCATCATATGACAAGCCTGTCGTTCAGCAGACATTCAACGTCTGGTGAATGTTCTTTACACTCCCTTTATGGCAAGTATATCCTTTCTTAGATAGATACCAGCTGCGCACAGTTCTCCAGGTGTGATCTCACCAAGGTTCTGTCCAACTGCAGGAAGATATCCTTGCTCCTGTACTCAAGTCCTCCTGCTTGTCTTCCTAATTGGATGATACAAAACTTGAAAGTATTATAAACTGTGAAGAGGACAATGTAAAATATCAGAAAAGCATAGACAGATTGATGGAGTGGGCAGATAAAGTTCAATATGCAGAAGTGTGTCATGTGATGCATTTTGGTAGAAAGATCATGGAGGGACAATATAAAATAATGGGTAAAATTTATAGAGGGGTGCAGGAGCAGAGGAACCTGGGTGTATATGTGCATAATTCATTGAAAATGGTAGGAGAGATTGCTTAATAAAGTATATAGTGTCCTGATTTTTATCAGAAGGGACACAGAGTACAAGAACAAGCAAGTTACACTGAACTTATACAAGACACTAGTTAGACCTCAGCTGGAGTATTGTGTACAGTTCTGAGCGCCACACTATAGGAAGGATGTGAACACACTGAAGAGAGTGCAGAAAAGATTTACAAGAATGGTTCCAGGGATGAGAAACTTCAGTTATGAGGATGAATTGGAGAGGTTGGGACTGTTCCCCTTAGAGAGAAGAAGGTTAAGAGGAGATTTAATAGAAATGCTCAAAATCATGAGGGGACTTGACAGGATAGATAGGGAGAAACCGTTCCCACTTGTGAAAAGATTGAGAGGGCACAGATTTGAAATGATTTTCAAAAGAGGTAAATGTGATATGAGAGCAAATGTTTTCGCAATGAGTGGCTGGGATCTAGAATGTTGTGCTTGGAAGTGTGGTGGAGGCAGGCACAATCAAAGCGTCCAAGAGGGTGTTGGAAGATTTGAATAGGAATCACATGCAGGGACACAGGGGAAAAGGCAGGGGACCAGCATTAAATCACATTGATGGTTCGGAGAATAGATGTAGACACAATGGGCTGAATAGCCTTCTCCTGTGCCATTCTAGTCCTGAGATTTTGTGAACTGCTTTCTCTATTTGCATTCTTACTCACTGTGACCACTGTATTAGGACACCCAAGTCCCTTTGATCCAAGCATATGAGTCAGACCAATGAAATCTACTTGTAGATTCACCAAAGATTTGTAGTGTTTCCATTACATAATCTAAGCATCACTGATTTTTATCTAAACCTGTGTTTGAAGCCACTAATTTATCTAATTGCAAAACGTTAAAACAAGCCATGTCATTGAATATGTGCCTTTTAAATGAAGCATTGTTAAGGATGATAGTGAGATCTTTTTAAAAATATTAAACTTTGTCCAGAATTTAATTTAACTTTTTCTTCCTCCTTGTGAGGACTGTCAAATTTGGATGTCCTACATGTGACTTCTAGTTTACCCAAATGTATAAATGTAACTAGAAGTAGTGTTTGTGTCGCCGAGAGTGGCAGTAATGTATTTGTGTTCCAATAAGAGAGGTACTTCGAATAATGAGTAGTCTTTACGCAGGGGGTGCACATGTACAGTCTCTGAAGGTGGCAGAGCAGGTGGAGAAAGTTGTGAAGAAAGCATATCGTATGCTAGCCTTTATAGGAAGGGGTTTAGAGTACAAGGGCTGGTCTTTAATGTTGCAGTTGTATAAAACGTTGGTTAGATCTCATTTGGAATACTGCGTCCAGTTCTGGTCGGCTTATTACCGGAAGGACGTGGAGACTCTGGAGAGAGTGCAGAGGAGGTTTACCAGGATGCTGCCTGGTATGGAAGGTTTGAGTTATGAGGAGAGGTTAGGCAAATTGGGGCCGTTTTCCTTAGAAAGACGTAGACTTAGAGGCGATCTAATAGAGGTGTACAAGATTATGAGGGGTATAGACAGAGTAAACAGGGTTGAGCTTTTTCCTAGGATGGACTCAAATAGCACAAGCGGTCACGGGTTTAGAGTGAAGGAGGGTAAGGTATAATTTGGATGCTAGAGGGAGTTTTTTCACACAAAGGGTGGTGGGGGTATGGAACGCGCTGCCAAGTAAAGTGGTGGAGGCAGGCACTCTGGAGTTATTTAAGAAATACTTAGATGGGCACATGAACAGAATGGGAATGGAGGGGTATAGAAACCTGATTTAAAATAGGCAACATGAGCCATGGGAGTTCCCTAGGAAGTGTGTAAATTGTCGATGATATTGATGTATTTGTTTTATCCTACAGGTACTTTGGTCCACCTTGTCTAACAAGGGGCATACACGCGATGGGTCATGAGAGGGCTGCTCTTGGATTTTTCGAGAGTATCCTAGTGCTTCACGTCGTTAGTGTACGCTTGACCTGGACCATTTGATGGGCAACACGACAGCTCAGTGGCTATTGCTGTGCTGTGCAGATACATGGATTTGGGCCTGTGTCTGTGGGAGTTTGCGCATTCTCCCTGTGCTTGCGTGGGTTTTCTCTGGGTGCTCCAGTTTCCTCCTACATCCCAAAGATGTGCTCTTAGGCTGATTGGCACAACAAATTCTCTCTCAATTGTCTGAAATTTGGTTCTAATGCTAAAATCTATAAACATAGACAGGGATGACAGGGATCATGGGTAGAAGTGGGAACATCGAGGTGGCGGCACAGGCTTGTTGGGCTGAAGGGCCTGTTTCCCGTGCTGTTTTGTTCTTTATTCTTTGTTCTTTAGAAGTCATGATCTTCAGTGAGACAAGGAGAATACTTCCACTAAATATATTAGAGAGCTGATCAGGTTTTGTTGTAGTTGTAAATTCGATGAGATGGAACTGACTTGCCTTTCCTATTTTGAAAGTCAGCATCCAGTTTGTCCATTTGTATCTACTTATAATAGTGTAATGGATGGGAACTGGCTTCCTGATTTCTGGATGTCACAACAAAATGAAGCGTGTTGGGACATTGGAGCAGATTTCTTTCAAGGCTACAGTGATGCTTAAAATAACCCAGTATTTTAATACAGCTAAACATACCATCTTAGTGTTGCCTTGGAAAGTTTTGATACATTAAAGTGGCTATATAAATGAAACTTTATTTGCATGTAATTCTCATAATTTTTTTGGCAGTATTGATACATTATAGTGAAGTTGAGAAGTTAACTGAGCCCCAGCCTGCCCGCAAAAGTTTATTCATCATCGTTTTATATTTTGATTTGCTCTGAGTAAAATGGCCACTTAATTTTTAATCAGTTTATTGTGCAAGGTGGGTTGAACTTCTCACTCTTCTGTTGTTTGAACATTATTTCATTCTAGGTGTTGTGAAACATGTTGGTGATGCACTGAAAGAACATATTTCGCGTTCATCTCGAAAGATTTGCACAATTGGAATTGCCCCTTGGGGTGTGATTGAAAATAGGAATGATCTTATTGGAAGAGATGTAAGAATATTATGTTTCAGTTTGAACTCTGCATTGCTGAACCTTTTACATCTCTTTGTAAAATATTTTGACAGTAATCCAGGAATTCTCTTCACTTGCAGGTCATTGCCCCGTACCAAACATTGTTAAACCCTCTGAGTAAGCTGAATGTTCTGAACAGTCTGCACTCCCATTTCATTCTGGTTGATGATGGCACAGTCGGAAAATATGGTGCTGAGGTAAAGCTTAGGAGAGAGCTAGAAAAACACATCAACCTTCAGAAGATTCATGCAAGTGAGTTCTGCAGACATTTATACACAAAAGATTTGCATTTGTTGAATGATGCTTTTTATAGTTATAGATCAATAGGCTGGAGTTCTGTTCAGTTGTGTTTTAAGTTGAGGAAAAAATCTTTTAAGTTTGAACTTCTTAACAATTTTACCCTGAGTTTGAAAATAGAGTCTACAATTGTACAATTTGTGTCTAACATGTTGGAACAGCTTCAGGTGGGCTCATTCATGTCCTGGCAGTTTAAAAAAATATGCTATTTAAATAAATGTTGAGCTGAATTTTGGATTTATAATACTGATGTAGCAAGAGCTTGAAAACAAAATATTGCGGATGCTGGAATTCTGAAATAAAAAGAGAAAATGCCAGAAAGACTCCGTGGGTTTGGCATCAAGTCTGGGTCACTTTTCCACAGCTCTGAAGCTGTTGCTTCTGTTGTATTCAATTCAATTGATGTAAATGACTGTTTGCCTTTTCCTTCACTCCAGACCAAACAATCCATTCAATATCAGAATAGAATCAGTCTGCTGTCCTTGTATCTCTATTGCCTATTGCTCTTTAACATCTAACTGCTGGCGACTTTAGCTACTGGGTGCAGATTCTCTAAAGATACTATCTGCCCCGTTACTGACCTTATCAGACCATCTGATTTTTACCCATCAGCATTCATATAAATTCGTATTTTGTCAGAAATTACTTTTGTTTTCCCTGTTCCCTCCAAACACAATGGCACAGTGGTTAACATTCGTCTCTCAATTCCAGGGACCCTGTTTGATTCTGGCCTTTTGGAGACTGTGTGGTGTTTGCACATACTTGCCATGCCTGTGTGGGCTTCCTTCCACGATCTGAAGATGTTACTGGTTAGGTGGATTGGCCATGCTAAATTGCCTTTTAGGTGTGGATTAGCCACATTAAATGTGCGGAGTTGAAAGGATAGGGCAGAGAAGAGGGCTTGGATAAGATTTCTGTCAGGGAATTGGTGCAGACTCAATGGGCCAAAAGTTTCTTCTGTACTGTAGGGATTTGATGAAAATAAACATTGCTTTGCTATTTTTTGCTTTGTTTTTATAGGAATTGGCCAAGGTGTACCCGTAGTTGCTTTGATATTTGAAGGTGGGCCTAATGTAATCCCCACTGTGTTAGAATACCTGCTGGAGAGCCCTCCAGTGCCTGTCGTGGTATGTGAAGGAACTGGTCGAGCTGCAGACCTTCTGGCCTATGTGCACAAGCAGACAGAAGAGGGAGGGTAAGAAACATCTCTGCATAAGCATAGCACAGGGCAGGAAGGAAGACAGGAATTTGGTGCAACTTAAATATTAAATAACATTGAACTGCTGTGCTTATTTAAAGTGTATATCTGAAATAAAACAGGAAATGCTGGAAATATTCAGTAGATCAGGTAGCATCAATGGAGAGAAAAGAAGTCAATATGAAAAATCAGTGATCTTTTTGTCAGATCGTTTCTGCCCCCTTTATAAGTTTCATTATAAAACTGAAGCCTTGAAGTTACCGTGATCTTTAACTACTTCATACAGTGTTGGAGCACAGAAAATAGATAATTTGTTGCAAGTATGTACTTTTTCTGTAGGTGAGCCAGTTATTCTGATCCCATGTTTAATACTCCCCTCTTCCAGGTGTTTATTTAATGTCTTTTTGAATCAAGTTATAAACCCTGCTTTAGAACTCTTTTTTTAAACAACACTTAAACAACGTATAATATTCTTGAAGACTATCTTGTAACTGTTTTTGAAAAATGTCCAAATTGCTCCAGTTAACAGGTTATGAAAAAATATTGGCGGTAAGTGAAAGAAAATATTAAAGGATTTTTCCAAAAAGCAAATTAAAAGACAAGTTAACTCTAGACAAGTTAGACTAATAATATTAAACACAAGTGAAAATAGATTACCATATGGCTAATTGGAATAAGATTGTTTTTTAATGGCATGTCTAATTTTTCAGAATTATTTAAGTTGTAGGAAAGTTTGTTGATTAAAAATCTGATTGTCTGCTTAACTGATTTCTGTGGTTCGTTCTCCTCTAGAATACTTCCAGATGGGTTGGAATTAGAAATCCTCACAACAATCAAAAAGACTTTCAACTTCAGCCAAAGTGAGGCCCACCATCTATTTCAGACTCTGATGGAATGTATGAAAACTAGAGAACTTGTAAGTTTTATTATAATAATGTACTGAGGTGGGCTGTACGGTTCATCACACCATAAAAATTAGGAACATGAGTAGGTCATTTGGCCTTTTGAGTTTGCTCCAACATTTAAAAGATAATGGCTGATCTAACAGTTTCCTGCTTTATCTCTGTAGCTCTTAATTCCCGATTGGTTAAAAAAAGATTGATCTCGGCCTTGAAAACATTCAAGGATTGGCTTCCACAGCTTCCTGGTTAAGAATTCCAAAGATTCACCATTTTGGGAGAAGAAATTCTTCCTCAAATTCTCCTTTATATCAGCACCTCCTTATTCGGTGACTATGCTCTTTGGTCTTACACTCCCCCTTTGAGTGGAAACATCCTCCTTATTTGTCTCAGTCATATAACCTCTCATTCATCTGAACTCCAAGGAGCACAGACCTAGTCTGTTTATACTTTTCTCACATAGCAGTATCCCCCTACCCGGGATCACACCAGTAAAGTAGTGAGCAGTCCTAGTTTAAGTGCAACAAAATCTGGACAACATCCAGGCTTGGACTAGCAAGTGGCAAGTAACATTCGTACTACACAAATGCCAGGCTATGACCATCGCCAGTAAAAGACGCTCTAACCACTACCCCTTGACATTCAATGGTGTAACCATCACTGAATCCCCACTGTCAACATCCTTGGGGTTATCATTAACCAGAAACTCAACTGGATTCACCACTAACGCAGTAGCTACAAGAACAGGTCAGAGGCTAGAAATATTGTGGCAAGTAACTCACCTTTTGACTCCCCAAAACCTATCCATCATCTACAAGGCACAAGTCAGGAGTATGATGGAATACTCCCCACTTGCCTGGATGGTTCATCCCCAACAACATTCAAGAAGCTTGACTTCAAGGTTGTAGTGAAGTAGGAGAGAAAGTGTACATTTATATTTATTTTGATTTATTATTGTCACCTGTATTAGCATACAGTGAAAAGTATTGTTTCTTACGTGTTATACAGATGAAGCATATTGTACATAGAGAAAGAAAGAAGTGGCTGCAGGATGTAGTGTTATAGCCATAGCTAGGGTGTAGAGAAAGGTTAACTTGATACAAGGTAAGTCCATTCAAAAGTCTGATGGCAACAGGGAAGATGATATTCTTGAGTTGGTTGTTACATGACCTCAGAGTTTTGTATCTTCTTCCTGACAGAAGAAAGTGGAAGAGAGTATGCCCAGGGTGTGTAGAGTCCTTGATTATGCTGTGGGTGCTTTTCTAAAGCAGAAGAAAGTGTGGACAGAGTCAGTGGGTGGGAGGTTGGTTTGTGTGATGGACTGGGCTTCATTCACAATCCTTTGTAGTTTTTTGCAGTCTTGGACAGAGCAGGAGCCATACCAAGCTGTGAGCAACCAGAAAGAATGCTTTCTGTGGTGTGTCTGTAACAGTTGGTGAAAGCCATAGCAGACATGCCAAATTTCCTTAACCACCTTGATGTGATTTCTTAACTATAGCTTTGATGCGGAGGGACCAGGGTCAACTGTTGTTGATGTAGATACCTAGAAACTTGAAACTCTCGACCAGTTCAACTTCTTCACCATTGAGATCAAGATATGTCTCCACAATGCTTCCTTAAGTCAACGACTATCTCTTTTGTTTTGTCGACATTGAGGCAGAGATTATTGTCGTCACACCAGTTCACCACAGTGTTTAGAACTGTTGCCTTGCATTACCAGGGGCCCCGAGTTTGATTTCAGCCTGGAGTGACTGTATGGAGTTTGCATGTTTTCCCGATGTCTGTGTGGGTTTCCTCTGGGTATTCTGGTTTCCTCCCACAGTCCGAAGATGTGTGATTGAATGGATTGGTCATGTTAAATTGTTCTTTAGTATTCTAAGATGTGAAGGTTAGGGGAATTAGCTGGTAAATACCTGGGGTTAGAAGGATAAGGCCTGTAGGATGCTTTGTTGGTGAATTGGTGCTGACTCAATGGGCAAAATGGCTTTCTTCTGCACTATACGAATTCTGTTTTTTTTTCACAACTTCAGGGCAATCTAAAATGCTTTGCAATCAATGAAGTAATTTTGACGTGTAGTTACTGTTGTAATACAGGAAATGTGATTTGGACTTTGATCCCATGGTCATCTGTCTCAAGAGTGAATATTGCTTTTAGTCAATGCTGATACTGGAATGAGTCAACACCACCTTAATGATGTGGGCTTGAATTTCTATTCCTCCCCATCCCACACTGCCTCATAGGAAAGGTTGAGTTCACATTATTGTAGTAGGTATGGAGAGGGCTTTTTATGAAATCTAATTGTCTCCCACGTTGTCAGAAGATAATTGTAAGCTGAGCTATATCTTCTTTCTTCCCATGGAATTGACGTAGGAACATTGTTGCCTTGCTTGGAGTGAGGTGGTGGATTAATTGGAGAGAAGTCAGGCAGTCTACGCTCAAAAGAGAACTTTACATTTGATTTCAGATTAATTGATGGTTGCATGAAATCAGGAATTGGCTTGTGTGGGTATTTGGAAAAATGTTGCTTTACATTTGTATTTAAATTTTGTATTATCTCAAATGTTTTATGGTATCACCCCAATATTGAGTGATGGCAGGTTTTAGTTTAGTTGCAAAATAACTATCCGCTGGAATAGTTTGCCTGTACAAATTTTTACTAAAATAAAAATGCATTTACGTCATCTTTCATGTAGAAAAGCATTCCCAAGTGCTTTATTTTGGAAAAAAGAATGGGTGTTGATCCTTATCTGGATTTTAGTCATGTTGCATATGATTTCAGATCACTGTATATCACATTGGAGCAGAAGAACATCAAGACATAGATGTGGCCATTCTAACGGCGTTGTTAAAGGGTAAGTATCCTGGATTTGAACCACTTTTTTGGTAATCTTTTCTATCCTCAGTTCATTATAATGAAAGTTGACTTATTCAATCATATTAATGAATAGATGCATTCATTGGTTAAATAGTTCTTGCAAAGAGTATTTTAAGAATCAAGTTTCAGATTCTTAAATCTTAGATGCCCTGTTGATACAGTTTGGAATTTTTTGGCTGTTTGTACCCCCGCACCAAATCTCCGTTCATTGTAGCGGGACCAGAGAATCCCACTGGCACAAATGACCAGAAAATTCTGGCCACAAAGTGAGATGCTGAGTGATTATTTATTCACTGCTGCTTTTGTCAATGAGTGCAACAAAATACTTCTCCATTAGCTCAATCTTTTATAAGTGAAATAGATCCAAGGATAGTGATGAGGTTGGAAAGCATGGGATGTTTGTGAGAAAAAGATATTGTGGATTCACATAGGTTTCAATGAATGCCATCAATATATGAACGCTCGGTGGCTTAAAACCAAAGTGACATTGAGCTACATAGATTGCAGATCTAGAAATTTGCTTGAACAGAATCATACATTTGCTTTAATACCCCATTAAATAAATTTTCAAAATGATAGAAGGTCTAAAGATGACATAGCGCTTAGCATTGCTGCCTCACAGCGCCAGGGAACTGGGCTCAACTCTAGCCTTGGGCCATTGTCTGTGTGGCATTTTCGTGTTTCTCTCCTGTCTGCGTGAGTTTCCTCCAGGTATCCCAGTTTCCTCCCACTGTCAAAAGATGTGCAGGTTAGGTGGATTGGCTATGATAAATTGCCCCTTTGTGTCCCAAGATATGTAGGTTAGAGGGATTAGCTCAGTTAAATGCACAGGATTACAGGAATAAGGTGGGGACAGAGTTGGGGGAGTGTAGGTACAATGCTCTTTTGGAGAGTCAGTGCAGACTTGATGGGCTAAATGGCCTCCTAGTGATTCTAAAATAGTCTTTGCAGTTCAGCAGGATAACAGAGTTGGGTAATGTGACAAGGAACCAGAATCTATCTTTCTAAACTCTGGTGTTGAACACTTAACTGCTCAGATTCTAAAGTGGGAATCATAGGAAAATCAAAGTTCAGAATGAGACATGATAGGTGCCTATGTAGAAACAAGAGCAACCGGTTTTATGCTGACAAAAGCTATTTATGTGATGGCTAAGAGCCAAACATATGAGTAAAAAGATCATTTCAACAGTTTGTGGTAGGAATAAATGATCTTATTGGGGTTATTATTCTGTGCAATGTGTTTTTTTTGTAAAGAAAGGGCTGTCGATGAATTTCAGGCAAAATTAACCTGCAAGTGGCATTGTGTTGTTTCTTAACCCTCTGGCCCGAATATGAACTCAGCAACTATCAAAAGCTTATGTGATTATACCTAGGATGAGAGAGCTGAAAATTTAGTCCTGGCATGTACAGTATGCAATAACATGTTGCATCTTTTCCACGCTCTGTTCCAAACAGTCAGTTAATATGTTGCACTGAAACTATAACTCTCTTAAATTCAGGTACCAATTCATCTGCATTTGATCAATTGATTTTGACTCTCGCCTGGGACAGAGTGGATATTGCTAAGAACCATGCTTTTGTTTATGGTCAGCAATGGTTGGTACGTAAGCATAGAGCTCATTGTAAACACAGGAGTGGAATTAATATTTATTTATAAATAATATTTATTAATTATTGTTTTCTGTCTTTATGTAATGTAATTCTTTCAATTATGACTTAGAAAATTCCAATCTCATTTTTCTCCAAGTGTTTACTGTTGTTTTCTGATTTAAAAACAATTATCATTCAGCCTAACTGATGCACTAACCATTAAGATTAATCACTGCAGCAAGCCAGACTTCAGTTGCTTATTTTTTATTAAATGTTGTAGGTTGGATCACTGGAGCAAGCGATGTTGGATGCTCTTGTCATGGACCGAGTGGAATTTGTGAAACTTCTCATTGAAAATGGAGTTAGCATGCACAAATTCCTCACAATCCCCAGGCTTGAAGAGCTGTACAACACAGTAAGTGTGAGGAATGGCTTGTGTTTGAAGTCTCAAATGCAGTTGTATTAATATTGGATATTTGTGATAAATATTTCAGATATCATTGAAGCATACACCAGTAGCTGTAATTACACTACATGTTACAAGGTTGTTTAAATCATTTGTTCATATGAAATGTTTTTGTTTGTAGCTATATATTTTTATATGAGAGGAGGTACTGGCATAATATTATCACTAGACTATTAATTCAGGAATTTAGCAAAAATCTAGAATTAAGAATCTACTGATGACCGTTAAACCATTGTTGATTACTGGAAAAGCTCATCTGGTTCATTAATGTTCCTTAGGAGAGGAAATCTTCCATCCTTACCTGGTGTGGCTTACGTATGATTCCAGAGCCACAGCACTGTGATTGACCAACAACTGCCCTCTGAAATGGGCAAACACTCAGTTATACTGCATTGGCTCAAGTAGGCAACTCACCACCACCTTTTCAAGGGCAACTAGGGATAGACAATAAACATTGGCCTAACCAGCTATGCCCATGACCCACAAATGAATAAAAACACATTTAAATGAAATTGTTGTCTGTAAGAAAAACTTTGACATCTTGCAAATGTGGTTGCGTTCCATCAATGTGTTCTCGCTGTTCGTTCTTTCCTCGGGTGCTCAAATACTTCCTCATTTTATTTTTATACTGATTCATTACAGAAACAAGGGCCAACCAATCCTACACTTCTACATCTAGTGAGAGATGTTAAACAGGTAATATTCCTTCAAACTGTGTGATTGCACACTGTGATCTTTTACATATAGAGTTTATAAACATGAATATTTCAAACTTATCATAGATTTTTACAATGATCTTTGATGGTGTGCCAAGTTAGAACTTATCCTATAACAGTCGAATGAGGTAGTGTCCTCATGAGTTGAATGCAGAAATCTCCTAGTCTGTGTTTAAAAAAAAAGGGATTTGTAAGAAATATACACAGATCTTAGTTCACTGGCAGTTTCATGAGGATGGAGTAGTATTGCCACTGCCAAAGTAAATCATTTTCAATTGCTTTTGTTCCATAGGGTAACCTTCCTTCAGATTATAAAATCACTTTGATTGATGTGGGTCTCGTCATCGAATATCTTATGGGTGGAACTTACAGATGTACATATACAAGGAAACGTTTCAGAATAATCTACAATAATCTTCATGGGAACAATAGGGTATGTTCCTTTCTTCAATATCTTGCTACAAGTGCCAGAAATGTAGATAGCCTATTGAAAAGGTCATGATTGAGAAATCAGTATGGGTGGCTGGTGATGTTTAAAATTTTAAAAGTTTTGGGAACCTTTGTGAAAGAAAGTGTGAAATTGATGTGTTGTGTTTTGGTGCAAGTTGTCTAGGAAGTTACTCAATAGAACTGAAGTAATTAATGAAAATTAGTACCCCATAGGGAGGTGGACCTGAAAACTGCAAAGCAAGTTACTTTATACCATCTTTATGTTGAAATTCTTATTTTCTTAATAGCAAATAGTAGAGGGATGGGGTGGTTGCCGTCCCTATATCATTTTAATTATGTTTCTAATACCTATCTAATTTTCCTTTTCAAAAATTATTATGGATTCTCAGATTTGGTAAGTTGAATAAGTGTGGGAGCGGCTATGTTTTTGCAAGCTCTGGCACTACACATTTTAAACAAATTTTTAATCCTGATGTACAATCCATAACTATTTGATCCTGATGTGAACAATCTGAGCTATGTTCTTGGAAGATTCTGGCTAAAATCTGGTGAAGCAGAGTCAAGTTAAGTCAAGAAGGTCTTTTGTTTGGTTGAGTTACCTGGAGATGTTGAGATGCTCCATAAAAAGGTCCAGAGAGGCAATTTTTTCGCACAGAGGGTGATGAGTGTGTGGAACAAGCTGCAGAAGTAGTAGTAGTAGGCGGGTGCAATTTTGTCTTTTAAAAAGCATTTAGATAATTACTTGGGTAAGATGTGTATAGAGCAACATAGGCCAAATGCAGGCAATTGGGATTAGCTTAGGGATTTTTAAAAGAAGGGTGGCATGGACAAATTGGGCCAAAGGACCTGTTCCCATGCTGTAAACCTTTATGCCTAGAGACAGTCGGGATGGAGCCCAGTTCGCAATGACGGTTTCGCTGGTGAGTAGGCCTATTCCTTGGTGATGCTGTAGGTATGGAAATGTTGGCTGCCATTGTGACAGTCACAGCTCCCCAGCACAGAATATTGATGCTCACATTGATGGAAGTTGAGATAGCCTGAAGGGAATGGATGAAGTGTCAGTAGAAGCCTGTCAGACAAGAGGGCACTTTCTCAGTGAGAGCTTCAGAACTGGGAAACCCTGCTGTACGTCGAACATTTTGGTTCATTTGGGAGATGGGGCTGGAGAAGGAGTATCCGTGCACCCAGTTTCCCAAGGGAGGCTGGGAATGAATTCCCAGCCAAATTTGAGAACTGGCTATTATTATTTCACAGTTTCAATTTGAAAACTGGGTGTTTTGAGTTCAATGGAGCACATTATATTCAGCCTTCATGGCCTGGGGTCAGTCAAAAACTCCAACCGCTGGTCGTGCATTGTGTTGTCTTCGATGTTCGTTGAGAAGGGCTGGAGACCGTCGGGTGCAACTGCTCTTTGCCAGCTGCTAGGCTTAGGTTTCTCATTACTGGGGCTACAGGATGGTGACATGGCAGATGTACAAATACTTTGGTGAAACTCTGCATTGATTCTGCATGTTGCTTGACAATCTAGCACAGTGATACAGTGGTTAGCACTGTTGCCTCACAGTGCCAGGGACTTGGGTTTGATTCCAGCCTTGGGTGATTGTCTTTGTGGAGTTTGCACGTGTCTGTGTTGGTTTCCTCTGGGTGCTCCGGTTACTTCCCACAGTCTAAAGATGTGCAGGTTAGGTGGACTGCTGGTGCTAAATTGCCGCTTAGTGACCCAAAATGCGTAGGTTAGGGGGATTAGCAAGGTAAATGCATTGAATTATGGGGCTGAGCCTAGGTAAGATGCTTTCTTGAAGAGTCATGCAGACTTGATGGGCTGAATGACCTTCTTTTGCATAGTAGGAATTTGATGATTCTCTGATCCTGTCATGGTTTTGGCCTTTTCAAGCTTCTGCAGTTTATTATTTGTTCCTTTGTGATTCTACTCCTGATTTGGTGGTGATGTCTTTTATCTTGACATGATGTATGAGGCTTCAGAAATCAGGATTTGTTCATCTGTATTATATACATGTTGATGTTGTACTGCACTTTTTTCATATTGATGGGGGCAATCCTGTAACTGAGCTCTAAGGTGCGTTCCGTTGATGTTCCTATTTAGTCATATCCTACAATTCTTGGTTAATCCTTGAAATGTATCCTTTGTGATTTCATCTCTTAATTGATATTGAGATGGGATTTATCACATTGGTAAGGGCAATCCTGTGAGGGAACATGGCAGCAAATCTTTGCTTCTCATGATATCCTGCAGAATCCAGGGACATCCATTAATCCTTAGTGGAATGCATTCCACATATACTTCTCATTTCTGAGGACCGTGTTGTGTAGGTTATACGGTACTAGAATTTTGTGACTTTTAACCATTTCTTGTCTGATAATCCTAGCAGATATATTGGTGGATTTTTTTCACTGCAAACCTTAATTACAACTATAGTTAAGATGAGTAACGTAGGGGAGGTGGGTAAGACCCCATGTGTCCTCAGCGGGTGAGGAAACCCCTCCCTATAACTGAAGCCCACTTTCTTTTCTGTATTTATTGTTTTGGGGTTATAGAATCGCTAACTTGTGTTGTGGCACAGAGAGGCTGTATATCTTGGGAACAGACATGTTGTAAAGTTGATACCTCCAAGATAGATGGCTGGGGATGAGGGAAGCATTCCTTGGTGCCCATCCAAATGTGGCATGTTACCTGTGTTGATATCCTGCATTTGTTATGGTTGAATAAACAATGGCAGTAGCTATTTTAAAGACAAGTTCTTTAGCTGTGTCGCTGCTGTCTGTCTCATTGTTTGAGATCCCATCCACTACAGTGGTGTCATTGGCAAACTTGAAATTGGTTTTGGAGCTGAATTTGGCCATACAGTCATAAATGTATTTGGTGCATTGTCAGGGACTGACAGCACAGCCTTGTGGGGCACTGGTGTTGAGGATAATAATGGAGGAGATGTCGTTACCTAACCTTACGAATTGCAGTCAGTCAGTTCGAAATCTAGGAGATCCAGCGGGAGAAGGAGAAGCTGAACCCCAGGTCACAGGGTTTAGTGATAAGTTTTGTTGGGATATTGGTTTTGAAGACTGAGCTATTGTCAATAAATAGGAGTCTGACGTAAGTACCCTCTTGAATGCCTTGATTGAACCTGCCTCATCCACACTTTCAGGTTGTGCATTCCAGACCTGAAGCACTTGTATGAAAAGTTTTTACTCTCAGCCCTTTTTTTGCAAGTTATTTTAAATCTGTGCTCTCTTTTAATTACTCCTTTTTATGAACGAGAACAGTTTCTCCCTATCTGTTCTGTCCAGCTCCCTCATAATATTAACATCTCTACCAAATCTCCTCTTGGCCACCTTCTTTCCAAAGAGGACAGTTGTAACCTCTTTATAACTGAAGTTTCTCATCTCTGCAATCATTTGTAAACCTTTTCTGCGCACTCTCCAATATGTTCACACCCTTCCTATGGTGTGGTGCCCTGAACTGTGCACAGTATTCCAGCTGAGATCTAACTTGTGTCTGTATAAGTTCAACATAATCTCTTTGCTCCTACGCTATGCCCCTATTAATAAAGCTCAGAATGCATGCTTTAACTGCTGTCTCCACTGAGGATCATCTATGCTCATATGCACCCAGATCCCTCTGCTCCTGCACCTTGTTTTTGACTGTATTTCATGTCAAAGCAAACTTTACAAATTGTTCCTTCCATACCAAGCGTTAGATCATTAATATATATCAGGAAAGACAAGGGTCCCAGAATTGACCCCTGAGGAGCATCACCACAGACTTTCCTCTAGCCTGAAAAATATCCATTGACCACTATTCTACTTGCTATTATCCAGCCAATTTTGTATTCATGTTGCTGCTATCCCTTTCATTCCAGGAACTATAACTTTTCTCTCAAATCCTTTGTGTGGCATTGTATTGAATACCCTCTGAAAGTCTACGTACATCACGTTAACACCATTACCCTCATTGGTCTTCTGTTACTTCTCAAAAAACTCCAAGTTAGTTAAACACAATATCCCCTTTAGAAATCAATGCTAGCCCTACTTAGTCAATGCACATTTTTCCATGTGACTTCTACTTCTATCCAAATAATTGTTTATAGAATCTTCCACTACTGATGTTAAACTGACTGGCTGTAATTGTTGGGCTATGCTGACAACCTTTTTGAACAAGGGCATTTGATTTGCAATTTCTAGCCCTTCAGCATCTCTCCTGAGTTTAGAGAAGATAATGCCAGCATCTCTGCAATTTCATCTTCACTTCGTTCAATATCCATGACTGCGTCTCCTCTCATTCCTGATGCCTTGTTGATGTTCATTATCGACAGTCTATGTAACATTTTCTCCTTATCAATTTTGAACCCTTCTGTGAACACGGTTTCCCTCTCCGTCACCATATCCTGGTTCCACCATGTCCATATTTCATCTACTTAATAAAGAAAGATGAAAAGTATTAATTTAGTACCTCAGACATGTCCCCAGTTTGTGTGTGAATTCCATTTTTGATCCCTTATCAGACTTATTCCTTTTACCGTTTCTATAAATATCAATATTTATTTAAATCTATATTTATTTAAATCTATATTTATTTAAATCTATATTTATTTAAATCTATATTTATTTAAATCTATATTTATTTAAAGTTTATTTATTATTGTCACAAGTAGGCTTATAATAGCATTGTAATTAATTGCTGTGAAAATCTTCTAGTTGCCACACTCCAGTGTCAGATTGGGTACACTGAGGGAGAATTTAGCATGACCAGTGTACCTAACCAGCAAGTCTTTCGGACTGTGGGAGGAAACTGGAGCACCTGGAAGAAACCCATGCAGATGGGGAGAACATGCAATAACCCGAGCCAAGAATTGAACTCAGGTTCCTGGCGCTGAGAGGCAGCACTGCTACCACTGTGCCACCATTCATTGGTTTAGCTCAGTTGGCTGGACAGCTGGATCATAATACAAAGTGGCGCCAACTGCGCAGGTTCAATTCCTGTATCAGCTTAAGTTATTCATAAAAGTATGTATTTTCAATCTTGCCTCTCAGCTGAGATATGGTGATCCTCAGATTAACGCAACACCAGTCAGATCTCCCCTCAAAGGGGAGAGCAACCTATAGTCATTTGGTACTATGGTAACTGTAGCTGTACTAATTATATGACAACGGAAATTTCTTCTTCCAGCATTGTGTTTTCTGTTTACAAAGACCGAAATATAAATCGTTCACACAATTTAATTTTGTATTGTGTGTTAAGCTGAAGGTATAAGTTTACTTTTGTGTTACTGCATTTGGATGCTGAGGGTTAAAAACTTTGGTTAGTTTCATGTTAAACAAAGGTGCCTTAAGAGCTACAAGTTTTAGTTTCACTTAAAACTTTGCCTGCATTGCAATCAGAATTTATGTCCTAAAAGCAATTACAGGCTTTTAAAAGAAACAAAGCTATTCGTATCAACCAAAGACTCTCACTGAAAAGCAGAAGCATGAGTTTTTATAAAAGCTGCCAGCATAGGCAGGACAATAGAGAGAAGCAGAAATCAAATCTCAAAAAAATTAAAGAACAAAATTATGCAGAAACCAGGGAACATAGAAGTTAAAGAGACAGAGAGCAGAACAGGGTACTGTTTCCTGAAAAAGAGGCAGAGTGGGACTCCCAATTAAAGACAGAATTGCAAATTGCAAACTAGGGGAAGTTGGTGAGCAAGAAACCAAACGTTCAAAGTAATCCCTAGGTTGGTGACATCTTAATACAGCCTGTGAAGCAGTGGTGTTCTGTTGGCATGGCTGGTTATCTGAGCGATTGTGTGGAAGTTTGAATGTACCTATTGATCGGGACGGAGGAAAACTAAAGGGATGTGGATCTTTGGTGAAGGCATCTGGAAGCTTTGAGTGAGAGAAGATTCTGAAGTGCGTTCGTCATGATTGAAAATTCTTGTGTGGAAGCCAGTGTTCCAGTGAGACCAGTTGGTTCAGTGTAACAAAATCTAGAGGGATTTGATGAGAAATCCACAAAAGTTGTATTGAGTAGCATCTCAGAGTGTGACCACATTTTGCCTATTTGTTTAAATGCATTGTGTACTTGCTGAGAATATTAGAGTACAGCATAAATTGTAACTTTTGTTATCCTTATGTATCTGTATATATTAATAAAAGTATGGCTGGCATGAAGGAGTAATGTTTTGTGGGTATTTTTAGTAAAAGAATAAAACATTTAAACAAGAAAACATTAATGGGCAGACCCGTGATACTGTTCATTCATGTCTCTGAACAAAAAACAAAAGTTAGAATCTATGGAGCAAGATTCCATTCAGGGACCTGACTGATTAATGAAACATCAGCTGGAATGGTAACAACCTTCATTGTGACGAATTGTGAGGAATTGCATCCTCTTTAAGAAGTTAATTAGAAATGAGTGAAGTTTAGCATCCAGTCCCAACACACAGGTCCTACTATCTTTTACTTAAGATAGAATACTAAATCCAACAGATGCTTGTCTGTAAGCAAATCACAGAATTTCAGAGATCATTTAGTCACTACCTTAGTCTCATTTCCTTCCTTTCCCAATATCATTTTAATTTTTCAAATATTTATCTAACAGTCCCTTTCAAATATTATGGATTTTGCTTTTAGCATTGTTTCAGTTTCAACACTATCATCCATTCCTTGAAGTATTTTAAATCTATTCTGCTACATCTTATGCTGATCTTTGACTTGCCCTCTAAGACCATCTAACTGTTGGATTGTAAAACAAAACTCAATTGGTTCACTGACACCTTTACCTAGTCTGGCCTTTCTTTGTAACTAGACAAGAAATGCAAGGGAGGGTGTTTCAGCTCCTAATCCTAAACCCAAGAAACACAGCAGCATCACTGGGTCAGATCTCAAACAATGATGAGTTGGAGTGCAGGAAAGAGATAGAGAATCTGTGCATTAGTATGACGACAATAATCTCCCTCAGTATCAGCAAAACGAAAGAAATAGTCATCAACTTAATGAAAGCGCAGTGGGTGACATGCCCCTATCTACGTTAGTGGAGATGAAGTGGAAATGGTCACCAGCTTCAAGTTTCTAGATGTCCAGATCACCACCAACCTGTCCTGGTCCCTCCACACTGATGCTATAATTAAGAAAGCCGACAAATACCTCTACTTTCTCAGGAGGTTAAGAAAATTTGGTATGTCTGCTTTGACTGTCTCCAACTTTTACAGATACACCATAGAAAACATTCTCTCTGGTTGTATCACAGCTTGGTATGGCTCTTGCTCTGTCCAAGATCACACGAAACTACAAAGGGTTGTGAACAAAGCCCAGTCCAACACACAAATCAGCCTCCCATCCATTGATTCTGTCTACACTTCCTGCTACCTTGGAAAAGCAGCCAGTATAATTAAGGATCCCATGTACCTGGACATTCTCTCTTCCGTCTTCCTTTGGGATAAAGATAAAAAAAAGTCTGAGGTCATGTACCAACCGACTCAAGAACAGTTTCATCCCTGCTGCAGTCAGACTTTTGAATGGACTTACCTTGCATTAAGTTGATCTTTCTCTACACCCTAGCTATGACTGTAACATTATATTTTGCATTCTTTCATTTCCTTCTCTACACATGGTATGTTTTCTCTGTATAGTGTGCAAGGAAAATACTTAATGCATGTGACATTAATAAAAATATCAAAAATGTCTGCATAGCATGCATGAAATAATTTTTTTATGCTAATATATGTGACAATAAATCAAATCAAAACCTTCTCTAACAACTTTTTAAATATTTTTAATCCAGAGGTCTGGACGGCACTCATCAAGTAGTCTACCTCAGCTGCGTAAACACCAGGAGTCGCTCACTAATCGGGCAGATAAAAAAGAGAAGACTCGACATAATCATTTCATAAAGACTGCACAGCCTTATAAACCCAAGGTACTGGCCATTCACAACTATGCATGAGCAAATGGTTTTCAAGTGTGGCAGCTAGTTTGAGGGAACGTATGCATTATTGGGTCTCAAACACAGGTTTCTGAAAGAACTGCAAAGTATAGGCTGAACTGTTAGTCAGACTGGTTGTTCTGAGGTTTCTTGAGTGGGAGCACCAATTTGCACTTCATGTAAACATTGCATTATTTCAAGTTGATGTTTGCATTCTGTTAATGAAAGCTTTATAATTAATTGAAATAGAAGTGTTTTGAGTTCTGCTCTATAATCTGTTTATATATTTCAGTCCTGCGATGAACAGATGCTTACCTAATTGACATTTATCCCCAGTCTGAAATCTTTAGAAACTTTGCAAGAATTTGAGCTCAAAGAATCTGATTGTTTTTTAAAAGATGTATCATGTTAAATATGAAACAAATTTGACCTTGCGTTACAGAAGTTGCTGTTGCTTTCTGCTCTCACCTGTAATGAGCATCACAACTTGCTCTCTCTACTTTTCAGCCTGAATCCTCTGTTGATCAGGGGAAGAAAAAGAGAACCAAAGATGAAGTTGTGGACATTGATGACCCAGAGACCAAACGTTTTCCCTATCCTTTCAATGAGCTGCTAGTGTGGGCTGTGCTGATGAAGCGGCAGAAAATGGCCATGTTTTTCTGGCAACATGGAGAAGAGTCCATGGCCAAGGCTTTAGTTGCATGCAAGCTGAATCGATCCATGTCCTATGAGGCAAAACAAAGTGATGTAGTTGATGATACTTCTGAAGAATTGAAACAGTCTTCCAGGTTAGTATTTATAATAATTATCTAAGGATTTTTGTGCTCAGTGCTCTGTAAACATTTCTTCTGTCTCAAATTAATGAAATGATGTTAATACTTTATAAAGAGCCATGTCAAAGTTATATCCCATTTTTTACATGTTGCATTTAACTTCCAGATAGAGGTCACCAAGGTCCACATCCCAGCATTCTGCCAATATTGCTCCAATTGCTGCTTTAAGGATGAGACAGCAATAAGTTAATTCCCTGTGATTTTTCTGTCTCTGCAATTCAGGAAGAGTTGCCTCTTCTCTTGACGATGACCTAGCTGTAGAGCATATCACTGTTCTACTGTACAATATCCAATATCGTGCTTTTAACATCCTAAGTGCCATGTACAGATGTGTAATCTAGAACAACTCATTTTCAATCCACAGGAGAGTTAACGGGAGGAGTGCCTGGTCATGTTTGGAGGTAGTTTTTAAGGTCAGTTTAAGTGGAGATTTGGGAGGTCGGGGAGAGATAGTCTAGATGCTGAGGGCGTTTTGGATGCACTAAAGGCCAAAGTTAGAAGAAAGTAGTACTCTTGGAAGGTTCGCAGAGGTGCAAACTAGAGTGAGGAAGGTTCGCAGAGGTGCAAACTAGGGTGAGGAAAGTTCGCAGACGTGCAAACTAGGATGAGGAGAGGCCGTGTAGGGGTTTGGGCAGAAGGATGAAAATTTTAAATTTGGGGGACTGAGAGTAAAAGTAGGTTAGCAAAGCACATATTATGGATGAATGAGATTTGGTGCAGGATAGGATATGGTCAGCAGAGATTTGAAAGAAAAGATGTGTAGTGTGCAAGATCATCCAAATCTGATGACAAGAAAGATGGTTCAACAGCAGTGTCCTTTCACAAGCCAACATTTTAAAAATTATTTATTCATGGGCTCTTGAGTGTTACTGGCTACACTGTCATTTCTGTCCCTTTCTAATTGCCTTTGAAGAGGTGGTGGTTAGCAGCTGCCTTGAATTGCTGCAGTCCCAGTGGTGTAGGAGCATCCACGACGCTATTAGGGAGAGAGTTCCAGTGTGACAGTGAAGGAACAGCCAAACGTTCCTAAACTAAGCTGGTGAATAAATTGGAAGGAGAACTTCCCAGGTGACGCTGTTTCCGTGCATCTCCAAACCAGTGAATAATATTGAAGGAGTCTCGGTTAGTTGCAGTGATTCTTGTAGATCATACACATTATTCAAAGGTGGTGGAGGAAGTGGATTTTGTGAATGAGGTACCAATCAAGCCGGCTGCTTTGTCCTGAATGGTGTTGAGCTTCTTGAATGTTATTGCAACTGCACTCATCCAGACAATTGGAGAGTATTTCATCACACTCCTGGCTTGTCCCTTATAGATTGTGGATAGGCTTTAGGGACTCGGGAGGTAAATTAATTTGTCACAGGATCTCTAGATCTCTAGCCTTATAGCCATAATATTTATATGGCTGGTACAGTTCAGTTTCTGGTCAATGGTAACCCTCAGGATGTTGAAGATAGTGCCACTGATTTTTAAGGGTGATGGTTAGATTCTCTCTTATTAGAGATGGCCATTGCCTGGCACTTGTGTGATGCAAATGTTACTTTTGTAAGGATCCTGGACCAGAACCCCAAGTTACATTAAGAAACTAGAGTAGACACCAACAATTTTTTTTATGGCATAAATATGAGGGTAGGATATTTCTCTCCAGGAGCGACTCCAAAGTAGGGATCGTTTATAATTAGCCAAACTTTATTTAATAAAACAGTTTAAGTACAACTCTAATAAATGAAGCAGTTCAATCATTGACAGCTGAACAATATTAAAAAATGAAAGAAAGCAACTTTACTTTCTAGCTTATGACTCTTCCCGTTCTAAACTAGACCATTCACACATGGACCAAAACCACTTTCACATAAATAGTTAGCAAATCCAGACATACTTTTATAAATTGTTTTCACAATCTTGAAACTTCTATGGAGATTTTGTGAAATAGCCTTTGACTTTCGGTAGACCTTTAACAGCATCTGCTTGGATTTTTTTTCCCTATTCCTCCCCATTACCACACTAGCACCTGATTGATAGTTCATGACTCTTTCAATCAACCTGATCAAAAACCCCAGTGGCAAATCTCCATCTATTAACAACAGTCCATTAGCTCTATCCTAAGCAAACATTACTTGGCTAAAATGAGTAATTATCCTGCTTTCTCAGCATCTGGACTGCATTCTTCCCAGACATCGCAAATACCTGTAGATGAATTTATGAACATTTTTCTTAAACATATTGCACTGCTATCAGTAACTGGCCACTTGTTAGCACAAGCCTGGATGTTGTCCAGGTTTCTCTGCATAGACTACTTCAGTATTTGAAGAGCTGCAAATGGTGCTACTTCTGACTTTGATGGAGGAAAGGTCTATGGAACAGCTAAAGACTGGATTGGGCTGAGGACCCTAGTCCAAGGAACTCTGATTTTGATGTCCTGGGACTGTGATGATTGACCTCCAACAACCATGACCATCTTCCTTTGTATTATGTATGACTCCTAAGTCTGGTATCCTTTTGACTTTGGTTTTGTTAGGGCTCCTTGATGCCACACGTGATCAAATATTGCCTTGATGTCAAGGACAGTCAGTCAAGTAATGCTCTTCTGTCCATGTTTGGACTAAGGCTGTAATGAGGTCAGCAGTTGAGTGGCCCTAACAGAACCTAGACTGAGTCAGTGAACAGCTTATTGCTGAGTAAGTACCACTTGATAACACAGTCACAGCACAGCCACTGCGCTGATAGTCAAGAGTAGACTGATGGGGCAATAATTCGCCAGGTTGGAAGTATCCTGTTGTTTTTGTGGACAGGTCATACTGGGCAATTTTCCACATTGTCTGGTAAATGCAATGTTGTAGCTATACAATAGTTCAGCTAGGGGAGCAGCTATTTTAGGAACACAAGTCTTCAGTGCTATTGCAATATTGTTGTCAGTTTAAAAAGTTGGTTCATTTCTTAAATAGGTGTACATTAACACTGCAATGAAGTTACTGTGAAAATCCCCTAGTCGCCACATTCTGGTGGCTGTTCAGGTATGCTGAGGGAGAATTTAGCATGGCCAATGGACCTAAACCTGCACATCTTTGGACTGTGGGAGGAAATCAAAACACTTGGAGGAAAGCATGTAGACATGGAGAATGCTCAAACTACACGCAGACTTTGACTCAAGCCAGGAATCGAACCCGCGTATCTGGCGCTATGAGGCAGCAATGTTAACCACTGCCACCATGGGCCTATAGCCTTGCAACATCTAGTTGAGGGCAGTAATTGAAATTTTATGAAGACAACGGCTGAGTGCTTGCAGCAACTGATGCATTCTAATTGTGGAAGGAGAATAGAGAGGATTAAAATTTCAATATATGAGCTATTAATACTTCTCTAATTAACACTATTTCCAGCACTTCTACATACAAAGGGTGGTACTCTCTTCAACAAATGGCATTTGATGTTCAATCACTTACTTTCTTTAAATCTGAGATGGATAATTTTTCGTTGAGCAAAGATATTACGAAATTATGGCCTGGAGCAGGTATTCGGAATTAGGCTACAGATCAGCTATGATCTCATTAAATGGTGAAAGAGGCTCAAGGGGCTGAATGGCCTACTCCTGTTCCAGTGTTTACTGCTTTCTCCTTAATTGAATCAGTAGCCAGATTTTCAAAATTTAATGTTAACTTTCAGTTCTGGTAAACCTGAGATTTTCTGGCAGCCTTAATTTTTAGACTTTTAATAAATATCTTGGCTTAAATTCCAATAGTACTTTTATAGAGCAAATGAATCACAATATACCATAGAAATAATTTGCTTTATTTGGTATTATCAGTAAGATTTCCAAATATTCACAAGTGCTCCTACTCACTAGAGTAGCTATTAAAGAACAAAGAAAATCACAGCACAGAAACAGACCCTTCGGACTGCCAGGCCTGCACTGACCATGCTGCCATCAGTGTATAGCAGCAAAGTATATGTGATCATTTTCACCTGCCTTTCACCCTTCCATGTTGACAAATGCTCCCCTTCTCTAACTGAATTGAATACAATCTAAGATCACTTAATTTTTAAGGTTGCACCCTGTGGATTAAACCAGTTGTTAATTAACTTATTGCTGCCTTTTGTTTCAGTGAATTTGGACAATTAGCAGTTGATTTACTGGATCAGTCCTTTAGACAAGATGAAACTATGGCCATGAAGTTGCTGACTTACGAACTGAAGAACTGGAGCAACTCGACCTGCCTCAAGTTGGCTGTTCACTCGCGACTTCGTCCATTTGTAGCGCACACTTGTACCCAAATGCTGCTGTCAGACATGTGGATGGGAAGACTGAATATGAGAAAAAATTCATGGTACAAGGTAACTACCACGAGAGGAATGAGAGTGACAAAATGGATAAGTCATAAGAAATCTGGCAACAGCTGAATGGAATGAAACAGAAAATACTGGAAATGCCCAACAGGTGTGACAGCATATGTGAAGAGATCAATTTTGATAAAAGGTCATAGGCTTGAAATGTTAGCTCTTTCTCTGTCCTGTATGTTGCCAGACCTGCTGACTATTTCCAGCGCTTTGAGATTTTTCAGCTTCTTTGGTATTTTGCTTTTGGATCCATGTGCTTTATCAGCACTGGAAAAAGTTAGAAATTGAATAGATTTTGAACAAGTGAACGCGGTTTCATTGGAAAGAAAAGGAGGAAGGTTATGATCTAGAATTATTGAATTTGTTGAGTCCAGAATCTGTACTTTACCCAGTTAGTTGGAAGATATGATGCTGTTCCTAATGTTTGTGAGCACTGTAATAGAGGTCAGGAGCAGAGCAGCTAGAGAATTATAGTGACTGGTAACTGGAAGTTTGGAGTCACGCTTGTGGACTGGGTGGAAGTATTCCACAAAATAATTTCCAGTCTGCAATTAGAGATAATCACATCAGCAACAAATATATAAACTAAATTGAAATTACATATTACATTACCGTTTACCAGCAAGGAGTGTTTGGGACCTTGGATGATGGACTGGAAGGAGGTAACAAGGTCAGGTGGTACATTTTCTCGCTTGCGTGGTGAGGCATCATAGGAAAGGGAGGGAGATGGTTGGATGTGACTGAGGAGTGACCAGAGTTTTGCAGGTGGAATGGTCCTATCAAAATGCTGAAACAAGAAAGTGTGGTACCAAGACACTTCGAGCTGCCAGAAATGGAGAAGGATATTATGTTAAATAAGAAGACTGGTGAGGTGGAAAATGGGGATATAAGGAGCTCTATCACGGTTCCAGGCCAATGAACAGAAGTAGTCAGAGCAGAAATGTGTGGAATAGACACAGCCCAATCGACCATGAGAGAAGGAATCCTCAGTTGAAGAAAAGGAAAATGTATCAGATACCTGGTATGAAAGGTTGCATTGTCAGAACAGATGTGACAGAGGAACTGGGGTAGAATCCTTACAGGAAACAGAATGCAGAGGTAGCAATGGAGTTAATGGGCTTGTAACAAATGTTGAGCCATAGAACATAACATAAAATATAAAAGGATAAGAACTAGGAGCAGGAGAAGACCACCTGGCCCCTCAATTTTGCTCTGCTATTCATGGCTGATTATTTTGTGGACTCAGCTCCATTTACCCATCCCTTTACCATGAGTCTTAATTCCTTTTACTGTTCAAAAATCTATCTTTGCTTTAAAAACATACAACAAGGTAGCCTCAACTACTTCACTGGTTAGGGGATTCAGTAGATTTACAGCTGTTTGGGTGAAGATGTTCATACTTGACTCAGTCCCAAGTCTGCTCTCCCTTACTTTGAGGCCATGCTCCCTCATTCTAGTTTCACCCACTAGTGGAAACAACCTCCCTGCTTCTATCTTATTTATTCCCCTCATAATTTATCATCTTTCTGTAAGATTCTCTGTCATCCTTCTGAATTCTGTTGAGTATAGGCTCAGTCTCTCATAAACCAACCCTCTCAATTCCAGAATCAACCTAGTGAATCTCCTCAGCGCCCTCTCCAGTGCCAGTATATCCTTTCTGAAGTAAGAAGATCAAAACTATACACAGTATTCCAGGTGTGGATTCATCAGCATCTTCTAAAACCTTGCTGTCTTTAAACTCCATCCCTCTAGCAACAAAGGACAGAATTCCATTTGTTTTCTTAATTATCTGCTGCATCTGCAAACCTACCTTTTGTGATTCTTGCACAAGGATACCCAGGTCCCTCTGCACAACAGCATGGTGCAAATTTTTACGGTTTAAATAAAAATCTATTTTGCGTTTTTCCTACCAAAATGAATGACCTCACATTGTATTCTACCTTCCAGACCCTTGCCCAATCACTTAGACTATCTATATCCTTTTGCATACTTTCAGTGTTCTCTGCACACTCTGCTCTGTCACTCATTTTTTGTCATCTGCGAACTTGGACATATTATACTTGGTACCCAACTCCAAATCACACAATGTCATATGTAACAGAAGAGATCCTTTGGCCCATGAAGACTAATGTTACACAAAGTCCAAACTAATCTCACTTTCCAGCACTTGGTCCACAACCTTGAATGTTATACATTCCAAGTGTTCACCCAAATACCTTTTAAGAGTTTTAATGCCTGTACTACCCTCTCAGGCCATGCATTCCAGGCTCCACCAAGGCGAACAGCCACTTCCTATCTACTCTGTCCATACACCTCATAATCTTATACATCACAATCATGCCCCCCTTGGCCTCTGTTCTAAAGAACACAATCCAAGCCTTTCCAGTCTCCTGTACCTTGAATCCTTCATCCCAGACAACATCCTGGTGAATCTCCTCTGCATTCTTTTTCTTCCAATAGTGAGTTGATCAGAGTGGCACACAGTACGCCAACTGTGGCCTAACCAAAGTTTTGTATAGTTACAACATAACTTCCCTGATCTTATAATCTATGACACGACCAATTAAAAGCAAGTCTCCCATATGCCTTTTTAACTATCCTATTGGTTCATAATCTCTCCCCAGAAATGGAGGCAGAAGTCAAGGAGGGAAGGCTGTGGGAATGGGCCAGGGGAAGGCAAGAGAAAGACATTGGAAGCAAAGTGAAATGACATTTTTCTGTTTGTGAGAACAGTGGCAGCACCGACACAATCATTAGTGCTGAGATGGAGATGCCAGCAGTGGACAGGGATGAGAGGAAGGGGATCTGAGTCAGAGGCAGAGCTAAGGATGTTCCATATGTCCCATAAAAAAGCAAACACAGCTTAGACCCATGCAGGTACCTGTAGCACCTTTTATTTGGAGGGAAGGAGTGCAGGTGAAGGAGAGATTATTTTGTTTAAAAACTAGTTCAAGCAGGAGGAGGAAAGTGCTGGTACACAGGGACTGGTTAGGTCTCTCATTCAAAGAAGTAGTATCCATCCTGATGGGGAATAGTGATGGAGAGGGATTGAATGGTGAAAAGGAGATAGTTACAGCCAGGAATCTGGAAACTGCTGAAATTTTGAACTGTTGAAGCTGAATGGCATTTTTGTATCAAGTTCAATTCACATCAGGACTGAAACTGAAACCGGTTCCTGAAAATGGTTTGAAGGATTCAAACATGTTGAAATCTGTTCATTGATGGGTTTATTTTTTGGACAGGTTATTCTTAGTATTCTATTCCCACCTGCAATTCTCATGCTGGAATTTAAAACCAAGGCTGAAATGTCCCATATTCCTCAAACGGAAGATGCCCATCAGATGAACATGGAAGACAGTGAACACAACTTTCAGAGCCCAACGGATCAAATATCAATGGTAAGAATCCAAGAGAATAGACCATAATTGATGATGCAATAGATTGAGCTGTTTTATTACTGCAGTGATAGGTTTTCTTCTTAAAACTTCTCGGCTGTCTGAGCACCCATTGTCCAGCTATGGGTTAAAGCTCCACAACAGTTTAGCAATGGTAAAATCATTCTGTTCACATTTCAGTATTTGTCATTGCTGCAAGTACCATTCTAAATGAGAATATTAATTTGGCAAACGTTGCAACCCATGAACGGTTGGTTGAAAGGGTCCCTGGGAGCAATAATAAATAAAAGTACAAATTCCTGAAGATATTCAGTAGGTCCAGCTGCATTTCTAGAGAGAAAAAAATTAAAATTTAGGTGCACAGTCTTTCATTAGAATTCCTTCTTTGGTGCAATGTTCATTTCGGGGAACACATTTTGGAAATGGGAAGAAATCATAAAACCATCAAGTTGTCAGAACTTCATGGAGAATAATGAAGTGATTGATATTTGGTGTTGCAAGTAGTCTCCTTGGAATCTCTTTCTCCTTTAATCAGATTTAAACACTTTCTTTGCTTGACTTCCACATTTTAAATTTCTTTCCGACAGTGACAATGCCTTAGAACTGCTCAATTTACTGATATAAGAGTTATTATTTCTGGAGGTGAATCCTGAAGTGTCTGTTCTGACGAGATTAATACCGGCTATGCATGCAGTATTTTCCTGTGCAGCCAATTATCATAAATAGCATGGTATTGATGCCACATGCCCACTATTCTGACCCCCTAACTCCTGCAAGTTTCATCCTTCTGCCAAACGTTACATACAAAGTCCAACTTCTTTTCACTGTAGTCTTGGTACAGTGTTGTATGTTATGGTTTCCATGGGCTCTGCATTGCAACTTTCTTGCTCTTTCTGCTACTATGCGTTGATCAACTCACACTGTTCAGTACTGGCCATTCTGTTCTCTGAGTGGCGACAATACCTTATGTAATAGGTCATTATATCTATAATTCTAAGTTGTATTGGCAGGATAATGTTCTGGGTATGTTTGGTAAACTCTGTACAATTATGAATATGCAGTTAGATTTGTTTTTCTATAAATATCAGAATTGACTTGGAAAGCCCATTCTCATTGGCCTGTTATTGCTGGGACTAATCTTAAAACCTTTTTTAAACAAGGGCGTAACACTTGCAATTTTCCAATCCTCTGGCGCTTCCTGAGTCTAGATAGACTGGAAGATTATGGCCAGCACCCCCGCAATTTCCAGTCTCATTTCCTTGTATCTCATCCAGTCCTGGTGTCTTGTTAACTTTCATTAACGACAGTCCATCAGACACTTCCTTCTTATCAATTTTAAACTTTCCAAGGCAGAATTTCCTAAGCTATTACCATGGCCTGGGAAACATCTACCTCCTTGATAAAGACAGTTGCAAAATATTTATTTAATATCCTAGTCATGTGCCAGCATCCATGTGTAAATCCTTTTTAAGTCCCTAGTTGACTGCTGCCTTCCTCCTACCGCCCTTTTACTATTCATGAGTCTATGGAAGAATTTCTTTTCTCAATGGTATTTCACTTTGCCTGTCATTTAAAACTAAATCTTACAGCATTTGGCTTATTACTATGAAAAGCAGATTAGAAGTACCCCCAGCTGGGTTTTAGAATGTTGAAGTCAAAAGTGACGTCATCTTTTACCCTTTACAGTGAATGAGCAGAGTAAACTTGCATCAGTAGCAGATAGGGGGATGTTAACTGCTCTTCCCCAAGGAAACCTGCTCAGATATATAGCAGAAACCTGTGCAGCATTGATCTTCTAGTTGCACACAATTGCAAGAAAATGTAGGTAGATTTCTATCAACACACATTAATATGTTTATGCTTTGCTGCAAAGGAATGAGTGAAAGGAGTGGGAGTTAATAATGTATTTAATGTCTGTTTGTGATTTGGGGTCTGCTCAATGGCCAAATTGGAAGATTTTAAATAACAACTGTGCAATTGTGTCTAGAGTTCTGTGAAACTCGCTTGGAGCCTTGTGTGTTTAATCACTGACTATACTTAAACAAATACAAGAAACTTGTTTTCTTAAAAATCTGAAACAGTCCCACTTTAAGCATGTCATTCAAAATGAAATGTCCTTGACAGCACTGAGTAGTGCAAAAAAACTGATTTAAAATGTAGGAAATGAAAAAATCCAAAGTGCAAGAACTATAGAACTAAAATCTATTCAAAAAAAGTTCTTGCTCTTCCACTTATCTTTTCCTAATGCTTTTCATATCTGTTAAGATTTAAGCTTTAGGCCATGTTCTCCAAATACTTGATCAGGGCAGATGGTGGCACAGTGGTTAGCACTGCTGCCTCACAGTGCCAGGGGCCCATATGCTCTGGTTTCCTCCCACAATTCAAAGATGTGCAAGTTAGGTTGATTAGCCATGCTAAATTTCCCCTTAATGTCAGGGGGATTAAAAGAGTAAATATGTAGGTTATGGGAAAAGGATCTCGATGAGATTGTTGATGCAGGTTCAATGAACTGAAAGACCACCTTCTGCACTGTAGATTCTATGATTCTATTCTATAACTAGTATAAGAATATAATAATTTTTGAATTATTTTCTCCCTGGTATTGTACAGGAGGTCTTCAAAGAAGAAGGGCTCTGTGACCATGAGGTTAAAAATGAAGATACAACTCTGGCTAAACCAAGGAGGTTGCCTCTCACTAGAAAATTCTACTCTTTCTACCATGCACCCATTGCAAAGTTTTGGTTTAACACAGTAAGTGGGTGAAGTGAAACAAAACATATATGCCTCTGCTGTTTTTAGCATTATTTATTGAAGAAATTAAGTTAAATTTATTTCAAAGACTTTCTTTTAATCTGAAAATGATGGTCTTGTTGTATAGACACAGTTATTTTGAGTTTGAGAAGTTGTACCAGCTAGGTTTTGGGATCTAAGGCTAGTATGTGAAAGAAGTAACTGTTTGAATAAAATAGCTTTGAAAGAATAGATGGTTACAAAAAGTATTTGGGCTGTGAGTTAGAAATGTTTCATCATCTTTGAATCTTGGTATGAATCCAGACTTGACAAACAAGAAAGTCATTTCCACCAGTTGCATTAGTCCTGTACTAAATTATTCTGAGTGACCAACTCTCTGTCCAAAATTTTGAATTTAGAGTACAAAGCTGTTTAGAATTTTATGATGTGAGGATGCTGACATTGAACTGCGGTGGGCACAGAAAGACGTCTCACAACAACAGGTTAAAGTCCAACACGTTTATTTGATAACATGAGCTTTTGAAGCATTGCTGCTTGATGCACTCACCTGATGAAGGAGCAACGCTTCGCAAGCTCGTGATACCAAACAAATCTGTTGTACTTTACCCTGGTGTGGTGATACTTCTTACAGAGTTTTGAGACAACTTTGGAGCTTGTTAAGACATGCTTGAAGATTGTTGATTCATGAAATAGAAAAAGACTGACACATAAGTGGAATGGATAAATTGCAATATGACACAAATAACAAAAAGAAAAAAGTCACCACTTCCATTGGGAAAAGTATATTGCTGATGGAACCTGCAACAACAGGTATCACTAAAGATAATCCCATATTTTATATATGAAGGCAAACTACTATGGATACAGGAAATCTGGAATATAAACAGAACATGCTGAGAAACACAGCTGGTCTGTTCCATCTGTGGAAAGAAACTTTTTTTTTGTTGCAATTCTCGGTTTTGGTGTCAGACTTTTTTAGTTTCAGATTTCCTTCCCTAAATATAATTAGCCTCTGACAGGGTAGGTTGATTTTCCATAACTTGTGAAGTTTTCTATGCTCCAGTAGAACTGATTGTTTTCAGCCGGGATTTGGCGTGTGTGCGCATCAGGACTTCCACAGTCCCAATGCCCATCCCCAATATACACCCTTTCCCAATGCTTCACATATCAAAAGCTTTGGGCTCCTAATTCCCACCTATGTAAACTTCCTGAAGTAGTGATGTGACTAGGCAGCAGATAATGGCTACTTTATCTTGTGGCATGTGGTTGTAATCAAACATCATTTATTAGTTACATTTCATGAAGGATTGCTCATTGTTGAAATTGTACAAGACATTGCTAAGGCCATACTTGGAATACTGTGTACAGTTTTGGTCACCCTGTTATAGAAAGGATATTACTAAACTAGAAAGAGGGCAGAAGAGATTTACTAGGATGCTACCGGGACTTGAAAGTTTGTGTTATAAAGGCTGGATAGACTGGGACTTTTTTCTCTGGAGCGTAGAAGGCTGAGGTGATCTTATAGAGGTCTATAAAATAATGAGAGGCACAGATCAGCTAGATAGTCAATATCTTTTCCCAAAGATATGGGAGTGTAAAACTAGAGGGCAAGGTTTAAGGTGAGAGGGCACAGATAAAAAGGGTCTAGAGAAGCAGTTTTTTTCTCTGAGGGTAGTGAATGTCTGGAACAAGTTGCCAGAGGTAGTAGTAGAAGCGGTTACAATTTTGTCTTTTTAAAAAGCGTTTAGCCAGTTACATGAGTACGATAGGTATAGAGGGATATGGGCCAAATACAGCAATTGGGATTAGTTTAGGGGTTTTTTAAAAAAAAAGGGTAGCATGAACAAGTTGGGCCAAAGGGCCTGTTTCCATGCTGTAAACTTCTATGATTCTATTCATAATTTTTCATTGACACTATTGAGGATCAAAATACTCGCAACAGAATCATTGCATTCTCCTCTTTAGTAATAGAAAGTTACACCCAATGTATTATAAAGAAAGAGTAAAAGACTTTGCAGGAAGTGGAATAAAATGAAAATAGATTAAAATGGCACTGATTAAAGTTAATGAATACAACGTCAGTAATGCTGCAGCTGAAGCATGAAGTGCTAGTTTGAAGAAGCTGCTACTATTCAAAACATCTAAATTATTAACTTCTCATTTTTTTTCAGATGGCCTATTTGGGATTTCTCATGCTATACACCTATGTTGTTCTGGTGCAGATGAGCGATTTACCCTCAGTGCAAGAATGGATTGTGATTTCCTTCATTTTCACTTTGGCCATAGAGAAAGTTAGAGAGGTGGGAATTGTTTATTTTTAATAATTTTCCACAGTTTGATATTTTGTACAATCCACAAAATGTCCTGTGCCAGTTTTGCTAAGTTGTTTGGTAAAGGAGATTATTTGTCTGCAGGGTCCTCCCAATAATTCCCTGAAGCTTGCTGATCACTCAGTTGGGCTGAACGAGATCAGTCACACCTTTGTGCTCTTTTCAGCCCAGAGCTGTAGTTCCTGCTCAACGTTACTAATATTATATTTATATTATACTTATTTCACATAATATTCCCTCTATTTCTGCCCCAATTTCCTCTACTTAATAATCACTGCTCCTTCCTACAAAGTATCCAAACGTGAGAAGTGCTGTATTTGATCATTTCAAACTGCAGGAATTATCATGTCATTTGTATTTGGTAGAAGCCTTTGGCTCTGTTAGACTTGCAAGGTTTTTTTGGTTTGTCAATGGGAATGACACAATTTTCTTTATTCTGGTTTTGTACCTAGATCTTCATGTCAGAAGCTGGAAAGATAAATCAGAAGATCAAAGTTTACTTCAGTGATTATTTCAACATCACTGACACGCTTGCAATTGTTTTGTTTTTTGTTGGTTTTGGACTAAGATTTGGCACTGACCAAGTGATGAATGCTGGGAGGATAATGTATTGTCTGAATATTATATTTTGGTATGTGCGACTTTTGGATTTCCTGGCAGTCAATCAGCATGCAGGGCCCTATGTCACAATGATAGGCAAAATGGTAAGTGAATCACTTGGAACCTTTCACAATTTCTTTTTGTGTTTGAAACTTCCAAACCTGAAATGCAGGAGCTCTGTCATGATCAATCCCTACAATCCAAGGGAGATGTTCATAATAAATGACATTGAATTTTGATAGAATTGTCTTATTTCTTTAGTAATGACAGTATTATGTGGACATTTTTTTGCTGTAAGATATCACTAGTTTGGTTCATGTTATATTGGAGCACATGGTATCTCTCTGGGTTTTTTCAGTGCAATGACATGAGCTACCTTACTTTCAACCCCGATATTTTGGAAAGTTTGAATTTTGTTTTGCCTCTTGAATTATAGGTGGCAAACATGTTTTACATTGTGGTCATTATGGCAGTGGTTTTATTGAGCTTTGGTGTTCCAAGGAAAGCAATTCTTTACCCTCAAGAGCCTGCATCCTGGGAACTAGCAAAAGATATAGTCTTTCAGCCGTACTGGATGATCTATGGTGAAGTATACGCATATGAAATTGATCGTAAGTAATATTTTGAAATGTTTAAATATTTGGACACATTTATTCTTGACTCCATGTTCTTCACTTTGGTTTCATGTGTTAGAAACCGTGTGTTACAATCCGTAAAGTACAGAAGGATACCCATTAAGCCCGCTCTGCTAGTCCCCCGACGCTTGGGAGCAATTTAGCATGGCCAGTTCACCTAATCTGCACATCTTTGGAGCATGGGAGGAAACTCAAGCACCTGGAGGAAATCCATACAGATATGGGCAGAATGTGCAACCTCCCCACAGACAGTGATCTGAGGTTGGGTCCCTGGCACTGGAAGGCAGCAGTGGTAATCACTGTGCTGCCATGTTTAGCAAGCATCTGAAAATATCTTGATGATGCATTCAGTTAATGCTAAATATGATGCAAAGAGATATGATATGGATGGCATCACAGAGATGTGGCTCCAAGGTAGCAGGGATGAGAAATAAACATTAAAGGCTATTCAGTGTTTAGGAAGGACAGATGAAAAGGAAAAGATGGTAAAGTTGCATTGTTGATTAATGATGACATTGAAACAATATTGAGGAAAGATAAATGACCTAGATGAGGGGGTAGAAGGATCGGTTAGTAAATTTGCGAATGACACTAAAGTCGGAGGTGTTGTAGACACTGCAGATAGATGTTACAGTTTGCAGAGGGACATAGACAAGCTGCAGAGCTGGGCTGAGAGATGGCAAATGGAGCTCAATGCGGAAGAGTGTGAGGTGATTCACTTTGGAAGGAGTAACAGGATTACAGAGTATTGGGCTAATGGAAAAACTCTTAGTAGTGTGGATGAGCAGAGAGATCCTGGTGTACATGTGCATAGATCCCTGAAAACTGGCATCCAGGTTGATAGGTTGTTAAGCAGGTGTACAGTGTGTTAGTTTTTAGAGGGGTTGCGTTCTGGAGTCGTGAGATCATGTTGCAGCTATAAAACCTCTGGTGCAGCCGCACTTGGAGTATCGCGTACAGTTCTGGTTGCCGCATTATATGAAAAATATGGAAGCATTGGAAAGGATGCAGAGGAGATTTACCAGGATGTTGCCTGGTATGGTGCAAAGGTCTTGTGAGGAAAGGGACTTGAGGTTGTTTTCATTAGAGAGAAGGTTAAACGGTGACTTAATACAAAATGATCAGAGGATTAGATAAGATGGACAGTGAGAACCTTTTTCCTTGGATGGTGGTGGCTAACATGAGGGGACGTAGCTTTAAATTGAGGGTGATAAGTATAGGACAGATGTCAGAAGTGGGCTCTTTACTCAGAGGGTAGTAAGAATGTGGAATGCCCTGACTGCAGCAGTAGTGGATTTGCTAACTTTAAGGCATTCAAATGGTATTGGATAGACACATGGATAATATTGGAATAGTTTATGTGAGAGGGTCATTAGATTGTTGTGCCAACCAGTGGAACCATCGAGAGCTGAAGGGCTTGTACTGCGCTTATAATGTTCTATTTTCTAGATGTAAGCACAGACGATGTGGAATCTGTACAGGTCAGGTTAAGAAACAAGGGGCAAAAAACATTGGGGGGGGGGGATGATATACAGACCACCAAACCGTAATGATAATGTTGGGAAAAGCATTAGACATGAAATGAGAGATGCATGAGTTAAAGGATCACCTGTGATTTATGAGCGACTTTAATCTGCATATAGATTGGGAGAGTGAAATTAGTCACAATACAATAGAGAGGAATTCCTCGAATACGTAGGGATGCTTTTCTGGGGCAATATATTGAAGAACTAACAAGGGAGCAGGCCATCTTGGACTGGGTGTTGTGCAATGAGAGAGGATTAGTTGGAAATCTAGTTGTGAGAGAACCCTTGGGAATGAGTGACTGTAATATGATAAAATTCTTTATCAAAATGGATAATGTTGCAGTTGATTCTAAGACCAGAGTCCTCAGTCTCAGTAAAGGGAACTATGATGGTATGAGGCATGAATTGGCTGTGACGGACTGGAAAACATTACTGAAAGGAAAGACAGTGGACAGGCAATGGCAGGCATTTAAAGAACAAATAGGTGAACTGCAGAAGCTGCTTATTCCTGTTTGGTGCAAAAGTAGTAAGGGAATTGTGGCCAAACCATGGCTTACAAAGGAAATTAGAGATAGTATCTGATTCAAGGAAGAAGCATACAAATTGGCAAGAAAAAGCAATAGGCCTGAGGATTGGCAACAGTTTTTAAGATTCAGAAAAGGAGGACCAAAGGATTAATTCAAAAGGGAAAAATAGAGTATGGAAGTAAGCTAGCAAGGAACATAAAACTGCCTGCAAAAGTTTCCATAGATATGTAAAGACTAAAAGATTGACAAAAACAAATGTAAGCCTCCTCTTACAGGCAGAAACGAAAGAATTCATAACGGGGCATAAAGAAATGGCCGAGGAATTGAATTGTACTTTGCTTCAGTTTTCACAAATGAAGACATGAATAATGTGAAGGAAGTGCTAAGAGAAATGTGTTTTAGTGAGGAGCCGAAGGAAACCAGCATTAGCAGACAAATGATTTTGCAGAAATTGATAGGATTGAAGCTGGATGAATCTCCAGATCTGAAAATCTCTATCCCAGAGTACTTAAGGATGTGGCCCTGGAAATAATAGATGTATTGGTGGTTATTTCCCAATATTCTTTGGACACTCGAGTAGTTCCTGCAGATTGGAGGATAGTTAATATAAGTCCACTATTCAAAAAGGGAGGTAGAGAGAAAACAGGCAACTATAGACCAGTGAGCCTAACGTTGTTACTGGGGAAGTTGTTAGAGTCTATCATCAAAGATTTATAACTTGGCATTTAGAAGGCAGTGGTATAATCAGACATACAAAGTCAGCATGGAGAGAAATCAGGAGGGCAAAAAGGGGACACAAAATTGTTTTGGCAGATAAGGCAAAGAAGAATCCAAAAAGCTTCTACAAATACATAAAGTGCAAGGGAGAGGGTAGGGCCTTTTAAGGATCAACAAGGTCATCTATGTGCAGATCCACAAGAGATGGATGAGATCCTAAAGGAATATTTCTCATCAGTATTTACTGTTGAGAAAAGCATGGATGTTAGGGAACTTGGGGAAATAAATAGTGATGTCTTGAGGAGTGTACATGTTATGGAGAAGGAGGTGCTGGAGGTCTTAAAGTGCATCAGCATAGATAAATCACAGGACCTGATGAAGTATATCTCAGAATGTTGTGGGAGGCTAGGGAGGAAATTGTGGGTCCTTGTAGCTGAGATATTTGAATCATCAATAATGACGAGTGAGATGCCTGAAGATTGGAGAGCGGCAAATGTTATGCCTTTGCTTATAAAGGCTGCAGGGAAAAGCCTGAGAGCTACAGGACAGCGAGCCTCACGTTTATGGTGGGTAAATTGTTGGAAGGTATTTTGAGAGACAAGATCTACAGGCATTTAGAGATGCAAGGACTGATTAGAGACAGCATGGTTTTGTGAGTGGAAAATCATGTCTCACAAATTTAATTAGTGTTTTGAATGAGAGCATTAGATTTCAAGGAGCTGTGGCAAAAGTAGAAACTTTTCTCACAACCTTGGGCACTGATCCATGAAATTTCTTGCATTAAAACAAGTTTGTTTCATTGTTAAATGCATGATATCCAATGATTTGTCAAGTTTTCAGATTAATAAAATGTGCACACAGAAAATGGTTGAACCTTTTTTTGTAATATTCAAATAAGATAGATATATAGTAAGTGTAATAAATCACATAATGCTCTGTTGGCTGTCACTGAACATGTAACCACATATCCAGCTGACTTAAGAACTTCATCAGTTCTCGGGGCCAAGTGTCTCAGTGTAGGTATTTGCTTTCTGACAAGTCTAAGCTGATGTTAACAGCCAGTCGCAAATAATAAAGTAGATTGACTGTGGATGACCATCTCCATTCAGCGGAAATCCTGAATTGATGGTAGTCGTGGAATTAATGGGATGTACTTCAAGTCCATCACGAGTCTTCCACCAAAGATTTATTATGCAGTTTAGAGAGTCCCTTGAGTGCTGGCTTATACTCAAGTTAATTACTTTATCAACTGAAGTTGTCATTTATTACATTAGGGGTAACACAGTAGCTCAGTGGTTAGCATTGTTGCCTCACAGTTCCAGGAACCCGGATTTGATTCCAGGCTTGGGTTACTATGTGGCATTTGCATGTTCTCCCTGCGTCTACGTGGATTTCTTCCAGGTGCTCTGGTTTCCTCCTACAGTCCAAAGATGTGCAGGTTAGGTATATTGCCCATTGTACATTATCCCTTGGTGTCAGGGGGTCGAGGAGGGTAAATACATGGGGATAGGGCTGGGTGGGATTACTGTAGATGCAGATTCAATGGGCTGAATGGTCTCCTGCACTGTAAGGTTTCTATAATTTCTATGAATGAAGTTAATAAGCTAAATTCCTGTAATTTTCTTTTGAAAGCATGGCCCCATGTGTAAACTGTTTGCCTTTACCAGGAGGGCTTTACTGATAGAAAGCACTAGTTAAACCTCCTAGAAATCCGAATTATAGGCACTTTAATAGATCATTCTCTTTCTTTCCACATAGCCTGTGCCAATAACACTGAAGATGGTGCAAAGCAGCGTTGTGTCATTGGATCATGGATAACGCCATTTTTACAAGCAGTCTACCTCTTTGTACAGTATATCCTCATGGTGAATCTTCTCATTGCATTTTTCAAGTGAGTACATTCTTGCTTCCATCTATGTAATAAAAACCTGTGAGCACATTTCAATTATTTTTTTCCACGATGAATTTGAATATCCACTCTTCCTAGCTTCCATTATGTTGTCAATGTGTCACACTGTCATAGTTACTCCCTCCTCCCAGGAGAATCACTACAACCAAAGTATAGCACAAGGATTGAGAATCTTTGAAATTCTATATCCCAGAGAACCGCTGATGCTCAGTCATGAAGAGAATATTTAAGACAGAGGTTGATAGATTTTAGTGTACTAAAGGATTTGGGGTTAGTTTGATCAGATGGATTTGAGGTAGAAGATCTTGTTGAATAGCTGAGCCCTCAAAGAGCCAACGAACTTACTCAGCTGCTATTTGTGTGTTCTGGCCTGCCATTGTAGTTGCATATCAGCTGCCACAGTTCCTCTCTCTTTGATACCCTTTGTAGATTCCTTCATTATCCCACCTCTTCTCCTTTAGAACCTACTCAACACTCCCCTCTTTGAATGAAGCTTCTGTTCACCTCCTTTTCTTCAGTGTCCGTTTAAAATGCTTTGGGTACTACATGAAAGAATCTTGATGTGCTATATGCTTTGTAACCTCATTTCACTTTTACATTACGTTTTTAAAATGCAGAGAACCGATAGCTCGAGTTGAAACGAATGGTAAAGCTATAAATGAGAGCTTTGATGGAGATGATTAAAAACCTGGTTAAACTGATGAGTTTAAGATTTTTGAGAGTAAGGTGGTGGAATTTTGGATGGCGGGAGCCAAGCATGGGTTTTCTCTGGGTGCTCTGGTTTCTTCTCACGGTTCCAAAGACATGTAAGTTAGGTGAATTGGCCATACTAAATTCTACCTCGGTGTATCCAAACATGTACCAAAGTGTGGCGACTAAGGGATTTTCACAATAACTTCATTGCAGTGTTAATGTAAGTTGTACTTGATCAATAAACTTAAGTTGTTTAAATAGTCATTATTAATATCTAAAATTACTGTAAATTTTGGAAATAATTTTCTTCCTGTCTTTCAGCAATGTGTATTTCCAAGTGAAGGCCATTTCAAACATTGTATGGAAATATCAACGGTACCACTTTATCATGGCATATCATGAAAAACCAGTTCTCCCTCCACCCCTCATCATCCTCAGCCACTTAGCTTTATTGATCTCACGCATTTGTCGACAAGGAAGGAAACATGATCGAGGTCAAGGAGGGCCAAGTAAGGAAAACTTGCCAAATGTCTCCGGTGCACAGCAACCGAATGTATTTGTATTTTAAACTTCTTGCAGACGTCTACAATGGCAGCACGGTGGCACAGTGGTTAGCACTGTTGCCTTGCAGCACCAGGGACCTGGGTTCTGTGCAGAGCGTGCACGTTGTCCGCTTGTCTGCGCAGATTTCCTCAAGGTGCTCCATTTCATCTCATAGTTCAAAGTTGTGCAGGTTAAGTTTATTGGCCGTGCTCAATTGCCCCCTTAGCGTTAAGGAGATGAGTGGATAAATGCAGCAGGGTAGAATCTGGGTGTGATTGTTGTCAGTGCCGTGTTGATGAGCTAAATGGCCTCTTTCTGCACTGTAGGGATTCTATGATTCCATGATCTGGCATTGCGATATTACTGTTCTATTCAAGTAGCATTGAATTTTGAAAGTTTCTGATTTAATAAATCTACAACTCTTATAACCTATGTCTAAATTTGATGGAAATCCTTTAGATCTCATCTGCCTGTTTTGGTTCTTTCAGAATTGTTTGTAAGTGAGGATGATCAGAAAAAATTGCATGACTTTGAAGAGCAATGTGTAGAAAAGTACTTCCATGAGAAGGAGGATCGGTTTCATTCAGGGAGTGAGGAGAGAATTCGACTGACTTCAGAAAGGTAAAGCTTTTAATTTCATAACGTGGTGTAATATTGGGAAATCCAAGCCCTGGTTTTGATCCACATTAACAATGTGCATAATTATCAAACTCTTATCCAATATTTCCATGTACAGTGGATTATTTTGATGCAGGGTCTTGTGTTCATATCTGCCTTTCGTTCTCTGCACAGCATAGGCCGTAAAGAACAAGGAGATGGAAAGAGAAAATGCTGGAAAATCTCAGCAGGTCTGGCAGCATCTGTAAGAAGAGAAAAGAGCTGATGTTTCGAGGCCAGATGACACTTTGTCAAAGCTTTAACAAAAGGTGATCTGGACTCGAAATGTTAGCTCTTTTCTTTCCTTACGGATGCTGCCAGACCTGTTGAGATCTTCCAGCATTTTCATTTTTGGTTTCAGATTCAAGCACCTGCAGTAATTTGCTTTTAAGGAGAAAAAGATAAGGATTGGAGATGCTTTTGGCTGGGGTGCGATAAATTCCTGACTGTTCAAATTGTGTGGGGTCTTTTAATCATTGGAACTGCCAGAAGGCCCCAGTTTAAAAACAGCTTATCTGATAGTCAGAATCTCATAAATGGAGCATTGTTGAAAAGTTTATTTCTTAGTAACTATTTAAACTAAAATTGAATATAAATTTGATAACTTTTAACATAATCTTGATAGCAAATCTTCCCTACTAAGATCCACTGTACATGCCAATTTAGTGAAAAGTCTCTCAACCCCAGGTTAAAGATCAATAGATTTATTTGGAATCACGAGCTTTCGGAGTGCTGCTCCTTTATCAGGTGGATTTTAACCTGGTGTTGTGAGACTTCTTACTATGCCCACCCAGTCTAACACCGGCACCGCCACCTAAATGTAAACATAGAACAGTACAGCACAGTACAGGCTCTTCAGCCCTCGATGTTGTGCCGAGCTATGTCCAAACCCAAGATCGAGCTATCCCACTCCCTATATGTGTAATGAAACACCATAACTACTGCTGGCAGGAATTGTGATGTTTTTCATTAAGAAATTGGAGCATTTGTTCTGGTTGGTGCAGATCTTGATGTGAGCAAGAATGTTGGACATTGGAAGTTGGGCAGAGTACATTGTTGAATGGGTTGCAAAAAGACCCCTACGGTTTCCTTTCAACAGCTATCTTGGCACTAACCCCACTGTTCTTAGCAAGCGCAGTGTTGTCATGGAAACTGGCAAAAATGATTGAGGCCAGAGATTGAGAGCAGAAGAAAAAACAAAAGCATCAGGAAAATATTAATAAGGCAAAAAGACCAAAGGAGAATTGAACATGTAACCAGGAAACATTCCCTATCTTGAACAAAAATGCAGCTTGTTTTTCAGATTTAACAATTGCTGTTATATTTGGCAATAACTTCCGTGGAAGGCACCATAGTTCAGTGACTGCTTCATTAGATATGTGCGTTTATCTTCTAATATTTCAAATTTTGGGTTTATATAGTTGAGATGAATATGCCAACAAATGCTTCACAGCAAATTTTCTACTGAAGTATCTCCTATTTGAAATAAGTGCGCTTTCTCATTCCTTGTGCAGCTATTTCATAAAATCTGTAATCTTGTGATTATAAAAGTGAACTGAACCATTGCACTGAAATCAATATATTGATACATTTATAAAAAATATGCAAAAGTTGATATTTTTACAGCAAAATGTTAAAGTACAAAAGGAGGCCCTTCAGCCTGTTATGTCCATGTTAGTTCTCTGCACTGGCTATTTCTCTACTCCCACTCCCCCCTGCCTTTTCCCTGTAGCCTGACAATATTTTTCTGTTCAGATATTTATCTAATTTCAGTTTGAAAGCCACAATTAAATATGTTGCATTCTTGGGCAGTGCATTCCAAGAATGATTCCTGTGTTATGCTGTACTTGCTTCCTTACGGTTTGTGCGGCAGGGATAAAGTTGATAAAAGCAAAATACTGTGGATGCTGGAATCTGAAACAAAAATAAATTGTTGGAAAGCCTCAGCAGGTCTGACAGCATCTGTGGGGAAAGACTAGAGCCAACATTTCAAATCTAATGCTATTTCGTCAGAGCTAAGAACAAAGAGAATCAGCAGAGATTTATACTGCGAGGGTGGGGTGGACTGGGACAAAAGGAATGTAAGTGAAGATACAGCAGGCTGCAAAGGTACAATAGGTGTCCATTAGTAATCAGAATGTGAGAATGGCAGAAAGTTGAGTTTAATTGGTTAGATTTTCTGGATGTTATCTTTTTTTAACGTGTGAGGTAGTAATGAAAAGTAAAAGTTCTTAATTGAATTCAGATCTTCAAGTGCAAAAGCTCCAGTCAAACCATATTTGGACCATTCCGTACTTCAAACTGAGGAGCATAAGGAGGGACTCTTCTCCTGTCAAACGTTGGGAAAATGAAAGCCACAAATTCCTCTTTCAATGTCAGAATTTGAAGCCAGTAGAGTTAGAATACCCTGTTAAGCAACAAATTAAACTTTTGATACTATTCCTCTCCGTAAAGAACTGCTACTTATAACTTTGAAACAACACCCTTTACAATCTTTCCTAATCACAACCCATCTGCTGTTGAAACACTTCTCTGTGCTTTTGCCATCCCCAGCTTGTCTATTCTAGTACCCCTCCAGGCAAGGTTCCAGTGTTTAACTCTCCCTTGTCAATTTCAAATCATCTAACGCTCATCCCCATGTATACTACCAAGTCCTCTTTATTTATTGCTTCTGTCTTTGCTGATTGACTGGCTACACCAATGCCTCCCATTTGAAATTTCAACATTTGTGTTTAACCTTAATGGTCTCATCCGTTCTTATCTCCACACCTTCTCCAGCCCTTCCAATACAGTTCACCAAGAGTTTTCTCTTTTACTAACTCTGCCATTGTTTATAGCCCCTGTCTTTGCCCCAGTAGTGGATATACGTTCAGTCATTCAAGACCTAAGCTCAGGAATCTTCTGCAAAAACTTCTGCAACTCCTCTTCTAGGGCTTCTTTAACTGCTTGAACATCTTCTTGCTCACTGTGCACCCCAAACATCATCTCCCCTGGCATGATGTTCGTTTTTTGATTCAGCCTCAGGTTATTTTTATCTAATGTTAAAGCTGCTATAAATGTAAGTTGTATTTATGTTTGAAATTAGCAATATTATAAAAATATATTTAGTTCAATGTGAAGTAATTGAATTATATTTTCTCTTTTTAGAGTTGAAAATATGTCCATTCAATTAAAAGAAGTAGGTGACCGTGTAAATTATATAAAGCGCTCGTTACAAACATTGGATGGTCAAATTGGACATCTTCAGGATCTCTCTGCCCTCACAGTGGATACATTGAAAGCACTGACTGCTCAGAAAGCTTCAGAAGCCACAAAAATGCACAATGAAATTACTCGTGAACTAAGCATTTCAAGAAACCTTGGAGACAATCTTTCTGATGTCCCAATCAAAACTTCACTTAAAAAGAAGCACAGCATTGGAACTTATTTTGGCTCCTCTCTTTCTCAGAGAGGGATGGACACTGGTGATACTCTCTGTACTGATGGTTCTCTTCAAGCCTATGTTAACACTTCCCAAAGAGAGGTGTTATACAGGAAATTTGGTCAAGATTTTCTTCCAGGTTCCCAAATGAATGAACTGAATGTTGAAGAGGCTGGTTCCTCAGGCTGTGCCTTATTATTAAATGCAGCATCTCCCTCTGAACTTCGACAGAGAAGCCATATGGGGCTGGAAAAGACCCAATCTCTGACCAGTGATCAGAAACCAGGAAAGTCATTCCACAGCATTCCAAATCTCTCCTCCCCATCTGCCAAATTTTTTGTTAGTACCCCATCTCAGCCAAGTGGCACAAGCCAGATGGCGCTTGTACCAGATTCAGGCAACTCCGTTAAAACTGGCATAGATGCTGATGGCAGTTCTGTTGAATTTGGGGCCTTTGTTGGTAAGTATAGTGAAGTTGTTTGTGCTTTACCTGAAGAAATTTGCTGCTGTCCTTCTCATCCTGCTTGCAGCTTCTGTTGCCATGCTACCACCACAGCTTGCTTTGAGACTGAAGGATATTTCAACCATGCATTCATTGACACTGAGAGTAGCACAGACACTGACAACAGTCATGACCGAAGCATTGAATGTAATCTGAGCCCTTTGCACCACTTTGAGAACCAGTTTGAAAAGAGCGGACCTCTGCACACAGGAGACTTTGCTTCAGCCACCATGTCCAATAAAGAAACCCATGAACAGTACAGAAAAGGGCAAAGAAATTTGGACGATTACTTCATACAGGCTATCGAATTGCGAGGACAACATATTAATATTGGGAACTGTGCAGGACTGATGAATGACCTGTGGAACAAAACCCAGTTGAGAGGTTTGAGCTCCTGTACCACTGTAACTTTGCGGGACTTCTGCTGGTTGCAGGTGACTTCATGTTGGTGCATTGCTTGGGCCTCTCCGTGGTTTAATTTGCCCTTCACTGTCTCCTCTGTTTTGGTTGCCACAAAACGGCACGCTGCTGCATCGTGTTTCCGCAGCTTATTATAGAATATCTACTTGAATGTCTCAGATTTTACCTCAGACCAGTGCTTGGTTTCCCGCAATTTTATGTGTTTCTGTATTTTGCTCATTGTCTAGCTAGTTTCTCAAACCTGGATAGATCTATGTGCTGAGGGTGAATCTAGTTCAGTACCAGATTTGATGAAGTCACTGAAAACGTTTTGCCTTCAATTTGAAATTTTTGTGTTGAAGTTAAACATCCAAATTCATCACTTTAGTACTTAGCAATTTTTTTTTTACCAAATTCAGTGAAAAGAAATTGCAGAGATACCCAGTTCTTTATATGTTAGTCTGATTTATAATGGCTTTTTTAAAGAAGAATTTTACTGGCTTTAGCTTTGACATCTAAAGGGTGTCAATAAAGATTGCTAATCTGTGGAAGTTGCAGCCAAGCTCCACATAACTTTGATCTTGTTTATGTGGATGGGAACTCAAAACAATTCTTTAGTTAGTAAGGATTTATTGATTGGAACACAAATATTTAGACCATTACACATTTAGATCAACTCGTGTAAAATACAATCTTTCATCAAAATTATATTCTGCCATTTGTAGAATGAAGTTTATGACTCCAATGATATTGCAGTCTGTTGTGCCTATTATTGGGGAGATGGTGTGAGGTCAGATCAGAAACGTTTCAACATTGCATGTACTTTACTAACATGGTATGTCTTCAGTTTATTAACATCCATAAAATGAATTTTGTATTAATCTAAACTTTTGCCTACATTAGGCCACAAAGACAACTTGGAGTTGCCAAAATCAGGAACAAGAGAAGCAGTAAAGTTGAAAGAGCAGAAATCGGCTTTTGGAGTTGTTCATGATTTGGTACGTTTTGAGATATTTTCCCTTTTTATTTTGTGCCTTTTTGGAATGTATATTAAAACCTCATGTTTTTTTCAGGGAACTCACCGTGGTGAACGTCATTTGAGAGCTGTGAATTCTTATGCAGGATTTGCTGAGCTTCACGGAGATCATTTGACTTCTGAGGCATCTGTTCATGCAGTTTCTTGTAAGTATTCAACTCTCCAAGGTGGATTTCCTGCCATACGTTTCTGCTTCAGGGTACACCATACAGACATTTCCAACAACCACTTAGAAGCATGGCACAGTGGTTAACATTGTGCCACAGTGCCTCACACTGCTTCACAGCACCAGGGACTTGGGTTCAATTCTTGCCTCAGATCATTGTGTGTATTGAGTTTGCACATTCTCCTTGTGTCTGCATGTGTTTCTTCTGGGTGCTCCAGTTTCCTCCCCTGTTCCAAAGACATGTAAGTTAGGTTTATCAGACATGCTAAATTGACCCTAGTGTCAGGAGATTAGCAGGGTTACGAGAATAGGGCCTGGGTGAAATTGTGGTCAGTGCAGTCTCAATGGGCTAAATGGATTCCTTCTGCACTATAGGGATTCTATAATTTTCTCTCAACTCTGAAATTGAAAGTATTATAAAATATGGTTGATTGAGATCAGCTTTCTCTCAGCTTGAATTTTTATTACTGAGAGTTAAATAACTGATCCAAACTAGACTGTTTAATGGTAGCAGTGTATATTGCTGTTACTTTAGGGCAGTAGGATGCACATTTCCCCAAGTAGTCATTCCCTGATCTCCTCCTACCATTTCCAGTGATAAAATTAGAGACTAAGTTGGCTATATTACTTTTGTGCAATCCTCATTGTAGCATGCCAAAAACAGGCCTTTATCCAACCTCTTTGATAGGAAATGATATGCAAATCTAAAGCAGAAGAATGCATTAATACAATTTGCTCCATCCTATTGGTATTAGAGTACATCAAGCCAAATTGACAATTTCCTAAAATTACCTGCACGTTTTCCACAAGATGTGAATTGAACTGCTCATTAACGTATTAATGATAGAAACTGAGATTCAGCAGCTTATTTGAGCTTCCACCCTAAATTTTAAAAAAAAAAACCTTCATAACAGGAACTGCTCCAAAAAAATCCAAACAATAACCCAATCAGAATTTTTTTGTTCCTGGATGTCATTGGCTAAACCAAACTTATTGCCCATCCCTAATTTCCCTTGAGAAGTGGTGGTGAGCTGCCGTCTTGAACCATTGTAGTCCATGGAGTATAAGTACATCTATACTGCTGTTAGGAAGAGAGTTCCAGGATTTTGACCCAGCAATAGAAAGGAGTAGTGTTGTCAGGGTTGTATGTGGTTTAGAGCAGAACTTGCTGGTGATGGTGTTCCCATATGTTTGCTCCATAGTGTCCTTCTAAGATTCAATAATCCAGCAGAACAGATACACCCTCTGTTTCTGGCTTAGCTATGTAAGATCCCACATGGGAGATTAATTAGGAAGGTGTATACATGGAGAGATGGTAAATTGGATTAGACGTTGGCTCAATGGAAGAAGCCAGCGAGTGGTAGTGGAGGATTGTTTCTCTGAGTGGAGGCCTGTGACTATTGGTGTGCCACAGGGATTAGTGCTGTGTTCATTGTTTGTCATTTATATCAGTAATCTAGGTGGGAGTGGTAAATTGGATCACTAAATTTGCTGATGATACAAAGATTGGAGGTGTAGTTGACAGTGAGGAAGGTTTTCAAAATTTGCAGAGGGATTTGGACCAGCTAGAAAAATGGCTGAAAAATGGCAGATGGAGTTTAATGCAGACAAGTGTGAGGTATTGCACTTTGGAAGAATAAACCAAGATAGAACATACATGGTAAATGGTGAGACACTGAAGAGTGCAATAGAACAGAGGGATCTGGGAATATAGATACATAATTCATAATTCCTTAAAAGTGGTATCACAGGTAGATAAGGTCGTAAAGAGTGCTTTGGGAACATTGGTCTTTAAATATTGAGTACAAGAGTTGGAATGTTATGGTGAGGTTATACAAGGCATTGGTGAGGCTAAATTTGGTGTGTTGTGGGCAGTTTTGGTCGCCTGATTACAGGAAAGTTAGTAATAAGGTTGAAAAAGTACAGAGAAGGTTTACAAAGATGTTGCCAGGATTTGAGAAACTGAGTTACAGAGAAAGGTTGAATAGGTTAGGACGTTATTCCCTGGAGCGTATGGGAGAATGAGGGGAGATTTGAAGAGATATATAAAATTATGATAGGTAAAAATAGAGTAAATGCAAGCAGGCTTTTTCCACTGAGGCTAGGGGAGAAAAAAACTAGAGGACATGGATTAAGGGAGAAAGGGGAAAAGTTTAAAGGGAATATTGTGCGGGGTGGGGAGGGAGCGGCTCTTTACACAGAGAGTGGTGGGAGTGTGGAATGAGCTGCAGACAAAGTGGTGAACGCGGGCTCACTTTTAACATTTAAGAAAAACTTGGACAGGTATGTGGATGAGAGGAGTGTGGAGGGATATGGTCCAGGTGCAGGTCAGTGGGACTAGGCAGAAAAATGGTTCGGCACAGTCAAGAAGGGTCAAAAGGCCTGTTTCTGTGTTATAGTGTTCTATGGTTGATGCACATTCTTGTTTCTGAGTATCAGTCTGATCTTAGATGTAAAGTCTGATCTTTTTGACCTCACATAGGCAACTTGGTTAGCACTGTTGCCTCAGCATCAGGGACCTGGATTCGATTCCCGGTTTGGGTCCCTGTCTCTGTGGACTTTGCACATTCTCTGCCTCTAGGTGCACCGGTTTCTTCCCACGCTTTGAAAGATGTACTGGTTAAGTGCATTAGAATCATAAAAACTCTACAGTGCCATTTGGCTCATCGAGTCTGCACTGACCACAATCCCACTCAGGCCCTATCCCTACATATTTACCCGCTGATCCCTCTAACCTATGCATCTCAGGACACTAAAGGGCAATTTTAGCATGGCCAATCAACCCAACCCACACATTTTTGAATTTAGCCATTGGCTATGCTAAATTCCCGAATAGGTGCTGGAATGTGCTGACTAGGGGATTTTCACAGTAATGTCATTGCAGTGTTAATTGTGACCCTAATAAAGTTGAACTTTAAGTTCAGTGTTAATTGGCCTTAGCTGATCAGAATTGGATCCATTGAATGTGCAATCCGCTCCTGATGTAGAAACTCTAAAGGTTTTTTTTCAGCAGCAAAACTGAGAGTGACGTGATTTTTTTTTAGCTTTCTGGAGTAGAAAGAATACTTCAAATTAAACATACACTTCTCTTTTGCTGGGAATATTCCATTTTCTACATTAACCTTGAGATTAAATATTACTAAAGAACTCAATGTACTGTAGCACATAGGTAATGTAATGAGCACCAGAAAAATGTTTGTCTTTTGTGCAAATCAGCTGTTAAAATTTGATTTGCATTCCAGTAGCACTGAATTTAAGAGCTTTTACTATAGATAGGTCTGAATGGCTGAGTGCACTTGTTGAAATATTTGGTTAGCATATCTATACCCATTGCTGTCGTCTACAGGATCTTCAGTGTACCTTAAATTAGCAAATTCTTTTTGATTTGCTGGGAAAGGTCACTGAAATGCTTTGACATTAGGAAGTTTATTAGCGTGTGAAGTGCTTGGATATGTGCCAACATTCATACATTAGGGTCTTCCGATTCCTTTCCCTGGCTTTTCAAGATGAGGATATCCTCATGACTACATCAAGCCCTGTACAAAAAGAGCAGGCTTAGTGTTAACTTAATCCTTTTTTTGTTTATTCAGTACAAGGTCGGGGTGTTAAAGACTGGATCAGGGCCTCAGCTGAAGACGTAACATTCCACCGGGAGGATTCAAAGGCTTCCCTGCTGGTCAGTCTGATTTTGTCTGTTATCAAATAATGTCGTTATTATGACTATTTTTCATTTATGGAGTTTGACTGTTACTGGCAAAGCCAGCATTTAGCGCCCATCCCTAATTGCCTGAGAGAAGTTGATAGTCATAAAGGTTTGCAGCGTGGAAACAAGCTCTTCGGCCCAACTTATCCATGCCCCTCTTTTTTCTAACCACTAAGCTAGTCCCAATTGCCCACATTTGGCCCATATCCCTCTATACCCATCTTAGCCATGTAACTGTCTAAACGCTTTTTCAGACAAAATTGTACCTACCTCTACTATTATCTCTGGCAGCTTGTTCCAGACACTCACCACCCTCTGTGTGGGGGAAAAAATGCCCTTCTGGACCCTTTTTATATCTCTCCCGTCTCATCTTAAATCGGTACCGTCTTGTTTTAGACTCCCTTACTTTTGGGAAAAGATATTGGCTACCTAACTGATCTGTGCCCCTTATTATTTTATAGACCTCTATAAGATCACCCCTAAGCCCCCTATGTTCCAGAGAAAGAAATCCTAGTCTCGCCTTATAACTCAAACCATCAAGTTCCTGTAGCATCCCAGTAAATCTGCACTCTTTCTAGTTTAATATGCTTTCTATAAGGTAATCAGAAAACAGTATTCCAAGTGTGCCCATAATGATGTCCTGTACAACTTCAACAAAATGTCCCAACTCCTGTAATCGATGTTTTGTCCAATGAAACCAAGCATGCTGAATGCCTTTTTCACCACTCTGTCCACCTGTGACTCCACTTCCAAAGAGTTATGAACCTGTGCCTCTAGAATTCTTTGTTCCGTAACTCTTCCCAACATCCTACCATTAACTGAATAAGCCCTGCTCTTGTTCAGTGTACCAAAATGCAATACCTCGCATTTATCTAAATTAAATCCATCTGCCATTCATCAGCCCACAGGCCCAATTGATCAAAATCCCACTGCAATCCTCGATAACTTTCTTCACTGTCCACTATGCCACCAATCTTGGTGAAATGATGGTGCACCGTGAACTGCCTCAGGCCACCTGAATTACAGCTTTTCATATTGATCATTTTTTTGGACAATTGAATACCTTCTTTGAAGAGCACTTAAGAGTCTAGCACATTGTTGTGGGTCTGGGATTGTAGAAGCCAAACTGAAGCATTCTGGATATATTTAATTAGCTGAATTTAAATTTCCCAAATGCCATGCTGAAGTTTGAACTCCCAGCATTAGATCATTAGTTTAGGCATCTGTGTCACGAAGGCAGTAACCCATACTGTTATATATTTGGGAAATTACTGTGTATGGCTCCTTTAAGAGTACGGGTCACTTCATTACATTATCAGGTTTTCTGCAGCCTGCTGTCAGTTGGGGATTGAAGCTTGTACATTGCACACCTAAAACTAACCTGTCCACTGTTAGCAAAATTGGTGTGGATCTCCTGAGTTGAACTGATCTCTGCAACGCCAAGCCATAGACAGCACAATAATTAAGCTGGCAATAAGGCAGGATAAAAAAAACAGAAGGGTCAATGAACAGAGCAAGCAGGTCCCAGTTGGCAGTGTCTGAGCTACTGTGTTCACACACAGCAAGTAGGAGAACAAAGCGCAGCCAGTAATCACCATAGCGTGTAGAAATCCTGGAAATCAGTTACTTCCTTCTGAATTAGCTGGGAAGAAAAGGAAGCCACTGAGAGAAGTGCTGTGTAGCTCCTTCAAATCTGCAAGGAAAATAACGGGTCATTTTGGAGCTGTAAGTTCTTTTGATGAAAAAATTGAACAGTGGAGCTCATATGCATATTATTACAGGCAAATAAAATTCTATTGGAACTCATGATCTCAACCTTTCTCAGCACCATTGGAAGTAAACGTTAGCTTACTCAGTGGTTTGATCCAGAGAAGCCCCAAATCAAAACCTTGGAGTATTGGTGAAAGCCCTTGAAGGTTATTTACTGAAGCCACTGGTTATTGTGGAATGGTTCAGATTTCATCGAAGAAACTAATTAGAGGTTGACAATCTTTCCATTTGTAACCACCTTAACGTGCCTTGCTGAATGTTGAGCTTTGGTGAATCATTCGATGACACTCTGCACAGTTGTTTGATCTGTGGGCTACAGAATGAGGCAATGCAGTGACGTTTGTTCTCTGAGTGCATTGTAGGCTTAAGAACAACTCTGGAAATGACAGTCTTTATGGAGCTCTCAGCTAGAGAGGCTTCACAGTTGACAACTGACACAAGAGTCTATAGGTGGGTGCCACTCAGAGGAAGCTTAACTGACGGCTGGCATACCATCGATGTACCAGAATGGCCCATTGACTGGCTGACTGTTGGAGCAAGGACAGCCAGTGCAAGAATTGTGGCACGGTTGGCCACATTGCAAGAGCTTGTGGAAAGGGATCAGGTTTCCCTGAACAGAATGGACAGAAAAAGAACCTGGACATAAAAAGAGGAATAAGACAAATTCAGCCAAAATAGATCTGTAACGTGGCTGACAAAAATGACAGCAGTCAAAAAGAGGTGTTTCTGGAATTTGATGAGGAGCTATGATTGAATATTTCAGGGAAGTCGCACTGATTTTGTGAAGTCTCTTCGCTCAGTGGGCAAGCAGTAAAATTGGATGTTGAAACAGATGCCACCATATCTTTAACATGAGAACATAAGAAATAGGAGCAGAAGTAGGCCATCCAGCCCCTCGACCCTGCCCTGCCATACAATAAGATCATGGCTGATCTGTAGTGGTTCAGTACCACTTTCCCGCTTTCTCCCTGTAACCCTTAATTCCCTTGTCAATCAAAAACCTATCCACTATTGACTTAAATATATTAAGCAAGGAAGCCTCCACCACTTCAACAGGCAGAGAATTCCAAAGATTCACCACCCTTGAGGAGAAATTCGTCCTCATCTCTGATCTGGGCACCCCCCCCCATCTTGAGGCTGTGCCTTCTAGTCCTGCTATCTTTGTTAAGCGGGAAGAGTCTCTCAACCTCTACCCTATCCATCCCCTTCATTATCTTATATGTCTTTATAAGATCCCCTCTCAGCCTTCTAAACTCCAAAGAGTACAAACCTAGCCTGTTTAGTCTCTCCTCATAATCCAATGCCCTCATTTCCGGTATCAGCCTAGTGAACTTTCTGTGCATATTCCCTATACATTTGCAACAGAACCTCCGTACTTTTATATTCTATCCCCCTAGCTATGAAGGCCAACATTGCATTCGCCTTCTTGATCACCCGCTGCACCTGCAGACTGTGTTTTTGTGATTCGTGTACAAGGACCCCCAGGTCCCTCTGCACCGTTGCATGCTGCAGCTTTTCACTCTTTAAATAGTAATCCTTCCTACCATTATTCCTATCAAAGTGGATAACCTCACACTTGCTAACATTAACCCTCAAGACCTTGTATCAACAGAAACTTAAAGCACCTTTTAAGACCAGCAAATGTAATCTTAAGAACATATGTGGAAGAAATTGTGCCTCTAAGAGGCTACATGGTCATCAAGGTAGAGTTGAATGGACAGACAGTGGAGCTATCTCTCCACGTGATCCAAAGAAACTTCCTGGCTCTCTCGGACATCTTTGTTGGAGAAGATCAAGCTGGACTGAAGCTCTGTAGACAGATTGGCTGGTGCCAAGGCAGACCTACCGCACGTCCTAAACTGATATGAGTGTCTTCAAAAATACACTTGGCTCAATGGCAGGAGTGCAAGAGAAACTCAAAATGAAGCCCAATAACCTCAATGTGCAGGTGGCGCCATTCAGGTGAAGATTAAATCTGAGGTAGAGTGACCTATCAACAGTGGTGTTTTTGGAGCCTGTTACCACAAGCAACTGGGTCACTCTAATAGTGCTGGTCATGAAACAGAATGGTACAGTCAACATTTGGGGAGATTTTAAGATAGCCATTAATCAGGTTTATTTTTCACACAGAGTGGTTCAGGTTAGGAACGCACCGCCTGTAAGTATGGTGGAGTGACAGGCTCAATCGAAGCATTTAGGAGGGCATTGGATCATTATTTGAATAGAAACAACATATAGGGTTACAGGAAAAAGGCAGGGGACTGACACTAAGTTGTAATGTTCAGTTGAAAAAACCGGTGCAGACACAATGGGCCTTCTATGTTGTAGGGATTCTTGATACAGCTAACTAGTGATTGTGTCATTTTTGGAGAGCCCAAGTCTTGACTAAGCTTTCTGAACTTGAGTAATGTCTCTCAGAAAGAGACCACATACCCATTCTCTCTCAAGCAAATTCTGTCGCTGTGAACCACTTAGATTTGAATTTGAAAATGGCAATGAGTTGCCTATTTTTTTCATACTGGGATGCCCAAAACAGAAATGAGTGGAGGATTCACAGTGCTGGACAGTAGTTTGTTGAAAGGATATTTTGTCTCAGAGTATCCAGGAATTCCGTTTGGTTGAAGTTTGCTTTAGGCGTGAGGAAAGATCTTCCAACAAATGTCATTACAAAAACTGCTCCCATTAGTTTGTTTTAGAGATTGGAGCAACCATGGCTGATCCTCTGGGGTGCACAGAATTGATGCATATACCACTCTCTTTCTCTTGACCCATCCCCAATTAATGTTCCTGGAATCTAGTTGGATGTTGCAGTCATGCTGGTGAGAGAGGGGATTTCTGCGTTTCAGGTTAAAGTGCCATCCAGTCTACATTGCTATCATTAGGGCAGGAGCTAATTTGATAGATTTGGTAAAACTTTCTTCATTGTTTCTACCTGAACAACTTAATGATGGAAAGGGTTGTTCCTTTTAATTGTATGATGTCGTCTAATGTTACAGATTGGGTTACCTTAAACTGATCATCCTAAATAGAGTAAGAATTCTAACAACACCAGGTTAAAGTACAACGGGTTTATTTGGTAAAATAAGCCACAAGCTTTCGGAGTGCTGCTCCTTCAGGTGAATGGGAGTTCTGTTCACAAACAGGGCACATAAAGACACAAACTCAATTTACAAAATAATGATTGGAATGCCATTGGAAGGAGCAGCGCTCCGGAAGCTAGTGGCTTTTGCTACCAAATAAACTTGTTGGGCTTTAACCTGTTGTGAGATTTCTTACTGTGTTTACCCCAGTCCAATGCGGGCATCTCCACATCATCCTACTTAGAACAGGTTTGCCTGCTGTATTTTCACACAGAGGATGGTGAGTGTCTGGAACAAGCTACCAGAGCAGTAGAGGCGGGTACAATTTTGCCTTTTAAAAAGCATTTAGATGGTTTCTTGGGTAAAATGGGTATAGAGCAATATGGGCCAACTGTGGGTAATTGGGATTAGCTTAGGGGTTTAAAAAAAAAGGTGGCATGGACAAGTTGGTCCGAAGGGCCTGTTTCCATGCTGTAAATCTGTGTGACTTTCTGCCTAACGTTCAGATATCATCAACACTTGAATGTGGTGTTCCATAGTTTAATTGTTCATTTCCCAAAGTCTGCCAAAGCTGTGTGCCAGTTATTGCATGGCCCATTTCCCATGGGAAAAAGAGACAAAAGTCTGAGGTCACGTGCCAGCCGACTTGAGAACAGTTTCTTCCCTGCTGCTGTCAGACTTTTGAATGGACCTACCTTGCATTAAGTTGATTTTTCTCGACATCAAAGTAATAAATTAAATAATGAGAATTCAGATTTAATTTTGAGGTCTAGAAGCATTGTCCTGGTCTAATATTGCCTCAAAATGCAGATACATTTTCTTAAAACATTGTTTCTCAAATCTTTGCTAAAAGACAATTTATCAATTAAGCCAAAGTGGCTAAAGTAAAGCTTTTTGTTTCTTGCTTCTTTCATTAGGAAAAAGATACAAAAGTCTGAGGTCATATACCAACTCATTCAAGAACAGCTTCTTCCCTGTTGCTGTCAGATTTTTGAACAGATCTACCTTGCATTAAGTTGATTTTTCTCTACACCCTAGCTATGACTGTAACACTACATTCTGTACTGTCTCCTTTTCCTTCTCTAAGAACTGTATGCTTTCTATAGCATGCAAGAAACAATACTTTTCATTGTATGCTAATATGTGTGACAACAATAAATCAAATCAAACTATTTAGCAAGAAATGTTGGGAAACGACTAATTATATTTAGATTTTCAAGAAGAAGCTTTTACTTATCTTCTGATGCTTTCTGAGTTACACTTTTATCTGATTTTTGTCCGATTTTTTTTTTTTTGATTCCTTGTGTTAGAAGCTTGCTTGCTTCTTTGCAGAATAAATGAACTCTATCCAGTGTCATTTGGCCGACCCGGTATTTGTCATTCAGTTTTCGGATGGGGCTTCAGTAAAGTTCATTTTCATTTATTTCCAGAGTGAATATAGCTGCATGTTTCCTCCCTGGAGAGCCCGTTTGTTTTTGTTCGCTAGACAGCATTGTCATTTCTGGCAAAGAAACTGATTGTTGAGCAGCCAGTTGTTTACCTTGAAAATGAAAAAACATTTTTTTTCCCAGCAATGGATCATTGCAATAAAACATATTAATCAGTTACATGATTTGATTTATTATTGTCACATGTACTAACATACAGTGAAAACATACCGTTCATAAAGAAAGAAAGGAGAGTGTTACAGTTATTGCTAGGGTGTAGAGAAAAATCAACTTAATGCAAGATAGATCTGTTGAAAAGCCTGACAGCAGCAAAGAAGCTGTTCTTGAACCAGCTAGTATGTGACCTCAGACTTTTGTATCTTTTTCCTGATGGAAGAAGTAAGAAACGTGTAGCTTTACATTAGCCCCTTTAGGTTAATTGATAAATTATCTTTTTAGCAAAGATTTGAGAAACAATGTTTTAAGAAAATGTGTCTGCATTTTAAGGTAATATTATTTCAGATTAGGACAATGCTTCTAGACCTGAAAATTAAACCTAAATTCTCATTTTTTGATTTATTATTTTGATTTAATTAATTTCTGTGATGACTTGAAGATTAAAGATGGTTAGATAATTTTCCAAACTATATTGCTGGAAAAAGAGACATGCTAGTCTACTACTCATCAGGCCTGATCACCACATTACCAATAGTATAGCGAACAGCAGTTTGAAGAGTGGGAAGAGTGTGCTGATTTGTTGGCAAGAAGACTGAGTGATAGGAGTGTTGTCATGGAGAATGCAGCGAGCTTTTGTTCAAAATCAAGCCGAGCGAGGTGACTCTAGTTCAGATATTGCATGAGAAATGAATTAGATAATGGCTGACCCCAAGCTTTTGTTTAATTGTAAAAGGCGCAGTGCGTGGCATGGCGTGCACTGTCTGCAAAGGACAGGGCCTTGTGTGTGAACGTATGTTACTTCTAACATGTAAGTGAACCATGCTCTGAGCCTATAAAACATAGAACATTACAGCACAGTACAGACCCTTTGGCCCTCGATGTTATGCCGAGCTATGTCCGAACCCAAGATCAAGCTATCTCACTCCGTATTGTTCTGATGTGTTCCATGTGCCTATCCAATAATGGCTTGAAAATTCCTAAAGTATCCAACTCCACTATCACAGCAGGCAGTGCATTCCACACCCCAGCCACTTTGAGTAAAGATTCTACCTCCGGACATCCCTGATATCTCTCACCATGAGCCTTATAGTTACACCTGCTAGTAATAGCTACATCCACTCAAGGAAATAGTCTCTGAGCATTCATTGATTGACCTTAAATTGGTTTTCAGTGACATCTGAACATAGGATTGTTTAACCAATGTTGTCAAAGCACAGTCACATTTAGTGTTGGAACTGTTTAGAGTTTTGCAGGCAGGGGCTGCTTGAGTAAGTATTGTGCCTTTATCAACTAAATAGAAGTTTAGTTGACATCCACTCATTTGGTCTAGGCATTGGCACAGGAAATGAACAATCAGAGTTGGCCTCATAGAATTTTGTGATGCACAATGGTGAATGTCAGAGTCACTGGACGATAGTGATTAAGACACGTTGCTTGGCTTTTCTTTGGAGCAGGGAAAATGGTTAGCTTCTTGACAAAGACAGGAACTCCAGATTGATGCAAAGGGAGGTTAAAGATATCTGTGAGTATCCCTGCCAGCTCGTCCGAGACCATTTGGCCCATCATGTCTGCACAGATCTTCAAATGAGCATAGTGATTTACTGCCATTCCCCTTCCTTTTACCTGCACCCCAAATCAGCCCGGATGGGATACCCAGAAAAGCATTCAAATCCTGCTCAGACCAGCTGGCAGGGGTATTCACAGACATCTTTAACCTCCCTTTGCATCAATCTGGAGTTCCTGTCTGCATCAAGAAGTCGACCATTTTCCCGGCTCCAAAGAAAAGCCAAGAAATGTGTCTTAATCGCTATCATCAGGTGGTTCTGACATACACCATAATGAAGTGCTTCGAAAGGTTATTCATGGCACAAATCAATCCCAGCTTTCCTGATTGCCTGGATCCACCACGGTTTGCCTATTGTCACAATAAGTCCGCCTCAGGTGCCATCTCCCTGGCCTTGCACTCAATTTGGAACACCTAGATATCTGTGTCAGACTCTATTGTCTACAGCTCAGCCTTCAACACCATTATTTCTGCAAAATTCATCTCCAAACTCTGTGGCCTGGAGCTCAGCTCCTCTTTCTGAGACTGGATCCTAGAATTCCTAACCCATAAACAGCAATCGATAAGAATAGGCAACAATATCTCAGCGATTACCCTCAACACCAGTGTTCCACAAGACTGTGTCCTCAGCCCCTTACCCATATAACTCTGGCCAAATTCCCCTCCAACTCGATTTTCAAATTTGCTGCTGAAACCGCGGTAGTGGGTTGGATCTCAAACAATGTCAAGACAATGGAAGGAGATAGAGAATCTGGTGAACTGATGCAACGACAATAATCTCTCCCTCAAATGTCAGCAAAATGAAGGGGATAGTCATTGGATTTAGTGGAGAACATGCCCCTGTCTGCATCAATGGGGATGAAGCAGAAATGGTTGACAGCTTCAAGTTTCTTGGTGTCCAGATCACCATCAATCTGTCCTGAACCCCAGCCCATGCAGACATTATAAGAAAGCCCACCAACTTTCTCAGGAGGCTAAGGAAATTTGGCATATCTGCTACAACGTGCACCAATTTTTACAGATGCACCATAGAAAGTATTCTTTCTGGTTGTCCCACAGCATGGTATGGCTCCCGCTCTATCCAAGACCACAAAAAACTACAAAGGGTGGTGAATAAAGCCCAACACATCAGGCAAACCAACTTGCCATTCATCAACTCTGTCTACACTTCCCACTGCCTTGGAAAAGCTATCAGTAAAATCAAGGACCTCATGCACCCTAAACATACTGTCTTTCATCATCTTCCATTGGGGAAAAGATAACAAAAAATATGAGTTACATATCAATTAATGCAAGAACGTGACTAACACTACATTCTGCAGTCTCTTCTTTCCTTCTCTATACAAAGAACAGTACAGCACAGGAAAAGGCCCTTAGGCTCACCAAGCCTGTGCCAATTGCGTTGTTCTATCTACATCAACAGCCCATATCCCTCTTCCTCACCTGTTCATGTCTATCCAGATAAGTCTTAAATGTTGCTAATGTGCCTACTTCAGCTACCTCACATGGAAGTGCATTCCAGGCCTCCATCATTTTCTGAGTAAAAAAACTTATCCTGCACATCTCTACTGAACTTCTCTCCCCTTATCTTGAACTTGTGCCCCTTTGTAATTGTCATTCCTACCCTAAGAAAAACCTTACAACTGTTCACCTTATTCATACCTCTAATAATTTTATAAACTTCTATCAGGTCACCCCTCAGCCTCCATCTTCCCAGGGAGAACAATCCTAGTATATTCAATCTCTCCTTATAGCTACCCTGGATACCAGGCAACATCCTGGTAAATCTTTTCTGCACTCCCTCCAAAGCCTCCACATCTTTCTGGTAGCGTGGCAACCAGAATTGGACATAGTATTCCAAATGTGGCCTGACCAACATTTTATATAACTAACATAATTTGCCAGCTTTTATATTTAGTGCCCCGTCTGATGAAGGCAAGCATGACATATGTTTTCTTCACCTCCTTTTTCATCTGTGCTGCCACTTTTAAGGATCTATGGGCCTGTATCCCAGATCTGCATGTCTATGCTCCTGATTGTTCTACTGTTTATTTTATAGCTCCCACTTAAATTGGATCTACCAAAATGCATCATTTTACATTTGTCTGGAATAAATTCCATCTGCCATTTCTCTGCCCATCAATGGGTTTCATGTCAGCATTAGACTTTTAATTGGATTCAGACTTCACCATTTGCTATGGTGGAATTCAAGCTGATGTTCCAAGAGTCTTACCATGGGTCTTGGGCTTTCTAGTCCAGTGACAATACCGCTGTGCCATTACTTCCTCACAAGTCCTTGCTGTTGCCTTTTAAGATCGAGATGAGCAATAATCTTTGCTGTAAGGGTCATGGGTCTTTAGAAGACTCCTTCTCAAAAGATGATAGAAGCAGAAGCTTTAAATATTTTGAATAAGCTTCTCCAGATTCAGATTTTGTAACTTGCAGTATAATACACCTTTTACCCAACGTAGTTCAGCCTTATACATGAGAACAAGGCTTTAAAGCAAAGTGTGCTGTGTGCAGTAGCGGTATATTCAACGTATTATGAAATATTACTTTTCTGTCTTTATAGGACCGTCTTGAAGACAAACACATTGCAACCAGCTGTCAAATGTAAGTGGATGAAATAATGATTTCAACAAATAATCTAGATCATAGCACTCAATATGATTGAATTTTATATTTGAGGGAGAGAAGAGTGAGCCTAAGATTCATATTTTAAGCTTAAGTAAAGGCAGTCATGAGGGAATGAAAGTGAACTGGCCAGTTAAGGGATAGATCAATAGAGATACAGGGTGGACATTTAAGGGGGTATTCCAGAATACACAGAATAGATGCATTCTAATGAGAAAAATTCCAAGGGGAGGATCCACCATCCATAGTTAATTTTTAAAAATTAGTTGACATCAAACTTAAAAAGCATGTAATTGCACAAAGGGGGATGGCAAGTCACAAGATTGGACAGGATATAAAACACAGAAAAGAATGACTATGAATTGTTAAGGAAGGAAAATTTAAATACAAGAGAAAGCTGGCTAGAAATGTAAAGACGCATAGATATTTTAAAGTAAAGAAGAGTTAATAAAGTCAGCACTAGTCCTTAGAAAATGAGGCTGCAGAATTTACAAAGAGAAATAGGGAGATGACAGATGAATTGGACAAGTATTTTGAATCTGTCTTCACTCTAGAGGATATAAAGAACATCTCAAAAGTAGCTGTAAATCAGGAAATTAGAAGGGAGGGATGAACTCAAGAACATTACAATCACCAGAGAAGTGATACTGAGCAAATTGTTGGAACTACAGGCTGACAAATCTCCAAGCTCTGATTAACTTCATGCTGGGGTCTTAAAAGAAGTTGCGGTGAGATAGTTGATGCGTTGCTTTTCATTTTCCAAAATTTCTTAGATTCAGGAAAAGTTTCATTTGAATGGCAGATAGCTAATGTAAATTCATTCAAAAAAGGAAGAAAATAGCAAGAAACTACATGACAATATCCACCAGCCACCATACAGCTGTAGTAGAGTTGGGTACGATTTTGTCTTTTAAAAGCGTTTAGACGGTTATATGGATACAATGGGTTTAGAGGGATATGAGCCAAATGCGGGCAATTGGGACTAGCTTAGGGGTTTAAAATAAAAGGTGATATGGACAAGTTGGGCCAAAGGGCCTGTTTCCATGCTATAAATCTCTGTGATAGACTTGAGGTCTGTTGTAGGGACAATGTTGAAAGACATTCCAGCAGGGCACTTAGAAAATAAATCAAGGTAATCAGACAGAGCCAACATGGTTTTATGAAAGGGAAATCATGTTTAGCCAATTTATTGGAATTCTTTGAAGAAGTAAGAGGGAACCCGTGGACCTGCTGTACTTCGATTTCATAAAGGCATTTGATAAGATGCCATTTCATTGTGTAGGAGTAATGTATTGGCATGAATAGAAGATTGGCTAGCCAGAGTAGACATAATTGGGTCTTTTTCTGCTTGGCAAGAAATAAGGAATCAGTGCTGGGGTCTTGACTATTTACAATTTATATAAATGACTTTGATGAAGGGACCAAAGATACGGTTGCTAAATTTGTTGATAACACAAAGGTGGAAAAGTAGTTCTGGAGAGGACTAAAGGAAGCTACAAATGGATATGGATAGGTTAGGTGAATAAGCAGAGATCTGGCGAATGGAATATAATGTGGACAAATGCAAAATTGTCCGTTTTGACAGGAAGAATCAAATAGCGTATTGTTTAAAAGATTGCAGAGCATCACAGATATAGAAGGATCTGGATTTCCAAGTGCATGAATCCCAAAAGATTAGTATGCATATACAGCAGTACTTAAAAAAGCTAATTGAATATTATTGTTGGGAGAGGAATTGAGTGCAAAGGTAGAGAAGTTGTGCTTCAATTATGTGAAGCATTGGTGAGACCACATCTGAATATTGTGTAAATATTGGACTCCTTATTTAGAGAAGGATGTACATGCTTTGGAAGCGGTTCACGTAAGTGAAGCTAAGGTTTACTAGATTAATATCTGGAATAGATAGGTTGCCTTATGAGGAAAATTGGACAGAATCATTGAATCTACAGCATGGAAACAGGCTGTTTGGCCCAAACTGGATCATGCCGATCAAAATACCCAGCTAAGCTAACCCAATTTGACCCATATCGCTCCAAACCTTTCCTATCCATGCATCCATCCGAATACCTTTTTAAACGTCAATGTCACTGCCTCAACCACTTCCTCCTGTAGTTCATTCTACATCCACACAACCCTCTGCATAAAAAAAAGTTGCTCCTTAAGTTCCCATTGATTCTTTCCCTTCTTAAACCTATGCCCTCTAGTTCTTGATTCCCCAACCCTATTAAAAAGACTGAGTGCATTCACCTTACCCATGACTCATATAATCTTATACACCTCTACCCTCAGTCTCTTACACCTGTCCAATCTCTCCGTATAACTCATTCTCTTGATTCCTGGCAACACCCTTGTAAATCTCTTCTGCACTCTCTAGTTTAATACCATCTTGCCTGTAGCAAGGCAACCAAAGCTGAACACGATACTCCAGGTGTGGCCTCACCAATGCCTTGTACAACTGGAACATAACTTCCCAACTTCTATACTCAATGTCCTGACTGATGAAGGCCAACATGCTAAAAGCTGTTTTCACTGCCTATCTACTTGTGATTCCACCCTTCTAGAACTGTGCAGCTGAACACAAAGTCCCTGTACCATTAACATGGTACTGTTTGAGTGTACCCAAATGTACTGGTTATGACCCTATTGATCTTCTGAGTACAATTCTTTTCCTGCCCTGATACCTACAATGTCAATATCACTGATAATTCTCATTTGCTAATTTGCAATATTGAGCATGATACTCCCCAAGATTCTGCCATTCACCGTAGAAGTCCTACCTTGAATTGACTTTCCAAAATGCAACACCTCACATTTATCTATATTGAACTTCATTTACCATTTCCCGGACGACTTGCCCAGCTGATCAAACCGAGGTTTGTATTTGCTTGAATTAGACGAGTAAGTATCAACTTGAAGGAACTTGTCAGAATGGATGTGGGAAGAATCTTTTTGGGAGAATCTAGAACGAGGCATCATTATTTCCAAATAAGTGGTTGCCCTATAAGACTAAGATGAGGAGAAATCTTTTCTCTGAGGGCATGGGTCTTTGGAACTCTCTTCCTCAAAAGTGGTGGAAGCAGAGTCTTTGAATATTTTATAAGGCAAAGTTAAATAGATTCCTGATGAGTAAGGAGGTGAAAGGTTGTGGGGAGATTGGCAGGAATGTGGAGTTGAAGTTACAGTCAGATTAGCTATAATCTTATTAAATGGCAGAACAGGCTCTCAGGGATGGATGGTGTACTCATAATTTGTATGTTCGTATGTAAATAGTTTTGTTCAAGTATTGCATTATGCTGCTTGCTTGAAGTTACCAATGTAAATCATTGGCAGGGATTCTTCTTTACAGTTGTAGCCTATAATATTAACATGGTACTGTTTGAATGTACCCATATATACTGGCTATGACCCTATTGATCTTCTAAGTACAATTCTTTTCCTGCCCTGATACCTACAATGTCAATATCACTGATAATTCTAATTTGCAACATTGAGTATGATTTAGTTAAATAAACTAGTAAATATGGGCCATGCTATTCAACTTTGGCAAAGAATGTTTTAAGGATAAGAAGTTTATCTACTTCAGATTTATAGTATTTTTAATTGTACTCCCCTTGAAGAACTGAAATTAAAAATGTTAAAATTTTCAGATCAAAGTTATGGTTTAATTGATGAAGCATCTATTCAAAAGGCTAGTTCATTCAGAACTATTTACTCCATTATTTAGCTGCTGCAATAACAAAATCTCATTTCCATAGAATAGGACATGTTCTTTCTGTAAAGAAGAATGTCAGTTGTTACAGCATATAAGGCTAATTTGTTCAATAGTATAAATTTACGACAGTGGAAAGTAATGACTCAAATTTAATGTGTTGCATCAAATGTACTCATCAAAATTATTAAAACTTACCATAAGCTCTTTATTCTGTATTTCAGGGCTACTGGTGAAGATGCCTTAAATGGTAAGTCTTAAATCCAAACTGAAATGTAATTAATGTCACTTATTTTTCAAAATTTGTTGCATTTTAAGAATGTACGATCACTCGTAATACTTTATTGCAAGGCTGCGAGCCTTGGCTTTTGACTTTCTCCTTTTTTTTAATGCTTTGATTATGGCACATCAATCTTGTTTTAATGTCCAAGCTACTTTGTACTTGTGCCCCACATTTTAGTGAATACTAAATTGATTGATGCTGAGAGCTCAAGTTGATTTATATAAGGGAAACAGTGTATTTTGTTAATATTCAGAACCTGGCATAAACTTCTGAAACCTAATTCCAATAAGCCTTTTACAACTAAGCACCTTACAATTTGTTTTCTGCTCTGAAAGTAAATATGCCTTTCTTTAAAGGCATAATTGCATTCCTTCTCTTTTTAAGTCAATTTTGGAACATGCCTTTTATGAATACTTTAATCCTTTTCTTTCATTAACTTTGTTTTAATATTGCAGTGCTCTTTCTACACAACTGACTTGCCCCATACAGGCACAACATCAACAATTCATTTCAAGCAGGTCATTTTACGTTTCATAGTTGTTTGGGAAATAATCCTTCTACCCTCATTATGTACATAGTGTGTCAAATATCTGCCTCGGGTATTGAGCAACACCTGAAGTATTTATACAAGACCAGCTATCTGCAGAAGTTAACTTTACAACAAAACATCACTCGTGCTCGAAGAACACAGCAGAGATCTTGCTTATAGTCACAAAAGCTATAATATTTACCACAAATAATCTGCTGCTTCATTATTTCACAGAAATTGCAGGTTATTCTGCAGATACCATTGTGCAAATGTGTTTACAATATCCATACTAAAACACCAAATGATATGTAAGGTTCAAAATAATGTGTATTATTAAAAATAAGGTAAATTGTTTTCATGTAGTCTACATATTCTGGTATGTGTTCCAAGCCCCTCTGTTTTATTCTAGTGTAGCAGTTCCTTATTTGTATATATTTTTAATGTTTTTAATCTCCATCTGTTTCAGCACAACACTTTTACAATGTTCATCAATCTCATGGAAGGCACAAGAAAATGGGAGGTGAGGTCTACTGATATTTTCTCACAGCTTTTTGTACCAAATAGTGAACTAAAGCGTGTTACCCATTTGCTTTTGAAACTAAGCAAAGTTTTTGAAGAGTTGCATTCTTCAGGGACAACTACTTGTGGAAAGAGAACTTTTCTTCTATCACAAGAATCCAGTTATAGAACCTACAGTGCAGATGGAGGCCATTCAGCCCATTGAATCTGGACCCTCCACAATCCTATCCAGGCCTCATCCCCATATCTCATGCATTTTACCCTAGCTAGTCCTCTGACAGTAAGGGGCAATTTATCATGGCCAATTTCCCTGACATTAAGGGGCAATTTAGCAAGGCCTGTCCACATCTTTAATTGAAAAGGATTAAATCATATTTTTCTTTTTCCACCTCTTAGTGATTGGGTCTCCTTTCAAGCCTGTACTGGATGTAAATTATTACTATTCAGGTCAGTATTACAGGATATAAATATTACACATATTTAGAGGTAAATTCTCAATGAATTGACTAATTAAGATCTGTGTATCTTTATTTTTAACAGCTGTTGAGAGGAATAATTTGATGAGGCTTTCTCAGAGCATTCCGTTTACTCCTCTCCCAAACCGAGGTGAGTGGAATTAGGACTGAAACTAGACAGAACTGATTAATTTTGGCCAGTGCAATACATTTAATCATTCATTCCAGCTAACACATCCTTTGTTTTACATTCAGTATCTTCTGCTGAGTTTATACAAACTTAAATTACTTCCTGGGGAACCCATTGTGATCTACGCGCACAGTATCAACATCTTGAAGACAATATCTGCAGTCTTAGACATTTACCTAAAAATAAATTCATCCTTAAATATGTTCCACAATCTGTTAGTTTACTACTAAAGTCTCTCAATTCTCATTTTCAATTTATTTTCTCACTTATCTATCAGATGACAATGCACTGTCACAAGTCAATTATTTTTCTCTGTTTGTGATGTTTCTGCACACTGCAATGGAGAGGTTACATACAGATTAGTTCCTTGTGGAATTGTATCACTAATGGCTAGAACATGCATGAGCAGATTGTGACAATTTGCTGTTTTTGTTTTTCTTTCCCTGCCTGTGTGAATTGCCTTGACCATTTTTGTCTTTGCTCCCAATGATACAAAGAACAACGCAGCATGGGAAACAGGCCCTACGACCCAACAAGCCCACGCCACCACCTCAATGTTCCCACTTCTACCCGTGATCCCTGTCTATGTTTATAGATCTATGCATTGAAACCAAATTTGAGACAATTTAGGGAGAATTTGTTCTGCCAATCAGCCTAAGAACACATACCTGGGATGTGGAAGGAAACCGGAGTACCTGGAGAAAACCCACGCAAGCACTGGGAGAATGCGCAAACTCCCACAGGCACAGGCCCAAATCCATGTATCTGCACAGCACAGTGATTAGTCACTGAGTTGTCATGTTGCCCATCAAATGGTCCAGGTCAAGCGTGCACTAACGACATGAAGCATTAGGATACTTTCGAAAAATCCAAGAGCATCCCTCTCATAACCCATCGCGTATATGCCCTTTGTTAGACAACAAGGCGGACCAAAGTACATGTATTTGTTTTGCTCTACATCAATATCATCAACAATTTACACATTTCCCAGGGAAGTCCCAAGACTCATGATCCCTATTTTAAATCAGTTTTCTATATCCTCCATTCCCATTCTGTTCATGTGCCCATCTAAGTATCTCTTAAATAACTCCAGAGTGCCTGTCTCCATCACTTTACTTGGCAGCGCGTTCCATACCCCCACCACCCTCTGTGTGAAAAAACCCCCTCTAGCATCCAAATTATACCTACTCCCCCACCCCCCACCCCGTACCTTAAGCCCGTGAACCCTCGTGCTATTGAGTCCATCCTAGGAAAAAGCTTAACCCTGTTTACTCTATCTATACCCCTCATAATCTTGTACACCTCTATTAGATCTCCTCTAAGTCTACGTCTTTCTAAGGAAAACAGTCCCAATTTGCCTAACCTCTCCTCGTAACTCAGACCTTCCATACCAGGCAGCATCCTGGTAAACCTCCTCTGCACTCTCTCCAGAGTCTCCATGTCCTTCCGGTAGTAAGGCGACCAGAATTGGACGCAGTATTCCAAATGAGGTTTAACCAACGTTTTGTACAACTGCAACATTAAGACCAGCTCTTGTACTCTATATCCCTTCCTAAAAAGGCTAGCATACGATATGCTTTCTTCATAACCTTCTCCACTTTCTCTGCCACCTTCAGAGACTTGTGCACCTGCACCCCCAGGTCTCTATGCGTTTCTATACTCTTAATAGTTCTACCCTTTATCATATTACCTCCCCTCTACATTCTTTCTCCCGAAATACATCACCTCACATTTATCAGGATTGAATTCCATCTGCCATCTATCTGCCCAAGCTACCAGCCTATCTATGTTCTGCTGTATCGCCTGACAGTGCTCCTCTATCCGCAAGTCCAGCTGTCTTTGTATCGTCTGCAAACTTGCTGATCACTCCACTTACTCCCTCTTCCAAGTCATTTATATATGAGTATACTCTGGTTTCTCTTGATCCTATAATGATGTAGATAAACTTTGGTCATTATGTGGGAAATGGTAGATATGAACCCCTAATTTTGCAGTTCAAGGTGAAGCACAACAGATTTCCAAAATAAAACTGTACTGAACAGTGTACTTTTAACAGCTGCTAATTCTAGTATTGTTTGCTTTAGATTATGCTGATAAGAGACTTTTTTTCAGAAAGACTATTCCAGTCAACCCACTCAGCAGGTCTGCTTCAGAACAGAAAGACACCATGTCTTTCTGGCAATCTCCACCCTTAATCAAAAGTGTTAGATTTTATCCATTATATAACTAAGGTTTCTCTTTTTTAAAGATAATGCAACAATTGGTTTTACGTTCATTGTCTAAATACAGCACTCAGGTTGTAGAAACAATAAATCTCCATCTCATTCCTTTGCTACTCACTGATTAGAAATCAGTATCGCCCATTTAAAACTGACTTTTTTATTCAAAAGATAAGTATCTTTGGATTTCTCGTCCTGGAAGCAGAATATTGAATATTGTTAAGGCAAATGTGAATAGATTTTTAATAAGCAAGGATGGTAAGTTATTGGGGTTGACGGTGCAGGTTTGAAGTTACTGTCAAACCAGCTATGATCTTACTAATTGTTGGAATAAGTTTGAGGGGCTGAATGGCCATATTTGTATAAATCTGTGTCCACTGATTACTGACGTGAAAAGATTTCTCCCCCACCCCCCCCATCTTATTCTAATCAAAACCCTTCACTATTTTGAACATCTTAATTCATATCTCCCCTTACAATCACTGTCCAAGTAACTAATGGCCACCATGTTTGGAATTCTAGTAAAATTCCTCTGCATCAGAATTGGACACGTTTTTTAAATTATATCAATTAGTTTATACTGTGTTTCTTCATTCTTCCTATTAAAATCCATCATTTCATGTATCTCAAAGTGCACCTGCTGTGTGTCTGCTTGTTTGAGTACTTTGTCTTTTCAATGCGTGTGGTGATATAATTGTAAATTTTTTACAATTCCTGTCAAAATGTGAAGAGACCAAGATAAGCAGCTTTTAACTTTCAGAGTAAATGATCTAATTTAAGATATTTTATGGGAAATTTTTCCCATAAATGTGCTGAGTGAGCTGACTGACAATAATCAGGGCAGTGTATATCTTTCCATGTTATATAAAATGTTGATTTTCATAAGTACAACTCAATGGAGTTCCCAGCAGAAATTGTGAAATGTGGTGAATATAGTGAAAATGTGTGTAGAGAATGTGTCTCTAGTCTGCAATATGTCAAAACCTTTGCTTCATCAGTGGTGTGCAAACTTAGTTTAGAACACCATCTGCTGGAAATGAATTGCATGTCTGATTCTGTGGGTGATCTCTGCTTGAATTATATACCCCACTTCATACAATGCAGAAAAATGGCAATGAATTTGCAACAAATAAAACCTTTTGTTAAAAATATAAGTGAAGAACATAGGCCTAAAATGCAGTAAATGAAGATTGTTTAATGGACAGCAGTGGGAATAAATAGGTAATTTTTAGCTGAGTAGGCTGTTGCTAGTGGAGTGATGGTGGGGAGCATGATGATGGAAAAAAGTATATTATCCAAATTTACTGATAATATGAAGCTAGGTGGGAAATTTGTTAGGACACCAGCTACAATGGGGTATGTGAGATTTAGTGAGTGGCTCAGAAGATGACAAATTAAGTATTGTTCGAGGAAATGTGAAATCATCAACTTTGGTAGGAAAACCAGAAGAGGTGGGGAGAGGGGAGATTTGCAATGCAACGCATGTTAATGGCATTAATTCCTGGATATAAGGCTCCCTTTATATGAAGAGAAACCGAGTAGAATGGAGTGTCTGAAATATAATTCCTACACCCATCAGTCAGTCTTTGCAAACCTGAACCTGCACCTTCTGGGAAGGGAAGGTGGCGGTGGTTGGGGGGCTGGGGGGGGGGGGGGTGGTGGTGGTGGTGGTTAGCAGGTTAGATAAATGGGGTTATTTGGGGGAGTGGTGCTGGGTGGGATTGTGGTTGGTGCAGACTCAATGGGCCAATTGTAAGTACTTCCTATATGATTCTCCTCCTAGCATTATATTTTTTTCAACTGCAGCCTTAACCACTACATCATATTCCCAGCAGGGTATTACATCTTGTTTCCAAATACTGTGCTGAATTAGTTCAAATTTCCCTAACTGTATTAGTTAGCCTATATAAAGATAATGGTCCCAGATCTATTTAGGTTAAACCCATCCATCCTTAGTAAGTCCCATCTCCCAGAGAACAGATTGCAATGTCTGTCTTGAGAATCTGAAGCTCTTTCACTGGAACTATATCTGTGGCTACACATTAACTTACTATTATCTCTTGAATTAGATTTTAAGGGGGAATGGAATTAAAGGTTATGGGGATAGGCTGGGAAAGCCGAGGCGACGTTTATCAGCCATGCTGTTCTTGAATGACAAGGCATGTTCAAGGAATTACATGTTCTACTCCTGCTTCTGATTCTTATTCTTAAATATTAAGGCTAGAAATAACAGGAGCAAGAGAGCAAAGATTAGTCTAATGCCAACCTTGAATTTTAAAGAAAGCAAGTTTCTGGAAGGAATGCAGGGAACATTCAGATTTGGGATCCTTGGGAAAACATATAGTTTAGTCAGAGACTGAGAATTGCTACATAAACACGCAAGTGCTTGTAAAACTCAGCAGGACTAGAAGCATCTGTGGAGAGATTGCATTAAGTGTTTCAAATAAAATGTGACTCTTTGTAAGTTCCATAGCAGAGTCATTTTGGACTGTGAAGCATTAATTCTGTTACTCTGCTTGTAGATGCCACTAGGCCTGCTGAGTTCTAGCATTTTGTTTTTATTTCAAATCTCCAGCATCCGTAGTATTTTGTTTCTATTTTGCCGTGAATTTCTGTTGATTTCAATACAAAAATAATGATCTAAAGTTGTTCTTAAAGTATCAGAGATTTGCAGTTTAGAAGGAGCATATGAAGTAAGTGCAGGTAAACAACATAACATAAAATCAAGATACAAAAAGGTGATCACCTGTTGTTTCATTGTGGACCTGTTTTGAACTTTCTCACACTTTGTTTCTCTTATGTTGAAGGTGAACCTGTGACTATATATAGGCTAGAGGAGAGCTCACCAATCAGTCTCAACAATAGCATGTCTTCCTGGTCACAGCAAGGGCGATGTGCCAAAATTGAGTTCTTAAGCAAAGAAGAAATGGGAGGTGGCTTGCGACGAGCATTGAAAGTGGAATGCACGTGGTCTGAGTTTGATATTCTAAAACCAGGTCAGCTGTATATTGTGAAATCTTTCCTTCCTGAAGTTGTAAACACATGGAAGAGAATTTACAAGGAAGATACCGTGTTGCATCTTTGTTTGAAGGTAAATGCTCATTATTCTTCAAGATATATAATTGTTTTGTTTACACCAAAGTACTCAGTTCTTCGAGGAGTTGGTGTAGCTCTCAATATTTAAACTTTGCAGTAGTGCTGCTGATTTTTCCTTCTATTTTATTATACCCCTTGCAGTAATTATTAAGATTTAAAATCCAGTGACTGTTAATTCACAGAAAATATAGCTGGCTCAATTCTTCAGCTAAAAATTAAATTTTTCTTCTATTTTATGATTGCAATTTTTCATTTGAGGAGCAGTTGCAAATCTCAGTTTGTTTGAAAATATTTTTTGCAAGAACTGTACAAAAAATCCTGGAGTTATATGCATTTAATGTTTTCTTCTGGTACTTACTGTGCCTAGCTGGCTGGTGAAACTTTCACAGCGTTACATGAAAATTTAATAGTGAACAGTTATATTTTCTGTTCATTTTAGATTTTGTTACTGGAAAATGCATGCAACTAAAATGTGTTTTTAACAACATGCAAGTCTGGCATAATGATCAGAGATTTCAGTGCTGGGAAATCAAATCCCTCAAACTCACAATGTTAGTATCATGTCAAATATTCATGGCATAACCTACAAAGCAAAGCTGTTTGCATTTAGCCGTGATTCTGGAAGGCTCTGTCTGTCTCACAAGGTGATCTTTCCTTTTTTCTGTTGCTGTTTAAGGTGCGGTGGCTAGTTAGTGCCATTTGGGGTAGGGCAGTTGATTGGTGCTGTTTGTAGCCCACTGGGAGCTGGACTGAGTTTGATTATTGCCACTATCACCAGATGGTTGTGTTTAAAAATCATTTTGAAATTGAAACTTGAAGATCGAGGGTGTAACTAGTTGACTAGGGAGAACCAGTGGATGCGGTTCACAAGGATTCACACAGCAGATTACTGTGCGAAGTTAAAGCACATGGGATTACAAGTAATGCCTGGATAGAAAGCTGGTTAGCAGATAGGAAGCAAAGAGTTGGCATAAATGGGTCTTTTTTCCGCTATAGCGGGCAGTGATTGATGCAGTACTACAGGGATCAGTGCTAGGGACTTCAGCTGTTCATATTATGTATTAATGATTTGGACAAGGGAACTAAATGTATTATCTCCAAATTTGCACATAATACAAAGTTAGGTGTAAGGGTGAACTGTGAGGAGAATTCAGAGATGCCTCAGCATGATTTGGACAGGCTGAATGCATGGCATCTGCATGCAGTATATTATAGATAAACGTAGTAAGAAATCTCACAATATGAGCTTTTGGAGCACTGCTCCTTCATCAAGTGAATGCACAGCAGCACTCCGAAAGCTCATGCTATCAAATAAACCCATTGGACTTTAACATGGTGTTATGAAACTTCTTACTGCACTTACCCCAATCCAATGCCGGCATCTGCACAATGTGGATAAATGTGAGGTTAACAACTTTGACAACAAAAATAGAAGACCAATTATTATTTGAATTGGTGTAAATTGAGAGATACTTAGTGAGATCTTGGAGTCCTCATGCATCAATTGCTGAAAGTAAGCACGCAGGTATAGCAGGCAGTAAAGAAGGCAAATAGTATGTTGGCCTTCGTAGAAAGATGATTTGAGTATAGGAATAGGGATGTTTTAATGCAATCGCAAAATGTGTTGGTGAGGCCACACGTGGAGTATTGTGTACAGTTTTGGTGTCCTTATCTGAGGAATGATGGTCTTGCTATAGTTGTAGTGCAGTGAAGGGTTACCAGGCTGATTCCTGGGATGTCGGCACTGATATACGAGGAGAGATTAAGTCAGTAAGAATTATATTCATTGGAGTTTAGAGTGAGAGGAGATCTTATAGAAACTTATGAAAATCTAACAGTATTAGACAGGATGGAATTAACAAGAATGTTCCTGTTGGTGGGGAATCTAGAACCAGGGGTCATAGTTTTGAGGGTAAAGGGTAAACCTTGTAGAACTGAGATAAGAAGAAATTTCTTCACCCAGAGGGTGGTGAATGTGTGGAATTCACTACCAGAGAAAGTAGTTGAGGTCAGAATATTGTGAGATTTCATGGAGGATTTAGATATAGCTTTTGAGGTGATAGGAATCAAGGGATATGGGGGAGGTAGGATCAGAGTATTGAATTCAAAGATCAGCCTTGATAATGAATGTGGAGCTGGTTCAAAGGGCCAAATGGCTTACTTCCTTTCTGCATATGTTTGAAAAAGGACAAAGACTTCTTAATCTGACCAGTTGTGTACTATAGGCGTGATGAGGAGCATACTGGTTACACTTTGAATTTGGAATGTATTTTCACAAGTTCATAAGATATAGGAGCAGAATGAGGCCACTCAGCCCATCAAGTCTGTGCTGCCATTCGATATGGCTGATATGCTCCTCATCCCCATTTTCCTGCCTACTCCCCCATAACCCTTCAACCGATTGCCAATTAATCTAACTCCTCAAATTTACTTTGTCCCAGCATCCATTGGGTAGTGACTTCCACAGATTCACAATCCTTTGGGGGAAGTAGTTTCTCTTCGACTTTGTTTTAAACTTGTTACCCATTATTCTAAGATTATGATCCTTCATTATCTGAAATTTTGGTCCTGCAATGTTAAATATTGCAACCAATGGAAAACTGCCAAAAACTTACTTCAATCTACATAATACCATGTGTTTGTCCTTTTAAGATGACGTCAACTAGAATTCATTAGTTTCAGGTGCTGTGTGTTTAAAAGTCCAATTTGAGCACAGAAAGATCTGTTGCATTTTGGACAGGAGTATTGTTATGCAGAAAGGATGCTTGTAGTTCTGAAAGTTTCTGTTTGATCAGTGCACCTCTGTTCCTAGGTGAACACATGAAATAGGAGCAGGAGTAGACCATTTGGTTCCTTGAGCCTGCTCTGGCATTCAATAAGATCAAGGTTCATCTGATTGTAACCTCAACTTCAGACTACGTTGGATTGTAAATGTCAAAGGGTGCTAATAATTGTAAATGTCACTGTAAACAAATAATTGGAAAATAACTTAAAAACTGATTTAGGATTTCAGAGGAAGCCTGTCATATCAGGTGACCATGTTCAAGCTTCATTTCTGGAGCTTTCTAGATTGACTTTCAGATCAGTCTTTCAGATGTGACATTAAAACAAGGCCCAGCCTGCCTCTGAATTCGAAAGATCCTACAGCACTTTTTGAAAGAGTTAGGTGTCCTGGCCAATATTTATCCTTCAATCAGTATCACCAAAACACATTATCTGATGCTTTATCTCATTGCTGAGATAGACAGACCCCTAATCAGTAAGGGAATTGAGGGTTATGGACTAAGGCTGGAAAGTGGAGCTGAGGATCATCATATTAGATCAGTCATGATCTCATTGAATGGCAGAGCAGACTCGATGGGCCAAATAGCCTACCACTGCTACTCCATCTTATGGTCTTATGCTGTTTGTGACATTTTACTGTGCACAGGTTAAGTGCCATGTCTGACTGCATTGCAACACAAGCTACTTGTCAAAAATAACTTAATTATGAAAGTTTGGGGATGTCTTGAAATTGTGATAGATCCATAAGTTCTTTTACTTCATATACTGCTTCTGTGCTTTTACGAAGGTGTACCAACAGTTTTTCACGCTTGCCATAGAAAGCTTTAAAGCTGGTATGCATGTGATCAAGCATAGAATAGATTTCACACTTCTTGTTTGTCTCTCAAGGTCAGTTCTGACCAGAATAATACTGAAACAAAATGCACAATTATGTAAGAAATGCTGACTTATTTTTAGTGTTGAAATAGTCACACCTCCAGGGCACCAAAAAAACCACGCACTCGCATGATGCCTTGCTATCTCCTTCAAACAGGATAACTTCAATGTGAGTCAATGAATCTGGAACCTGTTAACTTCCACCATCGTTGGGATAGGAGAATGGCTAACAAATTATTCAAGATAAAAACACTCAATGCTGAAGATACCCCAGTCTGACAGTATCTGTAGAGAAGGACTGACTTAAAATCCCATCAGGGGCAATTTGGAAATTAGATTTATCTAATTGAAATTATATCATGTTTTATTTAAAATAGTTTTCTTGAATAGAGTCACTTTAGTAATGTTGTAACTCCAGGGAAAAGCTTTATTACTGGTATGTGCTTGTGTGAACTGGAAAAAAAATTACCTCTTCTCTATCACATCTCTTTTGAGGTAGCACTATGGCACAGTGGTTAGCACTGCTGCTTCTCAGCACCAGGGACCCGGGTTCGATTCCTAGCCTTAGGGGAATGTGTGGAATTTGCATGTTGTTCTTTGTGTCTGTGGGTTTCCTCTGGTGCTCTGGTTTCTACCCACAGTCCAAAAATATGTTGCTCCTTTGTTTAGGAAGGCTAGCAAAAGTAATCCAGGTAATTACAGGGCTGGTAAGCCTTACATCAGTGGTAGGGAAATTATTGGAGAGAGTTCTTTGAAACAGGATTTATTCCCACTTGAAAATAAATCAACGTATTAGTGAGAGGCGACATGGTTTTGTGAAGGGGAGATCATGTCTCACAAACTTGATCGAGTTTTTTGAGAAAGTAACGAAGATGATTGAGGGGTAGGGCAGTGGATGTTGTCTACATGGACTTCAGTAAGGTCTTTGACAAGGTCCCTCATGGCAGACTGGTGCAGAAGGTGAAGTCACATGGGATCAGATGTGAGCTCGCAAGGTGGATACAAAACTGGTTCAATCAAAAAACAGGGTAGCAGTGAAAGGGTGCGTTTCTGAATGGAGGGTTGTGACAAGTGGTGTTCCTCAGGAATCAGTGCTGGGATCTTTGCTGTTTGTAATATATGTAAATGATTTGGAGGAAAATGTAACTGGATTGATTAGTAAGTTTGCAAATAACACAAAGATGGATTTGTGGATAGCAATGAGAACCATCAGGGGATACAACAGGATATAGATCAGTTGGAGATTTGAGCAGAGAGATGACAGATGGAGCTTTATCCAGACAAATGCATTTCGGAAGGCCTAATACAGATCGGAAATATATTGTAAATGGCAGAACCCTTAAGAGTTAAGATAGGCAGAGGAATCTGGGAGTACAGGTACACAGGTCACTGGAAGTGGCAATGCAGGTAGAGAAAGTAATCAAGGTAATACGTCATGCTTGCCTTCATCAGCTGGAGTATTGATTTTAAAAATTGGCAAGTCGTATTGCAGCTTTGTAAAACCTTAATTAGATAGCTCTTGGAACATAGTGTTCAATTCTGGTCACCACACAACCTGAATGATGTGGAGCTTTGGAGAGAGTACAGAAAAGATTTACTGGGATGTTATCTGATATGGAGGGCATTAGCTATGAGGAGAGTTGGAGTAACCTGGTTCATTCTCACTGGAGCGATGGAAGTAGAGGGGAGACCTGTTAGAAGTCTACAAGATTATGAGAGGCATAGACAGAGTGGATAGTCGGAGGCTTTTTCCCAGGATGCAAGAGTCAGTTACTAGGGGGCACATGTTTAAAGTGCGAGGGACAAGGTTTAAAGGAGATATATGAGGCAGATTTTTTACAGAGTGGTGGGTGCCTGGAACTTGTTGCCGGGGGAGGTTGTGGAAGAGGAGACGGTCGTGTTTTAATGGGCGTCTTGACAAGTACATGAATGGGATTGGAATAGAGGGCTATGGTCACCGAAAGGGTAGGGAGTTTTAGTTAAGTCGGGCAGCTTGGAGGGCTCAAGGGCCTGTTCCTATGCTGTAATTTTCTTTTTCTTTGATATGCAGCTTAGGTGGATTGGCCATGCTGAATTGCCCCTTAATGTCCAAAGATGCATACGTTAGGAGGACTAATAAACGTATAGGGCTGTGGGGATAGGGTAGATGGTGGGTCTGGGTAAAATGCTTTGTTAGAGAGACGGTATAGTCTCGATGAGCTGAATGGCTTCTTTCTGCAAGTATGGATTCTATCATCCTGCAGCCAGGTTCCCCAAGCCCTGGAAGTTCCTGCATGCCATTGGCATTGTGTTAGAGTAGCATTACATCACACTGCCAAATAAACTACAATCAAAAATAATAAAGAAATCATAGAAATAGAAATCATAGAAACCCTACAGTACAAAAGAGGCCATTCAGTCCATTGAGTCTGCACCGACCAAAATCCCACCCAGGCCCTACTCCCATATCCCTACATATTTTGCCCATTACTCCCTCTAACCTAAGCATTTCAGGACACCAAGACCAATTTTAATCATACCAATCAACCTAACCTGCACATCTTTGGACTATGAGAAGAAACTGGAGCACCCAGAGAAAACCCATGCAGACATGAGGAGAATGTGCAAACATCCACACAGATACTGACTCAAGCCAAAAATTGAACCCAGGTTCCTGGAACAATGAAGCAGCAGTGCTAACCACTGTGCTACCGTGCTGCTCTATACTTGCCATACTATTTTAAATAAAACACTTGATCTGGTAAAGTGTTGCTCTGTGTTGCTTAATTTAAGTGAAACGTTAATCTAATTATTTAAGTCTAGGTTAGGATTATACATTTAAAGGTATTTGGTTAAAATTGCGCAGTTACTCTTTGGTGTTAACATGAAGTATTAAAGCGCATCAAGGTAGATAAATCCCCAGGACCTGATGAACTGTATCCCAGAATATTGTAGAAGGTGAGGGAGAAAGCTGTGGGTTCCCTAGCAAAGATATTTGAATCATTGTTAGTCACAGGTGAAGTCTGAATATTGGAAAATGGCAAAATGTGCCTTTGTTTAAGAAGCGCAGCAGGGAAAAGTCTGGCCAATGAATCTGTCATCTATAGTAGCTAAGTTGCTAGAAGATAAAAACTGGATAAAGAATTATTATGGATTTGGAATTTGAAACCAAAAGAGAAAATGCTGGAAATTGTTAGCAGGTCTGGCAGCAAAGAGCTGATGTTTTGACTCCAGATGATCCTTTGTCAAAGCTGGGGCATGTGGACTCAAAACATCAGCTCTGTTCTTTCCTTACAGATGCTGCCAGATCTGCTAAGATTTTGCAGCTTTTTCTCTTTAAGTTGTTAGAAAGCACTCTGAGAGATAGGATCTGCAGGTATTTAGAGATGGAAGGACTGATTAGGGACATTAAGCATACTTTGAGAATGGAAAATCATGTATCACAGATTTTGATTGAGCTTTTTGAAGAGGTAACCAAGAAGGTAGGTGAAGGCAGTACAGTTGATGTTTCTACATGGACTTTAGCAAGGTCTTTGATAAGGTACAGCATGATGCATATGATTAAATCTCACCAGATCCAGGGTGACTTAGCTGAATGGACACAAAATTGGCTTGATGATAGAAGACAGAGGGTGGTTGTAGAGGGCCGGTTTTCAAACTGGAGGTCTGAGACCAGCAATGTGCCTCAGGTATCTGGGTCCCTGTTGTTTGTCATTTATATTAATGATTTGGATGAGAATTTAGTAGATATGGTTAGTAAAGTAAGTTTGCAGATGGCACCAAGATTGGTGGCATAGTTGAGAGTGAAGAAGGTTATCTAGGATTGCAATGGGATCTTGATCAATTGGGCCAGTGGGCTGATGATTGGCAGTTGTAGTTTAATTTAGATAAATGCAAGGTGATGCATTTTGGTAGATCAAACCAGGGCAGGACTTAGTTAATGGTAGAGTGTTGGGGAGAGTTACAGAACAAAGAGACCTAGGGGTACAGGTTCATAGTTGTTTGAAAATGGAGTCACAAGTGGACAAGGTGGTGAAGAAGACATTCAGCATGCTTGGTTTCATTGATCAGAGCATTGAATACAGGAGTTGGGAAGTCTTATTGAAATTGTACGAGACGTTGATACAGCCACTCTTGGAATACTATGTACAGTCCTGGTTTCCTACTATAAAAATGAGATTATTACGCTAGAAAGAGTGCAGAAAAGATTTACTGAGACTTAATGGTTTGAGTTATAAGAAGAAGCTGAATAGACTGGGATTTTTTTTCCCTGGAATGTAGACGGCATAGGGGTGATATTATAGAGGTCTATAAAATAACAAGAGGCATGGATAAGGTAGTCAACATCTTTTCCCAAAGGTAGGAGAGACTAAAATTAGAGGTTTAAGATGAGAGGGGAGGAGGGATAAATTTTTTTCACACACAGGTTAGTGAGTGTCTAGAATGAGCTGCCAAAGGCAGTAATAGAGGCGGGTACAATTTTGTCTTTTAAAAAGTATTTAGACAGTTACATGGATAAAATTGGTATAGAGGGATATGGGCTAAATGCAGGCATTTGGTGCTATTTTAATGGTTAAAAACTGGGTGGCATTGACAAGTTGGGTCAAAGGGCCTTTTTCCACACTGGAAACTTCTCTGACTCAATGCAATTTTTAAATTTTTAGCTGTGATTGAGATTGTAGAATTGCAAAAGTCACTGCTTGATTGTTATCTATCAGATTTAAAAATCATCAATTGTTGGTACCTGTCTGACGAAAGAAATAAACAATATATCTGACTTTACCTTCCCAAAGCCAACTCAAATAACAGCAGTGACTGCTGTTGGAGTGTGTGCTCCAGAATATTTCAACTTGTAATAGATGCCTTGTGTTTTTGGAACTTAACTGTACAAGGTTCTAATTGGTGTCTCATCCCCAGGAGATTCAGCAACAGAGGGCAGCACAGAAACTTGCTTTTGCCTTCAATCAAATGAAACCAAAGACCATTCCATATTCTCCAAGGTGAGAAGAAATAATTGGGTCACTATCTATAAAATATGTTTAAAACTCTTACACATACTTCCTGCCAATTTTTCCCATGATAAGTTTTATTAATTATAAACTATAACTTTCTATTATAAATAAATCTAAAGGCAATGTAAAATTTGTTGAGTTGTAATTTTGCCCTCTCCAGAGTCTGAGACTAGAACAAAGAGAAAGTAAAGCACAGGTATTGGCCTTTCGGCCCTCCAAGCCTGTGCCGGTCATGATGCCCTAACTGAAAAAAAACTTTCTGCCCTTACTTGGTCCATATCCCTCTATTCCCTTTCTATTCATGTACCCATCCAGATGTGTCTTAAATGTTGCTAATGTGCCTGTTTCCACCACCATGTCTGGCAGCATGTTCCAGGCATGTACCATTCTCTGCATGAAAAACTTCCCCACACGTCTCCCTTAATCTCTCCCCCTCTCACCTTGAACCTTTGCCCCCTTGTAATTGACACTTCCACCCTGGGAAAAAGCCTCTAACTGTGTTTGTCATAATTTTGTAGACCTCCATAAGTTCTTTCCTCAGCCTCTGCCTTTCCAGTGAAAACAATCCTAGTTTATTCAATACTGCCCTCCCCATAGGCAACATCCTGGTGAATATTCTTTGTACTCTCCCTGAAGCTTCTATGCCCTTCTGGTAGCGTGGTGACCAGAACTGCATGCAGTATTCCAAATGCAGCCTAACCAAGGTTTTATATAGCTGCAACGTGATTTCCAACTCTTGTACTCAATGGCCCGGCTAATAAAGGCAAACATGCCATATATCTTTTTAATCATTTCTGCCACCTGTGTTGCCACTTTTAGGGAACTGTGGACCTGCATGCCCAGATCCCTCTGTACATTGACGTTCTTAAAGGTTCTGCCATTTACAGTATAATTCACACCTAAATTTGATCCTCCAAAATGCATCACCTCGCATTTGTCCAGATTAAATTCCATTGGCCATTTTCATTCCCAAATCTCCAATCCATCTCTATCCTGTTGTATCCTCCGACAATCCTTGGCACTATTGGAACTTCACCAATCTTTTTGGCATAGCAAAATTTCTGTTGCATCCAAGAATTCCTATATTTTTAGAGTAACAATTTGATGTTGTCTGGTTGCTATGTCAATGCACTGAATGACTGTTTAACTTCAGGTTTCTGGAGGTGTTCCTTCTATACTGTCATTCAGCAAGCCAATGGTTTGCAATTGAAGAGTGTATGACTGGAGAGTTCCGGAAATTCAATCATAACAGTGGAGATGAGATCCGTCCAAACAATGTGCTGGAAGAGACCATGCTTGCCTTTAGTCACTGGACCTACGAGTATACCAGAGGTGAACTGTTGGTTCTGGACCTGCAGGGTGAGTACATGTAGAATCTTTGAATCCTTGCAGTACAAAAGGAGGCCATTTGGCTCATCAGATTTGTACTGATCACAATCCTGCCCGTAACTCCAAGTGTTTACCCTGCTAATCCCCTGACACTAGGGCCAATTTAGTGTGGCCAATCAACCTAACTTGCACATCTTTGCACTGTGCAAGGAAACTGGAGGAAACCCATGCAGATGCAGGGAGAAAGTGAAATTCCACACGGACAGTGACCAAAGGCTGGAATTGAACCCAGGAATTTGGAGCTGTGAGGGAGCAGTGTTAACCACTGTGCCACTGTGCTGTCCTCTGTGTTAATTAGAGTCAATTTTGTATCAATTCATTATGAAATGTGTGTACTTTTAATATTTATTCTTAAACAAATGCTGCACATTCTAAATTTGTTCCTCATGGCTTAACCTTTGAATTTGGAAATTGCAAATGGTACATTACAACTGGGAACAACCAAATTTTAAATACTTCACTGGGAAGGATGATAAAATGTAGAAATGGGAATTTTCCCCAAATCGCCAGCATCCTGTGTTGAGAAAATCACTTAGAATTAAGGCAATGTTTCTTCATAGGATCGTTAGCAATTGATGACAATCTATGAAAGAAAACTTCTTGCATGCTGTTCAGAAGTTTAGATATCTAAAACAAGAAATGTTTGCACTGAGGAGTCTTTCCCTCCTCGCTCCCTCGTGATCAATCAAAACCTGATGTCCTAGTTCCAAAAAAGACACTTCATAGAATCCCTACAGTGTGGAAGGAGGCCATTTGGCCCATCCAGTCTGCACCAACAATAGTGCCATCTAGGCCCTATCCATGTAACCCCACACATTTATCCCACTTATCTCTCTAACCTACACATTGGCACTTGTGTTTATGCAAAGATTTTACATATTTAAATATGCAAATACTCTAATAATAATCTCAAACTGCAGCAGCCTGTGAGTCTGATTACAAAAGTCTAGATACTTTAATCTCTTATTATTCAAAGTTGTTTAATTTTATACATTTTCCTTTTATAGGTGTTGGGGAGAACCTGACTGATCCTTCAGTAATAAAGTCTGAGGAGAAACGGTCAGTATCAGTTTACTTTTGATCTTCCTCCTTGAAATACTAGTTGGAATAGTGTGTAATACCAAAGGCCATTAACTGTGTTAGTGGTCATGAGCAGAATGTATTTGTTCCCTTATTGCCTGTGATCAGTATGTTTTATGTGGAAAGATCTGTGTCTTTTCTTATCTTTGAGTGTGAATTCCAATTAAATACCCTTTTCCTGTAATATTAAACTAACAGGTCTGTCGTTCCTCTTTCCCTCCTTTTTTAAATAATGGTTGTGTTTGCTACTTTTCAATCTGCAGGGACTATTTCACAGTCTATAGAATTTTGAAAGATGATCAGTGCACCTTCAGTCTCTGCAACCACTTCTTTCAACAATCTGAGACGTAGATCATAGATCCAGGCGATTTATCTACTTTAAATTGCATTTAGTATCTAGTTGTATCTAGATTTTTTTTACTTACATTAGTCTCTTGATTCTCCATTATTTCTGGGAGGATTTTAGTATTTTCCTCTCAAGAAAGATTAAGTATTTGTTTAGTTTTTATGTCATTTCTTATTTTTCACATTCTCCTAGTTCCATTTGTAATGGACCCCCGTTTGTTTTTGCTAATCTTTTCCTTTTTACATACCCATAGAAGCTTTTTGTTCTCACTTGTTTACTCTTGTTCTGTTTTCCTTTTTTTAATCTTTTTCTTGGTCCTTCTTTACAGAATTTTGTAATGCTCCCAATTTTCAATCTTACCATTTTTTTTAACAACTTTATACACCTCTTCCTTTTATTTAATGCAGTCCTTGATATTTTTCATTAGCTGCAGTTGGCACTTTTTTTTTCTTGAATTTTTGTTTATTAAAGAAATGTATTTTGTTTTAAACTGTTAGCTGGTTCTTTAAATGTTAGCCATTGCTTGTCTACAGTCATACCTTTAAGCATATTCAATTCACTATAGCCAATTTGCCACTGAAATCTTCTAATTTTCTTCGTTTCAATTTAAGACCTTAATTTTGATTAAACTACAACACTTTCAAATTTAATATAAAATTCTTCGTATTATGGTTACTTTTCTAAAGATTTCTTTACGACATTAATTGCCACTTTTTCATTGCATGATATTCGATCTAAAATAGCCCATTCCATTGTTGTTTCCTCAATGTATTGCTCTAGAAAACCACCTTGCGTACATCAGTCTATAATGTTCTTATTATTTTCATTTGTCAGTGGAGTGTTTCAATGCACGGAATAAGTCAGGCGACATAGGAGGCCACCTCTTCCAGACTTCATGTCCAGTTTAAAATAACTTGGTGTCAGCAGTAGACTTTCTTAATGATTCTTCACAACAAGAAGATGAGTTGGAATGCAAATTGAAAGCATTAGTTAGAACTAGCTGGAATACTTTGTTAATTCTGAGCACCACGCTTATGAAGGGATGTCAAACTTTAAGAATGTGCAAAAGTGATTTACCAGCGTGGTACCAAGGATGACACTTTATTATCTGGAGAAACTGGGGTTGTTGTCAGAGCAGAGGTAATTAAAAACATTGTTGCTGGAGTTGTTTCAAAACCATCAAAGGTTTTGATAGAGTAATTAAGGAAAGGCTGTTTCTGATGATCCACAATCAGGGTGCCGATTCACGGGAACTGGTAAAAGAACCAAAGATGACATGAAACATTTGTTTACACAGCAAATTAGCATGATCTGGAATACATTCTGAAAGGCTGGTGAAAACAGACAATCAAAAGGGGGAAAATATCACAAGGCCAAGGAAAAAAGCAGGATAATGGGTAAATTGAATGGGCTGAATCTCTGTCTTCATTGCTTACAGAAATTAGAATCTCAGTTGAACATATTTATGCAGCTGGCATCTTTGCCTTTAAGTTGTTAAATTTTAGCGATCTTCCGCCTTGGTGTAGTGAGTGCTGGTTCTGTATTTCCTGGGCTTTGTCATTGGAATGTTGAGTAAGCAGCTGCCAGCACCAATACGTTACTTCTATTCCTTATTCTGAAAATTACACCATTAATTAAGTTATGGTTTGCAATATTATCACTGCCCAAGAATGTAAATCACACAATGCTTTCCAAAGATTCAGTGCTCTTTGATTTGAAGCCTTATTAAAGCTGCTCAGCTATTTCAAAATAACCAACTTGAAAGTGTCAGACCTACAGGAACTGTGTTTTAGTTGTTTTAATTTGCAATGCCTTTAAGTTGGAGGTGAATATTTATCTCACTAAATTATATAGCAGTGTACTCTGTCTGCATTTAAATGCGTTGGAGCTTTATTTAAGTTACCAATGGACATCCCACTAACTGCATTTGCAAGAGTTCTTTTCTGTCTTGCTGTTGACATGCTGTTCATCACATCACATGCTGTTGACACTTGTGCACTTTTTTTAATGCTTCCAAAGTACAGTAACCCATAGATAATATTCAGTGTGTTGCCTTATGGAATGGTATATCAACTTTAAGTCTTCATTTCAATTGGATTTATGACTACTTGTACAGATTGAGGTGATAAAAGATATGGATAAAGTAGAATGGAGCAGATGTTTCTGCTCGTAAGGCATCTTAGGAAAAGAAGTCATAGTCTTAGCATAAGGGGTACCAAATTTAAAACAGTTGAGGAGAAAGGGGTGTGAATCTGTGGAATTCGCTCCCCCAAAGTGCAATGGATCCTGGGATAGTGAGTAAATTTAAGGAGGAGTTATACAGATTTTTAATTGGTAATGAATTGAAAGATCATGGGGAGAAGGCATGAAAATGGGGATGACAAGCACATCAGCCACGATCATATGACGGAATGGACTCAGTGGGCTGAATGGCCTAATTCTGGTCCAAATTCTTATGAAGATTGGGACTGTTTATAATGAATAGCATACGTCAGTCACTAAATTAAGTGGCTCATCAGTGCGTAACATTAATACTGCTTCTCCAAATGTCAGGATTAATCTGAAAGTAGTGAAGCTGAGAGGAAGTTTTCTATATTCCTGTTGCTTAACATACAGTTTCAATCTTTTAAGTCGACCATTAATGATTCTTAATAAGTTTACACAAATAGCCCAGATTCAGCCTATTGTCTGTTTTCACCAGCCTTTCAGAATGTATTCCAGATCATGCTAATTTGCTGTGTAAACAAATGTTTGTAAATGACAGAATAAGTCAGGCGACATAGGAGGCCACCTCTTCCAGACAAATAGGCCATTTAGCCCAAATGGACTGTGCTGGTAAAGCTTCACAAAGCCTCCTTCCATCTCTTTTCCTCTAGCCCTGTTAACATCTCTGGGCCTGGATAAGATGCTCTCAGAGTAGATTCACATTCAGTGAGCCAAATGGCCTACTTCTGCGCTGTAGGCATTCCATGGTCCTAATTTATAAATGATTAAAACAATACAGAGATGGAGGATTTAATCCAACTGTCCGGTGTTCTGTGTGAACAGCCTTAATCTTGTGCCCATCCCCTCCCAGAAACCATTTATTCCTCCTTTCGTACAATGTCCATAGTCTCTGCTTCCTCCATTTAATATCTCGTGGTGAATTCTAGTCTCTCAACTGTGCATTTTTTAAACCAGCATTTCTGTTACACACACCCAAATATCTTGCATTTAATTTTATATCTTGACCACTGTTTACATGGATGGGAGCTCAGCAGCACTGTTGCCACTGAGTCAGTGAGATTGTGCATTCAGCCCTGCCTCCGAGACTTGGGCAAGTCAGCTAGAATAATAGTTCGGTGCAGGACTGAGTCTGCTGTACACTGAGATGCAGCTTTTAAAATGGGATTAATTCAAGGTTGTGTGTGCTCTCAAGTGGATATAAACAATTCTGTGTATCTTTCTGAAAAGGGAAGAGTTCTCTGTCCTGGCCAGCAGTTATTTTTAAACAGAGATCACTAAAATAGATTGTATAATTACAGTGGCACTGTGGTTAGCACTGCTGCCTCACTGCGTCAGGGACTCTGGTTCCATTCCTGGTTTGGGGTCACTGTTTATGTGGAATCTGCACATTCTACCCGTGTCTGTGAAGGTTTACTCTGGGTGTTCCTTCCACTGTCCAAAGATGTGCTGCTTAGGTATATTGACCATGCTAAATTTTCCCTCAGCGTACCCAAAAAGGCACTGGAATGTGGTGATTAAGGGATTTTCACAGTAACTTTGTTGTAGTGTTAATGTAAGCCTACTTGTGACACTAATAAATAAACTTTATAATCATTTTCCTCTCACTGGTTGTGAAACCTACTATGCAAAACCTGGCCTGTCATGTTTATGTTTTTGTTCATTTTCAAGATTGTGTTCCAAAGTATTTAATTGGCTTCATGCACAGAGTTGCTCTAAGGTTATGAAAGGTGTTACGAAGTGTTATTACTCTCTCCTGTAGTGGTGATCTATCCAAGGGCAGGTCTGTGCTCTTTTCTCCATTCCTCCTCATCCTGTGTTTTTCACTTCTGTTGCTCGTAAAAGCTTCCTGTTATAAATTTTGATGAGGAGTAGAACTGCAGAAAAGAATACGAGTTGTTTCCTGAAACAGAAACACAAAATGCTGGAAAACTGTATGTGTCTGGCAGCATCTTTAGGGAGAGAAAATAATGTTTCAAGTCTGACTGACTCTTCAGGTAGTTTCATGTTGTTTTCTGTTGTTAGCTTCACGGACCCTGTTCCCAAAGGATCCTCCGCCTACCAACAGCTGCCTTTGTTCAAGGTTCAAGCCATCCCACCATCAGTGTTGAAAAGTTACTGGTTCCATTGACTAGCTTTATTAGTAATCCTAACCATGGGACCTTTAACTGAATTGGGAAATTTACAACCACTCTTGATGTCTCAAATACTATCCTGACACTTCCATCTCTCAAACCTGTTACCACCAATCAAATGTCGCCATGATCATCTTGTACTCAAAAACAACCCCAGTTTTTCAAGCATTTCTTCATATTTGCATTTCCTCAATACTAGGCAGTATTCTCATGAACATGTACCACATCCTATTGCCTCAATTTTCCTCTTATTGCATATAGTTTTGTTTTCTGTACAATATGTTCTTAATGTTTCGATATGATCTTACTAAGGTTTTGCATAGTTCATCATTATGGCACAATTGGTAGATACCTGTTACCATTAATCTCAATAATGATATTTGCTGATTTATGCCTTTACTCACTTGAGGTGCTGATTTATGTCTACAGCAAAAGACAATTGTAAGGGGGTGTGGAGAGGATGTAAGCACTAGTAGGAAAAATTAGAACGAGAGGCTAAAGAGACAATCCTTCAAAACAGATGAGGAGGAATTTCTTCAGCCAGAGTGGAAAATTTATGGAACTCTTTGCTGCAGAAGACTATGGAGGCCAGGTCATTAAGTGTTTTGAAGACAGAGATAATAGGTTCTTGATTAATAAAGGGATCAGGGGTTATGGGGAAAAGGTAGGAAAATGGGGATGAGAAAAAAAAATCAGCCATAATTGAAAAGTGGAGCAGACTGGATGGGCTGAGTGGCCTAATTCTGCTCCTATGTCTTATGGTCTTTTCTGTTTGTTCATTACTGAATAATCTAACAAAATATTTTGCCCCTTGGAAAAACCATATTATGAATTTATTTAATTCTGCAAACAGACTTGAAGCTTCTAGCAATATTGTGATAGTCACTAAATGTGTGCCTGGATTTTTCATAGTGTTTCTTTTTCAGGTCACATGATATGGTTTTTGGACCCGCTAATTTGGGTGAAGATGCAGTTAAGAATTTTCGAACGAAACATCGTTGTAATTCCTGCTGTGGGAGACTCAAACTTCCTGGTAAGACTTTTTTTGTGTGCCTTTCTCAATCACTCAGTAACCTGTTCTGGGCAATAACTTTGAGTGTTGGTTACCCAACACTTCACCCAAGTATCAATTCCCTGAATGAACCAGGTAATGACTAGTTGATAGTTCCTTGTTCCAATCCTACTCCGATCCCCTCCCACAACTCTTTAATCAGTAAAATTGTTTTGGAGCTGTGTCCCATATAGACGCAGAAGAATTTATCAAATGTGCTTCCAATTTCCACCCCAGTATCATCTTCACATGGTCTGTTTTCAACACTTCCCTGACCTCTCTTTCTCTATTTCTGGTGATAGACTGTTCACTAATATCCATTACAAGCCTATCAACTCCCACAACTCCTTGGTTACAGCTCTGCACACCCACATCCTGTAAAGACTCCTTCCCACTCTTCCAGTTCCTTCACCTCTGCCACATCTGTTATGATGATGCCACTTTCCAAAATGGCATTGCTGACATGTCTTCCTCCTTCCTTAACCACCCACTGTGATTGACAAGGCTCACAATCACCTGCAGCACTGCTGTCATCCCTTCCCCTCGCTCCCAGAACCAGGTCATCCTGATTCACTAACTCGATCATCTGAATACCTTTTCTCCTTCCCACATTACCTTCTTATGCAAACTCAGAGATGCAACATCTGTCCTTTAACCTCCTCTCTTCTTCAACTCCAAGGGTCTAAATTCTCTTTTCAGATGAAGCAGTGCTTCACATGCACCTCCTTTAATCTGGCCTATTGCGTTTGCTGCTCCCAATGCAGTCTATTCTACATTGAAGAAACTAAACATAGACTGGGTAATTACTTTGCTGAACACCTTCAGTCTGTCGGCAAGGAGGACCTTCACGCTATCCTGCTGTTCTGCCCACATGTCCACACTTAACTTTTTACAATGTTTCAGTGAAGCCCAATGCAAACTGAAGGAACAGCACCTCATCTTCCAGTTGGGCACTTTACAGCCTTCTGGACTTAATACTAAGTTCACAACCTCAGACCTTGAGCTCTCTCCTCCACCCCATGTTTTGTTGTTATCAATTTATTTTAATTTCTTCCATTGATTAATTTCCATCCTTTTTTTAGTCCTGCTCTGTGCATTTTTTCTCTTGCCACCATCTCTTGCCTCCAGTCCATCCATTTAGGCCATCTGTGACCTGTTTCAGGTTGTCCTCTGACAGTTGCCTTTGTTCTGCTTTAGCACATTCTGATCTCTTAATGTTCCACAATCAGTGTCCTAATTAGCCATGATCACTACCATTTACATTCTCTTTGTCTTTATGTTTGACATCTGTTATTCTTTCCCTATCCTCCACTTATTGCTGGCCTTCATTCCAGCCCCTACTGCTGCATGACCCATCCTAAAACAGTATAACTCCCATCCTATTTCCAGTTCTCTTTAGCTCCAACAAGTCACCCAGACATGATGTTGGCTGTTTTCTCTCTCCACCGATGCTGTCAGACCTGCTGAGCGTTTTCTGTGTTATAATGACTGGGTTATTTGATCATGTGTAACATCCTTAAATATGTTTGCAGTGACAACTGAATATGTTTCCAGTGGATATATGAGCCATGATTATTGGGTTTCTTTCCTTAACCTGTGTCAGTTGTTGAGGTCTGGCATTTGACTGACATGGCAAATAAAAAAACAAGGCCAAACCTCAATGCATTCTATACGCGTTTTGACCAAGGCATCAGCCAGACCACGCCCTCCATCCTGGAAGCCTCAGGCGAACTTGTATCAGGGGGTCACCATTGCAAATGTCAAAATGGTCTTCTCGAAGGTCAGCCCACGGAAAGCAACTGGCCTAAATGGGGTGCCCGGACAAGCACTCAGATCCAGTGTGGACCAACTGGCGGAGGTATTCGCAGATATCTTTAACCTCTCTTTACAACAAATCTGCCGTCCCTATTTACGTAGAACATAGAAGACGAACCATCATCCAAGCCGAGCAGCGTGCCTTAATTGATATTGTCCGGTGGCCCTGACATCATCATTATGAAGTGCTTTGAAAGATTGGTCACGGCATAAATCAATTCCAGTCTCCCGGAGCACCTGGATCCACTACAGTTTGCCCATCACCTTAACAGGTCTACAGCTGACACCATCTCCCTGGCCCTGCACTCTCAACCCTGGAACATCTAGATAACAAAACATCTATGTCAGACTCCTATTTTTAACTATAGCTCCACTTCTACACCATTGTTCCCACAATACTTATCTCCAAACTCTCCAGCCTGGGGCTCAGTTCCTCCCTCTGCAACGGATCCTGAACTTCCTATATTCACAATCAGTAAGGATATGCAACAATACCTCTTCCACAAACATCCTCAACACCGGTGCCCCACAAGGTTGTGTTCTCAGCCCATTACTACACTGTTTAGACACCTGTGACTGTATTCCCCTCCAACTCAATTTTCAGGTTTGCTGATGACACCACTGTAATGGGTTGGATCTCAAACAATGATGAGACAGACTACAGGGATGAGAGAGAATCTGGTGAACTGGTCCGACAAGAATAATTTCTCCTTCTGTCAACAAAACGAGTTGACTTCAGAAAGCATAAAGGAGAACATGCCCCTGTCTACATCAATGAGGACAAAGTAGAAAAGATTGAGAGCTTCAAGTTTTTAGGTGTCCAGATTACCAACAACCTGTCCTGGTCCTCCCATGTCTATGCTATAATTAAGAAAGTCCACCAGCGCCTCGACTTTCTTAGAAGACGAAGGAAATTTGGCGTGTTAGCTACAACTCTCACCAACTTTACAGATGCACTATAGAAAGTATTCTTTTTGGTTATGTCACAGCTTGGTATGGCTGCTACTTTGTTCAAGACTGCAAGAGACTACAAATGGTAGTGAACAAAGCCCAATCGATCATTCAAACAAGCGTCCCACCCATTGACGTTGTTCATACTTTCTGCTGCCTTGGAAAAGCAACCAGCATAATGAAGGACCCCACGCATCCTGGACATTCTCTCTTTCACCTTCTTCTGTCGGGTAAAATGTACAAAAATCTGAAGACGTACCCACCAAGTCAAGAACAGTTTCTTCCCTGTTGCCATCAGACTTTTGAACGGACCTATCTTGCATTAAATTGGTCTTTCTCTACACCCTGGCTATGACTATAACACTACATTCTGTCCTCCTTCTCTGAATGGTATGCTATGTCTGTATGGCATGCAAGAAACAAGACTTTTCACTATATACTAATATATGTGACAATAAGAAATTAAATCAAATCTCCTTAAACCTGTTCCATTGGTGTTCAATGGGATACAGCTGATCTGCAACCTGATTCTACTCCATATTGCTTAAATTCTTTGGATAACTGAAGTTTTATCAATCTCAGATTAAAATTTGATCCAGCTACAATTGCTATGTATGAAAGATGTTGCTGCTTCTCCCACTCTTTATGAAAAGCTGTTTTCAAATTCCACTCCTGAAAGATCTGGCTCTAATTTTTAAACTAAGCCCCTAATCTTAGACTTCCCACCCAAAAGAAATAGTTTCTTTCAACTTCTCTGTTCCCTTTAACATCAAATCACCCTTAATCTGCTAAATTCCAAGATATAGAACCCTAGTTTTATAATGGGTCCTCATAATTCAGTCCTTGGAGTCCAGATATCATTCTTAATTCCTGCTGCACCTAAAAACTAACTCCTTGTGATTCTTGCACAAGGACACCAAGTCTCTCTGCACAGCAGCACGCTGCAACTTTTTTACCATTTAAATAATAGTCCATTTTGCTGTTATTCCTACCAAAATGAATGACCCGTACTGCACTCACTCCATAGATGTAGGGCTCAGAATTGCTCAGCGCTAGGGCTGGGTGCTAGAGATTCCTAATCTGGCTGAATACATTGTAAAAGATTGCAGTAGAATTGAATTTATTGGGAAACAGAGTTGGACAATAAATTGTAGCCTTGTAGTGATCTCCACATTCTACAAATGAGTTATAAAACAAGCTTTTAATTTAGCAATGTAGGACTTGAGTAGGAAGTGGCCATTTGGCTCTTTGATACTGTTCCACCATCATAGCTGGTCTAGTCGTATATCAATTCCATTGTCCTGTCTGCTCCCAATAACTCTTGACTCCTTTGTCTATTAAAAATCTTTCTAATTCTGCTTTGGAAATATTTAATGACCCAGTCTTCACTGCTCCCAGGGGAAGAGATTTCCACATATTGATGACCCTTTGAGAGACAAAAATTGTCCTAATCCCTGTTTTAAAGCGAGTGCCCCTATTTGTAAACTGTATTTTGGTTTTAGTCTGCCCAGAAAGGAAACATCCTCCTGGTAATTATCAATCAAATCCCTTCAGAATCATCTGTGTTTCAATATAATAATCTAGTGGGTATAGGCCCAACTTGTTCAACGTTTCATAAGAACATAAGAACCATGAGCAAGAGTAGGCCATTTGGCCCCTCGAGCCTGCTGCGCCATTCAGTAAGATTTTGGTTGATCTTTTCATGGACTCAGCTCCACTTATCCACCTGCTCACCATAACCCTTAATTCCTTTACTGTTTAAAAATGTATCTATCTTTGTCATAAAAACATTCAAGGAGTTAGCCTCAGCTGCTTTACTAGGTAAGGAATTCCACAGATTCATAACCCTTTGTGTGAAGAAGTTCTTCCTCAACTCAGTCCTAAAATCTGTTCCACCTTATTTTGAGGCCATGCCCCTTAGTTCTAGTTTCACACCCCCTCTGCCATGGAAACAACCTCCCTGCTTCTATCTTATCTGCTCCTTTATAATCTTGTATGTTTCTATAAGATCTCTCCTCATTTCTTCTGAATTCCAATGAGTGTGTCCGTAGTCTACTCAGTCTGTCTCCATAAGCAACCCTCTCAACTTAAGAATCAACCTAGTAAATCTCTTCTGCACCCCTCCAGTGCCAGTGTTTCCACAACTAAGGAGACCAAAACTGTACGTAGTATTACAGCTGCAACACAACCTTGCTGTTTTTAAAGTCCATCCCTCTAGCAATGAAGGACAGTTTCATTTGCTGCCTTAATTACCTGCTGCACCTACAAACTAACTCCTTGTGATTCTTGCACAAGGACACCAAGTCTCTCTGCACAGCAGCACGCTGCAACTTTTTTACCATTTAAATAATAGTCCATTTTGCTGTTATTCCTACCAAAATGAATGACCTTACATTTACCAATATTGTACTCCATCTCCCAAACCCTCACCCGCTCACTTAGATTATAGTACAGTTGTCTTATTTCTTATAAGATAATTCCCCTCATCCCAGGAGTGGGTTGAGTGAACCTTTTCTGAACTGTTTCTAATACAATTGTAAGTTTCTTATGCAAATAAGGAAACCAAACTGAACACAGTATTCCAGATGTAGTCTCATCAAGACTGCAGCAAAACATTCCCCACTTTTATATTTCACTCCTGTTGTAATAAATGCCAACATTCCATATGCCTTCCTAATCATCCCTGTATCTGGATTCTAATTATTCTGTGCCAGAACACCCAGATCTCTGTACCACCAAGTTCTGCCAGTTTTCTCCTTTTAAATAATATTCTGTTTTTCTATTCTAGTTCAAATTTTCCCACATTGTACTCCAACTGCCCAATTTTTACTTAACCTGTCTGTATCCCTTTAAGTTTTTGTCTTTCTCTTGGCAACTTACTTTCTCACTTAAGATCATAACAGTAAATGCTGGAAAGTCTCAGTAGTCAGGCAGCATCGATGGAGAGAGAAACACAGCTAACGTTTCAAATCTGTTAGACTCCTGGAAGTATGTTATGCCTGACATTAAATTCTTTGTGTAGTAATCTTTCATCAGACATTTTTTGGATTCCAAGTGCACCACATCTACAGGTTTCCTTTGATCTATCTTGCTTGTTACTTCCTCAAAAAACACGAAAAAGTAAACATCTTTTCCTCTTCATATTGATTTGATCTATTGTCACGTATTGGTATACAATGCAAAGTATTGTCTCTTGCACATTATACAAACAAAACATATTGTACATAGAAAAGGAGAAGGTGCAAAATAAAGTGTTACAGTCATAGCTAGGGGAAAATCAGTTTAATATAAGGTAGGCTCATTCAAAAGTCTGACGTCAGCAGATAAGAAGCTATTCTCAAGTTGGTTAGTATGTCTCCTCAGACTTTTGTAACTTTTTCTCAATTAAATAATGTGGAAGAAAGTATGTCAGGGGTGTGTGAGGTCCTTGATTATGCTGGTTGCAGGAAGCATAGAAAGTGTTGAGGGCTGCATGGTGGCATTGTGGTTAGCATTGCTGCTTCACAGTACCAGGGACCCGGGTTTAACACTGGCCTCTGGTGACTGTCTGTGTGGAGTTTGCACGTTCTCCCTGTGTTTGCATGGGTTTCTATTGGATGTATCAGTTTCCCCTCCACACTACAAAGATGTTTGGGTTAGGTTGATTGACCATCCTAAAATTGTCCCTTCGTGTCAGGGATTAACTGGTTAAATGTGCGGTGTTACACAGATAGAGCCTGGGTGGGATTATTGTTGATGCAGGCTCGATGGATTAAATGGCCTGTATACTATAGGGATTCTACGAAGGCTGTGCCTAATTACATTATGACTTTTTTAAGTATTCTTCTGTAATTGCCATATTAATGGATTCTAGTAATGTACCTAGGACACGTTAGGTTAACTGACCTATAGTTTCCTGCATTGTTTCTCTCTTTTATTGAGTAAATTGCTATTTCTTCCAATCTGCTGGGACACTTCATGAATCTAAGGAATTTTGAATGATTATAACCTATGAGCCATTCTTTCTGTAGCCATTTTTCAAGACCCAGGATGCAGGCCATCTAGTCCTGGGAACTTGTCAGCATTAACAATTAGGGCTAACAGCTCTAACAATTTTTCCAGCACCTTCTCCCTGCTCATGGTGAGTGCTTTAAGTTCATCCCTCTCCATCACAACTTGATTACCAAGTATCATTTGGGACTTTTTTGAGTCTTTACAGTGAAGATGGACGCAAACACCTCTGTCTTTTCCTCATCTTCTATCATCAATTCCTCAGACGCGTTCCAGAGGACCAATACGAGCTTACAATTTTTTTTAAATATTTGTAGAAGTTCTTGCAGGCTATTTTGTGTCATTAGCTGACTTTCTCTTTTTCAAAAAAAACAGAAAATGCTTGAAAAATTCCAGTCTTGCAGCATCTGTGGGGAGAGAAACTAATGTGATTTTTTTCGAGCTGGAGAGAGATAAATGTGATTGGTTTTATGCTGTTGAAAAAATGGAAAGCGACATATAGAGCAAAATAAATGCAAAGTGGATGGCCACTTTGCAGTACATCTCAGCTGATTCCACAAGCATGACTCCAATCTTCCTTTCACTTCCCATTTCAATTCATCACCTTACTTTTGCAGTCATATTTCTGACCCCAGCCTGTTAGCATTCTAGTGAAGTCCAGTGCAAACTTGAGGGAAGTCTCCCGCCAACATAGGTATGGTGTGCAAAATGACTACTGATATTTTTCAGCACACTGATGCACAGAAATACAGTGACATGCACACTTGAGTTTACCCAGAATACCACCAACTCATTTCGCTTTCTTATCTGGTTATTGCATTCTGCTGCATGGATCCCGCGGATCCGACACATCAGTTAGTGGGCTAGTGGTTCGGAATATTTAGCTCTCTGCATTTTACTGATACTTGGAGAAAGTGTTGCAGTATTTTATGAGGAGTAACGGGGGCAATCAAGAATCGTTACTAACACCAATACTTCAATTCACTGCAGTGATTTCTACTGTCTCACAATTGGGAGCATATGTTGCTAAATATTCAGTAATCTGATTCAGTCAAAATAGAAAAGAAAACTGTTGCAATGTTGTATTTAGTTCATTAATTCTAATGTTTAACAAAGGGACAAAATCTTGCCTTAAAATGTCTGCATGTTCTGTCATTCTCAAATCTCTTCAGCTTAAGAAGGATCAATGACATTCCAGAACCAAATATGATTTTGTAAGTATTGAGAGTCATTTTCTTTTGATACATGTTACATGCTTCTTCTAAAAAGATGGCAGCCATGTATCGCGTAAGCAGCAAATGCAGAGGGTGGTGGGTGTCTGTAATTCACTGCCTAGGCTGATGGTGGAGGCAGAGACCCCAAACTCATTTTTAAAATATCTGGGTTTGCATCTCAAGTGCTGTAAGCTACAGGGCTATGGGATGGTTGCAGGAAGATGGGTTTAGAAAGGGCACCTGGGTGTCCTCAGGCTGGCATAGATAAAATGGGCCAAAAGGCCTTCTCGTTGTAACGTTCCTTTGATTCTATGATTAGCACCTTTATAGCCTTTTGGACTCATTGTGTTCAACAACTTTGCTCTATTTTGAATTCTCACCCTTGCAATCTGTTTTGTTTTCCTGTTTTTAATACCAGCAAAAAAAAAATCAATGAGTGAATCCAACTCATCTGCTTCTGCTTGACACATGATGAAAATATAATATTTTATTTTCTATGCTTGACTCAGATATCAAGAGAAATGATTACACACCTGACAAAGTGATGGTTTCTCAAGATGGTGTGGAAGTTGCAATCCAGTCTGGCAATGGTACCAAAGATGTACGAAATTCTATACGCCTGATGATTTAGGAGAACGGTACAGGGGAAGTTTCCTCAAACTAGCTTCACCTCTGTCGCTGTAACTGAAAGAGTTTTGTCGATGGAACTTTGAAAACCTAACCTTGCATGGTGCATCAAGTTGAAGGGGTAAAAAATGTGGTGCATACCTGTAGTTCTGTGTAAGGCATTGACAGTAAATCTCAATGTTAACTGGCTATTTTTTCTTGGCCTGTAGTAATCGGATAGCCAAAGAGAAAAAGGTACACTAGTTGGAGCAATCTATGTGCAAAGCAAACTGAATTGAACAATGTCAAAATTTTAACAGTCATATGTCCAGTTTTAAGTCTTCACTAATTTTAAAGCTTTTTAAATTAATTTTATTAAGTAAAGCCATGTAAACTGGTCAAACTCAATTGCATGAGGTACAGATAATGTTTATTCAAACCAAGTCACCTTACAGAAAGATACTCCATAAAATGTAGTATGTTTTGTCTGAGAAAATCAGACCAGTTTAATAGGCCTATCAATAATATGCTAAATATCTGATCATTGTCTAGCCAGCACTGTCAAAAGAATGTTCTGGTGACCTGATTTTTACTGAATTTCAATTGTGTAGACACTTTGGTGTAACGCTAGTATTTGTGGTACATAAAGATTGAACTTAAAAGAAAAAGTATTGAAATCCTTGTAAATATAGTAATGGGCAGATTGCAATCTATCTTTATGCAAATAAATGAGACCGTAATCTGTTGAATTGTCAACATAAAGCTCTATGTCTACCTTAAATATTTATGTAAATGGTGGCATTGAGGCATCTTTTCTATGTTACAAAGAGGTACTATTGTCATTTTTAAAAAGGGTGTTTATATGAAGAACTGTATAATTTTTAATCTAATGTATCTTATAGATACTGTTCCTGAGGCACGAATACAACTTGTAATAAAATGAGATGATGGTTTTACATACATAGGTTGGATGGTGAAAGACGAGAGTTAGTGGGATCATGCTGCATAAATTTTGTACATTTAATCTAATAAAAGATTTTTGAAATAATTGTCATGTGTTATATATAGGTCTTCAATTTACATGAGGGAGTTTACTAAAAGCAAGTCAGGTAAATGACTGGACAGTAAAATATATTTATATAAATATTTGCACAATATTTGAAGTGATCATGAATTTCTTTGGTTTCTGGTATATAAATACCAATAGGGAAGTCACATTTATCAAACTTGTTGGGTTAAGGCCAATAAAAGCAGCCACCAGCTAAAAATAGCTGATTGGTTGAGAGATTGGGAGTGTACACTAGCATTCATATTCAATTGAACATAATGAAAAATCTCTTGTTTTTTTGCTGAATATTAAGCAGATAAGTGGAAGGAGCTAATCATAACCAGAACATTTCTTGCATCACTGTTGTCTCAAGAATTCCCTGAGGATCAGTTGCGCCCTTCCCACTTTCTTCCTCACCTTATGTACTAACTCTTGGCGATACCATTCACAAACTACTTTCTCTGCACACATCTCTACTTTCTCTGTTAAGTTGCTGTTATTTCTATAGCATTTTTATAGTAATGAAACACTCAAGTACATCACAGCAAAGAAATAAGGCATAGCACCAAACCATGTGTGATATTGGATCAGATTCTAAAATGTGTCTTAGAGGCACAGAAAGATAGAGAGACTGGTAGCAGAAGGGAATGCTAGAGCTTGGGGCCGAAGCAACTAAAGCATGACTCCTTTGAGAGAATAAATATATGTGGAAACGAACTCAGGATCGCCAGTAGAAGAGTGTAGCTGGCTCTGATTGTGAGGTTGAAGGAAGTTGGAGATGTGGGCAGGCCATGGGGGAATTTGAAAATAAAGATGTTGCTTGATTGAGACCTGAGGTAAGTCTAAGAGTTGGGGAATGGGAGATGCGTAGGGGCACACAATTTTGGTGTGTTCCTAGTATAATCTAGGGTAGAATTTGGGTGAGTCAGTTAGGCATATGCTGGAGCATTTGGGTATCGAGAAGGTTTCAACAACGGTTGGAAGGTTGTGGAGTAACATAAAGCATGGACTAGATCATTTTGGTAATGGAAGCTCATCTACAGATCCAATGTAACGTAAGAAATAGGAGCAGGAGTAGGCCATACAACTCCTCGAGCCTACCCCATCATTCAATAAGATCATGGCTGATCTGTAGTGGTTCAGTACCACTTTCCCCCTTTTCTCCCCGTAACCCTTAATTCCCTTGTCAATTAAAAACCTATCCACTCTTGACTCAAACATATTCAGTGAGGAAGCCTCCACCACCTCATCAGGCAGAGAATTCCAAAGATTCACCATCCTTTGCTTGAAGAAACCCCTCCACAACTCCAATGTGAACTCCCCCCCCAGCCTAATCTTGAGGCTGAGCCCTCTAGTCTGCTATCTTCGCTAAGCGGGAAGAATCTCTTACCCTATCCATCCCCTTCATAATCTTATACGTTTCTATAAGATCCCCTGTCAGCCTTCTAAACTCCAAAGAGTACAAACCTAGTCTATTCAGTCTCTCCTCATAATCCAATGCCTTCATCTCCAGTATCAGCCTAGTAAACCTTCCCTGCACCCCCTCCAAGGCCAATATATCCTTGAATGTGGCCACCAAAACTGCACACAGTACTCCAGCTGTAGCCTCACCAGCACCCTATACAGCTGTAACAGAACCTCCCCACTTTTTATATTCTATCCCCCTAGCTATAAAGGCCAACATTGCATTTGCCGCCTTAATCACCTGCTGCACCTGCATACTGTGTTTTTATGATTCGCGCACAAGGATCCCCAGGTCCCTCTGCACTGTCGCATGCTGCAGCTTTTCGCCATTTAAATAGTAATCCTTCCTACCATTATTCTTACCAAAGTGGATAACCTCACACTTGTTAATATTATACTCCATCTGCCAGGTCCTCACCCACTCATCCAGATCCCTCTGCAAGCTGAGTGACATCAAAATTGTGAACAGACTGACTTCAAATCAAACTGTTATCAGGAAAAGGGACCAAATTGGGATTTTCTAACACTTTCTCTGTAGCGCTGTTCACTATGATGTTCCAAGTGGTCATCTAAATGCTGCTTAAATGTGAGGTTTCCTGCCTGTACCTTGCAGGCAGTGAGTTCCAGATTCCCACCACCTTCTGGGTGAAAAAAATATTTTCTTCCAGTTTGGCCAAAACTTGTGCCTCTTAAATCCACACCCCCTGATTATTGATCCCTCTATAAGGGGAAAAGTTCCTTCCTATCTCTCTGTCCCTCATAATTTTGTATACCTCATTTAAAGTTATTAGAAATAACTTTACATTAACTCTGCAATGAAGTTACTATGAAAATCCCCCAGTTGCCACAGTGTTCGGGTACACTGACAGAGAATTTAGCATAGCCAATGCACCCAACCAGTATGAGAAATATACTGTCATCAGAGGATCAGTTAAAATTTGTTGAAACGTGATGAGATCAGTATGTTAATCAATTATAGTCAATGTAATCAATGTATGTTGACCAATGTGATAGAATCAGTATGGTAATCACTTATAATCAATGATGTAAGCAGTAATAGCCTTGGGAAACAATGTTTGTTGTTCAGTTATTCAACTTAATGTGATTATGACTAAAAAGGAAAGAATGAAGTAAATATGTTCTCTTTAGTAATCAGCTTAGGCTAGCTAAGCCACGATTGTTGTATAAACAGAACTATTTGGGTAAGGACAGATTGCAACTACAATGGTTTCATGGAGCAAGTAATGCATCAATTAGTGACCAATCCAAAACAAAGCAGATAACGAGTAGGCTCGGCAACAATAGTGGTTAAAGAAAGCCAATCTTCAGAATGAGATAAGGGATCTCAGGGTATGTAACTATAGCAAGTATAAAAAGACTAAGTGAATGGTTCGTTGGATTGTTCTAGACATCCCGGCTTTGTTGTCTTGTATTAGAGAATAAAGTCTTACTACCTGGAAGATCAAAACTCAGACTCTCTATCTCAAGCGACTAAAGTCCCTTGTCGTCCTAGAGAACCACAACACCAGCACATCTTTGGACTTAAGGAAAGCCAGGCAGGCACGAGGTACAAACTCCACACACTGACCCATGCCAGGAATCGAATCCAGGTCTGTGGTGCTGTGAGAGAATAGTGCTAACCACTGTGCCACCTCCATTAGTTAGCTTTCTCAGTTCTTGGGAAAATAACCCTAGTCTAACCAGCCGCTCTTCAAAGCTGAAACTCTCCAGCCCAGGCACCATCTGAGCAGAGGTGCTTAATGAGTACTTTGCCTCGGTATTCACGGTGGAAAGTGAACTGGGAGATTGCACTGCAGGTTTGCGGCATAAGGAAAAGATCGAGTATGTGGATGTTAGGAAAGAGGATGTGTTAGACCTGTTAAATTCTATCAAGATAGACAAGTTGCCGGGACCAGATGGGATGTACCCCAGGTTATTGTGGGAGGTGAGGGAAGTGGTTGCAGAGCCCCTGGCGATGATCTTTGCGTCGTCCATGGAAACGGGAGAGGTTCCGGAGGATTGGAGGATTGCAGATGTGGTTCCTATCTTTAAGAAAGGGAACAGGGATAGTCCAGGAAATTACCGACTGGTGAGTTTGACTTCAGTGGTTGGTAAGCTGATGGAGAGGCTTCTGAGGGATAAGATATATGAACATTTGGAGAAGTTTGGACTGATTAGAAATAGTCAGCATGGTTTTGTCAAGGGCAGGTCATGCCTTACGAGCCTAGTTGAGTTCTTCGAAAATGTGACTGAACACATTGACGAAGGAAGGGCGGTGGACGTAGTGTACATGGACTTTAGTAAGGCGTTTGATAAGGTCCCACATGCAAGGCTTCTGGAGAAGGTGAGAGGACATGGGATCCAAGGGGCTTTGGCCTCGTGGATCCAGAACTGGCTTGCCGGCAGAAGGCAGAGAGTGGTTGTGGATGGGTCTTGTTCTGCATGGAGGTCGGTAACCAGTGGAGTGCCCAGGGATCTGTTCTGGGACCCCTGCTGTTTGTCATTTTCATAAATGACCTGGATGAGGAAGTGGAGGGATGGGTTAGCAAGTTCGCCGACGATACAAAGATCGGTGGTGTTGTGGATGGTCTGGAGGGATGCCAAAAGTTGCAGTGGGACATAGACAGGATGCAAGACTGGGCGGAGAAGTGGCAGATGGACTTCAACGCGGATAAATGTGTAGTGGTCCATTTTGGCAGGAATAATGGGATGAAGGAGTACAATATAAGGGGTAGGAGTCTTAGCTGTGTTGTAGACCAGAAGGATCTCGGGGTCCGGGTCGATAGGACTCTTAAATTGGCCTCACAGGTGGAGGAAGTGGTCAAGAAGGTGTACGGTGTACTGGCCTTCATTAATTGAGGAATAGAGTTTAGGAGTCAGGAGGTAATGATGCAGCTCTATAAGACTCTTGTCAGACCTCAGTTGGAGTATTGTGCACAGTTCTGGTCGTCTCATTATAGGAAGGATGTAGAGGCTATTGAGAGAGTTCAGAGGAGATTTACAAGGATGCTGCCTGGATTGGGAGGCAGGCCTTATGAAGATAGGTTGAGGGAGCTGGGACTCTTCTCACTGGAGAGACGTAGGTTGAGAGGCGACCTGATAGAGGTTTATAAAATGTTGAGAGGAATAGATAGGGTGGACTCTCAGAGACTATTTCCCCAAGCTGAAATGGTCACTACGAGAGGACACAGATTTAAGGTGCAGAGAAGCAAATACAAAGGAGATGTCAGGGGTCGGTTTTTCACTCAGAGGGTGGTGAGTGAATGGAACTGACTGCCGTCGGAGGTTGTTGAGGCAAACTCACTGGGATCTTTTAAGAGACTTCTTGATGAGTATATGGAAAAGAATAGGATAGGGGGTTATAGATAGGTCCGTAGATTGGTAGATGTGATCGGCGCAATTTGTGGGCCGAAGGGCCTGTTTGTGCTGTATTATTCTGTGTTCTATGGTGCATCTCCTCTGCACCCTTCCTATTGCAATCACATCCTTTCTAGTGTGAGAGCGCTGTGGACCAGATGAGGGAAATATCCATACTGAAGGAGGAAGTGTTAGAGCTTTTAGGTAGCATTAAAACTGATAAATCTCCGGGGCCTGATGGCATTTATCCCAGGCTGCTTAGGGAAGTGCGAGGTGAAATTGCTGGGCTTCTAACACAAATCTTTGTCTCTTCTTTGGACACAGGTGAGGTCCCAGAGGACTGGAGAATAGCTAATGTTGTACTGTTGTTTAAAAAAGGATAGTAGGGATAACCCTGGAAATTATAGGCCGGTGAGTTTAATGTCAGTGGTAGGGAAGCTGTTGGAGGGGATTCTTAGAGATAGGATGTATAGGCACTTAGAGCGTTGCGATCTGATTAGAGATATGCAGCATGGATTTGTTAAGGGGAGGTCATGCCTTACAAATCTGGTAGAATTTTTTGAGGAGGTGACAAAAACGGTGGACGAAGGGCGAGCCATTTATGTCGTCTATATGGATTTCAGTAAGGCATTTGACAAAGTCCCTCATGTGAGGTTAGTTGAAAAGGTCAAGGCTCATGGGATACAAGGACAGGTAGCTAGATGGATAAGTAACTGGCTTAGTAATAGGAGACAGAGAGTAATAGTGGAGGGATGTTTTTCTAGCTGGAGGTCGGCCACTAGTGGTGTGCCGCAGAGCTCGGTACTGGGACCTCTTCTATTTGTAGTATATATAAATGACTTGGAAGAGGAAGTAAGTGGAGTGATCAGCAAGTTTGCAGACGATACAAAGATGGCTGGACTTGCAGATAGTGAGGAGCATTGTCAGGCGATGCAGCAGGACATAGAAAGGCTGGTAGCTTGGGCAGATAGACGGCAGATGGAATTCAATCCTGATAAATATGAGGATGCATTTCGGGAGAAAGAATGTAGGGGGGAGGTATATGATAAAGGGTAGACCTGTTAAGGGTATAGAAAAGCAGAGGGACCTGGGGTGCAGGTGCACAAGTCTCTGAAGGTGGCAGAGCAGGTGGGGAAATTGTGAAGAAAGCATATGGTATGCTAGCCTTTATAGGAAGGGGTATAGAGTACAAGAGCTCGCCTTTAACATTGCAGTTGTATAAAATGTTAGTTTGACCTCATTTGGAATACTGTGTCCAGTTCTGATTGCCTTACTACCGGAAGAACGTGGAGACTCTAGAGTGCAGAGGAGGTTTACCAGGATGCTGCCTGGTACGGAAGGTCTGAGTTATGAGGCGAGGTTAGGCAAATTGGGACTGTTTTCCTTAGAAAGACGTGGACTTAGAGGAGATCTAATAGAGGTGTACAAGATTATGAGGGGTATAGATAGAGTAAACAGGGTTAAGCTTTTTCCTAGGATGGACTCAAATAGCATGAGGGGTCACGGGCTTAGGGTGAGGAGGTTAAGGTATAATTTGGATGCTAGAGGGAGTTTTTTCACACAAAGGGTGGTGGGGGCATGGAACGCACTGCCAAGTAAAATGATGGAGGCAGGTACTCTGGAGTTATTGAAGAGATAATTAGATGGGTACATGAACAGAATGGGAATGGAGAGGTATAGAAAACTGATTTAAAATAGAGATCATGAGTCTTGGGAGTCCCTGGGAAGTATGTAAATAGATGATGATGTTGATGTACTTGTTTTTATCCTACAGGTGCTTTGGTGCACCTTGTTGTCTAACGAGGGACATACACGCGATGGGTTGCGAGAGGACTGCTCTTGGATTTTTCGAGAGTATCCTAGTGCTTCATGTCGTTAGTTTACGCTTGACCTGGATCATTTGATGGGCAATACGACAGCTCAGTGACTATCGCTGTGCTGTGCAGATACATGGATTTGGGCCTGTGTCTGTAGGAGTTTGTGCATTCTCCCCTTGCTTGCCTGAGTTTTCTCCGGGTGCTCCTGTTTCCTCCCACATCCCAAAGATGTGCTCTTAGGCTAACTGGCAGAACAAATTCTCCCTAAATTGTCTCAAATTTGGTTTTTAATCCATAGATCTATAAAAATAGACAGAGATCACAGGTAGAGGTGGGAACATCGAAGTGGTGGCGCGGCTCGTTGGGTCGAAGGGCCTGTTTCCCGTGCTGTTTTGTTCTTTGTTCTTTGGTGACCAGTACTGCACAGAGTACTCTAGCTGTGAGTCATTTATACAGATCCATTATAACCTCCTTGCTTTATATTCAATGCCTGGAGTAATAACCTGTCCTGCTCCCTTCAGAGATCTATCGGCATGCACCCATGGGTCCCTCTGGTCCACTGTACTTTCTAGCACCATTATGCATGCCTTTGCCTTGTGAGTTCTCCCAAAAATGCATACCTCAAACTTTTCAGGGTTAAATTCTATTTGGAACTGTTCTGTACATTCCCGTTCTCTCCATCGCCACCCTCACTATGGAATGTTGCTGTGTGAATTAATTGCTGCAGCTCCAGGGATGCTGCAGGCGCTAGTTCAATGCAAATCCTGAAAGCATTTAAACAACTCGATTTTGGAGAAACTTTGGAAGGGCTGAAAAATCAGTGATCAGAGCGTGCCCCCGGGATCAATGCGCGGCCCCGGCGCAGTGTCCGGAGCGCGCCCCTGGGAGGGTCAATGCGCGGCTCCGCCGCAGTGTCCGGAGGCGACCCCGGGGGGTCAATGCGCGCCCCCGGATTAATGTTTGAATCACAAAGTGAGGTCCCGATGACGCAGGCGCTTGACCTGGTGGTGAGTGTCAGCACGGAGAGCTAGTACAGGGAGAGGGGCTGAGTGTCCGCACAGGGGGGCTTGTACAGGGAGAGGGGCTGAGTGTCCGCACAGGGGGGCTTGTACAGGGAGAAGGGCTGAGTGTCCGCACTGAGAGCTAGTACAGGGAAAAAGGACTGAGTATCCGTACAGGGGACTAGTACAAGGAGAGGGGCTGAGTGTCCGCACAGGGGGGCTTGTACAGGGAGAGGGGCTGAGTGTCCGCACAGGGGACAGGGAGAGGGGCTGAGTGTCCGCACTGAGAGCTAGTACAGGGAAAAGGGCTGAGTGTCCGCACTGAGAGCTAGTACAGGGAAAAAGGACTGAGTATCCGTACAGGGGACTAGTACAGGGAGAGGGGCTGAGTGTCCGCACAGTGGGGAGCTAGTACAGGGAGAGGGGCTGAGTGTCCGCACAGTGGGGAGCTAGTACAGGGAGAGGGGCTGAGTGTCCGCACAGTGGGGAGCTAGTACAGGGCGGAAAGACTGAATATTCACACAGGGGGGGCCAGTACCGGGCTGAGTGGCCGCGGGATGATGTTTCCGGACCGGTGTTTCCGCTGCGGTTGCGGAATGAATTCGAATGTGATTGAATCAGAAAATCACCGAGTGCTGGCGGGAAGTTTAGCGGAAAATCGCGGCACCTCCGAAGTAATCCCGGGGGCGGTGGAAGTGAATATCGAATATTGGTGAATGTTCAACCCGGAGTCCGACAGTGTCCGGCCAGGGCGGAAAAGTGAAATTTAACTTTGTTTAATACTGAAACTGAGGAAGGTCGTTTCCAGTTTGGGGCAACAGCCGGGTTAAACCCGAGGGTTTGGGGCAGGGAGAATGACCCCGGCTTTGATAAACAATAACAAATAAATCCTCAACTTTAGAAAGAAATATTTGCAAACCATTTAAATATAAATTTGTTGGAGCGAGTTCAGAATGCTGAAAAAGTGCAGTTTCTGGAACTTTCCTTGAAAGTTTGAAATTTTAATCTTCCTGATTGATTTTCCAGGATTTATGTTTGATTTTTTTTCAGCAAAGTGGGGGTCAGAAGTTACTGACTCAGGGTGGAAAAACTAGTCCCCAATTCCTGCACCAATTTCCTGCAGGGGAATGAGTTCTAACCATTTTTCTAAATCTCTCCCCAGTTCTGCGTGAGGATTTCTAGCCCATTTCCTGACTCTAGCTGAAGAAATCAGGGAGCAGGTTCCTGAGGCTCAGATCACTGGTGTCATTGGACCGGCAGGTGCGTGAATCCCACATTTAACAACCTCCAACTGTTTGATGCAGAAATTCCCACAACAGAACTGTGTGATAATGTCTCACTGTCAGCCCTGTTCCAGCAAAGACTGTCTTTCAGAGGCTGAAAGCTCCATGTTACACTGAACTGCTACCTGTACCTTTTGCTCATTGCTTCCTCCAAGGTGACACAATAGTTAGCACTGCAGCCTCAGCACCAGGGACCCAGGTTCAGTTGTCAGCTTGGGTCACTGTCTATGTGGAGTTTGCACGTTCTCCTCATGCCTGCATGGATTTTTTTCCCCATGGTCCAAAGATGTGCAGGTTAGGTTGATTGGCTATGCTAAATTAACCTTTAGGGGATTTGTAGGGTAAATACAAGAGGCTGCGGGAATAGGGCCTAAGTGGGATTGCTGTTGGTGCAAATTTGATGCACTGAATGGCCTCATTCTGCACTGTAAAGATTCCACAAGTAGATACAAACAGCAACTAAATTTAACATTCCCACCCATCTCCCCCAGCTCACTGCTAAACTCAAATACACTTCATGCAGCTTTTTTCACATTGGCAACACATGTGAATGGTTGGGGACTGGAAATGATATTTGATTCGATTTATTATTGTCACGTGTATTAACATACAGTGAAAAGTATTGTTTCTTGCATGCTATACAGACAAAGCATACCATTCACAGAGAAGGAAAGGAGAGGGTGCAGAGTGTAGTGTTCCAGTCATAGCCAGGGTATAGAAAAGATCAACTTAATGCAAGGTAGGTCCATTCAGAAGTCTGACAGCAGCAGAGAAGAAGCTATTCTTGGATCGGTTGGTACGTGACCTCAGACTTTTGTATCTTTTTCCCAAAGGAAGAAGGTGGGAGAGAGAATGTCCAGAGTGCGTGGGGTCCAAAGCTGGCTGCTTTGCTGAGGCAGTGGGAAGTGTAAATAGAGTCAATGGATGGGAAGCTGGTTTGTGTGATGGATTGGGCTTCATTCGGGGTCTTTTGTAGTTTTTGTACTTTCTGTGGTGTGACGGAGGCAGGCATAATTGAGGCATTAGATGATTATTTAAAAACGTGGAATATTATGCAGCATCTGACAAAATGTCCCACCAAAGACTTCTACATAAGATAAAGGTGCACAGTATTATGGGTGTGCCTCAGAGCTCTGAGACTGAGTAGACTAGGGTTATGTTCATTGGAATTCAGAACAATGAGGGGAAATCTTAGAGAAACATACAAGATCATGAAGGGAATAGATAAGATAAAAGCAGGGAAGTTGTTTGCACTGGACGGTGGAATTGGAACTAGGGGGCATGGCCTCAAAATAAGGAGAAGCAGATTTAGGGCTGAGTTAAGGAGGAACTTCTTCATCCAAAGGATTGTGAATCTGTGGAACTCCCTGCCCAGTGAAGCAGTTGAGACTCATTGAATGTTTTTAAGGCAAAGATAGATAAATTTTTGAACAGTGAAAGAATTAAAGATTATGATGAGTGGGAGGCTAAGTGGAAATGAGCCCACAAAAAGATCAGTCAATGATCTTATTGAATGGTGGAGCAGACTTGAGGGGCCAGATGGCCTACTCCTGCTCCTAGTTCTTATTTCTTATAGAAGATAGAAACAGGAAGAGGCCATTTAACCGCATGGTTGATCATCCAACTCAATACTCTAATCCGTTTCTCCCCATAACCTTTGAGCCCATTCATCCCAAGTGATATATCCAGCTGCCTCTTGAATGCATTCAATGTTTTGGCATCAACTACTTCCTGTAGTAATGGATTCCCCAGGCTCACCACTCTTTGGTGAAGAAATATCTCCTCACCTCTGTGCTAAATGGTCTACCTTGAATCCTCAGATTGTAACCTCAGGTTCTGGGACAACCCTCCCTCCCCCCTCATCCGTCTGAACTCCAGCAAAACAATCCTAACTTAATTTCTTCTCATACATCAGTCCCGCCATTGATGGAATCAGCCTGGTAAACCTTCACTGCATTCTCTCTAGAGCACAAACATCCTTCCTCAGAAAAGAAAACCAAAACTGCTCACAATACTCTAGGTGTGGCCTCACCAAGGCCCTGTATAATTGCAACAACACATTCCTACCCCTCTATTTGAAACCTCTTTCAATGAAAGCCAACATGCCATTTGCCTTCTTTACCATCTGCTGCACCTGCATGCTTGGTGATTGGTGCACAACGACACCCAGGTCCCACTGCACACTCCCCTCTCCCAATTTACAATCATTCAGGTAGTAATCTGCCTTCTTGTTTTTGCTTCCAAAGTGAATAACCTCATACTTACCCAAATTATACTACATCTGCCATTGATTTGCCCACTCACCCAACCTGTCCAGATCATTCTGAACGATCTCTGCATCCTCGTCACAGTTCACCCTCCCACCCAACTTAGTATCATCTGCAAACTTTGAGATGTTACATTTTGTTCCCTCATCCAATCATTAATATATATTGTGAATAGCTGGGGCCCCAGCACCGATCTCTGTGGCACCCCACTTGTTACTGCCTGCCAATTTGAAAAGCACCCGTTAATTCCTACTCTTTGTTTCCTCTCTGCCACAACTTTTCTATCCAATACACTTCCCTTAATCCCATGCACTTTAATCTTGCATGATAATCTCTTATGCAGGACTTTGTCAAATACTTTCTGGAAGTCCAAATATACAATATTGACTGGCTCCCCCTTGTTAACTCTATGAGATACATCTTCAAAGAATTCCAACAGATTTGTCAAGCATGATTTCCCCTCCAGAAATCCATGCTGGCTCTGAGCAGAAGTAATGGTCAAGGATAGGAGAAAAGTCAGGGAAATGGCACTAAATCATGATGCATGTTTGGAGAGTCGGTGCAGATGCGATGAGCTGAATGGTCTCCCTCTGTATGGTAACAATGTGATTCTACTGAGTTAGTATAATGCCTGAACAATTACTTTTCTTTCTCTCTCAGGAAGTTTTGAAGTTTCAATTAACAACAAGCTGATTTTCTCTATGTTGGAATCACACACATTTCCTTATCATTATGATGTGAGTTGATCTGATAAAATGTATTTTATTCAGAGTCAAGACTGTAGAAGGAGGATAATCGTCAATTCCTCTTTAATAACTTGTTCACTACCACCCTCAGGAACACTCCATTATTCAGCAGACGATATTGTGAAATTAAACCACTGCTGGGAGTTTCCAAAGAGGGAAGTGAGATTTGATTTACTGTCAGAGTGTAAATACATGGAAGGCGGGAGAAATCCTAATTTTAATGTTGAAGTGAGATAGTTAAACAGCTGGGAGGATATTTGCATTGAAATTGATCGATTTTTGAGTTGTGAACTGTAGAAGCAAAAGACCTGAAATCACTTCAGAGCAATTTGGATGAAAGATGTTTCTGGCTTTATGAACCTTTCCTGTCGGTGTCTGTCTGAAAAAAAGATCTGCTGACATCTCAAAATCCAGCATTGAAAGAATTGACCCTCCATGTAAATGAGGTATCAGAAACATTAAAGCAAAAGAAAGTCAGTGAGTAGTGGAGAGTTCTTAAATAAAAACAGAAAGAAATACTCAGCAGTTTTGGCAGCTTCTATGGAGAGAGAAATAGAGCTAACAGGCAGTGTCCAGAGGGGAACCTGTGGATGTAGTATATCTGGATTTCCAGAAGGCATTCGACAAGGTGCCACACAAAGGCTGCTGAAAAGAAAAAGATGTACGTTGTTACAGGTAATGAATAGAGGATTGGTTAATTAACAGAAAGAAGAGGGTTAATGAATGTTTTTCTGGTTGGTGATCAGTGACTAGTGGTAGCCTCAGGGATCAGTGTTGGGATCGCAATTGTTTATGATTTATATAGATGATTTGGAGTTGGGACCAAGTGTAGTGTGTCAAAACTCACAGATGACACTAAGATGAATGGCAAAGCAAAGTGTGCAGAGGATGCTGAAAGTCTGCCAAGGAGTATAGATAGTGTAAGTGAGTGGATGAGGTTCTGGCAGATGGAGTATAATGTTGGTAAACATGAGGTCATCCATTTTGATAGGAATAAAAGCAAATGGGACTATTATTTAAATGGTAAAACATTGCAAAATGCTGCCGTGCAGAGGGACCCGGTTACCTTTTTGCAGGAACCTCAAGGATTTGGTTTGTAGGTGCAGTAGGTAATTAAGGCAGCAAATGGAATTTTGTCCTTCATTGCTAGAGAGATGGAGTTTAAAAACAGTGAGATTATGTTGCAGCTGTATAAGGTGCTGGTGAGGCCACACCTGGAGTACTGTGTACAGTTTTGGTCTCCTTACTTCAGAAAGGATATACTGGCACTGGAGGGGGTGCAGAGGAGATTCACTAGGTTGATTCCAGAGTTGAGGGAGTTGGCTTATGAGGAGAGACTGAGTAGACTGGGGCTATACTCATTGGAATTCAGAAGAATGAGGGGAGATCTTGTAGAAACATATAAGATTAGGAAGGAAATAATTAAAATAGAAGCAGGGAAGTTGTTTCCACTGGGAAGTGAAACTAGAAAAGGGGCATGGCCTCAAAATAAGGAGAAGCAGATTTAAGATTGAGTTGAGGAGGAACTTCTTCACACAAAGGGTTGTGAATCTGTGGAATTCCCTAACCAGTGAAGCAGTTGAGGCTACCTCATTGAATGTTTTAAAGACGAGGATAGATACATTTTTGAACAGTAAAGGATTAAGGTTATGGTGAGCAGGTGGGTAAGTGGAGCTGAATCCATGAAAAGATCAGGCATGAATCTTATTGAATGGTGGAGCAGGCTTGAACAAAGAACAAACAGCACGGGAAACAGGCCCTTTGGCCCAACGAGCCCGCGCCGCCACCCCGATGTTCCCACCTCTACCCATGACCCCTGTCTATGTTTATAGATCTATGGATTAAAAACCAAATTTGAGACAATTTAGGGAGAATTTGTTTTGCCAATTAGCCTAAGATGTTTTGCCAATTAGCCTAATGGCCAACTCCTGCTCCTAGTTCTTATGTTCTGAGTTTTTCCAACATTTCCTGATTTTATTTTCAGATTTCCAGCATCTGCATGCTTTTTTTTTATTACTGCAGAATATTTTCTGTATCCCCAGGTGCTATCCACCAGAATCTCACTGCATCTCAGGTGGGAGCTGAGAAGATTTGACTCGGGCTGGGAATGGGAGAATGTTTGCTGCATTCGCAGTTAGTTCCGCTGAACCATTCCCATTACAAACGTTGCCTGGAACAACATTCTTTTTTATTAATTCGTGAAACGTGGGTGTCACTGGCTGGCCAGTATTTATTGCCCATTCCTAGTTGCCCTCAAGAGGGTTGTGGTGACAACTGGGTGGCTTGCTAGGCCATTTCAGAGGGCAGTTGAGAGTCAACCACATTGCTGTGGCTCTGGAGTCACATGTAGGCCAGACCAGGTAAGGACGGCAGATTTCCTACTCTGAAGGATATTAGTAAATCAGATGGGTTTTCTAACAATTAACGATGGTTTTATGGTCGTCAGTAGATTCTTAATTCCAGATTTTTTTATTGAATTCAAATTCCACCATCTGCTGTGGTGAGATTCAAACCCAGATCACCAGAATATTAGCTGAGTCTGGTGATAATACCACTCGGCCATCACTTCCTCATTAGTTATTGATGTTAATGCTTTAAATCTTGGTTTATTTACATCAGATCATTGAAGCAGTGAAGTCAGTCAAAAACGGAATTAACGTGGAGAAGATAACTTACCCTCAGCGGAAAAAAGGTTGCAACATCATCTAATGGAATCCAAATGACGGTCAAAGTATCCTGATAGAACTTGACACTTTCAACTAATGAAGCATCAACTCTGTTTATGACTGTTTTCCCCAAAAGCTATCGGTGAAAACATGATAACACTTCAGAAGAGATGCTTCTCTTACTTGAAATGTGCCACAAATTTTTCAGGTGTTGTGCTGAGAGTGACTGGCATATTATTGTTAAAATTAAATTGTATTTGTCTCATCTTTCTTGTTCTGTTCCCATGTTAACTGACAGCCAGTGGCCCAGCCCATATCAGCCTCAATAACAAAGTGTTGTACTCAACTCATTGAGATAGGGGCCCAGGCTCCATCTCAACTCCCAGTAACAACACCTACAGCCCAGCGTGGATGTGAATCTGTCACAATGCACTCAGTCTTCTAACTGACGTCAGGAAGTTGGAATGGGCAAGTGAACATAGAACATTACAGCCCTTCGGCCCTCAATATTGCACTACCCAGTGGAACCAATCTAATGACCCTCTAACCTAAACTATTCCAATGTTATCCATACGCCTATCCACTGACCATTTGAACGCCAAATGGCATTGCCAGCAAGTTTTGCTAAGTTTCCCTCAGGTACAACAGAGGGTTTTCCCGAATTCTCTCGGATTCCTATCAGGATAAAAGCTGGAAATATGAATGTGATAAGTAGGGTGTCAGCCACCTTAGTGGTGAGAGATGCCAGTGTCTGCCTGACAGTTTGTCAGCTTCTCCAACAAAAAAAGAGCTCCAAATGTTGTTCTGTGTTTCTTGTTACTCGGGATATGATTTGCCAGTGAGTGAGCTTTGGAATATCCAGCATCAGGGACAGAATTAATGATTCACTTCATGGTGCTTTCTCTTTGAAACAAAATAAATGTTGCTTTCACTTCAGAGATTTTGTTTCTGGTTAGAAAACCCAAGGTAAGGATATATAAACTGTTGCAAATACTCAACCACTGGCTGTAGAGATCGGTTCCTGACTTGGTGACAAGACTTGGACCGAATGTTGTAAGCCAAATAAACACCAGGTGTTGCAGGATGTCAGGAAATGCCTTGTTCCTAAATCTGTACAGCCAGACTCTAAACTCTGTCTCCAGAATGAAACATTTCAATTTCAGTTTAAAAACAAAGCTGGTGGTTCCTCAGACGCTGCTGCACAAAATGAGAGAGACCTCCGTATCCAACCCTGCACAGTGAGACCCTCCTATCCCATACTCTGCCAGCCAGTGTGGACTCTGGTCTCCCATTCTGTCAATGTGGTAGGAATAAGAGAAAGAGAGAAAAGAAATTGACACTAATATAGGTGATCTGCCCTTCAATTCTCAATTTCACATTGTGCGCCCAAATTCTCCAGTCTTCATGTAGCTCAAATATCCGCCAGCATAGAATCCCTTCCTTTAGTTATTTTCTAAAGCTCAAACAATATCTCCCATTTCTTTAAGACCATCCTGATATTTTGGAGTTTTAAGATTGCTTTAGATTTCTTTTTGATCAACCTATCATGGCAACTTCAATATCTTCGCTAGTCTGGACATTGCATTCAAAAAACAAACAACCTGTGGCTTTGTACATCAGAGTGAGAGTGCAGGACATAGGGTGGATGGGAAGAAAGTTCTCCCACATGGATGGGTCAGTAACTAGGGGACGGAGATTTAAGATAAAGAGTAGGAGATTTTAGAGGGGATTTCACCCAGTGTGGTGGGAATCTGGAACTCTCTCCCTAAAAGGGTGGCCTCAATATTGAAGAAGAATTTAGATGAGCACTTGAAATTCTCTAGTGTGCATGGCTATGGACCAAGTGCTGGAAAATGGGCTGAGAATAGAAAGGTGCTTGATGACTGTTGCAGACACCATGGGTTGTGCTGTAAAACTCTGATTAAATATTGCTACTTTGGGATATTGTTTATGCTACAGGATACGCTCTGTCATTTCCATGATGGCCAATGAAGATATCACAGACTTTAAAGATATATTTTAAGAATAAAAGGATAAAGTGGCCACAGCACATCATGTGACCTGTGGCATTTGAACTGTTAGTCTGGAGTTTCCCAAACTTTTACATCCACAGAAACTCCTGAACTCCCAAAAATGCTGACAGAATCCTGAAACATTCTTATAAGGTGTCAATGTGCAGTGGATGAGCTGGGAGAGAGACAGGTGAGTGACACACTGGCTGAGTGAATAATTCACAGATTTGGAGCAATGGGGGAGAGGGGCTCTTTTGCCTTTTCTCTCTCTAACATTTTCATCTTCAAAAAATGGAAGGACGAGAGATTAATTGTTTCAGCTCCTGTAAGGGAGCAGGAATACAGTATTTGTGTAGGTGCCTGGGTCAGTGTATATGTGAGTGTGTGGGGGTGTCTGGGTCAGTGTGCATATGGGCAGATAGGTCTGGGTCTGTGTGGGTGTCTGTGGGTCAGTCTACCAGGGTGGGTCTACCACCCCCTCACCTCAAATATTTTTTATAGGCTGTAAGAAAAATGCAAATTAATTAGAAGCAAAATGCTGCGAATGCTGGAAACCTGAAATTAAAACAGAAAATGCTGGAAAAACTCAGCAGATCTGGACAGAGAAAGAGTTAACATTGAGAGTCTGATTAACTACGGAACTAAATAAAAGTAACTTTCTTTAATTTCTGGGCTGGTTTCAGATATAATTACTGAACATTTTCACCAGATATCAACCCTGAAGAGATCACAATGTGGATTGGAAACCTCATCGTTTCAATATATAAAAAAAATCTCCTCACATAAGGAAGGAGACATTGATGGTGTTGTAGTGAAATATGCAAAAATCAACAAGACAGCACAATCAAATTGCTGTTAATGCATCATGTGAAAGAACAATAAAACCAGCATGAAAATATTAAGAATATAAATTGCTGCCATGACAATAACACTCTGTCACCATATTTAATAAATTCCTGAAAAGTGGAGCTTTTTGTGCAAATGAAACAACTTCCTAAACTCTGACACAAAAACCTGATGTTGTTTCTCCAGGTTACATCCTGTTTGATTTTACTGTAACCTTTCAACAACATTCATAACAACATAAGAACTAAGAGCAGGAGTTGGCCGTCTGGCCCCTGGAGCCTGCTGCACCATTCAATAAGATCATGCCTGATCTTTTCATGGACTTAGCTCCACTTACCCACCTGCTCACCATAACCTTTAATTCCTTTATTGTTCAAAAATGTATCTATCCTCGTCTTTAAAACACTCAGTGAGGTAGCCTCAACTGCTTCACTGAGCAGAGAATTCCACAGATTCACAACCCTTTGTGTGAAGTTCCTCCTCAACTCAGTCCTAAATCTGCTTCCCCTTATTTTGAGCTAAGCCCTCTAGTTCTAATTTCACCCACCAGTGGAAACAACTTCCCTTCTTCTACCATATCTATTCCCTTCATAATCTTATATGCTTCTATAAGATCTTCCCTCATTCTTCTGAATTCCAATGAGTATAGCCCCAGTCTACTCAGTCTCTCCTCATAAGCCAACCCTCTCAACTCTGGAATTAACCTAGTGAATCTCCTCTGCATCCCCTCCAGTGCCAGTTTATCCTTGCACAAGAAAGAAGACCAAAACTGTGCACAGTTTTCCAGGTGTGGCCTCACCAGCACCTTATACAGCTCAACATAACCTCGCCGTTTTAAACTCCATCCCTCTAGCAATGGACAAAATTCCATTTGCTGCCTTAATTACCTGCTGCACCTGCAAACCAAATCCTTGAAATTCCTGCACAAGGACACCCAGGTCCCTCTGCACAGCAGCATGCTGCAATTGTTTACCGTTTAAATAATAACCCATTTTGCTGTTATTCTATCAAAATGGATGACCTCACACTTACCAACCTTGTATTCTATCTGCCAGACCCTTGCCCATTCACTTAGATTATCGATATCCATTTGCAGACTTTCAGTATTCTCTGCACACTTTGTTCTTTCATCCATTTTAGTGTCGTCTGTGAATTTTGACACACTACACTTGGTCTCCAAATCCAAATCATCAATGTAAATCGTAAACAACACTGATCCCTGAGGCACACCACTAGTCATTGCCAACCAGAAAAAAGATCCATTTATCTCCACTCTTTGCTTTTTGTTAGCTAACCAATCCTCTATCCATGCTAATACATTACCCATAACACCATGCACCTTTATCTTACATAAGAAATAGAAGCAAGAGTAGACCATCTAGCCCTTCGAGCCTGTCCCGCCATTCAATAAGATCATGGCTGATCTGAAGAGAATCAGTTCCACTTACCCACCTGCTTCCCATAACCCTTAATTCTCTTATCAATCAGAAATCTATCTACCCGTGACTTAAACATATTCAACGAGGTAGCCTCCACCACTTCAATGAGCAGAGAATTCCAGAGATTCACCACCCTCTGAGAGAAGAAGTTCCTTCTCAATTCTGTTCTAAACTGCGCCCCCCCCCCCTTCATTTTGAGGCTGTGTTCTCTAGTTCTGGTTTCCTTTCTAAGTGGAAAGAATCTCTCTATCTGTATCCTATCTAGCCCCTTCATTATCTTGTAAATCTCTATAAAATCCCCCCTCAGCCTTCTAAACTCCAATGAGTACAGGCCCAATTTACTCAGTCTTTCCTCATAAGCTAACCCCCTCATCTCTGGTATCAACCTGATGAACATTCTCTGTCCTTCCTCCAAGGCCAATATATCCATTCACAAATAAGGGGACCAAACTTGCACGCAGTACTCCAGTTGCGGCCTCACCAGTGCCCTGTACAGTTGCAGCAAGACCTCCCTGCTTTTATATTCTATCCCCCTCGCTATAAAGGCCAACATTCCATTCGCCTTCTTGATCACCTGCTGTAGCTGCAGACTGAGTTTTTGCGATTCATGCACAAGGACACCCAGGTCCCTCTGCACAGTAGCATGCTGCAGCTTTTCACCATTTAAATAATATTCCATTTTACTCATTTTTTCCAAAGTGGATAATCTCACATTTGCTAATGTTATACTCCATCTGCTAGGTCCTCGCCCACTCACTCAGCCTATCCAGATCTCTCTGTAGAATTTCCGCGTCCTCCACGCAGTTCACTTTTCCACTCATCTTTGTGTCATCAGTGAAATTCGTTACCCTATACTCAGCCCCCTCCTCCAGATTGTCTGTGTATTTGGTAAACAGCTGAGGCCCCAGCACCGATCCCTGCGGCACGCCACTAGTCACCAACTACCAACCAGAAAAGCACCCATTTATTCCAACTCTCTGCTTCCTGTTAGATAGCTAATCCTCAATCTACACTAACACTTTACCTCCAACTCTGTGTACCCTAATCTTCTGCAGCAACCTTTTGTGAGGCATGTTATTGAACACCTTCTGGAAATCTAAAAACACCACATCTATTGGTTCCCCTCTGTCAATCGCACTAGCCACGTCTTCATAAAAATCCAGTAAATTCATCAAACATGACTTCCCCTTCATGAATCCATGCTGCATCTGCTTGATCGACCTATTCCTTTCCAGGTGCCCTGCTATTTCTTCTTTGATGATAGATTCCAAGATTCCAACATTTTCCCAACTACAGACGTTCAGCTAACCGGCCTGTAATTACCCCATCTTTTGTCTACTTCCTTTTTTAAACAGGAGCGTAACAGTAGCTGTTTTCCAATCAGCCGGCACTTCCCCAGAGTCCAGCGAATTTTGATAAACGATACTAACACATCTGCTATTACTTCTGCCATTCCTTCAGAACCCTGGGATGCATTCCAAATGGATCCGGGGACTTGTCTACCTTCAGTCCGTTGATAAACTGGAAGGGATGACTGGAAATGTTCTGCACTGAAATATGATTGAAATACATTTCTTAAAGGTTCAGTATCATCACAATATGATGGAGATTCCTGTGGCAAGAAGAAGGTTTACGCTCAGCTCTGCATTTTGCTGCAGTGATATGAGGGATTAGTACCAGGTTCTAACATCCCTTGTTGCTGTAGCATGTCACAGTGTGTGCACAGTGGGTGCTGTGTTGACTATTTGTATGTTGCCATGGTTGGAGATAGAGGCAGATCACTCTCTGGTATCACACTACTGGCAATGCCATGTTCGCTTTGTGTGTCGTAGGTTGATCTCAACATTGGGGACTTTCCAGGAAGTAGACTGATAATCAAACCTGCTCCTCAATGAATCAGAGTCATAGAAGAGGTCCTGTGGCCCATTGAGTCCACAACGACCAGTGAGAGAAGAGATCAAAAGGAAACCCGAGTCTGAATCTTTATTGTTTGAGCAACGAGAACTGTGTTATTCTGACTAACTAACAACACAGATAGTCTTTACATCCTCCACTCTCTGGAGAAGATCCAGGTCCACACAGGCCCTTCTGCTCAGCAGAGAGGAAGGCTGGTTATGGGTGGCGGGTATCAGCTGAAAGCTTTGTGTTCTGTCTGTGTTTTATTCTCTTCACTGATGGGGTTTCCTGGGCAGAGTACAATTCCTCTGTACCACCTTTCAACCCACAATCTGTCACTGTGCTTGTCCAAATAATCTTGAACAACCTCTAACCCTAACCGTTCGTGAGAACATTTATCTTCCCTCTACATCCTTGATTTTCATTTCTTTGGGAATGGAATGATTTTCCAAGATTTCTTCCAAACGTGTAACTGTTTCCATTAGCTGCAATCTCATTATGGTCTCTCTGGCTTCCTCCCACAATAATGAACATTCCCAAGCTGACACGGAACACTGCTCCACCAGTTCTTTTAGAGCTTTAATAAACTAATATTTTAGAGACCCAGGAACAGACTTGGAGCAGCTGAATCTCTGTACAATGTGAAGGTCTTTCAACAGGTTTGCCTTTTTGTTACAAAAACCAAGTATTTGGGCTTGAGTTTTCTTCTAATTCACTTGAGTTTTGTTAAGTTTTATTCCAGCCATTCAACTATTCAAGGTATTCATTATTCCATTATGTTGCCAAAGAGGAAAGTTCTCTGAGTTTACTATTCCTTCCTATCACCTCAGAGGAATATGTTGGGCTGGCACACTCTCTATTTCCTTTATAAATGCCCCCCACTGCTCATCTGTAGATTTCCTCATTAGTAGCTGTTCCCAGTCTACCGTGGTCAAATCCTGTCTTATTTTACTAAAATCCACTCTCCCTGATCCAAAACTTTTTTGTTGCAGCTTGTCTATTTCTTTGCCCATAATAAGCTGAAATTGTCCAATGTTGTGATCGCTATCACTAAAATGCTCCCCCACCAACACATCAACCACCTGTCTGGTTTCATTCCCTAGAATCAGGTCCAGCACTTGTTGGACCCTCCGTATAGTGATTTAAAAGTTCTCACATTAGAAGAAATCCATGCCATTCAAGTCCTTAACACTATGGCCAGAATTTTACCATCCTACCCTCCATGTGAATCGGAACGGGCGAGGAGAGGGCAGATTTTACAGTTTTCGGATGAACGAGGCCATAAAATCCCACCCTATGTCTATCCCAATTAATGTTGGGGAAGTTAAAAATCACCAAGTTTCCTGACACAGCACGTGGACAAGCCTACGAGAGGAGAGGCTGTACTGGACCTGGTACTAGCTAATGAACCAGGACAGGTGATGGATCTCTCGGTAGGAGAGCATCTTGGGGATGGAGATCATAATTCTATCTCCTTCACCCTTGCATTGGAAAAGGATAGGATCAGGCAGGCTAGGAAGGTGTTTGTCTGGAATAAGGGGAAATATGAAGACATCAGGCAGATGTTGGGGCGAATAAACTGGAAGGAGGTGTTCTTGGGGAAAAGCACAGAAGGAAGGTGGCAGATATTCAAGGAATGCTTGTCTGGAGCTTTGCACGACAACGTTCCGGTGAGACAAGGAGGTTTTGGTAGGACGTGGGAACCGTGGTGCACGAAGGCTGTGGTGAACATAGTCAGGAAGAAAAGAAAGGTGTATAAAAGGTTCAAAGAGCTAGGAGATGTTGGGGATCTAGAGAAGTATAAGGCTTATAGAAGAGAGCTTAAAAAGGAAATTAGGAGAGCCAGAAGGGGTCATGAGAAGGCCTTGGCTGGTAGGATTAAGGAGAATCCCAAGGCCTTCTACAAATATGTGAAAAGTAAAAGGATGAGAAGAGAAGGGATAGGACCTATAAAAGGTGAAGGGGGAAAAGTCTGTATGGAACCGGAAGAAATGGCAGAGGTGCTTAATGAGTACTTTGCCTCAGTATTCACGGTGGAAAGTGATCTGGGAGGATGCACTACAAGTTTGCGGCAGACTGAAAAGATTGAGTATGTAGATATTAAGGAAGCGGATGTGTTAGAACTTTTAAATGCTATCAAGATAGACAAGTCTCCGGGACCAGATGGGATGTACCCCAGGTTATTGTGGGAGGTGAGGGATGTCATTGCAGAGCCCCTGGCGATGATCTTTGCGTCGTCGATGGAGACGGGAGAGGTTCCGGAGGATTGGAGGATTGCGGATGTGGTCCCTATTTTCAAGAAAGGGAACAGGGATAGTCCTGGAAATTACCGACCAGTGAGTCTGACCTCAGTGGTTGGTAAGCTGATGGAGAGGCTTCTGAGGGACAAGATTTACGAGCATTTGGAGAAGTTTAGGTTGATTAGAAATAGTCAACATGGTTTTATAAAAGGCTGGTCGTGCCTTACGAGCTTAATTGAGTTCTTCGAAAATATGACTGAACACATTGACGAAGGAAGAGCAGTGACGTGGTGTACATGGACTTCAGCAAGGCATCTGACATTTGACAAGGTCCCACATGCAAGGCTTCTTGAGAAGGTGAGAGGCCATGGGATCCAAGGGGCTTTGGCCTTGCGGATCCAGAACTGACTTGCCTGCAGAAGGCAGAGGGTGGTTGTGGATGGCTCTTTTTCTGCATGGAGGTCGGTCACCAGTGGAATGCCCCAGGGATCTGTTCTAGGACCCTTGCTGTTTGTCATTTTCATAAATGACCTGGATGAGGAAGTGGAGGGATGGGTGAGTAAGTTCGCCGATGACACGAAGGTCGGTGGTGTTGTGGATGGTCTGGAGGGATGTCAGAAGTTGCAGCATGACATCGACAGGATGCAAGACTGGGCGGAGAAGTGGCAGATGGACTTCAACGCGGATAAATGTGTTGTGGTCCATTTTGGCAGATCCAACGGGATGAATGAGTACACTATCAAAGGTAGGAGTCTTAGCTGTGTGGAAGAGCAGAGGGATCTTGGGGTCCGGGTCCATAAGACTCTCAAATCGGCCTCCCAGGTGGAGGATGTGGTTAAGAAAGCTTACGGTGTACTGGCCTTCATTCATCGAGGGATTGAGTTCAGGAGTCAGGAGGTAATGCTGCAGCTTTATAGGACCCTTGTCAGACCACACTTGGAGTACTGTGCGCAGTTCTGGTCGCCTCACTATAGGAAGGACGTGGAAGCTATTGAAAGGGTGCAGAGGAGATTTACAAGGATGTTGCCTGGATTGGGAGGCATGCCTTATGAAGACAGGTTGAGGGAGCTGGGACTGTTCTCCCTGGAGAGACGAAGGTTGAGAGGCGACCTGATAGAGGTTTACAAGATGTTGAGAGGAATAGATAGGGTGGACTCTCAGAGACTATTTCCCAGGGCTGAAATGGTCGCGACGAGAGGGCACAGATTTAAGGTGCAGGGAAGCAAGTACAGAGGGGATGCTAGGGGAAAGTTTTTCACTCAGAGGGTGGTGAGTGAATGGAATCGGCTGCCGTCGGTGGTGGTCGAGGCGAACTCGCTGGGGTCTTTTAAAAGACTTCTGGATGAGTATATGGGATCCAATGGGATTGGGGGTTATAGATAGGTCTATGGCTGGGTAGGTTTTGATGTGTTCGGCACAACTTGTGGGCCGAAGGGCCTGTTTGTGCTGTAGTGTTCTATGTTCTATGTTCTATGTTCTATAAGTGATCCATTTCTCAGTCTTTGTAAGGTTGAGGGATTATTGATCTGTTTGTTCCATTGTTATGGTGTTAGTTACAGAATGTGCCAGTTAAAGAAATCTTTGTAGTTTTCTCTGTGTTAACAGCAAGACTTTATTTAACTACTTGCAGCTATTTACATTTATAACAATAGGGGATAAAGACAAGCGTCTGTTCCCATCTCAAGGAACTAACATCTTTCTGAGCCACACTGATCCAAGGTCTGGATCATTTGTCTTTTCACACCAGCGTGGGAGTAATATGACATTCAGTCCCACACCAACCCCATGTGCGCCAGACCCTTTCACAATCCTAATTAGACCAGAATCCTTTAAAATATTTATTTATCAAGACACAGCCACCAGAGTCCAAACTTCCCTTAAAATAAAAGCAAATAGTGAAGAGTCATCAGGATTTTTGGAAACATTCGCTCTACTTCCCTCCCCATTGATGCTGCCAGACACACACAACCTTTCCAGCATTTTCTATTTCTAATTCAGATTTGCTTTCTGGGAATATGTGCTGGCCCAGCCACCAGCACCCAGGCCCCACAAATAAACAAAAAGAATCAAATACAAAGTTCGAGTGAAGTGAGTACCGTAGCTGACAGAACACTGTGCAGAGGGCAGAACAAAAAATAAATTGCAATAAATCCACGCAGACAACATTGATTAAAGTGTTAACTTATTGAACCAACAGAATTACTGGGCAGTAATGTTAACAATTTCAGTCAAAGTTACTATTGGCTAATAAAATGGCTGAAACATTCGCAACATCTTTTGAGTGACAATTTCCAAGGATAGCATTTTCTTGCTGTTTATTTCTTTGTTATTATTTACTCATTTGTTTTTGGGATATTCAGCTTTTATTGCCCATCCCTTGTTGCCTTTGAGAAGATGCTGATGATCTGCCTTCTTGAACTGCTCCAGTCCACGTGCTGTGGGTTGACCCACAATGCTGTTGACATTGTTAACCTTGCCTTAACCTTGACACTGTGTGTCAATGGTGGAGGGAGTGATTGTTGAAGGTGGTGGATGGGCTGCCAATCAAGCAGAGCTGCTTTGTTCTGGATGGTGTTGAGCTTCTTAAGTGTTGTTAGAGCTGCATTCCTCCAGGCGAGTGGAAACTATTCCATCACACTCCCGACTTGTATCTTGTAAATGGTGGACAGGCTTTGGGGAGTCAGGAAATGAGTAATTTCCAGCCTCTGACCTGGTCTTGTAGCCACAGTATTTATACGACTAGTCCCATTCAGTTTTGGGTCAATGGTCACCCCCCAGGATGTTGATAATGGGGGATTCAGCAAAAATGAATTGAATGGCAAAGTGGAATCATCTCTTGTTGGAGATGGTCATTGCCTGGCATTAGTGTGGCATGGCTGCTACTTGCCACTTGTCAGCCCAAGCCTGAATTTTTTTAAACCATTATTTATCACCACGTCATCAACTCCAAAACTTGCTGCATTTGAACATGGACTGCTTCATTGCGCAGTCATCAGTAAATATCCTCACTTCTAACCTTACAAAGGAAGGAGGGAGGGTCATTGATGAAGCAGTTGAAGATAATTGGGTCTTGGACATTCCCCTGAGGAACTCCTGCTGGGATCAGCTGGAGCTGTGATGATTGGCCTCCAACCAGCACAACCATCTTCCTGTGTGCCAAGTATTTCTCTGACCAGCAGAGCGTGTGGCTTCAAGGCTATTTCCCCAATTCCATTTTGCTTCTCACCCACTACTTTCATTCAGACGATGAGGAGACAGCTTGAAATTTCCCAACACCAACAATCATTATAACTGACAGTTGGATAGGTGGTCAGTCTGGGAGGTCATGAACTCCAGGCCTCACAAGTCAAAGGGTTTATCTGTGAGTTTTCAACATTCAACAGAACAGAAACCAACATTTTGCAGCAAGTTGTTTGGAGTGAATCTCTTTAATGACCTCGCCTATTATTGCTGATTGATTGACTAGATTGTGATGAGTGGCTGTGCTCAAGAATTTGTGTAGCCAATCAGAAGGGTGAGGTCAGTGAGGAACATCTAATAATGGCTGATTTCATTACACATCCTCCAATGGTCTAACCAGTTTAAATGGAGACTTCAGTTCAGATCCTCTTGGACTTTCCTTTAGCCTGTTTATCTGGTCAATCGCCCCTCATTTGAAACAGTTTGCTGAGTGAATTTGCACCCATGGGAATCGAGTACCAACACAAAGCCTTTACTTTGATTGTACCCTCGGTTGTTGCTACTTTGTGATGTCATTTCATGTAATGATATCATGGGAGCTGGTGGTTACTGAAGATTAATGGGAAAGGATCAGGTCACAGAGTTCTTACAATTACAGCTTTGTAATGATGACAGAGCTTCATGGAGGATAACAACAGCAGGTATGAAATGTCTGTGCCACCCTCTGCTTTGGTGGTCATGTTCTTGAGTTAATGGGGCAGCTATTAATACTGATGATTAATAAGAGTAGCAGTAGGCTCTTGTAGATTGCACTTGGGGGGGAAAACCAGATTAAAGAGTTGCAGTGATAGGGGGGGATGGATTGCTTTATCAGAAGCTGGCATAGACTTGAAGGGCTGAATGGCCTCCTTATACATAATAACCACCTTATACTTTTTTAAAAAAATCAAGTTGAATGTTTAGATATTTGATTGAAACTGAATAATTAGGGTTTAAACAAAATGTATCTTAACACACAACACACAAAAAACAACTCAGTGAATTGGGGATTTGGGGGTCAGTGGTCTGGAGGAGATTGGGTGGAGTTGAGGAAGATGGGGATCTGGGGAGAGATGGGAGGGCGAATATGGGATATGTTGGGAATTGGGATGGGATTTGGGGAAATAGATTCAAAGGAGTGGAATGGAGGTTGTAGGGGAGAGGGTGGTGAGGGAAAGTGGGATGGGTACAAGGAAAGAAGTTGGGGAGGGGTTCTTAACTGGAGGATGTTTTGGGTGGTCAGAGGCTGAGGGAGGAAGCTGGGTTGTGTCTCTCACCTTTGGAGATTATGAATTGGGCAGCTGTTGTATCCAGTGTCTCTGGGTCTGGGGAAGGGAATGTCCCAAATTGGCTATTGTGGGTGAGAACGTGCTCTCATTCCATTGGTTGTAGACAATTCTGTTCACTTTGCATTCCTATTGGTGGAAGATATGTGTGTGTGGGTGATGTAACAGAATTCACATTGTTGTTGGTTCTGATACAATGGGGTTATCATTGATGAAAGAATGGTTCACTTTTAAGCAGATGACAGTCTTCTGAATTGAAACTTCAGGTCATGAACTTGCTCCTCCATTTTGATCCCTTTTTCATAATACATTTCTTTTTGTCCTAATGCCATTGCCTTCCTCACAGGGTTATCTGTCCTGTAGTTTTCCTTTCTCAAAGCATTTTCTTCTATTAACACATTCTGCCACCTTATCTTTATGCTGCTATTAGCACCTTCTTTAATCTCTAACAATAATATTAATATTCACTTTGTCTAGCTCATTCCTATTGCTGATCTTTTGCTGAGCTACAGTTGCTTCATCCCTTCTTTCATTTTTTTGTCTAAGTCTGAAGAAGAATCACACGACTCAAAACGTTAACTTGGTTTCCTTTCATTGATGCTGCCAAACCTGCTAAGTTTTTCCAACAGTTTCTGTTTTACCTGCATTCATGTAGCACCTTTTCACAACCACAGCATTTCACAAATACATGGCAAATATCATGTAATGTGGATAAATGTGAAATTATTCACTCCAGACATAAACAGTATGTTAGAGTTTGATTTAAATGGTAACAGATTGGGAAATGTTGATGTACAATTGGACCTGGGTGTCATTGTACACTGAGGACACTAAACACTGGTATGCAGGTACAGCAAGCAGTTAAGGTAAATGGTATGTTGGTCTTCATTGCAAGAGGACTAATGATTCGGAAGATGGAACTGAATGTAATGTCTCCAGATGATACAAAGTTGGGTTGGAGGGGGAGCTGTGAGGAGGATACAGAGATGCTTCAGTGTGATTTAGACAGGCTGAGTGTGTGGGCATCCGCATGGCGGATGCAGTATAATGTGGATAAATGTGAGTTTATCCATTTTGGTAGCAATAATAGGAAAATTATTACTTGAATGGGTGTAAATTGAGAGAGATGGATATTTAATGAGATCTTGGCATTATCATGATCAATTGCTGAAAGTAAGATACAGCAGACAATAAAGAAGGCAAATGGTATGTTGGTCTTCACAGCGAGATGATTTGAGTATACAGATAGGGATGTTTGGCTGCAATTGTATAGGTTGTTGGTGAGGCCACACCTGGGGTATTGTGAATAGTTTTGTTATCTGAGGAAAGTTCTTGCTATAGAGGGAGTACAGTAGAGGTTTACCAGGCTGATTTCTAGAATGGCAGATCTGTCGTTTGAGGAGAGATTAAGTCAATTATTTTCATTGGAGTTTAGAGTGAGAGAGGATCTCATAGAAATTTATACATTTCTAACAGGATTAGATGGCCTCAATTCACAAAAAATGCCCCCGATGTTGGGGGGGTCCAGAACTAGAGGGGTCATAGTTTGTGAATAAAATGAAAACCTTTAAGAACTGAGGTGAGGAGAAATTTCTTCTCCTAGAGGGTGGTGAATTCACTCCCACTGAAAGTAGTTGAGGCCAAAACATTGATTTCAAGAAGAAATGAGATATACCTCTTGGGGCTAAAGGGGCCAAGGGATATGGGGGGAGGGGGGAATCAGAATATTGATTTCGATGGTCGGCCATGATCAAAATGAATGGTGGAGAAGGCTTGAGGGGCCAAATGGCCTCCTCCTGCTTCCAGTTTCTATGTAATAATTCTCAACTTCACTTTCCTGCCTTATCCCCATAACCCTCGATTCCCTTACTGATTGTCAAACTGTCTCAGCCTTGAGCATAGATAATGACCCAGCCTCCACGGTCCTTTGCAGTAAAGGATTCTGGATTTGTCTGTGGTTAGTTTCAATTCATAGGTTTCACTATTTAGCATTTCTGATGCTACTTGTGAAGCTCCAGTGATTTTATAATCTGTTTGGTATGATGTTTCCAAACTCTGTCTGAACAGTATATGATATGGACCTGTTTGAGGTATCCATTTTTCATTGTCAGTGTAGCTTCTCATTTTCCCTGAACAAATGCTCTCTTTTAGATACAAAAATGTTCAGGTCTGGTACTGTGGTAAATTGTCGCTTTAGTGTATAAATCTGTGTGGGTTAGATGGATTAGATATGGTAAATGAATTATGGGTTATCAGGAGATGGTGGGGGAGAAGGTCCGGGTAAGATGTTCTGTCAGAGAATCAGTGCAATCTCAATGAGCCGAATGGCCTCCAGCTGCAGCATTGGGATTCTATGATTCAGTTGGGTATCAAAAGGTCAAACTTTATTCTAAGCATCCTTTATAAGAGCAGTGCCGCTGGTGAACTCTCGCTGTTGCATGTGCGACATTCCTGTAACGTAACCAGAATTTATTTACTTGTCTTGGTGAAAGCACAAATCATCCGGCCAATCCTCTTGTTGCCAGATTGTACAGAGTAAACGCGATGTGTTAGCTATTACTTCCTTTCACTTCAAACTCCTTTTGAAGTGAGCTGTGTCCAGCTGTCACGTTATTTACTTGGATCTACCAAATCGAGTAACACTTTCGCTCAACTTTTCTATCATCTGTTCTTTGTCACTTATTCATGAGCACTATTTCCAACCATTTCAAAGTTGGCTGACAGTAACTAGGAACGTGTGTCCCGCTGGGCCAGTGTATCTGTGTACACCCTTCTCCAAGGCTCTTTCAGCCATTCTCACAGATGTAAGGATTGAGCGATGGAGTGTTTCAGTTTTACACAGGGCTAACATTTCCCCACTTTCTTTTCTATTTGTACATTCTGGCCACCAAAACTAGCCAAAATGGGCTTTGGGGAGGGAATCTGCAATTGGATCCAACTGCTTTACACAGACATCAGAAGCGCGGTTTCAATAAAGAACAAAACAGCATGGGAAACAGGCCCTACGGCCCAATGAGCCCACACCGCCACCCTGATGTTCCCACCTCTACCCGTGATCCCTATCTATATTTATAAATCTATGGATTGAAACCAAATTTGAGATAATTTAGGGAGAATTTGTTCTGCCAATTAGCCTAAGAGCACATTTTTGGGATGTGGGAGGAAACCGGAGCACGTGGAGAAAACCCACGCAAGCACAGGGAGAATGCATAAACTCCCACAGAGACAGGCTCAAATCCATGTATCTGCACAGCACAGCGATAGTCACTGAGCTGTCGTGTTGCCCATCAAATGGTCCAGGTAAAGCGTACACTGACGACGTGAAGCACTAGGATACTCTTTAAAAAAAAATCCAAGAGCAGCCCTCTCACGACCCATCGTTAGATAACAAGGTGGACCAAAGCACCTGTAGGATAAAAACAAGTACATCAATATCATCATCTATTTTCAATGAGATAGGTTTCAGGTCAGATCTGGGTTCAAGCTGGGCTGTCTCTCTCCTCTGTACGCTTTGTGTGTTGTATTGAACTCTCCCAGGTCCATTAGGAAGGAGCCAGGCATCGAAGGGATTACCATTCCCAGGCAGCGGAGGCATGCAGGTCAAAGGTTCCCTGTACGTGGATGATGTGGCTGTCTTCTGCTCGGACCCTTCCTCTGTTTGCAGGGTTCTCCAGGTCTGAGCACTTTGAGCTGGCCTTGGGAGTCGGGGCAAGAGTGAAGTTATGTTTGGCAACTGGGCTGACAGATTCTTGTCCCCTTCACTGCCAGGGCAGACTATGTTAAGGTGCTGGGGATATGGTTTGGACTGATAGGAGCATGCGCCAAAAACTGGGAAGAGCACATTGCCAGAGAAATTGGGCACATGGGAGCAACACTCCTTCTCTATCACTGGCAAAAATCTGGTTGATGTACTGTCCATGTTGTTGTATGTGGTGCAGGTCTGGCCTATCCCCAAATCCTGTGCAGCTACAACCCAGAACATCTTCAATTCCATCTGGAGATCTAAAATTGGACTGTCTCCGGAGGGAAGCAATGCACAGATCTCTGGAGAACAGAGGAAAAACATTTCCAATGCCACCCCCATCCTGATGGTCACCTTTGTGTGCGGCTGCATCAAGCTGTGTGTAGATCCTTGATACACTAACACTAAGTGCTACTATGTTTTGAGGTTCTACCTGTCCCAAGTGTTGTGGAGGATGAGTCTAGCCACACTGCTGCAGAACGCTCTAGCTAGTTGGACTGTACCACAGCACCTGTCCTTTCGTAGAGAACTCCGGAAACCCACTTTTGAGTGCATGGCAATCAAGCAGTGGGTCAGCATGTAATGTCCTCGGCCCTGAGGGAAAAGGAGATGACGGATCCTGTCGGATGGTTCCCTGAGCAGACTCAGTGTCATCTGGCAGAATGCCTCATCACCAGAACTCTCAAACAAGCACCAAGACCTGGCTGATGGTGAGAAGGGCACTCTCCGTCAAACTATCATTCACACTGGAGATCTCTGAGTCACTGCACGCTGCCCTTGAAGCGGCTGCGAGGATGATGAGATGGTTGTACAACTCCTTATGAAATGTGCCTTTGCAAAGAAGGTTTGGAGTGAGATGCACTGATATTTGTTAAAATTCATCCCGAGCAGCTCTAGAAATCAGGACTCTGTGCTCCAGGGGCCATTCCTGGGAATGGGGACGGGGACTCTGTGCTCCAGGGGCCATTCCTGGGAATGGGGACGGGGACTCTGTGCTCCAGGGGCCATTCCTGGGAATGGGGATGGGGACGGGGACTCTGTGCTCCAGGGGCCATTCCTGGGGAGAGGCACAAAGACAAATACCAACTGCTGCTGGAGGGCATCAACTTGGTGAAGGAAGCTTTTTGCTCTGCCCAAAACTTGCTGATCTTTCAGATCTGTCCTTGACCGAGTGTTGCGAGCTGGCACATTCCAATATCCAGGACTACGTGCTGAGGGACGCTGTCCAGCTTGGGACAGCTGCCACAAAGGCACAATGGAGAAAGGTCACCGTGTAGGTCTTTCAGCAAATGTACATCGAGAAAACCCTCCAGCTGTGAGCTTGTCATTTAGAATGCGTACAGTAAATGTAACTGTATTGATGCAACTCCCAATTACTGCATCTTCTATAAATATCATTCCACCTCCTGAGCCCTGAGAAAGGGTCTCCAGGTGTTGCCTGTATTCTCTGCCCGCAGATGCTGTCAAACCTGCTGAGACTTTCCAGCATTTTCTGTTTTTATTGCAGCTGCTATAATGTCTCTTTGAAATATTTTGGAATGTACATTCAGATATTTTGAATATGGAACACTTTGGAAAGGAAATGGTATCTGTTGGTGTCTCACAGACTGTGTTTTAATGAGAAAACCACAGACGCCGTGCCTCTGATACTGGGATTATGATGAGCGATTGTTACGTCCCATTATCCAGTGAGGTATTCTGAAACAGAATTACTGCTTTTCCAAGTGTTATGTTGGAAGTGCCAGTGATGTGGACAATTGGCTAATGATTGGACCCTGCAATGAGTTAGATGCCAAATTTGGTGATTGTATTGGCAGACTGGAATAACTACATGATTACAGTCCCATCAGCTTCCTCTTGGTCATCAGTAAAGTGACAATGGTGTTCTCAGCATTGCTGCCTCAGCAATAACCTGCTCAGCGATGCCCCATTTGGGTTCTGCCAGGGGCAATCAGCTGATCTCCTGGAGCTGAGGTGAGAATGTCTGGGGTCCTTAATTACTTTTCCAAGGCAGCAGCAAGCGTAGATAGTTAATGAACAGTAGGCTGGTTTGTGTGATGGATTGGGCCACGTTCACAAAGCTTTGTAGTTTCTTGCAATCTTGGGCAGAGCAGGAGTCATACCAAACTGTGATACAACCAGGAAGAATGTTTCCAATGGTGCATCTGTAAAAATTAGTGACAGTCATAGCTGACATGTTAAATTCTGTTAGTCTGAGAAAGTAGAGGCACTGGTGGACTTTCTTAACTACAGCATCGGCACGGGGTGATTTGGACACCTAAAAATTTAAAGCTTTCGACCATTTCCATATCGTCATCATTGATATAGACAGGGTCATGTCCTCTGCTATGCTTCCTGAAGTCGATGATTATCTCCTTTGCTAATGTTGCCATAATCCTTTACAGGTTTTGCATTCCAGATATTAATAATTTTCTAGTGAAGATATTTCTCTTCTTTCTTTTGACAATTATTTTCAGTTTGGTCACTGACCCACTTGCCAGAAGAAATATTTTCTCACTACTGCTCTACCTGAACCTCTCTATTTTTCAATACTGTTTTCCCCATTAATCTTTTCTGTTGTAGAGAGTGAAATAATCCCAGCTTCTCCAATCTCTCCATGACTGAACTCCTGCATCTCTCGAATCATCCTATAAATCTCATCTGTGTCCTTTCCAAGGCGTGTCCTTTCCAAACCCCTTTCCTGACGTGTGCCGGCTGGAATTGTACACAATTAACAATAGAGTTTACAAATCAGTAAACAAACAATAGCAGTTGATTTGTAAAGATTTAGAATGACTGCCTTGTTTTTGTATTCAGTACTCCTATTTAGAACCTTAAACAGCATGTACACTTTTTTAATCATTGCATTATCTTGCTCTGGAGCCTCAAGTAACTGTTAATGTGCACTGTTGTGTCACTCCACTCTCTTTCAACCTCTCCCTTCAATTTCAGCCATTTAGATTATACTGTCTATCTCCCTGGTATTCCTTCCTTCCAAAGTGCATTGCTTTGCACATTTGGCATTAAACTGCATCTGCCACATCTGTATGTTTACCTGGTTTTTATCCCTGAGCTCTCTTCACTGTTTACTACAATAGCAAAGATTGAATTAATGCACAAACTTGGAAATTCAATTCCTGTAAGAAAATCCAAGTCATTTATTAAAATCCTCCAAATTGCGCGCACATCCCTGGATCTACTGAGATGATGGCATACCAACTTGTCTCTATTACTGAAGCCCCCTCCCCACCGTCCCTGGACGCAAAAAGTGAGGCTAATTGTTTCCAATTGGTGGAACCAAAACAATGCGGATGTGTGATTGACACTGATATCCCTTCAGTGAAATTTACTGAGGTTAATATTGTGAATTCTGACCTGTAGCTCTACCAAATGGATACCCCCCCCCCACCCCCACCGGAAATGACCTGCAACATTCTCTGGACATACGGTAATAATAATTGGTTTTATTTCTATTTTCTTTCTGGACCCCCTCACTCAGAGCTCGATACTACCATCTTGTACCTAAATATAGTAATGGAGCCTTAGTGGAATCCAGTGTATCTAACACTGGCATCGAGAGGAGAACAGGAGGCTCTGGTCAAACTGGACTTGGGAACTCGGGAAACACCTGCTATATGAATTGCATTTTGCAATGCCTCTGCAACACAACTCCATTGGTTGAATATTTCATAACTGGGGCTTATGCAGATGATCTAAACAGGTAAGAATACAAGACACAGAACTGTATTAGAGAATTAATTACAATCAGGGTGGTGTGATAACTGAGATCGAGAAATAATCATTTCAGTAGAAAATAAGTACAGGAGGAGGCCATTCAGCCCTTCGAGCCTGCACCACTGTTCAACATAATCATAGCTGATTATGCACTTTCAGAATCCATTCCTACTTTCTCTCTAAACCCCTTAATCCCTTTAGTCTCAAGGGCCACATCCAGCTCCCTCTTGAACATATCTAACGAACTGACCCTACAAGCTCCCGTGGTAGAGAATTCCACAGCTTCACAACTCTCTCAGGCTTTCTATTCTGTTTAAAACTGACAACTCATAGCATAGTCTGGAAACTGCCAATTTTATTCTTGTAATGAGTTGGGGTTTTGTTTCATCAAGAAAAGATCTTGAGGTAAAAGAAAGAACATTGTGGATTCTCACACTGAATGTTAGAAAACTGGGCTGAAGCAACCACAGGATTAAAGATTGAAGTGCCAGAGAAGGAAGACTCCAGTAAGAAAAAAGTGTAGAAGCTTTCTTTGCCTTTTTAAGAGTGGTGTTTTTTTTTTTGATCAAAGCAGGATGAGATTCCATGCAGTATCTGGCAAAGAAGGATTGCTTTGCTCTGTGGGTGGCACCACATGAAAAAGAAATACATGAAGTCAATGATCTTCAGGGTAAAACAGGAAGTGCTGGGAAGACAGTCACAAAAATTATACTGAAGTCTTGAGTCGCTTGTGCCTGCAAGAGAAATGGCAAATTGGTTAGACACCTTTTCAATGAAGAAAAAGAATTGTGGAGTTTCAATGCAAAGTGTTTTTCAGCACTTTGTACACGTGAATAAAATTGCAAATGAATTATTTTTGTACCAGCTTTTCTCAGTAAAATAGAAAGTAAAACCTACAATTTGGTCCAGGACATGGTTCATCCAGCAAAACCAGAAACTAAAACTTAGTGACTTGACAAAGATGTTTGAAGTGCATCACTCTCCAAAGCCACTGACCATTATCGAATTGTTCAGATTCTGTCTGTGTTGAGAAAGAAAAGTATGATTTTTGTCCTGAGCTCAGCCCATTATTTAGATCATGTTATTGATTATAAAGGCCTTCATAACACAGAAAATTTGAAGGATGTGTTATTTCTAAAATAATGAAATTGAGGTCCTTTCTCAGGGTCATGGAAAATTTGTTCTCAGTTTAGTAAACTGTGCAATGGCTTCAATAATGTACTGTCAAACAGTCATAGGACTGGATAACAGAATGTGAGAAAGCATACAAGGATGTCAAAAATAATCTGCAGAAGGCTGAAGTTTTGGTTCACTTTAATCTGAAGCTAACATTACTACTTTCTTGTGATGCTTCATAGTAGGAGCAATAGCTTCACATATTATGCTTTTTAAAGAAGAACAATCAATAGCTTTTGTTTGAGGTACTTTGACTAGTGCTGAATCTAATTATGTTCAGCAGAAAAAGGAGCATTGGGAATGATTTTTACTATACCAAAGTTTCATCATTTCAAATTATTGACTGATTATCAACAATTTATTATTTTTGGGCCATATAAAGGCACACCATCATTGGTTGCTAGTCACTTGCATAGATAGTCACTAATAGTATGTGCACATTCCTACAATATGAAGTATCATCAGTCTGAGAGTCATTAATGCTGATACATTAATCGTGCCTACCTTTATGTATTGAGAAGCCACCAACTAGTTTTGCTAATTTTTTTTTATCTTTTGCTAGTAGATTATTTGTCTGTGAAGACAGTTTCTCCTGCTCAGAAATGAGCATGTAGTTATCTTTGGTGGCGGGGTCTGGATGCTTAGAATGAAGCATCAATCCTGTGCATGAATGAGAAATACAGCACCGCCATCTCCTTTACATCATTGGGAGTGGCATAAAATGCTATGGCAACAATTGCATATAGATTTTACTGGCCCGTTTGAGGGTTACATGTTCATTGTCATAACTTCTGACACTTTGTGCATTGATTATCATGAGATTCACTACATCTGAACAAATCATTGAAAAACTTGACAAAATGTTTGCAAGATCTGGTAAACTGGAACAAATTGTTGACAATATGATTCACAGTTTACTTCACAAGAGTTTGAGGACTATCTCAAAATAAATGGTATTCAGTATATAATATCAGTAAATATAACCCAATGGATTAGCTGAAAGGTTCATACAATCATTGAAACATTCTTTAAAAGACAACAAGGTTCATTATCATTATTCAAAAAGTGAATAGTTTTTTGGTATCTTATAGAAACATTACTCATGAGATTACACAATGTTCATCTGAATTACTGTCTTGTCGTGAAAACCATGTTTGATTTGTTATTACCTCCCAGAAACTCCAGAGATATTAGAGCGTCAACAACAATTCTCAAATTACGAAACAAGAAATGAGGATAAAACAATGTTCATTTCAACAAGGAGATTGAGTGTTAGCGTGTATTTATCCCAAAAGAGAGAAATGGGGACCAGCAAAAACAGATCCAATTTCTTACACAGCTCAAACTGAAGATTAATTGGGAGACACCGTGCTCACTAATTATTATCATCTCAAAATGATTTCTCGCAATCATCTCCAGAAGTAGCAAATTCTTTACTCCCTAATGTTGTGAATACTGCTGCAGAAGATTTGGTTGAATCTGAGTTGCCTGACTGTGTCTATTCTACTGTGCGATGTGAGAATCATATAGTAGCACTTCCATGAGAAGTGTCTACCGAGGTTCCAACTATACTCCAGGGTCAAGGACAGTCAAATTCTAGAATGATGTATTCAGCCAAAGACAAATAGACATCCTCCTGATTGTACACAGTCAGTAAGAAGGTTAATGATCAGAGAATCCCTACTGTGCAGAAGGAGGTCACTTAGCCCAACAAGTCTGCATCAACTCTCCAACAAAACATCTTTACTCAGGTCCATCCTCCACCCTTTCCTGGTAACCCCACATATTTACCCTGCTAATCACATTAACTTACACTAAAGGGCAATATCGCAGGGCCAGTCCACATAGCGTACATATCTTTGGACTAATAGTGTTGTGTCTAGAATATTCTTTATCATCTGTTGGGGGGATGTTGTAAATTTAGTAGCTTTAAGAACCAGTCACATGATTTGATGCTGACATCATTTGTACTGGTTTACAAGCTCCTACTACTAATTTCAGGTTATTCTCTGTACGGGCAACAGTTCCTCAATAAATCTGCTGTGTTACTGTGAATCTCTGTGTGCAGACTACATCTTTTCTTGTTTCTAACACACAATCACCAGTGTAGTGAGGACAGCAAGGGACATTGAGGGAAATATCTGGAATCCAAATTGCTTTGTTGCCAAGGAGCAACTGGCCTGAATGTGTGACCAAAGTCACCATGCTCCCAAATCCTACCCCATTCGTTTGGGTGGCTGGGGTGGGTGAGTCAGTCCTGGGGAGGGGAGATAATGGAGTGAGTGTTATTGAACCTGTTGGATTTTCCATTATGATGGAGGTTTTCCTTCTCTAGAGGTCGTGGAGAACTTTCTAATGCATTTGCTGCATTAGTGATGGATATGTGGCTTGGGGATTGTGTTTACATCTTTCCAGATGAAGTGAAGAGGGTCCTTGGAAAACTGCATCCTTCTTTTTCTGATGGCACGCAGCAAGATGCCCAGGAACTTCTGCTTTTCTTCCTAAATCTTCTCCATAATGATCTGAAGAGAGTGAGTATAAAGAAACAGAAAATGCAAACCAGTTGCAGAGAGATTAAAGTTTTATCTTGATTAAGAAATTAACTAAATGATTGTTCATGTGGCATGGTTAAAATATTTGTCTGATGTTTATTTGCAGTCGCATTCTCATCTTTAATGGAATCTGAGCAACTGGTGGTTTTTTCTTACTGCACCCCCAACCCCACCACTACCACCACCACTATCTGGATTTGCACTGGAAACCAACGTTAGTTTATGCTGGGCATTAACACCATTGGGATTGATCACTTTACCCATTCAGATATGCTCCTGTCAAATTGCCCATTCTATTCCCTTTTTTTTTGAGGTGTTTGGGAAAGGTGTGAAGATGGATTCTGAAATCCAGCCTTGGAAGTAAGCTGATTTGCTCCCAGGAATTAGAGTTGAAGGTTATCAGAGAGCAAGAATGTTGGAAAATGGATTGAAAGAGTGGGTTTGGAGAAAGCTGGCCTGGGGAGACTGAGGTAGAGAAGGATTTTGACTGTTTTGGTGGGAATATCAGGGACAAAGCCAAGTTTAAATTGTCACATGTATTACTATACAGTGAAAAGTATTGTACACTATATAGACAAAATATACCCTTCATAAAGAAGGAAGGGAGATTGTTACAGTCATAACTAGGGTTTAAAGAAAGATCAACTTAATGCAAGGTAAGTCCATTCAAAAATCTGACAGCAGCAGGGAAGAAGTTGTTTCTGAATCAGTTAGTACATGGCTTCAGATTTTTGTATCCTTATCCCAAAGAAAGATGGAACAGAGATTGTCCTGGGTGTGTGGGGTCCCTGAACTCAGTGTTGTTCCTGAAGACAATGGGCTAAATTTAGAACCATCCACAGACATGTGACCAAAGTACCACCTCCCTGCACATCCCAAACTTTATACCCCATAACACGATGGGTGGGCGGGCACTGTAACAGCAGCCCACCCCCCATATTTAAATAATTAATCAATGGAATTAATGTACAAACTAATCAACACCAATAATTCACTGTCCACATTCTAACACCATTGGATTAGGCAATTGGGTGGAATGGGCCAGTCAGTGCTGATTTTTAAAAAAGGAGAAAAGGGCACTGTCTTCCATCCCTGGTTACCTTTGGAAGGCAGTTTAGAGTCAACCACATTGCTTATTGATTATACACTTTACTTTCGCAACAATTATTTGTATGAAATTGCAACTGGATGGATTGTGCATTAATGGAGTTTATAGTGCAGAGTTACTGAATAATTAACATTATGTTCTGATTGCTATTGCTAGCACAATTATCAATGTATTTGCAAAGTTGCTATTATGGCTGGTGGGTCAGAATGAGCTTTGAGCTGTTGCCAGTCCCTTTGTGTAGGGCTGTGTGGATCAGGGGATCTGCAGGACTTTTCACAAAAATGGTAAATTAACACAATTTTCTTTCAGTCTGCAGGAGTGAGAAACATGGAAACATCAATCGTTACAAAGTTATTTCAGGGACAACTGAGTTATGTCAAATTGTGTCTAAGTTGTTTCCACAAGTCTAGCCAAACAGAGAATTTTCTGAGTCTGTCTCTTCCGATGCCCCCAGACAACTGGTGCTCCATTCAGGTAACTTGCAAATGACATTACAAATAGGAGTAAACTGTTTGTTCTCTTAGCTTGCTCTACATTCAATAATAATCACTTCTGCTGATAGTGGCCTTAACCCACCTGTCCTATCTAGATGCGCTATAGCTTGGCTATCTTGTCAGTGAAAGTTTTTTCCCCCTGTTTTTGTTTGTTCCCACAGATGACAGATTTCCGTCTCACTGTAACTGGCCCATCGAGTTTGCACCGACTCTCAGACTCAGGCCCACGTCCCCATTGAAGAAACGCGATCCATTGTAACTGGCAGCAACATTTCTGCTTCTGAAGTGAAGTTGGTTTTGTTCTTGAATGTTGGGATGGTCTCAAATTACTTATTATTTGAAGAGATATTGGATCTTGTTTCTTCAACCTGAGTGTTTCTTTTGTAGGGATGTGGGATGTTCTTTCTGAGAGTCGGTGCAAACTCAATGGGCCACATGACCTCCTTGTATGCTGAAGGTGATGTATCGTTCTATGTTGTCTTGTAGTCTCCTAGCATCCCCTTAACAATTTACTTTCCTACCTACCCTTGTGTCATCATTAAATTTAGCAACTGTACCTTCAGTTACTTCATCTAAGACACTTATATAAATTGTAAAAGATTGAGACCTCAACACTGATCCCTGTGGCACATCCTGCCAACCAGGAAAAGACCATTTATGCCAACTATTCTGTTTTAATTAACCAATTTTTAATCCATGCCAGAAACATGAGTTTTTGTTTTCATCAGTAACCGTTGGCACTTTTGAAAGTTTACCACATCTACCACCACTGCATCTGTGGTGGAGGGAGTAAATGTTGAAGGTGGCAGATGGGGTGCCAATCAAGCAGGGCTGCTTTGTCCTGGATGGTGTGAACCTTCTTGAGTGTTGTTGGAGCTTCACCCATCCAGGAAAGTTTCCATCACACCTCTGACCAATTTGTGTATCGTGGACAAGTTTTGGGGAGTCAGGAGGTGAGTTATTCACCACAGGATTCCCAGCCTCCTACCTGCTCTTATAGCCACAGTATTTCTATGGCTGGTCCAGTTGAGTTTCTGATGACTAGTAAACTCCAGGGTGTTGTTAATGGGGGATTCAGGGATGGTAATGGCATTGAATGTCAATGGGGTGATGGTTCAAGATGTCATTGACTGGCACATGTCCCTCCTTTGTTACCTATGTTTGTTGCATGATAGGTAGTTTTAAGGGATTTGTATTTGTTTTTGTACATATTAGAAATAAGATAGTTTTAGGTGGCTTAACTTAATATTTCTGTACCTGGAAGGGAGCTGTAGTTAAATTCATGCTGGCCAAAAGTGTTTGTATGTGTGAGGGTTAGTTAAAGCTATTATGTTTAGAGTGCTGCAGCGTGAAGATTAAATCTAGTTGTTTATCAACTAGAGGCCCTTATAAGATAAGAGCTTTTCTTTGGTGACAGGCAGATAGAGAGAAAAATAAAACATGTCTCTCAGCTTTGCTAGAAGAAACGCCATACAATGGAGTAATGGTTTAAAAAGCCAGTATCAGGAATCTAAAGGATGGTTACTTAAGGAAACTAGATGAATGAAGAAACATTTCCAAGGAGCCTGTTTTAAAAGAACAAAGGGGAACTGAGAGCAGAAGAGGGTGCTGTTCATTTCAAATACCAGAACTGAAAAGGACCTGGTTAGTGAGACATCAGGAAGATATCTGAAAGCGTTCAAAAGTTTGTGATATTTTACTGCAGTTTAAGATGTTAATTCAAATTGCTACGGAGCAATTGGTGCCTGGGTATTAGTATTTGTGTATAGAAGCAGTCATGACAAGGACCCAAAGGGGTTGGCATAAACCCGGAAGGGGATTTGTTAGTAGAAGTGGATTGGAAACTCTATTCAAAAAGAGTGCTTCAGAAAAAGTGGAGTGGATTTCAGACTCCAACCTGCCAATGGGAAGCATTATTCTGAGAGAAGGTTTTAAATTGTGTTTTTAGGAATGGAGTTTGGAAATTCTCATATGACAATCACCTGGGGTTTCTGAGGAGAAATCTACAGATGTTCACTTGGGTTCAGAGTGGACTGTGTGTGTATTTGACCACAATCAGTCTGTGAGCTTTAGAGAAGGACTTTGTGTTAAGGAGACCATTTTAGCTGTCATATGATTATTTAGATTTGTTCATTTGTGGGACATGAGCATCACCGGCTGGCCAGCATTTATTTCCCATCTCTAGTTGCTTTCGAGAAGGTAGTGGTAAGCTGCCTTATTGATTGCTGCAGTGTTAACCTAAAAGCCTGTGTGTAATTTTTAAGCTAAAGGGGGAGGAAGAGTTTTGTGTTATTGGGGGGAGGGCGTGGGAGTAGGTAGATATAGGTTTGAGGTGAAGTTGAATGGATTGAGGGGGTGTGGGTTAGGGAGGTGTGGGGATGTGAATGTGTTGGTGTTAGGGGAGAATGGGGATTTGAATGGGGTGTGGGTGTGTTAGGGAGGTGTGGGGATGTTAATGAGTGGGTTGGGGGGTGTCAGTGGGATCTTGATGATGGGATGTGGATTGGGGGGGTAGGTAGATTGGAGGTATCAGTGGGGTCTGGATGTGGGTTGGGGGGGTAGGAGTTGGGGGTGTCAGTAAGGTCTGGGGGTGGATTGGGGAATGGGAGTTGGGGAAGTGTGAGTAAGTTATGGAGATGTGGGTGGGTTGGGGTATAGGTGGGTTAGGGAGGTGTTGGTGGGTTGAGGGGTTGTCAGTGGGGTCTGGGGGTGGGAATTGGGGAGATGTGGGGATGCGAATGGGTTGGGGTATAGATGGGTTGGAGTATCAGTGGAGTCTGGGGGTGGTTTGGGTGGAAGGATTTGCAGGAAGAGAATAAAGACCTGGTGTTGTATGTCTATGAGGATATTCCAATAGAATGTAATTCCTGAACACAGAACGGAAATATTTTCGTAGCTTCGTATCAAGTTTGCTCTAATTGATGGATGAATAATTACTGTCAGAGTTAGCGATTGTAAATCTGCCAAATCTTACCATGTAATTTTTCAACTATCTGCTTTCTTCAAACGAGCTCCTGTAATAACTGGCTGCTGTTTCCTAGGATTGTCTCAGGTTGTTCTTTAAGGAAGAGGTTTTGAGCTCCAGGGACCAGCCGTTTTGTTCCTTTTGTGGGAGGAAACGGGACCAGACCGAAAGTATTCAACTATTGAAAGCTCCTGATATTATCATCATCCATCTGAAACGGTGAGTGATCCAATCCCAGTCACAGGCTGACTGCTTCCTCAAAACTTATTCCCTTTCCACTAACTCTGTTACACGATGTTAATGTTCATACAGTTCAGCATTGCCAATATTAACACAAACCTAATCACTTTGCTGTATTGCTACTGTTCCAGGTACTGGCAACAATGAGATCTGGAACTAAATGGAGCTTTGATTTAATATCTTTGAGTCCATGAATTAGATTAATTTTGAGAATTATTTGATGGGCTGTGGGTTTCACTGTTAGGACTTAACTGTTCCCCTCGAAGGTGGCAACACAGCAGCACCTTCAACAACACTCCAAAGATGTGCAGGTTAGATTGATAGGCCATGCTAAATTAATCCTGCTTTCAGGGAGGGACAAGGTAAATATGTGGAGTTACGGCAATAGGGCCTGGGTGGGATTGCGGTCAGTGCAGACCGGATGGGTCGAATGATCTCCCCCTCCATTGTGTTGATTCTATGACCTGTGTGGACCATTTACGTCTGAGTGATCTCTGACCTTTTACATTTGTGTTTGCAACACAAATAATAACGTAAGAACCAGGAGCAGAAGTAGGCCATTGGCCTCTTGAGCCTGCTGTGCCATTCAATAAGGTCATGGCTGATCTTTTCGTGGACTTGGCTCTGCTTACCTGCCCGTTCACCCATAACCCTTAATTCCTTTACTGTTCAAAAATTTATCCATCCTTGCCTTAAAAACATTCAATGGGGTAGCCTCAACTGCTTCACTGGGCAGGGAATTCCACAGATTCACAACCATTGTGTGAAGAAATTCCTCCTCAACTCAGTCCTGAATCTGCTCCTCCTTATTTTGAGGCTATGCCCCCTAGTTCTAATTTCACCCACCAGTGGAAACAACCTCCCTGCTTCTATTTTAATTATTCCCTTCACAATTTTATATGTCTTATTCTAAATATTAGGGTTGATCAATAATCAGAATTATTAATCCAGATTTGCCTCTCTCCTCTGCTAGCTTTGAATCTGATGACCATGGCAATCGGAAACTGACTAGCACTGTCGCCTTTCCACTGGAAGACCTTGATCTGTCTCAATATACAACCAACCCATCAACTCAACAGCTGAAGTATCATCTTTATGCTGTTGTGGTAAGTAAGTAAGAAGGTGAATCGATTCCTGGCCATTCGGCCTTGTTTAGCCTTTCTTGTCCCCTGGCTCATTCAGGAGTTATGCTTTAAAGTGAGAGAGGAGTCCACAAGGTGTTGCTGCCCTGTATCTCAACTGCAAGACTCATTGCAAACTCTTATAGAGAATAAAATGCTTGCATTAATTAAGATTCTAAACTTCACACAAGTAGATGATGTGCGTGTAGATTACAAATTGGATTCCACAAGATCTTAAGATGCTCTTTCTGCACTAGCTGAGGTTATTCATGAAGAATCCCCTCCCCACCGCGCTCCACAATTTTGCCCCTCGCCTGAGATGCGCTGATCCTCAAGTTAAATCATCACCAGTTTAGTCACCTGAGATTATGGTGACTTTATCTTCACCCTCTATCTGACCGTTTTAATGACATTTCTTCATCTTGGACAGAGTGGTTAAGGAATGTCTCAACAATACCTGAGAACAAAGCAAGGGAGGGGATAAAAAGTACCAGGAATGTGATACCTGCTGCTTGTGGGGGAGCGAGTTCGGGGTCACTGTTTTAGCTGTGGAGGAAATGAACAAAGATTTTTAAAAAAATGATTGAGAGATTTTATTTCATGAACAAAACTCATCATATTCCAATAGTTAATTTTATGAAAGCTTTAACTGAACAATTACACTTGTTGGTGTGAAAGTGGAAGATTACAAATAAACCCTCAACAATGTTTGTAATTCTTGACCCATTCACCACTGGCTTGAATCTCACATCAGGCCAGGAAGGGGATTTCAGGCAGATTTCCGGTTGATGTTCCCTGGACTCCATTATTACAAGATTCAAGCCTCTTTGAATCCTCCCACCCCACTGGGTGCACTGGAACGAGTAACCATGGCCTTCGAGAGGGGAAAGAACCCCCTCTAAGTGATTCAACCCCTTCACCCCCTCAGCACTATCTGATGCTCCTACCCATCATTCCCCCACACCCCCCTCCCCCACCTTGTACCTGGGTATACAAGGGGACAGTATCTGCTGACCAGCTGCAGAATGGGGGTGGCTCAGTGTGCTGGAGGGGATGATTTGGGGGTATCCCCGAGGGAAAGGGGTTATGCTTGGCACGTCTAACTTATCTTAAAAGCTCTTCTGATTTCACGATGAACATAAAGGACTCCTGTTTTCACAGTTGCCAGTGTCCCAGTGATTCCAGAGGAAGCTTTCTGTTTGCAAAACTTTTCCCCACCATGAATGGTTCTTCTGCCTTTGTGGCAAAGAAATGTGAAGTGCAGGCTTTAAAGCTGCCATTGACCCAGGGATACAGGCTGTCTGGGGAAGCAGCGTTCCCAGAGCTGGAGGGAAAACAGTAGAAACTGGGACTGGCTGGATGGACAGTGGAGGGGGACAATTAGAGATTTACAATGGCTGCCTTGAACGTAAATGCTTTGCAGCAATTAGATCACAGATGGGAACCTGAGTACAACAGTGCCTTTGTGTATCACCTATCTCTGCCTCTAATATTCCTGAGTCTATAGAATCTCTACACTGCAGAAGGAGGCCATTCAGCCCGATGAGTCCTGCTCGTCTGTCTAACTGGCCATCATGGGGTGTGGAATAGACTGCTTGCTGTGATAGTGGAGTCAGACACTTTAGGAAATTTCAAGCGGTTATTGGATAGGCACATGGAGCTCACTGGAATGATAGAGAGTGGGATAGCTTGATCTTGGTTTTGGACAAAGCTCAGTACAACATCAACAGCTGAAGGGCCTGTACTGTGCGGCACTGTTCTATGATTTAATCCTCATCAATTGTCTCAAATTCATCGTGGATGCTGGATGCATTGAGGGGGTTGGGGGGGGGTGGGGAGGTGCAGGACTCAGAGGGAATGTGCTAAGCCTCACAGCCATTCCCCATCTTTTGTCCAAGAGGATTCAATAAGCCCCAGTGTTCACAGAGGATTTAGTTGACCCTAGGCTTGAGGGACAGGCAAACATTGTGCTGCCTGTCAGACCTCATGATGTTGAGGTTAAGGTTGGGAGTGATAGGTGTAGCTCTGAGGGGCTGATCAAGTGATGACATTGGACATGTGAATGGACACTGGACAAGGTGTGGGGTTGACAGTTTCTGGGACCAAGAGACAATGGGGAGGGAATAGAGAGAGTCTGAATATAACTGGATGGAACAAACCCACTATCAAACCTCCCACCATTGGGGGGGGGGGGGACGGAGGCGGAAGCAGACGGAAAGAAGAGAGAGAGAGAGAGCGGCTCTGATAAAGAGTGCTGGGTGTTTAAGGATAATGCCACGATGTTGGGAACCTGCAAGGTAGTGGCTTGTGAGTTCAAGATGACACTCTGGATGGTGATGGAAGTGTCAAATGCCAAGGGGTAATTGGGACACTTAGATCATCCATCTTTTCATGATTGCTGCCACTGCTGTCCAGGCAGTCATTGGCATATTGCTGCGGGAACTCCTGCCAACCCATGGGTAGTTCATTTCACGCCTCTACTGCATCCAACTGTCTTGTTAAGACTCCCTTTGAAAACACAGGAGCTGCCCTTCAAGTTGCCATCGTCTTGGCTTGAATGAGTGCACTGTGGAATTGGTGCAGCACACCCTGATTTGAAGTGCTCAGGTTACCAGATTAATTTGATTTATTAGTATCACATGTATTTGTATACAGTGAGAAATATTGTTTCTTGCATGCTATACAGACAAAGCATGCTGTTCATAGAGAAGGAAGTGAGCTGGCAAGGTGGATACAAAACTGGCTCGGTCAAAGAGCGTAGCAGTGGAAGGGTGGGCTCTGAATGGAGAGCTGGGATCAGTGCTGCGACCTTTTTGCTTTTTGTAATTATATACATTTTCCTCCAAATCAGTTGTATCTGGTTTGATTAGTAAATTTGTGGACGACACAAAGATTGTTAATCTTGCAGACAGCGATGAGGACTATTGGAGAATACAACAGAATATAGGTCAATTGGAGACTTGGACAGAGAACTGGCAAATGGGGTTTAATCCAGACAAATTGTGAGGTAATGCATTTTGGAAGGTCTAATGCAGATAGGAAATATACAGTAAATGGCAGAACCCTTAATGTATTGATAGACAGAGGCATCTAGGTCATAAGGTGGCACTACAGATGGGGGAAAAAAAGTAGTCAAGAAGAAATAGAGCATGCTTGCCTTCATCAGCTGGGGCACTAAGTGTAAAAATTGGCAAGTCATGTTGCAGCTTTATAGAACCTTAGTTAGGCTGCACTTGGAATGCAATGTTCAATTCTGGTTGCCACACTACCAGAAGGATGTAGAAGCTTTGAAAAGGGTACAGAAAAGATTTACCAGGATGTTGCCTGATATGGAGGACCTTAGCTATGAGGAGAGGTTGGAGAAATTTGGTTTGTTCTCATTAGTGACCTGACAGAAGTCTACAAGATTGAGAGGCATTGATAGTGAATAATCAGAAGCTTTTTCTCAGGATGGAAGAGTCAATAACTAAGGGGCATGTGAGATTTAAGAGATGTACAAGGCAGATTTTTTTATATAGAAGGTGGTGGGTGACTGGACTTTGCTGCTGGGGGATGTAGTGGAAGTGGATACAGTGGTGAGTTTTAAGGGGTGTCTTGACAAGTACATGAATAGGACAGAAATAGAGGGATATGGTTCCTGGAAGGATAGTGGATTTCAGTTAAGTTGGGTGGCATGGTTGGTGCATGCTTGGAGGGCCTGTTCCTTGAAAGAAGACAGTGCAGAATGTAGTGCTACAGTGCTAAGGTGTAGAGAACAATCAACGTAATTTGAAGTAGTTCCATTCAAATGTCTGTTGGAAGCAAAGAAGAAGCTCTTCTTGAGTTGGTTGGTATGTGTCCTCAGACTTTTGTATCTCTCTCTCCTGATGGAAGAATATGGAAGAGAGAATGTTTGGGGAGTATTGAGTCAATGGATGGGAGGCTGGCTTGCATAATGAATTGGGTTGTATTCATGACTTTTCGTAAATCTTTGCAGTTTTGGGCAGAGCAGGAGCCATACCAAGCTGTGATACAACCAGAAAGAAAGCTTTCTATTGTGCATCTGTAGAAGTTGGTGAGAGTCGTAGCTGACATGCCAAATTTGCTTAGCCTCCTGGGAAATTAGAAGCATTGGTGGCTTTCTTAACTATAGCACTGACATGAGGGGACCAGAACAGCTTGGTGATCTGGACACCTAAAAATTTGAAGCTCTAGACCCTTTCTTCTACTTCCCTGTTGATGTAAACAGGGGCATGTTCTCATCCTTTGTCATTGACTTTGGAAGCAATCTCCTTTTGTTTTGTTGCCATTGAGGGAAAGTTTATTATCATTGCGCCAGTTTATCAGATTCTCTACCTTTATCTTTCCTGTGTTCCATCTCATCTTTGAGATCTGACCCACTATGATGGTATCATCAACAAACAAGAAAATCAAATTGAAGTGGAATCAAAGGTGTATAAAGAGTACTGGTGTTGAGGATGATGTGGAGGAGGTGGTGTTACCTATCCTTATTGATTGTAGTTTGTAAGTTAGGAAGTTCAGGTTCCAGTCGCAAAGAGAGAAACTGAGCCCCAAGCTGGAGTTTGGAGATGAGTTTTATAGGGATGATGATGAAGGCTGAGTTGTAATCAATAAATAGGAGCCTGACATAGATGTCTTTGTTATGTAGATGTTACAGGATTGAGTGCAGGGCCGGGGAGATGGCGTCTGCTGTGGATTTGTTGCTCCGATAGGTAAACAGTAGTGGATCCAAGCAATCTGGGAGACCAGAATTGATTCATGCCATGACTAACCTTTCAAAGCACTTCATAATGATGGATGTGAGCACCACTGGACAATAGCGATTAAGACACGCTGCTTGGTTTTTCTTAGGTATCGGGATGATGGTTCCTATCTGCTTCAAGAAGGCAACCTCAAATTGTTGTAAAGAGAGGTTGAAGACGTCTGTGAATATCCCACACCAACTGATCTGCACAAGATCTGAGTGTTTGTCCAGGTACACCATCCGGGCCAGTCACTTTCCATGGATTGATCATTGAGAAGACTGCTCTGACATCTGCAGTGATGCCCCCAGATACAGGTTCATCTGAGGCTTCCAATTTGGAGAGCATGCTTGCACTGACCTCTTGCTCAAAACAGGTGGAGAATGCATTGAGCATATCAAAGAGAGGTGCATTGGAGCTGGTGATTTTTACCTACCTTCACGTTGTAGCCTACTCCATCTTGCAGACCTTGCTATAGTCAATGGCTAGCCTGGGACTCTAGCTTGGTCTGGTACCGTCTTTTGGTGTCCTTGGATCTCTTGGCATCATATCTGGCTCTCTTGTATCAATGTTACAATACCACGTAAAAATTCAACAGACTTCTTAGTGTGCTTACCCCAATCCAATACCAGCATCTCCACGTCATTTCTTCTGTACATCAGGGTCACCTGACTTGAACACCTCAGACCTGGACTTCAAGCAGTGGGTATCCCTGTATAATGATCCATGGTTGGATGAGCAGCTGAATCAGTCGCTTTTATTACAGGAATGGTATTTTTCGTGGTGGAAAAAAAAAATTCATAACGCTGGTGTTTTGGATCGTGCCACTAACCCAGCAGGAATGACACTTAGAACAATGAGTAATTGGGCAAAATTTTTTTGTCGGAGGGGAGGAGAGAAACGAGAGAAGATAATTACTGGGAACTGGAGGTAGCATGCATTTCCTTTCCCTCTATAAGTCAGGAATATAAACAACGCCAATGGATTTTGCTAGTTAAATTTATTTAAAAAATTGATCTATTGCTTTTAATTAGGAGTGAATGCCTGAGCAAGACATTTTCAGATATTTATTTCAAAATTTTCATCCAATTCATCTATTGCTAATGGTGTACAAGTGCAATCAGCATGAATTTCCATGATCCTTTTTCTCTCTCCACAGAATCACACAGGCACTTTGGATAGTGGTCACTACACTGCCTATTGCAAGAATCCAGTAACACAGGACTGGCATGAATTCAATGATGCAAAAGTAACCAGTATTTCTGAGCAGAAGATCCAGTCACCAGCTGCTTATGTCCTTTTTTATAATTGTGTGAATTTTCAGTGGGCACAGTAATACCATCTCAGACTACAATAAACTGTTTCCCTAGAATTGTTTTCATTCCATACTTGCCCAAGAGGGCAGCATAATTTATATAATATGTAATTAATTTTAAACCTAAGTCATGCTGTTATTTTGTTATTGTCTAAACTGGACTCTGTCCCTGTGGATTAAAGGTATTACCCTCTGCAATGAGTCTGGTCGTGTATAATCAGATATATTTTTATTAACAGCTTAAAACATGGCTTTGGCTATCAAGCAATTTTGAGTATTTACATGAGTCCCTAAACATGTTAAATACAGTCACTGGTATAAGGCCCACTGTCCATTGTAAAAATAGTCAAGGTCAGACATGAATTTTCCTGTTCTACTACCAAGAGTTACATGAATGTTGTAACATTGAATGTGGAATATGTATGGTTAAGTCCACTGTTTACAATGATTAATTTCTATTTAAATTTGTGGCTATTGGTTTTGGAGCGATTAACAATCAGCAAATGGCTAAAATGTTAAGAATGAACTATCTGTCCAACCAAGACTACTGAAGTGTTGATTTGTCCCAAATATTTTTACTCGCAAAAGTTAGCCTCATTGTCGTTAGTGGGGGATGAAAATCTCTGAGCTCAATAGTTGAGGCAAAAAGTGAGGTATTTCTAAGTATCAAATAGATAATGTACAGTCACTTAATATGTGGAATAATTTGCAACAGCTGTAGATACTAATAACAGTAAATATTTCTGGGTTAATACTCTAGAGCCAAACCATTTGATCGCAATTTGTCAAATACCCTAAAATGTGGACAATGCCCAGCAAGACAGGGCAAACAGTAATGGATTAAGTTTCATCTGGACCCTCCTGCACCTGGCACCAGGTTGCCTTACAACAATAGTCCAAACATGATTTTAAAAAAAAGTGCTGAATTGCAGAAGTGTTCCATAAAGAAAAGCTAGTAAAACTGAAGTCACTGCGTAATAGCAGAAATTTTCCACGGGCTTGAGATGTACAGTATCTAACAAAGAAAGATGGCTATATTTGTTGGGAGATCAATCATCAGCCCACGACTGCAGGAGCTCCTTCGAGCTCTGCCCTGGCATGAGGATCAGTTGCTTCATCAATAATCCCTGCAACGTTGGCAATCTGTTGGAAATATGCTTCCACTTGTCTGGCTGAGTGCAGCTCCAAGAAGCTTGACATTATCCAGGACAAAGCAGTCTGCACCCAATACACCATTTTAGAAAAACAATTGCCTCTACAACATGTCTACAATACACATCATCTTCACAATGTATTTCAGGAACTTGCCAAGGCTCCTTTGACAATAATCCCAAATACGTAAATCCATCCACCTATAAAGACAACAGGCAGGAAAAACAAATTGCTCATTGTTCTGATGCATTTCTAAGCATCGTGAGATGCCTCAAACCAAAGAATTTGCTTCAAGCTATTCTGTAGCAAAATCTGTCCCCACAATTCCCAAGGCAAATGGAAAAGGTGAAGCTTTACTTCCGTCAAACTGGACAAGTGCAAGAAAGTTTGGACCGTGATAAATACATCAAAACGGCAGGCTGGAAGAGAAAGCAGCACAATCTGGCAGCTGTAGAACACTGGTTGAATATTACAAAGGACAGTCACCCAACTCATCAGCCATGCACTAATGAACTTTTAGGACAGGAATGTTATCCAGCACACCATAACAGAGTGAAAAAAATTAAAGCATGTTGTTATCAGCAAATGCACATCCACAGCATCAGCTTTTCAGACAGACACATCAGGCAATCCAAATATATAATTCCATAAATCATATGCAAAGTAGAAAAGCAAAGCATGAGCATCAACTGAAGTGGAAAAGCAGGACTGGGAAAGACAGCAAAGAACAGAAACGTTTAGCAAATGGGTGATTGAATCACGGTGTTTAATTATAGGGAAACGTGAAATAAAACATGACAGTTCTAAAATGATTACAAAATAAAAGTTATTATATTGAGTCAGATTTAAAAAAATCCCAATGGTGATAAAACATGAAAATATTGCTAGTGAGACTGAATTTCAAAATAAAATATTGCATGGAGATCATAAATAGGTGGAGAGATGTGGACATTTGTCTTATAAACAATCGTGGGTTCATGCCTAAAACCAGTCACCATTATGAAATAACTTGAGATGCTTAAAAAATTCAGAAAATAATTAATTAATATTTGATACAGAAGTTTAATGAATTCCAATCCTATTTAACACAAATAGCAAAATCTGCTATTCAGTGCTGAGAAAGTGTTTTAATAAAATGAGATATTTTAATTTGCCATAGCTGATGGTAATGCACTGAACTGTTTTTTTCCTTTCAAGAGATTAAATATCAATAGAAAATTCTAAGAGCCTTGAAATAAAATTTAGTTTAGTATGAAGCAATTTTCCCCTGTGCGTGGCCTGCTTTTTCAGCATACTCTTTCTGCATCATAAATCGTTCTATGTAGCACAAGACAAACTGCAGCTCTGCAGGAACATTAGCCAGCCTTAAAGGCATAAATTCTGTAAGGTTTATCACAGTTTAACTCCTTGATGTGATAGAAGATCATCCCCGCTAATGCTAACATAGGAACACTATAACTAACACGGGGAAGGATCATAGATTCCCTACAGTGCAGAAGTAGGTCATTTGGTCCATCGAGTCTGGACCAGTCACAATCCCACCAGGCTCTATCACTGTAACTCTACATATTTACATTAATTCCCCTGACACTAAGGGGCAATTTAGCATGACAAATTCATTTAACCTGCCTATCTTTAGACTGAAGAATGGAACGGGAGCACCCGGAAGAAATTCACACAGATGTAGGGAGAACATGCGAACTCCACACAATGGACCAAGCTGGGAATCAAACCCAAGTCCCTGGTGCTGTGAGGCAGCATTGCTAACCACTGTGCTATCATACTGTCCAGTAATAGATATAATACTCGCACACTGTGGACCTCCTAGATGACCATATGCTATTCTCCCCTTTGATTGACTTAACCTGAGGATCTAACCAGGTATTGATTTAACCTGATGATCGCCACACCTCAAGCAAGAGGCATGGTTAAAATAACTCAGCCAAGAGGAATTGAACCCACACTATCGACATCACTGCAACATAAACCCAGCTAACTGGTTTAAGTTTAGTAAAACAAAGTCTTCCAACAAACATCCTGTGTAATGACACTTGCGTTTCCAAGTATTTCACAAATTAGTGACTAATCACACAGGAACATGCTGATTCTCTTGAAATACACTGCAGAATTCAAGGTTGATCTTTTGAGTTTGTCTAATTTGTTTGTAAATTAAATGCTTGGATTATTTAATTGATTTTACCTTTCATCTATATTGATATAGAATATGTCAAAGGAAATGATGTCTAAAGGGAATCAACAGGTCAGGGGTCAGTCAGTGACCTCACAGTCATTTCTGGTTCCAGTTGATGGTACAAGTTACCAGTGTCTCCACCAGAAATTATCAAACTGGGAAGAATGCAACAAAATGTCAAAAGCCAGGCCTGTGTTTCGATTGCAATCTGTCTGTCTCAGTGACCTTCTCTCTCAGCCACGATAACATAAAGACCAAGGGACAAGCAGAACCAAATGAAAAGGATCTGTTCCACTATTCAATTGAACAATGACTGCCCTCAGTTTTGTAACCCTCAACATAGTCACCCAACTTGATCAATCTTGGTTTTTTTTTTCAAATAGTTCTGACCGAGTGTGTTCCACTTTCCATTGAGGGAAGGAAAATCACCCCTAACTCCTAACTTCAAATTTTTGGGGCATAAGTTCCAGATAAGGAGGTTAAAGTTCAGTGGAAATGTGCAGAGATGATTTTTTTTTTTAAACACGGAGAGTGGTGGGGGCCTGGAATGCATTGCTAAGTGAGGTGATTGAGGCAAATATGTTGGTGATATTTAAGCCTTATGATGAACAGTTGGGAAATAGAGGTATACAGGTGATTGGTCCAGCTAGGACAATGTGATCAGTGCAACTTGGTGGGCCAAAGGGCTTGTTCCTGTGCTGTTCTGTTCTACTTATCCCTCATCCTGCATTCTCTCAGCACAGGAAATAATTATCTATTAAATTTATGCTCAAGGGAACATCACCTGCCATCAATTTAATTATTTTAAATCAGTAACATTTGGTGCAGCTTTCCTCCAAAGCCAATATATCCTTCCCCAGTACAGTTGTCCCACTGGGTTCTGATCAGAGCTCTATAGAGCTATATTCCAGCTTCCCTGAGAAAGGCTGAGAAACATTCTATTAACCCTTTTCCTCTGTTCTCACACTAAGCACAGAGGAGATGAAAATTCCGACAGTCTTGGAAAACAGTTATTTTAAATATTAACACATGGAAGGCAGGTGAATGTAGGACAGGAACGTGGAGAGAAGTGACTTTTGAATTCCTTCGCACAAACATCTTATATCTCAGACCAAAAACATCACAAACAGGAAAAGAATAATGGATTAAACAATTGGTTGAACAGTTACACAGTAACTGCATGAACGTGAAAAGCCCAAAATAAGCAAAGGTCGATGACCATTGCCATTAATGAATGGTACAAGCTGTTCAGATCTCAACTCAAAGTATACTGATACATTTAATTCACACTTCTTGTAAAAGTCTGAAAATAATTTTTGATTTGCAATATAACTTCTGGTTAAGATCAAATGCAGCAGAGTTGAATTTTCATTTAAGCACCTCCACGGGTTAGTAGAAATATATGCACAGTTACTTCAAATAATAGTACCATAACTTTTTAAAACTATTTATATATTATATACACATACACATTTTGTGCAACTCTGCAATCATTATGTACAGATACATTCCCATCTGCTTAGATTACTCTTGGCTATTTTCACAGTACAGAAAGTTTCACTATAATATAGAAAGGCCATTTTAACAGGAACAAGTCATTTAAGGGAATCAAGACTGCTGCTTTGTCACATGGAATAGCAAAGATCTTGTAAAGGGCAATGAGTTATGGCTCTTCAGATTGTTGCAACTACAAACTGGGTTCAATAAACAGGATATTTAACATTCTTGTAATCATTCTAAATAGGCAGTTAAATGTTAGATAACAAAAATTCTTATTTTCTAGTAAAGTATAAAGGGCAGATCATACAGTTAAGCTCTAGTGTTGAAACACAATAAATTTGTCACAGCTGGAGTTGCTGTTAATTTTCCTGGTCACATGCCCAACAAGTCTTGATAGATAACTAATATTGGAGTGTCACTCTGGAAATGCACTGAACTCTATGTTGCCAAATCAGACATGCGCAGCTCCAGTGAACTGTAGAAGAGAATGTAGGTCGCTGATGATTTGACTGAAGAAGCAGATATCTCTGAAACATCTTGATCATCGAATTTGAACCAGCGCTGCTTCACTGCGTTCTTGCAATAGGCGGTATAGTGTCCTCCATCCAGCCCTCCATAATGGTTCTATACAATTTCAAAAATAAACAACAATGGTTAACATTAACTATTTTAAGATGGTTGATGTCATTTAGCTTTGAGGCTGATCTGTTTCAGACTTTAACACAAATGAAGGATTTTTAAACTGCTTTGTAGATTTCATGAGATGTTGACAGACTTTGCAGTGGTAAGGGTCGATTTTCACTGACATCGATGGGAAGTGGCAATATAACTGAACCAGTAGCCCAGAAGTAAATTCAGAACATTGAAATTCCACAATGACAGTTTTAGAATCAGCTGAAGGGAAGAACAGCAGATACCTGGGAACACCACCAACCCATATGCTATCCTGACTCTGAAATATCATTGTTCCTTCACCATCACTGGGTTAAAATTCTGAAACTCCTTCCCTAACAGTAACCAATACCTTTGCAGCTCACCACTACTTTCTCAAGGGCAACTAGGAATAGGCAATAAATGCTAGTATTGCCAGTGACACCCACATCTTGAAGGAAAAAAGAAAACCAGTTAATAAAAAAATTGGAATAATTATCAGCAATGCTGAGAATGAAATTATTTTAAAAACTATTTTAGGGAAGGAGGTGGTGTTTTAACCAGTCCATCCAATGGATCTAAGTCGTGTACCAATGAGATTAATGTGCAACTGTTCTCCAAAATGACAGTGGCAAACCAAAATTGTCACAAACAACAGCGGCTCAACAACACCAGCCGAGGGCAATAAGAACAAAGAACAAAGAGCAACACAGCACGGGAAAGAGGCCCTTCGGCCCAACGAGTCCACGCCGCCGTCCTAATGTCTTAATGACATATCCTTGACTTTAGGCTATGCCTATTGTTGAAGATTCCCATATAGGGACCAATATAGGGACAATTTGTTACCCAATTCAATGCCAGTTCGGTCAGCAATACCCTTGCTCTGTGAAATGAACGAATGACAAAGCTGGTTAATTAACATTTAGGAAAAAAAAACTCCTCACACCTATAATGGAGAGTCCAGTTACCAGGTACAAATAACTATTTGCTTAGTAATCAGGTTAGTGCAAAACTCTACGGTAAAGGCTCCAAGGTACATGAAGAGGCCATTTCACTTAAGGTAGGGTCTTCCTTAAAACTGTCCCATGTCTTAAAAACTCTTCCAATTGGTTTGGTCTCATTCTTTTACATCGAGAAATAGACCAGCTAGCATCCTCCAACAAATCCCTGCACAATGTCAAAGGCCATTAATTAATAATGTTCAAAATAGTTTGTGTCCATTCAATCCCAGTCAACTTTATCTTCTGATTATAGATTCTTCATATTTTGCATGGAAACTGGCCACGTAACTATGTGGCGCTAAGTACACGCTTGCAGAGGCAACTATATGTTAGATCTCTTCTCTCCAAATCTCCAATATAGACAAACTCCTCTGTTCAGACTAACTCCATCTACTCCTCAATGTATAGATCATTTAAATTCAAACTGTACAAATCAAGCACAGAATAATGGTTTTAAAATAGGTTGTGGATAATGTCCAAGTGAGCTCGTTTTGCCTGAAGACCATACCTGGTCTCTACTTCCCTTCTCCAACTCCACCAGAGAAAGAATGACTATAATAATGGGTAAACACAGTAAGAAGTCTCACAACACCAAATTAAAGTCCAACAAGTTTATTTGATAGTAAACCCACAAGCAATGCTGTTCCTTTGTCATGCGAGTGGAAAGTTCTGGTCAGAAATAGAGCATATAAAGGCACACTGAGTTTACAGAATAAGAACAAAGAACAAAACAGCACAGAAAACAAGCCCTTCGGCCCAACCAGCCCATGTCGCCACCTTGATGTTCCCACTTCTACCCGTGATCCCTGTCTATGTTTATAGATCTATGGACTGAAACCAAATTTGAGACAATTTAGGGAGAATTTGTTCTGCCAATCAGCCGAAGAGTACATCTTTGGGATGTAGCAGGAAACCAGAGCACGCGGAGAAAACCCAAGCAAGTACGGGGAAAATGCGCAAACTCCCACAGACACAGGCCCAAATTCATGTATCTGCACAGCACAGCGATAGTCACTGAGCTGTCGTGTTGCCCATCAAATGGTCCAGGTCAAGCATACACTAACGACGTGAAGCACTTGGATACTCCCGACAAATCCAAGAGCAGCCCTCTTGCAACCCATCGCATGTATGCCCCTTGTTAGACAACAAGGCGGACCAAAGTACGTGTAGGATAAAAACAAATACATCAATATCATTGACTATTTACACACTTCCCAGGGACTCCCAAGGCTCATGATCCCTATTTTAAATCAGTTTTCTATACCCCTCCATTCCCATTCTGTTCATGTGCCCATCTAAGTATTTCTTAAATAACTCCAGAGTGCCTGCCTCCACCACTTTACTTGGCAGCGCATTCCATACTCCCACCACCCTCTGTGTGAAAAAACTCCCTCTAGCATCCAAATTATACCTTACCCCCCTCACCCTAAGCCCGTGACCCCTCGTGCTATTTGAGTCCATCCTAGGAAAAAGCTTAATCCTGTTTACTCTATCTATACCCATCATAATCTTGTACACCTCTATTAGATCTCCTCTAAGTCTACGTCTTTCTAAGGAAAACAGCCCCAATTTGCCTAACCTCTCCTCGTAACTCAGAATGCGAGTTTTTACTGCTTATCTGCTATTCAAGTCTTAAAGGTACAGACAATCAGAGTGGAGAAAGCATTAAACATAGGTTAAAGAGATGTGTATTGTCTCCAGACAGGACAGTAAGTGAGATGTTGCAAGTTCAGGCAAGCCACTGGGGTTACAGATAGTGGTTTGATTATGGATTATGTCACGCTGTGTGCCTTTACATGCTCTGTTTCTGATGAGAACTCTCCATTCACCTGACGAAGGAACAGCGTTCTGAAAGCTTGTGGGTTTACTATCAAATAAACTTGTTGGACTTTAACCTGGTGTTGAGAGACTTCTTATTGTGTTTAACCCAATCCAAAGCCAGCATCTCCACATTATAAAAATAAGTCTCAGATCAGCTCACGTACCAACGGTAAACTTCTAATTCCTTTATCTGGACACATCATTTCTAATTTATTTCATGATGGCCACATTTTATTTATCTTCTGACATTTAAACACTGCTCTAGTTCCAGTTACGTTTTCTGTTTAACTGCGAAAATACCAACCCAATAGCCATATTCTTAGATATCTTCCATGAAAGCGCTGGAGTGTGTTATCTCAAAATGCTGCTAAAACAGAACACTGCAATATTTCATCTCCACCTTTTACCACTTGCCTGCAGTGGATAAGAAAGGTATTCATGCCTCAATCCTGGACTCTGCCAACACACAGAAGACTAATACAAGAGTGCAAGGAGGCAGCTCACCACCACCTTCTCAAGGGTAGTTAGGGATAGATAATAAAATGCCGGACCAGCTAACAATGCCCACATCCCATTAGTGAATTAAGTAAAAACTTGGAAACTTATCCAACGTGTAATGTTGGTCTGATTGGATGCCATAGGCTGCTTTATTTTAAAATGCAGAAGTAGAGAAGACTGTGCCCAATAATTTGCAAAAACCATCAGCATTAACGGGGCAGAATTCATCCCAACATATTCAACTACCTACAGAGCAGCCTGGACACAGGTTTCTAGCATTTTTACAGTAATTTATCTGAAATTTGCAACAGAATCCTTAATGGCTACTTAACCATGACTGAAGAAAATTAGTAAGCAGTGATAATTTAGTTATTTACCGACACAGCAAATAAATTGTATCTTTTCACGTTATTCTTGGGACCAATTATGTAGTTGGTCAGATCCAGATTCTCCAATGGAAAGTCAACATTTGTCTGTAACTTCTGTTTCCATCTTCCTTCATAAGAGAATCTGTGAGAACAAAAAAACCACAGAAAAAGTGTTACATACAGAACTAGTACATAACAGAGCAAGCAAATGCGTACAATGGGGACCATGGCTGTGTTTATGCCTCTTGTTGTGATTAGAGGGGCAAGAGATGCGACAGTTCTTGCCTTCTTATTGCAGCCTTTTGATTTAAATGTAGATAAAAAAATTAAAACAAAGCACAATCCTCCCACCTGAAGTTGAATTCATGCTACAGGTACAGGTCCACATGTCCAGTAGCTCAGTCATTCAGTGCGAGCAGCCTCCAGCTATGTTGTCAAAGCCTCAGCCCTCTCCAGACAATCACAAGTGTACTTTCCAGCTTGAATAGTAATTAGGAGAACCTTTTGACTGAATTCTCCACAACCTACCCTGGTATGAGGAGACAGAGGCTCAAAAAGCTCGAGTGAAAGGTTGGTAAAGGGGAAAAAAACAGACCCGCCTGGAAAACAGTATAATTCGTTATGACACTCAGGTATGATCTTATTAAAAATGAATCGCACCGTTTTAGATGCACCAATAGGATAGGTGGCAATTTCCAGATCTCTAACTTCTTTGTAGCATCCCTGTGTGTCTTGCAGTTGCTGCAGTGAAATCGGTTATTGTCTGTTAGCTTTTCCTCTTTGGAAAAGGATTTGAGGCAGTCCTTCAAAAGAAAACATTAAGATTCTATTAAAATTAAAAAGCTACTACAAGTTTTAGATTTTTGATGGAAAAAAACTTCTAACCATTTAAAAAAAATTGATTGCAATTACGATCAACACATTCCCTGCCCCGGGTGAACACTAGGGTAAAGGGTCAGTAGGACAAATACCTTCTCCTCAGAGCACTACAAACTCTCCATCACATGCACACTGGGTGCAGTAACTCCACTTAGAACAAGTACTCCTCAATGTTCATTTGATTCAAATTCACATTAACATCTAACAATTGGGAAACAAGAGAAAAAAAACATACAAAAATGTCTAAAGTTCAAAATGGCTGCTCCAGAAATACTCCACAGAATACTCTTGATAAAGACTTTCAGTAAAATGTTAAAAATTACTGCAGATGCTGGAATCTGAAGCCAAAAGAGAAAATGCTGGAAAATGTCAGTAGGTTTGGCAGCATCTGTAAGGAGAGAAAAGAGCTGATATTAAGGAGAAAGGAGCTGATATTGAGTCCAGTTGATCTTTGTTTTTGACTTATCAAAAATTTTGACTCTTTACAGATGTTGCCAGATCTGCTGAGATTTTCCAGCATTTTCTCTTTTGGTTTCAGTAAAGCATTTTCTTTTACCAACAACTTCCTCCCTTATCCACTTTAAAATGTCGATTCCATATCCAGGTTAAATTACAGCACATTACTGAGTGTGCCCCACAGTGCCAAAGGTGCTGTTTTTCAGACCACAGATATTAAATCGAGGCACCATCTTCCTGGTCTGATAATACGAAAAATCCTACAGCATTCATCAAAAACAGGGAGCTCTCAGTTTCTCAGCCAACAGTCGCCAGTTATTAAACAAATCCTCTTGTCATTTATATCATTGCAATTTGTGGTGTCTTTGTTCATGCTCTCCTACACAACAATGACAAGCCTTCAAAATCAATCCATTAATTGTAAAAGCGCTATGGGGTGCTCCAAAGATAAGAATGCTATGTCTTTTAGTTAAATCACGTGTTGGTAGACTATCAGATTATGGGACATTACAACTCTGCTCCAATTCTCCCAGATTTTCACTTGCAACAGGAATTGCTGGGTGGCAATTTAAAGCAGGAACTCTGGCCTGTATTCCCAGACACAGAAACTAATTATACCAAGATCATGAAACTCTCAGAATCTGGGAATTACAAACTCAGTTCCTTCCCTTGTGGAGTAATAGGAAACAGTTCACCCAAAATGCAAGTCATACTCAACCCCAAACCATTAGAAGCAGCACAGGTGCTTCCAGGGGTCTGGATGGCGTGAGAAGAGCACACAGTGCATGTACATTTTTTAATGACTCTAACATTAATACAAGGTCAAACATGCTATATGCCAACCTCTTGGCCAGTCAGTAACGAACTGGTCAAGATCTGGGGTTGAGGCATGTAAAGCACAAACCTGGAAAAATAAAGTTCCATCCCCGAGACAGTTTTCTTCCTCCTGCCCTAAAGGTGGATTGTGCAAAGTTCAATTCCACAGTCCTCCTTTCCATCTAAAGATCTGATAAAATTGTTCTCCATGATTTACATTTCAAAAGGTGAGCGATGGCAGCCAATTCAACCATAGAAGCAACACAGTTCAGTCCGATCATACAATAAGAAACTGCCAATCCCCCCCAAATGAGCAACATAAAATCAGAACAGTGTCAATAAACAATCTGTAAAATTCACGTAAACTTTTTACCTGCAAAGAACATTTGCTAGAAGACGGAAGAGGCAGAGACAAATACATAAAGGCTTCAAATGTCCGAGACCTTTTATGACAAGTCAGACACTGCACTGTTGACTTGAACTGGCCTTGGAACAATGCCACAATAATGGACTCATTGAGACATTTGTGCTTCTGCCAAGCTAGTTCTGCTGCTCTCGTGTCATCCAGGTTATCACAATTTTCCTCCTTGTATCTCTTCCGGTCAGCCTGTGAGAAATTAGGAAGTGAGAATAATTAGTATGTCACATTTGTTACATATTAGATATAAAAATAAGTGAGAATATTGCGCCTCTACATTGTAATGGGGCAGCGGACTTTACAAATTGTGCATATCTAATCCTAAAGTTGTAAAGAAAACATTCAAAAGGATAAGAGTACACCAGAATCCAAAATGTACTCAATTTGGATTAGTTTCAGCACTTAATTCTGCACATTAAGCTGATCAAAAAACTGCCAAATTGAATATTCACCAACAACGTCTGGCCAGTGGAGACAAAGGTTAGGAATACATTACTATAGTGACAATGGAAGACGGGTTTAGTTTTATCATCTTCCAATGAATGTCCCAAAATGCACCGTATTCATTAGCAAAAAGAGCAGAATCAGACTAACCAGTGCAACTTGTTTACTGTTTTTGGGATGTGAGCATCACTGGACAAGCTAAACCCATGGAAAAGGTGATGGTGAGCTGCCTTCTTGAATTGCTGCTATCCCAGAGTTGTAGGTAGACCCATATTGCTGTTAGGAAGGGAGGTCTAGGATTTTGACCTAGCAACAGTGAAGAAATGGTCAGAATGTTATGTAAGTTGGAAAGAACTTGCAAGTGGCAGCGCATCTGCTGCCCTTGCCCTTTGAAATGATAAAGGTTGTGGGCTTGGAAGGTGCTGCCCAAGGAGCCTTGGTGAGCTGCTGCAGAGCATCTCGTGGATGGTACACATTACTGCCAGCGTATGTTGATGGTGAAGGGAGTGAATGCTTAAGTTGGGAATGAGGTACTGATTAAGGGGGCTACTTTATCCTGAACAGTGCAAATGTTGTTTGAGCTGTACTCATCTAGTTAAGTGAGTACGTAATCACACTCTTGAATTGTGCCTTATAGATGATGGACAAAATGTGGGGAGTCAGGAAGTGAATTACTCTTGATAGAACTCCCAACCTCTGCTCTAGTAAATTACAGCAATTCCACTAGTCTACAGCCAAGTTCATTTGAAACTGCAACCATATTTAGAAAAAAATAATTTATTGATCCAATAGAAAAGGCTTTTCATCCGTGCATATTTGGTAAACTGATGTAGCTAAGAACACAGAGCCGTTCCTCCCACGTTACTGTCTCTTTGTTTCTACTCCAATTCACAACTTTGACACTGGTCTCTATACTCACTGATAAGAAAACAAAATACCAATAAAATTATATCTTCTGTTTCTGAACAGAAAGGCAACAGTATATTTTAATTAATATGCAACTGCGGCTTAAACATAGCTGGGAGCCAACATTAGACTGGAATATAGGAGGGGCCAATCTTGCTCAATTTCATTCTGTTCCCAGCTGGATCTTCATCAATTTATATATTTAAGATTAGTGGGAAGTTTAAACTTCTAAACTTGTGTAGACATTGTTTAAAGGTGAGGGGGAGAGATACAAAAGGGTCCAAAGGGGCAATTTTTTCCAGAGGTGGAGAGTGTCTGGAACAAGCTGCCAGAGACAGAAGTAGAGATGGGTACAATTTTGTCTTTTAGAAAGCATTTAGACAGTTACATGGGTAAAATGAAAAGAGGGATATGGGCCAAATAAGCAGGCAGTTGGGGCTAGCTTATGGATTTAAAGAAAGGGCAGCATGGACAAGTTAGGCCAAAGGGCCTGTTTCCATGCTGTGAACCTCGATGACTCAGACACTAGTCAAAAAAAGCTGGGGAGACTTCTATAATGACATTAGCAAATTATAAATGGAGACAACTCTTTGGTACATTGCATGTGTCATTCATCCAAAGGCACATCCTTGCTCCCTGTAAAAAAAAAACAGGATTACACAATTCCTGAGGTGCAGAATTCTGCTCTGTATCAGAATTTTACACATTGTCCAAATTGCCTCAAATATTTTCATTTATTGCAATAACATCAGAGCATACAGAGAGCTCTTACTTTGTTAAGGTCTTCGTGAAGTCCATCCATTAGAAATAGAAGCAGCTCCTGGGAATCTTGCTGCACATACCCTGCAAATGTGTCATTTATTTTTCCAATGCGTCCCTTAAAGTCCCTTGGACTGATGCATTTATATTGACCTGACCACAGAGTCTTCATTATCACACCAAATTCTTCAGCCACCTCGCCTTTATGACCAAGGATGTTCGACCTATCATAAATTAGAAATTGAAATTTTTCACACTAAACAACTACGTTCAACGTTCGGTAAGGCCGAGGCAGCATTAACATCTTGGAAAGGACGGAGGGAGCATCAACATTTTAAAGCTCTGATGAGTTCACTGTGAATTAACTCAGATTCAGCATTTGAATACTGTTGATTCTGCAATTCAGAACAGTTTGGACCTTCACAACCACAATGTGTAATCAACGCTTAAAGTTTAGTTGTTGTAGCAGGCCAGGCCAAGTTATTCATTGCCTTCCTTCATTTGTTTCAGGCAGCTGCAGATGCACAGTATATCTCAGGAATAAGATTATGTGGTACCTTCTAGATTGCTAGACAGCTACAGAGTCGCGCAACTTAACCAGAATGCTGGGTGTGATGTACACACTGAACTCCCTCAATGTGTTGGAATGTGACAGTGTTGGGTACGAATCATTAATGTGGCCAACAGGTGTAGATCTTGATCTCATCTTTTGCACGAGGTGTTAAACTAATACCCTGCTCTCTCTCTCTCAGACAGCAGTTATTCTGATGAGAGAGGAGATATTTCCAGTGATGTGACCAATAGTTATCCCTCAATCAACATCATCTTTTTAAAAAAAAGATGTTTTCGTTATTATTCTGTTGTCCATGGGAGATGGCTGTGTACAATTTGGCTATTGCATTTCCCTCGTTAGAAATCTCTAAACTTCAGGAGTAGTTCACTGACTATAAAGCACTTTAGTTACAGAGAGCTACTGATAAACGCAAGACTTTTTTCTTTCACCTCATTGTGACCTTAACCAGGAGTGTTTTTTTTTACCTGTTAATATCTTGCTGGTAGTAATTTTTATTGAAGTATTCTGCCAGATGGGGAGTGTTGCATAAACACTGCAAGATGGAATTCATATAACAGGTGTTGCCAAGGTTTCTCAGACCAGTCAATGCTCGCCCCATCCCTCCATATACAGGATTCAAGTTTCGGATCTGAGAAGCAGAGGGGCTGGAAATTTCGGTTTTGCTGTAGCCAAGTGGCCTGTAAAAAACGCAAACCAAAAGTCCTTTTGATTTAGGACGAGGAACAGTGATAATCTTAAAATTAGAAACTTAAAATTCTCAATTATAACCATTAATTTGTAATGTACATATTATTTACTGTGTGAAATTACGTAAATTAGAGTGAAGAAAGGCTCTGATTTTACTAACATTTTACTGGGGAACTTGTTCTTTATTGTTCAGTTATGCTTTTCAAGATTACCTCCATAATAAGATGGCTATAATTAACACTTCACATTATAGTGCAATTGGAAGAGTGAATACTAGTTACACCGTTGTAATACATCATAATCTTGCAGTGTTCCTGTGTATTTTGTATTTGGGAGGAATGGTAAGCTGGGGCAGGGGGTGGTGAAAACGGGCAAATAAATTTACCTCAGCCAAGTATGGGTTCTCTGGATGTCAGGTCCAGTGTGGCAATAACAAAGACTTGGGAACAGGTTACTGACCCAAGATGGGAACAGAATATTAGTAAATAATATCTTCATTTTTACAAGAGATAATTAATGATTTGAATACGTCAAAAATCACATAGTAGCTAAATGACTTTGAAAGCAATTAAAAGAACCTACTTGGTTTCCCGATTAACTCTGGGCACTAGTTTTGTTGTAACTTTGCTTTGTTCATCTTGAACTGCTTGGGCAATGTCTGGTGAGGAGAATGACCGTTTTAACTTGGGAACATCAACATCTGCTGCACTTTGTGCTTTGGCTTTATGAGCTGGAGGGGTGGCAGGAGGTGTAATCGACGGAGCCATTTCAGGTGGATACATGTGAACAGTGTTGGTTGGCGAATGATAGTAACGGTAGGTTCCAGTCACCACATCAAGAAACTAGAAAGGAGCAAATACAAGGTGAAGGCGCCACTTAAATTATTTGATTATTTTTTCTACCGTAATATCAAAAAGGAGACAATCTGCAGTGAGACTTATTCTATTGAAAGGTATTATCTGTTTGATTGTGAAAAAGCTATCTAAAAGTTATTTGTTTTCTCAAGGCTGTGTGTTGTAGATCACAGAAATAACTGCCTCTGCACAAGAAAAAGGAATACCCGCAGAGTTCACAGTGCCAACTTGGACTGGCACTGTTTCTTTATTGCAATGTTAATCTTGCAATTACAAAATAAGCACTCTGCCAGAGACAAAGCATATTGGTTCAATAAACTGCTGCACAGCTGCAGTTATAATTTCACATACTGAATTCTTCAGTCAGCTGTGCTTTCAGCAAAAAGAAATAAACAAACAAGTGGAAACCATAAACTGGAACAGTGCCTTGTTGAAAACAGATACCTCGGTCATCGTGCCTGTGACAGAGTAATTCATGGACCGACAGGTAAGAGAAAATGTGACTCTTGTTCCCTGAAAAGATGCACAATCTATCCAAAGTTTGGCTGGAAAAATGTAAATGAATCCCCTGGGGAAAACATCTGCTTTTTGTCAAAAATTACAACATGGTCACTGTACCTTCATCCAACCTGGTGGTAAGCCTGGGACTGAGCGGCCCATTTCCTCGCTCCTTGCTCTGATTAATGTATCTCGATGTTCCTATATATAAAAATTAAGTTTCATTTAAAGGTTTTGTGCAGATAGTCAAAAGAAAAATATTCACGTGCATAAAATTCTTTTCATGAAATGTGCACACAAATATAAACTGCACATCCAAAAATATAAATAAGAAATCACACTGTTTCAGATAGTGAAACGCAGAACCCAATTAAAGGAATTTACATACTGCTAGCTGATGCACACAGCGAAGGCTGAGTGAGGAATGGCTGGGATGGGCACACAGACTGCATTCTGTCCCCATTCCATTGTCTGTATTCTGTCCTTTTATTTTAAAATGTTCACAATCATAAATCTAAAACAAAATCGCAAATGAAATCCTCGTGCTAGTGCCTCTGTGACACAATGACGTATGGACAGCTCAGCCTTTGCAAGGACAATTGGGAATAGCCAACCTAGTATTGCTAGCCAGCAACAGTCATCCTATGAGTGAATAGAAAAAAAAAATCAAGGTCGAGGACTCCCAGAGTTACTTCCTTCTACCCCTTCCAATCTTTATCATGGTGCTGCCAATGGGTCACAACACACCTAAAAATAATGCTGGAGGAACGTGGGACATTGGCTGAAAGATAAATAATCTTTGAATATGACTACATATATATGACTTTGAATATGACAGACTAGTTGTTGCTTAACTAGTCTGAGAGACAGCTTCCCAAATTTGGTGGCCATCCCTCACGTTATCAAGGAGAATTTTGTAGTTAACTGGATTGGGTGCAACAGTCATACCCAAAATGTAAAAGATTTAAAAAATAAAAGACTACTTGTAAAAGAAAATTCAACCCTGAAGATTTTTTGAATTTCCTCTTTCATCTTCCTTGAAGACGTATTCTCTGACCTCCCCTTTTCCTGCCACCCGTGACCAATTTCAATGCTGTGGTTAAACAAGCCATTATAAAATTAATTAATTGCAATATATGATCTTAATGAAATTCACAGCATACGCTGAAAACTTGTTATTGCATAATGGCCACCTAGTTTACGTTACAACTTTTATAGGAATTAAATCAGTAATTCCTATTGGGGTCGTATAGGTGAACGGAACCATTTAGTCCAATCCTGTTTGCCTGCTCTTTCCCTTCTTATAGAAATTAAGGGAAAAGGATGAAAAAATTCTTCCTGATTGGTCAAATATCCTTTTCACTCCTACCTATATCATTACATTTAAAAACCATCAGTAAAATAATATTGCCAATGATGTACCTGTTTCTCTATGCTTGTATTACTGCTCTCTGGCTCAGAAACAGATTGTTCACCACTGTTTTTCCTCAGGACTACTTGACTGCTTACTTGGCTTTCAATTTTGCCCTTTTTTTCTGGTGATGGCTTTTCTTGGTCTGCTAGTCTTTTTCTTTCTGCTTCTTCTTTCCGCTGTCGGTCTTCACGTTCCTGCATTTTCTGTTCCTCATTTTCTCTGCGCTCTCTCTCTTGCTCTGCTTTTATTTTGAGCTCTTCCTCCTCTTGCTGCTCAATTTCTCTGCGCTCTTGTTCTTCCCTTTCTCTCTCCAATCTCTCCTTCTCTTGCCTCTGTTCTTCCAGCCTTCTTTCACGCTGTTCTTTCTCCATCCTGGCTTTCTCGCTAATGAGTGCTGCTTCAGCATGGATCTGGTTTCTCTCTTCATCCGTGAGTGATTTCTGTGCTTCCATTGATGGTTTTGTTGAGCGATCTGGAATCACTGGTCCATTGCGAATGGGTTGATCTTCAGCGCCAACAACTTCTATTTTAGATTGAGGCCGATCTGGCAGTTTCATTGAAGGTTTTTTTGTTCGATCGACCTGTTTAAACACAAAAGCAGAACTGTCTTCATATAATTCAGGACCGTACAAAGGTATTCATTAAAAATAGCAATTAGACATTGGCTATTCAACACACGTACATTAGACATACAGAGTGAAATAGAACATGACAAGACCACTAATATGGGCAAGACTGACTTATTTAGCAGCTTTCACATCTACAAGATACCCCAAAGTGCTCTTTTAAGCCAATGGAGTTCTTTCAAATAGAAGCAAAATACTGGCTATTGGAAATCTGAAATAACTGAAAATGTTGAACAAACTCAGCAGGTCTGACAGCATCTGTGGAGAAAAAAAAGAGATAACATTGAGAATTGTATGACTCTACTTCTGAAGAGTCCTACAGACCCAAATGTTAACACTAGAGTACTTTCAAAGCATGGCTGAAATGTAGAAATGTAGAAAAACAAGTAGCTAACTTGCTCATAGCAGGTTTCCAAAAACCACAATGTTACAATCATCAGAGAATGTGTTCTTCTTTGGAATAGTGTCTTACGATCTTGCATCCACTAGGAAGTAGATAATGCCACCCTTTAATCTATCATCTGAAAAATGACACTTGCAGCAATCCCCAAGTACTGGAGAAAACCTTAAACCCAGAATATTGTAATTCGAGAGACAAGTGTGCAACTCATAAACTATGTCTGACATTAAACTGCAATTTTATCAAATAGACAACAAGAGCTGCAATTGTTGATATACCTTCAATCGTAACTTATTTAACATAAAATTGCAGATACCGTTTTCAGAAATCAGAAGAAAAATGCGCGACACAAATCAATCATTGACTGCTTCTGCCTATCTAATTTGTTTGCACATAAGCAAAAGCAAAAGAACAAGTCAATAACAGAAACCAAGGTGGGCAAGTCTGATGTGGGAATGTTTGTGGCCAGACACATAGGGTAACTGAGGGAGAAGACAGTAAAGAGCGAGAAAGAATTTTATTAATTTAGTTGTAATGGAGTTATCTTATCAACTTTAAATAGCTCAAAAATATATATTTAATGTCCTGTTTTTCAATCATAAAAGATATTCATATTGTTGAAATGGAAATCTTCCTGCTTCTTGACTGTGATAGTAAGATTCAACAAAAGTAATTCTGACAAAATCACTAGTCTTTATTTATGAAAGACTGCATGCAGTATTTGGCAGTAACTTGGGTTTGGAGAGCAGTTGTTATGACCTGCTAGTTCCTTTTCAAGTCCGTGCTTACATAAAGGATCATCAGTTTGTGTGACCAGAGCTTATTCAGGAATTCGATCAGTAGTAGCATCATGAGCAATGTCATAAATTATGGTACAACCTGCTGACCTCCTAGAACTCTGTCTCATCAGTCATATCTTTATCTTGAATCTTTGATAGAACAGAAGTCAGTGACTCCTTCATCCCTGACCTTACCTTGTCTTACTCAAACAGCCCTAGGTTTTGCAGAGTCAGTCTTATCAGGTCTTGACCTTCTCCGGTCTTAATCATGTCTTAGGTTATGCAAAGTCAGTTTTCCTTATTTTGTACCAAATACTTGACCAATTTTCCCATCATACCACTACTTCATTCGTACAACTTCACAACATATCCAATATAGTCACAAATGGATGGCTTGAATTTTTTGTATTTTTACAAGTGATTTTATTGAACCTTGCTTCAAAAACCAATGAGAGAGAATCTAAGTGTTTCCCTTTGACATTCATTAGTAATATCATTGCTGATTCCCCAGCCATCAACATGCTGGGGCTTGGCATTGACCAGAAATAGAACTGGACTAGCCATATAAATGCTATGGCTACAAGAGCACATCAAAGGCTGGGAATCCTGCAGCAAGTACCTCAGCCGATTCTCAAATTATCCGCAGGACACAATCAGGTGCATGATGAAATACTCTCCACTTGCCTGGATGAATGCAGTTCTGACACTCAAGAAGCTCGACAGCACACAGGATAAAGAAACCATTTAACTGACACCCTATCCACCAACTTTAACATTCACTCCCTGCACATAAGAACTTAAGAAATAGGAGCAAGAATAGGCCATCCAGCCCCTCGAGCCTGCCCCGCCATTCAATAAGATCATGGCTGATCTGTAGTGGTTCAGTACCACTTTCCCGCTTTCTCCCTGTAACCCTTAATTCCCTTGTCAATCAAAAACCTACCCACTCCTGACTTGAACACATTCAGCGAGGAAGCCTCCACCACTTCATCAGGCAGAGAATTCCAAAGATTCACCACCTTTTGCGTGAAGAAACTCCTCAACTCTGATTTGACCTCCCCCCACCAATCTTGAGGCTGTGCCCTGTAGTCTGTTATCTTTGTTAAACGGGAAGAGTGTGTCAACCCCTACCCTATCCATCCCCTTCATTATCTTGTACATCTCTACAAGAGCCCCCTCTCAGCCTTCTAAACTCTGAAGAGTACAAACCTAGCCTATTTAGTCTCTCCTCATAATCCAACGCCCTCATCTCCGGTATCAGCCTAGTGAACCTTCTAAGCACACCCTCCAAGGCCAATATATCCTTCCTCGAAAGCGGCGACCAAAACTGCACACAGTACTCCAGCTGTGGCCTCACCAGTATCCTAAACAGCTGCAAAAGTACCTCCCTACTTTTATATTCTATCCCCCTAGCTATAAAGGCCAACATTGCATTTGCTTTCTTGATCACCTGCTGCACCTGCATACTGTGTTTTTGCAATTTGTGCACAAGGACCCCCAGGTCTCTCTGCACTGTTGCAAGCTGCAGCTTTTCGCCATTTAAATAGTAATCCTTCCTACCATTATTCCTACCAAAGTGGATAACCTCACACTTAGCTAACATTATACTCCATCTGCCAGGTCCTCGCCCACTCACTCAACCTACCCAGATCCCTCTGCAGGCTTTCCGCATCTTCCACGCAATTTACTTTTCCACTCATCTTCGTGTCATCAGCAAATTTTGTCAACCAGCACTCAGTCCCTTCCTCCAGATCATCTACGTAAATGGTAAACAGTTGAAGCCTCAGCACCCATCTCTGGGGCACTCCACTAGTCACCAGCTGCCAATCAGAATAGCACCCATTAATACCTACCCTCTGCTTCCTATGAGGCTGGGTAGAGGATTGGTTGTCTAATACCCTACCCCCAACTTCCTGCACCCTAACTTTCTGCAGCAATCTTTTGTGAGGCATCTTATCAAACGCCTTTTGGAAATCCAAAAACACCACATCCACCGGCCCCTCTATCTACCGCACTAATCACTTCCTCATAGAGCTCCAATAAATTCGTCAAGCATGACTTCACTTTAACGAATCTGTGCTGTGTCCGCTTTATCAAGCAGTTCGTATCCAAGTGCCTCATAATTTCGCTTTGACGACTGATTCAAGCATTTTTCCGACTCAGATGTTAAACTAACTGGCCTATAATTTCCTGCCTTCTGTCTACTACCTTTTTTAAATAGCGGCGTAACATTAGCCGTTTTCCAATCTTCCGGCACTTTCCTGGAATCCAGCAAATTCTGAAAGATAATTACCAGGGCATCCGCTATCACCTCTGCCATCTCCTTGAGAACCCTGGGATGCATTCCATCCAGTCCCGGGAACTTACCTGCCCTCAGCCCCGTTAGCCTATCAAGCACCACCTCTCTAGTGATTGTAATATCATCAAGGACCGCGTCTCGTACCACACTTCTATCCTTAATTTCAGGCAAGCTATTTACGTCCTCCTCCATAAAGGCCAACACAAAAAACTTATTCAAGGTCTCCGCCATATCCTTATCATCCACCATTAAACCACCCCTTTCATCCTCCAAGGATCCAACATTAACTCTGGCCATTCTCCTATTCTTTATAAAATCTTTTACTGTCCTTTTTGATATTTTGAGCTAGTTTAGTCTCATATTCTATCTTTCCTTTTTTAATCACCTTTTTAGTCATTCTTTGCTGTTGTTTAAAACTTTTCCAATCCTCCGATCGCCCACTATTTTTAGCCATTCTGAACTCCTCAGCTTTTGATTTAATACTTTCCTTAATTTCCCTGGAGAACCACGGCTGATTTTCCCTTCTCCTACAGTCCTTCTTCACCATCGGAATATATTTTTGCTGAGTACCAAAAAAGATCTCTTTAAAAATCCTCCACTGTTCCTCAGCCGTCCTACCAACCAACGTATTCCTCCAATCCACAGTCGCCAATTCCTCTCTCATCCTATCACAGTCCCCTCTGTTCAAACATAGTGCAGAGGTCCGGGATACTACTACCTCATCCTCCATCTGCATCATAAATTCTACCATACTATGGTCACTCGTCCCTAGAGGATCCCTCACATGAATATCCCTAATTCTACACAACTAATTCTACACCACCAACGTATAGCGACAGCAGTGCCTACCATATACAAAATGCAACTTGCCAAGACTCTTTTGACAGCACCTTCCAAACCTGCGCATCGCCACCTAACTTCCCCCGCAAGTCATGTACTATCTTGGCCTAAAACAGGATCATCACTTCTTTATTGTCACCTTCTCAAAGGCAATTAAGATTGGGCAATAAATGCTGGTGTTACTAGAAAGATATTAGCAAGAAAAATGGTGCTTCCAGAATATAAAGGGATGAGAGAGGCCTTGGCTAAGGTAGACTGGGAGCAAAAGCTTTATGGTGGAACAATTGAAGAACAGTGGAAGACTTTCAAAGTGATCTTTCACAGTGCCCAGCAAAAGTATATACCAGTGAAGGACTGTAGAAAAAGAGATAATCAGCCATAGATATCTAAGGAAATAAAGAAGGGTATCAAATTGAAAGAAAATGCATACAAAATGGCAGATTAGTGGGAAACTAGAGGATTGGGAAATCTTTAAAGATCAAAAGAAAGCACAAAAAAAAGCTGTAAAGAAAAGTAAGATGGATTATAAAAGTAAACAAGCTCAGAATATAAAAAGATAGTAAAAGTTTCTACAAATATATAAAACAAAAGAGTGTCTAAAGAGTGGATGAGAAGGGGATGCAATAACTGGAAATGAGAAAATGTCTGAGGCATTGGAACAGATATTGTGTCAGTCTTCACAGTGGAAGACACAAATAACATACAAAAATTGATGGTAGGAAGGCTATGGCAGGTGACGACCCAGAAACTATTATTACAAAAGAGGTAGTGTTGGGCAAGTTAATGAGGCTAAAGGCAGACAAATCTCCTGGTCCTGATGAAATGCATCCCAGGGTACTAAAAGAGATGGTAGGAGAAATAGCAAACATACTAGTGATAATTTACCAAAATTCACTGGACTCTGGGATGGTTCCCGCAGATTGGAAAACAACAAATGTGATGCCACTGTTTAAAAGAGGAGGTAAACAAAAGGTGGGTAACTATAGCTTAACTGGTTAGCTTAACTTCTGTAGTAGATTTGAGTATTTTCCCTATCAAGGAAAGAATAGCAAGACATCCGAATATAAATCGTCCCATTGATAAGACACAGCATAGGTTCACCAAGGAAAGGTTATATTTGACTAATTTGGTAGAATTCCTTGAGAACATTACATGTGCAGTGACAAGAAAAACCAGTGGGTGTGGTATATCTGGATTTCAGAAGGCATTTGACAATGTGCCACACCAGAGATGGCTCCATAAGATAAAAGTGCATAGTGTTACAGGTAATATATTAGCATGGATAGAGGACTGATTAACTAACAGAAAGCAAAGAGTGGGAGTAAATGGGTGTTTTTCTGGTTGACGATCAGTGACTAGTGGTGTGCCTCAAGAATTAGTGTAGGACATAACTATTTACGATTTACGTAGATGCTTTGGAGTTGGGAACCAAGTGTAGTTGTCAAAATCTGCAGATGACACTAAGATGGATGGAACAGCAAAATGTGCCGAGGATGCTGAACATCTGCAAAGGGATATAGTCTATGTGAGGGGGCAGGAATCTGGCAGGTGGAATACAATGTTGGTAAATGTGAGGTTATCCATTTGATAGGAATACCAGCAAAATGGACTACTATTTAAATGGTAAAAAACTGTAGCATGCTGCTATGCAGTGGGACCTGGGTCTCACTGTGCAAGAATCACAAGACGTTGGTTTGCAGAATTAAGAAGGCAAATGGAATTTTGTCCTTCACTGCTAGATGGATGGAGTTTAAAAACAGCAAGACTATGTTGCAGTTGTACAAGGTGCTGGTGAGGCCATACCTGGAGTACTGTGCGCAGTTTTGGTCTCCTTACTTGAGAAAGGATATACTGGCACTGGAAAGGGTGCAGAAGAGATTCACTAGGTTGATTCCAGAGTTGAGGCGGTTGGCTTATGAGGAGAGACTGAGTTGGTTGGAGCTATATTCATTAGATTCAGAAAAATGAGGGGAGATCTTATAGAAACATAAAGATAATGAAGGGAATAGAAAAGATAGAAGCAAGGAAGTTGTTTCCACCGGCACGTGAAACTAGAACTGGGGGCATGATCTCAAAATAAGGGGGAGCAGATTTAGGACTGCATTGAGAAGGAACTTTTTCCATACAAAGGGTTATGAATTTGTGGAATTCCCTACCCTGTGAAGCAGTTGAAGCTACCTCACTGAATGTTTTTAAGGCAAGGATCGATAAATTTTTGAACAGTAAAGGAATTAAAGGGTTATGGTGAGTAGGCAGGTAAATGGGGTTGATTTCATGCAACGATCAGCCATGATCTTATTGAATGGCGGAGCAGGCTAGAGAGGTCTAATGGCCTACTCCTCCTCCTAGTTCTTATGTAATACAACTAGGAAAGTCACTGTGCCAATATGGCTTCTTCCACCCCAAGCTCAATTTCAATTCTAGAATTAAAACCAGCCAATTGCTAAACTAACTAAAGCATTAACAAAAAGATCTTCGCTTGCTTTTCCTTCAGTTGAGCTGGTGGCAGTTTTTAGGTGCAACAGATCAGAAGTAACTGCTTCATTCGAGAATATCAATTATTGATGCTATTGAACACTGGAGCTCACACCTGCCATGTTAAATATTTCTGTAAACCTGATTCAAATTGGTAGTTTGAATGTTAACAATGAGAGTTTGGCCAGTTTTGTGTCTCCCTTCACACCATCAGTCTAGTGATTTCCTACGCTGCAAGATCGCATTTCACTGAAACCAGCAGCACAGGCATTAACCAGGTACTGGCAGGGAAGAATAAAGAATGCAAGCAGAACCACAGTAACAGGAACATGGGAGCATAGTATGCACTTACTAACGTGACAATATACTGCACATACCTGTGGAATAGCTTTCACTGCAACAGGCTGCCCACTGACTGCAACTCCAGGACCAAGGATGCCATTAGGCACATGTGCAGTTTTAATCACATTTTTTGGTATTGCTTCCAACTCAGGTACATGTTCATTTAAATTCTCCAATTCTTTGTCATCAACATCTTCAGAGGGTGGGCGAGGTTCCTCCAACGATGGGTAATTGAAGTCCACTGTCACCAAAAAAATAATGAATATAGTGCTTTTTGAACACAAGAGTACAAGTGGACCATGTGGCTGTTGAGCCTGCTCTGCTTTCAGTATGATCATGTCTGACCTCAGGCTTCAACTCAATTTCCCTCCACTCCCTTTCTCCTTAAATTCACGCAGAGTGCTGGAAATGTAGCTATGGAGATCACTGAGGTACAGGGTTGCAAATTGGGAAGTATTGTAGTAGATAGGAAGGATGTGTTAGAAATTCTCGAGGGTTTGAAGTTGGATAAGTCCCCTGGGCCGGACGGGATTTACCCTAGGATTCTCTGGGAGGCAAGAGAGAAGATTGCAGAGCCTCTGGCTCTGATCTTCAGGTCGTCGTTGGTTACGGGTGTGGTTCCGGAGGACTGGAGGATAGCGCATGTGGTCCCATTGTTCAAGAAGGGGAAGAGAGACCTTCCAGGGAATTATAAGCCAGTGAGTCTTACTTCTGTTGTGGGCAAAGTATTGGAGAGAATTATTAGGGATAGGATTTATAGTTATTTAGAGAGAAATGAATTGATTGGGATAGTCAGCATGGTTTTGTGAAGGGTAGGTCATGCCTTACTAACCTCATTGAGTTTTTTTGAGAAAGTGACCAGAGAGGTGGATGGGGGTAAGGCGGTTGATGTAGTATATATGGACTTTAGTAAGGCTTTTGATAAGGTGGCCCATTGAAGACTTCTACAGAAAATGCAGATGTGTGGAATAGAGGGTGATTTAGCTAATTGGATTAGAAATTGGCTGGCAGATAGAAGAAAGAGGGTGGTGGTTGATGGGAGATATTCATCGTGGAGTTCGGTGACGAGTGGTGTGCCTCAGGGGTCTGTTTTGGGGCCCCTGCTGTTTGTAATTTTTATAAATGATCTGGATGAGGGTATTGGAGGATGGATTAGTAAATTTGCAGATGACACTAAAGTCGGTGGAGTGGTAGATAGTGAAGAGGGGTGTTATAGTTTACAGAGTGACTTGGACAAGTTGCAGAGCTGGGCCGAGAGTGGCAAATGGAGTTTAATGTGGAAAAGTGTGAGGTAATGCACTTTGGCAGGAACAATAAATGTGTAGAGTATAGGGCTAATTGTAGGGCTCTTAATAGTGTTGAGGAACAGAAGGATCTTGGTGTATGTGTCAATAGATCCCTGAAAGTAGGCAGTCAAGTGGATAAAGTTGTTAAGAAGGTATATGGAGTCTTAGCTTTTAAAGGCAGGGGGATTGAATTTAGGAGCCGCAGCATCATGTCGCAACTGTACAAAACTCTAGTGCGGCCGCACTTGGAGTATTGTGTGCAGTTCTGGTCCCCACATTATAAGAACGATGTGGAGGCATTGGAGAGGGTACAGAGGAGGTTTACCAGGATGTTGCCTGGTATGGAGGGCAGGTCCTATGAAGAGAGGTTGAAGGATTGAGGTTGTTTTCGTTAGAAAGGAGGCGGCTAAGAGGGGATCTTATTGAAGCATATAAGATGATTAGAGGTTTAGATAGGGTGGACAGTGATAGCCTTTTCCTAGGATGGAGAAAGCTAGCACGAGGGGACACAGCTTTAAATTAAGGGTATGAGTTATAGGACGGATATCAGAGGTAGGTTCTTTACTCAAAGAGTGATTAGGGAGTGGAATGCCCTGCCTGCAGCTGTTGTAGATGCGCCAAGTTTGGTGGCATTTAAGAGGTTAATTGATAAGTATATGGAAGAGAAGGGCATGGTTTAGTTTGGAGGGGCATTGCTTTTTATTTTGGTCGGCACAACATCGAAGGCCGAAGGGCCTGTTCTGTGCTGTAATGTTCTATGTTCTAAATCCCTGCAGGATCCCAAATCTGCCTATCGCAGCCTTAAATGTGTTTAACAGTGGAGCATTCACATCGCTCTGGAGAGGATTCCAAAGATTCAAAACCTTTTGAGTGAAATAATTTCTCATCTCAATCATAAATGTTCAGCTTCTTATCCTGAGACTGTTCCTGTTTTAAACTCTCCAGCTTGCAGGAATAATCGCTCTGCATCCACTCTATCAAATCTCCTCAGAATTTTACAGCTTTCAATGAAATAACCTCTTATTCTCCTAAACTAAAGAGAATATAAGTTCATCTTATTCAGCCCCTCTTTATAGAGCAATTTCCCCCAATGTACATGGGCCACTCCTTCAATCACTTGATTTGTGAAGGTCATGTGCTGCTTCACCAAACTAGTGGTTGGAAGTACGAGCTTGATTCCCTTAATGCTGAGTGGGGAATGTCAGTTGCAACAGCACTTATAATGCTTGGTTAGTCTCTAACCATTGACTAAGTCATCTGATCAATATCCAGTCACTCCCACCTTCTAGAGGATTGGGCTTTCACAGTCAGTGATTCCACTGCCACGTGACAAATAGCTAATTCTGACGAAGGGTCACCTAGACTCGAAACACTGCCTCTATTCTCTTTCCACACATACTGTCAGGCCTGCTGAGATTTTCTAGTATTTTCTGGTTAATGGTAACCCCCAGGATGTTGATAGTAGGATATTCAGCAATGGCAATGCCACTGAATCATAGAAATAGAAATCATAGAATCCTACAATGCAGAAAGAGGCCCTTCGGCCCAGTGAGTCTGCATCAAACACAATCCCACCCAGGCCCTGCCTCCATATTCCTACATATTACACCCACTAATCCTGCTAACCTATGCATCCCTGAACACTAAGGGGCAATTTCTAGCATGGCCAATCAACATACCCCACACATTTTTGGACTGTGGGAGGAAACCAGAATACCCAGAGGAGACCCAGACACAAGGAGAATGTGCAAACTCCACACAGACAGTGACCCAAGCCAGGAATCGAACACAGGACTCTGGAGCTGTGAAGCAGCAGTGCTAACCACCGTGCTACTGTGCCACCCAATGTCAAAGAGATGATAGTTAGATTCTGTCTTACTGAAGATGGTAGCTGCCTAGCGTTTGTGTGACACAAATGTTACTTGCCAAATGCGAGCCCAAGCCTTGCTGCATTTAAATAAGAATTGCTTCACGATTGGAGGAACTGTGTGCGGTGCAGTCATCTGCAAACATCCCTATTTCTGATGTTACAATGGAAGAAGGGTCATTGATGAAGCAGCTGAAAATGGTTAGGCCTCAGACACCACCCCAAGGAATTCCTGCAGTGATAAACTGGAACTGAGATGATTGACCTCCAACCACTGCAACATCTTCCTTTATGCCAGGAATGACGCCAACCAATGGAGAGTTTTCCTCAATTCCCATTGACTCATTTTTCGATGGCTCTTTGATGTCATACTTGACCAAATGCTGCCTTGATGTCAAGGGCACTCACTTCACCTTACCACTGGCATTCAGCACTTTTGTCCATGCTTGAAACAAGGCTGTATATAATGAGGTCAGGAGCTGAGTGACCCCGGCAGCATCAAAACTGGGTGTCGCCAAGTAGGTAATTTCTGAGCAAGTGCTGCATGATAGCACCTGATGACCCCTTTCATCACTTTTTCGATCAGGAGTAGACTGATAAGGTGGTAATATGCTAGGTTGGATTTGACCTGTTTGTTGTGTATAGGGCATTGTAGTTCAAATGAATGCACACTACTGGCATACAATTAAACACAAGTAATATTGCTGCCCATTGCGAATTACTGCACACTAGTACTTTAACTCTCGCTGCTACCCCCATCACCAATCCCCACTCCTCAACTTTCATCCCAGTATTTCCATCAGGAAGCAGTACTTACAGGACACTTGGATAGATCCATGGGTTTCTTTCTTTGGAGCAGTAACTTTGGCATTAGTAGTATACATTGGGTAGCAGAGAAGCCAGCTGTCGTAGCCACCTTCCAAAACCAGCGGTTCGCTCCGAAGAATTATCTGGCTATCCCACTGTGGCATAAAAATTTGTAAGTTAAAAATTCAGTACCTTTTTGGTAAGTGATCTTGCACTTCCCTATGATCACAAAAAGTTTCGAGAGTATCAATTATTAGTAACTCCAAAAAATTGTAACCCATCCTTGTGATATTCACTTCAACCAAATGAGTGAGAACAAAAATCAGAGAAACTCTTGACCTTGTTTGGCTGTCTCCCCACTGCTGCAGAATGTTGCATGCGGGTGGTAGAGTTACAGCATTCTGACATTATGGGAAGGCATCAAATGCAGAACATCAATTCCTTGTAGGGAACTGGAAGGGAAAAATTAAAACTTGGAGGGATAGATACAACACACGCACAGGATGAAGTGCAATAGAATATTTGAGAAAAAGATTTCTAAACCTTATAAAGTGCATCCTTGAGGCTTTGAAGAACGGTTCCCTTTTTCACTTTGTCGATGGAACTGAACCAATCCAACAAAATAATGTAATCAACAAACTGACGCCTTTGCCACATGTCTTTTGACTCCTCTGGAAGTTTCAATTCTATCTGGTTAACAGTGATGCTGCAGAAAACAGTTTTAAAATGATTTAGTTCCTATCTCCCAGCAGGACATTTTATACAATTTAACATCAAATTAAAGCAAACTGGAAGAGCTGCTCACAGGCTAATAAGGCATTTGACATTGTTACACACAGAACCATAACTTACGGATTATATACCAGACATCATCATCATTCCTGGCTACCTTCTGTTTCAACGGCAGCACAAACCCAGAAGTGGCAGCAATGGTATAGAGTCAGGAGGCAGTTATCCTGAAAATCCTCAACACCCGCTCTGGACCCCATGAAGTTCACAGCGTGAGGCCTCAGCAGGTTTTGGCGGCAGCACTTCACTGCCCATCACCAAGAGAGACTTGGTAGCACCATTACAGACCGATTTGGCCAAGTCCTTAAGAACTGCTGCTAGACTGGATCTGATGAGGGAAGCAAGGGGGAAAAATATACTTGACCTCATCTAACCTGCCTGCCGCAGATGCATCTGTTCATGACAGCATCAGCTGGCGTTACTGTCGCACAGTCCCTACGCAGATAAAGTCCTGTCTTCACACTGAGGATACTCGCCACTGTATTATGTGTCACTACCACTCTGCTAAATCAGATAGATGCCAAATGATCAAGAGATTCAAAACTGGGCATCCCTGAGGGGTCATCAGCATCAACAGAATTGTAATTGCATGGTCCGGCATAAGCGTGCAGTCCATCATAGCCACCAAGCCAGAGGATTAAGCATGAAGGGTGCAGGAGGGCATTCCAAAAGCAGAACCAGATACACCTAAAAATGAAGTGTCAATCTGGTGAAATCAGTACTAATCAGTCCAAACAACATAAGCAGCAAGTGTTAGACCAAACTCAACAATTCCACAATAAATGGATCAAATCCAAGCTCAGCAAACCTGCCAGACCCTGGCGTAAACAATCAAATAGCTCACTGGAAAAGGAGGCTCCACAAATAATATTTTTCTAACTGATGGAGGAAGCCAACACATCAGAGCAAAAGACCAGGCTGAAGCATTTTCAATAATCGTAAGCTGGTACTGAATGGATAATCCATATTGGCTGCCACTAGAGGTCCCCAGCATTATAGGTGTCAATCTTCAGCCAATTCAATTCACTCTACGTAATAGCAAGAAATGGCTGAAGGTACTGGATATTTTAAAAGTTATGAACCCTAACAATATTCTGGCAATAGCACTGAAGACCTATTCTCCAGAATTTGCCGCACATCTAACCAAGTTGTTTCAGTACAGCTACAATACTGGCAGCTACCCAGCAATGTGGAAAATTGCCCAGAAAAAGAATAAATCCAACCTGGCCAGTTAATGCCCCAATCTATTCTAATCGGTAAATCTATTGAAGGGGTCATCAACAATGTTATTAAGCAGCACTTACTCGGCAATAACCTGCTCAGTTTGGATTCCATTAGAGTCATTCAGCTCCTGATCTCATTACAGCCTTGGTTCAAACATGGACAAAGAGCTGAAATTCTGTGGTGAGGTGAGAGTGACAGTCCTTGACATTAAAGCAGCATTTGACCAAGTTTGGTATTAAGGAGCCCTAGCAAAACTGGAGTCATTGGGTATCAGGAGCAAAATCTTCACTGGGTTGGAGTCTATCTGGCACAAAGGAAGATGGTTGTGCTATTTGTGAAGTTCAATGATTATAGCTCAAGTACATCACTGCAGAAGTTCCTCAGGGCCCAACCATGATTCATCAAATGGCCTTCCTTCCTTTATAAAGTTAGAAGTGGGGATATTTGCTAATGATGGCATAATGTTCAGCATAACTCTCAGTTCTTCAGATACTGAAGCAGCCCATATCTATATGCAGAAAAATCTGGGCAATATCCAGGCCTGGGCTGATAAATAACATTCACAAAAAACAAATGCAAAGCAATGACCATCTCAACAACAGAAAATCAAACTATCGCCCCATGACATTCAATGGCACTACCACTACTGAATTCCATGATAATTATGTTGGGGATTACCACTGCACATGAATTGAACTAGCTGGAATAGCCATAGAAATACTGTGACTATAAGAGCAGGTCAGAATATAGGGATCCTGTAGCAAGTAACTCAACTCCTGGCTCCTCAAAATCTATCAACCATTAACAGGGCACAAGTCAAGAGTGCACTTGCTTGGATGAGTGCAGCTTCAACATCCCAGAAAGTTTGACACCATCCAAAGTAAAGCAATCTTTTCAAATGGCACCCTATCAACAAATATTCACTCCCTCCACCTCTGCTGCACAATGGCAAGCTTGTATACCATCTACAAGATGCAATACAGCAAGTCACCAAGGCTTCTTAAGCAGCACCTTCTAAACCCATGACCAATACCATCCAGAAGGACAAGGGCAGTGGGCACATGTGAACACTGCCACCTGGAAGTTCTCCTCCAAGCCACTCATCATCCTGACTTGAAATATATCACTTTTCTTTACTTTTGCTGGGTCAAAATCCTGGAACTCCCTTCCTAACAGAACTGTGGATGTACCTACACCACATAGATTGCAGTGGTTCAAGAAGGTAGCTCACCACCACTTTCTTGAGGGCAATTAGGGATCCACAATAAACACTGGCCTAGCCAGCAATGCCTTCCCATGGGGGAATAAAGAAAAGCTTCAATTTTCTTGCCAAACTTTAATTGCAGTTATCAAAACTATTTCAAACTTGTATTTAATTTCCTACCCTGGACTGACAGCTTCCTCCGGCACACTTATACAGCGTGATCTAGCCATGTGTATGTGGGATTCCTGGTAATCCTTGTTGCTTCGTGCATCCATAATGATTATTTCAGTGTTTTCATCTTGCAACATTGCAAACAACTTTTCAGCACTGATCGCTCCCTGAGGTGAATCTGTTTCCCACAAAGGAAATATAATGAATGAATAAAACAACCAATAGGTTAGTCAAACACTAGTTACAAGCAAGAGGTGAGTGGAGAGAAGAGGGATCTATTAGAACAAAAACTCACTTTTAGTTTATGCTTAAATATAGCAGCCAAAAGGATCAGTGGCTTTCCTGATCTTTATTGATGATCTAGGCTTTGGTGCACAGGGAACAATTTCAAATTGAACCGGTAACACAAACCAAGTACTGTTAACTCTGAGGACAGCAGCAAACTTTAAAAGGACAGAGACAGTCTGGTGCAATGGGTAAATAACTAGCTAATTAAACTCACAAAGCAAAGTATTGTATTCTACTTTGTTAGAGACATTATGCAACAAAACACACAATTCTGAAGACTGCGTGAAAACAAACTCGAGGGGATATCTGCAGAAATTGTTGAGGTTGGCAGAGCAGGTTGAGAAAATGAAATATAGGATCCAGGGCTCTGTTTTATAAACAGAGGCGTACATGAAAAAGGAAGTTGGTTCGGCCTCAAGTGAAAAGTGTGAATAATTCTGGGCACTGTACTTTAGGGAAAAATGTGAAAGAAAATGTAGAGGTCACAAAAATATTCATGGAATGGTCCCAGGATGAGCAACTGCACTTACATAGATAGAACAAGGAGGCTGAGAAGACATTTTTTCAAAGTATTCAAAATCGTGAAGGATCTAGTCAGGGTAAGTAGCAAAATCATTCTCAGGGGCACAAAGCAAAGGGCTCTGATTAAAATTGATCATCACATAAATCAATGGCAACTTTTAACGCAGCAAGAGGTTAGATCAGGCTTGGGTTGACAACTGGCAAGCAGTGTGTACATCATTAGGACGCTGGGTAATGTCCATCACCAAGAGAATCTATAACTACATCCCTTGATATTCAATGGCATTAGCACCACAGAATCCACCCCCAACCAACCTCCTGAGAGTTACTATTGGTCAAAAATTGAACTGAAATACCCATATAAATAACGTGACTACACAAGCAGATCACAGGCTGAGAATACTGAGGCAAGTAACTCACCTCCTGATTCTACAAGGCCTATCTACAAATCACAATTCAGGGATGTAATGAAATGCTCTCCACTTGCCTGGATGAGTGCAGCTCCAAGAACAGTCAAGAAGCTTAACACTATCCAGGACAAACAGCTCACTTGATCAGAATCTCATCCATCAATTTAAACATTTACTCCTTGCACTCCCGATGCAGCATGCAATGTACAAAACATACATTGCAGCAACTTACAATGACTCTTTCGAAGCATTTTCTAAACTCATGACTGCTGCCATCCAGAAGGCCCAGGGCAGTAGAGGCATGGGAACACCACTGCAGGTTCCCCTCCAAGCCACTCACCACCTTATTTGGGAAATATATCCTTCACTGTCACTGGGTCGCAATTGTGGGACTCCCTTCCCAACAGAACTCAGGGTACACTACAACACATGGATTAGAGTGGTTCCAAGCAGCAGCTCACCAGCTTCTTAAGGGCAATTATAAATGGGCAATAAATGCTAGTCTTGAGAGTGATGCCCTTATCATATAAAAGGAGGCAAATTCAAATTGTGACCTTTAAAATGGGATTGGATAATTATCTCAAGACAAAATTTATTGCAGGTTGATGGGGAAATTATAGAGACATAAAAAGTAGGTGCAGGAATAGACTATTTGGCCCTTTGAGCCTGCACCACCATTCAGTATAATCATAGCTGATCAGGTATTTTCAGTATCCCACTTTCTCTTTCTCTCCATACCCTTTGATTCCTATAGCCTCGAGGATAACGATCAGCTCCCTCTTGAACATATCTAACATAGAAAGAACAAAGAACAAAAATCAAAACAGCACAGGAAACAGGCCCTTCGGCCCAACGAGCTCGTGCTGCCACCTCGATGTTCCCACTTCTACCTATGATCCCTGTCTAATGTTTATACATCTATGCACTGGAACCAAATTTGAGACAATTTAGGGAGAATTTGTTTTGCCAATCAGCCTAAGAGCACATCCCTGGGATGTGGGAGGAAACCGCAGCACCTGGAGAAAACCCACACAAGCATGGAGAATGCGCAAACTCCCACAGACACAGGCCCAAATCCATGTATCTGCACAGCACAGCAATAGTCATTGAGCTGTCATGTTGCCCATCAAATGGTCCAGATCAAGCGTACACTAACGACATGAAGCAATAGAGTACTCTCAAAAAAATCCAAGAGCAGCCCTCTCATGGCCCATTGTGTGTATGCCCCTTGTTGGACAACAAGGTGGACCAAAGCACCTGTAGGATAAAAACAAGTACATCAATATCATCATCGATTTACACACTTCCCAGGGACTCCCAAGGCTCATGATCCCTATTTTAAATCAGTTTTCTATACCCCTCCATTCCCATTCTGTTCATGTGCCCATCTAAGTATCTCTTCGAAACTCCAGAATGCCTGCCTCCATCATTTTACTTGGCAGCACATTCCATACCCCCACCACCCTGTGTGTGAAAAAACTTCCTCTAGCATCCAAATTATATCTTACCCCCCTCACCCTAAGCCCGTAACCCCTTGTGCTATTTGAGTCCATCCTAGGAAAAAGCTTAACCCTGTTTACTCTATCTATACCCCTCGTAATCTTGTACACCTCTATTAGATCTCATGTTTCCCACTATCTGCAAACTACAAATGCTGGACAAATTAAAATGGACAAACTACAAATGAGTCTGCTATCAGGCCCCAGTATCTAATGCAGAGATCAGCAGTACAGCCCCCAAGGCAAAACTGGATGGGGGTCTGTGAATCAAATGTAGTGTGTCAAAGTTCATAGATGACACTAAGATAAGTGGCAGAGCAAAGTGCACAGAGGAACATCCGCAAAGGGATATAGATAGTTTGAGTGAACGGGCCAGGCCCTAGCAGATGGAGCACAATGCCGGCAAACGTGAGGCTATCCACCCCGGCACAAACAAAGCAAAATGAACCACTATTGAAATGGCAAAAAATTGCAGCATGCTGTACATGGAAAATTATGTGGGAATAGGATTTGACACTACCTTTAAAAATCTTTTAAAAAAAAAATCATGTTCTTTGCGTATGAGGCACATTAACAGAGCTAATTTATCATCACAATCACAAAAATGAGCTCGGATTAGAATCAACGCAGGATTAAGGACAGAAAAATTTTGGAGATGAAGCAGTTTGTCACGAATGTGATAAAAAGGAGTGTTCGATGGTGGAAGACAAGGACTGAAGTGGATTATATTACTGTTATATTTGCAGGTTTTAATTTTGTAAAACATACATATATTTATTGTAGAGTATTAGTGTGAAATTGAAAGTGTTTGAAAAATAAAACTATCTTTGAATGTTGATTTTTTTTGGGGGGGGGGGAATGTGACACTAGTGTACCTTTAAGAAATTATTTTTTAAAATCATGTTCTCTGCAACTAACATAGCTTCAGTTTTTTTCTTCATCATGGCACCACCTGGCTGCGAAAAATCCTTTTATTGCTCCTTCAATGGCTTAAATGGGGGACTGTTTATGAACCTATTGATAGGAGGAAGACTGATTGGCAGGTCATGTTTTGAACAGCTTTTTTTCTTAGTGAATTCAAGGTTTCACTTTTAATTTGGATGCTGGCACCAGTTTTAGTTTAGAAAAGGATGGACCATCAATTTAGAAAGCAATGTTTCTCGTTCTCTCCTGGTTTAGGAAACTTTGCTATTAACTGGAAGCAAGGTTTCTGGCCTTCCTGAGTGGAAAATCTGCTGTTGGTGGTTGGCTTGACTGGTGTCTTCCAGGTGTTTGGGAAGCTGTTCTAACTCTAAGCTTGCCTGTGTGCACATGAAGAGAGCTGCAGCATTCAGTCAAAGACTAAATTACAGCATCACAAGAATATTTGTAGTTTCTGTGATTAATCTGTGGAAAGGGTTTTGTTTATGGGATGTCTGTTTGACTGGAACATTTCTTACATTCATTAAGGGTTATACAATATCATGATCTTTTCTTGTTTGCAAGTTACTGCTAATTTTCTTTCTGTACACGTTAACTATATACTTGAATAAACTTTGCGTGATAAAAGCTCATTAGTGGGTCAGTTGAATCAAACCTGAAGTAAAATATCTTATGGTCAGCCTAACCAAGTTCAAAGTGCAAAACTTATGATCCAGAGGTCTTCATAAAACTTGGGAGTTTTTGACCTGAATTATAACAGACTATTTGGGTTGGTCATACACAGTTAGCATAGTCATGTCAGGCTGAATGGCCTCCATCTTTACTCTATCCAAAGATTTATTGAGAAAGCAACAGTGTTACAAAATTTTGTCACAGGAAATTGTCTTTTTTATATCAGGATTATGAGGATCAAGCTGCTACTGACTTCAAACTAGGGATTTGGAAATGTATAGCATGGCTACTGGTGACTGGTTATTCAATTCTTTTTCCCCGTCAGTTCCATGTAAAAGATTGGGATCCTCAGCTTGATTTCTGTTGAGCACTGAATGCTGCTTTCAACATAAGCTCGAGGTGGAATTGGACTGACAAGTAGTAGTATTGACAGAAATCTTACCATTATAATCTGCATCTGTTTCTCTAATGTCGTTTAACTTACAGTCCTCCTAAAAAATCAAACAACAACTTTATGTAGAATGGTTAAACCTTCCTCTATTTTTATTAGCTTTAAAACAGAGCAATGCATTAAATTTAAGTCCATGTTTTGATTGCATGTTCCTCTTCAGCAACACAAAATTGAATACAGATTCCAAATCCTTTTTGAAGAATCAAAACCAAGACTTAATCTATCTGCTTTAGTTGTGCAATGTGCTGACATACCCCAAATTTAACGCCAAATACTACAAAATGTTGCTGTGCTTTGAGACAATTTCAAATGCAAGATGAAAAATATTCAATTTAACCACCTTCAAGTTTCTTTCCTTAATGCCAACATCTGAAGAACTTTTGGTTGTCGTTTTTAAGCTGCTGTCACGGCCCTTGCTTCTGGCTTCTTCCTGCTGTTTTATTTTCTCTTCCTGCAGCCTTTCATTTTCTTCAAGTTTTTTACGCACTTCAGCCTCCTCATATCTAATAAATTAAAAAAAATTTTGAAACTCTTGTATCAAATCCCCAGTCAATGACAATAAAGCCAAATACATAGTAAGTATGCATAATGATATGTTTCAGCACAGAGAGGAGTACATGAGAAGAAGGTGTCTTAGGAGCAGGAATGGGTCAGTCAGTCCTTTGAGCCTGCTTCATCATTCAATAAGATCACGACAGGTCTGATTGTGGCCTCAGTTCCTCATTCCTGCCTGCATCCCCCAGCTCAATCAGAAAACCCCCCACAGTGCAGAAGGAGACTATTCAGCTCATTGAGTCTGCACTGAGCACAATCCCACCAAGACCCTATCTCTCTAACCCTATGTAATTATCCTAGTTAGTCCCCTGACACTAAGGGGCAGTTTATCACGACCAATCCACCTAGCCCGCACATATCTGGATTGTGGGAGGAAACTGGAGCACTCAAACGAAACCCACGCAGACACAGGGAGAACATATAACCTCCACACAGACCATGATCCAAGCTGGGAATTGAATCCGGGTCTCTGGAGTTGTGAGGGAGCAGTGCTAACCACTGTGTCACCCAATGACCGAGTCTTCATGGCTTTCCAAGGAAGAGAATGCTATATACTAATGACACCAAGAGAAAACAATTCTTCACATCACTTTCTTAAAAGGGGGACCTCATTCTTACACCATGTCCCTACAAGATGACCACCCTCCTGGTACCCATCCCATCTTATTTCAATAACGATTCTTAATTCTTCTATTTGCCAATGGGCATTGGCCCAACCTGTTCAACCTTTCTTCATAAAATAAACCCTAAATACCCAGCATGAATCATGTGAACTTTATCTGAACTGCTTCTAACTCAGTTCTACTCTTTTTCAAGTAAGGAGATTAAAACTGCACAGAATGCTAACGAGACCAAAACAGTACACACTGTACACTGTGGAGTTTGCAAGTTCTCCCTGTATCTGCGTAGGTTTCCTCCTAAGATGTGGGCTAGGTTGATTGGCCACGCTAAATTGTCCCTTAGTGTCCCAAGATGTATGGATTAGGAAAATTAGTGGGGTGAATACGTGGGGCTATGGGAATAGGATGGAGGGGTGGGCCTGGGTAAGATGCTTTATCGGAGTGTTGGTGCAGACTCAATGTGCTGACTGGCCTCCTTCTGCACTGAAGGGATTCCACTATTCACCCATGCCCTCTACAGATGCAGTAAAATTTCCCTACTTCTACATTTCATTCTCTGTGCAACACACATCAACATTCAATTTGCTTTACTTGTGAAATAACATTTTGTGATTCACGTACAAGGACACAGATCTCTCGGCACCAAGTTATGTAATCGCTATTTAAATATGCTGCTTTTCTATTCTTCCTGCCGAAGTGTGCAAGTCCATATGTACCCACATTATAATCCATCTGTCATTTTTTGTCCACTCACTTAAATCTATCTAGATCTCTCCAGATTTCTTTTACATTAGTGTATCTTTGAGAAGTTTAAAAAAAATCATGTTCTCTACAGCTGTAAGCAAGACTTTTAGTTTCATTGTTGCTGAGCTGTCTTGTTATTAGTCTTTTTATTGCTGCTTCAATGGTTTAAATGAGGTTTTATTTTTACTCTGACCCTCAGATACTTCCTGGGATTTTTATGATCCTGCATTATGAAGATTAATTAAAAAGTCAAAGTCAGGTGGTTCCTCCCTAGAGGAATTCAAACAGCTTTTAAAAGAATCTGAAGCTGCCCTGATTGTCCAATGGCAGGCAGCTTTTGCTTTCTCTGTCTCCCTGATGTGATAGGTTTTGCTGGTTAGCTTGAAACAGGACTCCTGGAGTGAAAATCCTGCAGTTGATGTACTTTTAGTTCCCTAGAACCTCTTTCTCCCTGGTGTTTTGGGAAGCTGTTTTGATTTCAAGCTGGTCTAGGATATAGCCAGAGAGCTGCCACAAGTTACAAGGCCAGGAGGCCAAGGTTTCAATTCTCCACCCAAAGCATCAGGTGAGCATTCATATTGTGTGTTAAACCTATGGCAAGGATTTTGTATCATTTGTTTGATTGGAACATTTTGTATATACTTGTTAAGGATTACAGAAAAATGACAATTTTTTGTAATAGGTAAAAGTTGTTAATTTTCTTTCTATACATGTTAGCTATATTTTTATATAAACGTTGTTTGATAAAAACTCCTAGAGGGTCAGTTGAATCATACCTGAAGTGAAGCATCTCATGCTTACTTTAGCCAAATCCAAAGTATAAAACTTCTGATCCAGGTGGACTTCATGAAACACTTGACTTTCTGATCTGAAAGACAACACTTCCTACATCTTCCTGAAAACTCACCGTCCAAACTACCCTGCTGTCACCACCAAGTCTAGCCATCATATGCTAGGTCCCTTTGTCCAAGACCTTGATAAGTAGTTGAAAACAATTCAGAACTGGGCATTTTAAGGAGTTAGCATGCCCAGTAACCCAAACCTTTTGGGGCATTAAGCAAACTAAGTAATTTTGTTCTCATTACAATTACTACAAACCTACAGTATTCAGAATAACGGTACAGACCTTAACTTGAGGCTTTCAGAGAGCCTTTCTGCTTCTTCTATGGCTTTTCTGAAGCTTGTAGGGCCAAGTAGAGAAAGGTAGTAGTCCTGAAATAAAACATTGTACTTTTACGTACTTATCCTGCAGATCTAGCCAACGAAATAATTTTGCAGTCTGAGCAAGAATGTTTGATATCAAGAAACAGTTACAAACAGAAACTTTTCAATGCTATAAATCCAGTGCAGATCTGCCTAAAGGAGAAAAAGCGTCAACACTTTGAATGTGACTTTCATCAGAACTGGGAAAACAAGCTTGCCAAAAGCTGTTGATAAATTGACCAAAACAGGGTGGAGGAAACAAGAGCAGGTCAAGTGCATTCATCAAAGTAGCGAATGCAGCTAACATCTAAACCTGCTTGCTGCTCTCCCATTTATGTCATTGTGCAGAGGAGCTTTTCCAGCCTGCCACAGCCAGTTCCGATGAACAATCATACCCAAAATATTGATCTGCACAGCTAACATTTTATGTATTTAGTTCATTTCTATATTATCAATCATGTGTATCTAGATTCAAAGTCTACACCTCCTTCCTTGCAATTGCTGCCAGTAGTGTATTGCCTCACTCTTTCGCCAACACAAGCAGGCCTAGGGCTTAAATAACAAAACTGTTCCCTTTTCCCCCAACCCACAGACTAAAAATGATCCCAATAAGCAATTTCTCAGTAAATTCCAGCTTGAAACAAGCTCTGCTAAATTACAATATTTCATATTATGTTGTCGGGCTTAGGGCAAGATTTGTAATCACCTTTAATCAAACTTGGAATAGCTTTAACAACTTGCTTTTTATTTATATAGCAACGTTTATGCGGTAAAAGACTGATAGCTGCTTCCAAAGGGAGCAAATGAGAAAACTTTATACTGAGCCACACAATATATTAGGCTAGATGACCAATACCATGGTCAAAAACAGGCTTTAAGGAGCGCCCTTTAAAAAGGAAAGATAGTATCTTGAAGAAAGAATTCCAGAGCTAAGGGCTAAAGTAACTAAGACAGGGCTACCAACCTTGCCGGCCTTAAAAATCAGGATGCACAAGAAACCAACCAGGTTTGGTAGAGCTCAGAAATTTGAGAGTTATAGGAGGTCAGAGATAGGAAGTGGCAAGGTCAGAGGGAGTTCAAATCAAGGACAAGAATCCAATGACTTAACACAAAACATTGTTATTGTTCAAACTTCAACCTTGCTAGTAATGAATTAAGTCTTGAGCTCAGAAAGCTGTGCTGCTCCCAAGTTTAGCAGTCAAGCTCTATCCTTTGAAAATGCCAATTAAGTGCCTACCAGTGTCCAGCAGACACTGAACAATATTGCCACCCTATAAATCAATATTGGGAAAATGTTTTTGATTTACAGACCCTGGTTGAAGTGATAAGCAGTTTGCGATTTTTAAAATCGGTTTTTCACCATGAAAAAGATAGCTTACTGTTGGTCATTAAAGAGATGTGCGTGCAACCTAAGTTAGGCCTTCAGTGATGTAGTGGTTACTTTACTAGACCAGTAATCCAGAAATCTGAGAATTTGAATTCAGTTTTAAGAGTCTGGAAATTATAAACAATTGGCACCTTGTCGTTAAAATATGTATCTGGTACATAAATTTCCATAAAGGCAAATTATTGCAGATGCTGGAATTTGAAATCAGAAGACAATCACTGGAAAATCCCAGCAAGTCTGACAGCATCTGTAAGGAGAGAAAAAAAGCTGACATTTTGAGTCCCAATGACTCTTTGTTAAAGCTAAAAGGCATAGAAAGTGGGAGGTATTTACACTGTAGGGTGTGAGAATGAAAGATGAGTCAGCGCCATCAAGGGGAAAGACTGCTAATGACAGCCCATAGGCAGAATTGAAGATGTGAATGGCCGAACGGCAGAGAAGCTGAAATCAAAAGATGAAGACAGGTGAAGATGTGAGGGGAAAAGGGAAATGGGTAGGAGGGGTAAAATTGAGAAAGGCAGAGGAGGGGGGGAAGGGAAGCGTAGCAACAGGGGACAAAAGGTAAGAAAAGGGGATAAAGGGGAGAAGAGGAGGGGGTAGAAAAAGAGACAAAGGAGAAATAAAAAAGGTAGAGAACAGTTAAGAATTAAATAAAAACGAAAACAATCTCTCACTTTCTACGCATTTTAGATTTGACAAAGGATCATCTGGACTTGAAACATCAGCTCTTTTCTCTCCTTACAGATGCTGCCAGACCTGCTCAGGTTTTCCAGCATTTTCTCTTTTAGGGATATGAATTTCCATCATGCTTACCCAATCAGTCCTATATACAACTCCAATCCCAAACCAAAATGATGGTCCTGTGAACTAGCTCAGCAAGTCCTTCGGCTTAGTACAACAGAAAATAAATTTCCTTACCCTTCCCAGAAACCCCAATACCCTAAGAATTATTATTTAAAAAAAAATCTATTTATGTCACTATCCAGCTTCAAAATTGAAATAATCTCACAGTCAAAGCACGGGAGCAGGGTCTTCTCCTTCGATTCAGCACTCTATAACGGAGTTTAACTATTTTAGATTAAAATCTCAACTTTCATTTTAATCTTTTGGATTTACTGGGTCGACCTAGTCTTATCTCTTCATGTTGCATTCAGATGGTTGTCATGTCATCATTCACACCTTATGGGAACATTTGTTTCTTCACTGTATTTTACCGCTCTCTATCGCGGCTGAATCATGAAATCTTGCCGTTTAATCTCCCCTACTCTTCACCCTATAAGCAGAGCTTCCCTTTTGCTCCTTCTTTACCCACACTCCTCCCTTGCACTACTTAAAAATACTTACATTATCTTCCTTGAGTTCTGATGAAAGGTCATTTCAGCCTGAAATGTTAATGCTGTTTCTTTCTCCACAGATGCTACCTTACCTGCTGAGTAATTGCAGCAACTTTTGTTTTGTCTTATAACAAAGGTCAATTTTAACTCATTTAGTAACACTTCCATCTGAACTCCATTCTCAGACTTCAGCAATAATAGATTAACTGACCATTCAACTCATTTACTGTTTATCAATATTGAATCGGCAACTATGACAAGCTAATGTGACCACATGTTAACCCTTATTGTGAGTGTGTTCTGGGCTGTGCTGAGAAGAGGGGAGGGACGTTCCAAAGTACTTTACAGCCAGCAGAACAATTTTTGAAGTGTAGTTACTAATGCAAGCCAATTCAGGACACGTTAGAACTTACTACTAGGTATTTTCAGTTTACGCAGACTGTGTGCAACAGTTTGACATGTGCATAATTATACCACCAGAATCAGTGACACCTCCAACTCCTCTAGCACAAGTGACCAACAAATAGGTCAGCAGCTCTCAATTTTAAAAGTTAGAGCAAAGAAAATAACACTAATTATAATTCTTTGACAGAAATCTGGCAATAAAATGTATCCTAATTGTCAGTGGGAAAGACTGCACAATAACTTCTTGACCGAGCTAATTCAAGTAAGCTGTTTACATCTGGCAGTTTTCTAAAAAAACTCCTAAAGGAAGTAATTTAATTACAGAAAAGATGAGAGAAGCTTAACAATAAGTCACAGAATTGGACATACCCCTTCAAATGTGTTAATTCTGACAGCTATATGAAAAGTGTTACCAGTACAAGCTGCCTGGTATTGCACAAAATAGAATAACTAAGTACCTGCTGGTGTTTGAAATCAGCCCTTTTCCGAATTAGATCGTATACGGTCAGATACTTCATGTAAAGGACATATGCTTTTTCCTCATCTCTATCCAATCTACATTCTTCTGCAGCCTTGAAAATTCTACAGGCACTAGTAACATAGCTGAAAAACAAAGGAAAACGATTTAAAGACAAAATCCTTATAGGATACAATAGGTGAACACCGCAAACAATTAGTGTTGATAAAAATATTTAGATCCACCGCAGTATAATTAGAATCTCTTAATCAAGACTCCAACTAGTATTAATGCTTCATCAAATGGTTCAGTTAAGGCAACACAGAGCAGGAATCAGATGTGATCTCGTCAAATAAATTGAGCTGAGTTTTCCATTTAGGAAAACATACCCATTGGTTTCTTAAAAAGCTATACAAAGAGTCTCTCTCACTTTCTCCATCAGGCCTCGGAGATTTATCAGTTTTAATGCTACCTAGAAGCTCTAACACTTCCTCCCTCGGTATGGATATTTCCCTCACTGGTCCTCAGAGATAGGAGCTGTCAACAAGCCCCTCCCCTTCATGAATACCGATGCATCTCCATCAGGAGTTGCGTTCCATTGCCTTGATTATGCTAAAGTGCCTAATATTCCGCTGTAAGGGCCCCTTCACCTCCTCTCAGCTTGTAAGTTTAGGAACATGGACACATTCCCTATTTCAGATGTGCTTGTTGTACAAGAAGCACAGAATTAAAATGTATTTTAAACATCAGTTCTTGTGTTATCCAATCTAAAACACAAGGTTGTGGGGCTTCAGTATTTGTGGACCAGAATCCCATCAGCACAATGCAATGGAGAGGTCAGTTCAATAACTGCCAACCAGAATGAAAGGTAATGGAAGTTAAAATATAGGTTACTTGAATTTATAGAAGCATATGGTGCTCTTTAATAATATTGTTTTGTTACACAGTGTGGGACCAGATGCTTCAGAATGTTTGCTGTACATTACTGTGAATGTATGTAGCATTACATATGGAATGACTCCATCCCATTGCCACTTTACTATAATTTGTTCTTTTAAATTATTTATTCCAATTCAGGCTGCAGATTTTTTATATTTTCCTTCCTGACACTGTTCTGGTTATTTCATTACCTAAACTTCACTGTGTCCACCATGGTTTTAACATGTGGCAAACAATACTTGCCAATCTGCATTTTTAGTACATGATACCTACTGCAAAAAGACGCTTGTGCAAAGCACTGGTAACAGCAATGTAAACTGACCGGTCAATAGACGATCTGATTCTGGCACTTTATTTGGAATAAATTACTTTTGGGTCATCTCAAATTTCCTAGACACCCAAACAAGGCCAGTTTTGCCCAGCATAGCTTGTCTTGCATACCTCCTGATTTCACAACATATTCACACAAAATGTGACTTAATTAAAATACAGTTTGAGATTCAAATCCTAAGGGAACCAGTCAGTCATTGAATCATACAGTATAGGCGGCCATTTAGGAAAACATACCCATTGGTTTCTTAAAAAGCTATACAAAGAGTCTCTCTCACTTTCTCCATCCCCTTCCCCAACAACCCTGCAAATTTTACACCTTCAAACATTTCTTCAATCTTCTTTTGCAAGTTACAATTAAACCTGCTTTCAACACCCTTATAGGCAAAGCATTTCCAATTACAATTTACAAAAACACTTCAGACCTCTTAGGGACAGAAGAGGGGAACTGTGCTTAGAGCCTGAGGGAATGGCGGAGATCCTGAATGAAAATGAATACTTTGCATCGGTATTCATGAAGGGGAGGGGCTTGTTGACAGCTCCTATCTCTGAGGACCAGTGAGGGAAATATCCATACCGAGGGAGGAAGTGTTAGAGCTTCTAGGTAGCATTAAAACTGATAAATCTCCGAGGCCTGATGGCATTTATCCCAGGCTGCTTAGGGAGATGCGAGGTGAAATTGCTAGGCCTCTGACACAAATCTTTGTCTCTTCTTTGGACACAGGTGAGGTCCCAGAGGACTAGAGAATAGCTAATGTTGTACCGTTGTTTAAAAAGGGTAGTAAGGATAACCCTGGAAATTATAGGCCGGTGAGTTTGACGTCAGTGGTAGGGAAGCTGTTGGAGGGGATTCTTAGAGATAGGATGTATAGGCACTTAGAGCGTTGCAATCTGATTAGGAATACGCAGCATGGCTTTGTTAAGGTGAAGTCGTGCCTTACGAATCTGGTAGAATTTTTTGAGGAGGTGACAGAAATGGTCGACAAAGGGTGAGCTGTTGATATCATCTACGTGGATTTCAGTAAGGCGTTTGACAAAGTTCTTCATGGGAGGTTAGTTGAGAAGGTCAAGACTCATGGGATACAAGGACAGGTAGCTAGATGGATAAGTAACTGGCTTGGTAATAGGAGACAGAGAGTAATAGCGGAAAGGTGTTTTTCTAGCTGGAGGTCGGTCACTAGTGGTGTGCCGCAGGGCTCGGGACTGGGACCTCTTCTATTTGTATGACTTGGAAGAGGGAGTAAATGGAGTGATCAGCAAGTTTGCAGACGATACAAAAATGGCTGGACTTGTGGATAGGGAGAAGCATTGTCAGGCGATGGCAGGACATAGATAGGCTGGTAGCTTGGGCAGATAGATGGCAGATGGAATTCAATCCTGATAAATGCGAGCTGATGCATTTCAGGAGAAAGAATGTAGGGGAGAGGTATATGGTAAAGGGTAGACCTATTAAGAGTATAGAAACGCAGAGGGACCTGGGGTTGCAGGTGCACAAATCTCTGAAGGTGACAGAGCAGGTGGAGAAGGTTGTGAAGAAAGCATATGGTATGCTAGCCTTTATAGGAAGGGGTATAGAGTACAAGAGCTGGCCTTTAATGTTGCAGTTGTATAAAACGTTAGTTAGACCTCATTTGGAATACTGCGTCCAGTTCTGGTCGCCTTACTACTGGAAGGACACGGAGACTCTGGAGAGAGTGCAGAGGAGGTTTACCAGGACGCTGCCTGATATGGAATGTCTAAGTTATGAGGAGAGGTTAGGCAGATTGGAGCTGTTTTCCTTAGAAAGACATAGATTTAGAGGAGATCTAGTAGAGGTGTACAAGATTATGAGGGGTACAGATAGAGTAAACAGGGTTAAGCTTTTTCCTAGGATGGACTCAAATAGCATGAATGGTCATGGGCTTATGGTGAGGGGGATAAGATATCATTTGGATGCTAGAGGGAGTTTTTTTCCCCCCACACAAAAGGTGGTGGGGTTATGGAACGCGCTGCCAAGTAAAGTGGTGGAAGCACGCACTCTCGAGTTATTTAAGAAATACTTAGATGGGCACATGAACAGAATGGGAATGGAGGGGGATAGAAAACTGATTTAAAATAGGGATCATGAGCCTTGGGAGTCCCTGGGAAGTGTGTAAATAGATGATGATATTGATGTATTTGTTTTTAACCTACAGGTGCTTTGGTCCACCTTGTTGTCTAACAAGGGGCATACAAGCGATGGGTCGTCAGGGGGCTGCTCTTGGATTTTTTTGAGAGTATCCTAGTGCTTCACGTCGTTAGTGTACACTTGACCTGGACCATTTGATGGGCAACATGACAGCTTAGTGACTATCACTGTGCTGTGCGAATACATGGATTTGGGCCTGTATCTGTGGGAGTTTGCACATTCTCCCCGTGCTTGCGTGGGTTTTCTCCGGGTGCTCTTGTTTCCTCCCACATCCCAAAAACATGCTCTTAGGCTAACTGGCAAAAAAAAATTCTCCCTAAATTGTCTTAAATTTTGTTTTTAATCCACAGATCTATAAACATAGACAGGGATCATGGGTAGAGGTGGGAACATCGAGGTGGCGGCGCGGGCTCATTGGGCCGAAGGGCCTGTTTCCCGTGCTGTTTTGTTCTTTGTTCTGACACAATTTTTTGAGAATTTCTGGTTTGCATGGTTCAATTTTCTTCTAGTATCAGAGGCTTTTCAGATATTTATTTAGATTATAAAATGAGACATTTCAATGCTGATGCATATTTCCTTACTTTTTGGTGCTTTTCTTTTCCAGCTTCACTTCTGCTTTCTTATTAAGATCAGCCAGACATGTGGACAAATACAACTCTTTCACATCACTTGATACCGCAGGCATTTTGAAGAAACTGATTTTTAACTGGTTCACGGCAAAGGTGGTTGCTCCTCAATGCTTTATTTTAATCTACTTGCACGGTCTACAGAAAAAACAGAAGAAAATGATTTATGGTAAAGAAAACACACAGGAATTAAGGGGAGATGGCAGCATAATGGTGATGTCACCCAACTAGTAATCCAGAGGCTCAGGCTAATCTTTTGGGGGATATGGATTCAAATCCCATGATGGCAGCTAGCACAAACACAATGGGTTGAATGGTCTCTTTCCATACTGTACTTTTTCTATGGTTCTAATAAAACCTGGAACTAAATGTTTGTCTCAGTAATGATGATCATAAATTATCATTGTCATAAAAGACCATCTGGTTCACTAGTGTCCTCTAACAAAAGAAATCTGCCATCTTCACATGTAACTCGAGAACCTCAGCAATATAGCTGATTCTTAATTGCCTTCTGCAATGGCCTAACAAGCCATTCAGTTCAAGAGTATTTAGGGATAGACAACAAATGCTGGTTTTGCCAGCGATGCCCACATTCAATGAAATAAAAAAAACTGCTCTGACTGCAAGAAAACTGTGATATGGGGTACAGTATTTTAATATTAAAATATCCTTCCAGAAGTCTAGGTGCAAACAATGTGGCCAGCATACCAAATTCTCACTGTAGCCCTGTTAAACCAAAGGCTGGGACATGACCATTCAAGATAATGCCATTCCATCTTTTACCCACTGACCAGGGAGTGGTCCTGCTCAGTGATCACTTTAATAAAAAAATAAAACAAATCTGAGTGGTTATTGATAGAAGACGGAATTAAGATGCAGCATAAAACATCCCTAACATTGAGGCAGAGAATTTAAGACTCACAAGACTGCTTATTAGCCAATTATAAGTATAAAATCTAATGGCCCATATCCTTCAAAGTAGACTTAAAACAAACATTCGAACAACACAATCTTCTCAAAGGTATGGGAAGCATGCTTCATCAATAAAAGCAAAATACTATAGATGCTAGAGATCTGACACAAAAATAAGTGTTGGAAAAACCCAGCAGATCTGACAGCATCTATGCAGAGAGGAAAAGTTAATCTTGAATTCAATACAATGCTTCTTCAGAACTAATACACTTCATCAGTAGTGGAGGAAGCAAAGAGGAGTCTTATATCAGAAGCGCACAGTGCACTAAGGTTTTTAAAGTCAATATTCACGAACAATTGACCTCAGGAACAGGAAAACTATGAAAGGTCGTGAATGAAGCTCTGTCCATCTCACAAACCAGCCTTGCGTCCATTAATTCTGACTTCACTTCTCACTGCCCTGGAAAACCAGTCACCATAATCACGAAGTCCACGCACCCCAGACATATTCTCTTCCACCAGAAAAAAGATACAGAAGTCTGAAGTTACATACCAACCGACTCAAGAACATTTTCTTCCCTCTTGCCATGAGACTTTCTAATGGACCTACCTCACTTTAAGTTCATCTCTCTCTACACCTTAACTATGATTGTGATACTACATTCTGCACTCTCTCCTTTCCTTCTCTATGAACAGTATACCCTGTCTGTATAATGTGCAAGAAACAATACCTTTCACTGTATAAGGAATTAAGAACAAGAGTAGGCAATTCAGCCCTTTGAACTCACTCTGCCATTTTATATGATTATGGCCAATCCCCATCTCATCCAAACTCTCCACTTCCCTGCCTTTTTCCCATAGCCCTTTATCTGCTTTTAACTAAATAGCTATTCTCTCTTAAATCCATTTTTTGATTCTGCATCCACCGCACTCTGGGCCAGTGAGTTCCACAGACTTACAACCTTCTGTGTAAAGTAGCTTCTCCTTGTCCCTGTCTTGAATCTTCCTCCTCTTGTTCCACAACTATGACAACTTGTCCTAGACTGTTCTAGGAGGAACATTTGGTTTACATTTACTTTATCAATCCTGTTGACTCCCCTTATTCTTCTGTACTCCAGTGAGTACGAGCCCAAGCTACTCAATGCTCCAAACCTGGAATCAATCTAGTGAACCTCTTCTGAACGTCTCCAGTGACACCACATCTTTCCTCAAAGGTGACCAAAACCGAATACAATACTCCAAGTGTGGTCTCACCAATGCCTTATACAATTGTAACAACACTTCTCCACCTTTATACTTTAGACCCTTTGCAATAAATGCAAAGATTCCATTTGCCTTCCTTATAACATTCTGTATCTGCGTACCCACTTTCTGAGACTCAAGCACAAGGATACCCAGATCCCTCTGTACAGATGCCTTTTGAATCTACTTCCCATTTAAACAGTAATTTGTCCTTTTATTTTTCCAGCCAAAATGAATAACCTCACACTTATCTGGCCATTCCCTTAGCATATTAATATCCACTTGTAAACTTTATATCTCCTCACCATAGCCTGCTTTTCCATGCATGTTCACATCATCAGCAAATTTTGTTATATCACAATCTGTCCCTCCTTGTAGATCACTGATTGAGATTGTAAATAATTGTGATCCAAGAATGGAATCTTGCAGGACTTCACTAGTTAACAAATTGCCAACTGGAGAATGACCCATTTATCCCAACCTTTTGCTTTCTATCAGAACATGTTCATAGCTCCTTGAAATTGAAGTCACAGGTAGACAGAGTGGTGAAGGCAGCATTCGGCATGTTTGGTTTCATTGGTCAGAACACTGAATACAGGAATTGGAATGTCTTGTTGAAGTTGTACAAGATAATGGTAACGGTACACTTGGAATACTATGTGTAATTCTACTCACCGTATTATAGAAAGGATATTATTAAGCTAGAAAGAATGCAGAAAAGATTTACTAGGATGCTACTGGGACTTGATGGTTTGAGTTATAAGGAGAAGCTGGATACACTGGGACGTTTTTCTCTGGAGCATAAGAGGCTGACAGGTGATCTTGTAGATGTCAATAAAATAATGAGGGACATAATCAGCTAGATAGTCAATACCTTTTCCCAAAGGTAGGGAGTCTAAAACTAGAGGCAAATGTTAAAGGTGAGAGGGGAGAGATACAAAAGTGTCCAGAGGGGCAATTTTTTTCACAGAGGGTGGTGAGAGTTTGGAACAAAGTGCCAGAGGTAGTAGTAGAGGCAGGTACAATTTTGTCTTTTTTAAAAGCATTTAGATAATTATATGGGTACAATGGGTATAAAGAGATATGGGCCAAATGCAGATGACTGGAATTAGCTTAGGGGTTTTAAAAAAGGGCAGCATGGACAAGTGGGGCAATGCTGTAAACCTCAATGATTCTACTCAACAGTTCAAGGAATTTGGCAAATGTCAGGCAACTAGCACATACAAGTCTTAAGCACAGTATTTTGGTCAAAATATTCATTTAATAGTACACACCAACAAGAAGTATGGTCTGATTCATGCCCTGCCACCGCTGCAACAGATGAGGACAGAATTTGAAGCTTGGTCAAATCTCCATTCACTACAACAGAAGCAGAGATCCTGCTGTCATGAACAAATGGAGAATTCCGGCCATGACCTTACTGAATGGTGGAGTTGCCTCAAAGGATCAAATGCATGCTCTTGCTGTTATGTTCCTTACAGTTTATGTCCTGCTCTATTCATTTCTAACAAAACTAAAACTAGAACATGGCCTAAAAGCATTGATCCCATTTTTGTGTTACCTGCTTGGTGAGTTGTCCACCTTTATCATTTGCTGGCTGTAAACATTAATGTTAACCAGGATTAACTGAAATTAAACAATGAGGACTTTGCAATTAGGCCTATAAAACAGTTCACATCATGTGCTCCAGTTGCTCAAGGTGGCGTAACAATTGTTCGGGAGCATTGGATGAAACATTGTCACATCAGATGATCTACATTGACGATGTGTCAAATTTGCGACAGTTTGAATACATGGACAGTCAGATTCAACCCAGGTACCAGGAATAAATTTGCTTAGCCTATAGACAAATGGACTACCAACCAAGATGCTTACAAAGAAAGTTACACCAATGAAGTTGAAATTAAGATGATGAACGGGTGAATTCAAGTTGATCCAAAGTGAAGCAACGGAGGCAGAAGAAAAGACAAATTCCTCCACCAAAACTCAAATGGATAGGCTCAGAAAATGGATGGTCACACGTAATCAGGCCTGCTCATGGCCTGCAATCTCCCAGTACTAACAAAGGCTAAAAGAAAACATAGGAAAGGCCAAAGTTACTCTTCAAAATCATTCCAAGTTAAACAGAATCAAGATTGTAATTATAAATTATAACTGTATTTGAGACAATGTAGCTCAACTGAAATTAATCATTAGCCAAGAAAAGCTGGATATTACATGAATTGAATTGACATTTGAAAATATTTACATTCTGGAAATATTTCCAGAAGGTTTTACAATATATTATAAAAATAGATCTGCTAGAGGAGAAACTCTGCGCCTAACATGGGAGTTAATATGGGGCCAATTGAGCAGAGAGATGTTTTTGCTGGAGCTTACTATCAGATGCCCAGAATTTAGATAATAACTAGATGCTTTGTAATACAATATCATCCTATGTCATACTAAGTGGGGATTTTAATCTCCCCAATGTTCTTTGGAATTAAGATGGCCTCCAATGTGCAATACATTCATGTCAGGAGAAGTTAATACTGTAAAATATTACGTGCCAACATTGGAACAACAATGGAACTGAGAAAATATCACATCATCTTTTCATTACACATCCTGTTTTGAAGAGGTCCATCAAACCCCATTTAAAAAAAATTCATTCATGGGATGTGGCACTTACCCATGCCAGCATTTATTGCCCATCCCTAACTGGGCTAGAACTTAAGCCACTTCAGATGGTAGTTAAGAGTTAACCAAATTGGTGTGGACCAGAAGTCGCACATAGAACACAGATTTCCTTCCCCAAAAGGACACTAGAAAACAAGGCGTGTTTTTAAATGACAATTGACAACGATTTCACGATTATCATTTGGCTTTTAATTCCAGCTTTTTATTGAATTGCATAGATCCAAACCTAGATCTGCAAAGTATTGCCCTGGATGTCTGGATTACTAGGCCAGCAACAATACCACTACGCCACTGCCTTCTGGGGATAAGTGATCAGCAGCAATGGAACAGTCCTGCATTAAAGTACCATTGCACCATAAACCACTGAGGAAAGTGCCAGTAGCAGCACATTAACATTAATGCCTTTAAGAGCAAAGCTTCACAGATAATAAATGTTTCTCAAAAACTCTCCTGAGACCAACTCTAGACACAAACTGGAAGGTGTACACTGAATATGTAAAATACTGTGTAAATCTATATGATCCTCAGAAAATCTATTCCAAAATGGGATTATAGAGTCTTTCAAAATGTAACTATATTCCTGAGTTAAACATTCTTGGTGGAGTGACAATCCTTTGAAGGAGAAAGTGATTAGGATTGACTTTGAGCAGTACCAATTGTGGCCAGAGTGATCTGATGTGCTAAATATAAATATGAAATTAAACTGGCCAGGAAATTTTGAAGGCATGCTAAATCAAAATGAAAGATATTACTGGATTTTACTTATTATTAGATAAATGTAGGTGATGTATTTTGGCAAACTGAACCAGAGCAGGACCTACTCAGTTAATGGGTAGGGCATTGGGGAGAGTCACAGAACAAAGATCTAACAGTACAAATTCATTGTTCCTTGAAAACAGAGTCACAGGTGGATATGGTGATGAAGGCGGCTTTCGGCATGTTTGGTTTTATTGGTCAGAACATTAAATACAGGAGTTGGAATTGTAGAAGACATCGGTAAGGTCATATTTGGAATACTGTGTGCAATGCTAGTCACCCTAATATAGAAATGATGTTACCAAACTAGAAAGAGTGCAGAAAAGAGTTACTAGAATGCTACCCGGACTTGACGGTTTTGAGTTATAAGGAAAGAATAATCCAGGTAATCACAGGCCAGTCAGCCTTATATCAGTGGTAGGGAAAGTATTGGAAATGATTCTTCGAGACAGGATTTATTCCCACTTGGAAGTAAGTGGACGTATTAATGAAAGGCAACAAGGTTTTGCGAAGGAAGGTCATGTCTCATGAACTTGATCGAATTTTTTGAGGAAGCGATGAAGATGACTAATGAGGGTCGGGCAGTAGATATTGTCTGCATGGATTTCAGTAAGGCCTTTGACAAAGTCCCTCACGGCAGGCTAGTGCAGAAAGTGAAGGCGCATTGAAAAAGAGGTGAGCTGGCAAGGTGAATACAAAACTGGCTTGGTCAAAGAAGACAGAGTAATAGTAAAAGGGTGGGTTCTGAATGGAGGGCTGTAACAAATGGTGTTAGTCAGGGATCAGTGCTGGGACCTTTGCTGTTTGTAATACGTATAAATGATTTGGAGGAAAACGTAACCACATTGATTAGTAAGTTTGCGGATGTTGGTGGATTTGCAGATAGCGATGAGGACCATCAGAGAATACAGCAGGATATAAATCAGTTGGAGACTTGGGTGGAGAGATGGCAGATAGTGTTTAATCCAGACAACTGTGAGGTAATGCATTTTGGAAGGTCTAATAGATAAGAAATATACAGTAATTGGCAGAACCCTTTAGAATATTGATAGACAAAGGAATCTGGGTATACAGGTCACAAAATAACAATGCAGGTCTAGAAGACAGTCAAGCAAGTATACAGTATGCTTGCCTTCATCGGCTAGGGTACTGAGTTTAAAAAATTGGCAAGTCATATTGCAGCTTTATAGAATCTTAGTTAGGCCGCACTTGGAATATAGTGTTTAATTCTGGTCACCACACTACCAGAGGGATTTGGAGAGAGTACAGAAAAAATTTACTAGAATGTTGTCTGATATAGAGGACATTAGTTATGAGGAGAGGTTGGAGAAACTTGTTCTTCTCACTGGGACGATGGAGGTTGAGGGGAGACCTGATAGAAGTCTATAAGATGGACACAGGCATGGACACAGTGAATAGTCAGCAGCTTTATCCCCAAGATGGAAGAGTCAATTAACAGGGGGCACAGGTTTAAAGTGCACGTGATAAGGTTTAAAGAGGCAGGGGTTTTTTTGCGCAGAATAGTAGGTGCCTGGCACTTGTTGCTGAGAGAGGTAGTGGAAACGGATACGGTAGTGATTTTTAAGAGGTGCCTTGACAAGTACACGAATAGGATGGGAATAAATGGATATAGTCCCTGGAAGAGTGGGGGGTTTTAGTTAAGTCGGACAGCATGGTCGGTGCAAGTTTGAAGAGCCGAAGGCTAGATAGACTGGCACTTTTTTCTCTGGAGTGTAGAGGCTTAGGGATGACCTTATAGAGGTTTATAAAATAACAAGAAGCATAGTAAGATAAATCGTCAACATCTTTTCCCAAAGGTAAGGGACTCTGAAACCAGAGGCATAGATTTAAGGTGAGAGAGAGGTACGAAAGGAGGCAATTTTTTTTTTAAAGAGGGTGGAGAGTGTCTGGAACGAACTGTTAGAGGCAGTAGCAGAGGGGAGTACAATTTTGTCTTTTAAAAGTATTTAGACAATTACATTAGTAAGATGAGTATAGGGAGATATGGGCAATTGGGCTTGCCTAATGGTAAAAAATGGGCGGCATGGACAAGTTAGACCAAAAGGCCTGTTTTCACGTTGTAAATTCACTGGAATCCCAATTTAGCACATAAAGGAGAAGTTACTACTGGATAAGACACAAAAAGTTGGAGCTCTAAACTTATAATTTCAGAGTGTCTCTAAGGAAGGAATCAGAGCACCTGAGGATGAATCTGGCATATGAGGATTGCCTTACAAAAACACGTCTGATGTTATAACAACAACAGATATTGAGAAATACTTCCATAATACTGATCATCTATCTAAACTTGTGGTTCTGATAACATCCTAACCCATGCACTTAAAACTGCAACATGAGTTTTCCCCGATGTTACAATACATTTTTTAATGATCCATTAGCACAGGTGAACTATTTGTAGACTGCCTATCAACTAATGTCTTTCCAACTTACAAGAATCCCTTAGTGACAGTTTACTGGATCAAATCAAGCTATTTCACAATATTTGCCGTGAATTACTAGAACATTGTCATTGAAATCAGTTAATGAGACATCTTGAGGACAGAATACCTTTATCAATAAATAGCATGCCTTTAGTAAAGTTCGATCAACACAAATATATCTTCATCATCCACGAATGACCAATAACTTTAACTAGTTTGTGATGATGCAATTCTCATTTTAGATTTTCCAAAAGTTTAAATTGTGCGTCATACACAAAAACACTGAATATACTAAATTATGAAATCAGAGAAAATATTCAGCAATGGATTAGAATACTTCTTACCGAAGATCAATGAAAGGGACAGTGAATGGGGAAGCCTCAAACTGGAGGCCAATCTTTAGCACCATACCTTAAGATATCTCCCTGGGCCCAAACTATTTCTCCAGTTATAAAGAACAGCCAGGATGGAATATCAAGCCATATCAGACACAGTGAACAACTCTGTAGATTACAGCACCATTGCTGAAGCAAATGAGTTTAGCCCTCAGAAAAAACCAAATATCTCAAATTATACAGACTGTTATATAGGAAAGGAAATTCAATGTCAAGAAATGTAACTTCATGTGAATCAGTAATGCTTGATGTCCACTAGTAGGCAACAAAATGCACAATTTCACCCTGAAGTTACTAAAGCCATTTTTTCAGAAACCCCAATTCAAAACAATTTAAAGTAGAAATGTACAAAGTAAACAGCTGACTTCGTTAAACCGTACTTTCATCACTCTTCAACTACAGTGAAGAAAATACTGTACCAAAGATTAGACTATCCAGAGTAGTGTAGGCACTTAGGTTCCATATACTTCTAAAAGCATTATCCTCCTTGAAAAAATTCAACACCAGGTAGCTCATTTTATTGATAACAATTATTCAAGATTCTATTAGGTCGTGCCTTACTAACCTTATTGAGTTTTTTGAAAAAGTGACCAAAGAGGTGGATGGGGGTAAGGCGGTTGATGTGGTATAGATGGACTTTAGTAAGGCGTTCGATAAGGTGTCCCATGGAAGGCTTCTGCAGAAAATGCAGATGTATGGGATAGAGGGTGATTTAGCTAATTGGATTAGGAATTGGCTGGCGGACAGAAGATAGAGGGTGGTGGTTGATGGGAGATATTCATCATGGAGTTCGGTTACAAGTGGTGTACCTCAGGGGTCTGTTTTGGGGCCCCTGCCGTTTGTAATTTTTATAAATGATCTGGATGAGGGTATTGAAGGATGGATTAGTAAGTTTGCGGATGACACTAAAGTCGGTGTAGTGGACTTTGCACTTTGGCAGGAATAATAAATGTGTAGAGTATAGGGCTAATGGTAGGATTCTTAATAGTGTTGATGAACAGAGGGATCTTGGTGTATTTGTGCATAGATCGCTGAAAGTAGGCAGTCAAGTCGATAAGGTTGTTAAGAAGGCATACGGAGTCTTAGCTTTTATTGGTAGGGGGATTGAATTTCGGAGCCGCAACGTCATGTTGCAACTGTACAAAACTCTAGTGCGGCCGCACTTGGAGTATTGTGTGCAGTTCTGGTCCCCACATTATAAGAAAGATGTGGAGGCATTGGAGAGGGTACAGAGGAGGTTTACCAGGATGTTGCCTGGTATGGAGGGCAGGTCTTATGAAGAGAGGCTGAGGGATTTGAGGTTGTTTTCGTTAGAAAGGAGGCGGCTAAGAGGGGACCTTATTGAAACATATAAGATGATTAGAGGTTTAGATAGGGGGGACAGTGATAGCCTTTTTCCTAGGATGGAGAAAGCTAGCACGAGGGGACACAGCTTTAAATTAAGGGGTGATAGTTATAGGACGGATATCAGAGGTAGGTTCTTTACCCAGAGGGTGGTTAAGGAGTGGAATGCCCTGCCTGCGGCAGTTGTAGATGCGCCAAGTTTGGTGGCGTTTAAGAGGTTAGTTGATAAGTTTATGGAAGAGAAGGGAATGGTTTAGTTTGGAGGGTTATTGCTTTTTTCATAATTGGTCGGCGCAACATCGAAGGCCGAAGGGCCTGTTCTGCGCTGTAATGTTCTATGTTCTAATATGAGTCACATCATAAGGCTGGCACCAACTCCAGAACTAAAGAACAATCAGTAAGTTAACATGCCTCTACATAATTTTATATTTATTAGCGTCACAAGTAGGCTTACATAACACTGCAATGAAATTACTGTGAAAATCTCCTAGTTGCTTGTTCAGGTACACTGAGGGAGAGTTCAGCATGTCAATGCACCTAACCAGGATATCCTTCAGTCTGCAGGAAGAAACCAGAATACCTGGAGGAAACCTATACAGACTCAGGGAGTACATGCAGACTCTGCACAGAAAGTGATCAAAGCCTGTAATCAAACCCACATCCCTGGCACTGTGAGGCAGCAGTGCCAACCACTGTGCCACCAAACTTCAAATAACAAATAAATATTTCTAAGCAGTGTATTAAGTCCAAAAATGACTTAAGATCAGAGTTCAACAGGTGATTATAAAGAGATCAACTGCCGTACACATGCCACATGCTTTCTTTCCTTTTGCCCCATGGAATAATTAACTGGAACAGTTTTCCACAAACCTTAATCACCATGTCCTCTTAATGACACACCGAGACTCCACTGCAGCCAATGTAGACTATGTGGGGAAATCTTACCAATAGACCCTTTGGATAGGTACATGGAACACACCAGAATAATAGGGAATGAGATAGCTTGATCTTGGTTTCGGACAAAGTTCGGCAAAACATTGAGGGCCGAAGGGCCTGTACTGTGCTGTACTGTTCTATGTAATCAACTGTAACAGGCCAAATATTTTAATCATCATTTGTATTACTCAATACAGACATGGAACAAAAATATATTGACACAGCAATCAGGTACCTCTATTGGTTCAGCCGGACAGTTACTTACACAAGAATTTTGGGGGTTAAAATCACGGCTTCACAGAAACACTATCACCAAAAAGACCTTCAAAACCCAGACACAGTGGCTGTAAGTCGCAGCAGTTTGTAAAGGAGGGGCAGCCAGTGCCGGAGTTTAAAGCTGGAATAGGCCGGGGCCCCACGGCAGCCAAACGGCTACAGCTCTGATCGGAACCTTCCACTCTCACCCACCTCTATACAGACATAGGCTGATCATGTAGGCTGCACCGTGCCCGGGACGACGGTATGGGGGATAGGCCCGCAAAGCGGGCCAGTGCCCGGGACAACGGTATGGGGGATAGGCCCGCAAAGCGGGCCAGTACCCGGTTCTCGGTCTCTCTCAGCAGCAGCGACTCTCGAACAATACTCAGCAACATCACATGATACTATTTACTGCGCCTGCGCGCCCACCATCTTGCTACAGGACATAAACGACCCGCATGCGCATTCCACCTCCACAATTGTGAAACCATAACAATGTAAGATTAATACAGGTAAGGGGCTGCATAGGAGGCGGCCATTTAGCCCAGGCCAAACATTCGTAGCCTTGACGCTTTACTTTCAAGCAAGGTTGTTCTCCCTGGAAAGGTTGAGGGGCGACCCAATAGAAGTTTATAGAATTATAAAGGGCATTGATAGGGTGAAGAGTTGGAAGCTTTTTCCCAGGTCAGAGATGACAAACACGAGGGGTCACAAGTTCAGGGTAGGGTAGGAGAAGGTTCAACACGGACATGTGAGGGACATATTTTACAGAGAGGGTAATGGGGGCCTGAAACACACTATCAAGCAAGGCAGTTGAGGCAGACACACTAGGATCATTTAAGACTTACTTAGATAGCCACGTGAACAGACTGGGAATAGAGGGATACAACTACATAGTCGAGTTGGGAACACATGGTTGGTACAGGCTTGGAGGGCTGAAGGGCCTGTTTCTGTGCTGGATTGTTCTTTGTTCTTTTCCACAACTGCCCTTCAAAATCATATCTTCTCCACTTTCACCACCCATGCTGGCAGTGAGTTAGTTTCAGATCATTACCATTCAGTGTCCCTATTTTGTTTTTGTTCAATACCTTAAATCTGTAACCCCCATCCTTTATACCATCAAGCAAACTGGAACAACTTTTCATTGTCTGCCCCATCTTGCATGCTCTATCTTTGCTCCAAGGAAAACAACCTTACCTTCTTCAAAGTTAAAGTTAAAATGTTTATTTATTACTAATCACAAGTAGGCTTACATTAATACTGCAATGAAGTTACTGTGAAAATCCTCAACACACTCCAGCACCTGTTTGCGTACACCAAGGGAGAATTTAGCATAGCCAGTTCACCTAACCTGAACATCTATGGACTGTGGATAGAAACTGGAGCACCCAGAAGAAACCATGCAGACACAGAGAGAACATGCAAATGCCACATAGGCAGTGATCCAAGCCAGGAATTGAACCTGGGGCTCTGGTGCTGTGAGGCAGCAGTGTTAATTACTTTGCTCCCCCTAAACTAACCTTGTAACTTAAATCCGTCATTCCAAGAATCACTGGAAAATTTCCTCTGTGCCCCATAAAGGACACATCCTTCCAAAATAATGTGGCACAGTAGTTAGCACAGCTGTCTCACAGTGCCAGGGACCCACATTTGAATCCAGCCTTGGGTGACTTGCACATTTTCCCCATATCTGTGTGGGTTTTCTCCCTTACACTGAACATATGTTGGTTAGGTGGACTGGCCATGCCAAATTGCCCTGAAGTGTCAGTTGGTGAGATTAGTGGGGTAAATATATAAGGTTACAGGAATAGGGCCTAAATAAAATGCTCTGTCAAAGAGTCACTTCTGAATGATCTTCTTGGTCTGCACTGTGGGTATTCTATAAGAAATGGACACAATATTGGTGTCCTAACCTGAGCCTTGTAAAGCTTTATCATAACCTTTCTTTTGTACTCAAGATTTCTATTTCTATGCTTTGGTAACTATCAACCTGCTCTGTCACCTTCGAACGTTAATGCACATGAAGAGTTAAGATAAAGCAGAAACAGTATTCCCGACAGATAAAAGCAAAATACTGTGGATGCTGGGAATCACTTTCTGTTTCATTATTACTGCTTATGATAGATGTCAGGTGGGTAATACAGTTGAGAATCAAGCTCAGTTTAGATGGTCAATTGGGCAATTGAAAAAGGAAACACGGGAAGAGAGTATGAGAAGAGTCTGCTAGCTGACAAAAAAGGAAATTAAAATCCTTCTATAGACATATAAATAGTAAAAGAGCAAAAAGATGGAGTGGGACAAAAAAGTGGATTTGCGAATGGAGGCAGGGAGCATGGCTGAAATAGTAAATAGATCTTTACCTCTGTTTTTATCAAAGAAGATTCTGCAGAGGTGATGCTGAAAGCTGAAACAGTTCAGTATATCAAGGGTTTAAAATTGATAGCTTGACTACACTTAAGATAAGATACCAGGATTCAATAAGATCCATCCAAAGTTAGAGAGGAGTGAGAATGGAAATTGCAGAAGCATTTGGCATAATTTGCAAATCCTCCTGAGACTCATGAGTAGTGATGGTGGACCACAGAATTGCAAACTTTACATCCTTGTTCAAAAAAAGATTAAAATCCAGAAACTGCAGGCCAGTCAGTATAACTTTGGCAGGGAACTTTTGAAAATGATGATTTGGACAAATAGGGGGGTAATTAAAAAAAAGGTTTGTTAGGGGCAAACCATATCTAGCTAACCAGGATATTTAACCAATCAATTTGAGTTTTTTAGTTTTTTTTAATGATATAAGCAAAACAATTGACTGAGATGCACATGGACTTTCAAAAAGCTACACAACAGACTTGTGAGCAAAGTATTGCTTATGGAATAAAAGGGAACATCGGTACAAAATTGGTTGAGTGACAGGAAACAGAGAGTAATGGTGAATGACTGCATTTTCATGTCCCAGCACGTTCTCAACTTCAAGCCAATTTTTACATTTTCAAACAGGACCAAAAAGGCAGAAAATGATGGCTCCATGAGTGTCACTGACTTATTTTGTGGATTGAAACCAGTCCATTGTCTCAAGACAACAAAAGGAATTTGGTGCCCTTCTGTGAAATTGATCCAAAAGGGTATTATCATCAAGCTGAATGGGTCATTCAAACACAAAGATCCTGATTGTCTCAAACTCCCAGATGTTAAAATACAAGATGTGTAATCAACATAACTATGCACATAATTGGAAAAATATCTTAAATTATAAACTGCCACATGATCAGACATCTATGTTCCTATCTGCTTTCATAATCAGCTGGAAGCTGCTTGCAAACAGGGTTCCATTAAAAGCCCTGGGAATGAGTTGCAAGCCATCAAACAGCAAAGTTGTGTAAGAGCAATACCATGTGAGAGGGAGATCCCAACTGACAAAAGTCTGGAGAACCAACCTCTGCAGAGGTCGACTACAAAATACCTCATTATGCTGAAAATTCTTTGTCTTACAAGATGCTCACTTCAATTTTAAAACTTTCATCTAAGAACAAAGTTAATTATAAACTGGGATAATATATTTAATACCTTCATCTGTGTCTAATCATTGTACATATGTGAGTGAATGTAACTCAACTGAATGAAACATTGTGTTATTTTTGGGGTTAATGGGTGAGAATAAATAATCTTTTGTTTTTAATAATTACAAAACTTTCTCTTTGAGTATTTAATTTGGGATTCACAATCTGCGGGTAAGAAAATTACTAACTTACAATTGCATCGATCTTGTTAGTAAAAGGAACTCATAAATTCTGCTTGTGAGTTTTATTGGAATATCTTGAAACTTTACTTTATATTCTAATATCCAAGTCATCTACATATATCAAAAAAATGGTCCCAGTACTGAACCATGGAGAACTACTGAACTATGGAGAACACCACGGTCTAACATCTTACAGTCTGAAAAACAACCATTTATCATGACTTGCTGTTTTCTGTTCTTAAATCAATTCTTTTCTTTAAATTCATCTTATTCCATGAGCCCCAATTTTGGTAAACAGTTTTTAATGTGTACTTTGTCAAAGGATTTCTTAAAATCCAAGACAATATCCACTGCAGTCTCTTCATCAATCTTCTCTGTTACTGTATCAAAAAAAATTAATTAGTCAAATACCATCTATCTTTTACAAATCCTTGCTGGCTGTCCTTAATGACCATCAAACCTTTTCATGTGTCTGTTTATTTTATGCCCCGATTATTGTTTCTAAATCTTATTCACCACTAATACTGAGCAGTCTGTAGCTCCTTATACTCTGTTTTGAATAAAGTGTCATGTTTGCCACTTTCCAATTCCCTGGCACTTCACCTGTTGTCATGATGTAGAGATGCCGGCATTGGACTGGGATAAACACAGTGAGATGCCTCACAACACCAGGTTAAAGTCCAACAGGTTTATTTGGTAGCAAAAGCCACTAGCTTTTGGAGCACAGCTCCTTTGAGAGGTAAGTGGGAACTCTGTTCACAAACAGGGCATATAAAGACACAAACTCAACTTATAAAATAATGGTTGAAATGCGAGTCTTTACAGATAATCAAATCTTGATTACCTGTAAAGACAGACAAGGCCAGTGAGAGGATGCTTATTTACTGCAATTAAAAAATACTGAAGGTGGCAAACGAAAAGTAAGCTGCTGTGACCTGGAATGCACTGTCTGCAAATAGTGATGGAAGGAGTTTCAGTAATTAGTTCAAAAAACGAATTAGATATTTCCTCAAAGAGAAAGAAATTATAAACAATGATGGTGGGGAGGGGAAAGTGATTAGAAAGTAGGGACTGGGATTACTTGTATCGCTCTATTAAAGAGGCACCGTAGGCCAAGCAGCCTCTGCGCTGTATTATTCCACAGCTGTATGTTGTCCATTGGTTCCTTTAATAAAGGAAGTGGAAGAGTATTAAGCATCAGAAATAAAATGAGGAAGAGCTTTTTTACCCACAGTGACGGTCTGGAATGTACTGCCTGGGAGAGTGGCTGCAGGCAATGGTCTGTTTGAGACTCAAATAGGACTCAAACAGATCGTTGTCTGCAGCAAACTACCCAGCCTTCAGGAGAACAGTGACCATGACACCATACAATCCCGCCACAGCAACCTTTGCAAGACGTGCCGGATCACAAACACAGATGCCATCAACTCACATGAGAACACCGTCCATCAAGTATACGGTACATATTCTTGTAACTCGGCCAACGTTGTCTACCTGATACGCTGCAGCAAAGGATGTCCTGAGACATGGTACACTGGGGAGACCATGTAGACACTACGACAACGGATGAATGAACACTGCTAAACAATCACCAGGCAAGAGTGTTCTCTTCCAGCAGGGGAACACTTCAGCAGTCGCGGGCATTCAGCCTTTGATCTTCAGGTAAGCGTATTCCAAGGCAGCCTTCATGACATACAATAACGCAGAGTTGCTGAGCAGATACTGTTAGTCCCAAGTTCTGCATATGAGGATGGCCTCAACTGGGAACTTGGGTTCATTTCACACTATCTGTAACCCCCCACGATTTGCTTGGGCTTGCAAAATCTCACTAACTGTCCTGTCTGGAAACAATATACATCTCTTTATATTGTGCTTAATCTTCTCTCGACTCACATTGTCTGTACCTTTAAGAGTTGATTCCCTGTAAAGGCTCGCATTCCAACCATTATTTTGTAAATTTAGTTTGTGTCTTTATATATCCTGTTTGAGAACAGAATTCCCACTGACCTCACAAAACAGCAGTGCTTTGAAAGCTAGTGGCTTTTGCTACCAAATAAACCTGTTGGACTATAATCTGGTATTGTGAGACTTGTTACTGTTTTCATCTGTATCCAGGGAAGATTGGAAGATTATCGCAAGCACTTCTGCCACATGGCAAGTTTACTTCAGCAGATTTCAATATAAATAGTGCTACATAGAGGAAGGGGTTTAATTTGAACTGTCCTAATTTCTCCCCTCATCACCTGTCCATAAACAGAAAGGAGATTTTGATTTTCCTGTTACAAAATATTTATAGGATCAAGAGAAACCACAGTGTACTACTAACTCCCACAACTACCTTGACTATAGCTCTTCACATCCCGCATCCTGTAAGAACTCCGTCCCATTCTCTCAGTTCCTTCGCTTCCGCCACATCTGTTCTGATGATGCCACTTTGCAAAATAGCACTGCAGATATGTCTTTCTTCTTCCTCATTTGTGACTTTTCACCTACTGTGGTTGAGAGGGCTCTCAACCATGTTCAACTCATCCCCGGGCCACTGCTCACACCCCTCCTCTCCCTCCCAGAACTACGATAGGATTCCCCTTCTCCTTACTTTTCACCCCAATAGCCTCTGCATTCAAAAGATTATTCTCCGCCATTTCTGCCAACTCCAGCATGATGCCACTACTCAACACATCTTCCCCTCAACCCCCTGTTAGCATTCCACAGGGACTGTTCTCTCCCAGACACCCTGGTTCACTCCTCTATCACACCCAATACCTCACCCTTTGCACATGGCACCTTCCCTTGTAGGTGCAATACCTGTCACTTTACCTCCTCCCTGTTCAACATCCCAGGTCCAAAACATCCCTTTCAGATGAAACAGCACTTCACTTACACTTCCTTCAATCTGGTCTATTGCATTTGCTGCTCCCAATATGGTCTCCTCTATATCAGAGAGGCTAAACAAGGCCGGGTGACTGCTTTGCTGAACACCTTTGGTCTGTCCGCAAGCAGGACTTAGATCTTCCTGTCGCTCGCTACTTCAGCACACCACCCTGCTCTCCAGTCCACATGTCCATCCTTGGCCTTTTGCAATGTTCTAGCGAACCACAACACAAACTGGAGGAACAGCATCTCATTTTCCAACTGGGCCCTTTATAGCTTTCTGTTCTGAACATTGAGTTCAAAAGCTTCAGAGCGTGAACTCTCCCCTCCACCTTCACCCCTATTTCCATTTATTTTGTTTCATCTCATTCATCCATTTTCATCATCCTTTTTTTTCACTTCCATTTTTCCACTTCTCCATTCTAGCTCTTCTTGCTCTCTCCCCCATTCTGAGCAACTTCTATTATACCTCTGTTCTGCCATTCCTGCAATCCAATCACTAAATGGATATTTTTAGCACCTTCTCAGCCTTCTGTATCCTCATTTATTCCCTTTATCCCATTCCACCCTCCCCCCACCCTTCATAATATAAATCTCTGCTGATTTTCTTTGAGCTCAGATGAAGGATCAAGCAGACTTGAAACATTGGTTCTATTCTCTATGCCCCGACCATTGAAGGCACTTCTTGACCACTTCATCCACTTGTATTGCCACTTTTAGGGAACTGTGGACCTGTAAACTTAATTCCCTCTGTATGTTAATGCTTCTACAGGTTCTGCCATGTACTATATACCTCCCCCTGCATTAGACTTTGTAAAATGCATCACCTCACGTTTGCTTGGGTTAAATGCCACCTGTCATTTTTCTCCCAAATCTCTGGCCTATTTATATTCTGCTGTCTCTTCTGGCAATCCTCCCTACAATTTGCAGCTCCTCCAATTCTTGTGCCATCCTCAAACTTACAAATCAGACCACTGACACTCAGCTCCAAATCATTTATATAGATTACAAACAGGGGTCCTAGCATTGATCCCTGCACCACTGATCACAAATGTCCAGTCACAGAAACATCTTTTACTGCTGTTCTCTATCTTCTATGACCAGGACAGTTCCGTATCCATCTCATCACAGTTCCAATGTGACATCATCTTCTGTATCAGCCAGACATGATGTGGAGATGACGGCATTGGACTGCGGTAAAACAGAAAGAAATCCCACAACACCAGTTTAAAGCTGCTTGTGGCTTTTGCTACAAATAAACCTGTTTGGACTTTAAACTGGTGTTGTGGGATTTTTTTCAGCCAGACATGTCAAAGGCCTTGCTTAAGTCCATGTAGGCAACCTCCACACACACTGCTCTCATCAATAATCTTTGTTACTTCCTCAAAAAATGCAATCAAGTTTGTGAGACATAATCTTCTGCACACAAAACCATGCTACCTATCACTAATTGTGAACGTTAGGAAACATAAGGTTTAGGAAACTGAAGATAGATAGATAGAACCCTCAAAGAATATAAAGAAAGCAGAAAAGAACTTAAGTACGGAGTTAGGAGGGCTCAAAGCGGCTATGAAACGTCCTTTGCAAACAGGATTTAAAAAAAGGCATTTTTATGTACATAAAGGGCAAAAGGTAGGTCCACTTAAGGCCAAAGGAGGGAATTTATGCACAGAGTCAGAGAAAGTGGGATCAGTATTCATGAAAGAAAAGGACATTGTGGATAGTGAGTCGAGAGCAGGGTATGTTGATATTCTAGAGCAATATTATAGACCAATTCCCCAATATGAAAAAGAAAGGAAATGTTTGGTGTTTTGAAAAGCATTCAGGGATCTGAGGGGATATTTTTCCAAATGTGAGTAAATCCTGTCCCTAATAATCTTCTTCAATAACTTCCCTACTACTGACACAAGGCTCACTGGCCTGTAATTTCCCGGATTATCTCTATTGCCCTTCTTAAACAAAGGAACAATATTGGCTATTCTCCAATCCTCTGGCATCTTTCCTGTGACTATAGATATAAAGATTTTGTACAAGGCTCCAGCAATTTCCTCTCATCGCCTCCCTCAGTATTCTGGGATGGATCCCCTCAGATCCCTGAATGCTTTTCAAAACATTTCCTTTCTTTTTCATATTGGGGAATTGCTCTGTAATATTGCTCTAGAATATACCCCTCTCGACTCACAATCTACAATGCCCCTTTCTTTTATGAATACTGAGGGAGGCGATCAAACCTGAGTCCCTAGTGCTGTGAGGCAGCAATGCTAACAGTGTGGTTAGCCTTTCCCCAATTTAGAACTTTCACCTGAGGACTACTCTTATTTCTTGGGTCAGAAATTCCAAAATTTTGATCAAGCAACATACAAATACACACAAACATGTGTGGCACAGAATGACAATGTGCAATGACTGGGACAGGCCTGTTCCCGACAGTCTAATAATTCAGACATCATTGCCTTGTTCCAACTGTAATCTCCATCAACCTCTGAGATTGCTGCACTCCTCTAATTCTCATTCTTCTAAATTCCAGAGAACATATGCCCAGTTTACATAGCCTCTCATCATGGGACAATCCCATCATTTTAGGGACCAACTTAAATGAACCTTTGTTATACTGTTTTCACTGCAAGACTCAAAATGTTACCTCTATTCTCTTTCCATGGATGGTGTCAGACCTGCTGAAATTTTCCAGCATTTTCTGTTGTTACAGATTCCATTACCTGCAGTAATTTGCTTTCACATCCTTTCTTTAACATAAAAACTAAAACCGAACATAGTACTTCAAATGCAGTTTCACCAAAACCCTGTACAATGACAGCCAGTCTTTTTATTCTTGTATTCCAATCCCTTGGAAGTAAGTTTTGAGTACACAAAACACATGAAGTGATGGACATAGTTTAAATGACCAGGCAAAAATATTGACAAATGTGGAGAAAATGTAAAATTACCCATTTTTCATAGCAATAACAGAAAATAAAAATATTATTTCAAAGGAAAGAGAGATGAGGAGAAATTTCTTCTCTGGGAGGGTGGTGAATCTGGAATTCTCTTTCCCTGAGCTGTGAAGCTGTGGCAAAATTAGATTAGCTATACTCTTAACGATGTACATTTGCTGGTATTGGACTGGGATGGGCACAGTAAGAAGTCCCACAACACCAGGTTAAAGACCAACAGATTTATTTGGTAGCACGGGCTTTTGGAGCACTGCTCCTTCGTCAGGTGAGTGCCTCTTACTGTAGCACAGTGGTTACCACTGCTGCTTCACAACTCCAGGGACCTGGTTTTGATTCCCGTTTTGGGTCACTGTCTGTGTGGAGTTTGCACATTCACCTCATGTCTGCATAGGTTTCCTCTGGGTACTCTGACTTCCTCCCAGTCCAAAAATGTGTGGATTAGGTTGATTGGCCAAGCTGAAATTGTTCCTTAGTGTCCTAAAATGCTTAGATTAAATGGATTAGTGGTAAAATGTGTAGGGATATGGGGTGAGGGCCTGGGTTGGTGGACATTCGATGGACTGAATGGTTTCTTTCGGTGCTGTAGAATTTCTGATATGGAGATTACTCTTAATGAACGATGAAACAAGCTGGAGAGATTATGTTGAAACCCACCTCTAAGCACGTTTCCTAGTCTCTTAGCCGAGCAGCCCGAGTGCCAGGTGCGCTGCAAATACAAGTTGTTGTTGGCTCCTTCAGTAAGATGGCGGCGGACAGCTGGAGCGCGCGGTCCAGGTCACGTGTGCCCACACTCGCCCTCCGCGGTCCGCTTTACGCTCGCTTCCAGCGCAGGGCCTGAGCGACCGAGCGGCACCCCGTCAGCAGGCCCGGCCCAAGCGGCACCCTCTTCAGCAGGCCCGGCCCGAACGGCACCCCCTTCGGCAGGTCCGGCCCGAGCGGCACCCCCTCAGCAGGCCCGGCCCGAGCCAGCTTCAGCGCTTCACCCAGTGTCGAGGTAGGTGTAGGCCCCGGACTGAGGGAGGGAGCGAACGCCGGGGGTTGGTTCTCGGTGCGGGCCTGGCGCCACTCTCTCTCTCTTTCTCTGTCTCTCCCGGTGCCGGCGGGCGCTGAAGCTTTTCCAGGTCACGCTGAGGCGATGGCCTACCGGATGTGGAAGTTGATCTTTCTCTCGGCGCCGGGGAGCGGACTTCCCCCGGAAAGGCCCCGGGCCGCCCGCCCGCCCGCTTCCTGTGAGCGGTCAGTCGGTCCTGGGGCTCGGGCCTCGGTGGCGGAGCTTCCTGAAGCCTCGGCTCCGAGTTTCCGGCCTCCTGGGAGAACGGCACTCGGCCAAGCGCTGCTTCACAATCCGCCCCCGGGGTTGGGGTGGGGTAATCGGGGAAAGGCTTGGCTCTCCACGGGGTCAGAAATAAAAGCCCCAGTTTGAGTAATTAGAATGGTTGAGTATGATTTAATAGTGACAGTAAATGCAGGGAGATAGTGACCAATCCTGTTGTGGGTAACATTTGTGCAGATTCTGTGTGGATTTAAACATTGAACCAGATCAGGCCATGTAGCCCTCATCCTGGGGTTAAACATTCTCTTTTCAGCAGCAATCCCTATTGACATTCTGGGTGACTTTTCTAATAATTCCTCTCCATCCCATTGCCGCTCCTCGGGTGCTGAGAACAGTTCTAACAACTCTGCCTTAGAGTCAAACCTCAAATTTACATCTATTCACTCTTTCTCTGGAAAGTCTCAACTATTAGTTATAGCATGTATATGGTCCTGTAAGAATTGCTGAATATGTCTACGGAAGAATAATTCGTGAAATGTCTTCGTTATGTGGAAATGTGTATTTAATCTTATTGCTGACCAAACATACTTAACACAGTAAAATTTTAAACTTTGTGTACAAGAAACAGTACTTTTTACTGTATACACGTGACAATAATAAATCAAGATTCGAATAATCAAACAATGCCCTCATTATCGCACCCTGTCAAAGTTGTAATTGCAATAGTAGCTTCGATATTAGTTGCAGCAAGTGAAGACCCTGCAGAAATAACAGCTTATTCTAATAAATAGTCAAACTGAGTTATCTTTTTTGATACGTTTCTTGGTTATTTTAATGGTCTTCATTTGAATTTGTTGAATTATTTCTAAAAATACATTACTTTCTAAGGGGGAAAATTGGTTTCAGACAAAAAATTGTGGTTTGAGTGCCTGATGTTTTGCACTACTTTGAAAGCAGAATTGTGACTGCTGTCATTGTAGCTTAGACATCTTGTGGAGATGCTGGCGTTCTCACAACACCAGATGAAAGTCCAACAGGTTCATTTGGTAGCAAAAGCCACTAGCCTTTGGAGTGCTCCTTCGTCTGGTAAGTGGGAGTTCTGTTCACAAGCAGGGCATATAAAGACAAACTCAATTTACAAAATAACGGTTAGAATGTGAATCTTTACAGGTGATCAAGTCTTAAAGGTACAGACAATGTGAGTGGAAAGAGGGTTAAGCACAGATTAAAGCAATGCGTATTATCTCCAGCTGAGACAGTTGGTGAGATTTTGCAAGCTCAAGCAAGTCATGAGCATTGTGAGGGTTACAGATAGTGTGACATGAACCTAAGATGGGCTTTCTCGAGTGGGCATTCTCCGGGACGGCCTTCATGATACATGAATTGTTGAGTGGAGACTGATGGCTGGGTTCTGCACACATGAGGATGGCCTCAGCCTGGAACTTGAGTTCATGTCACGCTATCTGTAACCCTCACAATGGTCACAACTTAACTGAGCGTGCAAAATCTCATTAACTGTCCTGGCTGGAGACAATACATACCTCTTTAACCTGTGCTTAACCCCCTCTCCACTCTCATTGTACCTTTAAGATTTGATTATCTGTAAAGACTCGCATTCTAACCATTATTTTGTAAATTGAGTTTGTCGTTATATGCCCTGTTTGTGAACAGAACTCCCACTTTGCTGATGAAGGAGCAGCATTTCAAAAGCTAATGGCTTTTGCTACCAAATAAACCTATTGGACTTTAACCTGGTGTTGTGAGACTTCTTGTTGTGCTTAGACATCTGCCAGTGGTGTGGTGGTGGAGGCAAATTGATAAGGGAGTTTAAGGGTTTTTTAGATAAGCACATGAATATGTAAGGATTAGAGGGATATGGACCAAGGGCAGGCAGAAGGGATTAGTTTAATTTGGCATCCTGTTCGGCACAACATCAGGGGCCGAATGGCCTGTTCCTGTGCTGTACTGTTCTATGTTCTAGCAATTTGGAATTGAAATTTAAAAATTGCAATGTATGTAGTGCTTCACAAGTTTCAAATGTTTGTGAAAAGTTTGCTTGTCCTTGGAACAGACCTGTCTGCTTGGATTTTACCTAGCACACAACGGTGGCTGTATCCACATTGCCTGCATCAGTCTTTGCAGTGTACTCACAGTGTAAATTTTCAGAATTACCTGAGACTGAATTCTTTGACATCTTTGTAGATGAAACCCTGATCTATTTTGCAGTATCTGAGCTAAATTCTACTGGTTCTGGCCTCTAATGTAGTAAAAAGGATGCATTGTCTCATGGCCACTGACCACCCCCCCGTCCCTCAAAAATGCCCCTTACTTTGGGGAAAAAGTTATTACATCTCAATTTGATGCCTGCCTTTTCAGTACAGTATTTTGTTGAATGGGTTGTAGTTTTTTTAACAATTGTTATGATTCTTGGGCAGATCCCTGAATTCTTGGAAAATCTAGTTAGGAATCAATAATGTTTAATGTAGCTTGAGGTTCAAGACACTTGCTAATAGAATAAAACCACAATATTCCACAGGTTTTGAACAAAAAAAAACTTTACTATGCAAAATCAAAAAGATAAAAGTTTCTAATATCTATTGTGTATTTACTCTGAATGTTAAGTGAATGAGGAACATGTGAATTGACATGCACAGTGTGGTCAAACATTGCGACAAATAGTCATGGTCTGATTAGGGGTAATCAACACGGTTTGTGCATGGTTAGAGTTTTTTGAAGAGGTAACCAAGAAAATGGATGAGGGCAGGACAGTAGATGATGTCTGTATAGGCTTTAGCAAAGCCTTTGACAAAGTCCGTATGACAGGGTAGTCTTGAAGATTAGGTCACGTAGGATACAATGAGAGCTAGCTAATTGGATTCAAAATTGATAGTTGATGGCTGTTTCTCGGATTGGAGGCCTGTGACTAGCGGTGTGCCTTAGGTCAGTGTTGGGACTCTTGTTATTCATTATTTATATAAATGATTTGGATATGAATGTACAAGGCACGGTTAATTTTGCAGATGATACTAAATTAGGAAGTATCAATAGCAAAGAAGGTTATCAAAAATTACAGGGGGATCCTGATCACTTAGGGAAGTTGGCAAGTCTTGGCAAATTGGTTTCAGTACAGATAACTGAGAAATTTTGGAAAGTCAAGGGTAGGACTTGTACGGTGAATGTTAGGGCTCTGACAGGTGTTGAGGAACCTAGGAGTACAAGTGCATAGTTCATAGAAAACGGTGTCACAGGTAGACACGGTAGTAAAGAAGGTGCTTAGCACACTGCCCTTCATCAGTCAGAGCACTAAATACGGGAGTTTGGACATTATGTTACAGTTGTATAAGTTTTTGGTGAGGCTGCACTTGGAGTATTGTGTACAGTTTTAGTTGCCCTGTTGTAGGAAAGACATTGATAAAACTGGAAAGAGTACAAAGAAGATTTACGAGGATGTTGCCAGGACTACTGGACCTGAGTTACAGGGAGCAGTTAGTCAAGCTAGGACTTTATTCCTTGGAATGTAGAAGAATGAGAGGTGACCTTATTGAGGTGCATAAAATAATGAGGGACATCAATAGGATGAATGCACATATTCTTTTTCCCAGGGCAGGGGAATTGAAAACTGGAGAGCATAGATTTAAGATGAGATGGGAAAGATTTTAAAAAGGATCTGAGGGGCAACTTTTTCACACAGAAGATGATGTGTAAATAAATGACCTGCCAGAGAAAGTGGTTGAGGCAGATACATTAGCAACATTTAAAAAAAACATTTTGATAAGTACGTGGATGGGAAAAGATTAGATGGATATGGGTCAAACGTGGTCAATTGGGATAGCTGGGAGGGCTCCCTGGTCGGCATGGACTGTTTAGGCTGTTACTGTGCTGTATTGCTGTATGACTAAATGCCAAATGTGACCAAAATGGACTCCCATAAGTTTCTCAACAACCACCCAGACATCAGTAGTAGTGAGTCATAATCTCATTGAAACTCCATCATGTGAGAGATTCCGATCTTCAAAGATGTTGCCTTAGAATTCTCTCCAAACATTGCTCCAACACGCTTCAATTATGGCCCAACTCGTAGAGTTTCCATTTTGCCTTCTCAGATTCTGCTCTCTGTTTAAATCTGCAAAGGGAATCTGGGTGCTTGTACAAATGTTTACCAGTACTCGGACCGTAAGACAGGAACAGAAGTAGGCTCCAGGGCTGAATGGCCTACTGCTCTTATTTTGTAAGTTTGTAAGATTCTGCTGCTTCTCTGAGCTCAGAAATTTAAGGTGAATGGCCCAAGGAGTCTGCTCTACCTTTCAGTGAAATCATAATTAATCTAGGAATCAGAGCACTATCTCACTGCATTTACTGGCACCAAATAGAACCTACTTCACCAAACCATTGTGTTGCTACTTTCTCAAGCTGATGGATAAGGGAGCTGGGATAGGTGAGTGAGTTAGATTTCTGTTTTAGTTGCAGGAAAAAGCCTATGGAATGCTTATATAAATAATGGACTCTTTTGGTGTTTGGGAATCCAGAGGAATGGAATCTTGCAAGACAAAATGAAATTTTGTGAGTGGGGGCTGTCGTTTATGCCTTCAGAATTTGGCAATTGAAGAGGCCTTAGAAAAGTCCTAAAGATTCAAGGAAGCGGCGTAAAGTTGGTAACTAAAAGACTGCTGGGACATAAGTATTCCTTTGGAGCAGTAGTGTTCTGTTTGGTGCAGTCATAAAACTGAAATTGTGCTTATTAAGTTATGAGTTTCCTGGGGAATCCAGGGGAATGGCTCAGCTTCAGCTCTGTGGCCCTGCCAAGCCTGCTTTACGCATCCTTTCTCTAACTTTAAGCCTGTTACTCTGCTTCTCTCTCTTAACATAACTGGAACCTGTTTCTGCTCACTTAATTGGGACCTCTCCTTGTCCTGTCTCCCCTGTTAGTTGTCTGGCCCCCTCCCTTATTTCCTGTCTGGGACACTTACTAGTTATGGTGCTCGTCACCTGGCCATCTTATGGTGTTCTCCGTGCTCTTCTCCTTGACACGAGAATACTGACCTCAAGCTTTTGCATGTGAAGTCTGAGGTTTGGTAGGACTTGAAATTCCTGACCATTTCAGTCAAGATTAAGGCAAATTGGGTTTCATTACAAAATACTGAACATATTTCATAAAATACAAACATTAAGGAAATGCTCTTCCATAACTTGTATAAGTCTGGATGTTTTGAAAGTATCTTTTTTCTTTCATGGGATGTGAGTGTCGCTGGCAAGAAACATAGAAGTATAGAAGATAAGGAGCAGGAAGAGGCCCTTCGGCCTGTTCTGCCCATTCGTTATGATCATGGCTGATTGTCCAACTCAATAGCCTAATCCTGCTTTCTCCCCATAACCTTTGATCCCATTCACCCCAAGTGCTATATCTAGCTGCCTGTTGAATATATTCAATGTTTTGGCATCAACTATTTCCTGTGGTAAAGAATTCCACAGGCTCACCACTTTTTGGGTGAAGAATTGTCTCATCCCTATCCTAAATGGTTTACTTCGAATCTTCAGACTGTAACCCCTGATTCTGGACTCCTCCACCATTGGGAACATCCTCCCTGTCTAGTCCTTTTAGAATTTTATAAGTCTGTATGAGATCCTCCATATTCGAAGAACAAAGAACAAAACAGCACAGGAAACAGGCCCTTCGGCCCAATGAGCCCACGCCGCCATCCTGATGTTCCCACCTCTACCTGCGATTCCTGTCCATGATTGATGTACTTGTTTTTATCCTACAGGTGCTTTGGTCCACCTTATTGTCTAACGAGGGGCATACACGCGATGGGTCGTGAGAGGGCTGCTCTTGGATTTTTTTCGAGAGTATCCTAGTGCTTCACGTCGTTAGTGTACGCTTGACCTGGACCATTTGATGGGCAACACGACAGCTCAGTGACTATCGCTGTGCTGTGCAGATACATGGATTTGGGCCTGTGTCTGTAGGAGTTTGTGCATTCTCCCCTTGCTTGCCTGAGTTTTCTCCGGGTGCTCCTGTTTCCTCCCACATCCCAAAGATGTGCTCTTAGGCTGATTGGCAAAACAAATTTTCCCTAAATTGTCTCAAATTTGGTTTTTAATCCATAGATCTATTCGTTTGAACTCCAGCGAAAACTATCCTAATCTAATTAGTCTCTCCGCATACGTCAGTTCCACCATCCCCGGAATCAGCCTGTTAAACCTTTGCTGCACTCCCTCGAGAGCAAGAATGTCCTTCCTCAGAAAAGTTGACCAAAATTGCACATAATACTCTAAGTGTAGTAGTCTCACAAGGCCCTGTATAATTGCAACAACATATCCCTGCTCCTGAAACAACCTCCCGCAATGAAGGCCAACATGCCATTTCGTACAATGAAGGCCAAAATTTGCTGCCTATTCTTATTTGCCCTCAAGCTGGTGGTCAGCTGCCTTCTGGAACTACTGTAGTCGTATAGTGTGGGTGCACTTGGTGTAGGTACATCCAGTGTAGGTACATTAAAGATGGCGAAAGGAGGAGTAGGGCCAATTAGGGACCAACAAGGCAATATATACAAGAAGGCAAAGGGCATGGCTGAAGTATTGCATCATTTGCAATCAATAATTTGCATCAATCTGTACAAAGAAAGATGGTGCTGCCCAAGCCACAGTAAAAGAGGAGGTAACTCAGACACTAGATGGGCTTAAAATTGAAAAGGATGTATTTATACTTTATCAGTACTAAAATTGTTAAGGCACTGCGACCAGATACAGAGTCAAATGAGTGAATTTGCAGAGGTAGACAATAATTCTTTAGACTTGGACTGAGTTGGTCCCGAGGGTTGCAGAATTGCAGACTTCGTTCAGGAAAAGGTGTAAAGGGAAACACAGCAACTCGAGCCAATCAGCTTAGCTGATACTGGGAAATCTTCCAGAAATAATATTCTGAAACACGTTATTAGTCATATGTTCAAATGTGGGTTAATTAAAGAAAGGCAGTCTGATTTCTTAACGGAAATCATTTTTAACTAACTTACTGGAGTTTTTTGAAAGGATAACAGAGAGGGTTGATGTGGTGTACATGGACTTCCAAGGGCATTCATTACAGACTTGTGAACAAATTTATAGTTCATTGAATAAAAGGGACGGGAATAACATGACTACAACAGAATTGGTTGAGTGACAGTAAACAGAGTAATCGTTAAAGGGTGTTATTCATGCCGAAGGAAGTTTTGTAGTGGAAATTAGTTGGCGCCCTTTCCCTGATATATATCCTAAACCTTGGTGTGTCGAGTGCAATTTCAGAATTTGTGAATGATGCAAAACTTGGAAGCATTGTGAACTGTGAGAACAGTAGTGTGTGGCACAGTGGTTAGCACTGATACCTCACAGCGCCAGGGACCCAGGTTCAATTCTTGGCTTGGGTCACTGTCTCTGTGGAGTCTGCACGTTCTCCCCATTTCTGCATGGGTTTTCTCCGAGTGCTCCAGTTTCCTTCCACAGTACAAAAGTCATGCTGGTTAAGTGAATTGGCCATGCTAAATCCTCTCTGTGTACTCGAACAGGCACTGGAGTGTGGCGATTGGGGGATCTTCACAGTAACTCCATTACAGTGCCAATGTAAATCTAGTTGTGACTAATAAATTAACTTGAACTTGAACTTCAAAGGATCAGAGATAAGTTGATGGAGTGGACAGACAGGTGGTTGATGAAGTCTAATGAGGGGAAATGCGAAGTGATTTATTTTGCAGGAACAATGTGGGGAGATAATAGAAAATTGGGCCTGATAATCTACATCCCAAAGTACTTAAGGAAGTGGTTGTAGAAATATGGATACATTGGTGGTTGTCCAGGATTCTATAAACTCTGGAACATTCCTTGCAGACTGGAGGATAGTTAATGTCACTCCAACATTCAAAAAGGAAGGTAGAGAGAAAAGAGGGAATCATAGACCAGTAAACTTGAATCCATTATCGAAGATTTTATAAGCAGAGCGTTTAGAAAACAGACTCGATGAGCACAGATTTATGAAGGGGAAATCATGCTTGACAAATCTGGAATTCTTTGAAGATGTAACTGATAGAGTTGACAAGGGGGAGCCAGTCGATTGGTATATTTGGACTTTCAGAAAGCGTTTGATTATTGTGCAAAATTAAAGTGCATAGAATTGGAAGAAGAGTATTGAGATGGATAGAAAACTGGTTGGCAGAGAGGAAGCAGAGCAGGAATTAATGGGTGTTTTTCAAATTAGCAGGCAGTAACAAGTGGGGTGCCACAGGGATCAGTGCTGGGGCCCCAGCTATTCATAATATATATCAATGATTTGAATGAAGGAACAAATTGTAACATCGCAAAGTTTGCAGATGATACCAAGTTGGGTGGGATGGTGAACTGTGATGAGGATGCAGAGATCCTTCAGAATGACCTGGACAGGTTGGGTGGTGGGAGATGCAGTATAATTTGATAGATGAGAGGTTATTCACTTTGGAAGCAAGAACAAGAAGGAAGATTACTACCTGAATGATTGTAAATTGGGAGAGGGGAGTGTGCAGCGAGACCTGGTTGTCCTTGTGCACCAGTCACTGAAAGTAAGTGTGCCTTAGGCAGTAAAGAAGGCAAAATGGTATGTTGGCTTTCATTGCAAGAGGTTTTGAGTAGAAGAACAGGGGTGTGTTGTTGCAATTATGCAGAGCCTTGGTAAAACCACACCTAGAATATTGTGTGCCGTTTAAGTCTCCTTTTCTGAGGAAGGATGTTTTTGCTCTCGAGGAAGGGCAGCGAAGGTTTACCAGGCTGATTCTTGGAGTGGCGGGACTTATGTATGAGGAGAGGTTGACTAGGTTAGGATTGTTTTTGCTGCAGTTCAGATGAATGAGGGGGATATCTCATAGAGACTTATAAAATTTTAACAAGATTATACAGGGTAGATGCAGGGAGGATGTTCCTGGTTGTGAGGGAGTACAGAACCAGGGGTCACAATTTGAGGATTTGAAGTAGACCATTTTAGGATGGAAGTGAGGAGACATTTCTTCACCCAATGAGTGGTGAGCTTGTGGAATTCATTACCACGGGAAATAGTTGATGCCAAAACATTGAATGTATTCAAGAAGCGACTGGATATAACACTTGTGGCGAATGGGATCAAAGGTTATGGGAGAAAGCTATTGAGTTGGATGGTCAGTTTTGATTGTAATGAATGGCAGACCAGATTTGAAGGGCCAAATGGTCTTCTCCTGTTCATATTTTCCATGTTTCTAGAGTGAAGGCAGGAGCAGAGAGACTTGGGTGTATAAGAACATAAATCATTGAAGGTTGCGGGACAGTTTAAAGGGCAATTAATGACATAAGTAGCATTTATTCTGGGCTTTATTAATAGGAGTGTAGAGTACGTGAGCAAGGACATTAAGTTGAATTTGTATAAGACACTAGTTAGCCCTTGGCCTAGAATATGGCATCCAGTCTGGGCACCGTACTTTAGGAAAGATGTGAAGAGTGCAGAAAAGATTCTCACAAAAATGGTTTTGAGGACGAGGAACTTCAGTAACATGCATAGGTTGGAGAAGTTAGGACTATTTTCTTTGGAGAAAAGTAATTTGAGAGGACATTTAATAGAGGTATTGAAAATCGAAGGACCTGGACAAAGTAGATGGAGAAACAGTTGCCTCATGAAAGGATTATGAAATTCAAGGATTTAACATAGTTAGTAAAAGCAAAAAAAGTTGGATTGTTAATTGAAAAGGAAGAGCAGACAGGATGATGTGGTGGAAAGCGTGGGAACAGTACAAGGTGAGTTGCTCATTCTGTGAGAGAGTGCAGACACGATGGGCTAAACAGCCATCTCCTGTGTCAGAACGCATCTGGTCTTGTAGGTTGTTACAAGCATGAGTGATGAGTGAAAATCACCTTTAGGAGTTAGGATATGAGCAGCAGAGTTTGGATGAAGTCAAGTTTATGCATATTTTTATCGTTCCAATTTGTAAGCGTTGAAAAATCAATGCCCTCATAATTAGAATTGAATTGAGAGTTATGACAATAAGTTTTAACACATGATTAAAACGCCACACGTTGGAGTTAAACTAAATGTGTGTAAAATGAAACATATATATCCTGATTTCTCTGTAAATTAATGTTTTCTCAGGGAGTAATGTAACTAGCTTGAGAGAGCAATCAATGCCTTTTTTATTGTTTGGTGACTGTTGCTGCAATTCCATTGTCTGTTTTCTGCCTAGATGTCTCTAGTGGATTTGGGGAAAAAGCTTTTAGAAGCTGCACGAGCAGGACAGGATGATGAGGTCCGTGTCTTAATGTCCAATGGTGCTCCTTTCACAACGGACTGGGTAAGCAGAAGTCTTTTATGAACTGAATATAGTTATTCCATTTTGCAATCAGCACATTGGTTGCATGGCTAAAATGAAACAGAAGTAAGCATTGTAGTGTGTGGACAATCAGAAATAGCTTGGATTATACAGGACAATAGCTATGGTGTTGGAATAGTAAAGGTTGGGAATTCAATAAAATGACAAACTAATGAGGTACGTCACATGTTTTAAGTTCCTACTAATTTGTTTCTGTTGTCCTGCAGCCCCCAATTGAAAATGGATAGGAAATGCAGCCCTAGCCACACCCCAAGAATATATTTGAGAAATAAGAAAATCTACAGTTGCTTTATTGGAATCTGAATATCTGAAGGATAAAAAGTAAAAAATAACTTGCAAAACAGTCTTATTTCTAGTTGTAGGTATGGGGCAATGGAGAACGAGGAACAATTTGAGAGAAGAATATTAAAAGCACAGGTATCTTTAGAGTAGCAACAAGTACAGTTATTAAATGGTACACTTTTGCTCTTTTTATTAAGTGATGGCCCAGTTATTCATCATAAACAGCGAAGGGTCTTCCTGGTTAATATTCTCAAAGTAAATTTTTTGTTTTTGGATTGGTAATAAAAAGAATGTACTCTCTTTGTTTAAACGCTATGCCAAAGCAGATTGAACATTTAAGAATTGCTTTATACAAGTCATAGTGTATCAGCAGCACATATTTTTCAATTAGATTTACCAATATCAAAGTCATAATAGAGCTGAAAGTTAGCAGCTCATCACCTGTTTTAGGTTGTCTATTCAAAAATAGTAGTTTATCAGGTGAGACTCAGAAGAAACCAAAATACAAAAGTATTCCAAAAGAAAACACATTTTAAATCCAGCACTAAGCAGCAGTGTAGTATTTAGAATGTTAAGCTCAACTGAGATCATGATGACTGAGGCCTGTAACAGGTGAGTGATATGCATGAGTTGTGACAAAAGAACAAAGAGCAGAACATTGCAGGAACAGGCCCTTTAATATTCCAAACCTTTGCTGATCATGGTACCCTATGTAGATCAACCGCTTATGTTTGTCTATTTCTTGTTTGTTCGTATGCCTATCAAGATGTGAGTTGAATGTGACTAACGTAATTGCCTCAACCACCTCACTTGACAATGCGTTCCAGGCCCCCACCACCCCCTGCATAAAAAAAACTTCCTCCACATATCTCTACTGAACCTTTCCCTCCTTATCTTGAACTTGTGCCCCCTTGTAATTGTCATTTCTGCCCTGGGAAAAAGCTTCCAAATGTTCACCCTATCTATATCTCTCATGATTTTATAAGTTATATTATTTTGTAAACTTCTATTAGGTCGTCCCTCAGCCTATGTCTTTCCATGGAGACCAATCCCAATTTATTCAATCTCTCCTCATAGCTAATATCCTCCATACCAGGCAACATCTTGGTAAACCTTTTCTGCATTCTCTCCAAAGCCTTCAAGTCCTTCAGGTAGTGTGATGACCAGAACTGGACATGGTAATCCAAATGTGTCCTAACCAATGTTTTAAGCAACTGTAATATAATTTGCCAACTTTGATTCTTGGTACCCCATCTGATGAAGGCAAGAATGCCATGTGCTTTCTTCACCATCTTTTCCACCTGCCGCTTTTAAGGATCTTTGGACCTGTGCGCCGGATCTCTGTGTCTATGCTCCTGATAGTTTTGCCGTTTACTTTATAGTTCCCACTTGAATTGGATCTACCAAAATGCATCACCTCGCATTTGTCTGGATTAAATTCCAGACAAGTGACCTTCTTTTCTTCCTATCTTCAGAGCAAACATGAAACAGTATTTTTCATAAATTATGAGCTATTATATATCATTTTAGTAGTTTTACAAATTGTTCATATCTGGTGATTTGTGTGAAGTTACAGCATCTGGTGTTTTATGCTTGAGAATATTAAATGCAAAGTTTTCACTGCATGGACATCCATTTTTAAATGTTCAAGTGGTCAAGTATTGGGTGGAGTTCAGAAATTAAGAATCACTTTGAGGTTTTTATTTAATTTCTGCCGCTTTTGGTTTTATAACATTTAATATACTGGGTTGTCTTGTTCCATCAGCAAAATTATTGCAGTAATTAAAATAGATGGGGAACTGCCATTTTCCTATTGCGATGCATTACAGTTAACTTATATTAACCAACCTCCCATCCATTGACTCTGTCTACATTTCCCGCTGCCTTGGCAAAGCAGCCTGCATAATTAAGGGTCCTATGCACCTCAGACACTCTTTCTTCTGTCTTCTTCCTTCAGGAAAAGATACAAAAGTCTGAGGTCACGTACCAACTGACTCGAGAACAACTATTTTGCTGCTGCTGCTGCCAGACTTTTGAATGGACTTACCTTGCATTGAGTTGCTCTTTCTCTACACACTAGCTATTACTGTAACACTGCATTCTGTACTCCTTTTCTTCTCTATGAACGATATGTTTTGCCTGTATAGCACGCAAGAAACAATACTTTTCACTATATATCAATACATGTGACAATAATAAATCAAATATTTGTTAATCTAACAGCTGGGAACATCACCCCTTCATCTGGCAGCCCAGTATGGTCACTACTCAACAGCAGAAGTGTTGCTTCGAGCTGGAGTAAGTCGGGATGCGAGGACCAAAGTGGACAGAACGCCTCTGCATATGGCAGCATCAGAGGGCCATACAAATATTGTAGAAGTACTTGTAAAGGTAAGATTAGAAAAATGGTGATAAACCACACCACCTTGGCTTAGAGTCAGAAGTTCAGTTTCGCACTGTAGAGGCTTCAGCAGATATCTAGGCTACTGCTTCCAGTGTAATACTGAGGAATGCTCCATCATTGAAAGCGCAGCCTTTTAGGTGAGACATTAAATGAAGGCACCATCTTTCCTCTTAGACAGATGCAAAATACCTCATGATGTTGTTTAGTGAAGAGCAGGGGAGTTCCTCCCAATATCCTGGCTGATACTTGCTCTTTGACCAACCTAACTGAAAGCATTAGCAAGAATGAGGTGTTCAGATTGTGGAACCAAGCTGTGTGCAAGTTGGTTGCTATTTTTCCCTTAATTACAACAGAAATTATTGATCAAAAGATACTTAATTAGGTGTGAAGTGTGCTGGGATGTTCTAAGGTTATATAAATGTAAGTTTTTATATTATTTGCACTAACACTAATATGATCTTGCCCAGTGTCATTGACAATTAAAAAAAAACTAGAATTAAAAGTTAAGTTGACCAGAGTCGATTGTCATTAACAAAAAACATCAACAATCTGTCCTGGTACCCCCATATCGATACAATAGTTAAGAAAGCCCAGCAACACTTTCTACTTTTTCAGAAGACTAAGAAAATTTGGCATACTAGCTATGACTGTCTCCAACTTTTACAGATGCATCATAGGAAGCATTCTTTCTGGTTGTATCACAGCTTGGTATGGCTCCTGCTCTGCCCAAGACTGCAAGGAACTACAAAGGGTTATGAATGTAGCCCAATCCGTTACACAACCTCCTAGCCTCCCATCCATAGACTCCGAGTACATTTCCTGCTGCCTCAGGAAAACTGCTTGCATAATCAAGGACACCATGCATCCCGGACATTCTGTTTCACCTTCTCTCATTGGGAAAAAGATATTAAAAATCTGAGGTCACTTACCAACTGGCACAAGAACAGCTTCTTCCCTGCTGCCATCAGATTTTTGAATGGACCCATCTTGCATTAAGTTGATCTTTCTTGATACCCTAGCTATAACTGTAACACAACTTTCTGCACCCTTGTTTCCTTCTCTATGAACGGTATGCTTTGTCTGTATAGCATGCAAGAAATGCTAATACATGTAACAACAAATCAAATCAAAAACATCTGGTCTGTTCTACATGTGATTCCAGACCCACAACATATAGTTGATTCTCAAATGCCCTCTGAAATGGAGGGCAATTAGGGATGGGCAATACATGCTGTCCAGCCAGGAACATCCGCACTCTCTGGGCGAACACAAAATAAATGAGCAGGACTTGTGCCCTTATAACAGTCCATTGGTTTTGTGTGTGGTGCACTGTGATTGGATATATTGAGTGTTGAATCATCAAAAACCCCAGAACTTTTATTTCATCAGTTTTTATTTCAGCAGCTCTGACTGTGCTTGTGTTACTGCACAATTCAAATCTGGAGTTTTCTATTTGGAATTTTCAGAGAATCATACCGTGCAGAAGAGGCCCTTTGGCCCGTCAAGTCCATACTGACACATTAGAAACATCTAAAGTCCTACCTAATCCCATCAGCCAGTACTAGCCAATAGCCCTGAGTGCCAAGTGCTCATCCACATATTTTTTAAACGATGTGAGGCGACCAGCCTCCCAGACAGTGCATTCCAGACCATTATCACCCTGCGTCTTAATGTACCAAAATCTGCTCTCTCTGGATCTGAAACTTTTTTTGCAACTTGACTGTTTCCTTGTCAGTAACAAGCTGAAATTGTACTACGTAGTGATTGCTGTCACTAAAATGCTCCCCCATCACCACCTCAACCACCTGCTTGGCTTCATTCCCTAGAATCAGGTCCAATGCAGCTCTTTCTCTTGTTGGACCCTCCACATATTGATCTAAAGAGTTCTCCTGTACACATTACAAGAAATCTACTCCAGGCAAGCCCTTAACCTTACGTATATCCCAGTTAATATTGGGAAAGTTGAAATTACCCAATATAGTAACCCTATTGTTATTGCTTTTAGCTGCTAAGCCAAATTTCATCTTTAATAGCTTCCAGTGGCTTTTTAAAATGTAAATTTGTTACTCTAACCTAGAGAGAAAATTGATCCAAGAGAATTCCTTTGCTGGTTATCCTATCATTTTTTTAAATGACTTTGGTTGTGTTACCATATTTGGTTCTTTCTGATTATAGTTTAGTATTTTAAAATCATTTCAACTTTCAATAGACCAGTATTTTGTGATCAAGTTAATCTTTGATAAATAGATTATTAAATTTGGTTTTGATTCATATTGCGACATCATGTACATGTCCTGTTGGAAATTACGCTTTGATGTGTTTACATTTGTAGAAAAGCCAGATCGGGTCAGGCACGATCTTATTGAATGGTGGAGCATGTGTGAAGGATCAAGTGGCATATTCCTGTTCCCAATTCATATGATCCGTGGATAAAAGTGCAGCAAATGCAAGGGTCATTGAACTTAAGCTCCTTTTATTACTTTATAAAGGATCTGGGATTGGTGAAACTTTCATCATCTATATCCCTTTTGGATAAATGTGCAATCAGCAAAACAATAGTGTTTTCCCCACTGATTTAGTAACTCTGATTTACATTCTCTCCTTGGCAGAATGGAGCTGATATAAATGCAAAAGATATGCTGAAGATGACAGCCCTTCACTGGGCAGTTGAGCACAGTCACCAAGATGTGGTTGAGCTTTTGATAAAATATGGAGCCGATGTTCACACACCAAGTAAATTCTGTAAGACGGCCTTTGATATTGCAGTGGATAATGAGGATGAAGAATTGATTTTACTGCTTCAGGTAATTAATAAAAGTAGCATTACACCATATGAAAGAAATAGATTATGTATTTATATGAATGCAAACATCGCATTTCTATAATTGGAAATGTAGCCAATGATACAAAAATCGAGGGAGTAGCAGATAGTGAAGAGGATTGTTAGAGGATATAGCAGAATATAAATCGGCTGGAGACCTGGCCGAGGATTTGAAAAGAGATGAATGAGGAAATTGTGGAGGCATTGGTGGTGATTGTTCAGAAATCACTGGATTTCTCATTCTTCTATAAGATCACCCCTGAGGTTCCTATGCTCCACAAAAAAGTTCCAGTCAATCCAGCCTGTTCTTATAACTCAAACCATCAAGTCCTGGTAGCATCCTAATAAATTTTTCTTGCACTCTATATTAATATCATTTCTGCAATGGGGTGATCAGAACTGTACGCATTATTCCAAATGTGGCCTTACTAATGTCTTGTACAACTTGAACAAAATGTTCCAATTCCTGGATTTAATGTTCTGACCAATGAAACCAAGCATGCTGAATGCCATCTTCACCACTCTGTCCACCTGTGATTCACTTTCAAGGAGCTATGAATGTGTACCCCAAGATGTCCTTATTCCATAACTTTCCTCGATGCCCTACCCTTAACTGAATAAGCCCTGTCCTGGTTCGATCTGCCAAAATAATAGTGGGCTCAGCATTGATCCCTGAGGCACACTGCTGGTCACAGGCCTCCAGTTTGAAAAGCAGCTTTCTACTATCACCCTTTGGCTTGACGATAAAAAAAAATTTTGTATGCATTTGGCTATCTCACCCTGGATCCTGTGAGATTTGACCTTATGCAACAACCTATTCCCATGTGGCACCTTGTCAAAGGCTTTGCTGAAGTCCATGAAGACAACGTTGACTGCACTGCTCTCATCTGTTCCGGGTTACCCCTTCAAAAAATGCAAATCGAAGTTGTGAGACATGATTTTCCAATCACAAGGCTATGCTGACAATCTCTAATCACTCCTTGCCTCTCTAAATGCCTGTCTCTCAGAATATCTTCTAACAACTTACCCACTACAGATGTGGGGCTCACTGGCCTGTAGTCCCCAGACTTTTCCCTGCAGCCCTTCTTAAACAAAGGCACAACATTTGCCACCCCCCAATAGTCAGGCACCTTCCCTGTGGCTGTCAATGATTCAAATATCTCTGCTAGGGGACCCGCAATTTCCTCATTAGCCTCCCACAACATCCTGGGATGCACTTCATCAGGTCCTGGGGATTTACCTACCTTGATACGCTTTAAGATTTCCAGCACCACCACCTCTGCAATATGAACATTCCTCGAGACATCACTATTAATTCCCCAAATTCCCTAACATCCATGCCTTTCTCAACAGTAAATACTGATGAGAAATATTCATTTAGGATTTGCCCATCTCTTGTGGATCCGAATATAGTTGACCTTGTTGACCCTTAAAATATCCTTCTGTCTCTCTTGTTACTCTTTTGCTCTTTATATATTCATAGAAGTTCTTTGGATTTTGCTTTGCCTTATCTACCAAAGCAATTTCATGTCGTCCCTTTTGCTCTCCTGATTTCTCCGTGTGCTCTACTCCAACACCCTTTATACTCTTCAAGGGATCCACTTGATCCCAGCTACCTAGGCTATTAGGAGCTACTTCTACCAGCCTAAACGGAATGGGCTTACCCACACCCAGGCAGCACAGTGGTTGGCACTGCTGTCTCACAGTTCCAGGGACCTGGGTTCAATTCCCAAGTTGGGTCACTGTCTGTGTGGAATTTGCCCATTCTCCCCATGTCTGCATGTGTTTCCTCTGAGTGCTCTGGTTTCCTTCCGCAATCCAAAGATGTTTGAGTTGGGTTGATTGGAGATGCTCAATTAACCCCTTGGTGTCCTAGGATGTGATAAATTAGAGTAATTAGTCGGGTAATCAAGTGGGGATAGGGCCTGGTGGGATTGTTGTCGGTGCAGACTCAATGGGCTGAATGGCCTCCTTTTGCACAGGGTTTCTATGACTCTAACCCTGGTTAACACACTTTTGAAAGCCTCCTGCTTATCAGATGTCCCTTTGCCTTCCCACAGACTCCCCTAATCAACTTTTGAAAGCTCCTGTTCAATACCATCAAAATTGGCCTCGCTCCAATTTAAAATGTTAACTTTTAGGCTATATCTATCATCTTCTATAGCCATCTTAAAACTAATGGAATTATAATCACTGGTCCCAAGTGATTCCCCACTAACATTTCTGTCACCTGCCCTTCCATATTTCGCAAGAAGAGGTCAAGTTTTGCCCCTTCTCTAGTTGGGCCATCCACATACTGAATGAGTAATTCGTCCTGAATACAATTTTTTCTCCAATCAAGCCCCTAATATTTTGGATGTCCCTGTCAATGTTGAAAGTTTAAATCCCCAACTATTACCAACCTATTTTTCTTGGTGTTATCTGGAATCTCCTTACATGTTTGGTCCTGTGTTTCTCGCTGGGTATTTGGGGTCTATAGTACAACCCTTTCAAAGTGATTTCCCCCTTTTTATTTCTCAGTTCTACCCATTTTGATACAGTGAATGAATCCTCAGAAAAATCCCCTCTTCTGCCATAATGTTTTCCCTAATCAAAAATGCAACTTTTGATATTCCTGTTCTATCTTTCCTATAGCAGCTGTACCCTGGAACATCAAGCTGTAGTCCTGTCCCTCCCTTAGCCAACAGTATTGATGAGAAATATTCATTTTTCAGCAATAGCTATAATATCCTAGTCCTGTGTACCCATCCATGCCCTGAGTTCATCTCCCTTGTCCATCAGTCCTCTTGCATTGAAATAAATGCAGTTTAATCTGGACTTCCTTTACTCTCTGCCATGCTTTTGCCTGATTTGTCTGGTACTAGGACTACTAACACTGCTGTTACTATTTAATGTGCTCTCTTTAACCTTCATGCTGTCCTCCCCTTCTGTTCTGTCTCCCTACTGTTCTGGGTTCCATCCACCCTGCCAAACTAATTTAAACCCTCCCGAGTGGCTCCAGCAAATCTCGTTACCAGGATATTAGTACCTCTTCAGTTCATCTGTAACCCATCCCTCTTGAACCAGTCCCCTTGTCCCAGAAGAGAGTCCAACCCACAAATCTAAATCTCTGTCCCCTACCCCAGCTCTCAAGCTATGCATTCATCTGCCTAATTTTCTTATTTTTACTCTCCCTAGCATGTGACACTGGCAGTAATCCAGAAATTATTATGCTGCATTTCAGCCTTCTGCCTAACTATTTTTATCTTCACACTTCAGGACCTCGTCCCTTTTTCTACCTATGTCATTGGTACCAATGTGTACAACAACCTCTGGCTGCTTATCCTCCCCCTTATTAATGTCCTACAATCATTCAGAGCCCAGCACTGGGGAGGCAACACACCATCCCAGATTCTTGATCACAGCCACAGAAATACCTGTCTTTGCCTCCAACTAGTAAATCCCCTATTACTACTGCTTGCTTGCTCTTTGCCCGATCATGCTTTACAGCAGAACAGCTATGGTGCCATAGGCCTGGCTACTGCTGCTTTTTTCCCCTGACAGGCTATTCCCCACAACAATATCCAAAAATGTATACCTGTTTGAAAGAGCTATAGCCACAGGAAACTCCTGGCAGTCATCCATCTACCTGTCTGAACCTGTGGTGAACAATTTCTCTATAATTAGTGTCTACCACAGTCTCTGTACCCTGTATGCTCCGCAGTGTGTCCATTTAATGCTCCAGCTGAGTAGTATAATCTGTGAGGAGCTGGAGATGGGCATATTTCTTGCAGGTGATGTTATTAGGGAGACTAGATTGCTCCCTAATTTCCCACATCTGGCAGGAGGAGCATTCCATTGCCCTAACTGCCAACTGCCCTTTGCAGTTAAAAGGACATTAAAAAAAAAATCTCAACTCACCTTTCCCTTGCTTGTGGTTGCCACAGTGACTTTGTTTTGGTTAGAGGAGGAAGTAGTATTTGGGGTTTAACTATCTTTTGACAACAGCTCCTCCATAAACCACTATGTGGAAGCAGTGACTGCGCTGATGCAAAGCTTTTCCATGATAGCTGATTGGCATCATCATTCTGCTGCATGCTTGCCTTCCCTCCAGAAAAGTTGAAGCATTTTTCTTTAAAACCAGCTGATGTGTTTTTAAGGACACATGGAAGAGAGTGTGCCATTGAAAGGTTACATCATGATCAATGTAGAATTGAGTGGACAAACAGCAGAATTGCCGCACCGTGTGGTCTGTAGTAATTTTCCAACTCAATTTGAGACATTATGGTTGGAGAAGGTAAAGTGCTGTCAACAGATTGGTCGATGCTAAAACAGACCCACAGCACCTTCTGGATAAATATAAGGGTTATTCGAAGAGACACTGGGCTTAATGAAGGGAGTTCAAATAAAACACAAGATAAAGCCTTATAATCAACCAAAAAGTCTCAACAAGAGTGATGCCATGTGCAACTCGTCCCAAGATTGAAGAAGGGTTAGTACGACTTATTAACAGTAGTGTGTTACTGTTGGTTACAATGGGTGACTGGGCTACCTCCATCATACTCGTCGTGAAACAAGATGGTTCAGTTTGTTTTTGGGGCAGTCTTTTTAAGATCTGCTATGTCTTTTACTCACTGCCACCATATTTCATTGTGCAGTTGAAGTCTAAGTGGCCATTATCTGTCCTGAACTACATTGTTTGTGTCTGTAGTTTCTCAAAACCATAACTCTTGCATCAAGTTTTTACATGTTTGTACCTCAGAACAAGGTTGGAGATTCCACTCCATCTAGATCTTTCTTATACATGTCATATGACCTGACATCATTATTACAACATTATCATGTATGCTTCTGATGTTACGCCTCAACTCTATATTGATTAGCTTAACCTTTCTACCTCAAATTCCCTACGTATATCTAAGTCATTTGACTGGGACACTCCCTCTAGTAGTTTGTTCCATTCTCACCACTGTTGATACAGATGTTCCTTCTGAGTTCGCTATTGGATTTATCAGTAACTATTTTATATTGATGGCTTGACTTCTTCTAATAAGAAGTCTCAAACACCAGATTAAAGTCCAACACGGTTATTTGGAATCTCGAGTTCTGGAGTGCTGCTTCCTCATAAGGAACAGGGTTGTGAATCTGTGGAGTTCTCTGCCCAGTGAAGCAGTTGAGACTACCTCATTGAATGTTTTTAAGGCAAGGATAGATAAAGTTTTGAACAATAAAGGAATTGAGGGTTATGGAGAGTGTGCGGGTAAGTAGAGCTGAGTTCATGATAAGATCAGCCATGATTTTATTGAATGGCAGAGCAGGTTCGAGGAGCCAGATGGCCTACTCCTGCTCCTAATTATGTTTTTATGTTCTTGATACCAAATAAACTTTTGAACTTTAATCTGCTGAGGTGAAAGTTCTTACTGTGCCCACCTCAGTCCAATGCCACATCTTGTTTTTCTCTTGAATGGAAATATCTTGTCTATCTACTCTATCAAACCCCTCCATCAGCAAAAGGCTTTTCCAGGGAACGGAGCTCCAGCCTGTCAGTCTCTGAACAGGTGACTAAGAAATAAAAACAGGAGTACATCATTTGGCCCCTCCAACATGCTCTACCAGTAAGTGGACCCATGGCTGGTTGGATGTGGCCTTCACACTACTTTCCTTCACACTACTTTCCCATAATCCTTGACTTTTTTGTTGATAAAATTGTCTAATTCAGATGTGCATATCTGAATTGGGGAAGAAGTGGTCGATTATATGTATCCAAAAAATCGGATGAAATTGTGGGTCATTGAACATTTTAAAATTGAGATAAATTTTTGTGAAGAAAGTGTATTAAGAGACATGGAGCTAAGATGGAGATGGAGTTTAGCTACAGATCAGCCATAATCTAATTGATCCAACAAGCTAAAGGAGATCTTTTTCGCTAAGCAAAAATGGATGTAGCCCAACAAATGGGGAGAGTAAATCTGGATTACTTTGATCCTTAAACCACTGCCATGCACCTTGTAACATTCAGTTCTGGAATGGCATTGATGGAATCTTACAATTAACCCTTCCTGTTTGTCAGAGAAGAATCATGTGTTAGGTGAATTTTATTTAGTATTCCCATTGCTGATAATACATTCCAGCCCTCCTGGTACTGACAGGGAAGTCACTGTGCATTCCAGTGGACACTGCGTGTGTATCAGTGGACACTGCGTGCTTTTTCTTCAAGGACACCTGGGTTTGGACGCCAGTGTGTAAGAGAGGCAGGCAAAACCTTGACTATAAGTTGCCTGAACCTGTTGATGGCCTCTTTGACCAAGAGGAAATATCATGGATAAGGTCACAAACTTATCTGTCTAATCAAAGATAAATGAAGTCAGCTAGGTTAGTAACAATCAATTTATTTCTTACCTTAGTAGAAATATAAGGAGCAAAGCATTTCCTGTAATTAAGATGGACAATTTCAAGGAGTGTACTTTCTCTGTTGCATTATTCAATAACCCTTTGTCTTGTTACAGAGAGCAATGCAGAACCAGATCAATACAAACACCGACAGCTCTGATTCAATCACTGTACATGGTGCTGCACCACAATTTATCATTGGACCTGGAGGAGTGGTCAATCTGACCGGCCTAGTTTCCACTGGTACAACAAAGACATCAGGTATGTTGCTCACTTTACAATTATTTTGATATTTCAATTTGGTGAAAACCCTGTATTTCCTGTTTTCCCTGCAAAAATCTGAAGTATTTCAGGAGAAACTGTAACTATTAGTGGAAGGATCAAGAACCCAAGGGCACTTTGACAAAAGAAGCAACAGCAACATAAGGAAAATATTAGGCATTGAATGGTTAAAGATCTGGAATACACTGCCTGTGTGTGTTATGGAGGTAGATTCAATCATAGCTTTCAAAAGGGACTTAGATCATTATCTGAGGAGGAAATAGTTGTAAATGGGGAGTCATTATCTGGAATGTCCTTACAGAGAGCCATCATAGACTGAATGGTCTCCTCCATGCTATACCATTAGGTGATTTTATTGCTATGCTTGAATTAATGGCTTAGACTCTGCCAGTGAATGAACTTTACTGAGCTATGATTTAAAACAATCCTAGGAACTGTTTATCCATGTATTGTTTATAGGATATCAGTAATCATATCCATAATTTTCCAGTAAAGTCAAATTATTTTTAGCTTGTGATCAATGAAGTACAGTATTCCTACTAACAGTTCTCATTTGTAAAATTTATAAAGTGCCTTATCGCATCCTCAGACTATCCCAATTGCATTGTAGCCAATGGATTACTCAGAGCAGTCATTGCTATGGGTTAATCTGACTGTCAATTTGTGCATATCCAAATTTCACATACAGTCAATGAATACTTAAAACATCTGGTGCTATTTGAAGGATGAAAATTAGCCAGGACACCAAACCAACCCTGTCGCCATTCAGATAGTCCCATGGAATCACCTGGTTGGCAGAAGGAGCCTGAGTTTACACTTGTCTAAAAGATGGCATTTCTGTCATTGTGTTGAAGACTCAATACTCAAACTTGAATCCATAGTCTTCAACTTAGAGGCAGGAATCTATCAATCGAACTGTGCTGATAGGTGGGAAAATACCCAGATTTAATTTCCTTTTGAGGTTGTATCTTTTTGTTATCTTTAAGTGTTAAGATTTTAAGAAGTTCTATTGTTTAGACTTTGGACAGAAAAGAGTTTAATGGCTTTGTAACTAGCCTGTTAATGAGGATAGAGTAAACCTCAATTTTTGCCAGTCCCCTGGCAAGAGTGGAATGGACAGTAGGGCAATAATTGGGTTTGGGAATTTCTCACACTGTTCAAGGCGCACACCATTTTGACTAGCAGACATTTTGGCTGGTTGCCCATCTGTGTGAAATGGGTACCATGTCAAAAACACAGCCCAATGATGACAGTTGAGTTCTTGTAGAGACTTGCAATGAATTCTGAGCTTTCTCATTGTGAATTTGCTAACTTCCCCTCATTGTGGTCATTTGTACTCTGCTCATTTATCTAGCTGGAAACATTTCCCTAAGGTGTCATTGATAATCTGCAGCCATGTGATTTCCCTCTTGCCCACCAGTTCTGCCTCATCCTCATGTCTTGCATGATTTATTTTTAAACTATATAAGCATAATACGTGTCTTGGCAGTAAAGAGAGAGACTTACTCTGTAGCCAACTGCCTCCTATCTGACCCAGGATTGTTTGATGCAGACACTGGATGCCTGAAATTAGCGTGTACTGTTTCCTAACAACACCATGCTTTACCATCAGCTTGGTAAAGCTACTAATAATATCAAAACGTATTATACATTTGATTTCAATCAGTTAAGATAATCCATCCATAAGCATAAGACCAAATTGATCAAATTTAGGAAATTGCAGTTGTTCATAATTATTTACATTTTAAATGTACTTAGAATAAAATTCAAATGCCAAGTTTAGCTTTTGTTTTTAATAGCATTCTAAAGTTTCTGCGTCAGTGCTTTGTGTTTAACAGCATTTTTAAAGAGTATCTAAGTGTTGCTGTTCATTAACCGGTTATTTGAGGAATGGCATGTAACGTTTGATTTCCTTTAACTTATAGAATCTTCAGGTATTTCTACAGTACAATTTGGGAATTCCTCTACATCGGTATTGGCTACATTAGCTGCTTTGGCAGAGGCATCAGCACCATTGACGCAGACAACTGAAGCACCAGGTTAGGAAAATGGTAGATGTTCATTTTGCTAAGCCTTTCAAAGAGCACTATTATTACTGTGGTATTAGAATTGTGTTAGAAATGAAAATCTGTAAATAGTAAGAGTGTTGTGTATCTTGTTTGTAACTTTCTGCAGTGTTTTTAGTTCCTCTTGGGAGGACAATGCATTGTCACCACTCTTGCCTCTTTATACGATTCATCTCGTGCAACTCTGAAATTTGCAGTGGAAGATGGAAATTTATCAATGTTCTGCATTGGCGTCATAACATTGGCTGTGAGCAGGTTAAATGTTTGAATAAGCAATGAGTTTTACCCCATTTACATCTTTTTGGCCAAACAGATATTGCTAATGATTCTAGAATAGCCAGTGTTATGGTTTGGTGCCATTTATCATGACACTTGCATCAGGGTTGGACATTGATCCTCATCATTTACAGTTGGCCACAAGCAGAAACAGCAGGCCAGTAGCATACCATTAAATAGACAGAAATCTATGTGCATGCTGTTGTCCGCATTGGGTTGAGTTAACTGTATTAGTGACTGTGATTTATAGAAGCAGCATTATTAGTCTTTAATGGTTCATCAAGGAGATAAAAATGTGTTCACTGGACACGGAAATTATTAAATGCATCAGGTGAGAGTCCATAGTTTTTCAGGCAACTGTCAATTAAATATCTTACCCTAATTAATGCCTTTCAAAGAGCTGCAGGTAATTAGTTTGCACCTTGAGGATGTGTTGATGCGCCAGTGCATATCATCTATGATGCCTTTGTTGGATGACTGCATCCTGACTAGCCTCTCCCAGTATTGACTGTTGCTGGTATTGCAGCCCTTGACTGGCAAGAGCCCTCCTTTGACGTATCCTCTCCTGTTCCCAGTGTTGTAGGAATTGTCCACAAATCCACCACGCACACTGGGTTCCTTCCGCTTTGATCTCCATGTTAACTATTACATATGTTTTTGGAGATACAGAAAACGTGATCATGAGGTTTATGTTTGAATCAGTTACACTCCATCACTCCATCTGACATTTGCACTGGTTCCCAACATCTCTCTGTGCCTTCCATCTAAAACACGTGGCATCTGCTTGGAAGATACATTTTTTCCCTTTTTTTTGGTGTACCCAAACTTCCAAAAATCGCCGTAAGATCTCTTTAGGTTTGCTAAGTATTTGCATTCTAAAGTTCCTATGACCAAGCCTAGGTACTTCCTACTGAGGTAATCTTTAGAGTATGAGTACACATTGAAAATTGGTATATGGAACGTAAACCCCAAAGGACAGGTGGGTGTACTCATATCGACCTTTGTACATACTAATTGTCACATGCTTTCAGGAAGGCTCGTCTAATTCAAGTTGGAGATGAGCATGGCTCGTGTCAAATTTGAAAATGCTTGGCCCCCAGTTAACCTGATGTACGGATCTTCAATCCAGGGCATGAGATATTTATTAAGTTTAGAAACCCTATTGATAGAAAGCTTATAGTCTCCACAAAGTCAGACCAACCAATGAGACTCGAGGACAGAAACAACAATTTGTCCCTCTTTGCAGACTGTACAGGGCTTATGATAGCTTTTCCAGGCTTGCCAGTTCTGATTACTTTTGCTCGAAAATACTTAGGTGTGGCATTGTGATTAATGGAGGTCTTAGTTTCAGCTCTTGTTATTTTTCCAAGTTTAATGAGGAGTGCAACGTACAATGCATGACTTAATGTTGAAAGTAGATATTCTGATGCCTACGGGGATTGTCAATAGATCTTCCCATGGGCCTCATAGAATACGAGCTTCCCTATTAGGGGAGTGGGGGTTCACCAATAGGAAAGCAGCAAGGGGTTTATTCTGAATTTAGCTTTTTTACCATCCCCCTTGCATACCTTACTGTGGAACCGCCAAAGTTGGTCTGGTGGGGTGGGGACATCGCTGCAGGCTTTAAACAGTATTAAATAGAAACTTTTGTCCTCAAATTTATTGGCCCATTTTTTGATCCCAAAAAACGACCTTGTTTTGACCTGCAATGCCTCTCTTATGCGGTTGGGATGGTTCTGGCACATCACTAGAGAGATGGAACAGAGAACTCTATTACATATGCACCTACTACCCTCTCAGACACTGACTGAAGGTATTCCCAGATTGAGAAAGAGGGGTTAGCTCAATTGTTTACAATAAGGACAACAACTCACCTTTGCATCCTTGGGTTAGCACGATACAAATTAGCCCGGCTTCCTATTCCAGTTTATTATCCCTGGGCAAAGTGGACATTTAGGGAGGATGGGTTTGGATTTGGATGTTAAGCCCGCTCTGCCCCACTGGCTTACCATCAGGTCACCCATTGAGAATAGCCACCTCGGCAAGGACAGAGAGAGTAGTCACTGGTCATCACATTGAACTCAATGATGATCCATATCCTAGGGAAAGGAGAAATTAACACTGCTAATCTGTGGTTCATGCATGGGCTGGAGGTTTGCCAAACTGAACGGTAATGTATATTTAAGAGTGATGTGCTATCTAGAACAGAAATTGTCTATTACATAGCAAAACGAGTCATGAATTCAATTACAAAGTGACTTACATGGCCCTCAATTTTTTTTGTGCAACTTGCTTCAGTTGAAGACAAATCGAGGCCCTGATGCAAAAGGACCCAACACTATCTAAATTAAAACATAATATTCCACGGAGGATTCAGAAGACAACCCTCAGATGAAGAGAAACACTACTTGACAAAGAAGGACAAGCTCAATGGTTATCATCCTCTAGGGTTTCTGCATTGTTGTCCCTCACCCAGGGTGATGGCCAATACTTACAGAATTACACCATGGCCATCTTGGGCTTCTGAAAATGAAAATGCTAGCTAGGAACTATGTATGGTGGCCCTATCTTGATGCAGACGTTGCCAACTCAGTCAGACAAAGAGAGTCATGCCAAGAGAATTAAAGACTTAATGGGGCCCATGTCTTCTAATACCCAAGTGCAGGGCAAAACTACCATGAAGCATCTGGGCCATTTCAGGAATAGGGAGTCCATGCCAGTGCAGGTCTCATTATCAGCCATGGGGGCAACCACTGCTAATGTCCTAACTAGAAGTCAGCCTTAAGTCTGTTCCTCTGCATGATGAGGATATGGATTCTGTGATGGAAGCAGCCGATGGTGCCTGACTGAAGCAAGACCTTGAAGAGGCAGTGTCAGTGGCTTTATAGCACTTCCTTCAGAAATGAAGGTTCCAATCTGTTTCACACTGCCTGATCTGATCCTGCCTCCACTTGAAAAGGCACTCCTCTCGTGAGGATTTTGGGGAAGAAACAGACTTGAGGGGGAGGGATGTTATAGTTACAGGGGATCATCTACAGGTCTTCCCTTTTAGGCGAGTGGAGGCTTGCCTAATTAGGAAGGAGCAAAAGGAGGTTTAAAACTAGCTGGCTTCACTCAAGCTGGTAGTCGAGAGATTGGGACTGACCTGTATTTTAGCTGGGTGTGAGTACTCTGCTTCCTAGCTATTGTGTACACACTTCTGTGATTGGGGAAGTTTGTTAAAAGTCATTACAAAAACACTTGAACATTGAGAGCCAAATTGTCCTCCCTGTTTTATGTTATATGTAAATATTGATGTTGCATTCCATACCATTAAATATTGAGGAGAGCAACGGTGTTTACTTCAATGAACCATTATTTACTTACCTTATAGCCAACTCCTGATCTAATAAGAACATAAGGATCAGAAGCAGGAGTAGGTCATCTGGCTCTTCGAGTCTGTTCTGCCATTCAATAATATCATGGCTGATCTTTTTGTGGACTCAGCTCCAATTACCTATCTGCACACCATAATCCTTAATTCCTGTTCTGATCAAAAATTTATCTATCCTTGCCTTAAAAACATTCAGGTGGTAACCTCAACTGGAAGGGAATTTCAGATTCATAACCCTTTGTTTGAAGAAGTTCCTCTTCAACTCAGTCCTAGACTCTGGAAAGAGTGCAGAGGGGGTTTACCAGGATGCTGCCTGGTATGGAAGGTCTGAGTTACGAGGAGTGATTAGGCAAATTTGGACTGTTTTCCTTAGAAAGACGTAGACTTGGAGGAGATCTGATAGAGGTGTACAAGATTTTGAAGGGGATAGATAGAGTAAACAGGGCTAAGCTTTTTCCTAGGATGGACTCAAATAGCATGAGGGGTCACGGGCTTAGGGTGAGGGGGGTAAGGTATAATTTGGATGCTAGAGGGAGTTTTTTCACATAGGGTGGTAGGGATATGGAATGCGCTACCAAGTAAAGTGGTGGAGGCAAGTACTCTGGAGATATTTAAAAAATACTTAGATGGGCACATGAACAGAATGGGAATTGAGGGGTATAGAAAACTGATTTAAAATAGAGATCATGAGCCTTGGGAGTCCCTGGGAAGTGTGTAAATAGATGATGATATTGATGTACTTGTTTTTATCCTACAGGTGCTTTGGTCCACCTTATTGTCTAACGAGGGGCATACACGCGATGGGTCGTGAGAGGACTTCTCTTGGACCTTTTTCGAGAGTATCCTACTGCTTCACATCGTTAGTGTATGCTTGACCTAGACCATCTGATGGGCAATACGACAGCGCAGTGACTGTAGCTGTGCTCTGCAGATACATGGATTTGGGCCTGTGTCTGTGGGAGTTTGCACATTCTCCCTGTGCTTGTGTGGGTTTTCTCCGGGAGCTCCGGTTTCCTCTCACATCCCAAAGATGTGCTCTTAGGCTAATTGGCAAAACAAATTCTCCCTAAATTGTCTCAAATTTGGTTTTTAATCCATAGATCTATAAACGTGGACAGGGATCGCGTGTAGAAGTGGGAACATTGAGGTGGTGGCGTGGGCTCGTTGGGCCGAAGGGCCTATTTCCCGTGCTGTTTTGTTCTTTGTTCAATCTGTTTCCCCTTATTTTGAGGCTAAATTCTAGTTTCACCTTCCAGTGGAAACAACATCCCTGCTTCTATTTTATCTATTCCCTTCATAGTCTTGAGTTTCTATAAGATCTCCCCTCATTTTTCTGAATTCGAATGAGCATAGCCCCTATCTACTCAGTCTCTCCTCATAAGCCAATTCTCTCAACTTCAGAATCAACCTAGTGAATCTCCTCTACACTCCCTCCAGTGCCAGTATATCCTTTCTTAAGTAAGGAGATCAAACTGTATATAGTACTCCAGGTGTGGCCTCACTAGCACTTTATACAGCTGCAACATAACCTTGCTGTTTTTAAATTCCATTCATCTAGCGACCTGTACAATCACATTTCCTTTAATGCTGTATATTTCATTAAGGAAGTTCTTTTGCAGCACTCACTATGCCCCACTCCTCACCACGTTCACACAGACTGCCACGCACGTGCCCCCACCCATGCGCGCACATGCACGTCCCACACAATACCCACTATATTTCAAAATTCATAGATTCAGAGATGTTTACAGCACAGAAGGAGGCCATTCAATCCATCATGTTACTGGGGGGATGTGAGGAAACACCTTTTTACCAGATGGTGGTGACAGTCTCGAATGCGCTGCCTGGGAAGGTGATGGAGGTGGGTTGCCTCGTCCTCTTAAAAAGAAATACCTGGATGAGCACTAGGCACATCATAACATTCAGGACTATGGACCAAGTGCTGGTAAATGGGATTAGGCAGGAGTTCAGGTGTTCCTAGTATCTTGGTGCAGACTCGATGGGCTGAAGGGCCTCTTCTGCATTGTAAGATTCTATAATACACAAATCACATTTTCCAGTGCCTGGCCCATAGCCCTGAAGGGTACAGCAGTACAAGTGAATATCTAAATACTTCTTAAATGTTGCAAGAAGTTCCTGCTCAACCACTCTTTTTCAGGCAGTGAGTTCCAGACTCCACTGTGGATGATCCACCATTCTCGGGGTGAAAAACATTTTCCTCAATTCCCCCAATCTCTTATCTTAAATCATGTCCCAAATTATTGACCCCTCTATTGATGGCAAAAATGCCTTATATCCTCCCTCTCTAACTGTATTTCCAGTACTTGGTCAATTGCCTTGTATGCTATAGCATTTCAAATGCTCATCTAAATGCTTCTTAAATGTTGAGGGTTCCACCTCTACTACCCTTACAGGCCAAGTTTCAGATTCCACTACTCCTGGGTGAAAAACCTTTTCCTCAAATCCTCTCTCAATCTCCTGCCCCTTATCTTAAAATCTATACTTATTGATTATTGGCCCCTCTTCTAAAGAGAAATATTTCTTCCTATTTATGCCCCCCATCATTTTCTTTGAACTAAAGCCAGAACTGCCTCTTTCTTTTAACAGATACTAGATATCATTGTATTGGTATTTTTGGCAGGTTAACTGATTTAATGAATGAATAATTGATTGAATATAAATCAAATAAATCTTACAATCTGGGCATTGCTAGTAAGATTGTCATTTATTGCCCCTTCCTGTCTAGCATTTAGAGGAAATTTTATATATATCATTACAATGTTAGTGTAAGTGTTACTTATAATAAATAAACTTTACTTTTTGCTTTAGTGTGCTGGTTATCATGTTTGCTTGATGCACGAAAGATCTTTGATTCGAAACCAGACAAGAACATCAATCCTTAGGCTTTGTGGCTTGGTTGGTTAAAATGCCTGTTCAATAAACAGGAGGTCCTGTGCTCAAATCCCAGCAGAGCTTTATTCCATTTGAACTGATCAACGTGAGCATTTCCTCCCTAACTTGGCAAAAAATGTCTATGTTCCAGAATTGCAGCTTAAGATTGTCCTCTCCCTCAGGTGGTGGTAAGGGCTGCCTTGTTGAAATGTTGCCATCAGTAGAAATGTGTGAAAGTATGGTGGGGTTATTTGCCTTTATTAATGAATGACAACAATTCATGCTACATTTACAGCGACAGAGTAAATGCAGCTTCCAAAATCTTTGTAGCCACACTTTCATACTGTAATCACAGTTTACTGAGGGAATCAACAGTCTCTGTGTTTCAGAATGTTCATTCCCTGAGAACAGGCAGTATGAGACTGTTTAACAAGAACCTCTTGTAGACAGATATTATCTTGCAGTGATGATGAGCAATTTAAAATAAAATAATTCTACCTCTTTGTGGAAAATAATGAAAAGCTTTTTGGATGGTATATTCTGATTGTAGAGCTATAGTGGCTAAGTTTCTGTCTCAGGGAGCAAGTAATGTGGAATTTTCATGCAAAACTTTCCGATTTTTGTAATTTCATAGAATTAGAGAAACTGATAATGAAACATTTGACCCATCTTGCCTATGCTAATTCTGAGTGAGAAGTCATGGTTGGAATCACATTTCTGCTTTTTGTCGTAAAACTGTAAGTTCTCGCCCTATCCAGCTTCTATTTTAAAGCTGTTTCTGGAATCCATTTTTACTAGGTTTTTCCGGTAGAGCTTTTCAGGTCCTGACAATTCTGAAAATGTTGCTTCTCTTATCTTCCCTCTGAATTTTAAATTTATGATTCTTGGCTATTGACCCATTCGCCAAAGGGAACAGCCTTCCTCTGTCAAATCTATCAAATTGATTGATTTTATTGAAACATTTAATGCTGCAAAAGGGCACTTCTGAATTTAGAATTAACTGATGTTAAAATGTTTTATTCATATATGTGTAGAATATATAGTAATCAATAATATCTGTATTACTGATATCATATATAGAACTCAGATCAGTTTCTTATCAGTCTAATTACTAAATAAATGACCAAATATTTTGTGATAGCAGTCTCAAAATTTGTCTAATTAAGAATCTGTCTCAGCTCTCCAGATTTAATTCCTCTGCACATATTCACATTCACATAACAAAAGAATAATCTTTTAAGCTATACCTGAGGAAATATTAATGACAAGAGTTTAGACTGGTATTTCTGCTTCTTGATCTCTCCCCTTTGATTTGGTTATTTAATTGCTATATTCAGTATAACAATTTCTGTTATAATAATTTTCTTCCACCTGTTTGTATTAAATAATTTTCATTGAATACATGCCACGTAATAGATTTGACAGCCTCAGAGTGTGGTATTTTGAAAAGATATGAGAATCTACAGCAATATTGTGGCATTATTTTGTGCTGGTGCTTAACCAGAAGAAACTACCCTAAATAGCTTTAGAAAATACATTCATTTAAATGTTAGTCTTAATGATGTAAGTTAGTTCACATAGTCTTAACATATCGAAGATAACCTAACCCATCCCTTGGTTTTTACACAGTGAGGAGTTACAGAAGGGCTTGTTTTTCGTTTGCGAATGCCAGAGTTTGGAATGATGAGGACAACTGTGTGCCCGCTGTTTCAGAACTGAATGGACCCCACTTTGAGAGTAAATATGAGCTTAAGAAATAAGTGGGAGTGATCTGAAAGTTATAAACACATGTGCCTCATCTGCACCCAGCCCATGTCTATAATGAGATTCTTTCAAAGCAGCCTTGCTTGTCTGATATTTGTTTAAAAACTGTCTAGACTAATACGAATGTAACCTTCAGTGTTGTACACAAAATGCATCTTAACGGAGAGAAGTTTCTCCTCTTTACCATTTTGAATCAGAGTTGGGATTGGGGTATCAAATGAGGTGGAATAAAATTTCATGTGACTGGCATGGCCATAGACTTAATATAACCTTTTCCTCAACCGTGTTTGTTAAATAATTCTGAAAAATAAAAAATCTGTTTAATACATACAATCCCTATAGTGCAGAAGGAGGCCATTCAGCTCATTGAATCTATACTAAGTGTCTGACAAAACATCTTGCCCAAACCCTATACCATAATCCCAGGAATTCACCCTGCTAATTCCCCCTAAAATACAGTTCTTGGGACATGAAGAGGCAATTTAGCATGGCCAATCTACCTAACCTGCTCATCTTTGGACTGTAAAAGGAGACCATAGCACCCTGAGGAAACCCATGCAAACATGGGCAGATCATGCAAACTCCAGACAGTCATCCAAGGCTGGAATTGAAATCAGACTGGCACTGAGAGGTGGAAGTGCTAACCACTGTATCACTGTTTGTAAAAATTTAATCATGGGATGTGGGCATTGCTGGCTGGGCAGTTAAGAGTCAACCATATTGCTCTGGGTCTAGAGTCATATGTAGGCCAGACTAGGTAAGGACAGCAGATTTCCTTTCCTTAGGGATATTAATGAACTAGATGGGTTTTTATGACAATCGAAATGGTTCTGTGATCATCGTTAGACTTTTAATATCAGATTTTTATTGAATTTAAATTTCGCCATCTGTTGGGATTTGAACCGGGGTCCCCAGAGTTTTATCCTGGGTCTCTGAATTACTAGTCCAGCGACAATACTTCTATGCCACTAGCTCTCCTGCCGTATCAACCTGTTAGAGGTTATGGTGCACAGCTGAAGCAGAGCTTAATTGAAGGATAAAGTCACAATGACCCAAACAGGTAATTGTGACTTGCCAACAGTTCCTATGCCTGAATATATGATGAACCATGGAATCCCTAAAATACAGAAAACGTTAATTCAGATTTTAAAATTCAGTTTATGGATTTGAGCATCACTGGCAAGGCCAGCAATTATTGCTCTTAAGATGCTGTTCAGCTGCCTTCTTGAACCGCTGCAGTCCACGTGGTGTAGGTACACTCTGCTGTTAGGAAGGGAGTTCCAAGGTTTTGATCCAGACATACTAGAGGACAGTGAAGTGTTATTGGAGTAAGATGTAAAGTTATGGCTACAACAGTTTCATACGGGAATTCTTTTGTGTAATTTTCAACTTCAGATTGTGGTTCTTAGTATATTGCTGTTGCTCATCCTGCCACTTTTTTTCTTTTTTCCCTCTGAATATATTGATTTAATAAGAGGTATGTTTCCTCAAAACCAATTTTCCAAACTTTTCCAGCTGCAGAACCTTTGCTGACCTCCCAAGTACTTCAAACCCCAAGCACTGGTCATAATATCGATGCATCTTTTTGCTGCACAATAGGTGCACACACAGAAATCAAATTTCAACCAGTCTTTTCCAGCTATATCTATGCATATATTAGGACGAGGCACACCGTCAGAAATACCAACTACAAGGTCCATCTCATTTATCCCTGCCCAAGCTATCCTTCCATAGTCTCTTAACATTAACTGCTGGAAGTAGTATCCACTTTAGAAATGGGTAAACTAAAAAGCCTTCATTAAAAAATATTTAAGTCTTATGTTTTGTCATTTTAATGGAGGGAGTGATGTTGGAAAGAACAAAGAACAAAACAGCACAGGAAACAGGCCCTTCGGCCCAGCAAGCCCGTGCCGCCACCCCAATGTTCCCACCTCTACCCACGATCGTTGTCCGTGTTTATAGATCTATGGATTAAAAAACCAAATTTGAGACAATTTAGGGAGAATTTGTTTTGCCAATTAGCCTAAGAGCACATCTTTGGGATGTGAGAGGAAACCGGAGCTCCCGGAGAAAACCCATGCAAGCACGGGGAGAATGCGCAAACTCCCAAAGACACAGGCCCAAATCCATGTATCTGCAGAGCACAGCTATAGTCACTAAGCTGTCATGTTGGCCATCAAATGGTCCAGGTCAAGCGTACGCTAATGACGTGAAGCACCAGGATTCTCTCAAGAAAGATCCAAGAGCAGCCCTCTCACGACCCATTGCGTGTATGCCCCTCGTTAGACAACAAGGTGGACCAAAGCACCTGTAAGCTAAAAACAAGTACATCAATATCATCATCTATTTACACCAGGGACTCCCTGGCTCACGATCCCTATTTTAAATCAGTTTTCTATACCCCTCCATACCCATTCTGTTCATGTGCCCATCTAAGTATTTCTTAAATAACTCGAGTGCCTGCCTCCACCACTTTACTTGGCAGTGCATTCCATACCCCCACCACTCTCTGTGTGAAAAAACTTCCTCTAGCATCCAAATTATACCTTAACCCCCTCACCCTAAGCCCGTGACCCCTCGTGCTATTTGAGTCCATCCTAGGAAAGAGCTTAACCCTGTTTACTCTATCTATCCCCTTCATAATCTTGTACACCTCTATTAGATCTCCTCTAAGTCTACATCTTTCTCAGGAAAACAGTCCTAATTTGCCTAACCTCTCCTCGTAACTCAGACCTTCCATACCAGGCAGCATCCTGACAAAACCTCCTCTGCACTCTCTCCAGAGTCTCCACGTCCTTCCGGTAGTAAGGCGACCAGAACTGGACGCAGTATTCCAAATGAGATCTAACCAACGTTTTATACAACTGCAACATTAAAGGCTTCTCCACTTGCTCTGCCACCTTCAGAGACTTGTTCACCTGCACCCCCAGGTCCCTCTGCGTTTCTGTACTCTTAATAGGTCTACCCTTTATCATATACCTCCCCTCTACATTCTTTCTCCTGAAATGCATCACCTCACATTTATCAGGATTGAATTCCATCTGCCATCTGTCTGTCCAAGCTACCAGAATATCTATGTCCTGCTGCACTGCCTGACAATGCTCCTCACTATCCGCAAGTGCAGCCATCTTTGTATCATCTGCAAACTTGCTGATCACTCCTCTTACTCCCTCTTCCAAGTCATTTATATGTATTCCAAATAGAAGAGGTCCCAGTACTGAACCACTAGTGACCGACCTCCAGCTAGAGAAACACCCTTCCACTATTACTCTCTGTCTCCTATTACCAAGCCAGTTACTTATCCATCTAGCTACCTGTCCTTATATCCCATTAGCCTTGACCTTCTCAACTAACCTCCCATGAGGGACTTTGTCAGACTCCTTACTAAAATCCATATAGACGACATCAACGGCTCACCCTTCGTCCACCGTTTTCGTCACCTCCTCAAAAAATTCTACCAGATTTGTAAGGCACGACCTCCCCTTAACAAATCCATGCTGCGTATCCCTAATCAGATTGCAACGCTCTAAGTGCCTATACATCCTATCTCTAAGAATCCCCTCCAACAGATTCCCTACCACTGACGTCAAACTCACCGGCCTATAATTTCCAGGGTTATCCCTACTACCCTTTTTAAACAATGGTACAACATTAGCTATTCTCCAGTCCTCTGGGACTTTGCCTGTGTCCAAAGAGGAGACAAAGATTTGTGTCAGAGGCCCAGCAATTTCACCTCGCACCTCCCTAAGCAGCCTGGGATACATGCCATCAGGCCCTGGAGATTTATCAATTTTAATGCTACCTAGAAGCTCTAACACTTTCTCTGTCGGTATGGATAATTCCCTCAACTGGTCCACAGCTCCCTCAGAGACAGGAGCTGTCAACAAGCCCCTCTCCTTCGTGAATACCGACACACAGTATTCATTCAGGATCTCCGCCATTCCCTCGGGCTCTAAGCACAGTTCCCCTCCTCCATCCCTAAGAGGTCCGAGTTAATACTTATATCAGACACACACCTCTCCCACTCTCGCGCACACATCTCTTTCTTTTACTCATACATATCTCCATCTCTGCATGTCTCCCTCCCTCTCTCCATGCTGTCTCCCCCACTCCAATCTGTCACATGCACACACATCCCCATCTTTTACACACAATGCCCCTCTCTTTCTTGGACGCATGCATGTGTATATCACTCCCCTCTCTTGCACAGAGATGCACGTGTTCCCCCTCAGCACTTCACCCCATGTTGTGAGCCCCCCCCCCCCCCCCCCCAAGCAGCATTCCAGCACACATGTAGTCTGAGTTCTTTCCATTCTGAGGCCTTCTTCCCTGCACTCCACTGTCCACTCAGAAGCTGACTATCTGGCTGAAGTCAGGCTGACTCTCTTCAGCCTGACTTCACTCTGACCACCCCCTCTCCCACCCTCAGGCTCCAGTGGAAATCACACACACACACACACACACACACACACACACACACCCCCTGCAGAATCCCCCTCACCTCCCACTGCTGAGGAAGCTCCTGCGGAGCACCCTCACACATTCTGGAAAGCTCCTATGGCCACCGCACTCCCCGGGAAGTTTCTGCAGACCTCCCCTTCCAGGAAGGTCCCGCTGATCTAAAGGATTCTGTGGACTCCAGTTTCAGAACCTCTGCTCTAAGCAGTTACTCATCTGACTACTGAAACTGGAAATGTTTACAGGCTATTTCTCCACAGGAGATTCAATCTGAGCAAACCCTTCCTTACCATCGAAGAGGATATTGAGACCAGTTGTAGCACTTTTATCATAATAAAGACAAAAACGCTGGAAATTCTCAGCAGGTCTGGCAGTGGTGTGGAACAAAAGCAGAGCTAAGGACCAGGATTCTCTAACTTATCCGAGGTTGGGATTCTCTGGTTTTGCTGCTTTAAATGAAATTTGGTTAAGCAGCAAATTGTCCATGCTCCCTGGCAAGGTTGGGTGGAGATTGGAAACTTCTGGCCAAGAATTTGAATCAGAATTGTTAAAATTTGCACATTGTAGATTTGGGGGAATTTGATTATAACTATTTACATTTTTCAGCCTGGAAATTCTTTGAAGCTCCAACTATTTGTCTGTTTTTCTGATTGTCAGAGTCCCAGGTGACCATAGGTTGCTCTCCTGCTTTATGACAGGGAGAGAGATAGAGAGCTGATGGCTGGTGATTTAACCAGAGGGTCAAGCTTGACAAACTGGGGCTTTCGTGAATGACATCAGCCGGCACGGGAATTGAACCCTTGCTGTTGGTGTCGCTCTGCATCACAAACCAGTTGCTGAGCTAACAGCCTCCCCTGTTTTTGATTAGCAGAATTACAACTATTTCTGGGAAAACACATCATTGTAAATGAAATTACTTGCCAATGGACTAAAATTTCTGGAAGTTCATAGACTAGAGAATAACTGATTAAGAACAAAAGGATGACGAATATTCTAAAGTATGGGTTGAATTAATTTCCCATGAATGAATCCCCTCCATCTGACATCAATCTTTATAGCTTTAAGGTTAGAAAGGGCATCTAATCTCAGCATGAGTGGAAAAGCAGATCGTGGCCTGTCTGAATAGCAAGTGTACTTAATAAATGCCTAGAATGAATCAACTATTTACCTTTACATATTACAATCTTTACAACTAATTGTTTGATTAACTCTTGTTCATTTTACAAGCATAGTGATTGATATCTGCATTTATGTCTATAGGAAACTTCAATAGATAGACTATTCAGTTCAGCTAGTTACTGGAGAAAATTCAGGTGAACTTTTGATATGTCTAACATATTCATTTTGGTAACTGACATCAGAATTATCCTTGCAGCACCCAGTTTTCTAGGTGAATTGCAAACCAGCAGTATACTCATCAAAGAGAAGATTGCTTGCGTGAAATTGTTGTCTATTTCATATATTTGACATTTTCATCCTTTTTATGACCATGTTGGATAACATTTTCATATAGTGATTGGTCTTTGTTTATTTTAACTCACCTCTCAGCTATAGAGTGAAATATTTTGGAAGACAGATACAGAGGTGAGATCTGCTTATCCAATGCAGCACTATACTTGGTGCTTTTGTCAGTAGTTTGTGAAGATTATAGGGTCAAATCCATTTCTTGTTTTTTTTTTTTATTCATTCATGGGATGTGGCATCACTAACTAGACTAGCATGTATTGCCCATTCCTAATTTCCCTTGAGAAAGTGGTAATGACAAGAGTTGCCTTCTTGAACCACTGCTGTCCGTTCTATTGTACTGTGATGCTAAGGGTGTATTGAACTACTGTTTCACCATTGATTAAAGTATGTTCCTCATCTGAACAAGATTTCCCTGAGCTTGGTGTGCCAATGTGCTAAAACATTAACTCTTAATAGAAAGAATCTGTAATAGTCTGTAAAAGTGTGAATTACATCTGTTAAACTGAAAGCAGGAGTTTTACATTATCTTAAATCTGCAAAACAATGGCAACCTTATTCAACTACCTGTTGAAAGTTTGGCTGGGCCTATTGATTCATTGATACTTAATTTCGTATGCAAGGTAATTTTAAAATTAACATTCTTGTCATACTGATGGAATTTCAGTCAATCAGCCTTTCTCTTCTATACTTCCAGATGAATGCTTTAGAGGCAGGATTGACCGAGACTTAGATTATATGCCATTTTTTGGAATCAGCGAAAATCTTTTAACTTGATCAAATATTGGCTAAGTTTTGGTTATTGCTTACTGCGTCCTGAAGTTTGAGATGAAAAACATCAAATTCCAAAATTCAGGATTAAAAGAAAAATGTAACTTTACTTCAGCAGTTGCCACAGAAGAAGTAGTAACAGCAGACTCAGTGGACAGTGCTATTCAACAAGTTGTCAGCAGTGGAGGTCAGCAAGTGATCACCATAGTAACTGATGATATTCAACTGAGCAACCTGCGAGCAGCCAGTGATGGCGTAAATCAACCAATCATTGTCACTATGCAAGATGGACAACAAGGTAAGATGCAATTAATTGATAAAATACTGGTGTAAATAAAAGCTAATTGTGTTTATTTAACATTTCCCAGTATTCTTTCTTTAGTTGTTCATTAATGGTAAATACTACAAAGCTGAACATTCTCAGGTAATTGAGCAGATGTGGCACATTCATTATTACGCATTGAATTATAGAGTGTGCTCTACAATGTCTCCCTACTCTTTCTGACATCACAAATAAATACATTTTACTGTTTTTTCTTTTTTTTCAGAGATAACTTTGCACATTAAATACTTTATACACTAAAGTACAATTCAACTGAATTCCAGCATACAATTATTTAAAATACAAGATGTTAATAATTCGAAGAATGCTTCATCTAACCCTGTTTTGTGTGTTCTAGTTTTGACTGTTCCAGCAACTGATATTGCTGAAGAGACTGTGGTTTCTGAGGAACCATTGATGAAGAGGCAGTGTGTGCAGGTAATTGAAAATCACGCAGACACCACAGAAATTGAGGTGAGTGCACAAAAGATAGCTCTTTCAGGAAATGCTATTATCTTGACCAAAATTCTGGATGAGGCCAGATATGTTTTGTGGCTATTGCATTTTTTAATTATCTGAAGCACTCAGAAGGAGAGTTCTTTTCCACCAATATCGCATAGGGCCATGTTGACTGGAATGTAATCACTGTTGTTACATGCAATACTTTTCTTGAACAATCATTTACTTCACAACCAAACTCATTTCAATATGGTTTTCAATACCTGCCACCAATAACGTGTCTTCAAAGTTAGATAATGATTAGAAACTGTTAACTGTTGTCTTGCCTATCAGAATGTGTGGTAACAAATATCAGGACCTGGGCTCTGACAAAGCCCTTTCAGTAAGGCGTTTGACAAGGTTCCTCATGGTAGACTGATAGAGAAGGTGAAGGCGCATGGGATACAGGGTCGGGTATGTAGATGGGTCGAGAACTGGCTCGGGAGGAGGAGACAGAGGGTAGTAGTGGAAGGCTCTTTTTCCGGCTGGAAGCCTGTCACTAGTGGAGTGCCACAAGGCTCAGTACTAGGTCCTCTTCTATTTGTGGTCTACATAAACGACTTGGAAGTAGGGGTAGGTGGTGAGATCAGCAAATTTGCTGATGACACCAAGATGCTTGGATTGGCGGGTACAGAAGAGCAGTGTCAGGCAATACAACAGGACATAGACAGGTTGGTAGACTGGGCAGATAGATGGCAAATGGAATTTAATCCGGAAAAATGCGAGGTGATGCATTTTGGCCGGAAAAATGTAGAAGAGAGTTATAGGATAAAAGGTAAAACTATACGGAGCATAGAGACGCAGAGAGACTTGGGGGTGCAGGTTCACAAGTCTCTGAAGGTGTCCTCACAGGTGGAGAAGGTGATAAAGAAGGCGTATAGTATGTTAGCTTTCATAGAAAAGGGTATAGAATACAAGAGTAGGAGTTTGATGTTGCAGTTGTATAGAACTTTGGTTAGGCCTCACTTGGAATACTGCGTCCAGTTCTGGTCGCCGTACTATCGGAAGGATGTGGAGTCCTTGGAGAGAGTGCAGAGGAGGTTTACCAGGATGCTGCCTGGTATGGAAGGACTGTCTTATGAGGAACGATTAAATAGACTGGGGTTGTTTTCCCTTGAAAGACGTCGGCTTAGAGGGGATCTCATAGAGGTGTATAAGATTATAAGGGGTATAGATAGAGTAAATGGAGGTAAACTTTTTCCACCTTTAGAAATGGATAGGACGAGGGGTCATGGCCATAGGGTGAGGGGGGCTATGTATAGGACGAATATTAGAGGGCAGTTTTTCACACAAAGGGTAGTGGGGGTGTGGAATGCACTGCCGAGTAAGGTGGTGGGAGCAGGCACGCTGGGGCTGTTTAAGGGTCTCTTGGACAGCCACATGAGCGGTATGCAGATAGAGGGATATATTAGGACTGTTTAACTACGGCTTTTTTCCACAGGTAATTCGGTCCATACTTGACCAACATTGAGCATGCATTCGGCAGGTGGTGCGGGTACAGCTCTTGGATGTTGATTCATGGGTTGCCTGGTACCTCATGTCGTAAATGAGTGCTTTATGTGGACCATCTGAAGGGCACCATGACAGCTCAGAGACAATCGATGTGGCTGTGCAGACACTTGGAATTGGGCCGGTGTCTGCGGGAGTTTGCGCGTTCTCCCCGTGGTTGCGTGGGTTTTCTCCGGGCACTCCGGTTTCCTCCCACAACCCAAAAATTCGCTCTTAGGCTGATTGGGAAACAAATTGTCCCTATAGTGAGAATTTTCCATATTAGGAATAATATATATATTATTATATAGGAATAATAAAATAGGATAATGGATTTGCTACTATATAGTTATGACAGCGGCGCGGGCTCGTTGGGCCGAAGGGCCTGTTTCCCGTGCTGTGTTGCTCTTTAAAAAAAAGAGTCATCCAAACTCGAAACGTTGGCTCTATTTTTTCTCCATAGATGCTGTCAGACCTGCTGAGATTTTCCAGCATTTTCTGTTTTTGTTTTAGATTCCAGCATCTTCAGAAATTTGCTTTTATCAGTAATCTTTTCTGGAAATACTTGCCGTTGATGGTAACAATACTAATCCTGTACAAAAAAGACACAGTTCCATCATATTGCGCATTTCTTAGATTGAGAAAATAGGCTTTGAGAAAAAAGCCAAAGCTCTCAGCATCATGGGCTCCAATTAGGAAGGGAAGTTTATGGAAGTTAATTCATATCTGTCCTTAAACTGTTGCATGATGTGAACAGGACTCTGTTGTGTTCAGAGTAGTTGATGAGTACTAAGGCTTTGAAACTCTGAGGTCTTGAAGTTGCTAAGTTTAAGTTTATTTATTAGTATCACATAGGCTGACATAACGCTGCAATGAAGTTACTGTGAATATGCCTAGTTGCCACACTCTGGCACCTGTTTGGGTACATTGAAGGAGAATTTAGCATGGCCAATGCTCCTAACCAGCACTGATTCATTCAGACAGGAAGGAACTTGAGCACTGAAAGAACTGAAGGTACTGTTGCCAGATTTGCAGATGATACAGAGATATGCAGAAGGACAAGTAGTATTGAGGAAGTAGGGGTGGGGGCTGCATAAGAACTTGGACAGGTTAGGAGAATGGGCAAAGAAGTGGCAGATGAAATACAATGTGGAAAAGTGAGGTTGTGCACTTTGGAAGGAGGAATGGAGGCATAGACTGTTTTCTAAATGGGGAATTGCTTAGGCAGTCAGAAGTTCAAAGGGACTTAGAGTCCTTGTTCAAGATTCTCTTAAGGTTAATGTGCAAGTTCAGTTGGCAGTTAGGAAGCCAAATGCAATGTTAACGGTGATGTCGAGGGGGCAAGAATAGAAGAGCAGGGATATATTTCTGAGGCTGTTTAAAGCCCCAGTCAGACCTCATTTGGAGTATTGTGAGCGGTTTTCTATGGCGCATCTGTAAAAGTTGGTGAGAGTCATAGCTGACATGCCAAATTTCCTTAGTTTTCTGAGAAAGTAGAGGCATTGGAAAGTTTTCTTATCTACAGTATCAGCATGGGAAGCCAGGACAGGTTGTTGGTGATCTGGACACCTAAAAACTTGAAGCTCTCGACCTTTCTATGTCATCCCTGTTAATGTAGGTAGGGCATGTTCTCCTTTATGCTTCCTGAAGTCGGTAGCATTCTCCTTCATTTTGTTGACATTGAGGGAGAGATTATTGTTGCCACACCAGTTTACCAGATTCTCTATCTCATTTCTGTTCTCTGTCTGAGATCTGACCCACTATGATGGTATCGTCAGCAAACTTGAAAATCGAGTTGGAGAGGAATTTGACCACAGTTATAGGTGTATAAGGAGTATAGTGGGGGGTTGAGAACACAGCCTTCTGGAGCACTAGTGTTGAGGATAATTGTGAAGGTGGTGTTGTTGCTTATCTTTACTGATTGTGGTCTGAGAGTTAGGAAGTTCAGGATCCAGTCGCAGAGAAAGGAGCTAAGGCTTTGGAAAGGAACTAGAGAAGGTTCACAAGAGTGATCCCTGAAATGAAGAGCTTGTCATATGAGGAACAGTTGAAGACTCTGGGTCTGTACAAGTTGGAGTTTAGAAGGGTGGGAGGGATCTTATTGAAATTTATAGAATACTGCAAGGCCTGGATAGAGTGGATGTGGAGATCCTAGTTCCACTAGAACTAGGGGGCACGACCTCGGGCTAAAGGGATGATCTTTTAAAACAGATAAAGAGGAATTTCTTCAACCAGAACGTGGTGAATCTGTGGAACTCTATGCTGCAAAAGGCTGTGGAGGCCAGGTCATTGAGTTCTTTAAGATAGAGATAGGTTCTTGATTAATAAGGGATTCAGGTCTTTATGGGGAAAGGCAGTAGGATAGGGACAAGAAAAGTATAGCCACGATTGAATGGCAGTGCAGATTCAATAGGCCGAGTGACCTAATTCTGTATTCTGTCTTATGTCATTCTGAGGAAACCTACGCAGACATGGGGAAAATGTGCAGACTCTGAATAGGCAGTGAATTGAACGCAAGTCCCTGGTGCTGTGAAGCAGCAGTGCTATTCACTATATCACCGTGCCACCCATCGAGGTGGAGCAGAGCAGAACTAGCTCTGTTTGGAGTTCTGGAGTCAGGTCAATTACAATACAACATTTTGGGTGGGGTCTCATGCTATTTCTGCAATGATTGGGCTCCTAGTGGATCAGGTAAAAAAAATCCTTTGGGTGCAGCGAAAGTTCCAGAACCAACAGCAAACTTGAGCCCTAGCTCGCAGTTTCTAGTTTGAGAAATTAAGTTAGTTGTTTGACAGCAGCTTTTGAATTAAAGAATTGCATTTCTACCCTTGGCCTCAGTAATAGAGGACAACAGTATTTCAGGTTTTTAGCATCTGGTTTGAGGCAGAACATAAATTAAGGAAATCTCTTCCCCACCCTGTCCCACAAAGGTACTCGATATCTGCTTCCCTATGACAGTGTTCCTGAGTTTAGGAGTTCAGCAGTCCAGACGCTCAAACCCATGTCAATGTGAGCCAAATGTTTAGAATTCAAGTCTTTGATCTTGCCTAGTGCCTCGTTAAACTGAGAACTTTTAGGAACTGGATGTACCTCCAATAGACCTGTTCTTTTTTCGATAGAACGTAGAATCTTATAACACAATGAGAGTTCAAGCTGCCAATTTGAGCAATTCCAGCCACTGAGTTTAGATTCTTCAGAGTGCTCACATTCACTTCTGTTGTCCCATTGATGGATGTCCTGTAGATTTTAGCCTATTTTGTTGATAAGTTGTATAATTCCATGCAGTGATGTATACAATAAGTCAAGTATTTTTGCCTTTCTTGTATCTTTTATTAGTGGTTTATTTATATAAAGCCACAGTCCTCCAAAAATGTAAGAGCAAGTTCCAAAGAAGAGTCAGATTGGAAACATTAACTGCTTTTTTCTCCACAGAAGCTGCTAAACCTGTTGAGTTTCCCCAGTATTTTCTGTTTTTATTTTAGATCTCTAGCATCTGGAATATTTTGCATGTCTGTCAACACATGTCCATTTTTTCACCTGTATTCCATCAGAAAGATACGCTGTTGGACAGTATCAACTCTCCTAGGCAGCAATTGCTTCCAATATTCTGTCCTTGCACCATTCTATAAAGGAATAGAGCAGAAGTACAAATTCCTTCCTTCTCATTCCTTTCAACATGAGAATCATGATCTACATCATTAATCCCAGGGTGGAAATGTTTCTTAAATTCTTCTCTTCATTTCCTCCTCCATTACACTGTGTATATGTATGTGTATGTTGCACATTACATCCAAACTTGCAATGTTTGCCCATGGTCTTTCTTCATGAGTTTCTGTACAATATTTGCCTTTTGGAACAGGACCTACCTTGCCTGTGATCTCCCACTCTAATGTCCGAGCATGGACAGTAATTAGGACCAGAAATCCTTGATTTATTATTGTCACATGTATTAGCATACAGTGAAAAGTATTGTTTCTTGCGCACTTTCCAAAGCATATTGTTCATTGAGAAGGAGAGTGTGTAGAATGTAGTGTTACAGCCATAGCTAGGATGTAGAGAAAGATCAACTTAATGCAAGGTAGGTCCATTCAAAAGTCTGACAGCAGAAGGGAAGAAGCTGTTCTTGAGTTGGTTGGTACATGATCTCGGACTTCTCTCAAAGGAAGAAGGTGGAAAAGAGAATGTCTGGGGTGCGTGGGGCCCTTGAATATGCTGGCTGCTTTGCTGAGGCAGTGGGAAATATAGACAGAGTCAATGGATGGGAGGCTGGTTTGCTTGATGGATTAAGCTACATTCATGACCTTTTATAATTCCTTGCAGTCTTGGGCAGAGTAGGAGCCATACCAAGTTGTGATACAACCAGAAAAAATGCTTTCTATGGTGCATCTGTAAAAGTTGGTGAGAGTCATAGCTGACATGCCAAATTTCCTTAGTTTTCTGAGAAAGTAGAGGCTTTGGAAAGTTTTCTTATCTACAGTATCAGCATGGGAAGCCAGGACAGGTTGTTGGTGATCTGGACACCTAAAAACTTGAAGCTCTCGACCTTTCTAAGTCATCCTGTTAATGTAGATAGGGTATGTTCTCCTTTATGCTTCCTGAAGTCGGTGGCATTCTCCTTCATTTTGTTGACATTGAGGGAGAGATTATTGTTGCCACACCAGTTTACCAGATTCTCTATCTCATTTCTGTTCTCTGTCTGAGATCTGACCCACTATGATGGTATCGTCAGCAAACTTGAAAATCGAGTTGGAGAGGAATTTGACCACAGTTATAGGTGTATAAGGAGTATAGTGGGGGGTTGAGAACACAGCCTTCTGGAGCATCAGTGTTGAGGATAATTGTGAAGGTGGTGTTGTTGCTTATCCTTACTGATTGTGGTCTGAGAGTTAGGAAGTTCAGGATCCAGTCGCAGAGAAAGGAGCTAAGGCCCAGGCCACAAGTTTGGAGATGAGTTTTGTGGGCATAGTGATGTTGAAGGCTGAGCTGTAGTCAAAGAACAAAGAAAATTACAGTACAGGAACAGGCCCTTCAGCCCTTCAAACCTGCAGCGACCATGCTGTCCGACTTAACTAAAACATCCTACCTATCCCACTATTCCCATCCTATCCATGTACTTGTCAAGACACCCCTTAAAAGTCACTACTGTATCTGCTTCCACTACCTTTCCTGGCAATGAGTTCCCAATTCTGTGTAAAAAATCTGCCTCGTACATTTCCTTTAAACCTTGCCTTTGCACCGTAAACCTATGCCCCCTAGTAATTGATTCTTTCACCCTGGGAAAAAGCTTCTGACTATCCACTCTGTCTATTCCTCTCATAATCTTGTAGACTTCTATCAGGTCTTTCCTCAACCTCTGCTCCAGTGAGAACAAACTAAGTTTCTCTAAACTCTCATAGCTAATGCCTCCATACCAGGCAACATCCTGGTAAATCATTTCTGTACCCTTTCCAAAGCCTCCATATCCTTCTGGTAGTGTGGTGACCAGAATTAAACACTATATTCCAAGTGCAGCCTAACTAAGCTTGTAGCTTTATAGAGCATGACTTGCCAATTTTTAAACTCTGCCCCAGCAAATGAAGGCAAGCATGCCGTATGCCTTCTTAACTACCTTCTCCATCTGCATTGCCACTTTCCATATACCTGAACATTCAGATCTCTTTGCCTATCCATACTCTTAAGGATTCTGCCATTTACTGTATATTTCCTACCTGAATTAGACCTAACAAAATGCATTACTTCTCATTTGTTCAGATTAAACTCCATCTGCCATCTCTCCGACCAAGTCTCCAACTGATCTGTATTCTTTGGTCCTCGTCGCTATCCACAAATCTACTAACCTTTGTGTTGTCCACAAACTTACTAATCAATTCAGTTACATTTTCCTCCGAATCATTTATTTATATTACAAACAACAAAGTCAGTAAATAGGAGTCTGACATAGGTGTCTTTATTATCTAGGTGTTCCAGTATTGAGTGCTAGGCCTGAGAGGTGGCATCTGCTATGAACTTATTGCAGCAGTAGGCAACTGCGGTGGATCCAGGTATTCCAGGAGGCCGGAATTGATTTGTGCCATGATTAGCCTTTCGAAGCACTTTATAATGATGGATGTCAGAGCCACTGGCCGACAGTCATTAAGGCATGCTGCTTGGCTTTTTTAGATGCCAGGATAATGGTCATCTTCTTGAAGCTTGGGACCTTAGATTGTTGTAAAGAGAGGTTGAAGATGTCTGCGGATACTCCCGCCAGCTGATTCATGCAGGATCTGAGTGTTTGTCTGGGTATCTCATCTGGGCCAGTCGCTTTCTGTGGGTTGACTTTAAAGAAAGCTGCTCTGACATTGCAATGGTGACCCCAGATACAGGTTCTTCTAAGGTGGAGGGCATGCTCTTGCTGACCTCTTGTTCAAAACGGGCGCAGAATGCATTGAGCTCATCTGGGAGGAATGAGTTGGAGCTGGCAATTTTATCTGCCTTCATCTTGTGGCTTGTTACGTCTTGCAGACCTTGCCATAGTCGGGGGACTGTGTGGCTAGCCTGGCACTCTAGCTTGGTCCAGTACTGTCTTTTGGCATGTTTGGCTCTCCTTAGATCGTATCTGGCTTTCTTGTATAGGTCAATGTTGCCTGCTTGAACACCTCAAACCTGGACTTCAACAAGCAGTGGATATCCCTGCCCATCCATGGTTTCTGGTTGGGCAACACACAAATTTGCTTCTTTGGCACACCCACTAATGAAGTCAGTTACTTTAGTTCAGGCTGGTTGCAGAGTTTTTAAGTACTGATCAGTCCACTGACTCCAAGCAGTCCCATAGGAGATTCTCTGATTTCGTAGATCAACATTGCACAATTTTCTGTGATGGATTCTCCCACTTCAGTTTTTGCTTGTAAGTTGGGAGCAGGAGCACAGCCTTGTGGTCTGATTTGCCAAAGTGTGTGCTGGTGTTAGAGCATTAGGCAGTAGCAATAGTCCAAGATGTTTGAGCCTCTGGTAGAACAGGAGATGTGTTGGTGGTAACTTGGAACGCCCTTGAGCATAGTCTAATTGAAGTCCCGGCCACAATGAACAAATCAAGGAACAAAGAAAATTACAGCACAGAAACAGGTCCTTCAGCTCTCCAAGCCTGTACCAACTTTGCTGCCTGACTTAACTAAAACTCCCTATTTTTCCAGGGACCAAAGCCCTCTATTCCCATCCTATTCGTGTGTTTGTCAAGACACCCCTTAAAAGTCACACCTGTTTCCATTACCTCCCCAAAGACCTCGGAATGTTTTGTCTCAAAACTGAGAATATACTCTTTCACAATGTGGTTTCCTTGCTTGCTGCATCATGAAATGAACTTTGACTTCAGCTATTATCAGTTTTACAGCAGGTTGATTGCATTGGTCATGCTGCATGATTCTTTGGGGCACACCTACACAGTGTATGCAGGAATTTCACAGAATCTAGAAACTTTCATAGAACTTCTTTTGTTTGGTTTTACTGTCTTAATTCAGGTCTGTAACTTATCTTACTTGCCCCATCACCATTGATTGTGTGCCTTTAATCTTGACACTGAGTATATTTTGGCGTGAAGCAGATTCAATGTGCTAAGGGTACACAGTGAAGGCACCTGGTAAGAAATATCTGCCTTCTGATTTGACTTTGGTTTGCCAAGATGAAATTATGACATCTGACAGTGTTGAGATTCAGAGTCTAACTATAACCAGAGGTTTTGTCTTGATCAAAGAAGAGGCAGCTTGGTATTGCTTTTAATACCAAGTAGGACCATAGCATCAAAATAATCAGTAAAGAGGTGAGGGAATGGATTGACAGTCTTTATTTATTGGTTATCTATTGAGATTGCAGCACTACTGGTACCTTCATTCAGCCACCACTATAAAAGACCAATTCAGCACTTTTTGCCTGTTTTTCTTTGGGAAGACTGGTTGACCTCTGGCATTGCTTTTATCATTACTAAAAGAGTCTTTAGTGCTGGCACAATCAACGTCTTGGGGGTTATCATTGACCTGAAACTGAACTGGTCTAGCCACATAAATATTGTCGCTGAAAGAGCAAATGAGAGACTAGGAATCCTGCGGCGAGCAACTCACCACCTGACTCCCCAGAGCAGCTCCAACAACACTCAAGAAACCTGACACCAAGAAGGCAGCTTGTTTGGTACCTCTTTCACAACTGTTCACTCCCTCTTTCACCAACGAACAGTCGCAGCCGTGTACACTACTTACAAAATGTGCTGCAGGAACTCTCAAAGTGCCTTCCAAACCTACAACTGCTACTACCTAGGACCAGTGCAGCAGGCACACGTGAACAACGCCACCTGGAAGTTCTTCTCCAAGTCACCCACCATCCTGACTTGGAAATATATCATTGTTGCTGGGTCAAAATCTTCAAACTACCTCCCTAATGGCACTGTGGTTGGTGTACCTACCCCATAAGGATTGCAGCAGTTCAAGAACGCTGTTTACCATTATCTTCTCATGGGCAATTAGGGATGGGCAATAAATGTTGGCTTAGCCAGTGACATGAATGAGTAAAGAGAGCTCATTGCAAGCTCCCAACACTCTGCCAAATAATATCAAATGCAGAATTCAATGTCAGTGTGACCAATGTACTTCAGTAGCCACTTTGGTTCCAATCAGTTTCAGGTGGTCATTGTCGTTCCTACTTTGGTTAATTGATCATACCCACTCCAAAACGAATCTGTAATAAAGAGCAAGAATTTGCTGTAAAAATGATGTGTTACATGTGCATACCATTGTTAATATACAAACAGGCAGTTCAGGGAGTTACAACATCTCCAACACTTGCTGCTCTGTTCTGCTGTCTACCCAGTTTCTTTCAAACAGCATCTTGTTCCAAGCCTTTCCATTATTTTTTTAGTACTTGCTTAGTTTTTACATTAGTTGTCTATTAAATTCAGCAGAAAGTTAGGGCCAGAACTTAACAGCAAAAATACCTTTATAACAATAAGGTAATTGTTATGAACACGTGAATTAGAAACAGGAATAGACCACTTGGCCCCTCAAGCCTATTCTATAACTCATTAAGCTCATAACTGTAATCTCAGCTCCTCATTCCCACCTACTCCTGAAAACCTTTCACCCCCTTGCTTATCAAGAATCTATCTTATATTCTAATTAAGATGGTTAAATATTCTAAGACCCTGCTTCCACCGCTTCTTGAGGAAGTATGCCCAGGATAGGAGTCTGTCAGACTTCTGTCCCAAGCTCAGCCATTTTTAAATGTTTCACCAATGATCTTCCCTAAGGCCAGAAGTGAGAATGTTTCATGATCTTGCAATGTTCAGTACCATCCACCGCTAATCAGATACTGAAACAGTCCGTGCCTGCATGAAGCATGACGTAGATAGTATTCCAAATTGGCTAATACAAAGAACAAAACAGCATGGGAAACAGGCCCTTCGGCCCAACAAGCCTGTGCCGCCATCCCAATGTTCCCACCTCTACCCATGATCCCTGTCTATGTTTATAGATCTATGGATTAAAAACCAAATTTGAGACAATTTAGGGAGAATTTGTTTTGCCAGTTAGTCTAAGAGCACGTTTTTGGGATATGGGAGGAAACCAGAGCATCCAGAGAAAACCCATGCAAGCACGGGGAAAATGCACGAACTCCACAGACACAGGCCCAAATCCATGTATCTGCACAGCACAGCAATAGTCACTGAGCTGTTGTGTTGCCCATAAAAATGGTCCAGGTCAAGCGTACACTAACGACGTGAAGCACTAGGATGCTCTCCAAAAATCCAAGAGCAGCCCTCTCACGACCCATTGCGTGTATGCCCCTTGTTAGACAACAAGGTGGACCAAAGCATCTGTAGGATAAAAACAAGTACAACAATATCATCATCTATTTACACACTTCCCAGGGACTCCCAAGGCTCATGATCCCTATTTTAAATCAGTTTTCTATACCCCTCCATTCCCATTGTGTTCATGTGCCCATCTAAGTATTTCTTAAATAATTCCAGAATGCCTGCCTCCACCATTTTACTTGGCAGCGCATTCCATACCCCACCACTCTCTGTGTGGGAAAAAAAACTCCCTCTAGCATCCAAATTATTTCTTACCCCCCTCACCCTAAGCCTGTGACTCCTCGTGCTATTTGAGTCCATCCTAGGAAAAAGCTTAACCTATCTATATCCCTCATAATCTTGTACACCTCTATTAATGTTCTTGCCTGACAATAATCGTGAGCAGCAAGAAAGAATCTAACTACATTTCCTTCACGTTCATAGAGCAGCACAGTGGTTAGCACTGCTGCCTCACAGTGCCAGGGACCCAGGCTCAGTTCCAGTCTTGGGTTACTGTCAATGTAGAGTTTGCACATTCTCCAAGTCTGTGTGGGTTTCTTTTGGGTGCTTTGGTTATCTTCTGCAGCCGAAAGATGTGAGGGTTAGAATGTTTGGTGATGATAAATTGCCCCTTAGCGTTAGGGGAATTAGGAAGCTAAGTATTTGGGGTTACGTGGAAAGGATCTAGTGGCCTGAACTAATCTGGTGATGAGCTCAAATGCCGCCATGGCAGCGAGAAGAATTTTAAATTCAGTTAGTATTTCTGGAATGACATGCTCACCTCAGTAATGGTGACCATGAACTATCGAACCTAAATGGTTCTCTAATACTTTTTAATTGAGAAAATGTGCTGTCATCTAGTATGGTCTTTACATAATTCCAGATCTATAGAAATGTTTTTGACTCTGGACTATCCCCTACAATGGCATTGCAAGCTACTCAGTTATATCAAATAGCTGCAGTATGTACACCATATCAATTGCATTTCGAGAATATGGCTCACTTCCATCTTCTCACCGGCAGTTAGCAATGCAGGTGAGTCTTGCAAATGAATGAACATAAAACTTGGGCTTGAGTATAAAGAATCCAATTCCCAAGCATGCAAATAATACAAAACTTGGTCATGTAGTTACTATTGATGACAGTAGCAAGCATCAACAGGATAGACATGTGGCAAATGCAGTTTAATGCCAAATGTGCAAAACAATGAACTTTGGAAGAAATACCATGGAGAGACAGTATAATCTAAATGGCTGAATTTGAAAGGAGAGGTTGAAAGAGTAGAGTGACCCAACAGTGCACATTGACAGTTATTTGAGGTGACAGAGCAAAATAATGCAATGATTAAGAAATGTATGTGATGCTTAACTTTAAGTGAACATTGAATACAAAGAAAAGGCAGTCATTCAAAATCTTTATGAATCAATTGCTAGGCTTATATTGTTAATTGTGTACAATTTCAGCTAGCACACATTAGGAAAGTGGCCAAAGCCTTGGAAAGGATACAGGTGCGGTTTATAGGATGATTCGAGAGATGCGTGAGTTCAGTCATGGAAAGATTGGGGAAGCTGGGGTTATTCACTCTCTACAGCAGAAAAGATTAATGGAGAATAAAGTATTGGAAAATAGAGAGGATTAGGTAGAGCAGTAACGAGAAAATATTTCCTCTGGCAAGTAAGTCAGTGACCAAACTGAAAATAATTGTCAAAAGAAAGAGGAGAAATGAGGGGAGATGTATTCACATGACATTCAAGATCTGGAACACACTAACTAACTGATATGTTGATGGAATAAGATTGTAAAGGAAGTTTTAAAAGGTAATAGAAGATAGTTGAAGATTACTTACCAGCTTATGAGGACCAAAAACTGAGTGAGAGACTAAACTGCACAGTTCTTTCAGGGCTATCATTGGCGCGACTAATAGAATGACTTAGTTTTATGCTGCAGGATTCTGATTTTAACAATTATGCTTTTTGTTTTAAAAAATGATAGAGAGTGGCACAGTGGGTTAGCACTGCTGCTTCACAGCGCCGGGGTCCCGGGGCAGCACGGTGGCACAGTGGTTAGCACTGCTACCTCACAGCGTCAGGGACCTGGGGCTGCACAGTGGTTAGCACTGCTGCCTCACAGCGCAAGGGACCCGGGCCGGCACAGTGGTTAGCACTGCTGACTCACAGTGCCAGGATTCTGGATTGGCACAGGTGTTAGCACTGCTGTCTCTCAGTGCTGGCGTCCTGCTGCAGCACGGTAGCACAGTGGTTAGCACTGCTGCCTCACAGTGCCAGGGACCCGGGGCTGCACAATAGTTAGCACTGCTGCCTCACAGCACCAGGGTCCCAGGCCAGCATAGTGGTTAGCACTGCTGCCTCACAGCGCCAGGGTCCCAGGTTCAATTCCCAGCTTGAGTCACTATCTGTGGGGAGTTTGCATGTTCTCTCCCTGTCTGTGTGGGCTTCCTCCTTATGCTCCGGTTTCCTCTGATAGTGCAAAAATGTGTAGTTTAGATTTATTGGCCTTGCTAAATTGACTGTACTGTCAGGGGAATTAGCAAGATAAATGTGTGGGGTATGCGAATAGGGCCTGGGTGGGATTGTGGTCAGTACCTGCACGATGGGCCAAATGGTGGCCTCCTATACTGTAGGAATTCTATGATTCTAGCTTTCAAGTTTTGGACAACTGAGAGATACTGATCCAATATTCATGATTTCATCCCACTGCATTGTGAGGCAATTTTGAGTTTAAAAAATATTAAGGTGTGTTTATAATCAGAATTCTATGCCATTCTTGCACATCATCCATCCATCTATCCAGCTCATCCGTGTCGTATTTCAAGATATCACACTTTGTGAGGGGTGACGGGTGGAGTCACATTTAGATTTCCTTCCCCAATCCAACTATAACTGCTAGTATCTTCCATTTCCATCACCTTTTGACAAAAACTATTTAACCATCTTCCCAGAGCTGCTATTGGATAAGGTGAAAAAGTTGACTTTGAAACTAGCTTACACAGGATAGGAAAGACTGAAAAACCCATCTGGTTCACTAATGTTCTTAAAGTAAGGAAATCTGCCATCTTTACCTGGTCTGGTCTACTTATGACTCCAGAGCTGTAGCAACATGGTTGGCTCTCAACTCTCTGAACAAAGGCAATTAAAGATGAGTAATAAATGTTGGCCAGCTAGCAATACCCACGAGTGAGTTAAAATAATTAGTGTACTTTTTGTTAGTATTAGTCAACAAATGATTTATTTTAAAACTTTAACTTTGTATGTCAAGCAGTTAAAATAAATTAATCTTTCATCTAGAATTATATTAGAGACACAATTCACTCAGTTCTGAATGAATGAAAAGACCAAGAAATGGGTGCATTCACTGTGATCAGAAGCCTGCCCCAGTGACGCTTCTGTAAAAGCTAACTGAATATGTGACGTTAATTTGTGATTTTGTTGTTGTTTTAGGTTCACAGTGAGATGTTAAATACACAAACACTCCTGGTTAATCTAATGGAAAAAGAGCATGAATTAGAGCAAACACAGTGATGTACTTAGAAGAATGGAGGAAATTAAATTGCAAGATTTACCAAAAGAAGCAGAGCAAAGGAAGGCTAATAAAATATTTTTTAGAATTAAAAACTAGACCTATTTGCATTAGTATTTCAAATCTCTGATGTATTTTGGAGTAGTTGTGCAATGAGAGGAAGTCGCATTTATTTGAGAAACTTGAATATATAATACTGGTTTCTCAACTGCCCCATCAATTTATATGTTTGTGTAACACAAAGATAAATTATGTTCAAATATGAAGTATCCAAGTTGTTAGGTTGCTCTATAACGCCATTCGAAAATGAAAAAAAATCTACATTTTTATTTCTCTGGATAAAGACAGAATAACTTGAACTTTATTTTAATAAACAGTATTAACCCTGAATTCCCACTTTGGGTGTTTACTTAAAGACTATCTTAAAATTTTCTTTCCCTTCAGATTCTGTTGTTATCATATCTTTACTGAAGACAATCCCTCTTGCTGTACTTGCTGTTTTCAAAAATTCATGATTCCAAATCAGCTGAGCTTTGCAGGTGTGTAGTTGTTGGAGATTAAGAAGGAAATGTCCTCAACATTCTGATCCCTTTTCTGTTTCAAAATGAACTGGCAAAAATATATATTATTTTTCTGTGCCTTTTAGTAATATTAACTCTAAAATCCTATCATCCATTACTTCCATTTTGAAGCAAAAATTTGAGTTATTTTAGTAAGATGCCATTTCCTGCAAACTTGATAGCTGACGTGGGATTTGATGATCAGGAACGATTTTGTTTTTTAAAATATATTGCGTACATAAATGAAAGGGGGTTGCAGTTGGTGGCAGCAGAGGAGCTGTAAGAAGTGGCAGCTTATTGCATTATGCTGAAAGGATGCTTTATGAATGTGAAATAACATGTATAGGATATGTTAATATGGTCTCTGTCAGGAAGGAGCTGGTTTGTAGTTCTAAGCAACCTATTTAAATGTAATTTGTGCCTGAATTCCATCATCATATTATTTACAAATAGGGATCTCAATATGTTTGTTAGTAACATTTATGCAATAAATATACTTTGCTTTATTTTCTATTTTTGACATCATAAGTATAAATATAGAAAATAGAAGCAGGAGGAGGCCATTTAGCCTTCGAGTCTGCTCCACCATTCATTTTGATCATGGCTGATCACTTTCAATATCCTGATCCCTCACTTCCTCCCCATATCCCTTGATCACTTTAGCCCAAGAGCTGTATCTAATTTCTTCTTGAAATCAGAATGTTTTGGCTCAGCTACTTCACAGGCTCACCATTCTCTGGGTGAAGAATTTCTCCTCATCTCAGTCCTTAAAGATTTACCCCTTAATCTGAAGAATAAGATCTTTGCTTCTGTTTAGTAAGCAGATATTAACCACCAGAATTTACTTCTCTCCGTGAAATTTTCATGAATTGACCAATATTTCCTGTATTTTTTAAAAATGAGCTATATTTATGCTGTATCAGTGTATCTCAGAATCTTATACATTTTTAGTATTAAATTTTATGCCCTCATTTTGAGGGGTCTTCCATTTTCATATTTTATGGATGGTTTAAATAACCACTACAAGTGGTCCAAATTTAAAATTGGGTTTAAAAAAATGATTTGAAACAAATTCTAAATGAAGTTGGTTTTGATCATCCAAATTGGCCACAATTTTATTAGATTTTCATTATTAATTGTTAATGATTTGCTCTCCCAGGAACTCTGTTCATTTGGGGGTGATTTTAGTTAAGGCTCTATCTTGCTGTTGAGTTAGTATCTGATGTTTCTGAAATTCCTGTATTTTTTAAATGAGAGGAATTAGCTTATTTTAACGATATTCACCGTGAAATTTCAGAACTGGGTAGAATTGCAAGCATTGTGTCTTGAAGGGAAACAGTGTCCTATTGAGTTGTTTCAACCCTCCGTTTATTTTTCATTGTTTTTGATTTCAAATTGGTGTTTGTAAAGCACCTGCAAAGAGATGTTTTCTGCATTTTGGATTTTCTCTACAGCACACTGTCATTGTTACAAAGCAGGGGAGGGAACCTTTTGTTGTAACAAAGGAGTTTCAGACAATATGACTGCTGTCAAACATACTGTTCTCAACCTCTCGCCAATCATTTTGAAAATGACACACAAAAGCAACTTGCCAGTACCATGTGATTATTTGGCAGTAAGTACAGTCCTTTGCACCAAATTAGGTTCTAAATTTGCAGTCAATGTATCATCTGCGGTAAATTTAATTCACCGCAATGTTTTATGGATCAAGTATAATCAGATTGTGGTTTTTGTGTTGCACAGTTCATTGTCTGTTCTTTTAACTGGGGTTTTCTGTTTTATTCATTTTCACCTTTTCCCTCCCGAGTTCACTGATCCTTGCTTTGGTTTAATAGGCACCAGCAACTTCCTACAAGTCACCCAGTTAGTCATTTGTCCTCTGAAACTGAACAGTGAGTGTGACTAGCTATTCATCCATGAGCTTATTTCTCATTATGAAGCCTTCATAAATTGTTATTAATATGCTGACCTGCCAGAGCTGGAAAGTCTGGCTTTATTGTTTTAAAGCTCTTTGGCCATATCTAGCATTCTGGCTGAATAGTGAGCTACATTAGAGGATAATTGGAAAGAAACCATTCTATCATGGTACAGAACTCTGTCATTAAGACACAAGAAAAGCATCCAAACCCTGGTGATGAGGAATAGGGTTAATTGCCTGAGTCAGAAGATTCTTTGAGGAAATTCTGAGAGAAAATTTGGGTTTTAACAGTTTTTTGTTGATATAAAGATGACAAAGTTGATTTTTTGGAGATCTGTGAAATAGAAATTGTAGAGCTGTAACATCTAACTAAATTCTAACATGCAGAAAAAGACTAATTTAGGATTGATTTGAAGAAGCATATTCAACACACTGAATGTGCTTTTAAATAGAGAATTAAAGGTTAAAGCTCCTAAAATAGTTGGGAGTTATGAAGGAAAATTCACATCTTTCACATTAACCTGAACTATCAGGCCCCAAAAATCAGCAGAATCTCCAGTAAATGAATCTGGCATTTTACACAGTTGACCCCACAGCTTATTGTGTTAATTCTTTCAGGAAAGAGATATTGGAAAATAGTCTCAGTAAAAGAATAATTTTGTTTTGTTCTGACTTGCTGAATTTTGGGAACTTGTTGATCATTGTTTTATTTATTGTTTGAACTTGTGTTTAAAATTTAAGTTTTAATTTTAAAACAATAAAAGTACACAATTCAAAAGGAAAATGTGCAGCTGCCAAAGGAATTGGTTTATTAGGAATGATAAGAAAATTTTCAGAATTCTCAATGTAGCATAGAGATGGAAGAAAGCCATTTATTTAGTTGAAACCAGATTTGTAGTAACATGTCGAATTGGCTGAAGAAGGAGGCGATGGCCTAGTGGTATAATTGCTAGAATATTAATCCAGGAACGCAGCTAACGTTATGGGGACCTGGGTTCAAATCCACCATGGCAAATGGTGGAATTTGAATTCAATAAAAATTTCTGAAATTAAGAGTCTACTGATGACCATGAAACCAATGTTAATTGTTGGGAAAACCCATCAGGTTCGCTCATCCTTTAGGGAAGGAAGTCTGCCATGTTTAACCTGGTTTGGCCTACATGTGATTCTCGAGCCACAGCAACTGCCCTCAGGGGAACTAGGGATGGTCAGTAAATCAGCTAGCAAAACCCATCACCCATGAGTGAATAAGAAGACATTTAAAAAAAAAAGACATTTTAAAAAATTTCTGCAAGGAGCAAATGCACTTCCCTGACTCTGTGACAGTGTTTAGGAATCCCACAAACTTCTGTCTCCCTCTGCTCATCTCTCTAATCTGAAATGCCATTCCACCTTTTTTAATTGTTTCATCGACTTGTTCATGTCCACATTAGAGTTAGTGCAACTGTTTAATGTCTCTCGAGCAGAGAAACTAGTGATTTTTAAATAGTTTCCTGACTTGTGGCACCTTTTCATGTACTTTCATTAATATAAATGCTTACATTCATCCTTCATTATAAAAGCTTGAATTATGCTTCCACTCCACTGTGACTCTCCTTTAGGAAAATTGCTTCCCTTTACTCTGTTTTGTAATTTAATGATCAACAATCTGCTGCCTGTGTTCTTTTGCAGTGAGCTTGGAAATGAATAGTGATATCCTTTTTAAGATTAGGACTTGACTTGCAGAATATTTTATAACATGCGATACATCTCCTCTTCTGCCCAGTGATCTAGCAGTCTCTCTTCAGATATAACGCTAACTCAGAAGAGCATCTGCTGATTTGAGTGTAAAAATTTTACATTAAAATACCAGCCACCCAATTGCAGAAGTTTAGACAGTGGGACCGTTCAAAGCAAGACCTTGGCAGACTGAATCATAGGATCCCTACGTGCCGAAGGAGGCTATTTGGCCCATCGAGACCACACCGACTCTCCACAGAACATCTCATGCAGACCTTTATTCCCTTAACACCAAGTATTTATCCTACTTATCCCCCTAACCTACACATCTTGAGACACTAAGGGACAATTTAGCATGGCCAATTCACCTAATCTGCACATCTTTGGATTGTGGGAGGAAACTGAAGCACCCACAGGAAAGCCATACAGAATCATCCACACAATCATCCAAGGCTGGAACTGAACCCAAGTCCCTGGTGCTAAAAGACAGCTGTGCTTATCACTGTGCCATTCTTGAATATAAGACAGTAGTAGTGAAGTCATTCAGCTCTTTGCCTCTGATTTGACATTGTTAGATCATAGCTTATCTGTATCTCCATTCCATTTGATTGCTTTTGCGACAAATTCATGGATACCTGCACCTATTAAAAATCTATTTATCCTAGTTTTGCATGTTTGTTATTTGATAATTTGTGAAAGAGTTTCCACTTTCTCACTAGCTTCTGAATGGAAAAGTATTTTCTGATTTTGTTCCTAGATGGCATAGTGGTATTGTCACTAAATTAATCCAGAGACTCTGGGTAAGACCTAGGGCTCTAGGTTCAAATCCTACCACAACAAATGGTAAAATTTGAATTCAGTAAAAGTCTAATGTTGACCACGAAAGCATTGTAACTATCATAGTGCCATTTAGGGAAGGAAATCTACTGTCCTTGCCCAGTCTGATCTGAATGTGTCTTCAGATCCGCAACAATATGACAGGGAAATATATATGGTTTTTCCCATAACCCCAAAATTATTCTGGTCAATCTGCTGCACTCCCTCCGAGGCTGATATTCCTGAGGTGTGATAAACTGATAAGAAATGGGGTCTGAAGAAGACACTACAATTGAAGCACATCTTCCTCACTTATATTCCGACCTCCTTTAAAATAGAATCTGTGCAGTCAAGGAGGAGGCCATTTGACCCATTGAGTCTGTATTGACGACAATCCCGCCTATGGCTTTTTCCTACAACTCCACACATTTACCTTGCTAATCCACCTAAAACTAGGGTCAATTTAACATAGCCACTTCCTCTAACATGCATATCTTTGGGCTGCGGAGGAAACCAGAGCCCCCAGAGGAAATCCAAGCAGACACAGGGAGAATGTGTAAACTCCACATGGACAGTGACCTGAGGCTGGAATTGAAGCTGGGACCTTGACGCTGTAGGTAGCAGTGCTAACCACTGTGCCACCGTGCTGCATTCAAGTAAAGGACAATACATCGTTAGTTGTTTTGATTGTTTGAATTCACTCATCCTCTAATTCCTCTACAGCTCCTAATCTTTCACCAATTAAGTTAATTTTAGATTCAAAGTGTGTGTGATCTCACACTTCTGTGCATTGAAATACATTTGCTATAATTTTGCCAGCTCACTTGATCTTTCTATTCTGCTTTATGTTCTTATCTACCCACTTTTTGAACTTGCTAAGTTACTATTATCTACTAAACTATATGTACAGCTCTGTCTTCCTTTATCCAGCACTTTGTTTGATAAAGAGTCAGAATTTCATTATAGACCTGTGGAAACATCATGTATCATATCAGAACAAACCTTTTATTCCTATTCTGTCCCTACTTCCCAACCAATCTCTAAACATTCTTATTTAAGCACTTTAATTTTTGTTTACCATTTCAAATAACTTTTGGAAGTCCATATAGACAGTGCTTATCGACAGTATCCACCTCCATGAGTGATCCAAACCTGAAAACACAATTTGCATTAACAGCAATTTCCAGGTCCATAAGGAAACTTTTAATGTTTAGTTAGCTACCAAGCATCACTCTTCCTCTGGCTTTGAATGTACAGTGTTGGATTCTGTATCTACTGCAATACAGTGACTCAGACTGCTGGATTTAAATTGAGATGGACGTTAGAGGGTCAGCTACCTTGGGTGATGTGGCATCCTCACAATGCCCAGATTTCCTTCAGCATCTCCAAAATCCTTCTGATATTCCAGATCCTCTGTGGAGAAACATGCACGTTACCAAAGAAGAAAGAAAGCCACTTATTAAGTGATGTTGGGGCATGCTATGTAAACAAGAGACTATATTTAGTCTTTAGCCATGAGGATGGGGAGAAACAAAATGTCTACAAACAGTGCAAGCATAATATGATCAGTGAGCATTTCTAGAGAGAGATGATATTAAGGTTACACATCATCAAACCCCGATCATCTTCCCTTTACAACCCATTCTGTAGTTTTCTCCCCTACCCAACCCAAGTATGGATATATTTTAAAACAAAGCTGTGAAACATTCAAAGCTGACATAAGCTTGGAACGTTTTGACCACAGAATTGTTGCTTAGCCATAGACTGAGAAAAGTAATCTGTGACGACACAAGCAGTAGGAACTTGAGTAGACAGGCGACACTTTGAGCCTGCTTCACCGTTCAATAAAATTGTGGCCTCGACTCCACTTTCCTGGTTGTGCCCCAGAACCCTAATTTTCATTGTTGATCAGAAACCTACCTAACTCAGTCTTAAACGTATTCCATTAGCCAGCCTCCACTGCTTTCTAGGGAAGAGAATTTGACAACCTGATAACCCTCTATGCAAAGAAATCTCTCCTTATCTCGGTCTTAAGTGAGAGAGCCCTAATTTTTAAATTTGTCCCCCCAAGTTCTAGGCAACTTCACGAGGAGAAATATCATCCCAGCATCCACCCTATCATGTCCCCTCAGGATCTTGTACATTTCAATAAAGTCACCTCCCCCTCTTCTAAATGCCATTGGATGCAAGCCCAGCCCATCCAACCTTTCCTCATAACTCATTCCTGGGATGAAGGGATTATTTTATATAAAACCTTGGAATGTACAAACGCTCTGAAAGTAATAAGACTGGATAGAAATCTGTTCAATTGGATATTATAAGTGAGCACTCCAGTTGTACTGTCATTTGTTCACTGAAAGATTATTTTTCCTTTATTATCTCAGTGAAGTGTTAGACCATAAGAGGCTTGACCGAGTTTTCACTGGCTGTAGTATCTAGAATTAGGAGGTATGATCTCACAGAAGTGGTGAACCATTTAACATTGAAATTGAGAGTTAGGAATTTGGAATTCTCTTCCCCAGATATCAATAGATTTTTAGACACAATGGATTTGGGGATAGGGTAAAGTGGTGAGGTAAAAGGTAGCCATGATCAAATTGAATGGCAAAGCAGGCTCAAGATGCTGTATGGCTTATTCCTGATCCTAATTCTTATGTTATCAAGAAACAAAGACATGTGCTCTCACAGCGCCAGGGTTCCTGGTTCAATTCCTTGTTTGGATCACTGTCTATGTGTAATTTGCACATTCATAGAACATTACAGTGCAGTACAGTCCCTTTGGCCCTCGATGTTGTGCTGACCTGTGAAACCAATCTAAAGCCCATCTAACCTACACTATTCCAATGTCACCCATTTGTTTATCCAATGATTATTTAAATGCCCTGAATGTCGGTAAGTCCACTACTGTTGCAGGCAAGGCATTCCATGCCCTTACTACTCTCTGAATAAAGAACCTACCTTTAACATCTGTCCTATATCTATCACCCCTCAATTTAAAGCTATGTCCCCTCATGCTAGCCATCTCCATCCAAGGGAAAAGGGCTCTCACTGTCCACCCTATCTAATCCTCTGATCATCTTGTATGTCTCTATTAAGTCACCTCTTAATCCTCTTCTCTCTAATGAAAACAACCTCAGGTCCCTCAGCCTTTTCTCATAAGACCTTCCGATCATACTAGCCAACATCCTGGTAAATCTCCTCTGCACCATTTCCAATGCTTCCACATTCTTCCTATAATACGGCGACCAGAACTGTACGCAATACTGCAAGTGCGGCTGCACCAGAATTTTGTACAGCTGCTTCATGACCTCATGGCTTCTAAACTCTACCAATAAAAGCTAACACAACGTACGCCTTCTTAATAACCCTATCAACCTGGTGCCAACTTTCAGGGATCTATACACATGGACAACAAGATCTCTCTGCTCATCGACACTGCCAAATATCTTAACATTAGCCCAGTACTCTGTATTCCTGTTACTTCTTCCACAGTGAATCACTTCACACTTTTCCACATTAAATTCCATTTGCCACCTCTTAGCCCAGCTTTGCAATTTATCTATATCCTTCTGTAACCCGCAACATCCTTCCACACTGTCCACAACTCCACCAACTTTAGTGTGGTCCGCAAATTTACTAACCCATCCTTCTATGCCCTTATCCAGGTCGTTTATAAAAAATGACAAACAGTAGTAGCCCCAAAACAAATCCTTGCCCTACACCACTAATACCTAAACTCTGGGATGAACATTTCCCATCAACTACCATCCTGTCTCTTACTGCCAGCGAATTTCTGATCCAAACTGCTAAATCACCCTCAATCCCATGCCTCCGTATCTTCTGCAATAGCTTATTGTGGGGAACCTTATCAAACGCTTTACTGAAATCCATCCACACCACATCAACTGCTTTACTCTCATTCATCTTTTTGGTCACCTTCTCAAATAACTCAATAAGATTTGTGAGCACGACCTACCCTTCACAAAACTGTGTTGACTATCCCCAATCAGATTATTCCTTTCTAGATGATTATAAATCCTTTCTCCTATATCTTTTCCAAAACTTTGCCCACAACAGAAATAAGGTTCACTGGTCTATAACTACCAGGGTTGTCTCTACTCCCCTTTGTGAACAACGGGACAACATTTGCTATCCTCCAGTCTTGTAGCACTATTACTGTAGACTCACCATGTCTGCATGGGTTTCCTCCCACAGTCCGAAAGATGCGGTGTTTAGGTGCATTGGTCATGCTAAATTCTCCCTCAGTGTACACAAACAGGTGCCGGAGTATGGCGACTATGTCAATGTAAGCTCTCTTGTGATTAATAAATAAATAACCTTTAAACAGATTTCTCATTTGAAAATACTGCGATGCTTCATACTCAATTTTCACCAATTTCATACAAGCCTTTAGTTCTTTAGTTTTCTTATTCATTCCTGGGATGTAATCAGTGGCACCATTTATTGTCCATCCCTAATTTTTGAACCACTGCAGTCCATGAAGTGTAAGTACACCCACAGTGATGTTCAGGAAGGAATTCCAGGATTTTGACCCAGCGACAGTGAAGGAATAGCGGTATTCACGCAGGGTGATGTAAATGTAGTTATGGAGAACACTGAGGTACAGGGTAGCAAGCTGGAAGGTATCGAAGTAGATAGGGAGGATGTGCTAGATATTCTCGAGGGTTTGAAGTTGGATAAGTCCCCGGGCCGGACGGGATTTACCCTAGGATTCTCTGGGAGGCAAGAGAGGAGATTGCAGAGCCTCTGGCTCTGATCTTCAGGTCGTCGTTGGTTACGGGTGTGGTTCCGGAGGACTGGAGGATAGCGAATGTGGTCCCGTTGTTCAAGAAGGGGAAGAGAGAACTTCCAGGGAATTATAGGCCAGTGAGTCTTACTTCTGTTGTGGGCAAGGTATTGGAGAGAATTATTAGGGATAGGATTTATAGTTATTTAGAGAGAAATGAATTGATTGGGGATAGTCAGCATGGTTTTGTGAAGGTAGGTCGTGCCTTACTAACCTCATTGAGTTTTTTGAAAAAGTGACTAAGGAGGTAGATGGGGGTAAGGCGGTTGATGTGGTATATATGGACTTTAGTAAGGCGTTTGATAAGGTGGCCCATGGAAGACTTCTGCAAAAAATGCAGATGTATGGGATAGAGGGTGATGTAGCTAATTGGGTTAGGAATTGGCTAGCAGATAGAAGACAGAGGGTGGTGGTTGATGGGAGATATTCATCTTGGAGTTCGGTGACAAGTGGTGTACCTCAGGGGTCTGTTTTGGGGCCCCTGCCGTTTGTAATTTTTATAAATGATCTGGATGAAGGTATTGAAGGATGGATTAGTAAATTTGCAGATGACACTAAAGTCGGTGGAGTGGTAGATAGTGAAGAGGGGAGTTATAGTTTGCAGAGGGACTTGGACAAGTTGCAGAGCTGGGCCGAGAGGTGGCAAATGGAGTTTAATGTGGAAAGTGTGAGGTAATGCACTATGGCAGGAATAATAAATGTGTAGAGTATAGGGCAAATGGTAGGATTCTTAGTAGTCTTGATGAACAGAGGGATCTTGGTGTGTATGTGCATAGATCCCTGAAAGTAGGCAGTCAAGTCGAGAAGGTTGTTAAGAAGGCATAGGGAGTCTTAGCTTTTATTGGTAGGGGGATTGAATTTCGGAGCCGCAACGTCATGTTGCAACTGTACAAAACTCTAGTGCGGGCCGCACTTGGAGTATTGTGTGCAGTTCTGGTCCCCACATTATAAGAAAGATGTGGAGGCATTGGAGAGGGTACAGAGGAGTTTACCAGGATGTTGCCTGGTATGGAGGGCAGGTCTTATGAAGAGAGGCTGAAGGATTTGAGGTTGTTTTCGTTAGAAAGGAGGCGGCTAAGAGGGGACCTAATCGAAACATATAAGATGATTAGAGGTTTAGATAGGGAGGACAGTGATAGCCTTTTTCCTAGGATGGAGAAAGCTAGCACGAGGGGACACAGCTTTAAATTACGGGGTATGAGTTATAGGACGGATATCAGAGGTAGGTTCTTTACTCAAAGAGTGATTAGGGAGTGGAATGCCCTGCCTGCAGCTGTTGTAGATGCGCCAAGTTTTGTGGCGTTTAAGAGGTTAGTTGATAAGTATATGGAAGAGAAGGGAATGGTTTAGTTTGGAGGGGCATTGCTTTTTATATTGGTCGGCGCAACATCGAAGGCCGAAGGGCCTGTTCTGTGCTGTAATGTTCTATGTTCTATATTTCTAAGTCAGGATGGTGAATGACTTGGAGGGGAACTTGCAAGAGGTGGAGTTTCTATCTGCTGCTCTTGTCCAAAGTTGTAGAGGTTGTAAGTTTGGACTGTGCTTTTGAAGGGATCATTCCAAATTCCTGCAGAGCTTGTATAGATGGTACACCCAGCTGCCGTGTGCGTCAGTAAAAGAGGACTCGCATTTTTAAAGTGGTGACTGGGTGCCAATTTAGTGGGCTGCTTCGACTCACTTGATGGAATGTTCACTACTTGCCTAGTTAAATGCGGTCCCAAAAATATCAAGAAGCTCAACTCTAGCCAGGACAAAACATGCTTGATTGGAATTTCATTTATCCCTTCAACGTTCACTCCCTCCACACCAACGTACAGTAGTAACAGTGTGCACCATCAACAAGATGCACTGCAGCAGGGTTTCTGAGGAAGCATTTATTTTGTTCACGTTGTCAGCGTACATGGAGCAGTAAGACTGTTCCACTGAATTAATGTTCTGAAAGGGGACTCAGAGTTTGGAGGTGAATTCTCTGTTCATTAGTCACTGGTTGAGGAAAGCCCAATCCTAGCTGGATTCAATCATTTTTTTTCCCTGGAGATCCAGGCAAGATCAACATAGGCAGGATGAGAATCAGGAGAGATCTGTTTGTACACAAATAACATATCAGAAATGTTGAAGAGCAGAGGCATTAGTAAGAGGGAAGAACTGAAGGAAATCAATATTTCCTTCAATCACATGAACAGATTGGGAATAAAGGGATACAAATGAATGGTCCAGTTGGGCGCATGAGCAGTGCAGGCTTGGCAGGTCGAATAGCCTGTTCCTGTGCTGTACTCTACTTTGTTCTTTGCTCTTTGTTCTATTAGGGAGGAAATGGTATTGGGGAAATTAATGGGATTGAAGGCTGATAAATCCTCAGGGCCTGATGATCTACATCCCAGAGTACTTAAGGAAGTGACCCTGGAAATAGTAGGTGTATTGGTGTTCATCTTTCAAGATTCAATAGACTCTGGAACAGTTCCTGCTGATTGGAGGCTAGCTAATTAACCCCACTATTTAAAAAGATAGGTAGAGAGATAACAGGGAATTATAGACCGGTCAGCCTGACACTGAGAGTGGGATAAATTCTAGAGTCCATTATCAAAAATTTTATTTTAGGGTACTTGGTAAACTGGTAGCATCAGACAAGTCAGCATGGATTTACAAAAGGGAAATCATGCTTGACAAATGTACTGGCATTCTTTGAGAATGTAACTAGGAGAGTTGATGAGGGGGGAGCCATTGAATGTGGTTTATTTATTATCAGAAGGCTTTTGACGAAGTTCACTTAAAAGATTAGCATGTAAAATCATAAAGCACACGGGATTGGGGTTAGTGTATTGAGATGGATAGAAAAGCAGTTGGCAGACAGGAAACAAAGAGTGGAATGAACAGGTCATTTTCTGAATGACAGGCGTGACTAGCGGGGTACCACAGAGATCAGTGCTCAGACCCCAGCTATTCACAAAATAAATTAATGATTTAAATGAAAGAATTAATTTGCAGATGATACAAATTTGTGGGGGAGGGTGAGCTGTGAGGAGGCTGCAGAGATGCTTCACTTTGATTTGGACAGACTGAGTATGTGGGTAGATGCATGGAAGATGCAATATAATGTGGATAAATGTGAGGTTAACCACTTTGGTAGCTAAAATGGAAAGGCAGATTATTATTTGAATAACTATAAATTGGGAGAGGTGAATATGCAACGAGACCTGGGTGTCCTCGTACACCAGTCACTGAAGGTAAGCATGCAGGTGCAGCATGTGGTTTTAAAAAAAGGCAAATGGCATGTTGGCCTTCATAGCAAGAGTACAGAAGCAGGGACATCTTGCTGCATTATACAGAGCTTTTGTGAAACCATACCTAGAATATTGTGCACAGTTTTGGTCTTCTTATCTGAGGAAGGATGCTCTTGTTTTAGAGGGAGTGCAGGGAAGATTTACCAGGCTGATTCCTGGATGATAGGACTGATGTATGAAAAGAGATTGAGATGGTTAGGATTGCGTTCACTGGAGTTTAGAAGAATGAGGGCGGATCTCATAGAAACCTATAAAATTCTAACAGGAGTAGATAGGGGAATTGCGGGAAGGATGTTCACAATGGTGGGGGTGTTCAGAGCCAAGTGTCAAAGATAGAGCGTAAACCTGTTAGGACTGAGATGAGGAGAAATCGTTTCACCCAGAGTGTGGTCAGCCCGTGGAATTCTCTGCATAGAAAGCACTTGCAGCCAAAATATTATCTGTTTTCGAGAAGCAATTACATACAGCACCTGGGGCAAAGGGATCCATGAAGGGACAATGGCCTAATGGTATTATAGTGAGACTATTAATCCTGAAACTCAGTGAATGTTCAGAGGACCCGGATTCGAATCCCGGTCACACCTGATGGTGGAATTTGAATTCAATAAAAACTGTCTGGAATTAAAAACCTACTGATGACCATCAAAACCATTATTGATTTTCGGAAAAACCCATCCAGTTCACTAATATCCTTTAGGGAAGGAAATCTGACGTCCTTACCTGATCTGGCCTACATGTGACTCCAGAGCCACAGCAATGTAGTTGATTTTCACCTAACCTGGGGCAATAAATGCTGATGTGAGATGCCGGCATTGGATTTGGGTAAAACAGAAAGAAATCACACAACGCCACCTTTAAAGTCCAAACAGATTTATTTGTGGCAGTAAAGGTACAGACAATGTGATAGCCAAGTTCCGCATATGTGAGAATGGCCTCAACCGGGATCTTGGGTTCACGTCACACTATCTGTAACCCCCACAACTTGCCTGGACTTGCAAAGTCTCACTAACTTTCCTGTCTGGAAACAATACACATCTCTTTAACCTGTGCTTAAAACTCTCTCCACTCACATTGTCTGTATCTTTAAAAATTGATAAGCCGTAAAGACTCACATTCCAATTATTGTGCATGTAAATTGAGTTTGTGTCTTTGTGTCCTGTTTATGATCAGAACTCCCAGCTGATGAAGGGACAGCTTGCGGCTTTTGCTACAAATAAACCTGTTTGGACTTTAAGCTGGTGTTGTGCAATAAATGCTGGCCAGCCAGTGATGTGCATATGCCATGACTGAATAATAAAAAGGATGTGAGAGAAGGTAGGATCTGGCTATTGAGTTAGATGATCAGCCATGATCATAATGAATAGCAGAACAGGCTTGAAAGGCCAAATGGCCTATTCTTGTTCCTTTTTCTGTTTCTGTCCATGTACTGGGTGGCACATAGCACAGCGGTTGGCACTGTGACATCACAGCTCCAGAGAGCTGGCTTCAATTCCTGGCTTGGATCACTGTCTGTGTGGAGTTGCACATTCTCTCCATGCTTGCGTGAGTTTCTTCCGGGTGCTCCGGTTTCCTCCCATGGTCCAAAAAAAGGTTGATTGGCTCTGCTTAAATTGTTTCTTAAGGTCTTGGGGTGTGTATGTTAGTGGGATTAGTAGGGTAAATATATGGTGTTTTGGAGATGGGACCTAAGTGGGATTGTTGTCAGTACATACTCAATGGGCTGAATGGCCTCCTTCTGGACTGTAGAGATGCTATGATCTACAATCTTTGAGATCAGCTTGTTCACTAGAGACCAGGAATTCAGCTTTGACAACCTGGTCAAATGTCTCATAAATTAAATATTAACTTCAATCAGTTAGCAGGAAGTAATTGAAGGTAATGCTAAAGATTTATAAAGCAGACATTCAAAAACTATCTACTTTTATGAACAATGTGTGTTCTATCAGGATCCTTTCCTGATAAACCAAAGTTCATAGCTACAAACTAAATAAGTGGAGAGATAGAGTCATCCACTCGGGAAAAGACAAATGCAAAGATTTTGTAACAGAGAGAGACTGGGATCTGTGGAGAAGCTGTGCATGTACACTAATGACTAAAAGCCAATTCATCAGCACACACCATTGATCCGTACAGCAAATGGAAATGTATAATCAGTCAGGGAATCAGAGAAAGTAGGAAATTGGAGTTGAGGATTGTCTTATCAATCGGTCACAATCTTATTGAAGGGCAAAGCAGATTTGATGGGCTGAACACCCTATTTCTGCTGCTACGTCTTATCAAAAGGTCTGAAATGATAAAGTTGTTAGATCCCATTGGAATAACTGCATTCAGTTCCGGGCTATATGTTGGAATATTGGCCTTGGTATGGGCTACAGACTAGATTCACAACATCATAAAATTCATGTGGATAGATGTTATAAACTTGGCAAAATCAATGCAGTGCAGATGCTGGAAATCTGAAATAAAAACAAAAACTGCATTTTTGTGAAAGCTCTAACCTGAAACTCTTTCTCTTCACAGATGTGCCAGGTCTGTTTAGTATTGCCAGAATTTTGTATTTTCTGCATGAATTTAGTTTGTATTTAAAAGATTGAAGGGTGATTTGATGGCGTTTTTAAAATTCTAAACGGATTTGTTAAGATGGAGGACTCGAGAACAATTGGGCATTGTTAAAAACCAGACTCGTTTGGGAGTGATAATAAGCAGTAATTCTACCAGGGAATAGAAATCAGAAATTTAACCTGAAAATGCTGGGGTGAAGTGAGAGTGCCAGATTGTGTGCAGTTAGCCTGGCGCTGTGCTAGCTGGGTGCACAGACTCCAGTGTATAGAGTGACTGAATTGAGACCAGCTGCTTTTGCACAGTTACTGGTTCTGGTTTCACGGAGCAAGCAATTCTTGCTCGGTGAAATTGGACGCTGGTTACTCTGCTGAAGATCTTCGGCTTGCGAAGTTATAGGACAGGACTGTGGGAACTGGAATGATAAAGTGAAGGAGAAATAACGTCACCTTATTTCATTGCTGTGAGTTGTAGTGAATGCACCACGTATACACGATATATTAACTCATTCATGAGAAGGATTTGAATTTCAACTTGCTGCTTTAATAGAAACAACACAATTAAACTCATTATTTTCCCGAACAATGCATTTGTCTTTTTCTTGACTGTCATTTTGTGATTTTTTTTTAAAAAAAAATGTATTTTCACTGCCCGTTAGATACAAGAGAGTTCTGGGCCGGAAAGCTGCACTGTGCACACACTGGAATTCTCGGAGGTAAACTACTCGTATTTATTTATCAGAGACAGTAAACAGTATGGGAATCCTGGCTGATTTCTATCCCCGCTCTCTCTAACTTAAGGATCACTGGACAGTGATCAGGAGCAGAAACCCTGGCTGATTTCTCCCCCTTCTCTCTTTAACTCAGGTATTACTGGACAGTGATCAGGAGCAAGAACCCTGACTAATTTCCTATCTCTCTGATACAGGGATCACTGGATGGTATCAGGAACCTACAAAGAACAAAGATCAAAGAACAGTACAGCACAGGAACAGGCCCTTCAGCCCACCAAGTCTGCACCGATCACATTGTCCTATCTAGACCAACTGCCTGTATCCCTCTATTCTCCACCTGTTCATAGAAACATAGAAAAACTATAGCCGAACATGTCCCTATCTTAGAGATTACTAGGCTTACTCATAACCCTCTATCTTACTAAGTTCCATGTATTTGTCTAAAAGACCTTATCAAATCCACCTGCACCATCTTTGCTGGCAGCCCATTCCATGCACCCACCACTCCCTGATGTCTTGTCTGTACCTACTCCCCAGCACATTAAATGTGTGTCCTCTTGTGGCAACCATTTCAGTCCTGGGAAAAAGCCTCTGACTATCACTCGATCAATACCTCTTAACATCTTATACATCTCTATCAGGTCACCCCTCATCTTTCGTCTCTCCAAGGAAAAAAGGCCAGGCTCCCTCAACCTATCCTCATAAGGCATGCTCCCCAATCCAGCTGACATCCTTGTAAATTTCCTCTGCACCCCTTCCATGGATTCCATATCCTTCCTGTAATGAGGCGACCAGAACTCAGCACAGTATCCAAGTGGGATATGACCCAAGGTCCTGTATAGCTGCAACGTTATCTCTCAATTCCTAAACTCAATTCCTCGATTGATGAAGGCCAGTACATCATACGCCTTTTTAATCACAGCTTTAACCTGCGCAGCTGCTTTGAGCGTCCTATGAACTCGGACCCCTTCTGATCTTCTACGTTGCCAAGAGTCCTACCATTAAAATTGTATTCTACCCATCCTATTTGACCTGCCAAAATGAACCACTTCACACTTATCTGGGTTGAACTCCATTGTCACTTCTCCGCCCAGTCTTGCATCCCATCAATGTCTCGCTGCAACTTCTGACATCCCTCCACACTATCCACAACCTTTGTGTCATCAACAAACTTATCAACCCATCCCTCCACTTGCTCATCCAGGTCATTTATAAAAAATCACAAAGAGTGAGAGTCCCAGAACAGATCCGTGGGGCACTCCACCTCCATGCAGAATATGACCGAACTATAACCACTCTTTGTCTTAAGTGGGCAAGCCAGCTCTGGATCCACAAAGCAATGTCCCCTTGGACCTCGTGCCCCCTCACTTTCTCAATAAGGCTTGCATGGGGCACCTTATCAAAGTCCATATGTACTACATCTATTGCTCTTCCTTCATCAATATGTTTAGTCACATCTTCAAAAAATTCAATTAGGCTCATAAGGCACGACCTGTCTTTGACAAAGCAATGCTGACTATTCTTAATCATACTTCTCCAAATGTTCATAAATTCGGCCTCTCAGGATCTTCTCATCAACTTACCAACCACTGAGGTTAGACTCACTGATCTATAATTTCCAGGGCTATTTCTACTCCCTTTCTTGAATAAAGGAACAACATTCGCAATCCTCCAGAACCTCTCCCGTTTTCATGGATGATGCAAAGATCATCGCCAGAGGCTCAGCAATCTCCTCCCTCGCCTCCCACAGTAGCCTGGAGTACATCCATTCGGCTCCAGCGACTTATCTAACTTGATGCTTTTCAAAAGCTCCAACACATCCTCTTTCGTAATATCTACATGCTCAAACTTTTCAATCCACTGCAAGTCTGCACTACAATCACCAAGATCCTTTTCCATAGTGAATACTGAAGTAAAGTATTCATTAAGTATCTCTGCTATTTCTTCCAGTTCCATACAAACTTTCCCCCCATCACACTTGAAAGGTCTTATTCTTTCAAGTCTTATCTCTTGCTCCTCACATACTTGTAGAATGCTTTGGGGTTTTCCTTAATCCTGCCTGCCAAGGCCTTCTCATGACCCCTTCTGGTTCTCCTAATTTCCTTCTTAAGATCCTTCCTATTCGTCACATACGCTTCTAGATCTCTAACATTTGTACAGCCTTTGTACACCACGGTCCCTTTAACTTACCATAATTTCCCTGTCTCATTGGAACATTGCTATGCAGAACTCCAGACAAATATTCCCTGAAAATTTGCCACATTTCTTCCATACGTTTCTTTGAGAAAACTTCTTTCCAATTAATGCCTCCAGTTTCCTGCCTGATAGCTTCATAATTCCCCTTACTCCAGTTAAACACTTTTCTAATTTGTCTGATCCTATCTCTCTCCAATGCTAGTATAAAGGAGATAGTGATCATAATTCTATCTCCAAAATGCTCTCCCACTAAGAGATCTGCCACCTGACTAGGTTTATTTCCCAACACCAAATCAAGTACAGCCTCTCCTCTTATAGGCTTATCCACATACTGTGTCAAGAAACTCTCCTAAACACATCTAACAAACTCTTCCCTATCTAAACGCCTTATTCTAGGGAGATTCCAATCAATATTTGGGAAATTAAAATCTCCCATCACAATAACTCTTACCAATACAACTTTCCAGGATCTGCTTCCCAATCTGCTCCTCAATATCCCTGCTACTATTGGGTGGCCTTTAGAAAACACCCAGTAAAATTATTGACCCCTTCCTGTTCCTAACCTCAACCCACAGAGACTCCGTAGACAATCCCTCCATAGCATCCATCTTTTCTGCAGCTGTGACACTATGTTTGATTAACAGTGCCACTCTCCCAGCTCTTTTGCCTCCCTTAATGTCCCTTCTGAAACATCTAAAATCTGGCACTTGAAATAACGAATCCTGTCTCTGAGTCATCCAATTCTCTGTAATGGCCACCACATCACATTTCCAAGTAGTGATCCATGCTCTAAGCTCATCCACTTTGTTCACAACACTCCTTGCGTTAAAATAGACACATCTGAAACCTTCGGTCTGACCACTCCCCTTCTCTATCACCTGCCTATCCTCCCTCTCACACTGTCGACAAGCTTTCTCTATTTGTGACCTAGCCTCCTCTCTCCCAGTCACTTCAATTTGATTCCCACCCCCCAAGCTTTCTAGTTTAAACTCTCCCCAGTAGCCTTAGCAAACCTCCCCGCCGGGATATTGGTGCCCCTGGGTTCAAGTGCAACTCATCCTTTTTGTACAGGTCACACCTTCCCAAAAGAAGTCCCAGTGATCCAGAAACCTGAATCCCTCAGCCACGCATTTATCCTCCATCTCATTCCATTCCTACTCTCACTCTCATATGGCACAGGCAGCAATCCTGAGATTACTACCTTTGCGATCCTTCTTCTCAATTCCCTTCCTAACTCCCTAAATTACAGCACAGGAACATGCCTATCGGCCCTCCAAGGCTGCATCAACCATGCTGCCTGACTGAACTAAAACCCTCTACCCTTCTGGAGACCATAGCTCTCTATTCCCAACCTATTCATGTACTTGTCAAGATGCCCCTTAGAAGTCACTACAGTATCCGCTTCCACAACTTCCCCTGGCAACGAGTTCCAGACACCCACCACTGTCTGTGTAAAAAATCTGCCTCATACATCTCCTTTAAACTTTGCACCTTGTACCTTAAACATATGCCCTCTAGTAATTGACTCTTCCATCCTGGGAAAAAGCTTCTGGCTATCCATTTTGTCCATGTCTCTCATAATCTTATAGACTTTTATCAGGCCTCAACCTTCTTTGCTCTAGTTAGAACAAACCAAGTTTCTCCAACCTCTCCTCATAGCTAATACCTTCCATACCAGGCAACATCCTGGTAAATCTTTTCTGTACCCTGTCCAAAGCCTCCATTTCCTGTTGGTAGTGTGGCGACCAGAACTGAACACTATATTCCAAGTGCAGCCTAACTAAGGTTCTATAAATCTGCAACATGACTTGCCAATTTTTAAACTCAATACCCCAGCCGATGAAGGCAAGCATGCTGTATGCCTTCTTGACCACCTTCTCCACCTGCATTGCCACTTTTACTGACCTGTGTACCTGTAAACCCAGATCCCTTTGCCTATCAATATTTTTTAAGGGTTCTGCCATTTACTGTATATCTCCTATCTGTATTAGGTCTTTCAAGATTCATTATCTCACGTTTGTCCACATTAAACTCCATCTGCCATCTCTGTGCCAAGTCTCCAACTGATCTATGTCATGCTGTACTCTCTGATGGTCCTCATCGCTTTCCGCAAATCCACCAACCATTGTTTCGTCCACAAACTTACCAATCAACGTGGTTACATTTTCCTCCAAATCATTTACATAACAAACAGCAAAGTTCCCAGCACTGATCCTTGAGGAACATCACTTGTTACAGCCCGCCATTCAGAAATGCACCTTTCCATTTACCCTTTGTCTTTGTGTGAGCCAGTTTTGTATCCACCTTGCCAACATGATCCCATGCAACTTCACCTTCTGCACCAGTCTGCCATGAGGGACCTTATCAAAGGCCTTACTGAAGTCCATGCTGACAACATCCACTGCCCTACCCTCATCAATCATTAATCACAATCTTAGTATCACCTGCAAACTTGCTAATCAGAGCAGTTACCTTTTCTTCCAAATCATTTATACATATATTACAAACAGCAGAGATCCTAGCACTGGTCCCTGTGGAACACAACTAGTTACAGGCCTCCATTCAGAAAAACACCCTTCCACTGCTACCCTCTATCTTCTATTGTCAAGCCAATTCTGAATCCATTGAGCTAGTTCACCCCTGACCCCATGAGCTTTAATCTTTTGTACCAGCCTGCCATGAGGGACCTTGTCAAATGCTTTACTAAAACCCATGTAGACAACATCCACAGCCCTTTCCTCATCAATCATTTTTGTCACCTCCTCAAAACACTTGATCAAATTAGTGAGACATGACCTCCCTTGTACAAAACCATGTTGTCTGTCGTTCTCAAGACCACTTCCAAATGTGTACAGATCCTATGCCAAAGAATCTTCTTCAACAATTTCACTATCACTGAGGTCAAGCTCACTGGTCTGTAATTACCCAGGTTATCCTGTACCCTTCTTAAATAACGGGACAACGTTGACTATCCTCCAATCTTCTGGAACCCCTCCACACACACACACACACACACACACACACACACACAGTCTCACACACACACTCAGTCACACTTATACACACACACATACTGACACACGCCCACATATACACACAGTCACACATACACACTCACTCACATGCACGCACATCCACACACACATGTGCTCACACATACTCACATGCACACTGACACACATAAACACACACATACATACTCAACACTCGCACACACACACTTATGGATACACTCCCACACACACATACATAGAGACACACACGTATACGTGCTCAAACATCCACACTCACTCATGCATACTCACACACGTACACACATACAGATACACACACACGCTTACACATACATACTCACACAGACACACACACATATATTCACATTCACACATGCACTTTCACTCACACACACTCACATTCATACGCACACATGTGCACTTGTATGCACACTCACGTAGACACACATGTGCACTCTTTTACGCACTTGTACATAATCTCCCCCACACACACTATCAGACTTATGCGCTCAATCTTGCACACTTAATCTTTTCCCAATGTATCACAGCTTGGTATGGTTCCTGCTCTGTCCAAAACTAAAAGAAACTACAAAGAGTCATGAATGTAGCCTAATCCGTCATGCAAACCAGCCTCCCATCCATTGATCCTGTCTACTCTTCCCGCTCCCTCAGAAAAACTAGCCAGCATAAATAAGAACTCCATGAAATTCTTTCTTCCACCTTCTTCCATTCGGAAAAAGATACAAAAATCTGAGGTCATGTACTAACTGACTCAAGAACAGCTTCTTCCCTGCTGCAGACTTTTAAATGGATTTACCTTGCATTAAATTGATCTTTCTCTGCACTCTAGTTATGACTGTAAAGCTACATTTTGCACTCTGTCCTTTCCTTTTCTATGTATGGTATGCTTTCTACAGCATGCAGGAAGCAATACTTTTCACTGTATATTAATACAAGTGGCAATAATAAATCAAATCGTATCTCTTACACACACATTTATATTCTGTTTTGCTCATTCACACATATCCTCAGACTCTCTCTTACACACCCAATCACACACATTGTTTCACACACATATTCTCTCTCGTGTACTCTCTCACTCACCCTCACTCTTCCACTCATTCTCCCATTCACTCGTACATTCATTCCCTCATACAATCTCTCATTTTCTCACACACGCCCTCACAAATTCATTCATTCTCTCGTGTTCTCTCTCTTCACACTTATTATTTTGTTATGGTTCAAGTCAGAAACTCTCAGTATTTTACGGAGTCTGCCTGGACAATACATTTTGTGTCTTGAATTGGCTGGGATAAGCATGAAATGTTTCACGTCAGGTATAATTCAAGTGACTCATTGGAGAACTTTTATCAAAACAAAGTTTATTTAAGAAAGCTAACATGTATAGTAAGAAAATTAGCAAGAACTTTCATCAATTGCAAACAAAAAACCAAAGTAACCACAATAATATGTACTCCTTAACAAACATATCTAATGTGTTCCAATCAAAACCAAAACCTTCCAAAGACAAAATCCTTTAAACAAGTTCAACACAACAAAGACTAATACTCACGTGATAACGGAAATTAAGTCCTTTGGTTGAAGTCTGCAGATCTCTGGATTCACTCAGAACAGTGTGAAGTCAAAATCAAAACAGCTTCTTAGAACGCCAAAATAAAAACAGACAACTCCCATCCAAGTTACCTAAGGAGCAATAAAAAGATATCTGACAGCCAACTCGGCTGCACTGAGATCAGCTTGGGCTTTGAGCGAGGAAAGCACTGAGCTGTAGAGCTCATGATTTAAAAAAAACTTCCTTAAAGGTGCACAAACGTTACATTATTTTCTCATACTCACACACACTGTCTCACATAAATTCTCACACACTCTTTCACACACATACGCTCTGTCTCACACTCCGTCTCTCACACTGCGTTTATCATACTCTCTCAGACTATATGTTCACACATTCTCATACTCTCTCACACACTCACTCTCACGCACAAAGTCACATTCGTTCATGTCCAACAGGCCTGGGTCCTTTGGAGATTAAAATGATGAGGGAGAGGTTGAAGACAGGCCTCCTTTTTCCTGCCCTGTTTCACACTGCAGCTGTCATGAAAGCCGCTACTAAAACTGCAATTCTGCCATCTTAATTTGTATCAGATGTTTCGTTCCCTGTTGAATCTATCAGGAAAAAATCCTGGAGGGAAACATTCTGTGATTGGAAGAGCAACTCCTTGCTGAATCTTTGCTGCACTTCTTGGTGCTTTAGGCATTGGCTCTGAGAGTTGGAGAGAGAGAGCATGGCAGGTTAGACAGGATAGAGATGCCTTTCCTAGGGGACATCCAGGAACCAAGCAGAAGCTGCTGGAATGCTGACATCCCACCGTGGCAGCTGGTGGAATTTGAATTCAATAAAAAAAATCTGGAATTAAGAATCTACTGATGACCATGAAACTATTGTCGATTACTGGAAAAACCCATCCGGTTCACTAATGTCCTTTAGGGAAGGAAATCTGCCATTCTTACCTGGTCTGGCCTATATGTGACTCCAGAGCCACGGCAGTCTGGTTGACTCTCAACTGTCTTCCAAGAACAACTAGGGATGGGCAATAAATGCTGGCCAGCCAGTGACACCCATGTCCCACAGATGAATAAATAAAATTCTGATCAAGGGAAACTGGATACACTTTAAATTAGACACTGGGGCAGCAGTTTCAGTTCTTTCTGATGCTGAAGCACGGTTCAGCCATCATGCATTAAACTACATTGCTCAAGGTCACAGAGAAACTGAATGTGATTCTTCAAATACAGAGAGGGGAAAAATCACTGAAACCTGATATCTGATCTGAACAAGAGCAGCTCACATTTCATCAGGACAGCTTGTGCCCATTTTCGTCTGATTTACAGAGTAAGAACGGGAATAGCCGAGAATTACTGCCAAAAAGCTACAGATCTGAATTTCCGTAGCAGTTCCTGGGACGAGGAAAGCTGAAGGCAGGGTAATACATCAGCCTCACCTTGAGATAAAGCCAGAGTGCCTATTACACCCAGAAATATTCCTCACCCACTCTTACCAAAGGTAAAGAAGGAAATTGACTCAATGTTGAAGCAAGTGGTTATTTCACCTGAGACAGAAACAAGGGTGATGTTCAGGGATGTCCAGTGTCCAATCCCAGCAGATCAACCCCAATTTGTGTAGATCTTGTACAACTGAGCAAAGCAGCTGAAGACAGATTTCATCCAATGGCACCTGGAAACGAGAGTTTCGTAAAACTGGGATGAGTTCAGTCTTCACAAAATAAGATGTAAACAGTGGATTTTGGAAACTACTTCTTACTTACTTACTTCTTACTTACTTCTTACAGAACCATCTGATTCACCACTCCCCCCCCCCCCCCCCCCCCCACAAACTCGGGATCACTGGATAATGATCAGGAGCAGGAATCCTGGCTGATTTCCCCTCTCTCTCTCTCTCTCTCTCTCTCTCTCTGTCTCTCTCTGTCTCTCTAATCCAGGGATCACTGACAGTGATCAGGAGCAGGAACGTAGCTGATTTCCCATCGCTGTTTAACCCAGGGATCACTGGATAGTGATCAAGAGCAGGAACCCTGGCTGATTTCCCATCACTCTCTAACCCAAGGATCACTGGGCAGTGATTAGGAGCAGCAGCACCAGCTGATATCCCACCTCTCTCTGACCCAGGAATCATTGGACAGTGATCAGGAGCAGGAACCTGGCTGATTTCCCCTCTCTTTCTCTCTCTAATCCAGGGATCACTGGACAATGATCAGGAGCAGGAACCTGGCTGATTTCCCCTCTCTCTCCCCTCTCTCTCTCTCTAATCCAGGGATCACTGGACAGTGATCAGGAGCAGCAACTCTGGCTGACATCCCACCTCTCTGTCTAACCCAAGAATCACTGGACAGTGATCAGACTGATTTCCCCTCTCTCTCTCAAACTCAAGGATCACTGGGCAGTGATCAGGAGCAGGAATCCTGGCTGATTTCCCCTCTTTCTAACCCAGGGATCACTGGGCAATGATCAGGAGTAGAAACCCTGGTTGATTACCCCTCTCTCTGTCTAATCTAGGGATCACTGGACAGTGATCAGACTGATTTCCCCTCTCTCTCAAACTCAAGGATCACTGGACAGTGATCAGGAGCAGGAACCCTGACCGATTTCCTCTCTGTGTCTAACCCAGGGATCACTGGACAGTAATCAGGAGCAGGAATCCTGGCTAAGAGCAGGTCACAGTGTACTTGAATGTTGTTTTTTTGTCAGGGTGAGCAAGTTGGTTCCAGGCCTTTGGAAAGCTGTAGATGGAGATTAATGCAGACAGAAACACAATTTATAGCTGCTGCCCAGGTGAATGGTGGAGCAGGCCCAGCGGCTAACTCTTGTGTTTTTGTTCCAGGAGAAAGAAGTATTGCAGAAACAATTGGAAGAAGCAAACCGTGAGGCTCAGAAATACCGACAGCAGCTCTTTGAGAAGGAGCAGGAGGCGGAAGCCTATAGGCAGCGCCTGGAAGCTTACGGTGATCTGGACTCGAACAAAACGGTGCATTAAGACGTCAGATGGAAATGGAAAGGCTGACTCACATCACAATAAACTGGTCCCTGCTTGCAAAAGCCTGGGGAAAGATGACCTTCTCTGATCAATGAGTCCAGGCAAAAAGATCTGCAGGTCAAAGCATAGGTGCAAAAATTCTGCTTCTGAAACCCTGATAGTGACTTCACTGCAGCCAAATGATGTAGAGAAGGAGGGGGGAGAGATGGGAGGGTGAGGGGGTGAGATTAGAGGGTGAGGGGGAGAGATTGGAGGATGAGAGAGATTGGAGGGTGAGGGAGGTGAGGTTGGAGAATGAGAGGGAGTGAGTTTGGAGGATGAGAAGGGGGTGAGGTTGGAGGGTGAGGGGGATGTGAGGCACTGAGACCCTTTTCTGTTTATTTCAGCTGAAGTTTCGATTTGCTAAGAGAACTGTGAATTATCAGTGAGCCGTGGTCGTTTTGTCCTTGATCTAACGGCAGGTTCTGGCTGTTGTGAGATTATCTCTGAATATTTCTTATTGTTAATGATTGGATGGGATCTGTAAGATTCTGCAAAGTGGAAAAATATTCCAAGAGCAAAAAAAAAGATTTGAAAGCTTCCTGCACGTTAATATCCTCTGTACCAACTATCCAGATTGAAATCTAGATCCATGAGGGTGAAGAGGTAAATTTGGACAGAGTCTGCTTTACAGAACCTGTAGAGAATGGTTTCCTCGGCTGTGCTTTCTGAACTGATTGAAGCTTTCAGAGTATAAACTTAACTGCACAAAGTCAAACTGGTGGCTTCTCACATTCCTGAAATTGTTTTGAAAATTGAAAAGCTCAGAAATTCTGAGACTAATAAGAGTTAAAGTGTGGCTGTCAGGAACAAATTCAGGAATAGAAGTGTTACAAAGCTAGTTAAAGGCTTCTTAAATCATCAACAGTTCATTAAATTTAAAACAAAAACAAACGCAGAGAAAAACCATTCCCCATCTTTGTAATTCTTGTAACTGATTTTTTTTTTAATGAGTTGGATTTGTTATTTGGCAAACCCTGTAAGTGTAACAATCCAGATAAAAGAATCCAAAGTAACAGAAGACATCGCAACATGGAACAGCGCAATGCTGGGAAGGAACTCATTGGGCTAAGGAGAAAATCAGAGGTTGTAGGTGAATCTCGGAATCTGTGACAATCCCACGTTCAGGAAATGGGAATAATTTTGACTGTTAATCAGACTGACGTTATCAGCACTGATACATCCTCTCTGCACTGAGGATTTCAGCCCAGTGTGCTGAGAAATACAGCAGCTTCTTAAACATGTGGCATTCAGAATATTAAAAAAAATTGATTTACACTGAGAGCAGGAATAGATTCATCATTATACTTCACTGCCAAAGCAAAAGTGGAATACATCACAGTGAACAGAGGGGTCTGGTTGTGACATCATGTTTGGCTCTAAGTTACAGTTAAATTTTTTTCCATCTGTGTGAAATAGTAAGTTTCTTGTAGATTTAGCCAAACACCAAAAATTCTCTCAGTGTCAGAAAGAGCAATGCAATGCAGGCTGCAAGTTTCTGCATGTCTTCATGCTGCATTGCTGGTACCTGCATGTCTCCATGGTGCATGGCTGCTGATGTCAACACACGTTGGTGCTGCAAGGCTGCTGATAACTGCCCGTCTCAGTGCTGCATTACTGGTTCCTGCAGGCCTCAGTGCTGTATTGTTGGTGCCTGCCAGTCTCAGTGCTGCATTGCTGGTAACTGCCAGTCTCAGTACTGTATTGTTGGTGCCTGCCAGTCTCAGTGCTGCATTGCTGGTAACTGCCAGTCTCAGTACTGTATTGCTGGTGCCTGCCAGTCTCAGTGCTGCATTGCTGGTAACTGCCAGTCTCAGTGCTGCATTGCTGGTGCCTGCCAGTTTCAGTACTGTATTGCTGGTGCCTGCCAGTCTCAGTGCTGTTCTGGTGCCTGCCTCTAGTGCTGCATTGCTGGTAACTGCCAGTCTCAGTACTGTATTGCTGGTGCCTGCCAGTCTCAGTGCTGCATTGCTGGTAACTGCCAGTCTCAGTGCTGCATTGCTGGTGCCTGCCAGTTTCAGTACTGTATTGCTGGTGCCTGCCAGTCTCAGTGCTGAATTTCTGGTGTCTATAGGCCTCAGTGCTGCATTGCTGGTGCCTGCCGGTCTCAGTGCTGCATTGCTGGTGCCTGCCGGTCTCAGTGCTGCATTGCTGCTGGTGTCTGCATGTCTTGGCACTGCATTGCTGGAAGAGCGTGTGTGTGTGTGTGTGTGTGTACTTTCTTTGATCATTGCACTTGTTGATGATGTTTAAATGTTAAAAATGTCATTTCTAATCCATTCTGTGAGCAGTCATTGCATTTCACTGAACTTAGAGAAGCATTCATTATTTTGTTGTTGACCTGATGCCGTTATTCTCGTGCTTTATACCCCAGCCATTTCATTCATTGCTTTGTTGGGACATTTTCATTGAAGGTTGTCTGTCACATTGAACATGAGTTTATTTGCTGGGTTGAGAATGCTGACACACTGTTTATGTTAAACATTGTGATTTGTTCGTGTGAATGAGAAAGACGTCTCCAACAGCTCATTTCCCCCACTTACCTGTGTAAATTAAAATGCAATTAGCTGCATATAATGAGCAGTGAATTTAGACCTTTAACTATCATTTTGTTTCATTCAGGTAACCCTGGAAATTATATAAATGAAGTTGTTGACCAAACATACACTGTATAATTTTGTATCAAATAAAATCTTTCTTAAGTAATGACATCCTTTCTAATTTATTGTGGAAAATAGTAGCACTAATTCTTGTGTTTTAACATTTTTGTTACATTTCATCGTATCCAGAAGCTTTTGAGCAATTCTCAAAGTTTCTTACACTATTACTTCCTGATTATTTTTACCTGAAGAAACTGACACCATTTTGTGCACAGTAAGATTCCATTAAAGCCATGGCGATGGTGGAGTGAAATGGATCTTGCAAAGGAAAAGTGACCTGGAGTGAAATGTCCTTCTCCTGCAATCCTGTTCACTTTTAAAATAGTTCTGTTAGATTTTCCTGCCTCCTTCAAAGGTTTATGTATATGTCTCTGTGTTTTGCTCCTTCCCCTCAACCGCCCCTATCTGTCCCCGAGCAATATTTTTGACATAGATAGAATCCCTATAATGCAGAAGGAGGCCATTCAGCCAATCAAATATGTACCAACCACAATCCCACCCAGACCCTGTCCCCATAACCCTACGCATTTATCCTCACTAGTTCCCCTTAACACTGAAGGGCAATTTAGCATGGCCAATCCACCTAACCCACACATCTTTGGACTGTGGGAGGAAATCCCCGCAGACATGGGGAGAACATGCAGATTCCCACACAGACAGTGATCCAAGCTGGGAATTGAACCCGGGTCCCTGGCACTGTGAGGTAGCAGTGCTAACCACGGTGCCACCATGTCACCCTGACATTCACTCACTGTCCTTTTTCTCCACATATTTCTCCCCCTTTCCTCCTCCTCCTCCTCTATGACTACATTTCCTCGTCAGGATCCAGGTCATTAAAGCCCATTTATAGTTGAAGCAAATATAGTGGTGGGAGGGAGATGTGAGATTGTCAATTTTAGCAGCAAGAATAAAAAAAAAATCAGCTTATGTTTTAAATAGTGAAAGATGCAGAGCTCGAAGCTGCCATGGGGTCTATTCTACTACATACATCACAAAAATGTGCAGCAAGTAATTAGGATAGTGAATAGAATATTATTGTTTACTGTTAGAGGGATTGATTATCAAAGTCTGGAGGTTATGCTTCAGTTATACAGAGAATTGGTGAGACCACATCTGGAGTATAGTGTACAGTATTGGTCTCCTTAATTAAAGAAACATGTAAATGCGTTAGAAACAGTTCAGAGAAGTTGGATAATACCAGGAATTGGCAGGTTGTCTTCTGAGGAAAGGCCAAAGTTGTTGGCTGGGGTTTGGAAGAATAAAAAAGGGCACCAGTATCCTGAGAGGAAAATTTGCTACAGTTATTTGGGTGGGGAGGGGAGTTAAACTAATTTGTCAGGAGAATGGGAAAACGAGCTGTGGTCCAGAAGCCAGTGTTGAATGTAGTGAGGTATTGAGGAAGGTATCAAGGCTGCAGGAGTGTAGCGGCAGACAGGAAGGTACGTGAAGTATGTCTACTTCAATGCAAGGAGCATCTGGAATAAGGTAGGTGAACTTGGAGCGTGGATTGGTACTTGGCACTATGCAGGAACCATGGTTCACAAAACAGATTGAATGTCTTGAAAAGAGGAAAAAGGAAGAGTATGTAAGGATGAGAAAACAAGGTTCAGTTGGGTCGCTTGAGGGTTACAAGGTAGCAAGAAATGAGCTAAAAAAAAAAGGGCTTTAAAAGAGCTAAGAGGGGGCATGAGAAGTCCTTGGCGGGTCGGATCAAGGAAAACCCCAAGGCTTTTTACGCTTAGGTGAGAAAAAGAAGAATGATCAGGGTGAGGTTAGGGCCGGTTAAGGATAGTAGTGAGAACTTGGAATCAGAAGAGATAGGTGAGGTGATGAATGAATACTTTTCTTCAGTGTTCAGTTAGGAGAGAGGCCATGTTTTTGAGGATGAGAGTGTGATACAGGCTGATATCAGCAATTTAGCAATTTTAGCAATTTTGAAAACCCTGAGAGTTGATAAGTCCCCTGGGCCCAACGGGGGTATATCCTAGGATTCTTTGGGAGGCAAGAGAGGAGATTGCAGAGTCTTTGGCTTTGATCTTTGGGTCTTCACTGTCCACGGGGATAGTGCCAGAGGACTGGAGAGTAGCAAATGTTGTTCCTCTGTTCAAAAAAGGAAATAAGAGTGACCCTGATAATTATTGGTCAGTTAGTCTTACTTCGGTGGTCAGTAAATTAATGGAAAAGGTCCTGAGGGATAGGATTTATGATCATTTGGAAAGATGCAGCTTAATCTAGAATAGTCAATAACACAGATTCGTGAAGATAAGTCTTGCCTCACAAATTTGATTGAATTCTTTGAGGAGGTATGTACATAAAGGTATAAGTTGATGTTATACACATGGATTTTAATAAGGCGTTTGATAAGGTTTCCCATGGTCGGCTCATGAGAAAAGTAAGGAGTCGTGATGTAGAGGGAAATTTGGCTAATTGGATAAGTAACAGGCTATCTCATAGAAGACAGAGGGTGATGCTGGATAGTGCTGGATTCAGGGCTGGACCGAAAAATGGCAGATGGAGTTTAACCCTGATAAGTGCGATGTAATTCATTTTGGTAGGACAAATTTGAATGTGGATTACAGGGTCAACGGCAGGGTTCTGAGGAATGTGGAGGAACAGAGAGATCTTCATATCACAGATCTCTGAAGGTTGCCACATAAGTGGATAGAGCTGTGAAGAAGACCTATAGCGTGTTAGCATTTATTAACAGGGTGTGTTAGCATTTATTAACAGAAGAAGACCTATAGTGTGTTAGCATTTATTAACAGGGGTTAGAGTTTAAGAGTCGTGGGGTTATGCTACAACTATACAGGACCTTGGTGAGACTGAATTTGGATTATTGTCTGCAGTTCTGGTCACCTCCATATAAGAAGGATGTGGAAGCATTGGAGAAAGTGCAGAGGAGATTTACCAGGATACTGCCTGGTTTGGAGGGTAGGTCTTATGAGGAAAGGTTGAGGGAGCTGGGGCTTTTCTCTTTAGAGTGGAGGAGGATGAGAGACAACTTAATAGAAGTTTATAAGATGATTGGGGGGATAGGTAGAATCGATGTTCAGAGACTATTTCTTCAGGTGGATGTAGCTGTTATTAGAGAGCATAACTATAAAATTCATGGTGGGAGGTATAGGAGGGATGTCTGAAGAAGGTTCTTTACTCAGAGAGTGGTTGGGGTGTGGAATGGACCGTCTGCTGTGATAGTGGAGTTGGACACTTTAGGAACTTTCAAATGGTTATTGGGTAGGCATATGGAACACATCAGAGTGATAGCTTGATCTTGGTTTCAGACAAAACTCGGCACAACATTGAGAGCTGAAGGGCCTGTACTGTTCTGTGTTCTATGTAAGAAGCAACATGATTAAAAGGAAACAGCCTGAGGGATGTGGAGAATATGTTCCCTCTTGTGGGAGGATCTAGAACTAGAGGTCACTGTGAAGTAATAAGGGGTCACCCAATGAAAAGAGAGATGAGGCAAAATGTTTTCATTCAAGTTGGGAGTGTCTGAAAATCTCATTTTGAAAAGGTGATGGAAGGAGAGTTTTTGAATAATTTTAGAGATGGATAAATTATTGGGGAGCAAAAGGGTGATAGGTTATTGTGAGGATATGGATTTGAGGTTGATTTAGATCAGCCATGATCATATTAAATGACAGAGCAGGCTTGAGGGGCAGAATTAGAATCCCAACAGCACAGATGAAAGCCCATTGAATCAGCATTGACAACAATCCCACCCATGTAACCCCATGTATTTACCTTTCAATCATCCTGACACCAAGGGGTATTTTAGCATGGCCACTCCACCAAAGCTGCACATCTTTGGAATATGGGAAGAAACTGGAACACCTGGAGGAAACCTATGTAGACATGGGAAGAATGTGCAAACTCCGCCCAGACAGTGATCCCAGGCCAGAGTTGAGCCGGTCCCTGGTGCTGTGAGGTAAGTACTGCTGGGAATTTCCTTCTCCATCTTTCTACTGAAGACTTCAGGTTTTATTTTCATTTTAGTGAAAATTTTGACATTGAGTTTAGTGAAAATTTAAAACTGACTGAGTGTAAGAAGTATTCAGTATCAGTGTAAGGGGCGTTGGCAGATTGTTCTGGAGCTTAAGCTAGCAGCTGTTTATTGATTAGAGTTTAATTCTCAGCAAAACAATGTTAAGTTTTTAAAAATCAGTAAAAGGGATCATGAAATTGTTAGATTGTTATGAAAACCCAGTTGGTTCAGTAGTGTCCTTTTGAAAAGAGAATCTTCTGATTTTACAAAGCCTGAATAACGAGGAAGTCCAGATCCATACCAATAGCAGATTTGATTTTTAATCTTGTCAACATTAGATTTTTCAAAATAACAAAGAGGACTGCAATGGTTCAAGACGGCCACTTACTGTCACCTTCTCAAGGGCACCTAGGGATGGGCAATAATTGCTGATCTAACTGGCAACATCCACATCTTGTCATTTTTTTTTGGAATTATTTATATACTGTATAAAACCCCACTTCTCAAGATCCTTTGTAGAAACATTATCACGTGAAACAGACACTGAGCCAAAAAACAGAAATCAAAGCAGTTGAGCAGAAACCTGGTCACAGGTAGGTTTAAGAAGTGAATTAAAGAAAAGGGAGGCAGAGAGATTTGGGGAGGGAATTCCAGAACTTAGGACCCAGGCACGGCCACCATTGGTGGAGTTATGGAAATTGGGATTTATAAGGAAGCTTGAAGTGGTGGATCCAGAGATCTGGGAGGTTTCTGGGCTCAAAAAGGTCATAGAGATAAGGAGGGACGAGACCGTGAAGAAATCTGAAGGCTGAAAATTTAGTATCTAGACATTGACATACATTGATCCCAGTCTGGTGGTTAGCACAGGAGTAATGGGTGGACAGGACTTATGGTGAGTTAGGACACAGGCAGCAGAGGTTTAGATGAGCTCAGTTTTACAGAAAGTGCATTGTGGAAGACCAGCCATTGTCAAGCTGGAGATCACAGATCGGTGGATAAGAACTTCAGTGTCAGATGAGCTGAGGCAGAGCTGATGATGTTCAGGAGGTTGGAATAAGCAGTCCTGATGAGCTTGACTGAGGATATGAGTTGGAAGTTCACACCAGAGTCAAACAGGATATCACATTTCAGCCAACCTCGTTCACAATGTCAGATAGCAGGGATGGAGTCAGCAATCGAAGGAAGGAAAATGTGGCAACAATCAAAGATCCAATACTGGATAGTCGACAAAGAACATTTAACACTGAAAGACATACTGAAGGCTCCTCACCACTAATCTGTTTATGAGTTCCTACCCTGATAATGTAGATCAGATCTTTGCAAAGTAAACATTGATTTTTTTTTTCATTGATATGGTGTCCATCTATATATAGAGTATACACATCCTGTGCTGTGGAATATAGAATGGGATAGTATCCACATCCTGTGCTGTGTGATACAGAGTGGGATAGTATCCATATCCTATGCTATGGAATATAGGGTGGGATAGTGTCCACATCCTGTCTGTGGAAAGTAGAATGGGATAGTATCCACATCCTGTGCTGTGTGATATAGAGTGGAATAATATCCACACCCTGTATTGTGTGATATAGAGGGAGATAGTATCCACATCCTGTGCTGTGAGACATAGAGTGGGATAGTACCCATATCCTGTATTGTGTGCTATAGAGTGGGATAGTATCCACATCCTGTGCTGTGAGATATAGAGTGGGATAGTATCCACACCCTGTATTGTGTGATATAGAGTGAGATAGTATCCACATCCTGTGATATGGAAAATAAAGTGGGATAGTATCCACATTCTGTGCTATGGAACATAGAGTGGGATAGTATCCACATTCTGTGCTGTGAGATATAGAGTGGGATAGCATCCACATCCTGTATTGTGTGATATAGAGTGGGATAGTATCCACATTTTGTGCTGTGAGATATAGAATGGGATAGTATCCACATCCTGTATTGTGTGATATAGAGTGGGATAGTATCCACATCCTGTGATATGGAAAATAAAGTGGGATAGTATCCACATTCTGTGCTATGGAACATAGAGTGGGATAGTATCCACATTCTGTGCTGTGAGATACAGAGTGGGATAGCATCCACATCCTGTATTGTGTGATATAGAGTGGGATAGTATCCACATCCTGTATTGAGTGAAATAGAGTGGGATAGTATCCACATCCTGTGCGGTGTGATATAGAGTGGGATAGTATCCACATCCTGTGATATGGAAAATAAAGTGGGATAGTATCCACATCCTGCGATGTGGAATATAGAATGGGATAATATCCACACCCTGTGCTGTGGAACACAGAGTGGGATAGTATCCACATGCTGTGCTGTGAGACATAGAGTGGGATAGTATCCATATCTTGTGCTGTGAGATATAGAGTGGGATAGTATCCACATCCTGTATTGTGTGATATAGAGTGGGATAGTATCCACATCCTGTGCTGTGAGATATAGAGTGGGATATTATCCACATCTGTGCTGTGAGATATAGAGTGGGATATTATCCACATCCTGTGGTATGGAAAATAGAGTGGGATAGCATCCACATCCTGTGGTATGGAAAACAGAGTGGGATAGTATCCACATCTGTGCTGTGAGATATAGATTGAGATAGTATCCACATCCTGTGGTATGGAAAATAGATTGGTTGCATCCACATCTGTGCTGTGAGATATAGAGTGGGATAGTATCCACATTCTGTGCTGTGAGACATAGTGTGGGATAATATCCACATCCTGTGCTGTGTGATAAGCAGATTTCCCTCCTTGTACTTTCTAATTGAGAAAAGTTACAGAGCGGATATCTACTTTAGAGAAGACACTATGATGAAATTTCTTCAGAGCTTTGTTGACTGTAGCATCCAGCTGTGTCTGGGTCACACCGCTTCAGGGAAGGTCAATGGTCAAACTGTGCTCAGCGGTGGACTGATTACATTGATTTTTAGGTAGTCCTGATCAATATCCTCAGCAATTGGATGGTCATTATTACCTGGATATGTGGGGAGGGAATAACACTTTTTTTTGCAGGTTTATACTCCAACTCTTGTAGCAAAAGGACCTTGGGTAAAAGGGATAAAATGTGACTCACCCTTGATGAATGGAAGCTGTCAATTTTCCATTACTTTTCTTTCCCTGGACTCTGGAGTGGGAGGTGAAAGTCTGTTGTTATCAGTCCCACCTGATGAAAGAACACATCCGCTGTTCATTATACATTTCCATTTCCAAATAAACTGATAGATTCCTTTCTGATTCTTAATCAGACACCTGAAAATATTCCCACACTCTGCATCAGTCAAACTGTACAAACAGGAATCAATGAGGGAAAACTCACCTCATTAAATAAAGTTTCCTGAATATTTGTTCTCCATTCTCTGACATTTTGTAATTTAGGGACACAGGAGGCCATTCAACTTCTGAAACCTGTCCCATCAATTTAGATGTGATCCAACTCCATAATTCTAGTACAGTGCTTTTGGAGTGGAAACATATAATATTTCTATAAATAAAGCAATTTTTACTACTTGCTTTTAATGTTTTATTTCTATTTTATGTTTCAGGTAAATATTTATATCTATGATGTTTTCTGGTTCACACACTTGTGATAAGGCATTTTAAGATCATTCTGTAATCCAGAAAATTACAAATTCCAGAAGTCACTTTATACCAAGTATTCTAGACTGGTATAAAGTCTAGAATGATCTAGACTTTATAGATCATTATAAATGATCTATAATCATTTATAATTAAATAATAAATTATAATAATTATAATTATAATAAATGATGCTAACTATAGCATCATTTTTCTAATACATTAAAAAATCCATCCTGTAGGATTTGTGTGTGTAAATCTTCAGCCTTTCTTCTTAAATTTTCAATGAGGATCCATATGTTTTAACTCCATGTACTTTGGGAGAGTTTATTAATCTATCAATTATGGTTTAAAATTGTCAAGTGATCTGAGCATCATTGAATGTTGAAGAATCCACCCCTTTTATACAAAGAACAAAGAACAAAACAGCACGGGAAACAGGCCCTTCGGCCCACCGAGCCTGTGCCACCACCCCGATGTTCCCACCTCTACCCGTGATCCCTGTCTATATTTATAGATCTATGGATTAAAAAAAACAAATTTGAGACAATTTAGGGAGAATTTGTTTTGCCAATTAGCCTAAGAGCACATCTTTGGGATGTGGGAGGAAACCGGAGCACCCGGAGAAACCCCACGCAAGCACGGGGAGAATGCGCAAACTCCCACAGACACAGGCCCAAATCCATGTATCTGCACAGCACAGCGATAGTCACTGAGCTGTCGTGTTGCCCATCAAATGGTCCAGGTCAAGCATACACTAAGAACGTGAAGCACTAGGATACTCTCAAAAAAAATCCAAGAGCAGCCCTCTCATGACCCATCGTATGTATGTCCCTTGTTAGAGAACAAGGTGGACCAAAGCACCTGTTATGTGAAGAATCATTTCCAAATTCAGTCTTGTAACTTTTGGCTCTGATTTTAAAATCTATCTCGAATCTACTCTCTTGAACCCGCGGAAATGTTTCCACCAATCTTATCTGAAAACTAATAACCTTCAATTTCCAAATTGCAGGGAATACAGCCCTTGCTTGTTTTCAAGACAAAAAATTGAGGAACCATTGAGAGAGCAGGTCATTCTGGACTGTGTATTGTGTAATGAGAAAGGTATAATTGGAAATCTACTTGTGTGACAGCCCTTGGGGATGAGTGACTGTAACACAATGAATTCTATATCAAGACGGAGAATGACGTATTGATTCTGAGACTAGAATTCTTAATCTTCATAAAGAAACTATGATGGTATGAGATGTGAGTTGGTTATGATGGATTGGAAAACCTTATTTAAAAGGATGATTGTGGTCTAGTGGTATTATCATTAGACAATTAGTCCAGAAACTGAGCTAATATTCTTGGTCCGAATTCTGCCACAGCAGATGGTGGAATTTGAATTCAATTTTAAAAAATTTCAAAAATCAGCAATTAAGAATTTACTGATGACCATAAAACCATTGTTGATTGTCAGAAAAACCCATCTAGTTCACTAATGTTCTTAGCTGGTCTGGCCCACAAGTGACTTCAGAGCCATAGCATTGTGGTTGATTCTCAATGCTCTCAGTTAATTGGGGATGGGTAATAAATACTGGCCAGCCAGTGGTGTCCATGTCCTGTAAATGAAAAATGAGACAAAAAATGTTGTATGTTCAAACCTCTGTCTTTCTGAGCAGTAAATATTTGTAATTATTGAGCCTCTGCAACTCCCTGGGCTAAAGAATTCCAAAGATTCCTAGTTGTCTGAGAGGGGAAATCTTCCGTCAATTCCACGTTAAGGCCTTATTCCAGAACCAAACAGTGCAGTAAAATGTTCTTTATTTGCATTGCTAATGGATTTCCATTTTCTCTGCTTCAGGACACAATTCCTTCAACAAATTGGAATTATTTTCTACCAGGAATTCAATCTTGCTGTGCACAATATGGTAATAATAGAGAAATTGACGTTTACAGTATGGAAACAGGCCCTTTGGCCCAATTTGTTCATGCTGCCCCTTTTTTAACCCCAATAGCCCACACTTTGTCCATATCTCTCTACAGGCATCTTACCCATGTAACTTGTATAGACCATATTCGCTGTCTATGGGAATCAGCAATTTGCTGTGATACTCACAATATAGGGTGGGAGGGGCATTGAACATCCTGGAACACGCTTTCCTGCCCCAGAACCCAGCATCAGGTCCAAAACCTTCCAAACCTCCCAAAACTTCCCGAATCCCCCAAACTCCCCAAACATCATTAGGCTCGTGCAACTCAGTGTCGTGGTCACACTCAGAAGGTCGGTTCGCGGAGCCAGTGCCAGAGGGCGGGGCCTGGAACGGAAGACGGGATCAGTGCCAGTGGGCGGGGCCGGTGCCAGTGGGCGGGGCCGGGGCCAGTGGGCGGGTCCGATTAAAGGATTTAAATGCCCCGCGCGTGCCCGCGGAGCGGGAATCCCGGCGGTTGGAGATGGAGCTCGAAGAATACCGGCGGCGCGGTGAGTGGCGGAGGGAGGGGGCCGTTCTGGCGGGATGGTTTGCAGCCCACCCCTGTCATTCTGCAGTTTGCACAAGAATTAAAATCGCTTTTTCCACAAACACAATATTTCAGTGCGGCGCTCCCTCAGCCCTGACCGCCTGACAGTGCGGCGCTCCCTCAGCCCTGACCGCCTGACAGTGCGGCGCTCCCTCAGCCCTGACCGCCTGACAGTGCGGCGCCCCCTCAGCCCTGACCGCCTGACAGTGCGGCGCTCCCTCAGCCCTGACCGCCTGACAGTGCGGCGCTCCCTCAGCCCTGACCGCCTGACAGTGCGGCGCTCCCTCAGCCCTGACCGCCTGCAGTGCGGCGCTCCCTCAGCCCTGACCGCCTGACAGTGCGGCGCTCCCTCAGCCCTGACCGCCTGACAGTGCGGCGCTCCCTCAGCCCTGACCGCCTGACAGTGCGGCGCTCCCTCAGCCCTGACCGCCTGACAGTGCGGCGCTCCCTCAGCCCTGACCGCCTGACAGTGCGGCGCTCCCTCAGCCCTGACCGCCTGACAGTGCGGCGCTCCTCAGCCCTGACCGCCTGCAGTGCGGCGCTCCCTCAGCCCTGACCGCCTGACAGTGCGGCGCTCCCTCAGCCCTGACCGCCTGACAGTGCGGCGCTCCCTCAGCCCTGACCGCTGACATGCGGCGCTCCCTCAGCCCTGACCGCCTGACAGTGCGGCGCTCCCTCAGCCCTGACCGCCTGACAGTGCGGCGCTCCTCAGCCTGACGCCTGATCGGTTGTGGTGGTGGTTTGCCGCTGACAGTGCGGCCCCTCAGCCCTGACCGCCTGACAGTGCGGCGCTCCCTCAGCCCTGACCGCCTGACAGTGCGGCGCTCCCTCAGCCCTGACCGCCTGACAGTGCGGCGCTCCCTCAGCCCTGACCGCCTGACAGTGCGGCGCTCCTCAGCCCTGACCGCCTGACAGTGCGCGCTCCCTCAGCCCTGACCGCCTGACAGTGCGGCGCTCCCTCAGCCCTGACCGCCTGACAGTGCGGCGCTCCCTCAGCCCTGACCGCCTGACGTGCGGCGCTCCCTCAGCCCTGACCGCCTGACAGTGCGGCGCTCCCTCAGCCCTGACCGCCTGACAGTGCGGCGCTCCCTCAGCCCTGACCCTTACAGTGCGGCGCTCCCTCAGCCCTGACCGCCTGACAGTGCGGCCTCCCTCAGCCCTGACCGCCTGACAGTGCGGCGCTCCCTCAGCCTACCGCTGACAGTGCGGCGCTCCCTCAGCCCTGACCGCCTGACAGTGCGGCGCTCCCTCAGCCTGACCGCCTGACAGTGCGGCGCTCCCTCACCTGACCGCCTGCTGCGGCTCCCTCAGCCCTGACCGCCTGACAGTGCGGCGCTCCCTCGCCCTGACCGCCTGACATGCGGCGCTCCCTCAGCCTGACCGCCTGACAGTGCGGCGCTCCCTCAGCCCTGACCGCCTGACAGTGCGGCGCTCCCTAGCCCGACCGCCTGACAGTGCGGCGCTCCCTCAGCCCTGACCGCCTGACAGTGCGGCGCTCCCTCACCCTGCCGCCTGACAGTGCGGCGCTCCCTCAGCCCTGACCGCCTGACAGTGCGGCGCCTCCCTCAGCCCTGACCGCCTGACAGTGCGGCGCTCCCTCAGCCCTGACCGCCTGACAGTGCGGCGCTCCCTCAGCCCTGACCGCCTGACAGTGCGGCGCTCCCTCAGCCCTGACCGCCTGACAGTGCGGCGCTCCCTCAGCCCTGACCGCCTGACAGTGCGGCGCTCCCTCAGCCCTGACCGCCTGACAGTGCGGCGCTCCCTCAGCCCTGACCGCCTGACAGTGCGGCGCTCCCTCAGCCCTGACCGCCTGACAGTGCGGCGCTCCCTCAGCCCTGACCGCCTGACAGTGCGGCGCTCCCTCAGCCCTGACCGCCTGACAGTGCGGCGCTCCCTCAGCCCTGACCGCCTGACAGTGCGGCGCTCCCTCAGCCCTGACCGCCTGACAGTGCGGCGCTCCCTCAGCCCTGACCGCCTGACAGTGCGGCGCTCCCTCAGCCCTGACCGCCTGACAGTGCGGCGCTCCCTCAGCCCTGACCGCCTGACAGTGCGGCGCTCCCTCAGCCCTGACCGCCTGACAGTGCGGCGCTCCCTCAGCCCTGACCGCCTGACAGTGCGGCGCTCCCTCAGCCCTGACCGCCTGACAGTGCGGCGCTCCCTCAGCCCTGACCGCCTGACAGTGCGGCGCTCCCTCAGCCCTGACCGCCTGACAGTGCGGCGCTCCCTCAGCCCTGACCTTCCTTATTATGTAAATGTAAAACCTCAAACACTTTTGAACAGTTTACTTTTTCAGTTTTACCCAATGGTCTAATTTTGTAAAATGGACAAATGACAAACATAAGTAAGTATTCAATAGGTTTATTATAATTATACTATTAACCGTATTATTGTTACTATTATAGGAGAATTTCACAATAGCTGCATCGCAGTGTTAATGAAATTCTTATTAGTGACTAATAAAGACACTTTGATCCTTAAATTACATACAAAAGAGGATTCAGTATACTACCTGCAAAGCTGGTTTGGTTAAATTGCATGCCCCCCATTCTCTCAGTCCCTCTGGTCCATTGTCAGGATGAGTCTCGATGGCAGCTTCTTCTTTCCTTCCTTCTTTGGTCAGACTTTTTTTTATATCCAATTCAAAGTCTCAACAAGTGAGGCAGTCCCAATCTGAGCGGACAAGACAGGTTGGCTGCTTCCCATCTAGGGCTTGATCTGAATGCTCCAAGCTGATTGGAGCAGGCATTGCATCTCCTCTAGTGCTTAATCTCATTTGCACCTTATCCAAAAGGAAGCTTTAAAAAGTTGCTTCCAATGAAACCTAATGCAACCTTAATCTTTGACCAAGTGCTGCAAAGCCAAACAATAAGTTTTCTGGATGGCCAAGGTCGTCTTCCTCATCAAATCTTCGTTGCTGGAGTGTCCGAGATGCATACTTTTATCCCCCTTGCTGCCTTTCCAGAAACTTTTCTGGCTTCTGGCCAATGAGGTTTCAGGAAAGGGCGGGTTCTGAAACCTAAAGGGTTTTTTGATGTCTGCCTGACAGGACACTGGTGTCCATCTCCATGCTGTTGTTTACATGTAATCTGTTGCCAGACAAGGTACCTGCAGAAACTTCAAGTGACTGAACGTCTGGTCTGATCTGGGCTTCTAACAATAGGCTGGTGCATTTCAATGATCTCCTGCTCGGTCTCAGTTGAGTGCAAGATCTTTGGGTGATTGATGGAACAGGCACAGACATGTTTCTGGGTCTGTGTATATTTGTCCTTAGTCCATTCTGGCCTGCCCGAGGTTTGATTGTGTTTAATTACATTGTGCCAAACTCTTAAGATGTCCAGTTTAATTGGCCTTAAAATTGGCCCTGATTATATTTCCAAGGTACCTCCTCTTGATCCAGTGAACATCAGTGAACTGGATCAAACAATCCTTGTCAAGCCATCGCAACAAGCAAGAATTTTGAATCTGGGCCTGACAGTGTCATCTGTAACCCACAATAGTAATAAATTTAGATGAAGTAAAATAATTAAAAAAGCAATGAAGAAACAATACATCAAAAGAGTATATCCACAACAAAGCAATAAACAGTGACAAGTGACTGTGCATATTGCAATATAGATGGGAGAATATCGAGGTTCTTAATTGTAGAGCCTTTCCACATGTCGGATGGCCCTTGCTGAGTCCAAGTGTTGCAGGACTTCCTTCTTCCATTGGGTGAACTTAAATATGAGGATGGTTAGGTACATTGCCACAAGTAGGATTCCTATTATGTTCGGGTGTGATAGAATGCGGACACATGGGTTCCCCCTGCATTTATTAATACTTTCTCTCTTCTGTGTATGCTTGCCATCTCAATCATTCCTACCTAGCAGGAATGTGTAGTTTAATGCGAAAGGTAGTGTTGTGGATGTTACATATGGCTGCCCCGTATGGGTAATTTCCGAGTGAGGTTGAAATACAATAGTCTCCCTCCCCACTGTAAGCTACCTGGGTGACATCCCTTTCAAATTTTGAATTTCCAATGTACAATTTAGGTCAATGATTGTTCTGAATCCACACAGGGCATGGTCATTTTCAAATACCGGATTTGGGCACACCATCATTTTGTCTGAGTTCACATTTCTCCAGACTAGTGCCTATGAGCTTCCCTTCTTTCTCAACCACATATGATAGAGTCTCCTGGTATCCCATCCATATCCCTCCTTTAATGATCCCTATATTTTCAGCTTCAAAAGGTCTACTCCTAGTGTGGTTCCCGAGGTTCCTCTACAACTATCTTTAGACAGACTTTGGTCACTTGCCATAATTGGCAATTAGTGACATTTGGGTGTCTTTTTTCCTGGTACATGTTCAATCTGTTCATCACTAATCCAGGATGTAACTTTCCCCCGCTAACCTGGTCAAGGTTCTTTCGTAGTTGCTCAAATATCCATTGCCCACATGTGCTACACAGGGTTCAGTTCTGTTGCTTGGCATCATCTTCCATCCATTCTCGGGCAATCTGATTAATAATTTAGGCATGTTTTTATGTTACAGTAACTATAAGGCTACTGGCCTTGTTCTCAGCTAAATTTCCCTCAGCATCTTGTCGAGCATTTTCATTTAAGCTGTCGAAGGTCTGTTTAAGTAGTCGAGCCAAGAGTCTGATCTCATTATCCAAATCAATCAGATCCAGTGCGTTAATAGCGAATACCACCCCCCCCCCCCCGGTTCTGTGTGCAGTCACCAGAGCATTCAGGATTTCCCTCCTCTTGCATCCCTTTGACCTGGGTGTTTCTCCCAGTCTTTCAGCCTCTGGAGGTACAGTTTTCTAAGTGGGGAGAGACAGTAGTCTGGTAATTGTGTTCTGGCTAAATCTACCACTACAGGGACCAATTCATAGTGTGTGTTGTTGAATAATCTTTTCCCTGTATATTTTGGTATCAACCCATTTTGGAACAAGTGGGGATCGATGTGTTAACAATTGGTCTTAACCCATTCTTAATTTCATTGTATATTTACTCATTCTGAATAATCTTACGGGGGCACTTCTTTCCCAATTCCAGCCTTTTTTCTGGGCCATTGGCCAGAAAAGACAGGCTAACTTCATGCACCCATAATTAGTGTACGTCCACCAATCATTAGTGAGGGTCATCCTTAGGGAGCAGTAATCAGAGCTCCTGTTATCTTTCCTGTACACCACTATATAGCACCTATGGGCAATGGATACTTGAGCAACTACGAAAGAATCTTGACCAGATTAGCAGAGGGAAAGTTACATCCTGGATCAGTGATGAACAGATTGAACTCCCATAGGTGGTACTGTTATTGAGGTTTACCCGTAGGATGTCATCCTCACATTTGCCTGCATCTTGTGGGGTGAACCCACATATGTCCGGGGTATCGGAGGCTGGTCTTCAGTTGGTGTGATGTCTATGGTTCAATCTAAGACAAGAAGTTCTAGATAGCAGAGAAGAAGGTCAAGGTAGCACCTGTTAATTCTCTTTTCCTTTTCTTTCCTAAAATGTCATATGACCCCTGTCTTCTATTAAAAAGAAATAAGTAAATGAATAATAAAGGCCCATTGGTATCGTACTAAAGATTTGTCGGCAATCATTGTTTAATCAGGTTGAGTGAAAGCTTGCAGAGTGTGTGCAACAGAGTGTACAATATCAAGTGAACAGGAAAAGGGCGGGAAAAATTTCTTTCGGGTTCTTTCAAATAATAAAAGATGGTGATGGTGTGTAACAATTATTCTGACCAGTCAAAAAAAGTCTGTCAAGTAATTTAAAAAAAACCATTTTGGGTATGTGACATGTGTCTTGTTGTTGGAGGACTATGGCACAGCATAGTGATAGATTCTTCATCCTGCAACCAAATCGTGGTGTGTTGGAAGATTATGGCGCAGTATAAAGATTATGGGCAGATAAAGCTATTTACAATTTGGATTGTGATGTCCTGATTCTTCCTGAGTGGAAAGAGCCTATGTGGGTGGGTTTTGGCTGCATGATACCTACTGTGTTACCACCTCTGATAGTGAGCGCCGAGTCAAACGGTTCACAGAGTCCTGATACCAGGAATGCCATAGAGGGTAAAGTTTTCTGGTGTCTCTGATCCTTTTGGTTGAGGTCCCCTTAGATAGGCCCTTTCTCCTGATATTGGTGAATTGGAACTGGAACTGCACAGGCCGGATTCCGGAAGCAAAGGGTGGAGGTTCGGGGCCTGGAGTACTGGGTATGGATTATAGTTGCTAGTGGGATCTTCAAGGGGTGTCATCAGTAAACCGTATGGGGTAGTTGGGCGGTGCCGTACAGTCCCGGGCAATCCAACCATTTTGCCCTCATAAAACACTGTGCCTGTGGAGATGAGCCTCTGGGCTTGGTTCTGTATGGTTCCTGGTGTTGAGGATTGGACATGTGTCCTGTGCGGGTTTGTAGTTCCCTATGCCTGCCATCAGCAATAGTGTAAGGGTGTTCAGGTTTGCTAGTTCTCTAAAGTTGGGTGGTGCCTTACAGTGCAAGGCGTAATGATTGCGTTGTCCACAGTTATAACACTGTGCTTGTGGGGGCGGATATCTGTGCTTTTATCATGTTCTCTATACATGGGTCTCATACTGGGGTTCTACATGGGGCTGTAGTTTTCTGTATCGATGGTTGGCAGTGGCATATGGGAAGGGCCCTGAGTTTCTCAGTCCCCTGTTTCCACCTCCTCCTTCATTACTGGGGCTGGGTCTGGGTAAATTCGGTTTATCTTTCCGTGTTTTGTGGGGGCATCTGTTTGTCTGACTTCCTGTTCTCAGGCTTCTGTGTCTGTTTGTCTGTGTCTATGTGTGTTCTCACAGACTTTCCTATTCCCCTCGCTGGCTTGTGCTATCAGGATCCGGATCCATGTGGATTGGTGGTGTGCTTTTAATTATACTCAATTTAATTGGTCAAAAACCACAACAAATTGGTTCCACAGTCAGCCAGCATATGCTGTCGGGTATTCCCCTCTCTTTTGTTGGTAGTTGTTAAGCTTTGTACCGGGTCATTCCTATTGTAGCCTATGGCTGTCTTCATTTCTGGTAGGGTTCTCCTGGGCAGATTTGGGATTTGGATAGGGCAGAATAGACGGCAGGATTTAAACATAACAAGAATAAATTTAACCTCATCTAGGCCGTTTAGATAACAATATCCTAACCACTCGCGACGCATCCTTTGTGTGTCGCGTCTGCGACGCATTCTAGGTGCATGTCTCTAGCTGGATGTATTATTGTACAGAGTCTGTCTGTTTGATTTCTTATTTATAGCTGATCTTTTCCCCTGTATTTTCTCCTCTCTGCCTCTTGGTATCGATGTGAACTGTTCTGTATGTTCTACCTCAGGGAAAGAACTGGTGGATTATATTGCCAAGTACCTGACTACTCTGAGAGAACGTTGCGTTTACCCTGATGTGAAACCTGGATACATGAGGGATCTCCTCCCAGATAGTGCACCAGAGAAGGGCGAAAGCTGGAGAAGCATCTTCGAGGACATTGAAAGAATCATCATGCCTGGGGTAGGCACCTCCACCCCATACTTTCTGGGAGATCGTGTTCCCAGCTTGTGCTGTAAACTGATGAATGTGAGCCACGGTTCACCATTGGTCCATACGATTGTTAGGAGCAAACAATTTGCTGATAGTTGTTCATCTCTCCAGTGTTTCTGTTTTTTTCGTTAGAGTTTTGTTTGTTATCCTCAATGCCAGAAATCCTGGGGGATCTTGTCTTCAGACAATTGAATTAGACAAGCTATACAAAAAATATTTTGGATTGTGGGAGAGTGGATTTTAGTACATTAAGATCTGGCCAAGGTAAACTGGCAACAGCTACTAATGGGAAAATGTACAGAAGAGCAATGGGTGCATTCAGAAAGGAAATGGCAAGGGTGCAAGTCCAGCATGTTCATTCTAGGGTGATAGGTAGGAATAACAAGCTCAGAGAACCATGGATGACCAGAAATATTTAGGATTCAATGAGAAGCAAAAGAAAGGCTTTTAAAAAATACAAAGAGCAAATCAGCCAAGGCATTAGTGAGACATAAAAAGTACAGGATGGAGCTTAAGAAAGCAATTAGGAATGCAGTGAGGGGATAGAAGAAAGCTCTGGCTGGTAGAAGTCAGAACACCATTGGAATAAAGATAATCAAGGAAAGAGTAGGGACCGAAGGGTGCAATCTGTGGATTCAGCCAGAGGACACTGGTAGAGTGTTGAATGAATACTTTACATCTGGCTTCATCCAAGAGAATGAGGACAATGGAATACAGGGAGAGAAACTGTGAGGTTTTTGAGGAAATTAACATAGGGAAGGACAAGGTATTGGAGGTGTTGGCAGCCTTAAAAGTGGGAAATCTCCAGGTCCAGATGAATTGTGTCTCAGGCTGCTGTGGGAGGCAAAGGAGGAAATTGCAGGGACTCTGAACCAAACTTTCAATTACTCCCTGGTCACAGGGGATGTGCCAGATGATTGGAGAACAGTTAATGTGGTTCCGCTATTTAAGAAGGATTGTAGAAATAAAGCAGGGAACTACAGACCAGTGAGTCTCAAGTCGGTGATCTATTGGAGAAACCTCTGAAGGAGAGAATCCTATCTCCACTTGGAAAGGCAAAACTTGATCAGAGACAGTCAGCATAGCTTTGTCAGAAGGAGGTCATGCCTAACAAATTTGATTGAATTTTTTGAGGAAGTGACCAGGTGTGTAGATGAGGATATTGCAGTCGATGTAGTTTATGTGGATTTCAGCGAAGTCTTTGACAAGGTCCAACATGGGAAACTTGTAAAGAAGGTAAATTCATGTGGGATAATGTGATAAAGTGGATTCAAAATTGGCTCAGTTGTAGGAGGCAGAGGATAATCACACAAGGCTATTTTAGTGACTGGAAACCAGTGTCCAAAGGCGCACCACAGGGATTTGTATTGGGTCTCTTATCATTTATATAAATTACATTGATGACTATGTGGGAGATAGGATTATAGAGTTTGTGGATGACACAAAGATTGGCCAGATGGTTTACAGTAAGGTGAATGTGAGGAAAAGCTTTTTTACCCAGAGGGTGGTGACAGTCTGGAATGTGCTGCCTTGGAGGGTGGTGGAAGTGGGTTGGAGCACATACTTCAAAAAGTATCTGGATAAACACTTGGCACATGATAACATTCAGGGCTACGGGCCCAGTGCTGCAGATGATATTAAGTGGAAGTTCAGATGTTTCTAATGTGTCATTGTGGACTCAATGGACTGAAGGGCCTCTTCTGCACTGCATGTTTCTGAGTTACAGAAATCTAGAATAAGATTGCAGACTATAATCAGCTCCAGGAACCTGCTTCAGGGTCAAGTGGTCTCTCTGTGGTCCGTTCAGTCTGCATTGTGGAAAGTTCTAATTTACAAAAATCTTACCGTTGTTCTAGCTCAATAGCAAAGATTGTTGGTTTGACTGGTTTAATTGTGTCAAACACTAATTTCTTCCCATTTCAATAAATCCTCCTTTTAAAGAAGGTTGATCTTAATGAGGGCACTTGTAATCAGAATTGATATAAACAGACATTAACAAAGCTGATATTTCAATTGTTCACAACATTCAGACAAAATTTCAGAGTAGATTTTAACTCTGGACTGGACTCTTCCTTGCAATTCTGACAATTACACACCTTCATTCAAAACATCTACTGAACCACCTGGTGGGAAGAAGTGTCGAGTGTGGACAATAAACATATGTGGCAGCTTCATTCTTTTAAGTTTGTTTCTGCTGTTTAAACTTGCCTGTGTGAATTAGAAATACATTCATTGATTTATTATTGTCATATATATTAGTATACAGTGAATAGTATTGTTTCTTATGCATCATATAGACAAAGTATTCCATTCATAGAGAAGGAAACAAAAGAGTGCAGAATGTAGTGTTATAGTCATAGCTAGGATGTAGAGAAAGAACAACTTAGTGCAAGGTAAGTCCATTCAGAAATTCGATAGCAGGAGGGAAGGAGCTGTTGTTGAGACCTCAGACTTTTATATCTTTTTCACAAGGGAAGAAGGTGGAAGAGAGAATATCCAAGGTGCATGGGGTCCTTGATTATGCTGGCTACTTTGCTGAAGTAGTGGGAAGTCAATGGACGGGAAGCTGGTTTGCATGATGGATTGGGCTATATTTGTCATCTTTTGTAGTTTCTTGCGATCTTGGGCAGAGTAGGAGCCATACCAAGCTGTGATACAACAAGAAAGAATGGTTTCTATGGTGAATCTGTAAAAGCCGGTGGGAGTCATAGCAGTGAGAAAGTCTCCTGAGAAAGTAGAGGCATTGTGGACTTTTGTAATTACAGCGTTGGTGTGGATGATAGGTTGTTGATGATGTGGACACCTAGAAACTTGAATGTCTTGACCATTTCCACTTCATCCCATTGATGTAGACAGGGGCACGTCCTCCACTACACTTCCTGAAGTCAATGACTACACAAATCAAATAAATAATGTTTTGGTGATTGTTAAGGATGAGGAAGATCCAGTCACTCCTGGAAGAGTTGTGAATGAATGAACATTTGTTTAAAATACACCAACATTAAAATGAAACTTTATTTTCAAATCATTTCCCTGAGAAAATGGATCTTTTCTTCTTAAGGTATGTTTTTGTCTGTCTCAGTAAATACCATGTAGGCAGAAACAAACTGAGCTTCAGCTTTTGTCATGTATTTATTGTTGATCCCTGACTCAGATCGTTGTCTATTAACTGTATGAATTGCAGAATGACACTTGTCTTTTGTGTGGGAGCACCAAGTCTGGGCAGATTTACGTGTTTGAGATGTGATTTTCTGTGTTTCTACAGATTGTTCATTGGCAAAGTCCTCACATGCATGCCTACTATCCTGCTCTCACTTCCTGGCCATCTCTCCTTGGGGACATGTTAGCAGATGCTATTAACTGTTTGGGATTCACTTGGGTAAGAAATGTGTGATAGAACTTTCAATAATAGTGAACCTGGGAGAATGACGTTGAGAATCTGTAAATGATCGATATGTTTCAACTCTTGCCCTCAAGCAGTGGTTTAGTCTTGTTACTGAAAGTCTGATAATTGGTTGATAATCTTTCCTGGAAAATTCTGTTTTCATGGATTTGTTCTTTTTGTTCTCTGAAATGAGAGCTTCACTCTTCATTCTCACAATGTCAAAACTAAGGGATATTATTTACACGTTCTTTGAAAATTCTAAATTCTGGGATCATGGAATCATGCACACAAATGGAGCCATTTTATTCATCCTCCTATACTGCCCTTTGAAGGAGTTATCCAATTTATTCCCAGCGAGTTAGATTCTGCGCTCCATAACAACCCTGGATGGAATATTTTCTACTTGCCTGGCTGAGTACAATTCCAGCAACACTCAAAAAGCTCGACACAATCCAGGACAAAACAGCTTCACTTGAAGTGTATCCCAGCCACAAACATTCACTCCCTCCATCACCAATGCACAGTAACACTCATGAGTATCATCCACAAAATACGTTGCAGCAACTCAAGGTTCCTTAGGCAGCATCTTCCGATCAGTGACCACTCTGAAGAGCAGAACCAGAAACACTGCCACCTCTGAGTCTTTCTTCAAACTGCTCACCATTCTGATCTGGAAAAATATCAGCCGTTCTTTCACCATTGCTGGATTAAAAACCCAAAACCCCCTCCCTAACAGAACTCTGGGTGTATCTATACACAGGGACTGTAGCAGGTTCAAAAAGGCAACTCACCACCACCTTTTCAAGGGCAATTAGGAATGGGCAATAAATGGTCTAGTCAGCAACATCCTGTGAAAGAATAAAAATTACTCATGGTGAAAAATTCTCCCCATTTTCCTTTCATTATGTTGACCAGTATTTTAAATCTCAGCCCAAGCTATTGAATCATCTTCCAAAAGAAATAGTTTCTCCTCATTGATTCTATCCAAAGCCTACATGATTTTGAACACTTCCATTAAATCTCCCTTCAACCTGCTCTAAAGAGAACAATCCTCACTTCTGCAATCTTTCCATATAACTCTTTGCTGGGGTTCCCCTGTTTAAAGCCCCTCTGCATCCTCACCAAAACTTAAACATCTTTTGTAAAGTGTGTGACATGTGAATACCCGATAGTTGTTGGTTTTGGAAATGAGTAGCAGACTCAACTTGTATCTGCATGTTTTCAATTCTAGGCTTCAAGCCCAGCCTGTACTGAGTTAGAGATGAATGTAATGGATTGGTTAGCGGCAATGCTGGATCTTCCTGAATTCTATTTACACAAACACCCCACTAACCGTGGTGGTGGCGTTCTACAGGTAAACTTCCATGACACTCGCACGCTTAGATACATTTCTCTTAATGTTTCAGCTGCTCTGTCAAAGTATATTCCTTTGATTTTAATAAATCTTTTGCAACATTTGCCCCCTAAAACCTGCTGCTCTCATGCTAGATATCAATCCATTGACAATACAGCATTAGGATCATTAGATTGGGATGAGGGTTAAGGTCAGTGACAGCATAGAGTTAGGTTATTTGGGTCAGGGTTAGGGTTGGGATGCAGGTTAGGGTGTTTGACAGTATAGGTTTGGATTAGGCTTATGATTGGGATGAGGGTTAGAGTCATTGACAGTGTAGGATTGGGTTATTTAGGTTATAGAGTCTTTTTTGATTCCATTTAGATTTATTATTGTCACATTATTAACATACAGTAAGAAGTATTTGTTTTTTGCATGTTGTACAGATAAAGATACCATTCAAAAAGAAAGAAATGAGAGTGCAGAATGTAGTGTTACAGTCATAGCTAGGGTGTACAGAAGGATTAACTTAATGCAAGGTAAGTCCGTTCAAAAGTCTGACAGCAGCAGGGAAGAAGCTGTTCTTGAGTCGGTTGACACGTGACCTCAGACTTTTGTATCTTTTTCCCGCTGGAAGAAGATGGAAGAGAGAATGTCCGGTGTGCGTGGGGACCTTAATTATGTTGGCTGCTTCTCTGAAGCAGCAGGAAGTGTAGAGAGAGTCAATGGATAGGAAGCTGGTTTGAGTGATGGATTGGGCTATATTCAAGTCTTTTTGTAGTTCCTTGCGGTCTTGGGCAGAGCAGGAGTCGTACCAAACTATAATGACAACCAGAAAGAATGTTTTTTATGATACATCTGTAAATGTTGGTGAGAGTTGTAGCTGCCTTGGTCTTTCAAGAAAGTAGAGGCATTGGTGGTGAGACTTTCTTAACTATATTATGGTTAGGGTTAGGATTGGTATGAGGGTTAGGCTCACTGACAGTATAGCGTTGGGTTATTAGGGTCAGGGTTACTAAGGTTAGAATCATTAGGTTTAGGATGATTTGGGTCCATTTTAAGAATGATCCCAGATTGGTTCTGATTGGATGAATGATAATTTTGATTTGCTACAAGGAATGCAAATATGAAACATTGGTGCAAGTGCATCAGTTTCCTGAATATCTGAAACCTAATTATTGGAATCCAGTTTGAAATAGAAATTGAGAGAGAATATCTTGTGATGTTGCAGAGCACAGTCAGTGAATCCACGTTAATTGCCCTTCTGGCTGCAAGAAAGGCCAAGATCTTGGAGATGAAGTCAACCAATTGCAACCAGGATGATTCTGTCCTCAATTCCCGGCTTGTTGCTTATGCTTCTGACCAGGTAAGATCAGAGTGTGGTTGGTGGGGACCCTGCTCGGGGATGCGGGAAGGGGGGATTGGGTACCGTTTCCAGTGACGGTGACGGTGAGGGGGTGGTGGTGGTTGGAGAGTATTCAGTTTGTCCGGGTGAGGTTGACTCATTGCTGCAATAGTGTCCTCCAGTAGATGAAGCCATTACTCCATCAATTTCTGTGGCGGCTGCAACATTTCCAGTTTAAATCCAGCTGGAAACTCATAGGCTGGGTAGGGAGATGGCAGGCAGGATAAGGGGCTGACAGGCTGGGCCCTGTCAAGTTTCATTCCCTGCTCCCCATCAGCCAGTGTGAAGCCACAGTGGTCAGTGTAATTCGACTCAGTTCTATAGGATTCTGTCACTTTATTCAAAGTTCCTCAGTTGGGGAGTTATTGGATACTCCATGCACCCTTGGCTCCTGGACCCTCCTCCCTCCCCAGGATAGATGCAGGAAGGATGTTTCCCTTGGAAGGGAAGTTTAGAACCAGTGGATACAGTCTCCAAATGAGAGGCCATTTGGGACTGAGATGAGGAGGAATTTCTTCACGCAGAGGGTGGTGAATCTTTAGAATTCTATATCCTGAAGGTTCAGTATCAAGTGTGTTCAACTCTGCAATATTAAATTTCTGCATGTTTAAAACATCCGGGGTTAAGGGATAGTATAAAAAGAGCAGGTCAGGAACAGGCTCAAAGGGCTGAATGGCCTCCTCCTCTTTCTTTTGATTTTCTTATGAATTTTCTTTAGGCTCATTCTTCCGTAGAGAAAGGCGGCCTCATCACTTTAGTGAGAATTCGGTTCCTTGAGACAGATGAGGATTTCTCACTCCGAGGGAACACTCTGCGCCGTGCCTTGGAGGAAGATCGAAGCCTGGGACTCGTTCCTTTCTTTGTGAGTGTGACATTGGAGATAGATTTTCCATCTGTGTCTCATCAGAAAGGGAGAGTAATTGATTCCCTACAATTCCTCTCGAACCTGCAATCAAACTCTGATTCAATCAGCTCCTGGCCAGCCTGTCAGTGAAATGAATAAATGTGTGTCCAGCTGAAAATGCAATTTCTGCTCAGGTTTAGACTGAGACAATTTGAGTTTATGGCCAGAATTCTCCTAAAAAAAATTGAAGTGTCAAATTTGTGTAAGAACTGCAGTAAATCAAGCTGTTTCTTTTTAGTGGGATTTTCAAAGTGAATCTCACTCTGAGCATCACAGAGAGCCTCAGCATGAATCACACTGAAAATTCAGGGATGAGGCTGGCAGCACAGCGCTGAGGCCCTCACTGCGCATACACTAATCTGTCAGTGCCGAGATCAGTGCACGCGCAGTAGCCGGCCTCCTGATTGTTGGCCAGTCCCATGACTCCCATCCCTGCTGGCCAACCCCGATCCCTGTCCATCCTCTGCTAACAATTCCAAATCCCATCCCACTGATCTCCCCCTGCCCACTTGGCCTTGTCCCACGTTGGTACAAGCACTATGAGGCAGCAGTACTAACTACTGTGTGCCACCGTGTCACCCGAAATGTTGAAATATGTTTAATGATGAAAGGCCACAGACCTGAAATGTTAATCCTGTTTTTCTCTCCTTGGTGACTACTGACCTGTCGAATATTTCCAGCATTTTTTACTTTTTTTGTAGTATTTTTAATTGTCGTAAATGTACACATTACTGAATAAAAGTGAAAGGGTATCACTTGTACCTCTGCTATGTCTTGGCAATAATAACAAACAACACATCTCTACACACTGAGTGTGTATTTAATAAATGCCCCAGCATTATGTTTCTTTGAACTTGAGTTTTTCTTGCCTGATGACAACCTTTCCTTCCTTCTAGCTGTGCGCCACGCTTGGTACCACTGCCGTCTGTGCCTTCGATTGTCTGAGTGAGCTTGGGCCTATCTGTAAGTTGTTGTTTGTGATTCCCATTGAAACACTGCCAGTGTCCTGGGCTTGGAGTTTGAGTTTCCCATTTCTCTATTTCCGCCATTTGAAGGATCAGAGGGAAACACATTCCCACCAGATCCCAATATCCAGTGGCCATTTCACACTCGAATCAGACTAAGCTGCAGCAGGTGAGACCTCCGACCCTTACTCAGGAGGAAGTTAAGCCTCAGAGTGTATCAGCCAATTTGATTGGTCAGCAGCTCCCTGCAGTCACAGAAGAGGATGGTCATCAACGCATCTGAGCCATGCCCAGGTTCAAAGGGCACGGAAAGGTTAGTGGGGTTAAGAGGGCATGGGAGGGTTAGTGGAGTTAAGAGGGCATGGGAGGGTTAACGGGTCCCAGGTTCAGAGGGCACAGGAGGGAACCTGTGGTCAAAAGGGGGTTTCTAATGGAGGCAATTCCCCCTCATCCAAGGCTGGGCAGCAGGTGGCCCTTAAAGTGACCAATAATATCCTTTAGGGGGAAGGGAATCTACCAACCAAATTTTAATATTGACACTGACATCAGTCATTATTAATAACTAACACAGCAAACAAAGTGATAGTAGTGGACAGTTTCTGGATTTAACCATTAGTCCAAAGTCTTTCTAAACCAGAAAGAGTTCAATAAATATTTTACGGAGAATAAATATTCTAAAAAGTGCTTTTGAAAATCCCATTTTTTTTTCAAGAGTTAGAAACAGGAGTAAATTTGAACACAGAAATTTTCTGAATGCTGAGTTCACCACCATGGAGTAGTTGGTGATGTAAGTGTATGAGAGATTGGAGTGATATTGGAAAGGGTCAGAGGGAAACGCATTCCCTGTCAGATCCCACTATCCTGCAGATATCTCACACTCAGATCAACATTAAGGAGTGAATTCTAACCCACGTTCCTGCTCCGTATGTTTGCTGTCCTGAGCATTTGGGTTCTTTGGATTTGAAACATGTGATACAAAGACTGATTTCATAAGTTCACTGTCCAGAGTCCTCAGCAATTCAGTGAAGTGGGGTTGTTGGCTGGTTTCTGAATGGGCTCTTCTAAATAATTTGATTCTGTGGATTAACCATCTAGGTGCCAGTGAGGGGCTATGGCTTCACATCGACGCTGCTTATGCAGGAACTGCTTTCTTGTGTCCAGAATTCCGAAACTTCCTGCAGGGGGTTGAATATTCCGATTCCTTTGTCTTTAACCCCTCCAAGTGGATGATGACTCACTTTGATTGTACAGCATTCTGGTGAGTATGACTGATACCATTGAACCAATTGCACTCTTCGGAACCAGGAGAAGACTGGCTCTGATGTGTAATACAATCTTCTATCTCGGACCAGCAATATTTCTTATTCAAAGCTGCATTAGAGAGACTTTTGATTGACAATTACAATCATCAGAGAAAGGACATTGAGAGCGTTATTAGAACTAAAAGCTGACAAGTCCCCAGGTCATGATGCATTTCATCCTGGGGATTTAAAGGAAGATCCCACCAGCATGGACAATAGTGAATGTGATTCCTTTATTCAAGTAAGGAGGGAAACAGAAAGCAGGAAATTACAGATCAGTTAACTAAACATTGGCCATCAGGAGATTGCTGGAGTCTATTATTAAGGAGATTGTGATAGTTACTGAGAAAATCTCAGTGAATTCAGACAAATTCAACGTGGTTTTGTAGAAGGAAAATCATATTTAATTAATTTGTTGGAGTTCTTTGAGGAAGTAACAAGCAAGGTTGATAAAGGGGAACTTGTGGATGTGCTTCACTTTGATTTCCAGAAGGTATTTGACAAAGTCCCACTTGAAGATTACTATGCAAAATAAGAGCTCATGGTATGGGGAGAACATATGAGTGAGGATAGTGGATCAGTTCACTAACAGGAAACAAAGAGTTGGCATAAATTGTTGCAATTGTACAGAGTGTTGATGAGACCACATCTGGACTGTTGTGTCCAGTTTTGGTCTCTTTATTTGAGGCAGAATGTGGTGGCATTGGAAGGCAGTTCAGAGAAGATTGGCCAGATTGATTCAGGGGATGAAGGAATTGAAGTATGAGGGAGATTAAACAGTTTGGGCTTGTACTTAATGGAGTTTAGGATGAGAGGGATCTGATCAAGTTATATAAAATGCTGTATGGGATTGATAAAGTAAATATTGACCAAATGTTTCCCCTTGTGAGGCAATCTAGAACATAAGGTCATAGGTAGAGGTTGAGAGGTGGCAGATTTAAATGAGATGAGGAGGAACTGTTTCTCGCAGAGAGTGGTGGATTTGTGGAACTCACTGCCCCATAGTGTGGTGGATTCTGAATCGGTGAATGATTTCAAGAGGGAAATAGATATATTTCTAATAAAAAAGGAAAAGAGGGATATGGGAACCAGGTGGGGAGGTGGACTTGAGACCAAGGAGATCTGATTGCACGGTGGAGCAGGCTCGAAGGGCTGAACTTGCCGACTCCTGATCCTAATTGCTGTGTTCCTATAAATAGGTCATTTTTAGGTTGGCAAGATGTGACGTGAAGTGTCACAGGGATCAGTGCTGGGACCTCAAAATTTTATATAAATGACTTGGGTGGCAAGACCACATAAATGGTAGCTAAATTTGCTGATGACACGTATGAAGGAATGTAGTTGAGAAGAGGACATGAGAAGTCTGCAGAGGGACATGGAGAGGTGGAGTGACTGAATTAACGTTTGGAGATGGAGTGTAATGTGGGAAAATATGAACTTGTTCAGTTTGGCTGGAAGAATAAAAAAGCAAAAGAATTATTTAAATAGGAAGAGATTGAAGAACTCTGAGATAAGAGGAATCTGGGCATCTTGGAAATGAATCAAAAAAGATTTGTGTGCAGGTACAGCAAGTGATTAGGAAGGCAAATATAATGTTCATGTTTTATTGCAAGGGGAATGGAAATAAAAGTTGGGATATTTTGCTAATGTTGTACCGGGTGTTAGTGAAACCACATCTGGAATACTATGCAGTTTTGAAAACAGTTCACAGAAAGTTCACTCGACTGATTCCTGGAATGAGGTGGTTATCCAGTGAGGAAAAGTTGGGCAAGCCAGGACTATGCATTGGAGTTTAGAAGAATGAGTGGCAATCTTATGTAAACACAAGATCCTAAGAGGACTTGACAGGGTGGATGCTGAGGGTATGTTTCCCCTCCTGGGAGAGACTGGAATGAGGGAACACAGTATAAAAATAAGAAGGGAAGAGGGAGTCTTCCATTTAAGATGGAGATGGGAAGAAATGTTTTCTCTCTGAGGGTTGTGAATCTTTGGAACTCTCTGCCTCAGGGAGGCTGGGTCAGTGAATATTTTTAAGGCAGAGGTAGATAGATTCTTAACCAATGAAAGAGTCAAAGGTCATCAAAGATGGAATGTGGAGTTGAGGCCATGATTGTATTGAATGATCCTGCTGGCTGGAGGGGCTAAATGGCTTCCTTCTGTTCCTGTCCTCTTCCCACAGAATCCTCATGTCCTTTAATTCTCATATGTCCCTGATTATTAATTTTATTGAACCGCAGTAAACTGCGGACTTCCTCTGTCCCGCCTGTGGTGGGTTTGTCGGGTGGACAAGGAAAATCTGCCAGGAACCAAAGCACAGAAACCAACTGATGTAAAATTACATTGCAATTCTCCCTGTGGCCGGTACACAAATTTCATTTGCATCTCATGAATGCGGATTAGAACAGCTGCCCACTGGCCAAGTTCCGCACACATGAACACTCCCTCAACCGGGATCTTGGGTTCATGTCGCACTATCTGTAACCCCCATGACTTGCCTGGGCTTGTAAAATTTCATTGATTGTCCTGTCTGGACAATCTTTAACCTATGCTTAATGCTATCTCCATTCACATTGTCTGCACCTTTAAGACTTGAATAGTAGGTTAGCTGTAAAGGCTTGCATTCTAATCAGTATTCTGTAAACTGTGTGTGACTTTATATGCCCTTCTCTCACCAGAACCTTCCACACACCTGACGAAGGGATACTGTTTCCGAAAGCTTGTGGGTTTACTATCAAATAAACTGATTAGACTCTAACCTGGTGTTGTGAGATTTATTACTTGCATCCCGCCAGGATTACCAGTTGTGTCGCCCAAGCAACACAGGGCAGCACAGTAGCACAGTGGTTAGCACTGCTGCTTTACAACTCCAGGGTCCTGGGTTTGTTTCCTGGTTTGGGTCTGTTTGGAGTTTGCACATTCTCCTTGTGTCTGAGTGGGTTTCAAAGAACAATACAGCACAGGAAACAGGCCCTTTGGCCCAACAAGCCTGCACCGCCATTTAACATTGTGAGTGTCCTCTTCTACCAATGACCTTTGTCTAAGCCTACTGGACTCCATAATAAAGAAATTATAACCAGATTGAGGGTTATTTGTTAACACCAATCAGCCTAAGGGCACGTTTTTAGGGTGTGGGAGGAAACCCATGCAAGCATGGGCAAACTCCTACAGACACTGGCTCAAATCCATGTATCTGCACAGCAAACAGTGATAATCACTGAGCTGTCATGTTGCCCGTCAGCTGGTCCAGTTTAAGCGTACAGTAATGATGTGAAGCACTAGGTAACTCTTGAAGTAACATCCAAGAGCAGCCCTTGCACGACCCACCACATGTATGTCCCTTGTTAGTCAACAAGGCGGACCGAAAAAAAAAGACATCAATCAACATACACAACTTATACAGACATTCACGGAATCCCCAGAAGCTCAAATGTAAGACAGGTGAGCCGTAAAATATATTGGATGGTCCATAGGAATCTAATGATTCCCAGGAATGGCCTGAGGGTCTTGATCCTTATTTAGAACAATCTTTTGTATCCCTCCATCTCTAGTCTGCTCATGTGTCTATCTAGGTAAGCCTTAAACAACTCTTGCAATGCCTGCCTTCACCACCCTACTTGGCAGTGCATTTGAGGTCACCATAACCCTCTATGTGAAAAATTTCCCTCTAACATCTAAATTATATCTCGTCCCTCTTACCCTAAGCCCATGGCCCCTTGTAATTTTCATATCCAACCTGGGAAAAAGCTTACCACTGTTCACTCTATCTATACCCTTCATAATCTTATACATCTCCCTCATTCTCTGACTTTCTAAAGAGAATAGTCCTACTTTGCCCAATCTCTCCTCATAGCTAAGTCCTCCCATACCAGACAGCATCCTGGTAAACCTCTTCTGCACTCTCTTCAGGATTTCCACGTCCTTCCGGTAGTAAGGCGACCAGAACTGGACGCAGTACTCCAAATGCGATCTAATCAATGTTCTGTACAACTGCAACATTAGACGCCAGCTTTTATACTCTATACCCCTTCCTATAAAGACAAGCATACCATAAGCCTTCTTCATCACCTTCTCCACCTGTACTGCCACTTTCAAGGACTTGGGTACTTGCACTCCTAGGTCCCTCTGTGTTTCTATACTCTTAATAGTCCTACCATTTATCGTATAACTCCCCCCACATTATTTATTCCAAAATGCATCACCTCGCATTTATCTGGATTAAATTCCATCTGCCATTTCTCTGCCCAATATATTAGCCTACTTATATCCTGCTGTATTGCTTGACACTGCTCATTACTATCACCAAGTCCAGCCATCTTCGTGTTATCTGCAAACTTGCTGATCACACCACTTACACATAAATGACTTAGAAGAGGGAGTATTACAAATAGCAAAAGTCCCAGTACTGAGCCCTGCAGCACACCATTAGTCACAGACCTCTAGCTAGAAAAAGACCCTTCCATTACTAGTCTCTGGCTCCTGTTACCAAGCCAGTTCTCAATCCATCTAGCCACCTGTCCTTGTATCCCATGAACTTTAACCTTTTCCACCTACCTACCATGAAGGACTTTGTCAAACGCTTTACTGAAATCCATATAAACGACATCCACGGCTTGTCCTTCATCTACCGTTTTTGTCACCTCAAAATTCTACCAGATTTGAAAGACGCAACCTCACATTTACAAAGCCATGTTGTTATCACAAATCAGATCGGCATGCTCTAAATGCATATACATCCTATCTCTAAGAATCCTCTCTAACAATTTCTCTACCACTGACATCAAACTCACCAGCTTATAATTATCCGGGTTATCCCTACTACCCTTTTTAAACAACAGTACCACGTTCGCTATCCTCTAGTTCTCTGGGACTGGTTTCATCCGGGTGCTCCAGTTTCCCCCCACAGTCCAAAGATGTGCGGGTTAGGTTGATTGGCCATGTTAAGAAATTGCCCCTTAGTGTCCAGGGATGTGTAGGTTAGAGGGATTAGTGGGTATAATATGTAGGGATATGGTGGTGGGCCTGGGTGGGATTGTGTTCGGTGCATACTCGATGTGGAGTTCTATGTTCATGTTCCAAGTGTGAAATTACCTTGGTCTAAATCCCGACTACTAAAGAGCGTCGTGCAGAAGGCTGTCCTCAGTTCCCCAGAGACTTTGAGCTGAGTGTATCAAAGCCTTTCTCCCATTGCGATGCGCTGTTCGCTCTGCCGGGACACACTGGTTCCTGCCTCCATCTGTGTGTGGAGCTGGTCTTCATGGACCGCACCCTGCTGCTGCTGCACCCTCCTGTGTCACCGTCTCTGTTCAGTTCTGTGTCTGGGGAGTTCAGGTCTGTCCTTCCCCCCGCCAGGTGCTGCAGCACTCATTCAGCCACCAGAGCTCTGAAGTTTGAGTGTGTGGGTGGGGCTGGGTCTCTGTCTGTGTGTGAGCATATGTGTAAAAACTACCAGCAGGATTTGCCACTATGGGATGCTCCCGAGTCATGTAATGATTTAGGGCCAGTTAATCTATAGCTGTCACGTGCCTTCCCGTAAACGGAACAGGTGAAATAGTCTCTGAAAAAGTTTTAGTCACTACCTGCTATTTCTCCAACCCTGCTCCAATGTTTTTAACTGCCTCCATTGCGTCCAGTCTGGAGGGGGAGGTGGTTATTGCTTATGTGGGGGATGGCTGTCTCCGGCATTGTTACAGGAGGGACATCAGCACACCCACAATCTGGTTTGCGTTCTGTCCAAACCTGAGGTTGTTGTGCTGCCAGATTTCCTCGCATTGTTCCGCTTTCCCAATTTTGTCTGTGTTACTATTCAAAAAAAAATTGCAACCTTTTTATCTGTCCTAACCGATTTTATTTCTACGACTGACACCACCTAATGTTCCCTGCTTTGGTGTCGATTACAGCCCCCAGTTGTTCTAAAAGGTCAATGACTAAAATGCTCCTTTCCTTTACAGGACACATCCAAATCTGGGCTTGTTCTCGTTACCCTCAATTTCTAGTCTAATGGGTTCACTTAACGCAGTCTGAATTCCTCCAGTTATTCCTCGCAATTGCATAATCTGGTCAGTTGTCAGTAAATTTCAATCTATGTTAGATATAGAAGCCATGATGTAGAGATGCCGGCGTTGGACTGGGGTAAACTCAGTAAAGTTTTGCAACACCAATTTAAAATCCAACCAATTTATTTGATAGTAAATCCACGAGCTTTCAACACTATGTTGTGCCTTCGTCAGGCAAATGCAGTGTTCTGATCTGCAGAGGCACTCATATCCACACAGACAGTTACATACTGCTGATTAGAATGCGAATCCTTACATCTAACCTGCTATTCAAGTGTTAAAGTGGCTAACAATGTGTGTGAAGGAAATCCTGAGCATTGGTTAGAGAATTGTGTATTTTCTCCAGACAGCACAGTAAGTGAGGTTTTTTGCTAATCCAGGCAAGTTACGGGGGTTACAGATAGTGTGACATGAAGCCCAGATCCCTGTTAAGACCATCCTCATGTGTGCGGAACTTGGCTATCAGTCTCTGCTCAGCGTCTCTGCTCAGCAACTCTGCGCTGTCGTGTGTCACGACATGTTTTATGGATGTTTTACAATTTATTTGACGGGATTTTCTCTTTCAAAGGGTAAAAGATAAATGGAAACTCCAACAAACATTTAGTGTGAACCCTGTGTACCTTCAACATGCAAACTCAGGCTCAGCCGTTGACTTCATGGTAAGAAAGTCACATTGGAATGTGTTCAATGTAGAGTTAAAAATGGGAAAGGTATGGGAAAGAGAATTTAATCTGGGATCAAAACCTTTGCTGTTGTGGTGGTGTCTCTGTCCCTTGGACTTTTCTTACTCATTGGAATGTATCTATTATGTATTTTCAGAAATATTCCCCCTAAATATCTACCAGTGCATCTCTGCCGATGTATCCATTAACTTGACTAATTCACTTTAAGAAGTCTCACATCACCAGGTTAAAGTCCAACAGGTTTATTTGGTAGGAAACACCACTAGCTTTCGGGGCATTGCCCCTTCATCAGGTGACTAACTTGACAAAGGGCAAAGTTCCGAAAGCTAGTGGTGTTTCCTACAAAATAAAACTGTTGGACTTTAATCTGGAGTTGTGAGACTTCTTATGTGTTTACTCCAGTCCAACGCCAGCATCCCCACATCAATTCAGTTTAGCCAACTTAGCTTTCATCCCTCAGAATTGCCTTAGTCTCAGGCTCTCTCCTCTCTCCCTCAAACTGAATATAAAATTCAATCATATTATGGTTGCTGTTATCTAGGTGTTCCTTCGCTGAGTTCATTAATTCATCCTATCTCATTGCACAATACCAGATGTGGATTGTTTTGTGTCAGTCACTGATTATTGTGACAAGATGTGTGGGTTAGGTTGATTAGTCATGCTAAAAATTTGCAGCTTAGAGTTGTGAGATATGTAGGTTAGAGAGATTAGTAGGTAAATATGTAGGGATATGGGGGTAGGGCCTGGGTAGGATTGTGGTCGGTTGATGGGCTGAATGGCCTCCTTCTACACTGTGGGGTTTCTATGATTTCTATCACAAGTTGTGCAGTGATTTTTTATGGCAGGCAAGTCAACAATGAAACAATAATCTAATTATTCTGAAAAAATATTTCCATCTCTGCTTTCAGTCATAACTGAAGTCTGTCAGCAATGGTACGACATTTCCTTCCAGTGATTTAGTGCAGGGAATTATTTGAAGGGACTTTGTTACTGAAAGGAATCTCTCTCTCTCTCTCTCTCTCTCCACAGAATTGGCAAATTTCTTTGAGCCGCAGATTTAGATCTTTAAAACTCTGGTTTGTTATTCGCTCTTTTGGAGTGGAGGAACTGCAGGCACATGTCCGACGTGTGAGTGTTGGTTCATTTTGTTTCAAAACCATCTCTGGATCCTCAATGGAATGGCATCATTTTTGTCTGAGATGCTAGTGTCCAATCAGAATTATTAATCAGCAGAACAACAGTTGATTAAAGATCACTTTATAGCAAAACCATTTCACACCATCATTTGTTTTAGATTCAAATCCAAGTTCAAAATTTCCTTTAAGCTCTGTGATTGTATATTCCCTCCCTTCCACTGTGTGATTGTATATTCCCTCTCCTCCACTGTCCTTCTCCTCTGCTCTTGCTCTCCACACTCCACTCTCCAGTTAAGTGTGATCCTTTCAGACAGATCACAACATCCAGACTTTGTAAGGTTCTGCTTCATACAGCTTCTCTCCTGCACTGGAAACTCTCTCTGTTTATTTACCTTATCAAAACTCTTCACCATTTTTAAAACCCCAGACCTTGTCTCGCTGCACTGTCACCTTTCCCAGCTGTGATTGGGGGAAATCTTTTTTGGATCCTCTGTGGGGCTTGACATTCACCCTAGAGAATAATTCTCAAAACTGGTGCAGTGCTGAGACTGAGGCCTTGCCAGAGTTTCAAAGGCTAAACATATCTTCCTTGCTTTTTTTTAAGGTGAGATTTATAAAGTCCAGGTCAAATATGCCTTGCAAAGAAAGTCTTTCTCAGCATCAGTTTCCATATGTACAGCCCAGCTTTCTGTTCCTGCACCCACTGTAAGATCCGACAGTTTAATTCATACTCTTTCTTCATTCTGTTTTCCAAATGCATGGGCTCTCTACAAAGCTAGAGATGTTAAATATCCAACAAATCACTCCAAATATATCCTCATTTGCAGTCTTGTTTCATTCCAAATTTGATTGTTCTGTGTTTTAATGAACAGGGAACAGAGATGGCCAAGCTTTTTGAATCCTTGGTTCAAAGTGATTCCAATTTTGAAATCCTTGCAAAGAGGCATCTTGGATTGGTGACCTTTCGACTGAAGGTGAGGAAATTATCACAATGCTTTCACGCCCAATTCTGAGCCCCATCTCTCAGTGCCAGTAAAGGTCTTGGTCTGAATCCTGTCAATTAGCTGTGGATTGCCTCCATCATTTCCATTGCTTGTTACGAGGACATAGGCATTTTACTTTCAACTAATGAACAGACCTGGCAGTGAATGATATTAAACACAGTGAAAATATACAAATAAAGGACGTTGCACTTTTTATGCCCCCATTGAGCGTGTTTTTAGTGGGCTGACACATTAAGTTAGGGCTACCCCTGTGCTCACCCCCCATAATACGGAGGTGGCACAATGATTAACACTGCTGCTTTACTGTACCATGGACCCAGGTTCTGGCCATGTGTCACTGTGTGGAGTTTGCACGTTCTCCCTCTGTCTGCGTGGGTTTCCTCCTGGTGCTCCAGCTTCCTCCTGCAGTCTGACAGATTGGTCGTGCTAAATGTGGGTTTACAGCGATAGGATGGGGGATTAGGCTGGGTAAGATACTCTGTTGGACAGTCAGTGTAGACTCGATGGGCTGAATGGCCTCCTACAGTGTAGGAATTCTATGTTTCTATGACTGAGGTGGGTACCAAAGTTGGCAGCCCCTCACACTTCCCTCTCCCAGCCCCATTCCGTTAAACCACCAAATTCCGCTGAGCCAAGAGCCCGGACTTGCCGGCTCCAGTATGTTCTGGGCAATCTCGGGCCAGACTGCAATCTTAGCAGTGCCCACTTGTGTGTTGTTGGTACTGCCAGTCAATCAGCCTGACAGCAGCTTTCATGCGTGGGCACCTTCCCATTCAGGGTCTTATTCTGCCCTGTTCGACCTTCCTGAAGTGTGTTAGAGCTTTGTGGCAGGCAGGGGTAGGGGTGAGATCTTTTCACTGCTGCCCTGTAATACTCTGCCCTAAAACTCTCCCTATATTTCAGTGTGTGAGTCCACTACAGGGACTGTCCCCAGTTTGTCACTGTTTATTTCAGTTAGTGGCCTTGACTTTTCGCCCAGACACACAATCTGCTGACTGTGTAACAATTCAGTTGCGAAAGTGAGGTTCTTTGTAACTGACTTGTCCTCATAGAGACACCAGTTAGTTTGGTCATTTCTGACGACCGTGATGGGACTGGCTCCTGCTGTTTGGGAAATTTCCCTGCAGAATTATCACAGCTTTACAACCTTCAGCTTCTACTGGAAAGAAAAGGACTTTCTCTTTATAGGAACAGATTTTGGGGATAGGCTCACGTCTGAGCTGATTAATGGAACATTTCACTGGGTCTTATTTAATGTTGCCTTCTGCTGCAGATGGGGCCTGTTTCTGTTTTAAGGCTGGATGGTATGACTGCGTAATGAAATCTGTTTGCGGATAAGTTCCTGGTCGGAACTATGTAGAAAATAGAAGCTGGGGGACGCTATTCAGCCCTTCAAGTCTGCTCCGCCATTCGTTATGATCATCCAACTCAATAGCCTAACCACCTCCCCATTTCCTTTAATCCACTTTGACTCAAGTGCTGCATTCTAATTGTTTCTTGCAAACATGGTCAAGAAGGCATATGACATATTAGTCTTCATCAATTGAAACATAAGAATTGGAAAATCATGTTGCAGCTGTATAAGACTTTGGTTAGGCCGTATTTGAAGTATTGTGTACAATTCTGTCACCACATTACCAAGGATGATAATGTAATGTTGATGTATTGGAAAGGGTGAAGAAGAACTTTACCAGAACATTGCCTGGTTTGGACGATATGGGCTATGAAGAAACTTGGGTTGTTTTCAGTGGTGTGTCAGAGGATGAGGGGGGACCTGATGGAGATTTACATGATTATGACAGACTTGGATAAAGTGGCTAGTCAGAGTCTTTTTCCCAGGGTCAAAGGGTCAATTACTTGAGGGCAAAAGTTGAGAGCGAGAGGGAGAAAGTTTTTAAAAGAGATGTAAGGGGCAAGTTTTTCATACAGAGGATGGTGAATGACTGGAACGTGTTGCTGGAGGAGGTAGTGGAAACAGATTCTAAGAGACATCTGGGTAGATATATGAATAGGTAGGGAATAGAAAGATAATGGACCACATAGAGGCAAGATAATATTAGAGAGGCATTGTGTCAACACAGACTTGGTGGGCCGAAGGGACTGTTCCTGTGCTGTACTGTTCTTTGTTTTAGCATAGAACCCTACAGTGCAGAAAGAGGCCCTTCAGCCCATTGAGACTGCATTGAACACAAGCCCACCCAGGCCCTACCCCCATATCCCTACATATTACACCCACTAATCCCACTAACCTACACATCCCTGGACACTAAGGGGCAATTTCTTAGCATGGCCAATCAAGCTAACCCATGCATTTTTGGGCTCTGGGAGGAAACTGGTGAACCTGGAGGAAACCCACGCAGACATGAGGAGAAAGTGCAAACATCCACACAGACAATGACCTGAAGCCAGGAATCAAACCCAGGACCCTGGAGCTGTGAGGCAACAGTGCTAACCGTTGTGCTACTGTACTGTTTTATGCAATGTTTTGGCTTGAACTAATTTCTGAGGTAATGAATTCCACAGACTGACTATTCTGAATGATAACATTTCCTCTCGCCTCCGTTCTAAACAGTCAGCCTGTATCCTTAAGCTGTGACTCTTGGTTCTGGACAGCTCCACTATTGAGAACATCCTTCCTGCATCTACCCTACCAAGCACTGTTAGAATTTTATAGGTTTTTATGGACTCCTCCCCCTCCCCATTCTTCTGAACTGCAGCAAATGCAATGCTAACCGACTCAATCTCTCCTCATATTTCAGTCCCAACATTCCTGGATTGGCTTGCTTATGCATAATTTTCTCTGGTAATTCAGTGTAAGGTCTAGATATCAGTGCTGTGAGTTTGGTCATTGCTGGTTCTGTCTTGAAAGGACGTGGATACATGAATTTGGAAAAGACAGTGCATTAGGAATTGAATGAAATGTTGTTTTGGTGATGATGGGGTTGCCTGCTTATTCTAGGTTTGGAACAGATGATGTGGAAGGGGATTAATTTGTGTTTTAGGAGATCATGTCAGGAATGCAGTCAGAACACTGGAATGTCAGATGTCATTCCTGAATGATATTGAGTTTAAACCACATCTTTCAAACCAACAGGGACCAAACAAATTGACCAAGGAACTTCTGACAGAACTCAACCAATCCCGTTGTATGTACCTGGTGCCAGCCACAGTCTGCGAGAAACTCATCATTCGCTTTACTGTCACATCCCAGTTTACAAATCGCAACGATATCCTCCGAGACTGGGAAATAATCCAGCAAAATGCAGCCAAAATTCTATCCAATCATTCCCAACATGAGGGCAGCCTCTTTATACAAAGGGAAAGTTTGTCAAACAGAATCCAGTCCAATCGGAACAGTTTTGAAGCGAAGGCTCTGATTTCTGGTAATTAAATTTCTCAACTTGGGCAGAATTTTCCAGTTGAAACTATGAATGGATTCTCCACTTCCACAAAGTGAGACTGAAGCCAATGGTTTTCCTCGAAGTCTGCAGATCCAGTGGATCCTTTAGTGTAGAGGCTTTGAAACCATGAGCAAAACCCACCTTCTTCCCATCACTGCCCAGCAATCTCGCAATCTAAGGCAAGCACCAAACTCTCTGTTCAATTAGCTCGAATGCCAAGTTCACCTCCAATCTGAGGCACGAGCAAGTAACAACCCAGATCAGAGACTACCTTGGCAGCAGCGAAACAGTCAGTCCCAAACTATCCCAGAAAAGTGAAACTCGAAAAACATTCACAAAAAGCTCGGATTCCGTGTGGCTCGCCTCCCAACTTTCTGCTATCACTTCAGGCTCGATGGGCCGAATGGCCTACTTCTGCTTCTATCACTGTTAACAAAATCATTCTGCCTCTGGTCTAGTTTGTTGTTACAGCTGCTTAATTATTGAGGTTCATTACCGTATATCTCATAATCATCTTAATAGAAATCAGGCTCACTAAGTGTTATAATCTTTATTACTAATTTGTGTCTCAGTATGGTTCAGAGTTGCATAAGATAATGTTTTAAAAATCAAAATAAAATTAAATTTCTGTCAACTGAAATTGTTGCCGCATTTTAAAAAAAACACAGTACACTCACGGCCTTCACTGTAGCTACAATCCCCGTCACCATGATGAGACAGGGAGCCCACACAATGTTTTTCATGGTGCTGGATATCAGTAATGGCTTCTGTTCCATCTTAAATCGCTCTTATCAGTACAAGTTTGCCTTCATCTTCCAGGCACAGCAATTTGCCTAGCACAGGGTTTCCATAATTTCCCAATCCGTTTTCCATAGGTGACTAGCTACTGGGCTAGAAAAGCTTTCCCAACATGAGCACTTGGTCTAACATGTAGACGATTTGTTGTTACTGACTGACACCAAAGAGAAGCATGTAACTTTGCTGGATGAATTACTCGCACCGCTCCACTCATTAGGCTGCAAAGTGAACCCAAAAAAGACCCAAATTTAGCAACCCAAGGTCATATACTTCAGTACAATGATTACCCCTGTGAAGAGGGAAATCAAACAGAGAATAGACTCTGTTGTGCACCTGCCACTGCCCTATGATGTGAATGCCATCTGATCTTTCCTAGGTCTGGTAGGGTACTGTTAGAACCTGATAGACAGCTTTGCCACTAAAGCAGCCCCACTGTCTGAATTGCTAAAGAGAAACACAACCTGGAAGTGGATGGTGCAGCTGACAGTTATGATAACTGATTTAAAGCACGTCCTTGCCACAGCACCAACCTTATTAGTCCCTGCTCTGGATCTTAGAATTTGCAGCCACCGACCACACTTAGCAATATTATTATTATAGGAACAACATGGTAGACCAGGCCCAGTACCCTACGCCTCAGGAGTATTAGATCTAGTCGAACAGAGGTCTCAGGGGATAAACAACATCTGCTTGTGGTATTTAGGGCTGTGCAGCAGTTTGCCTATATCACTAGACTGAACCCAATAATCATTCTTACTGAACACACCCCAACCCAGCTTCTGCTGGATAACCGCCTTAAAGATAGCTTGGTAAGCCAGGTGTATGCTGCCCATTGGACATGACTACTGCAGAGTAGGGACATCACCGTAAAGCAAACCAAAATGCCCACACTCTTGGCAGATAATTTAAATTAAAGATCCACATGAATGTCAGGTTATAGCCACAAAGGACCCCACAGGTCTGTTTATCCGGAAACAACAAGGGACACAGTCAGGGACAAAACTGATAGCCACTCAATGGACAGACTCAGCCATGAGAATTTATGTACATGGTTCATTCACTATAGAGAATGGGACTAGAATCACAGGATCTGGCATTTCCATGGAAACTCAACAGGGAGAGCCACTAATGGAAACTTTACCCATGGTCAAAGAATCAATTACTACAGGGCATAGGTTTAAGGTGCGAGAGGCAAGGTTTAAAGGGGTTGTACAAAGCAAGTTCTTTTTACACAGAGGGTGGTGGGTACCTGGAACTCACTGAACCAGAGTGCCAAACCAGACCAAAAAAACTAGACTATGCAGAAGACAATGGAGATCAACACACAGATAAAGGCCAACATCTGTCTGGGTGCTTGTGGGCCAAAGGGCCTGTTCGTGCTATAGTGTTCTATGTTCTACTTGCCAGTCACTCAAAAGTTAAGTCAAGGTCTAGTATTGGATTTAAAGTTTAGTATTTCTGTGAGATAATTAGAATTGATTGTGTAGTTGATTAATAATTGTGTGAATAAATATTATTGTACTAACAAGAAGTCTATTCACAATTCTTTGTTCACTGTATAAGGGTTAAAACAGATTTTGCAGCAAGGGCAGATACACTCTGAATTACTAGTCCAGTGACAATTCCACTGCCTCTTTCTGAGTGGACGCTTTGAAACTGTTTTGCAAATATTCTTCATGTAACAACAGCAAACTTTTGTTAAAAAAAGTGCAAGCAGGCAAGCCAATTCGCTACCAGAAAACGCAATCACAAAGATCCCTCTGTTTAGACACAATATCCACAGAATGAACTGTAGGACAAGGTAGAAAAATCATCTCCTCCAGTTAGAAAGCAGATTCTGTAGATGACAGCGAACATTTTAACCTTATTCAAAATTAAAGAACATTGACAGGGAAATTCTAATTCATCCTAAACACATTTCACAATTTCAAAAATCCTTTATTTTTAACACATATAAATTCACAGGTTGGACTTATATCAGTCTCTATTATTACAAAATAAAACTTAATTACAGCTGGTGATCCAGGGAATTCCTGGAGTTTCTGGAATCTGTAATATCCTTCACAACAGATTAACTATTGATAGTTGACCATGATCAACTAGTTAGTAGAGTTAATATAATTGGTCAATTAGAATTGGTCACAAACATTCTGCCATAAAACTTGATTCCTTTTCACATTGTTCTTTTCCTTTGCGCGGGGGTGGGGGGCGGGGGGTGGGGGCAGGGGGTGGGGCGGGGGGCGGGGGGCGGGGGGGTGGGGGCGGGGGGTGGGGGCGGGGGGGTGGGGCGGGGGGGTGGGGGCGGGGGGTGGGGGCGGGGGGGGGGCGGGGGGAGGGGAGGGGGAGGGGAGGGGGAGGGGGGGAGGGGAGGGAGGGGGAGGGGGGAGGGAGGGGGAGGGGGAGGGGAGGGGGAGGGGGAGGGGGGAGGGGGGAGGAGGGGGGGGGGGGGGGGGAGGGGGGAGGGAGGGGAGGGGGGGAGGGGAGGGGGGAGGGGAGGGGGGGAGGAGGGGAGGGGGGGGGGGAGGGGGAGGAGGGGAGGAGGGGGGAGGGGGGAGGGGAGGGGGGAGGGGAGGGGGGAGGGGGGGGAGGGGGAAAGGGGAGGGGGAGGATGGGGGGAGGGGGGGAGGGATTGGGTGGGGGGGGAGAGATGGGGGAGGGATGGGGGGAGGAGGGGGTGGGGGGGAGGAGGGGGAGGGAGGGGGTGGGGGGAGGGAGGGGGGTGGGGGGGAGGAGGGGGGGTGGGGGGGAAGGGAGGGGGGAGGGGAGAGGGGGAGGGAGGGGGGGAGGGATGGGGGGTGGAGGGGGGGGGAGGAATCCCGGGATACATTTATAACACTGAGATAGAGACAGAAACCATTGGAAAGGGAATTGAAAAAATATTAGAGAAGGGAAAAAAAAGAAAAGGGTATGAGGAAATATTCAGGAGGTGTTAAAGATGAGGGGATTGCACCAGCAATGGGCCGAATGGTCTCCTCTTGTGCTATATATTCTTATAGCTGGAGAATCAAGGCGGATGTCATTATACGACTCATGCGGTGACGGGATATCCCAGAATCTAAACTTGTAACATCAGCTTCTAGGCTATTTTGAGGGTTTCTGGATTTATAATTCTCCAACTAGAACAGCAGGCACAATAGTTGTTATATAACTTGTTCACATGGTTAATGACAAGAATTATATACTTTTATTTTACAATGTTAACAAACTGTCTAACATCTACTTATTATCCCCCTGCCTCCATTACTAATTACTGACAGTTATTGAAAATCATTAGTCAATTAGTCTATTTATTTTGCTGTAATGTTTTAATTTGGAGCAAGGTGAATCACGTCAGGGATTTCATTCTGTGAGGTTGCTCCGCCAGATTAGATCATTTATTTCGATGGCTTTGCTGGCTAGAATCCAGTGTCGGTATTTGAAGGAGTGGGAGACTGTTTGAGAATGTCAATCAGAGCAGAACAGTGGAAGTTTCAGTGCTGGAACCTTGCTGCGTAACTCAATAATAGCAGCACAGTCACTGTCGATCACAGAGACAGACCGAGTGGGCCTGATTGAATGGAAACTTGCTGCTTCTTAAGATTCTGCTGTTTAAGATGCTGAACAGAACATTCCGAAGGGCAATGAAAATGTTGCATTGCTGCGAGTGAGGGGATAACATTTTGCAGCAATTGCAGCTAGTCTGAGCTTTTTTCACACAAAGTTGAGGCAATCTGATACACTGGAACATCAAAGTCAAGGACCTGATGATGAGACCTTTGCTGCAGAATACTCTCAGACACAATCTACACTGGACAGCACAGGAGTGTGGATAAAGGGGGACCGGTGGATGTACTGTACTTAGATTTCTAGAAGTCATTTGATAAAGTGCCATATCAAAGATTATTGTGGAAAACAAAAGCTCATGTTATAGAGGGTGATGTATTGGCATGGATTGAAGATTAATTAGCTGACAGGACACAGAGAGTAGGTATAAATGGGTCTTTTCCCAGTTAGCAGGATGAGTGTGTGCCACAGGGCTCAGTGATGGGACCTCAACTTTTTATAATTTATAAGAATGACCTAGATGAAGGGATTGAAGGTATGGTTGCTAACTTTACTGATGACACAAAAATAGGTAGGAAAGTAAATTGTGAAGAGGATGCAAGGAGACTACAAAGGGACATAGAGTTAAGAGAGTGGGCAAAGATCCAACAAATGGAAAATAGTGTTGGCAAATGTGAAATTGGCCATTTTAGAATGAAAAATAGAAAGGAAAATTACCTAAAGAGTGAGAGATTGCAGAGGGATCTGGGTGTCCTAATGCATGAATCACAAAAGGCTAGTATACAAGTACAGTAAGTAATTAGGAAAGTGAATAGAATGTTATCATTTATTGTGATAGGGGATTGAATACAAAAGTAGGGAGGTTATGCTTCCGTCATACACAACATTGATGAGAGCATATCTGAAGTACATCATCCAGAACAAAGCAGCCCGCTTGGTTGCTAATCCTTCCACAAACATTCACTCCTTCCACTACCAATAAACAGATGCAGCCATGTGTGCCATCTACAAGATGCACTACAGCAACTCATCAAGGCTCCTTAGGCAGCACCTTCCAAACCCACAAACTCTACCATCTAGAAGGACAGATGCAACAGATACCTGGGAACACCATGATCTGGAAGTTCCCCTCCAAGTCACTCATCATCCTGACTTGAAAATAATCACAGTTCCTTCATTGTCACAGGATCAAAATCCTGGAACTCCCTCTCTAACAGCACTGGGGGTGTACCTACATACATGAATTGCAGAGATTCAAGAAGGCAGCTCACCACCATCTTCTCAAGGACTAGTAGAGATGGGCAATAAAAGTTAGGCCTGCCAGCAATGCTCACATCTAAAGAACAATTGAATTTTTGGATAATGTGCCTTATCAGCCGCTTACTCAGGATTATGTACAGAGCTTGGCAGCGTTTGTGTTTTCACTCCCTCTTCTAGTTTAGAAGATTCTGGGTTTAAACCCTACTTTACAATGAGCCCATTAATCCAGACTGAAGCTGGTGGAGGAAGTATAAACTACGTTCTCAGAGGTAGCTGAATGACAGGCTGTAAAAATGTAGCAAGTTGCTTTACTCTGCACATCCCACCCTGCAACCTGACTGAGCTATGGGGTAATGTGTGGTAATGATTATCACAGAAAGGGAGGAAAGCGTTACTCAAACTCTTACGCTCAAAATGTTCCTATCATTATTTCAATGCTTTTATTGAAAATTATTGTTCATGGTGTAAATGGAAGCAAGGAGTAAATTGTTCCAGTAAGAAATTGTACTCATTGAGGCTGTGGGGACAGGGTGGATGTGAAGAGGATGTTTCCTCTTGTGGGGGAATTTAGAACTAGGGGCTCACTGTGAAATAATAAGGGGTTGTTGTTTAAAAAGGTTGGACTTTAACCTGGTGTTGTGAGACTTCTTGCATTGTTTGTTTAAGACAAAGAAATAAGGAGATATTGTTGTTCTTGGTGGGTGTCAAATCTCTGGAACTTTCTTTCACAAAAGGCAATGGAAACAGAAACTTCAAATATTTTGAAGGCCAAGTGAGAGAGGTACTTGATTAATGAAGGGGTGGTGAAAGGTTATCGGGGGGCGACAGTCAACAGGAAAATGGGGTTGAGGTTACAATCAGATCAATCATGATTGCACTGAATGCTGGGATAGGCTTGAGGGGCAGAATAGCCACCTCTTGCTCCTAATACATATAATCCAAATGGACTGCTACCACGGATACCATGGAAGAGCAGCTATTTACAACATGAACAATAATTTTCAATAAAAGCATTGAAGTAATGATAAGAACATATTGAGTGTAAGAGTTTGAGTAACACTTTCCTCCTTTTCTGTGATGTCATTACCACACATTACCCCATAGCTCAGTCAGGTTGCAGGGTGGGATGTGCAGAGTAAAGCAACTTGCTACATTTTTATAGCCCGTCATTCAGCTACCTCTGAGAATGTAGTTTATACTTCCTCCACCAGTTTCAATCCGGATTAATGGGCTCATTGTAAAGTAGGGTTTAAAGGGATGCTGTATGGGACATTCTTTTGCAACAAAATGAAGAAATTTTGCATGATTGCATGTGAACAAGGAGGAACTTGCTTAGCCTTCAGCCCTGCTGAGAGAGCTCTGCTCAAACCTAACACATTTGTTAGGACATTTGTTTAAATGTTTACATTTCTTTTCATTACATTAATTTTTTTACATTTGTTTAAAACAGGATTCGCCCAGCCACGACTTCAGCAAGGAGAAGCTGTGAATTGTTAAAGCTGCTTGCAGCAAGAGGGAATCATATCCAAAACAGCCCAGGGAGAGGGAGAAGGACAGAGGGAGCGGAGAGACAGAGAGAGAGAAGGGAGAGAGAGAGAAAGAGAGAGAGAGAGACAGGAGAGAGAACAAGAGAGAGACAAAGAGAGAAAGAGAGACAGGGAGAAAGAGAGAGAGAAAGAGAGACAGGGAGAAAGAGAGAGAGAAAGAGAGACAGGGAGAAAGAGAGAGAGACAGGGAGAAAGAGAGAGAGACAGGGAGAGAGAGAGAGAGACAGGGAGAGAGAGAGAGAGACAGGGAGAGAGAGAGAGAGACAGGGAGAGGGAGAGAGAGACAGGGAGAGGGAGAGAGAGACAGGGAGAGAGAGAGAGAGACAGGGAGAGGGAGAGAGAGAGAGACAGGGAGAAATAGAGAGAGAGAGAGATACAGGGAGAGATACAGAGAGAGAGAGAGAGAGAGGCAGGGAGAGATACACAGAGAGAGAGACAGGGAGAGAGAGAGAGACGGGAGAGAGAGAGATGACAGGGAGAGAGAGAGAGAGACAGGGAGAGGAGAGAGAGAGACAGGAGAGAGAGAGAGAGACAGGGAAGAGAGAGAGAAGGAGAGAGAGAGACAGGGAGAGAGAGAGAGACAGGGAGAGAGAGAGAACAGGGAAGAGAGAGAGAGAAGAGACAGGGAGAGAGAGAGAGAAGAGAGACAGGGAGAGAGAGAGAGACAGGGGGAGAGAGAAGAGAGAGAGAGACAGGAGAGAGAGAGACAGGGAAGAGAGAGAGAAGACAGGGAGAGAGAGAGAGACAGGGAGAGAGGAGAGACAGGGAGAGAGAGAGACAGGGAGAGAGAGAGAGACAGGGAGAGAGAGAGAGACAGGGAGGGAGAGAGAGAGAGAGAGAGAGGACAGGGAGAGAGAGAGAAAGAGAGAGAGAGAGAGAGAGAGAGAGAAAGAGGAGAGAGAGAAAGAGAGAGAGAGAAAGAGAGAGGGAGAGAGAAAGAGAGAAACAGGGAGAGAGAAAGAAAGAGACGGGGAGAGAGAGAGAGAGATGGAGAGAGAAAGAGAGAGACAAGGAGAGAAAGAGAGACAGGGAGACAGAGAGAGAAAGGGAGAGACAGAGAGAAAGAGAGAGACAGAGAGACGAAGAGAGAAAGGGAGAAAAAGAGAAAGAGACAAGGAGAGAAAGAGAGAGAAAGAGAGGCAGGGAGAGAAAGAGAAAGAGAGATAGAGAGAAAGAGAAAGAGAGTGACAATGAGAGAGAGAAGGAGAGAGAAAGAATCAGGGAGAGAGAGACTTGGAGAGAGAAAGAGAGAGACAGGGAGAGAGAAAGAGAGGGACAAGGAGAGAGACAGGAAGAGAGAGAGAGAGACATGGGGAGAGAGATGGAGAGAGAGAGAGAGGGAGAGAGAGAGAGAGAGAGAAGGAGAGACTTGCCCAGATCAGTAACAATTTTATTAACATTAATAAACTCCTGCGTTGATTTTATTTCTCATTTTCCTTGAACTCACACCATCTGGGGAAGAATCAGCAAATCAGATGTGGAACGAGGGAGTTTGGTTTGTCTCTTGTTACATCATCACAATTCACATCTTTACTGTCAAAACATTGGAATAGAAACAAAGCTCTCTAAAGAACCCAACCCAGTAACAGTTACTGAAGGCAGCTTGAATCGGCTCGGATTCAGTATCACAGCCTGATCTGACCACTGTTGATGGAATTATAGAGTCCTTCTCCCATTCGAATGTAACTTCCTTTCTGGTTATCAAGAAAGTAGAGTGGATCTTGCACAGTTGCTGGGTCAAACCCTTCCTTCACCAATGTAACTTTATAATATTTAAAGGTTCCAGTTGTCTCTATTGTTGGCTGAAAGAAAAGATCAGCGATTACTGACACTCCCACTCACCTGCTTCTTTACGAATCTCTCTCCACATTTTGCTCTGGGGGTTGGAAAGGAATTTGCTTCCAATCTGAAAACAGAAGCGTGTGACGGAGTCCCAGATGGGATTTTCCCATCCTGCCCACCGTAGGAATCGTAGCAGGCGTGGGGCCAGACCTAGAAAACTCCATTGGCCTCTGGCTGGGTTCCCCAGCCTTGAGGAGAGTGCAGCTGGAAAATCCCACTCCTGTATTCACTCTCTGTGGAGGAGCAAGAAATGGGACTCTGGCAGACACTCCACTGGCACGACTGGCAACAGAGATTGGGGGGGTCACTGGGAGGCATGGGGAGGGAGGGGACATGCGGGGGGGCACAAAATAACTGACCAGATTGAAGAATTGGGCAAAGAGATTCTGGATCTGAGGAATACATAATTCAGACCCAATATAGTTCCTATATAATGCACATATAATATAGAGCTTATATTAGATAGATCAAATATAAGACAGATCTTGCATAATGTAATACACATTCTAGACCCAATATAATCTATTCAACGTTTAGCCCCACAGAAAAGTCCAAAGTTTTGTGTGAAGTTATTCAGGACTCACCCGTTCTCTCACGAAGCGGGGTTGAGCATAACTTGGGAGGTGGGTTGTCACATGTTCATACAGCTGTGCTCCATCAAAGTCTCTTCCACTCCACAGCAGAATGGCAGCCATTCCAATTCGACCTTCGTGCCCTGAAAGACAAAATGTCCCGTGTAAATACCTGAAAATTAGAATTCAGCTGAATGAAAAGGATATAAGAATTACTAAAAAAAAACTTCTTTCAGCTGAGTGCAAACTGTCAGGGAAACAAGGAATGATAATTTAATTTCCGTTGGTGCTATTACTCCCATATTTCTTATACAATGGAAAATGGGCTAGAGGGGATGTAATTGCTTTAATTAATTAGACAAAGGCTGCAAAGATCTAAACATCAAGTAGAGGTGGTTTGGTAGATTAAAGAAGAAAGTGGAAGTTGAATAAGCATTTACACAAGGCAATAAAAGGAATCATTTTGAAGTTTTACTTTAAAGGAAAATGTGCATAAACTGTAAAATGGTAAATAAGTGAGGCAAAAATATGGCAGGTTTACTTTATAAATGTAAGAGATAATGAAGTAAAGAAAGAATTTTGATTGATACTGGGGAAAGGGAACTCTGAGATTGTACAAAACAAGGTGGCAAAGAGATCAACAGGAAGAAAAATACTGAAGAAAACATCATGTGAGGAGAAAGCTGCTCATATCTCTCAGAAGAGAGTGAGGAAAGGGCAGACATGGACAAGACATTGCTTTCAGCCTCAGAGGAAACTCCGAGAGCAGCAGGGCATTGTGTGGTAACGTTCCTGGAATTCTATCGACTTAAAAACCTATAAGGACTATTCCCTTCAGAAAAGGCAAGGTTAGCTCTGAACATAGCTTAAGCTAAGATCTTTTGGAATTGTTGTAAAGAATTGGCAACTGTATGAAGCCATTCTTGTGTTTAAGTCTACTTTTTAATAGTTTATTTTAATAAACATTTATTTTAAGCTAAAATCATCATAATTGGTTTGTGATGTCACTTCCTGACTTCTTCCTCAAAATATACAAATTGCAAAAAGAAAATCATTTTGGCAGCTGATTTAAATTTCCCTTTGGATTCATTCAGCTCCAACATTCACTAGACAGTCCTAAAGATCATTTTACAATTAGGTTCTGGCAAGGAAGAATCATCTCTTAATTTATCTCTGTATAACTGATCTAAACCTCTAACATTGACTGAACATTATGAGTAAAAGATAATACTCTGCAGTGTAAGAAGAAAATGAACAGATTCAATTCAGGCAGGAAATGGAAAAACAGGTGGGTTTTCCAAGGTTCAGTAGAGATTGGGGAGATTTAGCGAAGGGGCCAAGATAAGAAAGTTCTTGCAGCAATAATAAGATAATGAGATGGGTGAACATATAACAACAACTTGCATTTATAAAACACCTTGTTCATAGCCCAATGTTCCAAGGAATTGCACAAATTGACTGCAAGCCCAAAGAGAAGACACTGGGATAGGTGATGAAAAGCTTGGTCACTGAGGTAGAAGAGGCTAACTGGTGCTGTATTTCCTGGAATTTTTAAAATTATGGAATGATTTGATCAAAGTGTTCAAGATATTACGGGAAATGCTACCAATTGTTAATTTTAAGGTAGAGATTGATTTCTGTTATCATAAGGTACTAAACTACAGGACAAAAATGGAGATTATATCCATTGAGATCACACAGATGTGGTCAGACATTAGAGGTAAAGGGTAAAGGTCATGGACAGTTTTTAAAACAAGGGTCAAGATTTGAGAATGAAGGCATTATTGAAGCTGGGGCAGCGTGGCTCAGTGAATCAGAGTGCTTAGAGGTCAAAGAGTTTTGTGTGAGTGGGGTTAGGGGCAGTAGCAGGTTGCGGGATGACACTGCGATGGCTGCTGGGAGGGAGAATCGTTGAGTAGTCAACCTCGAACGCAGTAAAGACATTGGCTGAGGTGGGAGATAAAAATGGACATGAAAGCAAAATACTGCAGATGCTGGATATCTGAAATAAAAACAGAAAATGCTGGAAATTCTCAGCCTCTGTAGGAAGGGAGACAAGAGTTAATGTTTCAGGCCCAGAACTAAAACAAGGCAGAAATGTGACAGACTTTATACTGAAAAGTTGGGGAGAGAGGCAGATGGACAGAACCAAAGGTCTGGGATAGACAAGCTCAGGCAGGGGGTGAGATTAAATGACAAAGATGTGATGGAACACAGGGGAAAGGGAGAGATAATGCTCACTTTAAAAATGAAAACTGTGATACAGAGTAAGTGCCAAAGGTAGAATAAAGGTCAGCACTGTCTGAAAGTGATGATACAAAGACAGGTGGAAGGGCAAGCTATGATTCTGCAATGCGATGTGAATAGATTCGGTGAAAACCTGGCAAATAGAGATAATGTGGGAAGTGTGAGGTCATCACTGCGGTTGGAGGAATCAAAAGACAGATTACCTAAATGTTGAGACACTGCAGGTGAATGAAATGCAGAGGGATCTGGCTGTTCTAGTGCATGAATCACAAAAAGCTAGCAAGCAGGTCCAACAAGTTATTAAGAAGGCAAACAGCATTTTAATCTTTATTGCAAAAAGGGAAGTTTTGTTGCCATTGTACAGGGTGTTGGTGAGGCTTTGCCTGGAATACGATGCACAGTTTTGGTCCCCTTATCTGAAAATAGGATACAGTAACATTGGAGGAAATCCAAAAGAGACAAACCAGGCTAATGCCTGGGATGAGAGGGTTGTCCTGTCTAGAGAGAGGACTAAATAGTCTGGCTCTGACTGTCTTGGAGTTTAGAAGAATGAAGGGTGACATACAAGATCCTGAGGGGGCTTGAGAGGATAGATAGCGAGACATTTAACATTAGTGGGAGAGGCTCGAGCAAGTGAACATAGCTATAAGATAGAAGGCCAGTCAAGTTTAAAACTGAGGTGCATAGAAATTTCTTCTTGTAGAGAGTGATGAATCTCTGGGATTCTCTGCCCTGAAGGATGGTGGAGGCTGGATCATTAGAAATATTTAAATTTTAAATATTTGATAGATCGAGGAATAGATAGAGAGCTATGGGGAAATGGCACAGATCAGCCATGATCTTACTGAATGGCAAGGTAGGCTGAATGGGCTGAATGGCCTAGTCCTGCTTCTATTTCTTGTGAAAGCAGAAGAGCAGAAAGTGTCAACTGAAGAGAAAGGGTTAGTGTTAGTGTGAAAGGAAAAGAAAGAGACAAATATACACACGAAAACATTCAAAACGGAGGACAGATTCCATGGTCTGAAGTTGTTGACCTCAATGTTAAGTCCAGCAGGCTGCCAATGAGAAGATGAGGTGCTGCTCCGGTTTGGACTGGGCCTCACTGAAATATCACAGCAATTAGGCCGAGAACAGAAATGCGAGTGTGAGAGCAAGATGCTGAATCCATAGCAAAGAGCGGCCAGTTTGGGGTCTTACAGAAACAGGCAGAAAGAGATGGCGATACGGTGGAGAGGAAATGGGTCAGAAAGTCACTCAGATAGAATTCCAGTGACCTATTCCATTCAGCCTGAAAGGATCAGGATAGAGGTTTGAAATCCTGCAGTGAATAATTCACCTCCTGACTTCCTAAAGCCTGTCCTCCTGTCAGGAATGTGATGGAAAATTCTCCGCCTGCCTGGATGAGGTCAGCTCCAGTGGGCATGGAGGCGAGAGGTGGGCAAAGAGAGTGGGGTGGAATCTGTGGCGTAGGAGTAGAGTTAGGCGTGAGGCTGGGAATGGAAATAATAACTTCAATATTATCTACAAGGAATATTGGCTCAGACAGAACTAAACCTCACCCTAACAGAGACAGAGTGAGGAGAGGTGCTGAGGTAGAGCTGATGTTAGTCTACATGTGAAATTTGGAATATCTACTGTTGGAATTCTACTAATCGGAATGGGTGAAGGGTGGCCAACGGAAATGTCCACTGACCTCGGACGGGAATTTCCGGTCTTGCTCGAGCAAGTCCATAAAATCCTGCCCTTTGTCTTTGACAATGATGTGGCTGAGAGGCAATGAAAGGCAGAATAGGAGAGGGGAAGAGGGGGCTGGAAGGATAGATCCCAGAGATAAGGATGTGGGGATAGGAAAAGAAGCCATTGTCAGTGCGATTGATTGGAATGAACCGGGGGAGACTCCCACTCAGATGAACAACACCAGCGAAGAGGGAATTCCCACCCAGCTGGACACCAGCGAGGCGGTGTGTGTGTGTGTGTGTGTGTGTGTGTGTGTGTGTGTGTGTGTGTGTGTGTGTGTGTGTGTGTGTGGGTGTGGGGGGGGGGGGGGGGGGGGGGGGGGGGTAGATTCCCTCCAGCCAGACAACACCAGCAAGGGGGGAGTTTTCCTCCCAGCTGGACACCAGTGAGGGGGTGGTTCCCACACAGCTGGATTAACACCAGCGAGGGGGAGGGGAATTCCCTCCCAGCTGTACAACACCAGGAAGGGGGGGTGGGGGGTGGGTAGGGAATTCCCTCCCAGCTGTAAAACACCAGTGAGGGGGGGTGGGGGGGGGTAGGGAATTCCCTCCCAGCTGTACAACACCAGCGAGGGGGGGGTGGGGGGGGTAGGGAATTCCCTCCCAGCTGCACAACACCAGTGAGGAGGGGGATTCCCACCCAGCTGCACAACACCAGCAATGGCGGGGATTCCCTCCTAGCCGGACAACACCAGCAAGGGGGGGGGAGGGAATTCCCTCCTAGCTGGACAATACCAGCGAAGCAGTTGGAGAAAAATGTGTCACCATTTCAAAGGTTGCAGATAGGATAAGGAGGACACAGAGGGAGGGTTTACAATGTCCCAGTCACACGGGATTTCATTGTGACCTTAATAAGGATAGTTTCCAAACTGTGGTAGGAATTCCTGATTGGACAGGTTCAAACATTGAGTTCTAAGAAAGATGGGAATGGATTAGAAAGGTGATGATATATTCCAGAACTTTAGTGTGGAAAGGGAGGCTCGAGAAGGGGTGTTGTTTTGCCAGGACAGGGGAGTGAGGGTTAGTTTATTTTGACGATTTGAGATGCACATTACACAGCAGGAATCTCACCTGGAACAGTCACTCCATAAACACAAACCTCCTGAACAAAATCCAACATTAGCAGAATGTCTGCTACCTCATTGGTGGACACATTCTCCCCTTTCCACCTAAAAGGACAGATTGATTATTTAAAACAATTGATTTTAAACATTGATTCATAAACTCTCAGCTGGTTTTAATCTGTTATGATGTGGAGATGCCGGTATTGGACTGGGGTAAATACAGTAAGAAATCTCATAACACCAGGTTAAAGATCAACAGGTTTATTTGGTAGCAAACACCATTAGCTTTTGGAGAGCTGCTCCTTCATCAGGTGAGTGGGAATTCTGTTCACAAACAAGGCACAGAAAGACATAAACTCAATTTACAGAAATAAATGATTAGAATGCGAGTCTTTACAGCTAATCAAGTCTTAAAAACACAGACAATGTGAGTGGAGAGAGCATTAAGCACAGATTAAAGAGATGTGTATTGTCTCCAGACAGGTCAGTTAGTGAGATTTTGCAAGTGCAGGCAAGTCGTGGATTACAGATAGTGAGACATGAACCCAAAATCCTGGTTGAAGCCATCTTCATGTGTGGGGAACTTGGCTATCAGTTTCTGCACAGAGGCTCTGCGCTGTTGTGTTGACCTGGTGCTCTGCAGGAAAGGATGTCCCAAGGCATGGTACACTGGGGAGACCATGCAGATGCTACGATAACAGATGAATGAACATTGCTCAACAATTACCAGGCAAGAGTGTTCTCTTCCAGCTGGGGAACACTTCAGCGGTCACAGGCATTCAGCCTCTGATCTTTGGGTAAACATTCTCCAAGGCAGCCTTCACCGCACATGACAGTGCAGAGTCGCTGAGCAGATTGACAGCCAAGTTCTGCACACATGAAGACAGCCTAAACCAGGATTTTGGTTCATGTCACACTATCTGTAACCCCCACGACTTGCCTGGACTTGCAAAATCACACTAACTGTCCTGGCTGGAGACAATACACATCTCTTTAACCTGTGCTTAACTCTCTCTCCCCTCACATTGTCTGTGCCTTCAAGGCTTGATCAGCTATAAAGACTCGCACTCCAATCATTATTTTGTAAATTGTGTCTTTATAATGCCCTGTTGTGAACACAACTCCCATTCACCTAATGAAGGGGCAGAGCTCTGAAAGCTAGTGGCTTCTGCTATCAAATAAACCTATTGGACTTTAATCTGGTGTTGTGAAACTTCTACCGTGTTTAATCTACTAAGCAGCTCTGACTGGCTGTCTCTCAGTGCCCTACACAAGCAGCGAGATTCTGCTGAATAATTCTCTTCAAAAAGCTCGGTGTCATTAGAGGATAATGAAGCAATCAGTTCCATTGTTACACAAATATCTGGTGTGTTAGGTGAAGCTCACAGCATAAAGACATTGGCAGCACAGTGACACTTCACAATGAATCTGAATCACTGCAACAAATGATAAACTGTTAGTTATTGAACAGTAACTGCCCTAGGAGAAAATGCTTATTTACAAGGGGTACAGTGTAAGTGGCCAGTCACTCACTGCAATAGTAATATTCACAAAAAAACAAATAAATATCTTTCCAGAGCCTCACTCTGGTGCACCCGATTTTTTTCCCTGAGAATTCTGCTGCTTTTGTCCGTTTTTCAGTAATATTTAGCCAGTATTTTTCTCTTTAATCTTCTTACAGATTTCAAAGGCTTTACAAAGCAGCACATATCCATGGGGTGTTCGGGATGAGTGTCGGAGTTTGCGTTCCCAAATGGGAGCGACATCATGTGAATATTGCAAAACTTCACCTTCCCAGAGGGAAATCAGATATGATGGTAGAGTGGGTGTGAGATAGCACTGAGTGCTACACCAGCTCTCTGTCGATTGTGTGAAATATTCCTGTTTATTTCTACACATGTACTGGTAAAGTCTGCAACAAATCTTCATGAACACAATGAATGGCTTTACCCTGATTATGGAAACTTCAATAATTAGATGAAGTTAATGTTATGCAGGAATGTGTGAATATTGTCTGTAACAAAGGAAAGTACAGCACAGGAACTGTGCCTTCAGCCTTCCAAGCCTGTGTCAATCATGATGCCCTTACTTGGACTATGTTCCTCCATTCCCTTCCTATCCATCTACACATCCAGATGCCTCTTAAATGTTGCTAATGTGCCTGCTTTCACCACCTCTTCTGGCAGCCCGTTCCAGGCACCCACCGCTCTCGTTGAGAAATTTCCCCCCGCACATCTCCCTTAAATTTTACCCCTCTCCCCTTGAACCTGTGCCCAGTTGTAATTGACACTTTCACCTTGGGAAAAGGCCTCTGACTGTCCACCCTATCTGTGCCTTCATAATTTTGTAGCCCTCTATCAGCCTCTGTCTGTGTAATGAAGACAATCCTAGTTTATTCAACCTCTCCTTCATAGCTAACATAGAACACACAAAAACTACAGCACAAACAGGCCCTTCGGCCTACAAGTTGTGCTGATCATATCCCTATCTACTAGGCCTACCTATAACTCTCAATCCCATTAAATCCCATATAAAACACCCTCGAGACCAGGCAATATCCTGGTTAACCTTCTTTGTACTCTTTCCAAAGCTTCCACATCCTTCTGGTAGTGTGGTGACCAGAACTGCACGCAATACTCCAAATGCGGCCTAACCAAGGTGTTACGTAGCTAGTAATATTGTCGGGGATTTCGGTTAAATACTGAATATAACTTTCAAAACAAATTTTCAAAAGAATTATAGCTCCATTGAGTAGAACATGAAGTGATGTCACCCCTGGGAATTCCAAAACTTTGGGATCGGAATGTAATTCAGGGACAAAGTGTATCTGACCTGAACGTGTCTCCAATTCTGTCTTGGAAGTAGATGAAATTGTCCTTGTCAAGCAGCATGAGATCCCCACTGTTGAAGTAAAGATCTCCTTTCCTGAACACATCCCGCAGGTGTTTTTTCATAGTTAGGGATTTGTTTCCTGCATATCCAGCGAATGGGGTTTTGCTTGTAATTTTTGCAATGAGAAGCCCAGTCTCTCCTGTCAAGACATTAAACAATGAGGAGATTGGATCCATTATTCATTTCCTCAGTAATTAACACTTATAACTTCAACCACAACCTTCCTGGACAAAATTAAAAATCTCCAGCAAAGTGAAATAGTTACTTGCGGAGATTTTCAAAACAGAAAATTCTGTAAATGTAAAATCAGGAAATTGGAAGTATAAAGCGCTGAAAAAGAGAAGAATAAATTCACATTTCTGGGGGAGTCAGCATCACCTGAACAGGGCAGAAATCTGTCCCCAAAAAGCCACCTTTTACCTTCATGGATTTCCCAGTATTTTGTCTTTTATTTCTAATTACAAAAGCTGCATTTGAGTGTTTATATATCAATTCAACTGGCAAAAAAAAGCAAAAAATCTTTTATATGTTATTTTGAGAGATGTGATTTACAATCAGGATTGTTAAATGGTTAACAACGCAGTTTAATGCTGTCAACCTCTGATCTCTCACTGCTTTCTCATCAAAATAAGCAGAACAAGGATTTAACATTTGCTAAATATAGCGATAAGTTTCCTGTTCACCAAGTTAGATTTCGATTTTAAATATTTATTCCAATGTCTATCTACAATAAATGTTAACCCATCCAAGTTGTTGGAAATTTTGGCTGTGTACTTTACAATGTATCTGAGAGATAGACCTTCTCACTTTCCTTTAACTTTTCACCCTGTCTGCAGAGATGACTTTCTGTTCCAACTGATGTGATCTTACAGGAATAATTTTGCTACTTCTTGTTTGTTGCGAATTGCTAGATATAGAAACAGAATCTTATAACTTTGAGATATTGGGCCAGATTTTCCAGCTCTTCACACTGGTGGGATTTTCCAGTCTGGCCAATGCATACGCCTGTGGTGTGTTTCCCAATGGGTGGATTCAATCCCGTTGACAGTGGAGGGACCAAAAGATTCCACCACTCCCGGCAGTCCACCTCCTCCTCTGGCCACCAGGAAACACACCACGAGGAGGCCAGAGAATCCCATCCACTAACCTCGGTGAAGAGGGAAAAACCTTACCGAGACGTCTGACACTGTCACTGGAAAATGTACGAACTGTTACCTTTCGCAACTTCAATGCAGTGACCACAGGCATCTCGTACAGGAGCTTCCTGATCAACATCATACTTAACCAAGTGAAATGGCATCGTTTTCTGGAAAAGATGACACTGGTTGGTCATCTCAATAACATTACATAAAAATAACAAATAAAGGCTGGAACAATTTCACCATGGAATTTAAATTCAATCCGTAAATCTGGAATATAAAGCCTACCTCAGTAACTATGTGCAAAGTAATGGATTGTCACAAAAATCCAACTGGTTCACTAATGCCCTTTAAGGAAAGAAATAGAACCATAGGAAAGTTATAGCACAGAAGGAGGGCATTTGGCCTATCTTGCCAATGCCAGCCCAAGGACACCCATGTGCCTTTCCTAATCCCACCTTTCTGTACCTGGCCTCTAGCCCTGTACTTCAGAGCACTTAAGGTGCAGATCCAGGTCCTTTTTTTAAAAGAGTTGAAGGATTCTGTCTCCACCACCAACTCAGGCTGCACATTGCAGACACCCACCATTCTCTGTGTAAAAAAAGTTTTTCCTCATGTCCTCTCTACATCTACTGCCACTTATATTCAATCTCTGTCCCCTGTTCTAGAATTTGCCACCAAGAGAAAGCATTTTGTCCTGTCCACTCTACCTCTTTCTCTCATAATTTTTTACACCTCAATCGAGTCATTCCTCAACCTTCTTTGTTTCAAGAAAAATAACCTCAATCTCTCCTCCATTTTTCTAGCCCTGGCAACATTCTTGTAAGCCTCTTCTGCTCTTTCTCCAGAGCAATTACATCCTTCCTATAATGCGGTGACCAGAACTGCACACAATATTCCAGTTCTGGCCTCACTAGTGTTTTATACAATTCCAACATTATATCCTCACTTCTATATTCTATACCTTTGCCAAAGAAGGACAGCATTTCATCTGCCTACTTTATAACCTTGTCTACTTGAACTGCTGCCTTTAGGAACCTGTATACTTATACACCAAGACCTCTCACTTCACCTACCCCTCTTAGTATATTCCCATTTATTACTTGCTTAGCAAGTTTGCAGATGACATCAAGATTAGTGGCATAGTGGACAATGAAGAAGGTTACTGAGGGGGATTGCAGTGGGATTTTGATCATTTGGGACAGTGGGCTGACAAATGGCAGATGGAGTTTAATTTAGATAAATGAAAAGTGATGCATTTTGGTAGATCAAACTAGGGCAGGACTTACTCAGTTAATAGCAGGGCATTGGAGAGAGTTATAGAACTAGAGTTAGAGATCTAGGGGTTTAGATTCATAGCTCCTTGAAAGTGGAGTCACAGATGGACAGAGTGGGGAAGAGGGCATGCTTGGTTTCATTGGTGAGAACATTGAATACAGGAGTTGGGACGTCTTGTTGAAGTTGTACAAGACATTGCTAAGGCCACATTTGGAATACTGTGTACAGTTCAGTTCACCCTATTATAGAGAGGATATTCTTAAAATAGGAAAAGTGCAGAAGAGATTTACTAGGATGCCAACGGGACTTGATTGTTTGAGTTATAAGGAGAGGCTAGATCGGACTTTTTCCTCTGGAACATAGGAGGCTGAGGGGTGATCTTATCGAGGTCTATAAAATTTTGAGGGGCATAAATCAGATAGATAATGAACATGTTTTCCCAAAGATAGGGGAGTCGAAAACTAGAGGGCAATAGGTTTAAGGTGAGAGGAGAGAGATACAAAAGGGTCCAAGGGGAAATTGTTTTCGCACAGAGGGTGGCGTGTGCTGAAACAAGCTGCCAGAGATAGTAGTAGAGACAGTACAATTTTGTCTTTTAAACGCGTTTAGACAGTTACATGGGTAAGATGAGTATAGAGGCATATGGGCCAAATTTGGGCAACTGAGACTAGCTTAGTGGTTAAAAAAAGGTAAATGGGAAAGTTGGGCTGAAGGGCTTGTTTCAGTCTCTATTTATCTGATGGCCTTTATCCTGCCTGGCCTACATGTGACTCCAGACCCAAGGCAATGTGAATGATTCTTAACTGGCCCCTGAAATGGCTGAGTAAGACACTCAGTTCAAGGGCAATTAGGGATGGGCAATAAACGCTGGCCCAGCCAGCAATGCCCATATCGCATTAAAGAATGAAAAATCAGGAACGGTCAAAGGATTGGATTTTCCTGGAGTTGGGGCAACCCTGGATACCTTCAAAAGGGCAGGAGGAGGCTCGGAGACCAAGGGTCCTCTCCTGTTTTAGCCGGTATGAAAGAGAACCGGTTTGACCTACACAAACAGGAAACCCAATCTCAGAAGGAGCAGGTCAACTTTGTGTCAAAAACCTCCACCCTATGAGTAATGAAAATAAAATAGGTTGAAGCTGTCTAGAATCTATAAAGAAATCTTCCAACTCAAGCACCAGGCCTGGCTAATGAATCCCCAGCCTGAGGTACTTGCCTGAAAGAAGGGGGCTTTTCTGAAAATAGTGGCACAATAGAGGCAGTCTGTGTGTCAGAGTCTGTCAGGGTGTTAAGTGTGGAAATTGGTTCAGTGGAGAGTGAATTTGAGCAGGGACGGATTGGGGGGGGTTTCCAAAAAGTGGGACAGCAGGTCAGATTCCTTCCACTTTAATAATCTTACAGTTAATGAAGTTACAGCGAACATAATACCCGAGCTTCCAGGAATTTCACTGTTCAGAAATTCAGCTAGTGAAACCTGATTGGTAGATCCAACGTTTCAGCAGCAGAGTAAATAAGCCAGAACGCTGATACACGCTGATCTTTATCCTACCCAGAGAAACAGTGAGTGGAACTTCCCACCAGGTCCTGCAGTTCTCCAGTTCTGAGTAACCGGCACGTGGAAAAACGGAAAGAGCAAATAAATCAGTTTATTATCTGAAGAAAGATTTTAGTGAGACGTAAAAAAAGTGTTTCTAGTTTCGACCTCCTTAATAAATTCTACTTAAAAAGCAGCCAGAATTCAAACTATTCGATGATTTTGCAATGTCCAGTGAGTCACTGCAAAGCAAGAAACACAGGGAGTCCCAAAAGAGAAGGATTTGACTTTTTTAGGTAATAAGAGGCTCAACACATGAAATAACTGAGGGGCGGTGGTGGAGAAGAGGGGTGGAGGGGGGATGGAGGAGAGGGAGAGGGGAGGAGGGAGAGGGGAGGAGGGAGAGGGGTGGGGGAGGAGGGGGAGGAGGGAGAAGAGGGGGAGGGGGGTGGAGGAGAGGGAGAGGGGAAGAGGGAGAGGGGGAGAGAGAAGAGGGTGGAGGGGGGATGGAGGAGAGGGAGAGGGAGGAGGGAGAGGGTGGGGGAGGAGGGAGAAGAGGGGTGGAGGGGGGATGGAGGAGAGGGAGAGGGGAGGAGGGAGAGGGGTGGGGGAGGGGAGAAGAGGGGTGGAGGGGGGGGAGGGAGGGGGGGAGGAGGGGTGGTGGGGGAGGAGGGAGGGGGGCGGGGGGGGATGGAGGAGGGGAGAGGGGAGAGGGAGAGGGGAGAAGAGGGGTGGAGGGGGGGAGATGGAGGAGAGGGACGGGAGAAGGGGAGGGGTGGGGGAGGAGGGAGAGAAGAGGGGTGGAGGGAGGATGGAGGAGAGGGGAGAGGGGAGAAAAGGGGAGAGGGGAGGAGGGAGAGGGGTGGGGGAGGAGGGAGAGAAGAGGGGTGGAGGGGGGATGGAGGAGAGGAGGGGAGGAGGGAGAGGGAGAGGGAGAGGGGAGGGGGAGAGGAGGAGGGAGAGGGGAGGAGGGAGAGGGAGGAGGAGGGAGGAGGAGAGGGGAGGAGGGAGAGGGGAGAAGAGGGGTGGAGGGGGGGGCAGAAGGGGAGGGGAGGGGGAGGAGGTCTTAGTAGGTTGTGCGAAGGGAAGGAGTGGGGGAGGGGAAGGGAGGGGGAGAGGGGGATGGGAGCAGGGGTGTGAGGAGGAGGAGGAAGTAGGGAAGGGGCAGGGAATGGGTTGGAGGAGGTGGGAAGGGGAGCGGGGGGAGAGAAAGAGGGAGAAGAGAAGAAGGGGATGGGGGAAGGGGAGGAGTGGGGATGGGGGGAGGGGGGGAGAGGAGTTGGGGAGGGGAAGGGGGGGCAATGGGGAGGGAAGAGATGGGGAAGGGGGAGGGGAGGAATGGGGAGGAGGGGGAGGAATGGGGAGGAGGAGGGGGAGGATGGAGAGGTGGAGGGTGAGGGGACGGATGGGGGAAAGTGGGGAGGGAGAGGGGTGTGGTCCAATAATCTCAGACAGCCCCTTCCATAAAATTAGAACAAAGGTCAGTGCCTCAGATTTGTAGAAAATCAGTGAATAATTCACTAGAACTGTTCATTAAATAAACATCAAAGAACAAAGAAAATTACAGCAAAGGAACAGGCTCTTTGGCCCTCCAAGCCTGCACTGATCATGCTGCCCAACTGAACTCAAACCCCTCACCCTTCCAGGGATCATATCCCTCCATTCCATCCTACTCATGTATTTGTCAAGACACCTAATAAAAGTCACTATCGCCTCCACTTCCACTAATCTCCCGGCAGCAAGTTCCTGGCAACTAACATCCTCTGAAAAAAACTTGCCCTGTACACTCCTTTAAACCTTGGCCTTCACACCTAAAACCTGTGCCCCCTAGTAATTGGCTCTTCCACTTTGGAGAAAAGCTTCTGATTATCAACTCTGTCCCTGCCCCTCATAATCTTATAGATTTCTTTCAGGTTATCCCTCAGCCTCCATTGTAGCAGTTAGAACAAACCAAGTTTCTCCAATCTCTCCTCATAGCTAATGCCCTCTACACCAGGCAACATCCTGGTAAATCTTTTCTGTATCCTCTGCAAAGCCTCCACATCCTTCTGGTAGTGTGGCACCAGAATTGAACACTATATTCCAAGTGCGGCCTAATTAAGGATCTATAAATCTGCAACATAACTTGCCAAATTTTAAATTCAATACCTCGGCCGATGGAGGCAAGCTTGCCATATACCTTCTTGACTGCCTTCTCCATCTGCATTGCCACCTTCAATGATCTGTGTATCTGTATGCCCATATCCCTTTGCCAATCAATATTCTTAAGGGTTCTGCCATTTACTGTATATTTCCCCTCTGTATTAGACCTTCCAAAATGCATTACCTCACACTTGTCCGGATTAAACTCCATCTGCCATCTCTTCGCCCAAGTCTCCAACTGATCTATATCTTGCTGCAACCTCTGACGGTCCTCATCGCTATCCGTAAATCCACCTACCTTTGTGTCATCCGCAAACTTACTAATCAAACCAGTTGCACTTTTCTCCAAATCATTTATATATATGACACATAACAAATCAGCTCCTCAGCACTGATTCCTGAGGAACGCCACTTGTCAGAGCCTTCCATTCAGAAAAGCACCCTTCCACTGTTACCCTCTGTCTTCTTTGACTGAGCCAGTTCTGTATCCATCTTGCCAGTTCACCTCTGATCCCATGCAACTTCACCTTCTGCACCAGTCTGCCCTGAAGGATCTTGTCAAAGGCCTTACTGAAATCCATGTAGACAACATCCACTGCCCCATCTTCATCAATCCCTCAAAAAACTCGATCAAGTTAGTGAGGCATGACCTCCCTTCACAAAACCATGTTGCCTCTCATTAATACGTTCACTTATTTTCAAGTGGAGTAAATCCTGTCTCAAAAAATCCTCTCCAATAATTTCCCTACCACTGATGTAAGGCTTACCGGCCTGTAATTACCTGGATTATTCTTGCTACCCTTCTTAAACAAAGGAACAATATTGGCTAATCTCCAATCCTTTGGGACCTCCCCTGTAGCCAATGAGAATATAAAGATTTTTCTCAAGGCCCCAGCAACATCCTCCCTTGCCTCTCTCAGTATTCTGGGGCATATCCCATTAGGCCCTAGGGACTTGTCTACCTTAATGTTTCTCAAGAACTCCAATGCCTCCTCCTTTTTGATCTCAACATGGCTCAAAACATCTCATCCTTTCCCAGACTCATCATCTATCTAGTCCTTCTCTTTGGTGAATACTGGCACAAAGTATTCCTTTGAGACCTTGCCCACATCCCCTGGCTCCATGCACAGATCCCCTCCTCCATCCAACCCTCTCCATGGCTACCCTCTTGCTCTTTATATATCTATATATGAGAAATCTTGGGATTTTCCTTAATCCTGCTGGCCAATAACTTTTTATGACCCCTTTTAGCCCTCCTTACTCCTTGCTTACACCTTGTCAAAGGCCTTCTGGAAATCAAAGTACCTCAGTACATCTCCTTTATCCACATTGCATATTATTGCTGTAAAGACCTTTAATCTCACATGATTTCCCTTTCACAATACAATCAGGAAGGAACAAGATGCTTTTTGTGCTTTCTAAATGGCGTGGCAGATTTTAGCAAGTTCCCTTTTGCAGATAGTTAGCTGACTGGCATGTATCTTCTTGCTTTCTGTCTCCCTTCTTTTCTCAAATAGAGAAGTTACATTCATTATTGTAGGGCAGGGATGAGGGGGTTTTTACTTTGCTACACCCCCTTCTAAATCTCACTGTCAATAATAACACCGCAGCATGTCCAATCTGTGCCAAACAACAGGAAAATGGAGACAAAGAAGGGTAAAATAAGGCCCCAGAGATATCACTCAGAGTCATTCTGACACAGAAGAGACCATTCATCCCATACTGTCCCTCACTTTCCAATCAGCTCCGCTCCATCTGCATGAAGTCCTTTCATTTCTGAAACGAAAGTTATTTTAAATTGGGTTTGTCTAAACTACGAGGAGCAGAGAGTGAAGAAATTGCAGTCGGTTCACAATCTGGAATCCTCCATATAACCACAATGGGTACGATAGGGGAACCCATCAACTTAAACTCATCTTCCCATACCCAGGTACATGTGGACAGTCCAAGATCAGAACTTATTAATTCCTCTTTCTCTCTCAGACACTGAAGGGGAAAAGGACATTGTGCTCTCTTACCCTGGAGAAGAAAGAGACTCGTCCGGATGCACCGATTTTTCCCACATAGTTCATAAATCCAATATTGCCTTCAGTGGCTCCATAAAACTCACAAACATGGATATTCCCGAATCGATCTAAAAATTCCTTCCAGACGTCAGAGCGAGCCCCGTTCCCAACAGCTTTCCTTACCTTGTGGTCCCTGTCGTTGCTCCTCTATAAAATTCAATGAAAGAAAATAAAGACAGACATTTGAACTCTGTCAGGGGGAATTAGCAGGGTAACATCATAGAATCATAGAAGCCTACAGTGCAGAAAGAGGTCCTTCAGCTCATTGAATCTGCACCAAACACAATCCCACCCAGGTTCTACCTCCCTATCCCTACATATTATACCCATCATCCTTCTAACCTATGCATTCCAGGACACTAAGGGGCAATTTTAGCATGGCCAATCCAGACATCTTTGGACTGTGGGAAGAAACCAGAGTACGCAGAGGAAACCCACGCAGACACGGAGAGAATGTGCAAACACCACACAGACAGTGACCTGAGCCAGGAATCAAACCCAAGACTCTGAATCTGTGAAGGAGCAGTGCTAACGACTGTGCTATTGTGCCGCCCTATGTGGGGCGACAGGGATAGGGGCTGGGTGGGATTGTGGTGGGTGCAGACTTGATGGGCCGAATGGCCTCCTCCTGCACTGTAAGGATCCTATGATTCTATGTTTGAGGGGCTAATTGTCAGGAAACCAACGATGGCTCTTAGTCTCACGAACCTCAGCGTTCACCCTGCAGGCAGGCAGGCAGGTCCACTGCAACGTCACACATCTGGACATTGAACAGATGTCCCTCACAGCCCCCCTCCACCCCAGCTCACACCAGGCTTCCCTTCCAGCTCACACGGGGTTCACATCCCGCAGGATCACACTGGTCCCGCTCACTTTTCCAGCTGTAAACCCCCACACTTAGATGATAATGATCAGCGAATCTTTTTGCCAAGTATGTTTCTGAGATTTTAATGATGCTTGTGTTGTTTTGGGAAATCCCTGTGGGACTGATAGACAGATAAAGAGTCCTGCCCGCAATGACATAATATCTGCTGTTTTCATGTTCTTCCAGAACATGAGGCACATGCTGCACATCTGGATTGATTTACCTTGGGAGCACTGCAGAGATAACGTAACACTTCCCCAATGTACTGGATAACCGTCACATTGTACCGTCGACAGTCATCCCAGAAGTGGCTGACAGAAAACTTCTGCCGTAAGACAACAGTCGCCCCTGTGACAGGAACAGAATAAAACTGAGGAATATTTCCAGATCATTCTGCAAAGTGGCAGTAATTAAATATCAACCCGGATTTTCCAGATCCAAAGCTCCCAGTGGGAATCATATCAGCTCCGTGATCTGGCGGTCAGCCCAGCACGCTGGAAACTAACGATATTCAAATTCCATCTTTTCCACGTGAATCAGGAATCACCCCTGCAATTATTCCCTGCTGGGAAAACAGGGTGCTATGCTAGGGTCATTTTTGTTTGATTAGATTTATTATTGTCACATGTATTAACATACAGTGAAAAGGATTGTTTCTTGTGCACTGTACAGACAAAACATACTGTTCATAGAGAAGGTAAGGAGATAGTGCAGAATGTAGTGTTACAGTCATAGCTAGGGTGTAGAGAAAGATCAAGTTAATGTAAGTCCATTCAAAAGACTGACAGCAGCAGGGAAGAAGCTGCTCTTGAGTCGGTTGGTAAGTGACCTTTTGTATCTTTTTCCCAACGGAAAAAGGCGGAAAAGAGAATGTCTGGGATGCGTGAGGTCCTTGATTATGCTGGCTGCTTTTGCCAACGCAGTGGGAAGTGTAGATAGAGTCAATGGATAGGAGGCTGGTTTACGTGATGGATTGGGCTACATTCACAACCTTCTGTAGTTCCTTGCAGTCTTGGGCAGAGCAGGAGACATGCCAAACTGTGTCACAACCAGAAAGAATGCTTTCTATGGTGCATCTGTAAAAGTTGGTGAGAGTCATAGCTGACATGCCAAATTTCCTTCTCAGAAACTAGAGGTGTTGATGGGCTTTCTTAACTATAGTGTCGCTAAGGGGGACCAGGAAAGGTTGTTGGTTTGATTTGATTTTTTGTTTGTTAGAACAAAAGAGATCCTGGAATCTTCATCATCCCAGTGAGAATCTGGGAGGGGGCATTGAATTCAAACTCTGCTCCAATAACTATTACTGACTGCTTGACATGAGATATTGTGGAATTTGCAGGTGAATTGTGAACCAAAAATGTGAGCGCTCCAAGTATGAAACTGTTTCCTTATCATCCTGGAGTAATGCCAAGAGGCAACATCATTCTGCATTAAATAAAACCTGTGTCCGTCTCCCAACTTTCCCCCAAATTAATTCCTACCTTCATATTTATTCTTATGTAAACTTGTCATACTGTGACTATCTCCTCCATCCATTGAAGACACTAACATTGCAAGTTGGACAATGGAATTTCGCATAAAGTGTAAAGATATTTTAGAATGGGAAGAGAATGTGTTTGAATGCCCTACCCAATGACCCCGGCCCAGTAAATTCTGCCCAATGACCCCCGCCCCACTTCAACACACCATAGATTTCAAATTGGAGTAAGATTTGAATGGGTTGATGGGGGCATGTGGTGGCCACAAAGCTCTCAGCCCTCCTTAATCTTGGCAGGGAGAGCAAGGGCTGAGGCTGAGGCAGTGAGTGAATCCACTATCTGCACCGAGGGAAGTCTCACTGCCAACAAGATGGCTCCAATGGGACTATCACTAACTTGGTTTCTCAACTTCAATCTCAACTCCACGTGGCCAGGACCACAGGAAAATAACTCGATTCTTCAAGTTAATTCCCCTTCAATACTGGGAGGAGTCAGAGGAAGCAATAGCCTGGTGGTATTATAGCTAAACTATTAATCCAAAAACTCAGCTTATGTTCTGGAGATCTGGGGTTCGAATCTTACCATGGCAGATGGTGGAATTTCAATTCAATAAAAAATATGTGGAATTAAGAATCTACTGTTGACCATCAAAATCATTGTCGATTATCAGAAAAACCCACCTGGGTCACGTATGTCCTTCAAGAAATCTGCCATCTTACCCAGTCTGGCTTACATTGACTCCAGAACCACAGCAATGTGTTAACTCTCAACTGCCCATAGGCAACTACGGATGGGTAATAAATGCTGGTCCAGCCAGCAACACCCACGTCTCACAAATGAATGAAAAAAAGAGAATTTTAAAATAAAGCGTGAAGCAGAGAGAAAGCTCAGATTGGGGAAGTACTCTTATTTAACATGCTAACTGAAAAGTATATTGTGCCTGGATTCTACTGTCTCCCACAGGATCAGACCCCAGGATAACAGGAAAAGTGTGAGGTAATGCATTGGGGAGGGCAAACAAAGCAAGAGAATGCTCAATAAATGGGAGGATATTGAATGGAGTTGAGATAGTGAGAGACCTTGGAGTGAATGTCCACAGGTCCCTGAAGATGGCAGGACGGATGGATAAGAAAGCATACGGAATGCCTTCTTTATTGGGCAAGGTATTGAACACAAAAGCAGGGATGTAAAGCTGGAACTGTATAAAACACTGTCTAGCCCACAGTTGGAGTTTTGTGCACAGTTCTAGTCACCATATTACAGGAAGGACATGATTGCTCTGGAGAGTGTAGAGATTTACAAGAATGTTGCCATGCCTGGAAAATTTGCAGCTATGAGGAGAGATTGGAGAGGATAGAGCTGTTTCCTTAGGACAGAGGAGGTAATGGGTGACCTAATTGGTACAAAATGATGGGGGGGCTGTACAGGATATTCGGGAAAGACTTGTTTTCTCTTAGCTGAGGGGTCAGTTAGTAAGGGCAGAGATTGAAGGGGTTGGTAGAAGGATTGGATGGGACATGAGGAAAATCTTTTTTACCCAGAGGGTGTGGGGGTGTCTGGAATTCACTGCCTGCGCTGGTGGGTGAGGCTGGAACACTCAACTCATTGAAAAGGACCTGGTTCTGAATCTGAGGAGATGGGAACTGCAGGGCTATGGACGGTGCGCTGGAGACTAGGATTGAAATAGTCGGTGCGCTGGAGACTGGGATTGAAATGGACGGTACGCTGGAGACTAGGATTGAAATGGACGGTGCGCTGGAGACTGGGATTGAAATGGACGGTGCGCTGGAGACTAGGATTGAAATGGACGGTGCGCTGGAGACTGGGATTGAAATGGATGGTGCGCTGGAGACTGGGATTGAAATGGACGGTGCGCTGGAGACTGGGATTGAAATGGACGGTGTGCTGGAGACTGGGATTGAAATGGAAGGCTTATTTTGTTTTCTCTTTGGTGGGCTGAATAGCCTCTTCCTGCACTGTATCAGTTTGATGGTTCTCTCTCCATCTTCCCTTTCGTTCTTGTATTTCACAGAGTCTCTCTGAGGTAATTAATTCAGGATGTAGAGATGCCAGCGTTGGACTGGGATAAACTCAGTCAGAGGTCTGACAACACCAATTTTAACTCCAACCGATTTATTTGATAGTAAACCAAAAGCTAGCAAGTTTACTATCAAATAAATCGGTTGGATTTAAAAATTGGTGTTGTCAGACTTCTTACTGTAATTAATTCAGCTCATTCTCCAATTCACTCCTCATTTAAAAACGGCAAGATATTGTTAAGTTTAAATATTGAGATTTCATTTTTCCTGCATTCTAATGGTCCCACTGGTTACTTGTTTATCACTTTTTAAACCAACATTGGAACATCAACAGGACATTCAACTCGTGTGCTTAATGTGAAATGAAATGCTTGTTTCCTGCTCGCTCAGGCACCGGGATTTCTTCATTTCTCTTTCCCGACCATTTCCTTTGTGGAACGTTCACACCTTCCCACTCCCAACAACCGAAAGGGGCCAAAGAAGAAAAGCAAAGGATAAACCGGAAGGCCAGACCACGCCAGGGGGAGAGTTTCGATCCAGGGTTCCTACCGAGGAAAATGCAGCCACCGATGCCAATCAGAGAACCGGCACTGTGGTACAGGGGCAGGGTGGTGTAGATAATGTCATCACTGGACAGGCCACATCCTGAGATGAAGGAGGCGATGAGATGCACACGGCGGTGAGGGATGATGGCAGCTTTGGGCAAGCCTTTAAAACCAGAAAGAAAAGAACAAAATCAGATAACAGCAGCACAGGAGCAGCTAGAGCTCTAACTTAATTCCCCGGATATCCTGAATAAACTCCCCTTTTACAAACAGGTGGAATATTACACAGGAAAAATGATCCATCATTTGAAAAGTGAGATAATTGTTCATGTTCACTGCGTATTACAACCCCGCCAGTGCACCAGAGAAACATCAACATTGGAATATTTAGGAGCAGAAACTGGTTATTCGGCCCTTCCAGCCTGCTCTGCTATTCATCGTGATCATGGCTGATCATCAAATTCATATCCTGATCCCACCCTTCCTCCCATATCCCTTGATCCCTTTAGCCCCAAGTGCTATATCTAATTTCTTCTTGAAATCAGACAGTAAAGAACAAAGAAAATTACAGCACAGGAGCAGGCCCTTCGGCCCTCCAATCCTGCACCAACCATGCTGACCGACTGAATTAAAACCCCGTACCTTCTGGGTATCATATCCCTCTATTCCTACCCTATTCATGTATTTGTCCAGACAGTCCTTAAGTCACTATTGTATCTGCTTCCACTACCTTCCCTGGCAGCTAGTTCCAGTAAAAAGCTTGCCTCATACATCTCTAAATCTTGCTCCTTAACCTGTGCCCCCTCATAATTGACTCTCCCACTCTGGGAAAAAGCTTCTAACTATCCACTCTGTCCATGCCTCTTGTAATCTTGTAGATTTCTATCAAGTCTCCCCTCAACCTCTGTCATTCCAATGAAAATAAACCAAGTTTCTCCAACCTCTCCTCATAGCTAATGCTCTCCATGCCAGGCAACATCCTGGTAAATCTTTTCTGTACTCTCTTCAAAGTCTCCACATCCTTCGGGTAGCGTGGTGACCGGAATTAACACTGTTCCAAGTGCGGCCTAACTCATGTTACATTCTGTGGAAGTGAATTCCACACATTCACCACCCTCTGGGTGAAGAAATTTCTCCTCATCTCAATTCTAAAAGGTTTACCTCTCATCCTCAGACTATGACCCCTAGTTCTGGACTCCCCCAACATTGGGAACATTCTTTTTGAATCTACCCTGTCTAACCCTGTTAGAATTTTTAAAGTTTCTATAAGATCGCCTCTCACTCTTCTAAATTCCATGAATATCATCCTAACCAACTTAGTCTGTCCTCATATGACAGACTTGCCATCCCAGGAATCAGCCTTGTAAACCTTCGCTGTACTCCCTCTATAGCAAGGACATCCTTCCTCAAATAAGGACACCAAAACTGCACACAATAGTCCAAGTGTGGCCTCACCAACACTCTATACAATTGCAGTAAAACATCCCTATCTCAATACTCAAATCTTCTTGCTATGAAGACCAACGTATTATTTGTCTTCTCTACTGTCTGCTGTACCCATGCACTTACTTTCAACAACTGATGCATGATGACTCCAAGGTCTCGTTAAATATCCACCTCTCTCAATCTACACCCATTCAAGTAATAATCTCTCTTCGTATTATTGCTACCAAAGTGGATAACTCACATTTATCCACATTCTACTGCATTTGCCATGCAGATGCTTACACACTGAGCCTGTCCAAATCATACTAAAGCTTCTCTGTATCCTGCTCACAGCTCACTCTCCCACCAACTTTGAATCATCTTCAAATTTGGAGGTATTACATTCAGTTCCCTCTCCCAAATCATTAATATATAATGTGAACAGTTAGAGTCCTCGAATAGACCCAGGTGGAATCACACTGATTGCCAATCAGAAAAAGACCCATTTATGTCTACTCTTTGCTTCCTATCTGCTAACCAGCTTTCTATCCATCTCAAGACATTACCTGCAATCCAATGTGCGTTAACTTTACTAGTCTTATGTGAGACCTTGTCGAAAGCCTTTCGAAAGACTAAATAAGAACAAAGAACAAAACAGCACGGGAAACAGGCCCTTCGGCCCAACGAGCCCGCACTGCCACCCCGATGTTCCCACGCCTACCCACGATCCCTGTCCATGTTTATAGATCTATGGATTAAAAACCAAATTTGAGACAATTTAGGGAGAATTTGTTTTGCCAATTAGCCTAAGAGCACATCTTTGGGATGTGGGAGGAAATCGTATCCACTGGTTTTCCTTGGTCAATTGTACCAGTTATATTTTTTAAAAAGTCTAATAGATTCGTCATGCACAATTTCCCTTTTATAAATTCATGCTGACTTTGTCTGATTACACCACTGCCTTTCAAATGTCGAAATTATGAAATCCTTGATAATAGAATCTAGCAACTTCCCCAGTACTAACGTTAGGCTCACTAATCTATAGTTCTCTTTTTGAATAACGGCTTACATTAGCTACCTTCCAATCTGTAGGAACTATTCCAGAGTCCATACAGTTTTGGAAATTAACCACTAATGGATCTACAATTTTCAGGATCATTTCCTTAAGTACTCCGGAATGAAGATTATCAGGACCCGGAGATTTATCCATCTCTAACCCCATCAATTTCTCCAAAGGCATTTCTTTACTAATGTTGATTTCCTTCAGCTCCTCACTAAAACATGTTTCTCTGAGAACTTCTGGCACATTATTCACTTCTTTCTTTGTGAAGACTGAAATAACATGCAAATTTAATTCCTTAGCCTTTTCTTTATTCCTCATTACGAATTCTCCTGTTTCTGACTGTAAGGGGCCTACATTCATTTTTGTCAATCTTTTTTTCTTTAAATATCCACAAAAACTTTTGCAGGCAGTTTTATGTTCCCAGCTACTGTAAATACTCCATTTTTCCCTTCTTAATCAATCCCTTGGTCCTCCTTTTCTGAATTTTAAACTGTCCCCAATCCTCAAGCTATTGCTTTTTCTTGCCAATTTGTATGCTTCTTCTTGAATGTGATACTATCTCTAATCTCCTTTGTAAGCAATGGTTTGGCCACAATTCCCTTACCGCTCTCGCACCAAACAAGAATAACAACTTCTGCAGTTTGCGTATTTGTTCTTTAAATGCCTGCCATTGCCTGTCCACTATCTTTCCTTTCAGTAATGTTTTCCCAGTCTGTCATGGCTAATTCATGCCTCATACCATCACAGTTCCCTTTACTGAGATTCAGGACCCTAATCTCAGAATCAACTGCAACATTATCCACCTTGATAAAGAATTCTACCATATTATGATCACTCATCCCCAAGGGTTCTCTCACAACAAGATTGGCAACTAATCCTTTCTCATTGCACAACACCCAGTCCAATATCGCCTGATCACTTATTGGTTCCTCAATGTATTGCTCCAGAAAACCACCTTTTATGCGGTCCAGAAATTCATCTCTATTGTACAATGACTAATTTGACTCTCGCAATCTATATGCAGATTAAAGTTGCCCACAATCACGAGGATTCCTTTAACTCAGCAAGTCTGTGAAATCGAGCAAACGGAAGTCGTCCAGACACAAATTGCTGGCTCTATTCTCTCTCCGCACAGACGCTAGCAGACCCGCTGTGGTTCTCTTAGCATTTTCTGTTTTTGTCTCAGATTTCAGCAAACGCAGTATTTTGCCTTTCACCTTGTCAAATGTTTGGAGTAAGAATGTTTCTGAATACATTTGAGTTTTTTGTGAAGCAAGAGGCTGGGTACCTGTTGTTCCCGATGTGTAAATATAAATGCAGGGGGTGCTCAAGGTAACGTGTGCTCTCAGCGAGACAGGCAGCGGCTCATCGGATGCAGCTTGGATTTTATTACTCAGGTTTCTAGAACTTTCTGTGGTGCCGTCGTCGCCCACAACAAAAACAGCGACGTTCTCCTCCTGGAGAGCGGGCAACACCTCCTCCACAGCTTTCCAAAACTCTGGAACACACAGAATAATCAGAGTTAGAAAGGCTGAGAACAGAATGGGTGGGGTGGGGGTGGGGTGGGGGTGGGGTGGGGGTGGGGTGGAGGGGTAGGGGTGGAGGGTGGAGGGGTGGGGGGGGTGGAGGGGTGGGGGGGGTGGGGGGGTGGGGGGTGGGGGGTGGGGGGGGTTGGAGGGGTGGAGGGGGGGGGGGGTGGAGGGGTGGGGGGGTGGGGGGAGGAGGAAGAAGGGGGAATGGAGAAGGGGAGGGGGAAGTGGGGGAGAGGGGGAGAGGAGAGATGAGAATGAGGGGAATGGGGAGGTGAGAGTGAGGGGAAATGGGGGTCTCTTGGTGTGGGGTGGTCTCTAGGGAGGGTCTTGGGGAGGGTCTTTCTGGGAGAAGGTCTCCGGGTATTGGGGTGGTCTCTGGGGGGGGGGGGTGGTCTCTCTCTGGGGGGGGGTCTCAGGGGGGGCAGTCTCTCCGAGGGGGGCAGTCTCTCGGGTGTGGGGGTGGTCTCTCTCGGGGGGAGATCTCTGGGGGGGGGGAGGCAGTCTCTCTCTGGGTGGGGGAGGAGGGTCTCGGGGGGGGGGGGGTCTCTGGTCTCCCACCTGAGCCGCTGAGCAGGGTGCGGGCGCCGCTCTCTCGGAAGCTGTGCAGCAGCGATTGCCCGCGGATGTTGCAGTTCAGGAAAGCGGCGGCGCAGCCCAGCTTGGCCAGTCCGAGCCACAGCCACAGGAAGAGCGGCTGGTTGTCCAGGAACAGAGCGACACAGTCGCCCTCCCGGAGTGCGGCGGCTGCCTGCAGTGCCCGCGCTGCCTGGTTACTCAGCCTGTCCGCAGCCCGGTAGCTGAAGCTGCGGCCCTGGAAGATTAGGAAGGTCTTGTCCGGGGTTCTGGCCACTTGCTGCAGGAAGAGGTCGATGAGGGTGGAGGGTGGATTCTTCCTGCTGTAAACGTGAACTCGCAAGGCCATACGCAGCATTCGGTAAAAAGCCCCCAGATCCATCCAGAGGAGCGGGAAGCAGAACCGGAGCAGCAAGGCTCCCAAAGCCAAACCCAGTCCGGCCAGCAACCCACACGCTGCCCACATCCTCGCACCCCCCCCCCCCAAAAAAAATACCCGCACAACTTCCAACAAAAACCTCCCCAAAACTATCCTCACACTCCAACATCCAGCACACAACTCAAAAGGGAACCTCGCAACTTCCAACTCAACCTCCAAGCAGAATGGGCGGAGAGACAAACTTAAGGTCCAGCCAAAAGCACAGAACAAAGTCCAGGACACTTTCAAAAATCTACACAGAGCTCAGAGAGAAACAGAAATCTGAGATTAATCTACACAGACCCAGAGACAGAAATCTAAATATAATCTACACAGAGCTCAGAGACAGAAACCTGAGAATAATCTACATAGTTCATTTTTGCCAGAGGCACGGTATGCTGACATTATGGAACAGATTTTAGATAAAACTCGGGGCAATTCTCTTTTGTTTTTTATGTTTCTGAGTGTCCTGATAAGGAACATTATTTGCATCAATTATCTGCTGCTTTGAACAGTAAATTGGGTAAAGATATTTGTCATAATGTAGAGATGCCGGCGTTGGACTGGGGTAAACTCAGTAAGAGGTCTGACAACAGCAATTTTAAATCCAATTGATTTATTTGATAGTAAACTTGCAAGCCTTCAGCCTTTGTAGCCTTCGCCTGACGAAAGCTTGCAAGTTTACTATCAAATAAATCGGTTGGATTTAAAATTGGTGTTGTCAGATCTCTTACTAAAGATATTTGGCCAGTAGAAGGTGCGTGGAGCTTGGAAAATTGTACTGCAGCAGAAAAACTATTTGGAAAACTTTAATTTCAAAATGGAAAAAAGAGTCGAATAAGTGCCACAAACAGTTGTTATTAATGAGTTGGAAGGATAACACATGTAGAAGTGGGATTGATGAATGTGTGTATAGGAAATCAAAGGACTGGGAAACTTTGAAATTGGAGTTGAGCTTTGGATAGGAAACATCATGAGATCAAATGCTGGAATAAGGTTAAGAAAGGATCGGGTGACAGGCAGGTTTGGGCTAGCCCATCAGAGAAATAACAGGAGGATCCTCCCAGTAGCCCTGGCATGCCCTGATTTGCTATTCAGGCCATACAGAGAGAGAGGAGTTGACCTGAAAACCCTTTCTTTCTTTGGGTTAAAAATCTCTGATGCTGTTCAGCTTCTCGTCAATTGCTGTTATTAAATGTGTTGTGCATACAAAGGGGGGGCATTCCTGTACAATTAAGGAATGCCCGTGCCAAGGCAGCAGCTGTATTGGTCTCTGAGATAGTTCCCACTAGGAGTAATCAGGCTCTAAATCGGGTACCTGCATCAGGGACGAAGGGCATGCCAGAGCTAACATTTACAGAGGGACACCTCTGATTCTGAGTGCACACTATGGAAATCAATGGATGTTCGTATTCCTTGGCACGGGACCTCTGGCTTACTTCAGTGCACTGGGGAACACTGCATTCGCCTGACGAAGGTACAACATAGTGTCGAATGCTCGCGGATTTACTATCAAATAAATTGGTTGGATTTAAAATTGGTGTTGCAAAACTTTACTGAGTTTACCCCAGTCCAACGCCGGCATCTCTACATCATTACTTCAGTTGGTCAAGTTTGTATTCTGAATTCTTTATTGCCATACTTATTGACTATTTGCATTCTTGTACCAATCTTGGCAAGGAGGGAACGGTACAGCTACTTCTAAAAACTAGGTGGCACCCAGATTTCAATATAGCAGTACAAACACGGTCTGTATCGATGCCTCATTTGCGTGAGAAATAATAAGGGTAAAAGTATTAAATGCCCACCTGGAACCACTCCCTTGCCAGGTGGCCCTTTTGCCTGTAAACAGCTTGATTTTACTGAATCACCAAAAGTACATTGCTATAAATATTGTTCAGTAATAATCGATGTGTTTAGTAAATGGATTGAAGCCTTCCCCACCAGGAATTGTACTGCACATACGGTGGTGAAATTATTGTTAACAGAAGTTTTGGGGTACCCAAAATGGTTAGCTCAGATAATGGACCACATTTTGTGGCCCGGATCAAAACTGAATTGTGCAAAGCACTCATAATTAAAGAACAACTGCACTGGGTGTACCACCCGCAGGCAGCAGGAATTATGCAAAGTGCTAATGGGACTTTAAAAGAAAAATTATCTAAGTTGGCTGAAGAAACTGGATTAAATTGGCTGAGGGTATTGCCCTTGTCACTGTTTCACATGTGGGTGACTTCCCATTCACGGACCTGACTATCAGCTGCAGAGATAGTCTACGGTCGGCTAATGAGGACTCCCTGGGATGCTCACGAAAATCCCCTGGCGGGAGTAGACCTCCATGTGATGGGGAAACAGATGCAGAATTATTTGAAGGAATTAACACTTTCTCTGAAGTTTCTGCACTCACAGATAAAAGAGGCACATCTCCCAGAGACAGCAGGGACAGCCACTTCTCAATATCCAGTGATGGAACCCGGAGATTACGTATTGGTGAAGAACTGGGATAGAAAGAAAGTAGGACAATGCTGAAGCGGACCTTTTCAAGTATTACTGACCACACCAACTTCCGGCTTCAAGCTTGAAGGTCATTCAAATTGAATACATTCATCCGATTGTAAGATTATATCCAACCCGGATACAAATAAAAGATGAAGATCTTCATCATATTTTTTGGATTTTGTGCACTATTTGGACTTAATGGACACATTGTAGTAAAAAACCAAGCTACTCAAAGACTGCATGCTAATATTTATTTACACATGCAATATATTTATGCTGAAAGAAAGAATGTAAGTAAATGCTGAGTCTGTACTCACATCCCCATCCATTCAAGGGAAGGGATACCTCTGTAATCCCTCCCATTCCATTTAGTAGAGATCGTGAAATGGATTTTATGTCAAAATCAAACAGGGACCGGGGGAGATAAGATTGAATGGGAATTGGCTGGCTATGAAATGAGTACATTTTCAGCTTGGTGCCAGCCTGCTTATAACCATGACTTGCTTTCACCCTCCCTTATTATCCCCTCAAATGATGTGCGAGATTCTCTATGTTTTAGTAAATCAGGGAAAGGAAAGTTGATGGGGCAAAGTAGATGCAACCTTACAGCTGAGTAGCAAGGACCAGAAGCAAATCTATCTAGCAAGGTTATGTTTGTTCTTGATTTGTCCAAAGTATGGAATATAACCTCCAATAGCTCATGGGCACATACATCCCCAACACTCTGGATGACATTGGCTGATGATTTTACAGTCTATAATGGAAAAACTGACAAACATAACAGCAGCAGAAGCCAGAACATTCAGACAGGCACTGGCTGAGGTCTTGGCTAAGCTGGTGGCTATCCGGACTGTGGCATTACAAAATTGACTGGCTTTGGATTATCTGTTACCTCGTAGGGAGGACGCGCACCATTATAGATCAGGAATGCTGTACTTATATCCCAGATGCCTCTGAAAATATGACCAACCTGGCCAATCATATTAAGAGACAGGCTGCTCAGATTCAAAAGATTGGTTGTGACTTTCATGATTATGACCTATGGGTTGGTTGGGATGGCTGGATCATGGATTATTTTATTGGATTTTTAAGACCTGCATGCTACTGCTCCTGGTGATAAGATTGCTTAGTTGCTTGTGTAAATGCATTTTAATTGAGTCGTTGATATACCTGTTTAGTTAGTTGTCATGATATGACAAAAGGAGGGAATGTGAAGTTGTATGAATGAAGTAGTGGCATGATGGGAAAAATGGTCAAGTATTTGGTACAAAATAAGGAAAACTGACTCCGCATAACTTAAGACATGAATAAGACTGACACAGTCAAGACCTGATAAGGCTGATTCCACATGACTTAGTGATGTATGAGTAAGACAAGATAAGGTCAGAAATGACAAAGTCATCAGCTTCTTCTGTTCTATCAAAAGGACAAGATAAAAGTATGAGTGATGGGTTTTAAGAGGTTACGGGGTTATAACACAATTAATTGCTACTGTTTGTATTACTAATTGAATTCCTGAAGTCATATAAATTGATAAGAAAAAGGTTTAAGTATTGAATTGATTCTTTATGGATTTGACAGCAGAATTAGCAAGTCGTAAAGAGGGCTCTCTGAACTCAAGTTTTTGCCAATACTGCATGCAGATTTTTGGAAATAAAGATAAGTTGTTTTGTTAGAACAAATTTTATTGAGTCTCTCTACCACAGTCAAGAAGCAGGAAAAATTTCCACTTCAACAACCAAATGTATCTGCACATTCTCTTATATAAAGTATTGTCAATCAGGATGGCATGCTGTTACATTATCATGCTTACCTTTATCTATTGAGCAGATACCATCAACTAGTTTTGCTAATATTCCCAATTATTTGTCAGTACATCATTTGCTTGTGACAGCTTCTCAAATTCAGAGGCATACCAGAAATGATCCAATGATGGTGGATATGGTATTGAAAGGAGCTACAGCTGAAAAGCATCAGACACATCTTGATTAAAACCATATCTAGCAAGAAAGCTTGAGTTGACCATCCAAGCTGCACGTCTGTTCTGGGAAATCTGAGTGATCATTCCTCCTAGGCTGCATGGGAGAGTTCTTTCACAGCTATATGAAGGGCATTCTGGTACAGTCTGGATGAAGGAGTTGGCATGTAGTTATTTTTGGTGGCGGGGTCTGGATGCTCAGAGCGAAGAAAAACTGGGAGAGCATCAATCCTGTGCATGAATGAGAAGTACAGCACCGCTATCTCCATTGGGAGTGACATAAAATGCCATGGCAATAGTTGCATATAGATTTTACTGGTCTGTTTGAGGCTTACATATTAATTGTCATAATCAATGCACACTCAAAGTGTCATCATGAGATCCACTACATCTGCACAAACCATTGAAAAACCTGACAACATGTTTGCAAGATCTGGTAAACTGGAACAAATTGTTAATAATGTGATTCACAGTTTACTTCACCACAAGTGTTTGAGGACTATCTCAAAGTAAATGGTATTTAGCATATAAAATCAGTATATATAATCCATCATCCAATGGATTAGCTGAAATCATCATTGAAACATTCTTTAAAAGAAGCAAGGTTCATTATTACTTATTCAAAAAGCGAATAGCTTTTTGGTATCTAATAGAAACATTACTCATGAGATTACACAATGTTCACCTGAATTACTGTCTTGAAGGGAAAGTTGAGAACCATGTCTGATTCGTTATTACCTCCCAGAAACTCCAGAAAGGTTAGAGCATCAACAACAATCTCAAATTACGAGGCAAGAAAGAGGATCAAACAATGTTCGTTTCAACAAGGAAATCAAGTGTTAGTGTGTAATTATCCTGAAAGACCAGACGAGTTTCAGCATAAACAGATCCGATTTCTTACACGGTTCAAACTGGTGATTAACTAATTGGGAGACACTGAGCTGATCAATTGTTATCATCTCAAAATGATTTCTCAGAATGATCTTCAGAAGTAGCAAATTCTTTTCTCCCTCGTGTTGTGAAAACTGCTATAGAAGACTTGGTTGAACCTGAGTTGCCTGATTGTGTCTATTCTTCTGTACGATGTGAGAATGGTGTATAATTAGTCCCAAGAGAAGTGTTTACTGAGGTTCCAAATCATACTTCCAGGTTCAAGGACAGTCAAATTCTAGAATGATGTATTCAACCAAAGAGAAATAGACATCTTCCTGATTGACCTTCTTACAAGGTACAATGATTAATGATGCATAGGACTGTGTCTAGAGAATTATTGATCCTAAGTATAACATTGTAGGAAATTGTTATCATGATAATAAACATAACGAGGGAGGGATGTTATGTGTTTAAGTGGTTGCATGATTGTTTTGAGAACCAGTCACATGATTTGATGGTGATGTCACAGGCTCCTGGCTTAGTTTCCATTTGTTCTCTGTACAGCAACAGCTCCTCAATAAACCAGCTTTTGTTATTTCAAATCTATGTGCAAATCACATCCTTTCCTTTTTGTTTAAAACTCAAAACCCTGAACATAGACTGAATATTACATTATCTTTCTCTGTGCATGTGTTGTATTCATCTCTCTCTCTCTCTCTGTCTTTGTGTTGTATTTATGTCTCTGTCTGTGTCTGTGTTGTATTTGTATCTCTGTGTCTATGCTGTGTTTGTGTGACTCTCTCTCTTTGTGTCTGTGTCCTATTTGTGTCATTCTCTCTCTGTGTGCGTTGTATTTGTGTTTCTCTCTCTCTGTCTGTGTTCTATTTGTGTGTCTCTCTCTCTGTCTATGTTGTAATTGTCTCTCTCCCTTTCTCTGTGTCTGTTGTATTTGTGTGTCTCTGTATCTGTGTTGTATTTATATCTCCGTTTTTGAGTCTGTGTTGTATTTATGTCTCTCTCTCTCTCTCTCTGAGTCTGTATTGTATTTCTGTCTCTCTCTGTGTCTGTTTTGTATTTATGTCTCTCTCTCTCTGTTGTATTTCTGTCTCTCTCTGTGTCTGTTTTGTATTTATGTCTCTCTGTCTCTGTTGTATTTATGTCTCTCTCTCTCTCTGAGTCTGTATTGTATTTATGTCTCTCTCTCTCTGTGTCTGTGTTGTATTTATGTCTCTCTCCCTGAGTCTGTGTTGTACTTATGTCTCTCTCTCTCTCTCTGTGTCTGTGTTATATTTATGTCTTTCTCTCTGTGTCTGTTGTATTTCTGTCTCTCTCTGTGTTTCTGTTGTATTTATGTCTTTCTTTCTCTCTCTCTGTCTTTTATTTATGTCTCTCTCTCTCTGTCTATGTTGGAGTTTATTCTTTTCTAATCTCCCACTTATTTTTGAATGAAATCATTCCAAAGGAAATCTAGGTGAGCATTAGCAAACAGCAAGGAAAATAAGTGCGATAACCTATTGTCAACACTTATTCTGGCATCCAGTAAGTAATACAGTTGAACTGTTTTGGATTAACATAGAACATAGAACACGACAGCACAAACAGGCCCTTCGGCCCACGAGTTGCGCCAATCACATCTATACCTACCAAGCCACAGACCTATCTATAACCCCCTATCCCATTAGTTCCCATATACTCATCCAGAAGTCTTTTAAAAGACCCCCACGAGTTCGCCTCTACCACCACCGACGGCAGCCAATTCCATTCACACACCACTCTCTGAGTGAAAAACTTAGCCCTAACATCCCCTCTGTATTTGCTTCCCTGCACCTTAAATCTGTGTCCTCTCGTAGCGACCATTTCAGCCCGGGGAAATAGCCTCTGAGAATCCACCCTATCTATTCCTCTCAACATTTTATAAACCTCTATCAGGTCTTGAATTTTTTGTTGTCCATTTAAAATTCCGTGAATGCACAAAAAATTATAAATTCTAAAAATCATAGCAGTCCACTGTTGAGATTGGAATCTGAGAAAAATCCAGTGAGTTTTTAGCTTGAATTTTGTGAGCAGATCTTTTACTGACTCTGAGCAGCTGTTGCAATCATTATTAGTTCAGAGTTTGCTGAAGGTCATGGGTTTGTCACGTATCCTGTGATTTTATTAACATGTTCTCAACTGTCCCACTGTAGTTCCAGGGCAATCAGTACGGACCCTTCTTGGTCCCCATTCACTTTCAAAGCTAAATATGTGCAGAGGTTGACTGAGCCAATTTGATGATTTATTATCCAAGGGACAGCTGAAATTCTGTCATTTCATCTTCTTCTTATCAAATGCTGAGGCACTGATTTTCCACATGTGGATTGCTGTACTAGCAATAACTTGGTGATTGGGAATTGGTTAAGATCTTACAAAGGACCGTAGGGAGGGACAGTTAGTGAGATGTGTTGAGGAACCACTCCAGAGGAACGTGGCAAATTTAGGGGAATGACTCCATGAACTACTTACAGTCGCTACGTGGATTGAATCAGAACCTATGGTATGGAAACACTGTGAACCACATCAGTTATGGACATGTATACAGTATGTCACGTGTGCAGTCACACGAGCTGCACAAATGGGCAGTGTCTGACTTGGTCAGATTCAAATCACAGGCTGTGGGTTCAAGTTTCGCTGCAGACATTTGAACACAAAATCAAAGCTGACTACCGTATGTGCTTTCCAAATCAAACTTTAAACTAAGGTCATTCTGATCTCTCAGATGGACGTAAAAAATCCCACTGTAACAGGGCTGTTTGTCCCAATAAACTCATCAATGTTTCTTCCTTAAGCAGCTTCAATAAGCAGATAACGTGGTCACTATTTATCTGACTTACTCCCATTTCATTCAAAGAATTACATTAATTATCTAATGCTTTGGGATGTTTTATAAACGCATGTTTAGCTTTATAGCCTGTGCAAACACATGCCTGCAATCCAGGGTGGAAATGTCCTCTGCATCAAACATACACAGAGATGTGTGATTGCATTGCTATGTTTTTGGATAAATTTATTAAGAATGTTGCCAGTACTGAGATCTGTCAACTGTCCCAGCCAACTCACTGATAGAAAGTCATCAGAGAATTGGGACAGTTCATGAAGTCATCTTGGTTTTTCTGGAATGGTGTTGATGGATACAAAGAACTACTAAAAAAGCAATAAAGCAATAAAGATATGAAGCTAAACTAGCACAAAATATAAAAACTGATAGTAAAAGTTTTTACAAATATATAGAACGGAAAAGAATAGCTGAAGTAAATGTTCAACCCTTAGAATAACGGGAAACGAGGAAATGGCCGAAGCTTTAAACAAGTTATTTTGTGTCGTTCTTCATAATGAAGGACACAAATAGTATACCAATAATTGACGGTCATGGGACTGTAGGGGGTGAGGATCTTAAAACGATCACTATTACTAAAGAATGGGACGAAAAGTCCCTGGGTCCAGATGGAATGCATCCCAGGATACTAAAAGAAACGGCAGAAGTAAAAGCAGATGTGTTAGTTGTAATTTACCAAAATTCACTGAACTCTGGGGAGATGCCAGCGGATTGGAAAACAGCTAATGTAACGCCACTGTTTAAAAAAGGAGGTAGACAAAAGGTGGGTAATTACGGGCTGGTTAGCTTAACATCCATAGTTGGGAAAATGCTGGAATCTATCATTAAGAAAGAAATAGTAGGACACCTGGAAAGGAATGGTTCAATCAAGCAGACGCAGCATGGATTCATGAGGGGAAAGTCATGTATGATGAATTTACTGGATTTTTATGGAGATGTAACGAGTGCGGTTGACAGAGGGAAACTGGTTGATGTGGTGTTTTTAAATTTCCAGAAGACATTCGATAAGGTGCCTCACAAAAGGTTGCTGCAGAAGGATAGAGTACACAGAGTTAGGGGTAAAGTGTTAGCATGGATTGAGGATTGGCTATCTGACAGGAAGCAGAGAGTTGGAATAAATGGGTGCTTTTCCAATTGGGTTGGTGACCGCAAGGATCGGTGCTCGGGCTTCAACTGTTTATCATATACATTGACAATCTGGAGGAGGAGACCAAGTGTAGGGTAATAAAGTTTGCTGATGACACAAAGATGAGTGGGAAAGAAAATTGCATGGAGGATGCAGAAAGTCTGCAGAGAGGTTCGGAAAGGCTGAGTGGGCAAGGATCTGGCAGCTGGAGCATAACGTTGGCAAGTGTGAGGTTATCCACTTTGGAAGAAATAATAATAGGATGGAATATTATTTAAATTGTGAAAAATTACAACATGCTACTGTGCAGAGGGACCTTGGGGTCCTTGAATTGCAAAAACTCAGTCTGCAGGTGCAGCAGGTGATCAAGAAGGCGAATGGAACATTGGCCTTTATAGCGAGGGGGATAGAATATAAAAGCAGGGAGGTCTTGCTGCAACTGTACAGGGCACTGGTGAGACCACAACTGGAGCACTGCGTGCAATTTTAGTCCCCTTATTCGAGAAAGGATTTATTAGCTTTGGAGAGAGTGCAGAGAAGGTTCACCGGGCTGATACTGAAGGTGAGGGGGTTAGCTTATGAGGAGAGATTCAGTAGATTGGGCTTGTACTCATTGGAGTTTAGAAGGCTGAGGGAAGATTGCATAGAGACATATAAGATAATGAAGGGGCTAGACAGGGTAGAAGCAAGGAGATTATTTCCACTTAGAATGGAAACAAGGACCAGAGGGACATCCTCAAAATATGGGAGAGTCAATTTAGAACAGAGTTGAGGAGGAACTTCTTCTCCCAGAGGGTAGTGAATCTTTGGAATTCTCTGCTCATTGAAGCAGGGGAGGCTACCTCATTAAATGTGTTTAAATCACAGGTAGATTTTTGACCAATAAGAGAATTAAAGATTATGAGGAGCAGGCGGGTAAGTGGAACTGAACCAATATCAATCAGCCATGATCTTATTGAATGGCGAGGCAGGCTTGAGGGGCTAAATGGCCTACTCCTGCTCCTATTTCTTATGTTCTTACGTTGTTAAAAGCAGCTTTGTTTAGAGTGGTTGACTCACTTGATGGAAGGGCAACACTCCGAAAGCTTGGGCTACCAAATAAACCTGTTGGACTCTAACTTGGTGTTGTGAGACTTCCTGCTGTACCCACTGCAGTCCAACACTGGCATCTCCACATTGTGATTAGAGTGAGCGGAGAATCACATTTTGGTGCTCCTAACTTCAGTTAATCAAACTGGGAGGTAGAAAGGTGATGTGACCCTCATCATTGACCTAACATCTCAGTGTGGAGGTACCACTTACGCAGTGCATTAAGTTACACCATTAATTAAAGCTGGAATATTATTGTCTTATTCCCTACAGGAATTGGAGTGGATGAGGGGCAGATACTGGGAAGGTTTGTTGACTTTTTGCAAGATTTTACTGTTTCGGGACAAGCAAGACTGTAAAATTCCACCCGCATGGTGTTTTGTGCCTCCTAACTCAGAGGATATGAAATAGGAACAGGTGTAGGCCATTCAGCCCCTCAAGCCTGCTCTCCCAGTCAATAAGATTGTGATTAATCTGCATCCCATCCTGTCTCCAACTCCCTTCATTCCCTTCGTGTCCAAAATTTTACCAATTTCAATTATAAATGAACTCCGTGCTCTGAATGTTCAGTCCCGGTGATCGGGCAATGCCAGGAGCTGAAGGCAGTCCCACTAGCTGTCAAGCCAATTCCCAACTGCATCCCAGCTTTGGACCATTCACCTGGTCGGTAAGTGACCAGGATCATTAAACAGTAAATTTTACAATCTGCTGCCTGGTTCCCTCAGGCAACAGGGAGCAATTTCTGTTCCTGGTGGAAGCATCTGACAGAAAACTGGATTAACTAGCAAGAAAGGGAGGCCTAGAATGTTAAAGAATTGCAACATCCTGCTGTGCAAGGGTGTCCTTGTGCATGAATCTCAAAATGTTGGTTTGCAGGTTTAGCAGGTAGTTAAGAAGGCCACAAGACCATAAGGCATAGGAGCAGAATGAAGCCACACTAATATTTTTCCTTACTATTGTGTTAATTTTCTCTTTAACCAGCCTTTTCCATTCTGTCTGTCCTTTCTAAAAACTGAAAACCCCTGTTCAGTTCCCATCCCTGGTCACTCTGCAGCTCTGACTCTGTAATCCCCATTATATCATATCCATTTGCATCTATTTGCACAATAAATTAATCCACTTTATTGTGAATTCTCTGCACATTAAGGCACAAAGGAGCCTTGTTTTTTTTTAATATTCCGTATCCCATTCCCATTATTTTTCGTTTTGATTTTGGGCCATTCTTCTGATTGTCTTTCGGCATTAGGGTGAGCCAAAGGTGTTTCACTCCAGGTATGATTCACATGAGCTACTGGGAAGCTGTTACCAAACAAGATTTATTTAAGAATATAGTTAGAATAAAACCTAGTCATCTGATGCGAGGTACTGTCTGTGCTATTGTATGTGGTGATGTGGAGATGCCAGAGCAGTGCCCTGAAAGCTAGTGGCATTTGCTAACAAATAAATTTGTTGGACTTTAACCTGGTGTTGTGAGACTTCTTACATTGTTGTACATGGTGCAGGTCTGGCTTATCCCCAAATCCTGCGCAGCAGCAGTGATCAGACTATCTTCAAATTTATCTGGAGATCAAAGCTACATCCGGAGGGAAGCAATGCACAAATCTCTAGAGAGCAAAGGGTAAAATGTTCCTAGTGCTGTCTTCATCCTGATGGCCACCTTTGAGTGCAGCTGCATTAAGCAGTGTGCAGATCCCTGGTACACTAACAGCAAGTGCCACTATTTTTTGAGATTCTACCTGTCCCAAGTATTATGGAAAATGGGTCTGGCCACTCTGCTACGGAATGCTTCAAGTAGTTGGACCATACTCCAACCCCTGTTCTTCGTGGAGAAATTTTTCTGGAAACATATCTTTGACCACATGGCGATCAAGGAATGATCAGCACGTAATGTCCTTGAGACCCTGAGAGAAAAGAAAATGGTGGATCCTGTCGGATGGTTCCCTGAGCAGAACTGTCAGTGTCATCTGGCAGAATGCCTCATCACCAGAATTCACAAACAAGCACCAAGACCTGGATTGGCTGGTGGTGAGAAGGGCACTCTCTGTCAGATCCTTTATGACACTTGAGATCTCAACATCACCGCACGCTGTCCTTGAAGCGGCTGTGGGGCTGATGAGATGATCACACACCTCCTTGTGGAATGTGCCTTTGCAAAGAAGGTCCGGAGTGAGATGCAGTGGTATTTGTCAAAGCTCGTCCCGAGCAGCTCAGTGACGCAGGACTCTGTGCTTTATGGACTGTTTCCAGTGACGCACACCAAGATAAATATCATCTGCTACTGGAGGGTTATCAACTCAGTGAAGGACGCACTTTGGTCCACCCGAAACTTGCTAATCTTCCAATTGAAAGACCTGTCCTCGACCGAGACTGGCACTTTCCAAGATTCAGGACTACGTGCTGAGGGACGCGCTCAAGCTTGGGGCAGCTGCCACAAAGACACAATGGGGAAAGGCCTTTTCAACCGAGGCAGACTGAGGGCGCAGTGATTGGAGAACACCCTCGGCCTGTGTGCTAATCTGAAAAACAACAGCCCACAGTAAAATCTGATGTATGCATATAATTTCAGGTACTGATATGTAATTAATGTAATGTCGTGTACATAAGCATCATATGGTATTGTAAAAATGACTTTTTGCACTGTTTGTCATTTTTGGATATGTCGTTTTGCAATGATTTATTTGACAGTTTGTTTTTATGAATAAAATATATTTTTGAAATAAAGAAGACAATTAGCATAACTTTTATCAATTAAAAGACTTAAACATGACAAAATATAATTCTTAACAGATGGCTATCTATTATTTCAATTCAACAGTATCCCATAGAGTTTTTGTAGAACCAGTTAGCAAAAAAAGTAAAGATTTACTGTTTTGTAATAGTTCTGAACAGAGATCCAGACAGCAATTTTCAGAGAAGGCTACATCCTCAAAACAGCAAAACTTCAGAGAAATAACCCTAGTCTCTGGCAGCTCCCAGATTCAGAGAGGGGAAAATATAAGACACTGCTGTCTCTCTACTCAAAAGCAGCATCTCAACTTGAATACCCTTTGTCAGTCTAGCTTAACCCCATTGTATGACATATCTGTCAATCATCTCAATCATGCTCCATTCTGCAAAATCCCAGCAGAACAGCATTAGTTCAGATTAAGCAATTATGCTGCTGCAGTAATAATAGAGGATGCTGTTTGTAAACAGAACAGCTCCAAGTCTGTTGGATTACTGCAACATATTCTGCACAAGAATGTGACTCAAATTCAATTATTAAAAACATAGCATCATCACAGCCCCCCCAACCATTCCATCAAAGTGGACATCAGTCCCAGTCCTGCCCAGGTATAAACTGTCCAGTTTGTACAAGTCCCACCTCCCCCAGAACTGGTCCCTATGTCCTGAGAATCTGAAACCCACCCCGTCACACCATCTCTTCCATCGTATATGCACCTAATATATCCTGCTATTTTTACTCTGACTAGCACGTGGCACACTTAGTAACCCTGAGACAACTACCTTTGAGATCTGACTTTTCAATTTACTTCCTAACTCACTATATTCTGTTTTTAGGACCTCATTCCTTTTTTACCCTTGTCATTATATCTGGGTTCAATTCTGGCCTTGGGTGACTGTGTGAAGTTTGCATGTTCTCCTTGTGTCTGCGTGAGTTTCCTCCAGATGATCTGGTTTCCTTCCATTCTCCAAAGATGTGCAGGTTAGGTGGATTGGCCATGCTTTAGTGTTCTCAAGATGTTTGATTAGGGGATTAGCAGGGTAAATGCATGGAACTACAGAGATAGGGTGGGGAGGAACTGGCCTGGGTACAATTCTTTTTCACAGAGTTGATGGACTGAATGGCCTCCTTTCACAATGTAATGTTTCTGTGATGATTTTATGATTGTCGTTTGATTGTGAAGGATCTGTACCTTCATTCCATTTACCTATCGTGGCTTCATATCCTCTAATACCTAATTGTGATCTGTCCATTCTAAATGTGGAACTCTTTGTTCTCTGTGAGCCTCAGTTCAGCTGACGAAGGAGCCCTAACCACAATCAAAGAGAAAACATGTCATCCTTTAGAGGTTGCATGGTAGCACAGTGTTGCCTCATAGCGCCAGGGATCCAGGTTCAATTCTGGTTTGCACATTCTGCCCGTGTTTGCATGGGTTTTCTCCAGGTGCTTTGGTTTTGTCCTTGTTGGGGTTTCTTTCGGAAACTAAATATTAAGCTGACTTAGCTAATACCAAGACTCATGGAGACGATACCCTGATTAAAGACGTTCCATTATTAACCAAGTACACATTGGGAGAAAGCTGCTGGGCAGTTTAACATCCCTTTGAAGTTACATTGCATTGGCAATATAATTATACGATTTCCAAAGTTAATTTCACCTGCCATGAGTCTTGGTATTAGCTAAGTCAGCTTAATATTTAGTTTCCGAAAGAAACCCCAACAAGGACAAAATCAAAGCACCTGGAGAAAACCCATGCAAACACGGGCAGAATGTGCAAACCAGACACAATTGAATCCCCTATAACTATTGCATTCCCAAACTTTCTTCTCTTCTCTGCGACAAGCCAACTGTGTACAATGAATAGGGCAGTTGCTGCTTTTCCCAGGAGTCCATTCCCCTCAACATTCTCCAAAACTCTATATCTGTTATTCAGGGGAACGGCCACAGGAAATTTCTGCGCTGCCTGCCTAGCTCTCTTGCTCTGCTTAGTGGTCACCCATTCTCTTCCTGCCTGTGGAGTCTGAGCCTGCAGTGTGATCATCTCTCTACATGTGCTATTCACAACACTCTCCACCTTGCGGATGCTCCACAGTGACCCCAGCCCTGCCTCCAGCTCCGAGATGCCAGCTTCCAGGAGCTGCAGCTGGAGACACTTCCTACACACATGCTGGCTCCAAGACTGGAAACGTGGAAGCTTCTAGAAATGACTATTTAGGATAGAATTGGTAGCCCTGTGGAAAAAATGTGAGTTGATTAGGAAGAGCCAGCATTGGTTTCTAAAGGGGAAATCATGTTTAACTAACTTGCTGGAGTTTTTTGAGGAGGTAACAGAGAGAGTCATTGAGGTAATGATGTTGATATTGTGTACATAAACTTTCAGAAGGCATTCAATACAGTGCCACACAAAAGACATGTGAGAAAAGTTATAGCTCATGGAATAAAAAGGACAGAAGCAATATGAATGAGAAACAGGCTGAATAATGTGATGCAGAGAGTAATGGTCAATGGATATTTTTCAGAATGTAAGAATATTTATAATTTCCCCATGGTTCAGTATTGAGACTCTTGCAAAGAACAAAGAACAAAGAGCAACACAGCACAGGAAACAGGCCCTTCGGCCCAACGAGCCCACGCCGCCATCCTAACGTCCTAATGACATATCCTTGTCTTTAGGCTATGCCTATTGTTGAAGATTCCCATATAGGGACCAATATAGGGACAATTTGTTACCCAATCAGCCTAAGAGCACATTTTTGGGATGTGGGAGGAAACCGGAGCACCCGGAGAAAACCCACGCAACCACGGGGAGAACGCGCAAACTCCCGCAGACACAGGCCCAAATCCATGTGTCTGCACAGCAACAGCGATAGTCTCTGAGCTGTCATGTTGCCCATCAGATGGTCCAGTTTAAGCATACACTGACGACGTGAAGCACTAGGCAACTCCTGAAGCAACCTCCAAGAGCAGCTCTCGCATGACATGCCGCATGCATGCCCCTTGTTGGTCAACAAGGTGGACCGAATTGCCTGCGGAAACAAATAAGACTTAATTAAACATGCTAAAAAAAAAACTAAGACATTCCCGAGACGAAACTAAAAGATAGTCTACTACTATTTGGTCCTCCCGATATTCAAACAGTCCTGCTATATCCCTCTATCTGCAGACCGCTCATGTGGCTGTCCAAGAGACCCTTAAACAACTCTAGCGTGCCTGCTCCCACCACCTTACTCGGCAGTGCATTCCACATCCCCACTACCCTTTGTGTGAAAAACTGGCCTCTAATATTTGTCTTATACATAGCCCCTCTCACCCTGAGCCCATGACCCCTCGTTCTATCCATTTCTAATGATGGAAAAAGCTTACCACCATTTACTCTATCTATACCCCTCATAATCTTATATACCTCTAAAAGATCCCCTCTCAGCTGACATCTTTCAAGGGAAAACAATCCCAGTGTTTTCAATCTTTCCTCGTAAGACAGTCCTTCCATACCAGGCAGCATCCTGGTAAATGCAAAGAGGGCATCTCTCACTGATGGCTCAGTCCATCGCTCAAAGCTTTGCGTGGTCACCCTTGCCACTCTCCTCAACATCCTCCTCATCCGAAGAGACGTGACACTCTCCTATCTCCTCCAGCTTCAGGTGATCTTCTCTCTGCAGCGCCGGGTTTTGGAGAGCACAGCAGACTACAATAATGCAGCAGACCCCCAGGTGTGAAGTTGTGTGAATGAAGTAGTGGCATGATGGAAAATTGGTCAAGTATTTGGTACAAAATAAGGAACACTGACTCTGCATAACCTAAGACATCAATAAGACCGAGAAGGTCAAGAGTGGATAAGGCTGATTCCACATGACCTAGTAATGGATGAATGAGGCGAGATAAGGTCAGAAATGATGAGGTCATCAGCCTCCTTCTTTCTATCAAAAGGACAAGATAAAAGTATGAATGATGAGACAAAGAGGTGTCGGAGGTCACCAGGTTATAACACAATTAATGATGTTGCTACTGTTTGTATTACGAATCGAATTCCTGAAGTCATGTGAACTGATAAGAAAAAGGTATAACTATTGAATTGATTCTTTATGTAGGCGTGGACTTGAGAGCAGAATTAGCAAGTCGTAACGATGGCTCTCTGCCAATACTGCATGCAGTCTTTCGGAAATAAAGATAAGTTGTTTTGTTGGAACGAATTTTGTTGAGTCTCTCTACCACAGTCAAGAAGCAGGAAAAATTTCCACTTCAACACAGGGGACATAGGGTATCCACCCCCCATACTTGTCCCGGCTCAGAACCACATCTTATACTGACTTTCAGAAAGTGTTTGACAAAATTCCGCGTAAGAAATTATTCTGCAAGATTAAAGTGCATGGGCTTGGGGGAAGTGTATTGAGATGGATAGAAAACTGGTTGGCAGAGAGGAAACAAAGACTGAGAATTAATGGGTACTTTTCAAATAGGCAGGCAGTAGCAAGTGGGTTGCCACAGGGATCGGTGCTGGGACTCCAGCTACTCATTATATATATATTAATGATTTGGATGAGGGAACAAAATGTGTCATCTCAAAGTTTGCAGATGATACCAAGTTGGGTCAAACTGTGACGAGGATGCAGAGATCCTTCAGAATGATCTGGACAGGTTGGGTGTGTGGGCTAATCATTGGTAGATGCAGTATAATTTGGGTAAGTGTGAGGTTATTCACTTTGGAAGTAAAAACAAGAAGGCAGATTATTATCTGAATGGGTGTAAATTGGGAGAGGGGAGTGTGCAGTGTCATTGTGCACCAGTCACTGAAGGTAAGCATGCAGATAAAGTAGGTGGTAAAGAAGGCAAATGGTATGTTCACCAAATGAAATGGTATGTTCATTGCGAGAGGTTTCAAGTAAAGGAGCAGGGATGTATTGTTGCAATTATGCAGAGCCTTGGTGAGGCCACACTTAGAATTTGTGTGCAATTTGGTCTGCTTTTCTGAGGAAGGATGTTCTTGCTCTTGAGGGAATGCAGCGAAGGTTTACCAGGCTGATTGACGCCGTGTTCTGTCATGATCCCCATCCAGGCTGATAAACATGTGAAGGTATCCTTCTGAGTGCCTTTGTGTGTATGGTTGACGGGGAGATGTCAGACCTGCCACCTATGCTGCCCTGAAATGAAGCACAAAAATTCAGAGCGCTGGTAACTTTCAGGGCCTCAGGAAGTGAGTGCCGCACCCCTCCCCCCATTCCATGTGATACCAGCTCCTGCAGGATCTGGCAGGGATGGCCCACTGTCCCACGGGATGGACCATTGTCCCCTGGGATGGCCCACCGTTCCCCGGGATGGTCCACCGTTCCCCGAGATGGATAGCGTTCCATGGACTGAAGCTCCAGCATCTGTAATGTCGGAAGACCATTGGCCGGAACGGTCTCTTAAGAGGCTCCACCTCTATGCCACTGCTCCAGAAACAGCCACAGGCTCACCCTCGTCCTCCTCCGCAGGGCACTACTCCTGTCCACGGGCAATGCACGTTGGTGTCTCTGCAGCTGCTCAATGGAAAAGCCAACTCCATCCACTCCCAGATTCCTCATTCACTGTGAACGCCAGAGCGAATGATGAGGGCTCCTGATGGATCCCTAACCTCAACACACTGGGACTGCCAGCCAAGCACACCCACTCAGTGAGTGCCTTATCGCCACCCCTCTCTCTCACACAATAGCCACTTCCTCACATTTATCCCTCTCAACTCCAACACAATGAAACGCGTGGACCTTCCAGAGTCTCAATGGCATTTAACACCCTCCACCCCACGGTCTCAGGCAAAGCAAGAGCCACACCAAGCTGTGATACAACCAGAAAGAATCTATGATGCATCTATAAAAGTTGTAATAGTCATAACTAACATGCCAAATTTCCTTAATCGTCTGAGAAAGCAGAGGTGTTTATGGGCTTTGCTAACTATGGTATCAACATGGAGGGACCAAGCCAAGTTGTTGGTGATATGGACATATAAAACTTGAAGCTCTCAACCCTTTCTATTTTATCCCCATTTATATCGACAGGGGTATGTTCTCCACTACACTTCCTGAAGTCGATGACAATCTCCTTCATTTTGTTGACATTGAGGGAGAGATTATTATTACTTTACCAGTTCACCAGCTTTTCTATCTCATTCCTGTACTTTGTTTCATCATTGTTTGTGATTGATTGGAGCTTCCCTGCAGTGTAACCCCTTTGGTCTCAAGCTGTTGCCTGGTGTCAGGTTCAGAACCTTCCTCGCTCAGTGGAAGGGGGTCCTGGCGCTGGAGTGAGGCTACTCTTTGTGAGCTATGTCCAGCTACCCTCCCTTGAATTCTATCTTCACTCTCGTTTTCTACTTTTAAAACTCTAACTCTTTCACAATCTCTGACAATGCTTTAATTCAATCTCTTACAGATTTGTCACAGCTTCTTCCGTAAAGTTTAAAGTTTATTTATTAGTCACAAGTAGGCTTATATTAACACTGCAATGAAGTTACTGTGAAAATCCCCTAATCGCCACACTCCGGCACCTTTTCTTGTGTACTGGGGTAGAACTTAGCATGGCCAATGCACCAAACCAGCACAATCTGTTGGACTGTGCGAGGAAATGGAGCACCCAGAGGAAACCCATGCAGATACAGGGAGAATGTGCAAATCCGATACACACAGTGACCCAAGCTGGGAATCAAATCCATGGTGCTGTAAGGCAGCAGTGCTAACCACTGTACCACAATTCCCTGCTGCCCTCCGACTTCTGAATGGATCTACCTTTCATTAAGTTGATTTTTCTCTACACCCTAACTATGAGTGTCACACTACATTCTGCATTCTCTCCTTTCCTTCTCTGCGAACTGTATGTTTTTCTGCATAGCGCGCCAGAAATAACACTTTTCACTGTACACTAATACTTGTGACAACAATAGATCAAATCAAAATCAGCTGAAACAGGGAACTACCCCATTCCTGTGTGAATCCAGACTCTCTGTGTGAGTCCAGTATGAGTCCCGAATTCGGTGTGAATCCGGATCAGGGCTCCCTCCATTCCCCCTGTGGTCTCGGTATCATTTCTAAGTTTGGCAATATTGACCTTATCTCTGAAACGTCAGCTACACTCTCAATAGCGGCCAATGGGAGGTTGGGAGTGACTCCTTTAAAAGTCTGCAGCTGGTACCACTGCCTGGAACTTAGCGCCTGGAACAGGAGCGACTGTCAGAGACACACAGGGAGACAGACAGAGAGAGAGAGTCCGGGAGTGACACAGGAGGGCAGAGCCACAGAGATTCAGCACCATGATCCGAGTGAGATGCCTCCGCGGAGGGAGCAGAGGAGCAGAATCTGCCCATTTCCTAGGAGCTATGGTCAGTATCCTCGCTTCTTTCCCCAAAGCCCTAGGGAAAGTCCCTGATCCAGCCTCAAATCCCCCACACCCCGCCCCCATTCCCCACTTACCCAGCTGAAGCCCAAAGTTAGGAGATGGAAAGAGGTTACTCCCACAACAATCCTCAGCAAGCTTCAGAGAGAAACACAGAAGAATGATTTACAAATCCAATTTCTTACCAGAAATGTGGGATGAAAATGGAACAAGAGAAGCAAAATTAGTAAAAAAAATCCAAAAACTGAGAATAGGAGAATACCTAAAAAAAAAGTTTCCAACTTTTCCAAGAGGTCTGTTCTTTATGTGACAGGAGTTTGAAGGAATTTGTGGCGAGAGGTTTGATTATTGGGGATTGAGAGTTGATTTTTATGTTAATATTGACTTTAATCGTTGGTGCAGAACAAACAATGAAAAGCTGAGAGCAGTTGTGTGTTTTGTGGGGATGGAATTGTAGTCAGGTGTTTCCCAACACATCTCTGTCCGGCTGCTGCTCCATTCTGGGTCGCCGCAGTGCCCACGTTCTGCACAAACATTTCACATTCATGTTGTGCCCTCGCAGCTGGAAACTTTGCTTAGCCAGAGGATTTTAACTCCAGCCTAAAGTTCCAGAAGTCAAAGCACAGGCTGTAAGAGCAATCTCCCAAACTTGCTACTCATTCTCAAGTAATTCACTGAGTTGAAATCTGGGGGAAGGATCATGATGCTGAACTTTTTATCTGTGAGTTAAAGAATTGCAGAAATTCTGTTTGGACATTTGCTGAACATGCGACTGAGCTTTGGAATTAACGCTTTTAACAAGTTTCTGCAAATTCTTTAACAAAAGCTGTAGTGTTTAAAATGTACTTTCATAACGAACCAACCAATGAGTAGAGCCTATTTGCAGCAATGTAAATGATTTCTTTTTCTTGCCGCAAACATTGTCACTACATCTTCCATTAATAAACTGACTTTTACAGAGCAATGATTCTTCATAAAACATCTCCTGCACCCGTCGGGAGAGGAGATGGAGGCAGAGCCACACTTTGTCAGAGAGCTCTGGCAAGCTGCATCAGTTAAACAGTGTGTATTCTTTCCAAGGGCAACAGCTTGTATTCCTCTCCAGTACTGTACTATGTGAGCGTCTGCCCAACCATTACCTCTTATCTTCCGCTATCTATCTTCTGAGTTTAATATAACATGAATGCGGGTGCTCTGCCAAGTGGAAGCAATTTATAGAGACAAGTGCCTTACTGGAGAAGTTTATACATTCAGGATACCTAGGGATGGACCATAAGCCCACAGATTATATATATTTAAAAGTTACCTAGTGGGGGGAGGGTAAATGAGTGGATATCATTTCTGTGTCCACCTTTTTGTGAAATAACACCCCAAAGTGCTGCAGCTCCAGTTCTGCCTCCTTCCCTCTCCCTCTGCCTGTATAAATGTGTCTTTGTCCGACTGTGCTTGATTGAGATTGGAAAGTTATCACATGGAGAATTCCAGAAATACTCTTGCATCAACTACAGCTACAGTTTAGGTAGTGATTGTATTCTAAAATCTAAATGCCTGGATAATAATAAAAGTTGATTTTGCTCCTATTAAATGAGCTATTGTAAAGAATTGAAAAATTCTGCACAGTTGGTATTGGTTGGATTTGTTTTTAGAGAAATAATTTATTGTGCAGGAGCTAAGACTAGTTCCTTTTTGAGTAATTGCCATTGGATACTGTACTGCTCAGTATTTTGCTTACCCTGACATTCCTGTTACAAGTGTTATCCCGTGAGAACCCAAAATAGAAATGTCTGGTCCAGCTACTGCCCTTTAACAGCTGGGCCAGAAAAAGAATTGAAAGAAGATATGTTTCTGTAACACTCACCGAAATATGAATGACCATAAAAGTTTCAGTGATCGTTGATAGTTACCAGGTTACAAAGCTCTAAATTGCCATTCATTCTTTTTTATCTTGTTATCCTGACAGTATAAATACAGAGCATTGCCATGCTGTAGTACTGTACCATTTGTACAGATACCTGATCACATGCCACCTGAGTGTGCAGAATAGGGTTCTGCTTTTACACTATGAACAGATGCAATAACTGGTCACAACTGCTTATGTTGAAACTGCAACATCCACTGTATCAAGTGAACTTTTTATGGTTGTATTTATTCCTGAATTTACATTGTGGTGCTGGAAAAATACCCAGCAACATGATACATAGTTCTCTGTTGCTGAGGTTCTTCAAATTCTCTCTTTTTTGAGGATTAATCTGAGGTTATCCACTCTAACCAAAAACAGGAAGACAGATTATTATCTGAATGGCTATAAATTGGGAGAGGAGTGTGCAGCAGAACTTGGGTGTCCCGTACACCAGTCGCTGAAAGTAAGCAGGCAGATGCAGCATATGGTAAAAAAGGTGTTGTAGGAAATTCACCACTTCGGAGTTAGACTTGGAAGTTCAAAAACAGTTTTATTCGGACAAAGCTTTGGGAGAAGTGCTGGCACTCCGCAGTACAGGCAGCCACCTTCTCAACTACACAATGGTAGTTGAGCATCTTTTATACTTTTTAAATAATAGACAGTACAGACATTAGCGAGTAGCACATCCTTACAAGTTGCGTAGACAGTCAACAATTAACACATTGTTATACACAGACAAGTACGGATATTGGCAGCTATTACATCATTGTATATAGAGTAGATAAATTTATGCAGATATGTCCTCTATCAATGGCTGATCTTGTTATATACATTCATGCATTTATGCCTCCCCATCAGTGGTGGATCTCATTATCAAATTCATTGTTATATTTATATAGCTATAATTATATAATTATAGCTATATAAAATTGCTATAATTATACAGGACTTGATGAAGCCATAGCTGGAATATTCTGAGCGGTTTTGGTGTCCTTATCTGAGGAAGGGTGTCCTTGTTATAGAGGGAGCGCAGCAAAGATTCACCAGGATGATTACTGATGTATGAGGAGAGTTCAATTGGTTAAGATTATTCATTGGCGTCTGGAAGAATGGGGGAAGAGGGTTGCATAGAATTTTATAGGCTTCTAACAGGACATGCAGGGTAGATGTAGAAAGAATGTTCTTGATGGTAAGGGTGTCCAGAACCAGGGGTCACAATGTGAGGATACAGGGTAGACCATTTAGGACAGAGATGAGGAGAAACATTTTCATCTGGAGAGTGAACAGCCTATGAAAGCAGTTGAGATCAAAACATTGAATGTTTCCAAGAAGCAATTAGATATAGCACTTGGGGGTGAAGGGGATGAAAGGATATGCGGGAAAAAATAAGATCAGGCTATTGAGTTGGATTGGCATTTTCTGATGGCTTTTTTCTTTCAGATTGGTCGAGCTTTTGCAGGCTGGATGCACAAAGCATTCCAAAGCACTCAGACTGCTGCTGCTGCTACAGCCATCGAGCGAGCCTCTGTTGCAGATAATAACCTCAAGGATAAAGCTACTGATTCACTTACTGAAGAATGTCCCGTCTGTTCCTACAATGAGTGGGACACTCTGGAAGAAGTAATTGTTGGAAGGCCAGAGAATGCATGTGTGCCCCCTTTCACAGTGGAAGTAAAGGTACAATTCTGAACCCTAAAGCTATATCTCTAATTTATCAATGGTATCCAGTAGAATATACAATTATTACACATTACTAAAATTCTCACCATACCCGCATGCAGGCATTCCATTAGCTTACACTGAAGTTTAATTTTGTTATTTGCTGATTGCATTAAGAACATATAGAAAATGAGTTTACACCTTGGCTTCATCATTCAAAACATTGAATACGGGAGACGGGATGTCTTGTTGAAGTTGTACAAGACGTTGGGAAGGCCACACTTAGAATACTGTGTGCAATTCTGGTCACCCTATTATAGAAAGGACATTATTAAACTAGAAAGAGTGCAGAAAAGATTTACTAGGATGCTACTGGGACTTGATGGATTGAGTTATAAGGAGAGGCTGAATAGATTGGGACTTTTTTTTCTCTGGAGCACAGGAGGCTGAGGGGTGACGCTATAGAGATCTATAAAATAATGAGGGGCACGGACAAGATAGATAGTCAATATGTTTTTCCAAAGGTAGATGAGTTAAAAACTAGAGGGCATTGGTTTAAGGTGAGACGGGAGAGTTATGAAAGTGTTGAGAGGGGCAATTTTTTCACAGAGTGTGGTGAGCATCTGGAACAAGCTGCCAGAGATAGTAGTAGAGGCAGGTACAATTTTATCTTTTAAAAAGCATTTAGATAATTACATGGGTACGTTGGGCATAGAGGGATATGGGCCAAATGTGGGCAATTGGTATTAGTTTAGGGGTTTTAAATATGGGCATGGACAAGTTGGACTGAAGGGTCTGTTTCCATGCTGTAAATCTCTATGACTCGACCTGTCTACAATTCTAAGGCTTAATTTTATAAGTTTATTTATTTATGTCACAAGTAGGCTTACACTAACATTGCAATGAAGTTACTGTGAAAATCCCCTAGTCACCACTCCAGCGCCTGTTCGGGTACACTGAGGGAGAATTTAGCACAACTAATGCACCTTATCAGCACATCTTTTGGACTGTATCGTGTTGGAAAATAAAAATCATTGATAATCAAGATTGGACAGGCACAGAGGGAAAAAATTTGCAAGGCTATGGGATAGAATGGGGCTGACAGCTTAGACTTGATGGGCTGAAGAATCTTTTGTACTGTGGGTTTCACCGTATAACAGAGTGTTAGTGTGAGATGCCAGCATTGGACTGGGGCAAACACAATAAGAAGTCTCACACAGCAGGATAAAGTCCAACCAGTTTATCTGATAGTAAACCCATAAGCTTTCGGAAATACTGTTCCTTTGTCAGGTTTGCGGAAAGTTCTGATCAGAGAAGGGCATATAAAGACACACACAGTTTACAGAATACTGATAATTCATCCCGACATGAACCCAAGATCACGAGGACGGCCTCAGCCAGGATCTTGGGTTCATGTCACACTATCTGTAACACCCATGACTTGCCTGAACTTGCAACATCTCATTTACTGTCCTGTCTGAAGACAATTCACATCTTTTTAACCTATGTTAGTGCTATCTCCAATCACATTGTCTGCATCTTTAAGGCTTGAATAGCAGGTTAGCTGTAAAGACTCGCATTCTAATCTGTATTCTGTAAACTGTATGTGCCTTTATATGCCCTTCTCTGATCAGAATCTTCCATGCACCTGACGAAGGAACAGCGTTTCCAAAAGCTTGTGGGTTTATTATCAAACAAACTGGTGTTTTGAGACTTATTACAGTAAATGAGTTCTAAACTGCCTTATACTTAGCGAGTTTGGACGCATGTTAGGAATATATTAGAACAGCTGTTGAAATGTGAGCAGTGAGCTGGGGAGATACAAAATGAGCAGAGAGAGTAACTTGATTTAAATTCCAGCATTGACATCTGTGTAATTTACCCTCTCAGTATCTGTGAGTAAAGTTTACTGGAGTAAAGGTTACTGATCTTGGCAACAAAGTTGTGATTCTAGTCTGATTCTTTCAAGAGTCAGTTCTGTTATCTAATATTGTAACACACCTGGCACAGTGATATCAACAATTCACCTTCAGAATGTTTGCCTGAGACTGGTTCTTTTGACATAAGCGACCTGTGAAGTATTTGCTTTGTTACCGCAGAAAGAAAGTTATTGGATTGTTTTTAACATTGAAACAACTGTAATAGTCAGGGGCCCAGTGGACAGCAGCATTGGCCTCCAGTTATGTAGCGTTTCTGGCGTGACAGTATCTTTGCACAAGGATAGAGAGGGACACTGAGCAAAGAAACCGGAAGAATTAATGGGAATGGAATGTTCCTCATTTAACTGATTCAATCTTAAATCTCGAGATGGAATGAAAACAACTCCCGGGAAGTCAGTTCACAAACAGTGCTCACTAGCTTGTATCCAGTGTTGCATGTTGGTGCATCAGATGTCCTTAATTAATATTGCAGTCAACAGTGTAACTGATTCACACCATGAACTGGAGTCTGCTTTCTGGGGAGGGGTGGCTTTGAAAGGCTTCACATCCAGGAGAGACTTTAGTTTAATTGTTGAATATTTGGTTTAATTGTTGAGTGAATGAACAGAGGGTGTTCCTAATTTCTTGCCATGTGATTCTGGGCTGGGCATGGCACCTGGCAGTGTTTGCTTTTCTAAATTAAGCTAAATTAAACTTTTACTTAAATTTAATCTTTTACAAGTAAGCAAAAGTAAATTGAAGCTTCCTGTGAATAAAAAATGAGACAGTTAATTTACTGAATTCTTCGAACCAACTCAAATGCTTTCAATCTTTTGTACTTGTTTTTCAATTGAAAATAATGGCTTCCTCAGTGTCACCAAACAAAAGATCGATTAAAAATGTCCTTTTTTAGAGAAAGAATGAATAAAATTAAAATCAGAACAAAGTCAAAGGAAACAACAATTTAAATCTGCTGGTGTCTTTGTGCAGAGGCCAGTGAATCTCTGGAATTCTCTGTCCTAAAGGATGGTGGAGGCTATAGAAATATTTAAAATGGAGGTGGATAAATATTTGGAATAGAGAGCTTTGGAGAAATGGCACAGAAAAGGAGTTGAGGTTGGCATAGATCAGCGATGATTGTACTGAATGATGGGATAGGCTGGACTCTTGCTTCTACTTCTTGTGTGATTACCCACTCCAGATTCTGAGGTGGGTGCTGAGCGTGGGAGACCCAGCAGACACCACATGCCCCTTCTCAGGGATCACTTGGGCATGGAGAAACTACAGAGGAGAGGAGGCTGTAATCACCCCCACCCCCATCCTATACCTGTGGGATGGTCACCTTGGCTTTGTCCAGCAGGGACTCAACCAGACCCATCACACCAGCCAGCTGGACTCCTCCTAGGTAACTGGGTAACCCAGGCGTTAATGCAGTTGTGCTCAGCACAGACAGAGGTAGTCATTAGGACTCCCCCCTGCACACAGTCCAATGCCCTGTACAAATTGATTCTCACCCCACACAGACGCTGTAAGACCTGCGGAGGATTTCTCTCATTTTCTGTTTCCATTTTATTCTGTTACAGGATGATGCTGTGGATTTTTTAAGTATGTAATTTCCTAATTGGAAGTTGTCCCATTCAGAATCAGCTGGTTAGTCAGAGACTGTTCTCTTGGCAAGTTGGTCTTTTTCTGCTACCAGAAAATGAATTGGAGAGATGAGAAGCAATTCATAAGGCTGCGAAATGCAAGTAACCTATTGAACTGTGATTCTCAGAATCTGCAGAAAGCTAGCTGATGCAGGGCTGATTTTACTAGTAGTCAGTGTTCATTCCACAGCACTTTAAATTCTTAACATTTTAAATTGAATTGTTGGGAATAACAACCAAAACATTTTTCCACAATCTGAAAGTAACTATTAACGGATGGTATGGTGGCTAACATTGCTGCCTCACAGCGCCAGGGACCTGGGTTTGATTCTGGCCTTGCGGATTGTGCGGAGTTCTCTTGTCTTGGGGAGTGCAGAGCTGGAATATCTGCCCTGGAACTGCGATTCTTCCACCCCGCTGCATTAATCTTTTAGCGCAGCGGGCCAGGAGAATGGCATGGGGAGGGGGTCGAGGCACAGGGTTCACACCCCACTAGTGTCTCGCAGAAATCATTAGCATTTAAATGATATTTTAAGTATCATTTAAGTGATATTAGCAGGCCCAGGACTAGAACAAGGAAAAGTACAGCACAGGAAGTCCCTTCCGCCTTCCAAGCCTGCACTGACCGTGCTGTCCATGTGAATTAAAACCCCTACCTTACTGGGGCCCATATCCCTCTATTCCCATCCTATTCAGTATTTGTCAAAAACTCACTATTGTAGCTTCTTCCACTTCCTCCCTGGCAGCAAGTTCCAGGTACCCACCATCCTCTGTATAAAAAAACCTGTGTCATTTTTTAAACCTTTAAACCTTGCCCCACGCACCTTAAACCTATGTCCCCTAGTAATTGACTCTTTGACCTTGGGAAAAAGCTTCTGACTATCCACTCTGTCCATGCCTCTCATAATCTTGTAGACTACTATCAGGTCTCCCCTCTGTCATTCCAGTGAGAACAAACCAAGATTCACCTGGAGAGCTAATGCCCTCCATACCAGGCAAATCCTAGTAAATCTTTTCTGTATCCTCTCCAAAGCCTCCACATCCTTCTGGTAGTGTGGCGACCAGAACTGAACACTTTATTCCAAGTGAAGCCTAACTTGTTCTATAAAACTGCAACATGATTTGCCAATTTTTAAACTCAGTGCCCTGACCGATGAAGGTAAGCATGCCGTATGTTTTCTTGATTACCTTCTCCACCCACATTGCCACTTTCAGTGACCTATGGACCTATGCACACAGATCCCTCTGCCTATTAATACTCTTCAGGGTTCTGCCATTTACTGTATACTTCCTGTCTGTATTAGACCTTCCAAAATGCATTACCTCACAGTTGTCCGGATTAAACACCATCTGCCATTTCTCCACCCAAGTCTCCAACTGATCTATATCTTGCTGTATCCTCTGATGGTCCTCATCACTATACCCAATTCCATCAACCTTTGTGTTACCCACAAACCTACTAATCAAACCAGTCACACTTTCCTCCAAATTATTTATATATATTACAAACAGCAAAGGCCCAAACACTGATCCTTGAGGAACGCTACTAGTCACAGCCCTTTCCCTGGCTATCCTCTTGTTCTTTATAAATGTATAAAAAGTCTTGGGATTTTCCTTAATCCTGTTGGCCAATGACTTTTTGTGACTCCCTTTGCCCTCCTGACGCCTTGCTTAAATTTCTTTCTACTTTCCTTCTATTCCATAGTTGCTTCGTGTGTTCCCAGACACCTAGCCTTGACAAATGCTTCCTTTTCCTTTTCAACTAGGCTCACAATCTATCCAAGGTTCCTGAAACTTGTCATACTTATCTTTCATCCTTAGAGGAATGTACTGATCCCGAATTCCTATCTCCTTACAGTTGAAATTCTCCACATGCCAGATATTGATTTGCCCTCAAACATCTGCCTTCAGTCGACATTCTTCAGTTCCTACCTAATATTGTTATGCAATAAGAAGTCTCACAACTCCAGGTTAAAATGCAACAGGCTTATTTGGTGGCACAATCATTTGGAACGCTGCTCTCTCATCAGGTGAATGAAGAGTTGGGTTGTCTTGGGGAGTGCAGAGCTGGAATATATAGACAGAGAGACTCAATTTACAAGGTAATGGTTGGAATGTGAGTCTTAACAGGTAGCGAAGAAGCTACATCTTTTCCGGAGCCCTCAGCATGTTATCTGATGAAGATGAACATCTTGGCAAGGCCATCCCCTCATCTCCACTTCTTGCCTTCAAACAATCATGCAATCTCAAACAGAACATTGTACGCAGCAAACTACCCAACCTTCAGGAGAACAGTGACCACAATACCACACAGCCCTGCCACAGCAAACTCCACTTTAGATGCAACCTGTCCTTCTTGTCCAAGTCCCACCTGCTCCAGAAGAGATCCCAATGTCCAGATATCTGAAACCCTCCCTCCTACAACAGCTGTTTAGCTGCACTGTCTTCCTATTTTCTAGCCTCACTGGCATGTGGCACAGTGACTAATCCTGAGATTATAATGAAAAAGTCCTGCTTTTTAACTTTCTACCTAACTCCCTAGGCTGCTGCTGCAAGACCACATCACTCTTCGTACTTATGCACCAATATGTATCAGCCCTCTGGCTGTTCACCCTCTCTCTTTAGAATACTTTCTGCCCATTCACAGAAATTCTGGACCCTGGCACCAAGGAGGCAACATACCATCCTGGAGCCTCTTTCACATCCAAAAAGTGCCTATCTGTATCCCTAACTATAGAGTCCCCTGTAACTATTGATCTTGTACTCTTTGTCGCTCCCTGCTTAACAACAGAACCAGCTATGGTGCTGCTGCTCTGGCTGCTGCTGCTGTTATTCCCTGATAGACCACCTTACCCCAAACAGTATCCTGAATGATATACTTGTTAGGGGGGGACAACCACAGGGGATTTCTGCACTGACTGACTGCCCCTTCTAGTGGTCACCCATCTATCTGTCTGCTCCTTGGGTATCACCGCATCTCTAAAGCTCCTATCTATGATGCTTTCCACTACCTTCATGCTCCTAGGTAAGTCCAGCTTCTGCTCCAACCTATCCACGTGGTCTGTACGGAGTTGCAATTGGGTGCACTTCCTGCAAATGTAGTTGTCCGAGATGCTGGAAGCGTCATCTCACAGGTGCAGCACTTAACCCCACTGACCAACATTTCTGTCACCAATTAAATTATTTGAGAAAATTTATCAAACTCTTACCTTATCACTGCAGATACCCGAGGTAGGTCTTTTTATCACTTACCTTCCCAGGACACTCTCTGCAGATTATCAATTTGCAATGCAAGAAGAAAGACAACAGAACAAAAAAGGAAAAAGCACCTCCTCCCACACTGCTCCAAATTACCAAGTTTCAATCACTCCGGCTGCCTCACTCAGTTTGTCTCCTGCTTGATTGTGCAAAGCTTACCTGAATTCTCTGGGCCTCTGCTACCCTGCCAGAGTGTTTCACTCCAGTGAGGTTTAAAGTAGCTCCCCACTTTTGGAGAGCTAGCATCGGGTGACAGGGGGTGCCCTCTGGGCATGGCATCCTGGTAGTGCCAGCCTGTTCCCTGGCACTGCCCAAGGATCAAAGTGCCCAAGCCCAGAGGGCACTCACTGGACATGGGGCAATGGCAAAGGGGCGGGACCTATAGTGGGTAGTGCCAAGGGGGCTGAGGCCTGGGGGGAGGAGCCTTGGAGTGCTCACTGGGGATGGGGGAATCACACTGCCACTCTGCCATTGGGATTGGTTGGGGCAAGAAGGAGACCAGTGCTTGGGTTAGGCTGGGGAGGGTAATGGGGAAGGGTCTGCCTGCTTCATGAGGGACAGGAGGGAATCGTCACTATGTGGGGGGAGTTGATGACAGTTTAGGACTACTGTGCATGCGCAGAGGCCTTCTGGCCCTCCAAGCTGCACTGACCATGCTGCCTGACTTAACTAAAATCCCTCAACCTTCCAGAAACCATATCTCTCTATTCCCATTCTATTCATGTACTTGTCAATACAAAATATTACCGTGTCCACTTCCACTAACTCCCCTGGCAACGAGTTCCAGGCACCGACTACTCTTTGTGTAAAAAATCTGCCATGTACATCTTCTTTAAACATTGCCCCTTGCACCTTAAATCTATGGTCCCTAGTAATTGACTCTTGTACCCTGGGAAAAAGCTTCTGACTATCCACTCTTTCCATGCCTCTCATAATCTTGTAGATTTCTATCAGGTCACCCCTCAATCTGGGTTGCTCTATTGAGAACAAACCAAGTTTCTCCAACCTCTCCTGATAGCTAACGCCCTCCATATCGGGCAACATCCTGGTAAATCTTTTCTGTACCCTCTCCAAAGCCTCCCCATCCTTCTGCTAGTATGGCGACCAGAATTGAGCACTATATTCTTAAGTGTGGCCTAACTAAGGTTCTATAAAGTTGCAACATGACTTGCCAATTTTTAAACTCAATACTCTGGCCAATGAAGACAGATCAGTGAAACAAGTCAGTGCAGGCTTGGAGGGCCGTAGGGTCTGTTCCTGCACTGTAATTTTCTTTGTTCTTTGAATGGACATGAAGAGGATGTTTCCACTAGTAGGAAAAGCTGGAACCATTGGACACAACCTTAGGCTAAAGGAACAATTCTTTAAAACAGAGATAAGGAGGAATTTCTTCAGCCGGAGAATGCTGTATGTCTTCTTGACTATCTTCTCCACCTATATTGCCACTTTCAGTGACCTGTGTGTCTGTATACCCTGATCCTTTTGCCTATCAATACTGGTAAGGGTTCTGCCATTTACTGTATATTTCCTATCTGTATTAGACCTTCCAAAATGCATTACTGCACATTTATATGGATTAATTCCATCTGCCATCTCTCTGCCCAAGTCTCCATCTCATCTATATCCTGCTGTGCCCGCTAATGGTCCTCATCGCTATCTGCAAATCCAACAACCTTTGTGTTGTCCGCAAACTTACTAATCAATCCAGTTAGTTTCCTGTAAATCATTTACAAATATTACAAATAGCAAAGGTCCCAGCACTGATCCTGAGGAACACCACTTGTCCCTGCCCTCCATTCAGAAAAGCACACCCTTTCACTGCTACCCTCTGTCTTCTTTGACCGAGTAAGCAGTCTGACAACACCAGGTTTAAGTCCAACTGATTTATTTGATAGTAAACTCACAGGCTTTCAAGGTTTTCCTCTTCGTCAGGTGAACGTTCACCTCATGAAGAGGGAAACCTCGAAAGCTAGTGAGATTACTATCAAATAAATCGGTTGGACTTAAACCTGGTGTTTCAGGTTTCTTACTGTGTTTACCCCAGTCCAATGCTGACATCTCCACATCGTGACTTCTTTGACCGAGACAGTTTTGTATCCATATTGCTAGCTCATCTCTAATCCCATGCGACTTCACCTTCTGCACAGTCTGCCATGAGGGGCCTTGTCAAAGGCCTTACTGAAGTCCATGTAGACAACGTTTATTGACCTATTAATCATCTTCGTCACTTCCTTGAAAAACTCAATCAAGTTCATGAGACACGCTCTCCCCTTAACAAAAACATGTTGCCTCTCACTAATATGTCCACTTATTTCCAAGTGGGAATAAATTCTGTCTCAAAGAATCCTCTCCAATAATTTCCCTACTACTGATGTAAGGCTCACTGGCCTGTGATTACCTGGATTATTCATGGTACTCTTCTTAAACAAAGGGACAACATTGGCTATTTTCCAATCCTCTGGGACCTCCCTTGTAGCCAGTGAGGATTCAAAGATTTCCCTCAAGGCGCCAGCAATTTTCTCATACTATCCAGGTCTTTCAGTATCTTGTAAGTTTCAATAAGATCACCCCCTCATCCAACTAAACTAGAATGAGTACAGATCTTCAACCTTTCCTCAAATGACAAGCTCTTCATTCCAGGTATCATTCTTGTAAACCTCCTCTGAACCCTATCAAGGACCCATATCCTTCCTTAGGTACAGAGTACAAAACTGCTCACAATATGGAAAATGGAGTCTGACCAGAGCCTTACGCAGCTTCAGAAATACATTCCTGCTCTTGTATTCTAGCCCTCTTGACATGAATGCTAACATTGTATTTGCCTTCCTAACTGCTAACTGAACCTGCACGTTAACCTTAAGAGAATCTCGAACAAGGACCCCCAAGTCCCTTTGTGCTTCTGATTTCCTAAGCATTTTCCCATTTAAAACATAGTCTATGCCTCCATTCCTCTTTCCAAAGTGCATAACCTCACAGTTTTCCATTTTGTATTCTATCCACTATTTCTTTGCCCACTCTCCTACACCGCCCAAGTCCTTCTGCAGCCTGTTGCTTCCTCAATACTAGCTGTCCCTCTACATATCTTTGTATCATCGGCAAACTTAGCAACAGTGCCTTCAGTTCCTTCTTCCAAATCATTAATGTTGTGGTCCCAGCACTGACCTTTGAGGCACACCACTTGTCACCAGCTGCCATCCTGAGAAAGACCCCTTTATCCTCATTCTCCGTGAATTTCTTCTTGAAATCACACAGCATTTTGGCTTCAACTACTTTCTGTGGGAGTGAATTCCATGCATTCACCACCCTCTGGGTGAAGAAAACTCTCCTCACCTCAGTTCTAAAAGGTTTACCCCTTATCATCAAACTATGACCTTTGATTCTGGATTCCCCCTTCATTGGGAACATTGTTTTTGAATACATCTTGTCTAACCCTTTTAGAATTTCGTAAGGTTCTATGAGATTCCCTCTCATTCCAGTGAATACAATTCTAACCGACTTAGTCTGTCCTCATATGACAGACTGGAATCAGCCTGGTAAACATTTGCTATATTCTCTGTATAGCAAGAAAATTATTCCTCAGATAAAAACACCAAAACTGCACACAATATTCCAGGTATAGTCTCACCAACACACTGTATAATTGCAGCAAAACATTCCTATTTCTATACTCAAACCTTCTCGCTATGATGGCCAATATATCATTTGCCACCTTTATTGCCTGCTCTTGCTCCATGCTTACTTTCAGTGGCTGATACATGAGGATATCAGTGTCTTGTTGAGTATCCACCTCACTCAAATTGCATCCGTTCAAGTAATAATCTGTCTTCCTATTATTGCCATCAAAGTGGATAACCTCACATTTATCCATATTGTACCATATCTGCCATGCAGATGCCCGCACACACATGTCCAAATCACACCAAAGAGGCAAATTTTCGCAACAACAACGAATCAGCTTCACTACTCTGCTGCCCTCTGCTGGATCACACAATTTTTGTAACATCCACAAAATGTCTAATCACCCCCCCCCCCCCCACTTCAAATCTAAGTTGTTGATATATCTCATCAACAGAGGGAGCCCAGCATTGAGCCCTGTAAAACGCCACTGGAAACAACCTCCAGCCACAAAACACCCACCAACTGTTAACCCTTTACTTCCTCCCATGGAATCCATTTTGGATCAAACACGTCATTTTCCCTTAGATCCCCTGAAACTTTACTTTGCTGACCAGTCTATCATGTGGAACCTTATCAAAAACCTTGCTAAAAGCCACATGGAGTACATCAAGCACACAAAATACAAATCCTTTCTCTTCTGATTTGATGCAAAATCTGAGTGGTTCACACAATTTCGTGATTGTTGCGATGTAGATGATTGTTTAAAGGTAGTGAGGTTAATCTCTCGATACTTGGTTCTGGCATAATGTTGTCATCCATTGGGGTGACGACTTGCAATTTGATTTAACACCTTAGCCGAAGGAAGACTTTTCAAAGAATGGGGTGCCTGGAGAATGCTGCTGAGATTCAAAGCCCACAGCTCTGGCCTAGAGCAAATGTATCGAATGATATGGACTGATCTTTAAATGAAAACACCATGTTTTAATTTACTTTGCTCACGTCTAGGGGAGAATGCTCTCATCTCTTTCCTTTTCAGGCCAACACCTATGAGAAGCATTGGCCATTTTACCAGCAATATGGAGGCCAGAGCTTTCCTAAGGAACATGTGAAGAAAGCTGTTGCAGAAATAGACGAGATGTGTAATGTTCTCCGCGGGGAAGGAGTCACTGTCAGACACCCAGAGCTCATAGACTGGTCTGAATTTTATAAAACTCCAGACTTTGAATCGACAGGTAAGGAAAGATTTTCCTTGCAATGTTGTTCTTTAGTAATAAGAGTGATGAAAGATGTATTTGGTGAAGATGGCCTGACTAGATCAGACAATGCATTTTCCATTTTATTCAGATCATGTGTCTCTGGGTAAAGGCCACAGGTGGCCCTTAACCTTTCTTAATACCTTTCTTAAGGCACTCTTTCTTTGATACAGAAGCAATCCCGTTCCCACTGTTTATTATTGAGCTTCTCTGACCAACAGATGGAACCTCAGGAGTTGACCCTGTTGTAACCTAATGTCCCTGCAGAGTGCTGAAGAACCCAGGCGGACATCCTCCCCTAACCCAGATGTCCTTTTATCATTTAAGATGACCAAATTCATTGAGTTAAATTTTCGGTGTGACGTGTTTGAAGATGCTAATGAGAGATCAGAGATATAACACTGGTCAGGAAAAGCAAGAGGCCATTCGGTCCCTCCAACCTATTCCACCATTCAGTTAAAGCATAGATTTTAACTACATCAGCTTCATATTAAGAAGTCAGACATGAATTGAAGATCATTAAAAAGAATCTGCATGATTAAAGGTTGGGGGAGGGAGTGTGTAATAAGGATTCCATAAACAAGAGAAGAACCAAGGGTCATGATTTCTCTCCTGAGCCCTGCTCCTAATGTTTTCCCAACCCTAACCTTCATGTCGTTTTTTGTGAGGGAATCTAGAACTAAAAGTAAAGGGTTTCATAACTAAGACCAAGGCAAGGAGAAATTTCTTGCCTTGGAAAGTTGTTAGTATTTGGAATTCTTTTCCACAGAGAGTGGATGAGGCTGGGCTATTCTGTTATGGCCAGATGAGGAGGGATCGAATGTTCTCTTTGTCCTCTCCTCATTTCACCACGAGAAGTCTTTACTGTTTATGAAGGATGTATTTACCAATTTAGGGAGTTTTTAACTATTTATGTTCTGTGACCATAAAAGAACCAATTGGATAACTTTCCTTGATTCAGCAAAGAAAGAGGTTAACTTCATTGTACTTAAACCAATCAATGTAAAATACAAACAGCCCACAGGATAGTTTGGCCAAATTAGCATTCTTAAAGTTCAAATGAATTTGCAGTTTGGTGACTTTGCTGGATTCAAATTGAATCCAGTCTCTCCGCCCTCACTCGGAGGTCTTCTTGCTCTCGCTCGGAGGTCTTGCTGCTGTCAGCATTGAGGTGGTTTAAAGCTGCAGATGGATGATTTATCTATTCTTCGAATGAGAGATAAAGAGAATTAAGGATCAGATAGATAAGAAAGCTTAACTCTGTTTTTCTCCATAGATGCTGCCAGATCTGCTGTGTTTACCCAGCATTTTCTGTTTTTATTGTACGCAGTATTCCAGATGTGGTCTAATCAATATCCTGTACAACTTTAGCAAAACATCCTGATTTTTATATTCCATTTCCCCTGCAATAAACACCAACATTCCGTTTACCTTCCTAATCACTTGCTGTACCTGCACACTAATTTTTCCTGATTTGTTTACTAGGATGCCCAGATCCCTCTGTATCACTGAGTTCTACAATGTCTCTCCATTTAAATAATTTGCTGCTTTTTGTTCTTACTATCAAAGTGAACAAACTTTTGATTCACTCCATCTGCACATTTTTACCACTCACTTAACCTGTCTATATCCATTTATAGCCTCTTTATGTCCACTTCACAATCTTTGTATCATCAGCAAATTTAGCAACCATACATTTGGTTCCTTCATCCAAGCCACTGATATAACTATCAGTCGTTGAGGGCCCAGCAATGATCCCTGTGGCACTCCACTTGCGACATCTTGCTGACCCAAAAATCACCCATTTTTGCTTATTCTCTGTTTTCTTGTACTCAATCTCTATTTCCTTTTCATGAAACCATCTTGACTCTGCCTGATCGCACTGAGATTTTCTAAGTGCCCTGCTATAACCTCCTTAAAAATATTTTCCAGAAAATTTTAATTGGCTTATGGTTTCCTGCTCTCTGTCTCCTTCCTTTCTTGAACGAGAAGTCTTCATCACCTTGAGATAAAAATCAGCTTTGCATCAGGATTTTTTTCATTGCAGAGTCCGGATAGACAATGGATAACACTTAGGATATTTCTGGTCTGTGTTCCTCAGCAAGTGAAACAATATTGGGTTCATTCACGGAGATCTCAAAGGAGCATACGCAATGGACCTTAATCCTAGTGTCAGAATGGGAGTTGTTCCTGGGGAGGGTAATGGTGGGAACTTGACTTCCTTTGCCCAACCATCTTCAACTGTTTCATTAATGACTTTCCCCCCATCATAAGGTCAGAAGTGAGGACGGACCAAGCACTGATGAAGGGTCGTCCAGACTTGAAACATTTGCTCCTTTGTCTCCATAGATGCTGGCAGACCTGTTATGTTTTTCCAGCATTTTCTGTTTTTGTACCATCGACAGTGTGCACTTCAGGGACTCATTAAGATGCTTAGACAGCACCTTCCAAACCTGCGATTTCTACCTCTAAAAGGACAAGAACAGCAGATACCTGGGAAATCCACCACACTGAAGTTTCCCTCCAAGTCACTCACCATCCTGACTTAGAAATATATTACTGTTCCTTCATTGTCACTGAATCAAAATCCTGGAACTCCCTCCTTCTCAGGGAACTCCCTACATCTCAGGGACTGCAGTTGTTTAAAATGGCAGCTCACCACCACCTTCTCAAGGGCACTTAGGGATGGGTATTAAATGTTGATCTAACCAGGAATACCCACATTGCATAAAAGAACTTTTTAAAAATTGATAGGCACAAATGACCTGACCTTGCCTTTGTTATATTTTCTGAAGCAGGTGCTGTTAAGTTGAATATTAACTGAGAGAATGAATGACTTGATGTTATACTGATAGTAAGCTGCTCTCCTCAGGAATGTACGCTGCCATGCCGAGAGATATATTGCTAGTGGTTGGCAATGAGATCATTGAAGCACCAATGGCATGGCGTGCTCGCTTTTTTGAATACAGAGCGTATCGGCCACTCATCAAGGATTACTTTCTGCGGGGAGCAAAATGGACAACAGCTCCTAAACCGCAAATGTCTGACCAACTCTATGACATGGTAAGGATCAACTCACCTGGATGGTGAAAGTTCATTTCATCACTAAAGTGTTTCTCAGAGTTAGATACTTGTTAGACCTCAGCTGTAACGTTGTGTGCAGTTGTGGGTGCCTCACCAGAAAGGATGTGAACGCATTGGAGAGTGTGCAGAAGAGATTTACAAGAATGTTTTCAGGGATGAGAAACATCAGTTATGAGGATAGATTGGAGAGGTTGAGACTATTCTCCTTGGAGAGGAGAGGTTAACAGGAAATTTGATAGAGACGTTCAAAATCATGAGGGAATTGGACAGAGTACAGAAAGAGAAACCATTCCCTCTCGTAAAAGGATCAAGACCGAGAGGGCACAGATTTAAAGTGATATGTAAAAGAAGCAAATGTGAGATGAGAAAATCTTCTTCACCCCGCGAGTGGTTCAGGTCAGGAATGCCACTGCTTGGGGGTGTGGTGGAGGCAGTTCAACTAATGCATTCAAGAGGACGTTAGATGATTATTTGAATAGAAACAATACACAGAGTATGAGGAAAAATGGCACTAAGTCATGATGCTCTTTGGAGAGTCAGCATGATGGGCCAAATGGCCTCCTTCTGTCCCATAACAATTCTGTGAAGGGTTCAGCAGAATGGTGCAGTCAATACTGAGTGACCTTCAGACAGTGTCCCAATCCAGACTGTGCAGGGAAAAGTGAGAAGGCAAATATAAGAAACAAGACAAGAGGTTGACCAGATTGATTCTGAGGATGAATGGGTTGACGTATGAGGACAGATTAAACAGTTTGATCTTATACTTTAGAAGGAGTTTAGAAGGATAAGAGGGGATGTGATCGAAGTATATAAAATTTTAAAAGAAATTAATAAAGTAAATATCAACCAAATGTTTCCCTTTATGTGGCAATCTAGAACAAGAGGTCACAGGTAGAGGCTGAGAAGCGTTGGATTTAAAACTGAGATGAGGAGACACTACTTCCCGCAGAGGGTGGTGAATTGGTGAAACTCACTGCCCCATAGTGCGGTGGAGTCAGAATCGGTGAATGGTTTCAAGAGAGTGATGGACATATTTCTAATAAAAAAGGGGAAAGAAGGATACAGGGGACAGTGGGGAGATGGATTTGAAACCAGGGAGAGATTAGCCATGATCTGATTGAATGGCGGAGCAGGCTCAAAGGGCTGACCTTGCTGACTCCTGATCCTAATTCCAACATTCCTTTGAGACAATGAAAAGAAACTGGCAACGAACAGAAAAAGGAATTTTCTATAAGCACATCTGTGGTAAAAGGAGGAATTAGGGCAATAGATTCTCGCCTAACATGGGAGTCAAATGTTATGGGGGATAGGGAGGGTGTAATGTGGAATTGTGGCCACAATCAGATCAGCCATGATCTTCCTGAATGGTGGAGCAGATTTGGGTGGGGGGGAGGGGAGTGGCGAATGGTCTACTCCTGCTCCTAACAAGCAGGCAGGGAGTATGGCTTAGGTAGTAAACGAATATATCACTAAAGAAGAAGATGCTCCCCAGGCGATGGTGAAAGAGGAATCATTCAGACACTAGAAGGGTTTAAGACTGATGAGTTGGTATTTGATGGATTATCTGTGAAGCTGGTATGGCACAGGGATTGGATGAGCTGGATTCAAGGATACTCCTAGACTTGAAGTGATGCCAGAGGACTGGGAATTGCAAATGTTAAACTTTTGTTAAAAAAGGGTGCACAGATAAACACAACAACTACAGGCCAGGTAAACCTCCAGAAATGATAATTTGGGACAAAATTAATAGTCACATGTGCGTTAATTAAAGAAAACCAGCTCAGATTTGTTAAGAGAAAATGAAGTTTGATGAACTTGCTGGAGTTTTTCACAAGGTAACAAAATCCGTTGTTATCGTGTGCATGGACTTCTAGAAGATTTCTGATAAATTGACAATGAGAGGTCTGTGAGCAGACTTATAGTTCATGGAATAAAAGGGACAGTAACAACGTGGATACAGAATTGGCTGAGTGACAGCAATAATGGTTCATGGATGTTTTTCAGACTGGAGGAAGGTTAGTAATGGAGTTTCCGAAGGGTCAGGATTGGAACCCTTGCTTTTCTTGATAATATATTAATGACTTACACTTTGGTACACAGGGAGCAATTTCAAAATTTGCAGATGGTATAAAACTTGGAAGCATTGTGACCTGTGAGGAAGATGATATACTTCCTAAAGACACAGGCTAGTGAAATGGGCGGACAAGCGGAAGATGAAATTTAATGCAGAGAATTGGGAAGGGATTCATTTTGGCAGGAAATACAAGTTTGATATAAAATATAATTCTAAAGGGGATGCAGGAGCAGAGGGATCTGTGTAAATCATTGATGGAGACTCACGACTACAGAGAGTGTTCAACAAAGTACATAGTATCCTGGGCTTCATTAGTAGGGGAATAGAGTACAAGAGCAAGAAAGCTATGTTCAACTCCTGTAAAAGCACTGGTTTTGCCTTTGGCTGTAATTTTGTGTTGAGTTCTGGGTGCTGAACTTGAGGAAGGATGTGAAGGCACTGGAAACAGTTCAGAAAAGATTTGTGAGAATGGATCCAGAGATTACATAGATAGATTGCAGAAATTGGGACTTTTACTCCTGGAGAAGAGGAGGTGGAGAGGAGATTTGACTGAGATCTTCAAAATCACGAGGAAATTGGACAGAGCAGCTGAGGAGAAATTGTTCCCAATGATGGAAACATTTAGAACCAGAGGACAGGGTTTAGGGTAATTGGCAAAAGAATTAATGGCAAAATGAAGAAAATCTTTCTCACACAGCAAGTGATTCAGGCCTGGAATGCACAGTCCAAGAGTGCAGTTGAAGCATTGCAAATGAATTTCTCTGAACAGGAAGAATGTGCAGGATTCTGGGGAAAAGTTGGGAAATGGCACTCAGTGAATTGTTCCATTAGTGGGGCAGCAGAAACAGAATGGGCTGAAGGGTCTTCATCCCATTGTATGATTCTACGATTTGTTGTGAAAATTGATTTGATTACATTCTGGTTTCTGTTGCCGCTACAGGATTATCCCATTCTTTCAGTGGAGGACAGACACAAACTCGCCAGCCAAGGGAAATTTGTAACCACTGAATTTGAACCTTGTTTTGATGCTGCTGACTTCATGAGAGCTGGGAGAGATATCTTTGTACAAAGGAGCCAGGTGGGCACTTCACTTAGTACTTCACATCCCACTGTCCACAGATCAAACTCAACTTCCATATATTGCCCCAGTGCAAATTCATATTTTCTGATTAATTATTTCCATTGAAGCTGGACTGTGCCCAGAATCTGTGCATTGCTTTGTTTATGCACCATATGAGATATTAACAAATCCAATAGATGGAGGTCCAATGTGAATAATGGGTTTGTTTTGTTCTCCAGGTGACTAACTATCTGGGGATTGAGTGGATGCGCAGACACCTTTCACCAACTTACAGAGTTCACACAATTTCTTTCAAGGATCCAAACCCCATGCATATCGATGCAACCTTCAATATCATTGGACCTGGTTTGGTATTATCAAATCCGGACCGCCCCTGTCACCAAGTAAGATTATTGAGGAACACCAGACTGTCTGATATCTGTTAAAGGATTTTGGAACAGATAAATGTTTGTGTTATATTCACGTTACCCTTTATCAGACAAATACATTTCACTATAACTTAGGGTCTGATTCCTGCAGCATGGAACTGCGGAATCCTCTTTTCTATCTGATTTTGACCCTGCTGAGCAGAGTGGAGTCAATAACTTGTTCACATTCATAATTAATCAAATTAATCAGAATGACAATGATGAAATATTTGAATTATAGAATCCCTACAGAGCAGAAGGAAGCCATTCGGCTCATCAAACCTGCACTGACAACTAGCCCACCCAGGCTCTATCCCTGTAACCCCATATATTTACCATACAAATCCCTCTGACATTAAGGGAGAATTTAGCATGCCCAATTAACCTAACCCGCACATTTTGGACTGTTGGAGGAAACTACAGCACCCAGAGGAAACCCACACAGATACAGGAGAATGTACAAACTCCATACAGACAGTGATCCAACGCTGGAATTGAACCTGGGTCCCTGGCTCTCTGAGGCAGCAATGCTAACCACTGTGCACCATGCCATCACTCATGACTGTTTTGTCACTATAACACTAGAGAGAATTCCCGATTCTCTGCAGATTTGGTCATGAAAGGACATGGCCCACCTCTCCCGGACAAGGGTTACCTTGGCAACACCTGAAGACTAGAGATTTTACTCAGGAATTGCTGGGAGGTCAACAAGAGCAAATTGCTTCCAAAACAGGAATAGACTGTTGTCATTGTGAATTACAGTGTGAAAAACATCAGACTATTCCTGGTCTCTCCTATTTGTATTTGGATTGGGATCCTATGGGTGATGTGTAGAAGGAGTTTGTATCTGTCAAAAGTGAATTCATTCTTAGGAATTGTGCCTACATCTTGTTCAGACTGGGAAAGATGAAAGTTGCTATTCGCTGCCTGACCTGTTGCTCTTTAACCCTCAGATTGATGTTTTCAAGAAGGCTGGATGGACAATTGTCACACCTCCAACTCCTCTGATACCTGATGGTAAATACATCATTCCGGGGATAAAAAAACAACATTTACTAAAATAATTACTGTTATGAAATTATTGCTTTTCTTTATTTGTGTTTGGGATGTGGGTGTCTCTGGGCAAGGCCATCATTGTTGCCCATCCCTAACTGCCTTTGAATCAGGTGGCTTCAGAGGGTAGTTAAGACTCAACCACATTTCTATGGCTCTGGAGTCTTTTAAGTATTAATTATAGAAGCTGACTACTATACACCAACGAAACTAATGAATGATTCTGTATGGTGTTCTTTTCAGGGGGAGAGAGGCTAATTGAATCCCTTTATTTCCCCCCTATCTCTCAGCAGACGTGATTTAATTTTTGAAATGGGCGCTGATCTGTTCTCCCAAACCTTCTATCTATGAAGTTAATTTTAAAGGAAAATGTCACGAACTCCCATTTTCTGGTGAAGTTGGCAGTTCTGCTAGGTTTTTTTGAATGATTTTGTTTGTGACTACACAAACGTGTTTGAGCTGAGATTTGATTCAATGAATTGATTGGGAAAACTTTCACAAATTTGAGCTCAGATTTTAGAAATTCAATGCAGGTGGGAGCTGTTGGCGGGGGGAGGATGGTACGCCTGGGACGCTGCCACAAAAATTGGCATCAGACAATTAAAAATGGGACAAAATACAGGAAACTTATTCCCATTTGTAAAAGAAAGTGACAAATTTCTTGCTGGTCAATCTGTTAGATAACATTGGTCCAGACAGCAGACTGGAGTGCAACATAATATGAAAGGATATAAGATAATGCTTTCTTTCGTGTGTCCCTGCAGATCATCCTCTGTGGATGTCATCAAAATGGTTATCCATGAATGTTCTGATGTTGGATGAGAAGAGGGTGATGGTTGAGAGCAACGAGACTACAATTCAAAAGATGTTTGAGAAACTGGGTAACTCATCACTCACAATTACATAACACACAACACTCCCACTTACACTCATGTTGACTGGGGACTTTCTGTACTGGGTTCAGTATTCAGAATATTGAAGCTCCTACTGCGAGTGCCAGCTACTTGTTATTTTTGAACAGTTGATTCATTAAATGGCTCCATTCGCTGGTGCGGTTATGGAGACCCATGCTCCGTGACCTGTCACACAGTTGTGGATGGGGGAGTTATGGTGAGTGTGCTGCTCCCACTTTACTCAGTATAATTACAACCTACAGCTCACTCCTTATTATCCATCCATTTCCATTCACGTGCACCCATTACACAAACTGTGTCACTGTCCAACCTTTCTAATCCTCAGCTGTGACCATCAGCTTAAACAGTTCAACCTCCAAATAGTGCCATACTTCTTGTTAAATATTATGAAAGAACATGTAAACATAAATGGTCACAGACAGCCAAGTGAGAGAGAGAGAGAGAACACAAAATGCAGCTTTTTAAAAAAATTAATTTATGTAATGTAGGTGTCGCTGGGTGGGCCAGCATTTATTGCCCATCCCTAATTGCAATTGAGAAGGAGGTGGTGAGCTGCCTTCGTAAATCACTGCAGTACCTAACGTTGCTGTTAGGGAGGGAGTTCCAGTGACCACAGCAAAATGGTTGACTCTTTACTGCCCTCTGAGATAGCCGAACAAGACCCTCAGCTATGTTCATGGAGGTGACTCACCACTTCTGGGGCAGTTATGGATGGGCAATAAGTGCTGGCCCAGTCTGTGGTGCTCATAACCTGTGAATGGATGTTTAAAAGATAACAGTCCAAGACTTTTACAAATTTTTCCATAGTTCTGTCCATTGTTCTATGAAAATCATAACCTCACTTTTCCTTGAGTTTGTTCAGACATTAATGCAGACAATAGTGTCAGTAAATAAGCCGTTACTATTTCTTAAATTTTCCTTAATGTCTGTTCCACAAGAGCATTTCTCAGATTGTTGACAAAGTCCACTTTTTCAAATGGATTAATGATCATGGAGTTACTCAATTAAATTATAATCCGGCAACTGATTATAAAGGTCATCAGTATTTTGTTGAAGGGATTGCAGGAAATGTTCCAGATAGAGTGAGCACTCATGTGATTGGTGATGTGAACATTTTCAGGTCTAAGGTAACCCAACAGCTTCAACAATGTCGTTAAAACAGAAAATGCTGGAAAAACTCAGCAGGTCTGACAGCAACAGCGGAAAGAGGAACAGTGTTAGTGTTTTGAATTTGCATTGGAATGCTGGTAATGTGATGGGTTTATGTCCAATAGGTGCAGGTTCTACAGGAATATTTGGGTAAAGTTTCAGCAATATGCCTGTCGAATACTTCCCTCTCTGCTCTTCCTGTGTAGATTTGGCTCAATGTCTCCTGTTGGAAGCATTGGCACATTTTATGTGCAACTCCCCACTTCCTGCCCATTCATTGCATAATTGTTGAGCACGAGACAGTTTTTTTGACCTTTTGCCTCATCTGTTCGGAGTTTCAGTCAATCATGACCTCACTAATCTGTTCTGGTGCTGCGCCCCCTCCCCGCCCCGCTGATTGCCACTATCGGAGGGAGTACACTGGAGTTATTAAGAGATGAGACCACCATTAATTGGAATTTCTTTCCTTTTCTAGGAATTGCAACAATTAAAGTCAACATCCGTCATGCAAATTCATTGGGTGGGGGTTTTCATTGCTGGACATGTGACATCCGTCGTCGTGGCACTCTGCAATCATATTTTGATTGAATATTGCAAGGAGTCAGGTCATCGAGAACTCAGAAAAGCTAATGGAATATTGACCTTTATCTCAATGAGGCTGGAATACAAAGAGAGGGAAGTTTTATATAAAGATCTGTTCAACTCTGCATTCAGTTCACATACTGCACGTTGACAAGACCTTGGAGGCGGTACTCAGGATAAAAAGGGTGAGGGTAGGCTTGTATTTACATCAGCGTATTAAAAATATAGACCCATTCCTCCTAATGATCACATGTAATCCATTTAATTGAGATATTTGAGAAGATTGAAGGATTTCTTTAGTTAGATTAAGAAAAAATATATTTTCTGGTGGAGAAATCTTAAACAGAGAATTACTCTCAAAGTTAGAACTGGTGTCTTCGGGGGTAATGTCAGGAAACATCTCTGATGCAGCGCAGGGCGGTAAGATCTACAACAGCAGGTTAAAGTCCAAAGGTTTATTTGGTAGCACAAGCGTTCAGATTCTCACTCCTTCAGGTGAAGGAGCAAGACTCTGAGAGTTTGTGCTACCAAATAAACCTGTTGGGCTTTAACTTGGTGTTGTAAGACTTCTCACTATGCCCACTCCAGTCCAACGTCAAATCTCCACATTACAGCACAGGAGGCCATGGTGCCTTTGTGCTCATCTCTACTCTTTGAATTATCTTATTCATCCCATTCTCCTTTTTTTCCATAACCTGCAAAAATTCTGTCCTTCAAGTATTGATGCACTTACCTTTTCAAAGTTATTACTGAATCTGCTTCCATCATAATGGCAGCATGTACCATATTCCAACTCACTGTGCAAATTTCTCAAGTCACTCCTGGTTCTTTTGCCAATTTTTTTTTTAAAAGAGCAACACAGCACAGGAAACAGGCCCTTCGGCCCAACGAGCCCGCGCCGCCGTCATAACTATATAGTAGCAATTCCATTATCCTATTCTAAATTCAGGTTATTCCTAATATGGAAGACTCTCACTATAGGGACAATTTGTTTCCCAATCAGCCTAAGAGCGAATTTTTGGGTTGTGGGAGGAAACCGGAGCGCCCGGAGAAAACCCACGCAACCACGGGGAGAACGCGCAAACTCCCGCAGACACCGGCCCAATTCCAAGTGTCTGCACAGCCACATCGATAGTCTCTGAGCTGTCATGGTGCCCTTCAGATGGTCCATATAAAGCACTCATTTACGACATGAAGCACCAGGCAACCCATGAATCAACATCCAAGAGCTGTCCTCGCACCACCTGCCGAATGCATGCTCCTTGTTGGTCAAGTATGGACCGAATTACCTGTGGAAAAAAGCCATAGTTAAACAGTCCTACTATATCCCTCTATCTGCATACCGCTCATGTGGCTGTCCAAGAGACCCTTAAACAGCCCTAGCGTGCCTGCTCCCACCACCTTACTCGGCAGTGCATTCCACACCCCCACTACCCTTTGTGTGAAAAACTGCCCTCTAATATTCGTCTTATACATAGCCCCCCTCACCCTAAGGCCATGACCCCTCGTCCTATCCATTTCTGAAGGTGGAAAAAGTTTACCTCCATTTACTCTATCTATACCCCTTATAATCTTATACACCTCTATGAGATCCCCTCTAAGCCGACGTCTTTCAAGGGAAAACAACCCCAGTCTATTTAATCGTTCCTCATAAGACAGTCCTTCCATACCAGGCAGCATCCTGGTAAACCTCCTCTGCACTCTCTCCAAGGACTCCACATCCTTCCGATAGTACGGCGACCAGAACTGGACGCAGTATTCCAAGTGAGGCCTAACCAACGTTCTATACAACTGCAACATCAAACTCCTACTCTTGTATTCTATACCCTTTTCTATGAAAGCTAACATACTATACGCCTTCTTTATCACCTTCTCCACCTGTGAGGACACCTTCAGAGACTTGTGAACCTGCACCCCCAAGTCTCTCTGCGTCTCTATGCTCCGTATAGTTTTACCTTTTATCCTATAACTCTCTTCTACATTTTTCCGGCCAAAATGCATCACCTCGCATTTATCCGCAATTGTCTTCAATTTGTATCTTCTGCTTTCTAATTCTTCTGCCAATAGAAACAAGTTCTCCTTATTTACTCTATCAAAACCTTTCCTGGTTTTGAACACTTCTATTAAGTCTTCTCTCAATCTTCTCTGCTTTAAGGAGAACAATCCCAGCTTCTCCAGTCTCTCCACATTCACTGAAATCCCCCATTCTTGAAGCCCTTCCAGTAAACTTCCTCTGCATCCTCTCCCAGGCCTTGACATCTTTCCGAAGATGTGGTGCCCAGAACTGAACAAAAGCTCCAATTGAATACTACTCAGTGTTTACAGAGCTTTAAGCAAAACTTCCTGGTTTTTGTATTCTGGCCAATGATCTTGTGTGTTTCTATAATGGTTTTCTCAACTTGCCTTGCTTCTTTCAGAGTTGCTGTGAGCACAAACTGTCCTCCCCATCCCTACATCCCAGGTCTCTCTGCTCCTTCATCACTTTTGGTTACATTGCCTCTCATTCTCCTGACCAAAGTTAATCACTTCAGTGGGTACTGAAAATTTGGGATGCTCACGTCCAAAAAAGGCTGTTGAGGCCTATGGAAAATATCAAAACCTGAAATTAAGAGATTTTTGTTTGACAAGGATATTAATTGATCTAATTGAATGGTGGAACAGACTTGATGGGCCAAATGACCTCTTCATGTTCCTTTTTTTATGTTAATTTGACACTACCTGAACACAAACACAATTTGGTGATTCACTTTGGTCAAAGGTGTGCATGAACTGTAGGTGTTTTTATGAGCAAATGCCCTTCTATTTAAAGCTTTTTAATCATCATTCTCCCCTTTATACGTGTTGAAAATACTTGTGAACTGCAACAAAGCTCCTCTGGCTATCTTCTTCCAAACATTTCCTTTTTTAATGAATCTGGCATTTCAGTTTCTATTGAGAAAAGTCATCAGTTGTTTCAGGGTAATTGTATCGCGATAGAGCTCTTTACCTTCACTGTTGTCATTCTCATTACTGGAAATTTGGCCAGTCACTTCACTGGAACATTTTATATTTTTTATTAAGTGGACATGAATTTTATCAAGGACCAGGTTTGTATTTAAGGTATGAATTGGCAATTGTGTATTACCTATATTTAAAAAAAAATCATGTCTCATGTATCATTTGGCAGTTATATCAGGGCAAATGATTTGACTCAGTACAGCACAACACAAAATTCTCTGAAATGTCTGTACGTGCCTGCACTGTGTCACCTTGTGCTGGAATCAAAGCTTCCCATCACCAGTCCTGAGTGACAATAATTTCTCTGCAATGACAGATTGCTTACCCTGTGTAATCAGAGCTTTACAAAGACTCTCCTCATTTGGCTGAGGATCAATTAGTGATTCTACAGGTAAAGTTCAGTCATGTATGGAATTCCTCAATGTGAAGCTCTTTTAAAAGCTAGCCAGGGGTTATAAGACGGGAATGCCTCTGATTTTTTTTTTTGCCTCCATTTAATTTGTTTTAAGTCTTAAAGTGTTTCTAGATTTAGTTTGAACGATGGATTCAGTTAATCCTGGAGTTTAGTTACTGTCCAGACCCTAAAACACTGGAGAAGCAAAATGTTGAGCAGTAGCTTTTTCTTCAGAATTCCTAAAAAGTGTTTATGGAATTAAAACTCCTCTATGCAGGAATGTCGCTGTATAAACTGATTCCGAACTCAACATGTGCAGAATCCATAGAGGGGGTTCTTGGGACACAGCCCAGCATTAGGAATGGACATTGGTACTGGTGGATTCTGCCTTGTTTTCCAATGGACACTCCCAACCTTTGGTCAGATCCAATTCCTAGCCCATTTTTTGCATTGGAGGGATTTTCCATTCTTTGGTTCTTTAGTTCTTGCTGCTTTGGTGCCAGTCTCAGGGATTGATGCCCAGTTCTTCTGCGCAATCCTAAACATACACCTGACATTGTGAGAAATGGGAATTTTCGTCTCTGCTTCCAAGGCAACATTTATCCAGGAGGGAAATCCCAGATTACTGTCCTCACCATGCCCCTGAGGGGGAGTGGGGGGGGGGGGGGGGGGGCAGATTACCAACCACACGGCACCCCTGGGGAGAACTCCAGATTACCAACCACACCACATTCTGGGGGGAATCCCCAGATTATCAACCACACCATGCTCCAGGTGGGGATCCCACATTACCAACCATACCACGTCTCTGAGCGGGGAATCCCAGATTATGAACTTCCACTAATTTTCCATCAGGCAGTATCCTACATTCACAATTTCCCACCCTTTTCCCTTGTGTCTGAGAACCAAGTGTTTTCTTGCTGCAAAGAGAACTAACCCAGGAGACTATTAGAATTCAGAAAGTACAAACACTATTCCCAAAAAAAAGAATAAATGACAAATGTAATGAAGTGTTGGCATTTTTTATGAACATAAAGATTTAGTATGGCAATATGGTTTACTTGTATTTTGCTGCAATATGTTGAATGAGCATGCAATATATTTTTAATTTGTTCTTTCTCAATAAAAGCTCTACTGCATTTTATCTCTGGTGGTTTTGATGTGGTAAATTATCAAACATGTCCGCAGGTTACCATGTGAAAAATGATGTATCAATTACAGAGACCTCATTCAAAGAAGGGCAGGACAGAATCAATTTGGTGAAGCTAAGATGTACGAGGACCATAGAGGGGGGTGGGTGCCTGGAACTCGCTGCCGGGGAGATAGTGGAAGCAGGTACGATAGTGACTTTTAAGGGAGATCTTGACAAATTCATGAATAGGATGGGAATAGAGGGATATGGTCCCCAGGCAAGTAGGGGGTTTTAGTTCAGTCGGGCAGCATGGTTGGCGCAGGCTTAGAGAACCAAAGGATCTGTTTCTGTGCTGTAATTTTCTTTTTTCTTTGTTCTAAGGAACAAGAGCGCCTTTACATTGCTTGGTATCATCTGTAGACTATAATTAATGAGAAGATATAGAAGAAGAAATCAACAGAAAAATTACAAGTGGCATAATGGTTAGCACTGCTATCTCACAGTGCCAGGGACCCAGGTTCAATTCCAGCCTCAGGTCGCTGGCTGTGTGGAGATTGCATGTTCTCCCCATGTCTGTATGGGTTTCCTCCAGGTGCTCCAGTTTCCTCCCACACTCCAAAGATGTGTGGGTTAGTGGATTTTTAAAAAAATTCATTCATGGCACATGGCTAGGCCAGTATTTAGTGCCCATCCCTAAGTCACCCTTGAGCTGAATGTGTTGCTTGGCCATTTCAGAGCGCAGTTGAGAGTCAAATAATTAACTGTGGCTCTGGAGGTACATGTAGGCCAGTCCAGGTAAACTTGGTAGATTTCTTCCCCTAAAAGGCATTAATGAGCCAGATCGATTTTTTCAACAATCGACAATGCCTTCATGGTCATCAATAGATTCTTAATTCCACATATTTTTTATTGAATACAAATCTCACCATCTGCTATGGTGGAATTTGAACTCAGGTCCTCAGAATATTAGCTGAATTTTTGGATTAATAGTCTAGTGATAATTCCACTAGGCCATTGTCTCACCGTGCTAAATTGTTCCTTAGTGTCAAGAGGATTTTGAGGGTAATTGCATTGGGTTATGGGGATAGGATCTGGGTGGGATTGTTGTCAGTGCAGGCTCAATGGGCTGAATGGCCTCCTTCTGCTCTGTCGGGATTCTGTGAAAGATGACTGCTGAACTAGGTGCTTGGAAATGAGGTTGGCCAAGCAGATCCAATATCAATGGGGGAACATTTCGGAAACAATGATTATTGTACTTTGTGGTTTGGTTTGTTTGCCCTGCATCTGAAAGGCACGCAGGTTAGGTGCATTGGTCAAGGATTGAAAAGGAAGATAGGCAATCCAGAGTAAAAATAATGAACTGGAGAGACCCGACTTCAATTGGCCAGAATGGAGCTGGGCCGATTAGACTAGAACGAAAGATTAGCAGGAAAAACTGTTGCTGAACAATGAGTTACTTCAAAACACAAATGGTCCGGACACAGCCAAAATATATTCCCTTAAAAGGGAAATGTAAAGTTTAAAGTTTTAAAGTTTATTTATTAGTGTCACACAAATACCGTAATGAAGTTACTGTGAAAATACATTAATACCGTAATGAAGTTACTGTGAAAATCCCCTAGTTGCCACATTCCGGCACCTGTTCAGGTTCACTGAGGGAGAATTTAACTTGGCCAATGCACCTAATCTGCGTGCCTTTCAGATGCAGGGCAAACAAATCCAGAGCTCCCTGGATGTAAAAGGAGGTAGAAGTTAAGATAAAGGAAAAAGCGGTGTGCCTAACTGTAGAAAATACAGTTGAGAGCCAAGAGAATTATAAAATGTTCAGAGAAGAGGGAAAAAAAGCACATTAGAGGAGAGAGATTGTGAGAAAATGCAGAATGATCAACACAAAGGAGAATCCCAAAGTCTTCTAAAAGCAAAGAAACAGTGAAAGGTAAAAGGAGTAGTGTTGATTAGAAATCTAAAAGGGGATTTACACAGAGGCTGGGGGCATGGCTGAGATATTAAATGAATACTTTGCATCCATCTTTACCAAGCAGGTAGATACTATTCAGGATATGGTGACAGACAAGGAAACTCTGTTCATAGAAGGGTTAAAACTCGATAAGGAGGAAGTGTTGGATAGACGGTCGGTATTGAAAGTTAAGAAGGTTCCAGGACTGGATAGTGAAGCAAGTGAGAATGGAGGTTGCGGGATGCTGGCCGTAATCTTCCAGTCTTCCCTAAACTCAGGAAAGGTACCAGAGGGCTGGAAATTTACAAATGTGACACCCTTATTCAAAAAAGGCTGTCAGTATTGCCCCAGCAGTTACAGAGCAGTCAGTTTAACATCAGTGTTGGGAAGATTCTAGAAACAATTATTTGGGATAAAATTAATAGCTACATGGAAAAAATATGACTTGATTAGGAAGAGTCAGCTAGGAAATCATTTTTATCTAATGTACTGGAGGAGGTAACAGAAAGGATTGATGAGGGGAATGCTGTTGATGTGGTGTACATGGACTTTCAGAAGCTTTTAGGTACAGCGCCACACAACAGACTTGAGAAAAGTTATAGCTTATGGAATAAAGGGACGGTAGCGATGTGGATACAAAATAGGCTGAATAATAGGAAGCAGAGAGTAATGGTCAATGGATATTTTTCAAGCTGGGGGAAGACTTGTATTGGTGTTCCCCAGGAGTTAGTATTGGGAGCCTTGCTTTTCCTGATGTAGTATTAATGATTCAGATCATGGTGTGCAGGTGACAATTTCAAAGTTTGTAGATGATACAAAACTTGTAAATTTTGTAAGTTGTCGAGAGGACAGTGTAGAATTTCAAAAGGATATAGACAAGTTGGTGGAATGGGCAGATAGGTGACATTTCTGTCTCTGCCTTTAACACAATCCATATTGGCCCTGGGAGGAAAGCCCAGATTACTGTAACAATAACAATTCTGTTTAATTGTTTAAGGTGTCACATTAAACATTAACTAATGTGACACCCTTGTTCAAAAAAGGTTGCCAGTATAGCCCCAGTAGTTACACAGCAGTCGGTTTAACATCAGTGGTGGGTAAGATTCTAGGAACAATTATTTGGAATAAAATTAATAGCATTTGGGAAAGGGTGATATTGGATTTTTAGACAGGGATTGGTTCTGTCTGTGTTGGGAGTATTTTGAATTTTTTGGGAATCTTTGGTACCTGGAATGGAGGTGGTTCTGCCGCCAATCCCTTCACCTGCTTTAAGGTGGGAAGCAGCAGAGCTGGGAGCTGGTATGAGAGTGTAGAACTTCAAAAGGATATTGACAAGTTGATGGAATAAAGAACAAAGAACAAAGAACAAAACAGCACCGGAAACAGGCCCTTTGGCCCAACGAGCCCGCGCCGCCACCTCGATGTTCCCACTTCTACATGCGATCCCTGTCCATGTTTATAGATCTATGGATTAAAAACCAAATTTGAGACAATTTAGGGAGAATTTGTTTTGCCAATTAGCCTAAGAGCACATCTTTGGGATGTGGGAGGAAACAGGAGCTCCCGAAGAAAACCCACGCAAGCACGGGGAGAATGTGCAAACTCTCACAGACACAGGCCCAAATCCATGTATCTGCACAGCACAGCTATAGTCACTGCGCTGTCGTGTTGCCCATCAGATGGTCCAGGTCAAGCATACACTAACGATGTGAAGCAGTTGGATACTATTGAAAAAGGTCCAAGAGCAGTCCTCTCACGACTCATCGTGTGTATGCCCTTCGTTAGACAACAAGGTGGACCAAAGCACCTGTAGGATAAAAACAAGTACATCAATATCATCATCTATTTACACACTTCCCAGGGACTCCCAAGGCTCATGATCCCTATTTTAAATCAGTTTTCTATACCCCTCCATTCCCTTCTGTTCATGTGCCCATCTAAGTATTTCTTAAATAACTCCAGAGTGCCTGCCTCCACCACTTTACTTGGTAGCGCATTCCATACCCCCACCACCCTCTGTGTGAAAAAACTCCCTCTAGCATCCAAATTATACCTTACCCCCCTCACCCTAAGCCCATGACCCCTCGTGCTATTTGAGTCCATCCTAGGAAAAAGCTTAGCCCTGTTTACTCTACATATACCCTTCAAAATCTTGTACACCTCTATCAGATCTCCTCTAAGTCTACATCTTTCTAAGGAAAACAGTGCCAAATTGCCTAATCTCTCCTCGTAACTCAGACCTTCCATACCAGGCAGCATCCTGGTAAACCTCCTCTGCACTCTTTTCAGAGTCTCCACGTCCTTCCGGTAGTAAGGCAACCTGAACTGGACACAGTATTCCAAATGAGGTCTAACCAGCGTTTTATACAACTGCAACATTAAAGGCCAGCTCTTGTACTCTATACCCCTTCCTATAAAGGCTAGCATACTATATGGGCTATATGGGCAGATTCCACCAATTGTTTGTGTGGACATGATATACTTGGGGCAATTTTCCACTTTGTCTGTTGGTGTCAGTGTTGTAGCTGTACTGGAGCAATTTGGCCAGTGGTACTGCTAGTTCTAGGCTATTAGGACCTGTAGCTTTTGCTGTGTCTGCTGAAATTAGCTGTTTCTTGATGTTATATGGAGTGAATTGAATTGATTGAAGACTGTTGTTGTCAGTAATGATGGGAACCTCAAAAGGAGGTCAGGAAGGGCCCCCCTTGCTGCTTGATGTTTCTTACTGAAGATGATTTTGACAATGTCAAATTCAGAGTACGGTGCCCATTAATGATCCCTGCACCAGAGACAGTGGAACAACCAGAGATAGGTTACAGATCTTTCTGAATTGTTGATTATTTCATTACGAACAGAAATTGAGGAAAGAAATTTGTTCACACAGGATGAAATAAATGATTCTGATGGGGAAGCAGTGGTGTTGTAGTGATGTCACTGGACTCTTAATACAGAGGTCCAGGCTAATGCTCTGGGGACATGGGTTCAAATCCCACTAGCAACTGGAGAAATTAATACACTTGTAGATTCAGAGACATTTAGAGCACCAAAGAAGGCCATTCAGCCCATCATGTAGTGCAGTCAAGAAACATCTGACTACACTAATTGAATTTTGTAGCACTTGGTCCAAAGCTCTGGAGGTTATGTTAGCACAAGTGAACATCTAAATACTTCTTAAATGTTATGACAATTTCTGACTCAATCGCCCTTCCAGGTATTGAGTTCCAGACTCCCACATCCTCTGGGTGAAAAAGTTTCTCCTCAACTCCCCTCTATCCCTTGCCTTACTGACCCCACAGCACTTGCCCAGTGGCACCTGGCCCTGCTGCACCCAGCACTCTGCTTTCTGCCCCTCAGCCAATTTTGGCTCCAATGCACCCTGATGCCTGCCTTCTAGATGCCCTTTATTTCTTGACCGTTCAGATGTGAGGGACCTTGGCTAAAGGTTATAATGACCGTGGGTGGGAGGGGGTGGGAAGGGGGAGAGGTGGGGTTGCTATACGATTAAATGTCAGACTGACTACCAATGGCATTTGGTGTGAGGTTAAAGGTCAGACTGATCATCAAGGGGGTTTGATGTGAGGTTAAAGTTCAGACTGACCCCCAGTGGGGTTTGTTATGAGATTAAAGGTTAGACTGAACCTCAGAAGTTTTGGTGTGAGGTCAAAGGTCAGACTGACTACCAAAGAAGTTTGTTGTGAGGTTCAAGCTTCGACTAAGCCCCAAGAGGTTTTGCTACGAGGTTAAAGTTCAGACTGACCCCCAGTGGGTTTTGGTGCGAGGTTAAGGTTCAGACTGCCCCCACAGCGTTTGGTGAGGTTAAAGATCAGACTGACCTCCAGTGGCATTTGGTGAGGTTAAAGGTCAGACTAACCCCCAACGGAGTTTGGTATGAAGTTAAAGTTCAGACCGACCCCCAGTGGGGTTTTAGTGTGAGGTTAAAGTTCACACTCAGCTCAGTGGCTTTGATGAGGATAAAGTTCAGACTGATCCTGAGTGGAGGAAGGGTTTGGTGTGAGGTTAAAGGTCAGACTTACCTCCGGGTAAGGCTGGTGTGTGTGATTAAAAGTCAGTGTGACCCCCAGTGGTATTTGGTGTAAGGTTAAAGGTAAGACTGACCCTGGGGGAGGGGATTGATGTGAGGTTAAAGGTCAGACTGACCACCCGGGGGTGGGGTTTAGTGTGAGGTTAAAGGTCAAGCTGAGGTCACCCAGGGGACTTTGGTGTGAGGTTAAAGGTAAGGCTGACCCTCCAGGCGAGTTTGGAGTGAAGTTAAAGGTCAGACTGACCTTCCAGGGGATTTGGTGTGAGGTTAAATGTCAGACTGACCGGATCCGTCTTTACTTTCCCGCCTTGGCTCTGGCACCAGCAGCCACCAATGAGCAAGCGGTTGGCATTGACGTCAGTCGGGGTCAGAGGTGAGGCGGACCCGGGTGAGAGCTGCTGTCCCACCCGCGGGGAGCGGCAGTGTCGGCGGAGCGTGAAAGGGAGATCGGCAAAGCGGGAGAGAGTGAGAGCGGATCCCGGCGGCGGGGCCTGGCTCCGAATGGAGACAGCCTCCCCCCGGCCGCCCATGGCCGCCTGTCCCCGGGCCGAGCAGTGAGCGGCCGCCCGGGAGCCGGGCCTGGGCCGGGAGGCTGGAGCCGGCCGCTCGCCATGGGCTGCGCCCCCAGCATCCATGTGTCCCAGAGCGGGGTGGTGTATTGCCGGGACTCGGACGGCTCCAACTCCCCGCATCAAACCACCGCGGCCTCCCAGCACAGCGGCGCCTTGGCCGGCTTCTTTATCAGGACAGAGCGCTCCAGCTCGGGCTGCCGGCCCCTGGCCACCCGGGAGGCTGCGGCTGGACACAGCGGGCAGCAGGAGGGCCGGAGCCAGGCCCGGGGCCGGAGCAGAAGCCGGGCCCAGGTGAGAGTAGCGGCGGGGAGAGGGGAATACGGGGAGGTGGGAGTTTTGACTGGAAGTTTCGCCGGGATGCAATGAGGGTCATTCCCCATTTCCCCCTCCCCCCCCATTCCCAGGGTTGCACACAGGGTCGACGTCATTCTCCCTCACCCCCGGGGTTGCAGTGAGGTCTTTTCCCTTTCCCACCCCCAGGGATGTAATGAGGGTCATTCCTGACCCCCTCCACACTCTGGGATGCAGTGAGGGTTGTGTCCTCCCTCCCCACCCCATGTGATGCTATGGCTCCCCCATCCCCTGGGACGCAGTGAGGGCCCCTCCTCTCCCCTGGGCTGCAGCAAGAGTTGTCTATCCTCTCTCCACCCACAGGGCTGTGGTGAGAGTTGCTCGTCCTCCCTTCTGCCCAGTGGGCTGTGGTGAGAGTTGCCCGTCTCCTCCCTCTGCCCACCGGGCTGTGGCGAGGGTCATCCATTCCCCCTCCACCCACCAGGCTGCACTGAGGTCGCCTGCTCTCTCTCCCCTACCCACCCACCCACCAGGCTGCAGTGAGGGTCGCCTGTCCCTTCTGCCTACCAGGCGACAGTGAGGGTCGTCTGTCTCCCTCCTCTGCTCACCAGGCTGCCGTGAGGGTCATCCATCCCATCTCCACTCACTGGGCCGTGGTGAGGATTGCCCGTCCCCCCACCCCCCCCACCTCTGCCCACCAGGCTGTGGTGAGGGTCGCTCATCTCCCCTGGCCCAACAGGCCACGGTGAGGGTCGCCCGCCTACCGGGCCGCGGTAAGGGTAGCCCCCCCGCCCAAGTCCACTGGGCTGTGTCCCGTTCCCCCATCTCCTTGGATACGTTGAGGTTCATTTATTTCCGCCCCCTCTTCAATTCCCAGGGTGCAGCTACAGTCGTTTGTTTGTCTGTTCGACCCAGCAAGGGGCATCTGCCTCCTCTCCATCTGGGACCCAGTGAGCGGCCTCTGTCCCCCACCCCCTGGGATGCAGTCTTCCCCTCCCTCGCTCCTCCACGACACATTGAAGTTTTTTTTATCCGTGTGTTTATTATAGTAGGTTTAATTTTCAGTATTGAGCTTTACAGAGTGGGCTGTAGAATGATTTGACAGATTTTTACATTTTGTAAAATTAGTCTTTGATACAGCAACTTATTTTTTGTGTGTATTAACTATTAGACAACTATCATCATATGTTAATGCCAGTGATAATATACAGATACATATATGGGGATTTTTTTTGAAATACAAATAGAAATGCTGGGAGATCTCAGTAGTTGAGGAAAAAGAAACTTAACATTTTGAGTCCATCTAACTCTTCAAGTTAGAAAGGAGCAAATGTGATGGATTTTATAAGCTTTATTGTTTTTCAGGTGGTTTTGATTAGGGGAGCCGTGTTAATGAGGAGATGTAATGAACTTGCTGTTTGAACAATGTCATGATAGTTTTAAGATTCATCTTGTAGATTTGATCTGTTTCAGTATCTAATCCCTAGACTTATTGGTTTTTGCTTGTTCTTTATTGATAACCACTTTGAATTGGAACATGACGTGATATCAAGAGCCTTTTCTGAAAAGTTCCCATTCAGTGGATCAATTCGATTTATTATCGTCACATATTAATACAGAGTAAACATTTTTGTTTCTTGTGTGCCATAGAGTCAAAATCATTCATAGAGAAGGAAAGGAGAGAGTGCAGAATGTAGTGTTAGTCATTGCTAGACTGTAGAGAAACCTCAACTTAATGTAAGTCCATTCACAAGTCTGACGGCAGTAGAGAAGAAGCTATTCTTGAGTTAGTTGGTATGAACTCAGACTTTCGTATTTCTTTCCCGATGGAAGAAAGTGGAAGAGAGAATGCATGAGTTACGTGGGGTCCTTAATTGTACTGGCTACTTCGCCAAGGTAGTGGGAAGTGTAGAGAATCGATGGATGGAAAGCTTACTTGCATGATGGATTGAGCTACGTTCATGACCTTTTTGTAGTTTCTTGTGCTCTTGGGCAGAGCAGGAGCCATACCAAGCTGTGATACAACTAGAAAGAATGCTTTCTGTGGTGCATCTGTGAAGAGTGGTTCTGTGAAACACAGGCTGGATGGGATGTTTCTGGGTGCTAAGACCTATGGATTTTTGTGTATGTTTATAAAATACCAATGCATTACGGATTTGAGTGTGGAGTTACCTAAGCAGAATGTCCAGTTGATGACTTTGTACTGAAATAGATTAATAATTTTTTGACAATAACAGTAAAACTGGAATTAAGCTGTTGTTTACTATAATGAAGTAAAGGAAAAGTGTGAAACTTCCAGGTGTTCAGAGGGATTTGGTTGTGTTCATATAAGGAGCACAAAGTTCACAGGCAGGTACATGCAACTCGCACGGTGGTCTTCATTGCAAGACAGTAGGAGTACAAGAGAAAAAAAATCTTGTTACAATTGGAGAGGGCTTTGCTAAGTTCACACCTACAATAGAATCCATTTTGTATAGGAGGAACCATTCAGTCTATTGAATCCACACTGACAATAACCCCACCCAGGCCCTGCCCCTTTAACTCCACCTATTTACTATGCTAATTCCCTTGAAACTAGGGTCAATTTAGCACGGCCAATGAACCTAACTTGTACATCTTTGGTCTATGGGAGGAAGCCGGAGCACCCAAAAGAAACCCATGCAGACACAGGGAGAATGTGCAAACTCCTCGTGGACAGTTACTCAAGGCCAGAATTGAACCTGGTCCTTCTCTCTCTCTCTCTCTGTTTCTCTGTCTGTCTGTCTCTCTCTCTGATCTCCCTCATGACAATTTAGTTAGCAGTGAGGTTAGTATAAGGGTATCACAAGGATGCCATTCTTGGAATGGTGCATAAACTTTTATGGTCAGTCTCGTGTCAGTTTCAATCTGAGAATTTGAAGAAACTATTCTGAAATGTAATGTGCCATGATGTCTATCATATTCCATTGGCAACGAACTCATGGTGAAGGGTGCTTTTGATTTATTATTGTCACGTATTAGGGTACAGTGGGAAGTAATGTTTCTTGTGCAATTTACAGACAAAGCATACCATTCATAGAGAGGGAAACGAGAGTGCAGAATGTATTGTTAGTCATAGCTAGAGTGTAGAAGAAGATCATGTTAATGAGGTAGATCATTCAGAAGTCTGATGGCAGCAGGGAAGAAGCTGTTCTTGAGTTGGTTGTATGTGACCTCAGAATTCTGCATCTTTTTCCGAAGGAAGATGGTAGATGAGAGCATTTCTGGAGTGTGTGGGGTGCCTTGATTGTGCTGGCTGCTTTTTCCAAGGCAATGGAAAGTATATACAACATCAATGGATGGGAGGTTGGTTTGTGTGATGGATTAGGCTACATTCATGACCTTTTGTAATTTCTTCTTGTCTTAGGCAGCCATGCCAAGTTGTGATTTGGCCAGAAAGACAGCTTTGTATGGTGCATCTGTAAAAGTTGGTGAGAGTTGTATTGGACATGCTAAATTCCCTTCGCTTCCTGAGAAAGTAGAGGCTTTGGTGAGCTTTCTCAACTACAGCGTTGGCATGGAGGAACCAGGACAGGTTATTGGTGATTTAGATACTCGGAAACGTGACGCTCTCATTCGTTTCCACTTCATCCCTGTTGATGTAGACAGGAGCACATTCCCCGTTATGCTTCCTGAAATCGATGACTATTTCCTTTGTCTTGCTGACATTGAGGGAGAGATTATTGTCATTGCGGGGTTGCTGTGAATAGTTGCAGTAAAATCAAAGCAAAATGTTATTTTTCAGGTTATGATGTAAAATGAATGGTTATTGTGTAGATCACCAGCTTGTGTTTTTTTATGAGTGAAGGTAGTGGCTGCGTGCAATTGGAAGGATGTGATCTTCATGTCAGTTGCTGTCAGTTTGCTTTGAATCTGTTCGTATATCTACGTTAAATTTATACAGTGCCTGATGACTACTCAAAAACATTCTGAAGAATTCCCCATTATATTTTGAATGCAATTGCTGTTATTCGTGTTAAGTATTTATTATGGTGCCGTTACTTAGAGTTTACTGTATAGCCCAGCAGTTGAAGGTTATAAAACTGTGCAGCTAATCTGTGTAATAAACCAAAGCAATGGCTCCTGATACGTCACATGGAGATGTAGGTTGGGTTTGTCCAGAAGGAACCAGTTCTGGGTTTTGGAGTTTTGGGTCCAGTAAAGGAGCTCTTACCCCTCAGTCTGTGTATTTTTATTTTGTCTCAAGCAGGTGGAACAAGAAATTTATTAATTGGTTTTAAAAATAATTCTTGATGGAGCTGAGTGGCGCTACTCCCATTGAGTAAAATTTTTTTGGTGTGCCCCTAATGGTAAAATATTGCGGAGGTTATGTGCACAGAGAAGTGGATGTATAGCTATGTATGACAGTCATAACCATATAGAACATAGAACATTACAGCACAGAACAGGCCCTTCGGCCTTCGATGTTGCGCCGACCAATATAAAAAGCAATGCCCCTCCAAACTAAACCATTCCCTTCTCTTCCATATACTTATCAACTAACCTCTTAAACGCCACCAAACTTGGCGCATCTACAACTGCTGCAGGCAGGGCATTCCACTCCCGAACCACCCTTTGGGTAAAGAACCTACCTCTGATATCCGTCCTATAACTATCACCCCTTAATTTAAAGCTGTGTCCCCTCGTGCTAGCTTTCTCCATCCTAGGAAAAAGGCTATCACTGTCCACCCTATCTAAACCTCTAATCATCTTATATGTTTCGATAAGGTCCCCTCTTAGCCGCCTCCTTTCTAACGAAAACAACCTCAAATCCCTCAGCCTCTCCTCATAAGACCTGCCCTCCATACCAGGCAACATCCTGGTAAACCTCCTCTGTACCCTCTCCAATGCCTCCACATCTTTCTTATAATGTGGGGACCAGAACTGCACACAATACTCCAAGTGCGGCCGCACTAGAGTTTTGTACAGTTGCAACATGACGTTGCGGCTCCGAAATTCAATCCCTCTACCAATAAAAGCCAAGACTCCATATGCCTTCCTAACAACCTTCTCGACCTGACTGCCTACTTTCAGGGATCTATGCACATACACACCAAGATCCCTCTGTTCATCTAGACTACTAAGAATCCTACCATTTGCCCTATACTCTACACATTTATTATTTCTGCCATAGTGCATTACCTCACACTTTTCCACATTAAACTCCATTTGCCACCTCTCGGCCCAGCTCTGCAACTTGTCCAAGTCCCTCTGCAAACTATAACTCCCCTCTTCACTATCTACCACTCCACCGACTTTAGTGTCATCTGCAAATTTACTAATCCATCCTTCAATACCCTCATCCAGATCATTTATAAAAATTACAAACAGCAGGGGCCCCAAAACAGACCCCTGAGGTACACCACTTGTCACCGAACTCCAAGATGAATATCTCCCATCAACCACCACCCTCTGCCTTCTATCTGCTAGCCAATTCCTAACCCAATTAGCTAAATCACCCTCTATCCCATACATCTGCATTTTCTGCAGAAGTCTTCCATGGGCCACCTTATCAAACGCCTTACTAAAGTCCATATATACCACATCAACCGCCTTACCCCCATCCACCTCCTTAGTCACTTTTTCAAAAAACTCAATGAGGTTAGTAAGCACGACCTACCCTTCACAAAACCATGCTGACTATCTCCAATCAATTCATTACTCTCTAAATAACTATAAATCCTATCCCTAATTATTCTCTCCAATACTTTGCCCACCGCAGAAGTAAGACTCACTGGCCTATAATTCCCTGGAAGGTCTCTCTTCTCCTTCTTGAACAACGGGACCACATTCGCTATCCTCCAGTCCTCCGGAACCACACCCGTAACCAACGACGACCTGAAGATCAGAGCCAGAGGCTCTGCAATCTCTTCTCTTGCCTCCCAGAGAATCCTAGGGTAAATCCTATCCGGCCCAGGTGACTTATCCAACTTCAAACCCTCGAGAATATGCTTCAATCCATAATACCAGTGTGACATTTCCACTTCCACCTTGTAGCCTACCACTCATTTTGAGCAAGACTATTAATTTAAGATATAACTTTGGACATTTTTATATCTATTTCCAGGGAGCTAAGTTAAAATTATTCCAGATTGTGATATAGTGGTTAGCTTTGCTGCCTCAGTGCCAGGGAGCCAGGTTCAACTCCTGGCTTAGGTCACTGTCTGTGTGGCGTTTGCGTGTTCTCCCTGTGTCTGCATGGATTTTCTCCTATGATTCAAAGATGTGCAGTTTAAGTGAATTGGCAGTGCTAAATTCTTCCTCTGTGTACCCGAACTGGTGCCAGTGTGGTGGTTAGGGAATTTTCACAGTAATTTCCATTGTAAGCCTACTTGTGACTAATAAATAAACTTTACTTGCATTCAGATCTTTCTATCTTCCAAATTAGGGACTCATTATCAATCTCATTGGTTATAAGTGCTGACATTCATTTGGTCAATAGTGTTCTTTTTGAAACATTGACATGTAGTTCTATTTAACACTTGGATGAAATACTGATACTATTGAGGGAATCCACTAATGCTGATTATGGAAGTTAGGGCAGTTGAATGGCTGAGCAATGTGGCAGGACCTGGATAATATCCAGGTTTGGGACAAGAAACATTCACACTGCACAAGTGCCAGGCAATAACCATCCCAACAAGAAAGAATCTAACTATCACCTATCGACATTGAGTGGCATTACCATCACTGAATCCCCCACTATCAACATCTTGGGGGATGGGAGGTTACCGTTGACCAGAAAGTGAACTGGATTTGCCACACAAATACTGTGGCCACAAGAGCAGGTCAGATGCTGAGAATTCTGTGGTGAATACTGATGGCAAGACTGATGTATGAGGAGAGGTTGACTAGGTTAGGATGGAGTTCAGATGAATGAGGGGGGATCTCATAGAGGCTTACAGAATTCTAACAGGACTAGACAGGGTGGACGCAGGAAGAATGTTCCCAGTGGTGGGGGAGTCCTGAACCAAGGGTCATGGGCTAAAGATTTGGGATCGACCATTTAGGATGGAGATGAGGAGACATTTCTTGACCCAATGAGTCGTGAACCGTGGAACTCATTACCACAGGAAGTAGTTGATGTCAAAACATTGAATGTACTCAAGAGGCAACTGAATATAGCACTTGGGGTGAATAGGATCAAAGCTTATGGTGAGAAAGCAGGATTAGGCTATTGAATTGGAGATTAGCTATGATCGTGATGAATGACGGAGCAGGCTCGAAATGCCAAATGGCCACCACCTACTTTTATTTGTATGTTTCTAAGAATAACTCACCTCCTGGATCACAAAGCCTGTCCACAATCTACAAGACACAAGACAAGAATGTAATGGAATGCTTTTCACTTGCCTGGATGAGTTTGGCTCCAACAACACTCTCTCAGCTCAACGTTATCCAGAACAAAGCAGCCTATTTGATTGCTACCCTTTCCACAAATATAGTCCTTTCACCACTAACACACAGTAGCAGCCATGTGTATCATCTCCATGATATACTGCAGGAACTTATCAAGACTTGGACAGCATTACCAAACCACCTCCATCTAGAAGGATAAAGGCAGCAGATACCTGGGAACACCACCTAAAAACAAAGAAAGCTACAGCACAGGAACAGACCCTTCAGTCTTCCAAGCCTGCACTAACCATGCTGCCCACTTTAACTAAAATCCCCTGCCCTTCCAGGCACCATATCCCTCTATTCTCATCCTATTCATGTATTTATCAAGATGCCCCTCAAAAACCACTACGGTATCTGCTTCCACAACCTCCCCTGGCAACAAGTTCCAGGCATCCACTGTGTGTAAAAAATACTCTGTAAAAAAAAAAAAATCTGCCTCATGCATCTCCTTTAAACCTTGCTCCTCACACCTTAAACCTATGCCCTCTAGTAATTGATTCTTCCAGCCTGAGAAAAAGCTTCTGACTATCCACTCTGTCCATGCCTCTCATAATTTTGTAGACTTCTATCAGTTCTCTTCTCAACCTCCGTCATTCTAGTAAGAGCAAACCTAGTTTCTCCAACATCTGCTTGTAGTTAATGCCCTTCACATGAGGCAACATCGTAGCAAATCTTTTCTGTACCATCTCCAAAGCCTCCACATCTTGTAGTGTGGCGACCAAAATTGAATATGATATTCCAAGGTTTCATAAAGCTGCAATATGATTGTCAATTTTTAAACTCAATACCCTAGCTGATAAAGGCAAGCATGCCTAATATCTTCTCTGCCTGCATTGCCACTTTCAGTGACCGGTATCTGTACACCCAGATCCCTTTGCCTACCAATATTCTTAACGTTTCTGCCATTTACTATATATTTCCTATCTGTATTAGGCCTTCCAAAATGCATCACCTCACATTTGTCAGGATTAAACTCCATCTACCATCTCTCTGCCCAAGCCTCCAACTGATCTGTATCCTCTGGTCCTCATCGCTGTCCACAAATCCAGTAACCTTTATGTTGTCCTCAAACTTACTTATTATACCAGTTACATTTTCCTCCAAATCATTTATATATGTATATATACAGTAAACAACAAAGGTCCCAGCATTAATCCCTGAGGAACACCACTTGTCACAGCCCTCCATTCAGAAACATACCCTTTCACTGCTACCCTCTGTTGTCTTTGACTGAGCCAGTTTTGTATCAACTTTGCCAGCTCACTTCTGATTCCGTGCAACTTCATCTTCTGCACTAGTTTGCCATGAAGGACCTTGTCAAAGGCTTTGCTGAAGTCCATGTAGACAACGTTCACTACTGCTCTACCTTCATCTTCGTTACTTCCTCGAAAAACCCAATCAAGTTTATGAGACATGACTTCCCCTTCACAAAACCACATGCCTCTCACTACCTGGAAATTCCCCTCCAAGTCACTCACCATCCTGACTTGGAAATATGTTGGCTTTTCCTTCACTATCACTGGATCAAAATCCAAGGACTCTGTCTTTTAAGGGAAGGTTAGATAAAGTTTTGAGCAGTAAAGGAATTAGCAGTTGTGGTAAGCAGGTGGGTAAGTGGAGCTGAGTCCACGAAAAGATCAGCCGTGATCTTATTGAATGGCGGAGCAGGTTTGAGGGGCTTGATGGCCTACTCCTACTCGTGGTTCTTAAGTTCTCGCTAACAGCACTATTTACACCTTACTGATTTGCAGTGTTCAAGAAGGCAGCTCATCGTTTCAAGGTCAATTAGGGATGGGTAATTGGTTCAGGTCCAGCCAGCAACACCCACATCCTATAAATTAATTTTAAATAAACAATGTCTGGATCATCAATGAAATTTGGATTTTCATTGCACTGATTGCTCCAGGAAATTCTCAAATGCTGGTTTATACCTCTTTGCAACAAAATCATCAATTTTCTGTCCAAATCTCTCAATTTGGAATGTGCAGCAACAATTATTGTTTGAATCTTCTACGTGCCTAGAAGGTTGTGGTGACGAATCTTGCTGAAGTTATAGTTGGCCAGATGGCTCACTCGTCTTTTTTGTTTGTGTACTTTTGAGTTCAAAGATTGTCTAGTTAAACAGCAACTTTCCTGAGCAGTTAATAACCTATAAATGCTGTCACCCTGAGTGTTTTGTGAATCATTTGGGCAGTGATGTCAATGCTGACTTTTCCTCATGCTGCAGTTTATTGCTGAGCTCTGGGATGGTGTGTGTGGTCAGCTGTGTGCTTTCCAGAAGGAAATACATTGAATGAAGAACAAAGAAAATGACAGCACAGGAACAGATCTTTCTGCTCTCAAGCCTGCACCCATCATGCTGCCCAACTGAACTAAAACCCCCTACCTTTGGGGACTGTATCCCTCTATTCCCAAACTATTCATGTATTTGTCCAGATGTGCCTTAAAAGTCACTATTGTATCCACTTCCTCTACCTCCACCAGCAGCAAGTTCCAGGCAGCTACCACTCTCTCTGTAAAACAACTTGCCTCATACATCTCCTTTAAACCTTGCCCCTCACACCTTAAACTTACTCCCCCTAGTAATTGACTCTTCCACCCTGGGAAAAAACTTCTGACTATCCACTCTGTCATAATCTTGTAGACTTTAATCAGGTCGCCCCTCAACCTCCATTGTGCCAGTGAGAATAAACCAAGTTTCTCCAACCTCTCTTAATAGCTAATGCTCTCTATGCCAGGCAACACCTGGTAAATTATTTCTGTACCTTCTCCAAAGCCTCCACATCCTTCTGGTAGTTTGGCAACCAGAATTGAACACTATATTCCAAGTGTGGCCTAACTAAGGCTCTGTAAAGCTGTAACATGATTTGCCAATTTTTAAACTCAGTGCTTCAGTCGATGAAGGCAAGCATGCCTTGTGCCTTCTTGACTACGTTCTCTGCTTGCATTGCCACTTTCAGTGACCTGTGTACCTGTACACCCAGATCCCCCTGCCTATCAATACTCTTAAGTATTCTGCCATTTACTGTATATTTCCTATCTTTATTAGACCTTCCAAAATACATTTATATATGACACATTAATGACCCAAAGATTACGGCTGATCTTTAAGAATACTAATGCCATGCTCCTCTGCTCCTTACCTTCTGTACATTTTTTTCATTTCCAATATTTATCCAGTTTTCTTTTCAATGAACTGTTGAATCTGAGGCATTGCATTCCAGATCGCCGCAACTAATTGTGTTGTCTTGATGGGGAATCTTGTTGGGTACTAATAAATCATGCAATAGGTTAACAATTCTTCAGTTCAACTTTTAATCACCAAAGTTATGACACAAAGGAAGCTTGAATAATGTATAATTCTCAGTGTAGGGAGATGATTGTGTGTCAAATTCTCACTAAAGAAATGTCAGTGTATTGCTGCAAAGGTGTGATTCTTGTTAAAATCATTTGGTTTACTACAGCCCTTTAGGGAAAGAAATCTGCAGTCCTTAGCTGGTCTGATCTACATGTGACTTCAGAGTCACAGCCAATGGTTGACTTTGAAATGACCCAGCAAGCTACTCAGTTCAAGTATAATTAGGGATGGGCAATAAACGTGAGCCCCGCCAGTGATACCAACGTACCATCAATGAAGGATAAAAACCTGTTGGGTGAATGTCCTGATTAAATTCTCTTCTGTTTATTGGACACTACTTTATAATTACTGTTGCTCCCTCTTTTGTTAAGTAATTATAGAAATATAGAAAGTAGGAGCAGGAGGACATTAGTTATGAGGAGAGGTTGGAGAAACTTGGGTTGTTCTCACTGGAGTGATGTAGGTTAAGGAGAGACCTGATAGAAATCTACAAGATTATGAGCAGCATGGACAAAATGGATAGTCAAAAATTTTTTCCCAGGGTAGAAGAGTCAATTGCTAGGGGGCATAGGTTTAAGATGCGAGGGGCAATATTTAAAGGAGATGTATGAGGCAAATTCTTTACATGGAAAGGAGTGAGTGCCTAGAGCTCATTGCCAGGGAAGGTAGGGGAAGCTGATATGATAATTTTTAAGGTCTGTCTTGACAAATACGTGGATAGGATGGAAATAGAGGGATACGGTCCCTGGAAGGCTAGGAGGTTTTAGTTAAGTCGGGCAGCATGGTTGGTGCAGGCTTGGAAAGCCTGTTCCTGTGCTGTAATTTTCTTTGTTCTTTGAGGAGACCCTTCAAGCCTGCTCTGCCAGTCATTATCTAAGAACTCAGTTAGAATTTAGCAACACCAATTTTAAATCCAACCAATTTATTTGATAGTAAATTTGCGAGCATTAGACACTCTTGTGTCTTCGTCAGGCAAATGAAGTGTTCTGGTCTGCAATAGCACACATATCAACACAGACAGTCAGAGATTGCTGATTAGAATGCGAATCCTTACATCTAACCTGCTATTCAAGTGTTAAAGTGGCTAACAATGTGTGTGAAGAGAATCCTGAGCATTGGTTAGAGAATTGTGTATTTTCTCCAGACAGCACAGTAAGTGAGGTTTTTTGCTAACCCAGGCAAGTTACGGAGGTTACAGATAGATTCATTATCTAACTTCATTCATTACGTTCAATTTCTAATTTAGTGGTCTGATCCCGCCTTCACCCCAAGAGCTATATATATCTCACTGTTGCTTGAAAACATACATTGTTTTGGCCTTTGCTGCTTGCTGAGATAGAGAATTCCATTGGCACACCATTCGCTGGGTGAAGACATTTCTTCGTATCTCAGTCCTAAGGTTTATTCTGTATGTTTTGATTATGACCGTTGGTTCTGGACAACTCCACCATCGTGAACATCTTCCTGCATTTCTGCAGTCTAATTCTGTTAAAAGTTTATATGTTTCTGAGATCCTTCCCAATTCTTCTAAACTCCGGCGCATGTAATCCTAACTGATTCAATCTCCTTGTATGTCAGTCCTGCTATCCCAGGATTCAATTTGGTAAACCTTCACTGAACTCCCTTTGGAGCAAGAACATCATCCTCAGATAAGGAGACCAAAATTGCACACAATATTCCAGATGTGGTCTCACCGAGGGCCCTTGTAACAACAGTTAAACTTTGCTGCTCCTGTGCTCGAAATCTCTCAATATAACGGCCAACCTATCATTTACCATTTTTCTACTGGCTGCTGCACATGTGTGCTTGTCTTTAGTGACTGGTGTATGAGGATACCCAGGTCTCATTGCACATTCACCCTCTCTTAATATGTAGCCATTCAGGTAGTAACTTGCCTTCCTGTTTTTGTTACCATAGTGGATAATAGCACATTTATCCACATTAAACTGCATTTACCCACTCTGTTTGTCTAAATCACGCTGCATCCTCTTCACAGCTTACTCTCCCACCAGCTTTGTGTCATCCGTAGATTTGGAAATATCGAACTTTGTTCTCTCATCTAAATCGTTAATGTGTTTTATGAATAGCTGGGGTCCGAGCACTGATCTGTGGTACCCCAAGAGTCACTGCCTGCCATTCAGAAAATGACCCTGTTTATTCCTACTTTGTTTCCTGTCTGCTAACCAGTTTTCTATATATCTCAATCCACTACTTCCAATCCCATGTGCTTTATAATTTTACATACTGATCTCTTGTATGGGACGTTATTGAAAGTGCTTGAATGTTCAAATAAACCACATGCACTGGCTCTCCCTTGTTAACTCTCCTACTTACATCCTTATAGAATTCCAGTAGATGTATCAAGCATGATTTCCCTTTTTAAATCCATGCTGACTCTCTGATGTTACCAATTTACTAAGTACCCCGCTGTAAAATCTTTGATAATGGACTGTGGAATTTACCCCACTCCCAATGTCAAGCTGACTAGTCTATAATTTCCTGTTTTCTCTCTTCTTGCCTTTTTAAATAGTGGGGTTACATTAGTCAGCCTCCAATCGGCAGTAACTGTTCCAGAGTCTATAGAATCTTGGAAGATGACTACCAATACATCCACTAATTCTAAGGCTACTTCCTTCAATATTCTGGGATGTAGATCATCAGCCTCTGGGGATTTATCACCCTTTAGTCCCATCAATTTCCCCAACATCATTTCTCTACTATTTCCCATCTCTGCAGTTTTCTTTCAGTTCCTCCCTTTCACTAAACTGTGTTTCCCAACATTTCTGGTATGTTGTTTGGGCCCTCCTTTGGGAAGAGAGATCCAAAGTATATGTTTAGTTGGTCATCTATTTCTTTGTTCTCCATTATAAATTCCCCTGATTCTGAATATAAGGATCTATATTTGTCTTTCCCAATTTTGTTCTCTTCACATACCTATAGAAACGTTTACAGCCAGTTTTTATGTTCTCTGCAAGCTTATTCTCATACTTTATTTTGCCCTTAATCATTTCTTCCTTAATCAATAGCCTGTGGAACTCCTGTTATCTAATGAGAAATGTGAAATAACAAAGCCAGCATTCTTCCTTGTGTTTCATAATCAAATATGTGGATTTGGATGATTTATTTACAAGGCATAGACTAATGGTTTGCTAATGTGAGATGTTCTAGGCTGTTGTATGGTCAGAGGATCAAGGTGTTGGGATTGGTTTATTATGAATAGACATGTCTTGGATAGCAGGGAGGTTTTGCGTCATAGAGGTTTATAGCATGGAAACAGGCCCTTGGTCCAACTTGTCCATGCTGCCTCTTTTTTAACTACAAAGCTGGTCCCAATTGCCTATGTTTGGCCCATATCCCTCTATACCCATCTTACCCATGTAACTGTTTAAATGCTTTTAAAAGATAAAATTGTATCTGTCTCTACTACTACTTCTGCCAGCTTGTTCCAGAACTCATCATGTTCTGTGTGGAAAAAGTTGCCCTTCTGGACCCTTTTGTATCTCTTCCCTCTCACCTTAAACCTGTGCCCTCTAATTTTAGGCTCACCCACCTTTGGGAAAAAATATTAATTATCCAACTTATCTATGTTGCTCATTATTTTATAGATGCGTATAAGATCATCCCTAAGCCTCCTATGCTCCAGCAAAAGAAGCCCCAGTTTATGATAAATGATAAATCTTTCAACAAGTGATGTCAGCTGGCAAACTGAAGTCATTTCCTCTGATATTTTAAGATTTTGCTCGACCCCAACATTGTATTTGTAACCCTTGATATTTACAACTTAACATTTACAACTTAATGAGTTATTTTACTTACAATAATCTTCAAGATTTTCTTATAATTCTTATGCTGTAGCAGTTATTTGAAATAACAATTATTTTCTGCTATAAGTTGGAAGAGATTTGCACAGGTACGGATTGGGAGCTCGTCTTTGTGTTGGTGATGAATGCCTTTCTCAGGAAGACTGTGTCTTTTTGATCTGTCTGGTTTGACATCCCCCCCCCCCCCCCCCCCCCCCCCCCCCCCCCCCCCCCCGGCCACCACCACCAAAAAATCTCTAGCTTTAACCTTTCAATGATCTGAATGAGCAATGTTTACCCTGTTCCTCATCAAGTACACTTCTTGGGAGCATGAGCAGGTTTGAAGGTTCAATGCTAGAAAAACAAAGTGGATGCAAGTCATTGACCTCCATCTCTCTATCGTGCTTTTGAGTTATTCCAGCTTACCCAATCCACTGGCCAACCCTTGGAACCAAAAGATCAATTTGTTTCCCCATTAGTGCCAGTCACCACTGGCTGAAATTAATGTTTGTCTTTGTTTAGAGTAAAGGTGGTTTAATTATTAAAATATTCTGGTGCTGCCATCATTTTGCAACATTCAGAATTTCAAATTAACCTTTCTGTTAATAAATTCTGAACACTTTGTTACAGGAACAAGCTGACTCTCTGCATTTAAATGGAGAATGTAATTAACTCAGTTGGTTAAATGGGCAAACCAGCCAAATGTCACCTCAATTTTCAACTTCTATTCATTTTTGTAAAAGTAAAGAAAATGCAATAGTATGAAAGAGTGAAGGGGTTAAATGACAAAAGGAGTGATGGTGTATGGTAGAGAAAAAAAGCAACAGGTCTTGGAGAATCAGAAAATGGTAAAGGCAGAATCCTGAACAATAGCAGGAGTGATTATAATGTAAAATAGTTAATTCACTGAGTCCAGAATGCTGTAAAAGGCTAATTGACAGTTGAATACTCCTTGGGTTTCAGTAGAACAGTGGATGCTGAGATCAGAGTGAGAGTTGGGGTATTTAAATTAACAATTGTATTGTCTCCAGATTGGTTGATTATTTTGCAGAATACCTCCATCCAATCTGCATTTATTCTACCTAGTGTAGGAGAGGCTGCATTGAGAGCAGCAAACACAGTTTTGTTAATTGATAGAAAGTAAGATGTTATCTCACCCAGAGGGAGTATTTGAGGCCCTGGATATGGAGGAATTAAAATGGAAGATGTTGTAGAATGTAGTGTTGGGAATGGAATGAAGAATTGCCACAGGATCATGGGAGGCTGTAAAGCCTACAGAATTCTGTGGGGAGACTGGAAGATGTGTTTAGAGGTGGGAGAAAAAGCAGCAAATGGTCCATTGAATGTGGAGACTGCAGGGATGGATGGTGAGGACAAGGGGAACTCTAATGTGGCTCTGGGAAGGCATGAGGGGGCAAATTCCAAAATGTTTGAAATGGGATGCACATGGTTAAGATTCTGTTAGCTATGGTGGACAGGATTCCTTGGTTCTGGAAAAAGGCAGATGTATCAGATAAACTGATGAGCAAGATGGTATTGTCACAATAAACATAATGAGGCAGAGAAACTGGAAGAACAGCAGGAAAATGGGGAGTAGAAAAAGTGTTTTCTGGGTAACTCTGGCTCAGTGAGCTTCCAGTCAATATTGGCCAGCAGGCTTTCCCTAGAAGCAGAGAAGTCAAGGGAGGGAGAATTGGAGATTGTGTGAAGATAAAGGATGAAAATAGGAGAAAAATTGTGAAATTTTCTAGTTCATATCAAGGTTTGTGACCAGTGCCATCCATGACCTCAAAATGGTCGTGCTTGGATCCAACATCACACGTGGTCTCATGGGGCTGCTGTGTGGTGGACTTCCATCTGAGTGCATCCCTGCTTGGTCAGAATTTCCCATCGACCCCAAACCGAGATCTGCTCACCCAGCGATCCCATAGTGTAGATAACACCGGTTCATGGGCTCCAGAGAAACCCTTTTTTTTTTTTGCAGTCCTGTGAAGTCTTAATTGACTTAGGCTGCATTCCATTTTTTTGTAATTTGAAAAATCTTTTATTCATATTTGCACTTCAGCCCCTCGTCCTGACCTATGGGCACTCGGCATGCAGGGGGGTGGGGATGGAGGATCTTTTTCAAACTTGCACCTGGACCTGTCCAAACCTGTTGTCAACGGGTCCAGGCAGTGGATGCTCGAGGAGGTTGTCAGACCTGACTGTCTGCTCCTTTATTTGTGGCTGGGTGCTTCTGGAGCGGGAGCACGTGATGTCCACAGTCCTAATCGAGGTCTTCCATGCCTGTTCGAAACACAGGGGCTGGAGCATGTTGTTGATTTTTTTTTTAAACCACATTTTGGTTTAATGTCTTTAATGTCTCTTTCCTGCTTTGTTGCTATTTGGGGCTGTCCCATCTCTAAGGAAGAGACTGCCCTCCTAACTTTGTTTAACTTAGTTTAGCCGAAATGAATGGCAGCAGCATTGATACAGTTATTGGTATAGTGGGAAAAGAGGAGAGGGAAGGGGCCTGAGTAGGACTGAACAACACATCGTAGGTTAGTTGGGACCATAGAGGTTCCTATAGCAGCAACTATTGTTTGAAGGAAGTAAGTAAAGTTAAAGGAGAAGTTGCTCAAAATGAGGACAAGTCCACCTGGGCAGGGGAGGGAGCTGTTGTTAAAGACATGTTGGCCCTCTGAATATGGAAGTAGCAGAGAGCTGTCTCACTACCTGACAGGGTGGATGGAGGTTTTGGGAGACTGGAATTTGTTGTGATATGGGGATGATTTGGAACTGGAAGTTGGAAACTTAAGTGCCAAAGGACACCAGAAGAATCCTGGATATGATTGGGAAGAAGCTGGATGAAGGGAGTCCAGTATTTCTGCACTTGCTGTTTGACGTGATCACCTTGACTCTTGTGCTGTAGAAGTTAAGTTCATCCTTGTACTTTAGAAAAGTATAAATTAAAGCTTTTCTTTGTTATTTCACAGGTTGGTTGCTTTTGTTTAGGAATCTTTTGAATGTTTTTGAAATCTTGACTCGTACCAAAATTGCTGAGTTTAAGTTGTGTATATATCCCACTTATTTATCTATTCCATTGAAATGCTGAATGATATTGCTTTTCACTTGAAGGCTGGGCTGAGGGATGCCCTGACAGAAGTTTACAACACTGAGAAACATGGGTAGAATGTAATCGGAGTCTTTTTCCCAAGCTAGAAATGTCAAGGGGACATAGGTTTAAGACAAAAGAGGGAAAGTTTAAAGGAGATGGTGGTGGTGGTTGGGGGGGGGGGGGGGCAATTTTTTACACAGAGTGGTAACTGCCTAGAATGCACTACCAGAGAAGGTGGTAGAAGCAGACACAATAACAACATTTAAGAGGCATGGCAACAGATACACTAATAAGCAAGGAATAGAGGGATATGGACTACATAGAGGAAAAGATCTTTGGCTTAGAGAGGTGTCATGTATCAATGCGGGCCACGTGGGCCAAAGGGCCTGTTCCTGTGCTGAGCTGTTGATTGTTTACATGATTGAGCATTGTAATGTTGTGTGTAATGAGCTGATATTTGCTGGATCTCTGTATGGTGTGTACACTAGAACACCAACTTAATGGGCGGCACAGATACAGCACACATCATCACCAATGTGACAAGCGCTAGTGATTATAAAGATATTTTCACCATAATTTGTATTGTGTCTAGCATTGAATAGATAATTGTGGCATGCAAAAAAGTCGCTGAGGGATAGCATGGAGCGGTTGGGCTGAAAGGTTTGGTTCTGTGTCAAATATCCTATGATTTTATACAGTTTTGGAATGAATTGCAACCAGTCATTGAGCCCAAGGATTCTGGTTATATTGCCACATTCAAAAAGAATATTATTGTTGTTTTATCTGCTCTTGATGAGATTATCACATTGTAATTGCTCCCACTTAACAGCTTTAGTCTCTTTCATCTAGCAAATTGTTCGATTAGGTTACACTGTCAATTTTCAAATTAATTTTCATGTATTATGCATATTGAGCTGGCTCGACTTCACGGAATCTCTCTGGTATAAACCACGTGTGGCTAATGGTTAGGTGAGATCTTGTCCGTATCAGGAACCGTGAAATGTCCCCACTAGCAATAAGGTGTTGTTCCATTTAGTTCCAATAAGACTTCCATTTAGTTCTTGATTGAGATTTAAACTCTTGAATGAAAGGTTCTATAGAAAAGAGTTATAATTACAACTTATTTAAAAATTCAATGCAATCTCAGACCTGATTATATTGAATGACTTATAGCAGTTTGTTCTCTTAAAGGGACAGTTAGCTGTTACAGTTAAAAAGAAAATTAATTTTTATTTAGCGATGTGGTGAAGAATCAGAATTTATTTTTGTGGCCCTGGTGGATCACAGACTAAATATGATCTGAAAACCGAGTGGTCTGAAATAAAATCCAGTTCTTGAAATTTATTGTATCAAATGCCATTATTCAGTATCAATCTGCTGATCCTGTCAGTCCAAAGCTGCGTACTAATGAAAATTAGCTAACAGATTTTTCGAATATAGCAATTCTGTTCCTAAGCAACAATTACTAATCTGCGGAAGAAACTGCTTTTACAAGCACTCTGTTGTTGGATCAAAGGCGTAACTGCTGTAGCCTGCACTGGCTAATAGGGAGCAGCAGGTTTCAACTATAAGGGTCAAACTAGATTCATAACAACAGATGTGTGATAGTAGGAATGAAGGGTGCTTGTTAATTAGAGCAGTATTTGTAACAGATCCCCTCTGGGGCAAAGTATTCAAACACTAAAATAATTGTTTTAATCCAGGGAGTAGCCCTATTGAACAAGGTGCTGCTCATGATACTGAGGTTAGCAATCATAGAACCCTACAGTGCAGAAGGAGGCCATTTGGCCCATCGAGTCTGCACTGACCACAATCCCATCATCCCCATAACCCCAAGCGTTTACCCTAATCCCTTTGACATTAAGGGGCAATTTAGCATGGCCAATACACCTAACCTGTACATATTTGGACTGTGGAGGGGAACCCACATGGACAGGGGGAGAAAGTGACCCAAGCCAGGAATTGAACCTGGGTCTACGCTGCTGTGAGGCTGCAGTCTTGCCACCTTGCTGCCCTATCAGATGCAGTAATGAGCTGTTCTCCCACAACTAAGATCCTTTCATCCCTCCTTCTCCTACCCTGTAGACACAGGTTTTCTTTTAAAATACCAATGATCTGTTTGCTGTTTGAGAAAAAAAAGTCACATGAAAGTACCTGTCCTTTTCTGAAATTAAACTTGTGTTTTTATACGGCCTTTCATGGCACCCAGACATCCTTGTAAAACACCTTGCAGCCAATAGTGTATTTTTAAAGTGTGATGTCAAAAATGCAGCAGCTTCCACAGTCCGAAGATTGCGGGTTAGGTGAATTGGCCATGCTAAATTGCCCTTAGTGCCAGAGGGACTAACCAGGGCAAATGCACGGGGTAATGGGGATAGAGCCTGGTGGGATTGTTGTCAGTGCAGACCCGATGGGCTGAATGGCCTCCTTCTGCACTGTAGAGTTCTATGTTTCTATGATTGCTCGATAATCTCTCTTTATGGTGAGTGGGTGATTAATGGTTTCCCAGAAACAAAGGTTAACGTCTCTGTTCCTCTTCACGTTAATGCCTTGGGAACTTTAAAATCCACCTGAGAGGGTAGGCAGAGTTTTCATTTAATGTCTCGTCAGAAATCCAGCAGTGCAGCACTCCCTCATATTGTCTCTGGAGTGGGATCCGTAACTTATGACTTGAACGAACCATGTCAAGTGTAAGGGCTGATTTGAGGCAAATGAGGGCCTATTCTGGGACGTGAGTGGGCTGGAGGCACAGGATGATCTCTCCAGGGATATAGTCTTTGTAACTGCCTGCTGTCTGTGGTGCGTCAGAACAGAACATCCTGTGTCCTTTTTCAACTCCAACTGATTTCTGCGTTTCTAGCAGTCTTGAGAGTTCTGAACAACTGTACAAATCTTTCATTACCTTGGATCAGTTATTTTCTCAGCTGCCGCTTTAGTCTTTCCATGTTCACTTATTTAGATCACTGATTTGTGGCTGTTTTTAACAAGAAGCTAATGTTAGCAGATCTGACAGGCATTGCATTGGAGTCTGTTTATTTGCCTGACACTCTAACCATGAGCAACTGTCATTCAATCTTATGAAGGTACAGTGCAGTTTTCTCTGACAATCTGAATAGAAGTCAACTTGGTGTCTAAATTACCCGAAAAGAAAAGGAATTGGATCATGTGCAGAAACCATAAGGGGGAGGAGAATCCACATATAGAACACAGTACAGGCCCTTCAGCCCTCAGTGTTGTGCCGAGCTATGTCCAAACCCAAGATAAAGCTATCCCATTCCCTATAATTCTGGTGTGCTCCATGGGCCTATTCAATAACCGCTTGAAAGTTCCTAAAATGTCCGACTCCACTGTCACAGCATGCAGTATATTCCACACCCCAACCACGCTGAGTGAAGAATCTACCTCAGGCATCTCTCCTGTATCTCCCACTATGAACCTTATAGTTATGCTCCCTAGTAACAGTTATATCCACCCGAGAAAATAGTCTCTGCACGTCCACTCTATCTATCCCCTTCATTATCTTATAAACCTCTAAGTCACTTCTCGTCCTCTTCTGCTCTGAGAAAAGCCCCAGCTCCCTCAACATTTCCTCCGAAGACCTACTCTTCAAACCAGGCAGCATCCTGGTAAATCTCCTCTGCCTATCACAGGGAACCTTATCAAATGCTTTACTAAAATCCATGTATACAACTGCTCTAACTTTGCCTACACACTTAGTTATCTCCTCAAAGAATTCAATAAAATTTGAGAGGACTTACCCCTCACAAAACTGTGCTGACTATCCCGGATTAAACTGCATCTTTTCAAATGGTCATACATCCTATCCCTCAGGAGCCTTTCCATTAATTTACCGACCACTGAAATAAGATTAAGTGGCTTATAATTACCAGGGTTATTCCTATTTCTTTCTTGAAGAGACGAACAACATTCACCACTCTCCAGTCCTCTGGCACAATCCCTGTAGACAGTGAAGACCCAAAGATCAAAGCTGAAGGCCCCATAACCTCATCCCTTGCCTCCCAATGTGTTGAGACCAAGCATAGCTTTACCAGTTATATACCTGCTTTCTGAAAACTAACCAGCTATTCTTGGAGTTAAAACATGTTTGAGGGACTTTATTCACAGCCAAGGGTAACATTCTGTTCTTCAGGCTGACGATGTCTAACCTGGTGCGATCCATGCTTGAATCAATAGTTGGATTAGGTGCCTGACTAATATTTATCCGTCAAGGACAGGCACTGGTATTCAGCTTTTATCTGGAGGGTTGCTGTTGTGCTTGTGTAATAAAACGGTTCAGTGCAAATCACTGGGAGTTTGGATCTGTAATCTGTGAACGTCACAGGCTTACACAGTCGTTGAGCAATGTGTGGCCACTGTGTAAAAGCAAACGCACGTGAGGCTGATTAAACACTTGCTGGTTGATTAATCCACATTGAAGGAGCAGCTGGGTTGGAATGTGTGAGAGATGTGAAAGGGGAAAGGGGGCTGCTGCTGAACACCTGATAAACTGGATCAAGTGACGAGTGAGTGATGTAAATCCATGTTGATTCTCATTGTGGTGAGATGTGATGTAACTGGCGGGAGAGTGTCACGGATTACATCCTGCTATTTGCAATAGATCATTAATAACCCCTTCTCCCCAAGCTGCATTGTCCTTTACCCCCACCCCCTTCCTCTTCTGTTTCCTTCCAGTTCTTTCTGAAAACTCTGGATTTCTTGGTTGTAATGGCCAACACCTATAAAGTGCCTTTTAAGTCTTGACCTAGGCATGCAATTTCAGGTTAATCTGGCCATTGAGAACATTAGCTGGGCCCACAGATGTCTGAACAATAATTTAAACAGACAAATCCTAAATCGGGTCTGGTCACTCCATGATGCCAGTTAAAATAGGCCAACAGTCTGGGTTGTAGTAGGAATACCATTATAATTTGGTCAAAGGTGGTGACTTTCCATCTGAATCATCAAAGCACTTTATTATGCGGCAAGTCATAGAGAGGAATTTTGAGCTCAAAAACTGCTGGAAGTTCTGGAGCAAGAAATGGATGTTAATGTTCAGTTTGAATCCTCAGAACAGGAATGGTTAGAGATGGAATGGGTTTGGAGAAACAACAGAGGCAGGGAAGGCGAAATGGTAGGAAAGAAAAAATTGGAGAAATGGGGTGATACTGAGACAAGCAAAGAAACTAACGATGTGTCTGAGAGGAGATGTAAATAGAGAAAGTAGAATCATTACCAACAACTACAACTTCTCCATCTCTCAAAAAACGGGTTCAAAAAATAAATGGGGGCACAAATATATACCAGTGATAAGGAAGGATTGTAGAGAGATAATCCACCATGGCTATCTCAGGAAATAAAGGAGCGTATCAAATTGAAAGAAAATGCAGACAAAGTAGCAAACATTTGTTTGAAATTAGAGGATTGGGAAACCTTTAAAGGTCAACAGGAAGCTATGACAAAAGCTATAAAGAAAAGTAGGAGAGATTATGAGAGTAATCTAGCTCAGAATATAAAAACAGCAAAAAGTTTCTGTAAATATGTAAAACATAGTATTGGCAGACAATGTTATTTGGAGTTGGGGACCAATGGCTGTTAATCAAAATTAACAGATAACACTAAGATGAGTGGTAGAGCAAAGTGTGCAGAGGATAGAGTCATGGAATTAGAGATTTACATCATGGAAATAGGCCCTTCGGCCCACCTTGTCCATGCTGCCCTTTTTTTTATAAGCCCCTAAACTAATCTCAACTGCTCACATTTGGCCCATATCCCTCTACACCCACCGTACCCATATAACTATCTAAATCTTTTTAAAAGGTAAAATTGTACCTACCTCTACTACTACCCTCTGGCAGCTTGTTTGAGACACTCACCATCCTTGTGAGAAAAAATTGCCCCTCTGGACACCTCTCTACCTCTCACCTTAAACCTATGCCCTCTAGTTTTAGACTCTCCTGCCTTTGGGAAAAGATATTGCTTATCTACCTTCTTATTATTTTATTAGACCTCCTAGGTCATCCCTCAGCCTCCTATGTTCCAAAGGAAAAAGTCTCAGTCTATTTATCCTCTCCTTATAACTCGATCCATCAAGTCCTGGTAGCATCTTAGTAAACCTTTTCTGCATTCTTTCTAGTTTAACAATGTCATTTCTCTAATAGGGTGACCAGAATTGCACAAGTGTGGCCTTACCAATGTTTTGTACAACTTTAACAAGACATCCCAACTCCTATATTCAACGTTCTGACCAATGAAACCTAGCATGCCGAATGCTTTGTTCATCACTCTGCCCACCCATGACTCCACTGTCAAGGAGCTATGAACGTGTACCCCTAGATTTGTTCTATAACTGTCCCCAGTGCCTTATCATGAACAGACTAGAAATGGAAGGATACAAATGAATAGTCTAGTTGGAAACATGAGCGGCGCAGGCTTGGAGGGCTGAAGGGCCTGTTTCCTATGCTGTATTATTCTTTGCTCTATTAACTGAGTAGTCTGAAAGTCGGCAAAGGGATATTGTAGTTTAAGCATCATAGAATCCCTACAGAGCAGGAGGAAGTCATACGGCCTGTCGAGTCTACACTGACAACAATCCCATCCAGGCCTCATCCCCACAACCCCACATATATACCCTGCTAATCCCTCTAATGTACTCATCCAGGGACACTAAGGAACAATTTGTCATAGCCTAATCTAATCTGCATATCTTTGGACTGTGGGGAGAAACTGCAGCACCCAGAGGAAATCCACACAAACATGGGGAGAATGTGCAAACTCCACATAGTGCCAGGAATCAAATCCCAGTCCCTGGAGCTGAGAGGCAGCAGTGCTAACCATCATTGTGCCACCATGCTGAGTGGACAGAGGTCTGATAGATGGAGTACTATATTGGTAAATGTAAGGTCACTCATTTTGGTAAGAATAGCAACAAACTGGACTATTATTCAAATGGTAAAAAATTGTAGCATGCTGCCGAGGGATTTGGGTGTCCTTGTACTTGAATCACAAAAATTGGTTTGCAGGTGCAGCAGGTAATTAAGAAGGCAAATGGAATTTTGTCCTTCATTGCTAGAGAGATGGAGATTATCTTGCAGCTATAAAGATTCATCAGACTGATCCCTGAGATGGCAGAATCGTTCTATGAGGAGATATTGAGGAAGCTGGGCTAACAGTCACTAGGTTTTAGAACAATAAGATGACTCACTGAAATATAGAAAATTCTTATAGGCCTTGACAGTGTAAATGCAGGAAAAAGGTTTCTCCTGAGTGAGGTAGGGGTTTGTAGATGATGAACTGGGCTCAGAATAAGGGGAGGCCATTTAGAACTGAGATGAGGAGGAAGTATCTTCATTTAGAGGGTGATTAAATCTTTGGAATTCTCTCCCAAAGGGGGGCTGTGGAGACTCAGTCAGCAAGTATTTTCAAGGCATAGGACATAAGAATAGAATTAGGCCATTCGGCCTCTGGACAGAGATTGATGGATTTCTAGGTATTGAAGATATTAAGAGATATGTGAATACGTGGGAAAATGGAGTTTAAAGATCAATCTTTAAATGAATATATTAAATGAATATATAAATCAATATTTAAATGAATAAATGAATGGTGGAGCAGGTATAAACAGGCTGAATTGCCTACTCCTGCTTCCCATATTCTAAGTGAGGGGCTGCATCCAGCCTTACAGAAAGAATCTGCTTAGTATCAGCTATTGCTCAATTGACTTGAATTGTTTAGTCATTTTATTTTGTTAGCTCCGTGGTACATAAATATAGGTAAGTTATGTCCACACTATATGTACGCAGTGCAAAGCTACACTTTATAAGTAGAATCATGGAGCTGGGTACACTAAGTAGGACATCCAACAAACAGACTGTTTGCCTTTGCTGTTGCTTTGCTCCTTTGAGCTTCCTCCCATCTGTCTTCTATCCTAACCCTCTATTCCCCCTCTTCTTTTGCTTGTCTAACTCCCCCTTAAATGCTATTCATGTCAACTATTCCTTGTGGTAGTAGGTTCCACATTCTCATTCGTTCTGAGGAAAGAAATTTCTTCTGAATTCTTATTTGATTTCTTGCTGATTATCTTATATTGCCATCCTTTAGTTACGCTCTTCTTGACAGAGGAAACCTCTGTCTACGCTTATCATGAGTGGGGTGGAAGAACATGGAGAAACAATGTAAAATAAAGGGTGAAATTCTTAAAGGAAGGTTGCAGGAGCAGAGGGAATCTGGTGTATATGTGCGTAGATTGTTGAAGGTGGCAGGACAGGTAGAGCAGTTAAAGCAGGCATTCTGGGCTTTATTAATATTGGCATAAAGTACAAGAGCAAGGAGTTTATGCTACTTATACAAGACACTAGTTAGACCTCAACTGGAATGTTGTGTACGGTTCTGAGCACCACACTATACGAAGGATGTGAACACATTGGAGAGAGTGCAGAAGAGATTTACAAGAATGGTTCCAGGGATGAGAAACTTCAGCTATTAAGATAGATTGGAGAGGTTGGAACCGTTCCCCATGAGAGGAGAAGGTTAAGAGGAGATTTGGTAGAGATGCTCAAAATTATGAGGGGGTTGGACAGAGTAGACAGGAAGAAACTGTTCCTGTTTGTAAAAGGATCGAGATGGAGAGGACACGGATTTGATTTGCAAAAGAAGCAAATTTGATGTGAGGAAAAAGCTTTTTCATACAGCAAGTGGTTCAGGTCTGGAATGTTTTGCCTGGAACTGTGGTGAATGTAGACTCATAAAGGTTTACAGCATGGAAACAGGTCCTTTGGCCCAACTTGTCCATACCATTTTTTTTAAACCCCTAAGCTAATCCCAGTTGCCCACATTTGGCCCATATCCCTCTATACCCATTGTACCCATATAACTATCTAAATGCTTTTTAAAAGACAAAACTGTATTCACCTCTACTATTACCTCTGGCAGCTTGTCGCAGACACCACCCTTTGTGTGAAAAAATTGCCTTCTGGATACTTTTGTATCTCTCCCCTCTCATCTTAAAACTATGCCTCTAGTTTTAGACTCCACTACCTTTTGGAAAAGATATTGACTATCTAGTTGATCTGTGCCCCTCTATTTTATAGACCTCTATAGGATCAGTCTTCTGTGTTCCAGAGAAAAAAGTCCCAATCTATTCAGCGTCTGCTTATAACTCAAACTATTAAGTCCTGGTAGCATCCTAGTAAATCTTTTCTGCACCCTTTTTAATTTAGTAATATCGTTTCTATAATAGGGTGACCAGAATTGCACACAGTATTCCAAGTGTGGCTGCACCAATGACTTGTACAACTTCAACAAGACATTCCAACTCCTGTATTCAGTGTTCTGGCTGATGAAACCAAGCATGCCGAATGCCTTCTTCACCACTCAGTCCACATGTGACTCCACTTTTAAGGAGCTATGCACATGTATCCCTAAATATCTCTGCTCTGTAACTCTCCCCAGTGCTCTATCATTAACTATGTCCTGCCCTGGTTCAATCTACCAAAATGTGTCACCTTGCATTTGTCTAAATTAAACTCCATCTGACATTTGTCAGCCTACTTGATCGAGATCCTGTTGCAATTGGAGATAATTTTTTCTTCACTGTCCCCTTATACCACCAATCTTAGTGTCACCTGCAAACTTACTAAGCATGCCTCTTATATTCTCATCTAAATCATTAATATAAATGACGAATAACAGTGCATTCAGCCCTGACCTCTGAGAGACACTGCTGGTCATAGGCCTCCAGTTTGAAAAACAATTCTCTACAAGAAGCCAATTTTGTATCCATTTAGATACCTCACCCTGGATCCTGTGAGATTTAACTTATGCAATAACCCACCGTGTGGTGGTACCTTTTCATAGATCTTGCTAAAGTCCATGTAGACAACATCAACTGTTACTGCTGTCATCTACCTTCTTGGTTACCCCTTCAAAAAAAACTCAGTCAAATTTGTGAGACATGATTTTCCATTCTCAAAGCCATGCTGACTGTCCCTAATCAGCTCTCGCATCTCTAAATGCCTATGGATCCTGTCTCTCAAAATACCTTCCAACAATTTATCTATCACAGATTGTGAGGCTCATTGGCCTGTAGTTCCTAGGCTTTTCCCTGCAGCTGTTTATAAACAAAGGCACAACATTTGCCAGTCTCCAGTCTTTGGGCACCTCACCCATGACAATTGATTCAAATATCTCGGCTAGAGGACCCACAATTTCCCCTCTAGTCTCCCTCAGCATCCTGGGATACACTTTATCCGATCCTGGCGATTTATCTACCTTGATGCGCTTTAAGACTTCTAGCACCACCACCTCTCTAATATGTATACTCCTCAAGACATCACTATTTATTCCCCAAGTTCCCTAACATCCATGCTTTCCTCGATAGTAAATACTGACGACAAATATTAATTTAGGATCTCGCCTATCTCTTGTGGACTGCACATAGATGGCCTTGTTGATCCTTAATTGTTGGCCCTACTCTCTCCCTTGTTACTCTCTTGCCCTTTATGTACTTGTCCAAGTTCTTTGGATTCTCCTTTGCCTTATTTGCCAAAACAATCTCATGTCCTCTTTTTGCCCTTTTGATTTTTCTCTTAACTCTATTCCTATACTCTATGCTCTTCAAGGGATTCACTTGATCCCAGCTGCTTATACATATTATGTGCCTCTCTCTCCTTCTTGACAAGGGCCTCAATGTTTCGAGTCATCCAGGGTTCCCTATTTTTGCCAGCCTTGCCCTTCGCTTTAAAAGGAATGTGTTTACCCTGAACCCTGGTTAACACACTTTTGAAAGTCTGCCACTTACCAGATGTCCTTTTGACTTCCCATAGGCTCCCTCAATTAATGTTTGAAAGTTCCTGCCTGGCACCATCAAAATTGGACTTGTCCCAATTTAAAATTTTAACTTTTGGGTCAACCAATAGGGTTCATTCGGGGCATTAGATGATTATTGAAATAAAAACGTGTGGGGGGATGGGGAAAAGGCAGGGGAACAGCACTAAATCAGAATGTTTGTTTGGAGAGCTGATACAGACGTGATGGGCTAAATGGCATCCTCTGTGCCATAACAGTTCTGTGATTGTGTGATTCTGTGATCACAGCTGTGAATAATTAGCACCATATCTGTGCATGGTTGTTCCTTTGCTGTAAAACGAAGTAGGATAGTGATTTTGTTTTATGGTCTGTAAAAGTCTATTTGCTTTCCTGTTAATTTTGCTCCCATTCATATTTAGCTTTCTACATTCAGAGCTTGAAATTAAGAGTCTGAGTCTGGAATATGAACAGCAACGTGTGATGGGTGGGAGTGCTTGAATCAGTGCCAGCTCATTTTACTTTGCTGTTACTCAAAGCAAGCTTCCTCTTCTGCATTTGTTTCAAATTCTTTCAAGGAATTTGTTTGCTATTTGAAACGGAATTAGCGTTGAGCTCTTTTACTTTTGGCTTTTACAGTTTCTCTACATTTAAGCATTTGGAAAACTCTTGTGTCTGAGTATGTTTATCATGAACTTGTGATTCTGAGACAGTAAGTGTTCTAATCAAAACTCCCTTATTTATAGTGACTGTTTCTGAATGTGAGCAGTGTAAAGTGTGTGTGTGTGTGATCTGCCAAAGGAATCTGATGCTGCAATGAATTGCAAACTTGGAACTTTTCGATATTCCAGTGGTTGGCAGCCAGGAACAAGAGTGAGGAAGGAGTGAAAACATGAGCAGTCTCCATGGTTTTGAGGTATAAAGACAGATGCTATAAACATCTCCGTGCTGAGAATTTGGTTTGACTTTAGATTACAAAAAAACTCCAGTTCAGCTGATTAATAACTAGTTTAATTTAAATCCAGCTTTAGGCTTTGGTGACAGGATAGGGTGCATGTCAGAATTGCAAAGAGCAAATTCAAAGATCTTTGAAAAGAGACTGGAACAAACAGAGGCTTGAAGTAATTCGACAGACTGGGATTGAAACCCAGTTAAATGCAGCCTAAATTCCTCAGCATTGTTTTTACTGGAATCATTTGCTCCATTAAATTAGTGGCAGTGGGAATATCTGAAACACAAATTCAAATGTCCCCTAATATCAAAACTTTGAGTCTTACATTTTTGAAGATCAGAAAAATGTGAAAATGCAGATAAAATGATCCAGGCTATTTGCACAGAGTAGATCTGTTCACTTTTGCCAACCTCCTTGAGCAAGAATTTGGCTCAATGAGTAGCAGGTTTGTCCTTGGATTAGAAAATTGAGTATTGAAACACAGACCAAGATTTGAGACTGGTGCCTAGCTCCCATGTTGATGCTTGTGAGGTTACATTAAGGCTTTTTCTGTCAGGAAACAGCTTGAATTTGTTTTAGTGTGTGCAGTAATCACCAAGCCAGGTAATAGCTTCTGCTATGTCTAAAAGCAGTTCTCTGAGCACTCTGCTGAATATTGTCAAGGGGCAGTCTTCAGTGATGAGTCAATGATTGGGGCCATCTCTGATGCAGCCTGGATTCCCTGCAAGAGCCCACTTGTACAGATTTGCTGCAAAAAAGCCTTGGCCAGTGTAGAACAGTTGAGGAGTGCCTAATGTTGAGGTGGCAGGTTGAAAATGGGTGGAGGGGCTGAGAGATCAGTGATGACGTGGTTTTTAATGCTGGCATGTTGGTTCCATTCCTGATGCTATTGGACTGCTGCAGTTACTCTTTGGCAAAGTTGTCTTAGTCATATAGGGTGGCATGGGAAGCTAGAGGCAGATGGTAATGCCATTATCTAGCAGTAAGCTTGGGTTGTTGTAAACCTTCTCCAAGCACTTACTTTTTGTAATATTCCTCTTATGTGATGGGGCAGATGTTGCTTAGGAATGGTAGCCAGGGGAGTTGAATTGATTGGAGGGTACCCAAATGAGATGTATTGTTTCGCTGAGCTGCGTATCTCCTAGACTGCTGCAATAGGCAAAGTGTATCACTGTTCAAGATCAAATGGACCGACTTGAATTGAACCCTTTGAAAGGTTCTGAAATCTGAGGAGCTGTTTCTATATTATGGTCTGTGTAATACATCAAATCTCCCAACAGAACTCACAACGTAATGGAAAATTACCTTTTACACAATACTCAGTTCGAGCTTAGCTTTGTCCTTGGCATTATTTAACTGCTAAACATTTTTCAAAGATCAAACAGTCAGGATTTGCTTTTACTGAAGTATGAAATAGCTAAGGGAACATATTGTGCAGTATAAATATTTGCAGCCTCTTCAATTCAAAGATGTTTCGTTTAAATTGAGTTTGAATTTTGTAACTAAACATCTTTGTAGTTTAAGGTTATTTGATTCAATTTATTGGGAGATGTGACTGAGCAGGATTGGTCACTGCAGCATTGTTACAGAGCTGAGAGTCTGCTTTATTCCCTCTACCCCACATTGTACCTTCTCCAACGATTGTGTGAAAAGTCACACACACTGACTAAAATCTTCTTTGGGCAGTAGCTCACTGTATGAATTGTGATTTGTTTAGCATGAGGAACTGCAACCTGGCTTGGACCCTGGTTAATGGGATTACTCTTGCTGTATTACCTGCTGTCTGTTTCCTGACTTGAAGATCTGTTTCTATGCTGTAATGTTCTATGATACCTCTGTAGACTCTGGTGAACCTCAGTGTTGGAACAGACGAGCGCTCACACAACATCAGGTTATAATTCAACAGGTTTATTTGAAATCACAAGCTTTCGGAGTGCTTCTCCTTCACCAGGTGAAGTGTTGGAAGAAGTAGAAATGTGATGGAATGTTTTTGAAGGATTCGGAAATCATGGAGCAATGATTTAAGTTGATTTTGGAATGTGCTGCACTACAGTCTGAGGGGCTTCATTGACAAATTGGGAACGTGAAGTTGATAATTGGATGGTCACTTGATGGAAATAAATTTTCAGGCCTACGGAGATGGAGCAGGGGAAAGGGACTATTAGGATTGTTGTGTCGATGGGTCCTTCTCCTGTGCCGTAATGACTATGAATCTGACTTTTTATGCAGCAGGTAGTTCAGGGAATGTTTTTGTATGAACATTATTGGTTGAAGGGTTTACTTGTTATATGGCACATAGAAATGAATGGGCACTTTAATTAGCTGTCTCTTTCATCAAAGTTCCAGACGCAACTCCTTACTTAATGGGAAGGGCAAGCTGTACAGGTGTGACTTTATTGGTGACAGCAGTAGTGATGCAGCTGGGAGTATGGTGATGAGACAGGAACAACAAGCAGGCTGCTATATTTGGGTTAGGGAAGGCAGTTACTAATGTGGTGTGCTTGCTTTAGTCTTGAACCTCCGAATTCCAGCAGAGGTTTGGAAAATGTGCACTAAAATGGAACATTCAATGGAATTTATTCCTGGTGATTGTCACTTATTGAAATCCACTTCTGAAACTTCAGTCATTTGCTATTCTCTTATTGGTTGGAATTTCTTTGATTTCAAATTGAATTATTTTGGTTGGCTTTCGTAAAGGATATTGTATACCTTGCATTTTTTAGTACAGATGAGAAAGTGCGAACGGCCACTATTAGTATAAAAATTCACTGGGTGTTTTATGTTGAATCATGAATTCTGCTGAAAACCCAGCCTGAGGCCGTTAACAGCAACACGACTGTTCCAAGGTTACGGACCTAATCGTATTAACATAGGATTCTGCAGTAATCTGGATAAGGAGAGAGAAATCCAGAAGGTGAACCAGTGAAGAGAGTAAATGGTGAGTTAGGTTTCTGCCTTTGCTATACTTTAATGACCACCTATCTCTGTGAATTAATTAACATGAGACATTAGAAGTAAAGATCTTGCTGAACGTGTTTCATTAAAGTTGTGTTTCAGCCACAGGCTCATGCATGTGGAGATTGTCTAGCTTAAAAATTAGAAGTATTGCATTCAGTGGAGCTCCTGATTAAATTGGTTTCATGTTTGTAAATGTGTTTGTCAGAAAAGATGGAGGTGGGGAGGGTGTGGAGGTGGTCCCTATTTTATTTTTAAAAAATCTTGCATCTGCATGTACTTTCTACCAAACCGTGCTTAATGCTGGTTTCACTTGTGCTTGCTGTACCATTATGAATCATTTCGGGACGTCTGGTGGCTATGAATGGCATTTATATTAATGCAAATTCTTTCATTTCTTTATTATGTTAATGTTTAGCTTTTGTGAACCTGGAATCCCACAGTTTGCCTATCATGTTCCCAACAATTGGTAAAAATACTTTGATTGCTATTTTACCCTCAATTTCTAATGTTTAAATGTTTGGTTTAAACAAAATGAATTACATAACATGATCAAATTTACCCATTGAATTGTCTTCTGTGACTTTTAATAGGTCCATTATAAAATTACGAGGAGCCCTTCACTCTTCCTGAAAGCCTGTTTTTGAATCTTCTGATCAGTCTGATGTGGGATTTTAGATTTTGTCCATGAATCTAATTACCCAAGGTGCATCTGTATTCGGTTGTACCAATGGAGAACTTTCCTTTGGCTCCCAGCAATTTTTGCTCAGTTGTTTCTCTGAGCAGCTAGAGAAAATATTTCAGAGTATTGATTAGCAGCTGAAGTTATGTTGCATGCTCTTTTGGAAACCAAATTTGTACAAAAGATCTCAAAACTACTCAACAATGCGTAGGTGATTCACAACTCACAGGCTATCTGTTTCATACCCCCAATTTCTGCATTATTTACATATCAGTAATGGCATACAATTTAAACTTGGTATTATTTACACATTGGTAATGGTGTACATATTAAATACAGCACCATTAACACATTGGTGAATGCATGACTTTAAACTGGGCATTATTTACACATTGGTGATGGAGCACAAATTAAATTTGGTGCTATTTTGGTAGCAAATTCTAATCCATTGAATTTTGAACCAATTGCTTCAGCTATTTTATTGACTATTAGAAAGTAAATGTCTGAATTTCTGACCATTGTGATTATTCCTTCACTACTTTTGACTTTGCATCCTTTAGAAAAGGTCAGATTTGGAACAGAAGTTGGTAGGAAATTGTCTATTGGCAAAATACGCTAGGGAGCATGGAGGGTTAAAAACAGTGAAGTTTTATTTGAAGGTGTGTGTTCTCATACATTGCTGCTGCTTCTCTGTCTGTTTCTTTACACTACGGACTTACGATATCATTTTCAATGAATACAGTTGAGCTCAGCTTACCTAGAAGGATACGCAACAGAAATGAAGTGCGGGGTGATGTGGAGGGAGCCATGTTAAGGATGAAAAGGCTGCTCACATTCTAAACCTGGAGGGGAAAAGTGAAGGATAGAGTGCAGCAAAAGAGGGATATAGGATAGGTCTGAAAGAAAGAGTTGGGGTAGATATTGGAGTGAAAAGGTGTTGGGAGCGGTAGTGGAATTGTGAAGGACTAGGGTTAATGGGATGAATGATTGGGTGAGGGGAAGAATACTGAAGGACATATTTCGCTCATAGCCCTTTGAGATGAAGCTTGTAGCCACTGGCTTCAAAAGAACAAAAAAAGAACAAAATAGCACAGGAACAGGCCCTTCAGCCCACCACGTCTGTGCTGACACAGGTGCCTCTCTAATATTTTCTTGCCTCTACGTGGTCTATATCCCTCTATTCTCTGCCTATTCATGTATCTATCCAGATGCCTCTTGAATGTTATCATAGAATCTGCTTCCATCACCATCTCTGGCAGCACGTTCCAGGCTTTCACCACCCTCTTTGTGAAAAGTTGCCCCTTTCATCTCTTTCAAACTTCCCTTCTTCACTCTCAATCTATGGCCCCAAGTAAATGACCCTTTGATCCTGGGAAAAAACCTGACTGTCCACTCTATCCAAACCTGTCATCTTGGAAACTTCATCAGATCCCCCTTCATCTTTTGATGCTCCAATGTAAACAGTCCAAGTTTGTTCAAGCTTTCTTCATAATCCATATCCTCCAAACCAGGCAACATCCTAGTAAGTTTCTTCTGCACCCTTTCCAATGCATCAATATCTTCTGGTAGTGTGGTGACCAGAATTGTACACAATACTCCAAATGCGGCCTAACCAAAGTCTTATACAGCTGCAACATGATTTACCAATTCCTATACTCTACCCCAACTGATGAAGGCAGTGTGCCATACATCATCTTGAATAACCTTTTCTGCCTGAGTTGCCATCTTCAGCGAACTGTGGATCTATATGCCTAGATCCCTCTGTTTGCTGATATTTCTAAGGGCTCTACCATTTACTATATACTTTCCTTCTGCAGTAGACTTTCCAAATTGCATTACCTCACATTTGTCTGGGTTAAATTCCATCTGTCATCTTTCGACCTAGGTCTCCAGCCGATTTATATCCTGCTATATTTTCTGACAATCCTCCTCGCTATCCACCACTCCCCCAATTTTTGTATCATCTGCAAATTTACTAATAAGATCACCTACATTTTCCTCCAAATCATCTTTTATATATATTACAAACAACAGAGGTCCCAGCACTGATCCTTATGAAACACAGCTTGTCACAGACCTGCAGTTAGAAAAGTATCCTTTCACTGCTGCTCTCTGCTTTCTATGCCTAAGCCAGTTTTGCATCCATCTTACCAGCTTACCTCGAATCCCATATGACTTCACCTTCTGTATCAGCCTGCCATGAGTACCTTGTCGAAGTGAGCAACATCCACTGCCCTACACTGGTCAATTTTTCTTGTCACCACCTCAAAGAACTCTATCAAGTTTGTGAGACATGACCTCCTCTTCAAAAAACCATGCTACCCACTGCTAATAAGCCTATTCTCTTCCAGATGTGAGTACATCCTGTCCCTAAGAATCATCTCCAATAATTTCCCCAGTGCTGAAGTAAGGCTCACAGGGCTGTAATTTCTCAGATTGTTCCTCTGTCTCTACTGCTCTTCACAAACAATGTTAGCTATTCTCCAATCCTCTCGTACCTTGCCTGTAACTGAAGAGGATACAAAGATTTTGGCCAAGGCCTCAGCAATTCTTTTTCTTGCCACACTCTATCCCAGAATAGAGTCTATCGGGCAGTGGGGATTGTCCACTTTAATATTTTTCAAAACCTCCAATACCTCTTATTTCAACATGTCCTAGAATGTCAACACTCTCCTTTCTATATTCACCATCCACCACATCCTTTGCCTTTGTGAATACCCTTGCAAAGTACTCGTTAAGGACTTCACCCATCTTATCTGGGTTCACATGCAAATTCCCTCCTCTGTTCTTGAATGGACCTACCCTTTCCTTAACAACCCTCTTCTTCCTTATATATGCACAAAAAGTCTTAGGATTCTCTTTAATCCTACCTGCCAAGTACATTTCATGGCCCCTTTTTAAAACCATAAGAACATAAGAAATAGGAACTGGAGTAGGCCATCTAGCCTCTCGAGCCTGCCTCGCCATTCATTAAGATCATGGCTGATCTGAAGTGTATCAGTTCCACTTACCCACCTGCTCCCCATAACCCTTAATTCCCTTATCGATCAGAAATCTATCTACCTGTTACTTAAACATGTTCAACAAGGTAGCCTCCACCACTTCAATGGGCAGATAATTCCAGGGATTCACTACCCTCTCAAAGAAGTTCCTCCTCAACTCTGTTCTAAACTGACACCCCTTCCCCTCTTTGAGGCTGTGCCCTCTAGTTCTGGTTTCCTTTCTAAGTGAAAAGAATCTCTCTATCTCTATCCAGCCCCTGTGTTATCTTATAGAGACATATAAGATCACTCCTCAGGCTTCTAAACTCCAACAAGTACAGGCCCAATCTACTCAATCGCTCCTCATAAGCTAATCCCCTCATCTCCAGTATCAACCTGGTGAACCTTCTCTGTACTCCCTCTAAGACCAATATATCCTTTTGCAAATAGGGGGACCAAAATAGCACACTGTATTCTACTTGTGGCCTCACCAGTGCCTTGCACAGTTACAGCTTTTATATTCTATTCCTCTCACGATCAAAGCCAACATTCCATTCGCCGCCTTGATCACTACTGCATCTGCAGACTTAGTTTTTGCAATTCATGTACAAGGACCCCCAGGTCCCGCTGCACAATAGCATGTTGTAATTTTTCACCATTTAAACAATATTCCATTTTAGTATTATTTCTTCCAAAGTGGATAACCTCACATTTGTCAATATTATACTCCATCTGCCAGATCCTCGCCCACTCACTCAGCCTATTCAAAGCTCTGCAGATTTTCTATGTCCCCCACACAATTCACTTTCCCACTCAACTTCGTGTCATCAGCAAACTTTGTTACCCTATACTCGGTCCTTTCCTCCAGATTGTTCATGTATTTGGTAAACAGTTGAGGCCCCAGCACCGATCCCTGCGGCATGCCACTAGTCACCAACTGCCAATCAGAAAAGCACCCATCTATTCCAACTCTGTTTCCTGTTAGATAGCTAATCCTCAATCCACGCTGACACTTTACCCCCAACTCTGTGTACCCTAATCTTCTGCAGCAACCTTTTGTGAGGCATCTTATTGAACACCTTCTGGAAATCTAAAAATGCCACATCCATCGGTTCCCATCTGTCAACCACTCTAGTCACATCTTCATAAAAAATCCAATTAATTCATCAAACACGACTTCCTCTTCATGAATCCATGCTGTGTCTGCTTGATCGAACCATTCCTTTCCAGGTGTCCTGCTATTTCTTCTTTAATGATGGATTCCAACATTTTCCTAACTACGAACGTTAAGCTAACTGGCCTGTAGTTATCTGCCTTTTGTCTACTTCCTTTTTTAAACAGCAGTGTAACAGTAGCTGTTTTTGCCCTCCTAAGTCCCTGTTTAAGTTCTTTCCTGCTATCTTTGTATTCCTCAAGAACCTTATCTGTTTTCAATTTCCTGAAATTTATGTCTGCAGCCCTTTTCACTAAGCTCTCTTGTCATTTAGGTTTCCTCAATCTTGCCATCTTTATCCTTTGTTTTTACAGGATGTAAAAATGGGTGATTACTTCCCTGCCATAGCAACAGCCACCTTCCGTTAGAAAAAAAGGGGATGGAGAGAGAAGCAAAATGTATGGAAAGATGTTGGAGAGGAGTAATGAGAAAGAAGTAACACAAATAATCTTTCAGAAATACGAGGGGGTGGAGGGTCTAGCATGAAGGAACAACTAAAGGAAATCCTTATTACTCAGGAAATTTCATTGGGGAAATTGCTGGGATTTAAACCCATAATTCCCCAGGGCCTAATGCTCTGCATTTCAGATTATTCAAGGAAGTGGTCCTAGAAATAGTGGATACATTGATAATTTTCTAGCATTGTATAGACTCTGGAAGTGTTTCAATTAATTAAAGGATAGCTAATGTAATCCCACTTTTTTGAAAAAAGGAGGGAGAGAGAAAACAGGGAACCATAGACCGGTTAGGCTGACATCGGTGGTGGGGAAAATGCTGAAGTTAATAATTAAGGATGTAATAATTGAACATTTGGAAAGTGGTGACAGGATTGGTCCAAGTCATCATGGATGCACTAAAGGGAAATCATATTTGACAAATATTCTGGAATTTTTTTGAGACTATGACCAGTAGAGTGGACATGAATGAACCAGCGACTGTTGTGTATCTGGAATTTCAAAAGGCCAAGGTCGCACATAAGATTAGTGAGTAAAAGTAAAGCTCATGGTACTGGGGGGCCTTGGATAGAGAATTAGTTGGCTGACGGGAAGCAGAAAGTGGGAATAAATGGGTTTTTTTCAGAGTGGCAGGCAGTAATCAGTAGGTAACTGCAGTTTCAGTGCTGAGACCCCAGCTATTCACAACATACATGAATGATTTGGAACTGAATGCAGTATCTCCAAATTTGCAGACATTAACTGGATGGCAATGTGTGCTGTGAGGAGAATACTAAGACACTGCAGGGTGACTTGGACAGACCAGATGCATTGGCAAATGCAATATAATGTGGAGAAATGTGAAGTTATCCACTTTGGTGGGAAAAACAGGAAAGAAGATTATCATCTGAAATGATGGCAGCTTAGGAAAAAGGAAAGTGCAATATGACCTGGTATCGTGGTGGAACAGTCGCTGAAAGTTGGCATGCAGGTACAGCAGCTGGTGAGGAAAGCTAATGGCATGCTGGCCTTCATAGCAAAGGATTTGTGCATAGAAGTAAAGGTATTTTGCTGCAGTTATACAGGGCCTTGGTGAGGCCACGCCATGAGTATTACATGCAGTATTGGTCTCCTCGAGGAAGGACATTGTTGCTATTTGCGGGAATCCAGTGAAGCTTCACCAGACTGATTCCAGGAATGACAGGACTGAAGTATGAAGAGAGATTGAATCGACTGGGCTTGTACTCACTGGAATTCAGAAGAATGAGAGGATCTCATAGAAATATATAAAATCCTGATGGGACAGGGCAGGCTAGATTTGGAAAGAATGTTCCTGATGTTGGGGAAGTGCAGAACTAGGTGGTCATAGTCTCAGAATAAGGGGTAAGCCATTCAGGACTGAGATGAGGAAGAACTTCACTCAGTTGTGAACCTGTGGAATTCTCTATCGTAGAAAGCTGTTGGGGCCGCTCATTCGATACGAGGGAGCTGGATGTGGCCCTTGCAGTTAAAGGGATCAAGGGGTACGTGAGAAAATGGGAGTGGGATACAGAAAAGGCATGATCAGCCATGATCATGTTGAATGGGGTGCAGGCTTGAAGGGCCAAATGGCCTGGTCCTGCATCTATTTCCTATGTTTGTAAAAGATGAGTCAGAGCCTCCGTGTTTTTCCACTGCAGAAACCTATGTCCCCACTTAGAATGGTCCTTCTATAAAGTTTGTACTATAATTTTACCCTAAATATAGTTTCAGCACTCCAACTAGTCTTGTACTTCCTCTTTCCCAAATTACTTCAAGTTTATATTTTTGACTGTATTGACATGGAATGAAAGTGTTCTATCAAAATAGTAATGTAGAATTTGAAAATGGGGATAGATAATTGTGTGCACCTTGATCCATTATCCTGGTCTTTTAACTTCTGAAATTTACACTTGATTGTGAGCAAAGGCACATGAAATGAGCTACTGTATACAATTTTAGTTTATTGGTGACTTGGTCTGGATGAAGCTTTCAGCTGAGGTAGTTGCTTATTCGCTTGGTGCTTGATGGGCAATTTTTTAAGGGTAAATCCTCAGGTAGCTGAGCTGTGTGCTTTCAAGATTCTACCTTTACATGATTCTAAAAGTACAAAGTGCCGTGTATCTCTTAAAAATGCTCTGAAACTTTTGATAAACTAATAGGTGTAAAGGTTTGGGATCTCTCTCATTCACAGGCACACAGCTGAACTATCTCATCCTTCATATACTGGCATAAATTTGATTTCTGTTGGAAGTTTTGCTGAGGCAGTGTCACCGGTGTAAATAAAGCCTGCAGCTCCAAATGTTCGCTGATACTCAGATTCCAAATTGCTGCTGCATTCAGATTGGTGTCCGAGAGGGATGCAAACCCAGGCATTTGCTATCAGCTGTACTGGGAATTTATCTCTTTGCTGGGATGGGGTAGATTGGTCGCCGTGGGTGTATGCCTCTGTTATAGGGGTGTGTCTGCAAGCATGTCAGGGTTTGTAAATTCTTGTATTGAAAGTGATGTTTTTAAAGAGGATTGCATGCTTAGGTGAAACATATTTCACTTCAATTCTGCTGTTTAAACTATGATTTCAAATCAAAATGTAAAGCTCGATGCACTCTGTTGCTTGTTGCACATGGCTGTTGAAGGCTGAAGTTTTGCTTTATCTGAGCTTTACTTGATGTAAGATTATTCTTCTCCTAAGAGTAAGCAATATATGGTACAAGAAATATGTAAATGAGATTGTCTTTGAATAGAGGGGGTGTGACAGTATCCTGGTTCCTGTATAAGTGGCTATTAGTAACTGAAGGGTGAACTAGTTCTGAGTGTCAGGAAGGCATCCAATATTCCTGTTAGTGATGCTGCTGAATGCTGTAATATTCCATGGGGTATTGCTGAGGATGGGTCATTCAAGGAGTTAGCGACATAGAGAAAAATTAAAGACTGTAACTGAAGGAAAGTGGCAATTTTCAAGCTTGTGTGTAGAAGCTGTTTTAGTTCCTCTCAAAAGTAGGGCATACACGCTGAAATCTTGGTCTTTGGATCTGCCAATATGGAATTTAGCTACGTAAAGCACACTGTTACAATGGGAATATGTTTAGATTTTCATCAACAGCTGAATCCAAACAAAATATCAGTCTGATGATATTCTGTGCAGTAATGCTTCCTGTCCCCCCTCCTCCCTTAGCTTTGGTTTAATTGAAAGCTGAAGCCCAGGTTATGGATACACCATACATTTTTCAATTTGTCAAATAACTTGATAATACTGCAGTCCTGAGTCAATAGGCCAGCCTCTCAAACCTACCTGCAGATTTCAGTGATTTGGTTTGGGTTGCTGTGGTTTATTTCAAATTCAGAGAAGGAACTCTATTCTGCTTCCATTGGGTCTCTGCCGGCTTGTACAATAAAGAATGGAAGCACATCCATCTGAAACTGAAATATAAAATAAATTTGTTATTTCTGTGCTCTTTGCAGCACGTTGAAAAGTTGGGAATGTTTTTACGGGATGTCTTGATTAGTTCCACGGTCCCATTTCTTTATTTAGATTACTGGATCATTCTTGCCGTGCAGCCAACCCATGGAAGCGCGTTTGGCAGTGAACACTTCATCCTGTTTTGTACCTCCAGGAGGGTTGCTGCCAAATTTCCATCTACTTGACTATATGAAGGGGTATTGTGCTGCCCACATGTGCAATGTGCCCTATCAGTATGTGGCTGAGAGGCTTTAATGGATCAAGTTAATGGACACTCCTTTCTCTCTCATGACTGACTAATTTCAGGGAGCAACAAGGATCTGTATGAAGATATTTATACATTGAAATTACAGAATTGTTACAGAGAGAGGTTGAATAGGTTAGGACTTTATTCCCTGGAGCGTAAAAGAATGAGGGGAGATTTGATAAAGGTGTATAAAATTATGATGGGTATAGATAGTGAATCCAAGCAGGCTTTTCCCACTGAGGCTAGGGGAGGAAAAAACTAGAGATGGGTTAAGGGTGAAGAGGGAAAAAGATTAAAGGGAATATTAGGGGGGGTTTCTTCAGAGTGATGGGAGTGTGAAATGAGCTGCCAGATGAAGTGGTAAATGTGGGCTCATTTTTGACATTTACTGTTCTCCGAGCAGAGTTTTTGGAGAGTGGCTGGTGAGACTCCTGATTTGCAATTTCTGTCTTTCACTTTAGTTGTTAGAGTGTTTATTTCAGCGCTCCGTAGCGGGAGATAGGCGCGGGGGGCTGCAGGGAAGGAAGCGCGGGAGTATAAAAGGAAGGCCAAGGTAGACAGCGGGCAGCGTCAGGAGCGGGCAGTGGAGTGAGACGGGATTAGAGTGAGAGCAATAAGGGCTTAAGCTCACTGGGCTTGGGCGAGCGCAGGCTTGGACGCAGTGAGTACGTTGCTTCCTACCTAATCAACACTTTTCCCAACACCTTTAAAGGGGGTATACAAAATGCCACGATACTTGGCCAAACGCGTCCACTGCGTACGCTGCCATATGTGGACCTTCTTGGAGGCATCACGTCTCCCGAAGGCCCACATATGCGCAAAATGTTTAGAATTGCAACGTTTAAGAGCTAGGGTGAGGCAGCTGGAGCTGCGCTTGGAGGACATGTGTTTAGTGAGGGAAAATGAGGTTACAATGAATAGGGAAGGTAGTCCTGCGGGGACCCCAGGATCTAGTAGTAGGGACGGGCTGGTTACAGATAAGAGGAACAAGAATAAAAATCAAGGCACAAAGGCCATCTCAAAGGAGGATCCCAGAAAACCAAGGGAGGGGTAAAAGCTGTGATGGAGAGGGCAAGTGAGGGGGAACAGAATGCCACAGAGACCAGCAGGAAAGCAGGAAGTGAGATATTGGTGGGGGATGGGATGGTTAAAGGGATCGGTAGGCGTTTCTGTGGGCAAAAGAGAGACTCCAGGATGGTAGTCTGCCTCCCTGGAGCAGGGGTCCAGGATGTATCAGAGAGGGTAGAGGGAATTTTGAAAGGAGAAGGGTCTAAGGCAAATGTAATAGTTCACGTAGGACAGAAAGATGTAGGAAGAAAGCGCAGGGGGGACATACGTAGGCATTTTAGGGAGTTGGGGGCTCAACTGAAAGGTAGGGCCTCCAGGGTGGCGTTCTCTGGGCTGCTGCCTGTGCCCGGGACCAATTGGGTAAAAACAAATGAGACACTACAACTAAATGCATGGATGAGGGATTGGTGTAGGGCAGAAGGCTTCATATTCATTGATCATTGGGAGGTCTTCAGGAGGGAGGGTCACCTATTCAAGAGGGATAGGGAGCAGTTGACTGGGAGGGGAACACATATTTTAGCTGGGAGGTTAGCTGGAGTGTTTCAGAAGTGTTAAAACTAATAGGGAGGGAGGGTGGGGAGAGAGAGGGAACTGGGAGTGGGAGAGAGAGGGATGATAGGGTAACACCAGAAGGTAGAAAGGAATATCCGAGAGCTGAGGGTCTTCAGTGCATGTGTTTTAATGCGAGGAGTGTGATTGGTAAAACAGATGAACTGAAGGCAATAATGTTCACGAGGAGTTTAGAAGTGGTGGCGGTGACCGAGACGTGGTTGAAGGAGGGGCAAGACTGGCAATTGAATATTCCAGGGTATAAGTGTTTTAGGCGTAACAGAGTTGGTGTGAGGAGAGGCGGGGGAGTGGCTTTATTAGTTAAGGACAACATCATAGCAGTGCAGAGGGAGGGAGGTATGGATGATTTAGGAATTGAGTCTCTATGGGTGGAGTTGAGGAATAGGAAGTGAGTGGTTACTCTGTTGGGTGTTTACTACAGACCGCCCAACAGCCTGCGAGCCGTGGAAGAAGGGATATGCAGGGACATTTTAGATAAGTGTAGGAAAAATAGGGTAGTAGTAGTAGGAGATTTCAATTTTCCTGGAGTAGATTGGAGAGGGCCCAGAGCTGTAGGAGTGGATGGGGAGGAATTTGTACAGTGTGTTTTGGAAGGGTCCTTGGAGCAGTATGTGGATGGCCCGACTAGAGAGGGGGCTATACTGGATTTGGTTCTGGGGAATGAGCCAGGCCAGGTGGTTGACGTCGAGGTAGGAGAGAAGGTGTCAAATAGTGATCACAACTCTGTCTGCTTTAGGATATTAATGGAAAAGGACGAGACTGGCCCAAAAGGGAGGGTATTTAACTGGGGGAGGGCTAGATACAGCCAGATTAGGCAAGATCTTAAAGATACCGACTGGGATAAGCTTTTCGAGGGCAGGTCGACGAGGTACATGTGGGAGTCTTTCCAGGGAAAACTAAACTCTCTGCAGGAAAGATACGTGCCGGCAAGGAGGAAGGATGGGAAAGGTAGGATTAGAGAAACGTGGCTTACCAGGGATATTGAGGACTTGATCAGGAAGAAGCGAGAGGCTTACATTAGATCTAGGCAACTGGGGACTGAGACAGCGCTGGAAGCTTATAGAGAGTGTAGACGGGATCTTAAAAGGGGTGTTAGAAAGGCCAAAAGGGGCCACGAAGTGGCTCTGGCAGGTAGGATTAAGGAAAATCCTAAGGCATTTTACTCCTATGTAAGGAGCAAAAGGATGGTTAGAGGCAAGATTGGACCTCTCAGGGACAGAGGAGGGGATCTATGCTTAGAGCCTGAGGGAATGGGGAGATCCTGAATGAATACTTTGCGTCGGTATTCACGCAGGAGACTGGCCAGATGTCTGTTGCTGATGCTGACAAAGTTGAGGATCCGTTGAGGGAAATAAAGATTACGAGGAAAGAGGTGTGGGGGCTGTTGGGCAGCTTAAAGACATATAAAGCTCCGGGGCCTGATAGCATTTACCCCAGGCTGCTAAGGGAGTTGAGGGAAGACCTAGCTGGGCCTCTGACGCAAATCTTTGTCTCTTCCTTGGACACAGGCGAGGTCCCAGAGGACTGGAGGATAGCAAATGTAGTACCATTGTTTAAAAAGGGTCAGAGGGATAACCCAGGGAACTATAGGCCGGTGAGCTTGACTTCAGTTATAGGTAAGCTTATGGAGAGGATCCTCAGGGACAGGATGTATGAGCATCTGGAGCGCTGCGATCTGATCAGGGATACGCAGCATGGCTTCATCAAGGGGAAGTCTTGTCTTACAAATCTAGTGGAATTTTTTGAAGAAGTGACAAAAACAGGTGATGAAGGACAGGCTGTTGATGTCGTCTACATGGATTTCAGTAAGGCGTTTGACAAGGTTCCTCATGGTAGACTGATAGAGAAGGTGAAGGCACATGGGATACAGGGCCAGGTATGTAGATGGGTCGAGAACTGGCTCGGGAGGAGGAGACAGAAGGTAGTAGTGGAAGGCTCTTTTTCCAACTGGAGGCCTGTCACTAGTGGAGTGCCACAAGGCTCAGTACTAGGTCCTCATCTATTTGTGGTTTACATAAACGACTTGGAAGTAGGGGTAGGTGGTGAGATCAGCAAATTTGCTGATGACACTAAGATGCTTGGATTGGCAGGTACAGAGGAGCAGTGCCAGGCAATAAAACAGGACATAGATAGGTTGGTAGACTGGGCAGATAGATGGCAAATGGAATTTAATCCGGATAAATGCGAGGTGATGCATTTTGGCCGGAAAAATGTAGAGGAGAGTTATAGGATAAAAGGTAAAACTATACGGAGCATAGAGATGCAGAGAGACCTGGGGGTGCAGGTTCACAAGTCTCTGAAGGTGTCCTCACAGGTGGAGAAGGTGATAAAGAAGGCGTATAGTATGTTAGCTTTCATAGAAAAGGGTATAGAATACAAGAGTAGGGGTTTGATGTTGCAGTTGTATACAACTTTGGTTAGGCCTCACTTGGAATACTGCGCCCAGTTCTGGTCTCCGTACTATCGGAAGGATGGGGAGTCCTTGGAGAGAGTGCAGAGGAGGTTTACCAGGATGCTGCCTGGTATGGAAGGACTGTCTTATGAGGAACGATTAAATAGACTTGGGTTGTTTTCCCTTGAAAGACGTCGGCTTAGAGGGGATCTAATAGAGGTGTATAAGATTATAAGGGGTATAGATAGAGTAAATGGTGGTAAACTTTTTCCACCTTCAGAAATGGATAGGACGAGGGGTCATGGCCTTAGGGTGAGGGGGGCTATGTATACGACGAATATTAGAGGGCAGTTTTTCACACAAAGGGTAGTGGGGGTGTGGAATGCACTGCCGAGTAAGGTGGTGGGAGCAGGCAAGCTAGGGCTGTTTAAGGGTCTCTTGGACAGCCACATGAGCGGTATGCAGATAGAGGGATATAGTAGGACTGTTTAACTACGGCTTTTTTTTTCACAGGTAATTCGGTCCATACTTGACCAACAAGGAGCATGCATTCGGCAGGTGGTGCGAGGACAGCTCTTGGATGTTGATTCATGGGTTGCCTGGTACTTCATGTCGTAAATGAGTGCTTTATGTGGACCATCTGAAGGTCACCATGACAGCTCAGAGACTATCGATGTGGCTGTGCAGACACTTGGAATTGGGCCGGTGTCTGCGGGAGTTTGCGCGTTCTCCCAGTGGTTGCGTGGGTTTTCTCCGGGCGCTCCGGTTTCCTCCCACAACCCAAAAATTCGCTCTTAGGCTGATTGGGAAACAAATTGTCCCTATAGTGAGAGTCTTTCATATTAGGAATAACCTAATTTTATATTATGATAATGGAATTGCTACTAATATAGTTATGACGGCGGCGCGGGCTCGTTGGGCCGGAGGGCCTGTTTCCCGTGCTGTGTTGCTCTTAAAAAAAAAGAAAAACTTGGACAAACACATGGATGAGAGGGGTGTGGAGGGATATGGTCCAGGTATAGGTGAGGGGGGCTAGGCAGAAAATGGTTCAGCACGCCAAGAAGAGCAAAAAGGCCTGTTTCTGTGTTGTAATGTTCTATGGTTCTAAATTGCAAATTAAGCCTGTGATTACATTGACACACTGGGTAATGGTACAGCAAGAAGCACTAATACTGGGAGATTGATTCAGAAGGTTCTTCAGAAGTATCACTGGTGAAGCAATCGAGCGATGTCAGGCATGGCCACTGGTTGCACAAATGCATCACCATCAGAGATTCAGATGCTACTCCACTCAGCAACTTGAGCTCACAATCTAATATTCAAATACAGCTTTGAGGGAGTGCTGCACTATTGAATTGTCTGTCTTTCAGATGAGACATTAACTTGAAGCAGCATCTGTGTCTCAGGTAGACGGGTAGATGAAAAATAGGCAGAAACTCTCCTGAAGATACAATACGGGATGGAGCATTCGCTGCCAAACACACTTGCACGAGTTGGCTGGACTGCAAGGAAGCCGAGACCAGATTAGCCTTGATCATGTTGAATGGGGGAGCAGGCTCGAGGGGTTGAATTCCTGACTCCTGCTCTTATGTTGAATACAGTCTGCTCCACTGTTATCAGGGAGAAGAGCAGGCAAGTTCTCCCTGACGTCCTGGCCAATATTTAACATTTGCTTGTCGGTATTGTATTGCTTTAAATGGGGCCAGATTATCTGCTGTATGTCACATAGGAGCAGTGAGTACACTGCAGAGGGAATGAATTTGGTGTGTAGCATTAAGATATTCCTATTTTGTAATGTGATTTGACCTGAGTCAAGCTGACATATCTGACATTTCTTCTGGCTGTGTTCAGTGTGGTTTTGCTGGTGAAACTCTCAATAATTGTTGCTATTCTTGCTGAGAAGCATGATCAAAAAAATTCAATATAGCAGGGCTAGGGATCCTGGTAACATCTATTATTAGTATTAATTTTGCAAAATTGTGATGCTGTCATCACTGAGAGAATGAGTTCCTGTCTTGCAAACAACAAAATCAGTTAATTTCTCCATGAGCCTCAATTGTTGTTTGGGAAGTCACTTTTTCAAGCTGTGATTTCCTCATGTGGAAGTAGAAATCTCAAAGTCTTTGAACTCTGTCTGATATGGGTCTGATTTGATGAATGTTGTATTTTAATTTATCAAAAATAGATAAAAGTGCTTTGTCATTTAAAAGAGAAATGTTTTGTCATTTAAAAATTAAAAATTGGATGATTTGGTTTCAGAAGTAGATTTTTAATTGGAGGGACTGAGACCAGTTATTTGCCCCCAACACACTCAGTGGCTGGTTAGAAGAGAATGGCTGACAGAGGATGCAGTTCTCAGTGTTGGGAGAAGCCGGATGTTTTGGGAGTGGCAGGTGCCATGTTATATGCTAGAGGATTTTAATAAATGACAGTCTAGGCCTTGCTCACAAACAACAAGTACCACAATGATCTCTTCAATGAATCAAGAAAAGATTAGTGCATTAATTGAAGATTAGGGACATTTGGAGTGCTTTAACTGAATGAACCCATTGTGACTGCCAATACTGCTTGGAAGCACTTTTGAAGACAAACTTATCAGCTTGATGGAGTACATGTCAACATATTAATAGTCATGCAGCAGTGAGTCCCTGTGAAAACTGTGCCTGGAACAATAAAGGATTGTCAAGTGGAACAGGAGAACAGTGGATAGCTTTCCAAATTTGCGTAGAATGGCATAAGATGTACAGCATACAAATGAATATACAGCACAGAAAGCGCCATTTGGTCCGATCAGTTGATGCTTGTCCCTCCACTTCCATCTCCCTATCGTGCCTTTAACCACAACGATACTCAATTGCTCTTGATCAAAGAATTTAAAACTGTGGTAAAATTCCTGGGAGTGATGTGTGGCTGCTTTTTATTTTGGGAATGGCTGGCATGCTGAGAGAACAATCCTGAAAGTGTGGACTAAACTGGGTGGAGTTGCCACAAGGTTGAGTGCTGTGCTATCTGTGAGCCAAGGCTGATAACTGAGTAGTCAAGTATTGTGAATTCAAAGAGAGTTTTGGACCATTGGGTACAATAGAGGACACAATTCTTCCTTGCTGGACATTAAAGCAGTTAGAACAATGTGGAAGGGAAGACGGAGTGCATAACTATGATAAAAATGGTCCTGCAGCTCAGGGAGATTCTCCCATCTTAACAGTAAATCTTTTTCTTTCTACATGTCTTTTAAAATCATTTCTGGGATGTGGATGTTGCTGGCCAGACCAGCATTTATTTCCCATCCTAGTTGCCCTTGTGAAGGTGGTGGTGATCTGTGGTCTTTAATCACTGTTGTCTCTGAGGTGTAGGTACACCTCCCACAGTGCTGTCAGGGAGGGAGTTCCATTATTTGACCCAGCGACAGTGAAGGAACGACGATATATTTCCAAGTCAGAATGGTGAGTGACTTGGAGGAGAATTTCCAGATGATGGTACTCCCACGTATGTGCTGCCATTCTAGATGGTTATGGTTGTGGTTGTGGACTTGGAAGGAAGATGAATTCCTGCAATGTATCTTGTAGATGCTATACCATGTCACCGTTCATCATTGGAGGAGGGAATGAATATTTGTTGAAGGAGCAGCAATCAGTTGGGCTGCTTTGTCTTGGATGATGTCAAGCTTCTTGAGTGTTATTAGAGTTGCACCCATCCAGGCAAGTGGAGAGTATTTCATCACACTCCTGACTTGTGTCTATAGATGGTGGACAGGCTTTGGTGAGTCAAGAGATGAGTTATTCACTGTAGGATTCCTAGCCTTTGATGTGCAGATACAGAAGCTGGTCATTGTAACCTGTTATAGAAATGATGTTTGCTTTATTCCATAAATTTATAGATGTTATTTCATTTAGCTTTGATATTTCATTTTGTAGAAATTCCCTCAAACTTAAAGGTTCAACTGAATGAGATTGGAAATTGGAAACAGAACTGGTCAGTTAAGTTCTTTTCGGTTTAGTAAATTTAATTATTTAACATCTATAGGATTATTAAGAATTCTAAAATGCTAAAATTATAGTAAAAGCTTTCTGGTCAGAGCTCTTGTTCTTATTTGGAAGGTGTTGCAGCAGTATGCAAGTGTAATTTCTGCGGTGGGTTTTCCAATAATCCAGAGTTTTCCAGCTGACCCTTTGGCAATAACTATAATCCTTATAGAGGTTTGTAATAACCACATTATAACTCTCTTTTATTCTGTTTGCTCAGAATTGGCAGCATGGTAGATTTTGAGCGTATGTAACAATTTCAGATAGGAGTGATTTCTCATTCTCTGCAGGTCTAGGGTTGGTGTTGAATTTCTTGAAGCTGGGCTAGGATTGGCTTTAAATTTTATATTACTAATTGGTTTGTACTGAACAGATGTTAACATGTACATTGTGCACTGGACTTAAAAACTGTCAGTGACTCTTCACACGGCAACAGGCTTGATATTCCAGTTATAGATCCACCAGTAGAACAGTCTAGACAGAGCATATCCAGTGTGAATTGTTGCAATATAAACAAACCTTGTTAAAGATGTAAAGTTCATATAGCTGAGGAAAATGGCACAATTTTGGGTTTTTTTTTGCATTTTGGCGTGTCAGTTTCTTAACTCACTGAAATGGAACACAACGTGATGCATGAAGAGTGTTTGCATTGTAGCTACAATGAACAACAGTTTATATTGACAATGCTGTTAACGTTGCTTCATAAGAGCATGACGGAGCTAAACTTGGCACTGAACTGCAGCAAATATTGGGAAGATGATCAATAGCTTTGACAGAGAAAGCTTTAAGGAGCATCTTAAAAGGTAGAGAGATTTCGGCAGGGAATTCCAGAACTTCAAGCTTACGTAACTAATAAAAAAAAAACTGGGGTATGCAAGTGGTCAGAATTGGAGAAACTACATGGGATCTTTCCCTGCTTTTATTTTGTGTGAAATCCTTGGTAAAGCCTACCAGCTCTGGTGCAGCCCAAAAGAACATGCTGGCTTTGCTGATTACTTGTGGTATGTACAGTTTAACCTCACTGGTCCAATTGTACTGTGTCTGTTGTGATTGCTTGGGTAGTTGCATTTTGCTGTCCTGCTGCTTTTAGTCTGAAAGATGTGCTGGTTAGGTGTATTAATTCAACCAGGCACCAGAATGTGGCGAGTAGGGGAATTTCACAATAATTTCATTGCAGTGTTAATGTAAGTATGTCTTGTGACTAATAAATAAAGTTTAACTTTTTAAGGTTGTATGTTTCCCCGTGGGAGAGGCTGATAAGTGCAGCATTCTATGACAAAGGAGTAGAGGTTGTTTTGATGAGATATTAATTTGAGGTGGCCTCAGAAGTTTGTAGCAGTTTAATTGTATGCAGCTGGTGGACATTAAGGTTCCACAGCAGGTATGAAAGGGCAGATTTCTCCAATTTGGGACTAATTGTAGTGGTGGGCATCTCCAGCGGCATCCCTCCTGCTGGCTGGAATGTCAGGATCCTGCGCCAGATTCAATCTTTGCAAGCCTCATTAATTACATACCAGAAAGAATTCTCCTCCGACTCTGGGCTTAAAGGGATCAAAGATTTTGCAGCAGCTGCCTAATATGGGAGATTTCCTCACAAAGAAATACGTGCTGAAACTGAGAAACTGGTTGAGTTGAGAGATATTCTTGTAATGTTTCAACCTGGGAATGTTTGAGCAAAAGTAGCTTCAATATCATTCTTCACTTGCTAATCCTGAGTAGAGCAAGTAGGAGAGTTCCCTGATGTCACGGCCAATTTTTATCTCTCAGCCAATATCGTTAAACCAGATTATTTGGTCACTATTCCCTTGCTGTTTGTGGGACATTTATATATATTGATGTGTGTTTATTATATTAAAAAAGACAGCATTTCATAAATACTTCATTGATTATGAAGAAGCATTTAGATGTCCTGGGGCTGATACTAAGCTGGGTGGCAGCGTGTGCTGTGAGGAGGATGCTAAGAGGCTGCAGGGTGATTTGGACAGGCTGGCTGAGTGGGCAAATACTTGGCAAGTGCAAAGCAATGTGGATAAATGTGAGGTTACCCGCTATGGCAAAAACAGGAAGGATGATTATTTCTGAATGGTGGCAGCTTAGGAGAAAGGGAAGTGCAACTTGACCAGGGTGTTATGGTGGAACATTGCTGAAGGTTGACATGCACGTACAGCAGGAGGTGTGGGAAGCTGTGGCATACTGGCCTTCATAACAAGAGGATTTGACTATAGGAGTAGGGATGTTTTGCTGCAGTTATATAGGGCCTTAGTGAAGCCACATCGTGCATATTGTGTGTAGTTTTGTCTCCTAGTCTGAGGAAGGACAATTCTTGCTATTGAGGGAGCTCAGCGAAAGTTTCAGACAGGACTGACATACAAAGAGAGACTGTATTACTGGGCTCATTCTTCTAAATTCTAGTGAGTACAAGAGAGGATCTCATAATCTCACTAGGATTTTATATGTTCCTATCGGGACTATTGGACAGGCTAGATGCTGGAAGAATGATCCCAATATTGGGGAAATGCAGAAGTAGGGGTCACTATCTAAGAATAAGGGGTAAGCCATTCAGAGCTGAGATGAGGAAGAACTTTTTCCACTTAGAGTTGTAAACCTCTGGAATTCTGTACCATGCAAAACTGTTGGGGCCAGTTTGTTACCTCCAAGAGGGAGTTGGACATGTCCCTTAGTCCCTTTAGCCATAAGGGGTATGGAGGGAAAGCAGGAGTAGGATTCTGAAAGTGCATAATCAGCCATGTTATTGAATGGTGTTGTAGGATCGAAGGGCCAAATGGACTAACACTGTGCCTTTTTTATGTTACTATATTTATAATCAAAGTACTGATCTAAATGTGATCTTTCCTTCATCTTTACTCTGACCCATTACTCTGCACATAGCCACACTTGTGTCTACAATTCTATGTACGCCGCTGCCAGTTATCTCCACAAATGACTGTTCCAGATACACAGTGGTTGTTGTGAGTGTATCCTAGCAATGAATTGATTTCATAAAAACACGTGGCACAACCACTCAGTGGAATTGCCCAAGTGAGGTTTCCCCTGAAATGGCGTTATATGCTGCATTGGCATTAGTTTGGTGGCAGACAGTGTTTGTGAATTGTTTGGTATCTGTTGATCACAGCCATGGCAGAGTTCCACATGGCTTTGTTTTCCTTGAGTTTTATTTGATTGTTTTCTGTAGTTGTATGCAGATGGGGACTTACTGGTCGATTGCTTCGTGCGAGGTGTTTGCACAAGATGATTAATAGCTGTGACGTTAATGTAGGTTTATCACAGTCTGTAAGTTTATCACAACTGAGTTGATTGGGAGTAAATTCCACGTGCAGTCTGTGCGTATGTTTAAAGCTGCAACTAAGCAAAGATCTGACTGCTGCAAGTTCTAATCCTGATGGACAGTGAGAATTACACTGAATATGGAGACAGCCTCACAGCTGGTTCAGACAGTGAGTAGCTGATTCTGTACTGTGCTGTTTTCAATGGTGCGTTAAGTTAGATTCGATGAGTTTAGGAGGTTACTGCTCCTGTTTGCTCAATGAATATGACAGTGAGTGAGTGAGGAAAGTGTTGGAAACTGTAATGCTGGAAATACTGAGCATTTCAGTATGTGTGTAGAGACAATGGATGCGTTGACATTTCAGACGTAGACACTTCACAACTGGAAACAGAACACGTGAGCAGCATGTAGAATTGGGTAAAGAAAGGGAAAAGCAACCATACGGGAAGATGTAAAATATCCTATGAAGTTCTTAAATGAAAGGAGCGATGTGTAAACGATACTGTGATACAAGCACAGTGAGAGGAATTGAGGATTTAGGCACAATGCAGAATGTTTGAATAACTGAATAATTAGGGAAGCAGGACTAGGAAGATAAAAAAAAATAGTCAAGAGAAAACCGGTGAAGTGGGGCAGACTCTAGCAGCCTTGGATAAAGAAGGTTTCACTGCCTGCTGTTCTGACTGAGGGTCTCTATGCTTTGTGCCAGGCCGTTTCTCCTTTATACTTGGGTATGGAATCAGTGAGACAATTCTTGACAGCAGTTGCTACAGAGGACATTTTTGTTTGTTCAGCTGAGGAATTGGGTGGTTCTTGCTGGGCCAGCGCTTATTGCCCATCCTCAATTGCCCTTGAACCGAGTGGTTTGCTTGGCCATTTCGGAGGGCATTTACAAGCCAACATTGGAGTCACATGTAGGCCAGAGTCACATGACGGCAGATTTCCTTCTCTAAAGGACATTAATGAACCAGATGGGTTTTCATACAAATATGGGAAATAGGTGCAGGAGTAGGCCATTTGGCCCTTCGAGCCTGCACCACGTTCAATATGATGATGCACTTTCAGTACTTTTTAAACATGGTGAGGGTTTCTACCTTCACTATTCTTTCAGGCAATGAAGTTCCAGACCTCCACATTTCCCCTCTAATCTTTAGAGTCCCAGTCACTGACCATCTGGAGTAAACAGATCCCTCCCATCCACTCCATCAAGGTGTTCACAGTCTCGAATATTGCTATCAAATTGATTGTGAAGAAAGGTTAACTGGTTGGAACTCATTGGAATTTAGAAGAATGAAAGGTGATCTCATTGAAACATATCAGATTCTTAAGGGGCTTGACAGGGTAAATGTTGAGAGGACATTTCCCCACATGGACAGTCTGGAGCCAGAGAGCTTATTCTCAGAGTAAAGAGGTGCCAATTTAAGACTGAGATAAGGATAGATTTCTTCTCTCAGGGTTGAGCCTTTGGAAGAGAGAAAGAGCCCTTGTGTATATTTAAGGCTGAGATGGATTGATTTTTGGTCAGTAAGGGAACCAAAGGTTACAAGGTAAAGACAGGAAAGTGAATGTAAGGAAAGTCAGATCAGCCATGATCCTGTTTGAATGGTGGAGCAGGTTCACAGGGCTGAATGTTCCTGTTTATGTTCTTATTTACACGCCAATCTTACAGCATGTGGAATTGTAAGAATTCCAACATATTCATTGACCATTGAACGTAGACTTGCAGTGGACCATGTTAGAACCCCAGCAGAGTTTTTGATGAGTATATCAAGGAATAGGAATTCATATCACATAAACGCACGAAGCAACTTAAGGCTTATGTAAGTATTCCTGAAATTCCTGGTTTACCTCATTATCCTGGAAGAACAAGATATCAAAAATTTAAGGAGCAGGTGAAGCTAGCTGTTTGGTGCTGCTATTGTACAGAGGCAACACGAGTGGTATTCTCCACTAACAGGATGCTGTTAAAAAGACATTCTGTCTATCACACAAATGAGGAATGTAGTATATGAGTATGAGTTTCAGTGCCAGTGTGATGCTAGTTATGTAGGCCACATAACTGCCTGCGGCAGTTGTAGATGCGCCAAGTTTGGTGGCGTTTAAGAGGTTAGTAGATAAGTTTATGGACGAAAAGAGAATGGTTTAGGTTAGAGGGTCATTGCTTTTTCCCAATTGGTCGGCGCAACATGGAAGGCCGAAGGGCCTGTTCTGCACTGTAATGTTCTATGTACATGTCCCAAAAACTGGCAGATCATATCAGACAGCATGACCCTTCCACTGTTCACAAAGTACAGACCGTACCTAACTAGCCTGTGCTTGCTAAATAATCCTCAGTGTGCTAAAAATTATTCAGACAATGAATTTAAGATTGTTCGTCTGCCTCGCAAAGTGGCAAATTTACCTATGCTGGAAGGTATATATATTCAAACAGAGGGCTTTATTCTTTGTACGCACGTGTCTGTACATTGTGTTTCTTTCAGCTAAACAAACTAAGTGACAGCTATTCAAAAACAGAAAATGCTGGAAAATCTCAGCAGGTCTGACAGTATCTGTGGAGAGAGAATAAAGCAATAGAGTCTGGATAACCTTTCGTCAAATCAGTCAAAGAAAGACGGTGCTCCTTCAGGGAAGGCGTTCTTGGAAGCAAAGTGGCAGTGAGTTAAACACTGGATAAAAGCAAAATGCTGCGGATTCTGCAGTATTTTGCCTTTATCTAAGTGACATCCATTTCCTGGTTCATCCCTCAGGACAATGCCTTGACCAGTCACAGTTAGGTTACCTGGTTTAAATTTCAAATAATGGCAGTTATCTCAGTCACCAACTAGTGCATTCTCCATGGCAATACCTCTACCAATCAGATTCCACTTGCCACCCAGCCAGAGTCCACTTGCTATCCAATCAGCACTCCTCCTATACAATATATATTTGTTGTTTTCTCTTACATTGATATTCTTAGGAATTGTTCTGATGAGTGCAAGACAAAAAGCTTTGACAAAATGCCCTTTTTTCCAAAATATTTTTAGGATTTTTTTAATATGTACTCCGAACATGCTGCAGGTCAAAGTAAAATCTGATTTTTAAAGCAATTGGATATGAACTTGGTGACATTGAATCTGCTCTTTTAATTTGTTAGATGAAAGTTAATGTGTAACTCCTTAAAAAAACAAAATTTGCTGTAAGTACTCAATGGATTTGGCAGTGGAAGGAGGGGCAGGGTTAATGTTTCAGGTTGGTGACCCTTCATCAAGTGAAAGAGCATGGACCAGGAATGGAACGCTGGAATAGGAGCTGTTCCATCGATGCTGCCAGACCTGCTGAGTATTTCCAGCAATTCTGTTGTTTTGGATTCCTAGCGTCTGCTATATTTGCTTTGAGAACTTTCATTGCTCACTGACAAAGACTGACTTGCATTCATTACAAAATCAATCGGTTTACACATTTTTTAAAAACTACTTCCACAAAAGGCAAGTATTTAGTAACTCAGTCTTTGCATAAATTTTGTAAAAAAAAAATTTAAAAATTAATAAATGCACTAATTTATATATAGATAGACATGTTTTAATCTAATATTTACAATTGAGTGTTTTTGGATGTAGCCTTGTCTTCTCCAGTATCATTGTTGGAGCAGACTTCTGTGGGCCAGTGGGGTATTGTACTTTATCAGTCGTGTTCGTTGGAGTCTCTACGGATAACAGTTTGATGAAAATCAGGGTACTTCCCCCATCCCACCAGCTCTTCCGTGACACAGTCTCTTATGAATGAGAAGTGGGGAATTGATTTGAGTACATCAAGGAAGTGAATTCAAAATAAATGGGTTCTTGTCTATTCCAAGGTTTGAGAAAAGATTGGGATGTTGCACTCAATGTCATGGAATTAACCAATTCCCCTAGGAACCTTTCTTTTGTGGAATGTTGCCCTGTGTAAGGCAACGTTATCTAGATTCGAAATTCTGACTTTTCTCTCAAATCTTCTGGTTTGAAGTCCTCGATTAGAAAGATTGGGAGCTGACATTGGGTTAATTTTGCAGGTTTATAGGAAGTGAAAAGATATGTGTCTAATTCTATTTTTTCTCCGCTCTACAGGGAGCAGTGACTGAAGTTCAGTTTGGACCAATGACGATCCATCAGGATCCCATTCAGGTATGATTGGTGCAACTGCGGAGGAGAGGATGGTCCTGGAATGGACATCTTCAGGTTCAAAATTAATGGCAAAGCAGCTTGAAGGACCAAATGGCCTACTCCTGCTTCTGGTTTCTATGTTTTCATTTTGACCAATTCCATAGCTTTATTTAGAACAAGGATACCTGCAATATTCTGGGTTGCAACTTGCAGAATATGCTCAAGACATGCTCAAGAACTTTGAGTGTCAGATCACATTTAACTTCCAATCAGCTTATTAGTTTGATGTCCATGATTACTATATAATTTTCACAAGGAGTCATTGAAATTTCTCCTAATCTATCTAAAGATATAAAGTGATTACTGAGATCAACACACTCCAGTTCAATAAAAGCAAATTACTGCAGATGTTGAAATCTAAAACAAAAAGAAATCCTGAAAAATCTGAAAGAATCATCCAGACTGGAACAGCTGGCTCTATTCTCTCTCAATAAGAAGTCTCTCAATACCAGGTTAAAGTCCAACTTTGTTTGGCAGCACTGACTTTTGGAGTCTCAGGCTCCTTCAGATGATTGAGAAGTTGTGTTCACAAACAGGGCATATATAGACACAAACTCAGTTTACAAGATAATGGTTGGAATGCGAGTCTTTACAGGTAATCAAATCTTAAAGGTACAGACAATGTGAGTGGACAGGGGGTCAAGCACAGGTTAAAGAGTTGTGGATTATCTCCTTTCAGGACAGCTAGTGAGATTTTGCAAGTCCAGGCAAGTTGTGGATGCTACAGATAGTGCGACATGAACACAAAATCCCAGTTGAGACCATCCTCGTGTGTGGAACTTGGCTATCATTTTTTGCTCAACAATTCTGTATTGTCATGTGTGGTGCAGGCTACCTTGGAGAACGCATACCCAAGATCAGAGGTTGAATGTCCGTGACTGCTGAAGTGCTCCCCAACTGGAAGGGAAGCATTCTCTGCCCAAGTCTCCAACCTATCTATGTTCTGCTGTATCCTCTGGTCCTCACCACTTCTTGTAAATCCACCAACATTTATGACATCCGCGAATTTACTAATCAAACCAGTTACATTTTCCTCCAAAACTATACGAGTATATATACTACGAACAGTAAAAGTCTCAGCACTGATCCCTAGGGAACGCCACTTGTCACAGCCCTCCATTTAGAAAAACACCCTTCGACTGTTACCCTATTTCTTCTGTGTAAGACCTCTTACTGTGCTTACCCCTGCATTTGTTAAAGATACAGACAATGTGAGTGGAAAGAGCATTAGGCATAGGTTAGAGATGTGTATTGTCTCCAGACAGTACAGTAAGTGAGGTTTTGTAAACCCAGGCAAGTCATGGGAGTTACAGATGGTGCGACATGAACCCAAGATCCTGGTTGAGACTGTCCACGTGTGCGGAACTTCAATTTGGACAGGAAATGTTAAGTTAATTTGGCTCTGATCAGGATCTGATGGCATATGGCCTTTGTACAAGCATTCAAGATCAGATCACCTTATTGGGTGAAAACGTAATCCACGTGGCCCATTTATTTGGACAGATTACAGCAAAGTACTAGTCAGGTTGTAGTTGCAATTCGCTCAACTTGAGCGCAAGCCATGTGTGAAACTCCACCAGGCTACTACGGTTGATAGTGGACTCTGGTTTCTGGGATAGCCCAAAGGGTGGCACAGTTGTTAGCACTGCTGCCTCACAGTGGCAGAGACCCATGTTCAAGTCTGGCCTCAAGATTTTGTGTGGCATTTGCATATTCCCTGGTTTTCTTTAGGGTGCTCTGATCTCTTCCCACAGTTCAAAGGTGTTACAGGTTAGATAGGATTGGCCGTAATAAATTGAGCGTTAGTGTCCCAAGATTTGTAGATTAGATGAATTAGCTATGGTTAATGTGTGGGGTTATGGAGATAGTATCTTACCAGGCCCTTTTCACTGCCCTCTGTCGGAGAGTCATTGCAAAAACTCAATGAGCCAAATGATTTCCTATGATATAGGGATTTATGAATTTTGTTGTCTTAATCAGATTTTGAGCAATGGGGCTTATTCACATTGAGCCCGGGTGACCCTCACTGTTATGGGGCTTATTCCAGCCCGGGTGGACCCTCACTGTTAAGTTTTGGGTAAGAATGTGGGAGTGAAAATTGGTGCTTTATGCAGCTGGCTGCAGGTATATGATTTCCATGCAGTGCCATTATTTTAAGTGCTATGTGTAGGGTACCAGTCAAAGTTGAACGTGAGTGTCTGCTCTTTTACACAAAGGGCTTTGTGGGTGACAATGGGCATAATGATGACCAGAAACAATGAACTGACCACTTCCTTGAATCTGGCTCTTGGAAGACCCCATGTGCAACTTGTTTGGAGTTGCCGCAGAATATGAAATTTAAAAGCTGTAGAAGAAATATTTCCCATGGATGTGATTTGGACAGTTCACATTGTAGACCTGTCTCATTAAATAACCTATTCTCTGAATGTGTAACTTTAATGTTAAAATAGTAATGACTAAAACTCAATCTACTCTCCTACTCCAGAGCTGCCATTCATGTGCCTCAATGTGAACCTTTTCTCCCCCTCCCCAGGTACTTCTAGTGTTTGCCAAGGAAGATAGCCAGAGTACTGGATTCTGTTGGGCCTGTGACAGAGCAGGGTACAAGTGCAATGTGGTACAGACGCCAGAGGCTGCACTGGAGTGTTTCTTGGACAAGAATCATGAGATCATCATCGTAGATCATAGACATTCCACGTATTTTGATGCAGAAGCACTATGTCGGTGAGTTGTTGCCCTTGACTATGGCATATAGAAAACCGTTCATCACTCAGTCTGGTCAGTTTTGTAAATACAGATTTTGGTGCCAAGGTCAGATTCTGTTTCTACCATTTGAATTGGGTTTGAATACAGAAGCCAAATAATACAGACACTGGAAATCTGAAATTGAAGTAGAAAATACTGGAAATACTCAGCATGTTCTAATGAAAGGTCATCACCAGTAATGTTAACCGTTTCTCTTTCCGTGTACACAGTCTCTCTCGCTCTCTGTGTAACTTGCCTATTGCTTTGTCTGTGTACCCTGCTGAAATGCAGAGCAACATCTACCCCACACCTGATGCACAATGTTAGTTAAATTTCTCATGGTTTGTTTAGTTGGTGTAGTGTGCATACGCGAGGGGTGAAATAAGGGGAGGTTGAGGCCCTTCGTATAGATTTTTTTCAGGTTCTATGCCTTGTGCATGTTTCCCTTGAGTCAACTGATTGAGTGACTGATGCTTTTATTGATCATTTGACATCTAGTTCCATGTTCTAGTGTAATTGTGATTCTGATGTTTATACACTACTGTGTTGGTTGGTAAAGTAATTGTGGCCATTATTTGTAGATCGATCAGAGCAACAAAGTCGTCAGAAAATGCTGTCGTTGTTGCTGTTGTGAAGAGACCGTAAGTAGTTTTTTTTGAATGGGAGCTGAAAGAAGGGCATCTTTAATGTAACTGTTCAAACTTGGTAAGCTGAGGAGGTGGTGTTCTATAATATCATAGAATCTTAGAATGGGACAGCTAAGAAAGAGGCATTTTGGCTCATGGTCACGTGCCAGTTCTTTGGAAGAATTATTTCTTTTCTCCCAGACCCTTACTCTTTTTCCATGATCCTGAAAAGATTTCCTTTTTAAGTACTTACCCAACTCCCTTTTTGAGTGTTACTCTGGAATCTGCTTCCATTGCCCCCTCATGTTACCTCTAATCCTTTTGTCAATTATGTTAAATCCAAATCCCACTGAAAACCAGTCTCCCTTAGTCACTCTATCAAAATGCCTCATGATTTTGAACAATCTCTATCAAATCTCATAGTTTATAGACTATCTAATGATAATAGTGTAACCAGGAAACTAAAGAAGTGTTTAACAAAGGTCATGTAATAACCCTGAGCAACTTCAATCATCTTATTGACTGAACAAACCAAATTGACAAAATGGCTTCAAGGGGTGCATTCCAGGCAGTTTTTTGAACAATATCCAGCAGCCAACCAGGCACAGGCTATTTGTGATCTAGTTCTATGTAATGAGGCCTTATAGTGAGGACGAGAATAAGTGATCATCATGCAACTGACTTACATTTTGAGAGTGTTGTGATTATAGAACTTTACAGCCCAAAATGAGGCCATTCATTGTGTCTGCACTGGGTCCTGGAAGAATGGGGCCTAGCTAGTCCCGTTCTCCAGGCCTGTTCCATAGCTATCAAAATTCATCATTTTCATATATATATCCAGCTCTATGTTGAAATCTCAATGAAATCCGCCTCCATCTCTCTCCCAAGCAGTGCATTCCAAATCCCAACAATTCTGAGTAAAGACATTTCTCCTCGTCTCACTCCTAACTCACTTGCTGACCATCTTTAAATTGTGAACCCCCCATCCCATCGTCAGTGACGCTCCAACTAGTGACAACAGAATATCCTTCGTTATCCTGTCAAAATTGTTGATAATTTTCAACACCTCAGTAAGGTAACTTCTTAATCTTCTCCGCTTCAAGGAGAATAAGCCCAGTTTCTCATATCTAAAATTCCACATTCTGCTATCATTCTAGTAAATCCCCTATGCACTCTCTCTAGGGCTTTAACATCCTTCCTTAAATAAGGTGCCCAGAACAGGTGGTGGAGGCAGATTCGATAGGATCTTTTAAGAGACTTTTGGATAAGTACATGGAACTTAGTAAGATGGAGGGTTACAGGTAGGGAGGGACATGTTCAGTACAACTTGTGTTTCTATGATGAGTATAGAGGGATATGGGCCAAACGTGGGCAATTGGGACTAACTTAAGAAAAGGGGTGGCATGGACAAGTTGGGCCAAAGAGCCTGTTTCCATACCGTAAACCTCTGACTCTATTAGCAAATCAAATGTAAGTTTGCCTTTATTGCATATGTGTTGCAATAGAAGAGTAAGCAAGCTTGTTTGTAGTTCTGTAGAAGTTTGAGATCACACTATTTATAGATTGTTTACCTTGTGAAAGGAAGGAGGGTAGTGGGGTGAAGGTTCAAAAGATTGATTCCTGGAATGGGAGGCCTGTCCCATGAGTACAATAGGCATATATGCATTAGAGTTTAGACAAATGGGAGGCAATCTCATTGAAGCTGTAAAGGTAGAAAGGCTTGACTTGGTAGAGACTGTTTCCCTTGGTTGCAGAACCTAGAACTGGAGGTCATAGTCTCAGGTCACATGAGATTTCTCCCCCTCAGAGTTGTTTACTTCAGAAGGTTGTGGCTCCTCTGTCGGTGATCATTTTAAAAACCGAGGTTATTGGGCATTGAGGGAATTGAGGAATATGAAGGCAGGGCAGGAAAGTGGAATTTATGTGATGGTTCCATTGTGCTCTTAGAAGAATAGTACTATTCTTCTAATTTGATTTATAATTGTCAGATGAAAAGTATTATTTGCATGCTATACAGACAAAGCATACCATATATCGAGAAGGAAAGGAGAGAGTACAGAATGTAGCATTATAGTCATAGCTAGAGTGTAGAGAAAAATCAACTTAGTGCGAGGTAGGTTCATTCAAAAGTCTGGTAGCAGGGAAGAAACTGTTTTTGAGTTGGTTGGTATGTGATTTCAGACTTTTGCATCTTTTTCCTGATGGAAGAAGGTGGAAGAGTGTGTGTCTGGGGTCCTTGTTTTATGCTGGCTGCTTTGGCAAGGCAGTGGGAAGTGTAGACAGAGCCAATGGATGCGAGACTGGTTTGCGTCATGGATAGGGCCACATTCACGACCTTTTGGAGTGTCTTAGTCTTGGGCTGAGCAGGAACCACACCAAGCTGTGATTCAACCAGAAAGAATGCTTTCTACAGTGCATCTTTAAAAATTGGTGAGAGTTGTAGTTGACATGCCAAATTTCCTTAGTCTTCTGAGAAAGTAGAGACACTGGTGAGCTGACTTAACTATAGTGTCGGCGTGGGGTGACCAGGACGGGTTGTTGATGATTTGGACACCTAACAACACGAAGCTCTCAACCATTCAATTTTTGTTTATGTTAATCTTCTCGAAGGAGATCAACTCCACACAACTGATATCTTTCATCCCTGACACCATTTTAGTAAATGTTGTCTACGCCTATGACTGAGGGTGGTGGGTGCATAAAATCGGCTGCCGGCAGTGGTGATGGAGGCGGATTCGATAGAATCTTTTAAGAGACTTTTGGATAAGTACGTGGAACTTAGTAAGATAGAGGGTTATAGGTAGGGAGGGACATGTTCAGTGCAACTTGTGTTTCTGTGATGAGTATAGAGGCCAAACGTGGGCAATTGGGACTAACTTAAGGGTTTAAGAAAAGGGTTGAAGGCACTTGCTACCCAGACTCAGTACTCCGACTGGAGTTTAACCAGAGTGCTCTTTTGCTCACTATTATCTGTGCAATAAAGGTGTAATCTCAACTTTGTATTGGAAAGTCATTCTGAGCACAGGAGGGAAAACAGAATTGTAGGGGTGGAGGGGAGTTACACCGGATTCCATCTTAACACCCCCCCACCCCCCAACTATGCTGGGATTGTCAGGGGCTGGTGAGTATTTTACCTATTCTCTTGACTTGGGCACAGGAGAGATGAAAAGAGAAGAAATATAATTTGTTAATGTAGGCATGCTAATATTACCATCATTAAGTTGCAAAGCTGAATAATGCTGAGAAACTGGCCAGCTCTAATGAAGGACAAGTTGATTCCCTCTAGGTGCCAGCTTAGTTTAGGTGATAGCCCTCCCTCCCTGAGTTAAAGCTGAAACACACCAGTTCTATTCCCAACTTCAATTCACAATCCAGGTGGGTACTCCAGTGTTGTGCCAACAGAATACAGAACGGTCAGCTGCAATGCCAAAAGACAATTTCTGTCTGCCCATTCCATTGAATATATGAGCTCCTGTGGCATTCTTTACAGAAGAATAACTCTCTGCACTATCTAGGCCAATATTTCTCCTTCAACTAATCCCACTTACCTAACAACATTAACTGCTTATTTATCTCAGTACTGCCTGTGTGAAGATTAGATGCATCATTTGCCAGAATAACAATAGCTACACCTCAATCACAGATTAATTGTTGAAATGCTTTGAGGTCTTTAGATGTGAAAGGATCTTTGTAAATACAAGCTGAAATGTTGGATGGAATTATTGTGACTAACCCAAAGCCTAATGTGTTATAACAGAAGCCTGTTTGTCTTTTAACAAGTGGGGTGATAAAAATCTACCAATCCACATGGCTTTTTATTGTAAAACAGATTGTGTTGATGCTTTATCAAAACCATTATTAATTTCACAATTACATTGTTATTGTATCTTAGACACATGGATCAGGAGGAGAGTTCTGTGATGCCACTGATTGCTGCAGGCTTCACGCGGGTAGGTTTTTGATTTTTGTGGTTTGTGCTGCTGATTGTGAACAGACTGAAGTTAATATGTTTCTGTGGGATGGTATTAATAACCCAGGTCATGGAAGTTGTGAATCTTTTAAATAGGGCTTGTGCTTCTGATCCTTTCATTACAATTTTCAATAACTAAAATCCCAGTTGGAATATAAAATTCCAGTTGGAATGTTAATGTACCCTATAGCATGTTAGATGGATGGTGGGAATTCCTTTGAAATCCATTGCTCAAAAAACTGAGATCCTTCATTCATTGTCCAGTAATGACACTGATGAAATTTATTAATTTGGGTATTAGATCATTCTAAAGAAGGCGTACATTGGACAGGCAAAAGGTTGGCTTATCTGAAAATCACAAAATCTTTATAGTACAAAGAGAGACCATTGGGCCCATTGATTCTGCACTGGCTTGCTGAAAAAGCATTTTACTTAATCCCACTTGCCTGCTTTATCCCTGTAATCTTCCAAAGATAGCAAACCAAATCCCTTTTGAATACCTCGTTCACGCCTGTCTCCATTACCCTTTCGGGAAACTTGTTCCAGACTCTCAGCATTCTCAGTCATTTATATATATCAGAAAGAACAAGGGCCCAACATTGACCACTCCCACTGGAGACCTCCAATATAAACTCTCCTTCAATCTGAAAAACTATTTCAGTACTCTCTGCTTTCTGTCACTTGGCTAATTTCCTATCCAAGTATCTATTTTTCCCTTTTATTCCATGAGCTAGGATTTCGCTCAAAAGTCTGTTGTGTGGCACTGTATCAAAATTTCTCAGTCAGTAAAGTCAAACTGACTGGTCTCTAATTGCTGCTGCCTTATCTTTGTATTCTTTTTGAACGCGTATGTAACATTCATAATTCTCTGATTAAGGAAAACTAAAAGATGATCAGCGTCTCTGAAATGTTCGGTATCCTTCAATGTGTCTCCTCCAGCTTTATCAATAACTTTCCCAAATGTTCTTTGCTGTCAAAACCTAATTTCCAAGCCTTTCAGTTGCATTATTGATACCATAAGTAGTATAGTTATCCTGCATAAGCTTAGTATGTATTGCACTTGTTTTTGTGTTCTGTGCAAGTCGTATTTCCTTTGTACTGTTACTCGTTGTTCAGTCTCTCTGTGCTGATGCATGTGTCATGTTTTTGTACCTCATTTCCATTTGCCTTCCCCATGACCAGTTCGCTCCATTTCCAGCCTCAGTGTTATGCCAAAATGTTTGGCAATATTGAAAAACTATAGTTCCAGTATAAAGTTTGTTTTGGTCATCTGTATAAATATTGCCAGCACTTCTGCCAAATGGAAGAGATGTAAAAGAAGCAAAATTTTAAAAAATTTTTATGGAAATAGATAACTCAACATTTAAACCACGCTTGATACTTAGCCAAACCTGTGCTCAACATAGTGCCTAGCATTTGATCTGACTCCATGATTGGGAAGTATTTACTGGACAATTCTGAGTGTGTTAAAAATGACATTCACAACCAATTTAAGATTATCAGTTGAGCTGATGATGTAGCTGTACATGTTCATTTGGAGGTACTTGTCTTCTGCAGGCCAAAGGAATACATCCAGGCATTGTTTTTTTAAAAAAGTCAAAGCATTGGGGGAAATAGCTCCCCTAATGTATTTGCCTTGACAATATCTTAAAAAATCAGAATCCACTTGCCTCCATTCAAGGCCTTTTTCTCTTTATGTATAAATAGCTGTTTGCTTTGAGATTTGGAGTTCTTGCAGCTGTCCTAACGTGTGCAAGATGAAAAGCTTCTATCGTTTATTTTCCCCAGCAACATCTCAATGTCATGGTACTCAAGTTTTAAACATAATTCTTTTAGATTTTGATTTAGAAGTTCTTATCCAGAACTTGAAAGCAGATTGTTTTCCTTTCGTGTTTGATATACATTCATAGCGCAGTGGGAGGCTGTTGGCTCATTGCCACTGTGTTTAGCATTATAAAAGATATCACATAGGAAGGGAAGAAAATGCAAGATAACCTCAAAACATTATTGAGGATGATTGATAGGGAGACCTGGTGTGATTTCCCAAATTACATTAGGTAGATGTGTCTTATGTCAGCATAAAATAACTTAGACAGCAATGTTAAATGGAACAGTTCTGCTTTGTACAGGTGGGAGAGTGATCTAAGGGGCTAATATATCAGCACTGTTATAACTGAGATTGGGCTTACAAATCAGAAAATATTTTTGGAGAGCCCTATCTTTTTGGCTGACTGACCAGAACAGATTCTAATAACCCTCCATAAAGGGTTCAGGACACATCTGTAGGAAAGGAAATTTGGAAGAATGTCTTCTTAATAAGTGAGGAGAACAAGTGACATTGAGATTCAAGAGCATTTGGCAGCAAATTATTTTCGGACAGAGTTAGAGGTTTTAAGAGGAGATGAATAGGTCAGATCAGGATTAACCAAAGGGTTGAATTGTTGAACCAAACGCCCTTTCTCTGTTCTCAAAAATTCCTGAATCTAGGTTCCCTGAACTAGTTATTCATTCAGTTCCATCTTCCTCTGTTTCCCCAGTCTCCTGTTAATACTTTATTTCTTTGAATATTTATCCAGTTCTGTTAAAAGCTGCAATAGGTTCTGCTTTTTGCACAGTTTCGTGTCCAAACAATCCGCCTTATATTTTAAAAACAATCTCCCACCATTATTTTCATCATTAAATGACGTATACTCTTTAATCTCCAATCTGTGGAGAATTGGAAATAGCTCTTACTCAATTGAACCAATCAACTTTTCCTCAGCAGCTCAGTGTAAATTAAAGAGATTCAGAAGTGCCCCAGTTTCTCCAGAGGCTTTATTTATTCCTGTTTAGTGCAACAGTGGTAAGGGAATTGTGGCCAAACCATGGCTCACAAGGGAGATTAGACTTAGTGGCTGTAATTCTCCATGCCACTTCGCTAATTGTTTACCGCAGAGGGCTGAGACAGTTGCTTGGTGGGGCGATACTTGAGATTTGTGCAAGAGTTTGCGCCCCGCTAGTGTCTCCCAGCCCTGTATTTCCGGCATGATCTGCTCTGTGCTTGAAATCAGAGGGGAGGCAGGGCTAGCATCTAAATAATATTTAAAACATAATTGAAATGCTATTACCAGGCATGGACTATATTCTCTGGGCCTACTAGCCTTTCTCACCACACCAGAGTGTTTCACTCCAGCACAGTTTACAGTAGATCACCACTTTTGGGGAGCTAGAAGCCTGACTCTGTTGGAGTGAAGGGGACAAATCAGGGTCTCCAAGGGGGTTTGGGGGGGGGGGGGGGTGCCCTAAGGGCATTGGCACGCTGACAGTGCCAGCCTGTGCTCACTGCTGTCCAAGTGGTACCTTGGCACTGCCCGTATGGCATGAGGCAGGGCTTAGGAGACAATCAGTGGAGGTTGAGGTGGGTCATGTCACCACTTTGCCATTGGGGTCACTTGGGGCAGGAGGGAGTCTAGCAATCGGGGCAGGCTTGTGGCAGTTGGCTGGAGATCGGGGTAGTCTGGAACAGGGATGTCAAGGCTGGCCCATGGATGGCTGTCGAGCTGCGGGTGTTTTAGGGGGTGAGGAGGCAGCACTGGGTGGGTGGGGCGGGGGGGATGGTCTCAGGCTGGATAGCACTTGAGCTAGCCAGCAAATGGGAGGCTGACAATTTGAGCCCGCTGGTTTCAGCTTCCTGGGCAGTAATAGGTCTCCTAAAATCTAATAATATTCACTTGGCTTCTGCAGTGCACTGAATGTGGGAGATTCTAGTGTGAACTGACAAAAACCAGCATGAATTGCTCAGTATTGATGCAAATTTAACGCATTTTTTGGGAGAATTCCACCTAATATCGGATTCAAGGAAGAAGCATACAAATTGACAAGAAAAAGCAATAGGCTTGAGGATTGAGAGCAGTTTAAAATTCAGCAAAGGAGAACCAAGGGATATATTAAGAAGGGAAAAATAATAAGCTAGCGGGGAACATAAAACTGCTTTAGTGTGAAGCTGAAGGAAATCAGCATTGGTAGATAAATGGTTTTGGGAAAATTGATGGGATTGGAGGCAGATAAATCTCCAGACCTGATGATCTTCATTCCAGAGTACTTAAGGAAATGACCCTGGAATTAGTAGGATTATACAAGAGTGAAATGGGATCTCATGAGACTTAGGAAATTCTAACAAAATTAGACAGGTAGATTCAGAAAGAATATTCCCAATGGTGGGGGAGTCCAGAACTAGGGTTCGTAGTTTGAGGATGAGGGGTAAACCTTTTAAGAACTGAGGTGAAGAGAAATATCTTCACCCAGATAATGGTGGATGTGTGGAATTCGCTTCCACAGAAAATAGTTGAGACCAAAATGCTGTATGATTTCAAGAAGAAATTAGAAGAAATTTAGCTCTTGGGGATATGGGGGGGGGAAGGGGGAATCAGGATATTGAATTTGATGATCAGCCATGATCAAAATGAATGGCGGAGCAGGCTGGAATGGCCACCTCCTACTTCTAGTTTCTCAGTTTGTCATAAGTGAAGCTTGATCTCTGTCAGCCTGGATGGACTGTTGCAGATCTGAGTAGTTTAACTTGTTAATAATGTGAAACATTTGGGGTTTGTTTGCACAGTTTCACTGTTGATTTGTTTGTCTTCACAGTGGTACATTGAAAATCCCAGTGTCATTGCCTGTTACAATGAACTGATCCAGTTGGAGTTTGGAGAAGTACGTGCCCAGTTCAAACTAAGGTATTTTAGTCTGTTTCATTTGTGTTAGAATGTTGGTTAGGGCATGTTTTTAATATCAGAATGTGCATGCAGTCCATCTGTTTGGAAATAATAAGAATCATAGAATTGTTACAATGCAGAAGGAGGCACCAACTCTATAAATGATCATCATGACTCAGTGCCATTTCCCTACCTTTTTCCTGTACGTGATCCTGCCCCCACTACACTTGCAGACAGAGCGCATTCCAGACCCAACCACTCGCTGCCTGAATTTTTTAAAATCTTATTGCTTTTGCTCCTTTTGCAAGGTAGAAAAGGGTATTTTGCAAATACACTCTTTTGCTTCTTTTGGGAAAAAGATACAAAAGTCTGAGGTCACCTACCAACTGATTCAAGAACAGCTTCTTCCCTAAAGCCTTCAGACTTTTGAATGGACTTACCTCGTATTAAGTTGATTTTTCTCTTCATCCAAGCTATGACTGTAACATTACATTCTGCATTCTATCCTTTCCTTCTGTATGAATGGTGTGCCTTGCCTGTATAGTGTGCAAGAAACTATGCTTTTCACTGTATCCCAATACATCTGACAAACAAAATCGCTTTAAATCTGTGCCCTCTCATTCTTGATTGTTTTACGATCAGGAACAGTTTCTCCCTGTCTGCTCTGTCCAGCCCCCTTGGGATTTAGAATATTTCTATCAAATCTCCTCTCAGCCGTCTTCTGAGTACCAACTCTCCAATCTATCCTCATAACTGAAGTTCCTCATTCCTGGAACCATTCTTGTAAATCACTTCTGCACTCTTCAGTGTTCACATCCTTCCTACAGTGTGGCGCCCAAAACTGTACACACTGTTCCAGAAAAGATTATCATTAAAACAAAAATATCTAAATAATACTTTTGCCCTTGTGTGTTTTGGAAATTCTGTACACTGGCTTCAGTTTGTTTCATGCATATTGTGTGTAATGTGAATTGTCTACTCATTATTGTGCAGCTTTAATCCAGTCGTTGTGTTTCTGTCTCTCAGGGCGTGCAGCGCGATCTTCACGGCTTTGGAACAAAGTCAAGAATCAATCGAAATTACAAGTGAAGATAATATTATTCAGGTTTGTTAATTAATTGTTTCAGTCTACTCTCTCTGAACCTAGTACCAACCAGTAAATTTCTTCATATTTCCTATTGCTATACTGCATTCACTTATTCTCAGCTTCAGATGTAAAATACAGGGTATGAAGTCTCCATAGTTCCAGCTGACTACACTGTCCCTTTGAGAGAGAGAGCTGACTGGTGGTGATGTAACCCTCAGGTTACCACACCTCGGGCAAAGGGCAAGGTTGCAAAGGCGGGGTCTTCATGAATAACCTCAGCCAGTAAGGGAATTGAATCCATGCTATTCGTATTGCTCTACGTCACAAACCGACGTCCAGCTAACTAAGCTAACCAATCCTGATAGAGTATAAATGACACCTAATTCACCCATCATTCTGCTGATTAAAAATAAACTACTGCATATGGTTGAAATATAAAATAGTTACAGAAGTTGCTGGAAATACTCAACAATTTGCACAGTATGTGAAAAATAGAATTGCAAGTTTAGCTTAGTGACTTCTCATCAGAATGAAATACTAATGAAATTACCTCGCAAGTTATAAGGTCGGACTGTATTAGTAGAGTAGAAGAGAGCAGAATCCTTACAGAGCAGAAGGAGGCCATTTGGCCCATCGAGTCTGCACCAAACACCATCCCACCAGACCATATCCCCATGTATTTACTCTAGCTAGCCCTTCTGGCACTAAGGACTGTGGGAGGAAACGAGAGCACCTGGAGGAAATCCACACTGACATGGGGAGAATGAGCAGACTTCACACAGACAGTGACACAAGCCGGGAACTGAACCTGGGTCCCTGGCACTATGAAGCAGTAGTGCTAACCACTGTGTCACCGAGTTACCCATACCGTGCCAATGATGCTGAATTCTGTTATCCTGCGCCTGCAACACACATCTAGGGGCTAAATGATTCCTTGTGAAATAAGAATTTTAGAAATTTATTTGATCGGTGTATATTTGTCTAAGCTTACAGCATTCTTGCTTCTGAATTGGAAAATTATAGTTTGAAGCTGTGTTCCAGGATCTAGGAAATCAATCCAGCCGACATTCCAGCGCAGTGTTAAAGAACAGCTGTCTTATTGTGGCTGGTATTTTTTTGGGTCAGAAATTTAGCATGACGTGTTTGACTGTTCCACTCGTTTAAGGGAATGCAAAAGATACAACAGGACTGTTCATTCAAGAAGAGTTCAGAGTTCTTCCAAAGTCTTGTGCAGCATTCCTCCCTTAGTGAACAAAAACAAATTAAATTAATTATTCAATCCATTTCTGTTAGAAGCACAAAACCTTCAGCACAGCGGAAGGTCATTGTTTTGGTGCTATCCGAAAAAAGAACTAGTCAGCCAAATTCTCATTTCTACCTCTGGGTTACAGCGCATTTCCAAGTGTATTTTAGTATGAAGATTTCTCACTCTACCACGCCACAGACAGCAAGTTCCAAATCCCCACAATTTATCCTTCTCTCTAAATCATTATCAATCACTTTATATCTGCTGATTGATGACTTCTTCCTATCCACTCTTCTGACGTCCCTCATAATTTTGAACATACTAATTAAATGCCCCTTCAATTCAAGGAAAACAACTTATCCAACCATTTCTCATTACTAAAGTTCTCCAGTGCTGGCAATATCCTTGTAGGTCTGTTCTGTGTCCTCTCTTAGTGCAGTCACTTCCTTCCTGTAAGGAAACAAGAACTGTGTGTACACAGTCCTGCTTCAAATAGTTTGTGAGAGTTTTGATGAGATATTATATAATTATAAGATGTAGGAGCAGCAACCCAATCTCTGCAATAAAGAATTTCCACAGATTTAATACTCTCAGATGAAATTACTTCTTATTTCTGGGTGGCCCCCTTACTCTGAGATGATGCCCTCTGCTCCTAGAATCTCTCACAAGGGGAAACATCCTCTCAGTGTCTATCCTGTCAAGCTCCAAGAATCCTATCTGTCTCGATAAGACCACCTCTCAGTCTTCTAAACTCCAGTGAGTACAGGCCCAACCTACTCAACCTGTCCTCATAGGAAAAATCCCTCCATACCTGGGATCGACCTCATGAATCTAAATGTAAGTTTTAATTAATTCTTAATTTTGTTTCTTAGCGCAGATTGTCTTGTCATACATCCAATGTATTAAAGGGTTTTGAAGATACTTTTGAAGATTAGGCCACTCAGCTCATTGAGTCTGCTCCGCCATCCAATCGGCCATGATTGAATGGCGGAGCAGACTCAAAGGCCCAAATGGCCTAATTCTACTTCTATGTCTTATAGTCTTATACTTGAGCTGTGATTGCTTTAATCCTGACTGTTAGGCTGTAACGCTGCAGGAATGTTGCTTTATCAGTGAGGGTTACTTGGGGCTTTTATATTGGATGTCGGGGGAATTTTTGCAGGATGTGCCAGGAACTGATTGAATGAACTATAACCTAATGCAGAATCTACTGGCATGTAACTTATAGTTTCTAATGCCGTTGACGCATTCAGGAGCATTCTACAAAAGAAACAGCCTGGTCTGAAGTCAGATATTGAACTGGGAGGTGACGAGGCGTATTGCTACTTTGCTCAGGATATCCTGTATATAATTTATTGCTAAAGATTTTAGTGGAATTAGGCAAAGGCAATGAACATCAAGAGTTGGAGGCAAAAGACCAGGGAGAGGACACAATTTTGTGCATCTTAAAGCCATACGTTGCTAAGTTTCCAGGATAATTTTTTCTGTCCACATTCACAATGCAAATGATCATTCGAAACTGGTCATGCTGCAATTAGACCTCCTCACCAGCCTCTCTGTGTGACAGACAATAAATGACATTTTGAAGTAAAGTTATTGGTAAAAACCAGAAAGAACGTGTGTCCTGCAAATGGCAATAAAATACTAGAAGAAGTCTCTCAAAACCAGGTTAAAGTCCAATAGGTTTATTTGGTAGCACATAGCACTAGCTTTTGGAGCGCTGCTCCTTTGTCAGGTGAGTGGGAGATCTGTTCATAAACAGGGCATATAAAGACACGTACTCAATTTACAGAATAATGAATGGAATATGATTCTTTACAGCTAATCAAGTCTTAAAGGTACAGACAATGTGAGTGGAGAGGGCATTAACCACAAATTAAACAGATGTGTGTTATCTCCAGACAGGACAGCTAGTGAGATTTTGCAAGTCCAGGCAAGTCGTGGGGTTACAGATAGTGTAACATGAACCCAAGATCCTAGTTGAGGCCATCCTTGTGTGCAGAATTTGGCTATCAGCATCAGCTCAGCAACTCTACGTTGTCGTGTGTCGTGAAGGCCAGTATAAAATATTGGCCAGTTAATCTGGTTAATATTACTATTTGAGGGATAAATCATCATCAGGACATTGGGAGAACTTTCTGCTCCCTTTTCGGAAGGCAAATACTGCCATGGCTTAGCATCTCGCCAGCATCTATCTTGGCCTCTATTGACTGGCTCAAAGCTGCTCCAGTGCGAAACATGACCTGAAATTAAGAATGCTGCCGACTAATCCAAGCTGACACTTGACCCGTTCCCCTTCATCCCCAGGAGAATGTTGGTGTTCTGTAGTTTGGTTCAGTTACTGATAAAGAGGAGAATCTCATGCTCTGTTTTGGGTGAAGCTTTCTTCTATTTTTCATAACGCTCTTAATGCTTTTTCTGCTTCTCGGTGACAAACAAGTGATGAGGATGGAGACCATAGTGTGGAGATGCCAGCGTTGGACTGGGGTGGGCAGAGTAAGAAGTCTCAACACCACATTAAAGTTCACCTGATGAAGGAGCAGTGCTCTGAAAGCTTGTGATTCCAAATAAACCTTTGGACTTTAAATTGGTGTTGTGAGACTTCTTACTGAGGATGGAGGAGGCTATTGATTGAATAGAATACTGTAGAATGTATACATGGAACGATTCTGTAAATGCATAATATATTATCCTGTGAATGATTTTATGGAGAATGCAGTTCAGTCCAGTTGATTGACGATTGATGTCATTCTGCCTGGATCATATTTGCTCTGGGAATTGGTCTGGGTCAGTATTGAGGTTCGTTCCCTCAGTAAACAGGGACTGTTGATGCCACACTGATCTATTCCTATTATAACCCTCACCAAGTATACTGTGTAGAATCTGAATAACCACAAAAGAACTTTAAACTTCCAATCATATCACAACAGGGACCATAATCAAAAATTACTGAACCATAAGTCTTCCATGTCAAGGATGCATGTTAGACCTGAAATGTCTAACCAATAAAAATTTTTACTTTCTTCTGCAGTATGTGAACCCTACATTTGAAGTGATGATGGGCTACCAGCGAGAAGAATTGATAGGGAAAGAGCTAACAGAAGTGCCCAAAAGTGATAAAAATAAAGCTGACCTTTTAGACACGATCAACTCCTATATTAAAAAAGGAAAGGTGAGTGATTGGTGCAGAGTATTTAATGTTTGGTCTGTCCTAATAAAGGCCTCACAACGTGACAGGTAATTATGTTTGGTGAAAGGTGGTTTGGAAAATGCTGCCAGAGGAACCTTGGTGAGTTGCTGCAATGCATCTTGTAGATGGTGCACACAACTGTTAATGTGTCGGTAGTGGAGGGAGTAAATGTTTGTGAAAGAGGGCGATCAAGGAAGTCCCATTACATAACCTGAAGAATTCCTCAAACCAATGAGGTAAAAGTGAACTGTGATGATCCCAATGCACAATTGTATTTGTTTGTTGAATTTTTATTTCCATCTGTTTCAACTTGTGCTTTTTCAGGAGTGGCAAGGAATGTATTACGGCAGAAAGCGAAATGGAGACAGTGTACAGCAAAATGTGAAGATAACTCCTGTCATTGGGCAGGGAGGGTGAGTCTGCATTATCTTGTTTAATCTAAACAAATGACTGAAATATAAGCCCAACATTCGAACTGGAACTTTAATTTTCGATTCTATATTTCTAAGCTCCAAACCCATAACACTTCATTACAGAAGTGTTTTCTGTCTCCTTCCCCAGCCTGTTTTTGGTTGTTGTTTTTCAGTGTTTCTCTTATTCAAGTTGCTATCCTCTTTCTCCCTCATGCCCCCCCGTCCCCAAAAGGAACTGAAAACCTAATGCAATTTCTAGAATTATACACACATAAACTGCAGAAGAGGCCCTTCGGCCCACTGGAAAGAACTCTCCAAATTTCTCCCAATGCTGCTTGGTGAATGCTGAGCTACGTGGAAAGAAGTAGCAGAGGCCATTCTCTTATTTGGCACTTGGAGAATTATACCTTGCAACCGCCAGCTCCATCCTGGCATGCTGAAACATGGTGAATTAATTCTTCCTCTAACTGAATGTTGCACATGATTTGAGCTATCTGCAGAACTGATGAATTAACAGATGGAAATCTGAACCCAAATTACAACCAGTTATGAGTTAGATTTTTATTTGAGCTCTTGCTTGTATTTCTGCTTGGGGTCTTAGTCTGTTTGGTAAGATTTGGAGTGTAATGGTGACATGTATTTTTGTATATCAGTGATTGAAAGCAAACACAATAAACAAAATTTCTGTTTTGGCATCCATTTAAGGATTCATATGTCCATTTTGATTGGCTGGATGTTTTTACAATACAAAATGATTAATATTCATTCAGAGGAAGGCAGTTGAAGATTTGAATTCTGGCTGCAGCCGCTGGCTAGAAAAGACTCTGAACATGGACACATGATGTTTTATTGAAGAATGAGGGGCTTGCTGATGGAAAGCAGTATGAGCCTATTTGTTGCACAGACCTCTAACCAAGGTCAGAGTGGTGTCTGGACCAGATGGAATTTGTATAGTTTAATTTTTTAAATTTTTTTTAAAGGGTCTCCTAATTTCAGGTAGTATTTTAATATTGGCTAACTGCAGAAGCTAAATCTTTCCAAAGGGCTGTTAGTGCGTACTCACTACATTTCCTTGGTTCAGTCAACACTCCCAAGGTTTAAATTTCATTTGTTATCATTTAAGATCTGTGCTGCAGGAATTTATTAACATTCTAATTACAGCTTCTTTCTTAATAGGAAAATTAGACACTATGTGTCTATTAAGAGACCGTATAATGAAAACAAGGTAAGATCTCTCCCTACACCCTGACCTCTGCTTCTCAAACTTAACTAAGCAAAGTTTTCATCCAATCCTCTTGTTGTTCTACAGGCTGACAAACCTCAATTAAGTGATCGGGTTCAGGCTGAGTCCCAGACAGGTACAGGAGTTTGATGTATCTCTAGTGTATTCCTGAAGTAAGTAATATGCAGCTAGTGAGAGGATCAGTCCTTGATTAGAATCCAGTGGAGTGGTCATTTTCAATTACTTTTGAGGTTACTTTTTTATATTCATTCACGGGACGTGGGCATCGCTGGCAGGCCAGCTTTTATTGTCCATCCCTTGTTGCTTGAGGGTAATTAAGAGTCAGTGTGAGTCTGGGGTCGCGTGTAGACCAGACCAAGTAAGGACGGCAAATTTTCTTCCCTAAAAGACATAAGTGAACCAGGTATGTTTTTCTGACAATTTATAATGGTTTCATGATCATCAGCAGATTCTTAATTCCAGATTTTTTTATTGAATTCAAATTCCACCATCTGCCATGGCGGGATTTGAACCCAGCTCCCCAGAACATCAGCTGAGTTTCTGCATTAATAGTTAGCAATAATATAACTAGGCTATTGTCTCCCCTAGCAGAGGAAGCAGGCTCTTCAAAGGGAGTTCTCCAGATTTGGCTCTCAAATGAATACCTGTTTTTATTGTTGAACTTAAATGCTGTCGCCATAGGTCTTGGAAAATCAGTTGTTTGGTGTAGAGAAGATGAGCAGACAGAGTGTAGATTACTTGATGGATGTGACAGTGTCTGTCTTTCAGAACATGGAATCCCTACAATACAGAAGGAGGGCATTCAGCCCATTGGGTCTGCACTGATTGTGACAGTGTCTTACTGAAGCCCTATCTCCGTAACCCTGCACGTTTTACCACAGCTAATCCATCTAACTTACATATCTTGGGACATTAAGGGGCAATTAGCATGGCCAGTCCACCTAACCTGCACATCTTTGGTTTGTGGGAGGAAACCCACACAGACACAGAGAGAATGTGCAAACCACTGTGTCACCATGTTGTCCAATACAGTTGAGATGTGAGCATTGGTTTATTACACAGCTTTCCAACTGAAGTATCGAGTTGGTTTAGGTTGATTGGAATCTTTACAGTTTAATATCAATAGAAGGTTTCAGAAAAACACTCCTGATGCAGGCCAGTTCAGAGTTTATTTCAAGTGCTGAAGAGGTACTTGTTCTGAAAAAGAAAAACTAACTGACAACTAAATGAGTTTTTTCTAAAATTAAATATTTTCATAGAATTGTAAAATGATAATGTGCAGCAAAGCTGTTCAGCCCATCGTGTTAGTGCAACTCCTTGAAAGTTATCCACTTAGCTGCACCCCCCACAATCCCCCTTATTGACTCTGTTTCCACCCTCTGGCACCAGCACATCCCCAATCACAAACATGCTAGATTTTAAAAAGAAAAATTTCCCCCATCTTCTGGTTCTTTTGCCTTAAATCTGTATCACCTGGTTACCAACCCCTTCACCACTAGAGACTTAGTAAATAAATAAAAATCATCAAAACCATTCAAACTATTTCAGCAATGTATACGAACAAACAACTCTCTGACACTGATGGAGGAATAGTAATAGATTGTTAGGATTAGGTTAATAACTACTATTCTACAAGTTGACAGTTCTGCCTGTTAATGTTACCCAAAGTCGCTAATGTTGAACTCCGGTGTCCATTTCGAAACCCAGTCTTGATAATGATACTTTCAACTCAGATACGTTTTTGGTTTTTTATTAGGTGCATACAGGTGGAAGGGAAGATTGAGTGGTTGGGTAAGGATTGCTATTAGTGATATCCATGGAAATAAGAGCATTTGACTGCAGCGTCCATTGTCAGGAGAAGGTGGATATGAGAATTAGAGGGGGAAGAAAAGGAAGATTCTGTTCTGTGTGTTCTAAAAGTTCATTGCTCCCTTTACAGATATCCATACTTGTAAACATAAAGACAGGAGGAAAAGTTCAGATGTCCGATCCAACACTTCACGGGGCAGTGATGGTAGGTTAAATGCCAAAAGGTTATAACTTCTGCTGTCAATTTATCTCTAAATGTGTTTGTGAAGTGGATGATTTTGGAAAGCATCAGTCAAGACTGCAATATGTACCAGAAGTTGAAGTAGTTGGTTAAAAAAATTTTTAAGGCTGTTATAATTCAGGTCAGAATTCCAAAGTGTTTTATGAAGTCCACCTGAGTTATAAATGTAGCAATTTGAATTTGATTTGGGTAAGCATAAGATGCTTCACTTCAGCTATGATTCAACTAATCCACTCAGGAGTTTTTATCAAACAAAGTTTCTTTAAGAATACAGTTAACATATATCAATGACTTTTACCAATTACACACACAGGAAAAAAAAACAAGATATTGCATAAACCTTAACAGCTAACTGCTGTTCTAACCAAACAAAAACAAAACCCTTGACACAGATTTAGCACAGAAGATATGAATGCCCATGGGATGCTGGAACTTAGTCCTTTGATTAAAGAATTGAAATCCTGACTTCCCAGCCTTATAATTTCGAGCAACCTCTTAATATGCACAGACAAGTTTGAAATCAAAACAGCTTCCCAAAACACCAGAGAGAGAGAGAGAGAGAGACTCCAGGCACTAGCTAGCAAACAACCAACAGCAGGATATTTACTTCAGGAAGGCAAGGAGACCTCCTTCCATCTGGCCAGCAGAATTTACAATACCAGTGAGAGAGAAACACAAACACATCTGCTTTTTAGTCAGATGTCCAAACATCATCTAAACTAAACAGCAGCCAACAGCCCAATACTAAAAATGAAAGAACTCCTTTCACCTGATCTGTTGATCATTCTTCCCTGTAACAATTGAGGGTCATAAAAAATCCCAGGAAGTACCTGAAGATCTGAATGAAAATAACCAAAACCCCATTTTAACCATTGAAGCAGTAATCAAAAGGTTGCTAAACAGACAACTCAGCAACAACAGGGAGAAAAAAAACAAAGCTGCTTATAACTGCAGAGAACGTGATTAAAACAAAATTCTTAAAGGCACACTAGCATCACAAAGGCCTTACCAAAAAGTAACAGTAAATCTCGTATAAGAAGTAGCAGAAATTGGCCATTCAGTCCTTCAAACCTGCTCCACCATTCAAAATGATCATGCCTAATCATCGACCTGAACTCCATTTTCCTGGAATGTATTCATGTCTCTGCACTTGGTATCTAAAAATGATTCATCTCTCCACAATATACTCAACAGTTTTCTCTTTCTCTCCTTTTATGAAAGCTTGGTTATATTTGTTACTTTCCAACCCAATGGGAACAATTCTAAAGTCGGGAATTTTGGAAGATCCAACTTTGGAAAACTCCACTTTGCAGCTACTTCTTTAAAGTTAAAGTTTGTTTACTAGTCATAAGTAAGATTTACAGTAACACTGCAATGAAGTTATTGTGAAATTCCCCATGTCACCACAGCCAGGCGCCTTTTCAGGTCAATGCACCTAATCAGCACGTCTCTCAAAATTAAGATTCAGCATTAAGGATGTAGGCCATCCAATCGTACCCACTTGTTAACTTTTCAGTTCCACAAATTTACCCAATACTACTACTTTCCTAATAACATTTGAGTTCCTCATTTTCACCCTTAGTTCACCACAGTTTCTGCCATGTTCCATATATATTGATACTTTTGAGCTAAGTGTTGTTACTAGTTTTCTAACTTATGGGAGTAAGCAAGCAAAGGATGAGGCACACTTTTGCCTGTTTTCCCATTTCTATTGGCTGGTTATAGATTTGTATTTGCCCATGTCCAACCAATCAATCTGTTTACTGGGTTTGAGCTGCAGGAAGGCCCCTCAGGAACTTGAATCGAATAGTATTGTAGCAGACCTGTGAGCTAACTAGTTTACTGATGTTTAAATAACCACCTAGTTTTTGGTAGTGTCATATTTTTGAATGTACTGAGATCCTTTTATCCCTTTGGTTGTCAGAGGGTCACCAAAGCAGTTTATTTGCATCTTATGCAGAATGGAGAAATATTATGAAATATGCCATCCCCGTAAGTTTTGTCCTCTTGCAGCAGACGCATTAGTAACAGGTGTAGGCCATTCCGCCCCTCAAGCCTGTTCTGTCATTTAAGACTGTGGTAATCTGATGGGGGCCTTGACTCTACTTTGCAGTCTATCCCTTTTAATCTTTGACTCTCTTGACAATGAAGTATCTATCTAACTTTGCCTTTAAAAATATCCAAGAACCCTGCTTCCATTACTCCCATAGACTCTAATCATTTATTAATCATTCATTCTGTTCATTCACAGGTAGCTCTCAGCCCAGAAGATCCTCTATTGCTAGGATACATTCCATGACCATTGAAGCTCCCATTACCAAGGTAGAATTGAATCGGAAATTCAATATTCAAGTAATACAAAGCAGTCCAGTATTAAATATTTTCATCAATGAAATTTTCCAGTTTTTAGTAGTGTTTTGAGAATGTACTGCTTAGCAGTGAGTGGGATAGTCGATCTGTGTGCTGTGATGCCAGTCGTGGCTAAGTGTCGTTCTCCATTGTAGTTCCAATTAAAAGTCAAAGAGAGAGTGTTTTCCAGGAGCTGGTTCTAAATAACTTCAATGTGAAGCTTTTATTCTACACTCCTAATGGGATTCTTTATTATTAAACTTTATTTTTAAGGTGATAAATATCATAAATGTGGCTCAAGAGAGCAGCTCCGAACCAGTGGCTGAAGCTTTAGATCGTGTGCTAGAGATCCTCAGAACCACAGAACTGTACTCCCCGCAGCTTGGAAATAAGGATGATGACCCACATGCCAGTGACCTGGTCGATGGACTGATGTCTGTAAGCTCAGTTTAAACTACATCTTTCAGAATCACTTTGCAAAGCACTGTGGAATTTTATTTGCAGCTTTATTAGACAGGGTTTACATGTACGAGGATATCTGTGGGAATGGTGTGTGAAAGGCATCTGTAATATTGAAAATGTAGGAATCAGATGAAGCTGTTCAAGCCTTTGTTACTGATTTCTTCTCTTTACTGAGTTGTCAGCACACTCACTTCTAGTTCTGAAGATTGTCAACCCAAGTCCTATTCCGGGGAATTGACCATAGGAATGCTGAGACGCCAGTGCACCACATAGTGCTGCACTGCCAGAGGTGCTATCTTTCAGGATGTCAAACTGAGACCTATATATCCTCTAGTGGGCGTAAGAGATCCTATGGCACTATTTTGAAGAGGAATAAGGGAATTATCCTTGTGATCTGTACCAATATTTATCTCTTTGCTAAAAGAAAAATGATCTGGTTCCTGTCATGTTCTGTTAGTGGGATCTGCCTGTGCAGAAATTGACTGCCACATTTCCTGCAACAGTGGCCATACTTCAGAAGCACTTCATTCCAAAGCACTTTGAGGTGTTGTTGAAAAGCGCTGTATAAATGCAAATTTCTGTTTTCATTTCTTCATCAGTTCCCAATTCCACATTTTCCCCAGTCTCCATTTTGCTACAGCTGATTCTGGGTTTGTCAGCAGAGTTTTTTTAAATGTGGATTAACTGGGACTTGCATCGCACTGCAGAATTACCGATTGTTGGGCTGAATGGTCTGCTTTTGGGCCATAGCTTAACTATGTGATTTTTCCAGAAAGTGGTCCTGCAGCTTCCACTCAACAATTTGAATTCCCCATAAGCAGTTAGCCACCAAGTGTGAGGCTCTTTGCCAAGGCATGCTACCAATTCTTTTTGTCCTTGTGGACCTTTGTTTTTCTATTCTGATGCATTAATGCCCATCTAAATACTGCGCATTACTAAACACAAGTGGGAGCTTTGCGTAATGGGAGAGAAAGGAAGACCTAAATGTTATCAGGTGACCTCAGCTGCCTGTATCTAGAGATCTGCAGAGAAGAAAATTGGCCCTCCACAGTTGAATGGTCTGCCAACACTTCTTGGAGAGGCTGAAAAATGACTCTAGTAAGGTGTTGAAGGTCTGGAGAGCCCAAAGGTCATGGGGAGAAAGCGCCAGTAAAGGGGATAAAATCTGACAGCCTAAATCTGAACTCAGTGGAGCCCTGACTAACCAGTGCTAATGCACAGAGTGTGGGGCAGACAGGAGCTCTTGCTGAGAAGTTGCCATTTGGATTTGATTATCACAAGGAGATTAACGTTGAATTAAATCTAAAACATAACACCCAGACTGTTTCTTTAACATATTATGGGTAAACTAATTTCTGTTGATTATTCTTTTGAGAAGACTGACTTGAGATTGAAATGTATTCAGCAAGTCTTCAGTGCCTTTAAAAAAAAGTATGTATTCGCTACAAGTTTATTTGATACAAATAGATGGCAAAGATGTGAAGCATTGAACTTGCAAATTGAATGATTGCGATTCTGTTGAAATGAGCATCTCCTGTTCACAAACTAACACACTCGGGCATAAACTACTGAACCATCTTCTCAGCAGCCCATTAGCTGGGCGCTCAAACTTACCACTTAAGACAGAAAACAAAAACATTATTAAGCAAGATAAGAACTCTTAGAGTTGGGAATAGTGCATTTGCAGGGATGGATAAGGATTGATTAGTTATCAAGGAATAATTATGAATAACTGGATCTTTTTCAGGTTAGCAAGTTGGAACTAATGGAATGCCAGGGCTTCAATATTTGCAATCTATATTAATGACTTGGATGAAGACCAGAGTGTGTTTCTGGCCAAATTTGCTGAAGACTAAACATGGATAGGAAAGTATGCTGTGAGGAGGATATAAAGAGGCACAGATAGGTTAGGTGAATGGACAAAAAATTAGCAGATGGAATATAATGTGGGGAAAATATGAAGTGTCTGTTTTGACATGAAGATTATGAAAGCATAATATTATTTAAGTAGAGAGGGGAGGCGATGGCCAAATGGTATTATCACTGGACTATTACTCCAGAAACTCAGCTAATGTTTTGGGGATTGGGGTCAAATTCAATTTTTTAAAAATCTGGAATTAAGAATCTACTGATGACCATGAGACCATTGACAATTGTTGGAAAAGCTCATCTGGCTCACTGATGTCCTTTAGGGAAGGAAATCTGACATCCTTACCCTATCTGGGACATATGACTAGAACAACAGCAATGTGGCTGACTCTCAGTTGCCCCCTGAAATGGCCTAGCAAACCATCCAGTTCAAGGGCAACTAGGGCTGGGCAATAAACGCTAGCCAGCCAGTGACATCCATGTGCCTCAAGTGAATTAAAATAAAAGAGATGGAGTGCAGAATTTTTAGCATAGAGAGATCTGGGTATTATACGTGAATCACATAATGTTAGAATGCAGTTCCAGCAGCATGTTTGGAATAATCTTCCCCAGAAAGCAGTGAAGACTGGCTCATTCAGTATATTCAAAGAACATTACAGCACAGAGACAGCCCCCCCCCGCCTGCGCTGATATGTGGTTTCTATCCCTATTTGTCTCTGTTCATGCCTTTCAGGATACACTTTGAATGATGCTACGGTGCTTTCTTCCACCATCTCCACTGGCAGTGTGTCCCAGAAACCCACTGCTCTCTGTGGGAAAACTTTACCCACATGCGTCCCTAAACTTACCACCACTGATTTTAAACCTGTGCCCTCTTGTAGTCGAGTTAGATTTTTTGATCATCAAGGGAGTTCAGGATTATGGGCGACAGACAGGAAAGTGCATTTAAGGCCATGTTTAGGTCAGCACGAATATATTGAATGATGGCAGGTGGAGCAAGCTGAATGGCTACTCCTGTATTTCACAATCACATTCTTATAAACATGATGTTGGTGAAATTTTATCAGAGGCTATTTAGCAACTTGTCGGTAATCATGTTATTGCTCTAATTCTCCTTTCTTGCTATCTACAGGATGGTTTACGGAGACTATCTGGAAATGAATATATCTTCACCAAAAGTAAGTTGAACTCTTCCAGCTAGATTGACTTTTGGAGTTAATATCTGATTTTGAAAATATTTAAGGCAGGGCTAGATTATTTATCAATTAAAAGAAGTGGAAGATTGTCAGGGATAGGTGGGAATGTGGAGTTAGGGTTACAATCCAATCAGCCATGATCTTATTGAATGCTGGGACAGGCTTGAGGGGCCGAGTGGCCGCCTCCTGCTGCTAATATGTATGCTTGTGTTTTTTTTTCATGGATTTTATTGCCTTGCAATTTCTAACAAGCAAATATTGATGCAATAAAGGAAGAGAGAAAGCCCCTGCACTCTGTGTCCTGCATTAGGGTTTATTAGATTGTAATTGATCAAACCCCATATACTGGCTTTTGTCTCGTATTCCTTCACGTTCAAATCTCATTTGTTAATCTGTTTTCAGGCTTTGGGGAGAAAGTTCTAGATTTCCAACACCCGCTGTGTGAGCAGAAAGGAGTTGCTCCTAAGTGGCCTTGCATTCATTTTAAGATTATGTCCTTTGTTCTGAAGCCCCTACCAGTAGAAGACAGTTCTTTGCATCTAATCAATCAAATCTCTTCAACAAAAACATACTGTACTAATATAGGGCCTTTACTGTGATAAAACATCCCCTGATGCTTCTGGAGCACCTGTCAAACAATAATGGTATCATGCTGCATAAGGGGATATTAGGTCAGATGACCAAAAGCTTGTCAGAGAGAGAGGTTTTAAGGAATGTCTTAAAGCAGGAAAGTGAAGTAGAGAAGTTTAGGGAAGGAATTCCAGAGTTTAGGCTCTAGGTAGCTGAAGATGCAGTCATTGATATTGGAGCAATTAAGATTGGGGCTGTTTCAGAAAGCTGAATTTAATGAGCAGATATGAGAGAGCAGTGGGGCTGTAGGGGATGACAAAGATTGGGGAGAGGTGTGGCAGAGTTTTAACAACGAGATGTTACTTAGAGTCAGTACAGATCAGCAAGTATAAAGGTGATAAAGGAATAGGACTTGGTGCAAGTTAAAATCCACCAGCAGAGCTTGACCATAAGATGTAGGACCCATGGAGTCTGCTCTGCCATTCAATGAGCTCATGACATTTGGGATTTAATGAGCAGGCTGATTTAATAATGGACTGTTGCTATGGAGAGAAATGGACTTGGCATCAAGGGAACATAATTTGGAGCAAGTAACGAAACTATGGCTTCAGCTTTTCAGTTCTCATTTGCTGGGAGTTTTTGCTGATCCAGTATTACACGTCAGATGAGCAGTTGAATAATTTCGCAAGAGTGGAGGAGTAGAGACAGGGTGATGAGGTTCAAGCTGAGTGTTGGCAATGTACATGTAGAAACTAACAGTGCCTCCTAACGTCTCAAAGGGATATCATGTAGGTGAGAAATAAGTAAGGAAAAGCAATAGATGCTTGGAGGACACCAGAGGTAACACTGTGGGAACAGAAAAGGAAGCCATTGCAAATGATACACTGGCAACAATTAGATAAGAGCGGAACCTAATGCTAGTGCATGTGTAGGAGAAGAATGATATGGTCAGCCATGCAAAAGCTGCAGACAGGACCCAAGGGAAAGTTTACTTTTGTCACAGTTGGATAGGATGTCATTTGTGACTTTGGTAAGGACTATTTGAGTGCTGTAGCAGGGATAGTAACCTGATTGGACGGGTTTAAGCATAGAGTTCCAGAAAAGAACGGACATCGGTTTGGAAGGTGACAATACATTCAAGGACTTTGGAAAGGAAACGGAGGTTTTGCAAGGGTCGTGAGGTCAGGGCTTTCTCGGTGAGGGCCGATCGCAAATCAATAAAGAAAAGGACAACGATGCTGCCTTAAAATTCATTGATTCAATCACCTACAACTTCTTAAACCCCAAAATTTACGGAACTCCATTATAAGTCTTTAAATCCCATTGGTGCTCTGGTGAATCTGTACTAAAACTCTCAAGGCTGTATGTTTTTCCTGAATATGGGACTGCAGTTGGAATGTGACCAATGCTTTGTGACCAATACAACAGATGTATCACCACCTCATTTCTGTATTTTAGTTCCCAACATTTCCATTGGCCTTTCTGATTATGTTTTGTACTTGTCCATGAATACTTAATATTTTGTATAGTTGCACATCAAAATTCCTTTATCCCTCCACAGTTTAGGCTTGCAATAACAGGAGTGGTCCATTCATCCACCCTCTGGGTTGTTGTACCATTCAGTAGCTCATGTCTGATCTGTATATTTAACTCTTGTCTATCTGCCTTGGTTCCATAACCTCAGACTTTTGTTTGACCTTTTTGAGGCTTGGTCAGAAGCTGAGTTCCAAATTTCACTCAATTATTTTCCCCCGTGTTGTGGGCATTTGCTTCACATGGACAGTGACTCAAGCCGGGAATCAAACCTGGGTCCTTGGTGCTGAGGCAGCGAGTAACTCATCTCCTGACTCCCCAAAGCCTATCTTCCATCTACTAGGAACAAGTCGGAGTTTGATGAAATCCTTTCCACTTATCGGGATGAATGCAGCTCCAAAAATTCAGAGATTGACCTTGAGAGCTGTAGAAATGGGCAATAAATGCCAGTGATGCCACATCTCTCGAATGAATTAAAAGGAAATTCCATTCCCTTTAGAAAGCCTCCACCACACATTTGGACAGTGAATCCCAGATCCTGACCATTCGCTGTACGAATTTCAGATCTCAACCGTTTGCTGCGCGTCCCAGATCCTGACCATTTACTGTGTCAAACAGCTTTCCTTCATTGCTTCTTTGCCAATTATCTTAAATCTAAGTTTTTTGGTTCTGGATCCTCTGACCAATGGGAACAGTTTTGCCCGACCTACTTTGTTCTGATCATTCCCTTTTCCAAGGAGAGAACTCCCCATTCTCTGCTCTGTAAATTGTTCTGTTTATTCACATTCCTGGCTCCTTGCTATTCTGCGCTACTTTGCTGATCAAAAATGGGTAATATCTTGCTTTCCCACATTGAACGCCCATCTGCTAGTTTTGTGCACTCATTTCATCTCTCTCTTCCCTTAACTTCCAGCTTCTATTAAATCGTTTATTATTTTACTTAAATTGGGCTGATCAGGGAACGTAAATATACAGCTCTCTAACCGTTTATTTAGCCATTTAGGAATCTAGTATAAAGGGAGGTCCCCAATGTAACAACTTCCTGGTTCCGGGGGTGGTGGAAACACTACATATCACGTTCTGTCATTTTGAGTGTATGCCCATTATCCCTGCATACTGTACCCTCTCTACCTCTTAACTAATACTAATCCAAACCTCCAAATTGTGTTCTCATTTTCATTATCAACCTCAGACATAGAACCTTGTCAAATGCCTTCTGGAAATCCATCTGAATAACATTTATAGATACAGTCTTAACCACTATTGTCATTTCTTCAGTTTCAACTTGATTCGTGAGGCACACTCACCCAAAGTAGAATAAAGCTGGCTCTCTGATTAGCTGATTTTTTTTTTTGTTCAAACGTTTAGTTATACCTTCCTTAATGACAGTCACAAGTATCTTTTCCAAGCTTGATTTGAATAATAAGTCTAGACTTTCTCTGCGAATGTACTTAAAATAACCATATTCATCATTAATAAAATATTCTGACTTCTGTTTCTCAGGATTCTAAACACACAATCTCACTTCTCAACATTGAGTTCCTGTCTGTCAATGTCTCGCTGTAACTTCCTGCTCCCATCTGTGCAACTTGATGTGTTTTCCTCTGTTCCTGTCATCATAAACTCAAACTATATATAACTATTCTTTTGGTGATTTATGTGTGGTTTATTGTGATCCTTTGATAACTGATTTTCTTTGTGTGTCTTTTTGCCTCAGATGCCCATACTATTCACTCTCACTTCCATATTCCTGTCTCGCTTCACGATATTCCCCCGAGGATAATGGAAACCATGGAAAATGAGGATTCCTGGGACTTTGATATATTTGAATTGGAGGCTGCAACACACAGAAGGTACATTTAAATTATTGGAGCAATCAGCAGGTTGGGAAGAGACTGGAACTAATGATGGTTGGATATCAGAATGATGAAAATGATCTGATCCTGCAGCTGGTTAAACTGGGCCGCTTTGAAGAATTGGAATGTCATAGTTCAGCTTATATTTTTGGAAAGTTGTTATCGAGTGAATGCCTTATTACAAGACTTGAAACCGAGGAAGTATATAAATGGGAGTGACGGTGAGTGATACTATCCTGTAGATCAGTCACTGTAGCAGCAGAACCAACTTGTCAGAAACAGAATCAATAAAATGCATTCACTTTCTGATCCTCCATTTGGGGAATGAGTTTGTGGAGTGGGGTCTTTTCATCACTCAATGTACAGCGGTTCCTTTTGTTTAATTGGGGTGAGGTGATGATTCTGGCAACAGGATGTCTTTGTGATCTCAAACTTGTAATAGGCTTCATACTAAATATTTCACTTCCCATTTCACTAGTAGGGAGCATTCCCCATTCTCACTCACGACATCAGAATCTAGCAGCCTGGTCCCTACCCATCTCTGTCCTTGCCTTGGTTGTACCCACTGCCTTGCAGTGCCTACCACTGTCCCCATCAAGCCCACCTCTTCAATGTGACCCACTCTTCCGTGTTAACAGTGCTATATAAATGCAAATTGATATCATTCATGGTAACATCAATCTCATTTCTAGCCATCTCAAACTTTATTTTGTCTAATTCTAGCCTCTTGACCACCCCTGATTTTAATCTTACCACCACTGGCAGCAATGTCTTCACTTATCCTCTACACCCTTCGCTCCAACTCTCCTCTCTTCCCCCCACCTTCCTCCCCATCTCTTTCTCTCTCCACCCCACCTTCCCCTTAAAATGTACCTCTCTGACCAAGCTTTGGTCATTTACTTTCATATTGCTTCCTGTAGCTCCATATCAAATTTTCTCTTATGTTCCTGTGAAGCACTTGGGGATGTTTTATCTCATTGGCAGCTATGGGAATATGCTGGTGTTTATTGTGATAAGTCCAATTCTTTCTAAATGTGCATTGTGATATGGTTCTTTGAGAACATGTCTCCCAATAACTAATGGCTATTTTCACTCAAACTGCTTTGGATTGGTTACAGATTCGAATGCTAACTTGAGGTATAAATGCCCAGCACGTTGTAATGTGACAGTGTCAAACCTGGAGCAGACTCTGGCCTAAGTGGAAACCATTTCTGAACTTGTGATTGGATTAGTGTCTTGGGGCTCGGTTTAGCTCAGTTGGCTGGTCAGCCACTTTGATGCAGAATAAGGCCAATAGCATGGGTTCAATTCCCATACTGGCTGTGGTTGTTCATGTAAGCTCCACCTTCTCCCTCACCACTCAAGTTAAATCACCACCAGTCAGCTCTTCCTCTCAAAGGCAGGAGCAGCCCATGGCCATCTGGGACTATAGTGCTTTTGGTGCCTTCTAATCCTGAGCATTACCCATTACCTGAATTCAGTTGAGTATGGTCAGCCAAGATGCGAAATCAGTATCTAGCCTTGAGGCTGTTCAGAGTTTGCAGCTTCAACATGTTCGGATGGGATCTCCTTGTGCATCAGTGTAATTGGAGCACTGTCAGTAATATTTTTTGCATTTGTGGCTGTATTTGTTGTAAGAATATTGAAGGCAACACTCGCCTGAAGTTTAGAATGCTGGTTAATAGCTGACAATTTGTGATGTTGATTGACTGGCCAAGTTAGTGAGCTTATCTGCATCACTGAACAATAGGATTCTTGGCTTGGGGCCTTGGGTGAATTGTTAGCCAGAGATTTACATGGAAGAGTACTAACATTATTTGTCTTTCCTTGAGGTTCATACAAAAGCTACGACTTTTATAGACCTTATAGATGTCTATAAAATAATGAGGGGCATGGATCAGCTAATAGTCGTATCTTTTCCCAAACGTAGTGGAGCCTAAAACTAAAGGGCGTAAGTTTAAGGTGAGAGGGCAGAGACACACAAATGCCTAGAGGGGCAGTTTTTTCAGTGGTGAGTGTCTGGAACAAGCTGCCAGAGGTGGTGGTAGAGGTGGAGTACAATTTTGTCTTTTAAAAAGCATTTAAAAAGTTACGTGGATAAGATGGGTATAGAGGGATATGGGCCAAATGCGAGCAATTGGGACTAGCTTAGGGGTTTTCAAAAAAAAAAGCGGCATGGACAAGTTGGGCTGAATGGCATGTTTCTGTGCTATAATCCTCTATGACTCTATGACTTCATGAAGCAATGTTTTCCTAAAATTCCTTTGGTACTGCCCTGTAATCATTTTGGATCAAGATTTGTGATTTGGGGGGTGGGGGGAGAAGAGCAGGAAAAGGATTTAATCTGAGAAATTATACAAATGGATATGCCCAATTCTTAGTCCATGACAAAATAAAACCTGTTAGCAGACATCCTCTCTAAACCTCTCATCCTTTTATCTAGGCCTCTGGTCTACCTTGGGCTGAAAACATTTTCACGCTTTGGAGTTTGTGAATTTTTAAACTGTTCTGAGTCAGTATTACGCTCCTGGTTACAAGTTATTGAAGCAAATTACCACTCCTCGAATTCCTACCACAACTCGACACATTCTGCAGATGTGCTGCATGCGACAGCTTATTTCCTTTGTAAGGAAAGAGTTAAGGTGAGTTAGGACATTTTCGAAAAGAAAATTTCCATTCTTTCAAAGGAACCTTCTCCCAATGACTTTCCTCATCTTGTGACAACAATACTCATTTAAAAACCATGTTATTGGGATGTGGTCTGTAAGAATCCTGGAAGATCCTTACTTTTGCTGTCTTGCTAATTAACAAAAACTAACTAATGTACTACAACTGCACATTTCTTTGTTAGAGTCAGTTAATCAGTGACAACGGGTATACTTCAGAAATTTGCTTAAACAGGGAGCCTTCTGAGAGAGTGAAAGATAAATGCCTAGCAAAGTCTGAGGCCTAGATATGTCTGGGCCTAGGGAGAATAACTGAGCACTGTGTTATTGTTTTAGTCAAGCCTGACATTGAAATATTTGTGAACTGGTGAGATTCTGCGCTCGAGAAGTCAGAGATTGAACATCTGTCGTGGGTTTGGGAAGGTTAATGGTTAAAAGAACATCTTTCGTAATAAATAATGGCAAGTAATGATTGGGTTAAAATGGTCTCCCACAGAGTTTGTTGTATGAGGATTCCCCGAGTGCAGACATTGTGGAGATCTCCTGTGTCACATTGACTGATGTGACCACCAGGGAGTAGTTATGGGATATAATAGTAAAGCTGTTGCTCTTGAATACAACTGCTCAGGTATTAATGTGTGTGAAGTCATGTTTACACAGAATAAAATATAACCACTGTCATTAATAAGGATTATCTCTCTGAATTCAGAACTTGAGAGTTAGGGGTAATTAATACTGAAAGCCTGGATTCCAACAGGGTTTTGCCTGTTTGCTCTGAACAGCTAATGTTGGACCTTCTTGAGCTGCTGCAGGCTCTGTTGGTGATGTTGCTGCCATGATAGTGTTGGGGGGTGAGCTCTGCAATGAAAACTAACTGCAGGGTCATATGATATTAGTAGGACCATAGCGTGAGTACTGTGTACAGTTCTGGTCACTGCATTACAGGAATGTTGAGGTAGCACTAGAGAGGGTGAAAAGGAGTGACAAGTGTATTGTCAAGACTGGAATCTATTAATGAAAGAAGTTTAGACTGGGGTTGTTCTCCTCGGAACAGAGGATGCTGAAATCCATATAGAACAAAGAACAAAACAGCACGGGAAACAGGCCCTTCGGCCCAACGAGCCCGCACCGCCACCCTGATGTTCCCACCTCTACCCGTGATCCCTGTCTATGTTTATAGATCTATGGATTAAAAACCAAATTTGAGACAATTTAGGGAGAATTTGTTTTGCCAATTAGCCTAAGAGCACATCCTTGGGATGTGGGAGGAAACCGGAGCACCCGGAGAAAACCCACGCAAGCACGGGGAGAATGCGCAAACTCCCACAGACACAGGCCCAAAACCATGTATCTGCACAGCACAGCGATAGTCACTGAGCTGTCGTGTTGCCCATCAGATGGTCCAGGTCAAGCATACACTAACAACGTGAAGCAGTAGGATACTCTCGAAAAAGGTCCAAGAGCAGCCCTCTCACGACCCATCGCGTGTATGCCCCTCATTAGACAATAAGGTGGACCAAAGCACCTGTAGGATAAAAACAAGTACATCAATATCATCATCTATTTACACACTTCCCAGGGACTCCCAAGGCTCATGATCCCTATTTTAAATCAGTTTTCTATACCCCTCCATACCCATTCTGTTCATGTGCCCATCTGAGTATTTCTTAAATAACTCCAGAGTACCTGCCTCCACCACTTTACTTGGCAGTGCATTCCATACCCCCACCACCCTCTGTGTGAAAAAAACTCCCTCTAGCATCCAAATTATACCTTACCCCCCTCACCCTAAGCCCGTGATCCCTCGTGCTATTTGAGTCCATCCTAGGAAAAAGCTTAGCCCTGTTTACTCTATCTATCCCCTTCAAAATCTTGTACACCTCTATCAGATCTCCTCTAAGTCTACGTCTTTCTAAGGAAAACAGTCCCAATTTGCCGAATCTCTCCTCGTAACTCAGACCTTCCATACCAGGCAGCATCCTGGTAAACCTCCTCTGCACTCTTTCCAGAGTCTCCACATCCTTCCGGTAGTAAGGCGACCAGAACTGGACACAGTATTCCAAATGAGGTCTAACCAGTGTTTTATACAACTGCAACATTAAAGGCCAGCTCTTGTACTCTATACCCCTTCCTATAAACGCTAACATACTATATGCTTTCTTCACAACCTTCTTCACTTGCTCTGCCACCTTCAGAGACTTGTTCACCTGCACCCCGAGGTCCCTCTGCGTTTCTATACTCTTAATAGGTCTACCCTTTATCATATACCTCCCCCCTACATTCTTTCTCCCGAAATGCATCACCTCACATTTATCAGGATTTGAATTCCATCTGCCATCTGTCTGCCCAAGCTACCAGCCTATCTATGTCCTTCTGTATCGCCTGACAATGCCCCTCACTATCCGCAAGTCCAGCCATCTTTGTATCGGGTGCAAACTTGCTGATCACTCCACTTATTCCCTCTTCCAAGTCATTTATATATATTACAAATAGAAGAGGTCCCAGTACCAAGCTCTGCGGCACACCACCAGTGACCGACCTCCAGCTAGAGAAACACCCTTCCACTATTACTCTCTGTCTCCTATTACCAAGCCAGTTACTTATCCATCTAGCTACCTGTCGTTGTATCCCATTTGCCTTGACCTTCTCGACAACCTCCCATGAGGGACTTTGTCAAACGCCTTACTAAAATCCAAATAGACAACATCAACGGCTAGACCTTCGTCCACTGATTTCGTCACCTCCTCAAAATATTCTACCAGATTTGTAAGGCACGACCTCCCCTTAACAAATCCATGCTGCATTTCCCTAATCAGATTGCAACGCTCTAAGTGCCTATACATCCTATCTCTAAGAATCCCCTCCAACAGCTTCCCTACCACTGACGTCAAAGTATAATTGGAAGCCTTGCTCGAGCAAGACTCTGGTTACCCTGAGAGCGGGCTCATAAATCAGGGCACAGTGATTGAAGGAGCAGGGAGAGGATGATGAAATTTTTTTTTTTACTCAGAAGCTGGTGAGTCTGGAACTTGCTGCCCAAAAGGATGTCAGAACAGAAACTCTCGTTAAACAGAAGTAGCAAGAAAACCCAAAGCTAGTCCACCATCTAGTGGCACAAGTCAGAATTATGAGGAAATATTTTCTGCTTGCTGGATGAATGCAGCTTTAACAACACTGTCGCATCCAGAACGAAGCAACCTGCTTGATTAGCAACCTGCTTGATTAGCACCCCATCCACAAACTTTCAATCTCTCGATCACTACGCACAGTAGCAGCAGTGTATACCATCTACAATATGCACTGCAGGAACTCACCAAGACTCTTTATACCATTTGAACTCATGACCTCTACCATCTAGAAGGACACGGGAAGCAGATACATGGGAATACCACCACTTGGAAGTTCCCAGCCAAGTCATTCACCATCCTGACTTGGAAATATATCACTGTTCCTTCACTGTCACTGGGTCAAATTCCTGGAACTTCGTCCCTAAGAGCAATGTGGGTGTACCTACACCACATGCACTGCAGTGGTTTAAGAAGGCAGCTCACCACCACTTCTCAAGGCGACTAGGGATGGAAAGGAAATGCTGACCTAGCCAGCAATGTCTACATCCCATAAATAAATTCTTTAAAAATAGCCATTTGACCCCTGAAGCTTACTGCACCATTCAGTACGACCTGGTCCACTTTCATGTGTATCTCTTTGGTGTCTAAATGAAGAATTCCACTCATGATGGCAGAAGATAGGGTTGGGATGGATTGTTGGTCTTCACTGGGATACAGTGGATTGAATAATCTCCTTTGTTATAATGTTTCTAAGATTCTAGGTGTGTCGTATCAAATCAGATCGTTAGCTTTCACCAAAACAAGCACAAAGGTTTTTAAATGTACAGATAATGATTCTGCGCATCCCCTTGTGCTTTCTATTTTATCATTTTAAACTGATTGCAGATGGGAAAAGCCCTACATCAGCTCTCAATTCTGAAATCAGTCTGTATTGTTGTTTGAATTTTACTGTTCAGTCTTCGGCCAAGAGCATCTTCAGGTTATTTTGAGCACTCTGTCCATCTTTCAGCAAAGCTTGGACCGGACTGACGAAGTGGCAGCTCTCATTGCAGCCACGGTGCACGATGTGGACCATCCTGGCAGGACTAACTCTTTCCTGTGTAATGCGGGCAGTGAACTAGCGCTTCTTTACAATGATACGGCAGTGTTGGAGAGTCACCATGCAGCACTGGCATTCCAACTGACCACACGGGACGATAAATGTAACATCTTCAAGAACATGGAGAGGTAAGGAGTCTGAGACACATTGGAAAATGATCCTGACCTTAGTTGCACTTGGAGATTTGCTGTGCCGTTTTTAGCAGAAATGGTTCTAGGTGCAGTTTAAGAAAGACTGTATCCTCTCCCGCTGGGCAAATACGGAACTAGGGGCACAGTTTTAAAATTAGGTCATCCTTTTTAGCACATGGATGAGGAGAATTTGTTTTTCTTCCCGAGGCTTTTGGAGGTGGGGTCATTAAATATTTTTAAGGCAGAAGTAGATAGATTCTTGTTTGACAAAGGAATCAGAGGTTATCTGGAGTAGATGGAGAATGTGGAACTTGAACAGATCAGCCATGATCTTATTGAATGGAGGAGCAGACTTCTGGGGCCAAACGGCCAATTCCTGATCCTATTTCGTGTTTGTAAATGGAGAAAGAATCAGAAGAGAATTGAAGGGAGCTAACTAAGTATATAATTTGGTTTTGATTCTGCAATCATAATATGTATAGATCTAGTGCTCTGATCATTGACCTTTTGGCAAAAGCACAAGCAACTGGTGGATTAACTCATTATTTGCAGCATTATCTACTGCAAAAAAATTATACTTTCATTAAAATGTATTTTAAAAATAAAATTAATCAAGGATCCTAAACCAGTAATGAGCTTTTCCTTTGAGTAATAACTCCACGGAGGCGAAAGTCCCATCATCAGGTTACTTTATTTACACACTTACATCTGTTCACAGCCAGCTCGCCAGTCTACTGAATGCAGGCTGGCAGTCTGATACACCTGTTTTAAACAGGGAGCATCAGGCTCCCTGATTTAATTAAGATTTGTCAGGAACATCTTTTCATACTCTGGCTGAAGTCATCACACTTTGACAGTCCGAGTCTAGGCTGCGCTAGACCATACCAACAGCATAATTGTGTGTCACTCACGGTAATGGCTTATGTCTGAACTGCAGAAGTGAGATCACTTGCAATTTGGAAAATGAGCGGCAGCCAGTTTGTACTGAAAGTCCCATAAGTAACAATGGGGTAAATGATCGTATGTTACTTTGTGAGATGTTGGCTGAGGGATGCATATATCATGTCCAACAACATCTGATTTAAAAAAAATATCAGAAGCACCGTATTTAAGTAAGAGTTTAATAGATGAGGAAATAAATATTAGCATAGTGTTTTTGTGTTGGCAGCTTTTTATGCAGCCAATTCCAGCTGCCTGCAGCATGTTAGCCACAGGACTTTACTTCTTTAGCAGACTTGCTGAATAAATTCTGCCTGAGGTAGAGGGAGATGGTGAAGCTTTACACAGCAAAGGATTCTGCAAGGAGCAAAACAGATCATTTTAAATGAAGAGTTTACAGCACAAATTCAGTTTAAATCTTACAGGGCTGTCTTGTGTGTGGTATATCTGTTGGGCTAGTGTAGATGAGATGTTCTTTCTCAAAGTGATCAGATAGATGGATGGCTTGACCCTGAATGTGTGACTTGTGGTATACCTGATTTAACATTGTTAGTTGCGTTTAATGCATTTTGGACCTGGTCTGTGTGTAATGGACTGGCAGAAAAGAATTTGCATTGTGAAATGGACTACTTTGATATGTAGATGCATCTTGAATAAGCAGAGTGGAAGGGCTGTTTAATTAATATTTACAATGCTTCTGGAGAGAACACAATCTTAGATGAGTGGATTCAACCTAGCATAGCTGGAATTATCTCCTAGGGAAACGCTTTTCGACTGTAGCTCTAACACACATGGGAAACAAAGTGGAGCCTTTACTAACAGGATGGGAAATGTGAAGTCCAGTGTTCATTATGTGGCCAGAAATCTCCAGCCAGGCCACTGTACTGAGCAATAGTTTAATTTACAATCGACTGAAGAACCATGAATAAGTACAACATGAAAGGAGAGGGGTTTTATTGATGTTTCAATAGCTGTTTACATTCTTAAGCAGCCAGAATTCATCTGTTCGTGTTTCCTTGCTGTTGCTGTGACACATTAATTGGTAACTGAGTTTTGGGAGAAATTTCACTCTTTCTCTCAAAATCTGGCCCAGCCCTCATATTCATGCTGCAAGGGAGGAGTTGCCTGAGAGAGCTGTATTACTTGCAACTGAGGGACATTCACTAATTGAGCAAGAGAGAGTGAGAGCTGAATTTCTCGATGCCAGCCCTCCTGTGTGTTGCCCAGTTAGTATTTCAAAAATTTGCAGCTGTTGCTACTTTATTGATTGGTTTAAATAATTAATCTTATTCTGGCTTCTGGTGATAATTGGATGTTAACTTTTATTTGTAACCAGTGCTGTATTTTGTGACCAAATAAGAGACTGGTGGGGTTTGTTTTTGGCTGTTGCTGCGGATATGATTGTTTTATTCCTTGCATCCTTCATAAACGTCAATTCATCTCAAGCTCTGCTGCCCATATCCTCACTCACAAATAACCTCTGCTAGCTGAGCTTTATTCACACCCAGTTCACCAACACCTCAGTGTTAAAATTCTCAATATTCTGTTCAAATTCTTCTATCATCTCGCCTTTCCTATCTCTGTAACCTTGTCCAGCCCCACAACCCTATCAAATCTTTGTGTCACCATGCAATGGTTAACAGTGCTGCCTCACAGCGCCAGGGACCCAGGCTTGATTCTGGCTTCGGGTGACTGCCTGTGTAGAGTTTGCATGTTCTTCCCGTGTCTGCATAGATTTCCTCTGTCCCAGTTTCCCCCCTCAGTTCAAATGTGTAAGTTAGGTGGATTGGCCATGCTAAATTACCCCTTAGTGTTGCAAGGTGTGTAGGTTAGATGGATTTGCTATGATAGAGGTTTGGGGTAATAGGGATAGGGCAGAGGGGAAAGACTCTCTTTCCTCTCTGTCAGAGTCGGTGCCAACTCAGTGGGCTGAATGGCCTCCTCCTATACTGTAGGGATTCTATGATTCCCTCAAGAATCTGCCCTACTCCCTTCAACATGCCTTTAGCCTGAACTTGTTTGGTTTCTAATCCTCTCTATCCCTCCACTGCTGATTTAAAATCTGTGTTTGTCACCTGTCCTTGTCTCCATGTAGCTCAGTGTCTAATAATGCATCATTTCCTTACATTAACGGTGTGACATAATGCACATTTATTGTTGAATTGAGAGTGAACATTTTTGGGCAGGAATGAATACCGGACACTCCGACAAGCTATTATCGATATGGTTCTTGCAACAGAGATGACAAAACACTTTGAACACGTCAACAAATTTGTAAACAGCATCAACAAGCCTTTGGCTGGACTGGATGAACACAGTGCTGGGGTAAGAAGTGGGAGACATTCTTTAACTGTGCCTGCATGTATGCATGTGTCTGTAACTGTGTGTGTGTAACATTGCATGTGTCTGTAACATGAAGGAATAACAGGTGTGGGAATCCAGATGCATTAGGTAACAGGTCACTTACATATCTAACAGATTTGCTGTTGGGCAGCATCTTCATAGTGCCAGTGGCAGTTGAGGTTAGTCTGATGATATTTGGGGTTTTCAAAGTTCCCAGGTGACATTGAAGTGAGAAAACTTACAATTAATTTATTTGCGAAATCCTCCATGCGCGCAATCTTCCATTATTACCCGAACTGTGCCTTCCACAGTCAGGACAATGGCAGCTCGTTCTGGGAGGGGACTGGAGACAGTTGTATAACTTGGAGTTGTTTGAATGCTTGGAAGTGATTTTGGGAATCATTCAAAACCAGTCAGCTCCTGAAGGATTTCTGCACAGAGACTGAGGATTGGATGTAGTGTTCCATGCTAACCAGCCATATATCCATCAGACTTTACAAGTAAAAAGCTTTCATTGATTGGGTTAAATGGAAACAATATACTTTGAGCACCAGGGTCCTGCCACTGGTAAGGGTTATCTCTGGTCAAGCAGTTATGTTCCTTCACGTTTGTGGTTCTGAGTTATGTGAAGACTGTGTGGTGATGCAGGATCTATATGATTAGCCCCATCACCACCAAACAGTTGCAGTCTGGGTTGATGTGTGGCTCAGTTTTATCTGGAACTGGGAGCCACATCTCAATCAACCTGACTTAATGGACGGGATTCTACAGTATCGCTCAGGCAAGACAGAAATCCCTGCTTGACGTCAAAGGAGATTTCTGTTCTCGGACACTCGCCCGCTCTGATTCCGTGGCGGCAGGATGAGTGTGTCTTGGCCAATGTTCCAAAATACAGGAATTAAATGTCTTATTAGTTTTTGATTATTCACTTAGCACCACACATACACGCACACGCACACACACCAAAAATGACAACAGTTCAGGGTTTCTCTGAATTCCCATAGCAAATTCTCTGAATTTCCTTAGCAAATGGAGAAAGTTTGTGTGTGTTTGCAGCTAAGTTTGGACCATTTGTAGTTAAACCTGATGGAAGGGTGCTCTAGCCCAGCACTGGTCTTTGCAGAATATTATCAACAGCTTGTAGCCTTCACACCACAGTGAGGAATCTGCTACCTGGGGATGTCACAAAATCACAGTGCTTGTGATCAAAAACTATTTACTTTGATAAATTATAGAATCATAAAATCCTAGGCCATTTGGCCCATTGAGTCTGTACCGACCACAATCCAACAGGTCCTAGTCCCTATAACCCCGTGCACTTACCCTACCAAGTCCCCCTGACACTTAGGGGCAATTTAGCTTAGGCAATCTATCTAACCCATGCATTTTTGGATTGAGAGGAAATCGGAGCACCCGGATGAGACTCAAGCCACTGTGATTTAAAAGACTAGATTTTTAGATTTCTAAATAATGTTGGGTACTGTAACTGACAGCAAAGGTGATCATGTAACAAGTTAATAGGTTATTCAAACAAAGCTTCTGAGCAAAAGGAAGCTTGTCATCCTTTCCTGGTCTGGTCAATATGGTTAACGTGTCCTCTGAAGTAACCTAGTAAACTTTGAGTTGTATAAACACACGGAAAAACATTATTTTCTATCTCCATCGACTATAGGAATTTCAGAAGCAGCTCCACAACTCCTGATAGTAGCTAGAAACGCAAGTTTAGTCAAGGAGGCTGACACCCTTTTGGTTGCATTCATTTTTCCACAAGGGCATTGCCTAAAGATTTTGAGGCCATCCTTTGCTGTGCTTTGAACTTTTCCAGATACACACAGATCAAATGCAAAAAAACAATTCCTGGAGAACCCTCTAAACAACAGAGTCCACCAGCTAGCACTCAGCCAGTTCATTTCTCTGATTTGATGCAGAATTTCTAGTCTGCCCTCCCCTGACTTCAAAGGATTTCAAACCATTTATTCTAGTGAAAAAAATTAACCTGATGAATTAGTTTGCTAAAAAAAGATTGAGCTCTACCCAGTGGCTGAAATGTAATGGCACCTGTTAATGGAGTTAAAATGATTTTAACAAAATAAATAGGTTCCTCATCTATAAAGGGATCGAAGGTTATGAGAATCATATCAGCCGTGATTGAATGGCGGAGCAGACCTGATAGGCTAAATGGTCTAATTCTAACTCTATATCTTATAGATTTCCTTGCATGACGGGTCGGGTAGTTTAAAGATTCACAGGAGAGGAGCTTATTTCAAGAAAAGTAGTCAGCTGATTGGCACTTGTTGGTTTTTCCCAGAATCAGGGAGGTGGTACTTGGTGTGAATGCTGTAACTGACCAGTATATGCAAAGTAAATTAAAGAAACAGGAAATACTCGGCAGCTCAGGCAGCATCCGGAGTAAGAAAGGGTTGACCTTTCATGAACATAACATTTAATTCCCTTACTCTTTAGAAATGTTGCCCAGATCTGCTGCTAAGTATTTCCAGCTATTCTTGTTTTATTTCAAATTTTCAACATCTGTGGTGCTTTGATTTTGTGCTTTAGGCAAAATGTCTGATTCTAATATCCGTGAAACTTTTCAAATATCATCTCGCCTATGAAAAATAGAACAGGTTCCATGCTGTGTGTGTGAGAGAGAGAGAGATGGCCACTTGATGTTAGAGGTAGAAACAGGCCATTTGGCCCAACCAGTCCATGCTGGTATTCAAAATCCACTCAAACCTCCTTTCATTTTGTCTCATCTAAATCATTACCTTAACCTTTTGCCTTTTAATCTTGTCCTGCTTCCCCTTAAATGCATCTAATCTGCTCACTTTGACCACTCCCTGTGATAATGCATTCTACACATTTACCAGTCATTGGGTAAAGAAGTTCTTCCAAATCCACTATTGGAGTTTTTGGTTTATCTTATCTTGATGACCTATAGTTGTGATTTCCTTCACAAGAGGAAGCATTCTGTTTGATTTAACTCCAGATCACTCCTCGACCTTTCAAGAAATAAGAGACCTAGCCTGAAGATTCTTTCCTGAAATGTAAACCATGCATTTCCAATATCATCCTTGTTAATCTTCTCTGGACCCTCTCCAGTACCTCTAGATCCTTTCCATATAACATATTGAAGAGAACTGGCCTGTGATTAAGTGTACATAAGTGTGATTAAACCAAGGTTCGATACAGATTTAACGCAGCTTCCCATTTTTCAATTGTGTCCCTCTAGGAATAAAACCAAGTTCTTGGTTAATTATTTTTGTGGCCTTGCTAACCTGTGCTGCAATTTTAGTGATTGGTGTATTTGTATTTCAGGATCAGGTCGTGTTCATTTCTCCCAGCACGCTGTGTGCTCAGTCATTTGTTGTCCCCTGTCCACATCTGTGTTATGAATTAGTTGTTCTGGCTTTGTCCTGGAGTATTCTCTGCAAAGCCGGGAGAACAGAAACCAAACCCTGCGTTTCAGAAGCCATTGAGTGTGTCAGCCAGTTATGATTTTTCCAACCCTCTCCTTGCGCTCCAGTTGGCTGAGAGATTTGCATCTCTACAATAACAATCTGTCAGTGAATATGCTGACTGGGACCCCACTGAGGCATTGTCTGTTTGTAAGTTGCTGTCGGGGAGGTGGGTGACGAGGGTACAGTGTACAAGTTGTTCACTTGGCGTTAACATTGAAAATTCAGATTTATCTTGTTGCTTATCTTCCATTGCAGTTATTCTTTCAGCACCCAGCATTGCTCTCTTAGAATATAGAAGTAAACTGCATTAATCTCCCAGCTGTCTAGTTCTTGTCAGTTTGAGTGCTGTGTGTTTTTGCTGAGTGCTGTACAATGTGCTTTCTCTGTTTTCATTGTAGAATGGTGGCACCAATGAAGATTCATACAATACCATCCTCACCTCTCCTGAAAACCGGATTCTGATCAAACGTATGTTGATAAAATGTGCAGACATCTCCAATCCCTGCCGACCCCTCGAGCTCTGTATCGAGTGGGCTGCCCGTATTTCAGAAGAATACTTTGCTCAGGTGAGAAGCTGAATTTTTAATTTTCTTTCTCTCCTCGTCCTCCAGGGCTGAAATGTAGCAAATTAAGAATATCACCAACAGTTTTTGTGAAATACGAATTTTGCACAAGTTACAATTGGTTTCTTTTATATTTCTCTTTTTGTCTGGGCATTCCACCCCTTCCACCCTCACTAACGGTATTTCCCCTGCCTGCGTCCCTGATTCTATTAAACTCATCCCGCAAAGATCTGAAATCCAAAGCCTGCTGTTTGACAAAAGCTTTTAACCTCCTGAAATACTTTGAGGCATAAGTTAAAGGCAATATACAAATAAAAACTGAATGATTTTTCACTGTTTTCAGTTTTTTTGCAAACTAAATGTGAAATATTTCTGAAACGAGTACCATGATAAACAAAACTATCTGAATCACAGTATCCAGCCCTTTGAATACCCTCGACACAGGAGTCCAAGTGTGCATTGTTAACCATTTTCCAATACCTTTGTCCATTAGTATTTTGTCGGTGTGTCTTTGAATGCGTCTTTTGGTGCTTTTCTGTTTGGTAAGGAGTTCAATTGGAGAAATTTCTTGAAGTGGAAACCTTCTGTCCCTATTGTCCAACCTGGCCAAATTATATCAACTTAGAATCATAGAATCCTACAATGCACAAAGGGTCCATTTGGCCCATTGAGTCTGCACTGACCACAATCCCACCCAGATCCTATCCCATTACCCTACATATTTATCCTGCTAGTCCCCCTGACACAAAGGGACAATTTAGCATGGCCAATGCACCTAACCCACACATCTTTGTACTCTGGGAGGAAACCACACAGATGTGAGAGAAACATGCAGACTCCACACAGACAGTGACCCAACCAGGGATTGAACCCGGTCCCTGGTGTGAGGCAGCAGTACCAACCACTGTGCCACCATGCTGCTCTATTGTAACAGGGCAGAGCAAAATTGAGAGGCCAGTAACCTGTGCCCCTGACTGAGTGCACTGTGCACCTGGACTTTCCTATAAACCTGACTAGCCAAACTCTTCAAACCTGTCATTTTTTAAAAATAATATTTCTCTTGCTCTCAAATGTAGATGGAGGTCCCATACTCCAATCCTGTGCCAATCCATCTCATTCCAGGGTGTTGGACAGTTGATTCAGACTTTGGCATATCACATGTCTATATTATTACTCCCTGCAGGGAAGCTCAGCCCTACTGAGCTCCGAAACCTTGTGTACAGGAAGCTGGAGACAGAGAAACTATATTTACTGAAGGGGTGGGTGCATGGGCATGATAACTGCTCTGTTTCTGTATTACTAATTAGTTGAGCGCTTTTAATTTTTGTTTTGTTCACAGACGGATGAGGAGAAGCGACAAGGATTACCTGTGGTGATGCCAGTGTTTGATAGGAACACCTGTAGTATTCCCAAGTCACAAATCTCCTTCATTGATTATTTTATAACAGATATGTTTGATGCTTGGGATGGTAAGTCTCTGGATTTTTCCCTAACGATTTCTGAAACTTTCAATATCTTCATTCAAAAGATAACGTGGCACTGTCACAAAAATTATTTTACATCACTGACATTTCTTTCACCATTTTTATTCTTTGCAATATTTTGAGTCCTTTGGCAAATACATTTTCCCATCTTATTTCATTCTCCCTATTTTACCATCTGTCTGTCCTCTGCAAAGACCATAGCTGAAATAACTCCTCCATATCGCGTGATGCATTTACCCATTGGAGATGGTCTCAGTGGAGCTGCTTTAGTCCCCTTTACCAGATGTCTCTTGTGCAATGAGGGTTCCATACTGAGACACAAGCCATATCGATCCTAAATCCAGTTGTAGGCTGATGTTTCTGCTAATATACCTTTTGAGGGCAGTAATTACTCTGAAATCCAGAAAGTTGTCTTTCTATCTATTGTTTCCCTGAGTTCGACAGTGTGGAACCAAACTACTTGGTGTAAACGGTCTGTGTTCATATCTGTGTGCGTCCTCCCAGTCTACTTTACCTACCCTATCAGTCAATTTGTGCATAGTGAAGTCCCACCAACAACAGGTAAATGAGCAGATAATATGTGAGTGATGTTGAAGGGAAAAGCAAGCCATTCCGCCAGTGTGTTCATGTTGGTGTTTAAGCTGCATATATGTCTCCGCTTCCCTTAAGTTACTCGATCGTTATGATCCTCTATCCCTTCATGCACCCCTTCAACATATCTGTTATTTTCAGCTATTCTCTGTGGTAGCGGGTTCCACGTTCTGACCCTGACCATTCCCTGGATAAAGCCATTTCTGCAGAATCTTCTGGATTTATTACTGACGACTTGATTGAATATCTGCTTGATTTAACAATGACTATCTGCTGGACTTATTACTGACTGCCAGCCCTGAGTTTTGGATTGCCTGCAAATGGAAAACATCTTTATCTGTCCCCGGTTTTAAAGACCTTTGACTGATTACCCCTCTGCCTTTTCACTAGAGAAAAGAATCCCAGTCTCTGTAACCTTTTTAATAATCTATTCTTTGACGTGTCTTCTCTTTTTTAATTTGATTACAGTGTTTGCTGACCTCCCCAACTTGATCCAGTACTTGACGACAAACTTCAAATATTGGAAGTGTCTGGATGACCAGAAGCTGCACTCTCTCCGTCCCCCTGAGCAGTGACCAGGTCACGAACTGCCCCCGGATACTTTCGGACTCATTGCCATTTGTACAGGTTCTGCATTGCTTTCCGTTGAATTTCTTCAAAATGGGGCAACGCCAAATGAGAGAGCCCAATGGAAATGCGGAAGTAGGGAAAGCTTTGTTCCTGCTTGGCTCTGTGTTTTTGAATGTTTTTACACTGGAATGATGCTCTGTAATCTTGCTCTAGTGTAAAGTTTCCTGACTGGACTGATGAGAAAAGCCAGAATGTGTTTGATCCTCTGAATCAGCTGCTGCAGAACATTGTTCCACGTTTTTAAACTCTCGGTCTAACAGTGTAGCTGCTTCCTATCAGTGTTGGGAATGTTCTGGGTATCTGTATGTTTATCATGGAACAGTTTGAGTCTGAGATCGTCCCATCACCTACACAGAGAAACCCACAAAAACAAATCTGCCACCAAGAAACGCAAGACATGAAGGAAACCTCGACACTTAGTGAAATGTATTCTGTTTATTTTTCAGATTTCTTTGAAGGAACACTCCCCCCTCAGCGAGCACTACTGACCCCTGGTTTATAAGTTTGAGGAAAATAAATATTATATAAATATATATATATATATATGTGAATCTAGGAGCAAATGTTTTAAAAAAGAAGCTTTTCAAACATGATCATTAACAATTATGATTTAGATGATCTGTTTATTTATTTTGTTAGATGTTTAATATTTTCTATGAATTTATATAAATACTAAAGCCAAAGCCAACTTTCGAATAATAACATAAATTGACTTGATTCAGATATGTTGATGTACAGACCTTTTTATTTTCATAATGCAAATACAAAACCTTCTAGAAATGAACCTTTCCATTGCGCTATGTGGATAGATGTGTTGGTTGATGGGGATTTACGTTACTGGAAGACTCAGGTAGAATCATAGAATCCTTACAGTGCAGAAAGAGGCCATCCGGTCCATCGAGTCTGCACTGACCAGAATCCCACCCAGGTCTTATCTCTATAACTGAACGCATTTACCCTCCTGACATTAAGGGGCCATTTAGCATGGCCAGTCCACCTAACTTGCATATTTTTGGACCGTGGGAAGAAACCAGAGTACCCGGAGGAAACCCAGAGACATGGGGAAAACATGCAAACTCCAAACACACAATGACCCAAGCCGAGAACCAAACAGGGTCCCTGCTGCTGAGAGGCAGCAGTTCTGATCATTGTGGCACTCCTGAACTCGCTTTTATAGGATGACTTGTAATCTACCAAAGTAAACCCACAATAGTTAAACTGTAGAATTCTAGGAGTTTCTGCAGTTGTTTTGAATAATCAAGCTTTTAAGTACCTCTTCCTATTGGGAACGTTCCGGTTTCCACCATTTTTTATACAGTGTTCCAATTTACCCTCTATGCCCTTTGTGGGAACTATCTTGGCACAAGCCCCAGTGTGTTCATTTCCAACTGGAATACCCCCAGATTGGGACACCCCCATTCTCCTGTTTTTCCCCATAATCCAGATCCCCTTATTAATCGATCAATTGCAATCGGTTGCAATAAGATTACCTAAAAACAGATCCTTCCCTTACAGGTACCTGTTACTAATTCCAATTTAACCAGGCTTTCTTGAGTTTGAGAACTAGAGAGTTTATTAGCTACTAAATGCAAGGAAATAGTAAAATACATTCACGCAGATTATGAAATGAGTCCAAAATTGGGTTTTAAAAATCTTACAAATCAGTCTTTGACTGATCAGTAAGGATTAGATGGTGAAATGTTGCAGCTGTTTGAGATTCCTGATTCCTATAGCACTGACCTCAGCAGCTGAAGTTGGATTGGAGATAGAGGGGTCCTGCAGTTCAGTGGAGAAATGATCCTGTTTCCTTTCCAGCTGTGGTTTTGCTGATTATATCTTGCTTTTATATATTCTGAGAGAGTGAGACATTTATCTTCACCTGCCAGAGCAGGGGAAGGAGGGGGGATTGGGGAGAAGTATTTCGGTTTGTGTGTACAATATTCTGGCACATCCAGCACTAATCCAACGTGACCCAAGTTTTTTCTGGCTTTTATCCCTGTTTCTCTTACGTTCCCGCAGACTAAAAATCCACTAATCAGTCTAGAATATAATTTACCAGATATAGTTCATCCTGAGATGATACTCGGCTTCCATTATCTCCAAAGGAGATGGCAGTTCATGGTTGCGTGGTTCTTGCCTTTCATATATCTGAGACCTTTTGTGACACCCACACCAGAGCAATTCAGACAGTATAAACTTGAATACTCAGAATTTACATCCTCGGCCACTTTTGGCTTGTACGTCCATTGTGTCCATTTTAAGAATGCATCTTATTTAAAAGTTCAGTATGTCTATATGAAATTCAGAGGTTTCTATCATTCTGACAGTATATACCACAATCAAATCTACAAAAAGAAATTCTAATTTATTTTTAACTCTTTGATAACAAGGAATATTATTACTTAATTGTATGTCCTGCCATTGGTTATTTTTTTGTTGCTAGTTAAACAATGCAATCTCTTTTTTTCTTTCAGTCATGTGCTTTCCTTACTTTTTTTAGGCAAGTAATTTAGGTGTAAACATCCCTTGGTATATTTAATGCAAAGTAGGTAGCTCCTGAATGATATGCACAAGTTGGAAGTGGCACGATTATTTCTTCATGTGCATGAGTTCAGAACAAGGGAGGTACTGTTTTTAAAATGAGGGGCCGGCCTTGTAGAACAGAGGAGGAAGAGAATGTTTATTCCTGTGGATGGTGTGACTTTGGAACTCTGCCTCAGAAGATACTGGAGGAGGGACCATTGAATATTTTCAAGATGGGGGTTGGATAGATTCTTGTTGGCAAGGAATGTAAGATTATCGGTGGAGGGGGGGGATGGAGCTGTATAGGAACGAACCACAAACTGATCGGCCATGATCCTATTGAACGTAGTAACAGAGACTGACAGGGCCAAATGGCCTACTTCTCCTATTTTTATGTATATTTCCCAGATGGTTACTGCCAGATGAGAATTTCATCCAGATTGAAAAAGATTCAAGTAGCAAATGTAGAGTTTTATTTGTATTGTGTCTCTGAGATTCTGGCAGCCAGGAAGTATTTTGTTACATCGCTACTGTAATGCAAGAAATACAGGAGCCAATGAGTGCTGAGTAAGATCCTACTAACAGCAATGAGGTGATCAGTTTTTAGGGATGTTTCCCAGGACACCAGGGATGCCATACTCCTCATGGTTATTTTTGATCTGGGATATTTGCTTGACAGGACAGGTGGGTGTTGGTGCAATGTCACCTCGCTGACAGTGCAGCATTCCTTCGGTACTGCATTCGAATGTTAACCTCGATTGTGCCTCAAGTCTCAGATTTGAGAATGCAACCTTCCAATTCAGATGAGATAGCAAACTCTAGAATCACTGATTACCCATCGTACGTGTGAGTCTTCCTGCGTGCCATTGGATCCCAGCTCTCGTTTTTATTTAGACCATAAAACGTAGGAGCAGAATTAGGCCACAGAGCTCGTTGAGTCTGCTCCATCATTCAATCATGGCTGATATTTTTCTCATCCTCATTCTCCTGCCTTTTCCCCATAACCCCTGATTCCCTTATTAATCAAGAACCTATCTATCTCTGTCTTAAAGACACTCAATGACCTGGCCTTCTGCGGCAAAGAATTCCACAGATTCACCACACTCTGGCTGAAGAAATTTCTCCTCATCTCTGTTTTAAAGGATTGTCCCTTTAGCCTGAGATTGTGCCTTCTGGTTCTAGTTTTTCCTACTAGTGGAAATATCCTCTCTATGTCCACTCTACCCAGGCCTCGTAGTACCCTGTAAGTTTCAAAAAGATCCCCCTCGTCCTTCTAAACTCTAAGGATATAGACCCAGGATCCTCAACCGATCCTCATACGACAAGCTCTTCATTTCAGAGATTATTCTTGTCAACCTCTTCTGGACCCTTTCAAAGGTCAGCACATCCTTCCTTAGATACAGGAGCCAAACTGCTTACAATACTCCACATGGGGTTTGACCAGAGCCTCATACAGCCGCAGAAGTGTATTCCTGTTCTCACGTTCTAACCCCTCGACATGAATGTTAACTCTTGCGTTTGCCTTCCTAATTGCCGACTAAAACTGCACTTTCATCTTGAGAATTTTGAACAAGGACTCCTAATTCCCTTTGTGCTTCTGATTTTTTTTTAAGCATTTCCCCATTTAGAAAATGCCTCCATTTCTCTTTCCAAAGTGCGCAACATCACACTTTTCCTCATTGTATTCCAACTGCCACTTCTTTGCCCGGTTCTCCTATCCTGTCCAAGTCCTTCTGCAGCCCCCTTGCTTCCTCAATACTACCTGTCCTTATACATAATTTTGTATGATCTGCAAACTTAGCAACAGTGCCTTCAGTCCCTCCTTCCAAATCGTTAACGTATATTGTGAAAAGTTGTGGTCCCAGCACCAACCCCTGAGGCAAACCACTAGTCACCGGCTGCCATTCTGAAAAAGACACCTTTAACCCCACTCTCTACCTTCTGCCAGTCAGCCAATCCTCCATCTGTTTGTCACTGGAATTCCAGTAAAACTCTGCTTCTTGGACAGCAGCTAACACCAACACGAGGTCCACTTTGTCATTCAGTCCAGGCGTTGGACGTGGAACAGAGAACACCAGAGAGAGCTGGTTTGTTCAGGCATGTACTCCAGGTCATTTTGTCTTTCATAATCACTGTTATCGATACGATTTAATGAATTAACTGAAATTTAAATTCCTCTGTGCTATGGTAGGATTTTGAACTCTTCCAGAGTTCAGTTCTCTGGATTATAAATCCAGTAACAGAACCCCGATAGGCTGCACTTCCTCAATATATCAGAAATGGAACTGCTTAACCTCAGAACTACTGCCACGCATTAGTAACATTCAGTTATTGTCATGTTACAAGTGGGCACAGGTTCATTGGAAGTGGAGTTTGCTGTGTAAAGGCTGTTCCGATACAAAGCAGCTAAGTTGTAAGTGGAGTTATTTCCCATTTAATTCAGATGGAAGAGGTAATACAATTTGTGCTTGGTATGGTGGCATTCATTCAGTATCAGTTGATTCATAGTTCAACGAGACTATTGTTCATTCAAGGGTATGAAATGTGTGAAGTTAATTGATTAATTTCTTGATCTAACAATTGGTGCCCAGTTCAAAGTTCAGGAAACAAATTTATACTTAGCACAGATACTGGTTAAGATTTCAGCCAATCATAGCAGAGGTTTTTTCAATTGGCTTATCTTCCTCACTCCATTAATGAGATTTTGATTTTTCAAGAGTAGATTCAGTGATGGCCGTTACAGTCTGGTCCAGTGATGCCACTGATAAATAAACCCTGAGATATACTGTATTCCAGAATCATTTCTCCAACAATAGATAAATAAAGTTGAGCCTTTGTGCTGTAATGATAGAGAATGTAGCTGGTTAGTGGTTTTGAGATAAATTTTTGGGTTATATAGATCCATATTGCTCTGCTTTGATTGGACAGACAAAGCTGTAAAGGTGGGAACCCAAGAGTCTGTCTTTTTTAATGTGTATCTCTCTCTCTGTCAAATGTGGGGAATGAAGCTCTGAATTTACCTTCAAAGAGAACATTACGTTGTTCTGTATGCACATCTAGAAGTATCTTGTTTTTATGTGAAATAGTATATTTTAAAAAGCTTTGTGTAACCCTGGTCTTGCTGGGTAATCCATATGTGTTGCTGGTACTTGGGGTCAGTGTAAATGGCTGTTCTGGTGTTATGAGCATGGACAATTGATGTTCCCTTAATCGATGCCCGTATCACATGAGCTGTGAGTAATTGATTGTTCTGTTCTACTCTCAGCCTGGGTTTTGGCAGCACCCTTACCCCTGCAGGTTGAGCATGTAATTGAGCCTAATGCTTATCTGGCTCTGACAGGGATGTGTTGTTCGACCATCCACTTACTGAAATGTTATCCAAAAACCTGCTTTTAAATTCTGGTAGATGTCAAAATAATCCAGGATGTCATTTGAAAAACAGAATCAATCCAGTCAATGTTTGTGTTTCTGCTGGAAACTGGTTGGTTATTGCTGCTGAACGGACAAGCTGCACACGTGCTGAATCTGTCCATAACATCATTACAGGGTTCAAGTATTCAATCTGTGAAGTCTTTCAGACCAAGTCAGACCTTTTATAAAGAGGTCCAGTAAGAGAACAACTGTTTTATTGATTAAAGATATAAAGGCAGGTGGAGCCAAGGTGAGTAAGGATTTAATTGAATGGAGGGGCAATTTTGAGGGGCTGAATGGCCTTGCACTCCATTTTGTGCCTCAGTTTTGTTCTTTTGAATTTTAGGAATTGGTGCTAAATGGTCTGAGTGAGTTTCTTGTTATGGAATCTCTGTAGGAATTGGTACTGAATGAATTAATTGGAACTAGATTTAACACAAAAATCATCTTCTGACTAATCTGGCATTTTCTCCAAATAATCTTAGCTGACGTTACTGAAGCCAGACAAGGCTTTGGGTGTTTAAACTCTCTCTACAGTTTCTGACATATTTACAAGTGGGTAGCAAGGCTTGGTAGATGCTTTGGATGTAATCTTCCAAAATTTCTTATATCCTGGAAGGGTCCCAGTGGATTGGAAAAAAGCGAATAAAACACTGACAAAAAGCAGAAAACTACAGACCTTTCCACCTAATGTCTGACACAGGGGAAAGTGCTAGAATCCATTATTAGGAAGATTCTAGTAGGATACTTGGAAAACCTTAATGCAATCAGAGTCAACATCATTTTGAAAAAAGATGTTTAATTTTTTGAGGAAATAATCAAGGTGGATAAAGAGGAACTTATAGAAGTGTGGTCCCTGGATTTCCAGAAGATATTTAATATGCTATATTGAAGGCAATTACATATATAGGGGGTAAGGGGCTCAGTACATAAAGGATTGGTTAGCTAATGCAGAAAGGGATAAATGGCTGCTTTTTGGATTGCTAAACTGTAAATCAATTCCACAGGGATCAGTGTTGGTGCCTCAACTATTTACAATCTATGCCAATAAGTTGGATGAAGGGATTGAATCTATGATAGGAATGGAATATAAAATTTGGGAAGTTTTACTGCAGCTGTACAGGACATGGGTGAGACCACATCTGGAATAATGTGTACAGTTTTAGTTTTCTTGTTTGGAAAATAAAGAATTACCTTAGAAGCAGCTCAGAAAGTTCACTCAACCCATTCCTGGGATGAAGGGGTTATTGTTCGAGGAACGATTGAGCAGGTTGGGCCTATATCCACTGGAGTTTAGAAGAATAAATTGTGTCTTCAATAAAATCACAAGATTCTGAGGGGATTTGACCGGATAAATATTGAGAAGATGCTTCCAAGTGTGGAAGAGACTTAAAGTAGGGACAGATTAAAAATAGGAAGCCAACTGTTTGAGATGAAGATTAGGAGAATTTTTTTCTCTCAAAGGGCCGTTAGCCTTTGAAATGGCTCGAGGGGCCGAATGGCCTGCTGCCTCGGCTCAAAGGGCCGATATCTCCCTCCTGTGTGCCAGCGACGGTACAGATGCTGTAGGATGGGGTAAGTGGAGCTGCTCAGACACAGAGTGCAAAAACTGAACCTCCTTATTTAGCAACTCCAATCAAATGAGGTCACACGCGAGGCTGTCGGAGCTTGTCTGAGACAGTGACCTTGTCGCTTTTAAAAATAATTATTTCGCAACAGAAATATTTAGTATCAGACGGCTGAAAACCATTTCAGAATGGTCCTTTTGAGATGATGAATCAAAAATAAAAACCATTTCTGCTGGAAATGAGGCCAAAGCAAGGAGACATCAACCTTAACATTTGAAAGAGGCTGTTCAGATGTGATGGGGAAAAAGCATTTCATCTGGAATTCTCTTCTCTGTCATCACCGATACTTTCTATCTCCCACTGTCCCTCTACTCACTCTAACATTCAATAGCTGTCACGCTTAATCTCTCACTCATTCAGTCACGCACTCACACTCAATCTCACACACTCACTCTCACACTCGCTAAAGCAAAGGCTGGGAATCAATCAGGATTCATATATTTTAGTTTGACCCTATTATTGAGAGACCAAGACAGCTCAATTGTGTTGAGATTCAGTTCAGTGATGATTGGGCTGAAAGGTTTGAGGGGCTGAATGGCCTCCTCTTTTTATGGTTTTCACGAGAAGTGGACTTAATTTTCAGATTTGCGCATTAAGTTTCAGTGGTTCCTTTGAGTTTGTTTGCCAATCCCTCTGTCCCTCCAATCTGTCAAATGCATTGACCTGATCTAAATCAGAAAGAATCGACAGAAGCCGCTTTAATCTTTACAAAAAGCATTTTTTTTGCAATTTCTTTCCAGCAATCTTAGAAAAACAAACAAAACTGCCTGCCTGCCGTCACACGACTGCAGAAACATCCAGGGTCACAATGCTGTTCACAAACTCTCCATCTGACTGACCGCTGCCATGACAACTATTGGCATTGCTTTCCCTTTGAGGGGATGTGTCTCTGAATAGCATCACTGACAGAAGTACGATGCTCAATCAGAACTAAATGGGTCAATCGATGTGTAGGGGCCTGTAATTGGCTGTGGTGCATTATTAGAGTCATTACTCAATGTAGTGTGTTTACCCAAGTGAGATAAATGTGTTCCATGTTCCTTACCTTCATCCCTCCTCTCCTGAAGGTGCTGACTCTCTGGGGTACAGGGTCCTCTCCTGATTCTCTGCAGTCAGTGAAATGGGTGCCAGTTTTGTTCTTTAAGTGCCAGCAATTTGAGATGGTAAAAATCAGCAGCAACAATACATTTTGCAGTAATTCCAGATTTTCTACAACTGCTTCTGAGAGACATTAAATGAGTGTGAACGCAGGAGAAAGAAGGGTAAAAGTTGATGATGAGTCACTTTGATAAAAGGATTGGGTGGGTGGCCTTAGTGGAGAGGAGGGGATTCTGGACAAGCTTAAAAAGAGAACTTCAGCATCCGAGCCCTGGGTGGACTTTCCAATTGTCAAGTTAGTGTCTGAGGAATGAAGAATGCCTAGGGGGGTAAATCTAATGGGATAAAGAGACAAGAGACCCTTGACAGGATTTAAACAGGGAAAAGAATTAGTAATTTGAGACATTGGGGAAACAGGAGATTAATGTTTTAGAATTAGTCTTTCTCCCTCTTGTGGTGGTGCAGAGGGCTTGTGACTCAATCTTCCTCCGGGCTTAGAGTGGCACTGTGAACATAAGAACAAAGCAGGAGTAGGCCATTCGGCCCCTCGAGTTTACTATTTACTAAGATCGTGGCTGGGCAACAAGTGCCTGATGGTGGAAGGTTGGTTTCTCTGAAATCATTAAACCTTCAAACACTGATACAAACAGCATATTTCTGTTTAAATGTTTGTATCAGAGAGACTAAATCTCACCTTGAATTCCTCCGAATCACCCTCCCCCCACCAGCCACCTTTCTATCAAGGGGGCCTGGCATGAATTCTGCTCTTACATTTGAGAGAATTCTCTACCAATAGCAGAGTTCCTTCAAATAATTTCAAAAAATCTCCATCCCTTTCTCTCACCTTCACCTCTGTCGTATTTGTTCCCATGATGTCACTTTTCAAAGTGGTGCTTCTAATATGTGCTCCTTTTTCCTCAACCATGGGTTCCTATCTACAATTGTCGACAGAGCCCTTACAACACGCAATGCATCTCCTGCGCTACAACCCTCTCCCCTTCCCCCTTTCCCAGAACAAGGATAGAGTTCCCCTTGTTAACAAAGAACAAAACAGCACAGGAAACAGGCCCTTTGGCCCAACGAGCCCACGCCACCACCTCGATGTTCCCACTTCTACCCATGATCCCTGTCTATGTTTATAGATCTGTGCATTGGAACCAAATTTGCGAGACAATTTAGGGAGAATTTGTTTTGCCAATCAGCCTAACAGCACATCTTTGGAGTGTGGGAGGAAACTGGAGCCCCTGGAGAACTCCCCGTGCTTGCATGGGAGAATGTTCTCATATTTCACCCCACCAGCTCCTGCATGCAAAGCAAAATCCTCTGCCGTTTTCACCAACTCCAGCGTAATGGCATCATCAAACACATCTTCCCTTCGCTTCCTCTGTCAGCATTCCACAGAGATCATTCCCTCCAGGATAACCTAGTCCACTCCTCCACTATACCCAATACCTCTCTCATCACCCATGGCATCTTCTCATGCAATTGCAGAAGTGCAACACCTGTCCCGTTATCTCTTCTATACTCACCATCCAAGGTCTAAAACACTCGTTCCAGGTTAAGCAGCATTTCATTTGCATTTCTTTCAATTTGGTCTATTGCATTCACTGCTCCCAATGTGGTTTCCTTTATATCAGAGAGACCAAGCGAAGACTGAGTGATCGTTTTGCTGAGCATCTTTGGTCTTCGCTCTGACCTTTCTGTTGCTTGCCATTTTAACACACGATCCTGCTCCCGTGCTCACATGTCTGTCCTTGGCCTGCTGCAATGTTCCACTGAAGCTCAACGCAAACTGGAGGAACAGTGTCTCATCTTCCAGTTAGGCACTTTACAGTCTTCCAGTCTCAACATCAAATTCAACAACTTCAGATATTTGCTCTACCTCACTTTGACCTTTTTGTTTTATTCTACTTTTTTTTTACTGTTCTCTATCTTTTATTTATTGTCTGTCTTCATTTTTCTTTGCCTGCTTCCCCTTTTCTACGTTGTCAGTCCCATCACCTCCTGCCCTCCACGCCTCTCCCCCCCCCCCCCCCAACCTTCATCTGTCACAGTTTACAGCTTCTCTGCCATTTGGCCATTCACACTCTTTATTCTCTCTGTGGATGCCCTCAGCAGCCTTTCCCCTAGTTTCTGTGGCTATGACTGATCTTTCATTCCATCACCCTGCAGTATAAATATCTCCCACTTTCTATGCCTTTAGCTTTGACAAAGGGTCATCTGGACTCAACGTCAGCTTTTTTCTCTCCTTACAGATACTGCCAGACCGGCTGAGATTTTTCAGTGTTTTCTCTTTTGGTTAAGATACCAGCATCTGCAGTAATTTTCTTTTATTCATAAAACTGGTATCAATTTGCCTGTTTTTTTTTTCAAACTGCTTGAGTTGCATTTTATTGCTTTTGATTTCACAATCTAACTTAAACTTGAACTAAAATGTGACATTGATAAGGTGTGTGTCTCGGATTAAATTCTAAACCTTCTGAGTTTTGCCCCACTCACTTAAATTAACCTATTTCATTGCAACTTGTGTTCTCACTATTTAGTGTAATCTGCAAGATAGTCTCCTCCATTCTGGAAACCAAGGCAAAATGCTGATTAGTGTCTCCAATGTTTTTAACTCTCCAGTCTCATCCTCCAAGGAAACAAGGGGCCATGGATTCTGCGCGCACGGTTGTCATTGTGCATCTGTGGTGGATGGAGTGAATGTTGAAGGTTGTAAATGAGATGGGGTGCCAATCAAGTGGAGCTGGTCTGTCCTGGTAAGGTCGAACTGTTGGGGCTGCATTAAACCAGGCAAATGATACTGTTTTGGGGAGTGAGAAGTTGTTACTCATTGCAGCATTCCCAATCTGAATTGCTCTTGTAACTATAGTGTTCATTTGGCTCATACAGTTCAGTTTCTGGTCAATGGTAACTCTTAGTGTTATTAGAACATAGAACAATACAGCATAAACAGGCCCTTCGGCCCACGAGTTGCGCTGATCACATCTACCAATCCACAGACCTATCTATAACCCCCTATCCTATTCTTTTCCATATACTCATCCAGAAGTCTCTTAAAAGACCCCAGTGAGTTTGCCTCAACAACCTCCGACAGCAGTCAGTTCCATTCACTCACCACCCTCTGAGTGAAAAACCTACTCCTGACATCTCCTTTGTATTTGCTTCTCTGCACCTTAAATCTGTGTCCTCTCGTAGTGACAATTTCAGCTTGGGGAAATAGTCTCTGAGAGTCCACCCTATCTATTCCTCTCAACATTTTATAAATCTCTATCAGGTCGCCTCTCAACCTACGTCTTTCCAGTGAGAAGAGTCCCAGCTCCCTCAACCTAGCTTCATAAGGCCTGCCTCCCAATCCAGGCAGCATTCTTGTAAATCTCCTCTGAACACTCTCAATAGCCTCTACATCCTTCCTATAACGAGGCGACCAGAACTGTGCACAATACTCCAACGGGGGTCTGACAAGAGTCTTATAGAGCTGCATCATTACCTCCTGACTCCTAAACTCTATTTCTCGATTAATGAAGGCCAGTACACCGTACGCCTTCTTGACCACTTCCTCCACCTGCGAGGCCGATTTAAGAGTCCTATGGATCCGGACCCCGAGATCCTTCTGCTCTACAACACAGCTAAGACTCCTACCCCTTATATTGTACTCCTTCATCCCATTATTCCTGCCAAAATAGACCACTACACATTTATCTGCGTTGAAGTCCATCTGCTGTGTGGGGATTCAGTGATGGTAATGCCATTGAATGTCAAGAGACCATGGTTAGATTCTTGTTGGAGATGATCATTGTCTAGCACTTGTGTGGTAAGAATGTTATTTGTCATATATCGGCCTAAGCCTGGATACTGACATGATCATGCTGCATTGAACATCCCCACTTCTGACCTTGCAATAGAGGAAAGGTCATTGAAGAAACATTTTCCTACATTATATTGCATTTGCCACTCACTTAACTACCTTAATTTAAAATACCTGTGTCCCATTGTAGACTCCTTATGTCCTCCACGTGATTTACTTTCCACCTATCCATCTCATCAGCAAATTTATCAATTGTACATTCGATCCCTTCATCCAGATCATTGATATAAATTGTAAATACCATAGACCTGCCAATATGTTACCCCCCGCCCACCCACACTATAAGCACTTATTTTTTGTGCAGTAACTTTTTATGTGGGGCATTTTGTCAACTGTCTGCTGGAAAACTAAGTATATCACATCTACAGGTTCCCCAGTATCTGTGGTGTTTGTTACTTCCTCACAACATTTAAGATGGGCACTTAATACCCTAACACACAAGGTCATGGGCCAAGTGCTGGAAAACGGGATTAAAATAAATAGGTGCTCCATGACCAGCACAGACACGATGGGTCTCTTTCTGTGTTGTAAAACTCTAATGATTAAAGAATTCACTAAATTAGTCATGGTGATAACAATGGACCTTCTGAAAGAAATTGATACTAAATAGATTCTGAAACGTTAACTGTGCTACCCGACCTAACGAATATTTCCAAAAGTCCTGTTTTTAGTTTATTGTCAGAGAGAATATAAGCACTGGCTCCTCTTTCCTTTCTCTATGTGGCTACAGATTGTAGTTGAGAGAGAGAGAGGGGAGATAGACTACAATTATTGTGTTCTGTATTGTCTAAGTTTGATGGCAACAGAACTGCTGGCTTCTATTATCACCCCACTGAGAATGATGAGATTTTTCCACATCTATGGGAATTATGTTCCAAATCTGTACAAGGATGAAGTTATTTACAACATTCTCGTTACTTGTTGGAGCTGTATAATACTGACCCAGAGACACAGTTACTACAGTTCACCAATCTGACACTGTCCACTACAACCCAGGGTTGAGGGCATTGAGATGCTTTATTTCATGCAAGCTGTTTAAATCCACTTCCTTTTTTGCAGGTCACGGATGGGATTCCTTGGATGATGCACAATATCATCTCTCTGCCCATACCAAGAGCTGGTCCTGTATTCGCCATTGGCAGTATTTCTGGGGGTTACATTCAGGCAAAGGGATCTGGATACTTCACCCTCTCTCTCCCCTGTCAACAAGTCCAAGTGCCACAATCTCATTGCTAAAAGCGCTGAAGGCGTAGATGAAGAAATTACTTATACTAGCTGGGAAATCGGTTAGGAAACATCACCAAATATTTCAGCCGAATTTTTTTGGTTTGAAAGTAGGAAACAATTCTATAACAGATGGAGGGTTGAATGGCCTTTTCCTCCTATTTTCTTCCGCAAACGCCGGTAAAAGTTTGGAACTCTCTTCTGCAAAGGACAATTTATTCAAGGTCAATTGTTAATCTGAGTGATCAGTTTCAATTAGTTGTGGATATTTAGGGATATTGGATAAAGCTGGTTTCTGCTGTTGGGCCATTTAAATCCTCAAGTTTGTTCATCCACTCAATGAGATTAACAGTGATCTCATTGAGTGAATGAACAAACTTGAGGATTTAAATGATCATCTACTCGAATGCTCCCTAAAAGTGAGATAATCCGACACCAAGATTCAGGCCAGGGCCTCATTCCCCCATTCACCAGCCTCACTGTGGCTGGGATTCTCCAGTCCCACTGTAGTGGCTGAGTGCCAAATTCTCTGATCCCACTGGCACTGCCTCGTCTGCATCACTGGAATAAGGTACACAAGACTGAAGAATTCCGGTATTTAGATTTAATTGCAGAATTGAAAGTTTTCAGATCATTGTGACTGATAAACATTAATAAATAAATTGGGGAGCGGTGATTGGAGGAAATGAGGGAAACACATGGTCACTGAGTGACGATCGGAACTCCTGTTCTGCTTCCATTTCCTTCTCTTCATAAATCTTCCAGAAATAAGTAGTTACTCTCAAACTGATCCAAACATGAATTTTATTCTCCTTTCATGAAACTAATATTTACTGTGAAGACAAGATAGCAGAAGGCTCAGGTCAAAGTTTACATAGTGAACTCCATCCCAATGAAGGTCAGCCTGAGAGAAGAATCCTACTCCTTTATTCTTACATAATGCTACAAAAACTGGTATTAGTTACTCTGTGTAGCAGACATAGATTGTCATGAGTGTTAATGCTATTGTCGTCACTACAGTGGAGAGAGGATCTGAGTACACAGTTTTCCAAATACCCTTCACCCAGAACCTTGACAAGGGCACAGGAACAAGAAACAATAGCTTGGTATCTGCTTAAGTGCTGAATGTGGTCACAGCTGCAAGAGGGATTAGTAAACTGGTGCAAGAATGGAACCGAGCTTCTACTCTCAGTAGAATCTAGCAAAAGGTGATTGTGCTAGACTTTGCAAAAAGGGGCTGGAATTGGTGTGGGGGTGTGGCAGGGTGGGAGGTTCCCTGGAGGTTTGGGATGTTTGGGACTGGTAGGGTTAACGGGGGAGGGGGGGTGTGGAGTGGGAGCTGCAGAAATGGAATAGCAGATAAGATGACATAGTGAGTCACATGAGTGTAATAGAGTTTACAAGGAATTGGCATCATGATAGCACCACTGAATCCTGTTGTTTTTTTTGTTCTGTGTTAGACCTTTCCATTGGACAACATCCCCTACATGGGACAGTATTTTAATACTACGAATTTTGAGTTATGAATGAAAGAATTGGACCTGTTTGTCTGATTTTTGTCAGTTTGGTTTCTGCAGATGGAACAATTTCCTAAGGAATGTTACACTGCAAGTTGCTGGGAGAAAGGATTCAGAATCGTGTATATAAGTCACTAAAAGCTAATGGACAGCTAATGCGTGGATGCTCTGTGGTAAATGTATGGGGTTGCAGGGATAGGGGAAGAAGGCCTGGGTAGAATAATCTGTTAGAGAGTAGGTGCAGATGCAACGGGCTGAATGGCCTCTTCCTCACTGGATTCTCGGGGTGGGGGTGAGATTGGGATTAATGGACTGTAGTACCCGTTTCTATCATTAGGGAAATGATCATTGGTTCCTCCTGGTGATAAATTACGGCACTGCATCCCTGGGACTAAACTCATGAAAAGCAATTGCACGTTTAAAAGATAATTAATTTCCTTTGAATCCGTGAACCACACAACGCTCGCTGCAGCTCAGACTGAAGGAGTTGTTCATGGTAATTTTGCAAACTCAGGGATAGGAATCCCACGAGAGATTTTTAAAATGCCAGAACTTTCCAAAGCAAAGCAGGGATTAACGAAATTCTGAAACAGTTGATTGAAGGTGAAGAGATGCTGAGCGATATCAACATTGAAGAAGGAGATTTTCCCAGCGTTGTAGTCCAGGAGGGTTCCAATTCTCTTTGGAGGTACGGTGACTCTCAAATCTGGGCTGCTCCCGTTGTGAAGGAATTCGAACTTACTCCTGCAGGTTAAAGCAGAATGAAAGTAGCTGAAAATCTCCACCAGAAACCACCCCCAAATAACTTCCCATTTCTCACAAACACACCTCTTTGCAGCCGGGGTAGTCAGAGAGGGAAAATAGTAATGTAGCATCCGCTACTCAGCATTGTTTAAAATATTGTTCAGAGTCCTGGACTTTCCAGCGATATGGAGGACCAGAGGAGAGGGAGAGTTAAAGTGAAGGGAAAATTCTCCTTCGATCCTGTGAACCTGACCAGCTAGAAGGATGTAGAGATACCGGCGTTGGACTAGGGTAAACGTAGTAAAGAGTCTGACAACACTAGGTTTAAATCCAACCAATTTATTTGATAATAAACTCTCAAGCTTTTGACCCTCTGGTCACCTGACAAAGACCAGAGGGTCGAAAGCTTGAGAGTTTACTATCAAATAAATCGGTTGGATTTAAACCTGGTGTTGTCAGACTTTTTACTATCTAGAAGGAAGCAGATACCTAGAAACACCATTCACCCTCCTGACTCGGAAATATATCACTATTCCTTCACTAAGTCAAAAACCCAAAATTCTTTCCCTAACAGCGTTGTGGGTGTACCTATTTGATACAGTGAAAAGTACTGTTTCTTGTGCATTATACAGATAAAGCATATTGTTCATAGAAAACAAAATGACAGAGTGCAGAATGTAGCATTGCAGTTATAGCTGGGATGTAGAGAAAGATCAACTTAATGCAAGGGAGGTCCATTTAAAAGTCTGTTGGCAGCAGAGAAGAAGCTGTTCTTGAGTCGGTTGGTACACAACATCAGAATTTTATATCTTTTTCCCAACAGAAGATGATGAGAAAGAGAATATCTGGGTGCATAGGGTCCTTAATTATGCTGGCTGTTTTTCCAAGGCAGCAGGAAATTAGACAGAATCAATGGATGGGAGGCTGGTTTATATGACGTAGTGGACATTCACAACCTTTTGTAGTTTCTTGCAGTCTTGGACATAGCAGAAGCCACGCCAAGCTATGATACAACTAGAAAGAATGCTTTCTACTGTGCATCTGTAAAAATTGGTATGAGTTGTAGCTAACATGCCAAATTTCCTTAGTCTTCTGAGAAAGTAGAGGCAATGGTTCACTTTTTTTTAAGTATAATGTCAGCATGGGGACCAGGACAGATTATTGGTGATCTGGACACCTAAAAACTTGAAGCTTACATCATTTCATTGATGTAGAAAGGGCATGTTCTCCACTATGCTGTTTACATCACATTGACTGTACTGGCTCCACAACCTTCTCAAGGCGTAATTGAGGAGGGTAACAAAATGTTGATCTAGCCAGCAACACCCACATCCTGCAAATAGGGAAGATCAGAATAGCAATGGGCATTCTACAAACAGATATAATCAGCTTCTGCCTGAAGCTGTTATTTGGACACCTATATCCTAGCTATGACTGTTAACACATTCAGCAGTCTCTCGTTTCCTTCTCTACAAATGGTATGTTTTGTCTGTATAGCACACAAGAAACAATATTTTTCAATGTGTGTTAATACACGTGACAATAATACTGGTGAAAAAGCTTCTGTTTCCTTTCAGTCCCCAGTGAGAGGGTGACCAGGGGAGGAGGTGTCCCTGTGGGTGAGGGCCCAGGTCCTGTCTGGAATAGGCCTGGGTTATGCTGAGTGATGTAGTTGCTGTGTATGGGTTACCAAACTGCGTTAATAATCAACAGTGAATGGCAAATAATGTGAGATGGACACTTTGAAAGGATTAGAGTGACATGTAGAGGAGCAAAAGCATATTCTGAGAAGAGGGTTTCGCAAACCTACATAATTTACTTCATTTTTCACAGATACTGTGCAAAGAAGCTAAACTCACAGAAATGCATCTTTACTAATCAGAGAGTGTTAGCTTCAAGACAATCCTCAGAATCAAGGCCTCATTACTCAATTTAAAGTTTAAACCACTTTAATATAAAATAATTTTGAGAGACACAATGAAGGAGAAAAAGGTTGTTAAAATTGTGACCCTTGTAAAGGATTAGAACATAGAACATAGAACATAGAACAATACAGCACAGAACAGGCCCTTCGGCCTTCGATGTTGTGCCGACCAAAATAAAAAGCAATGCCCCTCCTAACTAAACCATTCCCTTCTCATCCATATACTTATCAACTAACCTCTTAAACGCCACCAAACTTGGCGCATCTACAACAGCTGCAGGCAGGGCATTCCACTCCCTAATCACTCTTTGAGTAAAGAACCTACCTCTGATATCCGTCCTATAACTCATACCCCTTAATTTAAAGTTGTGTCCCCTCGTGCTAGCTTTCTCCATCCTAGGAAAAAGGCTATCACTGTCCACCCTATCTAAACCTCTAATCATCTTATATGTTTCAATAAGATCCCCTCTTAGCCGCCTCCTTTCTAACGAAAACAACCTCAAATCCTTCAACCTCTCTTCATAGGACCTGCCCTCCATACCAGGCAACATCCTGGTAAACCTCCTCTGTACCCTCTCCAATGCCTCCACATCTTTCTTATAATGTGGGGACCAGAACTGCACACAATACTCCAAGTGCGGCCGCACTAGAGTTTTGTACAGTTGCAACATGATGCTGCGGCTCCTAAATTCAATCCCCCTACCAATAAAAGCTAAGACTCCATATGCCTTCTTAACAACTTTATCCACTTGACTGCCTACTTTCAGGGATCTATTGACACATACACCAAGATCCTTCTGTTCCTCAACACTATTAAGAGCCCTACCATTAGCCCTATACTCTACACATTTATTGTTCCTGCCAAAGTGCATTACCTCACACTTTTCCACATTAAACTCCATTTGCCACCTCTCGGCCCAGCTCTGCAACTTGTCCAAGTCACTCTGTAAACTAAAACACCCCTCTTCACTATCTACCACACCACCAACTTTAGTATCATCTGCAAATTTACTGATCCATCCCTCAATACCCTCATCCAGATCATTTATAAAAATTACAAACAGCAGGGGCCCCAAAACAGACCCCTGAGGCACACCACTCGTCACCGAACTCCACGATGAATATCTCCCATCAACCACCACCCTCTGTCTTCTATCTGCCAGCCAATTCCTAATCCAATTAGCTAAATCACCCTCTATTCCACACATCTGCATTTTCTGTAGAAGTCTTCCATGGGCCACCTTATCAAAAGCCTTACTAAAGTCCATATATACTACATCAACCGCCTTACCCCCATCCACCTCTCTGGTCACTTTCTCAAAAAACTCAATGAGGTTAGTAAGGCATGACCTACCCTTCACGAAACCATGCTGACTATCCCCAATCAATTCATTTCTCTCTAAATAACTATAAATCCTATCCCTAATAATTCTCTCCAATACCTTGCCCACAACAGAAGTAAGACTCACTGGCCTATAATTCCCAGGAAGGTCTCTCTTCCCCTTCTTAAACAATGGGACCACATTCGCTATCCTCCAGTCCTCCGGAACCACACCCGTAACCAACGAGGACCTGAAGATCAGAGCCAGAGGCTCTGCAATCTCCTCTCTTGCCTCCCAGAGAATCCTAGGGTAAATCCCGTCCGGCCCAGGGGACTTATCCAACTTCAAACCCTCGAGAATTTCTAACACATCCTCCCTATCTACTACAATACTCCCCAATTTGCAACCCTGTACCTCAGTGCTCTCCACAGCTACATTTCCAGCACTCTGCGTGAATACCGAAGAGAAATATTTATTCAGTGCCTCGCCAATCTCTTCAGGCTCCACGCACAACTTCCCACTGCTGTCTATGACTGGCCCTAATCTTGCCCTAACCAATCTTCTATTCTTAACATATCGAAAGAAAGCTTTAGGATTCTCCTTAATCCTATCAGCCAACATCTTCTCGTGTCCCCTCTTAGCTCTCCTCAATTCACTTTTTACCTCCTTCCTAGCTAATCTATAGCTATCCATTGCACTACCTGAGCCTTCAAGCCTCATCCTGACATAAGCCTCCTTTTTCTTCTTAACCAGCAAATCAACTTTTTTCGTACACCAAGGCTCTCTTACTCGTCCATTTCCTCCCTGCCTGACAGGGACATACTTATCAAGGACTCTCAGCAGCTGCTCCTTGAATAAGCACCACATTCCAGATGTTCCCAGTCCCTGTAGTTCCCTAGTCCAATCTATGCACCCTAATTCTCTCCTGATGGCCTCATAATTACCCTTCCCCCAGCTATAACTACTGCCCCCAGCTTCATGCCTATCCCTGTCCATCACTAAGGTGAACGTAACCGAATTGTGGTCACTATCACCAAAATGTTCACTAACTTCCAAGCCTAACACCTGGTCTGGCTCATTGCCCAGCACCAAATCCAATGTAGCCTCACCTCTAGTTGGCCTATCTACATACTGAGTCAAAAAACCTTCCTGCACACTCTGTACGAAAACTGACCCCTCTAACGAGCTAGAGCTATAGCTATTCCAATCAATATTAGCAAAGTTAAAGTCCCCCATCACAATTACCCTACTACTTTCACTCCTAATCAGAATTGACTTCGCAATCCTTTCCTCAACCTCTCTAGAACTATTAGGAGGTCTGTAAAAGACTCCCAACAGGGTGACCTCTCCTCTCCTGTTTCTAATCTCAGCCCATACTACCTCAACAGACAAGTCCTCATCAAACTTCTTTTCGATCACCGTGATACAGTCTTTGACCAGTAACGCCACTCCTCCCCCCCTTCTACCCCCTTCTCTACTCCGACTAAAGCATTTGTACCCCGGAACCTGCAACATCCATTCCTGTCCCTGCTCTACCCAAGTCTCTGAAATGGCCACAACATCGAAGTTCCAGGTACTGGTCCAAGCTGCAAGTTCCTCCCCCTTATTGCGAATACTCCTTGCATTAAAGTATACGCATCTCAAACCATGCTCCACCCCACCCGTACGCCGCTGTGTTTTACAACTCTCCTCTATAACCCCCTTACTCTCATCCCTCTCAGCACCCCAACTACTTAGGATCCCACCCCCCCCCCCGAATCAGTTTAAAGCCCCCATCATAGCCTTAGCAAATTTTCCCCCCAAGATATTAGTCCCCCTCTGGTTCAGGTGTAGACCATCTCTCTTGAAGAGGTCCCACCTATCCCAGAATGAGTCCCAATTGTTAAGGAACCTGAACCCCTCCCTCCTGCACCATCCACGCAGCCATGAGTTCAAACTATCCCTTTCTCTGTTCATCTCTAAACTATCCCTTGGCACAGGCAAGAGTCCAGATACTAGTTAGATTACTAGTTAGTGGAGTTTCAGACACTAAGTTTCTGTACCTGGATGGAGATTACTAGTTAGTGGAGTTTCAGACACTAAGTTTCTGTACCTGGATGGAGTGAGTGTGTGTCTCATGCACCAGGATGTGATGTTTGAGCCCAGGCAACTATCCCGTGGGATGTTCGGGGAGGCCACTCCAATGCAATACTCCAGCTCTTCTGTCACTTCAACCTCCCAGTAATGTTGTCCTCGCACAGGAACTAACTGTCCCATGACAGCAGCACAGCTATTGTAAAAACAGGTCTCAATCAGTAAGTTTACACTTATCCATATTGCTGATCAGTTAATAGTGGTTCTGGAATCAGAGATTAACCACAGGAGACACAACAGACCCTCCCTATCCAGCCAAACTCACCATCCCCCTATTCTCCCCCACTCTCAACCTAGAACCCCCACCCACACTTGCTCCCAGGAACCCCCCTTCCTGGTGACAAGGACATTATATGAGAACAGTTATGTGATCCCAGTTGACCAAACTATTACAATCTTTATTGACTCACTAAGAATGCATTAACTGATGTGGCTGGTATTTATTGAGCTTGTTTCAGTCACGCCTCCCCGAGGATTCACCGATTCTCTGACCGGGTGGCGCTCCCTCAGCACCAACCCTCTGACGGTGTGGTGCTCCCTGGGCACCGATCAAAATGTTACCGTATTTTCAAAGCTGAAACAATTGAGTCTTTCAACGTTCAGTGTCAGGGCTGAACAGAGACAACATGGTGGACAATTCGACCAAGGATCCATTTAGTGGCTGTATCTTTGATTAATGGGAGAATATTGGAAACTGAATGTGTTTTATTGTCATGAACCCACCTTGTAAACCGGTTATCATAGGACATCCGATCAGTGAGGACAGCATCCTCATTATAAACAATTGTTAATCCATCATCCAGAATAGAAAGTGAGAGATGTGCTGTCTCCTCAATGAGATACAACTGGCACCCTGTAACCGAGAAACATTCCATCATTGAAAATTTCAATCTTTAGGCAAGGATTTGTGAAAAAAAATGGATTGGGACAGATCAGAGTGCGGGACAGTATGGGAAACAGCACGGTACAGGGTGCAATGCAATGAATTAAGAGTCTCACGCTGATATTGGATATAATCTTCTGGATGAGTATATGGAAACGAATAGGATAGGGGGTTATAGATGTGATCAGCGCAACTCGTAGGCCGACGGGCCTGTTTGTGCTGTATTGTTCTATGTTCTAATATTACTGACTTCCAGAGGGTCATAGACATGGCTGAAATTCTCTGAATGTCTGACTGTGTTCAGTTACTGATGAGCTGAGGGAAAGCTATTGATATTGTTACCTTTGGTTTGAACATTAATGGGTAAACTCCTCTCACTGCAACCTCCTTCATTCAATGCTCTGACATAGAAAATGTAATTCACATTGGCCTCCAATTCAATTACTGTTTTACAAGTGGTTATCCCAGTCAAAGACCTTGAAATAAAAGCAGAAATAAAAATGATGTGAAATAGCCTGTTTAATAAATAATCTCACAGTAAAAGATCCCTCGGGAAACAGTGATCATAACATGGTAAAATATAACATCCAGTATAAGAGTGAGAAACTGGGTCAGAAACAACTCTGCTAAAATTAAATAAGGATAATTCCAAAGAAATGAGGGCAAAGTTGGCTGGAGTGGATTGGGAACTTAGCTGGAAATGGTTGATCAGTAATGGCAGACATTTCAAAAAAGAGTTCATGGCTTAATAAAGATACATCCCCATGAAAGAGGATTCTAGGAAGGGGATAGATCAACCATAGTTAACCAAGGAAGGTAAGGATAGCATTAAACTGAAAGAAAAAACATACAATGTGGTGGTAACAATTAGTGGTAAGCCAGAGGATTGAGGAAGTTTTAAAAACCAACAGGAAAAAGAGGGAAAAGATAAACTGTGAGGATAAACTAGCAAAATAGCATTTCAAAATATTAAATGGTCAATGGGCAAAGATTAGAGAGGTGATAAATACAACAAAAATCACTAAAGAGAAAGCACTAGGGAAAACACTGGAGCTAAAGGCTGATAAGTCTCTTGGAACTGATGGGTTGCATCCCAGATATTAAAGGAAGGAGCTACAGAGATAGTGGATGCACTAGTAGCCATCTTGCAAGAATTCTTAAATTCCCAGAGGGCTGGAAAACTGCCAATGTTACATACTTATTCAAAAAGGGAGATAAAAAAACTAAAGATTTGTCAGAATAAATTACATCATTGGGAAAATATTAAGAGTTCATCATAAAAGGTGCAATAGCAGAGCATTTAGAAATGCATAACATAATCAAAAAGATTCAACACGGTTTCATGAAGAGAAAAGCATGTCTCATAACTTTATTAGAATTCTTTGAGGTGGTAATGATCAGAATAGATAAAGAGAAACCAGTAGACGTAATACACTTGGATTTCCCAAAAAAATTCAATCAAGTACCACACAAAAAGATACTTAAGGTAAGAGCCCCTTGGAGGCAATATATTAGCATGGATAGAGGATTGGCTAACTGCTAGAAAATGAAATGTTGGCATAAGAAGGCATTTTCAGGATGGCAGTCTGTAACTAGTGGATTGCCAAGGGATCAGTGCTGGAATCACAATTATTTACAGTTTATAATGATGACTTGGCTAAAGAAGTGAATGTACTATTCTGAGTTTGCAGACGACACAAAAATAGGTGGGAAGGCAAGTGTAAGGATGACACAGAGTCTGCAGAGGAATACAGACAGGTGAGGTGAGTGAACAAAAATTTGGTAGATGGAATGTAAAATGGGAAAATGTGAAGTTCTACATTTTGGTAGGAAGAATAAAGAAGCTGAATATTATTTAAATGGAGAAAGACTGTACAAAGCTGCAACACCAAGAGATTTGCCCTCGTACATAAATCACAAAAAGCTGGCATGCAAATTTAGCACACGATAGAGAAAGCAAATGGAACGTTGGCCTTTATTTCAAAGGGAATGGAGTATAAAAATAAGGAAGTCTTGTTAAAATTATTAAGTCTTGTTAATATTAGTTAGACCACACTGGGAATACTGAGAACAGTTTTGGTCCTCTTATCTAAGGAAAGATATACTGGCACTGGAGAGACCAGAGAAGATTCACTCGATTGATCCTGAGAACGGAAGGATTTTGTTATGAAGATAGGTTGAGTGGATTGGGCCTGTGCTCACTGGAGTCTAGAAGAATGAGAGGCAACCTTATTGAGACAAATAGGATTCTCAGGGGGCTTGAGAGGGTCAATACTGAGAGACTAGGACTAGACAGCATGATCTCAGAGTAATTCAGTCATCCACTTAATTCACAGATGAGGAGGAATTTCTTCTCAGAAGGGAATGAATCTGTAGAATTCTTTCTCACAGAGGGCTGTAGAAGCTGAGTTGTTAATATGTTCAATTTGATTTTCAAGTTTGTTAACGACATCACTGTAGAGGGTTGGATCTCAAACAATGACGAGGCAGACACAGAAATAAGACAGAGGAGCTGGTAAACTGGTGTGGCAACAATAATCTCTCCCTCCATGTCAAAAAAATGAAGGAGATTGTCATCGACCTGAGGAAGCGTAAAGGAAAATATGCCCCTGTCTACATCAATTGGGACAAAGTAGAAAGAGTTGAGAGCTTCAAGTTTTTAGGTGTCTAGATCACCAACAAGCCTGTGCTGGTTCCCTCCTCAAGCTGACATTATAATTAAGAAAGTGGACCAAAACCTCTACTTTCTACATGTCAGTTATGACTCTGATCAACTTTTACAGCTGCACCATAGAAAGCATTCTTTCTAGTTGTGACACAGCTTGGTACGGCTCCTGCTCTGCCCAAGACCGCAAGAAACAACAAAGGGTTGTGAATGTAGCCCAATCCATTACGCAACCTCCCAGCCTTTTCCATTGGCTCTGTCTACACTGCCCACTGTCTCAAGAAAAGCATGATGTAAAGATGCCGGCGTTGGACTGGAGTGGTAAGAACTCAGTAAGAATTTAGCAACACCAATTTTAAATCCAACCGATTTATTTGATAGTAAATCTGCGAGCTTTCAACACTCTGTGTCTTCGTCAGGCAAATGCAGTGTTCTGGTCTTAATATAGGGATCTTGGCTTCATGACACACTATCTGTAACCCCCGTAACTTGCCTCAGTTAGCAAAAAACCTCACTGTACTGTCTGGAGAAAATACACAATTCTCTAACTAATGCTCAGGATTCCCTTCACACACATTGTTAGCCACTTTAACACTTGAATAGCAGGTTAGATGTAAGGATTCACATTCTAATCAGCAATCTCTGACTGTCTGTGCTGATGTGTGCTAGAGCAGGAAAAGCAGCCAGCATACTTAAGAACACAATGCATCCCGGACATTCTCTCTTCCACCTTCTTCCATAGGGAAAAAGATACAAAAATCTGAGGTCACATACCAACTGACTCGAGAACAGCTTCTTCCCTGCTGCTGGCAGACTTTTGAGTGACTACCTTGCATTAAGTTGACCTTTCTCTACATCCTGACTATGACTGAAATACTACATTCTTGCACTCTCTTGTCTCCTTCTCTATGAAGGGTATGTTTTGTCTGTACAGCATGCACAAAACAATACTTTTAATATGTGACCATAATAAAATCAAATCAAATTATTTTTCAAGGCTGAGATAAAACAGATTTTTAATCAGTCAGGAGTCGAGGATTATGCACATAAAGTGGAAAAGTGGAGTTGAGGATTATTTCGGATTAGTCATGATCTATTGAATAATGAAACAAACTTGATGGGCCTAATGACCTTCTGTTCCTGCTAGGATGATCACTCTAAGTGGCAATGGACCTGACTTGAACACTGATACAAAGATATGCTGTTGGGATGTGCCCATTTTATGGAAGGTTCTGCAGTACCAGTTCCACATACTGAGAGGGTTGAAAGGTTACCTGTTTTTAGTTGAATCATGGCTATTCCCCAGTTTAACATTAATATTTGTTGTGTTGTGATCATTACTCACTCTGTGAGAGATTCTGTCCAATCACAGCCGCTGCAGACTTGGCAGAATTCCACAGTGTAGGAACGTGCGGGATTCTGGCTCCCAGATTCCCACTCGATGAGGGCCGCAGTCTGGCAGCTCGCCACCGCTCGCCTGTTGATAGTTGGAGCTAAAGGAACTAAAATACAGAATGCAACATCTCAGAGCCACAGATCTGGAAGATCTCAGAAACCAAAGCTAAATTTCACTCCTTCTCCCAACCTCGCTTCAGTCACTGTCTGTGTGGATCTGCACATTCTCCCTGTGTCTATGTGGGTTTCTTCCAGGTGTTCTGGTTTCCTCCCACAGTCTGAAAGACATGCTGGTTAGGTGCAGTGGCCATGCTAAATTCTCCCTCTGTGTATCCGAACAGGTGCTGGAGTGTGGCAACTCGGAGATTTTTCACAGTAACGTAATTGCCGTGTTAATGTAAGCCTACTTGTGACTAATAAATAAACTTTAAATTGAAACTTCTTCCTGGAACATCTACACTTTGTTCCCATTGCTGAATTACTTTTTCTATTTGAGTCTTTTCTCTTTTGATTATAATGTTTACCACAGCAGACCGACAGGGGTGAAATATCAACCCGGCATGGATGTGTGACAGTGAATCCCTCTGGTCTTATAGTGGACACCAGTCAAGTTACCACCCTATGCACTGGGCCATTGCCCAATCCTGAACATGTTATCCTTTCTCCTACTATTGCCAGTACAGATTGTGATAGTTGAGTTTATTTCATGGTTTGTATCAGCACAGTTCCAGATGTCACTCTTGGATGTCTCTGATCTGTGACCATGACCAGGTTCCAGTTACCTGCTGTTCTCTGTACCTGTTGTGTGTTTGACCCGGTCACTTTCAGCGCTTGTCCCAGCTGAGTTTGTGGCCGTAACCCAGAATTCATACACGGTGTTAGGCTTCAGGTCGCTGACTGTGTGATACATTTCCTTCACTTTCAGGCTTGTGTCTGTGAAGGAATGAGAGACAGAGTGAAAATCAGTTACTGAAATAGGTGAAGATGATTTGGGAGAATTTGAAGCATTTCTTCAAATTCAAATGAAATGCTTTGATTAATGAATGAATTGATTAATGTTTAATGTTGTGATCAGCTGTGGGAAGTTCTGGGATGATTCAGTTGGGACAGCCTTGGGATTTTGGTCTCACAGTCTGGTGTATGAGACTGAGCTCCTCAGAGCCATGGGGGTGATGTTTGCAGAGTTCAAGAGGACAATAGCCAAATTGCAGCAAGAAGCCAAATCTAGGAGATTTGCGCTCTCAGAATAAACAAGTCCAGTTTCTGTAGTTGGGGGTGAGATGATCTACACAAGCCCCACACACTGAGCATATCTCTGGCCATTGTCTCCATTTCCTTTGCTACTGAGATCATCCCACTCCTGGCAACAATCTGAGACTGAACCAGGATTGTTAGCAACTTGTGGATTATATTTGACCATGTGATGAGCTGCCAGTCTTGTTTCTACGCCATCACAAAGATATTTTCACCTCCGTAACATCAGCCTGGTCTCAGCTCATCTTGATCCAGGCCTGTGTAACCTCCACACTCGACTAATCCAACTCATCCTGGCTGCTCTCTTTATTCACTCCCCATAAACTCAACATCATTAAAAATCTCTGCTGTTGGTGTCTAAACTCACATCCCTTGCCCTTCACCTTGTGCTCTCGGACTTACACAGGAACATTTTGATTTTAAGATTCTTATTCTTGAGGTATTTTTCAAATACCTCCATAGTCACTTCCCTCCCTCTCTGTAATCTTCTCCAACCCTACAATCCTCGGAGATCTCTGCACGCCTCTAATTCTGAGCATCACTGATATTAATTGCTCCCCAATTGGCAGCCTGGTCTCATGTTTGGCATCTGAGTTGAAGAGCTTTTGGGTTGAGGAGAGTGAGCCGGAACTTGAAACTGAGTGTGGATCTGCCCAGTCAGCATTCTCTCTCCTCTGTGCCCGCTGGCTCTTCATCTAAATCTCTCAGTGAATGAGAGTAGTGGTCAGTATAACTGAGCCTCAAACATCACCCAGAATAAAGTCAGTAATTCAGGTGAATCATGTGTGGGCTGAAGGGTCTGTTTCTATACTGTAAACCTCTATGACTAATGTGTTTCATTCAGTGTTCCTGAGCAAGGGAGGAGAGCGGACACATTCTAAGATCGTGATCCCCCACGCTCAGGATTTGGAAAGGGGAATTTACAACCTCCAGTGAATATCAGGAAAATCGGAAATGGAATCTGAATGGTTGTGAGAGAATCTTTGCTGTGTAATGTGAACATGTGAAGGAAACCTCTATTCACCATCTGCATTCGGTTTGCAATCTCTGATCTCTCTTATTCCCGCTTTCTATTTCTGGGTCACAAACCTGTAGTTGCCTCATTTTGCTGTGTGCTTTCTTCTGGCACTTGTCTGTAGTACAATCGATAATGTTCCACTGTATCATCAGCTGAAAGACTCCAGCGGACTCTCACAGAGTTGGTGGTTGCTGTATCAGGAGCCTGTGGGCACATCAAAGGAGCTGAGGGAACTTGCAAAGAGAACAGACATGAGGAGACAGATTAATGGCCACGTTACAATAAAACGATGGGAGACTCTCTCTGTAACTCAGCGAGCTGGTATATATCTGGGTATGTTGGAGAAGCAGTTATAGTTTGTGAGTTTGCCTGCCTCAGTGCAAGTGGTTGTGATGTCTCCCAGAAATGGATCTCTCAGGATTGGATTTCAGTATTTTTCCCATGTTCTGATTGGACAGCAAGTGGCTGTGCCCATGTGATTGGAGGTTGTCAGGATTTTCTGTGCAGTTTGAATCTGGGACTTGGTCATTTACCAGCTTGTGGTTGGTAATGTTTACAGCCAATCAGGAGGGCCTATGACCTTCCAGGGTGCTAGGAGGTTCAGTGTGTGAAACTATTCCAACTCAACATCCTAGAAGTAATCCTTGACATCTACCACTCTTACTGGCTAACCAAATAAACTAAATCAAATTAACAAAGGGACAAATCAAAAGGGGCAGATCCCAAAAGAAGGGAACTGCCTGAAACAGAGAGCAAAGTGGATATCTATCACATAATGAATCTAATCTAATTTACAAAGTGGATTAATTAACCTGGTGATAGCACCCTAGTTAATTTAACCGTTTGTCCACACTTTCCACTGGTGGCATAGATACTGAGACTGATGGGAAATGACATAGACCCACTTCCCCAAGGATCCCTTAGGAACTCTTCATCCCAAAATAGCAAGCAGACTGTTTGTTAGATAGATATGAGAGAGTGTGTGTGAGAGTGAAAGTGTGTGTATGTGTAATTTAGTGCACATGTAAATGTGACTGTATGTGTGACTGCAAGAGAGAGGGTGAGTAAATGTGAGGGAGAAGGTGAGGGTGTGTGAGTTACTCACGTACCTGGCATGCTGCTGATTGAGTCGATTAATTGCTGCACCTCGGGCATGTCTATAGGATATTTCTCAAATTCTGTTGACGTTGGGAACTCTGGGTTAAAGTCCGCTTGGAGAAACTCTTCCAGTCTGTTTGGGGTATAGAGAATGGAGTCAAGTGTGTGTAATGGGGCTTCTCATAGACTCAGTCTTCAATGGGGGAAAGGAGACTGATGGGCGGAGGGGTCTTGTGTGCTTTGTTCAGGTGGAACCTCCTCTTGTCCAGCTGGAGGCAAAGAGTGTCACCTAATTAACTGAAGAAGGTGTTAATGCGATCCAGTTCCATAAATACACATTCCAGCTGTGGTCATGTCAGGAATGGCCTTTGCTCTGAACCAAGCACACTGGAGTCACTGTGCTGCTCTTATTCCTACTCTGGTTCAGATCGACTAATTCAGGGTCAAAGGTCAAAGTGCCCCCCTCCTCCCATTGCTTTAATCGAAAGATTTTTCCTAATTTTATACCTTATTGATTAACTTCTCTCTGAAACCCCTGACAGCTGCTGGATACAAAATGTGGTTTGAATGTTCATTTTGAATGTTCTGCCAGTTATTGGACTGTAAGTGAATCATAACAATTCCAATCCTGTCATCACTGATGCTCAATTTGGGTTTCATCAGTGTCCCTCAGCTCCTGTCTCATACAGTCTTGGTTCAGTACTGACTCTCTGAAAGAACATCCCAGCAAGGTTCTCCACACTATCCCCATAATCCCACACATTTACCATGGTTAATCCACCTAAGCTACACAGCTTGGGACACTGAGGACAATTTAACATAGTCAATGCACCTAACCTGCACATCTTTGGACTGTGGGAAAAAACTTGAGTACCCGGAGGAAATCGACACAAACTCCACACAGACAGTGACCCAAGGCCAGCACTGAATCCGGTTCCCTGGCGCTGTAGGACAGCAGTGCTAACCACTGTGCCGCCCACAATAATCCAGAAATTATTATATTTGAGGTCATTTTTAATCATTTTCTACCTAGCTCTCTAAATTCTGATTGCAGGATCCCATTTCCCCTTCAAAGTTCAAAGGTTCAAAGAGCAACACAGCACGGGAAACAGGCCCTTCGGCCCAACGAGCCCACGCCGCCGTCATAACTTTATAGTAACAATTCCATTTTCTTATTCTAATTTTAGGTTATTCCTAATATGGAAGAATATCAATATAGGGTCAATTTGTTTCCCAATCGGCCTAAGAGCGAATTTTTGGGATGTGGGAGGAAACCGGAGCGCCTGGAGAAAACCCACGCAACCACGGGGAGAACGCGCAAACTCCCGCAGACACCGGCCCAATTCCAAGTGTCTGCACAGCTATAGCAATAGTCACTGAGCTGTCATGGTGCCCTTCAGATGGTCCAGATAAAGCACTCATTTACGACATGAAGCACCAGGCAACCCATGAATCAACATCCAAGAGCTGTCCTCGCACCACCTGCCGAATGCATGCTCCTTGTTGGTCAAGTTGGACCGAATTACCTGTGGAAAAAAAAAAGTCATAGTTAAACAGTCCTACTATATCCCTCTATCTGCATACCGCTCATGTGGCTGTCCAAGAGACCCTTAAACAGCCCTAGCGTGCCTGCTCCCACCACCTTACTCGGCAGTGCATTCCACACCCCCACTACCCTTTGTGTGAAAAACTGCCCTCTAATATTCGTCTTATACATAGCCCCCCTCACCCTAAGGCCATGACCCCTCGTCCTATCCATTTCTGAAGGTGGAAAAAGTTTACCACCATTTACTCTATCTATACCCCTTATAATCTTATACACCTCCATTAGATCCCCTCTAAGCCGACGTCTTTCAAGGGAAAACAACCCCAGTCTATTTAATCGTTCCTCATAAGACAGTCCTTCCATACCAGGCAGCATCCTGGTAAACCTCCTCTGCACTCTCTCCAAGGACTCCACATCCTTCCGATAGTACGGCGACCAGAACTGGACGCAGTATTCCAAGTGAGGCCTAACCAACGTTCTATACAACTGCAACATCAAACTCCTACTCTTGTATTCTATACCCTTTTCTATGAAAGCTAACATACTATACGCCTTCTTTATCACCTTCTCCACCTGTGAGGACACCTTCAGAGACTTGTGAACCTGCACCCCCAAGTCTCTCTGCGTCTCTATACTCCGAATAGTTTTACCTTTTATCCTATAACTCTCTTCTACATTTTTCCGGCCAAAATGCATCACCTCGCATTTGTCCGGATTAAATTCCATTTGCCATCTATCTGCCCAGTCTACCAACCTGTCTATGTCCTGTTGTATTGCCTGGCACTGCTCCTCTGTACCCGCCAATCCAAGCATCTTAGTGTCATCAGCAAATTTGCTGATCTCACCACCTACCCCAACTTCCAAGTCGTTTATGTAAACCACAAATAGAAGAGGACCTAGTACTGAGCCTTGTGGCACTCCACTAGTGACAGGCCTCCAGTCGGAAAAAGAGCCTTCCACTACTACCCTCTGTCTCCTCCTCCCGAGCCAGTTCTCGACCCATCTACATACCTGGCCCTGTATCCCATGCGCCTTCACCTTCTCTATCAGTCTACCATGAGGAACCTTGTCAAACGCCTTACTGAAATCCATGTAGACGACATCAACAGCATGTCCTTCATCAACTGTTTTTGTCACTTCTTCAAAAAATTCCACTAGATTTGTAAGACAAGACTTCCCCTTGACGAAGCCATGCTGCGTATCCCTGATCAGATCGCAGCGCTCCAGATGCTCATACATCCTGTCCCTAAGGATCCTCTCCATTAGCTTACCTATAACTGAAGTCAAGCTCACCGGCCTATAGTTCCCTGGGTTATCCCTCTGACCTTTTTTAAACAACGGTACTACATTTGCTATCCTCCAGTCCTCTGGGACCTCACCTGTGTCCAAGGAAGAGACAAAGATTTGCGTCAGAGGCCCAGCTAGGTCTTCCCTCAACTCCCTTAGCAGCCTGGGGTAAATGCCATCAGGCCCCGGAGCTTTATATGTCTTTAAGCTACCTAACAGCCCCAACATCTTTCCTCGTAATCTTTATTTCCCTCAACGGATCCTCAACTTTGTCAAAATCAGCAACAGACATCTGGCCAGTCTCCTGCATGAATACCGACGCAAAGTATTCATTCAGGATCTCCCTCATTCCCTCAGGCTCTAAGCATAGATCCCCTCCTCTGTCCCTGAGAGGTCCAATCTTGCCTCTAACCATCCTTTTGCTCCTTACATAGGAGTAAAATGCCTTAGGATTTTCCTTAATCCTGCCTGCCAGAGCCGCTTCGTGGCCCCTTTTTGCCTTTCTAACACCCCTTTTAAGATCCCGTCTACAATCTCTATAAGCTTCCAGCGCTGTCTCAGTCCCCAGTTGCCTAGATCTAATGTAAGCCTCTCGCTTCTTCCTGATCAAGTCCTCAATATCCCTGGTAAGCCACGGTTCTCTAATCCTACCTTTCCCATCCTTCCTCCTTGCCGGCACGTATCTTTCCTGCAGAGAATTTAGTTTTCCCTTGAAAGACTCCCACATGTACCTCGTCGACCTGCCCTCGAAAAGCTTATCCCAGTCGGTATCTTTAAGATCTTGCCTAATCTGGCTGTATCTAGCCCTCCCCCAGTTAAATACCTTCCCTTTTGGGCAGGTCTCGTCCTTTTCCATTAATATCCTACCAATATCATTAATACCAATGGGGACCACGATCTCTGCTTGTTACCCTCTCCCAGAAGAATGTCCTGCAGCCATTCAATGACATCCTTGATCTCAGCACCAGAGGGAAATATACCATCTTCGAGTTACGTCCATTGCCACAGAAATGTCTGTTTGGTGCTCTAAGGAATCTCTTATGGGTATGGCTCTTCCTTTCTTCTCCCTCCCTTCCTACACAGATGAACCACTTATGGTGCCACAAGCCTGAATTTAATTGTGCTCCTCGGAGGAACCAGCTCCCTCACGAGCTTCCTAAATGATTTGTGAGCGGGACCCTGGGGCACTCCTGCACTACCTATCTGGCTCTCTTGAACTGCCTGATGGTCACCCATTCCCTTTGTGCCTCTAGGTCCTTAAGCTGTGGTGTGATTACCTCTCTGAATATGCCTCCCATGTAACTCTCAACCTGATTTATTGTGCACAGTTCTAGTCGCCTCACTATAGGAAGGATGTAGAGCTATTGAGAGAGTGCAGAGGAGATTTACAAGGATGCTGCCTGGATTGGGAGGCAGGCCTTATGAAGATAGGTTGAGGGAGCTGGGACTCTTCTCACTGGAGAGACGTAGGTTGAGAGGCGACCTGATAGAGGTTTATAAAATGTTGAGAGGAATAGATAGGGTGGACTCTCAGAGACTATTTCCCCGAGCTGAAATGGTCACTACGAGAGGACACAGATTTAAGGTGCAGGGAAGCAAATACAAAGGAGATGTCAGGGGTAGGTTTTTCACTCAGAGGGTGGTGAGTGAATGGAACCGACTGCCGTCGGAGGTTGTTGAGGCAAACTCACTGGGGTCTTTTAAAGACTTCTGGATGAGTATATGGAAAAGAATAGGATAGGGGGTTATAGATAGGTCTGTGGATTGGTAGATGTGATTGGCACAACTCGTGGGCCGAAGGGCCTGTTTGTGCTGTATTGTTCTATGTTCTACGTTCTACGTTGATAGGTATGCCACAGTGACTCCAGCAGCCACTTGAGCTCTGAAACCTTCAGCTCAAGTTTCTGCAGCTGGCAGCACTTCCTGCACATTTGGTCATCTTGGACACCAGTAGCAACCATGACTGCACACGGAAAGGATATACATCCTTCTTGATTGAGTTGCTCTGCCACTTCTTATCTGCACTTTTCTTACATTAACTTTATTCTACTTTGGAATATAGTTTAGCTCAGTTGTCTGGGTGGCTAGCTGGTGATGCAGAGCAATGCCATCAGCATCAGTTCAATTCCTGTCAGGGCTGAGGTTAGTCATGAAGGTCAATCTTCTCAAGTTTGCCTCTTGCCTGAGGTGTGGTGATCCTTAGGTTAAATCACCACCAGACATCTCACACTCATGGTCTATGGCCACCTGGGACTATGGTGACATTAACTTTGTTTATTGGTATTGTGTTAGTATCTCAACCCCAACCTTCCCTTGTTCCAGATACACTGCCCCTTCCTTACACTGAGCACTTCCTGGTCAATCGACTCACTGATTTTCTGTGACATTGCAATTTTTTTTCCCTCACTGCTGCCACACAGAAGTTGAAATATTCACCAGTTAACCAATTAACTAAATAACCTGATAACCAAACAACTAGACACCCAAACCACCAGATAACCAGTATCCTGATAATCAAATAAACAGCCAAATAACCAGGTAAATTAACATAACCAAATGACAAAATAACCAGATAACAAGTTAGCCAAATAACCAGATAATATAGATAATCAAATAAACAGATAACAAAATGACCAGGTAAGCAAATAACCAGATAACAAGTTAATTAAATAAACAGATAATCAGACAACCAAATAACCTGATAATCAAATACACAGCTTCTACTCCTGCAATGCAGCATGATCATCATTCAAGAAAGATACCAGAGATAGAGTGCGACATGCCAGTGTTACAGGGATACAATGAGCCACACCAATGTTATTAGAAATTCAGTGAACCATACCAGTGTTACCAGAGATACAGTGTAACATGCCAGTGTTACCAGGGATACAGTGAGACATACCAACGTTACCAGAAATACAGTGAACCATACCCGTGTTACCAGAGATACAGCAGCATGCCAGTGTTATGAGAGATAGAATGCAACATGCCAGTGTTACCAGAGACACAGCAACATGCCAATGTTACCTGGTCAATATTATCTGTCCATTCTGTGGTTGCAAGAAAAGAAGAAAAGGTTCAGTATTACGAAGGAAAGTGGCTGAATCATCTTCCAAACAGAAACTACATCAGGAAAACAATCAATTTTCTCAATCACTAATAAGGCAACGAGATTTCTACCTGAATCCCGCAATAGCAATTGGAATTCAATCCCAGAGTGAGAACATGCATCATCTAACAAGTTTTAGGGAACGTCAGGCACTGTTGATGGGTTTACCTTCAGAAATGCCGGTTTGTCTTCAGTCTTGTACAGTTGATCAGTGGATTCTAGCAGCTCTTTATACAGGTCAATATTTTGCCCGCAACTCATCAGCTCCCCATACAATTTCTCCAGTTTCAATTTCTTCTCCTCCTCCAATTCCTGACTCCTGTCTTCATAACCTTGCACAAGAAACTGCATCAAATCATCGTACTGCACTTCCAGGTAATGTTCCTGTTTACCAATATTTTCCTGTTGGTGTTAAAAATGGTGTTTGAGACTCACAGATTGACAGCCGTGAAGCTTCCCCCACATCAGAGATTTCAGCTCTATGGACGTGGCGGTTATGGTTCAATCAGGGAGTCCGAGTTCAATGGCAACATGCACTTTTCTATGTAAGTAAAGTTTATTTATTAATGTCACAAGTAAGGTTACATTAACAGTGCAATGAAGTTACTGTGAAATTCCCCTGGTTGCCGCACTCCGGCGCCTGTCCGGGCCAATCCACCCTAACCAGCACATCTTTCAGGATGATGGCAGAGGTTCTAATTTCATTCCATCAAATAGCTGACCAGGAATCTCTTCCACTCCTGTTGCCTGCCATTGGCGTGTGCTGGAAGATTCACAAGTTGATGGTCAAACCTGTTTCATCACATTAATAACAGCTTCCTTGACTATCAAGTCTTGGAGTGGGATTTAAACCCAGAGCTTGGCTCTGAGGCAGGGACACTACCCACTGTGTCACAAGATCTCTAGTTCACACCACAGAATAGGGGAAAGCAATCAGGATTTCCATTTCCTGATCGCTATGTTATAAATATCTAGTTTGCAGTAATCTTTTAGAAGTAATTCTTCGTTCTGGCTGATTAAAGTTTAACTGCAGAACATACAAGCATATGAGTTAGGTATAGGAATAGGCCATTTAGCCCCTCACCTGCTCGCCCATTCAATAAGATCTTGGCTGATTTGATTTTAACCTCAATCCCACATTCCTGCTGCTCCCCAATAATCTTTTACCCCCTTGCTTATCAAGAATCTATCCAGCTGTGTCTTAAAATTATTCAATGATTCTGTCTCCACTGCCTTTGAGAAAGAGAGTTGCAGAGATTCACTACCCTGCGAAAGAAAACATCTTTCTCATTTCTGTTTTAATCGGGTGACCCCCTTCTTTTTAAATAGCGTTCTGCTAGTTCTAGATTCTCCCACATCCTCTCCACATGCACCTTGTCAATATCCCTCAGGATCCTTCTTATTCTTCTAAACTCCAGCAGATACAAACCTATTCTCTCTAACCTTTCCTCATAAGGCAACCCACTTATTTCTGCTATTATAGTAAATCTTCTCTGAACATATCCTTAACTAAGGAGACCATCAATACTGTACACAATAGTCCAGATGTGCCCTCACAAATACCCTGTATAATTGAAGGATAAACCTCCCTACTTTTGTAATCAATTCCTCCTCGCAGTAAAAAATAATGTTCCATTAGGTTTCCTAATAACTTGCTGTACCTGTATAACAGCCTTTTGTGATTCATGCACTAAGATATTCAGAGCTCTCTGTATTTCAGATCCCTCACTATTTAGTTAATAAGTTTACTTTTTATTCTTCCTACCAAAATGGAAAATTCCACATTTTCCCACATTATATTTCATTTGCCAGGTTTTTGCCCACTCATTTAACCCTATGTCTCCTTGTAGCTTCCTTACGTCCTTTTCATAATTTATTTTCCTACCTATTTTGGTGTCATCAGCAAATTCCTTCAATCCCTTCATCCAGGTAATTTATATAAACTGAAAAATGTTGAGGTCCCAACACTGATCCCTGTAGCATACACTCATCACATCCCGCCAACCGAGAAATGACCCGTTTATACCTGCTCTCTGCTTCCTGTCAGCTAGCCAATCTTCAATCCAAGCCAATACATTATCTCATATACCATGAATTTTTATTTTCCAAAATAACTTTTGATGTGGCACTTTATCAAGTGCCTTCTGGAAATCCAGCCCTGCTATAATGTCTTTAATAATAGCTTTTAACCTTTTCCTATGGCAGAGGTTAACTGAACTGGTTTATATTTCCTGGTTTCTATCTCCCTCTCTTTTTGAATAAAGGAGTTACATTAGCTTTTTTCAGGGAACCTTTCCTGAATTTAGGAAACTTTGAAAAATTAAAACCAATGCATCAGCTATCTCACTTGTCATTTTTTAAGATCCAAGGGTGAAGACCATCCGGACCCAAGGATTTGTCAGCCCGAAGACCAACAATTTGCTCTGTTCCACTTCCCAGTTCCTTTCCTTCCAATTCTCTCCCCCAGCGAGCTTCAGAGACTCAGTTATTGATTGACTCAATAAGGACAGGGGCCAATAACGAGTTTTGGGCACAAATGGAAATGGGGATAAAACAGAAAGATGGAGTTGATGGAGATGTTGACTTACTGAAGGGTGGAGTAGGTAGAGAGGGATTATAATATGCTCCTATTTCCTATAATTCTTACAAACAAATGTCAGCTTTGAAGATTCCAATGAAGCCCTTTAATCCAAAGTCATTTGGGGGAGAGATTTCAAGAAATTCACTAACCTGCAGTTTTGCGTTTTAATATTGAGACTGCTCTAGATTCACACAGCCAAGGGTCTTATTTCTCTGTGTCTAAGTAATTTAGTTATTTTAAATATACCAATCAGATAATCCCACAACCTTTCAAACTTAAATTTTGTTCCATTCACCTGTCCAAACCCAACAAGCTAGTACGGTTATTATCAAGTAGGTAAACTAAGAGCTAGTGTAGGATGATCCAATGCTATTAATGAAGGAAAAAAAGATTTGCATTTATATGTTACCTTTCACAACCTTAGGACGATTCATTTACTTGACATTCCAGCCAGTAAAGTTCTTATGAAATAGAGTCACTGCTGTAATGTACGGGAAGTGAAAGACTGATGATGCCCTGAAACCATTGTCGATTGTTGGAAAAACCCATTTGGTTCACGTATGTCCATTAGGGAAGGAAATCTGCCGTCTTACTTGGTCTGGCCTACATGTGACTCCAGACTCACAGCAATGTGGTTGACTCTAAGTGGCCCCTGAAACGGCTGAGTAAACCACTCAGTACAAGGGTAATTCGGGATGGGCAACAAATGCTGGCCCAGCAAGAGATACCCACATTCCCTGCACAAGTAGGAGAGGTGAGAGATAATTTATGCACAGCAAGCTCCCACAATGATAACATAGAATCATAGAAACTCTACAATGCAGAAAGAGGCTATTGGACCCATCAGGTCTGCACTGACCACAATCCCACCCAGGCCCTACCCCCACATTCCCACATACTTACCTGCTAATCCCTCTAACCTATGCATCTCAAGACATTAAACAGCAATTTTAGCAGGGCCAATCGACCTAACCCGCACATCTCTGGACTGTGGGACAAAACCAGAGCACCCAGAGGAAACCCACGCAAACACAAGGAGAACATGCAAACTCCTCACAGACAGTGACTCAAGCCAGGAATCAAACCCAGGCTGGAGCCATGAAGCAGCAGTGTGAACCACTGTGCTACCGAGCTGCTCCATAATAACAGGTTATTTCCTTAGTGATTTTGATTAAGGGGTAAACATAGACCATGACTCTGGAAAGAATTCCCATAATCTGCTCAAATAATCTTATGGGATCTTTGATTCCCCCCCCACACCCCAGGAAAGCAGGTGGGACCTTGTCAAAAGTGAGGGGTCTCCTTGTTGCTCAGTGAAAGCATGATGTGAAGGAGTTAACACTTTTGCCTCACATCCCAATCCTTCAAGATGAAGCAACAGATGATGTTTCAGCAAAACCTGAACACTGGGAGATGTTTAATATGAAACTCTTACTTCCACTGTGACAAAGATTTCTTCCAGGTGATTAACAAATGTCTCCATCTGAACCACTTGCTGCTCCAGCTTTTTCACATTGTTCTGACATTCAAGCTGAAAAATTAGATGAAAACTGAACTGAGTTTGAAATACAACTGATATTTCTCATCATTCATAGAATTGCACAGTATAGAGGAGACCATTCGGCCCATTCAGCCAGCGCTAACACTATTAAAAAACAATCATCCCCTGCCTGCATTTCCTTTCTCCTTTAATTATTTATCCATTTCCTTTTTGAAAGTTATTACTGAATCTGTATACACCTCACTATCAGGCCAAGCCTCCAATCACTGTCTGAAAAACAACTCCTTGTGTTGCATTTTTGCCAATTACCTTAAATCCTCTGGTCACCAACTTGTCAATTGTGGCAAGCAGTTCCTCTTTATTTATTCGACCAAAATGCTACATGGTAAATATTTTGCTCAAATTCCCACTTAACCTCTGCTCTATCGAGAGCAGTTTCTCCAGTCTACCCACAGAACTGTATCCCCTTATCTCTGGAACCACTTGAATAAATGTTTTGTGTTCATTCAAAGCTTTCAATTCTTTTTCAAAAGTACAATGCTCAGAACTGGGAGCAGAAATGACGGAGAGGGGGTCATTTTGTTTTCATTGTTCAGGGTATAAATGGCTAAATGAGCCGGAGACAGTCTGTGGGGAGGGTGAGTGGGGGGAGTAGGTCAGAAGTTGGGAATTCGGCAGCGGGCAACTCAATTTCTGACTATCCAATATCTACAAGACACAAGTCAGGAACGTGATGGAATACTCCCCACTTGCATAGATGGTTGTAGGTCCAACAACATTCAACACTATCCAGGACAAGGCAGCCTGCTTGATTGGCACTCCGTCCACCAACTTAAACATTTACATTGAACACACTGACTTATTGAGGATCCTACTGAGTTTTCCCAGTGAGATGGGAGATTGGTTTCTCTCCATACCTTAGCAGCCTCTGCCGCCAATGAGAGCGGGGCCACTCGATGGTGCTTGTGGGGTCCAAACAGCTTTTCAAAAGCAGGAATTGGGATTTGGCAGGACTGGCAATAAACATCAGGAGTTGTGTCCTCGGAAATCTCCTGGCTGTCCATTTCAGGCTCGGTTTCTATGGAAGGCTCCTTTGCCAGTGTAACCGGTTCTATGTAATGTCCAGTTTGAGTCGATTCTAATTCCACTTCCATCCTGTCTGAGATGGGGCTGAGGAGGCGATCACTGCATTGACTGGCACTTTCTGAGCAATCTACAATCTGCTGAAAGGGATCAAACTGATTTCTCGAGAGGAAACTGGGAAAATCCATCAAGTTCCCACCAATTTCAATCTCTCCCTTTGGAGAGTGTAAATCAACAGATGGAGAGATGGGCAAACTCCCGGAGTGAGTGTGGACACCAGTATACGGCATTGCAGGAAGTTGGGATTGCTTTTCCGATGGTTTCTCATTGAAGATCTCCAGGCATTCTCTGGGTTCATACAGATCACTGTGATAGAACTGGAACCCTGCGGCTTCTCGCTGCTCCTCATTGCTGAGGTCCCCCTCTCTCTCTGACACTGAGATCCCTTCACTTGGAGGTTCTTCAGCATCCGGATTCCCTGGGATCAATGGATCCACTAGAAGAAGCTGATCTGCCATCATAAACTTCCTGCCAAAGACTAAGAAAAACAGATGAAGACATTCTTCACATCAACATTTGAAACACATCCAGAAACCTCAGCTGTAACCATTGGACAGATTGTAACAAAAGATCTGCAGATCAATGGGTATAATAAGTGTCACAATGCCAGATTAAAGCCCAATACGTTTATTTGGTGGCATGAATTTTCGGAAAGTTGCCCGAAAGTAGCTACTCACCTGATGAAGCAGCAGCGCTCCAAATGCTCATGCTAAACCTGTTGAATAAACAAGTTAATAAACCTGTTGAACTTTAACCTAGTGTTGCGAGACTTCTTACTGTGCCCACCCCAGTCCATGTCCAGCATCTTCACTTCACAGATCGATTGGGGGCGGGGGGCGGTGTTAATTAGTGAATGTGAGAGTGAGATGAGTGAATGTTTGTAAGTGAGTTTGTGTGTGAGAGAGTAAGTGAGATTGAGTGAGAGTGAATTTGTGTGTGAATGAGAATGAGTGAGTGAAGAAATGAGTGAATGAGTTTGTGTGTCAGAAAGTGAGTGAGAGTGAATGAGAGAGCGAATGAATGTTGGGGAGGTGTGTGTATGACTATGTGTTCAAATGTGTTTCAGAAGCATTGAATTTAAACTGATAATTTTGTTTAGGCTGTTAATCTCTCTCTATCTCTCACTCTAGTTCTATATTTAATCTCTATCTATCTCTCTCCCTCCAGTGTATCTGTTCTATATTTAATATTTCTCTATCTCTCTCCTAATGTATCCTCAGTTTCCGGTAGCACTCTGTTCTATATTTAAGTTCAGTAGTTTGTGAATGTCAATGTTGAGAAGGTTATGACAGGTGATGAAAAGTCACGGGTGAACATACACTCTAACTTCACTAACAGTCTTTTATGCACACGTCGATAAATTGCTAACTGCACCAATTATACTTCCAGCTCATTCTTCACAGATTCCAAGTTCATTAACAAAACGCAAACTGCAAAAATAACTTTTCAAATGATTGCTCTGTCTAGCAGCAAGTAAACCACTTCACTCAGCTCTGAACAATTCCACAGATCATTCACTCTACAATGGTTTCACATTTTTAGAATAATGTTTTTTTAAATAACTCGATATATTAATTTAATTACTCTAATCTGTTATGAGGATCAAGCCATACCTGTTTTTCTCTCCCTATCTCTCTCTGACCCTGTCAGGTTTCCCAATATTTCTCCCTCCGTCTCCTTTTCTGTCTCTATGACTAAGTCTACTTTACACAGGATCCCTATAGTGCAGAAGGGGATCATTCAGCCCATCAAGCCTGCACAAACAACAATCCCACCCAGGTCTTATCCCCATAACCCCATGTGTTTGCCCTGCTAGTTCCCCTGATACTAAGGGGCAATTTATCATGGTCAATTCATCTAACCTGCACATCTTTGGACTGTGGGGAGGAACAGGAGCACCTAGAAAAAACCCACGCAGTCATGGGGAGAATGTTCAAACTCCGCATAGTGATCCAAGGCTGGAATTGAACTCAAATTCCTAACATTGTGATACAGCAGTATTAACCACTGTGCCTTAGCACTGCTGCTTGTTCATCTCTCTCCTCATTCCTTCTCCCTAGTCTCTGACCCTGTGGGAGGAATTTTATGGCCTTGCTTGAGCAACACCGGAAATTCCCCCCCTCTCCGAGGTCAACAAACATTTCCATTGTCTGCCCTTCACCCACTCCGATTCCACTGTGGGTGTGGCAGTGGAATTCCAGTGTGTACTTCCATGTCTCTGTCTCATTCGCTCTCTCCCTCTATTTCTGTCTGCCTGCTTTTTTGTCTGTTTGTCAATTTCTTACTCTATTCTCCACTCCCTCTATCTGTTCTACCCCCTCTTTCTCTATCTCCATATGTTTCTGTTCCTCCCTCTGTCTCCATCTTTCTCTTTCCAATGAAATAGCAATGCTCAAAATGGCTTCAGAATCTAAGTAGCCAGTTTGATCTATGAAGATGGGATGCAGCTATTTGGATTTTTAGGGCCAAGTTGGAGTCAAAGATCAAACATTCTTTGGCACACAGATTGGGAACAGGGGCACAAATACACTTGACCTCCTCTTGATGAATCCATCCTGACTCAGTCGTGTTTTATCATACATTTCCAAGCAATCTGTGATCTCATCTTTAATAATGAACTCTAAAATCTTGTCAATGACCGAAGTCAGGCTAACCAGCCTATAATTTCCCATCTGTTGCCTTCCTCCTCTCTTAAACAGCGGCATTACATTAGCTAGTTTCCAATCCTCTAGGACATTCCCTGTCTCCAGTGATTCCTGAAAGCTCACCACCAATGCTTCCATAGTTTCTTCAGCTACCTCTTTTAAAACCCTGGCGTGTATTCCATCCAGTCCAGGTGATTTATCCACCTTCAGACCTTTCAGTTTGCCCAGAATCTTCTCCTTATTAATGGTCACTGCACTCACCTGAGCCCTCCTGGAGCTCTGGTATTCCAGTCAGCCCATTGGGTATTTTCTGGTGTTTATATCATTTATGATCCTCCTCCTCCTTTACTTATGTCTTTCTTCTTCCCCAGAACCTCTTCATCCCACTACCCTATTGCCTCACTCTCATGTAGGCATCAACTTTCCAACCTCTCCATTCCTCATATCCATTCTGTTGCTGATATAACTTTAGTCCTTTCTCAGCTCAGCACACATTGGGTGGAATTTTACCCGCTCACCCTCCCCCATCGTGAGCTGGTATAATCACCTGAGAGCTGGATTTCCACCGAGAGACTGAATAACTTAAATTCATTTAAATCTTTATCTGCAACTGTTCAGCAAGCCCAGCGCTCAATCGTCTGGGCTCATTTGCCTTTATGATCTCGCTGGAAGAGGTTCTCTGTGGCGAGGAGAGCACCTGCTCCCCATGAATGGGGAACAATAGTGTTGTCCTTGCTGGTAGAACAGGAGGCCCTGAGGCCCCTTGGGAAGGCCAAGGGCAATGGGGAGATGCCCCTTAGGCAATGCCAATCTGACACTGCCAGGCTGGCACCCTGGCAATGCCATCCTGATACATGGGCACTGCCTATTCAGATGAGCCAGAGGACAGCGCTTATGAGGTTGGGAATATGGGGGCTGGTCCTGGAGAGGGCAGAGCCAGACTGGAGTGGTCCGAATGGGAAGGGGGCCCCCACTGCTACTCTGCAGCTCTGATTGGTGGGGTAAGGCGTGGGGGGGTTGCTGGTTGCTGCTCTGTATCTCTGATTGGTGGGAGGAAGGAAGGCAATCGATTGGTGATAGTGTGTACATTTTTGGGCATTCTAAATCACATGATTGGCTACAGGCCCCTGTGACACAAGTCTGCACATGCGCAATAGCTCCCTCTGCTCCTAGCTGGTGAATTAAGCCCCGCTCACTGCCTCTAGTAGCTCGAAATGGTCTCGCCCATTTTCTCATGTTCTTTGTGCACAAGATTGGGTGTAAAAACTCTCCCAAAAAACAGATCTGGAATTTCCCTGTTTTCAATGTTAGCTGGACTCTTGGAATTATTCTCATAAAATTCCACCCATGATATTGCAGTCTGCTTCCTCCTTGTGTTGAAACAATTGCACTGTTGTCTACTCAAACTCTTCACCAGGATCACAAAGCTTGGACTTCTCAGCACTCTAGTTGACCCTTTCCTCTTGTAAATTACAGGCAACTTGAACAGAAACGTGAAATCACATTGAGGAGTGCAGTTCCCTTTCCTACATTGTGGCCCACAATCTGAACTTCCCAACTTAAATTAATTCAGGAAAGGAGACTATGTGCAGAAGGAATATACATAATCTGTTCCTTACAGGTAAAGAAATAAAATCTAGAAATACAAATTGATCTCTAAGGCCTAAAGATTAGTGCAAAGTTATATTTGCAATATGACAAAACATTTTTATACTACAGTAAGAACATAAGAAATAGGAGCAGGAGTAGGCCATCTAGCCCTTCGAGCCTGCTCTGCCACTCAATAAGATCATGGCTGATGTGCAGTGGATCAGTTCCACTTTCCCGCTTTCTCCCCATAACCCTTAATTCCCTTGTCTATCAGAAATCTATCTACCCATGAGTTAAATATATTCAATGAGGTAGCCTCCACCACTTCAATGGGCAGAGAATTCCAGAGATTCACTACCCTTTGAGCAAAGAAGTTCCTCCTCAACTCCATTCTAAATTGCCCCTCCCCCTTATTTTGAGGCTGTGCCCTCTAGTTCTGTTTTCCTTTCTAAGCAGAAAGAATCTCTCTATCTCTACCCTATCTAACCCCTTCATTATCTTATAAGTACAAATTTATATATTTACTATCACAGTACATATTTATATATCCAATATTACAGTTTATATTTATACTCAATATTTTGGTATATATTTATACTCAGTATTATGGTAGACAAAGAACAGTAGAGCACAGGAACAGGCCCTTCAGCCCACCAAGCCTGCACCAATTACGCTGTCCTATTAGACTAACTGCTTGTATCCCTCTATTCCCACCTGTTCATGTGTCTATCCAGATAAGTCTTAAATGTCACTAACATACCTGCCTCAACCACCTCAGTTGGCAGTGCACTCCAGGTTCTCACCACCCTCTGCGTAAAAAACTTCCCCTGAACATCTCTATTGAACCTTTCTCCCCTTACGTTGAACTTGTGCTCCCTTGTAATTATCATTTCATCCCCGAAAAAAAGGTTTCCAACTATTCATACTTATCTATACCTCCCTTATGGTATTATAAACTTCTATCAGGTTGTCCCTCAGCCTCCATCTTTCCAGGGAGAACAATCCCGGTTTATTCAATCTAATACCTTCATACCAGGCAACATCCTGGTAAACCTTTTCTGCACTGTCTCCAAAGCCTCCATGTCCTAAACTTATATACCCAATATTATGGTATATATTTATATTTCGTATTACATATATATTTATAATTAATATTATGGTGTATATTTAGGCTCCATTCACATTTAGCCGGCAGTTGTTCATGTGAAATGCAATTGTGCGCAGAGACCCTCTTTTGATGATTGAAATATTCTTTTATTCACACAGAAACAGAGATAATTCAGCAATCATACCTGTCCAGGAATCAGTATTGCAGGATTGTTCTTCGTTCTGTGTTCTTTAGCTCCTTTACTTTCTCATTCCGATTCTCACTCTCTCCCTCTCGCTCTCGCCCAGGATTTGGGAGTCTGGCTGGGGTATATTTAGCTATTGATGTGCCAGCAGTAACTGAAATACTGTGCCAACACAAGCGACAGTCAGCAACAGTCACTCTTTACAGACCAAACACAGAATGCAAATAGCCAGAGAGACTGAGAAAGGAATCAGCTCATTGCTGTGTTTAAACCGATTACAATATCTTTCCTAATGATTTAGGTGGAATGAAAAAGTTGAGCACCAGAGTCCCTGATACAATGGAGAGTACCGAAGAAAATTAATAAACACATTCTTTGTCAAAACTGCAGATCAGTCAGCATCAGAAAGAGAAATGAAGTTTCAGAACATTCCTCCATCAATCTACTCCGGTGAGCTGGCCTTCCCCTTGAGTGAATAGTAAAAATTAGAACAGAGATAAAAAAGCAATTGATCTGAGAAACTTCAAATATAACCTAGTGCTAAAACTTTCAAATGTTTTTGCAGAATTTTATGTCTCCGTTTGCAGAGTTGGTGCTTGCAATGCCTGAAAATATGGTTGTAATTAGATCACACAATCCCAATCTTGTTGCATTGTATCACCCTGTTATGTAGCCCAATGTGATATCTTCATCCCTCCTGTAGCACAGAGCAGCATAGAAATTGATCTCCTGGGAAAGTTGTCAAATTTTATAGTACAGAATCAAACAGTACCACCTCCCATGTGAGTCTTCTCATACTGTATATTATTGTTCCTTACTATTTCAAACCTTAGAGTTTCCTTTTCAATACAATCTGAAAGATTAATTCCGTTTCTTTCTGTTGTCAGACCTGCTGTAGATTCACAGCATTTTCAGTTTTCCATCTTTTGCAAGATTTTGCTTCTGTAACGAAGTATTTTTTTGTGGTAAAGAATTCAGGAGTAGTGAAATTATTGGGCAGCACTGTGGCACAATGGTTAGCACTGCTGCCTCACAGCACCAGGGACCCAGACTCAATTCCAGCCTTGGGTCACTGTCTGTGTGGAGTTCTCCGTGTCTGCGTGGGTTTCCTCTGGGGCTCCAGTTTTCAGAGAGTTGTGCAAATTCGATGGGCCGGATGGCTTCTTTCTGTACTGCCAGGATTCTATGGTTCTATGGTAAAGGAAGCTATATATATGAGATTGATTCAACTGGGCCTGATTATATCCAGAATTAGAAGGGATCTCACTAAAAGGTATAAGATGGACAGACAGACTGGATGTTGTTTCCTTTGATTGTGTGGTAGTGGTGGTGGGGGTGGGGGAAGGGGGTGTCTAGAGTAAGGGGTAGGATGCGAAAAAAAAACAGAAAATGCTCGAAAATCTCAGCAAGTCTGACAGCATCTGTCAGACAGAAATAGAGCCAATGTTTCAAGTCTGGGTGACTCACTAGACTCAGGAGATAAAGACAAAGAAAATCAGAGATATTTATAAGAACTTGGAGCAGAAGTAGACCATCTGGCTCCTCGAGCCTGCTCCACCATTCAACAAGATCACAGCTGATCTTTTTGTGGACTCAGTTTCATTTACCTGCCCGCTCACTATAACCCTCAATTCCTTTACTGTTCAAAAATTTATCTATCCTTGCATTAAAAACATTCAAATGAGTTAGCTTCAACTACTTCACTGGCAGGGAATTCTACAGATTGACAACACTTTCTGTGAAGAAGTTCTTCCTCAACCCAGTCCTAAATTTTCTTCTCCTTATTTTGAGGCCATGTCCCCTAGTTCTAGTTTCACCCACTACTTCTATCTTATCTATTCCCTTCATAATCTAATATGTTTCTATAAGAACTCCCCTCATTCTTCTGAATTCCAAAGAGACTATTCCCATCTACTCAGTCTCTCCTCATAAGCCAACCTCAACTCCAGAATCAACCTAGTGAATATCCTCTGCACCCCCTCTAGTGCCAGTATATCCTTTCTCAAGTAAGGAAACCAAAACTGTACGTAGTATTCTAGGTGTGGTCTCACTAGCACCTTATACAGCTGTTTTTAAACTCCATCCCTTTAGCAATGAAGGACAAAATTCTGTTTGCCTTCTTAATTACTCACTACACCTGCAAACCAACTCCTTGAGATTCCTGCACAAGGATACCCCAGGTCCTCTGCATAGCAGCATGCTGCAATTTTTAGCTATTTAAATAATTGTCCATTTTGCTGTTATTCCTACCAAAATGTTTGACCTCACACTTACCAATATTGTATTCCATCTGCCAGACCCTCACGCATTCACTTAGAATATCTATATCCCTTTGCAAATTTTCAGTGTCCTCTGCACACTTTGCTCTGCCACCCATTTTAGTGTCATCTGCAAATTTTGACAAACTACACTTAGTCCCCAACTCCAAATCATCTGTGTAAATCCTGTGTGGGGGCTGTAATTGGACAAAGGGCATGTAACTGGTGATGACAAAGGCTGAGAAAGGTGGTAAAAACGTCCATTAAGAGGTGGGAATGTGGAAATGGCAGAAGGCACAAAGTATGAGGGAATGCCTGAGGAATGTGGCATGGAGAGCGAGACAAGCTAGACAGCAGTGGGAAATAGAAATATGAATAAAAAGTAATATAAATGAACGAATGAGATAAAAACTAGAAATGAAATCAAGGGCAATGGGCTGAAGGGAGGGGAATCAGATTCTGGAGTTAGTCAGCTGCGAGGGACCAGACGGAAAATCAGGCGCTGCTCCCGATTCCGTTAGAGCCCTGGCGGGGGGGGGGGGGGGGGGAAAGTGCGGTTCTTTCATGTCAAACCAATTAAACAAACTCAAATTACGTTAGGACAAATTAAAAGGGGCTGCTCCCCAAAAGGAAGGGGGAAACAGCCCGAACAAAAAAAAACCAAAAAGTACAAAGGAAACTTAAGACATGTCAAATCAAAATGTGATTATCGGGGAGCGACACACGGAGCCTGGGTGAGGGGAGGGGCCAATGTGACGGGGGAGGGGGGAGCGCGGAGGGGGTGGAGCCAGCGTGTGCGGGTGCCAGAGCGCGGGGGCGGAATTTGTGCAAGAGGCGTGGTCTTGTAAGGGGCTGGGAGAGGCCGTGCCAGGGGCGGGGCCAGAGTGAGGAGGAGGGGGTTCGTGCTGGGGGCGGGGTCATTGTGGGAGTGAGGTCATTGTGGGAGCGGGGCCAGCATGAGGGGCGGAGCAGAAGGCGGGGCGGTCCGGGGTTAGGATGAACCAGCCAATGGCGCGACGGGCGGGGCCGTGAGGGTGAGCGGGGTGAAGGGGCGGGGCTAGTCAGTAGGCCGCAGGCCTCGGGCTGATGGATTCGGAGCAGCCGGACAGCTTGGAGGGTTGGGTCGCTATCAGGGCCGATGCGTTCGTCGAAGCGGACAGAAGTCGCCTGAGGTTCCTGGTGGCCTGGAATGAAGTGGAGGGGAAGTTCGCCGTCACCTGTCACAGCCACGACCGGCAGCGGGGCGCCGCCCGAGCGGATACCGAGGCTTCAGCTGAAGCCCAGTCCAGCTGGGCTGCGCTCTACCGCCCGGAAGAGCTGGCCTCCATCCACCGGCAGTTAGCGGCCGGTTGCTCGGCCTTGGAGCCCTGCTTCCCGGCGCTGCCGGAGCTCCGGCCCCCCGGACTCTGGGGTCTCCTGTTTCCCGGCCGCTCCCTGGCCCAGGAGCCGGAGCCGCGAGCCGGAATCGAGCCGGTCTGCCGGCAGCTCGAACGCTACCTGGACGCCGCCGCCGAGCTGTGCGGCCGCCGTATCCTCCTGGAGTCAGTGTTCCCCACGGCCGCCGACGGGGAATATTTCGAGAATTTGACCGAGTTCCGGAGGAAAAGCCTAGAACAGAGACTGGCCCGGAGCCGGGAGAGACTCAGGGAGGTGAGGACGAGGGGGGAGGGTGGGGGGAAGACTATGGTGTGAGGTGAGGGGATTAGTGAGATGGCAGGGTGGTCGCTGAATGTATTCTATATTCTCGCTCTACTAACTGCATGGAGAGCAGTTTCCTCTGATCAGATGGACCGATGATCCACAGATGTATATTCGACACACAACCAGCTGCTAGAGTCAGTCAGAGGCTGAGAATGTGCAACTTGATTCTCGCAAATAAACACTACACCAACTCTCAGACTGCATGAAGTGTTCGTGATCTATTTTAGATAACCCGATGTCATGCACTCATACAATAATACTGACAAACCTGTCCACAGCCCTCAACGTCTAGCATCTCCTCTATTAAAGTTGCAGCAATATAATCATTATTTAATTGATTATTAACATAAAATCGAATGTCTTTCCTAATATGGATAGAGACACCACCAAGAATATTTTCATTTCACAGTCTGTTCAGTACAGGTGGTTTTGCCACAACAGAAATAGGGTTATCTGAACTCAAAACGTCAGCTCTTTTCTCTCCTTACAGATGCTGCCAGACCTGCTGAGATTTTCCAGCACTTCTCTTTTGGTTTCACCATCCCTGTAATCACGTATATTTACTGTACTAATCCTACAAATTATGGGACACTAAGGGAACATTTAGCTTAGCCAATCCACTAAACCATTGGATTGTGGAAGGAAACTGGAGCACACAGAAGAATCCATGCAAACACTAGTTGAACTTGCTGACTCCATCCGCATAGACAGTTACCCAAGGCTGGAATTGAACCTAGCACTGAGAGGTAGTGGTACTAAGCACTGTGCCACCATTCTGCAGTACAGCAACTGCTTGATCACAGCTGTTGGGGTGTCAAAAGGGATGGGATCAGCTCCATTCCCCATTTCCAGAACTGACTTGACTGGCCTGACTTCTGAGGATAGCGAGCTGTTTGGTGCATATCCCACCCCCACAGGGCAGGTGGGCCCTCCGAGTTGGGGGGGGAGGGGCAGGATGAAATCAATGGGACCCCCCCCATCTTCACTTGCATTCCTAGTTAGTTGTGATGAAGAAATTTGCAGCTGGTTTGTGTCCCAGGGTAGTGCAAAGGAAGGTGTTAAAACTGTGTTAAACTATGAAAATATTGAGTTAATTCTTCTCTTCCTGTCCTCCACCCACTCAAAACAATAACAGAGCAAAGCAGATTTTCAACTTCTGCCAACCAACATCAATAACTCCTTTAACAATTCCAGTCTGTGTGCCAGTGGAGTCTCACATTGCCAGCTTGTGTCACCTCTTTCTAAATCCTCTTCTATTAGAAACTTCCCCACTACAGAGAAAAGTTCTTCCCTATCTATGTCCCTCATAATTTTTAGACCAAACTCACACCGACTCTGGGTTTGCCCAACATCTCATGCATAGGGATCCTTGAGTCTGCTCCCCCATTTAATAAGATCATGGCCATTCCGATTGTGGCCTCAATGCCACGTTCTTGCCAACTCCTGTAACTGTTCACTCCCTTGTTTGAGAATCTCTCTAACTCGGTCTTAAAAATAGTCAATGACCCAGCCACTAGCTAATATAAAATAACATCTAATAACACTAAACCCATGTTAGGGAATCTCTTTTGCACTAAACTGATAGCCAATTGGTCATTAAACCAGACATTTCACAATCTCATTGCCCTATTGACCTAAGCTTCTGTATTCACCAGCATCGAAAGTGTCTGTATCTGTCACCCTACCATTACCTGTTTCCTACCTTGCCTGAATTCGCTTGCTGCTGAAAATGTCCTCAAATGCTGTACAAATTTTGCCAAACCTCTGCTAGGTGTTTTTTGTACGCCCCCCCTCCCCCCAGCTAGGATCTCCCTTGTCTAGAATTCTTGAAGTCTTTAATATATAAATGATGCAGTGATGCCGTTGTGTTGTGTTGTGTTAAGGAGCGGTGACTCTGGTCTGAGTCATTCACTTGTTATTTCTTATCTCTTCCAGATTCTGCACCAACACAAGGCCGCTAAGGATATGGTAACTCTGAAAACCATTTACCAAGAAGAAGATGAGGCCTATCAGGAATTGGTTGCTGCGGCCACGCAATTCTACCAGTATTTACTCCAGCCTTTCCGGGACATGAGAGAATGTGCCTCGTTCTATAAGCAGGAGGCCTTGGTAATTCAGTGCACGTTTGTGGATCCTTATTCTTTACAGTCTACTTTTCAAAACTAGGAATGTCTTCAATCAGTAGTAACAAACGAAACAAGATATGAGCAGGTATAGACTGTACACCCCTTAGAGACGACTATTTTTATTCATTTTGCAGGATATGTGTTGCTGGCTAGGCCAGCATTTATTGCCCATCCCCTAGTTAACCTTGAGAAGATGGTGGTGAGCTGCCACCTTGACTTGCTGCAGTTCGCGTGGTGTAGGTACACCCACAGTGCTGTAAGGGATGGAGTTCCAGGATTTTGATCTAGCATCCGTGAAGGTATGGTGATATATTTCCCAAGTCAGGCTGGTGAGTGACTTGGAGGGGAAATTCCAGGTGGTGGAGTTTCCATGTGTCTGCTGCTTTTGTTCTTCTAGATGGTAATGGTTGTGGGTTTGGAAGATGCTGCCTAAGAAGCCTTGGTGAACTCCAGCAGTGCATCTTGTAGATCGTAGGCACTGTTGTCACTGTTCGTTAGTATTGGAGAGACTGAATGTTTGTTGAAGTGCTAGCAATCAAGCAGGATTATTTTGTTCTGGATAGCTTCTTGAGTGTTGTTGGAACTGCGCTGATCCAGGAAAGTTGAGAGTATTCCATTGCATTCTTAGCTTGTGCTTTGTAGATAGTGATCAGATTTGGGAGGTGGTGGGATGTGGTCAGGAGGTGAATTACTCTGCAGGATTCCTAGCCTCTGACCTGCTGTGGTGGCCAAGTATTTATATGGCAAGCTTAATTCAGTTTCTGGTCAACGATAACTCCCCGCATGTTGTAACTGGGGTATTCATTGGTGGTGATGCCATTGAATGTCAAGGGACAATGGGGTTGGATTTTGTTGGGGATGGTCATTGCCTGGCATTAGTGCGGCATGATTCTACCAGTATTTACTCCAGCCTTTCCGGGACATGAGAGAATGTGCCTCATTCTATAAGCAGGAGGCCTTGGTAATTCAGTGCATGTTTGTGGATCCTTATTCTTTACAGTCTACAGTATCTAGGAATATCTTCAATCAGTAGTAACTTGTCAGCTTAAGCCTGGATATTGTCCAGGTCTTGCTGCATTTAGACCTGGACTGTTTCAGTATCTGAGTCGCAAATGTTGCTGAACGTTATGCAGTCATTTGCAAACATCCCCACTTTTAATCTGATGGAGGAAAAGTCATTGATGAAGCAGCTGAAGATGGTAGAGTCTGGGACACTACCCTGAGGGACTGTTGCTGAGATGATTGACCTCCAACCATCACATCCATTTCTCTTTACAGTGTCATAAAGCTTTATCAGCATAAAAAGAGGCCCTTTGTGCCTGTGCCAGCCATCAGCACTTATCTGTTTTAGTTTTCCAGCACTTGGTCTATTCCCTTGTATGCTATGGCATTTCGAGTGCTCATCTAAATACTTCTTAAATGTTGAGTGTTCTGCCTCTACCATCCTTGCAGGCAGTGAATTCCAGATTTCTGGATGAAAAGGTTCTGGTTATCAATCTCCCCAATAAAGAGGAAAATTCTTTCCTATCTATGTCCCTCATAATTCTGTAGACTAAACTTACACCGATTGTGGTTTGCCCAACACCACCTGCAGTTGCTGACTCCTATATTAACTGCCCAAACCCTACAATCCTCCCCGTCTCTAATCATTTCCAGCTCCAACAACCCTTCCTAAATCTCCTCCAGGTTCTACAACTCTTCCTATCTCTGTAACCTGCTTTAACTCCTACAACTCTCCCTATCTCTTTAACCTACAACCTCTACAACTGTTCCCATTTCTGTAACCTCCTAGCTCCTTCAACTATCCCTATCTCTGTAACCTTCTCCAACCCCTAGAACTCTCCAAGAGTTCTGTGGGCTTCCAGTTATGCCAGGTATAACTCCAACCAATGAAGAGTTACCCCTGATTCCCATTGACTCCAGTTTTGCTAGGGCTCCTTGACGCCACAATTTGGTCAAATGCTGTCTTAGGGTTAAAGGCAATCACACTCACCTCACCAATGGCATTCATCTCTTCTGTCCACATTTGAATCAAGTTGGTAAGGGTGGCAAGAACTGAGTGACCCTGATGGAACCCAAACTGAGTGTCAGCGAGAAGGTTATTACTGACCAGGTGCTGTTTGATAACACTGTTGATTCTCTTTCCATTACTTCACTGACGATTGTGAGTATACTCAGTGCAGTAATTGGCTGGGTTGGATTTGTCCTACTTTTCATGTCCTGGACATACCTGGGCAATATTCCACGTTATCGGGTAGATGCCTTTGTTGCTCCAGTGAGAGCAAACAACACACTGCCATTTAACGCCGTGGCAGATCTTGGAATTTAACACCGTTTTCTTGTTTGCTGTCCAAATCTTGTGATTCCCTGTGAGACTAAAAATCTGTCAATTCCACTGATGGAGCATTAACAGTCCTCTGGGATGGAGAATTCCAAAGATTCAGCAGCCTTTAAGTGAAGGCATTTCTCCCTTATCCTGAGATGGTGCCGCCATGTCGTGGATGTGCTTTGGACAGTGCCCCCTGTACTTGGACTCTCTGACCAGTGGAAACAATCTCTCAGCCTCCTAAAGACTGACTAGAGTAGGTGCTTTAACACCAAAATATCGGCACGTGGATTGAAATTTAATCCAGCGATAAGGACCTCTTTCTAACTGTCACTGGATACAACCCAAAACAAGTTTCTGAAGCTGTTAACTATTGCTGGAATGCCACAGTGGGGTGAAAATGCTCTATATGCTTAATCTAGAGCTGGACAGTGACAACATATTTCATAATTTAATGTTAAAACCTGTCACCAAACATTTAACAAGAACAGATTATTTGGAGCATTGGTTCTTGGATCCAGGTCAAACTGACTTCAGTTCCTGCAATGTCTTCAGCAAACCACTCTGCTGTTTCGACCACTTATCTGTCCTTGGTCTTTTGCAACATTCTATTCAACCCTAATGCAAACTGAAGGAACAGCACCTCATCTTCCGAATGGGCATTTTACAACCTCCCGGACTGAGTGCAGTAACTTCAGATCTGAACTCTCCCTTTCACCCCTTTTCCATTTATTTGATTTCATTCTCTTTCTTCTTTTCATCTGTTAATTCATTTTCATCACCCTTCTTTCTCACTTGCATTTTTCCAGTTTTCCTCCTGCTCTCCTTGCGCCCCCTCCCCCATCCCCTCTTTCAATCTTACTACTATAACCACCTGTACCTCTGTTCTGCCTTTCTCACATTCTGATCAATTAATGCACACTTTTAGCCTCTTTCTCAGCCACCTTCATCCTCACTTATATTCCCATTATCCTATTACAACTTCCCCCACCCCCCTCATAACATAAATCTTTTCTGATTTTCTTTAATCTCAGCTCTGAAGGGTGATCCTGACTATCAATGTGGGCTCTATTCACTCTCCACAGATGCTGTCAGACCTGCTGAAATTGTCCAGCGTTTTCTGTTTTTGTTTCAGATTCCAGCATCTGCAGTATTTTGCTGTTACCTGAAATGCCTTGTAGCAATGACCCAATATCTGAACATTGAGGACGATAATTCTGACACTCTATACAATATCCAGCTGATGGCATGACTAGACTGGGTTTGGCATCTGGTATCAGGATTGGCTTCACTGGGTGGGGGAGATGGGGGACTCATTGCCCAGGGGGATGCAATTCCTCTTCAGAAATTAAAACGCAAGGAGTGAAAAAAAATTCTAAATTTTAATCTATTGTAAAATGATTTCCTTAACCAATTTATCAAGGTGAATGAACACTTTTTTGAGGGAATATTCAAGGCTGAAAATTTAGTGCTTGAGGAGGTTTTATTTTGTCACTGAATTCCATTCGCACTCAACCTCAACAATCCAAATATATTTACCCGAGAGTCTAAACAGTTGCAGCTAATTACATTGTGCTCGCACCCATTGCCTCTGTGTACTGAGAATGATTTAGTCTGTGTTTTGGGATTCCCCTTTCTAGATTGTTCATGTAAACCGTGTGACTGTTTTGCATTTGTATCACAGGAATGGCTGTAGCTCTAATTGTCCCTATGCACGCCTCTTGCTCTCAAACACTATCGATAACAATCATTATTTCAAATCAGATTCCCACAGTTTTACCTAAAAGGTGACTGGCTCTTTTATCACTGTAGAAATCCCTGGAGTTTGACAAGTTAGGTCCAAGGAGGATTCAAAGCCTGAAGAAAGATGTAGAGGAATGGACCAGGAGGATGCAAGAAGCAGTTTGCTCCATCCAGGACATAACGGTGGATTACTTTAAAGAAACTGTGAAAGCACTGGCAGGTAAATCTGATCAGAGTCAAGACAGCTTGAGAAGCAGTCTCTGTTTTACACTGTTGGGAAGTGTTTGATTCCATGTGATTGGAGTGATTTATAACAGTAAAGATGCTGGTCTATACTAGGAGGAGGGTGTCTTGTCCTGGTGAGCTGAAGTTCAGGTGGACACTGATAGATGATGCAATGAGCAAGATGGAAGGGAGGGTTGTTTCATCTGTGTGTAGTTGCTGGAGGGAAAGTTGAGGATAATATCCACGGAGTGGCAATCAGCTTTGGATTGTCACCTTGGTTTTTTTCCCTGCCTGTTTTGCCTGATGCTTCAATTCCAGTCGGGTGACGTTCATGGTGCAGCAATTCTTGAGGAGCAGGGTGGGTGGGGGAGGATGCTGGAGGTCAGAGGGGGTGGGGGGATTAGGTCTGGGTGTTTCAAATAGTTACCCAGAAGTTTTATTTCTTCTAACATTTTCTGTGTAACTATGTCAGATCCATCCGAAGTTTGATTTAAATCATGTTTTCGGGTGCTTCTTAGTGCAGGGCAATTGGAAAGTTTTCACTTTTGGGTAATTGCCATGCCAGCCTTACCGGTGATATTCTGAGAGGAGTTCCCCAGCTTCGGGAAACCTCCAAATCCAATATGGGGGAGCTCGGAAATTACTTTGTACATTTATACAGAAACTCGGGTGTAAATGGGAAGTTGATGGCCCAGTGATATTATTGCTAGACTATTAATCCAGAAACTCAGCAAATGATCTGGGGGAGGCGAGTTCGAATCCCAGCAGGTGGTGGAATTTGAATCCAATAGAAAAATTGCTGGAATTAAGAATCTACCGATGACCATGAAACTATTGTTGATTACTGGAAAAACCCATCCCGTTCACTAATGTGGGAATGAGGGAAAGAAATCTGCTATCCTTGCCTGGCCTGATTTACATGTGACTCCAGAGCCACTTCAATGTGGTTCATTCTCAATTTCTCTCAGGCATCTAGGGATGGGCAATAAATGCTGGCCCAGCCAGCGATGCCCTTGTCCCAAGAATGGGTGGTAAGCTGATAAACTGCATGTGATTATTCTTAGATATTTAAAAGTATAACTTGTCATTGTGATGTTGTTTTATGTTCTCTAATGGCACAATCATTTGTCCCTGAGAAAGGAAGCAAGCACATAATCGGTGCATTAATAAGCTATCATATGTCCAGCGCTCTCTACTCCATCAATGGAATTGACAGGTTTTTAGTCTCACAGGAAATCACAGGCAAAGGTGTACGCTCAAACTGAATTGTGCAGCTGCTTTGCAATTTCCTTGTTCTTGTGTTTGGTGTGGGCAGTGACCATTTTGTACAATCTCAGTAGCATCTTTTTACAATCTGACACAGAGTGAGGGCTAAGTACTCAGTAGGAGATTTATGAATGTGTCTGTAATGAAACTCTGTAACCTGATGTTTTTCTTACTCTCTGCAGCCATGCAGAAACAGATGGAGGAAGATCGAAATCATTTTGGCAAAGCTGCCTGGAGCAGTGTTGCACCCAGGCTGGAGAAACTGAAGTTCATGTTTGCAAAGGAAACCTTGCAACACACCAGAGCAAAAGAGCTTTGCCTCAATCGCAGAAAAGCTGAGATTCAGCATAAGGTAACACTTGTTGGTTGCATTGAATAATATTTTTCTCTGCAAGCATGAAACATTCTCTATAAAACTTCCTTTAATTTTAGATGGAACATCTTGAAACTGAGGAAGCAGCAGAGATGGTGGATGCGTTAGAGATACAGTATTACGAAACACAGCTGGAACTGTACAATATTCAACTGGAAATGTTGAAGTATGAGGAGCTGCTCCTTTTTGCACAGTTGGACACCATTCGCAGACAGATTCGAGGTGAGTTTATTCTGAGTACCCCACTTACCCTTTCAGTGTCAAATTCCAGGGTGCCTCTGAAACTTGTTTCTGCCACTGAGAGGAGAGGAGATTGATGTGTATTAGGGCAGAAGTGACGTTTAGCTTTGTCTAATGTTGTAACCCTTCTCAGCAATTCACATTTCGAAGATGCTGGCCGCTGGGTAGGAAGGCAAGCGGCACAGAGGCTAGTGATTCTGTTACACTTCTGGTGTTTGAAAGAGGATGTTGTGCCCGGACATCAGTAATAATGTCAGCGGATGTTTAAAGTCAGTATTAAGTAGAGAATGGGTAGATAGATCCTCAGTTCAGTGTCTCATCTGAAGGATAATACATTGAGAGTATTGGCCTTCATTCTCTGTTCTTCAGTGTCATTGGGTCAAAATCCTTGAACTCCCTGTGATTTTAACTCAGTGACACTGTGGGTGTGTCTACACCACATGGACTGCAGCAGTTCAAGAAGGCTATTCACCATCACCTTCTCGAGGGCAGTTAGGAATGGGCAATAACTGCTCATTATTATGTAGATACCTACATCCCTTGAATGAACAAATAAAACCACAGACAGTGCTGTCAATCTGCACCTCATTCAGTGCTCACTGCACTAAGTAGGAGCAGAATACAATTGAGGTGACACTGGCATTCATATGTAGTTTACTAACCAGACTTTAACCAACCTCCCTTGTTACTCTGATCATCTTTGGACAATTTTGATTCATCTTTTGGAAACTCGGTGTGAACTGGTTGTTGTCTGGAAGCAGTGTTGTAACTATAACATTCTATAAGTGTTTTTCTCAGGTTTCTACCCTATCAATACTGAACTGGCAAATGACAAGTTTTCATTTTGGAGCCTTCTGTGGGAAGTTGAAATATCACAGTGCACAGTGGTTAGCACAATGCCAGAGACTCAGATTCAAATCTGGCCTTGGGTGACTGTGTAGTTTGCATGGTTGGTTAACATCATGTTTCTATAGGCGAGTTGGATCCATGATCATAATGAATGGTGGATCAGGCTCAAAGGGCCAAATAGCCTCCTCCTGCTGCAGCTTCTATGTTTTTGTGCATGTTCTTTTTCTGTCTGTGTGGGTTTCCTCCCACTGTCCAAACGCGTACAGGTTAAATGGATTGGCCAGAATAAATTGTGCTTTAGTGTCCTCAGATGTGTAGGATAAGGGGATTAGCAGGGTAAGTTCATAGAGTTATGGGAATAGGGCCTGGGTGGGATGCTCTACAGGAGAGTTGGTACAGACTTGATGGGCCAAATGGCCTCCTCTTGCACTCTAGGGATTCTTTGAATCTGAGAATTTTTCAACACATTTCTGTTCATTACTTTGAAAATAACATTTTGAACCAAATACAGTCTAATCTCAAAAACAGAAACTGCTGACACTCAGCAGGTAGGAACAAGGCAAATGTTTGCTGCCATTGTGAAGTATTCAGTTTTGGAGTTCTGGAATATTCTCTGTACTGCAAGGAATTGAAAACATTTTGTATCTATTGCAAATACTTGTTTGAAAAATGACAAATGGATAAATAATAATCAGTTTGCTGGTGTTTTTAAGCCTGGAGCCAGGTTCAGTGATTTGCCATTTGATAGCTCCTCAAAGATGGAGAGGAAGACCCTGGCTAGAATCAGTCACTAAAGGAATGTTCGGTGTTATTTCCCTGGGGCACGTCTAAATATCAAATAGACTGAGCGAGTAGGGAGACAGGGTTCATAACTGAGAGGATGCGAGAAACACAAACCAGAAATAATGAGTAAAAAGACACCAAAAATGAATTAAAAATGTACCCAGATTGAGAGAGAAAAATACTGCCAGTCAACAGAAATTCTTCACTACTCTTGATTTCAGAAAAAGAGGAGGAGGTGATTTATTATGATACCTGTGAAGATCCTGAACAGCTTCAGACCGAGCAACAGGGGCTGGTACACGACACTCGCTCAGTAGAAATTAAGAAATTATGGCACAAGGCTCACCAACTGGAGACGAAGCGAGGTCGTATTGGTTCACGTCGATCATATTTGAGAAATAAGCGGGTAATTGGTGAAATTCACCGTAACTGAGATACTTTGTTTCAATAATTAGATTCCCTATACTTCTCACACAGCCACAGCTTCCAGAATTGCAACTTCATAAACCTTATCAGCGAAAATTATTTTCTCTCGTGACTTTTGTTCAGTCGATTAAACCTGTGTCAATTTCTACCCTGAATGGGAGTTTATCCACCCGCTGATCGTGTTTAATTCTGTTTCTTGTGTGAGGGAATTGCCTTGTTTTCACTGAATCAGCTGTTTGTGGTGGTCCTCCGACCAGATCAGGCCAAGGATGCACTGGATCTTTCATCTCCATTTCAACGGAGTAAGAATGGTATCCTCAGTCTTTTTGTCTTTCTTTGTATCAGTTAAACTTCAAATGTCACTTACGCCTTGTGGATGCCCTTGGGCTATAAATTGTTTTTTTTTTGCACAAAGCTTTCTCAGTAGTTGCCAGTTTTCTCTGGCCTACGAACAATCCAGAAATGGATTGTTCATTACATTTTAGAATTAAGAGGAGGAGCACTTCTTTCAGTCCATCACTAAAGTTATTGTTGATCTGATTATAGCTTTAATTACGTTTTTCTGTCTGTTTCCCATAACTCTTGACTCTCTTGTCAATCAGCAACCTATGTAACTCTGCCCTGAATATTTCAATGACCCAGTTCCTTCTGCTTTCTGAGGAAGAGAATTTCAAAGATAAATGATCATCTCAGAGAGGAAATTCCTCTTCACTACTTCATAAATGGGCGATTATAACCCTCTAGTTCTAGATTTCCCCCTACAAGAAGAAATCAGCATCTACACTGTCGAATTCCTTCAGAATCTTGAATGTTTCAATAATCCTGATTTGTCAGTATCTTACAGGCAAAGTGCCTCATTAAAAGTTTTATGTTTGAGCTATTCAAAGGAAATGATCCAGTGCCAAATAACATGTTTAGTAAATGTAAGATGATGTATAACGATTGCTGACTTGATACAGAGCTGTTACGATGGTTTTCATATTGTATTTGTAAGTATCGTTCCCCTCAGGTAGCCAGAACAAGTCAGGGCGGTTTAAAACGATTTATTAAAGACTGTAGTTATAGGATGCCAAATGAAGTCATTCAGTGAAAAATTTAGAAATACACAGACAATTAAAGTCTCAGCTTCGATTACAAGTAATTAGCATACACCATAACAGAATAGGAGTTATCTACATCCAATCATAATTATTAATTAAGGTTACATTATATAAAAGCATTTTAAAACCAATCACTATCACCTTACACTTGCTTGATTATACTATCCAATTGATGAGAGATTTTTACTTGCCTCCATTGAGTATTGGTTTCCCCTACCTTTTAGGAATCCCAGCTGTGTTTGGATATTAGAGCACTCTCTCGTCCAGTGCTCGATTTAAAGGCCTTTTCCCAGCATAGCATCTTTCCTGTTCCTCATCTGAAGGTCAGGTGTCTGGAACTAGCTGCTTACTATCCTGCAGTTAAACATTGTTTAGGCTTTTGTGATTTCTCTGTTAACTCTTTTCACTGGACATTGTTATTAATATAGCTATTAGTTTCCTCCGTAATTATTAGTATTGCCATCAGTCCCTCTCACGATGTCTTTTGGTGGATTGATCACTGGTTTTGTATGGGCTTCCCTTCTGTTTCTGCGTTACTTTGCTATTCTCTAATGTTGTGTAGAGGATATAGATGGAATGCTGTGTCACCCGATGAGATTTGTGTTTTTAGATTGGTGAGGTATCTTCCAGGAAACAGCTTTGTGCCCTGTATAGTAGATTGGGTGTCTGGTTAGTTTTAGGTTAGCTTCAGATCAAAATGAAGCAGTATAGGAGAATAGGTAGTGGAGCCGTATGTTACACAGGAAACAACTTGAAACACTGCTTGTGTGTAATTCATGGCACCATTTTCATATAATCCTCTCCAAGTAGCTTTCACTAATTTATGAATCTCACTTTGACTTGTATGGTTGAGATTTAGAAAAACCAGGAAGATCCCACAAGATATATTGTCTAGAAAGTAAAGTTATTGGATTTCATCTTCACCGATGGACTCTAATGGCATCTTCCTGTTAATAGGATCAGTGTGAAGAATCTCAAAAAACAAAACAGCAGCAGCAGCGAGGAAACCAGGAACGCATGCGCCAACACCACATTATCCAGGCGGTGAGTGAACATAGAGCATGGATGTAAAGGGTGATATGGGGAGCTCTTTCATTCTGACTCATTCTATAAAGCTGCATTTCCACAGAAACGTGATCAGAAAAGGGAGGAAGACAAAAAGAGAAGAGAATGGGTCAACCAGGAGCGGCAGAAGACTTTGCAGCGACTCCGTACATTTAAAGAGGTAGAGATTGGTCCCTGCTGTCCTGATTTCTCATTCATAATCCCAGTTTACAGAGCTTCTGCATTTATTTCTCATGAACAAGACTCTCACTTTCCAGGATCTGTCCTTGACCCTGGGTTGTTGACTTTAGAGTGGTTTTGGTACAAGAAATATGGAATGTGTGCTTGTTGCTCTTCCCCTAACTGTTCCCAAAAATCCTTGCTCATCTGCAGTCCCTCAGTGCCAGTGTCCACAAGCACAGCTTTCGTTTCCACTTTCACTGCTAACACCAATGCTCCCCCTCCATCATTTCTATCATCTCCTTCACTGTCTCAAAATCATCAAACTGCTGACACCCATCCTGTACTGGGCAGAAATTTTCTGATTTGCTGTTGGAAGCACTTACCCATTCTTCTCAGTCTCCAACACAAATTCCATTTCTCAGTCACTGACTCCATCCATCTCCCTGGTGGCTGAGGTGAGCTAGATTGCACATAACCTTGGTGTCCTTGGGCAGCGCAGTAGCACAGTGGTTAGCACTGCTGCTTCACAGCTCCAGAGACCTGGGCTCGATTCTCAGCTTGGATCACTGTCTGTTTGGAGATTGCACATTCTCCTTGTGTCTGTGTGGGTTTCCTCCCACAATCCAAAGATATGAGTGTTAGTTGTCCTTTGTGAGATGTGTAGGTTAGAGGGATTAGTGGGGGTAAATATTACGTGGATCTGGGTGCAGACTTGATGGGCCGAATGGTCTCTTTCTGTACTATAGGTTTTCTATGATTCTATATTTAACTGATATGATTATCCAACCACACTAGTGCCATTGTGAAGACTGCCTATTTCCACCACTGTCCCTGCCTGAGTTTCCAAAACCCTCATTCGTGCCTTTCTCACTCCCAGACTTGACTATTCCAATACGTTGCTGGCTGTTCTTCCCCTTCCTACTATAATTGAGTCATCCAAATCTCTGCTGCATCTGTCTCAACTCTAAGCAATTCCCATTTCCCTGTCACCTTATGTGCTCGCTGATCTACACACTCCCAGCTAGACAAGCACCTTTATTTTTAAAATTTTCATCCTTATTTTCATACCCTTCCATGACCTTGCCCTTCATTTCCCCCAAACTCTCCTCCAACCGCTGATCTCTGCATTCATCTTATTCTGTTTAGCGTCTCTGATTTTAATCGCTACCCAGCTGCCTGGGCCCCAAGTATTGGGGTTGGCTCCCCAAACCTCTCCACCTCTATCTCTCTCTCTCTGCTTTAAGACCAATCTTTTGGTCATCTCTTTTAGTGGCTCAGTGTCAGATGTTCTTGGATAAACGTCCTTAAGAAGCACTTTGGGATGTTTTACCCATTAAAAAGAGACACACCTGTCCTGAACAGAGCACCTTTAAGTTCTTACCTCTGTTTATTTATCTGGTGTCGTGTGCTACTTGCAGAGATTGTAGCGACAATGACTCTGCTGTAATTACCCAGCCTGGACTTGTTCTCCTGACACTGGGAACCTAATTCTTAATGATGAAATCCCATTGAGAGTGTAAGCCACCATCCCCTTTGTTAGAAGCTTTTTCTACGTTTATGGAGTATAAATGATATACTTGGATTCATTATTAAATTGCAAAATTTGTGATTAATTCAATTCCAGAACTCTTCAGCACATTTTGTATTTCAACCTTGTTGCCAAACTCCTGAGGCACAGAGACCATTCATGCCTTCATCTGTAGCTTCCTCCGTATCTGAACAGCCAAAGTCCCTCGTGGATCATTCTGCTAGAAAGAAACAAGCGCGAACCAGGACCTCAAAAGTAGCAAAGAACAGTCTTCCAGCTCCCCGTGATATTCCAGTGCAAATCTTCCTCCCAGCAAATACTGTGCCACCAGGACAGCCAGAGATGCAAGGGATTTTTTCAGTACCTTCTTCAATTCCTCCCCCACCCCCTCCTCCACCCCCACCCCCTCCCCCTCCCCCAATACCACCTGCCCTGAGTACTTTACTGGGTCACAAAAGCACTTCAGTAGATGGTGAACAGGTTCAGCGACTCGTCTTCTCTGCAGAGAATTCAGCAAAGAAATCCATCAAGGAAAATATAGGTGAGGAAATTGCGATGCCAAGTAATAAAAATCCAGTCGCTCATGTTGCTGTTTGTTTTTCTAAATAGAATGGTGATGAATGGTTTAAAAATCTACATTTTGGCTGTTGTTTTGTTTTGTCAGGTGACAGTAAATCTTGAGCAAAGTGATGCACGGCTCTGAGTATATTAGAGCAATTAGACAATGCAGTTACACTATAACTTGAGTTTGTACTTCCCTTTCCCATGCCCTCCCCCCGCTCCATCTCCACACAGGAACGATGGATGATGTGCTGGCTTCCTTGAAGCGTGGTGAAATCTTGCTTAAAAAAGTGGATCGGACAAAGCTGCAGTCTGTGGACAGATCGGATGACCTGCGTGAAGACATGTTAGCTACAATTCGGAAAGGCATCCAATTGCGAAAAGTAACTGTGGGGCCTAACGTGCCTGTGAATACTGATCCAGTCAATGAGTTGGAGCGAAGCATTAAAGCAGCCATGAAGCGAATGAAGAAAGTATCCCCAGACTCTGATGAAGAAGCAGATGATGGTAGCCAGTCTGAAGAATGGGACAGCTGACCATAACTCTTTCCCCATTTGCTGTGCAGTTTGAGGCAACTTTCTGCTAAATCTGTTTCCATCCAGTCTGACAGAAAATTATTGTAACAAACAAAATGAAGGTTTCAGTATTTTAATCACCAATTCGAATCTCTGCCAAGTGATCTAACCATGGCCAGGTGAGATGAAAGGATTTTCTGATTTACTAAAGTCAAAATAATATTGATCTGCTGGCAAATCAGTAATCACACTGACAGATTCAATTACGCATTAGTTGGAGTTGAATAGCTTTGGTCTCCTATACCTTGCATTTTAATTTTTAGGACCTGCAAAGACCATAAGGTTCTTGTCTTGATCCTGACCCTCAGTTTCTTGTCTCCTAATTCTGCCTACACACTGACTCATAGGAGCGTTGAACTCAGGTGTTTATGTAAGCCACTTGATCCTTTGATAACAAAGAACAAAACAGCACAGGAAACAGGCCCAACAAGCCCGCACCGCCACCCCGATGTTCCCACCTCTACCCATGATCCCTGTCTATATTTATAGATCTATGGATTAAAAACCAAATTTGAGACAATTTAGGGAGAATTTGTTCTGCCAATTAGCCTAAGAGCACATCTTTGAGATGTGGGAGGAAACCGGAGTGCCCGGAGAAAACCCACGCAAGCACAGGGAGAATGCGCAAACTCCCACAGACACAGGCCCAAATCCACGCATCTTCCCAGCACAGCGATAGTCACTGAGCTGTCGTGTTGCCCATCAAATGGTAACATCATGGCTGGATTGCTTGTAGTCTCAACTTTCCTGTCAGCTGCCCATAACCCTTCCTCTTTTTGTGTCTCAAAAATCTGTCTAACTCTGCATTTAATGGATTCAATGATCCAGATCATATTGAAACAAAAGATCCTGATGGGATTGGGCAGGGCAGATACTAAGAGGGTGTTTCCTCTTGTCAGGGAGACTAAAACTAAGAGGGCACAGTTTAGTCTCCTATTTAAGACCAAGATGAGAAATATTCCATTAATACCTTCTCTCTTCCTCCTAACATAGATAATAAAAGCAGGAAGAGGCCATTTGGCCCTTTGAGCCTGTTTTACCATTCATTATGATCATGGCTGATCATCCAGCTCAATAGCTTAATCCTGCTTCCTCCCCATAACCTTTGATCCCATTCACCAGAAGTGCTATATCCAGCCTCCTCTTGAATGCATTCAATGTTTTGGCATCAACTACTTCCTGTGATAATGAATTCCACAGGCTCACCATTTTTTGGGTGAAAAAATGTCTCCTTATTTCCGTCTTAAATGGTCTATCCTGTAATCTCAGACTGTGACCCCTGGTTCTGGACACCCCCACCATTGGGAACATTCTTCCCGCATCTACCTGTCTAACCCAGTTAGAACTTTATAAATCTGAGATGCCCCCTCGTTTATCTGAACTCCAGCGAAAACAATCCTAACCTAGACAATCTCTCTTCATACATCAGTCCTGTCATCCCTGGAATCAGCCTGATAAACCTTCACTGCATTCCCCTGGGAGCAAGAATATCTTTCCTCAGAAAAGGAGACCAAACTGCACACAATACTCCAGGTGTGGCCTCACCAGGGCTTGTATAACTGCAACAACACTGCTCCTGTACTCAATCTCTCGCAATGAAGGCCAACATGCCATTTGCTGCCTTTATCGCCTGCCTGCACCTGTGTGCTTACCTTCAGTGACTGGTGCATAAGGACACCAAGTTCCATCTGCACACTCCCCTCTCTCCCAATTTACAGCCATTCAGGTAGTAATCTGCCGCCTTGTTTTTGCTCCCAAAGTGAATAACCTCACATTTATCCTGTTCTCTGAGCCTTTTTCCTCCCTCCCTTGTTTCCAATTTCCTCAGTCTTTATTGTAGAACATAATTAACATTGCTCTTCAATTCAGCTGCCTTTGTTTTTAACATCAAGCAAGATGAATCATTTCTTTCAGTAATAGCCGTCATGCTTTTTGTCAATAATTTTCATTTGTACAAATCCATTCATGTCACATCCCTAACAGACTCAGGAATAAGAAGAAAAGGAATTGCAACACTAAATCACAGCAGCAAGGATGGGGAAATAACATACAAACTTGCATTTATATAGCACCTTTCATAACCTCAGGATATCTCCAGGTTCTCCTAAGCTTAATGCAGTGCAGTACTTTTATTTTGGAATGTAGTTAGTGAAATGTGGCAGTCAGTTTTCACAAAGCTAGCTCCCATCAGCAGCAATGTCGGACTGATTGTCCCTTGTGATATTGTTTGTGAGTTAAATGTTGGTTCAGGACACTGGAGAAACTCCTGTCTTCCTCCGTGGTTAATGACCATGGATGTTTTGTGTGTTCCCCCTGAAAGGGCAGCTGGGGTCTTGGTTTATTATCCAAAAGACAGCAATGCAAACATACCAGCTGAAATAGAGATTAGTTAAAATATCAGGGCATGGATGTCTGTTGTGGGACACCAACCTGAGAATATTAAATGGGGGACTTGCAGAGACCAGAGTCAGTGTAGGTCATCAAGGTGAATGATTCAGAACAGGATAAATTAGAGAAGTAGATTTGGATAAGCCACGGTTGATGCCAGCACAACAAATTAGCATGATTGCAATAGAATAAAGCCATCTGCTGACACTTTTACCTGACTAACCATGAGTAACACTGCCTGTGATGCACTAGGATTATTAATAAGCACAATGCAGGCTGTGTCAGTGGTATAACTCAGTGGGAGTGAGATAATGAGCAATCACTGGAGATTTGGGACAGCTTCCCAAAACTTTGGTATTAACTGTGATGTATTGTCAGAATATGCACTTACACAGTCAATTACCTACCTGAATGCATCATTAAAGCAGTGATGTCCCTTCTCTTTGCTTTACGTGAGGAGCACTCCAACAACAAACTCAAAGCAGAGATAACCTGACATATTTATTGCGTTCTTTGTTAAATTTGTATTTCTGTGCCCCATCAAGGATTTCTGAAGTCCTGCCAACTACAGCACAGAAACGTGCGGCTTGAGTTTCTTCCTAGCCAGGGGCACAGTTTGGGTATCGGGGTTGGGGGGGCGGGGAGAGTCACAAACATCTCAGGCTCACTACCTGGAGACCTCAGATGTGAGCAGGATTGACCTTGACTGTGATGCCTTCTGCAGCTGAGTAACATGCTTGCTTTCACCATTTGGACTCGAATATAGAACTTAATCTCAGTAAATGACAAGAGAACTGAGGGAGTATTCAGTCATTATATTATTAAACTTTTAATGTATCCTGAATTATTCCATGTAGGCCACTCAGCACTTGGTGAATCAACCCTTGAAATATTTTAATTACGGCACAGTTTACCATTTTAAAAAGAGCTTTGCAAATATAATTAGAAGTTATATTTTTTTTGCACAAATCTACAATAGAAATTGATGACCATCTATTTTTAAGTATATTCAGGTTATCAATCTATGGCACTTTAAAATGTAATTACAGAACACTGAACATCTCTGTTTTAGAAGATTGTTGATATTGAAAAAGCTTAAATATTGTAAGGTTATTGTATTTCTAACTCATTTTTTTAAAGCTTCATTTGCTTGTGGCGTAATGTTTCCTCTGAAGCTGCTGCAGCTAATTGGAGTTTCTACTGCTCTGTCTGTAGAAATTACTGACAATAAAATGTTATTTTTTAAACTTACTCATTTTTTAAGGTTATGATAATTGATCAATTTAGATCACCAAGGTTACAGCCGCTCTACTCTTATGAGGGAACAGGAAGAAATAATATAAGCTGGAGACTGTTGAAGAGATGTGGATTTATCTCTGGAACTGTAGGAAGCAGAAAACAAGATATATTTCTGACCCTGTGTGTTTAACTGTCATTGCTGTAGCCCTAGGGAGATCCCATTATTGCTGGTGGACTCTGTCATTTAAATGTTAAGATTAAGGTAATTGGCAGAAGGAAGAGATAGGGAAATCATTTTGACACAGCAAGTTATGATCTGGAGTGTATGCCCAAAAGGCTGACTAAAGCAGATTTAATAACTTTCCAAAGGATGAATACTTGAAAGGAGGAAATTTTCAGGGAGGTTGTAGGGGAAAGTGGGTGGCACTGATGGAGTCAATGCAGGTATGATTGGCCAAATGGCATTCCATATTGTAAGATCCTATGATAAGAACCAGTATAACAAGAGGAGGCTATTCGACCCCATAAGTTGTCTTTGCCCAATTGATGTTATCATAGCTGATTTAAGTGCATTACCCGTTAGCTCCATAACCCTCGTTCCTGCCAAATCCTCTATCATGTTGCACGTTGCACCCGCAGTTTCATGTCAGCTATGACTCTCACCAACTTTTACATATGCACCATAGAAAGCATTCTTTCTAATTGTATCACAACTTGGTATGGCTCCTGCTCTGCCCAAGACTATAAAGAACTACAAAAGGTTGTGAATGTAGCCCAATCCATTTCACAAATCAGCTTCCCATCTATTGACTGTGTCTACACTTCCCAATGCCTCAGCAAAGCAACCAGCATAATTAAGGACTCCACGCACCTCAGACGTTCTTTTTTTCTGCCACTGTCTTTCGGGGAAAAAAATACAAAAGTCTGAGGTCACATACCAACCAACTCAAGAACAGCTTTCCTGCTGTATCAGACTTTTGAATGGACCTATCTTGCATTGAGTTGATCTCTCTCTACACTCTAGCTATGACTATAACATTACTTTCTGCATTCTCTTATTTCCTTCTCTATGAATGGTATGCTTTGTCTATATGGTGCGCAAGAAGCAATACTTTTCACTATACTAATACATGTGACAATAATAAATCAAATCAAAAATCAACTTTGCGATGAGAGAGTGTTCCAAGGTGTCACTGCTTTTTGTGAAGTGTTTTTGTCATGCCCCCTGCTTGGCCTGGCTCCAATTTTAAGGTTGGTAAACCCACCCACACCACCGCCCTCCCCATCTTTCTCCCCCCCACCCCATCCCAAACCTTCCCATCTCAGACCCCAGCACCAGAGGAAATATATTCTCTCTATGCTGTCAACCTTCATTCATAAGTCCCTCAATTAAATAACCCCTCTTATCTTGGGTGGTATGGTAGCACAGTGGTTAGCACTGCTACTCTCCGCCAGAGACCTTGGTTCAATTCCAGCTTTGGGTCACTCTGTGTGAAGTTTGCATGTTCTCCCTACATCTGAATGAGTATCCCCTGGATGCTCCTGTTTCCTCCCACACTCCAAAGATGCGCAGATTAGGTGGATTAGCCATGCTAAATTGCCCCATAGTGTGCCAAGGCATGTAGGTTAGTGGGGTAAAAATGTAGGTTTACAGGGATAGGACCTGGGTAAAATAATCTGGGTGCAGATTTGAAGGGTTGAATGGCCTCCTTTTGCATTGTAGGGATCCTATGATCTTGTAAATTCAAGGCAATATATTGCCTAATCTATGCAACTGTCTTTCCAATTTAACTGCTTTAGTTTTGATGTCATTCTGATGAAAATCTGCACAGTTCCCCCTCCTAGGCTAAAGTATCCTTCCTCAGGGGCTGTGTTCAGACTAAGCGGATCTTTATAATTAACTTTGTGTTCCAGCCTTCGAGATAAAATTGCGGAAATGAGTTTGTTTTGATGCCTTGATTTAATTGGAGCCTGAAGTTCATGTACTTTATTTGATGAATTATTTTATCTCGTAATATGTGACCACCTCGAACTATTGTATAGTAATGGTGCTTAATTCACTCTTGCTAGCTGTGCCTCCACCAATAGCAGCCTAAGTTGAACCCTATATCTGCAGGTAAACAGTATGGCTGTGTTGGGATGGCAGGGTGCAAATCAGATTGAGCTTGCTTTAAAACATTATGCTAATCAAAGCTGATTTATATGCTGTGTGTTCCACATGCAAATCGCACCTATTATATCCCTATCATCGTTGCCCCTCCCCGGTAATGCAAAGGTAATTTAAGCACTTTTTAAAAAAAAATCGCCTCCTACCTCTAAAATATTTATTTCTAAAGAACTAAAGTTAAAAGCTAACTAACCTGTAAGAGGTTGTTAGAGACATGAATGACTTTGGCAGGGTCACATCTCAGCAGCTTGGTGGATATTTTTGAGGTTTTACTGGCTTGCTGATTGATGGTAAACCCAGTCAATGTAACACTAGATGAAAGGACAATAGGGTTGAAGAGTTGGCCTCGGTGTGAATAAGCAACTGTTTTCATTCTTATGGACTGAAGGCTGGGGACGTCTGCTTACAAATGGTGTGATGTAGAGATGCCGGCGTTGGACTGGGGTAGTAAGAACTCAGTACGAATTTAGCAACACCAATTTTAAATCCAACCGATTTATTTGATAGTAAATTTGCGAGCTTTCGACACTCTGTGTCTTTGTCGGGCAAATGCAGTGTTCTGGTCTGCAATAGCACACATCAGCACAGACAGTCAGAGATTGCTGATTAGAATGCTGCTATTCAAGTGTTAAAGTGGCTAACAATGTGTGTGAAGAGAATCCTGAGCATTGGTTAGAGAATTGTGTATTTTCTTCAGACAGCACAGTAAGTGAGGTTTTTTTGCTAACCCAGGCAAGTTACGGAGGTTACAAATAGTGTGTCATGAAGCCAAGATCCCCATTTGCAAATATCAGCAGAGACTGATATTTCTGTCTTAATAGAGATCTTGGCTTCATGACACACTATCTGTAACCCCTGTAACTTGCCTGGGTTAGCAAAAAAACCTCACTTACTGTGCTGTCTGAAGAAAATACACAATTCTCTAACCAATGCTCAGGATTCTCTTCACACACATTGTTAGCCACTTTAACACTTGAATAGCAGGTTAGATGTAAGGATTCGCATTCTAACCAGCAATCTGTGACTGTCTGTGTCGATATGTGTGCTATTGCAGACCAGAACACTGCATTTCCCTGACAAAGACACAGAGTGTCACCCTGTGCTTGAACTACACTACCACCTGGTCAAGCAACAGTACTATCATCCCGATACTAAAGAAAAACCAAGCAGCGTGTCTTAATGACTATCATCCAGTGGTTCTGACATCCATCATTATGAAGTGCTGCGAAAGGTTAGCTATGGCACAAATCAGTTCCTGCCAGCCAGATTGTCTGGATCCACTACAGTTTGCCTTTCACTGCAACAGGTCCACAGCAGACACCATTTCCCCAGCCCTGCACTCAACTCAGGAACCTTAGATAACAAAGACACTTAGGTTAGACTCCTATTTATTGTTTACAGCTCAACTTTCAATGCCATTATTCCTGCAAAACTCATCTCTAAACTCCATGGCCTAGGACTCTACTCTTCCTCTGCGACTGGATCCTGAACTTCCTAACTTACAGACCACAATCAGGAAGGATAGGCAACAATACCTCCACAATCATCCTCAGCACCAGTGTCTCATGGGGCTGAGTCATCAGCTCTCTATTGTACTCCTTATACACCTATGACTGGCCAAATTCCTGTTGAATTCAATTTTCAAGTTTGCTGAAGACACCACTGTGGTGGGTTGGATCTCAAACAATGACAAGACAGAGTACAGGAATGAGATAGATGATCTGATGAATTGGTGTGACAACAATAGAACATAGAATATTACAGCGCAGAACAGGCCCTTCGGCCTTCGATGTTGCGCCGACCAATTAGGAAAAAGCAATGACCCTCCAACCTAAATCATTCCCTTTTCGTCCATAAACTTAAACACTAACCTCTTAAACGCCACCAAACTTGGCGCATCTACAACTGCAGCAGGCAGGGCTATGCAAAAATTGGTTGCTGCCACAGTCACTGTTCTTAACATGAATTAATTGTCTTTAAAGCACTTTGGGACATCCTGCTATTGTAAAAGGTGCTATAGAAATGCAGATCTTCGATCTGTGCTGCTGGAAAATTGTCTCCTGCCACAAGAGGGCTGTAGAGAGCTTTGCAAGTGCCTCGTACCTGAGCAGTGTCTCCAATTCCTTTTACAAAGATTACTCTGGTCGGCAAGTGAGATTCGTATGTTAATAGTTAACTCTGCTGCCTCTCAGCGCCAGGGATCCGGATTCGAATCCCGGCTTGGGCCATTGTCTGTGGGAACTTTTCACATTCTCTACGTGTCTGCGTGGGTTTCCTCTGGGTGCTCCGGTTTCCTCCCACAGTTACCACCCTCTGGGTAAAGAACCTACCTCTGACATCCGTCCTATAACTACCACCCCATAATTTAAAGCTATGTCCCCTCGTGCTAGCTTTCTCCATCCTAGGAAAAAGGCTATCACTGTCCACCCTATCTAAACCTCTAATCATCTTCTATGTTTCAATAAGGTCTCCTCTTAGCCGCCTTCTTTCTAACGAAAACAACCGCAAATCCCTCAGCCTCTCTTCATAAGACCTGCCCTCCATACCAGGCAACATCCTGGTAAACCTCCTCTGTACCCTCTCCAATGCCTCCACATCTTTCTATAATGTGGGGACCAGAACTGCACACAATACTCCAAGTGCGGCCGCACTAGAGTTTTGTACAGTTGCAACATGACGTTGCGGCTCCGAAATTCAATCCCCCTACCAATAAAAGCCAAGACTCCGTATACCTTCTTAACAACCTTATCGACTTGATTGCCAACTTTCAGGGATCTATGCACATATACACCAATATCCCTCTGTTCATCAACACTATTAAGAGTTCTACCATTAGCCCTATACTCTACACATTTGTTATTCCTGCCAAAGTGAATTACCTCACACTTTTCTGCATTAAACTCCATTTGCCACCTCTCGGTCCAGCTCTGCAACTTGTCCAAGTCTCTCTGCAAACTAGAACACCCCTCTTCACTATCTACCACTCCTCTGACTTTGGTGTCATTCGCAAATTTACTAATCCATCCTTCAATACCCTCATCCAGATCATTTATAAAAATTACAAACAGCAGGGGCCCAAAACAGATCCCTGAGGTACACCACTTGTAACCGAACTCCATGATGAATAATTTCCATCAACCACTACCCTCTGTCTTCTATCAGCTAGCCAATTCCTAATCCAATTAGCTAAATCACCCTCAATCCCATACATGTGCATTTTCTGCAGAAGCCTTCCATGGGGCACCTTATCGAACGCCTTACTAAAGTCCATATATACCACATCAACTGCCTTATCCCCATCCACCTCTTTGGTCACTTTTTCAAAAACCTCAATAAGGTTAGTAAGGCACGACCTACCCTTCACAAAACCATGCTGACTATCCCCAATCAATTCATTTCTCTCTAAAAAACTATAAATCCTATCCCTAATAATTCTCTCCAATACTTTGCCCACAACAGAAGTAAGACTCACCGGCCTATAATTCCCCGGAAAGTCTCTATTCCCCTTCTTGAACAATGGGATCACATTCGCTATCCTCCAGTCTTCCGGCACTATACCCGTAACCAATGACGACCTGAAGATCAGAGCCAGAGGCTCTGCAATCGCCTCTCTCGCCTCCCAGAGAATCCTAGAGTAAATCCCGTCCAGCCCAGGGGACTTATCTAACTTCAAACCCTCAAGAATATCTTGCACATCCTCCTCATTGACTTCAATACTTTCCAGTTTGCAACCATGTATGCCAGTGTTCTCCACAACTACATTTACATCTCCCTGCGTGAATACCAAAGAGAAATATTTGTTCAGTGCCTCTCCAATCTCTTCAGGCTCCACGCACAACTTCCCACAATAATCTCTCCCTCAGTGCCAGCAAAACAAAGATTATCATCAGCTTCAGGAAGCATAGTGGAGGGCATGCCACTGTTTACAACAATGGAGACAAAGTAGAAATGGTGGAAAGCATCAAGTTTTTAGGTCTCCAAATCGCCACCAACCTTCCCTGATCTCTCAATGCAGACTTCTTCACTCAAGAGTTGTGAACCTGTGGACTTGTCTACTACAGGAAGCTGTTGGGGCCAGTTTGTTAGACATGCTCAAGAGAGAGCTGCCTGTGGCTTAAAGGGATCAAATAGTATGGAGAGAAAACTGGATTGAGGTATGGAAAGTACATAATCAGTCATGATCATACTAAATGATATTCGGCTCGAGGGGCGGAATGGCTTACTTTTGCACCTATATTTTAATGTTACTAGCAGTTTTCTCAGTTTTTTGCAAGTCTGGATTGAATCTGCCTCCATCTCACGTTCAGTCATCCTTGCACTGATCCCGGGCATTGCATCTTTATTTCCCTCAAGTATCTATTCCAATATCCTTTTGAAATTATTCACCTTCTCCACTTCCACCAAGCCCCTGGGCAGTAATTTGCAGCTCAATACTTCACTGGAAAAAAGGCTTTCCCCAAATCTCTCCTGTTATAATTTGCTCAAAGCCTTAAATCTGCTTCCCCAGCCCCTTGTACCATCATCACCCAATGGCAACAGCTTTGAGAGCAATGGGAACAATATCTCTGTAATTTGAAGAGCTGAAAGGCCCCTTCCTATTCCTTTTTTTTGTGCCTAACTGAAGTTCTTCTTCCCTAAAACCAATTTTGTAAATATTCCTTCTGCCTTTCCTAAGCTTTCACATCTGTCCGAGAGCGGTGTTCGGTATTGGTCACAATAGACCTGATGGTGCTGAACAAATGTTTGAAAAAATTTAGGTTGCAGACGCAGTGGAACAACTTCCTTTTATTTAAAAGATATATCTGGGTCATTATCACATTGCTGGCTGTGGGATCTTGCTATGCAAAAATCGGTTGCTGCCACAGTCACTGTTCTTAACATGAATTAAATGTCTTTAAAGCACTTTGGGACGTCCTGCTATTGTAAAAGGTGCTATAGAAATGCAGATCTTCGATCTGTGCTGCTGGAAAATTGTTTCTTGCCACAAGAGGGCCGCAGAGAGCTTTGCAAGTGCCTCGTACCTGAGCACAGTGTCTCCAATTCCTTTTACAAAGATTACTCTGGCCGGCAAGTGAGGTTCGTGTGTTAATAGTTAACTCTGCTGCCTCTCAGCGCCAGGGATCCGGGTTCGAATCCCGGCTTGGGCCATTGTCTGTGGGAACTTTGCACGTTCTCTACGTGTCTGCGTGGGTTTCCTCTGGGTGCTCCGGTTTCCTCCCACAGTCCAAAGATGTTGGATTAAGTGGATTGGCCATGCTAAATTGAATCGAACCCAAACCCATGGAGCTGTGAAGCAGCAGTGCTAACCACTCTGCTACCTTGTCACCCATACCAGGATTAATCCCCTGACTTGGTAATAGGAGAGGGGGGGTGGATTTGCCAGGCCATGAGGTTACAGATTGTGGTTGTGTACAATTCAGCTGCTGCTGATGGCTCACCTCATGGATGTTTGGAGGCTATCCGATTTAGCATGGTGGCAGGGACACAAAAAGATAGAGAGTATCCTCAGTGTGAGGATAGGACATCTTCGGACTGTGGGAGGAAACCCAGTAAAGTCTGGCAACACCAGTTTTAAATCCAACTGATTTATTTGATAGTAAATCTGCGAGCTTTTGGCCTTTGTGGCCTTCGTCAGGCGAAAGAGGTGTTCTGGTCTCCAAAGGCACACATATCAGCACAGACAGTTTACAGATTGCTGATTAGAATGCAAATCCTTACACCTAACCTGCCATTCAAGTCTTAAAGTGGCTAACAACAGAGGTTAGAGGGATGTGTATTGTCTCCAGACAGCACAGTAAGTGAGTCCTTACACCTAACCCAGGCAAGTCATGGGGGTTACAGATAGTGTGACATGAAGCCAAGATCCCTGTTAAGACCGTCCTCATGTGTGTGGAACTTGGCTATCAGTCTCTGCTCAGCGACTCTGCGCTGTCGTGTGTCGTGAAGGCCCCCTTGAAGAACATTTACGCGAAGGTCGGAGGCCGAATGCCCGTGATTGCTGAAGTGTTCGCCCACAGGAAGGAAACTGTTTTGCCTGGTGATTGTTGAGCGATGTTCATTCATCCACTGTCATAGTGTCTGCATGGTCTCCCCAATGTACCATGTTTTGGGACATCCTTTCTTGCAACATATTAGGTAGACAACGTTGGCTGAGTTGCAAGAGTATGTACCGTGTACCTGATGAATGGTATTCTTACGTTTGACGATGTCATCCATGTCAATGATCCGGTATGTCTTGCAGAGGTTGCTGTGGCAGGGTTGTGTGGTATTGTGGTCCCTGTTCTCCTGAAGGTTGGTAGTTTGCTGTGAACAATGATCTGTTTGAGGTTGCATGGTTGTCTGAAAGCAAGAAATGGGGGGGGATAGGGATGGCACCCCCATTTAAGACTTGAATGGCAGGTTAGGTGTAAGGATTCGCATTCTAATCAGCAATCTGTAACTGTCTGTGCTGATATGTGTGCTTTTGGAGACCGGAACACCTCATTTGCCTGACGAAGGCCACAAAGGCCAAAAGCTCGCAGATTTACTATCAAATAAATCGGTTGGATTTAAAATTGGTGTTGCCAGACTTTACTGAGTTTACCCCAGTCCAACGCCGGCATCTCTACATCAGGAGGAAACCCACACAGACGGGAGAAAGTGCAAACTCCACACAGACAGTGACTGAGGCCAGAATTGAACCTGGGTCCCTGGCGCTATGAGATAGCAATGCTAACTACTGTGCTGCCCCATTGTGTGAGTATATCATTGTGAATATAAATCCTGGGGTGCTGCATTCACTGTCTGTGGTTATGTGCCAAGTAATAATGCATCAGTCTGTCAGCCCACCAGCCTGGGTGAAAGCAGCAAGGGATACAAGTGCCAACATTGTGTGTTAAAACTGTGATTATTTTTAACCTCCTGGAAGCAGCAGGTGTAATACATTGCTGGGATTAAACTAAATGAGCCCATCCCTGTATCTCCTGTACTGACCCTGTGACCCAGCTTACAGTGCTGACCTTGGTGTCTGTATTTGTCCCTTTCACTCTCTGCTTGTGGCAGTGAGCAAGGATTCACTGGAAGCTGTCAATCCCAGAGAAGGCTTCTCCGGAGCCTTGTCATGTCATTGATGAAGATGAATATCTCGCAAAGGTTATCCCCACAGCTACATTTGCCTTCAAACAACTGCACAACCTCAAACAGACCATTGTCCACAGCAAACTACCCAGCCTTCAGGAGAACAATGACCACGACACCACACAACTCTGCCACAGCAACCTCTGCAAGATGTGCCAGATCATTGACATGGATGCCATCAAGTCATGTGAGAACACCAGGTACATGGTACTCTTGCAACTTGGCCAATGACATCTACCTGATATGCTGCAGGAAAGGCTGTCCCAAGGTATGGTACATCAAGGACACTGTGTAGATGCTATGACAATGGATGAATGAACATCGTTTGACAGTCACCAGGTGTTGTCTTCCTGTTGGGGAAAACTTCAGCAGTCACGGGCATTCGGCCTCTGATTTCAGGTAAGTGTTCTCCAAAGCAGCCTTCATGACACACAACAGTGCAAAATCACTGAATAGAGACTGATAGCCAAATTCCACATACATGAGGACGGCTTCAACTGGGATCTTGGTTTCATGTCAAGCTATCTGTAACACTCACAATTTGCCTCGGCTTGCAAAATCTCACTAACTGTCCTGGCTGGAGATAATACACATTTTTTTAAGCTGTGCTTAACCTTCTCTCCACTCGCATTGTCTGTATCTTTAAGACTTGATTATCTGTGAAGACTTGCATGCCAACCATTATTTTGTAAATTGAGTAACTGTCTTTATAATGCCCTGTTTGTAAACTGAAATCCTGCTCACCTGATGAAGCAGCATTTCAAAATCTAGAGGCTTTTGCTACCTAATAAACCTGCTGCACTTTAACCTGGTGTTGTGAGACTTCTTACTATGTTTACCCTACCCCAATGCCAGCATCTCCACGTCATGAATCCCAGAGAGAGAGCACAGGGACTGTGGAGAATGCAGCTAAAACCAGATTGACACATGCTGCTTCATTATCAGAAGGGATTTTTGTTGTGTGGAATCAATGACAGGACCTGGATCAGACAGTGCTCTGAATCTTAATGTTTTATTAAATGTCTAAGTAGAATGAACTGGTGAGAAATTTCAGCAAAAACATTTCCAATTTTCTTGAGAAGGGAGTAGAGGCAATCATTTTTATCAGCATATTGAACCGCCATGGAGCAGCACAGTGATTAGCACTGCTGCCTCACAGCACCAGGATCCTGGGTTCAATTCCCGGCTTGGGTCGTTGGCTGTGCAGAGTCTGCACGTTCTCCTCTGGCTGCTCCAGTTTTCTCCCACAGTCCGAAAGATGTGGTAGTTAGGTGCATGGGCTATGTTAAATTCTCCCTCAGTGTACCCAAACAGGTGCCAGAGTATAGTGACTAGGAGATTTTCACAGTAACTTCATTGCAGTGTTAATGTAAACCAACTTGTGCCCCTAATAAATAAACAATAAAGCATGGGAGGCATCAGAAATGCTTCTAGCCCTTCCCCTAAATCGTGCCATTCCATTGCATGCAGCTTTGGAGTATGGCTCTCTCGAATCCTGCAGCACCTAGGACAACTGCTCCGACCTCTTCCCTCAAAGCTGAAGTAATCTAAGTTGACCATATGGAGACAGAGCCATTGTGGTTGTCCCATAACCCTCCTTCTGTCTCACTCCCTGAACAATCTCCAATAAAGCATCATTAACTAGCACTGTTCACATGGATAAAATCCTGAGTTGATTTCCCTCCCAGAAGCAGCAATTTCTGCATTGCAATAGATTTTGTGTGGTTCAGCCAATTGGAGGCATAGCTGATCAACTGTGGCAGCATCACAATCAAATCAAGCTGGCAACAAATGGTTGGCCCATAATAAAGGTGAGTCAGTGAGTGGGCCATGGTGTGTGTGGATCAGTGAGTGGTAATAGGCCACGTGGGTCAGTGAGTAGATGATGGTGTGTATGGGTCAGTGAATGGGCAATGGTGTGTGTGGGGTCAGTGAGTGGGCAACGATCAGTGAGAGGATGATGGTCAATGAGTGGGTGATTATCCATGTGGGTCAGAGAGTGAGTGATGGTCTGTGCAGGTCAGTGAGTGGGCAAGGGTAAATGTGGGTGAGGATCCATGAGAGTCAATGAATGGTCAAGGGTAAGTATGAGTGAATGTCAGTGGCAGTGGGTAGGTGAGGGTCAGTGAGTAGCTAATGGTCATTGAGGGTCAGCAAGTGGACAATGGTGCGTGTGGGTCAACCACCACAACCATCTCCCTTTGTGCTGGGTACGATTCCAACCAGTAGATTTTCCCCCAATTCCCGTTGATCTCAGTTTTGTTAGGGCTCCTTGGTGCCACACTCAAATCGAAAGCTGCCTTGATGTCACAGGTACTTAATCTCGCCTCACTAATGATGATTGGGATTCATTTCTGCATCAATATGGAAGTGTTGCTGTGCTGTGCTGAAACTGATTACAGTAAGTCTCACAACACCAGGTTAAAGTCCAACAGGTTTATTTGGTAGCACAAGCCATAAGCTTTCGGAGCACTGTCCCTTCATCAGGTGAGTGGGAGTCATGTTCACAAACAGGGCATATAAAAACACAAACTCAATTTATAAAATAATGGTTGGAATGCAAGTCTTTACAGGTAATCAAATCTTAAAGGTACAGACAGTATGAGTGGAAAGAGGGTTAAGTACAGGTTAAAGAGATGGGTGTTGTCTCCAGCCAGGACAGTTAGTGAGGTTTTGCAAGCCCAGATGGACAGACAGACATTGCAGCAACAAGCAGAATCTAACATTGGACCCGTCTCAGGCTCTGGGGCCACAGAGCAATTGGCATTTCATGGATAGAGGGTTATCTGTTCAGTCAGGAATTAATGTAGGATGATAGCAGCAAACTTTGAAGTATCTGGATTGCAACAATAACGGAATCTGTGCGAGTGTCACTTGCTGTCATGTTGATGGAAGTGGCAGTATTTCCCTTTTGTACGCACGGAACAGCTTCTGGACACAGCAACATCAGACTAGCCTCTGTCACTGCTCATCTCTGCACTGGGGCTGTTCGGAGATGGAGAATTAACCCGGAAGGGTAAATCTGTCAACTCCATTAACATTGAACATGTTTGAAGAGACAATGTTGTCAGTCATGAGATTGTGATGCATCTGGCTCCCTTCCCAAAACCTCCAGATTGTTTTTAAAGGGGAAAGATACAAATAAATGAAGCAATTCCTGGTCCGGGGGAGAGGAGGGGGGGGGGGGGGGGTGAGGGGAGCTGCAGGGGGGAAGTGGCGGTTCAGGGAAGGAAAGGGGCAGGAGTTGGAGGGGGGCTGTGTGGAAAGAAGGCAGGGGTTGGGGAGGGGGCTAGTAGAGTAGGGGAGGAGGAGGGGGTTGGGGGACAGGTTGAAGGGGAAGTGGACGGGGAGGGATTGGTGGTGGGACTGGAGGGAGGGGGGGGGGAACCGTGGGGGAGGGGGCTGGGGGAATAGTGAGGCGTGGGCTGCAGCAATCAACATGAGGACAGGTCTCAGATTCCAGCCATTCCCCGTGTCCAGTTAGCCAATGCCGCTGTCCTGAGATTTACAATCCAGCAGTGCAGTATAACTCTGATCCTCAGCTCAGCAAATTACAAAATACGTTTGAAAAACAGGAAACTGAGTCTGTGTATTTTGGCCCGGCTCCAGTTTCTAAATGTTTAATCATTTCAGTATTGAGAAATGTTTGTTCGGAGTGTTTACCAACCTGGTTTCTACAATGTCATTCCCGAACTTGCACAGCAATTTCTGGGATCCTGGGAAAACATGCTGAGTGGCAGAATTACCGTAGTTTGAAAGAACGGGGTTCGTTTCCGCAGGTTTCAGACTTGAGTCAACCCTGACAATTCTACCCACAGATTCCTACACTTTCAGCATTTCACCTCACCGCAGTTCCTGAAACGGAATTATCAAATAAACCAACATCCTATAGTAGTTATCCAGAACTTTCACTAGCAAACCTTTCAGAATTGCACTGACAGATCTGTAATTATTGTAAACAGCGATTTTTTTAAAAACGGGAGTGGGGTGAAAAATGGCAAATCATTGCACGCGAGGGATTGAAAGTAGTTTGTTCAGCAAGAGGGAGAGAATCCATGAGAAGAGACTGAAAGGTCAGCAACAGCAGTCAAGATAATTACACTAATGAGGCTATTTATAGGTGACTTGATGCCTTAGGAGGTGAGATAGAGACTAAAAAATCTGGGCCCACATGATCTTGTAATTACAGCTCTTGTTACATCCTGGCACTGCAGTTAATAATTGAACAGAATGAAAAAAATACACAGTGGGAGGATTTCTATCCAGATCCTAAACCTCTTCAGAATAACAACCCTGTCACCACTTCAACTCCACAAACCCTGGGATGTGTCTACCAGAGACTCTCTAATGTTCACCAAGCTTCTAACTAACAGGTACCTCACACAAATCTCTGCAGGTATAATTAACCCCTCAATACCTCGGCTTTGAACCACGAGTTTATGTTGATCGTTGGATATATTTGCCTTTACCCTGATAATATCATCGAAAGGGTATCCTCTGTTTCTATGTTCTACGAATTTCTGGGTCAGGAAAATTACTTCCACTCCTCAAAACTTCCCAGCCTTTTACAAATGATTGAAGTCTCTCCATTATTTTGAGGAGGAAATTGCAGCAATCCGTTTGCGCACAGCAAGATCCCACGAAGAACCATGTGATAAATAACTGGGTAATCTGTTTGTGATACAGCGTTTACAGCATTTCCACTCAGCACACATGGAGACCATTCCGCCCGCTTTGTCAGCGGTGGCTCTCTGAACGAATAATTCACCTTGTTCTGCTCGTTCCTCCTTTCCAGATTAATCCCATTCCTTTTTAAGAGCCTTGATTGAACCTGCCTCCAGCACACTCTCAGACACTACATTCCAGATTCCAACCACTCACCGAGAAAATGTTTCTCCTCGTGTCTCCGATGTTTCTTTTGCCAATGACCTCAAGATTTCTCTCGAGTTCTTGAATGGGTTTGTTCATGACCATCTTGTATTTAAACAGAGGCAATCGCTGCCTTGTTTTGAGTGCTGCAAAGCTTTCAGCATTAAATATCACACAAGATGCAAAGTCTGTGACAACGGAGGGAAGGGAGAAGTTTTACTGAGCGAAAACAAAGCAGGACGCTGGGGGCTGACTGCCCACTGTTCGACAGCTTCTGTGGTTTCCCCTCACAGTTGAATAGCCCTGCCAACATCTACTCTCCAGTTTGACGAAGAAAGTACTGTTTTGGCAGAGGAGAGGAACCTTCTATCAGAGCGACAGAATCCGAAGAGACTAGGAGACAGAGAGAGTAAATTATATTTAAAAATTAGTTCTCTGGATGTGGTTGTTGCTGGCTGCACCAGCATTTATTGCCCTTGAGAAGGTGGTGGTGAGCTGCCTTCTTGAACTGCTGCAGTTCCTGAGGTGTAAGTAAATCCAGAGTGCTGTTAGGGAAGGAGTTCCAGGATTTTGACCCAGCCATGGTGTCACTCTGGGGGCTGAGACTATCTATCAATCATTTCTCACCAGCCAGGAATGTTAAGACAATAGTTGACCAGTTAATGAATGTTCACTGGTAAAGCGAAAATATAGAGGATGCTGGAAATCTGACCGGAAATTCTAAGCAGGTCAGGCAACATCTCAGGAGAGGAAGAGTTAACATTTCAGGTGAATAACTTTTCATAGAATTAAACCAACATCTCACCGTTACTACAAATCACAAAATCTGACAGGCTGGGGAAGATTAGTAGAGTTTGTGAATGTCAGAATGGATGAACGTTAATCAAGCCCAAACGTTAACTCTTGTTTCTCCCTCCAGGAATGCTGCCTGACCTGCTGACTATTCCAGCACTTTGTCTGATCTCAAACTCCTGGCTTGTGTTCCTGTCACTTCACTCAATGCACTTCCAAAAACACCTTCACTAGGAAGACCTTGGGGGATTAGAGCAGCAGCAAAGCCAAAACCCCCAGAAACTGCTGTTGCCAAGGCAACTGAATCTCTCACTGAGGATCACTGGAACAGTTCGGCCCACGCAGAATTATTTAGAACATCTTTTCTCCTAACACATCTATCACATTCCCTTGGTGCCATAACTCTGAGTAATACACACAGTCCAACAGCATCGATCACTAGGAGATGGAGGTAAATTGTAGGGGGGGCGGTTATATTGTAGCATAGAGGTTTATATTGTAGAGTGGGGATGTTATATTGTATATACAATAGTTATATTGTAGAGTGAGGGGGTTTATATTATAGACGGGGGTTTTACTATAGAGTGGGGGGGGTCATATTGTTGAGTGGGGGGATGATATTGTAGAATGGGGTTATATTGTAGAGTGGGAGTTATATTGTAGAATGGGAAGCTGATATTGTAGAGTGCGGGTGTTATATTGTAGAATGGGAAGCTGATATTCCCATTCATATGGGAATATGAATTCCCATATTCATATTGGGTGTTATATTGTAGAGTGCGGGTGTTATATTGTAGATTTTGTAGAACTCCCTCTAACTCACACTGACTCCTATTTACCAGTTTCTCTCCAGGGAAATAATATCGTGTTCCCTGGATTTGCCTGTTTGTTACTGTGAATATTGAGTGAATCATTTTTGCAGTGAGTCACCACAAGGAAACTCAGCACCTCCACATTCTGATTAGAATTCACAGCTTCCCACTGCTCTCAGCTAGAAAATCAAAACTGTTCCCAATGCTGTGCAATTATCTGAATGCCTTTTAAAAGAAGCATTTAACTAATTAAAGCCAGGATTCAGCAATAGCAAGGGAATAATCCACCTCTGAAAATCATCAGCCGCGCCTCCAACAGAGACCCACCTCATCACAATCACATACACCCTCTCAAACACTCACACAGACACAAACACACACACTCAGACACAAACACACACACTCAGACACAAACACACACACTCAGACACAAACACACACACTCAGACACACCCTCTCAGACACACAAACACACACACTCAAATACACACTCTCAGGGACACAATCACACACTCGAATACACACATACACTCAATCACACACTCAAATACAGGCACATACACACTCAGACATATCCATAATCACACACACACACTCAGACACACACAATCATAGACACACACCCCCATATACTCAAACACATTCACACACATACTCACTCAGACTCTTACTTACACACACGCAGCAATAAAGTATAAGCTAATTAGGCTATTAAAATATAACATTAACATTTATTCCTTTCAGTAAGAAACAGACAATAAAAATCCACTAAAACCTCGATGCCATTTATCTATCCTTCGGAACTCCCTAAATAAGCTCAAATCTTGTTATTATTTTATTATTTATAAAAACATCAACAGAGAGACAGGTGATCAAACCTGAAACACGTCCAATCACAGTTGGCAGGGTGATCATTCCAATCAATCACTTGTTATTTTTGTACAGACATAGATTCCATTCCTTTGTTTGAAGTATAGTTTGGATCAGACAAAATAAAGGAAACACTTGTGAAAATCAGAGTTTAAAATATCCTCTTAACTGTCACCAAATTCAAGCCTATCTCCAGCCTTTAATCCTCAGGATTAAAATTCCCTTCGAGTGGCTTGGGGGGGGGGGGGGGGGGGGAGTTTGGGGGTGCGGGGGAGGGGGTGCAGTTAGGGTCCGGATACCTGCTCATTCCTGTGGCAACCAGGTGAATTCCCATTAACTGTTTATTTGGAAACAGCACAGAGTCCAATCCCAAAAACCACTCAAAAATACCCCCTTCCTCCACTTACTCAACCAAACCCCATCTCCCCAAAACCCTCAGTCATTCGCCCCTCAAACCCTCCCTTCCCAATCCACCCTCATTCCCAGCCCAACCCTCCTCCCCAACTCACTCCCGCCCCTGCTCAGTTTCCCCCTCGCCCACCATCAGAAGTGAAAATAATGTGTGAAGACAGTTTAAATATTCAGTCAGAGGCTCTCTGACTCTTTAGTACTAGGTGATGCAGCGATCATATGTGGAACATTCCAGATGCCACTCTGTTTCTCCAACTTCTCCCCACCTCGCCCCCAACCTCAGCCTCAGTTATCCATTCCCAATTTGGCCAGTCCCTGTCGGAAGCCATGAAGTTCATCAATTTTCCCATCGAGAACTTCAAGAAATGATGTTAATTCTTTCTTCAGATTCCCCTGTTTGTGGCGGCTTTCTTCAATATTTGCCTTTAATAATTTTGCTTTGTCCTCCAGCTCCTTGTTTGTGTCTTCAGCAGCCTGAGAACAGAGAGCATAGTAAGAGAGGGAGAGACAGTGGTGAGGGAGATGGACACAGGCTCTGCTTGTCCCAGTCTCTGGAGCTTGTCTCATTGTGCTAGTCTCTGAATACTGGTATCCCACGGAAACGATTCAGACTGTGAGAAAGGGTCTCAGATCATTGTCTTGACAAAACATCTCAGATTAATCACAGGAGAATTGAAAACTAATTCACCTCCAGGATTTGTTTACTGACTCAGTTAGCTTTGTCCCATGTGATTCAAAAATTCACCGTGTTCATCATTACCTCGAACACACTATCATCCAGGGAGAGAAATCCATCTGAGACTAACACCGAAACCAGAATAGCCAGGCCGAATGTAAACAAGTGCCATATGAGGGGCACAAACAGACAGCTCGGCCTAAAGACTCACTTCCAAGCAGAGCAGAAGAGAAAGAGAGTGAGTGTATGGGGGAGAGAGACAGAGACACTTTAACAGAATGAGAGACACAGAGAGATAGACATGCGTCATCATGTTGCCTGTTACAGACACCAGTCCAGTGGGACCTGACCTAGAATCACAGAATCCCTACAGAGCAGAAGGAGGTCGTTTGGTCCATCAAACCTGCACTGACTCTCCAACAGAGCAGCTTATCTAAGCCCACACCCTATCCTATCCCCAAAATGCATTTACCTGTTAATCCCCCTAATCTACACATCTTGGCACAGTAAGTAGTTTCACAATATCAGGTTAACCTGGCATTCATTCACAACATGAAGGAGCAGCGCTCCGAAAGCTCCTGCCACCAAATAAACCTGTTGGACTTTAACGTGGTATTATGAGACTACTTACCCTACCTATCACATGGCTACACATCTCGGGACAGCAGGAGACAATTTAGCATAGCCACACAATCTAACCCACACATCAAAGAACAAAGAACAAAACAGCATGGGAAACAGGCCCTTCGGCCCAATGAGCCCATGCTGTCACCTCGATGTTCCTACTTCTACCCGTGATCCCTGTCTGTGTTTGTAGATCTACGGATTGAAACCAAATTTGGGACAATTTAGGGAGAATTTGTTCTGCCAATCAGCCTAAGAGCACATCTTTGGACTGTAGGAGGAAACACATGCACACACAGGGACAATGTGCAGACTCCACACAGACAGTAGTCCAAGGATGGAATCGAATCCCGGTCTCTGATGCTGTGAGATGGCAGTGCTAACCACTGTGCTACTGCACCCACCTGATCCCTTCTCTGGTAGGCAGAAAGGATTTATATTATTAAAACTTCCCTGAGCTGAGGACAGCTCAGCAATAAACAACTGTTGTAGGAAACACTGCAGCCAATGTGTGCACAGGAAGATGCCACACACAGCAATATGATAATGAGCAGATCAGCTGTTTGAGTGGGTGTTATTCCTACTCGCTGTGTACCTGTAGCCGTTGCTGTAAATCCTCACACTGCTCCATTAGCTGGGGAATTATTCGTGTCTCTTCTTTCAACTTCTCCAACTCCTGTGGAGGGAAAAAAGTAGAAATGAGTTTCTGCAAACAAACATCACCATGGTAATCACACATTCCCTGGGCTGCGTGGAATAATGAACTGGACAGAATTATTCTCTGTGAGATTAGCAGCCATAAAATATTAGCTGAACATCTCAATAATCTCTAGAAAAAGCAAAACACTAAGGATGCGAGGAATCCAAAATCAAAACAGAAATATTCAGCAAGTTTGGCAGCATTTGCAGAGAAGCAACAACTTCTCATTAAAACTAGAGTAACTAGTTTCAAACAGGTCCAGAGTGAGGGGGTGGGGAAAGGGAAAGAATAGAAAGGGAAATGTAATAGTGTAAAAGGGAGGAGGGGATAATCTGGAGTAGACCCAGATTTGTCTTTCTATCCCTCTCCCAGGGTTAAGGCAGTAATGCTCTCTCTATCCCTGCCCCAATGTTGAATTTGGGGCATGTTCCATTATATTGGATAAGCAGTTATGGAGCAGTTTCAGAGTGGCCAAGATCCTCCAATCACATATGAACTTTCATCCCCATCCTGGACTAGACTTGAGCCCATGCCTAAGAGGTGAGAGACCATAACTAATGTCCTCATAGGTTAGCAACTTTGACACAGCTGCCATGGGGATCACTGGCTGACATATTACACCATTTAAAGATTTCAATCACCCTGATCCTCAGAATCCTTGGCAATGAGTTATTAGGACTGGCAAGAGTTTACTGGAGTGATGGCATCATGATCCTCTTTAATAAAATATTCACTGTAACCGGGTTTGCCTGTTAAGGTAATAAAGGAACAAACCTGCTCCTTTTCATTAATGTCAGCCTCCAGTTGCTTCACAGTCCGGCTCAGGCGTGCATTTCTCTCTCTCTCCTCATTGAAGTCGGCACATTGAGCCTCGAGATCTGCAATCTGAGAGAGCAATAAACAAAGACATTGTGAACAAAGGGCAAATTCACTTATTCCCTTTCCTCAGACAGCCTTTTGATAAAAGCACTGAAATGAGGCTCTGTTTTTTGTATAAGATATTGGGCTGCATTTTAACTCTAAGGAAATAGATTTTCAGTTTGTTAAAATATTGTCTATTTTGCAAGGAACAATAAAGGTGACCTGGATTCCTCAAACATTTAACCACAGTCTTTGCTAATGGGAGGAGGAATCTGGTACAAACTCATCGAGCTACCAGGGACTAAAGATTCACTTCTTGAACATACAAGTCCTTGCTCCCAGAGATAAATTATCGTAAAATTCTTGTGTTTCCTTTATCAGAAAATATTGGAAAATGTAAAGCCCTGTAGATATTAGAAAGCTGAATGCTAGGAACCACCCAGTAGGACAGGAATAGTCTATACAGAGAAATAGAGTTAATGTTTCAGTCAATGACTTTACTTCAAATAAAATTATTGGAGATGGAAAAAAGCGTGTTTGTCCAACAGTGAAAATCATCCGATCAGATGAGTAAGAGTCTGCTTGTACGTCAGATGCCCAATGGAGATCATGTGATCAAACCTCCAGGAAAGTGCAGGCAGAGTTGGGAACTGGTGTGGTGGGAATTCTATTTGAGGTTTCTGATGGAGTGATTGCTGTCAGTTCTCCATTACCCCGTACAAGCTGCAGGAGCGTTGGGAATTCAGGCGAGACGCGACCTTCTCCAGCTCCAATCTTGGGATGGTTTTGCTCATTTTTCCCCACACTGGTTAAAACTGTGGAGAGTTCTGGATCCTTCCTCCAGTTTCTGTGACTTCCTCCTTTCATTTCTTCAACAACAGACAATAATTTGGGTGGCACGGTGGTTAGCACCACTGCCTCATAGCGTCAGGGACCCGGGTTCAATTCCCGGCTTGGGATCATTGTCAATGTGGAGTTTGCACATTATCCCCGTGTCTGCGTGGGTTTCCTCCAGATGGTCCGGTTTTCTCCCATGGTCTGAAAGAGGTACTGGTTAGGCACATTGACCCAAACAAGTGCCTGAATGTGGCAATTGGGAAATTGTCACAATAACTTCATTGCAGTCTTAATGTAAGCCTTACTTGTGACTAAGAGATAATAAATAAAATACAATAATTCTTAGAAATACTGTTCTTGAATTCAATATATCCACTGCCACCTCCTTTGTCACCCAGGGATGTAGGTTATCAGCCCGTGGGCATTTATCTGTTTTCAGTCCTATTTATTTCTCCAGCACTTTTTTTTAGTAATATTAATTTCCTTCGGTTCCTTCTTCTCACTAGCTCCTTGGTTCTTTTGATTCTCTAGGACAGGTTGAGACAGTGAGGACTGCAAGTTCTCCCTAACCCAGCGGCTGTGTCAGTTAAAGGTTGCTGGTCTGTGATATTCCTTGATTTATTATTGTCACATGTATTAGTATACAGTGAAAAATATTGTTCCTTGTGCGCTTTACAGACAAAGCATACCGTTCATAGAGAAGGAAAGGAGACAGTGCAGAATGTAGTGTTGCAGTGTAGCTAGGATCAACTTAATGTATGGGGTAGATCCATTCTAAAATCTGACAGCAGCAGGGAAGAAGCTGTTTATGAGTCAGTTAGTACGTGACCTCAGACTTTTGTATCTTTTTCCCGATGGAAAAAGATAGAAGAGATGATGTCTGGGATATGTGAGGGAACTGGAATCAATATTGAAGCCACAAACCATGTTGTGACAGAGATTGTGCCTTCACTAACCTTCTTTCGCAGTTCATCTCCTTCTTCCTTACAATCCAATAGTTGTTTTTTCCAGTGTTCGACATTATTTGTTGACTCCTGCAACGCAATGCTGAGTCGAGCGTTGTTCTCTCCCAGGGTCTGGAGTTCCTGCTCCCACTTCTTTGCAGCAGCAGATCTGGATTGAGAAAAACATGTCACTGCCTCATGCCTTCAAACTCACATCTGCTCCCCTCCTGTAGCCTCAGTGTTTGTCATAATGTACATTGGAGACTGGACCTGAGCTACAGGTGTGTCTGAAAGAACAGATAAATGAAACGCTGGTGTTTTATATAATTCTTCATTTCTCTCCTCCTTTCAAATTAGGACTCTACCCAAGTCTCTGCCACATTTGTTAGCGAGAAAGAGAAGCAGCAAGCTGTGCGTACATCACATTTTCTCTTTATTGTCAACTGGTGTTCTTGGTGTGAGTGCACCAGCTGACGTCCACTGTCCGTGGAGTCAGGTCGACAGTGGGAGGCCATGGCTGCACAACCTCCAGAAAATAGTTGCCAGTGACTAATCAGGACTTGATGGCTATAATGGTCAAACTGGACCATCGATGTGGAAATCCAAATATGTGGAGCCAACAGAATGATCAAAGGACGTGGGAGCTGTTACGAGTCATCACTGTGCTAAAGAACAAAATATTCAGCAGCAGAGCTGGAAGTGTTTGAATTCTTGACTTGGGCACTATACCAGCCAAGCAAGGCAAGAACAGAAAGAATTTGAAATGATTCACTCGACAAGAGTTCCAACAATCTGAGTGGGGTTAAGGGTGATAATGAAAATCTTCAATTAGCTGATGATTCAGGGACAGTTTGTGTGAAAGCTTCAGGCAGAACAAACTGGTTTTCACAATTAACAAAAACAAAAAATGCTGGAACTGATTTAAGTCACTGAGCTGAACCAGTGGACAGGGTCTTGCACCCAATCTCTGGGCACCAGACCATCAGAGGGAGGGCTCAAAGTCCAGCAAAACCCAGAAATCACTTACCTCACTGGCGAGATCGCAATCTCCAATCTTCCCGTTTCACACCCCACCCCAGCCCAGCCGGTGATGTAATCATGGGCATGAACCCAGATTTCATTAAATTTAATTATAATTATACACCCTCCTTGCTAAATTACACCCCCCTATTAGAATTACCACAGCTTCCCCCAAATGGAAACTTGTCGAGGACATCTCTCCTGGGACACAAAGGTAAATAAAGCCCCAGGGGAAAGGGACATGGTCAGGCAGTGCCCTGGCACCAAGCCTCTGGCACAGGTAATGGGAACATAGGAATTAGAATCAGATGGGTCAGTTCCTGGCACTGTGTCCCTGCCTCCCCCGACTGGTGTAAACCCCACCCACTCTTTTTGTATCGATTTCAAAGTGAGAAGATCCAGAGAGAAATCAGACCATTGGACAGTTTCACATTGGTTTTCTCACCAGAACTGATGCTTTGACAAATTCTCATTAAGATCCTCCTACCATTAACTGTTTCTGTCTCCAATGACGCTGCCAGACATTCTGAGTAATTCCAGAACTTCCTCTTTTTATTTCAGATTTCCAGTTTAGGTTTCTCACAGTTCTGTTTTACTGAGGTGACTGAATGCAAAAATATTGGTAAAAATTCACAATGCGTTTCCCATCTGTTCATGAATGACCCCGAGAATCAGTCAGAGGATAAATCAGCAACAAATCACCTCTGAGGACAAGTGCAAATCCATTCCTGAAAGAGAGTCATTGAATCTACCCAGAATAGACCCTGTAATCATCACTAATGCAATGTCAGCCCAGCCATATCCACCCACTGGAAGGCCCAATGCTGTGTTCTGTTTATGGACACTCCCAGGACTAGCTGCTCTCCCACTGTTTGGATAGATGAATCTCACCCTTGTGTGGAGACTAGTTTGATGCGGTCATTGTCATTCTTTAGGAGGGTTTCAATGGGAGGAGGGCGAGTTGCTTTTTCATCATCTGTTCCGTTCACACTTGACGCTTGTGGCGAAGTTGGAATTTCATGGCTGGATTCCTGGAATAGAAATCAGGTGAAGACATCAGAAATCGGATGGAGGCCTCAAACTCTGGGTCTGACAGAAAGTTGCACAGAATTTACAACATACTTGACACGACTGCCCTGACTGAGGTTTCTAAGATGTGGAGATGCCAGCGTTGGTCTGGGGTAACTACGTAAGAAGTCTCACAACACCAGTTAAAGTCCAATAGGTTTATTTGGGTCTCATCTCACCTCTAGAATTTATCTCTTCTGTCCATGTTTGGACCAAGGCTGGACTCTGACGAAGGAGCAGCGCTCTGAAAGCTAGTGGCATTTGCTAGCAAATAAACCTGTTGGACTTTAACCTGGTGTTGAGACTTTTTACCCGGGATTTTCAATCCAGATAAACCTCCACCCTCACTACAGCTAATCCAGCGATCCTTGTTCCTTCCAAGCTCACTTGATTGGTATCCACCATCCACCACTGAGCCACACGACAGCCCTGAAATCTCTCTGTAACAGCACTCTGAATGTACCTACACCTCGAGGATGCTGAGTGATCACAGAGGAAAGAGGACCAATCAGGAGATCAATGGCAGTAACTGTGTTTGGTCCCTGCATCCTCTGAGCTCACCTCACACTCCAGTAGGAGAGGTGAATGGGGGAAAGTTGTCTTTAGAGGGTCTCTAGAAGTTTCTCTCTGGTCCGTTTATCTCTCACTTTCTGTGTCCTTGTCTAAACATTGAGAAGTGCCAGCATGCCTGTCTCCCACACACAGTCAATAACTCTCATTACATTAAGACCTGATAGAAGTCTACAAGATTATGAGAGGCATGGACAGAAGTGGATAGTCAGAAGCTTTTTCCCAGGGTGGAACAGTCAATTACTAGGGTGCCTAGGTTTAAGGGGTGAGGGGCAAGGTTTAAAGGAGATGTAGGAGGCAAGTTTTTTATACAGAGAGCGGTGAGTGCCTGCAACCCGTTGCCAGGGGAGGTAATGGAAGCAGATATGGTTGTGACTTTTAAGGGGCATCTTGGCAAGTACACGAAAAGAATAGTAATGGAGGAATATGGCCCCCGAAAGGATAGGGGATTTTAGTTAAGTCAGCATGGTTGGTGCAGGCTTGGAGGGCCACAGGGCCTGTTTCTGTGCTGTAATTTTCTTTGTTCTTTGGTCACAATATCTTGGTATAAATTATCCAAGACATAAAGTAACTCAATTGAAATAATGGTGGAATTCACTGAAACATAGATAACAGGGAAATAAATGGGGACATTCCTGGACTAATAATCCAGAGATCAGGAGTTCAAATCCTACCACAATGGTTTCAGAAATTTAATTCAGTTTATGTAAAATAAATCTCAAAACAAAGAACTAAATTCAACAGAAGTGACCATAAAATGTTCATATTGTCAGCAAAAAACCCATCTGGGTCACTAATGTCCTTTAGGGAAGGAAATCTGCCGTCTTTATCACATCTGGCCTACATGTGACACCAGCCCTCCAACCACAACAACCGGGTATGACTCCAATCAGCGGAGAGTTTTTCCTGATTCCCATTAACTCCAATTTTGCTAAGCTCCTTGATGCCATGTCTGGTCGAATGCGACCTGGATATTGAGAGCTGTCGATCTCATCCCTAGAATTCAGGTCTTTTGTCCATGTTTGGACCAAGGCTGTGATGAGGTCAGGAGCTGAGTGACCCTGGCAGAACCCAAACTGGGCATCACTGAACAGGTTATTGCTGAGCAGGTACTGCTTGATAGCATTGATGGTGATCCCTTCCATCACTTTACTGATGATCGACAGTAGAGTGGGTGGTAATTGGCCCGGTTGAATTTGGCCTCTTTTTGTGTACAAGATGTACCTGGGCAATTTTCCACACTGCCGGGTAGATGCCAAAGATATAGTTGTACTGGAACAGCTTGGCTAGGAAAGTGGCAAGTTCTGGAGCACATATCTTCAGTATTATCGGTGGAATGTTATCAGGGTCCATTGCCTTTGCAATATCCAGTGCCTTCAGCCATTTCTTGATATCACGTGGAGTGAATCAAATTGGCTGCAGACTGGCTTCTGAAGTGCTGGGGACCACTGGAGGAGGCAGAGATGGATCATCTACTCAACACTTCTGGCTCAAGATTACTGTGAATTCTTAAGTCTTATCTTTTGCACTGATGTGTTGGGCTTCTCCATCATTGAAGATGAGGATATTTGTGGAGCCTCCTCTCCAGTAAATTAATTGTTCACTAACATTCACTACCATAGTCCTGTGTTGCAGCTTTACCAATATTGACACCTTACTTTTAGGTATGCCTGGTGTTGCTCCTGGCATGTCTTCCTGCACCTTGGTTGATCCCCCTGGCTTGGTGGTAACGGTAGAGTGGGGAACATGCCAGATCATGAGATTGCCCATAGTATAAAATAAAGTTTATTTATTAATCACAAGTAGGCTCACATTCACACTATAATAAAGTTACTGTGAGAATCCCTTAGTCACCACACTTTGGCACCTGTTGGGGTACACTGAGGGAGAATTTTGCACGGCCAATTCACCTAACCTGCACAATTTTGGACTGTGGGTGGAAACTGGATCACTTGGAGGAAACCCATGCAGACACAGGGAGGACATGCAAACTCCACACAGGCAGTCACCCAAGCCAGGAATTGAACCTGAGTCCCTGGAGATGTCAGTGCTCACCACTATGCCACCAGATGTTGCTAGATCTGTTCAAAGTCTATTCCATTTAACAAATTGGTATAGCCAAAGGGATCCTCAATGTGAAGACGGGACTTTGTTTCCACAAGAACTATGTGGTAGTCACTCCTACCAGTATAGCCATGTACTGCTGCATCTGCAACAAGTAGATTGGCAAGGATGAGGTTAAATAGGTTTTCCCTCTTGTTGGTTCCTTCACCACTTGCCCAGTGTAGCAACAATGTCCTTTAGGACTTAGCCAGCTCGATCTGTGGTGGTACCACTGGGTCACTCTTGGTGATGGATATTGAAGCCCCCGCCCAGAGTACATTCTGTACCTCTGCCACCCTCCATACTTCCTCCAAGTGTCATTCAACATGGAGGAGTATTGATTCACCCGCTGTGGTGATAATCAGCAGCAGATTTCCTGTTTCATGTTTGACCTGATCCAGAGTCGATGTTGAGGATTCCCAGAGCAACTCCCTCCCGACTGTAGATCACTGTACTGCCACGGTCCTGCCAAAGGGATAGGACCTATCCAGGGATGGTAATGGTGCTGTCTCGGGTGTTATCTGTAAGATATGACTCCATGAGTATGAATATGTCAGGCTGTTGCAGTTTGTGAGACAGCTGTCCCAATTTTGGCACTGGCCCCCAGATGTTACTAGGGGCGAGTGTGCCGGTTGGTAGGGCTGGGTTTGCCGTTGTCATTTCCGCTGAGCAGGTCACTGCCGGGTGATCTATCTGGTTTCATTCCTTTTTGTAAGTTTCACAGTAGTTTCATTGAACTGAATGTCTCACTTGGCCATTTTCAAGGGGCAATTAAGAATCAACCACATTGCTGTGGTTCTGGAATCACATGTAGGCCAGACTAGATAAGGACAGCAGATTTCCTTCCCTAAATGACATTAGTGAACCAGATGGGTTTTACAATCGATAATAGTTTCACAATTATTGAGATTAGCTTTCTAATTGAGATTTATGAACTGAATTTAAATTCTACCAGATGCTGTTCTGGGATTTGAACTCGTGTCCCTTGGATTCTTAGCAATGCAGCACTGCCTCCCCTAGACTCTTCAATAGCGTTTGAAATGCCCATCCATCAAGGATAAGTGGGGGCTGGAAATAAACTAGCCTTGCTCCTGCCTCAGCAATGTGGGCTGTCTTCACAACAGGGTCTGAAGAATTTAATCCTTTCTTTGAATTTTAAAATGATTATGAATCTTGAAAGGTTCATTGCAGGGTCTCTGATCAGTGTCTTCACAATCTATCATTACTGTATGTTACTGCACTAAATGAAGTGAGATGGGAGCTGGCATGTCTCTACAAGTGGGCAGAGAGGATTTACGAGGATAGGAGGTGAAAACTGAGTGTGAGAGGTATTAGTGTCAGCATCAGAATCAGAATTAAACAGCTGATCAGTAACTCTCCCTCAGCCTGAATACTGGCCACACAAAACAATTTTCAAATTCTCGGATAGTTTTCAATGGGATATGGGTGTCATTAGCGAGATCATTTATTACCCATCCCTAATTGCCCTTGGGAAGATTGGGGTGAGCTGCCTTCTTGAACCGCTGCAGCCAGTGTGATATAGGTAAGACCCATAGTGCTGTTAGGGAGAATCGTAACCTAATGATGATCTCATGTTTATGGGGTAGATATACTTACACGAGAATGGTTACTCGAAGTTTCAGTTTTCTCCTGTGAACGATCTCTCGCCAGTCTTGCTGCCTCTTTAACTTCCTGAAACTTCTCTGCAAACTGCAATATATTGAATTGGAGTTATGGGATTGAGTGATGTTCAGACAGTGACAGTGAGTTACAGGAAACTAATCTTGCAAAGGCTTCAGATAATCTCAAAGGAGGCACAAAAAGCCTATCCCAGTCAGACAAATTCAACCTGTCAGTCGACCAAGCCCATTTATACTGTCCCTAATAAACTGTAACTTGGAAATTCACAATCTTCAAAACATTGATTCATCACCTGACTCCTTCTTTCCAAAAACAATCCTAATTCCTCACAGTTAGAAATCCAATCTCTCTGCCACTCTCCTTGGATCCTGGAGGGGATAATAACAATTGCACCATCACAACTGCCCAGCACCTTATGTGATGACACTGCGCTATGTTCAAGGAGGGGTTGTTTTAAGAATCAATGTTTTGTTATCATTGGTTTGTTTGGGAGGAAAACAGCAGTTGCTGGAAAGCAGGATAATTATTCAATTTAGCTGAGTGTTTATTTAGCAGAAGGCTTGATGAGCTTTAGGAGCCATTTTTCCACCTCACCAAACCTGGAGCAAATCACACCGATCTGGGGAAACAACTTGCAAACCTAAAAATTGGTGTCTTGCCCAGTGCAAAACAGTTTGTAATTGCCCCAGCCATCTTCTAATGGCAGGAAAGGGTGTGAGCTGATTAGTATATTTGAAGTAGTATTTGGTTATGCATAGCCTATTCAAATCTCGGTACACGGAATTCTACGGGTTTTGGGCACGGCACAATAATGGTGAGACTCATTACTGATCGCCACAAGTGAAGACCTGGTGTGATAGTCATATGGGGGGGGGGGTATCAGAGACCATTGGAGCCCTTGGTAGTCAGAGGCATGGCTGACAGTGCCCCCTGGTACACCAGCAGTGACCACTGTCCTACCCAGCAGTGCCAATTGAGCACTACCAGTGTGCCAGGGCAGTGCCAAGGGGGTGGGGCCTAATGGGGAAGCTATGCAGTGGGGGGCAAGCATGTTTGATGGGGATGCTAGGGTCAAGCAGGGGTACCCCTGTAAGGGCCCTGACATCCAGGAGGGTGTGGGGAAATCCCAGTGTCCATGGGGGAAGGGGTCTCCCAGGGCATCTGAGATCAGGGCGCTCTTGCATAACAGTGCCCAAGTGGTCTGAAGCTGGGCTCACTGCAGTGTGTAACCATCCTCCACCCCCCTCAACATCAATGCAAAATTCCCAACTCCTCAATAAGTGACTGAGTGAGGGAGGAGGCCTGACAGATCCATTACTATCACCGTTATGACAGAATTTTGGTGGGAAGATTCTGCCCAATATTTACCAAAGAAGAGGACTTTGGGACGTTTTCTTGATTAAAGTAATGGAAAGGTGAGTTAGGTATACAGAGTCATGTAGTCATGTGACACTCAAAATGGGAGGAGCTAGGTTTATAGCTGAGAAAAACCACTTTCTGAGTTCAGTCACTGGTGAGAGCTGTTTAAAGATAGAAGCCTACAAGCAGCATGCTGTATACAAACTATCTGTAAACTCCAAACCTGTTAATAAAGGTTAAAGCAAGTATGCCTGGATTTGCTAACTATTCGTAAAGCAGGATTTAACTCTATATAAGAAATATTGCTAAATTGGAGCTGAAAAGTAGTAAGTTAGTTAAAGGATTGTTCTTTTTCATGTTTAAAGATTGTTCAATGGTTGAAGATTAAACTGTTTCATTTTGTTAGAGTTATGCTTAAACTGTGCTATGAATAAAGTTTATTTTGATATAAAGATCCCTGATTTGTCAGTGGAATCACTGCTGGGACAAAGCATCCTTTCCTCACATTTATGCCAAAGTAGTCAAATTGTTGGAGTCCAGTCTGGCTTCGGGGTTTTTGATCCGAGACCCTAACGTTTAACAGTTCCAATTTCCACTCCCTCATCCAGCTTTACTAATGTCTCTGACAGCAAGACAGTTCCAGTTCCAAACACCATAAAGGCTGAAGTTCCGGATGATACTTTGGTACAAAATTCCAGGCTGGGTTGTCCCAAAAACAGAAGTTCTGAAGGTTTTAAAGAAAGGGAAATGATAAACAAAGCTGTGAACGACAGCAACATTTCACTGCTTCGGATTCAGTAATCAGAACCAACCGGAACAGACTCACCCTCTGACCCTCACTCTCCAACCCTCACATCTCCCTCTGACCCTCATCTTCATGCTGTGACCCTCACCCTCTGACCCTGATCCTCACACTCATACTCTGATCTTCACTTTCACCTCACTCACTCATCCTCAATCTTTCATCCTTTCACTTTCAAACCCTCCACCTCCTTCTCACTCTCAACTGCACTCTCTCTCTCCTCTTCCACACCTTCTCCTGCCCTGAGGCATCTTTACCCCCAAACTCACTCCCTCTTGTTCCCCACCCTCTCCGCCCCTCTCCCCAGGGTTTACCTTTGTTAAGTGTTGCTCCGAGGAAAAACCCAGTCCAAAGACGGTGTTTGCCCTGCTGTCTGCCCATTGGCCAAACTTCTGCGAGGTTTTTGTGAAGGTCATGTTTGGGGTGACAGTGCTGTTTATAATTACCTGTGAGATACACATGGAGAAATCCTGTCAGCATTGCAAAAACCTTGAACACAACACCCTGTCGAGAATTCCTTCTCCTTTTCCACTCCTTGTTCTATTTCTCTCCTTAATGCCAGGTTCCCATGCCCAGATTACCAGATTAATGGGTTCACTGGTTCCCAGGTTACTGGATTACTAGTTACCCAGTTATTGAATTACCAGTGTCACTCTCAATCACGCTTTACCTGTGTTGTATGAGCACAATGCCATCTGATTCTGTTGTTCTGATTCTATCGTGCATCACACTGACTTTTGTTCAGAGATTGATAAGCTTTTGTGATCCAGTAGTTTTATTGATTAATTATTGGGAAAAAGGTGCCACCATCTAACATAATACTTCCTCATCAAACTACCTCCTTATTACTAACTCCAGTGACAGACATCACTGAATCAAAAACACCTCATGCAGACACAGCAGAAACTCACAACACAGTAACAGATCAAATAGTGAGCCTCTCACTCTTCATCTGTACTCTGCATTGAATATCACATCATTATGTCTCCTATGTTAAGGATCGAAGATTGGTTAGGGCAAGGTTAGGGCCAGTTATGGACAGCAGTGGGAAGTTGTGCGTGGAGCCTGAAAAGATTGGAAAGGCACTGAACAAATATTTCTCTTCGGTATTCACGCAGGGAGATGTAAATGTAGTTGTGGAGAACACTGGGAAACAGGGTTGCAAACTGGAAAGTATTGAAGTAGATAAGGAGGATGTGCTAGATATTCTTGAGGGTTTGAAGTTAGATAAGTCCCCTGGGCCGGACGGGATTTACCCTAGGATTCTCTGGGAGGCAAGAGAGGAGATGGCAGAGCCTCTGGCTCTGATCTTCAGGTCCTCGTTGGTTACGGGTGTGGTTCCGGAGGACTGGAGGATAGCGAATGTGGTCCCATTGTTTAAGAAGGGGAAGAGAGACCTTCCAGGGAATTATAGGCCGGTGAGTCTTACTTCTGTTGTGGGCAAGGTATTGGAGAGAATTATTAGGGATGGGATTTATAGTTATTTAGAGAGAAATGAATTGATTGGGGATAGTCAGCATGGTTTTGTGAAGGGTAGGTCGTGCCTTACTAACCTTATTGAGTTTTTTGAAAAAGTGACCAAAGAGGTGGATGGGGGTAAGGCAATTGATGTGGTATATATGGACTTTAGTAAGGCGTTCGATAAGGTGGCCCATGGAAGGCTTCTGCAGAAAATGCAGATGTATGGGATTGAGGGTGATTAGCTAATTGGATTAGGAATTGGCTAGCAGATAGAAGACAGAGGGTGGTGGTTGATGGAAGTTATTCATCGTGGAGTTCGGTTACAAGTGGTGTACCTCAGGGATCTGTTTTGGGGCCCCTGCTGTTTTTAATTTTTATAAATGATCTGGATGAGGGTATTGAAGGATGGATTAGTAAATTTGCGGATGACACCAAAGTCAGAGGAGTGGTAGATAGTGAAGAGGGGTGTTATAGTTTGCAGAGAGACTTGGACAAGTTGCAAAGCTGGGCCGAGAGGTGGCAAATGGAGTTTAATGCAGATAAGTGTGAGGTAATTCACTTTGGCAGGAATAACAAATGTGTAGAGTATAGGGCTAATGGTAGGACTCTTAATAGTGTTGATGAACAGAGGAATCTTGGTGTATATGTGCATAGATCCCTGAAAGTTGGCAATCAAGTCGATAAGGTTGTTAAGAAGACATATGGAGTCTTAGCTTTTATTGGTAAGGGGATTGAATTTCGGAGCCGCAACGTCATGTTGCAACTGTACAAAACGCTAGTGCGGCCACACTTGGAGTATTGTGTGCAGTTCTGGTCCCCGCATTATAAGAAAGATGTGGAGGCATTGGAGAGGGTACAGAGGAGGTTTACCAGGATGTTGTCTGGTATGGAAGGCAGAGAGATTTGAGGTTGAGAGATATGAAGAGATTTGAGGTTGTTTTCGTTAGAAAGAAGGCGGCTAAGAGGAGACCTTATTGAAACATATAAGATGATTAGAGGTTTAGATAGGGTGGACAGTGATAGCCTTTTTCCTAGATGGAGAAAGCTAGCACGAGGGGACATAGCTTTAAATTAAGGGGTGGTGGTTTTAGGACAGATGTCAGAGGTATGTTCTTTACCCAGAGGGTGGTAAGGGTATGGAATGCCTTGCCTGCGTCAGTTGTAGATGCGCCAAGTTTGGTGGCGTTTAAGAGGTTAGTAGATAAGTTTATGGATGAAAAGGGAATGGTTTAGTTTAGAGGGTCACTGCTTGTTCCCAATTGGTCGACGCAACATCAAAGGCCGAGGGGCCTGTTCTGCGCTGTAATGTTCTATATTCTAACATCCCCATCAATACCGAATAAGTCAAGAGGAAAGGGAGAGATCATAGACAAATTACAGGGACATAATGAAACTTCTTCAAGTCCAACAGGTTTATTTGGAATCACAAGATTTTGGAGCGTTGTGCTTTCATCAGGTCACCTGATGAAGGGGCAGCGTTCCAAAGGCTCGTGATTCCAAATAAACTGTTGGACTTTAACCTGGTGTGGTGAGACTACGTACTGTTCCCACCCCAGTCCAATGCCAGCAACTCCACATCAAAAATATAGAGAAAGAGAGAATGAGACACAGACAGGGAGGGAGAGAGAGGAGATAAGGAGACACAGGGGGAGAGAGACAGACACAGAGAAAGACAAGATAACAGAGATAAGGAAAATGGGGGGCAGGGGGAGGTAGGGAGAGAAACACTGTATTTATATAGTACCTTTTAAGATAATTTGAAGTATTTCATGGCACATGGCCAATTAAATATTTTTGAAGTATAGTCACTTTTAAAATCTGACAACTAATTTGTGCACAGCAAGATTCCACAAATAGTGATCGAGATAACTGCTTAAATGATATGTTTTAATGATGTTGACTAAGGAAAGGACAGTGACTGGGACATTGGATGGGTAAGCAGAAGATTAATCTGAGAAATACTGGTGACAGTGTTGGAATTGCAGAGTGATAACCATGCTCACTCTTGCAGGAACTGATACACAACACAATAATTTTCTTTGTCTTTTCTCTACCTTGAGGTCTGGGCAACGGAAGGGGAAATATTCTGCAGGTATCTATGTGTTCAATGAAAGGATGCCACATCCAGCTCAATTGGTTTGAGAGCTAAAGGCAGAACTCGAGACAGTGACATGATGATATTGTTCCGCCAGGAAAACTGGGATTTTTGGCGCCCATTCAAACTCCAAAACAGAACAATTCACACCAGACAAATACATCTTAAAACAGCCTCTAATTTCCTTTTTCTAAAATTTGCAATCTCATGCCTGCTCCTTCTTCACTGACTCTCAAACATATCCCTCATAGTCTAAAAACAGTAGTCACCAAATTTCAAGGTTACTTCTCTGGATTTAACAATTTTGGGATGTCCTGAGAATGTGAAAAATGCCATATAAATGTAAACTTTTCTTTGTTATCAGCAATACACGGAACATACCCCTAAAACTGCTCCACCTTCCCCCAAATCCCCTCAACCCCACTCAGCCCTTTATTGTCACCATCGCAGTGTTCGCACTATACTATGATTGGCTACTTTGAGAAGACATCTTCCTGAATATTACGGGAGTCATCTTTAGCTGTCCTGAGAAAGCTCAGCAACTATATGAGACATGGAAGAAGGATCATCAAAAACTCTGACATTCTGGAGTGAAATAATGTTCAGTAAATTACTTTAAGCAGCAGGAGTTGCATAGGCAAATAAACTGGTAAATATATACTGCAGGGGATTCCTGCAATGGATGATGCAGAGAATAACTGTGAACGATACCTGCTGGCCATACGTGTGGAGAACCAAGATACAACAATGAGAGAGAAGAATCACAGCAGAGGTTCCTCCCTGGTTCAGGGATAGAGTGAAATTGGAGTGGTTTGAAAGATGACAATTCATCTCCATATTCTCAGAACCATTGAGAACTTGCTACTAAAAAATGGAAAGATGAGGAATCCTTAAAGTATCTGAGGATATATTTTCATATTCAGTATGGAGGTTATGTTGTTTATACTCTGTATGGGGGGGGATATATTGTTTATATTCAGTGTGGGAGAGACATGTTGTTTATATTCAGCGTGTGGAGGATATATTGTTTATATTCAGTGTGAGGGGTATGTGCTATTTCATATTTACCAGCGTGTGAATCTGGTATATACTCAGTGTATTATTGTGTTGTTAACTTAACGAAGTCCGTTTCTGTGACTAAACACAGCCTGAAGGACAGTCAGAGAGCAATTGCTGCACCAGGGTATAGATATAGATATCTGTATCTATTTCATCTAGATATAGATGAAAGCAAATATTTGGTTAATTTTAATTCCTCCATCCAGAAATTGCAGTCCAACTCTTTATCAATGATTTTTGGTTAGATACTGGAATGAATCTCTGTCTTGAGTCTCGGTCACTGCATTCTGAGCATCTCCTAGCCTCTGTCCTGATTAATCTTTGCCCCCTGATCCCCATCATAGTTCAGTTTGGATTGATCTGTTTAATCCCACCAACTCATACAAACTTGTAAAAATTCCATCTCACTCAGACTAGAAAGGTGTAAAATCACATTTGGGAACAGATAATGGATTAACAAAAATAATTTGATGAGAAGCCTATGATTTATTTATTGGTTCAGCTGAGGAGGCAGAGTAAACATGACAGTAGGTATTTACTCGTAGAGATCTACCTGGGAAATTCACCAACACAATATTCCAGTTCAACTCTGACTATCCAAAGTCTGACATTCAGACAAGCTAGCTCACCCTTTAACAAACCAGGAGAATTTAATGATAACTGCCTGGTGACCACACCGAGAATGGACTGGACTAATTTCTATCTCCCTTCCCCACTCCTAAACCTTTCACAGGGGGCTGCTGCGAACATCTAAACTCTCCTGATATTGGCAGGGAGTCTGTCAGACTCCAGACCAACGTACTTCTGTGCAGACCCTGTCCTGTGATGCCCTTATTTAAATCGCACACAATTCACCAGGATTCCACAGTTTAAAATATTTTTAGCTTACAGATTTTTCACTCCTGAGTTTAGATATAATGTGATGTAACCATGGCAACCCAGCAAGAATGAAATTATTTCCATGCAGCCAGTCTCGGCGGAGTTTATCTGGAGATAAAATCCAAACTCACAAGCTGGTGATTGGGACAGAAACTGATGTTCACAGGATTCGAAACTGCTGTGCTGCTTTCACCAAAACTGTCCCATTATTAAACTGGAGCAAAATACCAGGTCCCAACATTGCCCTTTCTGCCTGCAGCTCCCAGCTCCCCCTCCCCCTCTCCTCCACCACCACCTCACCCTTGCCCCTGCCCCCCCCTCGCCCTCATCCCCCCCCCCGCCCACCCAGTCCTCACTGCCACCCCTTACCTAACCATTCCCTCACCCTCACTCTCACATCCCCCTTGCCACTCCCTCTTTGCCCCCTCACCCTCGCTCTCACTATCCCTGCCCCCCTCACTCTCACCATGCCACCCCCCACGTCACCATGTCCCCCCTAATTCCAATTGGCTGCTGCTGTTCTTGACACAGGAGGCAGGAATTTTCCAAACCAGGAGAGAGGAGGAAGTTCCTGCTCATTGCATTGGAGTTGGGATCAGGGAGTGGAGGCCAGGAGTTGGGAGCAAGATCTGGAAATCACCAGCCAGCATTACAATTGGGATTGTCTGGCTGCCTCCCGCAGTGTTTTCTGATACCAGAGGCAACTCGCCATTGGTCACTGACAGGATCTTCCACTCCCACCAATGTGTCCAGTGTTTTACCAGCATTGCCCATTCACCACCGGTGAATGTGTTGCTGGGGTCACCTTCGGAGGCACAGAAAGATCCCATCAGCAGGACGGAATTTCTGGCCCAATATCATTCTGTGAAATCAATGACCAAACAGAGAGAAACTGGCAGAAACTGGAGGCAGATAAGATTCAACATCAACTTCTCAAAGGCAATTAGGAACAGGAAGTAAGCATAATCTGGCAGCAACCTCATCCCTAGAACAAACAAAATTAATAGAAAGTATAGTGAAGGGCGCGACGATGGCACAGTGTACAGCAGTTAGCACTCCTGCCTCACAGCGCCAGGACTCAGGTTCAATTCTGGCCTCGGATCACTGTCTATGTTGAGGCTACACATTCTCTCCATGTCTGTGTGGGTTTCCTCTTTGTGCTCCAGTTTCTTCCCACAGCCTAAAGACTGTGCTAAATTACCCCTTAGCGTCAGGGGGACTAACTAGGATAAATGCATGGGAACGGGGCCTGGGTGGGATTATCGTCAGTACAGACTCGATGGGCTGAACGACCTCCTTCTGCACTGTAGGGATTCTATGAAAATTGTGGATTTGACAGGATCAGGGATTATGGGTCAGCAAAGTCAGAGGGCTAGGATCATAGGTCAATGGGGCAGGGGTCAGGGGTTTAGGTGTGGAGGAACTGAGAGGGAGCTAAAAGAGAGTCAGTGTCAGTAGGAAAGCCACATCATCAATTTAACGTTCAAATTTTAGCAGCAGACTGATTTTGTCTTCATAAAGGTCTCGCAGTTTGATCATTTTTACCCCACTCCAGCAGTGTGTGTAGCAAGGTGTATGACAGCAAACTCTCTTGAAGCTGCACTCAGATGGGTGACACAGTGATTAGCGTTGCTGCCTCACAGCACCAGGGACCTGGGTTCAATTTCCAGTTTGGGTCACTGTCTGTGTGGAATTTGTACATTCTCCCTGTGTCTGCATGGGTTTCCTTGGGTTCCCTGGTTTCCTCCCACAGTGAAAAATGTGCTGTTAGGTGCAATGATCCTAAAAGGCACCAGGATGTAATGACGAGGGGAATTTCAGAGTAACTTCATTGTAGCGTTAATGTAAGCCTACATGTGACTAATAAATAAACTTTACCCTTGTTTCCCCTCCCGCTCAGGGTCACACTCATTTCCACCTTACTGCATTGGTTCCCATCCCCCTGCTACATTAGTTTAAACCCTCCACAAGAGCAATAGCAAACACTCTCCTAGGACATTGATTCTATGACTGAAACCACAGAACCTCTACAGTGCAGGAGGAGGCTATTCAGCCCATTGAGACTGCACTGGCAACATTCCCATCCAGACCCTATCCCCGTAACCCCACATATTTACCCCACTAATCCCTCTGATTTCCGCATCCTGGCACACTAAGGAGCAATTTAGCACGGCCAATCAACCTAACCTGCACATCTTTGAACTGTGGGAGGAAATCGGAGCACCTGGAGGAAATTCACACAGACACAGTATGAAAGTGAGAACTCCACACAGACTGTGACCCAAGCCAGGAATTGAAACCAAGTTTCTGGAGTTATGAGACAACAGTGCTAATCACTGTGCTACCGTGCTGTCCCAGGTGCAGGCCATCCCATTTGTACTGGTACCATCTCCCCCAGAATCAATTCCAATGTCCCAGGAATTTGAATCCCTCCCTCTTACTCTATCCTTCAAGCCACATATTTATCTTAGCTATCCTGACACTACTACTCTGACAAGCACATGGCACTGGGAGCAATCCTGAAATTATTACCTTTGAGGTCCTACTTTTTAGTTTAACTCTTAGCTTGCTAAATTCAGCCTGTAGGACCTCATCCTGTTTTTTTACCTATATCATTAGTGTCTAAATGCACCATGATACTGGCTGTTCACCCTTCCCCTCCAGAATGTCCTGCAGCCACTCTGAGCCATTCTTGACTCTTGCATCTGGGAGACAACAAACCAGCCTAAAGTCTCGTTTACGTCTGCAGAAATGCTTGAATCTTACAATTGATTCCCTTATCATTATCGCTCTATCACTCTTTAGCCTGCCCTCCTGTGTAGCAGAACCATGCTGCCATGAACATTCTGCCACCTTCCCCTGGTGAGCCATCTCCCCCATCTGTTTTGGAGGGAGATGACTGCAGAGGACCCCTACACTGCCTTCCTTACTCTTCCTCTGTCTGGTGGTCACCCATTCCCTATTTCCCTCAGTTATGTTTATTTGCTGTGTGACCAACTCACTGAACGTGCTATCCCCGACTTCCTCAGCATTGCGGATGCTCCAAAGTGAATCCATCCGCAGCTCTGGAGCCATCAAGCGGTCTAACAAGAGCTGCAGTCGGACGCACTTCCTGCACGTGAAGGAGCCAAGGACACCGGATGGATCCCTGAGTTCCCACATCATACAAAAGGAGCATGACACAGGTCTGGGATCTCCTGCCATGACTTAATCCTTAAGTTAATTTCCAACAACAACAATTGCAATGCCAAGAGGAAAAGAAAAGAAAAACTACTTACCAGCCAATCACTTACCTGCTGGCAGTGGCAGCACAATTCAATTTCTTTTTCTCTCTCAACATTCAGGACAAAGCTTCACTGCTATCCTTCCACAAAGTCACTCCCTTCAGTCCCAATGAACAGTAACAACTGTGTGCACCATCTACAAGATGCACTGCAGCCACTCAACAAGTCTTCGTAGGCAGCACTTTCCAAACCCATGATTGCTACCATTTAAGACATGAGCAGCAAATACCCGGGAACACCACTATCTGCAAGTTCCCCTCCAAGTCACTCACCACCTCGACTTGGAAATATATTACCGTCCTTTCACTGTCACTAGGTCAAAATCCTGGAACTCCCTCCCTAACAGCACTGTGGGTGTACCTACACCCTGAGGGACTGCAGTGATTCAAGAAAGCAGCTCACCACCACCTTCTCCAGGGCAACTAGGGATAGGCAATAAATGCTGGCACCCATATCGTGTGAAAAGAATGAGAGAGGTTTCAGTTTGTTAGCTGACAGTTCTGCTCTATAATATTCATCCAGACGCTCTCACCCAGTACTCAGATCCCAGACTCCAAACCACTGCTGATGAAGATGCGATTGCTTAGCAACGTCCATTCAATAACCTCTCACCATGGCCAGAGCCTGCCACCCACTATAGGCAGCACCGCAGGCAGCGTCCACACCACCCCACACAGCCCTGCTCCCCTATCCCCAATAGCACCTGTCTGTCACTGCAGGCAGCACCTGTCTCCTCATCACAGGCAGTCCCCGCGCCCACCTACGCCTCCCCAAACAAGTTACAGCCAGTGCCATGGAAATCCTCCGCCCTGCCACCCACCCCCCTTGCAGACCCCACCCTCTTGCCACAGGCAGTGTCCGGCTCCCAATGCAGTCCTTACCTTAGCTCCATCCACGCTGATAATCCGGTAACTGTTCCTGGTCCCATCGTAGAAATAGGAGACGGTGAGAGCCTGCTTTCCTGCTGGGACCCAGTTCTTCTTGGTGGCAGGGTCAATCTGGAAGACATGTGCTCTGCTGGTGAAGATTGGCTGTTCTCTGGAATGAAGGAGAGAGAGAGAAGCAGCCATTGAGTTAATGTTGGTCGAGATGCTGCAGAATGGGAATGATTATTGAGCATAGTTCACATCATCAGCCTTTCCCTGGGGATTCTGGTCAGTTTGTTCCAAGATTCAGAATAGCAGTGCTATCCAACTCAGCATTTAGCTGCAACCCTACACTATCTGCACCATGTGACTGAGACATGACCTCCGAGTCAGCTCTGGTCCCTTAAGTGCTCTCATTACCCATCGCTCCAGAGCAATCTGACACCAACCGCCCAGTTCAGCCTCTGAAAGTGGCCCAGAGTTAGACCAAGTCAAACAGGACCCCCACTGGACATGCTGTGACTCATCAACCTCACACAAACACACTTGCTGCTTCCAGCTACTGTTTATCCAGCAGTCCTAATCACAAGTGAATTATTCAGACAACCAGTCAGATTATTTTCAATCTGTATTGCATTAAATATTAATACAGCAGGAATTGAGAGAGGCGGGCAGAGAGAAAGAGAGAGGGAGAGAGAGACAGAGAGAGGGAGAGGCGGGCAGAGCAGAGAGAGAGGAAGCGAGCGTTGGAGAGAGAGAGAGAGGGAGAAGGAAGAGAGAGAGAGAGAGAGAGAGCTAGAACCCATTTATCCTGACTCTGTCACCTATCCAAGCTAATAAATTACCATTAATTCCACATGATCTAACATGGTGGATTAACTTTTTGTGTGGCACCTTATTAAATGGTGAGTGCGAGAGAGAGAGTGTGCAAGAGAGAGAGCGCGCGCACGTGAGAGAGAGGAGAGAGAGAGCAAGGGGAGAGAGACAGAGAGAGATAGAGAACCCATTTATCCCGACTCTGTCATCTATCCAAGCTAATAAATTACCATTAATTCCATGTGATCTAACCTTATGGATTAACTTTTATGTGGTACCTTATTAAATGGCTTCCAGAAGTCCAGATATACTATATCTATGGATCCCCATTATCCACTTTGCTTACATCCTTAAAGAACTCTAGCAAATTAGTCAAACATGAATTGTCTTTCATAAAACCCATGCTGACTTTGATAGATTGCAATTTGAATTTCCAAATGTCCTGATATTGCTTCCTTAATAATTGATTCTAACAATTTCCCAACAACAGATGTTAAATTAACTGCTCTGTAATTTCCCACATTTTGCCTCCCTTTTTGATGAAGGCATTACATTGGTATTTTTTCAATCCACTTGAATCTTTCCTGTCTCCAAGCAATTTTGGAAATTATAACCAATGTATCCATTGTAGCTGTCAACACTTTCTTTAATACCCAAGGATGTATCAGGCCCAGGAGACTTGTCTGCTCGCAATCTCAATAGTTTGCTGAGTACCTTTTCCCTGTCAAGGTTGATCGTTCTAAGCTCTACCCTTTCTATTACCTCTGACTTGCTTGTTCTTATAGAAATAGTACTAGTGTTCTCCACCATGAAAACTGAAGCAAAGTACTGATACTCTATAAGGCATGCATTGGGAGATTGAGTGGATTCCAATGAGTGGCTGCTTCCTGGTTAATTTTTCCCCTTTGAGAGGGGGGGAATGAGAGCACTGAGTGAGGAGTATAGGAACATGGTGGGTCAGGATCCCTGGGGGCAGTGAACATGACTGGGAGCTAGGGATACATAGTCAGCAGGAGACAGAGGCCAGAGCACATTGCTGTCCACACAGCCCCAATCCGCAGGTCAAATCCATGCTAGGACCTCAAACAGGGGCGGAGCCTGTCACCTAGATTGGGGGCGGAATTAGGGTTGTTCTCCCTGGAAAGACGGAGATTGAGGGGTGACCTAATAGAAGTTTATAAAATTATGAAGGGCATATTTGGAGTAACAGTTGGAAGCTTTTTCCAGGTCAGAAATGACAAACACAAGGGGTCACAAGTTCAAGGTAAGGGGGTTCAATACGGATATGCAGGGAACATATTTTATACACAGGATGGAATGCACTACCAAGTAAGGCAGTTGAGGGAGACACACTAGGATCATTTAAGAGTTATTTAGATAGCTACATGAATAGACTGGGAATAGAGAGATACAAACGGATGATCTAGTTAGGAACACACGGTTGGTGCAGGCTTGGAGTGCCTGTTCCTGTGCTATATTGTTCTTTGTTCTTAAAGGGACATTGCAGTCTGCGCATGAAAAAATGTTGCTATAAATAGAACTCCAGAGGTTCCATGATGTGTATTGGAGGTTCTCAACTCTGATCTCTGGAGGAACAGGAAGCTTTCAAGTTGTCATTGGGAAGAGATCATTGATGAGGTCAATGTCAGGAGCTTAGCTCCCAGTACATGGACATAGCGATTGAAAAGTTCCATGCCGAGCTGTTAAGAATATTATTCTTTCCCTCACTACTCACGACACTTCACTCTCCATTTCTCTTCAACTCCCGAAATCTCTGAGCCACACACTCCACCTCCCTCACCTCACACTTAAGTTTTTAATTTATTTGTTCAAAGGATATGGGCATCACTGGCTGGGCCTTCATTTATTGCCCAATCCCAATTACCCCTTGAGAAATGGTGGTGAGCTGCCTTCTTGAACTGCTGCAATCCAGGTTTCCTGCTGCCCCCCCCCCCCCCCCCCCCCCCACACGCTGACACTATAGTTAAGAAAGCCCACCAACGCCACAAGACTAAGGAAATTTGGCATGTCAATTACTACTCTCACTAATCTTTACAGCTGCACCATAGAAAATATTCTTTTTGGTTGTATCACAGCTTGGTAAGGCTCCTGCTCTGCCCAAGACCACAAAGGAACAACAAAAGGTCGGGAGTGTAGCCCAATCCATCATGCAAATGAATCCATTGATTCTGTCTGCATTTCCCACTGTCTCGACAAAGCAGCCAGCATAATTAAATACCCCACGCATCCCAGAAATGCTCTCTTCCACCTTTTTCCTTCGGGAAAAATTCTGAGATCATGGACCAACCAACTCAAGACTGGTTTCTTCCTTGTTCTTGTCAGGCTTTTGAATGGACTTACCTTGCATTAAGTTGATCTTTCTCTACATCCTAGCTATGATTGTAACACTACATTCTGCACTCTCTCTTTAAGGGTATGCTTTGTCTATATAGTGTGCAAGAACAATACTTTTCATTGTATACTAATACATGTGGCAATAACAAGTCAAATCAAATGTGGTGTAAGTACACCCAACGTGCTTTTAGGGAGGGAGTGCCAGGATTTTGACCCAGCGACAGTAGGGGAATGGCAGTATATTTTCAAACTGAAATGGTGAATGGTTTGGAGGGCAACTTCCAGGTGGTGGTGTTCCCAGGTATTGAGGTTTTCACATCTTGTATTTCCTTCCAAGACCTCACACTCACATTGATATTGCAGCATTCACTGACCTCATTTGCATCTCTCAAACTGCAAACTGACTGTGATAGACACACTCTGTAAAACTCTTTAACCCTACATAGTTTTATTCAGGAACAGGAGTATGGATCATGACATATTGGCCCTACATGAACCAGGTGTGTGAGGTTTCCACTTGCTCTTTTTTGTGTCTAGTGAGGACTTGGTTTGGGATCTAGTCTGAGCGCTCAGATTAAAGTGTAACTTTTTACTGAATTGTTCCAGTAAATGCATCAGATTCTTGGAGTGACAGAAGAGTTTGCTAATCTCATGGCAAAAGCTGAGCTCAGTACAAAATCTCTTCTGAAACGAATGTTAATCTGAGTGGTGGCTCTATGTGTAACCTCTGTGTATAACTGAACCACAGAGGGGTTTCACTGAATTGCTGGATAGTTTGCCACAATTGGCCTCAGTATCAATGAGTTTCTTTATGGCTCTGCTACCTCTCACAATCAATATTCACTAGGTGCTCACATAAAGAATAGAAACAGATAGGCTCCTGGAAGGTGACAATGGATGTGAACCTTTCTCACCTCAGGGCAGGGCCGGGAAGAGGACTGGATAAATGTGAAACTTCAGGGTGACAGGAAGGCTCCTCACCCAAGAGCTTAAGATTTGTTGCCCTTATTGTTAAAACATACCTTGAACATGCACAAGAGCTCTGCTCCCACAGCCTCTGTGGCAAGGAGTCCCAAAGATTCAAAACCCTCAGAGAGAAGAAATTTCCTCCTCATCTCAGTTCCAAATCAAGGCAATGCCCCCGGTCCTAAATTTCCAAAAAGAGGAATATTCTCCAATAAAGATGCTGTTTTCTGTAGCACTTCCTTACTAAATCAGGAAACAAACACTTCAAACATTTGCAGCAATCCCCAAAGCCACTAATTTCAACATGTTGCCCTCTCCCACTCACCTTCACTGAATGGACAAACTTTCGAATCACTTCAGCAACCGTTGAATCAACCCAGATCATTTCATTTCAGTCAACATCATGTTATAAACATGCCATCAACATAGGACAATCAGGGAAATGATCATCACACACGTGACAGTGTGGGGCAGAAATGTGACACATGGGACCATGTTATAAAACTGTTCAATATTATATCTTTCCTGACCCAAGTTTGACAATTTTAATTTGACTTCTATCAATTTCCCTCAGGAAGGAGGACAGAACGCAAAATAGTAACAGCCATGAGTACCATGTGCAAGATTCACCACAGGAACTCACCAAGGCTCCTTAGGCAGCATTTTCCAAACTATGACCTCTACCATCTAAAAGGACAAGGACAAGGATCAGTTAATGGTAGGGTAGGGTAGGGTAAGGTGTTTGGGAGAATAATAAAACAAACAGATCTAGGGGTACAGATTCATAGCTCCTTGAAAGTAGAGTCACAAGTGAACAGAGTGGTGAGAGAGGTATTCATCATGTTTGGTTTCATTGGTCAGAACTCTGAATACAGGAATTGGAACCTCTTGTTGAAGTTGTACAAAATATTGGTAAGGCCACAATTGGAATGTGTGTAGAGTTCTGGTCACCCTATTAGGAACATTAGAACATAAGAAATAGGAGCAGGAGGAGGTCCTCAAATCTGCCCCTCCATTCAAAAAGATTACGGCTGATCTGAAAGTGGCCTGCTCCCCATAACCCTTAAATCTATCTGCCAGTGACTTAAACATATTCAATAGGCAGAGAATTCTAGAGATTCATTACCCTCTGAGAGAAGTTCCTCCTCAACTCTGTTCTAAACTGACACCACCTTATTTTGAGGTGGTGTTCTCTAGTTCTTGTTTCCTTTCTAAGTGGAAAGGATCTCTCTACCTCTATTCTATCTAGCCCCTTCATTATCTTATATGTCTATAAGATCACCCCTCAGCCTTTCTAAACTCCAATGAGTACAGACCCAATCTACTCAATCTCTCCTCATAAGCTAACCTCCTCATCTCCAGTACCAACCTGGTGAACCTTCTCTTACTCCCTCCAAGGCCAATACATCCTTTCACAAATAAGGGGACCAAAATTGCACACAGTACACTAGCTGTGGCCTCACCAATACCTCGTACAATTGCAGCAAGACCTTCCTGCTTTTATATTCCATCCCTCTCGCGATAAAGGCCAACATTCCATTTGCCTTCTTGATCACCTGCTGTAGCTGCAGACTGAGTTTTTGTGATTCATGCACAAGGATCCCCAGGTCCCTCTGCACAGTTGCATGTTGTAATTTTTCATATATTATTTCATTTATTACAGAAAGAATATTATTAATCTAGAAAGAGTGCAGAAAAAACTTACTAGAATGCTATCAGGGCTTAATGATTTGAGTTATAAGGACAGGCTGGATAGACTGGGACTTTTTCTCTGGACTGTAGGAGGCTTAGGGGTGATCTTATAGAGGTCTATAAAATAATGAGGGGCATAGATCAGTTAGATAGTCAATATCTTTTCCCAAAGGTAGAGGAGTTTTAAATTACAGGGTGTAGGTTTAAGGTGAGAGGGAGAGATACAAAAGGTCCAGAGAGACAATTTTTTCACACAGAAGGTGGTGAGTGTCAGGAACAAGCTGCCAGAGGTAGTAGTAGAGGGGGGTATAATTTTGTCTTTTAAAAAGCATTTAGACATGATAAGATGGGTATAAATGGATATAGGCCAAACGGGACTAGCTTTAGGATTAAAAAAGGGGCAGCATGGACAAGTTGGGTCAAAAGACTTGTTTCCATGTTGTAAACCTCTATGACTGTATGACAAGGACAGCAGATACCTGGGAACATCACCTGCAAGTTCCCCTCCAAGTCACACACCATCCTGACTTGGAAATATATCACCATTCTGTCATTGTCACTGGAGCTCCCTCCCTAACAGCAATGTGGATATACCTACACCACATGGACTGCAGCGGGTTCAAAAAGGCAGCTCATCAGGGGGCATTAGGGATGGGCAATGACTGCGGCTGAGCCAGCAACACCCACGTTTTGCAAAAGTTCTCACATCAGGTCCAAACCTGTTTGTTTGACAGCATTAGCTTCAGATCTCTTCAGCTGATGCTGATAAATTAGTTGTAACTATTCACAGTGAGACAATTCCAGACACTAATAGACCACATGATGCTTCACAAAGTTGAAGATTCCTGAAAAATGTCAAGTACTTTAACATTTGGACTCTAGGATGGATTTTGCTCCTGACCTCTTGTTACATTGTCACCCTTTCTACAAAGTGCCAGGAGTCTAGACTAGAATGTTGGGGTATTGTACAAAGTGTCAGGATTACCAGAGTAGCATAAGAGGCACGGTAGGGTATAGGGACAGTGTTGATGAAAGATTATTCACATTGGGCTGTGTTTAAGATAATGAATGAGGAGGTGGACAGGAAGATGTGTAGCCTAGACAGAGCGGGTTTGGTGATTATGCATTCAAGATGTTAACCTGATTAAACTGAGCCACTTCAGTATTTCAGAATCTGTTAAAACCTGGAGTCTCAATGGGTGAAATCAGAAACAAATGTTCATTTTATAAGTTTTTTTTATTAGTGTCACAAGTAGGTTTACATTAACATTGCAATGAAGTTACTGTGAAAATCTCCTAATTGCCACTCTCCGGTGCCTGTTCGGGTAAACTGAGGGAGAATTTAGCACAGCCAATGCACCTATAGCATGTCTTTCAGACCATGGGAGGAAATCGAAGCTCCTGGGGGAAAGCCTGCGCAGACACAGGGGGAACATGCAAAATCCACACAGACAGTGACCCAAGCCAAGAATCGAACTTGCATCCCTGGCACTGAGAGTGGCAGTGCTAACCACTATGCTGCCCATGCATTTCTATTGGATCACCGCCAAGCCCACCCCTTCCTTCACCCCCACCCTTGCAGTATTTCACCTGCTTCAACATGGAGTCTGAGGAATAGAGCTTCATTTATGAATGATTATTCCTTTGGATTCTTTGAGTTGGATTTAAAATATTGCTGCACTCAGCGTGGATGTTAAATCGAGATGTCGCTGTCTCTACTGGGTTTGTGAATGGGCCTCTAATTGAGACTAAAAGGATCTGCTGAAGGAGGTCCTGTTCACTGAATAGTTAAGGTCAGATTAGAAGTAGAATGATTTGGATTGGCATCACATGGAGAAGCTGAACTGGACAATAGATCCAAGACTGAAATGTTTATCACTCACTGTCCAAATAAGTCTCAGTGTTAATGAGTTCTGGCAGTACTACGTGAAATGCTTTCTATAAATAAAACTGACTTTGTCCTGGATGCGTAATGTTTAAATGTGAACAAGTTCGAAACTCTGACCAATTGCAACATGATCTAGATGTAAGTGTTGACAGTATGAGTGTCAGACAAGGTAGCAAACAAATGGCGGGTAACTACAGGCCAGTAGCTTAATGTCCGTAGTTGGGAAAATGCTAGAATCCATGACTAAAGAAGAAATAGCAGGACACCTGGAAAAGAACAGTTCAATCAAGCAGACGCAGCATGGATTCATGAAGGGGAAGTCACGTTTGATGAATTTACTGGATTTCTATGAAGATGTGACTAGTGCGATTGACAGAGGGGAACCAATAGATGTGGTGTTTTTAGATTTCCAGAAGGTGTTCAATAAGGTGCCTCACAAAAGGTTGCTACAGAAGGTTAGGATACACAGAGTTGGGGGTAAAGTGTTAGCATGGATTGAAGCATGATTGGCTATCTAACAAGAAGCCGAGAATTGGAATAAATGGGTGCTTTTCTGGTTGGTAGTTGGTGACTAGTGGAGTGCCGCAGGGATCGGTGCTGGGGCCTCAACTGTTTATCATATACATAGATGATCTGGAGGAGGAGACTGAATGTAGGATAACAAAGTTTGCTGATGACACAAAGATGAGTGGAAAAGCGAATTGCGTGGAGGACGCGGAAAGTCTGTAGAGAGCTTTGGATAGGCTGAGTGAGTGGGCGAGGACCTAGCAGATGGGGTATAACATTAGCAAATGTGAGGTTATCCACTTTGGAAGAAATAATAGTAGAATGGAATATTATTTAAATGGTGAAAAGTTGCAGCATGCTACTGTGCAGAGGGACCTGAGGGTCCTTGTGCACGAATCGCAAAAACTCAGTCTGCAGGTGCAGCAGGTGATGAAGAAGGCAAATGGAATGTTGGCCTTTATAGCAAGGGGGATTGAATATAAAAGCAGGGAAGTGTTGCTGCAACTGTACAGGGCACTGGTGAGGCCGCAACTGGAGTACTGTGTGTAGTTTTGGTCCCCTTATTTGCAAAAGGATATATTGGCCTTGGAGGGAGTACAGAGAATGTTCACCAGGCTGATACCGAAGATGAGGGGATTAGCTTCTGAGGAGAGATTCAGTAGATTGGGCCTGTACTTGTTAAAGTTTAGAAGGCTGAGGGGGGATCTTATAAAGATTTACAAGATAATGAAGAAGCTAGGTAGGATAGAGGTAGAGAATTCTTCCCGCCTAGAAAGGAAACTAAAGGGCACATCCTCAAAATAAAGGGGGAAGTGTAGTTTAGAACAGAGTTGAGGAGAGTGGTGAATCTCTGGAATTCTCTGCCCATTGAAGTGGTGGAGGCTACCTTGTTGAATATGTTTAAGTCACAGGTAGATTTCTGATCGATAAGGGAATTAAGGGATTATGGGGAGCAGGCAGGTAAGTGGAACTGATCTCTTCAGATCAGCCATGATCTTATTGAATAGCGGGGCAGGCTCGAAGGGCTAGATGGCCTCCTCCTGCTCCTATTTCTTATGTTCTTATGTTCTTATCTGAGGGAGGGAGGGAGATTGTGTGAGAGGAAGAGAGGGAGGGAGGGAATGTGCAAGAAAGAAGGGGGAGGGCGAGAGGGAGGAAGGGAGGGGTAGAGAGAGGTGAACAGTGGAGAGGAAGAAAGCCTTTTTGTGCTGTAAAACTCTGATTCTAAAAGGAGAGAGTGTGAAAGAGGAGTGAAGGAAAGGATTTGTGGGAGGAATTGGGAGGGATAGGAGAGAGAGAGGGATAGGAGAGAGAAATGAGTGGGTGTGAAAGAGCGAGAGAAAGGGAGAGAGAATGTGTATGAGAGAGATTTTGTGTGAGAAAGCGAGAGGACAGTGAGAGCGCAGCTGTGTGGAAAGGGGATGGAGGCAGAGAGAGAAGTTGGGGGGCGGTTCCTGCGGATGGGGAGATAGGTGGGGGTGAGGGTTGCGAGAAGGGTGGCAGTGGGGAGAGAGATAGGTGTGTTCCTGGGGACGGGGAGATAGGTGGGGTGTGGGTGGGGATGGGGAGAGGGTTTGGGGTTCTCCAGGGGGTGGAGAGAAGGGATGGAGCTGCTCCTGGGGGTAGGGAGATGCGTGAGGGAGGAGTGATGTGGGGTGGTCCTGGGCTAAAAGCCTTTCCAATCTGCATCAGGAATAAGCAGTAAGATTTGATATGAAATGCTGGAGTAGCTGGATTGGCTACAGAGTCAGATTGAACTCTCTGGATTGGCTGTCACATGGGAAAACAGGGGGGTTGATTAGGAAGGGCAGAGTGTGGGGACAATTACATATTTTGGAAATATTGTAAATTATGAAGATAGTATAAAACTTTAAAAAATGTGGGAAGTTGGTGGAGTGGCAGAGGAAGTCCAATGTGAAAAAGTGTGAGATGATGCATTTTGGTAGAAGAACATAGAGAGACAACATAAAATCAGGGTAAAATTCTTAAAGGGAGGACAGAGCAGAGGAAGCTGGGTGTGTCTGGGCATAGTTCATTGAAGGTGGCAGAATAGATGGTGAGAGCAGTTAAATGAAGGATATAGTATACTGGGCTTTATTAATAGAGGGCAGAGTACAAGTGCAAGGAGATTACACTGAACTTATACAAGACATTAGTTAGAACTCAGCTGGAACATTGTATACAGTTCCTGCTACCACACTAGGGAGTATGTGAACGCACTGGAGAGAATGTAGAACAGGTTTACAAGAATACAGGGATGGGAAACTTCAACTATGAGAATGGATTGGAGAGATTGGGAATGTTCCCCTTGGAGAGAAGGAAGCTGAGAGGAATTTGATAGAGATGTTCAAAATCATGAGGGAGCTGGACAGAATAGATAAATAAAAACTGTTCCTATTTATAAAAGGATCAAGAATGAGAGAGATGTGCAGATTTAAGTGATTTGTAAAAGAAGCAAGTGAGAATAACTTTCATACAGCAAGTGATTCAGTTTAAAACACACCGCCTGGAAGTGCGGTGGATCAATCGAGGTTCAATCGAAGCATCCAAGACAGTGTTAGATGATTCAAACAATGTGCAGGGCCTGGGGGAAAGGCACCAAGTCAAAGTACTCGTTTGGACAGCAGGTGCAGACACAATGGGCCAAATGGCTTCTTTCTGCCCCATAACAATTCTGCGATTCTGTTTAAAGAAATCTTATACCAATCTCTTCACCATTACGTTAAAAGTAGCACAGAGAGTGTGCCTCCAATTCCAGGCTAATAACAGAACTTTGGGATGTCTGGGTGCTAATATCTTTCACACTATTCCCTCAATGTCATTGCAGCCATTATATTAAATATTTCTAGGGACAGCGCTTGGTTGAACAACCTGTCCGGTTTAGCCCATCCTAGGTAAACAATCAACATAAATTGTTATCCTGGATGGAGAAGTTTACATTTTGATGTTGCAGTATTACTGTGGTAAATTGATATAATTTCTGCCTGTTTTACTTTCTTGGATGTTGTAATCTAAAATGCTTTGATAATTCCATCCAATATAAAAATATTTTTGAGCATTGGAAATGTTAAAGACTCAAAAATCAAATCTTCAGTAATTTTGGAATTGTTTTAACTTCTAGACAGCGAGTTCCAGTAAGAGAGGAACTAACTGGATCACTGAGCTAATCCATACTAATGTGCTGGATTTATTTAGACTCATAGGGATCCACTAAACAGCCAATAACACGAACCTGGTCACTTTCACCGATTGCATCAACATGACTCAGTTCAATAAATGTTTGATTTTTGTCCCAAAGCAACATTAACAGCAAGATCTTTCTTTTTAAAAACAATGTGCAATTGTATTACTTTTCATGAATAAATTACAAACCAGCACTTAATCTCATCAAAAATAATCCTGTCACCCAGCAATCAAGGCCATTGATGGGAGTTAAATGGTTAACTTTTACAATTCTCACACAAAGTCCCTGGATTCCAGTTTGAGTAAACGTTGGCAAGAGGATCAGAGAGCTCCACAGCTTGGCAAGTGATGATTAAATAACAGTAACCCAACAACTGAATGCAGGTCACTTTCTGTAACAACAGATTAGTCAGTCACCCATCACTCACCCTGGACTGTCCATCCTCAGACTGCATTGAAAATGAGGAAGAATTTAAAAAAGCTCTGACTCAGGAAAGGAGGAGAGGATTCTGATTATATGAGGTGAATAATGAGGAATTTGAAATCTGTTAGTCGTTATTTTGTGATCTTTGCACTGTAGCTTCAGATAAGAATTTAAATTTCCAGTTGTTCAATATGAAGCGTGGTTTTCCTCAGAATAAATGACAGAAATTATACACGCTTCTTCTGTCCAACATTCTTATTTTCTTCAGTAACAGAAAGAATGCAGCCATGGCTCCTCACTCCCAGTTTCTGAACTGTTTAAGATGTGATTTTGCTCACAGCTCTAGGTGAATCCGAGGAGGCAGTCTAGAAATTCAAATCCAAATGCGGGAACAGTTTGTCTCTCTTTACAACAATCTGAGGACCCCTCCTGCTTCAAGAAGACAACATTCATCCCAGTACCAAGGAAAAGCCAGGTAGCATCCTTTAATGTCCAGTGGCTCTGACATCCACATTATGAAGTGCTTCAAAAAGGTTAGTCATGGCACAAATCAATTTCAGCCTTCCAGACTGCCTGGACCCACTACAGTTCATCTATCGCCACAACAGGTCCACAGGAGATGCCGTCTCCCTGGCCCTGCACTCAACCCTGGAACATCTAGGTAGCAAAGACACCTATGTGCTACTCTATTCATAGACTACGGCTCAGCCTTCAACATCATTATTCCTATGGGGCTCACCTCCAAACTCTGTGGTCTGGGGCTCAGCTCTTCCCTCTGCAACCGGATCCTAGACTTCCTAACCCATAGACCACAGTCAGTAATGATAGAGGAAGTATTGTTGCCTATGATCATCCTCAACACCGGTGCCCCACAAGGCTGTGTCCTCAGCCCTTTACACACCTATGATTGTGTGGCCAAATTCCCCTTCAACTCGATTTTCAAGTTTGCTGATGACACCACCTGTCTTGTCAAACAATGACAAGACAGGAAAGAGATAGAGAATCTGGTGAACTGGGGCAACGACAATAATGTCTCCCTCAATATCAACAAAAAAGAGGTAGCCACTGACTTCAGTAAGTGTAGTGGAGAACATGCCCTGTCTACATCAATGGGACAAAGTAGAAATGGTCGAGAGCTTCAAGTTTTCAGGTGTCCAGATCACCAACAACCTGTCCTGGTCCCCCCTGCCAACACTATAGTTAAGAAAGCCCACCAACGCCTCTACTTTAGAAGAATAAGAAAATTTGGCATGTCTGTTATAACCTTTATCAACTTCTGCAAATGTACCATAGAGAGCATTCTTTCTGGTTGTGTCACAGCTTGATACGGCACCTGCTCTGTCCAAGACCTGGGAGAAACTGCAAAGAGTCATGAATGAAGTCCGGTCCACCACTCAAACCAGTCTTCCATCCACTGACACTGCCTATACTTGCCCCTGCCTCAGGAAAAGCAGCCAGTATAATCAAGGACCCCGCACACCCTGGACATTCTTTCTTCCACCTTTTTCCGTCGGGAAAAAGATACAGGAATCCGAAATCACATACCAACTGATTCAAAAACAGTTTCTTCCCTGCTGCTATCAGAGTTTTGAATGGACCTAACTTGCATTTCTCTACATCCTAGCTATGACTGTAACACTACATTCTGCATTGTTTCCTTCCCTTCTCTATGAATGGTGTGCTTTGTCTGAAACAAGATTTTTCACTGTATATTAACATGTGATAATAATAAATCAAATCAAATCATCTGGAATTGACTACCGAAGGGATAGAGTGCTCATTGCCAAATGTGGTTTATTTTCTTCCTGCAAAACTATTTTAAAACCAAATGTAATGAAACACTTTCTTCTCGCTGAGAGAAAATTCGCTATTTCTGTGGTGTAGGTTAAATAAATTATTAAAATTGAACAGGGGGAACAGCCCGGTCAGGGGGCAGTGAGGGGGAACAGCCCGGTCAGGGGGCAGTGAGGGGAGAGCTTTGAGAGCTTGGGAAACTTCTTTGCTCTGTCTCAATCTGCAAATCCTCAACGTCCATGGAAGAAACATCAAACGAACTGCACAATACGTAAAAGCAGGAAAGAGAGAGAGAGAGAGAGGGAAAATTCTATAAAAACCTGACTGTCATAGTGGGAGAGAGTGAGGAAATCCACTTCATTGCAAAATGGAATAAACAAGAACGCTGCCAATAGTTTGACAAATGGAACTCCCCCTAAACATTTAGGGGGAGACGGTGTATTGAAACCACACCTTTCATAGCCTTTGAAAATGCTAAAGCACATTTTAGAATTACAGCTCCTAGTCTGTGAACGGAATGCTCCCACACACAACAACGTGACAGTCAGCAGCTAATCTATTTTAAACTTGGCTCAGGGAATTATATTCCTGAAAGGCCAGAGAAAAATCCACTGTTCACCTTTAAATAGAGCCAGCCAATTTATCACATCCACTACAGAATACAGGGGTCACTTAAACAAATATACAAAACGGACAGCACTCCCTCAGCGCTGACCCCTCTGACAGCGCGGCGCTCCCTCAGCGCTGACCCCTCTGACAGCGCGGCGCTGACCCTAGGAATGTCTGGATTTTTGTTCACGTCTCTGGACTTGATTTTGATCCCATTGATTCAAGGTTGATACTTAGGATGTTACAGAGTCTGGGGGTGTCAGTGTCACTCCGGGCTGGTCAGTTTCACCCCGGGGCTGAGCAGTTTCCCAGTCATTCCGGTACTTACCCCATCTCCAGGATCTCTGCTCCGGGAGTTGCTCTCTTTGCAGCTGTTTCAGTCTCTCGGCTCCATCCCGGCTCCGGTTCCCGGGGCTGAGTGCGCTCTGGGTGGACAGGTAGCCTCTTCTTCGGGGGGGGACAGTTCCTGCCGGCTGTCCTCACGTCAATGAAGCTCGGCTCGGGACTGAGGGTGCGGGTGCTGTTGTCCCGGGTACCACTCTGCCGATCCGAGTGCCGCTCTGCCGGTCCCGCTGTGCCGATCCGAGTGCAGCTCCGCCGGTCCCGCTGTGCCGATCCGAGTGCCGCTCTGCCGGTCCCGCTGTGCCGATCCGAGTGCCGCTCTGCCGGTCCCGCTGTGCCGATCCGAGTGCCGCTCCGCCGGTCCCGGGTGCAGCTCCGCCGGTCCCGGGTGCCGCTCCGCCGGTCCCGGGTGCAGCTCCGCCGGTCCCGGGTGCAGCTCCGCCGGTCCCGGGTGCCGCTCTGCCGCTGCAGCCTCCGCCTCTCTCGGTCTTAGTCAAAAGCAGCAACTATAGAATGACAGAAACGGCGCCCCCGGGCGGCAGCTCAACTAACTAGTACAATCCAGTTAACTATCACTTCATATCATTAACTGTACAACTCAGTTAATTATCACTCCACCTCATTAACTGGTACAATCCAGTCAATTATCATTCCACTTCATTAACTAGTAGAACTCATTAACTATCCCTCCACCTCGTTAACTAGTACAACACAATTATCACTTCACCTCATTAACTAGTACAACTCAATTATCACATCACCTCATTAACTAGTACAATCCAGTTAACTATCACTTCATATCATTAACTGTACAACCCAGTTAATTATCACTCCACCTCATTAACTGGTACAATCCAGTCAATTATCATTCCACTTCATTAACTAGTAGAACTCATTAACTATCACTCCACCTCGTTAACTAGTACAACACAATTATCACTTCACCTCATTAACTAGTACAACTCAATTATCACATCACCTCATTAACTAGTACAATCCAGTTAACTATCACTTCATATCATTAACTGTACAACCCAGTTAATTATCACTCCACCTCATTAACTGGTACAATCCAGTCAATTATCATTCCACTTCATTAACTAGTAGAACTCATTAACTATCACTCCACCTCGTTAACTAGTACAACACAATTATCACTTCACCTCATTAACTAGTACAACTCAATTATCACATCACCTCATTAACTAGTACAACCCAGTTAATTATCATTCCACTTCATTAACTCATACAACCCAATTAATTATCAATCCACCTCATTAACTAGTACAGCTCAGTTAACTATCACTCCATCTCATTAACTCATACAACCCAGTTAACTATCATTTCACCTCATTAACTAATACAACCCAGTTAACTGTCACTTCATCTCATTAACTAGTACAACCTAATTAATTATGACTTCACCTCATTAATAAGTACAACCCAGTTAATTATCTTTCCACCTCATTAACTAGTACAGCCCAGTTAACTATCACTCCATCTCATTAACTCATACAATCCAGTTAATTATCATTCCACCTCATTAACTAGTACAACCCAGTTAACTATCACTCCATCTCATTAACTAGTACAGCCCAGTTAATTATCAATTCACTTCATTAACTGGTAACCCAGTTAATTATCATTTCACCTCATTATCTAGTACCATCCAATTAACTATCATTCCATTTCATTAACTAGTACAACCCAATTAATTATCACTCCATCTCATTAATACAACCCAGTTAATTATCATTCCATTTCATTAACTCATACAACCCAGTTAATTATCAATCCATCTCATTAACTAGTACAACCCAGTTAACTATCACTCCACCTCATTAACTCATACAACCTAGTTAACTATCATTCCACCTCATTAACTCATATGACCCAGTTAAACATCAATCCACCTCATTAACCAGTATAACCCAGTTAACTATCATTCCACCTCATTATGTAGGAAAACCCAGTTAATAATCAGTCCATTTCAATAACTAGTACAAGCTAATTATCACTCCACCTCATTAACTAGTGCAATCCAGTTAACTATCACCCCACCTCATTAACTAGTATAACCCAATTAATTATCACTCCATTTCAGCAACTAGTATAATCCAGCTAACTATCACTCTACCTCACTAACTAGTGCAAACTAGCTAACTAACAATGCCTCATTAATGTCTACAACTCAGCTAATTGTCACTTTATCTCACTAATTACTGCAACTCAGTTAACTACCACACAATGTCAGTATCTAATACAACCCAGCTAACTATCACTCCACCTCACTAATTACAGCAAGCCAGTTATCACTCTCCCCACTAACTAGTACAAAACTAGCTAATTACCAATCTGTCATTAATGAGTACATTCAGCTAATTATCACTCCACCTCACCAACCAGCACATTTTTAATTTGTTCACAGGATGGGAGTGTTGCTGGCTGGACAGTCATTTATTGCCCTAATTGCCCTTAATATCTCTAATTGCCCTTAAACTGAGTGTATTAAGAGTCATGATGTGGAGTTGTTGGCGTTGGACTGCGGTGGACACTGTAAGAAGTCTTACAGCACCAGGTTAGAGTCCAGCAGATTTATTTAGAATCACAAGCTTTCGGAGCACTGCTCCTTCATCAGGTAAGTATCATCACTCATCTGATGAGGGGACAGCGCTCTGAAAGCTTGTGATTCCAAATAAATCTGTTGGACTTTCACCTGGTGTAGCGAGACTTCTTTCTATTTAAGAGTTAACCACATTGCTGTGGATCTGGAGTCACACGTAGGCCAGACCAGATAAGCGCAGCAGATTTTCTTCTTTAAAGGCCATTAGTGAACCAGATGGGTTTTTCCGACAATCAACAATGGGTTCAGAGTCATCAATAGATTCTTAATTTCAGATTTTTATTGATTCAAATTTCACCATCTGCCGTGGGATTTGAACCCAGGTCCCCAGAGCATTACCCAGGTCTCTGTATTACTATTCCAGTGCCTGCCACTACCACAGTCCAACTAATTATCATTTCCTCACTAATTAGTACAACTCAGCTAACTATCACTGCACCTCACTAAGTAGTATAATCCAACTAATTATCACTCTTCTTTAACCATCTATCACTCCACCTCCCTAATAGGGGCAACTCAATTACCATTTTGTTAACTAATACAACCCATCTAACTCTGAACCTTATTAACTACCACTGCACTTCATCAACAAATGTAACCCAAGTTAATTTCCACATCATTTCAACTAAACACAGCCCAATTAATACTAACTATACATTCCAAGCAATTATCACTCTACCCTACTAATAAGCCTCCAAATAACACAATACCCCACCAACTAATGTAATACAGTTAACTATCACTACACCAGGCTGATTAATGCAATACAGCTAATGACTCCACAATTATACAAACTAACCCAGTTAACCTCACTAGCTAATGAAACCCAACTAACTAAATCTGCTCTGACCAAGAGTCATGCAGACTCCAAACTTTGGCTCTACTCTTGCTCCACAGATGCTGTCAGATCTGCTGAGATTTTCCAGCATTTTCTATTTTTGTAATTAAATCTACACCTTACTAATAAACACGGCTAATGCTGCATCTCACTAACCAATAAAACCTAGCTAACAATGCACTTCGGTAACAAATAAAACCTAATGAGTTAAAATTTGATCAAGTGAGTAAGAAAAATTATTTTCTAGCACTTTGACGACTTCGGGACTTTGCAAAGGCTTTTTATAGTCAACGAAGTATTTTTGAAATGTTGTCATATAGGAAATGCCAATCTGCACACAGAAAACTCCCTCAAACAGAAATGACAAATAATCTGGCTGAGCTTTAATGGTAGTGGGAGGTCAGTGTCATTTAGCTGGCTGAGGTTACTTAGCGAGGTATAATGCTAATCAGATGTCAGCCTTAGCTTGTTGGGTAGAACTATCACCTCAACCAGAGGTTTAGTTTCAACCCCGACTTCAGAAATTTAACACATAATCTAGGCTGACAAACCTAGCGCTGAGAGACTGCTGCACTGTCAGAGGTGCTGTTTTTCAGATGAGATATTAAACCCTTTAGAGGGGACGGAAAAGATCAGAGCATTATTTCATAACGAGTTCTTCTCAGTGTCCTAGAACGAATAATCATCCCAAATCAACATCGCCAAACCATAATCTAATCAGTGTCACGTTGCTGTTTGTGGGACTTTGCTGTGTGCAAACTGGCTACTATATTACAGCATTGCTTACACTTAGGAGAGTTGTGAGGTTGTGAAAGTATTATATAAATGCATTTTCTCTTCATGTTTTCTCTTAGTCAGCCCACATTGGGGGCAGTGTGTGATGAAAAACCAGATTGGATTAGTAAATTCAACAATCATACTGCCATGAAATAGTTATTTTTTTCAAATTCTAAGCAGCTGTTTAAAGAGGAAGTTAGTCAGTGCCCTGGCTCAGGAACACGTTCCCTCTCAGCTCCGCGGAGGCAGGAAGGGTGGGAGGGTGAGAACACTAACTAACAGGATAGGCAAATGTGATAATCCTTGGTTAAATCCCAACAAAATCCCACTGATTCATGTAATTAAAAAAACCTAATCAATTGTGATTAACCTCGAAGGGTTAATTATCCCAGCCACAACTGCAGCCCCTCATCGACTACCCCCCCCCACACATACACACCTCTGCTCATTTGCAACATTTAGATCACTCACCCACTGCCCATCAATCCACCCACTGCTCACCCACTCAAGCACTGTCGCATTCATTCTTTCTCATGTACACTATCTCAGCCTCCACACAGACTAACTCAGCCTCAAGCAAAATACAATCCTGTTACTTTTTTAGTTCCTGCATAATTAACAATAAATGCATTCCCCTTCAAAGGGAATCCCGCCACTCTGAAATTTGCATTTTCAGTCCCTGAGACAATCTGCTACCCACGAAGCTCTTGCTGGTGATTCAAATCTCTCGCATGGATTAGCCCACGCAAAAATACACTAACTGCTGCTGATGAAATGCAACTCTGCCACAAGGCTGAGATTTCAGTTAGATCAGAAACACACAGATAAACATAAAGATTCCTTTCCAATGCATTTTCTTTAAGTCATTGATACTGTTAATCTCTATCGCTTCAGTTTATCTCTTCATGAAACATTGAAGAGGAAAATCTAGAAAGCTGAATTAATTGCTTTTCCCAAACTGTGCCACCAGTTTATTTCCACAAGTAACTGTGTGACATTTCCTCTTTCAAACTGTCCTGAAATAAATTCCATGTCAGTCTCTGGGAGATTGTGAAAGCATGGAGAACCTTTCACTGTCACACTCAGTGACCTCCTTTGGCATTGCACATGACCAGATAGAGTCAGAAAATGCTGGAAAATCTCAGCAGGTCTGACAGCATTTGCTGAGAGAGAGAAAACAGGTGTGGCGTCTGGGTGACACTTTGTCAGAGCTGATATAGTCTGCAGGTACGTAGTTCTAGTCTCTTCTACAAAGGGAGACATTCTTTCAGTATCCACCCTGTCAAATCCCTTCAGGATCTTAATAAACTCAATGGATATAGGCCCAGCCTGTCCAACCTTTCCTCATAGGATAACCCTCTCATCCCGGGAATCAGTCGAGTGAATCTTCTCTGAACTGCTTTGAATGTTATAATATTTTTTCTTAATTAAGGAAACCAAAACTATACACGCGGATGTGGTCTTGCCAATGCTTTGTACAACGATAAAGTATTTGAACTTTCAGAAAGTATTTGATAAGGTCTCTCACAAGAGGTTGGTGAGCAAAATTAAAGCATTTGAGATATGGAGTGAAATAATGGCATCAAGAATTGGTTGACAGACAGGAAACAGAGTGGGAATAAATGTGTCTTTTTCTGAGTGGCAGGCAGTGCATACCATCGCAGTGCTTGGACTCAGCTGTTCACAATATATATAAGTGGCCTGGATGAGGGAACCAAATGTAACATTTCCAAGTTAGCCGATAACACAAAACTGGGTGGAATTGCAAGCTGTAAGGAGGATGCAAGGAGGCTTCAAGGTGATTTAGACAAGTTGAGTGAATGGGCAAACACATGGCAGCCGCAGTGCAATGCGGCTAAATGTGAAGTCATACACTTCGATGTGAAAAACAGAAGGGAAGAGTATTATTTAAATGGTGATATATTAGGAATTGTGGATGTACAAAGGGATCTGGGTCTTCTTGAACACCAGTCAATGAAAGTGGAGAGGAAGATACAGAAAGACAAATGGCATGTTGGCCTTCGTTGCAAAAGGATTTGTGTTCAGAAGTAGGGATGTCTTATTGCCATTATACAGGGTCTTGGTGAAACCATACCTGGAATACTGTGTGTAGTTTTGGTCTCCCTGCTTAAGAAAGGTTATATTTGCCACAGAAACAGTGCAGCAGTGGTTCACCAGGCTGATACTGGAGTTGGCAGGACTGTCATATGAGGAGAGATTGTTTGGACTGGGCTAGCATTCACTGAAGTTTAGAAGGATGAGAGGATATCTGACTGAAACATATAAAGGGCTGGACAGACTAGATGCAGGGAGAATGGTTCTCTATCCAAACACAGTCTCACAAGATGGGGTAGATGAGGTGAAGAAAAACCTCTTCATTCAAAGGGTAGTAAACCTGTGGAATTCTCTGAAAGTTGTGAAGGCCAAGTTACTGAATGGCATTTGAGAAAAAGATAGATCATTTTTCAGATTTTAATGGGGAAAATGCAGGAGTATGGCATTGAAATAGAGGATTAGCAATGATCATACTGAATGACAGAGCAGGCTTGAAGGGCCTACTCCTGCTCCGAGTTTCTATCCCTACTCTATATTCCTTCCCCCTGCAATAAACAATAACATCCCTTTCATCTTCCTGATCATTTGCTAGACCTGCAGGCTGATCTTTCCTGATCCATGTACCAGGACACCAAGATTTCTTTGTCTCTCAGAGTTCTGCAATCTCTCTCCATTGAAATAATACTCTGCACTTTTATTCTTTCTGCCAAAGTGGATTTTTGCTTACTCTCTTAACCTGTTTAAATCCCTTTGCAGGTTCTTTATAACCTCACAACAACTTATATTCCTATCTACCTAAATTTAGCAACCATTTGTTAGGTCTTGTCACCCAAGTCATTTATATAAATTGTAAATAGTTGAAACCCCAACATTGATCTCTGTGGCACACCATTGATCACATCTAGCCAACCCAAACATTATCTATTTATGCCTACTCTCTGTTTCCTGTTAATGAACTGATCCTCCATTTTCGCTAATATGTTACCCCCTATGCCATGAGTTCTGCATAGTAATCTTCAAGTGGGACCTTGTCAATACCTTCTGGAAATCTAAGTAAAGCACATCCACAGGTTTATACATCTCGCTTGTTACTTCCTCAAAGAACTCCAACAAATTAATCAAATATGATTTTCCTTTCAAAAACCATGTTGACTCTGCCTGATTGCACTGAGATTTTCTAAGTAACTATCACAACCTCCTTAATAATAGATTCCAGCAATTTCCTGATGACAGATGTTTAGCTAACTGATCTATAATTTCCTGCTTTCTGTCTCCTCCTTTCTTGAATGGAGGAATCACATTCACTATTGTCCACTCTGATGGGAATCTTCCCCAAATCGCAGGAATTTTGAAAAACTAAAACCAATGTATCTATTATCTCACTAGCCACTTTCTTTAAATCCTTAGGATGAAATGCATCGGGACCTGGGGACTTGTCAGATTTTAGTTCTTATAATATTTTCAGTATCCTTTCCCAGGTAATTGTTTTAAATTCCTCCCTCCCTTTCACCTCCTCATTCACATTTGTTTCTGGAGTGTTATTTGTATATTCCACAGTGAAGACAGACATGAAATATCCACTCAGTTATCCTCCATTTACTTATTTTCCATTACCAATTCCCTATTCTCACTTTGTAAAAGGCCAACTCTCACTGTACTTACTCTTCTCATTTTTAAATGTGTTATAACTGTTACTATCTGTTTTTATATTTCCAGCTAGCTTTCCCTAATACTCTAACTTTTCCCATATTTTTGATCCTTTAGTTGACCATTCTTTGTTGTTATTAATATTCTGTACTGGCCTGTCAAACGTCCTTGTGGAATCATAGCCATTTTCTTTCAATTTGATTCTATCTTTAACTTATTTAGTTAACCACAAATGGTTGTCATTCCCTTTGAGTTTTCCTTTCTGACTGGAATGTATCTTTCTGATTCCAGATCGAACCACTCACTGTGTGAAAAGGTTTCTCCCATTTTGCTTTTGTTCCTTTTGCCAATTATTTCAAATCTGTGCCCTCTCCTTCTCAACCCTTCTGCCAATGGAAACAGTTTTTCCTTGTCAACTCTTTTCTGCACCCTCTCCAATGTTTCAAACCCTTCCTAAAGTGTGATGCCTGTAGCCAGACACAATATTTCAGTAGAGATTGAACTATCATTTAACCTCCTTACTCCATTTGCTTTTTCAAATTTTGTTTCCATTATACAAGAATCAATGCAATTTAAATTCACTGCTCTGGAAGTGATTATTCAATCTGGTTTTAATACGTCTGGAGTTCTCAAAGAATGCAGCAGCTTTCGAGGATAGTCCGGGGCTTCTTTTTTAATTTGGTAAATGACAGGAAAGGATGGAGGGTAACTAGCGCTGAGAAAGCCAAACACTGGCTTGATCATTGCTGTAGATAGAGTTCGGTAGCTGCTAATCAATAAATACACACCCTGATTTTAATAATTAAATTTGAAATATTAATATGGTTTTTGTCTCCTAGCTTTGGCCGTCTTTGCAAACAATTTGCGGCATTAAATTTAGCTTTGAATTTGCTGTTGCTCCTGTGGGGAAGATGAGGTTACCAAGAGCAGTAAAATGTGAGTCAGGAATGTAATAAACTGTGGTGATGAAAAAAGTCAATAGAAATATCTTTGTATAACAGTCCAACTAATCACTGTAATAATTCAATGTTGGCAATAACTCGAAATACTGTATTAATCACTGGTTTAGAAGCAACGATATTGCTGTCACAGCTTAAATTTGGCAGTGGGCTTGTTGTCTTTTCATTTTAAACTGTCTCCATGTCATAGCCATCTGTGATTGAGCTGTTTGAAGCCTGACACAATTAAAATCTTCAAACAGCACTGAGAAATCTACTCCTATATTGTCTCTATCCAATTTGGAGTTGCCCTTAGAAAATTACAAACCTCAGTACGTTGGCTAGACATTGAGAAGTGGAGCAGTTTTGTTCAAACATGCCATTAATGTTACTTTGTTAATAGACCTAATTCACTAGAAGCAGTACGCTGTCAGCTGTTACCGGCTGGACCGTGGGAGGATGTAGCAGTTGACTTCACATCTTAGATTTGCTTCCATCAGGAGAGTCTGTATGAGTGAGAATGCCTGACCACTACAGTTATTACTTTGAGTATGTTGTGAAGTCTAAAGCAGCTGAGAAAACGGTGTCTGCATTGACTGAAATATTTGCAAGGCATGGTCTACCACTCACTCTGTATTCCAACAATGAACCACAACTCATTTCACAGAACTTTGTGGCCATGTGTGCACTAACCCCCCACAAAGGAAAAAAGACCAGCTGAGATGCTGTTTGGAGCAAAATATACAGCAAGATTCCAGACCTGAGGGATAGTAGTGTTGATCAGGAAGTGGAGATCATGATGCTGGGGAAAAGGATGCTGCAAAGTTTTACATATAACAAAGGGAGCTTGACAGTCTGATGTGATGCCAGGTGATGGGAGTATGATGGAAATTACCCCAAGCTGAACAGTGTGAGTGTGCAGGTGCCAGAAGGAGTTCTATATGATCAAAATTCTTCATGTGTCAAAAATTATTATGGTGACAAAGACACAGCAGCAGATGAAGCAGATGTTGGAGCTGGGGCAAAGCTGACATCCAGCGATCCAGAATATTCCGTGCCAGCAATGCTGATGTGCAGACAGACAGCTTGCTACCCAAAGGAGAAAACATCAGGTCCTGAGGAAATGACAACAACACTAAACCTGACATGATGACCAGAGGTCCTCAAACAGCAGGCAATCTACAGAATGAGAGGAGATCACCAAAGCAATATGAACATTTTGTTACATTTAGTGACAGGACATGAAATCCAAAAGCAGTTAGGAGCAATGATTTGTGATTTAAAGCAATCTGATAAATAGCAAATCTCGACACACAATATGTGCCTAGATGTGAAGTTTTATGTGTTGTAATTCTGTTCGAAACAAAAGACTAAGGCAAACACTGCTCTCATGGTTTGAAGTTCCTATTTATGATGTTTGTAATTAGAGTGGATCAGTGGAAAGCATCCAATGACATATTGGTGAGTATCAGAAAGGATATAACAGTTAAATAATAAAACAGAAATCAGAAGTTCACTTTATGCCAGATGAAGAAACAGGGAAATAGCAGCTCAAAAAGTGAAATACCGAACAAAAAACTGAAACTGTTATCAGACTGTGATACATTTAACCTAGCTGACATTGGCAATTAAAGAAATTGACTCAGAGAATGTTAGGAAAATAATGAGTTTGTTGAGTTCTCTTGCAAATTTTATTACGGTTTGTTTAGTAAGGGATGGAGTCCAACCAGAAAGCGAAGGAACATCTGACTAATCTGTCAATGTCACAGTGAAAACTGGAATATTGTGAAAGAGGTTTGACTGAAAAGTTATTGTTACACTTCAAGAATTTGCGTCATTGTTCAGAAAGTTGTCATGTAGGACACAAGTTCAGATGATGAAGAAGGAAAAAGAAAACATGATGCTTGAATAAAAACAAGATGAGAGGTCACACAACACCATGTTATAGTCCAACAGGTTTGTTTGAAATCACAAGCTTTTAGAGCATTGCTCCTTCATCTCATTCCCCTGTTGGACCATGACCTGGTGTCGTGTTACCTCTCATCTTGTCCACCCCAGTCCAACACCCACATCTCCACATCATGAATAAAAACAAAATACTGTGGAAGCTGGAAATCTAGAAAGAAAAGCAGAAAGTGCTGGAAAATCTCAGCAGGTCTGGCAGCATTTGTAGAGAAACAGGGTTAACATTTTGTATCCAATATGAATCTCTGACAGAATTGACATACTTTCAATTTGCTAAATGAGGGATGTTATAAATAAAACAGAAAATGCTGGAAAATCACAACAAATCTGCCAGCCTTTGAGGAGAGGGTGGCACAGTGGCACAGTGCTTAACACTGCTGTTTCACAGCTCCAGGGACCGGCTTGGGAGACTGTCTGTGTAGAATCTGCATGTTCTCCCTGTGTCTGTGTGGGTTTCCTCCAGTGATCCAGTTTCCTCCCATAATCCACAGATGTGCAGGTTAGATATTCATGCTAAATTGCCCCTTAATGTCCCAGGATGCATTGATTAGAGAAATTAGTGGGACAAATATGTGGGTTTAGGAGGATCGGGCCTGAATAGGATTGTTGTCGGTGCAGACTCGATGGGCCCAATGGCCTCCTTCTGCACAATAAAGATTCTATGATTAGCATAGAGCCAATGTTTATGGATAAACCTTCACCATCCAACTGAACATGTTTGCATACTCTGACTGTACAGTATTACATGCTGTCAGTAACGAAGGTCAACTATGGTCGGACAGCATATGCTCATACATAAGGAAACATGACAGCGTAAAAATTTTCCCCATTGCAGTTAAATCTGTACATTTTGTGTTGCTGTCTTGGCCTGAGATATGAAACTTTGCCTGGTTTAGCCAGCACATTAGATTTTGCCACAGGTTTGCAAACTTCTGCCATGTGCCCACAAGATAAACAAGTGAGTAAACCCAATGTGGAAATCATTCACAGGTTCATGTGGAGCAATGAGAATCTGTTTGAGATCAACATCACTAGTTAAAATCAGGAACAAATATTGGAGGCCAGGGAAGGGTTCACTGTCTTAATATTCAGCACATAATCATCACGAACAGTTCAACACAATACTCACTACATTGCAGCCCAGAGTGTAGCACTGAAGGAGCGGTGCACTGTCCGAGGGTCAGTAATTGAGGGAGTGCCCACACTATCAGAGGATCAATAATTGAGGGAGTGCTGAACAGTCAGTGACTGAGGGAGTACTGCACTGTCTGACATCAGTACTGAGGGAGTGCCACATTGTCAAGGGTCAGTAACTGAGGGAATGCTGCACTGGCAGAGGGTCAGTAACTGAGGAGTGCAGCACTGTCATAGGGTCAATACCAAGGGAGTGCCGCATTGTCAGAGGGTCAGTACTGAGGGAGTGCCGCACTGTCATAGGGTCAATGCTGAGGGAGTGCGACATTATCAGAGGGTCAGTGTTGAGAGAATGCTGCACTATCAGAAGATCAATACTGAGGGAGTGCTGCACTGTCAAAGGGTCAGTACTGAGGAAGTACCACAGTGTCAGAGGGTCAGTACTGATGGAATGCTGCATTGTCAGAAGGTCAGTACTGAAGGAGTGCCAGACTGTCAGAGGATCAATACTGAGGGAGTGCCAGAGGGTCAGAACTGAGTACCACACTGTCAGAGGATCAGTACCGAGGGAGTACCATATTGTCAGAAGGTCAGTAATGGAGGGAGTGCGGCACTGTCAGAGGTTCAGTGCTGAGGGAGTGCCACACTGTCAGAGGGTCAGTGCTGAGTGAGTGCCCCACTGTCAGAGGGTCAGTACTGAGGGAGTGCTGCACTGTCAGAGGGTCAGTGCTGATGGAGTGCTGCACTGTCAGAGGGTCAGTGCTGATGGAGTGCCGCACTGTCAGATGCTCAGTGCTGAGGGAGAGTCGCACTGTCAGACGGTTAGTGCTGAGGGAGTGCCCCACTGTCAGAGAGTCAGTACTGAGGGGGAGTGCCAGAGGGTCAGAACTGAGTACCACACTGTCAGAGGATCAGTACCGAGGGAGTGCCATATTGTCAGAGGGTCAGTAACGGAGGGAGTGTGGCACTGTCAGAGGTTCAGTGCTGAGGGAGTGCCGCACTGTCAGAGGGTCAGTGCTGATGGAGTGCCGCACTGTCAGATGGTCAGTGCTGAGGAAGAGCCGCACTGTCACACGGTTAGTGCTGAGTGTGTGCCCCACTGTCAGAAAGTCAGTACTGAGGGAGTGCTGCACTGTCAGAGGGTCAGTGCTTGGAGGGAGTGCCACACTGTCAGAGGGTCAGAATTAAGGGAGCGCGCACTGTCAGAGGGTCAGTGCTGATGGAGTACCGCACTGTCAGAGGTCAGTACTGAGGGAGCGCTGCACTGTCAGAGGGTCAGTGCTGAGGGAGTGCAGCGCTGTCAGAGGGTCAGTGCTGAGGGAGTGCCACACTGTCAGAGGATCACTGCTGAGGGAGTGCTGTATTGTCAGTGCTGAGGGAGCGCCACACTGTCAGAAGGTCAGAACTGAGGGAGCACTGCACTGTCAGAGGATCACTGCTGAGGGAGTGCTGTATTGTCAGTGCTGAGGGAGCGCCACACTGTCAGAGGTCAGTACTGAGGGAGTGCCGCACTGTCAGAGGGTCAGTACTGAGGGAGTGCCGCACTGTCAGAGGGTCAGTGCTGAGGGAGTGCCGCACTGTCAGAGGTCAGGGCTGAGGGAGTGCCGCACTGTCAGAGGGTCAGTGCTGAGGGAGTGCCACACTGTCAGAGGGTCAGTACTGAGGGAGTGCCGCACTGTCAGAGGGTCAGTGCTGAGGGAGTGCCGTGCTGTCAGAGGGTCAGTACTGAGGGAGTGCCGCACTGTCAGAGGGTCAGTGCTGAGGGAGTGCTGCACTGTCAGAGGGTCAGTGCTGAGGGAGTGCCACACTGTCAGAGGTCAGTACTGAGGGAGTGCCGCACTGTCAGAGGGTCAGTGCTGAGGGAGTGCCGTGCTGTCAGAGGGTCAGTGCTGAGGGAGTGCCGCACTGTCAGAGGTCAGGGCTGAGGGAGTGCTGCACTGTCAGAGGGTCAGTACTGAGGAAGTACCAGTGTCAGAGAGTCAGTACTGATGGAATGCTGCATTGTCAGAAGGTCAGTACTGAAGGAGTGCCAGACTGTCAGAGGATCCATACTGAGGGAGTGCCAGAGGGTCAGAACTGAGTACCACACTGTCAGAGGATCAGTACCGAGGCAGTACCATATTGTCAGAGGGTCAGTAACGGAGGGAGTGCGGCACTGTCAGAGGTTCAGTGCTGAGGGAGTGCCCACCTGTCAGAGGGTCAGTGCTGATGGAGTGCTGCACTGTCAGAGGGTCAGTGCTGATGGAGTGCCGCACTGTCAGATGCTCAGTGCTGAGGGAGAGTCGCACTGTCAGACGGTTAGTGCTGAGGAAGTGCCCCACTGTCAGAGAGTCAGTACTGAGGGAGTGCCAGAGGGTCAGAACTGAGTACCACACTGTCAGAGGATCAGTACCGAGGGAGTGCCATATTGTCAGAGGGTCAGTAACGGAGGGAGTGTGGCACTGTCAGAGGTTCAGTGCTGAGGGAGTGCCGCACTGTCAGAGGGTCAGTGCTGATGGAGTGCCGCACTGTCAGATGGTCAGTGCTGAGGAAGAGCCGCACTGTCACACGGTTAGTGCTGAGTGTGTGCCCCACTGTCAGAAAGTCAGTACTGAGGGAGTGCTGCACTGTCAGAGGGTCAGTGCTGAGGGAGTGCCACACTGTCAGAGGGTCAGAATTAAGGAAGCGCGCACTGTCAGAGGGTCAGTGCTGATGGAGTACCGCACTGTCAGAGGTTCAGTACTGAGGGAGCGCTGCACTGTCAGAGGGTCAGTGCTGAGGGAGTGCAGCGCTGTCAGAGGGTCAGTACTGAGGGAGCGCTGCACTGTCAGAGGGTCAGTGCTGAGGGAGTGCAGCGCTGTCAGAGGGTCAGTGCTGAGGGAGTGCCGCACTGTCAGAGGATCACTGCTGAGGGAGTGCTGTATTGTCAGTGCTGAGGGAGCGCCACACTGTCAGAAGGTCAGAACTGAGGGAGCACTGCACTGTCAGAGGATCACTGCTGAGGGAGTGCTGTATTGTCAGTGCTGAGGGAGCGCCACACTGTCAGAGGTCAGTACTGAGGGAGTGCCGCACTGTCAGAGGGTCAGTACTGAGGGAGTGCCGCACTGTCAGAGGATCAGGGCTGAGGGAGTGCTGCACTGTCAGAGGGTCAGTACTGAGGGAGTGCTGCACTGTCAGAGGGTCAGTACTGAGGGAATGCTGCACTGTCAGAGGATCAGTACTGAGGGAGTGCCGCACTGTCAGAGGGTCAGTACTGAGGGAGTGCTGCACTGTCAGAGGGTCAGTACTGAGGGAGTGCCGCACTGTCAGAGGGTCAGTACTGAGGGAGTGCTGCACTGTCAGAGGGTCAGTACTGAGGGAGTGCTGCACTGTCAGAGGGTCAGTACTGAGGGAGTGCCGCACTGTCAGAATCAGTACTGAGGGAGTGCAGCGCTGTCAGGGGGTCAGTGCTGAGGGAGTGCTGCACTGTCAGAGGGTCAGTACTGAGGGAGTGCTGCACTGTCAGAGGATCATGTACTGTAGGGGAGTGCCGCACTGTCAGAGGATCAGTACTGAGGGAGTGCTGCACTGTCAGAGGGTCAGTACTGAGGGAGTGCTGCACTGTCAGAGGGTCAGTGCTGAGGGAGCGCCGCACTGACGGAGTGTCCAGCCCGGAACGTTATTTTGGGCCTGGTTTCTAGGGACCGGAAGTGCCGATTACCCGGGAGGGATTTTGTTGCTGTAACCGGAAGCGAGCTGTTTTTGCGAGGAGGTGAGTTTAGCTCCTGGTCCGGGCCCAAAGATAGTGTGGAGAACAAACGTGATCGAAATCTCAAAACAGAGTGGCGCTTCCTGAGCACTGAATCTGTCAGTGCGGTGCCACCTCAGCGCTGACCCTCTGACGGTGCGGCGCTCCCTCACAGCACCAAGTTGAAGTCAAACAGGTTTATTTGGTAGCACAAGCTTTCGGAGCTTCAGGCTCCTTCAGGTGAGAGGGAGTTCTGTTCACAAACAGGGCATATAAACTCACAAACTCAATTTACAAAATAATTGGAATGTAAGTTTTTACAGGTAATCAAGTCTTAAAGGTACAGACAATGTGAGTGGAGAGAAGGCTAAGCACAGGTTAAAGAGCTGTGTATTGTCTACATCCAGGACAGTTGGTGAGATTTTGCAAGCCCTGGCAAGTCGTGTGGGGTTACAGCTAGTGTGACATGAACACAAGTTCCTGGTTGAGGCCATCCTTGTGTGTGGAACTTGGCTATCAGTTTCCGCTCAGCGATTCTGCGTTGTCGTGTATTGTGAAGGCCACCTTGGACAACGCTTACCCGAAGATCAGAGGCTGAAAATGCCCGTGTCTGCTGAGGCATTCCCCAACAGGAAGAAAACATTTCAGCCTGATGATTGCTGAGCAGTGTTCATTCATTTGTTGTCGTAATGTCTGAATGGTCTCCCCAGTGTACCATGCCTTAGGACATCATTTCTTGCAGCTTATCAGATAGACAACATTGACCGAGTTGCAACTATGTGTACCTGGTGGATGGTGAGATGATGGCATCTGTGTTGGTGATCCAGCACGTCTTGCAGAGGTTGCTGTGGCAGGGTTGTATGATGGTGTGGTTACTGTTCTCCTGGAGGCTGGGTAGTTTGCTGCACAAATGGTCTGTTTGAAGTTGTGCAGTTGTTTGAAAACAAGAAGTGGGAGTGTGGGGATGGCCTTGGTGAGATGTTCATCTTCATCAATGATATAACAAAGAACAAAACAGCACGGGAAACAGGCCCTTCGGCCCAACGAGCCTGCGCCGCCACCCCGATATTCCCACCTCTACCCGTGATCTCTGTCTATGTTTATAGATCTATGGATTAAAAACCAAATTTGAGACAATTTAGGGAGAATTTGTTTTGCCAATTAGCCTAAGAGCACATCTTTGGGATGTGGGAGGAAACCGGAGCACCCGGAGAAAACCCACGCAAGCACGGGGAGAATGCGCAAACTCCCACAGACACAGACCCAAATCCATGTATCTGCACAGCACAGCGATAGTCACTGAGCTGTCATGTTGCCCATCAAATGGTCCAGGTCAAGCGTACACTAATGACGTGAAGCAGTAGGATACTCTCAAAAAAAATCCAAGAGCAGCCCTCTCGTGACCCATCGTGTGTATGCCCCTCGTTAGACAACAAGGTGGATGAAAGCACCTGTAGGATAAAAACAAGTACATCAATATCATCATCTATTTACACACATCCCAGCGACTCCCAAGGCTCATGATCCCTATTTTAAATCAGTTTTCTATACCCCTCTGTTCCCATTCTGTTCATGTGCCCATCTAAGTATTTCTTAAATAACTCCAGAGTGCCTGCCTCCACCACTTTACTTGGTAGAGCATTCCATACGCCCACCAGCCTCCTTGTGAAAAAAACTCTCTCTAGCATCCAAATTATATCTTACCCCCTTATTCTAAGCCCGTGACCTCTCATGCTATTCGAGTCCATCCTAGGAAAAAGCTGTTTATCTATACCCCTCATAATCTTCTACACCTCTATTAGATCTCCTCTAAGTCTACGTCTTTCTAAGGAAAACAATCCCAATTTGCCTAACCTCTCCTCGTAACTCAGACCTTCCATACCAGACAGCATCCTGGTAAACCTCCTCTGCACTCTCTCCAGAGTTTCCATGTCCTTCCAGTAGTAAGGCGACCAGAACTGGACGCAGTATTCCAAATGAGATCTAACCAACGTTTTATACAACTGCAACATTAAAGGCCATATATTGAAGGCTCCAGAGCACATGTCATAGCTTTTCCATTCCGGAGAAGTATTGGACGATGAAGAATACTCTGTCCACCATGTTTGTCGTCTGAGGAGGTTGATGCAGTTTTTCACTTTGGCACGTTGGAACTGTTGATTGATGAGTCGAACGCCATATCCTGTTCTTATGAGGGCATCTTCCAGCGTCTGTAGATGTGTTTGCGAATCTCCTCATCTGAGTAGATCCTGTGTATATGGAGGGCTTGTCCCATAGGGAATGGCTTCTTTACCATGTTTAGGGTGGAACCTGGAGAAATGGAACATCCTGAGGTTATCCATGGGCTTGAGGTACATTGAAGTGCTGAGGTGACCGTCCTTGACGGAGATGCATGTATCCAAGAATGCAACCAATTCTGGAAAGTAGTCTATAGTGAGTCTGATGGTGGGAATGAAACTTGTTGATGTCATCGTATAGTTGTTTCAGTGATCGTTCACCTGAGTCCAAACGAAGAAAATGTCATCAATGTATCTAGTGTATAGCGTCGGTTGAAGGTCCTGTGCAGTAAAAGGGTCTTCTTCGAATCTGTGCTTGAAGATGTTGACGTGTTGAGGTGTGAATTTGGTCCCCATGGCTGTTCCATGTGTCTCAATGAAGAACTGGTTGTTGAAGATGAAGACATTGTGGTCCAGGATGAAGGGGATGAGTTGTAGGATTGTAGCTGGAGATTGACAGTTGTTGGCATTGAGTACTGAAGCAGTTGCAGCAATGCCGTTGTCATGGGGGATGCTGGTGTAGAGTGCCAAGACATCCATTGTGACGAGGAGTGCCCCTGGTTCAACTGTTCCATATGTGCTGGATTTCTGTAGAAAGTCTATTGCATCACGACAGAAGTTGGGGGTTCTTCGTATAATGGGTTTCAGGATGCCCTCAACGTAGCCAGAGAGGTTCTCACACAGGATCCTTTTACCTGATACAATGGGACAGCCAGGTGTGTTGGCCTTGTGTATCTTCAGGAGGCAGTAGAGATCTCCAATGCAGGGAATACATGGAATGAGGGCAAGGATCAACCAATGCTATACATTAGATACATTGATGACATTTTCTTCGTTTGGACTCATAGCGAACAAGTATTGAAACAACTATATGATGACATCAACAAGTTCCATCCTACTATCAGACTCACTATGGACTACACTTCAGAATCGGTTGCATTCTTGGACACATGCATCTCCATCAAGGATGATCATCTCAGCACCTCACTGCACCGCAAGCCCACAGATAATCTCACGATGCTCCACTTCTCCAGCTTCCACCCTAAACACGTTAAAGAAGCCATCTCCTACAACAAGCTCTCTGTATACACAGGACTTGCTCAGATGAGGAGGATCCCTGAAAGATGCCCTCATAAGAACAGGATATGGTCTTCGACGTATTGATCAACAGTTCAGACGTGCCACAGCAAAAAACCACACCAACCAAGACGAACACGGGACATGGCAGACAGAATACTCTTCGTCGTCCAGTACTTCCCCAGAGCAGGGAAGCTACGACATCTGCTCCAGAGCTTTCAACATGTCATCAATGAAGACAAACATCTCACCAAGGCCATCCCCACACCCCCACTTCTTGTCTTCAAACAACCGCACAACCTGAAACAGACCATTGTCAGCAGCAAACTACCTAGCCTTCAGAAGAACAGTGACTACAACATCATATAACCTGCCACAGCAACCCCTGGAAGACATGACAGATCATTGACACGGATGCCATCATCTCATGTGAGAACACCATCCACCAGGTACGCTGTATATACTCTTGATACTTGTCAATACTTTCAACCTGATATGGTGCAGGAAAGAATGTCCTGAGGCATGGTACATTGGGGAAAACATACTGATGTTACGACAACAAATGAATGAACACCGCACAGCAATCACCAGGCAGCAGTGTTCCCTTCCAGTTGGGGATCACTTCAGCAGTCATGGGTATTCAGCCTCTGATGTCTGGGTAAACGTTCTCCAAGGCAGCCTACACGACAAAGCAGAATTGCTGAGCAGAAACTGATAGCCAGGTTTCGCATACATGAGGATGACCTCAACTGGTGTCTTGGGTTCATGTCACACTATCTGTAACGCTTATGCCTTGCCTGGGCTTACAAAATCTCACCAATGGTCCTGACTGGAGACAATACACATCTCTTTAACCTGTGTTTAACCCTTTCTCCATTTACATTGTCTGTACCTTTAAGAGTTAATTACCTGTAAAGACTCACATTCCAACCATTATCTTGTAAATTGAGTTTGTGTTTTTATATTCCATGTTTGTGAACACAAGTCCTCACTAACCTGAAGAAGGAGCTTGAGGCTCTGAAAATTAGTGCTGCCATATAAACCTGCTGGACTTTAACCTGGTGCTGTGAGATTTCTTATGGTGCTGACCCCAGTCCAACACTGGCATCTCCCATCATACTGACCCTCTGACAGTGTGGCACTCCCTCAAGACTGACCCTCTGATAGTGTGGCACTCTCTCAGAACTGACCCTCCAACAGCATGGCACTCCCTCAGCACTGACCCTCCAATACTGCGGCACTCTCTCAGCACTGAACCTGTGACAGTGCAGCACTCCCTCAGCACTGACCCTCTGACAGTGCGGCACTCTCAGCACTGACCCTCCGACGGCACGCTACTCCCTCAGCACTGACCCTCCGACAGCTCGGCACTCCCTCAGCACTGACCCTCCGACAGCGCGGCACTCCCTCAGCACTGACCCTCCGACAGCGCGGCACTCCCTCAGCACTGACCCTCCGACAGCACGGCACTCCCTCAGCACTGACCCTCCGACAGCGCGGCACTCCCTCAGCACTGACCTTCCGACAGGGCGGCATTTCCTCAGCAGCACTGACCTTCTGACTGTGTGGCTCTCCCTCAATACAGACAGTGCTCACTGCCTCAGTACTGACTGTCTGACAGTGTGGCATACTTCCTCAGTACTGACACTCTAACAATGTGGCATTCCCTCAATGTGGACAGTGCAGCACTCCCTCTGCACTAACAGTATGGCACTCACTCTCAATTATCTATTTTTTTAATACTTTTTGTAATGTCAACCCTATTCTCTTGACCCAGTACTGAGTTTTTATTATCTTCATCTCATGATCTCGGTGAATGTGTGCTTGGTGCATAGGAGTGATCTGATTGCAGTCACGGAGTCCAGATCCAGTCTGAGAATCCTTCCTAGTTTCCCTTTACGCATAAGTTCTGGAACTAATTGCTTAGCTTCCAATTGCCTGATCTATGATTGAATTTGGAATTGGGATCTGTATCTGTGTATTACGTGAGATGAGCCTTATATCCGTAGTCTCTGCACAAGGTCCAGATTTAAAGCAAGTAGAATCTGTTTCTCCTAATATTTACCTGCCCTTTTATTGCTCAGAATGTCGAGTGAAGCAGAAACGGTTCCTAATTATGAAGAAATGTTTGCTCATCGGTTCACTGCTGCTGACAAGGAGTATCAGGAGATGGTGAAACGTCCAGCAGATCCACCACCAATTGTAGAGGACTGGAGGGTCCGGACAGGTGGTAATCGCAGGTGTGTAAAGAGCAGCCACAGATCCTTCCTAACACAATGAAAGTATTTCTGTCAGTGTGAGATATCAGGCTTTAGGAATGTCAGAAAGAAGGAAAATGTATGGAAAGGAATGTAAAAATGTAAGGAAAATGTCTGGAATTTAGAAGATTGAGAAGGGATCTCATAGAAACCTTTAAATCTGAAAATGTGACTGAACACATTAATGAAGGAAGAATGATGGATGTGGACTTCATTCCACATGAATGGAAGTGGACTTCAGCAAAGCATTTGATAAGGTTCCCCATGCAAAACTTCTTGCAAAGGTGAGAGGGTATAGGATCCAAGAGGCTGTTGCCTTGTGGATCCAGAACTGGCTTGCCTGCAGAAGGCAGAGAGTGGTTGTGGATAGGTCTTTTTCTGCATGGAGGTTGGTCACCTGTGGAGTGCCCCTGGGATCTGTTCTAGGACCCTTGTGGTTTGTCATTTTCATAAATGACCTGGATGACGAAGTGGAGGGATGGGTTAGTAAGTCTGCCAATGACACAAGGGTTAGTGGTGTTGTGGATAGTCTGAAGGGATGTCAGAAGTTGCAGCGAGACATAGATAGGATGCAAGACTGGGCAGAGAAGTGGCAGATGGATTTCAAAGCGGATAAATGTGTAGTGGTCCATTTTGAGAGGTCCAGTGGGATGAAGGAGTACAATATTAAGGGTGGGATTCTTAGCAGTGTTGAGGAATAGAAGGACCTTAGGGTCCAGGTCCATAGGACTCAGGTGGAGGATGTGGTCAAGAAGGTGTATGGTGTGCTAGCCTTCATTAATCGAGGGTTTGAGTTTAGGAGTCGGGAGGTAATGCTGCAATTTTATAAGACCCTTGTCAGACCCCACTTGGAGTGCTGTGCGCAGTTCTGGTCACCTCACTACAAGAAGGATGCAGAGGAGATTTACAAAGATGTTGCCTGAATTGGGAGGCATGCCTTAGGTTGAGGGAGCTAGGTCTGTTCTCCCTGGAGAGACAAAGATTGAGAGACGACCTGATAGAGGTTTATAAAATGTTGAGAGGTTTAGATAGGGTGGATTCTTGGAGACTACTTCCCTGAGTTGAAATGGTTGCTATGAGAGGACACAGGTTTAAGGTGCTGCGGAGCAGGTACGGAGGATGTGTCAGGAATAAGTTTTCCACTCAGAGGGGTGGTGAGTGAGTAGAATCGGCTGCCATTGGTGGTGGTAGAGTGAACTCCCTGGGGTCTTTTAAGAGACTTCTGGGTGAGTATATGGGATTTAATGGGATTGAGAGTTATAGATAGGCCTGGTAGGTATGGATCTGATCGGCACAACTTGTGGGCCGAAGGGCCTGTTTGTGCTGTAGTGTTCTATGTCCTAAATTCTGATGAGTTTGGGCAGGCTAGATGTGGGAAGAATGTTCCCAATGTTGGAGAATTGCAGAATTAGGGGTCACAATCTAAGAGTAAGGAGTAAGCCATTCAGAATTGAGAAGAGGAAGAATGTCTTTCCTCAGAGAGTTGTGAACCTATGGAATTCTCTACCACAGAAAGCTGTTGGATCAGTTCGTTGGATATTTTTAAGAAGGTGGACGCGGTCCTTGTGGCTAAAGGGATCAAGAAGGATGTGGGATTGGGATATTGAAAGTGCATGATCAGCCATGATCATATTTAGTAGTGTTGCAGGCTCAAAGGCCAAATGGCTTACTCCACCTATTTTCGAAATGTCTGTGTATTGATATTTGTAAAGAAGGAAATACCTGTTGGAGTTGGGCACCGAAACATAGTAGTTCAGACAGAACAGGACATATGGTTAGAGATTAACAATATATTTATTCTTTCATGATATGTGAGCATCATTGGCTGGGCCAGCATTTATTGCCCATCTGCAACTGCCCTTGAGAAGGTGGTGATGAGCTGTCTTCCTGAACTATTGCAGTTCATATGGTGTAGGTACATCCACAATGCTGTTAGGAGGGGCGTTCCAGGATTTTGACCCAGTAACAGTAAAGGAATAGTGATATATTTCCAAGTCAGGATGGTGAATGTCTTGGAGGGGAACCTCCAGGTGGTGGTGGTGCTTACATGCATCTACTGCCCTTGTCCTCAGCAATTAGAAGTTGTGGGTTTGGAAGGTGCTGTCTAAGGAGCCTTAGTGAGTTCCTGCAGTGCATCTTGTAGATGGTACACAATGTTGCCACTGTGCATTGACGGTGTAGAGAGTGAATGTGTGTTTATGGAGAGGATGTGTTTCCATCCGTCTTCAGTTCTGAACAATCACACAGACTCAAAACATTAATTCTTTTTCTCGCTTCACAGATGCTGCCAGACTTGCTGAGTTTATTCAGCATTTTCTGCTTTTATTTCAGATTTCCAGCCTCTGCAGTATTTTGATTTTATGAATCTCCTGGCTTCGTGGTAATGCCGGAGTGGGGATATGCCAGGACATGAGGTTACAGACTGTAGTTGAGTACAGTTCTGCTGCTGCTGATCGCAGCGTCTCATGGATGCCTAATCTTGAGTTGTTAGATCTGTTCAAAATCTGTCTCATATAGCAGGGACTTCATGTCCACAGGCACTGTGCAATGGTCACTCCTACCGATACTGTCATGGATAGATGCGTCAGTGGCAGGCAGTTTGATGAGGATGAGGTTAAGAGGGTTTTTCCCTATTGTGGCTTCCCTCTCTACCTGCCATAGAGACAGTTTAACAGCTTTAGGACTTTAGAACACAGCCTGTCTGGTCTGTAATGATTCTATCAGTCTGTTCTTGGTGATGGACATTGAAGTCCCCATCCAAAGTACATTCGGTATCTTTGCCACCCTCAATGCTTCCTCCAAATGTTGTTCAACATGGAGGAGTGCTGATTCATCAGCTGAGTGGGGGAACAGTATATGGTAATTCTCAGAAGGTTTCCTTGCCCATGTTTGACATGAGACTCAATGGGTGTTGAGGACTCCCAGGTCAACTCCCTCCCGACTGTGTACCACTGTGTCACCACCTCTTCTGGGTATGTCCCGTCCCACCAACAGAACAAGGATGGTGGTGTCTGGGACTTTATCTGTAAGGTATGATTCTGTGCTTATGACTATATCAAGGTGTTGCTTGACTAATCTGTGAGACAGCTCTCTCAGTTTTGGCACTAATGCCTAGATGGTAGCCAGGGGGAGTTTGCAGGGTTGACAGGGCTGAGTTTGCTGTTGTTGTTTCCAGAGTCTAGGTCGATGCCAGTTAGTCCATCCATTTCATTGCTCACCAACTTTCTAGCAGTTAGGTACAACTGTGTGGCTTGCTAGGCCATTATAGGGAACATATAAGCGTCGGCCATATTGCTGTGGGTCTGGAGTTACATGTAAATGAAACCAATTAAGGATAGCTAATTTCTTTCCCTAAAGACCATTAGTGCCCCAGATGAGTTGATACAACAATCAACAATGGTTTCATGGTCATCATTACAGCTTTTTATTTTCAGAGTTATTGACTGAATTTAAATTCCAGCAGCTGCTGTGGTGGGATTTGAACCCATGTCCCAGAGCTTCTGGTTTACTAAATCTCCAGTGACATCACCACTATACCCCCACCCTGTCTAACAAGGATTATTTCATTAGAGGGAATGTACTATGATTCCCAAATCAATAGCAGTAAATGGAAGAGAAAATCTCTTAACTAGATCAGAGAGATGAGTCAGAAAACATAATTATTTTTCCTGGAAATCTTTATCAGCTATACATGATTAAGGCAAAGAGAGAATGGGTTACTGTGGGTGGAACTCTCCATCCTTGTGTACCTGACAGGTCAGTGTTGCTGCATCTGGCCACGAGTAAGAAGATAATTGATGAACTGTTAAAGGTGAATAATTATCTTGGGGAGAATGATTGTAATGAGTTGGAAATGTGAAAACAACTGCAGCATTTGGGAATATTCTCCTTTTCCAGTGACAGCAACAAATTAAATCACTCCAAAGTGATTAAAGCTAGATTTGACATCAGTTTGAGATTTTTTACCTTTTTTGTTTTTAGATCACAAGACTACCGATCGTACAGAGGTCGGGACGATGGCCGGAACTGGTCCAATAACCGTCAGTGGCAAGGGAGAGCTCGTGGCTACAATCACCACCAGGGCTCTTGTGAACCTTACAGTCAAGGCTCTAATTCACACTGGCAATATAACCACCATCGCTACTGACACTGAGCCATGATCCAATCATTCAGCAGTTTAAAACATCACAATAATTAACATCTGATAGGAAAATGGATTCTAATTTTAAAAAAGGCTTCTTGTCATCTGTTTTCCTGCCGATAGTTACATTGGTAGTTTGGGGGGAATTATATTTGTGCAGCAGATGATGGGTTATTTTCTCCCTGAACAGTCTAGGAACTTATGGGTAATGGTTCTTGCTTAACTAATTGTATATTTGGTCAAAATATGTTGTCTTGGAATGATGTTGAAATCTTGGCATGCCCTTGCCAGGGAGACGCTACTCACCAGCCTAGTCCCCTTCTTGTGATTAGTTGAACCTGATTCTGAATAAAATCCATAAGGATTTCTTCGGGAGGAATACGTGATTAAACACAATTGCTGGATCTTTCCTCTGTTAATCTCCACCCATTCAGTTCCCTCTACTGGGTCTTGTTAATCCACAGAAAAAAAGTGTCCATTCTCTGGTTACTTCAGATAGCACATGTGAGGAGAATCAGCAAAGAGAATTAAATTTGTAAGAGAATTAGTTGTTTCTTACATTTCTGGAATTGCAAAAAGCAGATAGCCATGAGGAAAATTTCTGGTTATTTAAAAATCTGTGTTGTGAATCTCTTCAGTTCAACTTTAGCTTCTGTCACTCTGTTGAAAGTTTATTGATTTTGATTTGCTCTAGTGTTTCATACAAATATTTGAACTGTTTGGAATTCTGCAGAAATTTCTGGATGTTTAATTGTTATAAGTTACAAAGTTTTCACTGAGAATTTGTATCTAGATCCATTGAACATTCATCAAAGATTCTGTGGTTGAAGGGTGATGTGTGAGGCCTTGTCTTTAATCCATCATCGCTGTTGATATAATGTGGCATCTGTTATTACTTCAAACCATAGCTTTTAGCTCTGTCTGTGCAGTTACAATTTCTTTACTTTTGCTGATGTGTTGAATTTATTTTAAAACATTTTTATTCTTTATGTTGCAGACAGTTGTGATGTTCAGTTGTTTGAAGTACAGTTGATTTTAGCAAAGTGTATTTGTAATGTTGAGCTGTCAGTGTAGTGGCCATGATTGACAGGAGCGGGTCAGTGGGTACATAGAATAATGACTCACTAAAATTGATCTGTTGATAAAATTGAAAGATCTCAATGAAATGTACTCAGGATAATGGGAAACTCTCTTCCTCCCACCAGAATGTTATCAGATAGCGGTGCATGTTCATCGACTTTCTCATTATCAGAGTCTAGGTGTTTTCATAGCTCAGTATAGCTCTGCTCTGTCTGTTGAGTTATCTTGTTGCTATGAAGTTGATATTTGAATCCAAGATTATTTCAAGTTGGTCCAACTGACCATTTGCTCAAAGCAACTTGTGACTGAAGACTCTCTCAGTAACAGGGGTAAAAGTTTGTAAAGTCTTTAAAGTTCTCTTTAGAGTAGGACTGTGTTTTTTATTTTCTTCAGTTTTGTCACCTGCAATGTAGCTGTAATCCGCTGGAATGTCACTGCTTGGAAATGTTACTGGACTGAGTGTTCATAGGGCAGCAGTCACTCACCATCACTGGAACTCTGTGAATAACTGGACTTTTAACACTTGTTAATTCACCTCTGTGCATTCACTATTACTATTTACTAGACTATCCTGTCACACTCTGACAGAACACAGGTAATCTGACCAGCAAAATCACAGTGAGACACAAACTCTGCTGATACTAGCCAGGAGCATGAGAACTTGGCTGATTTTCTTCACCGTGGGCTCTGATCCCTGTTATGTCCCTGCTACATCCATGATTGAGCCTGGCTGCATCAGAAGCATCTCCTCTGCCTGTACTGCTGGAGTGCCTCAGTCCACACTAACTGATCCTCCAAGACCTGATAGACACTGGAAGATTAGTTTACACTGAATATTCCCTATTGATTGTTTCTGTATTTTTACACATCTGTTTCTTTCAAATATGATAAACAAAATACAAATAAATAGATCTTGAGTCTGCTTCTAAAGCTAATTTCATTTATTATACAAAGCTGTTAAAGTTTAGAATCAGTCAGATTTTGATACCAAAATGGGCTTCAGAAGAACATGAGATCTATATAGTACCAGCTGGAAAGCATTGAGATAAATCATTAACTATTGTTGAAATGACACAGAGACATAGCGGTTTACAGCAATGGAAACAGCTCTTTGGCTCAACTTGTCCATACTATCTTTTTTTTAAACCCTTAGGCTAGTCCCAATTGCCCATGTTTAGTCCATATTCCTCTATGCTCATCTTACCCACGTAACTATCTAAATGCTTTTTAAAAGACAATATTGTATCCATCTTTATTGCTGCTTGTGGCAGCTTTTTCCAGACAATCATTACATTCTGTGTGAAAAAAATTCCTCTCATCTCTCTCCTTAAACCTATGCCCTCTAGTTTTAGACTCTCCTACTTTTGGGAAAAGATATTGGCTTTCTAGCTGATCTATGTCCCTCATTATTTTATAGACCTCTATAAGATCATCCTTCAGCCTTCTATGCTTCAAGAAAAAAGTCTCAGTGAATCAAGCCTCTCCTTATAACTCAAGTCCCAGTAGCATCCTCGTAAATCTTTCAGCACTCTCTTGTTAAATAATATTCTTTCTATAATAGGGTAACCAGAACCTTCCACAGAATGCCAAATTGGCCTTATCAATGTCTTGTACAACTTCAAGAAGACGTCCCAACTCCTGTATTCAGTGTTCTGACCAATGAAATCAAGCATGCTGAATACTTTTTTTCATCCCTTCGTCCACTTGTGACTCCACTTTCAAGAAGCTGTGAATGTGTATCCTTAGATCTCTTTGTTCTGTAACTTCTCAATGCCCTACCATTAATTAAGTCCTGCCCTGGTTCAATCTACCAAAATGCATCACCTCGCATTTATGTGAATTAAACTCTATCTGCCATTCATCAGCCCACTATGCCATCAATCTCGGTGTTCCCTGCAAACTTACTAACCATGTCTCCTATATTCTCATCCAAATCATTAATATAAATGACAAATAACAGTGGATCCAGCACCAATTCCTGAGGCACATCGCTGGTCACAGGCCTCCGGTTTGAAAAACAATCCTCTACAACCACCCTCTTGGCTTCTTTCATCAAGGCAGTTTTGTATCCATTTAGTTATCTCACCCTGGATCCCAATGTATGATTTAGAAGCCTGAGACTATTAAATGTTGACGTTCAAGGGATTTGGATATCTTTGTACAAGAAACATAGGAAGTTAACATCCAGCTATAATTAGGAAGAATGTTAGCTTTTAAAGTAAAGGGTTGGACTACATGAATAAGCAAGTCTTGCTACAATTGTCCAGGGCTTTGTGGAATCTCAACTGGAGCATAGTTCTGGTCTTGCTTTATAAAGTGGATTGACTCCTAAGATGAGTGAAGAGATTGAGTAGAGCGGCACTATATTCTCTAGAGATTAGCAGATGAGTAATTTCTTTGCTGTAACTTTTCTAGAGGAAAAGAATGAGAGGAGTTCTCATTGGAACAGAAAGGATTCCGAGAGGGTAGATGTTGAAGTTGTGCGGTTGACTGGAGAGAGCAGAATTTCTCTTCGGTATTCACGCAGGGAGATGTAAATGTAGTTGTGGAGAACACTGGGATACAGGGTTACAAACTGGAAAGTATTGAAGTAGATAAGGAGGATGTGCTAGATATTCTTGAGGGTTTGAAGTTAGATAAGTCCCCTGGGCCGGACGGGATTTACCCTAGGATTCTCTGGGAGGAGAGAGAGGCGATTGCAGAGCCTCTGGCTCTGATCTTCAGGTCATCGTTGGTTACGGGTATAGTGCCGGAAGACTGGAGGATAGCAAATGTGGTCCCATTGTTCAAGAAGGGGAATAGAGACTTTCCTGGGAATTATAGACCAGTGAGTCTTACTTCTGTTGTGGGCAAATTATTGGAAAGAATTATTAGGGATAGGATTTATAGTTATTTAGAGAGAAATGAATTGATTGGGGATAGTCAGCATGGTTTTGTGAAGGGTAGGTCGTGCCTTACTAACCTTATTGAGTTTTTTGAAAAAGTGACCAAAGAGGTGGATGGGCGTAAGGCAGTTGATGTGGTATATATGGACTTTAGTAAGGCGTTTGATAAGGTGCCCCATGAAAGGCTTCTGCAGAAAATGCAGATGTATGGGATTGAGGGTGATTTAGCTAATTGGATTAGGAATTGGCTAGCTGAGAGAAGACAGAGGGTGGTGGTTGATGGGAGATATTCATCGTGGAGTTCGGTGACAAGTGGTGTACCTCAGGGGTCTGTTTTGGTGCCCCTGCTGTTTGTAATTTTTATAAATGATCTGGATGAGGGTATTGAAGGATGGATTAGTAAATTTGCGATGACACCAAAGTCGGAGGAGTGGTAGATAGTGAAGAGGGGTGTTATAGTTTGCAGAGAGACTTGGACAAGTTGCAGAGCTGGGCCAAGAGGTGGCAAATGGAGTTTAATGTGGAAAAGTGTGAGGTAATTCACTTTGGCAGGAAGAACAAATGTGTAGAGTATAGGGCTAATGGTAGGACTCTTAATAGTGTTGAAGAACAGAGGGATCTTGGTGTATATGTGCATAGATCCCTGAAAGTAGGCAATCAAGTCGATAAGATTGTTAAGAAGGCATACGGAGTCTTAGCTTTTATTGGTAGGGGGATTGAATTTCGGAGCCGCAACGTCAGGTTGCAACTGTACAAAACTCTAGTGCGGCCGCACTTGGAGTATTGTGTGCAGTTCTGGTCCCCACATTATAAGAAAGATGTGGAGGCATTGGAGAGGGTACAGAGGAGGTTTACCAGGATGTTGCCTGTATGGAGGGCAGGTCTTATGAAGAGAGGCTGAGGGATTTGAGGTTGTTTTCGTTAGAAAGAAGGCGGCTAAGAGGAGACCTTATTGACACATATAAGATGATTAGAGGTTTAGATAGGGTGGACAGTGATAGCCTTTTTCCTAGGATTGAGAAAGCTAGCACGAGGGGACACAGCTTTAAATTAAGGGGTGATAGTTATAGGACGGATATCAGAGGTAGGTTCTTTACCCAGAGGGTGGTAAGGTATGGAATGCCCTGCCTGCTGCAGTTGTAGATGCGCCAAGTTTGGTGGCGTTTAAGAGGTTAGTAGATAAGTTTATGGACGAAAAGGAAAGGGTTTAGGTTAGAGGGTCATTGCTTTTTCCTAATTGGTCGGCGCAACATCGAAGGCTGAAGGGCCTGTTCTGCGCTGTAATGTTCTATGTTCTAATGAAGGGAAATAATCTCAAGATGTGTGGGCAGTGGGAGCAGCCATTTTGGATCAAACTGAGAAAGAATGTCTTCACTCTGAGAATTGAGAGTCTTTGAAATCCTCTCCTGGAGACCATTCTGGTGCTCAGTTATTGAGTCTATTTAATGCCAACAGTAAGGGCATTTAAATGGTCACTGGATAAACATATGGATGATATTGGAACCAGTATAGGTTGGATGGGCTTCAGTGCAACATTGAGGGCTGAAGGGCCTGTACTGCGCTGAAATGTTCTGTGTTCTATTCAAAGCTGAAACCAATAGATTTCTGGACTGTTGACCTTGGAGGGAGGGAAATGGAGTTAAGTTCAAGGATCATCATGATCTTCCAAAATGGCAGAATAGATTTGAGGTGCTAAATTATCTGCTGCTGCTCCAAATTCATATGTTAGCTTAGTGAGTGAAAGAAAGATTTGAATTTACATAGTTCCTTTCCAGCCTTGGGAGGTCCCAAAGCATTTTACAGCTAACAGAGTAATTTTGAAATGCAGTCACTGTCGTAGGAAATACAATTACCAATGTTGTACAGCAAAATCCCACAAATAGCAATGGAATCTGCTGATAGTATTGGTTAAGGATGAATGTTGGTCAAGACCTAGAACTCATTTCCTATTCTTCCAAGAAAAATGGATAAGGAGGGGGAATCTCGATTTTAAACTTATCTCATCCAAAAGACTACTTCTGACATACAAAACTCCCTCAGTATTGACCACACTGCATACCGAAAGCTGTAAAGAGCTTGAACTGATTTAGAGATGAGATGAACTAAGTAGATTACAGGAAACATGTTAATTCTTACACACATTTTTACATTTATTTTCCAAGATTCCTTTCGGAGGGAATGACCATAAAATAGACCAAACAGGGTACTCTGTAGTGGAATGTAAAGTACCATCTTTGACAATCTGAGAGTTTGAATTAACATCACAACATGGATAATCCATCAGAGAAAGAGGAAGGAAGCAACAAATTACAGCTTTACAAATCATTAACAGCAAAACAGCAGGATTGGAAATAAGGAAGACATGATCTTTACCCTTCAAAACTCCAGACAGGGTGAGAGGTTATGGTAGAAATATCCTGTCAGAGAGGATTTGTCACAGAACCAAGACTCAGAGAAAGTAGTTAGGATAATGAAAGAATCTGAGGAATCTAAAATAGAGCAAAGATGAGATAAAGATAGTGTGGGATAGTCAAGAATTCACCAAAGATCTGAGTGCAAATCCACTGAGTTGAAGATCAGGGGATTGGAGGAAGGAATTACTATTAGTTAAAGATGTGAAATGTAAGATAAAGTACAGCAGAAAGTAGATGTTAGGATGTTGTTGTTGGGGGGGGGGTGAATCTGACAATCAAGGGGAGATGGCTAGACTTTTGTGAGTATTATGGTCATTGCCTGGCATTGATGGCAAAGTATTTATCATCCAACCACTAATTCTTTCAAAGAGCACTCAAGAATCTAATTATAAGAAGAGAATATTATGAAAGAGATATTCAAAATTGGGAGTGTTTTAACCAAGTGAATAAGGAGAAATTTACGCAACACAGGAGTGTCAGTTACAGGACACGTTTCAGATTATTGGAACAAAAGCAGAAAATAGTTAAACAAATGTTTATTTTGCTCATTGAGTTGGCATGATCTGAAATGCCCTGTTATTCTCTCTCATTCTGCAGTAACTTTGACAGAAAGCAAGGTGAACACAACAGACTAACTCATCTGCAGCTTGGTGGCTGGCTAGTGTAGTCTTTGACTATAGCCAGATCTCTGATACAACTGGGAACAGGAATAGGTTAACAAGAAGCTGCTTAACTGACTCAGTCTATGTGTAATCAACTGCGAGAATTGCACAGGAAGAGGTGGGATTGACGTATAAAACAGTTCATTAGCACTAGCCAGAGTTTATATATATATATGCAGCCCAGCTGTTAACTCTCATCATGATGATTTCGTGAACACAATTTGCATGCATTCTGGGATTATTCAGCATCCGAACCCATGCTGTTACAACATCCTTTCCTTTCCCTTCCCCATTGTTTTCTCTGGATTTTACAAGTTTCTTTGTCAGTTGTTACTTGGTTATTCCCTAAATGACCATCCTTCATTTTTTTTATTCATTTATGGGACATATACATCCATGGTTTGGCCAGCATTTATTGCCCATCCCTAGTTGCCCAGGGCAGCTGAGAGTCAGTCACGTTGCTGTAGCTCTGGAGTCACACGTAAAGACAGCAGATTTCCTTCCCTAAAGAACATTAGTGAACCGGATGGATTTTTCCATCAATCAACTACGGCTTCATTCATGATTGATTCTTAATTCCAGATTTTTTTTTATTAAATTCAGATTCCACCATCTGCTGTGGCAGGATTCAAATCTGGGTCCCCAGAACTTTAAGTGAGTTTCTAGCGATAATATCACTAGGCCATTGCCTCCCTTAATTTGTGAACTTAGGGAGTGCTAATCAACCAGACAAGGCATCACAGCTGACTCCAACTGTTTATATAAAATCACAGAATTGTTACAATATAGAACATTTGGCCCATTGTGTCCACACCAGCTCTCCAAATGAGCTTTATGATTGGGTGCCATTCCTCTGCCTCGTCCCTATATCCCTGCACATTGTTTTTATTCAAATAATCATCTGATATCAAACTGAATGCCTTGTTTAAACCTCTCCATCACAGTACAGCATTCCAGACCTCAACAAATCATGATTCAAAAAAGACTTTTCTCACATCAAATGTGCTTCTTTCACAAATCACTTTAAATCTGTGCCCTCTTGATCCTTTCCTGAGTGGGAATAGTTTGTCCCTGTCTCCTCTATCCTGCCTCCTCATGATTTTGAACAACTCTATCAAATCTCTTAGCTTCTTCTCTCCGAGAACAGTCCCAATCTCTTCAATCCATCCTCATAGCTGAAGTTTTCACAAAGCCTTGATCAGTTCTGATATCACAGTCAGCACTACAGGTTAAATACTGGAGGGGAAGGGGAAAAGAGGGAGAAGCCAAAAATCATCTTCAAAAGTGTCATTCTTGGATTTGTAGTTTGCTCATTGATCTCTTTCCAGCCTGTGTCAAGGCTCTAATCCCAGGTCTCTGTCAATAGCTTTCAGAAATGGTAAAATAACTTCCTCACTGACTGATGTTCCTCCTGATGTCCTGATTTGGAATGGGAAGGAACACTGTAAAGAACTATAGCCACAAACTATCTAGAACATAATTTTAATTTAATAAATGGTATTTTAACAGCCCTGCACTAATAATCCTAAACATAGCAATCTAATACTTTAGCTAAAAAGAAACATGCCATTAAATTAGATTTTCTCAGTTTTACACTCTGTGTCAAGGGTTATTATGTTGATTAATAAAACACAATTCATCAATATATTGGTGGAAGTATTTCATTATTCCCCAATTAAAACTTCATTCCCAGGCTGGAACAAGGAGGCTTGCAGGTGAAAGACTTCAGTTTGATCTTTGGTCTGTGTTGCGTTAGCTGCTTCCAGTTACTGTGCGAGAGGGAAAGGTGGACAGTCGCTGTTGGTATTTTCTGTCGGTCACTAAACAATTGTGTGTGGAGATGTGGGACTGAGCACAGAATCAGATTGGATAATCGGCCTATTCTCAATGCTGGGGTGGAACAGGGTTCCAATCGAGAGGACGCTGAAGAAACAAGAAATGCAGGAATTAAATTTTTAATTACCTCTCCCTTTCCATAAAGGATTGCGTGTGATTTTGTTTAACCTTGGCAAATAAATTAATCAGCTCTTAAACATCACAAGTATATTAACAGCAGTTAAGCAATCAGTTATTTTGTCATTCAATGTCCTTTCAATGTATTAGCTGCCTGTTTAATACAATTCCCTTTTAAATTGGCAGGGAGTTGTTCCCAATTGTTAGATGCTAATTACTATACAATTGAGTGAATTAACATAACTACTTGAAGAGGAAAAACTGCAGAAATGAATCTTGTAGTGCATGGAAACCATTAGCAGGGCTTTAGCTTTCAACTGACCTTGATGTGTAGAAAGAAAATACATTTTTATATTTCTTTTACATACTATTGTTAACAGCTGGTTTAACCTGGAAGATTTCTATGATTATAATAGAGATGTCATTACTCAGAATCCCCCCCGGATGCTTTCAGATTCTTCCGCCTCACTGCACAAGGATTCTGGCAGTCAGTCCCATTAGTGCTAACATCCAAATCTCCCTCGTGGTTAAACCCGTGGAGAATTTCCTGGTGTTATCACTGCCCTTCTTCTGAAGAGGGATTAGGCCCCTGGGGTAAGGAGGAAATTAACTAAACAACAGAGTTGGCTCGAGTTTGTTTGCGACATGCACGCTGTTATTATTCATCCACACAACACCTCATTGTGTTTCACAGACTTTCTGAAATGGATTTTTCCATCTCTCTCCTTACTCAGATATGAGGGCGCTTTTAATTGAACAATGGTCGGTAAAAATAAATCGGAAATGATGGAATGATTAAAACACAGAGTAAAGCCACCAAGTAAAGCTGTTGCCTCTCTGGAGCAGCAATTTCGCATCATGCCATTCTTCCGCCTTCCTCCTGCACATTCTTCCTTTTCAGATAATAAGCCAATTCCTTTCCAAAACCTTGATTGAATCTGCCTCCACCACACACTCCCGCAGCACATTCCAGATCCCAAGCACACTCTGTGAAAAAACTTTTCTTCATGTTCTGCATTTTATCACTAGTTTGCCCTCAGAACTACATTACAGAGCCGTCCTCCACCACCCCCACTCACCAAACTCCCCCCCTCACCAACCAACCACCCCCCCTCACAACCACACCCCCCCTCACCAACACAACCCCCCCTCACCAACCACCACCCCCCCCTCACCAACCACCACACCACCATCCCCCCCCACCACCCCCCCTCCACTACCCCCACACCAGCCCCACCCCTACCCCTACCCACCAACCCCCCTCACCAACCTCACCAACTCCCCCCACCCCAACCCCGCCTCCCGCCTCACCAACCCAGGCCTACATTACAACCCAGTGACATTATAAAGCCCTACCGGTGACTACATTAAAACACCACCAGTGACCACGTTACAACAGCCCTGCGACTACATTACAATACCCTTGTGACTATATTACAAACCCCTTCATGACTACAATGCAACCCCCCCCCCGTGATTACATTACAAACCCCCTTCCAGTTAATTACATTACAACCCCACCCCCACTTCCCCTGCCTAGTGACATTTCAAAAGTAGTTCATTGGCTGTGAAGCATTTTGAGATGGCTGCTGGTCGTGAAAGATGCTATATAAATGCAGGTCTTTCTTCCCAATGATTTTGCTGAGACTCAAACTAAATTTTGAGATAAAAACCTGAGATGGAGACTGCAAGTTATTTCTGGAAATAAAGCAGCCCAAGTGGGCGTTCCATAAGTCGGAATTTAAATGGATGAATAAAGCCCTTGTTTGTTATTTGAATCCCAATTCATTGCTTCTTGTATGTGACACACAATAGATATTTTTTGAAAAGTAAATTAAAAAAAGTCAGAAATTATCATAAAAATACCAAACAAATGACCGAAATCCTGATTTAAATTCTTTCCGAGGCAAAGCAAAATATGACTTAAATGTAGGAACCTAAGGTCTGGTTTAATCCACAGAAATGTGCTGAAAAGCTTATTTTTCATGTAACTGCTGTCAAGTTATTCTACTATAGACCACCTGCAATGAAGCACATCATTACTTTCTAGCAAGAAGTCAGGTTATAAATAGGAACCTGACTGATATTCCTCTCAATTATCCAGAGTTATGGAATTCCGAAAACGCAAACCCAGCTCAGATTTGCTACCTCAGCAGAAACCAGACATTCTTCCCAAGAGTTGTTTGTTTTGTATAAGTTAGTCTCACACTGAGGAACATATTTACCAATTGAGCATTAGCATAGAGTAGCATGAATTTTATTCAATTCTGTTTCAATGAGACAGTGTGGTAGGGAGCAATGGAAGTATTTTTTTTTAAAGTGCAGGATTATCTCTCTGCTTTGTGTGGTTTAAGGAGCTTTGTAGCAAATGGTGCTGCAATAATATCCAATTGGTTCCTGATTGTAGCAACGGCAGCTTCTCCTCCCAGTTATTGTAGTTTGGAATTTAAAAAAAATCATCTCATGGAATGTGAGCTTTGCTGCCAAAACAAGCATTATCCTTAATTTCTTTTGATAAGGTGGTGGTGAGCTGCCTTCTTGAACTGCTGCAGTTCCTATGGCAGTTAGGTGCACCCAGTGTGCTTTAAGGAAGAAGCTCTAGGATTTTGTCCCAACAACAGTGAAGGGATGGTGGATATACTTCCAAGTCAGGATGGTGATTGAATTAGAGGGGAACTTTCAGGTGGTGGTGTTGCCCTTGTCCTTCTAGACGATTGTGATTGTGGGTTTTTCCAGGCAATGACCAACTCCAACGGAAAGAATCTTACCATCTCCCCTTGATATTAAATCACAAATCATCACTGAATTGCCATCCTGAGGGTTATCTTTGATACGAAACTGAACTGGACTCACCATATAAATAAAAGAGCAAGTCAGAGGCTATGAATCTTGCAACGATAACTCACCTCCCTACTCCCAAAGTCTATCCACTACCTACAAGGCAAAGTCAGAAGTGTGATGGAATATTCTCTACTTGCCTGGATGGGTGTAGCTCCAACAATGCTCAAGAAGCTCAACACCATCCAGGACAAAGCAGCCCACTTGCTGGCACCCCATCCACCACCAACACATAGTAGCAGTCATGTGTACAATCTGCAAGATGTACTACAACAACTCAACAATGCTGCTTAGGTAGCACCTTGCAAACCCATGACCTCTGCTATATAGAATGACAGGGCAGCAGATGCATGCAAATACTTGGAAGTTCCCCTCAAAGCCACTCAACACCCTGATGTGGAAAAATAGTGCTGTTCCTTCACTGTGACTGGATGGAAAACCTAGAACTCCCTCCTTAACAGCATTATGGGTGTACTTACATTTCAGAGGCTGCAGCAGTTCAGGAAGGCAGCTTACCACCACCACTTTCTCCAGGGACTTAGGGATGGGCAATAAATGCTGGCCTAGCCAGCAGCATCCACAACACATGAATTAATAAATTACTTTATTTCAGCCCAAGATGAAATGTTTTCCTGGTCTTGATGCATGTGCATGCTTCAGTATTTGAGAAGTCACAAATGGTGCTGAATATTGTGCAGTCTTCAGCAAAAATCCCTACTTCTGACCTCATGATGGAAGTAAGGTCATCGATGAAGTAGTTGAAGATGGTTGGGCTTGGGAAGCTACCCTGAGGTGGAGATGTTTGGCTTCCAACCACAAAACCATCTCTCTTTCTGCTATGTATGACTCCAACCAATGGAGAGTTTTGCATTGACTCTACTTTTGCTTGGGCTCCTTGTTGACTCACTCAGTCAAATGCTGTCTTGATGTTGAAGACAGTCACTCTCACCTTACCTCTGGAGTTAAGCTTTCGTCCATGTTTGGACTAATGAGGTCAGGAGCTGTGTGACCTTGGTAGAATCCAAACTGAATGTTAGTGAGCAGATTATCATTGAATGAATGAGCCACTTGATAGCATTGTCGATAACAGTGTATTAGTGCAATCTTCTTCTGGAAGGCACCAGATATTTAATCGTGGAATTAAGCATCTGCTTAAGATTCATGGATCTTTGATGCTGGGGGTCAGACTGCTACAATAGGAGCCACATTGAGTGTGTGATGCCACATCCTTGATGACTGCTGAGTTGCACCATATAATTAACGCTGTAATGAACCAGCAACATACTTATGACAGAGAGCAGCTAAAATATGATTGAATCTAACCCAACACCCTCAAATAAATAGCAGAAGGATTCTCATCCTGTAACTACATGACAGTCTAATTTTGTGTTTTGATTAATGACCTCTCCTTAGTCTCTTTTAATATACAGATAACTTCTCACTTATGACAAGAAAACTGTGAGATCCCAGATCACACTGTTGAATCAACCATATCACTAGCTTGTCAAGAAATGTTACACTTGAATCATTGTTTCTATAAACTATAGATAAAAATAACCAATTGCCATCCTCACTTAGTCATAGACTCAGATACTCAACCCAATGACAAACAGAAAACCTTTCAAATGTTTCATCCAAACATGATTAGGTTTCTGAGAAGATCTGCTTGTATCGCTATGTTCTGCATTCTGAAAAATGAAATCAGTGGGTGAGTTATTTGTTGGGTGTGGGAGGGAGGGGGCATAATGGGGTGCAGGATAGAGATAAACTACAGGGTAAATGAACTTCAATACAGGAAGGGATTAAATAATGTCATTTCAGAAACAATGCACCTTTAGTGAAGTAGGGGATTTTAACTGCAGATATACGAGTCATTAACAGATTTAACAGTGGTGAGGTAAGTAGATAATGTCACAACAGACTGAATCTCAGGAATAGAGAAACAGGGAGACAATATTGGATTTGAAAATCCACCTGAGGGTACAGCCAAATTCTGGTTTAAAGTTTCCACTGAAAGGCATCAACTCTAACACTGCCACTGCCTTAGCACATAATTGGAATGCCAGCTCAGACTGTTTGCACCATTCCTGAAATGGGCTTTGGTCCATAACTTCTAACAAAATGAGAGTAGTGCCAATGGAATCAATCTGAATAACAGATCACAGCAAGCTGCTTTACAATCTATTCCAGAAGTGAGAATATAAATTGATCACATTAGAAAATGTGGTCCGCTTCGCTCCATCTTCGCACATATCAGAGCAGCCTCAACCAGGATCTTGAGTTTATGTCACACTACATGTAACCTGCACCATTTGGCCTGGGCTTGCAAAATCCTACTAACTGTCCTGGCTTGAGACAATTCATACCTCTTTAAGTTGTGATTATCCCTCTCTCCACTCGCACTGTCTGTATCTGCAAGGACTTGATTACCTGAAAAAACTCACATTCCAACCATTTTCTTGCAATTGTCTGTGTCTATATATGTATATATGCCATATTTGTGAAAACTATCTCTCCATTCATCTGATATGAAGCAGTGCTCCAAAAGCTCGTGCTACCAAATAAACCTGTTGAACTTTAACCTGGTGTTGTGAGACTTCTCACTGTGCCCACATTAGAATAGGTAGCTGCTTGATATGATGTTCTGAAAGACCTCTTTCTGTGCTGTAGAACTCTATGGCTCTATGTCGAGCGTAGATTGGAACCTGAGATTTGTGCATTGGCTCCAAGGTGACACCTGCCATAAGAATGTTACAAATCAGCTCCCAATTCTCCAATGAATCATTAGAGTCTTTGGTTTCATTAAACCAAACACCAAATCATTTACTTCTTTTCATGACATTTCTGTTTTTCTGTCACATGATTTGATTCTCGTCTCCCCACACATTGTCTATGATCAAGAGGCTGAATCAGCCATTTGAAGATTATTGAAATGCTTCTGCACAACAGTAAGGCCAAACTGAGAAACTCAGCAGAATATTAAATATGCTTTTTGTCACTCTTATACAATGATCCTTTGATATTCTTTAATTGGCTGCGTTCAGGTAATTCACTGTCCAATTTTCCTTCATTCATTTTATTGACAATTCTATCTTTCTGGATTCAAATTTAAAGGAATTGAATTGGACAAATCCAGCGATCACAGCATTAACCACCACAAAAGATTTATCACCACAATATCTATGGAACATTCTCTGCCTTTCAGTACAGGAAAGCCTATTATCTGGAAACAATGCTTCTTACTGCCTTAAATAACAACAAAAGAAGCAAGAAATACTCAGTAAGTCAGGCAGCACCTGTAGAGAGAGAAACAGAATTAATGTTTCAGGTTGATACTTTTCATCAAAAGTGCTGGCCCTAAATAGTAGAATTTTTAGGAAACAGAGATGCAGGATGTTTTTAAGAAAAATGTGAGGAATGATTACAGGAAAGAGGTTAAAATCAAAATGTTAACTTTCTCTTTCTGAAATGTTAACATTCATGAAATTTTAACTTTTTTTATTCATTCGTGGGACTTGGGCATCACTGACTGGCCAGTATTTATTGCTCATCGCTAGCTGTCCTTGAAAAGGTGCCTTCTTGAATCGTTGTATCCATGGGTTTTGGGTTCACGCATAATGCCTTTAGGGACGGAATTCCAAGATTTTGACCCATGACTGCAAAGCAACAGTGATAATGTTTCCAAGACAGGCGAGTGATTTGGAGGGAAACTTGCAGGTGGTGGTGTTCCCATGTATCTGCTGCCCTTGTCCTTCTAGACGGACGTGGATTTGGAAGGTGCTGTCTTTGGTGAACTGCTGCACTGCATCTTGTAGATAATACACACAGCCACTACTGAGCGTCGGAGTGGAGGGAATGATGTTTGTAAATATAGTGCTGATCAAGCAGGCTGCTTTGACCTGGATGGTGTTAAGTTTCTTGAGTGTTGTTGGAGCTGCACCCATCTGGGCAAGTGGGAGCATTTCATCACACCCCTGACTTGTGTCTTGTAGATGGTGGATAGGCTTTGGGAAACTAGGAGGTGGGTTACTCACCATAGTATTCCTAGCCTCTGACCTTCTCTTGTAGCCACTGTGTTTATATGGCGCGTCCAGTTGAGTTTCCGATCAACGATAACTCCGAGGATGTTGACAGTGAGCAGGGGGGATGTTCAGTGGTGGTAACACCATTGAATGTCAAGGGGCAGTGGTTAAAGTGTCTTATGTTGGTGATGGTCATTGCCTGGCATTTGTGTGGCCCAAATGCTACTTGCCCAATGCTGGATATTGGTCAAATCTTGTCGCATTTGAACATGGACTGCTTCAGTATCTGAGGAGTCGCAAATAGTGTTAAACAATATGTAATCATCGGCAAACATCCCCTCTTCTGACCTTACGACAGACAGAAGATCATTGATGCAGGTGGACAGTTGGGCCCTGAGGGATTCCTGCAGAGATATCCTGGAACTGAGATGACTGACCTTCCACAACCACATCCATCTTGCTTTGTGCTAGGTATGACTCTAACCAGCAGAAAGTTTCTCCCTGGTTCCCATTGTTTCCAATTTCGCTACAGTTCCTTGATGTCTAGGGCTGTCACTCTCACCTCACTCTTTCATCCCAAGACTGTAATGAGGTTAGGAGCTGAGTGACCCTGGCAAAACTCAAACTGGGCATCACTGAGCAGATTATTGCTGAGGTGCTGCTTGATAGCACTGTTGATGACCTCTTCCATAACTTTACTCATGATCAAAAGTAGATTGGGTGATAATTGGCCAGGTTTGCTCTGTCCTGCTTTTTGTGTGCAGGACATACCTAGACAATTTTCTACATTGTTGGGTCAGTGTTGTAACTGTACTGGAGGAGCTTGGCAAGGGGAGCTGCAAGTTCTGAAGCACAAGTCTTCATTGTTGGAATGTCCCATTGCCTTTGCATATCCAATGTCTTCAAATGTTTCTTGAAATCTTGTGGAGTGAATTGAAATGGCTGGAAACTGGTTTCTGAGGTGCAGGGGATCTCTGGAGGAGACTGAGATGGATCATCCACTCAGCACTCATGGCTGAAGCTTGTTCTGAATGCTTCAGCCTTATCTTTTGCACAAATGTGCTGGGCTCCCCTATCATTGAGGATGTGGAGATTTGTGGAAACTCCTCCTCATTCAGTGAGTTATTTAATTGTCCACCACCATTCACAGCTTGATGTGGCAGAACTGCAGAGCTTAGATCTGATCTCTCTGAAATGTTGGCCAGGATTCTCCCAGCCCGCCATGCTGTTTGAGCAGCACAGTGGGCCGTAAGACAAGAGCAGGGTCTCCCAGATGCTTTTATTTAGCTCCATACTGAAAATCAGCACGGATCTGATTGTTATTTCAAAATTTGAATTTCCATATCATTAGTGGGCTCGGGATGGTATCCTCTGGGCCCACTAGTGTCTCTCCCAACCACCAGGAACGGTTCCCCAGATGTCCTTACCCGCTGTTGGGGACAGAGGCCATTAAGGTCCTTCCTAGAAGGACACAGGCAAGGGGGAGAAGTGTCCCTTGGGCATGGCCAATCTGGCAGGTCCAACTTGGCACTGCCCAAGGGGGACACTGGCAATGCCCACCAGGCACTGGACAGTATCAAGAGGGTGGAGCCAGAAAGGGCAGTCAGTAGTGGCTAGGGACTCTGCAAGTGAGAGAGAAAGGGGGGAGGGTAAGTCAGGACTGGCCCAGGGGGGAAGGCTGCCCATTGGAAGGGGTTCCAGGGAAGGTCAATGATTAGAGGCCAGCAATCAGCAGCCAACTGATGGGGGGCGGAGGGAACAGTGCTTACACCCTGGTCTCCCCACAGACAGATTGGCACATGCGCAGTCACATGCTTAACGCTGTGCTGCCAGCTTTTGTACAGGAAAAGACTCCGCCCTCTATTTTTCAATGTGAATCAGTCTGAGGCATCCTATGTTGCTCAATGTTGGGAGATTCATTTCAATACATCCAAAAAACAGGCGGGAAAATGAGAGAATTGAGCACTAATATTTGTTTTGGGAAAATCTTGGCCTTTCTCTTTCAGAAATGTTAACTTTATTTAAGGAACAACTTTGCAGGTTAGGAAGGAAACCTTGAGTCTTGAAGCAATATGGTTAATGGATTCAATAGTAGGAATGCAAAGAACGAGCAAAGTCAGGGATTGTGGTAGAAGGAAAAAATTTGCAGTTTTACTGATGGAAAGTGTGAAATTTCTAGTTCAGTTCCAAGGGAATCGTAGGATAGAATCATTGGTTGCAGCCCAGGAGGTGGCCATTGGGTTCATTGTGGCATTGCCTTTACAAGGATAATCAGCTCAAATGACTCCTTCCTGTAGCTCTTTAAATTTTTTCTCTTTTGCTCATGATTCATTCTATTTTGAAAGCCATGACTGGTTTGGGCTCCACCACATTCACAGGCAGTGCATTCCAGATCCTATTCACGCACTGTGTAAAAAAAACTACTGAGTGTGTAAAGTGCCTTGTTCTACCTGAATGAGGAGCAAGGAATCAGGACAAAGGAATGGAATTTTAGCAGGATCAGAATTGGCTCTAACATTTCTCCAAGATTAAATTGGACCCAACATATGTGAGTTTTTTTTCAAACAAAGAGATCAGAATGTATCAAAGTCAGACAGTTAATTACAGCTGGAAGTTGGAGTCAGTTTCAGGTGTCGCGCACAATAGGAAATGGTTCTCAATGAGTTAAAACTCAAGAGTGGAAACAGCAGAAATTTGACACAATTCGCTGTGTTCTGAAGCTGGAAACTTTCCTGTGTATTATTGTAGGTTCACAGTAGGATCAATATTGCTTCATATGGGCTGCCACTTCTCAGCATTGGATCTATTGAGTGTTTTCTTTCCCTAATTGGCTGTATAATGATTGGAAACTCTACATCTGATATATAAGCAGCTACAGGCAGAGGCCATTCAACCCTGTCCTGAGTTTTAATTAGATTATGGGTGATCTGTACTGCCACTCTAGTTATGCACAAGTCTTCATATTCTTAGCTAATAAAAAAACTATTTAATTTATTCTTGAATTTTCAATTGATTCACAGCCTTTTAGATGGGAGAATTCCAGATTTCCACTCCTGTGTGTAAAGAAATGCTTCCCACGTTCACTCATACATGGTCCAACTTTAATATCGTTTCTATTTGTTCTAGATCCTCCACCGCAGTGGAAATAAGTTGCTCTGTATCTTCTCTATAAAATTCCTTTATCAAATCCAAACACATTTCTCTAAAGTTAAATGTTCCAAGTTGGCAACATCCCAAGTATTAATAATTTGTGATTGCCATAATAACAGAGATCAGAGGGCCAATTTGTGACATTGCCCTTTTAAACACCAATATAATTTTGACTTGTGGTTCTCTGGGAGTGAAATGTCTCATGTACAGCCAGATTCTAGGGATCATTAATCATGAAAATGCCTCTTTTCCCATTGCCCCAAGGTTTCTTTGTCCTTCAGCAAGTTTGATATTGCCATTTCTAGGTCAGCCTTCAAATAAATTGTGTAAGTGTGTTTACACTAAAAGATTCATCAATGGTTAACCGGATAACGCACTGATTGATTTCTCTTGGAGTTTCAGAGCAGTAAGAACAGCCATTTTGCCAAGCTGCAGTCGAGACTGATGGCTGAAGCTACTGATATCTTTCCTTATGGAATCTCTTCACCTCTTCCTGTTGCAGCCACTCTGTCACAGCGCATAGAGTGAATTCCATCAACTATCTGAATATTTGATTTACCAAAACTGCTTTGAAATTATTGGAATATACCATTTTAATGTTTAGTACAATGAAATACAAAATCACCATAAAATTGACTGATAACTCTTTCTGCATGCAGGGATTTATGAACTGCATGATTTACACAGTTACATTTACAACCAATTTAATCAAATGAGTTGTAAAACTCATCTGGTTCACTAATATCCTTTAGGGAAGGAAATCTGCTGTCCTTACTCTGGTCTGGTCTATCAGAGCCACAGCAATATGGTTGACTCTCAGCTGCTCTCGGGCAACTAGGGATGGGCAATAAATGCTGACCAGCAATGCCCATGTCCCATGAATGAATAATAAAAAAGGTTGGCAATGTGAAGATAAACTTTTATGGATAGAATAGATAAATATCAAATTCAACTTCAAACTAGTGTCAGTCACAGAGAGAGACTCCAGGTCAGAGTCAGTCAGTTTAATGAATATGACGTTTAGAAATTGTGCTCCTGATTCCAAAGTACAAGTCGTCCATGAAAACAAAATACAACAGCTAACGCTTTTCCAAACTTGACACTGGGTATGACCACAATCGCTGTGCTCTGGATTAATGGCCTGGGCCTAAGTGAAGAGCCACATCTAGCTTATTTCTGAGCACAGGGCACTGGGCAAAAGGTCAGGAAACCAGGGAATCTGTCCTCAACTTAGTTACACTGCTCATGTAGATATAATTTATTAAAGTGAGTTTATGAAGCAATTATATTGTACACAAAACTCAGCCAATCTTACAATTGGAAACACCTGCTGGTGATTAGTGTTCAGGTTTTACTAACCACTCAGTCTTGACTAAACCTCTTTAGAGATTCATTTAAAGTATGAGAATTCACAAAGAGAATGAAAAAGTCAGAAACGAATGGTGAAGAAATGACTAACCCCCTGACTGTGACTCCTAGTTAAAACCTTGTTGACAAAGCTATTTTTCCACACAGTACTGGGTATCGCTGAATACTTACTGCCAATTAAGGATATACAACACAGAAATAGGCCATTTGGCCCATCCAATCCATGCTATGCTGCACTTAAACCTCCTCCAATTTTCCTTAAATAAATGTATCATTATAACCTTCTATTCTATTCTCGCTCGAGCCAATCCAGTTTCTCTTTAACTATATGTATTCACTTCAACCACTTCCCATGGTCACAAATTCCAAATTCTCACCACTCTTTCGATAAAGTTTCTTCTGAATTTCCCGTTGGATATCTTGTTGACTATTAATAGCCAACATTTTATCAAAACCTTCCACTATTTTGAAGATCTTTGTTACATCACTCCAGCTTTCTTTTTCAAGACAAGAGATACGCAGCCTGTTTATCTTTGCTTGATATATAAATTCACTGAGTCATCTGAAAATTTAGAAATTGTGCTCCTGATTCCGAAGTACAAGTCATTCATGTAAACAGCAATGGTCCCTTGTGGAACACCACTTCCCACCTCCTGAATAATTACTCTTTACTCTAACTCTCCTGATGCCAGGTAGCAATCCATTCAAGCATCTGACTCCACATTCTCTAGCTGTATTCATTAGTCTATTATGGGATATCTTATCAGAGGCCTTTTCAAAATCCTATCTGATGGTAGTTTAGGATTCAGAGGGTAAATGAAAGGCACAGCTCCACTGGGAACCTGCAGCATGAGAACCCACAAATCCATCTTCAGGTTAAGGCCACCAAAATTTGGATTTAGTTAGCACCTTTCACAACCTTAGGACATTCCATCCTGCCTCCAGTCAATTAAGTACTTTTGAATTCAAACACTGCAGCCAATGTTCACATTGCAGTGAGATCAGTTAATGTGTGTGTGTGTGCTGATGTTGGCTGAGGGATGGATGTTGGTCCAGGCCCCAGGTGAATTGCCTGTACCTCCTCAGAGTTACATGATCTCGGGAAGTAGGCCTGAGCTCAGGCTGTAAACTCTGGCATAACACACAATTGGATTACACAGACCATTCAGCACTGGTGTTAATACTCCAAACATACCTGTTCATCATCTCACCCTATCAACTTCTAGTCTTCTCCCCTCCTGAGCTCCTTTAGTTTCCCCTTAAATGAATGTTTGGCTTGAAAAGCTAAAAGGAGATTGAGGTGTCCAGAAGAGCTCATTCTGCAGAGATTATAAGGTTCTACTGTCAAAACACGGGACATACTTCTTACATGATAGAATACAGTTCAAATGGAAGTCTTTTATTTCCATTTTGTCACACATTAGTGGAATTAGCTGGCTCATTTATTTTCTCTTTCACAAACCTGTGGACAATCTTTCCTGCAGCTGCTCTATGCCAGATGAGTCTCTGTTGCTTCATACAAGCACTATCCTTCAAATCCCTCTGCTTCCCTCTATAGCTGCCACAGCCAGTCAGATTACACCATCACAACTGAGACAGTTATACTTTTTGTTACTGATAGTGAGGATTCTGAGCCCATAATTCTCCATCAATAATGAGGAGATGGCCATGAGGGAGTATTCACATTGTACAGTTAATCAGCCTCCAAATTCTCTCACTGTTTCTCATTATCCTCCAGGAAGCTACAAAAACAGCAGCCGGATATTTTTAAATTCTGCACTGAAGAAGTTGGATTTTGCACCAGTAATGATCGAGCAACTCTCAAACTTTGGGAATGTTCAGACTGCAATTGAACCGAGTCACCCAAACACGGAATTTTCCCATCCCACCTGCCACAGGAATTGTAGCAGGCAGGATACACACCATACAAAGGTCCACTGACCTCAGGAGGAATTTTCCGGTCTTGGGGTGAGTGCCTCAGAGTTGAATGCACATCCTGTAGCATTTAATAACACTGTAATAATTGAGACTGAACAAACAGACCAAAGCTGCTTTATAAAATACTTAATGAAATCTGTCTATATTTGTTGCTAGAGTAAAAGATTAATGTTACAGTAAAGTCCCACCACTTACAGGAGTTACGTCTCCACAAAACCTCGCAAACGGCAAAATCACAAACGACCAAGATACTTTACAATGGAAGTCAGATAGGTTCCAGCAATCCTAAAATGTAACACATATAAAGGAACAAAGGCAATAAAAAACAATACTGTTAATAAATTTAAAGAGAGATTTACTGAAGACATTGTCTAACAAACTAAAACAAGAACAATGTAAAACCTGTCACACTTTGGTGCTTTATTTGAGATGATCAGGAATTAAATTGCAGCAACAAGGAACACCAATATGGAAATAATTGCAGGTGCTGCATGGACTGTGTGCAAGTTCTACTGTAGCAAATCCATCACTGATACCTTCCACTTCATTTGATGGATTTTTTTCTACATCTTCTAAAGTTGGTTTCTATTTTTATGTTTTAAAATATGGAGGAATTAATACTTCAGCAATACGGTGTACAAGGATTTATGTATGGATAAGGAAATCACAAATGGCAGGATATTACCATATTGATATTTATCGGATTATAACACAAAAAGATAAATTTTAACAGCCCCTAGATAATCCTACAATTTCAATCCATTTCTAATTGAGCTATTTCTCGTGGTTGGCTGCCCTCGTGTGGCTGTCTGAGGCTCAGCACCCTCTCAATAATCCTGTTTTGTCCGTTCGCTCCATTTTCAATTCCCCATTACAAAATATTTATATTACTACAATGCAATGTCACATTTAAAAACTGCACCGGCTGACTGAAGTGCAGTGACTTGCTATAAAGATATATTCAGTATCATTCTGCAGTAATAATCTCTCACAAATGTTAATGTGATCATCACTCTGTTAATCATTTGTTGGAAGAATTAGTGGAGGATTGAATATTGACAAGCAGAGAACTTTATATACTGTCTGGAGTTCTTTAACATGTAACTGAACTATCAGTTAGATCACAGGTTAACAATTAAACCCAGGGACAGATTATCCAAACTCAATGCTGACCTTATGATAAATCATTTTTTTATAAATAGGCAGTGCACACAGAACTGAGATCTGTATGAATTAATTTTCAAATAGAATAGCCCTTAGCAAAGCAAGAATTTAAATATAGTCAGGAGCAGTTCCCAATCCATGTAGTTTCGAACATAAACTGACAAAATCAGCTGCATCTGGACATTATGAAACCTGGATTTGACAGTTAGTTTGAGAGTACTCCAAGATTATTTGAATGCAAAGACTGATGAGACACTTTGCTCACAGTAATCATCTTGCATTTCTGTTAACCACTTTAATATTCTGTTATCAAGTTCATTGTCAAGGTTGCTCTTCTTCCCCAAGGCTATGCATCTTCTACTAGCTAGTGGCAGCTGCAGTTTTAAGTTTTTCTTGCACTTCTTCTCGGGTCAATGAACCCAAAATCTTCACCACTTTCTCACGCGATCTGCAACCCTTTAAGTTTGGGAATAGCATTGTGCAGGAGGAAAGGAAGAATCACAGTCAACACAGAGCATCAAACTGCCAGCCACTTAACCAAATAATAGTGAAAATACAACAAGAATTTGCAATATGTCAACATCAATGGCCAAAGGAAAATTAAATCAATCAAATAGAAGGTCAAATTTGGCCATTCTCGCTCCATCGCCTTGCAGCCAAGTGGAGGCTGTGAAAATGTCTTGTTGCTGGAAAGATAAAATTCTTTATCAGTGTTCTGGAAACACAGGTGAATGTTCAGTCAGGTGTCATTGGGGTGAAAGATCACTTTGTGACGGATTGTAATGTTAAATCTATAAGATGCTAAAGTACAAGAATATCGGCTCTTACCCGCTGTTCCTTTAATAAGGGAAGGATCTGGAATGCGCTGCCTGAAAGGGTGGTGGAAGCAGATTCAATCACAACTTTCAGAAAGGAACTGGATTAATATTTGAAGAGAGAAATTTGCAGGACAATATTGAAAGAGCAGGATGCTAGGACTAATTTGATATCTCCTCTCAAATGAGTTTGATGGGATGAATGGCCTCCTAATTCTAATTGCTCAAAGCTTGCTTGTTATGTAACAGGAATGTGAAGGTTAGGTAATGAGGAATTTTGATTCAGAAAGGAATGGCGTTCCTCTATCTGACTGACATCACCCAGTCTTCTCTCCTACTAATGTTGAAGAATCCGGTGCAAATTTTGGCAAACTGATTTTTTTTTTAAATGTAAAAACTATGCAGTAAATCTACTAAATATATCTGATTAAATTTACTGTGTGACAGATAGCACAATGGACTATGCAGCTTAACAATATGACATTTTGTACATCATTCATCACGCTGGGAACCCCACAATCTCACACTCTGAGAATGGTAAATGGAGATGGCAAATGGAGCTGGTACTTTACCACAACTGGAGGGTGACAAAAGTTGGTTATGTCATCATAGGAAGATTTCATGCAGTTAGTGAACGGCCCTCTCCCCTCAGCAGAACCTGGATACAAACTGACTCTGAGCTGACAACATACCTTGTCCAGAACAACTTCACTTTTCTTTAATCCCAGTACCTTGGCCAGATAGCGAACCAGTTCTGCATTTGCCTCCCCATCAGATGGAGGAGCTGCAATGGCCACTCCAACTGCCACTTCTGACACATCTACAGGACAGAGGATAAGAATTACCATCACTGGAACACAAGCAGTGCTTTACAGCAAACAAAAATCAGGGAAATGTTGCAAGATTTTAATATTATTGTTAGATTGTGACAATAGTGTGTCTTTAAGAAATGTGTTTAGCATGTTCATTATACAGGGTCTGTTTTAAAGTTTTTTTTAATATCGGTGCGATTCTGTCTTTATATAGCAGCTCCATATTGTTACAATAACATAATTGTTAGAATGTTTAGTTTTATTCCAGACTGTTGCTTTCAGTGGTTCATACCGTCTTTTTTTTAAACTCCTAAGCTAATCCCAATTGGTCACATTTGGCCCATATCACTTGATACCCATCTTATCCATTTAACTATCTAAGCGCTTCTTAAAAGATAAAATTGTACCCGCCTCTACTATCACCTCTGGCAGTTTGTTCCAGACACTCACCACCCTCTGTTTGAAAAAACTGCCGCTCTGGACACTTTTATATCTCTCCCACCTCATCTTAAACCTATGCCCTCTAGTTTTACACTCCCCTACCTTTGGGAAAGGATATTGACCATTTAACTGATCTTTGCCCCTCATTATTTTCTAGACCTCTGTAAGATCATCCTCAGCCTCCTATGCTCCAGAGAAAAAAAGTCCCAGTCCATCCAGCTTCTCCTTATAACTTAATCCATCAAGTCCCAATAGCATCCTAGTAAGTCTTTTCTGCACTTTTTCTAGCTTAATAATATCCTTTCTATAATAGAGTGACCAGAATTGCACACAATATTCCAAGTGTGGCCTTACCAGTTAGTTCTCAGTTACCCAGCTGTTTGACAATAGAAACTGGTACAGCACTTAGGAAAAATTCCTCTGAAATACTGCCCATGACAGTAAAGACCAGTGATACTTGTTCTTTTCTGCAGTGGTGATGCAGATATATAATGTGAATATTAGTGTGAGTGAATTATTCTACGTTGCTTACCTGTTACAGCATTTTGTTTGGATCCAGGTTTGGCATGAATGGCAATCAAAACAGAACCATCCTTATCAAGTTTCACAGGTTCCTGGGGTGCCAGTGGTGGTTTTATAGTGTTCTTCATTTTCATCTTATTCTGAGACAAAATTGAGACAATTGTCACAAAGTGTGATTCCATCTGGTGGTGGAATCAGTTATGAAAAATCTTAAGAAGTTACAGGTATGCAGGTTCAAACTGAAATTAGACACATTTTGAAATAGTGACAGTTGTAAAGAGACAAACAATTGATATTAGCTGCATAGAAATAACAATAGAATACAGATAGGTTTGCCACCTCATGCCAAATCTTGTATCACTAAGCACTAGGTCTAAACACGATAGGTCTAAAATTGTAATGCATAGATTATTGTAAGTATTTTGCTCTCAACATCTATTTGGTGTAGATATATTTCCTTTTCAATTCTCTCACTGTTTTCAAGATTTCCTGACTCCAGTCCATTGCCAATTTCTGGTTTAGATGTTACAGTAACCTGCGTTGCTCCAGATGAAAGCTACGTGTTTTACAGGTGATCTGACTAGTGTGACTACATGTTTTCTGAAGCAACACTTCCAGATTGTGAGCATCATCAGCTCTCAACAGAAACTTAGAGACAATATTATTTTGCAATTACCAATATGCAACATGAAGATGTTCATAAAACGCATCACCAAAAAGTAACTAAAAATAAATTAATTTTGTTTACATGGGATACTTTCTAGTATTTCAGGGGTCCCATTCCAGAATTATTATAATTAAGCAGATTGCCTTATGGAATAAGTCAAATTATGTTTTTTTTATTCATTCATAGGACATGGGCTTCTGGCTGACCAATATTTATTGCTCACCCCCTCGTTGCCCTTGGAGGACAGTTGAGAATCAAGCACATTGCTGTGGCTCTGGAGTCACGTGAAGGTCACACTAGGTCAGGACATTAGTGAATCAGATGGACTTTTCCAATGATCAACATTTTAAAAAAATTGAATTCAAATTCCACCATCTGCCGTGATGAGATTCAAATGTGGATCCCAGAACGTTAGCTGATTTTCCTGAATTAATAATCTGGCAATAATACCACTAGGTCATCTCCTCCCTGTCACAAATCAATCTCCTGCAGCAAACAACTGAAAATCAAAACCAAGTGAAGGTGAGGAAGAGTTAGAGAGCTAAAGCCACATATGAAATGACAACTTGTTTACAGAGTTTCTTTAGTGCTGTAAAACATGCCATGAAACTTATTCCGTGCAATCATTGAACAAAGTTGCCAGTAAGCTGTACAGGATGATATTAGATCAGAATACTAAAAGCTTAGTCAAAGAGATTGATTAAAGAAGATAAAAAGGCAGAGATTCAGGGAGGGAATTCCAGAGCTAAAAGTACCAATGGTGCAGCAAAGGAAATTGGGGATGCTCAAGAAGAGATGGATTGGTGGAATGTAGCAAATTGGAGGTTACAGAGATAGAAAGGGAGGAGATGAAGGTAATTGAACACGAAAATGAGAATTTTCAATCTGAGACATTATTGGAATGGAGGCTCAGTAAACACAGATGAACAGTGAAGATTTGGTGCTACATTTTAACTTAGACAAAAGCAGAAAATTCTGGAAAAGCTCAGCAGGTCTGACTGCATCTGTGGAGAGAGGATAGATGTGGAGTTGCTGATGTTGGACTAGGGTAAGCACAGTAAGAAGTCTCACAACACCAGATTAAAGTCCTACCTGGTGTTGTGAGACTTCTTATAGAGAGAATAGAGCCAATGTTTCGAGGCTTGATGAACCTTTGCTCTGTTCTCTCCATAAACACTGCCAGACCTGCTGAGTTTCCAACATTTTCTGTTTCAGATTCCAGCATTCACAGTATTTTGCTTTAATGTATAATATGATCTCAAAACATTCTGTCCCTAAGGGGCAATATAGAACAAACGGTCACAGGTATGGGTTGCAAGGTGGTAGATTTAAAACTGAGGTGAAGAGGCACTACTTCTTGCAAAGGATGGTGAATTTGTGGAATTCATTTGGAGCCTGAATCAGTGAATGGTTTCAAGAAAGAGATTTTTGATTTTTTTTTATTATTGTTATATGTATTAATGTACAGTGAAAATTATTGTTCCTTGTCACTATACAAAGCATACCATTCATAGAGAAAGAAATGAGAGAATACAGAATGTAGTATTACAGTCATAGCTAAGGTATAGAATTCATAGAAACTCTACAGTGCAGGAAGAAGCCATTTGGCCCACTGAGTCTGCACCGACCACAATCCCACCCAGGCCCAACCTCTGTATTCCTACGTATTCATCCACTAATCCCTCTAACCTGCGCATCCCAGGACACTAAGGGGCAATTTTAGCATGGCCAATCAACTTAACCCGCACATCTTTGGTGATGCGGAAGAAAACTACAGCACCGACAGGAAACACACATGGGCATGAGGAGACTGTGCAAACTCCACACAGTCAGTGACCCAAGTTAGGAATGGAACCCAGGTCCTTAGAGTTGTGAAGAGTAGTGCTAACCACTGTGATACCATGCCACCCAGGTGTAAAGGTGTTGAGAAAGATCAACTTAATGCAAGATAAGTTCATTCAAAATTCTGACAGCAGCAGGGAAAAAGCTGTTCTTCAGTCATTTGGTACGTGACCTCAGACTTATGTTTTTCTTGACGGAAGGTGGAAGAGAGAATATCCAGGGTGCATGGGATCCTTAATTATGTTAACTGCTTTGCCAAGGCAGTGGAAAGCGTAAGCAGAGTCAATGGATGGGAGGCTGGTTTGTGTAATGGATTGGTCTACATTCACGACCTTTTGTAATTCCTTGTGCAGAGCAGGCGCAATACCAAGCTTGATACAACCAGAAAGAATGCTTTCTATGATGCACCTGTAAAAGTTGATGAGAGTTGTAGCTGACATGCCAAATTTCCTTAGTCTGTGAAAGCAGAGACATTAGTGGGACTTCTTAAACTATAGTGTCGGCAGGGGGGCGGGTTGGTTGTTGGTGACCTGGACACCTAAAAACTTGAAGTTCTCAACCCTTAATTAAAAAAGGAAGGGGGGGGGGTATGGGAGCAGGTGGGGAGATGGATTTGAGACCAGAAAAAGATCGGCCATGATCTGATTTAATGGCAGCGCAGGCTCGAAGAACTGAATTTGCATACTGCTGATCCTAATGATAAACTTCCTAGATCCACAGTTATAACAGAAACTCTATTCAGTCACACTACACACTCAGCACTGGTGTGATATATTTCACAGTAAGAAGTCTCACACCAAGTTAACGTCCAACAGGTTCGGCCAGTTCCGAAAGCTAGTGGTGTGTACTACCAAATAAACCTACTACACTTTAACTTGGTGTTGTGAGACTTCTTACTGTGTTTACCCCAGTCCAACACCGGCATCTCCACATCGCGACATGTTTATATCAGACATATCCATTACAAACGGGAACAATGAAGCATCAGACCCAGTCGCTATCATTGCCCCGGTTCAGCTGCTGCGGCTCCCATTACCATTCGGGTTTCTGTTGAGTTTTTCGGCATGCTGCTCTTCCCGATGCCGCCTGCCTGCGCTCCCCCCGCGGGCAGCCCTCAGCAGCAGCCGGCCGACAAGAAAGCCTACGCTTGTACTGCTTACTGTGAACAAAAAGCCCGGAAGATGAATCCTTCTCATGAAGTCCACACCGCCCGACACCCGGGTCCCCGAGCGGTCAAGCTACGCGGTCACCAAGCAACCGGACCAGGCCCAAATCCCCCAGAATGCTCAGCAGCACCACGCATGCGCGCCACCAGCTGTGATACGATGAAGTTTGGGAACAAGGTTAAACTTCCACCCATTCATTATTTAATGTTCACACTTTAACCGGTTAATTCAATAACTATACTAAAGGCCTTTATTCACATCCTACTCCCATTTTCTCTGCTCCTGTTAATGCTTGGTAACTTTTACTCTCCAATTTTTTTCCCTGCTGAATATTCCAGCATCTTGTTTTTAATATTAAAAATTCTTCGGATGTTACAGCCAATTTACTTTTTCTATACACAAGGAATTATTTTGATTCCATTGCCATTTCTGGCAGTTGGTTTGAGTTGAAGCTCAGCAAAATGACAAAAGCAGATTCTCCAATCAAAGTGTCACATCAGTACCTTATTTCTAACGCCAAATAGTGAATATAAAAAATACATTAGTATTTTAGTCATCTTCATAATTGGTCAGAATTAATTTATCAATAAATATGGTGGCACATGGTACCAGGGACTCAGGCTCAATTCCAACCTCAGGTATGGAATCTACCTGGCTTTCCTTCCACGATCTGAAGATGTGCAGGTGAGGTTGATTGTTACATAGAACATTACAGCACAGAACAGGCCCTTCGGCCTTCGATGTTGCGCTGACCAATATAAAAAGCAATGCCCCTCCAAACTAAACCATTCCCTTCTCTTCCATATACTTATCAACTAACCTCGTAAACGCCACCAAACTTGGCGCATCTACAACTGCTGCAGGCAGGGCATTCCACTCCCGAACCACCCTTTGGGTAAAGAACCTACCTCTGATATCCGTCCTATAACTATCACCCCTTAATTTAAAGCTGTGTCCCCTCGTGCTAGCTTTCTCCATCCTAGGAAAAAGGCTATCACTGTCCACCCTATCTAAACCTCTAATCATCTTATATGTTTCGATTAGGTCCCCTCTTAGCCGCCTCCTTTCTAACGAAAACAACCTCAAATCCCTCAGCCTCTCTTCATAAGACCTGCCCTCCATACCAGGCAACATCCTGGTAAACCTCCTCTGTACCCTCTCCAATGCCTCCACATCTTTCTTATAATGTGGGGACCAGAACTGCACACAATACTCCAAGTGCGGCCGCACTAGAGTTTTGTACAGTTGCAACATGACGTTGCGGCTCCGAAATTCAATCCCCCTACCAATAAAAGCTAAGACTCCATATGCCTTCTTAACAACCTTATCGACTTGACTGCCTACTTTCAGGGATCTATGCACAAATACACCAAGATCCCTCTGTTCATCAACACTATTAAGAATCCTACCATTAGCCCTATACTCTACACATTTATTATTCCTGCCAAAGTGCATTACCTCACACTTTTCCACATTAAACTCCATTTGCCACCTCTCGGCCCAGCTCTGCAACTTGTCCAAGTCTCTCTGCAAACTATAACACCCCTCTTCATTATCTACCACTCCACCGACTTTAGTGTCATCTGCAAATTTACTAATCCATCCTTCAATACCCTCATCCAGATCATTTATAAAAATTACAAACAGCAGGGGCCCCAAAACAGACCCCTGAGGTACACCACTTGTCACCGAACTCCACGATGAATATCTCCCATCAACCACCACCCTCTGTCTTCTATCTGCTAGCCAATTCCTAATCCAATTAGCTAAATCACCCTCTATCCCATACATCTGCATTTTCTGCAGAAGTCTTCCATGGGCCACCTTATCAAACAAAATCTGTCAGCACAGAGATTGGCGCACATGCAGTGGCCCTTCTTTGCTGGCCACCAGACTACTGGCCAGCCCCACAATCCCTCCTACATTGCTGGCCTCCTGGGACTCCCCAAACAAGCCCCAGTACCCCTCCTCCCCCACCAACCCCGATCACCCCTACCCCACCCCCCACCAACCCTGATCTACCCAACCTGCTGTCTGATCAGCCCCAATTCCAAACGTAGCTGCACATCCTTTCTCCCCACCCCCAACTACCCCCATGTGAATGGCCAGCCCTAATCACTTTCTCTCTCCCTCTCCCAGTCATCCCACATGCAAAGTGGCAGCAGATCTCCCCACGCCAATCGATTATCCTTAATAGGCCCAACCCAGTGGGCAGTTGGCCTTACTCCCAACCTCCCGGGGGGCTTCAGTGGTCTTTCTTCCCTCCAGCCGAGTCAGGAAACCTGTTGCCCATTAGTGGGGAACAAGAATAAATCCCATTGGAGGGAAATACTACCGGCAGGTGGAGACTTTAGTCCCAGGTCTACTAATCAGATGCAAATACCTGTTTCCATATTGAAATCAATTCAGGTTAGTCTCAGAGGCTCACAGAGGCCGTGACACTCAGTGGGAAGACAGTGAAATAGCCCACACTGATGCCTCCCAACCCGCTGCCTTAAGTGCAGAGCACCAGTCTGAGAGAATTGCCCCCAATAATATGCAAGTTTCCCTGATACTGCCAGTAACCTCTTTTGCTCAAATGTTACACACATTCTATGTACCTTTAGTATCAGGGAAACTTACAGGGTAAATATGTGGCAATACAGGGATAGGGTAGCACAATGGTTAGTACTGCTGTCTCATAGCATCAGGGTCCTAGGTTCAACGGCCAGCATGGGTTACTATCTGTGGAGTTTGCACATTCTTCCTGTGTCTTCATGTGTTTCTTCCAGGTGCTCCAGTTTCCTCCCAGTCTGAAAGATGTGCTGGAATTACACTAACCCAAACAGGCTCCAGCACACAGTGACTAGGCAAATTTCACAATAACTTTATTTGCAGTGACTGGTAAATAAATAAACTTTATAAAACTTTAGGGCTCGAGTGTGATTGTTATTGGTACAGGCTCAATGAGCTGAATCACCTCCTCCTGCACTGTAGGGTTTCACTGATTCATAAATGCTAATTAGAGCACAATGAATATACTTGAGGCTGAGTCAGAGAGTGGGTGAATGGATGGGGAGCGTGTAATTGGGTGCAGACAGGAAAGTGGAGTTGAGACCACAGAGTAGACTCAAGTTTAAGACTTTTACAAATTATTTTTTCAAAGTCACATTCTGATTAATTTAGTGTTGACCTTGGAGTTAAGAAATGTATACAAATATTAATTTCTGGTTATTATTTCTAAGGAGTCAGCAATGGTTCAAATAGTAGCACTCACACCTCAGACACAAATCTGAGAACATAACGCAGACATCATCAGAGGCACTATCTTTTGGCCAAATAGAACGTAGAAGTCTCTTTATTCACTGACTAAAGAGAAAATATAGTGCAGGGTTGTAACACAAGGCAAGAAGCAGATTATGGAGATGATGCAGCACCATTAGTGGAAATATGTATTTGTTTGATTATGTGGCCAGGCACATGGATTATTCATAGAAAACAGCACAAACAGGCCCTTCGGCCCACAAGTTGCACTGATCACATCTACCAATCCACAGACCTATCTATAACCCACTATCCTATTCTTTTCCATATACTCATCCAGAAGACTCTTAAAAGACCCCAGTGAGTTTGCCTCAACAACCTCCAACGGCAGTTGGTTCCATTCACTCACCACCCTCAGTGAAAAACCTACATAAATTCATATATTCATAAAATATGCAACAAAATTTAGGATTACTTAGTGCGGAGGAAGAGATGGGAAGTGAATTCTGAGCTGCAGCAACTGGTTTATAATAGGCTGGTAGGAAACACAGTAACAAGATGATGGAATGACTGATCCTTGGGACTTATTTTGAATAATTAGTATTATACATTCTGCACAAGCAGAATCACAAACAGGCAAACTTGGTTTACTCCATAGACAAGTCCCAATATCTGGGTCATCCATAGGCAGCCCCAGGATCTAGTCATCACACAATCACCCTGGACTTCAAGACGATTGAATAAACACTCCCCTTTATTACAACTAGCTAAATCTGATTTATTAAAGAAGAAAATGGATAAACAAGGAGAAACCAAACAAGTTTATTAAACAAGAAATGGATAAATAATGACAAATTATAAATTTACAATAATTACAAGCTTAAATATATCCCTGTAATAAAAGATATCAAACTTGCTCAATGTGAACTACAGCTATCTCAATGTCCCTATGATTCTATGTGCAATTGGATGTTTCTGTGGGTTTAACAAGTCAGGATGAAATATACTTTATAATTTCACTAGGACAAAGAAAATTTTAAAGTTACTTGGATATATTCAAATAACCCTCATTAGGATGCTAAGTGGTTTGACCTTTCAACCGATAGGGTCTGCTCTGGATGACAATGCTTTAAAATAACAGATACTTGCTGTAACTGAGGCCAGTTTCTTAACCTCAAGCACTGTGACAAGAAGCGAGGATGCATCACTGATAAAAGTGCTCACCATTATTTACCTCTCCATTCCTGCTTTGATATCTATCAACATAGCACAAGATCCACATCTGACTGCATTCCAGAAACATCACGTCAAGAACTGTTTCTATCATTTGTGATTTCTTCACATGAAATTCAGAAAGACAAATGAACAACTAAATCAATCGTCCAACTAATGTTTAGATCAAGAATGAACAATGAATACCAGATAGTGTGGAGGAATTACAAGAAATGGAAGTCACTGCTTGTTACATCTTTAATTACTCAGTACTGAGTCCATCTACTGGCTTTGGCTGTGCATATAAACACTGGACTACAATGGAAGCTCCATGTTCCATGTGGCTGCAGCAAGGGAACATTTAGAAATAATTTGAATCTTGGTTAAAAATGCCAAAACAGACATCATATAAGACAGAAAACCTGCCCACCTTGATGATAGGCAGCACCCAGAATTGTGAATTCTGCAGTCTTGGGAGCAGTGACTTTAAGACTTTTTTTTAAAAAGAACAGGATGGCCAAGAGTGAATTTGGATGTGCAGTTGATTAAATGATATTTCCTTATTTCTGGGCTCAGAGTCTGAAACAGGAGGCAGCCATTCAGCCCCTTGACTTGCTCCATAGGAAAGCACCATCTCAACATTTATCACTCTTTGTTCTAGATCCTTCAACCCTTTTCCCTAGCAAACAATTATCAATCTCAGTCTTGAGTTCCAAAATGACCCACAGCCTCAGCAACTTTTTGGGGAGAATTCCAGATTTCTGCTACTTGCTAACATCACCCAAAGGCCTAATTCTAATTCTACACTCCTTTGTTCTGAACTCTCCCATAAAGGGAGTAGTTTCTCTGTCTACAAAGTCAAATATTTCTAACATTTTAAACAATGTCCAAAATCCTACTGATGAATTATTTCCATGAATAAATTGGGTAGTGTGCCTGGAAAAAGCACTTTAGCAAAACATTGTTGTATCAGATAGACAGAAATGGATTGAAACTAGGAACAAGAGTCAGCCAATTGGCCCTTCGAGCCTGCTCTGCATGCAACATCATGCCTGAACCTCTATCTCAATACCTTACTTTTCCCATGCTGTTTGGCATCTTTAAAGTCTAGAAATCTTTTTTCTTAGACATATTCACTGATTCCCACACACACAAGCTGCCTTTGAAGATTAGCACAAATGTGAAGATCTCTCAGGTGATCTTTCAGTTTCCCAGCACTCCATTAACCATAGAGTGGAAGCCTTAAGACATTTAGCTCATTTCTGACTGCAACAAACTGCCAGAGGTAGTAGAAGGGGCAGGTACAATTTTGTATTTTTAGAAGCGTTTAGACAGTTACATGGGTAGATAGGTATAAAGGGATATGGGCCAAACATGGGCAATTGAGACTAGCTTAAGGGCTTAAAAAAAAAAGGAGCAGCATGGGCAAATTGGGCCAAAGAGCCTGTTTCCATGCTGTAACCCTCTATGACTGGGCTATGGTGTCCTGCATTGGCAGTCTAGTCACAATGAGCAAAAGGGTGTGGCTTATTGGTCAATAACTCTAGACAGTCACAAGTCCCTGCTGCAAGTTCGTAAGGTGGTTAAGGCACTTCCAAAGCAGGGGCAATGAAGTGAGGCATGTCAGTGCACAATGACACCACCCTAGGATGGGGTCCAGCAGCAGCTTGGCAGTGGTGAAAAATATATTGAGATTTTCTGGACAACGATTCCCAACCTGCAGTGCAGTGTTGAGTGAAGTGCAGTCCTCAGTGAATGAGCGTAAAGGATGAAGCATCTTGACCACCTCTTCAATAGGTGGTTTAAATATGGAGTGATCAGCTCCTGATGGCAGTGCCACATGGGTGATGGGATTAAAAAAATTTAACTGTTGCACTAAATGTACAAACCCAACATAGCTCATTCTACAATGAAAAAAAATGTTCCGTAACCCAACACAAAACAAATCCTGCAAGAAATGACACCCATTCAAAATTTCTCCTAAATAAGTTGTATTCTGCTGGTGACTTTACTAGTTACTTGTAATGGTTATATTGGTTATTCAGTATTGGAACTGGTGCTGCTTACCAGTCCATTGCAGCCCTTCTCACTAAACATTCTCTGTTAAACCTGATAGCTGTATCTCTTGTCTCCATTTGTGGAAAATATCAGGAGACTCAACTGATCAATTATTGCTGGCTTTAATCCCACTGCTCTTCGCCTATGGCAGGCATAATTTCTAAAGGGAATGAAAAAAGCAGTGAAATAGAAAGCACCAAGCATGGCGTTAAACAGCTGTTTCTCCGTCAGTCAAGATGAACTACACTGCTCCAAACTCAGCTACGTATAAAAGATGATCTCTGGAATCTGCCCATCTTCCACAGACGTCCCATTATTGTTTCCTGGCACGTTAAAGAAGACAAAGTAAGTGCTGATTCCAGTGGTGGGGGACTCGTGAACGATCTTCCGCAATCCCTTAGTGCCATAATGAGAATCAGGCCCCTATAACAGAAGGCAGAAATGGAAACAAAATCAGAAATGGGACCATGGGAATAATGATGGGGCTCCCAGAGTGTGAACTGCAGAGACCGCACATGGGAACACTGGAAATTGTGTAAACTAAACATCTTTATTTCTCATAAACCCATCCCCAGTAAAAATTCCTATGTCACATTCAGAATGGGATGGGCCTATGTGAACTTTGTACAGCACTGCCACTGTTAAGGGTTTAATTACAGTCAACACGGACATTTATAACTGAAGTACAAAAATAAGTTCGTAACTCGTGACTTTAAAATGGAAACTGAATTAACTCTATACAGCCTGTGCTAAATTACCCCTCACTCTCTCCTCTTGGTACTGACTATGTGGATGACAAAGGAACAAACTAGAAAATAACATTTAGCAGCATTTTAAAAAGATGTCATTTAGTTGAACATTTTGTGCACTCTGCTTGTAACCAGGGATTAGAAGGTCCCCAATTTCACCATCTACACGCTGGTTTGCTGCCCTTAATTGTGGTGTTAGTGGTCAGCTCGGATTGTTAATGTCCACTGGACGAGCTCATGTGAAGCATCAGACAAGATCAGGATAACAATAGCAGTGATGCCCAACCGGTCCAGCAGACTGCAGCCACCCCCAGGCTGAGCTTATAATGGGGGATGGAAACAAAAACCCAGTGAGAAGAGGGTGAACCAGCAGAAAGAGAAAGAAATAAAGCTCCCTGCTCTTGGAACTGGCTCGAGAAGTGATAGAAATAGAGTTCCAGTGCAAGTGTCTGAGTGATGGGTGTTTCAGTGTTAGAGAATGAGGAATAATACCTTGAGAGTCGCACAGGCAGTGTAGCTAACGTTTGGTAATATCTCAATGGGCTCCTTGAACATAACTCTAAACGTATTCGCTGATCCATCGCAGCAAAACCCTGTGTCATTTTGTCCCAGTGTCACATTCTTATCGTTTTCAATGATCTACAGAGAAAAGGATAATCAATTATTTGAAATAATCATAAATACCCCATCTTCCATCAACTGCCAGCTACCCTCACGCTGCCACCTCCCAGCTTTGTCACAGACCACAAACACAGCCCCACAATCAATCACAGATCACAAGCACCACAACACCCCACAGTCACAGACCACGATATGGGTCATTTAATATTTTTATGGTGGAGGTGGCTGGATTCTTATTAGACAAAAGATTCTAATGTTATCAGAGACAGATGGAGAATGTGTAACAACACAAATATCAGCATAACCACACTATACTCCATTTGCCAGACATTTACCCACTCACTCAATCCATATCCATCTGCAAACTCCATGGTCATAATTTTCCAGCCATTCACACTATACTGAACAGAGATTTGACTGAGCGCTAATTTTCCATTCTCACTTGCAGCGACAGAGAGCAAATGACTGGAGAACTCTAGCCCATCTGTCTTCTTCACAAGAAAGTTTTATACAATCTTTGGGCTGTCTGCAAGTTTATCGATCATGCCTTCATTCCTCTCAACTAACTCAGTAATGTAAATTATAAGATGTTCAGGCCCCAGCAAAGACCCATGTGGGACTCCACATCCTGACAAAGACCCATTTATGCATACTCTGTTTTCACCAAATGCCTCTCTACCTTCCAGTTTAGTTATTGATAAAATATTTTTTTGTAACATTTATCGTGAATACAGAGGCAAAATATTTCACTTGATTCATTATTTCCTACCATTAATTCCCTGTTCTCACACTCCAGAACACCACTCACCTTACTTACACTTCTACTGTTTAATTACCTGTAGAAATTCATGTTATCTATATTTACATTCCGAGCTTGTTTCCTCTCATACACTAATTTTTCTTAATTAACTTTTTAATCACTCTCTGCTTTTCTTTAGATTCTGATCAATTATCTGACCTACCACTCATCACTGCAGTTATAATATTTTGACTCTTAACTTCTTTAGTTAACCACAGATGGTGACTCCTTCCTTCAGAATTTAACTGCAGAAATATACTTATTTTCAATATTTGAAAATATTTCCTTAAAATGTATGCCATGCTTCTCTACTGATCCATCCCCTAGCCTAAAGTTAAAAAGTTTATTTATTAGTCACAAGTAAAGCTTACATCAACACTGCAATGAAGTTACTGCGAAATTCCCCTAGTTGCCAGAGTCTGGCATCTGTTTGGATCAATGCAACTAACCAGCAGATTTTTCAGAATATGGGAGGAAACTGGAGCACCCACAGGAAACCCATGCAGATACAGGGAGAACATGCAAACTCCATACAGACAGTGACCCAAGCTGGGAATCGAACCCAGGTCCTTGGCACCGTGAAGCAGCAGTGCTAATCACTGTGCTACCGTGCCACCTCCTTCAGTACCCAGTTCATTTCACCTATCTGTTTTCATGGCTACACTTTTTAAAGTTTAAAATACTATTCTCAGACCCACTCCTCCCTTTCAAACTGGATGTCAAATTCAGAACCGCAGGGGAACTTTCACCCACCTGGATATTAACCTGGTAATCTGTCGGACCATGTATGGATCCATAGAGTCCAAAACCCACAACAGACAGTCTCCGGGTTACTGAAAACCTTCAAACACAGGGAAAGGGAATAGTTAGTCCCCAGATTCCTTCCAAATGCATATCTGGAATTTAATACTTCCCAATTTAAAAGCAATTAAACATACAATTCACATTGTAAACATTTTATTTCAATACAGACATTCCACAGCTTGTAATATTTGCGAACTAGCCCAGAATACTCCACGCTGGTTGAATTAGTATAGGCCAGGTTCTTAACTCTCAGCTGGGAACAACAAGACCACTCTTGTCTTTAGTAACTGTGCGGTATTAGAGTGTGAGATACAGTCTGGAAAATGCCTCAATTCTGACTTTTTAAAATGACTTCTAAAACCTGATATTTGGAATATTAACAAGGGGTTGCCACAGTAACTGAATGTTGTTCATAATTTTCTCTTGAATACTTGTAACTGCTGGAGAAAATAAAGTCACAAACAAGATCAGACCATTGCAACTTTATATATTCAGTGATGAGAATCTCAAAAAAGGAGACCAAGTTGGTCAGAATGATAACTGGCCCTTGTAATGAATACCTGGAATGCTAAGAAATCCGTGCAGCCAAGATTAAGACAATCTAATTACTCTATCTCACACAATTCATCCTTCAGTTCACAGAACTGGTGACACATTGCTGCACGTGTTCAGGGACCTCCTGCCAAATCCCTCACACATCAAGCACGTTAAGTTCAGTCGGTTTCAATGTAGCACAAGGTCCATCAGCAAACAGGAATGCTGCAAGAAGCATCCGTTAAGTGGCATAAGATTCCCAGACACGGTTTCTTGGGCATTAATGGACCATAACATCCACATCCCCGAAACTCATCTATTGGGAACAACTCAACAGAACTGAACAGTGTTTTGGTCAGATATCTCTCATTGACAAACTAGACTGACCCCAGCAATCTCAGGACAGTGCGATCTAACACTGGGCAGAGGGGAACAGAGAGCAGAACGGGGCCAGAAAAGGGCACATGTCTCACCCAAAGCTACTTAGTTAGGTAAAGTTCATTGAGAATTTACTCAACTGTGGCTGACAATTCTGAATAAGAACACCATCTCCAGTCACAATTTTCATAAACATGAAGATCGAGTGGAAGGAGACTCAGTGGAATATAAATACCAGCACTGACTTGTGGGGCTGAATGGCCTGTTTCAGTGCTGCAAAATGTTGCTACATTAAAGTCAGGAAATCAAAGTATACATTATCGTATATAATCGAAGTACTGAGTTTAGGAGTCAGGGAGTAATGCTGTAACTTTATAAGACTTTTGTCAGACCCCACTTGGAGTGTTGTGCGCAGTTGTGGTTGCCTCACTACAGGAAGGATGTGGAAACTATTGAGAGGGTGCAGAGGAGATTTACTAGGATGTTGCCTGGATTCAGAGGCATGCCTTAAGATAGGTTGAGAGAACTAGGTCTCTTCTCCCTAGAGAGACGAAGGTGGAGATGCAATCTGATAGAGGTTTATAAAATGTAGAGAGGAATAGATAGGGTGGATTCTCGAAAGCTATTTCTCAGGGCTGAAATGGTCACTACAAGAGGACACAGGTTTAAGGTGCTGGGGAGCAAGTACAGAGGAAACGTTAGAGGCAAGTTTTTCCACTCAGAGGGTAGTGAGTGAGTGGAATCGGCTGCTGTCGGTGCTGGTAGAGGCGAACTCACTGGAATCTTTTAAAAGACTTCTGGATGAGTACATGGGATTGGGAGTTATAGATCGTTCTATGGCTTGGTAGGTATAGATATAATTGGTGCAACTTGTGAGCCAAAGAGCCTGTTTGTGCTGTAGTGTTCTATGTTATGTTTAAATGACGAGTTTGGATGATGTGAATTAGTCCTTTTTATGTCACGTTTATTCCACTTTTCTTCCCTGCTGATGGACCTTAAAAATTGGAGGAAAAATACCACAGCACAATGTAGAACATAGTGAGATTTCTCTATTATAACAAACCACCCAATGGCCTTGCCATGAATCTCACCGCATAAATTATCCGAGGAGAGGGGTTTTTTTTTTACATCTAAGCAGTTCTGACTGGGAGTCTCATTGGTTCAGTACCCATCCTTCTCAAGGTAGTTTAAAAAATTTCAGTGTCACAAGGAGGCTTACATTAATACTGCAATGAATTAACTTAAAATCTCCTAGTTGCCATACTCTTAGCACCTCTTCAGGTACACAAAGAGAATTTAGTATGGCCACTGCACCCAACCAGTGCATCTTTTGGATTGTGGAAGGAAACTGGATGAAACCCATGCAGAAAATGTGCAGACTATATATAGACAGTGATCCAAGCTGGGACTCAAACCCAGGTCCTTGACATTGGGGCAGTGTTAATCACTGTGCCACCATGCCACCCCAAAGTCAGGATGCTGAAGAGGAAGTTACAAATCAGTCAGAAACTGTTATTGGCCACGGTTCTGTTCCTGATCAAAGCCCAACAACATGGCTCAAAACCAATGTGGGCAAATGATAAGAACTGGGCTGTGATAATTCACTCCCCATGATTAGGTATTAAATAGGCAATGAACAGGCCTCAGAGCATTTACAGGAGATGTGAATGGTGGGTTTTGTACCAACCTGATCCTATCACTGGTCCCACTGTATCCCCAGCGACTCTCCACCTGCTGGAAGCGGCAGATGCTGCATTCCTTCCCCCTCAAACAACAGCGTGGTCGGTCAATATAGTCCACTCGTGGCTTGGGATTCAAAGTGAAGTGTAAAAACAGATTAACAATCTCGCGATCAGAGAGGATCCCGGATTGAGCAGGTCCTGAGCAGGAGAAAAAAAACAAATCATTTTGTGCCTCAAAAACTTTATCTTCAGATAATCAGTCACTTGTTTACTAGTAGAGAAAAATATATTTAAAAAGTTCTTACAGCACAGGAAGCTATTCAGCCCATCCTCTGTGCTAACTCTTTTCTCTGGTTCTCACCTACACTAACCATCATAAATGACAATAATTCACATCATCCAGACTGCTCATTTAAACAAAACGTATACTTTTATTTCCTGATTTTAATGTAATGACATTTTGCAGCACAAAAACAGGCCATTCAGCACCATGAGCTAGTATTTATGTTCCAACTGAGTCTCCTTCCACTCAATTTTCACCTCACCCTATCATCATATCCTTCTATTCCTGTCTTCTTAATGTTTAGTAAGAAGTCTGACAACACCAAGTTTAAGTCCAACTGATTTATTTGATAGTAAACTCAAGCTTTCGAGGCTTGAGTTTACTATCAAATAAATCGGTTGGACTTAAACCTAGCGTTGTAGACTTCTTACTGTGTTTACCCCCAGTCCAATCCCGGCATCTCTACATCATTCTTAATGTTTATCCAGCTTCCCTTTAAATACATCAATGTTGTTCATTTTAACTATTCGCTGTGGTTTTATTCTTATATGAACAGGAGACATTCAGTTTTATCTCCATATTCCTAGGTAGTTAGCTAATAAACAAATCTTACCAATAGAACACATCCAGCGATCAACATTAGACAGAATATCTCCACAGCCCAGTCACTCAAAACTACCCAGAGTTCAGAGCATCAATCTTGATTAGATCACATCATTGGTGCCAATGTCACCATTCTCCACATTTGTTTGCTGTTTAATGGTTATCATTTTGATAAACTTTTGCTAACAGACATGAGGAAACTCACTGACCTGCAGCAAACTCCTCAATGGTCATGAGTGGAAACCTGATCAGTGTTATGGCTTTTCCCAATACTTTCTGTTTACTCCCAGCGGTAACCGGCAGCTGCTGTCTCTGGCATTCTGCCTCTGCCCACCGGACCACTCCAGCAAAGAGCCGAATCTCCCGGATACTCAGGGTATCTCGTTCCAGCACAGCACACAACGTATCTATACGTAGAGGGAAACAGCTTGTTAAAGGCCTGAAAGCATTTTCAAAAACTTGAAAAGCGATGCATCAAAGGAAGTCTCGCAATTATAAGGCACTTTTCATGACCACAAGACATCAAAAGACAACTTACAGCCAATTAACAACTTTTTAAAAAAAAATGTAGTCACTGGTGTAATACAGTGTCCCACAAAGTACCTCAGCACTCACCCTCTGACAAGGTGACAAAGGGAGGGAGAAAAGTGTAAATGTGTCAAGCTGAATTAGATCCAACTATTTTCAGCTGACAGCCTGTCCTGTTCACATGTGCCTTCTATCTCTATACCTCAAACTGTGAAGGAAGGATCCAGCAGTTGATTCTAACAGCTGCACTTACAGCTCCGACTATCAGTCTCACACTTTATACTTAGAATTTTTTGGGGCACACAAGATTACAACTACTAGAATAATTTACATACAACTGATCCAAACTATCACAACAACAACAGCTTAGATTCTCACCTAGATCAACATCAGTGAAGCCTTCAGCACTAATTGCATCCATGGTGTTTTTATCGATGGTGTCCAAGCAGAGACTGGCAAGCTGAGGCTCATCAAACAAACGTGCCTAAAAACATTTTAGTAAAATGTAAATCACAGAGAAAGGAAAAGACCAAGCAAAACTAACAACAGCTGCAACCATACATCACAAAATGAGTACTGCTTGGAAACTCTTGAGTGCTAGAGATTCAGGCTCATTCAATACTGGCAGGCAGAGAACAGGGAACCCAGGATGGGTAAGGGTGTAGTGCTAAACGTGAAACCAAGAGCACAGAGGAAGGTATGAAGAGTGGGGTGGCACAGGACACTAACTCATCAACAGGCAATTATTCACCCTTCAACATGAGCAGCTCTCGGCTGTTGGCTTGTGGCAACATATAAAATAGAATCTCTACAGTGCAGAAGGAGGCCATTCAGCCCATCAAACCTGAATTGACAACAATCCCACCCAGGTCCTATCCCAGTAATCCCACTAATCTCCCTGACATCCCCCTAATACTAAGAGGCAATTTAGCATGGCCAATCAATCTCACCTGCATACTTTTGGGTTGTGGGAGGAAACCTGAGCATTCAGAGGAAACCTGCGCAGACACAGGAAGAACTTGCAGATCCCATATAGTCACTCAAGCTGGGAACTGAACCTGGGTCCCTGGCCCTGTGAGGCAGCAGTGTTAATCACTGTGCTGCCCCTTGTTAAAGGCCTGAAAGGATTTTCAATTATTGGCCAAAATTGGTTAAATTCTCAAACTTGTCAGATTTGCAGCATTGGACAGGGAGCAGGAACCCTGGCTTAGCTTCCCTTACCTTGTTCGGTTCTTGATGCCTAAAGAATGATTTTATCTATCTTGCATACACAGATCCACATGAGTGCTCAGCCAGTACTGTAAATAATCACCTGCGTAAGCAACATGAAGGCATTGTCAGCTCGCAGGTGCTTGGTGAGGAACTCCACACAATGGGCCTCCAGAGCAGGTACTGCGTATTTTTTGGCTGTGTACAGAGTCGTCATCACAGTTTCAGGACCAATTTGTACCTCATCCGAGTACAGAAACCTAAGAGCAATATAGATTTGGAGAGAGAGTGAGAACTGGCCCATGTTCTTAAAAATATAAAGTGAAGGAGAATAACCTTCAATTGTTCTAAAACACAAGGCCCATTTCTCAACACTGATCCATATCGTGACATATATCCTATAGAATTTATACCATAATCACAAGTACTCATGCATAGAGATAGTTTAGTTTCTGTGAAATGCAAGTTAAAAAATAGGAGCAGGAGTAGCTATTTGGATCTTTGAGCCTTCTCTGCCATTCACTATGAACTCAGTAACCTGTTCCCACTTGCCTCCCCACAACCTTTGACCTCTTTAGCCCCAAGAGCTATATTTAACTTCTTGAAAAAACACAATGTTTTGGCCTCAAATGCTTTCTATGGCAGAGAATTCCATTGGCTTACCACTCTCTTGTAGTGGAACGCTTTAGGGATCAGCATAAGAGGCCACAATTATTTACAATATATATTAATGACTTAGGCGAGGAAGTGAATATACTATTGCCATGTGTATGGATGACAAAAAACACATGACAAAGCAAGTGCTGAGGAGACACAATATTGAGAAAAATATAGATAAGTTAGGTGAGTGGGCAAAAACTTGGCAGATGGAACATCATGTGGGAAAGTGTGAAGTTATGCACTTTCGTAGGAAGAATAAAGAAGCTGAATATTATTAAAATGGGGAATGCTGCAATTTTCTGCAGTCTGAGGGATTTGGGGGCCCTCATGCATAAATCACAAAGGAGCATGCAAGTTCAGCATTGTGAAGGCAAATGCAACGTTAGCCTTCATCTTGCTAAAACTACAAGGCACTCACCTTGAGTACTGCAAATAGTTTTGATCCCCTTATCTAAGAGGAGATATATTTTAATTGGAGGCAGTCCAAAGAAGGTTCACAAGGTCAATCCCAGGTTTGAAGGAACTTTATTTTAATGAGGCGAGGTTCAGTAGTTTGGACCTATATTCATTGGAAGCAATCTTATTGAGAAATATGTTATTTTCAGGGGTTTAACAGGGTAGACGCAGAGAGGTTGTTTCCTCTGTGAGAATGTCTCCAACCTAAGGGTACATGAACGGGAAGGTCAGAGGCCATAGCATACTTGCATCCCACTCACAGCACATTAGTTGAAAACCACTGCACTACAGCGTCAGCCTGGACTGTATACTCAGGTCTCTGGAGTGGGAATTGAGTGTACATCACATTCCCTAACCACTCACACTAGTATCCCTTTGTCTGCTGGTAACAATACCAGGATCCACTCTCTTCCCTTTCAGTGTTTCCCCTGATTTTACTTTTGCACCTGGCTATGATCATCTGTCTTGCACTGGATCCTTATTTACATTCCCCCACCCTTACAGTATAAATCTTTTGATTTTCTTTGCTCTGACAAAGGATTATCCAGACTCAAAATATTGCTTCTCTCTCCACTGATGCTGTCAGACCAGATATTTTCCAGCATTTTCTGTTTTTGTAACTCCCTAAAGCTCTGTCTCACTTTGCAATCTGTCAACTGTTAATGCAGTTCATGATCTCCAAGATGATTAGAAAATCTGAAGGCCCAAGTTTTGGTATTTTATTTAAAAAGGATAGGGAAGCATCAGGTCAATGATGTTTTACTCATCTCTCTCCATTGTTCCTATATTCATAACCCAACCTGGGACTGCCAACTTTGTACAGTTATTGTCACATGATTCCTTGTACCTACTCCACCCTCACACCTGCCATTGGCCAACCAACATAACCATCCTTGTGACAGGTCTCCATCCCAGCCAATTGGAATCCAAACATTCTTACCAAGCTGGATGATGTTTGACCAGTCAATAGAAGGACGCCTTTCAGCACATCATACTTGTACTAGCTCTTTGCAAAAACTTTCTAATTAGTCCTATTTCATCATTCTTTCCCCATAGTGCTGCAAATTTTTGCTTCACGCTTACCCATTTTCTACAATGAACAAGCATTGTTGGAGCAGTGTCTTGCAGATTAATCCTGAATTCTTAAAGACTATATGAAACCCAAGGGATTGGCAGCCCTGTAAGCCTTTTCCTTTGACCTTGAATCATGTCCCTTCCTCTATATTTTTACTCAATTCCATGTATAGCCTTGGGGAACTTTACCACTGGAAAAAGAAACAAATTATGACAGAATGACGGTGCCTGCTAAAAATAGTGGGTCAGCTCAGTCCTAAATGGCTTCTATAATTCTTAAGATTTTAAGAACTTAAAATCTGTGTCTGCAGAAGCAGCAGCCTAATTCAACAATAACAAATTCAGACCTTAACATTGCAAAGCAGTGAAGAGCAATTCAAGCACCACAAACCTGCTGCATTTTACCATAACACCCAGTCTGGGAATAATACTCCTGGATATAATTCAATTGCAATAATAAATTGAATAGATTTAGCCATTTAAGAAATCTGACCAATGGTGGACCAACATCAGCTATAAAGAGGCTTTTCCAGTTGCATTTGATTTATACCGACAGTCACTGTCTTAGCGTCATTTCTTTGACTAACATTCACTCATTAATAAATAGGAGGGAATATCGTCAGGACTGCAAGAGCACCCATAACTTTAAATTTTATTAAATAACATTGAGAAAAGCAACACTAACCAGTAACCCTAGACAAAGGCTGGCATGGAATCGGTGCAGCTCCAGCTCCAATTTAAATGGAAGGAGTTGAAGGAAAGCTGAGTGACAGCATGATTGGAAAAAACAGCTGCTTTTTTTTTTAAAAAAAACTCTCTACGCTGACTCAGTCTCAATGCACAGTTGACATTTCTACCATTTAATCATACATTCTAACAACTAATGAACCCAAGTACCAGCAGTATTACTAAAGGGAATTCCTAGTATTGTAAATATTACTTGCATTGAAGCAACCTGCTTATATTAGTAATAATCCCACACCATTAATAAATAGACTAATGCTGGAGGAGCTTTTTATTAATAAAAGCAGGAACTATTAACAACAAATAATTAGCAGGAGCTATTAATTAATTACTGGCACAAAAACACAAAATAGATAAAATAGGCCATTCAGCTCTTCCAGCCTGCTATGCCATTCATGATCATAGCTGATCAACCAAATCCATGGCCTGTTTCATCTTTCCACACAAATCTGTTGACCCTTTTAGCCCTAGAAGCATACATCTCATTCCTTCAAGAGACCATAAAATGTTAATTCCACAGAGTTCATCACTCTCTGGATGCAGTGATTTCTCCTCATCTCAATCCTAAATAGTTTACCCCATGTCACTGCACTCCCTTCATAGCAAGGCCACCCTTCTTCTGCTGAGACCAAAACAGCACACAATATTCAAGGTGTGGTGCCACTGCAGCCTTTTATTATTGCAGCAAGCCATCCCTGCTCCTGTACTCAAATCCTCTCACTATGAATGGCAACATACCATTTACCTTCTTCACAGCCTGCTTATTTTCAGCTTCTGATGTGTAAGCACATCCAGCCCTCATTGCACCTTATCCTCCCCCAGAGAGTAATCTGCTTCCTGTTTTTGCTACTAAAATGGATAACCTCAGTGATCCAAATTACACAGATCTTCCGTGCATTTCCCCCTCACTCAATTTGTCCAACTCACACTTAAAGCATCTCTGCATTCTTCTCATAGCTCATCCTCCCATCCAACTTTGGATCAGCTGTGAATTTGGAGATATTACATTTAAATCCACTATATAAAATGGGAAGTAGAGAGAAAACATGGAATTATAGACCAACAAGTCTGATGTCAGTCATGGGGAAAATGCTAAAGTCCATTATAATAGCTCTAATAGCAGAGCACTTGGAAAACAGTGGCAGAATTGGACATAAGGCAGTATGAACCCACCCCAAGCCCCCACCATCTAAATCATTAACGTACATTGTGAATAGCTGGGATCCCAGCACTGATCCCTGCAGTACCTCACTAGTTACTGCCTGCCATTTGGGGAAGACACGTTTATTCCCACTCTTTGCTTCCTGTCTGCCAACCCAGTTTTTAATCCCATCTCAACATGTTAACACCAATCCCATGTACTTAAATTTTACATGCTAATCTTTATGTGAGACTTTGTCAAAAGCTTTTTAAAGATTCAAATAAACCACATTCACTGGCTCCCACTCATCAACTCTCCTAGTTACAGTAGATTCTAGTAGATAGGAGTTCTAGTAGATTTTCAAGCATGACTGCTCCTTTGTAAGTCCATGCGGACTCTGTCTTGTTACCTCTGTTTTCCAAGTAAACTGCTATAAAATCTTTGATAATGGACTCTAGAATTTACGCCACTACCAATGTCAGGCTGACTGGTCTCATTTTTATTCTCCTAAATAACTAGCCAATGCTCTCTGAACAAAAGAGCTAGGAGTAGGAACAGGCCACCTGGCCCCTTGCATTAGCTCTGCCTTTCAATAAGATCATGGCTGATCTTTTGGTGGAATCAGCTCCACTTACCTGCCCGCCCATCATAGCCCTTAATTCCTTTACACTGTTCAAAATCTATCCATGCCTTAAAAACATTCAATGAGGTATTCTCAAATGCTTCATTGGACAGGGAATTCCAAAGATTCACAACCCTTTGTGTGAAGAAATTCCTCCTCAACTCAGTCCTAAATCCACTCCCCCTTATTTTGAAGTCTTGCCCCCAAATTCTAGTTTCATAATACAGTGGAAAAAATTTCCCTTCTTCTACCTTATCTATTCCGTTCATATATGTTTCTTCAGGATGTCCCCTCCTTCTAAATTCCAAAGAGTATAATCCCACTCTACTCAGTCTGTCCTCATAATCCAATCCTCAACTCTGGGATCAACCTAGTGAATCTCCTCTGTACCCACCAGTACCAGCATATCCTTTCTCAAGTAAGGAGACTAAAACTGTACATAGTACTCCAGGTGTGGCCTCACCAGCACCTTATACAGCTGCAATATAACCTCGCTGATTTTAAAATTCCATCCCTCAGCAATGAAGGACAAAATTCCATTTGCCTTCTTAATTACCTGCTGCACCTGCAAACCAGCTTTTTATGATTCTTGCACAAGGACACCTAGGTCCCTCTGCACAGCAGCATGCTGCAATTTTTTTAACCATTTAAATAATAGTCCATTTTGTTGTTATTCCTACCAAAATGGATGACCTCACGTTTACCAATATTATACTCCATCTGCCAAACCTTAGCCACTCAAACTATATCTCTTTACACATTTTCAGCGTCCTCTGCAAACATTGCTCTGCCACTCATCTTAGCATCATTTGCAAATTTTGACACACTACACTTGGTCTCCAACTCCAAAATCAATGTAAATCGTAAACAATTGTGGTCCCAACTTTGATTCCTGAGGTACACCACTAGTCACTGATCGCCAACCTACCTAACCCAACTCTTTTGCTTTCTGTTAGTTAACCAATTCTCTAACCATCCTAATACATCACCTGTAACATTGTGCATCTTAAACTTACGTAGAAGTGTTTGGTGCGAGATATCTTGCTATTCTCCTTTGATGATAGTAGATTCAAGAATTTTCCCTACAGAAGTTAATTAAGCTAACTGGCCTGGAACTACCTGCCTTTTCATAGAATCATACTGCAGAAGGAGGCCATTTGACCTATCCAGTCTTTACCCACCACAATTCCATCCATGCTCTATTCCGGTAACCCCATGCATTTATCCTGCCAATCGTCCTGACACAGGGATTAATAAAGCATGGCCAATCAACCTAACCTGCATACCTTTGGACTGTGGGACAAAACTGGAGCACCCAGAGGAAACCCACACAGACACATGGAGAATGTGCAGACTCCACACAGACAGTGACCCAAACTGCAAATCAAATTCAGGTCCCTGGTGCTATGAGGCAGTAGTGCTAACCAATGTGCCACCATGCTTTGGTCTATACAACTCATTTATGGAGGAGGTAATCAGTAGCTTCCAACTGTTTGGAGAGAATATCTCGTTGAACCTTAACTACTTATTTTTTTAAGCAATGGCATCACATTTGCTGTTCTCCAATCTGTGGAAAATACCCCGAGCCCAGTAATTACTAGTGCATTTGCTACTTCTCTTACCATCTTTTAGTACCGGGGATGCATTCTTGTCAACCTTTCGCTCCATTAACTTGCCCCAATACTATCTCTTTCGTGACAATCATAATCAAAACAAATAACCAGCCAGGTCTCCTTATAATAATACGCGGGAATATTCCTCATAAACACAGTAGCTTTTACCCTGAAGGCCGGCTTAGGCCGCAGCGCGGGGCTGGAGTGGCGTCGCTCTCCGTCTCTCACCTCAGCAGCGCCAGGAAGGCGGCAGGCTCCACATCGGGCAGCTCGATTTCGGCCGAGCTAGTGGCCATGCCGCCGTTGAACATGGCGTCGAAGACGGCGCTGCCGACGGCCAGTACGAAGCGGTGAGCAGGCAGGCGGCGGGCCCCGCGGCCCTTGCCCACTGCGAAGTGGACATCGCTCAGCAGCTCGTTATTGAACATGAAGGAGAAGCGCTCCCGCACCGAGCGCTGCGCCGCCTGCCAGTTATACAGAGGCGGCGGCTGCGGAGCCGGAGCCCGGGGCCCAGCGGCTGGAGCTGGAGCTGGAGCCGGAGCCGGAGCCGGATTCGCCACCGCCCGAGCCCCGCTTTGCCCCGGCCCCAACCCGGGACCTCCTGTCCCCGCCGCACCGGCCGCTGCCTCTGCGGCCTCGGCCATTTTAACAGCTCAGCCGGGGAGGGGCCGGGACCAGGGAACAGCCCGGGGAGGATCCCCCACCCATCTCCCCACATTCTGCATTCCCGCTCCCCTCCCCCGCCATCTCATCCCACCCCCTCTCTCTCACTATTCCTCCTCGCCCTCTGCACTTCACACTGTTCAACTTCCACCTTCTACACTTCCTGCCCCCTCCAACTTCCACCCCTTGCACCCCCCCCTCCTCCCCCCACTCTCTGCACCATCTCCCCTAGCCCCCAGCATCCTCTCCCCCTTCCCTGCACCCCACCACATCCCCCTTCCCCTGTACTGCCCGCTGCATCACCCTTCCCCCGCCCCCCTTCCCCCGCACCCCCTTCCCCCACCCCTTCCCCCACATTCCTTGCCCCACCACCCCCTCACCCCTGCCCCTCCCCGCACCCCTCCCCCCCCGCACCCCCTGCCCCCTCTCTCCCGCACCCTCTCCCCCGCACCCCCCCCGCCCTGTCCCCCCACCCCTGCCCCTGACCCCTGCACCCCCTGCCCCTCCCCACACACCCCCCCCCCCCCATCCCTCTGCAACCCCTTCCTCTGCACCCTGTCGCTTTCCCCTTCACCTCCTTCCCTGCACCCCCTTTGACACCGCACACCCCCCCACCTTCTATACCCCCCCCTTCTATACCCCCCACCTCCTCTACCATTTCCCCCAGTTCCCAGCATCCTCAACACCCAATCCCTTTTCCTGCACCCCCCCTTCCCCTGCACTCCCCCTCCCCCTGCACTCCCATTGCATCCCCCTTCCCTGCACTGCATCCCCCCTTTCCCTGCACCGCCCACCGCATCACCCTTCCCCTGCACCTCTTCCCTCCTCCTCCCCCCCCGCACCCCTCCTCCTCCCCCCCCCCCTCCCCCTCCTCCCCCCGCCCCCGCAACCCCTCACCCCTCCTCCCCCCCTGCCTCCCCCACCCCTCCCCCGGCCCCCAGCCCCCTCCCCCCTCCCTGCCCCGCACCCCTCCTCCCCCTGCCCCCGCACCCCCCGCCCCCTCCTCCCCCCTGCCCCGCACCCCTCCCCCCACCCTGCCCCCGCAACCCCTCCTCCCCCCTGCCCCCGCACCCCTCCTCCCGCCCCCCCCCTCCTCCCCCCTGCCCCCCCGCACCCCTCCTCCCCCGCCACCGCACCACCCCCCTCCTCCCCCTTCCCCCGCCCCCACCCCTCCTCCCCCCTGCCCCCCGCACCCCTCCTCCCCCCGCCCCCGCACCCCTCCTCCCCTGCCCCCGCACCCTCCTCCCTCCTCCCCCTGCCCCCGCACCCGCCTCCTCCCCCTGCCCGCACCCCTCCTCCCCCCTCCCCCGCACCCCCCTCCCCCTGCCCCCGCACCCTCCTCCCCCCTGCCCCCTCACCCCTCCTCCCCCTGCCCCCCTCCACCCCTCCTCCCCCTGCCCCCGCACCCCCTCCACGCTGCCCCCGCACCCCTCCTCCTGCCCCGCACCCCTCCTCCCCCCCCCCCCGCACCCCTCCCTCCACGCTGCCCCCCGCACCCCTCCTCCCTCCCTCCCCCTCCCTCCCCCCTCCCCCGCACCCTCCTCCCCTCCCCCCGCACCCATCCTCCCTCCCCCGCACCCCTCCCTCCCCCACCTCTCCCCCTCCTCCTGCACCTCTCCACCCCTCCACCCCTCCCCTGCACACCTCTGCCCTCCCCCTGCGCCCCCTTCGCCCGTCCCCAGCGCCCCCTTCCCCGGGCCCCCTTCGCCCGTCCCCTCCTCCTCGCTGCCCCCCGCACCCCTCTTCCCTCCCCCTCCCCCCGCACCTCCTCCTCCCTCCCCTCCCCCCCACCTCTCCTCCTCCCCCCGCACCCCTCCTCCTCCCCTCCCCCAACCCTGCACCCCTCCTCCCTCCTCCTGCACCCTCCCTCCCTCTCCCCTCTCTCCTCCCGCACCTCCCCACCCCTCCCCCTGCACCCCTCGGCCCCCCCCTGCACCCATCGGCCCTCCCCCGCAGCCTCCCCCGGCGCCCCCTTCGCCCGTCCCCCTGTTCGCCTCCCCGGGCGCCCCCTTCGCCTCCCCCGGCGCCCCCTTCGCCCGTCCCCTGCGCCCCCTTTCGCCCCGCCCCCCCCGGCGCCCCCTTTCGCCCGTCCCCCTCCGCCCCCTTCGCCCCGTCCCCCTCCGCCCCCTTCCTCCTTCACCCCCTTCCCCCCCACCCCTTCCACCCTTCCCCCCTTCACCCCTTCCCCCTCCACCTCCTTCCCCTCCACCTCCTTCCCTGCAATCCCCTCCTCTTCAACCCCTTCTCTTGTTATCCCTACCCTCTGCACACCCCTACTCCCTGCACTCCCTCTCTCCGCCTACCTCTCCCTCCGCACTCATCCCCCCTGCACCCCTTCCCCCCCTGCACCCCTTCCCCCCTGCATGCCTCCCCCCCACACACGCTTCCCGCACCCCACTCCACTGCCTCCCCTGCTGCACCCCCTTCTCCACCCCATAGCCCCTTCCCCCTGCAGCCCTTCCCAACTGCACCTCCTCCCCTTGCATCCCCTCCCCCTGCATCCCTCCCTCCCTCCCTCCATCCCCGCACCGCTTGCTTTACTTGCTTTCTTGTTGGCAGAGATTGCTTGCTGTTCTACATAGTAATGTCGTCTTCGGTTGACAAGTCTTTTTGCTGCTTACTTACAAGTGCTTGCGTTGGCTAATTGTTGTCCTCCTCACCTCTCCCTTCCCTCCTCCTCATCTCTCCCTCCCTTCTCCTCATTTCCCCCTCCCTTCTCTCATGTTACCCTCCTTCCTCCTCGTCTCCCTCCCTCCTCCTCATCTCCCCCACTCCCTCCTCCTCTTCCTCATCTCCCCCCCTCCCTTCTCCTTTCCCTCGTTTCCACTCCGTCTCCCCCTCTTTGTTCTCCCATCTCCCTCTCCTCATTCCCCCTATTTCTCCCTCCTCGTTTCCTCCTATCTCCCCCTCCTTTTTTCCTCCATCCTCTTTCCTCATTCCCCACTATCCCATCTCCTCCTCCTTGTATCAACCTTGACAAATACACTGACTTCATTGGGTAATCTTTGAAAAAATGTATTAATTCCACATTAAACGTACAATGTAATGCTTGCTTTACTTGCTTTCTTGTTGGCAGAGATTGCTTGCTGTTCTACATAGTAATGTTGTCTTCATTTGACAAGTCTTTTTGCTGCTTACTTACACATGCTTACGTTGGCTAATTTGTTGCAGCATCTTCATATGAAAAGGAGGGGACCATTCAATCCCTCAAACCTGTTCTGTACCAATTAGATCATGACTGATCTATACCATAACTCCATTAAAATACCATGGTTCTGAAGCACATAATACACTTACATAATACCAGCTCTGATAAAGCATCATCTAGCCTCCTGTTGGTTCTATTTTCTCTCCATAGATGCTGACAGACCTGTTGAGATTTTCCAACATCCGCAGGATTTTGCTTTTACCAATATATTAATCTCAGTTTTGGCATTTTCAGTTGATTCTCCACCTCCAGCTCCACAGATTTTCTGGGGGAAACTGTTCCACATTTTTAGTGCCTTTTGTGTGAAGAGTTTCCTGACATCACCTTGTGTGGCCATGTCCTCACAGTATGTTCCTTGTTCTGGACTGCCCTTACTAATTTTATCACTTTTATCAACCTATTCTAAATCTACCAATCATCCTAAACACTTCAGTCAGATCATAGCTTAGTCTTCTTTGTTTGAGGGAACACAAGCTATGTGACCTGTGCTCATAATTTAGTCACTTATCATTCTAGTATCCAGTATCATTTTGGTAAATCTGTAATGTACCTTGGTAAGGCTAACATTTGCTTCCTAAGTTATAATGGCATGAACTGAATATAGTTACTCATTATACAAGTGTGACTGTGTGGCCAAATTCCCCTCCCATTCGATTTTCCAATTTGCTGATGACATCTCCATAGTGTGTCAGACCTCAAAACAATTGTGAGACAAAGTACAGAAATGAGATAGAGAATCTGGTGAACTGATGTGGAGACAATAATCTCTCCTTCAATGTCAACAAAATGAAAGAGATTGTCATCGACTTCAGGAAACGTAGAGGAGAACATGTCCCTCTCTACATCAACAGGAAAGAAGTAGAAACGATCAAGAGCTTCAAGTTTTTAGGTGCCCAAATCATCAACAACTTGTCCTGGTCCCCCCATGCCAACACTATAGCCCACCAACGCCTCTACTTTCTCAGAAGACTAAGGAAATTTGGCATGTCAGCTACGATTCTCATCAGAGTGCACCATAAAGAGCATTCTTTCTGGTTGTATCGCAGCTTGGTGTGGCTCCTGCTCTGCCCAAGACTGCATGAAACTATAAAAGGTCGTGAATGTAGCCCAACATATCACACAAAGCAGCCTCCAATCTTTTGACTTTGTCTACACTTCCCGCTCCTTGGCAAAGTAGCCAGCATAATTAAGGATCCCATGCACCCCGGACATTCTCTTTTCCACCTTCTCCCATCGGGAAAAAGATACAAAAGTCTGAGGTTATATACCAACTGATTCAAGAACAGCTTCTTCCCTGCTGCCATCAGATTTTTAAATGGACCTACCTTGATTAAGTTAATCTTTCTCTACACCCTAGCTATGACTGTAACACTACATTCTGAACTCTCTCCTTTCCTTCTCTACGTATGGTATGTTTTGTATAGCAAAAAACAATACTTTTCATTGTATGCTAATATGTATGATAATTATAAATCAAATGAAATCAAAGATCAGGAATTGTATAATTTCCACAATTTCTATTGTAGCAAATCCTAAGATGGAGATAAATATTCACAGGCTGCATCACGCCATGGCTGTTTTACTTCATGTGTGGACAGCCTGACATCTTCTTCTGATCTAAACTCAGCAAATACGATTAGAATTGATGTTTGGGTTCCCAGCTTTTTCGAAGCAGCTGGGCAAAGAAGAAGAGAAAACCCCGCACCTGAATTGTCTGCAGTTTTGGTAATGAGGATGTAGTGTTTTTGCAGCAGTGAGTGAAGGAATAATGAAACCAATAAATCCTTAATGTTTGAAGCAATGATGGGAAGCGTTGTCAACTCTTTATATTCCTGGAAAGTTTTTAATCAGATGGTTTTCCATCATTTCACAGGGTCAAGCAAGGCTTTTCTTATAGAAACATAGAAAATAGGAATAGGAGGAGGACATTCGGCCCATTGATTCTGTTCCGCCATTCATTATGATCATGGCTGATCATCAAATTCAGTCTCCTGATCCCATCTTCTCCCATATCCCCCATATCTCTTGATCCCTTAACTCCCAGAGCTATATCTAATTCTTCTTGAAATCACACAACAATTTGATCTCAGCTATCTTCTGTGGTAGTGAATCCCACAGATTCACCATTCCCTACATGAAGAAAATTGTCCTTTTCTAGTCCCTTTCCAATAACCAAAATTCACAGAATTATTACATTACAGAAGGAGGCTATTTGCCTCTTTGTGTCTGCACTGGCTGTCTGAATGAGCAGTTCCACTAGTGCCATTTTCCTCCCTTCTCCCTGAAAGTATTCCTTTTCAAGGAATGGAGTGATTCCTTTTTGAATATCTCACTCTAATCTGCCACCACCATCACATACTCAGGCAGTACATTCCAGGCAAAATTTTTCCTCAGTGTACCCTAGCAGATGCTGGAATGTGGCGCCTATGGAATTTTCACAGTAACTTCATTACAGTATTAATGTAAGAATACTTGTGACTAATAAATATACTAAATGAATAACTACTTCAAAATTTGTGCCCTCTTGTTCTTGATTCTTTCACAAATAGAAACAATTTCTTGCTATCTACTCTGACCTGACTCATCATGATTTTGAATATCTCCACCAAATCTCCTCCCAGCCTTCTTTTCTGTTGTCTATCTTCATAACTAAAGTTCCTCATCCCTGGAGACATTCTTGTGAATCTTTTCTGCACCCTCGCTAATGTTTCAAATATTTTCTAAAGTATGGCACCTACTGGGTGCAATATTCCAGCTGAGTAGTGTCTTGTGTAGATTCAACATAACCTCCTTGCTCTTGTACTCCATGTCCTGGTCAATAAGGCCTAGAATGTTGTATGTTTTTTTAACTGCTCTCTCGACCTGTTCTGCAATCTTCAATAGTTTTTGCAGGTATACATTCAGGTTCTTTTGTTCTGGCATCCTTTTCAGAAATGTACCCTTTATTTTGTAATGTCTTTCCATATTATTCCTATCAAAGTGAATCAATTCACACTTACTTTGAGGTTCAATACTCTCCTCCTCATTGTTCACAGTAGTTTCAAGTTCCATGTCATCCGCAGATTTTGAAATTGCACCCTGTATGTCAAGGTATAATACATCCACTTTCATGTCTGTCCTCCAGATCCCTTCAATCATTATTAATTAAAAATCTGTCTTTCTCCTCAAATTTAATCAATGTCTTGGCATCCACCACACTCTGGGTAAGTGAATTCCACAGATTCACCCCTCCTTTGAGAGAAGTAGTTTCTCCTCAACTCTGTTTTAAATCTGCCCCCCTTATCCTAAAACTATGATCCCTTGTTTTAGATTGCCTGATGAGAGGAAACACCCTCTTCATGTTTACTTTATCAATCCCTCTTTTCGTCTTTACACCGCAATTATATCTCCTCTTATTCTTCTAAACTCGATGGAGTATTGGCCTAAACTGCTCAAACTGTCTTCATAAAACAAACTGGTATCAATCGAGTGAACCTCCTCTGAACCACCTCCAGTGCCACTATATCCCTCCTCAGGTAAGGGAAACAAAACTGTAGGGATTCTATGATCCTTCTATTCTATGCCTTCCTTACTACCTGCTGTTATCAGCCCAACTCCAACTTTTACCATCTTCTTACTATATGTATAGTTGACAGAGACTTTGTATTCCTATTTTAGGTTATCAGTCTTCTTCCATGCTCCTGCTTTGCTTCTCTTATTTGTCTTTTCACTTTCCCTCTAAACCTTTTAGATTCAGCCTAGTTTTCAGTTGTATTCTCCAACAGGCACCTTAACAGTAAGGTCTGTACTCTAAGCCAGGCCTTTGTTACAGCCACAACATCATATTTCCACATGTTAATCTGTGCCTGTAACTCACTAATCGTACTCTGTGCATTCACATCTATGCACGGTGGCACAGTGTTTAGCATTGCTGCCTTGCAGTGCCAGGGACCTGGGTTCAATTCCTGGCTTGGGTAATGGTCTGTGTAGAGTCTGCATGTTCTCCCTGTGTCTGTGTGGGTTTCCCACAGTCCGAAAGAATTGCTAGTTAGTGCATTGGCTACGCTAAATTCTCCCTCAGTGGATTTGAACAGGCGCTGGATTTTCACAGTAATTGCACTGCAGTGTTAAGGTAAGCCCACTTGTGACACTCACTAATAAATAAATTTTAAAGTTAACCCTGATTTGGACTTTATTACTTTCTTCCTTAATCTTATTCAATCTAATAGTTTACTAATTCCCTACTGTAACACTATCTATCTCTCCCATTATGGTATTCCTCTCTGATATCTTTTCCTTGTTCCATGGTCATGCCAAGTTAGTTTAAACCCTCATTAAAGCATTAGAAAATACGTCACAAGGAATTCAGTCTTGGCTCTATGTAAGTGAAACCTCTCTTGTCTGTCCCAGTCTCCCAAGAATCCAAAGCCCTCCCTCCTGCACCATCTTTCCAGCCACACATTCATCTGCTTTTTCTCCTATTCCAGTTCTCACTTGCATATGGCACTGGGAGTATTCTGAAGATTATGGGGTGGGAATTTTCTCCTCCTCTGCAGTGTGTTTAAAAGTTTTGAAGTTTCCATTTTTTAGTCATGAGTAAGGCTTACACTAACACTGCAATGAAGTTATAGTGAAAATCCCCTCGTCACCATGCTCTGGCACCTGTTTGGGCCAATGCACCCTAACCAATGGTGGTGGTGGCTGGTGCCAGGATCTTACAGTTCCGCTGTTGTCTCTGGGGTTTTCCGTTGGCACACCCCAGCCGTGGGTCTCTGGGAGACCCATGGCTGGGGTGTGCCATCTGCTCGACTGTAAGATTCCACTGGTATGAACATTAAGATTTTGTCATACTGCTTTTGAGGTCCTAATTTTCTGCCTGGCTCCCTAAATTCAAGACCACATTCCTCCTTCAATCCATGCTGTCAGTTCAGTTGTGAGCACTACTGCGGGCAGTTCTCTGTAGCTGCTCAGAGACATCCTTGACTCTGGCACCAGGGAGGATATCCCAACTGGATTCATATAGTTATAGAGGTTTACAGCATCGAAACAGGCCCTTTGACCCAACTTGTCCATGCTGACCTTTATTTCAAATCCCAAAGCATTTGGCCCTTTAGTAAGGCGTTTGATAAGGTCCCCCATGCAAGGCTTCTGGAGAAGGTGAGAGGGCATGGGATCCAAGGGGCTTTGGCCTTGAAGAGGCCCTACTCTCTCTCTCTCTTGTTATCTTTTGCCCTTTATGTATTTGTAGAAGCTCTTTGGGTTTTTCTTTGCCTTTTCTGCCAAAATAATCGTGTCCTCTTTTTGGCCACCTGAGTTTTTTCGTAACTCTCCTCCTCCTGGATTGTGGTCAGGGAGAGAACATCCCAGCCTGAATTGTGGCACCAGGGAAGGGACATCCCAGTTTGGACTGCGGCCCCAAAGAGGGAACATCCCAGCCTGGATTGAGGTCAGGGAGGGGACATCCCAGTCTCGATTGTGGCCGGGGGAGGGGGGGGCAAGCACATTCCAGTCTGGATTATGAGGGGCATGGGGGGAACATTCCCAGTCTGGATTATGGTCAATGGGGAGAACATTCCAGAATGGATTGTGGCCAGCAGCTGCTCCAGGACAATGAGCAGCCAGCAGCTTGCACTGGGAAAAGCACCTTTCCTTCCAGGAGGCTCCAGGGCAGACCTGGAGAGTTGGGAATCGCCTGGCTGCATAAGCGAACTTCAGATTAGCGCGTGTCCGGCGCGGCGGCGCGCACTGTCTGAGGTTACGCGCACGTCGGCCGTGCAGATTGTTCTAGCAAAAGTGCCGATCGCACGGCCGGAGCGGAGTGACCGGGAGCTCAGCGAGGGACTGACATCCCAGCAGACTGACCGGGACCAGAAGCCGGGCTGAGGAGAACCGCCTTTGGAGGCTACCTGAGGACGGTGATGGAGAGCGGGCAGCGGGAGCCGGGCCTCACCCTCACCCCCCATGTTTACTGGGCGCAGAGACACCGCGAGCTGTACCTGAGGGTGGACCTGATCGGCGTCCAGGTAGCGGGAATGGGAACACCGGGAATGGGATCCGGGAACACCAGGAAAGGAAACATTGGGAATGGGAGCTTTGAGAACGGGATCCGGGAATACCGGGAAAGGAAACATCAGGAATGGGAGCCGGGAGCACCAGAAAAGGAAACACTGGGAATAGGAGCATTGGGAACGGGATCCAGGGATGCCGGGAATGGATCCGGGAGCATCAGGACAGGAAACACTGGGAATGGGAGTATTGGGAATGGGATCTGGTAATGAGATCATTGGGAATGGGAGCCGTGAATATTGGGAATGGGATCCAGGAATACCAGGAAAGGGAATCCTGAGAATGGGAGCATTGGGAATGAGAGTCGGGAACACTAGGAATGGAACCATTGGAATTAGGATCTGGGAGCACTGGGAATGGAAGCTGGGAACACTGGGAATAAGAAACACAGGAAAGGGAATGGGACACCAGGAATGGAAAGATTGTGAACAATGGGATTAGAGCTCCGACAATGGGAGCACTGTGAATGAGAATACAAACATTTTTTTGTTCTTTAATGGGATGTAGACTTCACTGGTTGGGCAGCATTTATTGCTTGTTCCCCGATTGCAGTGGAGGAGGTGGTGCTGGAACTCGCCACAGTCCATGTGGTGTAGGTACACCCACAATGCTGTTAGGGAGGAAGTTTCAAGATGGGTGAGATCCTGAATTAATGTTTCTCGTCAGTATTCATTGTTGAGAAAAGCTTGGATGATAGGGAACTCGGAAATCACAAGTGATGTCTTGAGGAAATATACATATTACAGAGAAGGAGGTGCATCAAGATAAATAAATTCCCAAGATCTGAAGAAACGTATCCCAGGAATTGTGGGAGGTGAGGAAAGAATTTGCGGGTCCCCAGCATGGATATTTGAATGATTGATAGTCACGGGTGAGGTGCCTAAAGCTTAAAGGGTGCCAAATGTTGTGTCTTTGTTTAAGAAGAACCACAGGGAAAAGCCTGGGAACTACAAGTCAGTGAGCCATATATCTGTGGAGGTAAGTTATGAGAAGGTATTTTGAGGGACAGGATCTAAAGCATTTAGAGACACCAGGATTGATTAGGGACACTCAGGTTTTGTGAGTGGAAAATTAAGTCTCCCAAATTTCTTAAGTTTTTTTGAAGAGGTAACCAAGAAGGTAGATGAGGGTAGTGCAGTTTTACAAGGTACCACATGGTAAGTTGTTGCATAAGGTTAAATATGTGGGGTTACAGAAATAGGACCTGGGTGGGATTGTGGTTGGTACAGAGTCGACAGGCTGAATGGCCCCCTTCTGCACTGTAGGGATTCTATGATAATCTTAAAGTTAGTGACAGCTTCACTAGTGGTGTTGTTCTGTTGGTGAGTGGCAATCCAAGACAAGAAAATGAAATGAGAAATTTAATTGTGTATTTTTAAGGGGTAAGCAAGAAGGTAGATGAGGGCAGTGCGGTTGATGTTGTCTGCAAGGACTTAAGCAAGGCCTTTTTGACAAAGTACCACATGGCAGGTTGTTGCATAAGGTTAAATCTCAGGGAATCCAGGTGAGATAGCCAAATGAATACAAAATTGGCTTAATGACAAAGCCAGAGGTGATTGTGGAGGGTTGTTTTTCAAACTGAGGGCCTGTGACCAGTGGTGTGCCTCAAAGATTGATGCTAAGTCCACTGTTATTTGTAATTTATATTAATGATTTGAACAAGAATATAGGAGGCATGGTTAGTAAGTTTGCAATGACATCAAACTTGGTGATAATGGACAGTAAAGAAGGTTATCTAGGATTGCAAGGGGATCGTGATCAGTTGGGCCAGTGGACTGATGAATGGCAGATGGAGATTAACTTAGGTAAGTGCAAGGTGATGCATTTTGGTCAATTGAACCAGGGCAGGACTTACTCAGTTAATGGAGGGTTTTGGGGGCAGTTACAGAACAAAGAGATCTAGGGGTACAGGTTCATAGCTTCTTGAAACTGGAGTCACAGGTGAACAGGGTGATGAAGAAGGCATTTGGCATGCTTGGTTTCATTGGTCAGACCATTGAATACAGGAGTTGGGATGTCTTGTTGAAATTGTACTAGATATTGGTAAGGCCACTCTTGGAATACTGTGTTCAGTTGTGATCACCCTATTATAGGAAGGATATTATTAAACTAGAAAGAGTGCAGAAAACATTTACTACAGTGCTACTGGATGGTTTGATTTATAAGGAGACGCTGGATAGACTGTGACTTTTTTCTCTGGCATATAGGAGGCGATCTTAGCATATAGGGGTGATCTTATCACGTTCTATAAACTAATAAGGAAATAGATCAGCTGGATAATCAATATCTTTTCCCAAAGGTTAGGGGAGTATCAAAACTAGAAGGCATAGGATTAAAGTGAGGGGGAGAGATACAAAAATGTCCAGAGGAGCAATTTTTTCACAGAGGGTGCTGAATGTCTGGAACAAGCTGTTAGAGATAGAAATGAGATGGGTACAATTTTGTCTTTTTAAAAATGTTAGATAATTACAATGGGTAAGCTGGGTGTCAAGGAATGTGGGCTAAATGCAGACAATTAGGACTAGCTTAGGGGTTTAAAAAAGGGGCGGCATGGACAAGTTGGGCCGAAGAGCCTGGTTTCCATGCTGTAAACCTCTATGACGCAATGCTATAAGGAACAGTGATATCATAGAAATCATAAAGTCGCTACAGTGCAGAAAGAGGCCATTTGGCCCATTGAGTCTGCACTGAAAACAATTCCACTTATTCCCATTACCCCAATATTTACCCCACCAACCTACGCATCCCGCACTACTAAGAGGCAATTTAGACTGGCCAATCAACCGAACCCGCATATGTTTAGATTATGGGAAGAAACTGGGACACCCCGAGGAAACCCATGCAGACATGGCCGGTTTATTTCCAAGTTAAGGTGGTGAGTGACTTGGATGGAAACCTCCAGATAGTGCTGTTCCCTGCTGCCCTTGTCCTCAATTTAGATGGTAGCAATTGTGGGTTTGGAAGATTCTGCCCAAGGAACCTTGGTGAGTTCCTGCAGTGCATCTTGTAGACAATACTCATGGCAGTCACTGTTCATCGGTGGTGGGGGGGATTGAATGTTTGTGAATAGGTGCTGATCAAGTGGGCTGCTTTGCCTTGGGTTGTGTTGAGTTTCCTGACTGTTGTTGGCACTGCCTTTATCCAGGCAATTGGAAAATATTCCTAGCCTGTGTCCATATGCAGCAAGACTTGGACAACACTCGGGCTCGAGCTCATAAGTGCCAAATAATATTCATATCACACAAATGCGAGACAATGACCATCTCCAACAAGAGAAATTCTAGCCAACTCTCTTTAACGTTCAATGGAGTGAACTGTAAGTTATGACTTGAAAATTACATTGGAACTGTTAAGTGGGAGATTTGGAATGAGCTGGGATTCATCAGTGAACATTTACATTCTGAAACTGGTATTAGAATCATTAGAGTTTTCCAGTGCAGAAAGAGGCCCTTTGGCCTATTGTGCTGTATCTAAGATCTATCGATTTGAATCCCGTTTTCCAGCACTTGGTCTGTATTAGAATATGAACTATTGGCATGGGATTAGGAATGAGATGGGTATTGGGTTGAACAAAGAACAAAGAGCAACACAGCACGGGAAACAGGCCCTTCGGCCCAACAAGCCCATGCCACCGTCCTAACGTCTTAATGACATATTCTTGACTTCAGGCTATGCCTATTGTTGAAGATTCCATATAGGGACCAATATAGGTTCAATTTGTTACCCAATCAGCCTAAGAGCATATTTTTGGGATGTGGGAGGAAACCGGAGCACCCGGAGGAAACCCACGCAACCACGGGGAGAACGCGCAAACTCCCGCAGACACAGGCCCAAATCCATGTGTCAGCACAGCAACAGCGATAGTCTCTGAGCTGTCATGTTGCCCATCAGATGGTTGGAAAGATAACAACTGCCAGGCAGTAAATATAGCAAAGAAACAGGAACAAAAGAATAGGAAGCACGGAATAGTTAGAGCCTAGAAGGAGGCCATTCAGGCTGACATGTCGATGTTGGCTCTCTGCAAGAGCAAATCACTCAGTCTCATTCTTGTGAAATTGTCAAGATTTGGAAATTGTGTAAGGAGTCAGAGCAGTGTGAACAAGGAAATGCTTTGTAACCTTCCTGGATGGTTTAACATGTGCGAACGGACTTGTAACATTACTCTACAAATTGGCAGTGTGTGTGTGTAATTTCTATAATAGTGTGGAAGTGGTTGATGTTTGTAATACAGAATTTGCTGATGACATGAAGTAATGTACAGATGATAAATCTAAGGAAGATTGATGGCATTAAATGGGATTTGGACCCGTTCAATTGATGAATTTAAGAATGGGAGATTAATTTTAATCTAAGGTCAATCTGGTACAGTTTGGAATTAAAATGTGGGACATACAGTGAAAGGCTTCTGTTAATGAATTTGGGAAAAGAGTGAGAATGACATTATTGAACATTTGCTAGAAGTATCTGGTCAGTATGAAAGCTTTATTGACAAGGTTAATCGGACTGGGCTGTACTGGAATGTATCACCAGGATACTTGTCTATAAATCTGTTGTGTTTTGATCTTACATTTATCTCTGTGTGGCCATATCTAAATTGTAATCTTGTATATTGTTATTTGGTCTTCAAATTATACTCTCATGCTCTCGAATTGAAGAGGGTTTAGTGAACAGTGACAAGGATTATTCAATATAAGCTTTGAAGTAATGAGCAGGAGAAACCTTTTTACTCAGGCTTGGAAGGCATAATCGACAGTTAGTCTTTTTAAGCAAAATCTGGGACAACATTCAAGGGGCTGGGTATGTTCACGAATGAAGGGATAGAGGAGCAGATAAGTGCACAGGATTAGAAATGTTGCTCACATGGGTATGGTCTGTTTACTTTTTGTAACATTTATGTAAGAAAAGGCCCATCTGACCCATTGAGTTATTCTGTACTACTCTTTCCTTATCCATTTGTCACATTATGAAATTTATTTTAATGGGTTTAAAATATATCAACAGTATCTTCTGATTCAAGTAAAAATCAGTTTTTCTGTTTAGTTTGGCTACATTTTGTTTTTTTCCAAAACTCTAGTTAATGAAGACCAAATAATAGCTCCTTTCTTTTGGAAAAGTAAGAGTGATTGTAAATTGGGGGTTTCATCAGTTTGGAAGCAATAGCAGTTACAATTATTTTTGTCATTGAATAATATCAGGCATAAATGTGTAAAAAGTGGCTGTGAATTGTTTTTGAGTTTTTCTGTCTTATTAAGACAAAGATGATTCATATATAAAATAGATAATGTGACACTTTTGGAAATTGGAAATAAAAACAACAAATGCCTGAAAAACTCAGCAGGTCTAGCAGCATCTGCAGAGAGAAACATAATATGACTTGAATTTTATACTGTCACACTTGAATGAATTTATTGATTGTCTTGTGAGTTCTGTTCAGTCAAATGAGCTGTAAGATGTTCAGGACGCAGCCCATTGTGTTGCTGAAGACAATTTCTCTTTTAAAAATTGTCCTAAGCTGCTTAATAGAGATATAATTGGATATAAATGCAAAGCAAAAAAAGGAACTCTAGTGATCAAAAACTAGGTCATAGGGAAAGGTTTATGGAGGGGCTTATAGAATCCACAGTGCACAAGGAGGCCATTTGGCCCACAAGCCTGCAGTGGTAATCCCACCCAGGTACTAATCTATCCTCATAACTTCACCTATTTACTCTCCTGATGCCCCTGACGTTAAGGGGCGATTTATCATGGCTAATAAACCTAACCCGCATGTCTTTGACTGTGGGAGGAAACCGGAGCACCCAGAGGAAACCCATGGAGACACAGAGAGAATGTGCAAACATGGAATTGAATCAGGGTCCCTGACGCTGTGAGGCAGTAATGCTAGCCAGGGTTCTGAGCACATGGCATAGTGGTTAGGAAAATAACACATTTTCCTATCTCTCCCTCATTATCCAATGCTAACCTTTCATAAGTCAGCATGAGTCACTACACGGATGTTTATATATAACTCTGCCCAGCCCCATTAGTTTCCTGTGTTGCAGGGTTAGAGGTGGTTGGTACGAGACTTTGGCTACAAGAAAGAGAACTCAAAGTAAAGTTCCACTTTAAAAATTGAACCTTTTTTGGTAACATTTAGTATTTGGTTGCTGATGCTCTGTATAAATTGTCAATTTGCTCAATGTTTTACTTTGTTATGGATGATATTTTTGAGATACAGGAACCTATGACCCTTTAGCATTCACACCTAAAACTGACAAGGCAGTAGCTGAGAGCTGTTGTTTAATGCATCATTTTATGAAACTCTGAAATAGAAATGTGATGTTATTTATGATCTGTTATAATGTGGAACATGTTGCCAGGAAGGAAGTTAGAAACAGATTCAACAGTAACAATAAAAAGGAATGAATAAATAATTGAAAATGAAACATTTGCAGTGCTATTAGGAAATGGCAGGAAATTGAGATTAATTAAATAATTCTTTAACATAACCAGGACAGCTCCAATGGACCAAATGGCCACCTGTGCTGTATGATTCTTACATGGATTAGTGATATTGCCACTGCGTTAGTAATCCAGAGATCCATGGTAATGCACTTGGAACCTGAATTCAAATCCCACCGTAGCAGATGGTGAAATTTGAATCCAATACAAATCGGGTATCAAAAGTTTAATGATGACTACAAACCATTGTCATTGATTTTTAAAAAAAAAGCCTATCTTGTTCACTAGTGTCCTTTAGGGAAGGAAGCCTGCCATCTTTACCTGGTCTGGTTTACATGTGACTCCATAACCACGCCAATGTGATTGACTCTTAAATGTTCTCAAGGACGGAAGATAAATGCTGAACTTTTTAAAAAGTACTGCCAGTGTAAAGAGGATCTTCTTCCTCCTGTTATGGGGAATACTGTGTATTGAATTCCTTGTCTGGGCTCGACTGAAAGTTTGAAAACACCCAGTTATTCAACCTCAGCAACTGGTCCATCAGTAAAAGATCATTTATTTGCTTTATACTGTTTCTGTTACTAAAATAGCATCTGACACACCTTTTTGCAACTCCAAAAATCTCTAACTTGAAAATAGAAAATGAGTCAGAGATATTAGTAAAGGTGTGGGCACCAATACTTGTCAAATCTTTTCACACTTGGTGTTCAGTTCATTCAAAAAGAGTGTGAGGTGTGAGTGAAAACAATTTAACTCATACGGTTGGAAACAGTATTTGCCATTTATGGAAATCTGATCCTGTTCAGCAACACCTGCAGACAGTGCAGGTATTATGTGTTTTTAAAATTTGATTACCATAGCCTGTGTAGACAGTTGTAGGAGTGGTGGAATATGCAAAGATTAATTTTATGGCAAACTAAACACTGGCTAACAGTTTCAGGAAGAATTAGGAAACCTGTACTAACTACACTTAAATTTGTGCTAGTTTTCAAGAGTTCCTGCTCATAATCATGTGCATACTGTCAAAAATAAAATCTCCTAATTATCAATGCAATTGGGCAATATTTGAGTGCTTTTTTTAAAGTGTCAAATCTATGCCTGTAATATATTTAACAGTGCTGTTTTATTAGTGCAGCTGAAAATAGGTTTATCACAAAAAATGTCTTTTATTCAGTGTCTAGTCCATCATACATATGATGGGCCAAATGGCCTCCTTCTGTCCCATAACAATTCAGTGAATGATCTGATTTTAAATAATTAAAAATGACTTCAGTGAAATATACAGAGCCATTTACATTGGTGCATCATGGTCAGAAATTTTAAAAAAAATTTAAAAGTTTTCTAAAACAAATCTGTTTGTTTTAGATGGCAGGTTTCCTTACACTTAAAAAAAAGGTTTGAGATTAAGAACCCTCTTGAAGTTCTGCAAAGGAGTGCAATTAGTGGAAAATCACGGCGATTAATTTGAACTAAGAGTGTAGCCAGTTTTACGGATGGCTTCCAGTGATACGTTGTAAACCAGTGCAAGAAATAAGACCATAAAACCATAAGACAGGAGCAGAATTTAGCCATTTGGCCCATCAAGTCTGCTCTGCCATTCAATCATGGCTGATATTTTTCTCATTCCCATTCTCCAGCCTTTTCCCAATAACCCCTGATCCCTTTATTAATCAAGAACCTACCTATGCCTGTCTTAAAGACACTGAATGACCTGACCTCCACAGCCTTCTGTGGCAAAGAGTTCCACAGATTCACCACACTGACTGAAAAATTCTTCCTCATCTCTGTTTTAAAGAATTGTCCCTTTAACCTGAGATTGTGCTCTCTGGTTCTAGTTTCTCCTACTAGTGGAAAAATTCTCTCTACGTCCACTCTATGCAGGCCTTGCAGTATCCTGTAAGTATCAATAAGATCCCTTTCATTCTTCGAAACTTCCAACGAGTACAGACCCAGAATTCTCAACCATTCCTTATACAATGAGCTCTTCATTCCAAGGATCATTCTTGTGAATCTCCTCTGGACCCTTTTCAAGGCCAGCACATCCTTCCTTAGATATGGGGTCCAGAACTGCTCACAATACTCCAAATGAGGTATAAGGACCAGAACTTATACATCTCAGAAGTACATCCATACTCCTATAATCTAGCCCTCTCGACATGAATGCTAACAGTGCATTTGCCTTCCTAACTGCCGACTGAACCTGCACGTTAACCTTAAGAGAATCTTGAACAAGGATTCCCAAGTCTCTTTGTGCATCTGATTTTCTAAGCATTTCCCCATTTAGAAAATAGTCTATGTCTCCATTCCTCTTTCCAAAGCGCGTAACTTTCCACTTTTCCACATTGTATTAACAGACTCAAATTGCACTGGACATAATTGGTGCCTAAAATTCTGTGATATCTGTGTTGATTTGACCCATTTTAAACCAATTGCTCTGGAAATCTCAGCCCATTTTGATAGAAACTCCAAGCCTCTTTGTTTAAAATAGTACAATGTGCTGTAGCAAATGCACATATTTAGGGCTGGCAGAGGAACAGTTTTGTCAACTTGAGTAAGGATTGGCATATTCCGTACACTGAAAATCTGGGCAACATGGAGAAGCTAGATGCTTCCCATAGGAAAAGGAAGAACAAGTAGGATAAAAGACTAACAAAGGAGAGGTTAGCACCTTTTAAAGATCAACAAGGTAATCTGTGTGCAGATCCACAAGAGATGGGTGAGATCCTAAATGAATATTTCTCATCAGTATTTGAGAAAAACATGGATGTTAGGGAATTTGGGGAAATAAATATTGATGTCTTGTGGAGTGTACATATTACAGAGAAGGAAGTGCTAGAAGTCTTAAAGTGCATTAAGACAAATACATCTGTGGGACCTGAAGAGGTATTTTCTGGGATACTGTGAGAGGCTAGGGAGGAAATTGCAGATCCCTTTGCCAAGATATTTGAATCATCGATAGTCATGGGTGAGGTGCTTGAGGCAAATGTTGTGCCTTTATTTGAAAAAAGCTGCAGGAAAAAGCTTGGGAACTACTGCCTGGTGAGCCTTCCATCTGTGGTGGGTAAATTGTTGGAAGGTATTTTGAAAGATCGGATCTACAGGCATTTAGAGATGCAAGGACTGATAAGGGACAGTCAGCATGGCTTTGTGAGTGGAAAATCATATATCACAAATTTAATTGAGTTTTTTGAAAGGGTAACCAAAAAGGTAGATGAGAGCAATGCAGTTGATGTTGTCTGCGTAGACTTTAGCAAGTCCTTTGACAAGGTACCGACAAGGTAGGTTATTGCATAAAGTTAAATCTCACAGGATCCAGGGTGTGGTATCTAAATGGATACAAAATTGGCTTCTTTATAGAAGTCAGAAGATGGTTATAGAAAGTTGTTTTTCGAATTGGAGGCCTGTGACCAGCAGTGTGCCTCAGGGATCAGTGCTGGGTCCAATGTTATTTGTCATTTATATTAATGATTTGGATAAAAATATAGGGGGCATGATTAGTAAGTTTACAGATGACACCAAGATTGGTGGCATGGTGCACAGTGAGAAAGGTTATCTCTAATTGCGGCAGAATCATGATCAGTTGGGCCATAGGCTGACAAGTGGCAGATGGAGTTTAATTTAGACAAGTGCGAGGCAATGCATTTTGGTAGATTGAACCAACTAATGATAGGGTGTTGGGGAGAGTTACAGAACAAAGAGATCTAGGGGTACATGTTCATAGCTCCTTGAAAGTGGAGTCACAGATGGACAGAGTGGTGAAGAAGGCATTTGGCATGCTTGGTTTCATCGGACAGAACATTGAATACAGGAATTGGGACGTCTTGTTAAAGTTGTACAAGACGTTGGTAAGGCCACACTTGGAATACTGTGGTATGGTTCTAGTCACCCTATTATAGAAAGGATATTATTAAACTAGAAAGAGTGTAGAAAAGATTTACTAGGATGGTACTGGACTTGATTGATTGCGTTAGAAGGAGAGGCTGAATAGATTGGGACTTCTTTCTCTGGAGCGTAGGAGGCTGAGTGGTGACCTTATAGAGGTCTATAAAATAATGAGGGGCATAGACAAAGTAGATAGACAGTATCTTTTCCCAAAGGTAGGGAGTTGAAAACTAGAGGGCATAGGTTTAAGGTGAGAGGAGAGAGATACGAAAATGTCCAGAGGAACAATTGTTTCACACACAGAGTGGTGAGTGTCCGGAACAAGCTGCCAGAGGTAGTAGTAGAGACAGGTACAATTTTATTTTTTTAAAAAGCATTTAGATAGTTACATGGGTATGATGGGTATAGAGGGATATGGGCCAAATGCGGGCAATTAGGATTAGTTTAGGGAATTTTTAAAAAAAAAGGGCAGCATGGGCAAGTTGGGCCAAAGGGCCTGTTTCCATGCTGTAAACCTCTATGAATCTATGACATCACCCAGGCCCATACTGGGGAGAGTTTCTAATATATTTCATAAAAATTTAGATGATCAAATTTCAAATTAGGTTGAGCTGAATTATTTTGTCTCTGTGCCTAATAATAGGCTGGCTCCCCCATCATCTGGTTCAAATGTTGTCACTAAATTGATTGAGAACGACTGATGTGTGGGTGACTGTTCTTTGAAATGTGGATTGTGAAAGTGGAGGATAAGCAGACTCATTCATTATCTGCTGAGGGCGGGGGAGGCGGATGCAGTTTCAGAAAATGCATGTGAACCTCAAAATCTGTGAAATGGAAGATTTGTTTTTGATGTGCAGATCTGCTGTACCTGCTCAATTTTAATTCTGATCTGATTTTTTTTTGTCTAGATTCAGTTCATTTGAATATCTACAATCGTTTTACTCAAATATTTATTCTGAAACTAATTGTATAATACGTTTTAGAAAATAAAATATTTTAATTGTTTGCAGTATGAATTCTGTATTTATTGTTTTAAATGTCCTTTCAGTTTATTATATGTTATTTAGTGTGTCACAAGTAGGCTTACATTAACACTGCATTGCTCTTTCAACAGAAACCTGATATCAAGATTACTGAAAACACTCTGTCATTCAGAGGTAGGATTGGAATGCTCACCCTTTACTGTTGTGTAAATAGGAGTCAAAACTCAAATGCCTAGAATATTAAAAAAAAGGCACTGTTTTCTAATACTTTTAATTGTGCCAGTGTTGATCTGTTGACAGGATCTTGTTAAAAAGAAATTGCTCTGATAAATTGAGATTGTGCATAAATAGTTGAAAGGGGAAGAATGCATGAGGGGAGTCAAGATTATACAAATATACACATAGATAAACATTCAAATTAGGAGCAGGAGTAGGCCATTCGGTCTTTCTAGCCTACTCTTAATTTGATAAGATAATGTTCATCTGATTGTGACTTCAACTTCCCTGTCCTGTCCATTCCCTATACTCTCTGACTCCCTTGTCAATCAAGAATTTTATCTCACTCAAAAATATTCCACGAGGAGGTGATGCCCTACAAATTTGATAGAATGTTTTGAAAAAGTGATTGTGTGGATGAGAGAAGTGCAGTTGATGCAGTTTATATGAATTTTAGCAAAGCCTTTGACAAAGTCCCACATGGAGATTGATCCAGAAGGTTAAAGCATAACAGGGAGACTTTGCGAGATGGATCTGAAACTGGCTTAGTATTAGAACATAAAGGGTGGATGTCTGAGTGATTGGAGGCCTGTGACCAGTGGCGTATCGCAAGGTTCAGTGCTGGGTCCCTTATTGTTTGTTATATACATAAATGATATAAGACCATTAGACATAAGAGCAGAATTAGGTCACTGGCCCATCGAGTCTGCCCGTATAGATGATAATGTGGTGGAAATTATAAGTTCGCAGATGACACCATGATTGGTATGGTGGTTAATAGTGAAGAAGAAGATCATACGTACAAGAAGATATAGATGGATTGGTCAGATTGGCAGCACAGCGGCAGATGGTATTTAATCCTGATAAGTATGAGGTGATGCACTTTGGAAGCAGTAATAAGACAAGGGAATATTTAATGAATGGCAGGTCACTAGGAAGCTCAGAGAAACAGATGGATCTTGGCGTACTTACTCAGAGATCCATTAAAATGACAGAACAGGTGAACAGGGCAGTTAAGAATGCAAATGGGCACTTGATTTTATCTAATGTGGCATAGGATATAAGAACACGGAAGATATGTTGGAGCTGTACAAAATGTTGGTTAGGCCATAGCTAGAATACCTGTGTGCAGTTCTGGTCACCTCACAATAAGAAGGACGTGATAGTATTAGAGGCAGTGCAGAGGAGATTCACCAGGATGTTGCCTTGATGGAGCATTTGAGCTATAAGGAGAGACTAGATAGGCTTGGATTGTTTTCTTTAGAGAAGGCAGAGGGGGGACATGATTGAAGTGTATAAGATTATGAGAAATGTGGACGGTGAATAGAAAGTGGCTGTTCCCCTTGGTTGAGGTATTAAGCACAAGGAGGGTAGTTTTAGAGTGAGGGGCAGGAGATTTAAAGGGGATTTGAGGAAAAACTTTTCACTAAGGATGTTGGGAATTTGGAATGCACTGTTTGGGAAGGTAGTGGAGGCTAGAATCCTTACAATCGTTAAAAAAGTATTTGGGTGAATATTTGAAATATCATAGCATTTAAGATTATAGGACAAATGCTGGGAAATGGGATTAGCGCAACTTTAGTGGCAGTCATTGTTGGTGTAGACTTGATGGGCCAAAAGGACTTTTCTGTGTTGTCCGATTCTATGACTTTATGACCTTGCCTCCATTGCTGTCTGGGGAAGAGGATTCCACAGATTAACAACCCTTTGGGAGAAAATAATTCTTTCATCTCTGTATTAAATTGGAGACTCTTTACTTTAAAATGTTACATTTGTTCTTGTCTGAGCTGTAAGGGGAAACATCCTTTAAGCATCCATCCTATTGAGTCCCCTCGTGAGCTTATATGTTTCAATAAAATCACCTCTTACTCTTCTAAAAGCCAATGAATACTGGCCCAGTCTGTCAAAACTTCTCTCGTATATTGCCCATTCCAGGAATTAGAGGACTGAACCTATTCTGAACTGCTTCTAAAGCATTTAAATCCTTTGTTGTAGAAGGAGATCAAAACTGTACATAATATTCTAGATATGCTCTCACCAACATTCTGTACAACAATAGCAAAACTTCCCTGCTTTTATATTCCATTGCCCTTTCAATAACTGACAAAGTTCCATTCTCTTCCAAATGACTTGCAAAAGATTGAATGTAGTCTTCTGGTGAAGTGGGGTTGGAAGATGAGATGTGATTTTAAGGCTGTACATTCTGTCCTTATTCATATAATATGCATTTATTCAAAATTAATTAATAGTTAAATAGCAAAACTTTGTGCAACAGGCTAAGAAACTCTTCTACTGATCTTATGACTGAAATATATAATTTCTCAACTCTGGAAAAGGTATTTGAACACAAGTGTGATATCTATTACATTATATGACGTCAGTTATTTTCTCATGTGCTTTGTATCCACCTTCAGCACACGGCCATGGTGCAAAAGGGGACAATGTGTATGAATTTCACCTTACATTTTTGGAACCAGTTAATCCTGAGGTATGTCACTAATTTCTGATAGCTTACCACAAATTGTGATTCTATTTCAGTGACAAATGAAATGAAATTTGACTATTTCCAATTCATCTTATTGTTATAGCAGGGAGATATTTAAGATTCTTTTGAAAATTATTTTCTCTTCCTATTTTTTAGCTGGAAACATTTTAGTGTACACAGCTGGAGCTGTTACACACTGATCTGCTGCTCGTTGTGAAGGATCTATTCAGTAGGATGATCATATAATCATGAGGGTTACAGACAATCTTTCTGAAACTATAGCCTCATTCACAGTTGCCACTATCCAACATGAATTATAATAGAGGGTATAAAAATCAAGATTAGTGTTTGGAGCTGTTAAACTATTACTAATAATCTAGAGCCGTAACTTGTTGAGAATTTGTTTCTGTTTTGCTAATGCTTGAATGATGCTTAAAGGCTGTCATTTGTTGCACAAACCTGGTTGCTGAGTCATAATGTGGAATGGAGTCACATAAAAGATGGATTATGTATTGATGACAGCCTGCTAATCCTTGAAGGACATTAGTGAGTTGGTTTTTTTGTGTTTTGTGAGACATCAGAATTAATAATTCCTGCTTACGTAATGACTGATCAATCAACGTGTGAAGCATTGTAAAACAGTGTTACGTTCAAGATGCTGTATGATAATTCTGAAACTATTATTGTGGTTTCTCTAAACTATTTATCATATCAGGCACTGTTAAGTCCTTTTTTGCTATTTTCTATATTTATTTTGCTTCTGTTTAAATGTATTTCAATAATTTCAACTCAAACTGAAGGAAATTTAGGGTGGCATGGTAGCAGAGTGATTAGCACTGCTGCTTCACAGCTTCTGGGACCTAGATTCCATTTCTGGCTTGGGTCACTGTCTGTGTGGAGAACAAAGAACAAAGAAGAGAACAAAGAACAAAAACAGCACGGGAAACAGGCCCTTCGGCCCAACGAGCCCAAGCCGCCGCCCCGATGTTCCCATCTCTACCCCCGATCCCTGTCCATGTTTATAGATCTATGGATTAAAAACCAAATTTGAGACAATTTAGGGAGAATTTGTTTTGCCATTTAGCCTGAGAGCACATCTTTGGGATGTGGGAGGAAACCGGAGCACCCGGAGAAAACCCATGCAAGCACAGGGAGAATGCGCAAACTCCCACAGACATGGGCCCAAATCCATGTATCTGCACAGCACAGCGATAGTCACTGAGCTGTCGTGTTGCCCATCAAATGGTCCAGGTCAAGCGTACACTAACGACGTGAAGCACTAGGATACTCTCGAAAAATATCCAAGAGCAGCCCTCTCACGACCCATCGCGTGTATGCCCCTCGTTAGACAACAAGGTGGACCAAAGCACCTGTCGGATAAAAACAAGTACATCAATATCATCATCTATTTACACACTTCCCAGGGACTCCCAAGGCTCATGATCCCTATTTTAAATCGTTTTCTATACCCCTCCATTCCCATTCTGTTCATGTGCCCATCTAAGTATCTCTTAAATAACTCCAGAGTGCCTACCTCCACCACTTTACTTGGCAGCGCATTCCATATCCCCACCACCCTCTGTGTGAAAAAACTCACTCTAGCATCCAAATTATACCTTACCCCCCTCACCCTAAGCCCGTGACCCCTCGTGCTATTTGAGTCTATCCTAGGAAAAAGCTTAACCCTGTTTACTCTATCTATACCCCTCATAATCTTGTACACCTCTATTAGATCTCCTCTAAGTCTACGTCTTTCTAAGGAAAACAGTCCCAATTTGCCTAACCTCTCCTTGTAACTCAGACCTTCCATACCAGGCAGCATCCTTTGCACTCTCTCCAGAGTCTCCTCCGGTAGTCCTTCCGGTAGTAAGGCGACCAGAACTGGACGCAGTATTCCAAATGAGGTCTAACCAGCGTTTTATACAACTGCAACATTAAAGGCCAGCTCTTGTACTCTATACCCCTTCCTATAAAGGCTAGCATACCATATGCTTTCTTCAGAACCTTCTCCACCTGCTCTGCCACCTTCAGAGACTTGTTCACCTGTACCCCCAGGTCCCTCTGCGTTTCTATACTCTTAATAGGTCTACTCTTTATCATATACCTCCCCCCTACATTCTTTCTCCTGAAATGCATCACCTCACATTTATCAGGATTGAATTCCATCTGCCATCTGTCTGCCCAAGCTACCAGCCTATCTATGTCCTGCTGCATCGCCTGACAATGCTCCTCACTATTGAGGAGCATTTGCACATTCTCCCCATGTCTGTGTGGGTTTCCTCCAGGTGCTCCAGTTTTCTTCCACAGTCCAAAGATGTGTGGCTTAGGTTGATTGGCTATGCTAAAGTTGCCCCTTAGTATCCTGAGACATGTACGTTAGAGGAATTAGTGGGTAAAATGTGTAGGGATATGGCGGTAGGGCCTGGATGGGATTGTGGTCAGTGCAGACTCGATGGGCCAAATGGCCTCCTTCTGCATTGTAGAGTTTCTGTGATTCTATGAAATGTACTTGCTGTCAGGAAATTTAAACCAAATTTGTTTTATGTTTATAGCCACTTTTCAAAGTGACAGAAAGACAAGTGTCTATAACAGTGAAGAAAATCGAGAGCATGTGGTGGGATAGGTTGACCAAACAAGAAAAGAAACCAATATTCCTTGTTCCTGATTTTGACCGCTGGCTGGACGAGTCCGATGCTGAAATGGAGTTACAGGCAAAGGTAAATTCAGCGAGGAGGCTGTATCGGGTTAAAGAATTGCCCTGTCTTTATTTCCGCTTCAAAACTATCCAGTGTTGGGAGAATTCATGTTAAACTGTCTCCATCAAAGCTGATTTTCATCAATAATGCAAAACTGATGATGTTATTGCCAAATAATCAACAAATTGGCAGTTACTAAAACAGGGTCATACGGACAATGGATGTGGAACTGGCAATAGTCTGATGTAGTTTGCTGCAACATTTTGAGGTAAAAGTAAGGAAAAATCACACACTGTATCTAAGTTATATTGTATATCACCAGCCATTGTTGATAGCCTTGGCAATGAATATTAATAAATGCCTGGAAAAAACATTTAATTCCTCAGTGGTGTCAGAGGTGCAATGAAAATCTTGTTCAATTACATGGTCAAGACAGACAACATTTTCCTTTGCTTCAAGGCAGAATAACATAGATAGGAAGTTGCTGAGACTTGTGGGGGGTGGGGGTGGTGAGGGCAGAAAGAGCAAAAGAGATATTCTGTAATAGGGTCAAGCACAGGAGAAATCGAAATAACAAAAGGATTTTGTAATGCAACAGCCAGAGTGGTAATGGAAACTGCAACAAAAGTTGTGTCCAAATGAAGCGTGAATAGTTACAAAGCAACTATCTGAATGCAACATGAAGGGGGAAAAAAAACAAAATAAGAGCAGCCCAGCAGAACCACAAAAGGGAAAAAAAAGAAGAAACGCATCAAAATATAGGTAGAAGTGGTGATCAAAATTGTTGAACTTAATGTGTTGAGTTGTTTTTGAAAGTAGATGCTGTTCTTTGTGTTGAGCTTCATTGGAACACTAATAGGCCAAGGACAGGAAGGTCAGAATAGGAGCAAGATGGGAAATTGGAATGTCAAGCAACCGGAAACTTGGGGTCATACTTGTGGACTGAATGGAAACGTTCTGCATGTGGTCACCTGGCCTCTGGTCTCCCCAATGTAGAGAAGACCATATATCATGAACAGTGAATACAGTACACTAAATTGAAAGAATTTCCATCATCTGCAGTATTTTGCTTTTGTCTGATTGAAGGTGTTGATTTTACATTTTTTGATGTTTCACTCTGTATTAAAGGGAGCTTTAGCTTTTCTTATCCTTGCCTTTCAGAGAAGCCAATGCCTTTCACATGAAGGAGTTTCATCCACTCATTTCAAATTAATTTTGGTTAATAACATTTTGTTTTGCAAATGTTTATTCCATGTTTCATCTTGCTTTAAATGACCTAACATTGCCGACCTAACATTGCCAACCTAAGTGAGGAACTTATTTTGGAGGTAGTCTGATGTGAGGAAGTAATTATAAATAGGATAGAGCCAACAGTTCTAGTCTAAGTGACCATTTTTGTCAGCTGTGAAACGGCTGTTTTCTCTCTTTACAGATGCGGTCAGACCTGCTGAGATTTTCCAGCATTTTCTGTTTTTGTTTCGGATTCCAGTTATCCACAGTATTTCACTTTCGAATTTAAAATAGAACTGGAATTGAATGACTTCAGTCGACTGGTTATTATTACTATAGAATCCTGGCAGTGTAGAAGGAGGCCATGCAGCCCATCATTATGCCCTATATCCCAAGTATAGGGCCTATTGTGCCCTGTACACAAAGCTTAGGTGATTAATGTATATCAGGAAAAGCAAAGATCCCCACCACTGACCTGAGGAATACTCCAGTACAAACGTTCCTCCAGCAAGAAAAACATCCCTTTAACCAGTACTTTCTGCTTCCGTTTGCTCAGCCAATTCTCTATCCATTACTGTCCTTTTTATTCCAGGAACCATAACTTTGCTCACAAGTCTGTTATGCGGCACTGTTGAAAGTCTATATACACCTCACCAACACTTTCAGAAAATTCCAACAAATTAGTTAAACATGATTTTCCTTTTCACTGCCTTCAGCATCTCATGTGACCCAGCACCTTATCAGTGTTAAACAATCTTGTGTTTGGTCCCTAATTGGCCCTACTCCTTTTTAACCACCCTTTACTATTTATGTGTGTGTAGAAAACTTTGGGATTCCTTTTTATCTTGACTATCATATTCTTCATACTCATTCTTTGTTTCTTATATTTGCTGCTTCACTTCTCCTCTTGAATCTTTTGTGGTTATATTGGCTTTCAGTTGTATTATCTACTTGAAATCTGTGATAAGCACACTTTTTCTTCTTTATCTTAATTTCTATCTCTTGTGATGTCCAGAAAACTCTGGATTTTTTTGGCATACCTTCCCCTGAATAAACAGGAGTTGTATCTTAGTTGAGCAGCACAGTAGCATAGTGGTTAGCACTGCTGTCTCACAGCTCCAGCAACCTGGATTCGATTCTCGGTTTGGGTCACTGTCTATGTGGAGTTTGCACATTCTCGCTGTGTCTGCGTGGGTTTCCTCTGGGTGCTCTGGTTTCCTCCCACAGTCCAAAGATATGCGGATTAGGTTAACTGGCTATGCTAAAATTGTCCCTTAGTGTCCTGAGATGCGTAGGTTGGAGGGATTAGTGGGAAAATGTGTATAGACATGGGACTAGGGCCTGGGTGGGATTGTAGTTGATGCAGACTCGATGGATCAGAAGACCGCTTTGCACTGTGGGGTTTCTATAATTCTCTGGATAAGCTGAATGATGTTTTGGGACTATAACTGTAGTAATTCTACATTTGCTCTGCTTCATTGGTAGGAGGAAGAGAAAGAAATTAATAGAATAAGTATGGAGTCAAGAGCCCGGAAAAGTTGTAAGTACAGGGGATTCCACTGTAATATTGGATAGTCAAATTAACGAGAGACCACAACAAATCTCAATAAACAAAGCACTTGGCAAGTCTGAGAGTATTAGATCATGCTGTATAAAATTGTGTCAAAATATTTTCAATATTTTCTGTATTTCCGTATGCTTGTTTTCTATTGGCAGCAATATTGTAGCATTTCATTGTTTAAAGTGGGATGGGAACTCTCATTAGTTTACTTCAGGTGAAGCCTAACTGGTATTTTAAAACCACCAGTAAGGAACTGGTTTTCCTTACTTCTGTATGAATAAACCAGGGATCAACTTGCTTAATGACAATAGTGATGCTTGCATTGTAATTGTAGCAGTAACAGGATGCCTTGTAGGACTGCATATCCTTTTATATTTGCCAGACTGAGTGAGTAGATTCCTGCTCAGTGAAGAGTTTGTTATGTCACGTGAGACAGACTCATTTCCTGCATCTTTCACTTTACATGGCCTGGTGTTTGATAGTGGAAAATGGAACTGGTTTGATTTAAGGATTGAAACTAATGGTAATTATTCTGCAATCCTTTTAAATTTCAGTTTGAGAGGGACCGTATAATTACAGTGAAGTATTTCTGAAATGAGGGAATTTAGGCCTCATTATATTTTAAGCACAATTACAGGGCTTATTTTTAATCACCCAGTATCACTGGGGGCAGGCTGGCACAGTGGTTAGCACTGCTGTCTCACAACGTCAGGGACCCATGTTTGATTCCTGGCTTGAGTCACTGTCTGTGGAGAGTCTGCACGTTCTTCCCGTGCCTGCATGGGTTTCCTCCCACAGTCTGAAAGACATGTTGAGTAGGTGCACTGGTCATGCTCCCTCAGTGTACCCGAACAGGCGCTGGAGTATGGCGACTAGGGAATTTTCACAGTAACGTAATTGCAATGTTAATGTAAACCTACTTGTGACACTAATTAAATAAAATTAAAACTTTAAACATTGTGTGCTATTTATCAATGACGCACCTTTGTGCCTAGAATTCCCTGCACACGCTGATCGAAGTATCTCCAATGACAGATCTGCTAGGGCAGAGTGGCTGCATGGAGAAAGAACCTGAGAATGAATGACTCTGGAACCACTCTTCAAAATGACTTGGAACAGAGCTTCATAGGCAGGGAACAGGGCAAGTGTCTGCTTTCTTGGGAGTGCTACAAAATACAAAAGGACCAAATGAAAAAATAGTCTTCCAAAGGAAAGTGGAGGAAAGTAATGCATTAGGTTAAAATTGCAAAATGCTTTTAAGTACTCAAACACATCCAGCATTTTCAACTGCAGCTTGTTGAAAATGATTAAACTGCAATCATGCCCAGAATAGTTTTTCCTGATTGCGTAATACAGCCTGACTGTCTTGCAAATGAGCCTAAGCAATCTGGCCAGAGACACAGATCCTGCTTAAACTTGCGACTCTTATTCACTGGCTTGTTCTGATTATATTAGTGGACCTGGAGATTTGGGAAGGCTTATTTTTAACATTGCATGTTTCAGATTTCGTGTTTTGAACTAAGATATTTAAAACATTTACAATGTTTAAAATGTTACGTTTACAATTTTTTCCAGCATCATTAATTTTTTATTTCTTTCCTAAAAGCTTATGTCACCATGAAGAAAGCTTATTTATTTATGTACAACCTGGTGCAGTTTCTGGGCTTTTCCTGGATCTTTGTCAATATGACAGTGCGGCTCTTTGTGTTGGGCCAAGGTGAGTGACTAAGCAGAGTAGTCAGCCAGTAAAGTAGTGTGAAATTTTGGGTCAGCAGTGTGCTTCTGTCACTGTGAATTCCTTTTCCTAATGAACCTTCTATTGCTGCTAGGAGTGGATTGTTAGATTAATTCTTTGGAATTGAGAATGTATTGGATGTGAGTCTGAAGGGAATTCAAATCTGCTGCTGGATGGTTAGACAAAGCACACCTCCCTGATAGATTTGGATGTGGATTTGATCATCTGGATTTTTTTTAAAAAGGCAAAAATGTGCAATTTGCAGAATCTCTACAATTTCTCACAATCTGAAAGCAGCTGAAATGGAGAAGAGTGATCCTTTACTATCACAAACTGCTTGCAAGTTGAAAATAAAGATTTTGGCTATTGCTGAGCATGGTGACACAGTGGTAGGCATTGCTGCCCCATAGTTCCAGGGACCCGGGTTCAATTCCTGGCTTGGGGTGACTGTCTGTGGGAAGTCTGCATGTTCTTCCTGTGTCTTTGTGGGTTTCTTCCTGCGGTCCAAAAATGTGCGAGTTAGGTGGATTGGCCATACAAAATTGCCCATAGTGTCCTGGAATGTATAGGTTAGAAGGATTAGTGGGGTAAATGTGTGGGGTTGTGGGAATAGGGCCTGGATGGGATAGTTGTTGGTTCAGACATAATGGGCCAAATGGCCTTCTCTTGCACCGTAGGCTTTCTATGTTCTATCCCTGGAACAGATTTTATGTTTGTTGTATCTGAACTGCTCCTAGTCCTCTTAGCTGCAAAGAGGCTGCAACCCTGAAACCCATTCTCGCGGATGAACTTGAATGCCAGAGTATAATTAATTCAGAGCATCAGACAGTTGACAGGAATTGGTTAAACCAGGACAATAAATTGAAATATTTAATTGATAAATTATACATTAGGTCTGATAGGCACCTCAGCAATAAATTGGAACAGACTGAATTGCTCGAGTTTGTGATGTTCTTCACTTGATAACCAAATGCAGTATAACAGATTCGACCAAAAAATTGATGTAACAAAACTTGCCCAGAAGTGGAAAGCTTATAAATGGGCTGTGAAATTTGCATGCTGAATGTTAGAAACAAGATAATTTGGAAATGTTGATAGATCAACTCTTGAATGTTGGCATTCAAGGCAAGTGATGCATATTTCTTTTATGAATATAAGAACTAGCAATAGGAGTAGACCATCTGGCTCCTTAAGCCTGCTCTGCCATTCAATAAGATCATAGCTGTTCTTTTTGTGGACTCAGCTCCACTTACTTGTTCGCTCACCATAACCCTTAATTTCTTTACTATTCAAAAATTTATCTATCCTTGCCTTAAAAACATTGAATGAGGTATCCTCAGCTGCTTCACTGGGCAGGGAATTCCACAGATTCACAACCCTTTGTGTGAAGAAGTTCCTCCTCAACTCAGTCCTAAATCTGTTCCCCCTTAGTTTAAGGCTATGGCCCCTAGTTCTTGTTTCACCTGCCAGTGGAAATAACTTCCCTGCTTCTAACATATATTCCCTTCAAATCTTATATATTTCTATAAGATTCCCCCTCATTCTTCTGAATTCCAATGAGTATAGCCCCAGTCTCTTCTCATAAGCCAACCCTGTCAACTCTGGAATCAACCTAGTGAATCTCCTCTGCACCCCCTCCAGTACCACTATATCTTCCCTCAAGTGAGGAGACCAAAACTGTACATATTATTCCAGGTATGGCCTCACCAGCAGCTTAGAGTGCAACATAACTTTGCTGTTTTTAAACACCATTCATCTAGTAATGAAGGACAAAATTCCATTTACTTTCTTAATTCCCTGCTGCACCTGCAAACCAACTCCTTGTGATTCTTACACAAGGACATCCAGGTCCCTCTGCACAGCAGTATGTTGCAATTTTTGACTTTTTAAATAATAGTCCATTTTGTTGTTATTCCTATCAAAATGGATGATCTCACATTTAGTAACATTGTACTCCATCAGCCAGATCTTTGCCCATCACTTAGAATATCTGTATCCCTTTGCAGACTTTCAGCATCCTTGGCACACATTGCTCTGCCACTCATCTTAGTGTCATCTGCAAATTTTGACACACTACACTTGGTCATCAACTCCAAATCATCTGTGTAAATTGTAAACAATTATGGTCCCAACATTGATCACCAACCAGAAAAACACATTTAATCCCACTCTTTGCTTTCCGTTAGTTAACCAATCCTCTGTCCATCCCAGTATGTTAACCGTAACACTGTGCACCTTTATCTTATGTAGCGTTCTTTGGTGCAGCATCTTGTCACGTGCCATCTGGAAATCCAGATACAGCACATCCACAGGTTCCCCATTGTCCACTGCACATGTAATGTTCTCAAAACGTTCCACCAAATTAGTCAAACATGATCTTCTCTTCATGAACCCATGCTACATCTTGCCGGTGGAACAATTTATATCCAGATGTCTTGCTATTTCTTCCTTGATGTTAGATTCAAGCACTTTCCTTATTACAGAAGTTAAGCTGTAGGCCTATAGTTTGCCCACCTTTTTGTCTCTCCTTTTTTAAACAGTGGCGTCTCATTTGCTGTTTTCCAATCTGCGAGAACCACCCCAGAGTCCAGTGAATTTTGGTAAATTGCCACCGGTGTATTTGATATTTCTCCTGCCATCTCTTTTAGTATCCTGGGATACATTCTATCAGGACCAGAAGACATATCTGTCTTTTATTCTGTTAACTTACCCAACACTATTTCTTTCGTGATAATAGTTTCCAAGTCCTCATCTGCCATAGCCTTCCTGTTATCAGTTTTTGGCATGTTATTTGTGTCTTCCACTGTGAGGACTGACACAAAATACTGTTCAATGGCTGAGCTATTTTCTCATTTCCAATTATTACATCCCCTTTCTCATCTTTTAAAGGACCAATATTTACTTTAGCTATTCTTTTTCATTTTATGTATTTGTAAAAACACTTGCTATCTGTTTTTGTATTCTGAGCTAGTTTATTCTCATAATCACAGCCCTAGCTAGAACCTTCTAGCTAGTGAGGTGACATTAAGGAGCGGCTCATTGTTGGAAACTCAGCAGTTGACTGGCTCTTCTAGCCATAGCATAGACAAAGATAAAGTACAACATTGCACTCACCAACATTATTCTACTTCATCGTACCAAATCCTTCTGGGGATTTTGTATAGTGGTATAAGAACAAAGAAAATTATGCATAGGAAGAGGCCCTTTGGCCCTCCAAGCCTGCGCTGACTATGCTACCCGACTGAGTTAAACCACTATCCCTTCTGTAAACAATTTCCCTCATTCCCATCCTATTCATATATTTGTCAAGACACCCTTAAAAGTCTCTATTATATCTGCTTCCACTACTTCCCCCAGCAACGAGTTCCAGGCACTCACCACCCTCTGTATAAAAATCCTGCAAGAATTTAGCAACACCAATTTTAAATCCAACCGATTTATTTGATAGTAAAATTGCGAGCTTTCGACACTCTGTGTCTTTGTCAGGCAAATGCAGTGTTCTGCTTTTGCCTGACAAAAAATCCTGCCTCAAACACCTCTTTTAAATCTTGCCCCTTGCACCTTAAATGTATACACCCGAGTAATTGACTTCGACCCTGGGAAATAGCTTCTGACTATTCACTCTGTCCATGCCCTTCATAATCTTGTAGACTTCTATCAGGTCATTCGTCAACCTCCATCGTTCCAGTGAGAACAAACCAAGTTCCTCCAACCTCTCCTCATAGCTAATGCTCTCTGTACCAGGCAACATCCTAGTAAATATTTTCTGTACCCTCTCCAAAGCCTCCACATCCTTCTGGTAGTGTTGCGACCAGAGTTAAACACTATATTCTAAATGTGGCCTAACTAAGGTTCTATGAAGCTGCAACACAAGTAGCCAGTTTTTGAACTCAGTGCCCTGGCTGATGAAAGTAAGCATGTCATATATCTTCTTGACTACCTTCTCCATCTGCCTTGCCACTTTCAGTGATCTGTGTACTTGTAAAACCATAGAACATTACAACACAGACACAGGTCTTTTGGCCCTTCTTGGCTGTGCCAAACCATTTTTCTGCCTAGTCTCACTGACCTGCATTTAGTTCATATCCCTCCACACCCCTCTCATCCATGTACCTATCCAAGTTTTTCTTAAATGTTAAAAGTGAGCCTGCATTTACCACTTCATCTGGCAGCTCATTCCACGCTCCACCACTGTGTGTGAAGACCCCCCCAATATTCCCTTTAAACTTCTCCCCCCTTCACCCTTAACCTATGTCCTCTAGTTTTTTTTCTCCCCTAGCCTCAGTGGAAAAAGCCTGCTTGCATTCATTCTATCTGTACACCCAGATCATTCTGCCTATCAGTACTTTTTAAGGGTTCTGCCATTTAATGTATACTTCCTCTCTGTATTAGACCTTCCAAAATGCATTAACTCACATTTGTCCGGATTAAACTCCATATGCCGTCTCCCCACCCAAGTCTCCAACCGATCTGTATTCTGCTGTATCCTCTGACTGTCCTCATTGCTATCCACAAATCCACCAACCTTTGTGTGATCTGCAAACTTACTAATCAATGCAAATACATTTTCCTCTAAATCATATATATTACAAACTGTAAAGGTCCCAGCACTGATCCCTGAGGAACGCCACTTGTCACAGCCCTCTATACAGAAACACACCCTTCCACTGCTACTGTCTTCTATGACCGAGTCAGTACGTGGAATGGGTTTGGTTAACCCATTTTAACTTGGATTGGACATGCATTTAACCTGCAATGTGATTGTGTTTTATCTGATGTTGTCAGAGTTGACATTAGTTGCCCTTGCTAATGATTAAATTTCATATGTATTGTATCTACAGATTCTTTATTTGATACTTTCCATGCAGTTGGTGATGTGATGAATTTTTGTCAGATATTTGCAACTTTGGAGGTTATAAATCCATTGCTGGGTTTGGTGAGAACAGGACTGGTGCCAGCAGTGATCCAGGTACAGTAGTGTCCTCTGGTCAGGGAAGCTTGAGTGGGTAAAGGGGAAGGAATATCAAGGCAAGAAAAAGTGCACACTTTTTTTGGCTAGAGAATGTTTTTTTTAAATCGTAGCGCTCGACCCTAGCTTCATTCCTGTACAGTCTGCATGTTGTTGTTTTTTGAGTTCTGTTTTCCTCATCAACTCAAGAAAACCTGTGAGAAACTGGGATATAAATAAAATTGAACCTGATTATTGCTGAAAGAAGTGACATACTGTTAAAGCTTTTCATCTTACACTCATCAGAACAGATACAAGAACAGCAAATTTCAAAGAACAACAATTCATACTATGAGAAAAGGGTGCTGATTGGCTGCAAGTTGGCAACGATCCCAAGTATGGAAAGAATGCCATGAACAATCAACTTAGATTTATCAATCAGGCTGACAATGTGGCTCTTTTAGGCTTGCTGGAAACGACATATATTTATACACAGGCCCCTGTCTTCTGACAGAACATGTCCAGGCCTCATTACCTCAGGTTTTTCACTCAGTCCCCAGTTAAAACTAACATGGGGAAAGCCTTTTTCAATTAAACAAAAACATTGAGGACAACAGTTTCCCAGTGATTGCTCCTTGGCAATCCCTGAACTGATCAGAGTTCACTTGCCAACTAATCAGCACCCTTTTCTCATGCAGTATAAATTGTTCCCTTTGAAATCTGGTATTCTTATGTCAGTCCTGATGAGTGTGAGTTGAAAAGCTTCGACAACATGTCTTTATTTTAACAACATCCATTTTGTATTTGCACTGTTGCCTCACAGCATCAGGGACCCGGGTTCCATTCTGGGCTAGGGTCCACTGTCTGTGCAGAATCTGCACATTCTCTCTGTGTTTGTGAGGGTTTCCTTTGGGTGTTCTGGGTTCCTCCCACACTGCAAAGATGTGCGAGCTAGGTTGATTGGCCACGCTAAATTGCCTTGTGTCAGGAAGATTAGCAGGGTAAATGTGTGGGGTTACAGAGATAGGGCTTGGTTGGGATTGTAGTTGGTGTAGATTCAATGGGCCAAATGGCCTCCTACTGAACTGTAAGGATTCTATGATTACCAAAATTGAATATATGTTTACAATAAGTTTTCAAAACAGCTTCTGTCTATGAGGCATGAGTTACTTTCCATTTCTTCAGCGATTCTCTGCTATTTATGATGGGAGTGTTTTTGTTTAACAGGTAGTTGGGAGGAGTACGGTTCTGTTTCTGGTGATTGGAAGTCAGGAGGAAATGCAGAATAAGGCAGCAGTGTTCGTTGTTTTTTATCTGTGGAGCATCATTGAAATGTTCCGGTTTGTATTTTTTTTGTTTTTGAGTTGAGTTTTCAGTGTGATGATGACCTAAAGAATCTGGTCCTAGGATAACTCCCAGTGACATCTTAACATAAACACTATGCTAACAGATCCAGAGAAGAACATTATGGGCAAAAGATCAGATTCAAAAAATAAAGCATTTAATTTAACCAGGGAGGCGATGGCGTAGTGATATTATTGCTAGATTATTAATCCTGAAAGTCAGCTAATAAGAACAAAGAAAATTACAGCACAGGAACAGGCCCTTTGGCCCTTCAAGCCTGCACTGACCGTGCTGGCCGACTGCGCTAAAACCCCTTACCTCCACTGAATCATATCCCTCTATTCCCATCTTATTCATGTATTTGTCAAGATGCCCCTCAAAAGTCACTATCGTATCCGCTTCCACTATCTCCCCTGGCAGCGAATTCCAGGCATCCGTAACTCTCTGTGTAAAAAAAAAAAAGTCTCGTACATCTCCTTTAAACCTTGCCCCTTAAACCTGTGCCTCCTAGTAATTGACTCTTCTACCCTCGGAAAAAGTTTCTGACCATCCACTTTGTCCATGTCTCTCATAACCTTGTAAATTTCTATCACGTCACCCCTCAACCTCTGTCGTTCCGGTGAGAACAAACCAAGTTTCTCCAACCTCCCCTCATAGCTAATGTCCTCCATACCAGGCAACATTCTGGTAAATCTTTTCTGTGATCTCTCCAAAGCCTCCACATCCTTCTGGTAGTGTGGCAACCAGAATTGAATACTATATTCCAAGTGCAGCCTAACTAAGGTTCTATGAAGCTGCAAGATGACTTGCCAGTTTTTAAACTCAGTGCCCAGGCTGATGAAGGCAAACACAATGTATGCCTTCTTGACTATCTTCTCCACCTGAATTTGCCACTTTAGGCGACCGTATATATCTGTACATCCAGATCCCTTTGCCTACGAATACTTTTAAGGTTCTGCCATTTACTGTATATTTCCTACCTGTATTAGATGTTCCAAAATGCATTACCTCACATTTATCCAGATTAAACTCCAACTGCCATCTCTCTGTCCAAATCTCCAACTGATCTATATCCTGCTGTATTCTCTGATGGCCCTCACCGCTATCCACAAATCCACCAACCTTGGTGTTGTCCACAAACTTACTAATCAAACCAGTTAGGTTTTCCTCCAAATTGTTTATATTGCAAACAGCAACAGTCCCAACACTGATCCCTGAGGAATGCCACTTGTCACAGTCCCCCATTCAGAAACACACCCTTCCACTGACCCTCTGTTTTCTTTGACTGAGCCAGTTTTGTATCCACGTTGCCAGCTCACCTCTGATCCCAATCAACTGTACCTTCTGCACCAGTCTGCCACGTGGGATCTTGTCAAAGACCTTACCGAACTCCATGTAGACAACATGTCCCACTACCCTACCCATATCAATCATCTTTGTTACTTCCTCGAAAAACACGATCAAGTTCATGAAACACGATCCCCCATTCACAAAAACATGTTGCCTCTCACTAATATGTCCACTTATTTCCAAGTTAGAATAAATCCTGTCTCAAAGAATCCTCTCCTATAATTTCCCTACCACTCATGCAAGGCTCACCGGCCTGTAATTACCCAGATTATTCTTGCTACTCTTTTTAAACAAAAGAACAACATTGGCTATTCTCCAATGCTCTGGGACTTGTTTTGGGGACCTGGGGCTGTATCCTGCCACAGCAGATGGAAGAATATATTCAATAAAAAATATCTGGAATTCAGAATCTACTGATGTTGTCCTTAACCAGTCTCCACAGCTACAGCAATGTGGTTGCCTTTCAACTGCCCTCCAAGGGCAGCTAGGAAAGGGCAATAAATATTGACCAGCCAGCAATGCCCCTGTCTTATGAATGAATAAAAAAACTTATTAAAATGTTATTAGATTTCATGCAATGAATTACTTTTAAAAAGTCATGAAATTACAGCACAGTGGGCCATTCAGCCTAATTTTGCTGGTGCCAATTCTAATAAAGCTTTGTATTCTAATCCCACTCCCCTGGATCTATTTATGTTCTCCCTCTTCAAACAATCTTTTATAAATTATGTCAGCTTCTTTAGCACCACTCCCTCACAGCATTAGGGACCCAGGTTCGATTCCCAGCTTGGGTCATTGTGCAGAGTCTGCATGTTCTCCCTGTGTCTTTGTAGGTTTCCTCTGGGTGCTCCAGTTTCCTCCCATAGTCCGATAGACGCGCTGGTTAGATGCATTGGCCGTGCTAAATTCTCCCTTAGTGTACCCGAATAGGTGACAGAGTATGGTGACTAGGGGATTTTCACTGTAACTTCATTGCAGTGTTATTGTAAGCTGCTTGTGACACTAATGAAGAAACTAATAATTTAACCAGCTACTAAATTAAATGAGAGACCAATCTCTTTTTGCAGCAATAATTCAGTATCACCTCTTCCTCACTTCCCCCTCTCACCCATAGCTTTCACTGGGGACTCAAGGGATGAACTTGAGGTGAAATGTTGCACTGTACCACTGGATAAAATGTACATAACCAGTTCACATTGGATCCATTACTTTATGAATTGCGATCTCTGTTACAAGTGCGAGCTGATATCCGGCCTAAATATCGTAAAGATGGCTATGTAGCCATTAATCAATCTTACGTTAGGGATAATAGAACAGAGGGGCCTTAAATGCAAACTAAAGTTGCAAAAAATTAATCCATTCCAACCTTTTTCTTTGCAAGATGGTGGCTCTTGCTTTATTTAATTTACATTTTAGTAACCACATACTTTAGACTGATTCACTGCATTAATGATTTTCTGCCAACTCTTATCTGCACAGTGCACACCAGGTGACAGGACTCGGCTGCACCATCATCTTCACTTACTTCCCTTTGCATTGAGGGAAACAGCTCATCCTGCTATGCTACTGCCAGGGGACCAATGTTTCTCTCAAAGCCCTGTGTAATGCCAGAGTATTTACCATAAGAATGGGACAAATTTCACTGACTGACAGGACAACATTTAGCTTTGAAATGGTATACATCTGAATTGTAGTAGACTGCACATTAATGGTATCTGCTTGTTGACAGGATGTACATAAAGCATTGTTTCTTACTGAAATAGGTACCCATACTACATGCTGTCCTGTATAGGCACAGAGTGGAAAATGCTGACCTGGATCCGATATACCATTTGGATTCCTCTTTATCCACTCGGAGTCATTGCTGAAGGTTAGTTGTGAAATTTGTACATATTTCACATGATTGAAAGATTCTGCTCTCTGGGAGTAATATGAAGTTGGTTTATGCTGCAGAATTCCTCAATATATCTAGCAGTATTTGCTCCTTCAAAACTTTACACATATTAACTACAACTCCCTTCTTATTCCCCTTCTTCACAGCTGTGTGTGTAATTCAATCTATTCCATATTTTGATGAAACAGGAAGATTTAGTGTTGTGCTGCCCAACCCATTCAACATTTCATTCAGTTTCTCCTACTTCTTGCGAGGTTACCTTATTGCTATGTTCTTGGGTGAGTTCTGTCTTTGTTTTCTGGAGTATTCTGGTCAAATTGCTCTATAATTTTTGTTCAGTATATTCTTTATTATCAACACAGCCAGTATGTTAAGTGTGTGAGCTAAGCACAAAGCCTAAACTTAAACAGGAACCGTCATGATCAGTATTTAAGAGCGAGGAATCAATGTGTAGTGTCTTCCTCCACTAGAATTCTGTTTTTGACACAGATCGACGCAGCACCAGACCGTAAGGGAGGAAGTTTTAGAATAACACAAAATATTATAGGAAGTGATAAAAAGCTGATGGTGATTATAAGATAGCAATGTTATTGAATGGTTTGGTGATATCCCAAATGATATCAGAACTGTGTTTCTTTTTGTTGGAATAATGTGGAGAATTTTCTGTTTGCTGTTTTTGTTGAAAAGACAAGTTGAAAAGGACTCAAGTTTCCCTTCTGGGAATTATAACTTGACATTAATCAGCAGCCATACCCTTAATACAAGTTAGTCACAAGCTTTTTCCCTGGCTGGGGACCTAGATGTTTGAATCAGATATGAGTCTGCTATGATGGGATTCTCTCTTCTTTTCTAGGGTTGTTCATTAATTTCCGACACCTCTACAAACAAAGTAACAAGCGTCTTCACCCAAAGAAACGCAAGCTGTGCTAGAAGAGATGTCTTTGTTTCTGAGTTGGAGAACCACCTCAAATATTTTAATTAAACGTAAACTTGCTGCCTTTATAAACACTGTACTTTTCATCAGGAGGTGAGAAAAGCCACGGCGAAGTGTCAATAACCTTCAATAACCTGTCACTCTCCTGCCATATGCCACTCTCACAAGTATAATCGTTCGCACCTCATCAGTCAGCCATTCTGCCAGTGTGAGGAGTATTTTGCAATAGCCAAGCGCGTGCCTTGGTACTGAAGGAAATATTCACTCTGCCTTTTTCCCCTCATAAATGTACATGTTTGAAGAAATACATATTCATTTGGAAGAAATTTGATATGTAACAAGTTATCAGCATCCTTGGTAAAAAGTGTATTTTTTTCCAATTACAGCAGAGTAATTTTATAATTAAAATTGGTTTTATGTTGCAGTTATAACTTTGATTTATCCAAGGTGACTGAGCAATCAGTGGTGTCTCCAAACAATCAGTGGGCATTATTGGATAGATTAACAACATTGTTGTTTCACAGGCTTTCTGAAATTAGAATAATTCATTTTAAATTGGGTAGTTTAACCTGTTTTTGTTGCCACTCCTCCACCATCTATTATTCTGTTGTGAAAGCAGGAGCCATGTTTCAGGACTCTGCTGATTTCAGCACAAGGTGGGTTGGGGATGGTGGTGGTGGTGGACATTCTATCCATTATTAGACCCCTTTCTTCAATGGAGAATTGCAATACAGATTCTGAGATGAATTCCTTGGTCTAAAGTTATATCCACCTGCAGTCATATTTATGAATATTAATGTCACAAAGAAAGCAACCAAATGAGGATGGGGTATCTTAATATAAATTATGAAGCTTTAATGTAGTGTGAGAAGCAAATGGCCATCAAAAACTGCAAGAGTAAACCTGTTGGGTTGGGTTGTGTTTCTCAGTTAAACCTCCCAAGGTTGGATCATTGCCATTCACACTCAAATATCTGATCACTTAAAATATATGCAAGCTATTGAATTTTCATTCTTATTATTTTGTGTTTTTTAATGTAGACAATTGTAATGCATTTGGAAGCAGTCCAAACGGCTTAGAGTAGAATATTCCCAGTTCTGTTAAAAGTTTGAAAGTGTAATGGAATGAACAGGCTTTCCTGGGGGACAGTTAGAGATGGGAAGCTGCTGCTTTCAAGGACTCACTGTGACTTAAATAAACTGTGAACATTAGTGAAAACTAGTGGTCATAATTTAGTTTATCTCCATGTAATGAAGATTTATTTTCAAAGAATATTATAGTACGGGAACAGGCTCTTCGGCCCACCAAGTCCACGCTGATATGTTTTCTATCCTGTTTGTCTTCTGTTCGTGTGTTTGTTAAGATGCACCTTGATCTTTGCTAACATACCTATTTCCACCATCTCCACTGGCAGTGTATTCCAGGCACCCAAGCCCTTGTATGGAAAACTTTCCCTGCATGTCTTCCTAAACTTACCACCTCTCACCTTAAATCTGTGCCCTCGTGTAGTTGACCCTTTCATCCTGGGACTTGTCTTGTAAGACTTGGCTGTTGGTAGGTGTACCCCCTACAGTTTGAATTGTTTTATTTTACATATTGTAAATCACATGTGAATTGAAATGTGATGAAAATTGCACCATTCCTTGTGTGGATTCAATGGAGAATTGAATGAGAATGGAGAATGGTGATAATGATGTAATGACTGGGCAAATTCAAATAATGTCACCAACAAGGTCAACAGTTTGAGTGCATAAGTTAAACTACTGTAATCACATTTGGATCCCAGAGCTTTAGCCAGTATTTTCAGGGATCAAAAACAGTAGTCCCAAACATTTATTCAAGGTAATGGAAAATTGGTGACCTTGTTTATTGATTTTCAGAGTTTTGTCACGTAGCTACTAAGGTTTCTGTCGACACGTAGTGATGACAAGATTATTAAAAACAATATGCTAAACTGTCAGATATATGGACTATAATGGACACCATATGGATTATTTCAAGCTGCTGTTTGGTCTGGGGGTTTAGATAAAGGCATGAATCATAGTCTTAAAATCAGCCTCTAGTGTATCTGTATGGCTTGGGTATAGAGTCATTATGGCACAAGGACATTGAGCCCATCAACTTCATGTTCGCTCTGTGTAGAGGAATCCAATCAGTCTTATTACTCTGCCTCCATTCTATCCTTTAGCTCTACAAGTTTATTTCCTTCAGATGCCCATCCAGGTTCCTTTTCACTGATTTGTTTCCATTTCCACTATCCTCGTGGACAGCAAATTCCAGGTCATTAAGAAAGAGTTCTTCTGTATGTCACTTCTGTATTCCTAACCCAAAACCTTGTATCTGTGTCTCTTACTCTTTGTACCATCAGCTAATCTGTACAGCGTTTTTGGTTTTAGATAGAATACACAATCATTATCTTGAATACCTCTATCCAATCTCTCCTCAGTCCCCTTTGCCCCAAGGGGAACAATCCCAGCTTCTCCAAGATAACCATGTAGCTAAATTCCCTAATTGCCAAAACCATTCTTGTAAACCTTGCTTCACCCTCTCTAGGGCCTTGATACCCTTCCAAAATTGGATGCAATACTCTAGTACCCTAACCCTAACAACAGCTCTGTAAAAGGTTCAGCATAATTTTCTGCTTAACATTGCTCTTTAGAAGATTAAAATCCTATATGCTTTGCTTACTACTATCTTGAGATTTCCTATCACCTTCAAAGGTCGATGCACATGAATCCCAGCACCTTCTGGCCTTGCACAGTCTGGAATTGTGTTGTTATTAAGTCTATATTGACTCTCCCTATATTGCCTCTCCCTATCCCTTTTGTCAAAATGTATCACCCTGTAATTAAAATTCCATCTGTCATTTCTCTGCCTATTTTGTGAGCCTGTGTCCAGTTGCAGTAGATTGGTATCATCTTTGCTGCTGGCCACACCTCCAATTTTGAAATGTTATTCCCTTTTCCAGTATCCTTACACAGACCCTTGGGGAACACTATTATCATCCTGCTTGTAAACCAACCATTTACAACAACTCACTGTTCTGCCCTTGAACCAGATTTTTTTTTAACCCAGGCTGATAACTGGCTGAACACCTTTCTGGCAAAGGAAGAAGTTGGAGCCAGTCTGCATTCAACAGAGGTTTATTCACAAAACCCTGTGTAATATCCAGACAGACCGTTTTTCCTTTCCACACAGTTTCTCCTCCCACAGGTGGGAACTGTTTTTTATGTATGTTTCTAAACTCCCCAATTATTATCAGCTGCCCTTAATCACAACTGGAGCATGCATTCAACTGACACTGACTCTCCCTATTCCATCAACTTTTTAAGAGTTACAATGGTTTAATGGTTTATAATCGGAACTTAAATGTGTGCTTTGATTACATTATTGAATCACATGAATTGAACTGCCACTATAACATCATTTGAACTGCACTGAAATCAATTTTATATGTTAAAATTATAAGTTAATTGAGTATTAAGGAGTGCCAGATACTCTGATACGAATTAAATCTTTGTACAATGTCCTAAAACCTGGATTGAATAATTTATTTAAATTCTATCCAGTTAATTATTCTTTGTAAGCGGATAGTACCTACTTTTGTTTTTACTTATCGTTACATAATGGTTGGAGGAAACTGAGAGAGAGAAATGAGTTGGCTAAAAAACCAATCACAAACTATATGTCATTGAGTAACAGGTCATTTAATATTATAATTTAGAATGGATTTCTGATATTACAAAGTATTTACAGCATAGAAACAAGAGCTTTTGGCCCAACAGGTCCATTCAGGTGAGCTTCTTCTCACTTCATCTGCTCTATCAAGAAATCCATTTATTCCTTTCTCATGTTTAGCATTATAATTGAAGAGAAAACATGCCAATTTGGTATCTATAGACCCCTTGGTCTGTTTGTTCATTCCTGTTTTAAAAATCTGGACAGCTCATTCCCCCCATTTGTCCGTTTGATGATGGGTGTAAAGGGCTGTGTGGACATGTTGCATTCCATTTGTTTCCATAAGTGTCTTAAATTTTCTACTGGTAAATGGGGTTCCGTTGTCCATCACTAAAACTTTTGGGATTTCATGGGTAATAAAAGGTTGTTATATTTTTTTCTGTTGTGTTTTCTGATGTAGTGGACATCATCTGGTGTACTTCCATTCACTTACAGTGGGTGTCAATTAACAGCAAAAACATGGAGCCTATAAATGATCTTGTAAAGTCCTCTGCTTAATTGTATCTTATTCATGTTACTTATTTCAAGTACTTCCTGTGGTAGTGAGTTCCACATTCTGACCCATCTTTGGATAAAGAAGTTTCTCCTGAATTCCTTATTGGATTCATTAGTTACTGTCTTGTATTTATGGCTCCTCATGGTTTCCCCACAAGCTGAAACTTGCGGATATCAACTCCCTACTCTGTAATAATCTTAACCACTCTATCATGTCAGTACTCAGCCTTCTGTTTTTCAAGAAAGAATAGTTCTAGTCTATTTACTCATTTATGATAAGTATAACCTCTCAGTTCTTGGATCATTCTAGAAAATTGTTATTGCATCTTCTCCAGTGCTCTTTTTTATATACGAGACTTCAATCATAATACTCCAAAAGTCTTGCCAAGGAACTGTACAAGTTGAATATTACCACTCTGCTTTCAATTCTTTCCCTCAAAATGAACTCCAGTATTTTTTATAGCCTAATGATTAACAGTAGACATACAACAGTAATCGTACTTTGCATTTCTGTAGTGCCCTTAAAGAAAGAAAATGCCCCAAGGTACGTTGTAGAAATAGCTAATGAACCAAAGGAGGTGACTGAAGACTTGATCAAAAAAGATTTTAAGAAGCCAGGAAAGGTGGAGCTATTTCAGAAAGTTACAGAGATGGGAAAGGGACGAGACCATAGAGGAATTTGTATACAAATGAGAATTTTAAATTTGAGCAGTTGGTAGATTGTTTGTGTAGATTAGCAGACATAGTTGAACAGGATTTGATAATGGAGTAAGGTACAGCCGACAGTTCTGGGTGAGCATTCTAAACAAATAGATACTGAAAATATTTGAATAGCATGTAGATTGTAGTCTCTTTTTAATTGAATGAAATGCAATATTGATTTCACTAAAACTTGATCTCAGTAAAAGTTGCACATGGTACGGAATCTGACACCAACTGTGATATGGGTACCATGAATGCTGTTTCCAACACAGTTCCTACTGTTAAACATCAGTGGCTCAACTTGGGTGTAAGTTCTATATAAGCCATGTAGAATTGCCCTCCTAATTTTTTTTCCCTCAATATATGTTCTATGATCTTTTTGGAAGGTATTTCCATCATATAACACTGTAGAACTCAATGTAGGCCTGTTGGTAATAATACTCTGCAATATGATCTGAAGACTAGATGATACCTTGTTCTTTGTATTTCCTCTATTTCTGCATTAACTGATAGCCCCAGCGAGATCAAGAACTTGTAAAGATCAATAGGAGAACTGTTGCCTGACGTGTTGCAGCAAACTACCTGGTAAACCACAACACCACTGGGATGTTGTTATTTTGTTTTACATGGTTGTACTTTTATAAATGCTTCACTGAATTTGTTTTGAATGAGAAGTAATAGCATGCTGGAGAGAAACGGGGATTTTAGGTCTATTGTTTCTATTGCTGCTCATCACTGAGGAGTTTCATCACTGTGTCTGAGTCTATAGGCAAATTAAAAGCAACTGATTAGTCAGCAGCTCTGTTATTACTGTAACATGTGACTACCAGGATGGTAGAAGGTAAATGAGTGGATATTTTCTTATCCAGCAATGCTTTTAAGCTTGGGTCATGATGTCTTTGTTGTGGAACTACAATCTATTCCATATATATATATATATATGAGGAGGATTCAAAGGAGTAAGAATTGCAAGAGGGATCCTCCGATATATAAATGTGTGTAATATATAAAATTGGATGTGCACAAGAGTAGTTTGCTGATGATGCTAAATGAAGGAGCAGAGCAAACACCACAAGTGTTTATGTTCACAAAACATTAGAGACAGGTACAAGTCCATTAAAAAAAACTGAAGCATACAGCAAGTGGTAAAATTAACAGTGCAAATTAGCACAGTGCAAATTAGTGCAGAGCAAAGATGGTGGATAAACAAACCTCCTCGGAGAAGGAAGATCATGTCAAGCTGAGGTTATTAAAAAGGCAAATGGGGTTCTGGTGTTTTTTGTTTTACAGAAGAGTTATTGTAAAAGAAGCAATGTATTTGTGGAAGTCTAAGATCTAGCCCCAGCTGAATGTGTTCTTTGTAATTCTTCACCCTATTTCAGCAAGGACATTCAGGGCATGAAAAACATTTGGACAAAGTTCCACTAAAGCCATTCTAAAAGTATGAGATTTTTTTTTCTGGGCTGGCTGCATCAGTGTTATAGCCACATTTAATTTTGTGCTGTTTCTTAAACTGTAGATGCTACAATGAGACTCAGGGTCACTGAAGAAATAGCAATACAAGTATGTAGTCAAGTTGGAATGGTATCTGAGTGAAAGATGGAAGCTAGATTACAGTTCTCACATTTCCACTTTTATCAAAATGAAATGAGCTGAAATAGGGTAGTTTAGTGATTGTCTTACTGAATTACTAATCCAATAGTGTGGAGTATTGATCCAGATATCGAAGTTCAAATCTCATCATTGCAGGCTGGGAATTTAAATTACATCAAATCTGGAATAAATAGCAAATATAGGGAGCATAAAACTACCAGATTGTCATTTAAAAATCTCTCTGGTTCACAAATATGCTCTAGGGAAGGAAATCTGCTATCCTTACCTGGTCTGGCCTACATATGTCTCCTGACTCATAACAATGTAGTTGACTTAACTGCCCTCTGAAATGGACAAGAAGTTGTAGCCAAGAAGGCAGTTCAATGGCAACAAGGGATGGATAAATAGGCTCACAAATAAAATTATTGAAGTTTGTTTCACTAGTTAGTGAGGGAAACATCCAAGTTCATCATAGAATGGAGAGGGAAAATTAAAATATATATATTTTTACCTTGAAGATCACTGATAGCATCATTTAAAAGGGCACTGTATCAGAATTTAAAATAAAAGATACAAGAAAATGTGTTTATAGTGATCACAACTTGACTATGAAATAAACTGCACAGTAAGTATTTTTGTTGAGTGATAAGATTACAGTCAAAAATGACAGTTTGATTAGTCAGCAAGTACTTATTTCCATAAACATAATCAGAGTTAACATCTACAAAATAGTGGTTATGCAGCAAATTTGTCATTGCTCTGTAACTGGCAGTGAAGACAATCCCAGTAAAATTGCAACTATCATCAAGTAGTTTAACAATAGTTCATTTTTAAAAATACCCTCAACTACTGAAGCCTTAAAGAAACTGACCACCTCTGGACTATTAATGGGCTAGATTTCAAATATGTAACTAATATCCGGTGTGCTTAAAAACATAAGAAATAGGAGCAGGCGTAGATCATCTAGCCTCTCGAGCCTGCCCTGCCATTCAACAAGGTCATGGTTGATCTGAAGTGGATCAGTTCCACTTATCTGTTTTCTCCCCATAACCCTTAATTCCCCTGTTTATCAGAAACCTATCTACACGTGACTTCAATATATTCAGCAAGGTAGCCTCCACCACTTCAATGGGCAGAGAATTCCAAAGATTCACCACCCTTTGAGTGAAGACATTCCTCCTCAATTCCGATCTAAACCGCCTCCCACCTTCCCCTTATTTTGAGGCTATGCCCTCTAGTTCTGCTATCCTTTCTAAGCGGGATGAATCTCTCTACTGCTACCCTCTCCATTCCCTTGATTATCTTATATGTCTCTATAAGATCCCCCTCAACCTTCTAAACTCCAATGAGTACAAATCTAGTCTACTCAATCTCTCCTCAGAGGCTGACTCCTCATCGCCAGTATCAGCTTAGTGAACTGTCTCTACACTTCCTCCAAGGGCACTATATCCTTCTGCAAATACACATAGTACTCCAGCTGCAGCCTCAGTAGCACCCTGTACAGTTGCAACAAGACCTCCCTCCTTCTGTATTCTATCCACCTCACTATAAAGGCCACCATCCCATTCGCCTTTTTGATCACCTGCAGACTGGGTTTTTGTGATTCGTGCACAAGGACCCCCAGGTCCCTCTGCACCGTGCATGCTGCAGCTCTTCGCTTTTTAAATAATAATCGCTCCTATTATTATATCTACCAAAGTGGATAACCTCACACTTGCTAATATTATACTCCATCTGCCAGGTCTTGCCCACTCACTCAACCTATCCAGATCTCTCTGCAGGCTTCCCACACCCTCCACGCAATTTGCTTTTCCACTCATCTTTGTGTCATCAGCAAATTTCATTACCCTACACTCAGTCCCTTCCTCCAGATCATCTACATATATGGTAAACAGTTGAGGCCCCAGCACCAATCCCTCCACTAGTCACCAGCTGCCAACCATAATAGCAACCATTGAGGTCCTACTCTCTGCTTCTTATTAGACAACTAATCCTCTATCCACGCTAATACCACACCCCAACTCCTTGCCCCCTAATCTTTGGTGAGGCACGTTATCAAAGGTCTTCTGGAAATCTAAAAACACCACCTCCACCAGTTCCTCTCTATCTACTGCACCATCTCATCCTCATAGAAATCCAATAAATTCGTCACACAACGACTTCCCCTTAACGAATCCGTGCTGCATCTGCTTGATCAAACCGTTCTTTTCTAGATGCCTCACTATTTCTTCTTTGATGACGGATTCAAGCATTTACCCGACTACTGACGTTAAACTAACCGGCCTATAATTCCCTGCCTTTTGTCTGCTACCTTTTTTAAACAGCGGCGTAACATTAGCCGTTTTCCAATCTTTCGACACTTCCCCGGAGTCCAGCTAATTTTGATAAATAATTACTAAGGCATCTGCTGTCACCTCTGCCATTTCTTTCAGAACCCTGGGATGCATTCCATCCGGTCCCAGGGACTTCAGCCCCGTTAGTCTATCGTTTCCAATGAAGTTGATCATTGGTTTATCTTTGATCCAATTATTAGTTCTCTGCTTTAGTGATAATATTTACTTAAAGATTGCATAGTAATGGACATCTTTTGTTATCATATAGACATCACCACAAATATTTACTGAACTTATTCAAATTCAGAATTTTCAGTGCATATGCATTCTTGTAAATGATAATAACTTGCAACTTTTATTTTTTCCATTCACATTGTGCATCTTAAACATCTCATTTGTGTCAATGAATTTTGTAATATTCATAATAGTCCACATGAAAATAGTTGAGTTAATGACACAGCTGTGGACAAGTCAAAACTCAGATGCTAAATGAATCATGTTGGGGTTTGAAGCATTGCTCCTGTACAATTTTCACAACTCTCTTTAGTCTGGCTAAGCTTTGAGTTGTTGAGATAAGTAGCTGCAATGATAAACTACACCCAAGTGCTAAATCATTCCATTTCTAAATCAGAAATCCAAATGTGAAAGGCCAGACTCGTTTACAAATTGGTACAGAACCCAGTCACAAGTCAAGTGAATTCTTTCATCTGGGTTGGTCTGTAAATAAAAAATTAGTTAAGAATCTACAAGAAATGTACATCACCATATCTTTTCATCTAGACTGTGTGGTGAAAAAGCAAAGATCTTCTGGAGATTTTAGTCTTAAAAGCCAGAGCTCATTAAAAAATAGATTTTGTAAAAAAACTTTTGATGTGGGTATTTTTTTTTTCTTACAGCCTCATGTCCCTTGCTGTCTCCTTGTGCACAGCACTTCCAGCAGAACATTGCTTTCAAAAGTAAGGTCCTCAAAAGTGAACCAAATATAGTCTCTGTTCTAATTATATCCTGTCAGCATTACTGCTGGAGAAGTCTGTTTGCAGAGGGGCAATGTTGTGCTCATAGGCTGCGTACTCAGAGTTCCCTGTACTGGCTAACTTCAGTTGTTGGGCAGCATGAGAGAGTTGAAATGCGGCATCAGGATGGGCTGTGTCTGGAAGGAGTGTGCACTCACGGTCTAGCATATCTGCCACACCTTTCAGTAGGTCCAGAAATCCAAAGGCAAGAGCTGCCTTTCTCAGCCGATTCAGTTCCTATAAAAGGAATCGCACAAGATGAAGGATAGTTTGTTTTTAGAGTGTGAAACATGCTCAATTCTGAGAAATAGACAGTGTCAGAAACCAGCAATTCTGGGCAAAGAGCAGCATGGGACATGGGGAGCTGCTCCGATCAGTCTTAACATGACTTAACCCATTACCAATGAAGACAATTTCTTCTCCTCACAGTTAGTCTCACAACAAAGCCGTGAATTTGCAGTGGTTTTTGGTGCTGTGCCCCATCATCTAATTAAAAAAAGAGATTAAAATGCACCTAATCATATCTCAAAGATCATTTTATCCATTGTTTTTCTGTTTGTTGGGTTTTCATCATAAGTCCCTAACTGAGTAGCGGTTACAGCCAGGGGAGTTCACTCAGTCAAGATTAGTCAGAGGAGAACTAAAGATGAGGATTAAAAACCCAATATAGCAGAAAATAATGTCTGGGGTGGAAAAATTCTGATATTAGAATTTCCAAGTGTTACAGGATGAGCTAAAAGATAAGCTTAGCAATACATGGCTGGGTGCACATAGAAGGAAAAGGCAGGTCAAAGTTTCATATTGTGTCAACAACTCTGAAACTTCTGCTTATTCCCCTTGGGATTCTTTATTTATTCATTCACAGGATGTGGATGTCGCTGGCTGGGTTGGCATTTATTACCCATCCTTAAGTGGTGAGCTGTTTTGAACTGCTGCAGCCCATGTGGTATAGGTACACCCACAGTGCTGGTAGGGAGGAAGTTCCAGAATTTTTACCTGGCGAAAGTGAAGAAACAGCGATACATTTCCAAGTCAGGATTGTGAGTGGGAAATGTATCTACTCCCAAAGAGCAACAAATTCTTTAACAAAGTAAAATGCTTGTTGCTTAGGGACAGCATCAGCAAGAGTGTTGATAAGTGCTCAAAATTTCAATTTTTTTTAGCATTTTAAGAGGATTAGAATTTGAAATTTACTTCAAGTGTGTGGAGCTGCTTATTCTATCCATTACTGAGAGGAGGCAATCAACCTGTAAATCACATCAGCTCAGACAGTCTCTCCAATAAATGTCACACTTTATCAAGGATTATGGCTAATCTGTAATGTAGGACAGGAAAAAAAAATCAAATTTCCTTCATTGGTATTAGAGTTAATAAAGGTTACAGAATTTGCCCCCTTTAATCTTAGATTTGATTGCTTTTAATTTTAATTTGCTGACACAAATGCTGAAGACTAACACAATTACCTTATAGAATGTCTGTGTTTTTTCTGGAAGTTTCCGAGCATTCCTTAAGATCTTCTGAACATCAGTCTAAAGGCAACAGAAGACATTAGAGGTAACTAAGAGAGCATTTAAAGGCTATTTGCTCCTTTCAATCTTGTTAACTTGGTTGATGGAAGTATTCAATGATGACACTGAATTATCAAGGTCAGAAAGGACAAAATTACAAACATCAGCCATGTCTTCAAATATGTGGTAGTGTACAAAACCACAGAGTCAGCCAATAGCCCATAGCTGAGACCATTTTTGGATAATTAGTGTCAGATAAATATTTGCTGTTTAACTGGTGTATATTCTGATGTATAATAAGCAGCATACTTCAGGCACACTGCAGGAAAATAAACCATCTTCACAATTTATGAAATAAGTCATTATGCTTTTAAGAGGCATCAAAATGAAGGGAGAACTTCTGTCACTGATTGATTGGGTGGAAGTCATAAAATGAGCTTCTGTATATTCTGAAAATTGTCCAATTATCATTCGGTGCAGTGAGGCAAGAGGCTCAAACAGTCAGGCTAATATCACGATGCTTAGTATCATCCATACCTGTAATCCACTGGGCTTAATCCACACCGTCACATTCTGAGCGTAACTGCGCTTTGTTCTAGGTTGTAGGGGAAAGGGGCTTTTGCTGTCATCGTCACCATAGGGATTTTCCTCAGCATCTGAAATTAACCATAACAAAATTTCAGAGTTAGAAACAAACATGGTGGTTCAGTATATGAGGTGGAGAGAATGAGTTTCACAGAAAATCCAATTTCAAACTCACCCAAAATGGGGCCTAACTGTGACATCTTTCCCAGCCAAGGCAGAGGCTCTGGACCGGGCTCAAATAAGGACATCATCAGGTTAGATTTCTTCTTGCTGTCAGCCTGAGAGTACAACATCCCGTACCAGTCTGGTCTGATCAAATCAAAGACGCAAGTAGTATACAACAAACATCACCATTAAACCGGCAGATCAATGAACTAGGCTTCATCGCTATTTAGAGGACAGAGAAATCAACACAAAGTGGCTAGAGGATTTGGCGTGCAATGCTTTCCATTTATGGACAATTAACTTATTAACTTGACAATTATTACAACCAATAAGAATCTCAAGAAGCTGTGCTGACTTCTCAGGTGTTAGATGAATAAAGTGAGAAATTGTTCTGGACATTTCTGAGAGTTGGTCCTTTTATTTATGGGAAGTAGATGGGAGTCATCAATGTAAATGCTGGACAGATGCCAAAAGCCAGAATGATTCAGCTTTTACCAGAGATTTACTTGTACCCTCAGATCTTATGGGTTGCTCAGATATTGAATCGAGAAACAATTCTGAGCCTTTCCTGGAGCTATTGCTGAATGAAATGCCAACTGGCTGAAAAAGCTGAAACAAGGATGGCACAGTGATTAGCACTGCTGCTGCACTGCTCCAGGGACCGAGGTTTGACTCCTTGGGTCACTGTCTGTGTGGAGTTTGCACATTCTCCTCATGTCTACATAGGGTTTCCTCCAGATCCTCCAGTTTCCTCCCACAGTCCAAAACTCTACAGGTTAGGGACATGCAAAATTAATCCTTAGTGTCCCAGGATATGATAGGTTAGAGGGATTAGCAGAGTAACTAAGGGGGATAGGGAGGATCATTGCCAGCACGGAGTCAATGGGCTGAATGGCCTCCTTCTGCACTGTAAAATTTCTATGATTCTTACTACGTGGCTAAGCTCCCCATGTATCGAGTAAGAACCGGAAATAGCCGTGTTGGCAGGACAGACTGATTAACCTAGTGTCATCCTCTCCACGTTGCTCAGCCAAGTCACCCAGGGACAGGGAAAAATATCAACGTGACATCCATTAAGACACTGGTATGAGGGGTGAGTACACACACATTAGATCTGTTCCAGGCCAGGAATGAATCACAATTGGGGAGTTTAACAGAGCTTCACTGCACCAAAATAAAACACAAAAACTTGTTCTGAAACAAAATCCTATTTGTTTCTTTCTCTACAAATGCTGCCAGGTCCAAGTTTTTCCTGTACCTTCTGTTTTTATCTTAGATTTCCAATGTCCACAGTGTTTTGCTTTCATTGCACCAAGGCACCAGCTGAGTGCAAGGGTTCAGAGCAGAACCACTATCCTAAATGTGGCCTTTGAACGTATGAAGAGTTGTTATGATTTGTGAATTATAATCTGTTACTAATGTTTTTAGGGTTTTTTTGCCAACGTGGACCCTTCTCAACATGAATTAGATACAGAGTGGGTGTTTTACTAAAGACATTTAGCTAATTTCAGAGCTTGTTAATGTACAGCTCCTCACCCAAGCAGCACGATAGCCACCATCCCTTCTACTTTGAGGCTTCCGTGCAGCAAGACACAAAATGATGGCATCTTTCCAGCAATTTGGGAAGCAGAGGTCTCATCTTCGGTTTCTTCAGGTAACCCAGTCCCCAGGTCATCGCCTTCTATCAAAAGAAAAGAAAACAAAAACTTTGTATCGTTACATTCACCCTCTGCTCTTTAATAGCTGCAGCTCCTCACACTGCAATAGCACCACCTCACTCTCCCACACAGACATTTCAATTCTGCAGGACACCAACTTCTACACACGTCTCTCTCTCTCCTGTTCCATTCCCACCCTCACAAAACTGACAAAAGACAAATCCTGGGTCCATATTGGAATGTAGTGAGATGGAATCTACACAAGGTGTTGGAAACAAGAACCTGGAACCATTCCTGAAAGAGTTGGCTAGTGTGATGAGATGATATTAGTTTCTGGATAGATGAGCTACTGGGATTATTCCATGGTACCTACTGTATGAATGGGGCAATCCTCTCCACTGTTACCTCGTATGGTCAAATCAATTTCTTATCCAAAGCCTGCATATCACTCAAGACCAGTGACAGTGGCTTCTCATTCTATCATCAGGATGCTTTTGAATCACCCATTAACTATAGTCAGCGATGAACAGCCAGCGTAATCAAACCAGTCTAGAATGAACAGGCTGACAAATTGGACAAAGTTCAGCTTTACATAGAAGAGGAAGTCATCCTATTTTGATCACACTTTTCACACCCACCTGTGCAAAAACTGAAATGGAGTCACTCATGTAGGAAATACAACAGCCAAGTTGTGTACAGCATGATCCCACAATTGAGTTAATGGCCAGGTGATCTGTTTTAATGATGTTGAAGGATGACATTGGCCAGGATATCAGAAGAACTTCCTGCTCTTTTTCTAAAAGTGGCGCAAAATATTTTATATTTCTCTGAAAGGGCAGATGCCTTGTTTGAAAGATGCTGCTATCAACAGTGCAGCATTCTCTCAGTACTGCACTTTGTGCTTAAGTCTCTGGATTCAGACTTGAAACCAAAACCTTTTGAGTCAGAGATGAGAGGCCACACATTGATGCTTTGAATGGATTCCAGAGAGAGTAATGGAAACAAACACTTCATGCTGTTTCAGTGATAACTCCACTGTCCCTTTTCATAGTATCCAAAGCTCACTGATGGTATTGTGTAACTGACACTTGCAAGGTGCCAAATAATATACAAAAAGAATGAAAACTCACCTTTATTCAGAGCTATGGGTAAAACCAAGTGACGGGAAAGGACAGGTGGGCTGGCAATATCAGCTATCTTTATAAATCCCACAATATCCAGTTCTGTGAAGGAGAAATGTAACCAAGTTAAAGATAAAATCACATCAGGTTCTCTCCTGCCTCCCAAGCCTCACTGATCCTGAGCTCAGACACATTTTGTTAACAGAAGCTTGTAGTTGAACTAGGGGCAGCATGGTGGCACAGTGGTTACCATTGCTGCGCCACAGCACCAGGGACTTGGGTTCAATTCTGGCCTCGGATCACTGTCTGTGTGGAGTTTGTACCTTCTCCCTGTGTCTACGTAAGTTTCCTCTGGGTGCTCCGGTTTCCTCCCACAATCTAAAGAATGAGCATGTTAGGTGGATAGGCTATGCTAAATTGCTCCTTAGTGTGAGGAAGACTAGTTATGGTAAACACATGAGGATAAGGACTGGGTGGAATTCTGGTCGATGCAGTCTCGATGGGCTAAATGGTCTCCTTCTCACTGTAAGATTCTATGATAGAAAATAAAAAAGTCTGCTAGTACATTGTAATGCACACGTCCCCAACAATCATCACATTCAAACAAAACTGCTCCACTTGGAGTGTGATCAACCTCAACGTGGTGACAGATTTTCTGTTTACAGCGAGGAGCGTACGTGAGAACGTTTCCTCATTCGGCACACCAACAGGTAATTATTAATAGTGTCAACGTGCTCACCCTGCCTGTTACAAATCCAACTGGGAATTCAGGAGAAACTTCTTAGCCAGACATTGGTAGAGAAAGTTAGTGATCTTGACTGATTTCCATCCTTTGAGGACATTTAACCATATTTCTAGATTTAAAAACTAATTTGAAATTCCTTCGTTAGCCCAAGTGGGATTTGAACTCATGTCTTCTAGATTATTCACCCAGTAACACAACTCTTTGCACTGTGCTAACATTCACAACAAGATACAACTAAGTGATGGCAACCCAGTCCTCAGTGAATGTAAACCGAATGGCTCACAGTGACACACTCAGTGCCATCAACCTAACGGAATCGCTCAGACATACCAGACAGACAGCTGGTTCTACATCAATCACATATTCTTTCAAAACAGGGGCAGGGTAAAGGAAACTGTTCTTCTTAAACAATGACTGAATTTCACATTCCTGGCTTTAACATGTGAAATAGCAAAATCTTTGTTTCTTTCTCACCTACGTTGTTTTTATTGATAAACACAAAGATTCACACAAAAAAAATCAAAAGAAATTCAGCAACAGGCAGATTTCCCCGAGCACACTCACCTGTGTTAATAGTTTTGGGAACCGGCTCCAATTCCTCGTCAATAATCACAGGTTCTGGTCTCGGAAACATCTGCATGTCAGATACCAGGTGACCACATTTCAGCACAGCGTGGAAAGGAGAGTAAGCTTGGTCAATCAGTTTGCTGCAACACCAAAAACAGTCACAACAATGTCATCCGAGGCGGACACCAAGAGATGTTCAACTCACTTCCTGGATATTTAATACTCTCTAATATCTGTCCTGGATATTTAATACTCTCTAATATCTATCACGGATACTTAAAATTAATAAGTTTTGCTGTCTCCTTCTTCTTAGAAAGGCCCCAAGTCAGCAAGGTGACAAGTCTTAACTTATGATTAGTCAACATAGAAGGTGGTTAATGGTTTGACTGGTTCTCTCATTGTCCTCTCTTTATGGCACACAAGTGTCTAGATTCATCTCTCTATTTATCGGATAGCTGGAATTCCTTGTCTAGGGAATTGTAGACAACTTGTTTCTGGGCCTCGTGTGCACAAATTATAATTCAGTTTCCATGCTCTCATACAAGGCTGTTTGGAAACCTGATTTTTGAGTACTCCATTTATTATGTTTAATTCTCTGTGAATTCTCTAGAATTGCCCATTTCCTGTGGCTGAGAAATTCTCTCACAGTAGCTTTAGAGCTTCCAGAGGAACCTATGGATACAGTCTTTGTCGCAATGGAGAAATTCCATCAGTAATGACTCAGCCGCATCCTCTGAATTCAACGGGAGAACCGCAGAGTCCTTTTGAAACCAACTCCACAAACATTCCAGCAAAACCAACTTTGATGGATTGAACTCTGTATCTCAATGTCTCCCCAACCAAGTCTGTTTCCTCAACTCTCAAATGGTTAGTGTTCCACGGAAGACAAAGAAAACACTTAAAGACGCTCTGAAACACTCCTTGAAGCGCAGTGGCGTTGACATTAATGACGGAAGAAACTTGCTATCAATCATTCAAAAAGGCAACAACTTGTCCATCAAGCTGTATCGTAATTTGAGTTTAAAATACCTTAATGAGGCAGAACAGCAATACAGAAACAAAGGAAAGGAAAAAATCCTGCATTCTAGATCCCACTACTCTGTGGGATGTTTTGCCCCCATGTGTTCAAAGATCTGTGGGTTGCAAATCAGCCTCTCAGTCACACGAAACCCATGGCAGCACCTCACAATCCTGAGTGCAATTCATCCAAGAATCCAGACAGACAATGAAGAATTGCACTTTATTGTTTTCAGGTGGTGGACGGCTTCGCTTGAACCCCATATAAATATACACAGACTGAAACTGGTAATTGGAATAGAAGGCACATGCTTTAAATGTGCAGCTCTGTAAACAAATATAATTTTGTGTAAAGAATGGCTCCAGTTTAATCCTTCACCAATTGGATTTTTGGAAAAGAAAACCCCAAATTCTGGAAAAGACTGATTTTAAAATATGTTTCCTTTGGGAGTCCAGAGCTGGACATTATTAAACAAATAACTGCACAGAATGAGTGCAAAACCTCAAAACGATTAACTTGTAGATCCAAGAGTTCTTTCTTGCTGCACTGTCAGGGCACACGGAGAAGGATGGGGGGAGGCAGGGAGCAGGGCCAACACTGAACTCCATCGCTGTGCCATGTATTGTAAGCGTGATAGTTCGTATTCTGAGCTGGAATGTGTGACACCCTCACAGATCGTGGCTCATGTAAGTCTCTGCCGGAACATAACTCCTTACAGTGAGGATACGGACATCACGGGCAAACAAGCATAACAATAACATACCCAAACATGGACTGTACATTTTTCAGGCAGAGGGGACCATCAATAGTGAAGATCTGCCCTTCGCCATTGTTTAAATCGATCAGACGTTCCAGAACGTCCAGCGTGTCTGTGGTCTGCAGCTGGGAAAAAATAAATTAACGTGAATCCGTACTCCGTCAGTCTGGAAAACACCAACTGCTTCACACAAAACTAATCTCTTACATATGCACTGTCTTTTACTCCCATTGCAGCCACTAATTAATAAATTCCTCATTTCTCACACCCTCTATTCCTCTGACTCCAGCCTCTCTATTGTAGATACACACACAAGATAAATATTTCCACCCAACTCTGACTGGTGAAAAATTATCGCCTCTCTGTGGTAATAATTATAATTAAAATGAAGTTGAGACAATATCAAGCTAATTTTTAAATAAATATTTATATTAATACAGATACACACACACACGAGAAGAACACAGGGCTAAACCACCCAGTGCAGAAAGCAGCTCTGGAGGGGGCTCTGCTCCTGAAAGCAAAGGTCCATTTTTTTGGAGAAGCGTCATACCTCTTCTAAGTTGGCGATGCACATGACATACAACTTTGAAGGAAAAGGAAAGGGAAGTGGGAACTTGCTGTCCTCGGAGCGCTGACTGAGGATAGAGAGGGAATGTCGGAGTGATCCCCGGCCTATTCCCAAACTCCCATCCGTTACAAGGATCACCTGAAAAAGACAAAAAAAACATCAGTTCCAAACAATGCCATTTTGTCTAAATTTTCTGCAACAATTACAAATTAATTCAGTTCTCCTTATTCACAAATCATTGTGAATCATTATAACAGTTGTTCATTTTGATAATAAAAATATATTTTTACAGCAAGGACTGAAATGCTCAACACAGGCTCAGAACCTGGTGCCTAAGGAACCCTGACTTTTGCCACGAGAAGCAAGAACCATAGCTGAACTTTCACACCAGGAATTAGCAACTTTTACAACCTTGCTAATGTTGTGAAAGTCGCTAATTCCTGGCATGAAAGTTCCTAAAAGATCTTTACAGATAATGAAGCATTGTAACTATTTGTGTTGCAGGGAGGAATTATTAAAACAACTAATCCAGTTATTAATGCTATATGCACTACTGTTCATGGGATCTTGCTGTGCAGTTGGTCACCAAAAGATAAATATTAGCCATAATGGGAGAACTCCTATTCTTCAAAGTACGGCCGCAGGATCACTAACATCCACAAGGGGGCAGACAGGATCTCATTTTAACATCTCATCTGCAAGGCTCCTTCGATATGGCAGTGGGAATGTCAGCTGGAATTTATCCCCAAGTTTCCAGAGTGGGTTTGAATACACATCCTCTGTCTCAGTTACCAACTGAGCCATGATCTAAAGCCAGCCCAGGATGGCTGACAGTTACATTTAATTCCCAGACTGCAGGATCACTGTACATGTGTAAAAACCAGTATCGCAGTTGGCACACAATGAAAAATGGTTTCATTTCACAATGAAAAATGGTTTGAAGGAAAATCACTCAGTCAGTTATTAAACTAAAATGTTCCATACACGCTAAAGCAGTCAACTGCAAATTAAGATCCCCTGTGCAAATGAACTTTTTGGCAAGAACGTCACAATTCACAAATGTACATGTTCCAAATATGGACTTTCTAAACATTCAGCTCTAACATTACACATTCTCCAGCTCTCCCCTCAGACCTCAGGGGTCAGAGATCTTAACCAATTCTTAAATTATTGACAGCAAGAACAACTAATTTCAAAAGTTATTCCAGAACAAAAGAGCAAATATCAAAACCACAATCCAGGAGATGGGAAAGTTTAATCTAAACTAAGCTAGCAGAGGTCCAGTTACCTGACAGGGAATGCAGACACCCCACTCATCCTGTACAATGTTGCTGATCCCAGTTAGTGCAGATTCCAGGCAAGTCTTGTCATAGTCATCGACATTACTCAATGCTTCCTGGAAAAGATCCAATGTAATCAAGTTAAAGCAACTAGCAGCATCATACTGAAGGTTTTACACCTCAAAGAACAACAATAAATTGCATTGCTCTAGTGCCTTTTACGTAGTGAAATATCACAAGACGTTTTCCCAGCCTGTTCCTTATGGCCCTGCAAATCTTTTCCCTTCAGCTGCTTCCCAATTCCCTTTTGAAAGCTGTGAATCTGCCTCCACTACACTCTCAGACAGTGTATTCCAGATCCTGATCATTCGCTGTGTGGATCTGTCTCCACCAACCTCTCATACGGTGTATTCCAGATCCTAATCACATACTGTGTGAAAAATAAGTTCCTCAGGTCACCATTAATCCATTTGCCAATTACCCTAAATCTAGGTCTTCTGATTCTCAACTTTTCTACCAAAGGAAACAGTTTCTCTCTACTCTATAAAGACTCATAATTTTGAATACTTCTGATAAATCTATTCTAAATGTCTCTAAGGTGAACAGCCAAAGTTTTCCAATCTATCTGCAACTAAAGATTCTCATAAACCTCGGCACTTGCTTAAACAGTCATCTCCTTCCTGAAGAGGAGTGAGATGAAGAAGTTTAAGGAGGAAATTCCAGAGTTGAGAGCCTCAGTATGAATGCTAGTGGTGAAGCAATTAAAACTGGGGATGCTCAAGAGGTCAAAATTGGAGAAACAGCGATCTTGGAGGATTGTAGGCTAGAGGAAATTACAGATACAGAAAGGGGAGAGGCCATAGAGAGATTTGGAAACAACAATCACCACTCTACATTAGTCAGAAGAGTAATAGATCCTTGTAATCTGTTCATTTTCTAATGAAATAGCAGAGAATAAAATCACATCACCTATTATAAAACATACGATGGAATCGTATCATAAATACATAGTAAACCTCCAATTTTCTCTCCTGAAAACAGCGACTATTATAGTTGCTGCTACTGCATCGAACAACATGTTCCTCAGATGTGAGCCCAGGCAGCAAGTGTCAGTAGTGGAATTGCACACAGTCCTGTCCATGTCTGACATTCACTTATCAGAGAAGAGAATCCAGACGAAAATCTCACCTAAATTAACTTTAATGACTCAGGTTTGGCCTGGCTGAGATAACTAGCTAAGCAGATCTGTACAATTTAGCATTTCTTAAGGAAGTTCCTTGATCCACTTCTAAGTTCTTATGTTACCAGATGGTACAAATTATTAATTCAATAAATATAAATCATTGTGGCATTGTGGTTAGCACTGTTGCCTCGCAATGTCAGGGACCCAGGTTCAATTCCAGCTTTGGGTGACTGCAGAGTTTGCATGTTCTCTAGTGTCTGCGTGAGTTTCCTCCAAGTGTTCCGGTTTCCTCCCACAATCCAAAGATGTACAAGTTACGTTGACTGGCCATGCTAAATTGCCCGTGGGTGTCAGGAAGGTTAATCTGGTAGATACATGGGGTTACAGGGGATTATGCCTGTGTGTGATTGTTGTCTGTGCAGGCTTGATGGGCTGAATGGTCTTCTTCTGCAATTCTCCCATAAATAACTGATTAATGTTTAACTAAATGTATTCTTGTTAAATACATTTTTATTATGGCTATCTGCAATTTTTTAACAGGTTTATTTGGTAGCACAAGGTGAATGAGTCTATGGGAGTTCTGCCACAAACCCCATGAGGCCAATCCCATCGTATTGGGCAATGGGACTCTTTGTGAGAACCTCTCTGGCTAAGTCAAGAACATCCTGAAACCCATTGTACAAAGAACCCCCAGCTTTTGTCGTGACATTACGGACTTCCTACAGAAACTCAGCACACGTGGAGCCGTTGAACTAGAACTATTCCTGGTCAGAATGGATGTCTTGGCACTACACCAGCATTCCCCACGATGATGGCATTGCTACAACTGCCTCAATATTCAATGCTGACAACTGCCAATCTCCAGATGCAATTTTACAATCTGCTTCATCCTGACCACAACATCTTCAGCTTCAACAACCAGTTCTTCATCCAGACACATGGAACAGCCATGGGGACCAAATTCGCACCTCAATATGCCAACATCTTCATGCAAAGGTTTGAATAAGACCTCTTCACAGCACAGAACCTTCAACCAATGCCAAACACTAAATACAGCGATGATATTTTCTTCCTTTGAAGTCATGGTGAACAATCACTGAAACAACTATGTAATGACATCAACAAGTTCCATCCCACCATCAGACTCATCATGGACTACACTCTGGAATCAGCTGCATTCTTGGACACACACATCTCCGTCAAGAATGGTCACCTCAGCACAATACTGCAAGCCTCCACTGATACCTTCACAATGCTCCATTTCTCCAGCTTCCATCCTAAACACGTTAAAGAAGCCACCTGTATATACAAGATCTGCTGAGATGAGGAGGAAGGAACAGGATACGGCACTCGACTCATCGATCAACAGTTGCGAAAAACCGCACCGACCTCCTCAGAAGACAAACACAGGACACAGTGGACAGAGTACCCTTTGTTGTCCAGTACTTTCCCGCAGCAGAGAAGCTACAACATCTTTTCCAGAGCCTTCAACATTTCATTGATGAAGATGAACACCTCGCCAGGGCTATCCGCACACCCCACTTCTGGCCTTCAAACAACAGCATAACCTCAAACAGACCATTGTCTACAGCAAACTATCCAGCCTTCAGAGAACACTGACCACAATATCACACAATCCTGCCACAGCAATCTCTGCAAGACGTGTCAGACCATTGACACGGATGTCATCATTGCATGTGAGAATACCCCGAGGGAGAATTTAGCATGGCCAATGCTAAATTATGGCAATTATCAGCCTATGGCCTAATTAGCACGTCTTTCACACTGTGGGGTGAATTAGAGCACCCAGAAGAAATGCTTGCAGACATGGCAGAGAACATGCAGAATCCACACAAACAGTGGCCCGAGCTGGGAATTGAATCCATGGTGCTGTGAGACAGCAGTGCTAAGCATTGTGCCACCATGTCCACCCTGCACTCTATGAAGAAAATGAGGAGTCCTTACCTGCAGAGTGTTGTAGTCCCTGGTAAATGGCACCATCAACTCCCAGAGTGAGGAAAAAGCCACGAGACATGTGAATTCCAGCTTGTAATTGGTCGCCATGTGTTCAAACAGCATGCTGAGTCCATGGGCAGCCAGGTGCTTGCGCTGGTATTCCTCAGTGCCCTCCAGAGAGACAGGGCGCGTCATAGACAGGGAAACATCTAATAAGACCACGGTCGGCATGGCTTACTCTCACCTCCACTTCAAACAAAAGTATATGGATTTGCTGTAATCAAATGAAGAATATCTGTGAAATATAGGCATCAAGTCTTAAACAATCCAAACCCAGCAGCAAACTGACACTACCTGGATAATTTGCCACAAGTCCCCTATCTAACAGTGGAGGTAGGAATAATGTGCATGTTTACAGCTACACAGACATGGGAACGTTAGAATGAAACATCCAACTCGCTCCTTCTCATAAAATAATCCAAGCTTCATTAAACTTTTACCAGCTCAAAGCAACATTCCCCAGAACCATCAATAATCAGTATAATAAAAAATTAATAAACTTGCTGATTAATCAGAACAATCCCATCGATAGAATGATCAGGGGCCACTCAGCCCATCATCTCTGTGAAAGCCCAGTTCCAATCCGCTGCTCTTCCCCTCCTCACACTAACCGGTTTAAATGGGAGTCAGTTCGTTGCTCAGCCCAGGGATCCGCATTGAGACCAATTCTCGGGTAAACACCGGCAGCTAGTTAAGGAAAAGCACCTACCTGAGCCCCAAACTGTGAACTCTCCCCGCGCCCCAGTCCTCCGAGTCCGCCGCCTCCCGGCCCCGGCCCGGACCGCCCGCACTCCGAGTCCGCCACCTCACGCTCCGGGCTGCTCACGCTTCCCCCCCAACATCGGTTCCGCTAAGCTGTGGCTCACACCCACAGCGCAGAACATAGACAACATAAATATGATATATAAAATATATAACTACATAATATCTAACTATATAATACATAACTCTGTAATAGAATATAATAACTAGTATATACAACTATGCCTAGAATATCTAGATTATATCTAGGTTATATGCCCTGTTTGTGAACAGAACTCCCTCTTATCTGGCGAAGGAGCAGCGCTCCGAAAACTAGTGGGTTTTGTTACCAATAAACCCGTTGGACTTTAACCTGGTGTTGTGAGACTTCTTACTAGTTATCTGCAAGAAATGACATATTTATGGATCTGTGCACATTTCATGGAAATGCGGAGCAGAAACTGATAACCATGTTCCGCACACATAAGGATGGCCTCAATTGGGACCTTGGGTTCATGTCACACTATCTGTAACCCCCATGACTTGTCTGAATTTGCAACATCTCACTTACTATCCTATCTGGAGACAATACACATCTACTATGCTTAATGCTATCTCCACTCACATTTAAGACTTGAATAGCAGGTTAGCTGTAAAGACTCGCATTCTAATCAATGTTCTGTAAACTGTGTGTGCCTTTATATGTCCTGTTTTCTTCACTCACCTGACAAAGGAACAGCGTTCTGAAAGCATGTGGCGTTTACTATCAAATAAACCTGTTGGACTTTAACCTGATGTTGTGAGACTGCTTACCACATTTCATTTCAACATATCCCTTTATTTTCTCCCATCCAAATTTAAAATGGAAACTGTGTAAACTTGTCACACAAATTGTCCCTACATTGAGATTCTTCCATATTAGGAATAACCTAAAATTAGAATAGGATAATGGAATTGTTACTATATAGTTATGACGGCGGCGCGGGCTCGTTGGGCCGAAGGGCCTGTTTCCCGTGCTGTGTTGCTCTAATCTCTATAGTTACATTTTCCCATTAACGTAGGATGGCAAATTTACGACAATTTAAATATTATTAGGGATGTGGGCATCATGGGCTAGACTAGCATTTATTCCCCATCCCTAACTCCTCCTGAGATAGCGATGCTGAGCTGCCTTCTTGAACCAAGTCCACGTGGTGTAGATACACCCACAGTGCTGTTAGGAATGGAGTTCCAGGATTTTGACCTCTGGCAGTAAAGAAACAGTGATATATTTCCAAGTCAGGATGGTGAGTGACTTGAAGGGGACCTTCCAGGTGGTTGTGTTCCCATGCATCTTCTGCTCTTGTCCTTTTAGATGGTACTTGGGCTTCTCAGTTACCAGAGAACTCATATTTGGTGCAGAAGCAAATTATCCGTGACATTGTCCAAGAAGGTGAATGGCACCTCATCATTGAGGATTGGGACATAGGAATTTAGGACTTGGGAACAGGAGAATGCCAATCAGGTCTTCAAGCTTGCTCCACCATTCGCTAAGATCATGGCTGATCTGCTTGTGGTGTAAACTGCATTTTTCTGTCTGCTGTACCATCACCATTGTCTCCATTATCTAGCACTAAACTATTTCACTCTGCATTCAATAAATTCAATGACCGGCTTCTGCCACCTTCTGGGAAGAAGAATTTTGAGTCCTTTACCTCCAGTGAGTTGTTTAATTGCCAACCATCATTTACAACTAAAGATAATAACTCAAATGACGGATCATCCTGACTCAAAGCGTTGGCTCTATTCTCTCTCCACAGATACAGTTGGATCTGCTGAGATTTTCCTGCATTTTCTGTTTTTTTTTGAAGCAATTAGTAAGCACAGTGGCATAGTGGTTAGCACTGCTGCCTCACAGGTCAGGGATGCGGTTTAATTCAAGCTTCAGGCCACCATCTGTGTGGGTTTCCTCCGGGTGCTCCAGTTTTCTCCGACAGTCCAAAGCTTAGGTTGATTGGTTATGTTAAATTGGCCCTAGTGTCAGAAGGATTAGCAGGGTAAGTATATGGGGTTACGGGAATAGGACCTGGGTGGGTTTGTAGTTGGTGGACTCGATGGGCCGAATGGCCTCCTTCTGCACTGTAGGGATTGTATGATAATCTTAAAGTTAGTGACAGCTCCATACAGCCTGTGAAGCGGTAGTGTTCTGATGGTGTGACTGGCTATCTGAGAGATTGTGTGGAAGCTTGAATGCACGTGGCAATCCAAGACAGAGGAAAATAAAAGGAAAAATTTAATTGAGTTTTTTGAAGGGGTAACCAAGAAGGCAAATGAGGGCAGTGTAGTTGATGTTGTCTACATGGACCTTAGCAAGGCTTTTGGCAAGGTACTGCATAGTAGGTTGTTGCATCAGGTTAAATCTCACAGGATCCAGGGTGAGGTATCGAAATGGATACAAAATTGACTTCTTGACAGAAGACAGAGCATGATTGTAGAGAGTTGTTATTTAAAGCGAAGGCTTGTGACCAGTGGTGTGCCTCAGGGATCACTACTGGATCCACTGTTATTTGTCATTTCTATTAATGATTTGGATGAGAATTTAGGAGGCATGGTTGGTAAATTTGCAGATGACAACAATATTGGAGGCATAGTGGATAGTGAAGAAAGTTATCTCCAATTGCAACGGGATCCTAATCAGTTGGGCCAGTAGACTGATGAATAGCAGATGGAGTTTAATTTTGATAAATGCGAGGTGATGCATTTTGGTAGATTGAACCAGGGCAGGATTTACTCAGTTGATGGTAGGGCACTGGGGAGAGTTACAGAACAAAGAGATGTAGGGGTACATGCTCCTTGAAAGTGGAGTCACAGATAGACAGAGTGGTGCAATTCTGGTCATCTTATTATAGAAAGGATATTATTAAACTAGAAAAGTGCAGGAAAGGTTTACTAGGATGCTACTGAGACTTGATGGATTGACTTACAAGGATAGGCTGAATAGACTGGGACTTTTTTCTCTGGAACGTAGGAGGCTGAGGGGTGACATTATAAAGTCTATAAAATAATGAGGGGCATACACAAGGTAGATAGTCAATATCTTTTCTCAAAAGTAAGGGAGTTGAAAACTAGAGGGCATAGGTTTAAGGTGAGGGGAGAGATACGAAAGTGTCCAGAGGGGCAATTTTTTCACACAGAGGTGGGGAGTGTCTGGAACAAGCTACCAGAGATAGTAGAAGAGATGGGCACAATTTTGCCTTTTAAAAAGCATTTAGATTATTACATGGGTAATATGGGAATAGAGGGATATGGGCCAAATGCAGGCAATTGGGATTAGCTTCAGGGTTTTTAAAAAAAAGGGCAGCATGGACAAATTGGGCCAAAGAGCCTGTTTCCATGCTGTAAACCTCTATCACTCTATAAATTGAAATCCTGGAAGTGGATCATTGGTGAAGGCATCAAGAGAAAGTATTGTTTGGGGAAAGATTTCAAAAACTGTTTTTTTGAGAGTGGAGTTTGGAAACACTCAGAAAGAAGTCAGATTCTAATGAGACCAGTTGGTTAAGAGGTTAAGAGTTGGTTGAGACAACTTGACCAATTGTCAAGATGTGACAAACATCTTGGGGTATTTGGTAAGAAATCCATAGATGTTGTATTGGGTGGCATCTGTGATTTGATTTCAGAATGTGGGGTAGCTGACCACATTTCACCACTGATTTACAAGGACTGTGTACTTACTGAGAATATTATAGTACAAGGTAGATTTTGCAACTTGTGGGATCCTTAAAAATCTGTGTTCATTTATGAAGACAGAAGCAGGGTGATGGAGTTGTGCATGATAATTAATATTTTCATGTTTAATAAATATTTTGTTCCTCTGTTAAAAGTTCACTGGTTGTCTCTTGACTCTGTTAATTTACACGTCTAAACAAAAAACAAAAGCTAGGAATAAAAACAGAAAATGCTAGATAAACTCAGCAGGTTTTTGCAGAAACAAAAAAGTTGTATGGATTCAGTGCATTATATTTCCCTGCTGAGTTTTTCCAGCGTTTTCAGCTTCAACTTGAGGTGTTCAAATCAGATGTCAGATTTTTATATATGTCCAATAGTTTCAAACAAACACAATCTAGTGAGAGGACAGTGTCAAAATCATTCACAGTGAAACTGGAACAGATTTCAATGTGTCAGAATTTCAGAAATCTAACATTACAACATTTTGTACAATGGAAACTGTTAATGGATGATCTTCTGTGTCAGCCCTCACTCCCCACACACACAGCCTACCCCAAATACACACGCACCCACACACCCTCCTCCCACAGACATATTCACATACAACTCCTCCCTCATTCACACCCTCTCACCCATTCACAAAATCAGTCCCCTATATGGAGACACTCCCCCCAACACACACCCATTCACACCCTCCCACACCCTCCCCACATACAACCCCTCTTCATACACAACCTTTTTGCGCTACACACACACACACACAAACACTCCCTCCAACACACACCCCCTTGCCACACACCCATTCCCCCACATACAACCCCCTCACCCATTCGCAATCCCTCCACACACCCTACCCCCTACACATACCCTACCCACACTCCTAATAGACACACCCCACACCACTCTCCCATACACAAACTCCCCTCCCACCCCCAACTGTGTGCTAATTCTTTGTTCCAAGTGATTTTCTGTGAATCTGCTTTTCTCTCATATCTCTCCAGCTGAGTTGCTGCTAAATTGGATTGAAAAACCTCTAATGGAAGCAGAATGTTTGCTTTTTGTGGAGAATGTGAACATTTCCATTCTCTTTCAGTGGTGAGCTAAGATTAGAGTTCGCTTGGTGTGAAATCTGCTTTAATCTCCTTAGGGATTTTTGTGGCTTTAATCTCCTTGTTGGCAATGTCCTTCACACTCGACCCACAGCAGTTCCTGGGAGGGAGACGAGATTCACTGACATTTCTTTGCTGCTGCTGCTAGCCGTTCCCACAGGAGCCCTGGACCAGGGAGATACCTTAAATCTGACTCCAGACACTGCAACAGGTAACAGGGACCAGGGAGATGTGGAACCCGCAGAGGATCAATCCCAGCTTTGGCCACCTGGACATTTATTAAATTTTGTAATAACTCGGGAGTTTTAAAATCTGACTCAATAACTTTCATGCGATAATTGGAATATTTTAATAAGGGCTGGTGATAGAGATTGGGATTTGCCCCATTATTCTTGTTTGAAGTAAATTATTTCTGTTTCCTAGAGGACAATTCAGGTTAGTGCTTCTTTCTGCAAAATCAGGACATCAGCAATCAGCAATATGCTTTATATGGGGTATAAGAGGGCCAGGTTTCTGCATCGGTTGGAGGCAGCAACTGGGGTACAATGGGGGTGAGGGAAAGATCTCTGGGGACCTGATTAAAGCTTTTCACTTAAAACTGCCACGTTTAGTTAGAGACTTTAATCTCCTTAAAATGAGAGGTTGAAGCCGCTGACAGTTAGTTGAGTTGTTAAGCAGGGATTAGAATGACTCTCACTGGTAACTAAACCGAAATCACTTTGTGCTCAGAGCCATTTATCCATTTCCCATTAATTCCAACGTTTTTGTTTCTGGTTTTATGAATTCCCGTTTGTTTTAATTCCACAGGGTTGGAGAGATTGCAGTTTAACTGGGGAAATGTGTCTGAACCAGTGACAATTATCCAGAACTACCTCACTGCCCGAAATTAGAAATACGTTTCAATTCATCTGAAGATAATCAGCGAAACTGCCCTCTAAAGGAGCGAAGCAAAAGCCTCCTAGGCAGACATGTACCTCAGGCGGAAGCGAAGGTTAACCTGGAACCGAGTGTTATTCCTGATCTCGGGCTTGGTGCTTTGCTCCATTTATCAGATTCTTACTGCAAACTTCCAGCCTTCAACACCGCGGAGAGCGCCGAGTGAGAATGGAGAGAGCCAGAGGCAGGAATATCTCCCCATCCGGGCCAGGAAATTACTGGAAGCCAACACCAACATTGTAACCCCAAGCAGCAGCCTCCCAAGCGGGCTCTCCAGAACCAAGACCGCCACAGCTGGAGTATCTAGGACCCCTGCAACCAGAACTCCTACCGCCAGGACTCTCACAACTGGGATTCCCAGGACCTCCACAATTGGGGTCCCCATAATCAGGAGACCCACAATTGGGATCACCACAGTCAAGACCCCCACAGTTGAGGTCCATAGGACCCCTACAGCAAGGATCCTCACAGCCCCCCCTAGGTTAATCAGCAGCTCCAACCGAAGCAGCGCTGGAGAGACAGGAACAGGAACGCCTCGATTAAGGGGTTGCATTCGAGTGGGGAATGAGATCATTCCAGCTCCCACCACAGTCCCCTCGGTACTGGACAGCAGCACCGAGGTGGTGACCCCAGAGCCCCCGCTTGGCCACACTAAGGGTGAATACCCTACGGATTTATTCTCAGTGGAAGAGCGCAGGAGGGGCTGGGTGCTGCTCCATGCTCTGGGCATGATATATATGTTCATTGCACTGGCTTTGGTCTGCGATGAGTTCTTTGTTCCATCATTAGGGGAGATTACTGAGAAATTGGACATTTCTGATGATGTGGCAGGAGCCACTTTCATGGCAGCGGGAGGATCAGCTCCAGAACTCTTCACCTCTCTGATTGGGGTCTTCATCTCCCACAGTAATGTGGGCATCGGCACTATTGTTGGCTCGGCTGTGTTCAATATCCTGTTTGTGATTGGAATGTGTGCCATCTTCTCCAGAGAAATCCTCCACCTGACCTGGTGGCCTCTGTTCCGGGATGTCTCTTTCTATATCATGGACCTGATTATGTTGATAATATTTTTTCTAGACAATATGATCGAGTGGTGGGAAAGTTTGCTGTTGCTTGGTGGCTACATAAGCTATGTGTCTTTTATGAAATTCAATGGGGAAATCGAGCAATGGTTTAAAGCGAACATTGTCAACAACAACAATGTGGTTAAAGCCATGACCATCATGAACCCAATGAAGGTCAGTGAGTTTTTCTTTGATTCTTTCATTCTGTCTCTGGCTTGTTTCAGCTTCAGATGTTCACCGAGATTAAAAGTCAAGGCTTCACTTGTTGAATCCAAAACACTCGGAACAATTTCAGTTCAACAAAGATACAATCCACCTTTGTGAGAATTTCACATGTCAACTAATACCAAAACCAACCTGATCAAATCCACTCCCCAATAAAAGGTGGCCTCCCAAGGATCATGCAACAGAACTGATCACTCCCGCGTGTGTGTAATTGTGATTCTGCCTGTGTGTGTGTGTGTGTGTGTGTGAGTGTGTGTGTGTGTGAGGATGTTTGAGATGTGTGTCTCTGTATGTCTCAGTGTGTGTTTGAGAATGTGTGTCAAGTTATGTGTATATATATAAGGGTTTTTGAGAGTATGTTAATGTGTGTGTGTGTATCAGTGTCTGTGAAGGTGTGTGTGAGGATGTTTCAGAGTTTGTAAGAGTTTGTGTGTGTCAGTGTGTGTTTGAGAATGTATGTGAGATTATGTGTATGTATATAAGGGTTTTTGAGAGTGTGTGTGGGTGTGTGTGAGAGTATGTGGGTCAGTGTGTTAGGGTATGCATGACTGTGTTTATGAATGTGTGAGGGTGTGTGTGTGTGGGTCAGTGTTTGTTTGAAAATGTGCATGAAGTTGTATGTGTATATAATAGCTTTTGAGAGAGTGTATGAGGATGTTTGTGTGTTTGTGCAGAAGAATGTTTGAGTGTGTGTGTGTGTGTGTGTGTGTGTGTGTGTGTGTGTGTGTGTGTGTGAGAGAGAGAGAAATTTAGCAACTGACCTTCAGGAGTTAATGGCATCATTGATACCAAAGGGTTTTATTAAGAATCTATGACAAGTAAGAGTCTCTTTTCACAATGGCCTTGCTGTGTAGAGTGCACGACGCTGGGTTATCCTGTAAGTGTCATGTGTTTGCTCCACGGTGGTGGTGTTTGGGTACCATTGTTCCTGCCATTGCAGTTGAGGGAATTACTGCTTTAACAACATCTAGCATCTAACTAGGGAGATGGTATTAAATAAACTGATGGGACGAAAGGCAGGTCAGTCCCTAGGAACTGATTGTCTGCACCACAGGATATTAAGGGAGGTAGCAGCAGAGATAATTGATGCATTAGTTATGATATTCCAAAATTCTCTGGATTCTGGGAAGGACCTGGTGGATTGGAAATACGCTAATGTGACACTCCTACTCAAAAAGCGAGAGAGGGACAAAAAGTGGGAAGGTATACCAGTTAGTTTGACTTCTGGTGCAGAAATTGCTGGAATCAATCAATAAGGAGATAATTGAACACTTGGAATGACAAAGCTCAATCCACCATTGTCAATTCACCATGAAGGGTAAGTCACGGTTGACAAACTTGCTGGCATTCTTTAAGGACATAACCAGCAAAGTGGACAATGGGGAACCATTGATGTAGGATATTTAAACTTCCAGAAGGCATTTGACAAGCTGTTGTATAAATTCTGATTCAGAAGGTTAGATCCCAGGGAATTGAGGGTAGAGTAGTGGCTTCGATTGAGGACTGGCTGACTGACAGAAAGCAGAGGGTCAGGATAAATGGGTCCTTTTGTGATTAAGAGGTCTGGCAACACCAATTTTAAATCCAACCGATTTATTTGATAATAAATCTGCTAGCTTTCGGCATTTGTGCCTTCGTCAGGCAAATGAGGTGTTCGCCTGATAAAGGCACAAATGCCAAAAGCTAGCAGATTTACTATCAAATAAATCGGTTGGATTTAAAATTGGTATTGCCAGACTTCTTACTGAGTTTACCCCAGTCCAACGCCGGCATCTCTACATCTTTTTCTGATGGCAAACTGTAAATAGCAGGGGCCTGCATAGATCAGTCCTCAGACCTCAATGGTTTATAATCTATACAAATGATGTGCAAGCAGGGACTGAGTATAACATAATGGAAGATAGTGAAATAGATGGGAAAGCCATGATAGGAGATAAAGAGTTTACATATGGATATTGATAAGCTAGGGGAATGGGCCAGAATCTGACAGATGGAGTTGGATAAGTGTGAGGTTATCCATTTTGGTCGGAAAAATAAAAGGGCAAATTACTATTTAAATGGGAAGCAGATTCAAAGTGTGTCAGTGCAGAAGGATCTGGGTGTCCTTGTGCATGAATCGCAGCAAGTTGATATGCAAGTGCAACATATGAAAATCAAATAGAATCTTGGTATGTATTGCAAAACAATCAGATTTCAAAAATAAAGGAGTGTTGTTACAATTGTTAAGATGTTGGTGAGATCACACCTGGAGTATTGTGTTGGTTTTGGTCTCCTCCCTTAAGGAAGGATATGATGGCATTGGAGGCAGTTCAGAGGATGTTCACCAGATTGATTTTGAAGATGAAAGGGTTGTCATATCAGCAGCAGTTGAATACCTTGGACTTGTACTTGCTGGAGTTCAGAAGAATGAGGAGCGATCTGATCAAAATATATAGAATGCTTAAGGGGTTTGATAAGGTGGGAGAGTGAACAGATGTTCCCCTTGTGGGACAGTCTAGAAAAGCATGATAAAGGGCTGTTGGGAGCAGGCAGGAAAGTGGAGTTGAGACCAGGATAAGATTGGCTACGATCAGGTTATAAGGTGGAGCTGGCTCAGACAGTTGAATTGCCCAGTCTTGCTCCTAATTCCTATGCTCCAATATGCCTATTAGGAGTCTGCTCTTGTGACCACATCTGGATCAAGGTTGTGATGAGATTTGGAAACACATGGTCTGGAGGAAGCCAGACCGACCATTAGTGAACCGATTAGTGCTGACAGTATTAAAAACTGGACTTCTTCCATTAGCTGTTGTTGAGTTGGATCAGCGGGATTGAATAGGTAGCACTGAGTTCAAACCCAATTCAATCCATTTTTCAGCACATTTGAATTGAATCTTGTCTATAGCTGTTGTTATATGCCCTCATGGTTGCACATTGTCAGCAGCCAATTGGATGCAGTAAAGATCTTTTCAATGCACTGTTTATTCAGTTTGAAAGAGTTGGAAAGTTAGACAGGGAGGCACTAGAATTTAAAAGAAATCCTAGTTCCTGAAACAGGCCCGAGAAATACTGGCCAACAGAATTCTGGAAAGGTAGATCCCCCAAATTAATATAATGTGGAAAATTCATTGATAGACTGACATCACCTCAACAACTTCAGGGACCTAAGCAATAGCCCCGGAAGAGGTTATTACAAAGGATGAGGAACACAAATATACATAATATATAGATCTTAACAAGTTACTCTATAGTGTGAACAGAAGCTACATGCAGATGAGGAAATATGTATTTGTGAAGAAGAAGCTGTACTGGCCAGAGAAAGATTAACACAAAGATATAAGGTGAAGGTGACAGGGACATGGGCAGATCATCAGCTATTCACTCCAGTTCTGAATGAACTCATCCTCTTAATCCACACCCCCGACAAAACAGGCAAAATACAGAAAATCACTGTCAAAAAACTCTTCTCCTAACTTGTAAAAGCAATCAAGGTCCAAATTGACCCACTGAGCCCCAAGCCCTTAGTTACTACAAAAATGTTACTCTCCTTCTGCTGTGAACACTTTCCACACACAATTAAAGCTTTTTTCTGAGTTATAAGTCAGTTCTCACTGTTCAGAATCTCCAGAATCCTCTTTCTCAGTTTGATCACTTCTGAGAAAAGTAAAACTTTTCGCCAATTTAAATGATGGCTGCTCTTCCTCCCCAAACCCATCACAAATTGTACTGCATATTATTAGTGTCTGTAACCATTTCAAATATTGAATCGGGTCTCACTGAGACTATCTCTCCAATGAAACCCAAGGTTCCAACTCTATCTGCAAATTTTTGGTGTATGTGGAATGGCTTTCCAGTAAATTAAATAACACGTTTCAATCTAATTAGTGTTATATTTTAAGAAAATATATATTTATTAGTTCAATATTCGATATATTGTAGAATAAAATGAGCAATAATTGGCAGTCTCTTCGACCTGAATTCATTGATCATTGATACAGGACATTTTGTTGGCATTTGCTTTGTGAAAATTACTACCCCATAACAGACTAGTGATAATCGGACTAGTAATAAACAGGCTTGTAATAAACCACACAGCTAATGGACATTGTATATTTTGCATGATATCCTACTACTTACTTAGCAAGACTGAGTATTGGGAAAAGTGTTTACATACTCATCCCCATCTGCTCTTTTCACAGGGCAAGGGGAACCTCTCGGAGAAGCAGTCTATCCCAAATTGTCCACCAGAGCCCAAAACCAATCAACATCAGTGCATCTTGAAGGAGGTACTGCTACAGTTGAGCACATTAAGCAAAAGCTGCCATTGATAAGGGAGCTGAGTGAAGCAGAGTGTTGGCATGGAAGAGACAATAATGCTAGTGTTTGATCAGGGCCAACATGACAGAGCTTCAATACAGAGTGTGTCCTGCTCAGCTATGTGACAGAGCCAATCTTCGTGGCCATGTTTTCAGCGTTGACCTACTTGGGGTTCAACAATCAGAAACACATTGGCATCATCCAAATGTAGGATGTGTTGAAGCAACATCTCTCTCATTGCAGTCTGCCATTCACCACATCTCAAGAAAAATATATCTGCAATAGACATCATGGTTCTGCAGACACCAACTAATATCTTATATGGATGTGGGTGCTATTGTTTTAGTGGTTTGATATCTAAAGATACAGTCTTGAGAATCAGTTACTAGAAAATTGCAGCATTGGGATTTCAGGTCTTCTGCTTATATTGCTAACACAGACTGATGCAGGATCTGCTGATGCCAATGTCTTACATGGAGCATCACGTAGATTAGGGATATATGCGGTGCACTTCCAATAGCTGTTAAGTTTTCTTTAAATGAGCCATCCAAGATCACTGTGAAGAAGTATCATTAATTTTAATATTGTTTGACTTACTATTCTGTTCAATGATGATTTTTCTTTTGATGTTTAGGTTCATGTTGCTTATGTTGTCTGTGTAGAAACATCATATATACCTCATGAAAATTTCCCCTGGGATCACTTCACTAGATAAGCAGGAATAGAGAATCTTCATGAAGATATTGACAATGTCATTCTACACAGTAACAAAGCAATCCCTCCTTTTGTTCAATTTCATTCAACAGCTGCAGACTGGCTTTGCCCAAAATGTTAACAATCTTTGCTTAAACCAAATCATTTGAGGAAATATGATTTAAAGTTGACTACAGTTTTATTTAATGTTCCGAATTATTAAAAGTCTGCCCGAATGATCCCCTTTAAGCTAGTGCCAAGGTGACACTCTCCCTACACAGAAATTACAGAATCAACATCTTCCTTGTCTATTTGTATCGTACACCCCACAAGAATGTATATTGTAGACTATTTGAAACTGATACTTGCACATTCCTTTTGTACCACTGATACAGGGTGGCATGGTGGCACAGTAGTTGGCATTGCTGCCTCACAGCACCAGGAACCTGGGTTTGATTCTGGCCTTGGGTGATTGTGCGGAGTTTGCACGTTCTCCCCATGTCTGTGTGAGTTTACTCCAGATTCCACTCACAGTTCTGAAGATGTGTGCATTAGTTGGATTGGCCATGCCAAATTGCCCCTTAGTCAAAGATGTGCAGGTTAGGTGGATTAGTTATGATTAATGAGTGGGGATATGGCAATAGGATGGGGTGGCCTGGGTAAAATGCTCTTTTGGAAAATCAGTGCAGACCCAATGGACTGAATGGCCTTCTTTTGCACTGTAGGAATTCTATGACAGTTTCTCTTTGAAACAAAAGGATCGATGATGCTGTGTGAGATACGCAGCTGGTATAAGCTTTGTTAAATTAAGGTTCACTAGATTGATTCCTGGAATGAGAGACTGAGTTAAATGGGCCTAGATTCTCTGGAGTTTAAGAAAATGGGAAATGGTGTCATCAAAAATTCAGAGAAAACTTGACAAGATGGATACTGAGAGGTTATTTTCCCTGGAAGTCTCTGACTAAAGGTCATAATGTCAAGATAAAGATTCAACCATTCAAGACTGAGATATGGAGCAGGTTTGAGGGGCCGAGTGGCCTACTCCTGCTTCTTGTGATCAAATCAGCAGTTAACATACTGCCAATGTCACTTTGTAACCAAGTTGCGTAAGTTTATTCACTTGTCTGTGAAATGCAGATTCTCCAGTGTGCATTTTGGGCTTGAATGGTTGAATAGCAGTTTGAACATAGATTCGTATCTGTGGTTTATACAAAGTACAAAGGCCAACCTCCGTGTGTTCACCAGCCTCCTCCAGCTTTTTCCCTGCGCATGTACCAGCTGGAAAGTTATTCAGTGGTTATGATTCTGTTGCAGTTGTAGCTCATTGTCTTATTAATCAGTCATCAATGCCAATCCAAGTTCCAACAGAATGCCACAGAGACATCCATTTACAATGGATGGTTTATACTACTTTTTGCTGACTAAAGTATGCAGCTTGTTGTAAACAAGTGAAAATGAATGCAGGAACTGGAGCTGGCTGGTAGAGAACCAACCTCACCAACTACCATTGCCACACTGTTTGCAAAGGCAGCGCCAAGCAAAGTTAGCAAAGATTCAATGCCCAGCAGAGAGCCCACCCCAACCATATCACTGAAAGTGACGCTCCCTCTTCATCCATTTCCATTCCATCATTGCGACAGCGAATCTCAGTGTTTTAAACAAATAACATCGCAACCAACTCAGAGAAGAATCAATGATCCAATCAATTCCTTTTAAAGTCACATCGTGGCTTTTTTTAAAGAAAAATGATTTTAATTTATTATTCATTTCATTTTTTGCATTGGTTCATTTTTAAATTTCCCTTCTTTAAATCCTGTTTTTCATCATCTTTCCCCATCACCATCTCCCCTCCTCCCATCCCACTGGGACCGTCTGTTACCTGTTCCATCTTGCCCTTTGAAACACTGCTTATCTTTATTCTGATATTAACACATTCTGATCTCCAAATGTACCACTATCAGCACCCTTCTTAGCCATGGTCACCATCATTTACATTCACTTTATCTTTTCATCCATGATATCAAGTTAAGGCCAAAAAGGTTTATTTGGTATCTTGAGCTTTTGGAATGCTGCTCCTTCATCAGGTGAGAAGAGAGATGAGCAGTTATCTCACCTGATGAAGGAGCAGCACTCCGAAAGCTTGTGATTCCAAATAAACCTGTGAACTTTGACCTGGCATTGTGAGACTTCTTATTGTGCCCACCCCAGTCCAATGCTGGCATCTCCACATCTTTTCATTCATGGCATAGTTGTGAATCTCTCCCTTATCTCCACCTATCACTGGTCTGCAATCCAGCCACTACACCACCCCTTATCAAACATAGTATAAATCTCATCCTACTTTCAACTGTCTTTGCTCTGAGAAAGGATCATCCACATTCGAAATGTTGGCTCTAATCTTTCTCCACAGATGCTGTCAGACTTGCTGAGATTTTCAGCATTTTCTATTTTTGTTTTTTAATTATCTGAGTTGCCTGCGGTTGTCTTACCCTAGTATTGCAGTGTGTTTGACAGGATTACTGTATTGGTATCAGTAGACTAGACAGAGAGAAGACAATCACAGAGAATTACAGCAAACAGTAACAGTTACTCAGTCTATCAGGGCAACATTGCTCCTTGCCCAGATCCCCAGTTCAATTAGACTTTCCAATCTCCCTATATTATTTTACAATTCTCATCCAATTTCCTTTTCAATCTTCTTCTAGTCTTTGCTTCAATAAGAAATCACTCCAGGTTTTAATCCTTAGTGTGAAACTCTTCTAACTTTCTGGACCCAATGACAACGGACACAATCCCCTGCATGGACCCAGTGCTCTGGATGGAGTCCATCAATGGAATTGTGGTCTTAGTGACTTCCTGAGCAGCAATTATACTTCAGTGAAGCAGCCAGCTATATACACCAGTGGAATCTATTGGGGTTGGATAACTTCCTAATGTTTAAATCTGATTTGTATTTGGGAAGAATGTACTTGTTGAAATTTCTTTAAGATGCCTTCTTTTTTGGTGCAGATCGGGGTGAATTTCAAATGGAGAAATGATCCGTGTTGCGTGCAGTGTGCTGACTCTATCCCTTCAACATGAGCTTGTCCGACAAGGACTTTCTCATCATTTAATCTGACCCTAATCCTTTTCGTACTGACCTATTTTAAACCAATTGCTGCAGAGCTACTTAACTCATTGAAGGTTGTAGGCGGGTCAATGATATAAGAAATGTTAAAAGTTACCACCATTAGAACCAATTCTGAACTTTCGATATAAAGGATTGCACATTCATTTTGAAAATAAAACTTCATAGCATCTTCTATCTATGCCATACTCTGCCCCCCATCTTAAGAAACTGTAACTGGTTAAGTATGAATCAGCAACAAGAATTAGCTGGGATGCAGGGGAGAGGAGAAGGTATTCGAGGAATATTCCTAATTGGGTGCAGCCTGAATTAATTGATCAGATGTTGGGGTTAGTCGGGAGGATTGGAAATGTAATCTGGCTCTCGGTGAAGATTGCAGTTTGACCTTCAACAATCACAAAAGAAATAGAGAGTGAGGGAAGACAATTTCTGTCTTGTTTCTGCTCTGTTTAAAAACAACCACTGAGGTGCAAAAGACAAAGACTCACCAACCTCCCCCCGCCCCAGTTACCTTCTCATTCAACTTATCAGTGGCTTTTCAATCTAAATCTGAATGAGAGTCAATAACAGAATCTTGCACCAAATTAATTGGCTTACCCATTGTGGAAGATAAATCAGTGATATTCCCCAACCCAGAATACACCCCCATCCCAGAATACACGCCCATCAGAGAAAGCATCCCATCACAGCATACATCACCAAAGAATACATCCCAGAATACACCCCCATCAGAGAACATAATAGTGATTTCCCATGGCTAGGAGTTATTACAGCAGGGCTTGAATGGGGAATCACTATATCCCATCACTGCCCAAAGAATACAATCCATCTCACAATACAATATGTAACATGGAAACACTGACCTGAGCAACAGCAGAGTTTAAATGTAACAGATTGAAAGCTTCTTGTTAGATGGAGAGCTTTGTAATCCTCTCAAATAAGCAGTCTGATATTAAACTCATTAGTTCTCAGGAATTGAGTACTGTCTCTGCCTCTGAGTTGGTAGCTTGGGTTTTGATCCCACCCTCAGGCTCAAAGGTCCAGCAAAGTGGGTTCTAATGTGGCCAAACAGGTTGAGTCTCAACTTGTAAACCCTTCCAACATTTGCTAAAAGTGGGAGATATGGCTGCGTAATGGAAAGAAACTGGAGCCCCCTCCCATTACTTCGTTAATATGGGACTGTAAACATGCATTTTGCCATAGCATCTGGGACTCCATGGCGGTTGGCTTGATTGGCCAGATGGCTAATGTGGATCAAAGTGGTGCCAACGATAGTGGGTTTAGGACCTGTCCCCTTGCCCCTGCCTGCAGTCAATATTATGAGGCTTTGGATTGGACCTGTCTTCAGAACACTGCTCTCACTACATTCGCAACTGGGAACTTTAGTAAGATCAGTGCCTCAATCTAGTGATATCTGTTTAGCTGTAAGGCTGAGACACATTCCCCCATCCAATTCTTCACGCGAACCTTTCCCTCAGCCATCCCCTTACAGACAGGTTGATGTATGCAAGTACTGCTTTAGAGCTACACTTGCAGTTTGGCAAAGACCACTAACCTTATTACAACTCCACCCCCCGCCCCCACAATGATGAAGTCCTGTGGTGTAGTGTTAGATTTGAAGTCAGCTGGTTATCAGGAGTGAGTCTAGATTTGAATGAAGAGATGGATGTTGAGAAGATCTCTGGCTTTCCCTTCTCGATAGTGTAGGATAGAAAGGTGCTCTAATCTGTCACAAGGAGTCCAGCAACTTTTCCTCATTCAATTTGTTCTTCAATCCAAAACCGTGAAACAGTTGAATTATCAATAATTTCCCATTTCTCTTTACTTACATGAAAAAGAACATTGACTCAGAGTCCAGAGAAGAAGATAAGGAAGATAACACCAGACTAAAGGTAAAAGTCAAAACCACCAAAGATTCAGATGGTTTTTACGTAGAACTAGAGGGGATTGGGTGAGAGATTTTACTTTAACCAAGGACTTAGATAGGAAATTGGGGGGATCCCTGAGTGAGTTATAAAACCGCAATACAACCAAGATCCAGATTGCTAATCTTTCCAGAGATCATTTGTCAGTTCCAGTCAATCTATCCTGCGAGGAATCAAGCAGAGATTTTTTGCAATGTTAGCAGGCAGCAGAGGGTTAGAAACTTAATGATCTTAACCAAAGACTGATAGGACATGGCAGCATATTCTCCAGAATGTTGTGGTCTCAGCTGTTTCATTATGCGGACAAGTCACTTGGAGATCAAAGGGAAATAGAGAGAATGAAACATGAGATTACATTAGGAATCCTTGTACATTTTGATGGACTGGTTGTACAGTGTGTATGTGTGTGTTGTAAATGTCGATATGTTCACCGTAAAACTGCAAAATTCCCAGCTTACAACAACAACTTACATTTATATAGCTCTTTGACATATTAAAATATCCAAAAGTACTTCACAGGCAAGATTTGATAGAGACACATTGGCAAGTAACTCCTTCATAGTGATATCTGTGGGAATTACTGTTCCGAATAAAGCCTCGCTGAAATTTCACAGCCCCTGTCCCACCCAAATCTCCTCATTCAGCATCTTCCCCTCCCCCCCAATATCAGCCTGGAGTGACTGGGGCACAGAGAGATAGGATAGTCCCCCCTTTTTACAGCAGTATTGCTATAAAGCAGATGTTTAAAGAGACAATTGAAAGCGAGCAAGGAAGTTGTTTACTGGGGGGGGAGACTAGGAGGTGGCAGGGCAGACTAGACTAAAATAGGAGTGAAGATGGGGCTGTCAGAGTTGGAGTGGAGGGGCTGTTGGGTGAAGAGAGTTGGAGTGGAAGTGCTGAGTCCCCAGGAAGAGTTGGGTAAAATGTGCAGAACCATTTTTAATTTTTGATTTGACAATTTGATTTTTTATTGTCACGTACTGGAATATAGTGAAAAGTGTTGTTTCTTGTGTGCTATACAAAGCATACTGTTCATAGAGAACATAGGGGAGGAGGAAAGGAGAGAGTGCAGAATGTACTGTTACAGTTACTGCTAGGGTGCAGAGAAAGATCAACTTAATATATGGTAGGTCCATTCAAAAGTCTGATGGCAGCAGGGAAAAAATTGTTCTTGAGTCAGTTGGTACGTGACTTCAGACTTGTATCCTTTCCTGACGGAAGAAGATGTAAGATATAATATCTAGGGTGCATGGGTCTTGATTATGCTGGCTGCTTTTTCAAGGCAGTGAAAAGTGTAGACAGACTCAACGGATGCGAAGCTAGTTTGCATGATGGATGAAAGGGTGATTCACGACCCTTTATAGTTGCTTGTGGTCTTGGGCAGAGCAGGAGCTATACCAAGTTTGTGATACACTGAAAGAATGCTTTCTATGTCACATCAAAAATTTGTAAGAATCATAGCCGACATGTCAAATTTCCTTGGCCTCCTGAGAAAATAGAGTCAAAAGTAGAGGAACCATCTGAAGTTAGCGATTTAAGTCACTTTGTCTCATGATTCCCAGCCCAGTGAATTGGCTGAAGGAAATTAGCATTTCTGGCAATTGGGAGGTAAATCCTTATGTAGGAACTTCCTAGAGAAATTCCCCAGTGCATAACTGGGGTAACTCTAAATGTAAGTGATGTAAGAATAGGTGACCAAAACTTGATCAAAGAGGACATTTTAAGGAATGTTTTAAAGGAGGTAGAAGAGGAGAACTTTAAGGAGGGAATTCCAGAACTTAGGGAGCATGGTCAACAAAGGTGGGGCAGTTAAAATCTGGGGTGCCCATGAGACAAAAGATAGAGCAGCTCAGGAATTTATTTCAGAGAAATATTCACAAATGGCATTGAGTTTTGATTTGAGATTTTACTTAAATTTGAATTAATTACCTTTGAACATGTGTTTGTAATCTCTGGTTTAATTTGTTGGTATATTTTCTTGTTTAATGTTTAGCCCAAAGCGATTCTAACTCGAGGAAGCAGCACCCCCTCACTACACAACAGTATGCTCCGCAACACCATCTTTCAGCTCATGATCAACACACTTGATCCATTGGCAGAAGGTAAAAAACTGAATTCCTGTTGGATAGACTGTAAGATCTGGTTATTTAACAACTAGGGACCAAACTGGTTCATTTGTAGCGAATAGTATGTGTCAGATGCCTTTTAAAAGTTATTACTTTTGCTGAAAAAAGTTGGATGTTTATTTTTCTGCATTTGCTAAGTGCGAGAATGCAATGACTTCAGTTCATGTTGATTCAGCTACTTGTTAGTAATAATTAGAACAACAAGAAATGATACCTTAGGCATGATTCTCCGATTTGTGCTCTAAGTTCTTCCACTGATGGGTAAACAGAGATGGATGGTATTGGCACTGGCAGCACTGAACAGGGCCAGGGCATCCTCCCCACAGTAAATGCTAGCTGCAGCATCCCACTCACACTCAATCAACATGGCACAACCAAGAGCTGCCCTTCGCTTCCTGGATGCAGATGGCAAGACAAGATACTGGAGACCAGGTTAGATGAGCGGCATCCCATTCCCAAGGATCGGCAGGAGATTCTGTGCCAATACACTGGCAGATGCCTGGGTAGTGGTGGCTGAGACTGCAACAGGTTTACCAGGAAGACCGCAATTCAATGAAGGAAGATACTTCTTCAAGCTGCAGGTGAGTACCCACCTGTCTTCCCTGGCATCCCCAACCCCATGACCATAGCCTCTGCCAGCTAACATTCAATCCTTGCAACTCTCAAGTTCCTCCCTCCAATCCCCCAACTAATCCCCATCACTACTTCTCTCAGACTCACCCCAGTGCCCACGCATGCCACCTGATGTCAACCCTCCCTATAAGCAACTGGCCACCATCTCACAATATCCTCTTTGTGTCTCCGTAGGTCAAGATTCTACACAACCAGAGGAAGCGGGAGAAGACAGGTTTGCCAAAGCTGCAGGTTCTCACTATTCTGGAGAGAGGGTGCTGGAAATCACAGGGGAGGTGTGATTGGTGGCCGACTGTGAAATTGGAAAACCCCGAGGAAATGAGAGTCCAGTATATTGTTACCCTAATGATCTGACTCCAGACAGTTGACATTCCCCACACTGATTCCATCTCCTTTCTCTTCTAGAATCTTCACCAGGTGTGGCTGGGATATCTGGAGTGGCAGCTCCCTGCCCAAGCCCTTGGAACACCCCCAACCACAGCCTCTGTTTTCACCTGTATCCTCCACCAGCACGGAGACAGTCACCACGGTGGGAAATGTTAGTGGCCGGCCAAGTTAACAGTCTGAGGATTGCTGGCTCCCAGCAAACAGGTGCCCTGAAGGCAGATGTGGATACTCTGGAAAAGGTGACCCCAGCACTAGTAAAATACAAAGCCAGGTTTACAGGAGTGGGTGTCACCATCCTTTCAACAAGTGCAAGGCCACCTGGAGGAATTTGGAAGCTTCTCTCACAGGAGATGGTGCCAGTAATGCATGATACCCAGAGCAACACTGCAAGGGTGGTGACCACAGTGGAAAACCTGGGGGGCAAGACATTCGAGGCATGTCTGACAATGTCCAAAACTTGGCTCCCTCTAAAGTCCATGTCTGAGGACCAGGACAGCAAATCCCAGTCACACATGGACATGTTCCAGACACAGAGGGACATTGCTGAGATGCTCCAGTGCTTGGCCCAATCAGAGCGGTCCATGGCTGAGGACATTGCCAATGTGGCTCAGACAATGACTGCCTCCAGGACTGGCATCACCAGCTGAGGCATCTGGATCTCACTGAACCAACCCCTCTGTTCTATGGAGGAAGCAGAGCCAGTCTGAGGGAGCAGGAGACTCTGGAACCTACCCCAAGGCTTTCCCTAGGGAGACACTGGAAGTAGCCAGCCCTTCTAAATTCCCCTTCCTGACACTGCTGCTTCTAGTGGGCAGAACACCTAGGGTGACATTGTCACCAGTGACACCCGGGCATCAGCCGGGACCCTCTAATGGATGCCTGCCAAGGTTTCACAGGTCAAAGGGCACGGGAAGCAGCCTCTACTGCAGATGTGCAATTTTGGGGCATATCTACAAGGAGCAAGAGGACACGGGTGCAGTGTCACGATGTTGGTTAGGGTGAAGGTAGGACAAAATGTACATTTGCACTTTGAAATCATCATTACAATTCACAACGAGTTGCTTCTCATTGTGTGCAGTAATCCTCAGTGCTATGGGCGGAGGGCGGATGGGGAGCTGGGAGAGGAGGCTTGGAGGGGCTGGGGAGGAGGCTGTCAGGGAAGGCTGGGGGTGGAGGCTGGGTTCAGGAGGTGTTTCTGTTCCCAGCTCCGAACTCCCCACAAACCTTCCAGCCTCGCCCTCGAGTGGGAGGTGGCGAGCGCCAGAATTTGACAGCCTGAATTGTCAGTATCACCATTCAGTGATATGGAGACTCACACCAATCCCAGCACCAACACTTCCCCCAGCTTCCTAACTATGTCCCAGATGAAAGTGGCCCCATTGCACACACAGAAATGAGTTTGGATGTCAGTGGGACATCATGAAAAAGACAGGACTCAGACATTTTGTGACAATGAGGAGCAGGAGCAGCGAGTTGTCATTGCCCTCACGCTGTGTGAGTGGCACACTGAGACTGAGAAACCAGGCCCATCACCCTGCTAGGATATAACGGTGTCCCTTGTGGGGCAGGGGAGGAGCAGACATGGGACTGGCCAAAGAAAGGTCTGAGGTTGGGGGAGCATGGGGATTGAGCTGCCAGAACATTTATCCTCCTGGGTGGTAAATCTGGAGGTCCTTAACCTCCTTGCTCCTCCAGTCCTGCAACACTCCGGTTGTCACCACCTTGGGGTCCTCAGACACCATCCTCCTCATTCAGTGACTGCCTGTTCTGCCTCTTCCTTTTCCATCACTGTGTCGCCCCACTGCTGGATAAGATTGTGGAGCACAAAGCAAGTGACCACAATCCTTGTGTCCCTCAGGGGGCCACACTGGAGCAGATCAAATAGTGGAATGCATCTTTCGTGAACTTACGCACTGCTCAGTGATATTGGTGGCAGAGTAGGTCTCGTTGTAAAGGATCTCTGCCTTGCTCAGGGCTCTCTGCACAGGTGATATCAGCCATGATCTCAGTGTGTAACTCTTGTCCCCCATTAGCCAGCTCCGCAACTGGGGATTACCCTTGAAGACTCTGCCAGGATAGCAGGCACATGGGCAATGATGTTCAGCTGGTGGTCACATACCAGCTGGATTTCAGAGAGTGGAACCCTGTTGATGAAGGACACTCCCTGATGAGACAGTGCTGGTAGGTGACATGCGTGTCATTGATCATTCCTTGGCAATGCACTGAATCCTACAGCCAGGACATCCTGTTGGGCCTGGTCTGAGTTGAAGGAGATGTACTCCGATGTCTGGGCATCCATCATCCAGTGATGTACCCATGTGTAGAAAGTGGAGAGATTCTTTCACACTTCTCCACCCGGGCTCTGGAATGATCAAGAAGCAAAAACCTTCAGGGCAGCTGTGACTTTCACAGCCACAGTCCTCCTGCTCCTGTTGATGCTGGGTGACAGGTCCTGGCACAGATGCTGCACTGTCTCCCTAGGGAAGCATCGATGACAAATGTCAGACTGCTCTCGAATAGACCTCCTGTAGACACGAGGTCTACAGACTCATGTCTTCTTACCCTCCTTGGCACCTTGGACGGTTGGCACTTGAGAATCTGCAGTAACCCTCTGCTGTCAGCTCCTGTGATGTTGGGACATACCTTGGCTGCTTGGCACTGGCCTGGCACTTTTACCATCTCCTGCGTGCCTCAGCGCCATTCAACAGCTCCAAACAGATATTCATCTTCAATCTGTGTGGAAAGAGAGAGTCATTGAGCAATGTAATCCATCTGTTCCCTCTCACCTCCTTCCAATCATATTGTGATCCAGCAGTTGAAGGTTGGTAAACCCTCAGCTTTCTCCCATCCAGTGCTGCTTTACTAGAGCTGTAGCTCACACCAGATAATTTACACAGTCACTGAAACAACCTCCTGTCCCTTGCAACCTGGCCATATGTCCACATCATCAGTCCCTTCACCTCAACACTAATGGATCAAATCAGGGGTGCCAATGACTGCCTCTTCCCGTAACACCTGACAGTGTGTAGCTCCTGGGGGAAAACTGATTAATCGAGAAACAGTTGCCAGGAAGATCGGGAGTAACATGGGTGAGAGGGAGCACAGGTGAAGAAGGATATCTGGTGGAATCTCCTCTGTGGGCACTGTGCCACCTTCAGCCAGGCAGATTGGCAGTCTCCAAAGAACTGAGCAACCTGGAATGACCTGGCACATGCCCTTTGATTGGCGGGACACCGTACCCCATTTCCCTAAATCCCAGTCCCTTCAGTGACTGCAATTAACAGCATAGCCCTGAACCCGTCAGGGAGTTGCCGACTGCTTCTTGGCATGAAATGCTTCACTCCTCACACGAGAAGTCTGTGAACGATACACTGAGTATTAGCAAAATACTCTGTGCCCGTTTCCTGGAGAATCCAACAGGACTTGCTTTGTAACTGCCTGTCTGAGCTGTGGCAGCTGTTTGTGTGTTCCAGATTTTAATTCTGTGTCCTTCTAAAGAAGCTGAGGGTGCCACAGGCTGAGGGTTTTGCTCAGAAAGATGTGTGAATTTACCGGAGCCTCGGCCATTGAGTGACAAAGCCACTGTTAAAGTCTGCTCATCGAATACATCATCTGCAGCAAGTTTCCAAGCGAGTTAACATTATCCCGTGGGATAAGGATGGGATCAGAGGAAACAGCTACAGGTCAGAGAGCAGCTGCCCTATTGGGGCATTCTACAAATCTTTTAAAATGCAACATTGGGTGTGATACGGGCTGTCTGATGACATTTTTTACCTGCTAGTGGGGCATTGATCCATGTGCGCACTAACCTGGACAATTCCCCCCTCTCTCATCTGCTTTGGGACTTTCAACGAAGGGAGTTCCTCGAACTGTGCCCACAGCTTACACTCATTCATGCTGAAAAGGGAGAGGGGCCTAGGAGCACTGACGCATCCTGGGAGTGAAAGGAATTCTGAGAGAGCTGGCAACCACTAGCGGGTATTAAATAAACCCAGGGTGGGATCAGATTGTGGGTGGATTGCTTTGGGGTTTGTGGGGGTCCAAATGGGCATGATTAACATCAAGCAGAAACCTCAAAACTGTTACAACAAACAAAGAGAGAATCAAACTTCATAGAATCCCACAGTGCAGAAAGAGGTCATTTGGCCCATCATGCCTGTACTGACCACAATCCTACCCAGGCCTTATCCGCATAACCCCATATATTTACACTGCTAATCCCCTTGACACTATGGAGCAATTTAGCATGGTCAATCAACCTAACCGCACATTTTTGGACTGTGGGAGGAAACCCACACAGACACGAAGACAGTGACTCGAGGCTGGAATCGAACCTGGGTCTCTCGCGTTTGAGTCAGCAGTGCTAACCACTGTGCCACTGTTTCTCCTTCTAGCATTCAGGTATCTGACTGTGACAGGGTGGGAGACAGAACTGTTCAAACTCACCAATAAGCCAATCATCCAAAGCAGCCCCTCCCCTCCCACTCAATCCTCATCTCCCCCAATTGAAATGCTCAGCCCCCCACTCAAATCCTTACCACCCCCCATACCCCACCAAATAATACAGAAAAGTCCTAGACAGGCCACTTCCTCCTTGCTCCCCCTCAGAGCTGTGGAGATCATGGCCCTGCTTTTCAGGAACAACATCAAATCTCACTTGTGTGACCTCTGGCTGAGGAGTAGATGCATTGTGTAGAGGCCAGTTAATGGACCATCCATCCTGATAATGATATTACAATGAGGGGTTCAGTATAACTATCTGGTGCTGCCCCCTTGGCTGGAGAGTGGTGAATTGGAAATCAACTCCTGGTGTGAATCCTGAATTTGAGTCAATGCTACTGGGCTTGGCGCTGGCAGCAGAAGGGGCCGGTGAATCCCCTCCTTAACCTTCACAGGAAAATTAATTCAATTTTAATTCGAATCAATCCATTGTTAGAGAGAGTGAAACTCAGCAAAATAACATTCCGTCTGACTGCCATAGAGGGACATTATGTCCTTTTAGACACGGCACTGGACACAGAGACAATTGTCTCAAACTCTGACACAAACCAGTTTGATAGGAGATAATTTCTCTGTTTCAGCAACAACCTTAAACAAATGTCACTTCCACTGGGAACTGGCAGTTGAGAAGAAGCAGGAAGTTGCTGTGATAGTGTGAAATGATTTGTTAATTTTTCTGGATTAGGGCCAAGAGTTTCAATATATCATTGTTGGAAGGAATGGAGATAGGTGTCATTTTCACCACATTGCAAGATTTAATTCCATACTCTGGAATTAACAAGACTTTGTGTAAAATTTGTAATTTGTTAACATTTATTGGAGAAAGAATGGTTAAGATCCAAAAAGTCATTAATAAATAGCTGTAATTTATTTAAACAATGACACACTGGTTAGCATTTCTACCTCACAGCACTGGGAACTCAGTTTCAATTCCCGGTTTGGGTCGCTGTCTGGGTGGAGTTTGCACATTCTCCCCGTGTTCCTCCGGATGCTCCAGTTTCCTCCTACAGTCCAAAGATGTGCAGGTTAGGTTGATTAGACATGCTAAATTGACCCCAGTTTCAGGGGGATTGGCTGGGTAAACGTGTGGGGTAAACATTGTTGTCAGTGCAAATGGCCTTTTTCTGTACTGTTGGGATTCTATGATTTTTAAAACCCTTATTAGCTCACGTTAGGTCTTTATCAGTCCCCAGAGTTTGTTCTAGAGAACAGACAAGGAGCCTGGTGTATATCTTGATACAACTCGTAGACATTACAAAGCAATTACTTAATGATGTACATAAGAAATAGGAGTTGAAATTGGCTGAAACCTGCTGTACCATTATTCCTGATACTCTATCTCAATTCCACTTTCCTTTACTATCCCCATTATTCCTTAATTCCCCAAAATCTCAATCTTAAATATACTCAACAACTGGGCATCCATCTTTCTCTCAGTGAAGACATTTGCTTTCTTTTCATTGGTAGATTCCCCCGTCAGAGGAAAATCCTTAAGAATTTTATATTTTACAATGAGAACAAACCTCATTCTTCCAAAATTCAAAGAATATTGGACTAACCTCCAAGTATCTCCTCCATCTAATCACATTATCATCACCATAAAACAGCTTGAAATTCTCAATAAAATATTGCCCTTTTATCTTGTTCACGTGTCAATCTCTGTTCTTAGTGTCAAACTCTCTCTGACCTCAAATAACTGAGAAGGATTTACCAACTCTACCTTTCAAAAATAGATAAGCAGAGATTGGAGGCTAAGCAGATAACTGCAAGTCACAACTGCTGACAAGGTTCGCTGCACAAGTGGAATCCTGTATCACTCCTTCATATTTCCATCACTATAAAACATACTTCACAGGTCACTACTAGAAACTACATTGCTGCCACTTCAATTATCAATCCATTTCTATTGCTTTTAGAAACTTTCCCTCAACCCCACCTGGTCCTTTCTACAATCCTACTGAAGATACCTATCACTCGTTCTGAGTTGGAGAAATTCAAACAGACTGGGTTGCCACCTCTGGTTCACATGAGGTTCCAATTTTGATTGCTCTACCCACAGGCTCCCACCATTGGCCGCACAACATGCCCATCTTTGTAGTGAATGGGCCAATGAGAAAGTGAGCAGATTCTTTATTGTCCGATTGGATGATTTTGGACTGCCACTCAAACAACATTGTTAAAGCAATTTGGGTAGATTCAGAGCCAGCTGGAAAGTCCCTCTCTGTGTTAAGCAATTTCCAACACTCACCCTCATGGGTCACACATAAAGAGAGTTACATTTCTATAATGTCTTTCATTAAATACTTTATAGCCAATGAAGAACTTGTATGTGGTGAATGTGGTAGCCAATCAGGCAGCAAGCTCCCACAGTGCAATAATAACCAAACAACCTGTCTGTGAGATATTAATTTGAGCATTGATACAGGACAACAGGAAGAACTCATCTGTTCTTCTTTGAATAGACTCATGGAATGTTTTGCATCCATCTTTGAGAATGGATGGGCACCATCTTAATGCCACATCCAAGAATAAGCGCCTCTGACAGTGCGACACTGCTTCAGCCCTGCGCTTAGAGCATCAGCCTGGAAAGAAATGCTGATTTTCATAGTCACCTGTCTTCATCTGACCAATGAGAAAGTGACCGTCTGATTGGATGATTCTAAACTGGAATATGGTTCTAGCCACTGGGCCAAGGGTAAGTTAAATCCAGCTGATCGCCATTACCATCAGGAGCGGGGTGAAGGAAAGGAGGAACGTGAGGGGACTAAACTGCAAACTGACCTTTTGTTTTTCCCAAGAACTGCGCACTCTGCGTGCAATCAGATCGAGGGGGAGAGGGAACATTGCAGATGTGATCAAATTAGGTGGGGGGGTGGGTGGGTAGGGCAGTGTGATTAATCTGGGCAGCAGGGGCTAAATGTCTGTGCATATTGGGGCTTTGAATTGGCCACAGGCTTCCACGATTGCAGAGAGGGGTTGGTTCAAGCTGTCTACAGCAGCAGGGGCCTGACAGCTTGGTGTCTGTCAGAACCCTGCTGTTGTAATTATGCATGTGCAGACATAGAGGTCTGTTGTCAATATTTTATTTACTTTTAGCTTTTTGTAGGAAACAGAATAAAAGTTGATTTGATCACAAAGAGCAGTTAGGTAGGAGGTCATGTGATTAACCATCTACCGATACATCCACCCAGAGTTGAAAACCCTATTTCAGTCAGATGGTATTTAATGATGCCTCATATACTGCTGTGGACAACACAGGCAGAACCAATATCTATGCTAAGTAAGGTCACCTTTTCTTTAGGTTTTCTGATTGTTTAATATCAACAACAAAGCTGATCCTTTGACAGCTTTTAAAAATAAGGGAGAATTTCTGAGGTTCATTATCTTGGCATGGTGTCTCACAGCACCAAGGACCTGAGTTCAATTCCCAGATTAGGTTATTGGTTCTGTGAAGTTTGGATGTTTTCCTTCTGTCTGCATGAGTTTCCTCCGGGTGTTCCGGTTTCCTCCCACAGTCCAAAGATGTGCAGGTTAGATGGATTAGCCATGGGAAATGTATGAGATTGCGGGAAGAGGGAATGGGATTGGGCCTGGGTAAGATGCTCTGTCAAAAAGTCAGTGCAGACTCAATGTGCTGGACGGCCTCTTTCTGAACTATAGGGATTCTACGGTGTTGTCCTACATCCTGAATCCCTGGAATTCAGCATTCTAAATCTTGGCAGATTCAAGAATTGCAACTTTCAGAAAGTAAAAGTCACATTTTTATATCCCCCCCTCTTATCTCGAGCATACTATTTCCACAACAATGCAACTTTAAGGAAAGACAGTTTTCCCTCATCCTGGCTGCCAGTTTTTGCTTTTGCAATGAATAGTTTTATTATCACTGAGTTTGACTATTATCAAATTAATGGAAAAAAGCCACTTCTTGCACTGACAACATAGTAGTGTCCACATTACAACAAATCCTCTCCTCACCAATACTCCTCAGCCCCATCTGCCTATCTTCACACTCTTGAAAACTCTTCCTCTCGGTCTCCTAAATTTTAAACACAACAATCAGAGGAAATCAAAGAGATTTGGAGATCTCACTTCCTAATCTCAGATCGTACCTAGTTTGGGACTCCTAACCTCAAACTTCTGTGACCTAGGGTTGAACTCTGATGAAGTAAATCACGTGCAGTGTAAATTTTTTCAGTTCCCTTCATAGTACGGAAAGCTTCAAATTTTCCATCTTTCCCAAAGAAACAAATTCTTCTTCCTAAACTTTTCCTTAATAATTATAATTCCAATAATCTGGAATCTGAGTAGATTAATGTCAGATGGAGTGTTATATTTTGAAAACGGATAGCTGTTTGTTGCTGCCTTTAGAGGCTCCTTAATGACAGTTCCAGAATTATTATTAAATTAGCAAAAGGATGATGGAAAGGAATATTTTTTGATGGTTAATAATATAATTAATAATTAATTATTAATTAATGTCTGTTGCCAATGCTGCCAATCAGCTCTGACAACAAGTCATCCAGACTTGAAGCATTGCTCTATTCTCTCTCCACAGATGCTGTCAGACCTACTGAGATTTTCCAGCATTTTCTGTTTTTGTTTCAGATTCCAGCATCCACAGTATTTTGCTTTTATATTACATTGCCAATGAGGAGTACTTGCTCTTTGATTTTCTGTCTGCAACAATCTTTGCTTCAATCCCAGTAACCCTTATGTTTTACCAGCCTTCATTCCCAGCTGACTAAATATGCAAGTGAAGGAGAGATCTTAGGTTTTAATATTTATTGAGCCTCAGAGAAAGCTGGATCACACTGGCAGCTCAGAGCTGGATTGCTGGATCATACTGGCAGCTCAGAGCAGGATCACTGGGTTACACAGGATCATATAGGTAGCTCAGAGCTACACTGGTAGATCAGAGCTACAAGGCTAGATCACAGGATCACATAGGTGCTCGGAGCTGGATCACGGGACAAGCATTGGCAGTTCGGAGCTGGATCATGGGACAGGCACTGGCAGCTTGGAGCTGGATCGTGGGACAGGCACTGGCAGCTCGGAGCTGGATCGTGGGACAGGCACTGGCAGCTCGGAGCTGGATCACGGGACAAGCACTGGCAGCTTGGAGCTGGATCACGGGACGGCATTGCAGCTTGGAGCTGGATCACGGAATCACACTGGTAGCTCAGGGCTCAATCAGCTCATGTTCCATATGGACATTCAATAGACAAACAGCAGCCTCTGGATGACAAGAAGCCAATCACATCAAGAGTGTGCTATCTATGGTACTAAATCAATGGTATCTGTTACCTTGCAAGCAGGAGTTAGATTATGAGAAGAGATTACACAAACAAGCGTTGTTTTGTCTGGAGTATTAAAGGCAAAAAGAAACTTTTCCCACTGATAAGTGACCCTATGACTAGTGGACATGACCTTAAAATCAAAGCCAATTAGGAAATGCTTCTTCATACCAAGGGCAGTAGGAATGTGGAATCCTTCCCAGTTCTGCTCTGATCCTGGCAGTTACAAATACTGCGAGAGAGAGAGCAGGAATGTCAGTGATTGTGAAGAATTGTGCCTGCAATAGATGGAGATGTATGGAGAAGTGATGGTGGGTGTAAGGCTGGTGGCATTGGTAGGTGTGTGAGAATGAAACATCAGGTGAGAGTTCAGTGCCAGGGGTGCTGCTGTATGAGTCTTTTTTTTGTTTGTGGGACATGAACATCGCTGGCTAGGCTGGCATTTATTGCCCATCCTTAGTTGCCTTTGGAGGGCAGTTGAGAGTCAAAACACTCTTTCTGAATGTGGGAGGAAACCGGAGTACTCGGAGGAAACCCATGCAGACACCAGGAGAACATGCAAACTCCACAGAGACAGTGACCCAGGCAGCAGTGGCAGAGATCTGTGAAGCAGTAGTCCCCATTGTGCTACTGTGCCACCCAAGGGAGACAAATGGAGATTCAATACAGATCAGTCATGATCTCATTGAATAGCAGAATGGGCTCAAATGACTAGCATAGGTTCAATACAAAATGTTGTCCCCTCTGATTTAACCCAAACAATATCTTAACTCTCCCATCCTTCCTACACCAACATTCTCAAGTCCCACATTGTCCATTCGCAATGAGACAAATCAAGCCTTCTGCATTTATACTTCAGGAGAAACAGATTATCTGATTGAATACAATGCAATTAAAAGTCAAGTTCTTCTGTCACAAGAAACTCATTGACCATTTTAATCAGATGACCTTTAATACAGGAATGTTCCCCTCTCTTTTTATTGGCTATTAACTTAATGTGATGTAACCAATGATTCAAAGTTGTTCTTTTTAATCAACTTTAACTATCAGTTTGGTGTTTGGGGCAGTTTAGACCCCAGTGAATTAGATATTAAGCAGGGATCATCCTGAGGTCAAACACAGTAGAGTTTCAAAATTAAACAGAAAGGTTAAATCATGGGGAGAAGAGCAGGGGGAGAATCACAGAGAAAGTTGGAACACTGACAAACCCAACTGGAATGAAGGCCTTTGGTCCTGATTAAAATTGCCAAAGACAGAGTGGCTTTGCAAGAAACCAATACAAATGTGGCTCGGTTAAGGGAGTGACTTCAGAATGGAACAAATTCTCTTGCTGAAAAGAAAAACAGTGCTGAAGCTTTTCATCTAGCACAGAATGCCCAAACTTGCCAACCAATCAACACCCTTTCTCACATAGTATAAATTGTTGCATTCATTTGAAATTTGTCTTTGTCCTGATGAGTGCAAGATGAAAAAATTCAGCAACACATTTCTCTTTTCATCTACATTCAAATTCCATACTAATGTTAGATCCAAGACACAAACAACAAAGAGAACACCATGAAGTCAGGTGTGTGAACACAGATCCCTGTTCCCTCTATGATATCACTGCAGACTGCTCTGCTGATGTCTATACTCTTTATATGCTCTGATGCTGTAGAGATTATATGAGATGGAATGTAAAAACCCTTGCCTCCAAGAAAGAACAAGGTAAGTGAGGAGGCACCGCAATTCCCAATGTATCATTAATATCCCACCATTTCCAAGCCTCCATTTTTAATATCAGTGATATTGTAATATATTTTTCTCTGGGTGAGTCTGAATTGGAGGGAAACAATTAACCACTTCTTTGCTATTATAGTCACTGTTCTAGGCTATGACGGGTATAGAAAGACAGAGCAACATTCTCATTAAGGTCTTATTAATGTTCTGTTAAGAATTGAGTGTAGTTTTGTGCAAAGGGGAATATAGACTATGAATCAAACCCTGGTGTCTGATCTGGAACATTCTCAGACGTACAGAGGACTGGTGAACACAGTGAATAGTTTTGAGGCAAATGGGATGTGGTTATTACTTTTTAATTAACTTAACTCCCAATAACAAACATAACTTGGCTCAGGGAAAGAAGCCTGCATCTCCAAAGGTCCACTGAGAAAATTTTCTTTGCATCATGGGGCTTGTTGTGTCAGAGCCTGTGGCATCTGCACCAATTAAATCATTAAGGATGATCGTATGTTCCTGCTAATGCCCCCAGCTCATCTTTATCCCACTGCATGTTGTGTTGAGCCAGCTGCAGATGATATGGGCCACTTACTTCCTATGCAAACTTCTTCTGAATTCCTGCTTCAGGAGGGAGAGAAAGAAAGAGAGCAGCACAAATCGAGAGTTCTTTTGATCTCATGCATGCAGCTGGAAGTTCAAATATTGCTGCTACGTGTACCCTGGAGTTCAGTGTGGACTTGGGATCAGCATGTGGCTAGTCACCAGGCATGAGTCTACTAGAGCCACTCTCCAGAGAAAGGATGGATCCTGTGTCCATTCAGCAAGGTCCCAGACAAGAGGATCAGATAAAGAGCTTAATGAAGCAGCAGACAAGATGCACTGTTGGCCACATGCATTGAGATGCAATGGCTGATCTGCCAAACAACCTCCTCTCACAACCAGGAAGAGCTGATTCCTTGTTGGCAGAAGGCAGTACACAGATCTTGTCCATTTCTGCAGCTCTGCTCCAGCTCTCCAAATAAGCCATAATCCCAGAGATGCTGGCACTGCAACTATACCCCTGCCTGTTGCAGCCATTGTGTTAACACTGAATCCTGTTAGAATATTGCAACTCTGTCAAATTCAGAAACAAAAAATATCTCTGGAAACTCTCTAAAACCTGCAGACACTGCAATAGACACAGTCAGAATTCCTTTATTTGCAATTTGGATGCCTGGTCCTTTGGAGAATGCCAGGCCAGGGCCCACTTTACCGCCAGGATTGACATTGTCTAGATTTGGATCATCACATCAGAGGTCAGGCTTTGTGATGTCAGGATGGCGGTCTCAGTTGGCATAAGCTGGAGATGCCTCTCAGATATTGTCTGCACAGGCCTCGCCACGTGGCCACGATGGAAGCTGTTAGCAGAGCAGTACCACATAACTTAATGTTGTACCCTCGATGCGTATGTGTGCATTGACCAATCTGTATGTACATGATTTGTTGTTGTTTCGCTTCTTACATTTAATGGTGCATTAGGCAGACTCTCACCTGAATCCACATTCTGGAACAGGTTGCTCACAAGCCTGTTGCCAGAGGCTTGCAGTTTGAGGGGCTCCACTCTGCATCAAAAGTGACTGACCAACCGTCTCTCCTGCTCTGACCACCAGCCATTAGCCTATTTGTTGAATTTACAAGTTGATGCTCTACCTATTTGGCCATGTTATGGACACACCTTCCTTGGCCACCAAGTCCTGGAGCAGGACTTGAACTCGAAACTTCTGGTTCAGAGGCAGCAATGTTACCCACTGTGCCACAAGACCTCCAAATATGTGAGCACATGGGTGTACACATTCATGCACGATCCTGTGTATATCTGCACACGTTCTGTCGCTAATTTGTGAATATGGACGTGTGTGTGTTTGGTGAGAGTCTGTGTTGTGTGGGGTCAGGACTGTCCCTGCATGACAGTATGCGATTGTTCAATCTTTAAGGACAGGCTGTAATTTGTTAATACATAGTCCTGCAAAGTGATTAAGAGCTGGATTTATTCTGAGTATAGGGACCATTTTTGAGTCTTCAGTATCATAGTGCAGCTGCCTTTTGCATTTCACTGGAAGTGGCCAATTAGTGAGCCCACATCCACCTCTCTGAAAGATTTCCTGTGGCATACCAACAACACCAAGCTACAAGATGTGGATAAAGTATTTCACTGATTCCAATGAATGGTGAAAGTAATTGGAGCAGCTGTAGGGTGTAGGTTTTTTACACATCTGGAATCTGCTTTGACTCTTGTGTGAAATTCCTCACAAGTGTCAGTGGGATTGGGAAGCTGTTTGGAGCTGTTTCTCCGGCTCTGTAAGTGGAATGATTGAGAACAGATTTGGATTGTTGTTGGGTCATTTGAACATGAGTTATGAGCAAGAGCCCAGATCATTCAAGCCTGCTCTGTTATTCAATAAGATCATGGCTGATCTGATTGTGGCCTCAACTCCACATTCCACCCCTGATGACTTTGACTCTTTTGTTGGTCAAAAATCTATCTACCTCTGCCTTAAAAATATTCACTGCCCCAGCTGAGTTTTCCAAAGATTCACGACCCTCAGAGAAAACATTTATTTCCATTCCATCTTAAATGGAAGAACACCCCCTTCCCCCTTTTATTTTTACATCATGTTCCCTCATTCCAGTCTCTCCCACAGGGGAAAAGATAATCTCAGCATCCACTTGTCAAGTCACCTTAGGATCTTGTGTTTAAATAAGATCACTTCTCATTCTTCTAAATTCCAATGGATGTAGTTCAAGCCTGTCCAATCTTTCCTCATTGGATAACTACCTCATCCCAGGAATTAGTCCAGTGAACTTTCTCTGAACTGCTTCCAAAACTGCACAGTTCCAGACATGGTCTCACCAACATCCTGTACAATGTTAGCAAAGCATCCCAGCTTTTATTTCCATTCTCCTTGCAATAAACACCAACATTACATTTGACTTCCTAGCCTGTAGTTTCTTGCTGTCTCCCTTCTTAAACAAAGGAGTCACATTTGTTTTTTTCCAATCTGATGAGACTTTTCCACAATTTAGGGAATTTTGGAAAAGCGAATCTCTGCAGTGATCATTTATGTGATCCTCGGATGAAGTCCATTGGGACCTGGTGACTTGTCATCTTTCAGTTCTAATTATTTTCTACATACCCTTTCCCTAGTGATTGTAATTGTTAAAGTTCCTCTCTTTTTTCTGTACAATCCACAAAGAGAATCAAAATATCTGTTCAATGCATCTGCCATTTCCTTATTTTTCCTTATTAATTTCACATTCTGACTCTGTGTCAAGGTCAGTTTGGATTCTGCCCAAGTGAATCTATTTTTTTCAGTAAGTACAGGCTGGATCATTGTCCCTTGTTTGTTTGATCCCTTGTTCAAGGAGGATTTATTTGAACTGTAGATTTTCCTTTAAGAAATTATTGAGATAAAGGTGGTGGAGGATGCAAATTGTTCTGCTTTTGTAAGAAGAAATGTTACAGACTTGTCCGCTCTCCATTATATCCAACTCATTCTTGGACTAGGTTGTTTCCAATTTTCTCCGCTGACCAAGTCTTCTTCACTCTGCTGAATCATAGGACAATCCAGCACTGAACCTCATTCAGTTCATTAAAGAATTTTTTTTTGGCATTTGTGCGAAGTTCTTTCGTTCAGACTCCCTTCAATTGATGCTTTTAATTGACCTTGCAAAACTCGTCCAGACTCTATAAAGATGCTCAAACAGTTGCCAGTATGCAATCCGCACTTGTATGTTCTTGTTATTCATGTTTGAGAACAATGTTGTGTAAAAATCAGACTTTATCAGGGGCAAATGTGCAAGGGATCCTTGGTTCAAATCCCAGACAAGCCCTGGTGGCACAGTGATTAGCATTGCTGCCTCAGTGCCAGGGACCCAGATTTAATTCCAGTTTCAGATCACTGGCTGTGTAGAGTATGCACATTCTCCCCATGTCTGTAGATTTTGTTCGGGTGCTCCGATTTCTTCCCACAGTCTAAAGATGTGCAGGTTAGATAGATTGGCCATGCTAAATTGCTCCTTAGTATCAGGGGGATTAGGGGCTATGTGGGATTGTGGATAGTGCAGACTTGATGGGCCAAATGGGCTCCTTCTGCACTGTGGGGATTCTATGATTCTGTAATTATCAATGACTGTGGACTGCAGCAGTTAAGAATGGCTGACCGTGGTATTCTGAATCGCTCAAAGTGCTTCCAGAATCTTCTCCATTTGTAACATCTCTTTTGTTTGCAGTGAAGTTTAAGCAGAAAGCTGAAATAATGCACAATATGGTCAAAGGCACGGGATGTTCCAAACCTCAACACGGAGACAATAATAAAGGTGAGACTCAGAGAGAATGAAAGGAATGTGTTAAACTGGGTGGGAAAGAATAACAATGTCACAATCTCTGTTTCTGTTTGGACACTTTCTCCTTTCTTGTCTGAAGCATGAGATAAGCTTTCATAAAGGGTCATCTGGAATCAAAACATCAGCTCTTTTCTCTCTTTACTGATGCTGCCAGACCTGCTGAGATTTTCCAGTGTTTTCTCTTTTGGTGATAAGAGTTGAATTCCTGAAACACAAACAGGAACTTTCAGGACATCTCACATGTTTGACTCCTGACTTGGATCACTATCCATGTGGAGTTTGCACATTCTCTGCGTGTGTTTCCTCTGGGTGCTCCAGTTTCCTCCTACAGTCCAAAGATGTGTAGGTTAGGTGCATTGGCCATGCTAAATTACCCAGAGTATCCTGGGATGTGTAGGTTGGAGGGATTAGTGGGGTAAATATGTGGGATTACGGGGATAGGTCTGGGTAGAATTGTTGTCGGTGCAGACTTGATGGGCCGAATTATCTCCTTCTGCATTATAGGGATTCTATGATTCTAACTGAGCAGTTTGACTCTGAGTACCTTATGTGTATAGATTGTAATCACAGCCTCTGTACCAATTAGTTCAATTGTGAATAGTTACAATGGCTCTCTAATCAAGCTGAGCACTGGCAGGACGTAAAAGAAGAATTCTGTCTTGATGCGATTAATATTTTTATTTCTTTGCCTGGATATTTTGTTCTTAAGTAGGGAGTGCAGTTTGTGTCAGCATTTCTATGTATTCATTTGCATTTGAGATGACTAGAGGACTCACTAGGGTAAAAACAGAGAAGTAGTTTCCTGTGGTGAAAAAAGCTGTAACAAAGGGAATAGAACTTTAAAATTAGGAGTTAAATCAGAGCACACTTTTCACACCCGGGGTGGGGGTGTGTGTGTGTGTGTGTGGGGGGGTGGGGGGGGGGGGTGGTGGTGGTGGTGGTTATGAAAGCAATTCTAAGTCTATGATGAGTGTGAAAGTAGGAATTTCTAGTCCTTTTTTTGGGTGAGTCCAAATCTGCTATCTTATCCACTTAGACAAAAACATTTGTAGGGAAGAGATGGAGCTCAAATTGCCCAAATGCAAGTTGAAAGCAGCAGAGGGGGCACTTGTGCATGTGTCGGTCTCTAGCAGCACAGGTCTATTACTCAGCCCATGCTGCTCTCAACCAGTCTCTCAGTTGAAGCTCAGCGTCCCCTCCTCCTCCAGCTATCACAGGGGTCTGTACTCTATTGTGACCCTCTCACCCACCCGAAACGACCAATTTTCACTAATACAGAATGGCCGTGGGTTTCCCCTGACTGGCTGCCCCTGGTCTGGCCCAATCCCCTTAGCACTGACTGGTGTCCAGTGGGCAGTGCCAAGATACCAGGCTGGCACAGCCCAAGGATTGTTTCTCCTCTTTGCCCTCGACCTCCTCAGGGGGCCTCAGTAGTCTCTGGTTCTACTGGTGAGGCCAAATCATTTGGTCCCTATTGCTGGCATCCAGCTGTGATTCTTGCCAGGAAGAACCTCCCCTGCAAGGCCACAGTGGCAAAGGACCCTGGATGACAATATCCTGGAATCATTAATTCAACACAAAAGATATTTAATTTATTCAGCGTTGTGCCAGAAATGGGCATGAGACTGACCTCGCTGGATATCTGGTACTGGTAAGATCATGAGAAGCGAGAAATTGCTCGTGAACCTGGTTTCTCAGCTCTCGCACAATCTTACCAGCTCACCCCACCCAGCTGTAAGATCACCCTTCTCCCCAAGATTATAGAAATCTGAAATTCTCTCCTCTCTGTCAATGAAGCTTTCAAGCCAGAGGTTGACTTTGTGGGGTAAAGTTATCAAGGTTTAAGAAGTTAAAGGTGGGTAAAAGAAGCTCGGGTTTGGATAAGTTATAGACTAATTGAATGGGACTTGAGGAGCTTTTTTAAACCACAATTTCAAACTCTCCATGTTGTTATTTGGGGAAAGCCAAATACATGAATACTAGAACAAGGACAGGAATTCTGATACATGAACTACACCGTTCATGTATCATGAAATGCTGGCTGTATTTTCCTTACCATTTGATCATTTGCTTTGTTTTGGGATTCTTTGCACCACACACCATTCATTCCTCGGCAATATGCTCCCAAATCTGCTCAGTTATGATTTGGAACGAGCCACACTAAGGGCCTTTGGGCTAATGGCTGTCCAGTTCCATGTAGCCCCACCCACTGCTATATATTCAACGGTACTGCAGAACCCCACAGATCCTGTGGGAAGAAAATTGAAGCAGTTTAGAATCCGTTCTTCCTGTTCTTTTTTCTTATTTAACTTGCCTTTTATTTACTTTTTAAGGAAATCATGGATATCTTAATTAATTTTACCTGAAATTTAGTTTGATATATTTTTTATCGAAGTTTACATATTTCCTAAAACCACTGCATCTTCAAACATGTGGAATCTGCAGGACTGCTCCAGTTTCTTGGAATAGCCGCTCTTGTACCGTGTGCTTTAAGTTTGAGCTGTGTTGCCACTTCCTTACCTGGTCTGGTCTTACCTGAGCCACAGCAATGTGGTTGACTCTCAACTGCCCTCCAAGGATGACTAGGCATGGGCAATAAATGCTGATGTGGAGATGCCAGTGTTAGACTGGAGTAAGTCAGTAAGAAGTCTCACAATACCAGGTTCAAGTCCAGCAGGTTTATTTGATAACAAACGCCCCTAGCTTTCACAGCGCTGATCCTCACTCAGTTTCTGAATGTGTGCCTTAATATGCCCCATTTGTGATCAGAACTCTCCACTCATCTGATGAGGGGACAGGATCGGAGCAGGGTCAGAGCAGTCTGCAGAGATTCCCAGCACTGATGGGCTTCAAGCATAGGAAGAGAAATTTTCAACTTACTTAAAAACAGAAGAACAAAAATTAACAACAGCAGCCCAGAAAGGACCACAGCGAATCACAAGAGACATGGGTGTTGTTGGCTGGCCAGCATTTATTGCCCATTCCTCATTGCCCTTGAGAAGGTGGTGGTGGGCTGCCTTCTTGAAACAATGCTGGTAGGGAGGAAATTCCAAGATTTTGACCCCAGCAACTGTAAAGGAATGGCTGATATATTTCCAAGTTAGGATAGTGAGTGATTGGAGGGGAACTTGTAGGTGATGGTGTTCCCATTTATCTGTTATCCTTGTCTTTCTAAATGGAAGTGGTTGTGGGTTTGGAATGTGCTGTCTAAGGATCTTTGATAAATTGCTGCAGTGCATCACATAGATAGTATGCACTGCTGCTACTGAGCATCGGGGGTGGTGAAGTGAGTTGATGTTCATAGATGTGGTGCCAATCAAGTGGGCTTTGTCCTGGATGATGTCAAGCTTTTTGAGTGTTGTTGGAACTGCATCCATTCAAGCAAGTGGGCAGTATTCCAACACAGTCTTAATAGGCTGTGGGGAGTTAGGAGATGAGTTATTCAAAACAGTAATTTCTAGCCTCTGACCTGTTCTTGTAGCCACTGTGTTTATGGGGAAATCCAGTTGAGTTTCTAGTCAATGGTACTCATAAGGATGTTGGGAAAATCAACAAAAAAACCTGCACCTTCACAGAAAAAACACAAAAGAGAAAACAACCAGAAGAAAAGAAACTCCCAAGATCCCTGAAAGGATTTCTTTCAGTAAAACGGAGAAATTTTTAAATTTCAAACAACAGCAGCCAGGTTAACACCAAAGCTCAGGGAAAAAGCTACCAGCTGAGTGAAAAAAAACAAGTCTTGAAGTGGAAATACATTTTAAAAAGGAACAAACAAGGTAGTTGGAGGTGACCCCAGATAACGGGGAACCCTCAAAAAAGGACCATAAGCAACAGAAGACCTCAAAGGATGCAATGAAGACCTCACAGAAGAGGCAGATTACATTAGAAAAGAGGCAAGAGAAACCCAGGAGGGCAATAAAAGACTAAATGACCAAATAAAGAACCATAAGAGAATTGCGAATGGAAACAAGACAACACTTTGTCAGGGACAGTCCTCAGTGAAACTAAAAATGGTCTGACTGATGTTAAGATGAGTAGAAATAAATGTTCCATTTGTAAAATGTACATTTTAAGTAAGAACATGATGGGCTCACCTCAGAAAAAATGCAGGAATTAAAAACTTCAAAAGAAACCAGAAACTACTGAAGAGTAATCATCAAAAAGAATTAAAGTTCTAGTGAAGACATGAAAACAACAAGATAAAATGACTGACAGCAAAGTTAAAAAAAACTAAGCTAAGAAGAAATTAACAAGATAATACAGAATCAGCAGAACTCCATGAAAAAGCAACTAAAAAAATAACAAATTCAGTGAAGAATTAAACTGGGAATTTAAGAGTTTGAATGACGGAATCTTGACAATGAGAAATTAAAGAGGTAAAAACATTGAATAAGACAGTAGAATCAGCAACTGAGGGAATGAATTCCATAGATTCACCACTCCTTGAGTGAAGTAATTCCCCCTCATTTGTTTTCAATCTGCCATTCCTTAGCCTAAAGCTATGGCCTCTTGTTCTAGAATATCCAAAAAGGAAAAACATCCAATCTACACCTACCCTGTCAGTCCCTTTTGGCATCTTATATATTCAATTAAATCTCCTCTCATTCTTCTAAGTATAGACCTAAACTGCTCAATCTCTCTTCATAAGACAAGTCCTTCATTCCTGGAATCAATCTGGGTGAACCTTCTCTGAACCGTCACAAATGTATTTATATCTTTCTTATGTAAGGGGACCAAAACTGTGTGCAGTTCTCTGAATGTGATCTCACCAATGTCCTATACAGTTGCAACAGCACTTCCCTACTTTATACTCTATTCCATTAGCAACGAACGCTAATATTCCATTTGCCTTCTTTATTACCTGCTGCATCTGCACACTAACCTTCTATGATTCATGCACGAGGACACCCAGATCCCTCTGTACCAAGTGTTTGGATGTTTCTCTCTATTTAGACATTAAGTTTTCTTTTTATTCCTCCAACCAAAATGAAAAATCTCACATTTATCTACGTTAAACTCAGTCTGCTAAATTTTGCTCACTCACTTAACCTATCCATATTTGTTTATAAATTTCTCATTTCCTCATTGCAACTTGCATTTCCATCCAGTTTAGTGTCATCTGCAAATTTGGCTATAGGACATTCTACCTCTGTATCCAAATCATTAATATAGATTGCAAATAGTGTTATGGTTCAGGTTAGAAACTTCAACTTGTTTTAAAGGAGCCCGCCTGAATCTTAAGTTTTGCATCTTGAATTTGGCTAAGCTAAGCATGATATATTCCACATGATACATTTGGGTATGGTTCCAAAGATCCACTGGGGAGCTTTTATTATACAAAATTTATTTTAAAATATAGTTAACATGTATAGTAAGAAAGTGAGCAAGAACTTTTATCAATTACAAATAAGAAAGAAAACAACGGCTATAATGTAGAACCCTTAACAAAGATACCTCATGTTTTCCGATCAAACCATAACCCCTGCCATAGACAAAACCTTTTAATCAAGGTTTTGTCTATGGCAGGTGTTGTGATTTGATCATAACACATTAGATATCTTTGTTAAGGGTTATACATTATAGCAGTTATTTTGTTTCAATACTGTCTACTGCTCGCGTGATAATGAAATTGAGTCCTTTGGTTGAAATCTGTAGTTCACTCTGAACAGTTTGAAGACAAGGCAGCTATCCAAAACACCAGAGAAACTCAGGTCCAGCCCCCGACAACAGCAGATTTTCACCCTTAAGAAACCAAGATCTTATTTTCAGCTAACCCACAAAATTTTCAAAAAAGAGTGAAAACACTTTATTTTAGCTTGCTGTACCTTCAGAAACTAAAAAAACTCAAACCTGCAGGAAAAAAACTGTCCAAAACCACATGACTGTCCTCCTAACAATGCAGGATCGAAAATCTAATCCCATTTAAGCCACTTAAGAAGCAAAAAAAAAATGACATTTCTAGTCAATCTGTGAGAGTCACAAAAATTATGATTTTAAGAAGTCCTTTCTTAAAGGTCACTAACATCAAAATAGTTAGGGCCCAAGGACTGAACCCTGTGGTACCCTAGTTTCAGTTTGCCAACCAGAAAAAGACTCATTTTCCTCCACTTTCTGCATTCTGTTGGTTAGCCAATCCTCTATCTAAGCTAATATATTATCCTCAACCCTATGGGGTTAAAACCTTATGTTTTAACCTTTTACCTGGCACCTTATCAAATAACTTTTAAAAGTCCAGACACATTACATGTACAGGACCCCTATTATCCACTTCTGTTTGTTACATCTTTGCAGAATTCTAGCAAATTGGTCAAGCATGATTTACCCTTCATAAAAGACGACTTATCCATCTACAGTCCCATCAATACTGCATCTAACTGTTTCTTAAGTGATTCTGGGTTTTCGCTTCCCCCGATTTATCTATTTAGTTAGTGCCATGCTAGGGGTTGAGACTCTGCAAACAAATCCCATTCAAACAATTTGGCAACTACCAAAACTCTCAAAGAACAGAAATCTAATGCAACCTGACTCCCAGAGTTGAAAGACTTATACACTGCACAATTCAACCCTCAGGAAAGAACTTTATTGCAATTGTGTGTTACACTTGGATATGAAGCTCGTAATGCTAGTATAAAGTATATAAGACATATAAATGTCCAATTCCCAGCACTTAGTTCTGAACTAGTTTCATTCACCTAGAAGCAGCGAGAGGAATTCTTTAGAAATTCTTTTCCATAATTGGATTTGGATATTGTGGCTATAATGCGTGACTGTGTGACATGGAGATGGGTAAGAAATCATGAAGTGATATAGGAAACATCACAACCTTATGGGAAAGGAGAGATTGACCAGCTGGTCTATTTCTGTTCAATATTTACATATGTCTATATATGTGTGTATATATACATAACTATTGCCTTCACCTTGGGAAGCAGAAAAATTTACATAAAATACAAGCTGGAAATAAAGATTGTTCTTGAGTGTTGGATTAAAAAACTAAAGGAAGAAGGGCTGAATTTTCCAGGGTTTCTCCACTGGAAAACATATTGTGGCAGGGGGGAGTGGTTTGAAGACTGTTGCAACCCCTCTCTTCCCCCCTCCCCCTCCCCACAAGGTCTTTACTCTCTGTTCTGGACTGCATGCTTTGCAGAATGAAGGTGCTACATTTTGAGATTGTTTAAAAGGCATTTCTTCCAAGTTCACTGATGAGCTGATACAGCCAGACCTAAAAGCCGATAAACCCAAAGTAGTAACCGAACTATAAAAGTTAACTGCCTTAAAGTGGGGAAATGGCTGTTGGTGGCAATATTTGAGGAGAAATGATTTGATATATAACCATTTCTAGACTACAGTGTCTTCTTATTGAGAGTGTTAATATGACTAACATTAAGTAGATCTTTAAGGGAAAGATTTTAAAATGTTTAATCTCGGGAGTGGGTATTGCTGGCAATAATTTCCCAATTGCTAAATGTCCTCAGTAGGCATTGGTGAATTGCCTTCTTGAATCACTGTAGCAGTTTGATGCAAATGAGGGGACTCCACTTCCACGGGCAGTCAGGAGTCAATCATTGGTGAGGATCGAAGTCATTTATAATTCAGACCAGGTAAAGACATCAGATTTGCTTCCCGAAAGAACATTCGAGAATGGTTAGGCTTTTTTTTACAATATTCTAACAGTCCCATGGTCACTATTATTGGCACCAGAGTTTCACTTCCAGATTGGCTTTGCATTAAATTGAATTAAAATTTTAGAGCAGCAATTCTTAGTTGTTGCAAGATTTGAGCCAAGATGAAAACTCTGACACTGAAATAATGTCCCTTTTAATAATGAGCATAAAGAACAAAGCAGAGCGACAGAATCCTGAAGATTAATGTATTGTTTTGTAGATGGAAATACTGAAAAGGCAACGGAGGAAGAGAAAACAGAGAAGACAGAGGAGGAGGCAAAGAAGCCAGAGGAAGAGAAGCCAGAGGAAGAGAAGCCAGAGGAAGAGAAGCCAGAGGAGAAGGCAGAGGAAGAAAAGACAGAGAAGACAGAAGAGGTGACAGATCTCCCCACCTCAGTGAACGTTGAAGTGACTCCCCCAACTGATCCACCCAGCCCATCGTCACCGACAGGAAGCGGTGAGGATGAAGCTAATCCCACCAAAGACCAAGTAAGTGGCAGCATAAGATCTACTCTTTTTCTACTTCAACTGCTCTATATTCTGCCTCTTCTGTTCAATGTAGGGAAGAAGCCATGTTAATGGGACAAAAGAATCCCTCAGGGTGGAGTTTGAACCAATAAGGACACAATCTCAGTATAGTGGCTACGTCAGTGTAGTGCCAAAAACCCAATGATAGGGATTTTAACCATAGGGATCGTGAGAAATTAGACACTAAGTGAGGGAAAGAAATTGGATGAGCTGAATAGGAGACTGGCAATGTTTCGAGATATTGTCTTAAGTGGAAACCTGGGTAATATCAAGAATTCAATTTCAAACACAATCTTGTCTTTCTCAGAACAAAGTCTTTAATGAAAGTTGGAGGAGGCTGGATGAGGGCATTGCTGTTGATGTATACTGACTTTTAGATAAAGAGTCACATAATAGCCTGTTTGCAAAATTGAAATACATTAAAGGAGCAATGTCAGACTAAGAGACAGAAAGCAGAGAGAAGTGATGAGTATTTGCTTTTCAGACTGAAGGGAATTGTACATTTCCCAGAATTCAGCCGTGGAGCCAGTGTTCTTATATATATATTAATGACCTGGACTTGTGTAAATATGGAATAATTTCAATGAGGACACAAAACTTAAGAACATTATTAACAGCAAGGAGAATAGCGACAATGTCTGGAAAACATATAGAGGCAGGTGATGTATGAAATACAAACCAGAGGAGTGCAAAGAATGTATTTGACCAGTTAGCAGTCCAGTGTGAAGTCTTTTCGATTGAAATTTTATGCAGAGGTGGATGCCCCGCCCATACTTAAAGCTCTGTGATCTTGTTTCTGTGAGAATGGGAAGCTCCATGTTAATTCAGTGGCTGTTGAGCTGTTGCCTGTATTCCCACCTCTTAGCTAATCAAATAGCCAGCAGCTTTCCAGATCCAACAGTGCCACTGGGAGTGGAGGTCACTGTTTGGAACTACAGTTAAATTCCATTGAGGAGTACCATTGGAGGTAGATCACAAGGTGAATGAGCAGGATTTTGTCAGGGCTAATCTGGTAGGCCCCAACAAGGGGTGTTGGGGGCTACAAGCAAGAGGGCACTGTGTGGGTGGGACCTCTGGGCACTGGGTGCCAAACTGGAGGGGCACTCTCGTAACCTAGCAAGGTCATCAGGTTCACTTGGCAGTCTCATCCTGGAGTCTTGGTACCTCCACCACTGGTGACATATCAATGAACAGAGTAGATGATGGACATGCCCCCTTGCCATGTCACCCAATTTTCCACCCCCTATTCCCCTCCCTCACCTGCCCACTCTCAGATGTCTGTAAAATCCTGATCCCCTTGAATTTGAAATGAACTAGGTCAGGTTTATCTGACCACACCCAGCACTTTATTTGAGCTTTAAACAATAGAAAGCTTTTGAAGTTCAGTCCTGGACTTAAATGACCTGGAGAGAATTGAGTTGGCATCTTCCATTACACATTTCTACTATACCATCAGTACATTGTTTATTTAAAAATCTTCATATTTCTGATGCCTAACCATAGTCTGAATCACAATTCAGAGCTACTATTATCAACGTGTGTGACATTTTCAATGAATCTTTGTATTTCTGACATGAAGTCATTTGGTATTAGGAAGCAGGTGGTGAGAAGGATGAAGATGCTGGGAAAGGTGATGAAAATGATGGTGGTGACGGTGATTCTGATGGAAGTGATGATGATGACAGTGATGATAGTGATGAAGATAGTGAAGATGATGATGATGAAGACAGTAAAGATGAGGAAGAAGAAGAAACCAAAGATGAAGAACCTTTGAGTCTCGAATGGCCAGATACACGACGGAAACAGGCCACCTACCTGTGCCTGCTTCCGATTGTGTTCCCTCTCTGGCTAACAGTGCCTGATGTCCGAAATGCGGTAAGTGGAAAAGGATTATGTGAAAAATTAGTTATTAGTAACAAAGCAAGCAATGTATTTAAATAAGAAATCAGATAAGGTCTGGTCATAACATATAAACAAGGATTTAATACATGGCAATGACCCGGTCTCACTGTATACATGGGTGATGAAAGCAGAGGCAAAGATTTGAAAGGAAATTCGATAGGCTCTTGAAGGAAATAAATTTATAGGTTTGTGGGTATAGCACGGAGGGATGGGCTTGTATTGCTTTACATAGAGCCAGCACAGGGTCAATGGGCCAAAAGGCCTCCTCCATAATAAGTGCAATTATGACTTAAAAATCACAAATTAAATTATCCTCAGTTTAAAATGTTGTTTTTCCCTAGGAGTGGCAAATAAAGTATCTGTGATATAATTATTTTATTTTTCAACAGGCTTCAAAGAAATACTTTATTGGAACTTTCCTTGGATCTATTATATGGATTGGTGCTTTCTCGTATTTGATGGTGTGGTGGGCCCACCAGGTATGTGGAGTGTTTGAAGAAAATTACTTTTAATCCATGGATGTTTGAATCTCAGATGAGATTTCTGTGATTTAGCTTGAAGTAAAGCAACTTGAATAAATCCTATATTATTGTCTGGTGAGAAATGTTCGCTTTGGAAAAGAATTCCTGTAATTTCCAGTTTATTATTGTTTTGGTGGCACAGTGGTTAGCACTGCCATCTCACAGTGCCAGGGACCCGGGTTCGATTCTCAGCTTAGTTTGCATGTTCTCCCCATGTCTGCATGGGTTTCCTCCGGGTGCTTCGGTTTCCTCCCACAGTCCGAAACATGTACTGGTTTGGCGCATTGACTATGCTAAATTCTCCCTCAGTGTAATCTAAACAGGCAACTAGGGGATTTTTCACAGTAATTTCATTGTGGCGTTAATGTGAGGCTACTTGTGATATTAATAAACAAACTTTATGTTGGTCTCCGCTGTTTTGGCAGAAGAAGTGATTCATTTAAAAATCAATGATACCAAATAGTTTACACTCATACATTTCTAAATTCTGAACTTATGCAGCTATCTGGAAGTTTGAGTTCTGTTTGAAGTCATTTTTCATAATATACTTTTTATAATCTTTTATGAATAATCTTTTTGAATTTTTTGAAATATTGATCAGTTCAACATGACAAAATCAGCTGAACATGCTAGGCCAATACAGAGGGCTGTTGTTGTGGGTCTGGAGTCACAAGGAACAAAGAAAACTACAGCACAGGAACAGGCCCCTTGGCCATCCAAGCTTGCACCGATAATGCTGTCTGACTGAACTAAAACTCATGACCCTTCCGGGGATTGTATCCCTCTATTCCCATCCTACTCATGCATTTGTCCAGATACTCCTTAAAACTCACTATCGTATCTGTTTCCATTACTTCCCTTGGCAGCAAGTCCCAGGCACCCCCCTACCCTCTGTGTAAAAAAAAACTTGCCCTGTACATCTCCTTTAAACCTTGCCCCTCACACCTTAAACCTATGCCCCTCAATAATTGACTCTTGCACCTGGCAAAAAGCTTCTGACTATCCACTCTGTCCATGCCTCTCATAATCTTGTAGACTTCTTTCAGGTTTCCCATCAACTTTGACTAAGTAAGATTAGCAGATTTTCTTCCCAGATTAGTGAACCAGATGTGTCTTTATAACAACCAATTATAGTTTCATTGGCACCATTTTTGATACTAGCTTTCAATTCCAGATTTTATTAATTGAATGGAGGAATTTGACCCATTTACCTAGGGCATGAGCCTGGGTCTCTGGATTACTAGTCCACAACATTACCATTCAGTCACCATCTTCTCATAGTATTTGTTAGTGCCTAAGTAACTATCAAACATTTACATTTTGTATTGAAATTTTCTGCTTGGATTATTAATTTCATACATAAGAAATCGGGAAGTATTTGGTTCAGTAGAATTCTGTCCAATCAAATGAGACAGTGGTTTGATTTCATATATTTCATTCACCAGGAGTGAAGGGGAGGCAGTTTTTCCCATAAGCAGACTAAACATAGAAACAAATAGCAGGAATAGGCTATTTGGTCCTTCCAGCGTGCTCCATCCTTCATTTTGATCATGGCCAATCACCAAATTCAATATCCTGATCCCCCTCCCCCCCATATCCCTTTAGCCCCAAGAGATATATCTAGTTCCTTCTTGAAATCAGACAACATTTTGGTCTCAACTACTTTCTGTGGTAGTGAGTTCCATAGATTCACTGCCCTATGGGTGAAAAAATTTCTCCTCACCACAGTCCTAAAACGTTTACCCTTTACATATTCCCAAACGATGACACCTAGAAATGGATTTCCCCACCATTGGGAACATTCCTTCTGAATCTGCCCTGTCAATCCTGTTAGAATTTTAAAAGTTTCTATGGTATCCCCCCTCTCTCTTCTAAACTGCAATGAATATAATCCTAACCGTTTTAGTCTCTCCTCATATAATAGACCTGCCATCCCAGGACTCAGCCTGGTAAACCTTTGCTCTGCTCCCTCTATAGCAAGAACTTTCCTCAGATAAGGACATCAAACTGTACACAATACTCCAGGTGTTATCTCATCAGTACTATATAATTGCAGCAAAGCATTCCTATCCGTATACTCAGATCATCTCAATGTGAAGACCAGCACACTACTTGCAGCCTTTACTGCCTGCTCCACCTGTTTCAAGTGAATAAATGTGGAGACTTCAGTTTGATGGAATTCCTGTTTAAAAACTTCCACCAATCCTTGTTTGAAAGTATTGATTCTCACTGGAGTACAGTTCCTGAGCCATTGACTCATGCTGAAAGATGTAGGGTTTGGGTCACAGGGGCCCAGCTGCTTTCTGTTTAAGTAGTTGTGATTCTTTGGAAAGTTGAGGCATTAAGTATTACAGGCTATTTGATGGTGGAAATGGTAGAAAGCTGAATCTCCTCCTGTTCTTCCTTAATGTCACTGGTGCCTTTTCCAGTAGTTATCAGCCATTTCTCAACTAATCCAAGTGGCACTTCGGTCAAATTTAGTATCCAATCTCCGTCCAGCTGAGTAAAGCTGAGGTCTTTAAGATTGTATAATTTGTGACAGCAGGCAGTGCATTTACACAGCGCTTACTGTGCAAACTTCCCTTGAAATCATAAATCTTCTTTATTCCAGAGTTAGGAGTATGGAGACTGATGAGATTTTGTGTATCTCTCCTTGTCCAGCAAAGTTTACTGATTTTACAGCTATTTTCTTTTTACCCAGGTGGGTGAGACGATTGGCATTTCTGAAGAGATAATGGGTTTAACCATCCTCGCTGCGGGTACATCAATCCCTGACCTCATCACCAGTGTTATTGTTGCTCGCAAAGGTCTGGGGGATATGGCGGTTTCCAGCTCAGTGGGAAGTAACATCTTTGACATCACAGTTGGGCAAGTATCATTTCTCAAGTTCTTGTGATAATGGGGTAAGTTTTAGCAGCGGGGGGCAGGGGGGGCACATTTATATTGTATTTTGTGCATCCTGCAGCCCTTCCACTGAAAACACAAAGGACATGTTATAATTTACCCCACTTGTGTGATTAGCACTCACTCCACCCTTACTTTAGTGTGTAATGTCCTGTCAACCATGGCTCAACATGTAGCATTTTTGCCTCTGAATCAGAAGGTTGTAGTTACGTCTCACTCCAGAGACTAGATCATATACCTCTGTAACACCCCAGTGCAGTACCTAGGGAGTGCTATACTGAGGTGCTGTCTTTTGTATAAGATATTAAACCAGGTCCATTCATTTATCTCAGGTAGATGTAAAAAGTCCCCAGGCACAATTTATAAGGGCGACCCCTGTTGTCCTGAGTCCAACATTTATCTCTCAAATATTATCATTAACATAGATTATTTAGTCATTATTACATTGCTGAGAATTGGATCATATTGTGCAGAAATTAATTCCAGTTTTTCCAGCAATAGTGACTATATTTCGAATCTTTCATTAACTGTAAAGTGTTTTAAGGCATCCTGAGATCCTGAAGCGAGTTACATTTATGCAAGCTCTTTCTTTGACTATATCCTACATGTCAACTCACACTGCTCACGTCCCACACTTAGGGATAGTTGGTGCATTTACAGTCACTCCTAATGCTTCTGTTACTGCTTGTTGTTTTTTCCAGCTTTTTCTAAGAAGTGATGATTTTAATAGATTCAAAGGGCCTTTTATCCTAATACAATTCAATTAATTGAAAACTCAAAGGTGTATTAACAATAGCAGATTGTGAAGGGTATAATGTCTCAGAGAAGCTATGAACATGACAGATATTTCACATTAATTAAAAAGCAGGCATATACAGTTTGTTTCTCAAATCCTGTTGTGTGGAAACACTCAGAGCAGCAGACGATTCTGGTGTTGTACGTGTGAGTATGGAGTTAGGTGCAGTCAGAGATGTGCTGACTGCTACCAAAAGAGAAAATGCTGGAAAATCTCAGCAGGTCTGCAGCATCTGTAAGAAAAGAGCTGACATTTTGAGCCCAGATGACCCTTTGTCAAAGCTAAAAGGCATAGAAAGTGGGAGATATTTACACTGCAGGGTGAAAGAATGAAAGATGTGTCACAGCCATTGAAATCAGGGGGGTAGACTGCTAACGGTTGTCCACAAAGAGAATAAAGGATATGAATGGCCAAATAGCAGAGAAGCTGTAAACTGCGACAGATGGAAATGTTGGGGGAGAGGGGGAGGGGACAGAGATAGAATGTAGAAAAGGGTAAGTCGGGGAAAAAAGGTAAGGGAATGAGTGGCGGGCGGGGAACGAGCAGTGAGCAGGGAACGAGTAGGAGGGAAGAGTGGGGAGGAAGAATGGAAGGGGAAGAGTGAGGGGGAGAAGAAAAATGGAGAAAGACAATAAAGAAATAAAAGGTAGAGAATAGTTAAAAATAAAATAATATAGAATGAAAACACAGGGGGCCAAGGTCAGAAAGAGCAAATCATTTGAAGTTGTTGAATCCAATGTTGAGACTGGAAGGCTATGTGCTGACTGCTAGTCACACAGGTGGAGTGGCAATGTGTTCTACTTCAGCAGATTTGTTCAGCCCTTGATCCTGACTTCACAGAAGGATGGAGCATTTTCAAGTTAAACAGTCATCTTGAACATATGAGTTGCAACATGTTACCTTCTGTAGAGGATTACAAGGGGAAGACTGCCACAGCTGGGGCAACACCGTCACCTCAGAGTCAAAAGTTATTGGCTCAAGCCACTGTCCAGGATATCATGGAGTGGTTGGGATTTGGTGAATGTCAGGCTCCAGCAGCTAAGGAGTATCATATAAAAATAACACTGACTACACAAACTTCATCTTTACTGGAGGCTAGCTGAATACAGGGTTTCCTTTGGTATAAAGAAAGGGGCACATGATCAAAACCTGTGTGTTGTAAATTCTGACCTTCAATATGAGAGTTCCACTGATAGGAGATGTGGAATTTCAGCTACATAGCTCCCTGCAGTTACACCTGGAGTGTATCAAGCTGGTGTTCTGGTACTCAGCCTAGATCAGATATAAGCATTGAGCGAGAATTGAAAAACAAATACAATAAAAATGGTTGACTTCAACATAAACATTGTCAATAGAACAAACCATCACATTCATGCAGCATTGTATTTAATTCCTTCTCAACATGGTATTGCTTTTACCACTTATAACAATTTGGAAATTTATAGCACCTTTAAAATAGCAAAATAATAAAACCACCTTCACAGGAGCATAACTAAAGAAACTGAAATTGAGCCAAAGGAGGGGATATTAGAATGGATCTTAGAATAAGACGAGAAGCCACTTGAGACAATATTGTATTTGGATAGGCAGTCAAAAGCTTGGTCAAAGAGATAAGTTTTAAAGAATAACTTAAATACGGGAAAAGTGAGAGGTATGGGAGAGAATTCCAGAACTTAGTGCCTTGGTCACCAGTGGTGGGACAGAAGAAACAGGAATGCACAAGAAGCTAAGGTTTGAGGAATGCAGAGTTTTAGGAGGATTGCAGGGCTGGTAGTTAAGAGATATGAAGGGGCGAGACAATGCAGAGATGCAGAGAGCATCAAAATTATAGATTTAAGGCACTAAATTTTGTCATCTCTGGCCCTCAAGTTCAGCCGGAGTAGTAGTGTCTATATATATGTCATTTTGTAGCTGGACTTGAGTTTGCTTTGGCTTGAACTTGACCAATAAATTACCAACTCATTAGCTCAACATTACTGTACATCAGTTTGTCATCAGCCAAAATCACCATGCAGCATTTCAGAGCATGAAATAATGCCATGGCTTCAGTGAAACAGCTCAAATGATTGTAAAAATATTAACATCCACACAACCACTCGCTTTCTCACAATGATGTTTGCTCATCTACTAACCTTCTTTGGGATTCTTTTTCTCCTGTATGATAGGCTTCCAGTGCCCTGGTTATTGTATGCTGCCTCTAACAAATTCCATCCAGTTCCAGTCAGCAGTAATGGCCTGTTCTGTGCCATTGTACTACTATTCCTGATGCTGCTGTTCGTGATAATCTCCATTGGTCTCTCCAAGTGGAAGATGAATAAATTATTGGGCTTCACCATGTTTGGTCTTTACTTTACGTTTTTAATCATCAGCGTACTGTTGGAAGACAGGATCATAGTATGCCCAGTGTCCATATGAACTCTGACTTTCTACTTTTGACTTAACAGAGGACACTACTGAGGATTGAAACTTTAATGACGGTATAACAACCAGAATAAAGGCTGATTTAAAGCATCAGCCCTTCCGTACCCAACAATGTCATTATTGCTGTTGATTTGATCCATTCCTTCCTACCAAATCAATGATTTATTTTTACAGTAAACGTGAAAATTACTGGTGTGGCAAGAGGGGAAAGGGAACATTAATTAACTAGGCCCTATTATGTTGAATTAAAGATGTGGCAGAAACAAGTGAATCCAATTTTCAGACATGAATATGAATAATACTGAAAAATGAATAATGACACAATAACTCCAATGTATACTTCAATACTTAGTGTTTATGTGTCAGTAATAGAGGCATAGAATCCAGTCATAAAAAACAATCCAAGGAAACCATATGAATTATTCCCACCTAAAGTAAAGGTCGTTAAAGAAAGTTAAAAACTTGTTAAAAAAGTTGCCCAACCATCAATCTTCTTTGAGTTGAACTCAACTAGGAACAAACCTCAAAACAGTGGCACATCCTCATAAACATCTCTCTTTCATCAGTTAATTAACACAATATTAATTAAAATGACAACAATTTCACAAAATGGATAGTCAAGGAAGCTAAATCAGAGGCTAAAAACACAAGAGTAACTGCAGAGTTAACCAATTAGCAATCTTACCAAAGATAGTAAAACAGACCAGTTCTAGGATCACTATTCTAATCCTGGTGACACTGATTTGACATAAACTCAGCATCCTCAACCCACTTCTTGATGCATCTGTCGCATGGAATAAAATTGCTGCAGCATAGTACTGACACTACAGTATGGAAGCAAATTAAAGTCTTGAAGGTAAACAGAAATAAATTGGTTAATACACTAGTATTAATAAAAAAAGGAACCAAATTCACTGGTTTAATATAATACTGATATCCCAGGTGTGTAAACCAGCAATCTGAAATAGTTTGCAACAAGGAGTGGTGGCTGTAGAAATTAACTTGTCAATAATAGTGTTGTAGTGGGTGCTCTGATGAAGATGGTTCAAGAGGGGATTTCACCCAATATGTAATCTTGTCTAAATCAACACAGAGAAGTATTTTCTGATGCTGGGTGCCAAAAGTAAAGGAAACATTTCCCCAGTGCTGAATCCTTCCCCTTGATAAATGATCGAGGCTCATCTCCCTGTCTCTAAATCTGAAACTATATAACTTCCCCATCTCCCATTAATTATTCAAATCTACTTAATGTTTAATTAAACTCATTTCATAGGGATGGTGCTCTCATTTTTCAAGAAGGCATAATCCCTTTAAATACATCATAAGCTATTTTTATATATAAAGCGAAATGTTTTTGCTGTTTGTAATACCATTGTTCATGGCTATTGTCTCACTTCCTATTGTATGAGCTATACACCATCAGCATTGTCTTGAACTATTACTGAATGCTTTGTGTTACCTTAGATTTTATTGCTCTCTAATTCTATTTGTTTAAGTTTATTTATTGTTACAAGTAGGCATACATTAACACTGCAATGAAGTTACTGTGAAATTCCCCTAGTCACCACACTTTGGAGCCTGTTTGGGTCAATGCACCTAACCAGCACATTTTTCAGACTGTGAAGCATCCAGAGGAAACCCACAGCCACATGGGCAAAACATAAACTCTACACTGACAGCGATCCAAACCAGGAATTTAACCTGGGTTCCTGGCGCTGTGGGGCAACAGTACTAACTACTTTGCCTCCATGCTGCCCCTACTGTGTACGTTAAATAGTATTTTTGGAACGGGACATGATCACTAAGTCCCTTTAGCTTCCCAGCAATCAGTTAGATTATGGCTGACCTGTATTACAAGGCTATTGATTTGATTTTGCTCCAAATACTCGAATAGCAACACCGAACAAAAATCGATCTCTCAAGATTTTAAAATTTTCAACTGACTGTCCTGTGTTCACAGCCTTTTGGGGAGTTCCAAATTTTCACACCATTTTGTATGAAAAAGTGTTTACTGATTTCAGTTTAGAACTCTAATCATAAAGTTCCATGACCTAGACTGTCCCCAATAGATGAGTAAATAGTTTCTCTGTATCCATTCAACTGAATTCTTTTATCTGACATCATAACGGATATGTGATCAATGAAAAAACATTTTTTTTGCTACAGTGAGGCATTCTGAGCAAAGATTAGTAAAACCTTGACCACATTCTATTAAATGGGTCAGACAAGTCTTATAACAATTATAGAACGTTCTAGTACCAACAGGGGAGAAGAAATTCACTGATTGTTGTATATGATCAGCAACATAAAGACTGCAGAAGGGCCTCCTATGTTCTCTGTCCATAGAGTCAGTATACAAGTATTCTAAAATCCAGCACGTCAATGCTGGGTAAACAACAAGATCTTCATAAATGTTGTCTTCTGGTTTTGGGGCAATAATATAAATGGAAAAAACTCAAGAAACTGGATTGGAGTACTGAAGACAAATTAAAAATTTTTTGGTATATGGTCGAAAGTGTCTGGGAAGACTTGGGGAATGACAGAATGTAAGAAATCAAAACTATCTGTCGAGTTACAGAGTGCAGTGAACTATCAGTATATCATGCAGCAACTCCGAATTAAAAAGAGACAAAACGTTTTAGTGCTTTTTAAAAAAAACTTGTATTTATTGACTTAATATTTTTAAAGAGAGACCAGCGCATTAACTATATTATCTGATCTTTGCTTCAGAAAACTAATGCAGTAAGATGATTTTTATTATATATATGTAATAAATTTCAAGGGTTCACTACATTTTGCTTTAAGATTAAACCCATTTTCAGCTGTGTTTAAAATGCTGAATGCATTGTGCGGTTGCAGAAAGCGTTACGTAAAATGAAAGAAATGGTCAGAATGATTTCTTGTAATGAAATGTCTAATATTTACAAAGGATTTATTAAAATACTGGTGACATGCCTGTGACATTATCAATGATCAGTTAATATGTGTATATTTTAAATGCTAATGATGGAGTTGTGGGACAGAGAACCTTGCTCCAACGAGCCACTCAGCAATCAGAAACTGAATAACTTACGACAGTTGACACAGTAAAATTGAGTGGTGATCATTAACCAAAAAAAAGACCAAAATTGTGACACTAAGAAGTAACTTGTGATGGGAAGAATACACACAATGATTCCAGTGTTGCACCAGTGGAAAGAATACTGAGTACTGTATTCAGTTGAAGGCAGGCTGATGTGGATCAGGATGCACAGACATTATAGAATGATTTCAGCACAGATGGAGGTCATTCAGCCAGTAATTTCTCTGCTGACTCTCTGAACAAGCAGATCATCTTCTACCACTCCCCAACCTTTGCCCCATAGCCCAGTACATTCTTCCTTTTCAAATAATAATCCAATTTCCACTTAATCGATTGAAACTGCCTCCATTACACTTTCAGGCAGGGTATTCCGGATCCTAACCTCTTCTGATCCTCATTTGCTTCCATTTCTATTTCTTACACTGAGCAGTGTTCTATTGATTCAAATATTATCCATCCACTCATTATAAAAAAGTTTCCATGGAGAAAATACTGATAGATGCGAGATATAATTAATCAAGTGCATCTGAAAAGTATTGAGATTCTTTACATATGTATCATTGAGAACCACTCTATAGCATTAAGAGCTTCTTAAGCAGAAATATTCATGGAATGCACCGCAATGTAATTGCAACAGCCAACATGGTAACTTCACAATCACCTGAGTCACCATACAGTTTTCCAGTTAATATTAATTCTCAATCAAAATTGACAGTAGTATTATGATGAATTGTATTATAAGAAATATAAAAACTTACAAAATATTGACCTTCTGCTGAAAGAGCTCACAGCCCATGTTACCAATTCCACTACAAGGCACACTCCTCAATATACATTCAACTTACCTCATTATTCAGCAGAAGTTTGTGTTAATAATTCATGAATGCAACTTGACGTTGATAGAGAATCTTCATTTGAGTGTTACATGTCTGCATTTCACCCGTAAATTTGAGACAAGAAGAACTGATCCTGCTCAATATTTTCCTCAATGCTGAATCCTATTGGTGAGAACCTTCAGACATCCATCTCCAAGAGAATTCCAGATTGATAGCGTCAAGATGCTGCAAAAATTATCCTTTATCTTATAATATCTATCTTCTAAAGCCAATCTCTGCAAAGGGACCCTGCCTGTTCAGCAAGCATGCAGGCTGGGGAAGAGATAGATAGTTATAGCTCCAAAGTACAATTGTATATTAAAACAAAACTTTTCAACAAGCTGCAAGAATTGGTTATGATAAATAATTGTTCTGAATGTATTGAAAGAAGCCTGGTTAAAGTCTCTATTGTTCTGGATACCAGTACAGAAAATAAACAGTTGGCTATTTTGGTGAATAAATTGAATTTTGAAATTAACTGGTATGACATATGCAGTAGTGGGGCTAGATAATCTGCACTCCTCCCACCCTGCTCGTAACAATACAGATTGCTTGTTGAGATTAATCAATAACTCTATTCCTATTTAACAGGAACCACCAGGATTATGGGATATGAACTAGACGGGATGTTGTCATTTTTCATCGAGCAATTTTTAAAAATTGGGAATATAACTCAAACATGAGTAGAATGAATAGATACATTTAAATTTAATGTACACTTTCCTAAACAGTCTAAATATTAAAATACTCTACTAAAGTGGAACATTGGCTCATGCACAAGGTCATCAAGCTTGTTGAATATGCTGATGACACTGGCTCCAGGCACAGCCTTGATCACCCGTAACCCTGAGAGACAATAATGTTATCATTGAGTTTAGGTTAACAGCAAATGCAGTACAAACAAGTGAAAGAACAGGAGCAAGAAATGCATCTTTTTTTAATATCATGTAGGAATAATGGGCAGTGAAGGTGGACATAGTTCCCATACAAAACAAAAGCGCTGTTCTTTCATGTGGAGTAGGTGGTTGGTGGGTAAGGCAGTTTATATATGAATGAATAAAGCTCTGCCAATGTACTTTGGCTGTGTTCCAGGACACTTCTTCTTGTAAAGGGCAGGTTTAAATGTCTTCTCACACAACATTTTCTATTTTACAAAATGTACATAAAGACTCAAGCCCTGGATCCTTCGGCCTTTTGTCTGTGTGAAGATTTAACTAAAATAGACAAAACTGTTCTAAATTGCAAAGCATCACGAGGAGGTTAAACAAAAACAAGTTAGCATAAAAAAATCTATTAGACATTACAGTTTGGTGGGCTTTCATATTCACAAATGCAACTGTAACAGATAATTCAAAAAATGTTATTTAATAAGCTAATAAATACAATTTAAGTTTCCCATAGGAAATTCATATTTAACCATTAAAAAAATGAGAGTTTAGACACACGTTATATTTGATTTCAATCAACTTCTTTTCACCGAGCACTCAACAAATATATTTTAAACTGACAGCACATTTCTCTGACCCGCATGCTGCACAGCTTCAAGGTCTTTTCACTGAATTCCTTCAGCCTTTCCCATTCAGAACAGGGATTCAGAAGACAGGACAAGAAGCATCATTTCTCTCTCTCAGATGGCAAAGTACCACAAAAACTTAAAGCAACTCCTAAAAAGAACATATTGCACCACATATATGTATCAAGCATACTTATAAGCAGTATCATATGAGTATACATAATTATAAAGGTAGATAGCATCAAAAGATTTCCTTATTTAATTATACAAATACTGAAAAGTACTTTTTAAATGTGAAAAACGTGTCACTTGTACACAAAATGTTTCTGCTACGCATTTCTCCTCTATGAACATTTATACAACTCAGATCGAAAGTACTTCTAAAAAGTAATATACCGGTAACAGTCTTGATGAGATGTGATGGTAGCCAGGGCCATTATGTACACATTAGCAGCATAGTCTGATGAGCTTAGCCCTCTATTATTTATGCAATCCTTCTGGTTAACCTGATCCAATAGCACTATATGATACAAAACTATTTAAAATACCATTTTAATTATATTTACATAGCTTTCCATTTAACTCATTTCCTGTACACTTCCATCTTCTAACTGCCAAAAGGTTACCATAATTTAACAATGTTATATTTGGAGAGACTGGATATTGAACCTCCACTGCACAGCGTGCAATGTGGTAGTTACACATCATTGATTAATTAGAATTCCTAGAGGTAGGGTTCACCAAAGGTCCTGCGACACTCCATAACACCAGAACTGGGAGGCCGGTCACAATTATAGGTCAACTTCACCTCGCTTGGAGTTAACCGGTCATACACCTTCTTATATTCTCGGTCAAATGCATCTGTTTCAGACATAGAAGGTGATAACAGAAATAATGCATCAACACCACGCAAAAATAAAACATTGTAAAAATGGGACAAAAATATTTAAAAAGATCAATTTCTTCAAATTTATTTTGCAGTTTATGATCCAGCTCACTCATCTAAAATTACATTTCCTTGCAATTATCTGCAGCTTTAATAAACATGACAGATTTAATGAGCCGTTTACAGGTTGGCTGTATAATTAGAATGCAAGGTTAGATCTGTGAGATGTGTATTTGTCTTTAGCAGGATGAAGCAGGCTGCTACACCAACTAACAAAATTCCCCTCACAGGATCAGACAGGGATCAAGTGACAGAGTACATATGGTTAGTTCCAAATGATCACCCTAGAAAAAAAATCTTAAAGCCTAATAAGAAATGTTACCTATATCAATGTTGTCTTTCCCAAGTGCCACAAGTGAGAGGAACAGAATTTCTCTGTATAAACTCCTTCAAAAGAAATAAAACAAATTAATTTTTTTTCAAAGAGCTTGAAACATAAATTAATCCAAACCCAACACATTTCTTGTAAAACTGACATTTCAATATGAGGTATTTATCTTTGAACCGTTGAGTCATTAACTGCTAACATTAGTTGGTTCTATTTAGCTAATCTTCATCCTTGGGCTAGGTTGTAAAAATACTTCTACAATTCATAGAATGAAAGGTCACAGAGGACAAGACAACAAATGTGAGGTGATGCATTTTGGTAGACTGAACCAGGGCAGCACTTACTCAATTAATGATAGGGCATAAGGGAGAGTTACAATGCACTAACTATTTAGGAAAAGAGATCTAGGGGTGCATATTCATACTCCTTGAAAGTGGAATCACAGGTGAACAGAGTGGTGAAGAAGGCATTTGGCATGCTTGGTTCCATTGGTCAGAACATTGAATACAGGAGTTGGGATGTCTTGTTGAAGTTGTACAAAACATTGGTAAAGCCACATTTGGAAGACTGTGTGCAATTCTGGTCACGCTATTAAAGGAAGAATATTATTAAATTGGAAAATTTGCAGAAAAGATTTACTGGGATGCTAATGGGACTTGACGAATTGAGTTATAATGAGAGGCTGGATAGACTGGGACATTTTCTTTAGAGTGTAGGAAGCTTAGGGGTGATCTTATAAAGATCTATAAAACAATGAAGGGCACAGATCAGCTAGATAGTCAATATCTTTTCCTAAAGGTAGGGAAGTTGAAAACTAAAGACCATTGGTTCAAGGTGAGAGGGGAGAGATACAAAATGGTCCAGAGAGGCAATTTTTTCACTCAGTGTGCTAAGTGTCTGGAACAAGCTGCCAGAGATAGGAGTAGAGGCAGGTACAATTTTGTCTTTTAAAAAACATTTAGATAGTTACATGGATATGATGAGTTTAGAAGAATATGGGCCAAATGCAGGCAATTGGAATTAACTTAGGGACTTAAAAAAAAAGGGCGGATTGGAAAAGTTGGGCCAAAGGGCCTGTTCATTGCTGTAAACCTCTGACTCTAAGGGACTAAGGACACATCCAGTATTCCTGTTCACTGCTCATGAGAATTCACGATTGAAATAGAATTAACTGAATTGGGAGGTTTGAAACATTAAACCAGCTACAGGCTGTGATTAATGTATAAATGTTGAATTTGAGCAAAGTCAAGAGATGTATGACTGACATCTTGCTTACCTTTGCCGTTTAAAATGTGGTTGGATACTTAACACCTCCAGAATTTTACTTATTGGCTTATAGATGTCATTCATCTGAATACTCTTCACAATGCTATCCAGAAAATCCTTGTTAAATAAGCAGCCTTCATCTCGCAGTGTTTGAACAAGGGAATGTTTCTTAGCTACAAATAAAAAATATCACTACTATTAATTCCAGAATTAAATTCTAATCATTTTGCAACAAGAAATGACAATGTGTAATTTCTCCAAAAGATTTCAATATTTTTTCTTAAAGTCCACTTAGCTCCAACTTCAGCATCCCTGACTGCAGACTAAAATGCACATTTCCCAAGAGCAAGCGCAGAAAGATCACTACATTGCACTTCATTTGTAGTAGTACAATTCTGCTAAACTTCAGTTTCTTTTGATGACATACCGAAGACAGGACATCTTCCTTGCATTTGTTGGAAGCTATACGGCAAAAATGGGAAGATCTATGACTCTTGCACCTGATTCCTATAATACAATTGAAACAGCAGCGGTTGATTGTGCCTTTTTACCCCATATAGCTAACTTGGTTTTATTGGTATGTGTGCTGCTGGGTCTTAGTGAATCCCGTGCACTTTTCCTGGGGTTAATTTTTGGAATTTTATCTATAACCAAGCCCACAGGGGAAATAGTGTCATTCCATAATGAGGAAAATTTTGCGCAAGATTGTTCTTTCCTGTGTCCCATACGGAAACCAATTGGTGGTTTTTAAGGAAGTTAGTAAAAGGAGGTTCTGTAAACATGTGTGGATATAGTTTTCTCTCCCCCTCATTGTACACAATACTGCATAAAACATCCTGGGCCAGACACAGAAAAATTCCTGGACTAATTAGACCCTGGTCTAATTGCAACTGATGAACCTGAAATGTAACTTTTTAAAAAAAAAATCACTAATATTCGAATGCCCTGTTTGTGCTGAATTAGCTGGTGTCCACCAGGCTAGTAATGAAAGGTAGTTAGCCTCAGCGAGGAAAGGTTAAAACAATTCAACTGGATTTCCATTACAATTGTTCCCCAGTGATCCCAGAACAGGAACAGCGTCAGACTCAGTTGTCAGGAGCTTGCCAACTCACACACAAGAACTTGTGGATTAATACTCAACAAGATGTTAATATTTTCAGGAGGAGAGAGAAAGAGTGGAGAAATGTTGTATAAAGGCTGGAAAGGAATAGCTGCATAGATATCACTGCTTATGAGGCAAGGATGCATCCAGCAGTGCAGTATTTACACTGATAATAAATTTTACTCACGTTCAAAATGGTTATGAACTGTCAAAATTTTGTTGAATGAATGAACTGCATGGTAACTTGTTACACTTGTGCTTCCTAAATATTTTCCAAGTATGACACCATTTTAATGCCTCAGACTTTGTGACTCACTCCAGAGTGAAAATTTGGCAGAGCAGGGGATACTTGAGTTGTTGAGTAGATATTGGGGTGTGGGAGGCTTCAGTGGTTAAGCAAGGCAGTGGTGTCCAGGCATTGGGGGAACAAGAATTGAGTGTGGGAGAAGTTGAAAATTGAGGCAGGACAATGCCTAACTATTTATTGTGTTTTTTGCAGCAGAAATATTTGGGCTTCACAGAGCAGTCATTAGACTACATCCACCAGGCAAAAAATAAACCAGTTTAAATCCTCCTGTGTGACACTAACAACATAATATAGACAGAATGATCAAGTAGGCAGATAAATGGCAGATGGAATTTAAGCTAAAAAGGTGGAATTTAAGATGGAATTGTTTATCATTTATATAAATGACATAGATTGCTATGTGAGGGGTAGGATCAGTAAGTTTGACACAAAGATTGGCTAGGTGGTTAACAGTGAGGTAGTGGTTAACAGTGAAATGCTGGCGTTGGCAATTAAACTCCATGAAATAAAAAAATAAATAAGGATGAGAACCTAATTTTTTTTAAAAAACCCAACTAGGTGGCAGCAAGTACATAAGTGATGGTTAAATGGGGTTTGGTCCGGTTAGGTACAGACAGCTGAGGTTTGGATGTGATGAAGTTTCTAGTTGGTGGAGACTAGGAGGTTGGCCAGGAGAGCACAGGAATACCCAGACTAGAGGCAATCAAAGCAAAGAAATACAAGTATTATACGCAAGTAATTGCAGCTGCACATTAATAACTAAAAATTAAATCCCATCAATATTCAGCCTTTTCTTAAAAAAACATGCAGTTTAAAACTGGCTGGGAGAGGTAATTACAGCCAACAGTGAGGAAGTACACACTCACATGGGATATCTTAATGATCTTGTAATTTCAATAATATTTCAGGTATGTAATCCATATTAGTGAACTCATTAATATCACACAATCTCAAGATTTATAAAGCATGAACTTGCACTCACTATTAGCATTCCACAAGATGTAGAAAGGTTGACTAGGATCTTGATGCAATTTCAAGTTGTCCCACAGCATCTGAATTAGAACATGTTTACTGTCCTCTGACATCCAGCTACGAGGAATCTGTAATATACAACACTTTTAATGCTTGCAACATGTCAAACAGCAGTCCAAAGAACAATTCGCAGCTCAGAGATTGAGGAATAGAGGACGATGGGGAAATGACTCACAAAAGGAGCTGAAGCCGACATAGATCAGCCATGATCGTACTGAATGGCGGTGCAGCTAAAAGGGCCGAATGGCCTCCTCCTGCTCCTTTTTCTTGTGTTCAGAATAAACATACATTCAAACTATAATAATTAATTATGCCACATAAAACAGCACTCTACACAAAAAGGGATCAAAAAAACAGAATAGCTCTACAATCAGTCTTCTGAACTCAACATTAAATGGAGTCAGATGGTGGTATCTCTCAGCAGTTATGAGTGTCGAATTTAGGTTTTTGTACTAGTTAACAGCTGGTTGCTGGTTTGAACTTCTAATTTATCCAGTTTAACGCCTTAATAAACTTTTATTAGAAATATCATTTTTGTGCCATGGTCCACTAATCCATTTGTTCAATTATAACATTGTCCTTCCAAACTTGTGCTACATTCAAGGAAAGCCATACAGCTAAGGGCAATTGGTTACAGGTCTGCTAGCCATGGTGGTACAGGAAACAATCTTAGATGAGTACCACACAGTATTAAAGTTTGTTGGCACACATCTAAGTTTTCCTTTGAGCAATTGGTGGCAACCCCTAAATGAGCCAAGTAACAATCAAGAAAAAGCTTAACTTGCTACTGTCTTACCGTCACTCCCTTGTTGCAGTGTTCTGAAGTTAGCACGAGTCCTGGCAAATTGGTGGGTAGATCAATGCGCCGGAAATACCATACCAAATTCCAGAATACAATTGGATGATGATCCACAAACGTTGCCATGGATATCACTTGATCACCTTCGTTTTCCAGCAAACTTTCCAGCTCTTTCCACAACACCAAGGGACTCAAATAAGGAACCGTTATAGGATCAGGGTTTGGTACCTGCCATTCTAAGCCCAGTGGATTCTACAAAAATAAGCATCAATGAGGGTGATTATTTTTCTACACTGAACATGTAGTCGACGAGCTTTTGTCTGATCCAAAAATTGTCAAGAGACGATACAACTGTAGTCTGATGGGAAATATGGCTAACTTCAGGATGGATGTTTAAACTCCAGGATGAATATGTAGACTGCTCTGTTTACTTGCAACAAACGGTTTTGGTTTTGCGACAGGTGATAAAAGTCAGCAGGACACCTGACAACGGCTGTTTTCAAGAGAGAAACTTTAACAACATATCCATGACAACAAAGTAATTCTAATCGATCAAATGATATATTTGGTTCCAGAAGGCTGATTTTAAGCATTAGACATGCTGAGGACACTGCCTTAAAGTCAAGCAGCCTGCAGTAAACCAATTTGATTGATATGCCTATGGTCAGTGCATACGTGCAGAACTGCATGTGGTTTAGCCAGTTTCAAAGGGATAAATATTGGAGTTTTGAAGAACAGAGTCAGAACAGAAGACAAGAATCTCAGAAGATGAAAGGTAGCAAAGCTGTAAGCTTGATGAAATCTGATCCTTCTCCATGCTTGGCCAGCAAGAGTGGATAGAAACACTCCTACAGTCCATTAGATGAGTATAAATAGTTAAAATTCATATTTGTAAAATTATAATAGATTTACAGGGCAATAGAAGCATTTAATTGTGATACAGTGTAAGAGAATCAGTCTTATAGCAGTCTCAAGTGTTTAAAGTTTCGTTACATGTTCTAAATAAAGATATGATTTCAAGTCATAGAGATTTACAGCATGGAAACAGATTCTTCAGTCCAATTTTCCATGCCTCCCAGTTTTTACCACTAAGCAAGTCCCAATTGTCTGCATTTGGCCTATATCCCTCTAGCCATCTAAATGCTTCTTAAAAGGCAAAATTGTACCCGCCTCTACTACTAACTCTGACAGCTTGTTTTCCAGACACTTACACCCTGTGCATGCAAAAATTGCTCCTCTGGACCCTTTTGTATCTCTCCTCTCTCACCTTAAACTTATGCTGTCTAGTTTTCGACTCCTCTACTTTTCAGAAAAGATGTGACTATTACCTTATCTATGCCTCGTTATTTTATAAACCTCTGTAAGATCGCTCCTAAGCCTCCTATGCTCCAGGGAAAAATGTCATAGTATATCCAGCCTCTCCTTATAACTCAAACCATCAAGTTCTGGGAGCATGCTAGTAAATCTTTTCTGCACTCTTTCTAGTTTAATAATATCCTTTCTGTAATAGGTGACCAGAGTTGCACAGAGTATTCCAAGCGTGACCGTACTAATGTCTTGTACAACTTCAGTAAGACATCCTAACTCCTGCAATCAATGTTTTGACCAATGAAACTGAGCATGCTGAATGCCTTCTTCACTACTCTGTCCACTTGTGACTCCACTTTCAAGGAGCTATGGGCATGTACCCCAAGATCTCTTTTTCTGTAACTCTTCCCAATGCCCTACCATTAACTGAGTAAGCCCTGCCCCAATTAAGTCAACCAAAATGCATCACCTCACATTTATCTAAATTAAACTCCGTCTACTATTTGTCAGCCCGTTGGCCCAATTGATCAAGATTTGATTTAAAGATAAAGTTTTTGTTTCTTTCATTAATTGAACCAAGGGTCTTAGTTAACAAATATGAATTTAAGATTTAGGCTAAAAACTAAAGCAAGGAATATACTCCAAGAATAAGTGATTTGAATATTAAAATAAAAGTAAATAAAATGTGTATTTCCACACTCTGCATTTTCATAAGATCACGACTAGTCTGATTGTAGTCCTTATTTTCTTGCCCACCCTTATATCCTTTGATTCATTTGCAAGTCAGGAATCTATCTAACTCAGCCTTAAAAGATTCACTAACCCTGCCTCCACTGCTCTTGTATTCCTCATATTTCAGTAGAACAATTACCGCTTGGTTTCTCACTTCCTGCTTCTATCTACAAATACACGAATGATGACCACTCAACTCTCACTTGCCGGTTTAAGCTGCCCAATTGGACTGAGGGGCTCTGACTTGCCAATTTCAGGTTCATGTATCCATAATTATTCAAATATAGACATTTAAAACTTCCTAAAATCTATTATTGTAAAGGAGAATGAAAATCCTTTGAGAATATGAAGTATTTCACTCCAACATATCAAGAGAATATTGACTGACACTATATGGGTTAATTTCTAACTAGAATGAAGCTTCTTGAGCTAGCCACAGGAAGTACATTATATTGATATTTCTTCTTCTTCACTGTACCCAATCAATCAACCAAACTTGTACCTTTATCTCACTCATTCATTTAGACACATACCATTGAATCGTTCAGATTTGTTGGAAGGCTGCCTGTTGGAATAGTGTGAATATGTCGCCGAGTATTGGGCTCCTCAGTTATAGAGCCACATCCACTGATGCTTCGTGCAAATGTCTGCCCCAATGACAGAGACTCATTAATCCCATGCCACCTCTCTGACGGTATCTGGATGCATCTTGCCGGCAAAGGCTGGTCAGTACTGGCAAAAAGAAATAACTTTTAGAAAGAGGATAAATTTGCATTCAAAATTCTCAAAAATGAACTATAGTTAAATGCTGATGAATGATGAATGTTTTTCTACAAATGTCAGTAGGTTTGAGATTCATTTACAAAAACCTGAATTGCCAAACTCTGGTTCTGCATGCAATTTAAATTGTTTATTTGGCAATTCAATCTAAACAAAGTCAGAAAAATCACAACAAAATATTGATTTTACAGTCTTCTAAAATCTTCTGTTGCTCCTAGCTAACACTTGGATTATATTTTAATGTGAGTGGACTAAAACAGATCAATTCAATGTGAGGATGACCAATTTCATAAGATAAATGCCCCATACCCTGTGTTTAATGATTACAAGCCAGTGCCAGACAATGACCATCTCCAACATGAGAGAATCTAACCAGCATCTTCTGACATTCAATGGCATTACCATCTCTGAATGCCTCACTATTTACATCTCAGATGATTACCACGGACCAGAAACTCAACAGGACCAGACATATAAATACTGTGGGTACAAGGGTGGGTCAAAGGCTAGAAAACCTTTGATGTGTAGATCAGCTCTTGACTCCCCAAAGCCTGTCCATCATCTAGAAGGTATATGTCAGGACCACCTCACTTGCATTTCCAACAACTTTTAAGAAGTCTGACATCATTCAGGACAAAGCAGCCAGCTTGACTGGCATCCTTTCAGTTAACACTTGAATTGAATGTTTGGATGAATTGTGATAAATTGGATGACGAATGGGATGAATTGTGTCCCAGGTTGTTGTGGGAAACAAGGGAGGAAATTGCAGGGGCTCTGAACCAAATTTTTCATTCTCTGGCCATTGGGAAGGTGCCAGAGAACTGGAGAACAGCTAACATGGTCCCATTATTCAAGAAAGGTTGTAGAGACAAGCCAGAAAACTTACAGACCAATGAGTCTCATGTCTGTAGGTGGGAAACTACTGGAAGAGATTCTGAAGGAGAGAATCTATCTAGTCAGCATGATTTTGTCAAAGGGAGATCATGCCTAACAAATTTGAATGAATTTTTTGAGCATGGAATCAAGTGTGTGGATGAGGGTAGTGCAGTTGATGTAGTTTACATGGATTTCAACAAAGCCTTTGACAAAGTCATACACAGAAGACTAATTAAAAAGGCAAATGTATATGGGATACAGGGTGATCTGGCAAGGTGGATTCATAATTGGTTTAGTGGTAGAAGACAGAGAGTGGTGACAGACAGCTGCTTTATTGACTGGAGGACAAAAATCAATGGCGTACCATAAGGATCTGTGCTGGGCCCGCTGTTGTTCGTTATATAAATGACATAGATGACTATGTGGGGGGTAAGATCAGTAAGTTTGCTGATGACACAAAGTTTAGTTGGGTGGTTAACAGTGAGGTTGAGTATCTTGGGTTACAGGAAGATATAGACGAAATGGTCAAATGCTTAGATAAGTGGCAAATGAAATTTAACCCTGAAAAGTGTGAGATGATACACTTTGGAAGGAGTAATCTGACAAGGAAATATATTATGAAAGGTCTGACATTGGAAAGTTCAGAAGAACAAAGGACCTTGGCATGTTTTTCTATAGATCTAGAAGGTAGAAAGGCTGGTAAATAGGGTGGTGAAAATGGCATATGGCACATTCGTCTTTATCAATCAGGGTATAGATTACAAAAGCAGAGAGATTATGATGGAGTTGCATAGAACTTATAAGGCCACAGCTGGAGTACTATGTGCATTTTCTGGTCACCCCATTATAGGAAGGATTTGAATGCACTGGAGGGGATGCGCAAAAGATTCACCAGAATGCTGCCTGTGACAGAACATTTCAATTATAAACAGAGGTTGGATAGGCTTGGGTTGTTTTCGTTGGAGCAGAGAAGACTTGATTGACGTATTCAAGATTATGAAGTGCATGGACGGGGTGAATAGAGAGCAATTGTTCCCCTTAGTTAAAGGGTCAATTACAAGGGGACACAAGTTAAAAGTGAGGGGTGAGAGATTTAGGGCGATTTGAGGAAAAGCTTTTTTACTCAGAGGGTAGTGACGGTCTAGAATGCGCTGCCTGAGAGGATGATGGAGGCAGGTTGCCTCACATCCTTTAAAAGTACCTGGATGAGTATTTGGCACGTCATAACATTCAAAGCTATGGGTCAAGTGCTGGCAAGTAGGATTAGGAGGACAGGTCAGTGCATTTCATGAGTAGGTGCAGACTCGATGCGTCGAAGGGCCTCTTTTGCACTGTAGTAATCTATGATTCTGTGATCTGTGATTTATTCCCTCCACCATCGACACACAGTAGCAGCCGTACCATCTACAAGATGCACTGCAGCAACTCACCAAGGTGACACCACCTTCCAAACTCATGACTATCTGGGAGGACAAGCGTGAGGTGATACACTTTGGAATGACAAGACATTAGAGACAGGCAATGAATACTGGCCTTGCCAATGAAGCCCGCATCCCTTGAATTATTACAAAAGCGTGCTTCTCTCACTTGAAACTTGATAGAACTCAACTTCATAGCTGCAATCTAAGTTACATTACAATAGTGACATTTCAAAGCAATCTAATAGAAATATATATTTCTTTTTCCACATGCTTGCAGTCTTCATTTCTACCTTCCCCCAGCAACTAGATCTCAGGGTTCCTCTCCTCTCTAAGCTGAATCCAAACTAAGGTGTTCTACTTTTACTGTAAATCTTACACTATTATGTACATCCTGAAGGTTAGTAAACATTCAAATAACATTCTCTCTCCTCGAGCTACTGTCCTCTCTTCCCTCAAATCTGTCATCATTTGCTCTTCTTCCCAAAGAACCAACTGTTTATTCTTCCATTCTGGCAAACCACTATCCCATCTATAACCTCTTTTTCTTCTCCAAAGTCCTCAAATTGCATACTTGAATACCACCCATTAGGTTTCTGTTTTGGCACATTACTTAAGAAAAATTGAGTACCACAAGCATCATCCTACATGATAGTGACAAAGGTTAACCATCCTCTCTTGTCCTTCTTGATCTGTCTGCTACCTTTGACACATGACCACATCAATCTCCTCCAATCCCTTTTGAACCTCATCCACATAGATGAGACTACATTCACCTCAATATATTCTTATCCATCTCATTATAGCCTGCAAATCATCTGAATAGGGTTTTATTTTTGACAATGCTGAGCTATACCTCACCATCAGTTCCCTCGAATTGTCAGACTGCTTGTCTGACATCTAGTAGAAAATAATAGAAATATCTTCCAACTGAAAATTAAGACGACTGAGCTATTGTCTTTGGGCCCCACCACAAACTCCATTCCTCTCCTTAGCAATTGTCTGGGGCTGAACCTCAGCACCTAAGACCCGGTTTCAATTCCTGGCTTGGGTCACTGTCTGTGCAGAGTCCTCACATACTCGGTGAGTCTATCTGGGTTTCGTCCATGCTCTAATTTCCTCTCTCAGTCTGAAATACATGCTGGTTGGATGCATTGGCCATGCTAAATTCTCCCTTGCTGTACGTGAACTGGCACTGGAGTGTGATGACTAGGGGATTTTCACATTAATTTCATTGCAGTATTAATGTAAGCCTACTTGTAAGTCAAATAAACTTTGAAAGCTCACAACTTTGGTATATGGGTGAGATGAGATTCTGACCGCAAATCCACACCACCAAAAGATTAGTCATTTCCACCTATGTAAATATCACTCTACTCCACCTGATTCACCTGAAATGTCTTTGTTACTTCGAAGTTTGACTATTCTAAAATGACCTGACCCACAATGCACATTCTATTCTTCATAAGCTTGTTGTTATGCAAAGCTCTATTACCCGTGTTCTATTTCACACTCTGTACTCTTCACCATCCATGTTCACTGACCCACAACAGCACTCAGTTAAATAACAAATTTATTATTAAACTCTCACCTGCGTTTTTGGATGCCTCCATATCTTTATAATCTCAAGCGCCACAAATTCTCAATATCTACCATCTTCCAATTCCGGTCTCCTCAGCATCCCCAATTTTAATTGCATTACCATTGTGCCTTCAATCATCTGGAATCAAGTGGAGCATCTCTACCTCTCCTCTAAGATGATCCGTATCATCTACCTCTTTGACCAGATCTTTAGTTATCTGTTCTAACGTCTCCTTAGGTGGCTCAGTGTTATATTTCATTTAATGACATGCCTGTGAAACACCTTGGGATATTTTAATCAAGTTAAAGGTGCTATAAAAATACAAGTTGTTGTTATTGTTGTTAGGCCTGGCCATAACATAAAATGTTATATACTTTCTGCTCAATTTCCCCTAATATCTAACCACCTTCCCTCTGATTTTCTTGGCATAACTGTAAGACTTTTGATACTGTTCTTAGGAAAGTTTTGCATGCTGAATCATCATATTTACAACAACAGAAAGCATAACTCTATTTCATTTATCAGTCCTGCAGCACCACTTACAGATGTATAATTGTGCAACAGAATTTTCCATTCTTTCCTTGTGAAATCACAAATAACATGGTTCAACAGCACTGGCGATGAAGCTTATTTGACCAAGCACAAAATATTTAATTTTCTACAGTCATTACTTAAAGCAGAGAGACACTGTGGTGAAATAGGCATGGTCTCCTCCCATGCACAATGCTGGCAAGTTCACATCAAAATAAATCAAGTGTAATTAGGCTGCAATCCACAAGTTTTTCCCAGTATTGAGTCATTAAATAAACAATCAAGCAAAATATGCAGCATACAGAGAGCTGTGCATGTTCTAACCACAAGGGATCTGTACAGCCACAGTCAGCCACAGAAATAGCAGTTGTAGTTAGATAGCTTTAAATAAAGTGAATTGCTCCAATTGTAGAGGTGATTAAGGTATTTAAAAAAACCCAAACCATAACTGGACCCCAGCTGCCTGAGGCACAAAGTTCAACTGATTCTGGCAGGGCAGTACAGGAACTTTCTGACACACAAATTTTTTAATATTGCGTGGAACACACTTCAGCATAATCAAGGGTGACAGTGTGGAAACAAATTGCAAGCCAAAATACTTCCAGTTGCTTTTGATCCTCTCCACCCCTCAGTGGTGAACTAGGAAACACTGGCAGAGACCTTCACAAAGGAAAGGAAGAGAATAGTTAAGGTAAGCATTCTTCAAAACCATTCTCTGAAGAAACTCATTCAGCTTTAGGTCTCACACAATCTCTCTAATTTGTAGGTAAATCAGGTTTATTAGTCATATTGAGACTAACAAAGAAAGAACAGAGAAACTTGTTTTTGTAGTATCTTTCTCACACATTGGAACTCTCAAAGTACTTGAAATGAAGTACTGCTGAATGAAGTATTTTTGAAGTGCATTCACTGTTGGAATGTAGAAAAGTAAATGGTCAACCTGTGCACAAGTGCCTACAAACAGCAATGTAAAAATAACTACACATACTGCTTTTGTGATTGGGGGGATAGGTATTTGCCAGAATATAGAACACTCATTCAATCAAACTTGTGCTGTGAGATCTTCTAATCCATCTGAGAGTCCAGACTGAGCCTCAATTTAACATTGCATCTGACAGACAACACCATTAGTGCTCCACTGGACTGCCAGAGTCGATTTGTGAGCTCAAATTTTACATTAACTTTATTGCAATGTTAACGTAAGCCTTACTTGTGTCTAGTAAATAAACTTTTCAAATCATAGCAGTGGAACTTAAACCCACAACTTGCTGATTCAGATGACAGTGCTACCAACTGAATTACATCAAACACAAAATTGTAATTGCAATAATTAAGAACTAAAAGAAATTAGTTTCAAGCTTCACCATCACTAAGCTAATGCTATAGCAATCTCAGATGGGGAGTTCAGAATCCCTCATTGCCTTGTTAACTACTGGCTTTCTTGTGTTTCTGTAATATTGATAAGTGTACTTTCTGCTCTTGTGCAACTGAAAGTAGTATATTGAAGTGCAGAAATATAGTTTGCTAACTTCCAGCCACAACATGGTGCAACAACTATATCACAAGTTAGATTTCCACTTCACCGAATTTGAAAAACAAGAGGACGAATGGGCATTTTCTGTCCACAGCACTGATTTAGTAGATGCGCATGACAGTTACCCTTGCATGTCTGGAACTCCTCGCACTGTAATTCTTGGTGACTGAGACTTGTTGTCGATCACACCCGGACCAGGTGGGGAAACCATTAAGTTCTTAGACCCTGGACAAGATGGTCCAGATTGCAAACTTTGCATACTTTCTGTAGATGGACTGGATTTCAGAAAATACCTAAATAAATTAAAAACATTAATGTATATACTCTTTTATTTTACATTCTAGGAAATAAACAAATACAAATGCTGTATTAACAAGCCTGTGAAATTACAGAAGAAGACATATATTTTGTTCATTCACATTTTCTGTCAACATCAATGGGGACAAAATAGAAAGGGTCGAGAACTTCAAATTTTTAGTGTCTAGTTCATTAATAACCTGTTCTGGTCCCCTCATGCCAACACTATAGTTAAGAAAGTCCACCAACGCCTCTATTTTCTCAGAAGACTGAGGAAATTTGGTATGTCAGCTATGACTATCGTAAATTTTTACAGATACACCACAGAAAGCATTCTTTCTGGTTGTATTACAGCTTGGATGGCTCCTACTCTGCCCAAGACTGTAAGGAGCTACAAAAGATTGTGAACATAACCCAATCCATCACGCGAATTAGCCTCTCATCTGTCTATACTTACTGCTGCCTCAGCAAAGCAACCAATATAATTAAGGACCCCTTGCACTCCTAACATTCTCTCTTCCACCTCCTTCCTTCAGGAAAAAAAATACAAAAGTCTGACATCACACATGAACCGACTCAAGAACTGCTTCTTTCCTGCTGCCATCAGACTTTTGAACGGACTTGCTACATATTAAACTGATCTTTCTCTATATCCTAGCTATGACTGTAACACTACATTCTGTGTGCTCTCGTTTCCTTCCCTATGAACTGTATATTTTGTCTGTATACAGCGTAAGAAACAATGCTTTTCACTATATGTTAATACATGTGACAATTATAAATCAAATCAAATTTTATACCTGCAGGCTGCAGCAACAAATTACCTGCCAGGGCCTCGTAGATCTCGAATTTCAATACCCAGGAATGGAAGGAACAAATTTCCACAGAATGGACACGTCGTGTTGAGATTGGAATCATCTGCTGTCCAGCCAGCCATTATTTCCTCATCATACACAAGCGAATCACAAGTTCGACATCGAGAGCAGCTGGAGATAAGAATCTGAAACATGAACAATAAGCATGTTTTTTTAAAACTCAGATTTAAAAAAGCAATCACAAAGGCTGTCAAATTCACAACAATCCTGATTTCATGGAATTAAGTTGAATAGAATAATGCCAAAATGAAATGCTGGACCTGTTATCAATTTGTACTGGCAATAATTATCACAGACATGGCCCAAGTAAAGCTACATTTCTGCAAAATAAACAAGGGTGCCTCAGACAGAAATTTGAGATTTAAACATAATCATCCTCTTCTAATCGAAAGAAACTTACTATTTCTCTTAACTATTTCCTCTTTTAAACCTTAATTTTACTTCACAGAAAGTACTTTCCCCTCTTTACTCTTTTAATGTCTCCACTACAGTCATTACCTCTTTTATGAAATACAGGTCAAGCATCCTTTATGTGGAACTTTTGGGCTGAGCAATAGCATGCATGGTATTGTTCCCAACTTTCAAGTTATCTTTTGTGGTACTTTGGTCACAAAAAGGAAATCGAATATATTATGATATTGAACCTTGTTTACTTAAAAAAAAATGGAAAAACAGAGCAGCATGAACTCAGAACCAGAAGTAGTGAGTTACACATGTTCCTCATTGTGGGACTAAACCCGTGAAAGCCTGCAGTCATGATGTCACTCATATATGTTCATACCTGCAAAAAATGTCAATACATACATTCAAATAGGAAGATGCTTACTATAACACTCTAATTTCCACATTTAAGAAAGGATAAACTGTACTTATACTGGAAGTGGTACAGCAAGAGTTTATTAAATTGGTTTGAGTTGAGGGAGTTGTGTTATGATGAGCGACTTAAACGACTCCATAGTCTTTGCAGTTCAGTAGAATGAGGAGCAATTTTATACAGGATTCTGAAGGGGTTTGGTAGAAAAGATTGGAGAATCTATAACGCAGGGTCATAGTCTCATGATATGAAGCCATCTACGACTGAGGAGAAATTTCTTTACTCACTCAAAAGATTGTGAATATTTAGAATTCTCTTCTCCAGAGGTTTGTGGATGCTCCATCATTGAATATACTTAAGGCGAGGATAGATGGATTTTTCATCTCTCAGGAAATTAAGGGATGCGGGAGCAGGCAGGAAAATGGAACTGAAAACTAAGCTCAGCCATGGTGAATCGTTCAACGAGCTATATAGCCTACTGTCTGCTTCTATTTCTTGCGTTCTTGTCAATAAGTCCTGCTTTCCCATCAATTATGTTCTTGTTTACCACCAAAGGGGTGGCACATTGGCACAGTAATTAGCACTGCTGCCTCTAAGCACCAAGGACCCGGGTTCAATTCCCAGTTGGATCACTGGCTGTGTGGAGTTTGCACATTTCTCCCCATATCTGTTTCCTCTGGGTGATCTGAACAGGTGCCGAAGTATGGCAACTAGGGGAATTTCACAGTAACTTCATTGCAGTGTAAGCACAAGTAATTCTTGCTTTTGATTAATAAATAAACTTTTTTTTCCCTCCAATATACCAAATTCAAAATTTCTCCCTCTAGCCTGATATCCCAGCTCATGTTCCACAGTCCTTAGACTCTTGATTTCCAGTGCTCCCCTCCTACCCTTTATCATCAGTAGAACTTTCAACCATCTCAGCAGCAGCTGTCAGAACTGTTTTCTGCTTTATTACTGCTCTCTCAGCTGGTCAAAGACCAGTGGAATTCAGTGTTTGAAGTGGTGGGCCTGTTTACTGGCTGGAGAGCTGGTGGTAACTCCATCGTAGCCATTTCCAGAAGCCTCACTGAGATTCAGCCCCAATCATGCATTCATCTGGGTTCTCAATTCCACAGGGATAATTTCCTCTGCACTTCATGGAGTGAGATAGCTATTCCATCTGAGTTGCTGGCAGCCATGACCATGCTAACATTGCAGGTGGCTTGAAGGTGAGCATCACCATTGGAGCCCTCACACTATGGTGACTGGGAAGTCAGGGCAGCCCTGGAGAGATGTGAGGCCAGGGAGCATCAAGGGAAGGGTGATTGAGAGTCTCTCCTTTGGGTCAGGATGCTGGCAAAGCTGGCATTAGGCACAAGCATACTTGTGACGGTTTATCTGACAGCTTAACCATATAGTACGGTCCCACCCACTACTGGTTGAATTAAACTTTCAAGAGCCAATGTAGGAGCAGTAAGGCTGTCCTCAGCCCTTCCCACCTGGACTAAATCAAGAGGGCTTAAGGTGAGAGAGTCTTCACCCCACACCTTCCTACCCCACAACATAGCCCACTCCAGCCTACCAGTCTCTTACAGTGGGAGCATTGAGTTCTGCTCCATGTCTTTTCAACTGCTTCTCAATCAGTTCTTTAAGCTTTTCCACTAACTATTGTGTTTCATTCTCCCATTTGGCACCTCGGGATGCCTTGTTCATTTACACAGCACTTTTAACGTAAATCATTCTTTCAATATAACTTTAAGCAGTGGTTGTTGAACAGAGTCAGTGATAACTGAGACAGATGTATTAGGAGTTCAGTTTACCTCTATGGCATAATTCTGGAAGATACTAGTACTGCTTGTATATTGAGAAGATCCTACATCTGATTTGTCCACTGAAGGAAAGTTGGAACTTGTTGACTGAACACTGCCTGAATACAAAACAAACCAGTGCATGTTAGAAAAAGCATTTACTAGATTACCCATTTCAATGTTTTTGGACAAAGGCTGCATTTGGATTGTTAAATGCTAACAGGTACACTGATTCAGTCATTACACTAGGCTTCACAAGACCATTTTATAACTGATCATTATTAACTGTCTCTCACTTTAACCCAACCAGATCATGTTGGTTAAAACTATCCCCAATGAATATATCTGTAACAAGCATTCAGATTTGTAGGCATAGCTTTATAAAAAAAACTGAGTGTCATTGGAAAGGTAGATCCCAAATTGGCTCAAGCCAGTTTTGAAAGTGTTGCTTTTTTTCAGACATAAAGAGAATCAAAAAAGAAGCCCAATGAGTTTTCAAAGAGTCAAGTATCATCAAATAAAATCTTAGACCAGTATTCAGATCATGCAATTTGCTAAATTACTCTGACAAATAACCTGCATTGTTCATCAAGATGCAAATCCACGACATGTTATTTTGCTGATGTCAATGATAACTTCATTCTGCAGTCTGAGACTTCACTTACCAATATGCAGATGCTGTCTAGGTGTCCCATCATGATTTCCACAGCTGTCCAAACTAGCTTGTCTCAGGCCCCATCCTTTGGCCTCACCTGCGGATGTGCTGCTAGTTTGAGGTGATGCCAGTCTATCCAAGTCATCATATATCTCCTCATTTAAAGAGGATGCATCAGGATCCTGTGCTCCAATTGAGGAGCTGCTATTTCTCTCTGAATAACGCCCCTGAAATTTTAAATTGAAACAGAAAACATTTTCACAGAAGAGAGACTATAGGTTTTTTATGCTTTATATTTACAATAAATCTTACAATTTGCATTTGATAAAAGAACTGTATTTGTTAAACTATAGAACAAAAGTATGGGAAGCTCTTGTGGCACAGTAGTAGCATTCCTATCTCTGGGTTAGGAGATTCAGGTTCAAGTTCTATTTTAGGTCTTAGAAACAGCTGGAGCTGGAATTAGAGGAACTCAGGATAATTTGAGAGGTTGAGGAGGATATTGGCAGGAGTAACAAAGAGATAGTCACTCCTAAAAGTGATTCTTGGGTAACTATTAGGAGGAGGGGTAAGAAGCAATAGGGTAGACAATCCCCTGGGGCTGTTCCCCTCCAAAACAAATTTTCTGTCTTGGAGGCTACAGTTGAGGAAGAATCAACTGGAGATGACCAAAGGGAGCAGGCCTCTGTGGGTGAGCCTGCTGAGAATGCTCAGGTGGGTAGGGGGAATAGGAGATTGGGCCTAGTAATTGGAGACTCCATAGTTAGAGGGACAGATAGGAGAGTAAATAGTAATAAAAGTGACTCAGAGCTGGTGTGTTGCCTCCCAGGGGCTGGGGTCCAGGATGTCGCAGATCGGGTTTTTAAGATTCTTAAGGGAGAGGGGAGTCAGCCCCAAGTCATTGTTCATGTAGGGACACATGATATAGGAAGGGCGAGGGAAGGGGATATTAAACAGAAATTTATGGAGTTGGGGTGGAAGCTTAGAGCCAAAACTGGCAGACTGGTTATCTCTGGACTCTTGCCTGTGCCAAGGGATAGTTTAGAGAAGAACAGAGAGAGGGAATGTTTGAACTCGTGGCTGCGGGGATGGTGCAGGAGGGAGGGGTTCAGGTTCCTGAACAATTGGGACTCATTCTGGGATAGGTGGGACCTCTACAAGAGAGATGGTCTACACCTGAACCAGAGGGAAACTAATATCTTGGGGGGAAAATTTGCTAAGGCTATGCAGGGGGCTTTAAACTGATTCGGGGGGGGGTGGGATCCTAAGTAGTTGGGGTGCTAAGAGGGATGAGAGTAAGGGGGTCATAGAGGAAAACTGTAAAACACAGCAGCGTACGGGTGGGGTAGGGCATGGTTTGAAATGCGTATACTTTAAAGCAAGGAGTATTCGCAATAAGGGGGAGGAACTTGCAGCTTGGACCAGTACCTGGAACTTCGATGTTGTGGCCATTTCAGAGACTTGGGTAGAGCAGGGACAAGAATGGATGTTGCAGGTTCCGGGGTTCAAATGCTTTAGTCGGAGTAGAGAAGGAAGTAGAAGGGGGGGAGGAGTGGCATTATTAGTCAAAGACTGTATCACAGTGACAGAAAAGAAGTTTGATGAGGACTTGTCTGTTGAGGTAGTATGGGCTGAGATTAAAAACAGGAGAGGAGAGGTCACCCTGTTGGGAGTCTTTTATAGACCTCCTAAAAGTTCTAGAGAGTTTGAGGAAAGGATTGCAAAGTCAATTCTGGTCAGGAGTGAAAGTAATAGGGTAATTGTTATGGGGGCTTTAACTTTACTAATATCGATTGGAATAGCTATAGCTCTAGCTCGTTAGAGGGGTCAGTTTTCGTACAAAGTGTCCAGGAAGGTTTTTTGACTCAGTATGTAGATAGGCCAACTAGAAGTGAGGCTACATTGGATTTGGTGCTGGGCAATGAGCCAGACCAGGTGTTAGGCTTGGAAGTTGGTGAGCATTTTGGTGATAGTGACCACAATTTGGTTACGTTCACCTTAGTGATGGACAGGGATAGGCATGAAGCTGGGGGCAGTAGTTATAGCTGGGGGAAGGGTAATTATGAGGCCATCAGGAGAGAATTAGGGTGCATAGATGGGACTAGGAAACTACAGGGACTGGGAACATCTGGAATGTGGAGCTTATTCAAGGAGCAGCTGCTGCGAGTCCTTGATAAGTATGTCCCTGTCAGGCAAGGAGGAAATGGTCGAGTAAGGGAACCTTGGTGTACGAAAAAAAGTTGATTCGCTGGTTAAAAGGAAAAAGGAGGCTTATGTCAGGATGAGGCTTGAAGGCTCAGTTAGTGCAATGGATAGGTATAGATTAGCCAGGAGGGAGCTAAAGAGTGAATTGAGGAGAGCTAAGAGAGGACACGAGAAGACTTTGGCTGATAGGATTAAGGAGAATCCTAAAGCTTTCTTTAGATTTGTTAAGAATAGAAGATTGGTTAGGGCAAGATTAGGGCCAGTCATAGACAGCAGTGGGAAGTTGTGCGTGGAGCCTGAAGAGATTGGAGAGGCACTGAATAAATATTTCTCTTCGGTATTCACGCAGGGTGATGGAAATGTAGTTATGGAGAACACTGAGGTACAGGGTTGCAAACTGGAAAGTATTGAAGTAGATAGGGAGGATGTGCTAGATATTCTCGAGGGTTTGAAGTTGGATAAATCCCCTGGGCCGGACGGGATTTACCCTAGGATTCTCTGGGAGGCAAGAGAGGCAATTGCAGAGCCTCTGGCTCTGATCTTCAGGTCGTCGTTGGTTACGGGTGTGGTTCCGGAGGACTGGAGGATAGCGAATGTGGTCCCATTGCTCAAGAAGGGGAAGAGAGACCTTCCAGGGAATTATAGGCCAGTGAGTCTTACTTCTGTTGTGGGCAAAGTATTGAAAAGAATTATTAGGGATAGGATTTATAGTTATTTAGAGAGAAATGAATTGATTGGGGATAGTCAGCATGGTTTTGTGAAGGGTAGGTCGTGCCTTACTAACCTCATTGAGTTTTTTGAAAAAGTGACCAAAGAGGTGGATGGGGGTAAGGCGGTTGATGTGGTATATATGGACTTTAGGAAGGCGTTTGATAAGGTGGCCCATGGAAGACTTCTGCAGAAAATGCAGATGTATGGGATAGAGGTGATTTAGCTAATTGGGTTAGGAATTGGCTAGCAGATAGAAGACAGAGGGTGGTGGTTGATGGGAGATATTCATCTTGGAGTTCGGTGACAAGTGGTGTACCTCAGGGTCTGTTTTGGGGCCCCTGCTGTTTGTAATTTTTATAAATGATCTGGATGAGGGTATGGAAGGATGGATTAGTAAATTTGCAGATGACACTAAAGTCGGTGGAGTGGTAGATAGTGAAGAGGGGTGTTATAGTTTGCGGAGAGACTTGGACAAGTTGCAGAGCTGGGCTGAGAGGTGGCAAATGGAGTTTAATGTGGAAAAGTGTGAGGTAATGCACTTTGGCAGGAGTAATAAATGTGTAGAGTATAGGGCTAATGGTAGGATTCTTAATAGTGTTGATGAACAGAGGGATCTTGGTGTATTTGTGCATAGATCCCTGAAAGTAGGCAGTCAAGTCGATAAGGTTGTGAAGAAGGCATATGGAGTCTTAGCTTTTATTGGTAGGGGGATTGAATTTCGGAGCCGCAACGTCATGTTGCAACTGTACAAAACTCTAGTGCGGCCGCACTTGGAGTAGTGTGTGCAGTTCTGGTCCCCACATTATAAGAAAGATGTGGAGGCATTGGAGAGGGTACAGAGGAGGTTTACAGGATGTTGCCTGGTATGGAGGGCAGGTCTTATGAAGAGAGGCTGAGGGATTTGAGGTTGTTTTCGTTAGAAAGGAGGCGGCTAAGAGGGGACCTTAGCGAAACATATAAGATGATTAGAGGTTTAGATAGGGTGGACAGTGATAGCCTTTTTCCTAGGATGGAGAAAGCTAGCACGAGGGGACACCGCTTTAAATTAAGGGGTGATAGTTATAGGACGGATATCAGAGGCAGGTTCTTTACCCAAAGGGTGGTTCGGGAGTGGAATGCCCTGCCTGCAGCGGTTGTAGATGCGCCAAGTTGGGTGGCGTTTAAGAGGTTAGTTGATAAGTATATGGAAGAGAAGGGAATGGTTCAGTTTGGAGGGTCATTGCTTTTTATATTGGTCGGAGCAACATCGAAGGCTGTAATGTTCTATGTTCTATAACATAGAATCTACAAGCAGGAATAGACCATTTGGCCCTTCGAGCCTGCTCTGCCACTCATCATCATCGCTGATCATCAAACTCAATATTCTGATCCACCCTTTCCTCCCATATCCTTTGATCCTTCTATCCCCAAGAGCTACATTTAATTTCTTTTTGAAATCACACAACGTTTTGGCCTCAGCTACTTTCTGTGGTAGTGAATTCCACACATTCATCACTCTCTGAGTGAATAAATTTCTCCTCACCTCAGTTCCAAAAGGTTTACCCCATATCCTCAAACTACGATCCCTAGTTCTGGACTGCCCCACCATTGGGAACATCTTTTCTCAATCTACTCTGTCTAACCCTGTTGGAATTTTATAAGTTTCTGTAAGATCCCCTCTCACTCTTCTAAACTCTAGAGAATACATTCCTAAACGATTTAGCCTTGAAATCCTTAATAATGGACTTTCTCTGCACCCTAGCTATGGCTTTAACACTACATTCTGCATCCTTTCCTTTCATTGTCCATGAGTGATATGCTTTGTTTATGTAGCATGCAAGAAACAATACTTTTCATTGTATATCAATACACGTGTCAATAATAAATCAAATCAAATTGATGTTAGATTCATCAGTCTCTCGTTCTCTGTTTTCTCTCTACCTCCCATTTTGAATAGCAGGCTCACATTAGCTACCCGCTAATCTGTAGAAATCAGTCCAGAGTCTAAAGAATTTTGGAGAACAGCCACCAATGGATCTATTTCCAGGGCCATTTCCTTAAGTAATCTGGGATGAAGATTATCAGGCCCCAGAGATTTATCCACCTTCAATTTCCCCACAACCATTTCTCTGCTAATGTTGATTTCCTTCAGCTGCTCACTAAAACTGATTTTTGTCAGAACTTCTACTACATCAATCATGTCTTCCTTTGTGAAGACTTGATAGTCACAGAAAGTGCACTTGTAACTGAGCCAAATACATTGATTATCAGTCTCTAAATCCTTCCAATATGCCTGATAGCAGGTGCAAGAAGCAACAAAATATCCTGGTTGTCCATACTACAAAAAGAAAAGGCAAATCACTGCAATATTTTGCCCAGTGTAATCATGAACTGATCCAATGAAAGTCCATGGTCACAAACACCCTCTTAGGGCATGGGACCTAAAGGAGGGTGAGTACAATGATGCTTTAGTAATTTCATACAAAAAAAAAGTGCAGAAACTCATACAGCAAATTCTTCTGAAGATGTTGGGGCCTGAGCCTATTTTAACATGCAAAATTCAGCCTAAACTATTCGCCCCATCATACCCATGATGGTTCTTCAAGAAAACTGCCCAATTTAATCACAGAATCCCTACAGTGCAGGAAAAGGCCATTCAGCCCATGGAGCCTGCACCGACAATGATCCCACCCAGGCCTTATCCATGTAACCCCACATACATACCTTGCTAGTCTCTGACACTAAAGAGCAATTTACCATAGCCAATAAACTGAATCTACACATCTTTGGACTTGGCAGGAAACCAGAGAACCCAGAGGAAATCCACAGGGGAAAACCTGCAAACTCCTTACAGTCACCCAAGCTGGGAATTGAACCCAGTTCCCTGCCATTGTGAGGTAGCAATGCAAAACCACTGTGCAGCCCAATTTTGTATCCCAACTTTTTTTTGCATAATCCTGCAATTTATTCTAGGAACCTCCCCAAATCAAAGGAAGGAAAAGGTTTAATGCACAATGAATGGTTAAGGTCTGTAATGCACTGTTGAGATTGTGATGAAGGCAGCTTTAGTTGAGGCTTTCAGAAGGGAATTGGGATCATTAGCTGAAAAAGAAAGATGTGCAGGGCTATGGGGAAAAAGTGTGGGAACAGCAATAGGTGAATTGCTCCTTCAAAGTCAGCACAGATGCAAGAGGCTGAATGTACTAATTCTGTATAATATGACCTATGATTCATTTAAAATGCTCTGCCTCATTTTAAAACTTCCAAAGTATAAAATCATACCTTGCCATTATCTTTGATGGGCACAGCATATGTTGCCAACTTGGTGTACCACTTGCTTGCCTTTTCTGCCACTCCCTTCCCAGCAGAGAACATGCTGTGTTTTAGCACATCAAAAGTGGGTGGTAGCAATGAGTCCAGTTTAAAAGGAGGTGGAGACATGAGAGTTAAAGTTCCACCTGTCTCTCGAACGCCCATTCTCCTGTTGTTGCTTGGAGAATACGTGGGTGAGGACCACAGCCTGTCTCTCCGTTTGGCATGGAATTCTCCCTTTGCATGTGGTTGAAACGTCCTGGATCGACAAAGTCCTGATATTCTGGGTGAGCCTGTCGGAAGGCTGGATCTCCTTGACTCCTTCCCCACAGGCAAGCCTTTGCAATTAGATGATGTTGCGGTATCATCATCTGTTTTTGAGAAATCCATGCTGGGTGTTCGACTTGCCAAAGGGCTATTCATAGATTCCATATACATCTCTATTTCTTCAGCCAGGTTTCGCCGAGTGGAAGGAGTAAAGAGACATTTATCATAGTCTTCATCCTCCTCTTCATCCTCTTTCTCTTGATTGGTTTCTGCTACTATAAGAGAAAGTGGGTCATAACCCCTTTGAACCCCTCTTCTTTCTGCTAGTTTGATCCCTGCTCCTGCACTCATACTCCTTTGTAATTGCTTGGATTGCAGCTCTCGCCTTGGGTTTTGGTTAGGTTTCCCATTAGATTTTCCATAATCAGGCTCACTGTCGAGATCTTCCAAGTCGAAGATAGCAGGAGAGTCCGTTTTATCTTCCTCCACATTGGTTGATGTTTCATCCAAGTCATATGGTGTCTCTTCGTCACTCAGTTCCTTTTCTAGATTTAAGTTCACTTGTTTGCACAGATGCCTGGGTTTGATAATCTCTAGCGTGTTTGGCCTTGCGGCCATTTGTAAAGCTGTTGAAAGTATTTTAGCATCAGCACCCAATTTTTCTGCAATTTCCCTAGGGTCAGTGTCCATGCTTCCTCTGTGCATCACAAGTCCTGAAAAAGCATCACCACTAAGACTGCGGTTCCTGCCTCCCCACACCATTTGTTCCTTCAAGTCAGGCTCCATAGCGCTCTTGTGCCTCTTGCGCAAAGTGTCACCATGTGTTAATGCAGGATCGGGATATGCAGCATTATCAAAGGATGTCGTAAACAGCAATCCTGCCGCATTTTCTATAATCAGACATTAAATATTTTCAATTAACACAAAGTTCTGTACAGATATGGAACTTCATTTGAATTAAACAGATCTTGATCATTGATTTGTCTTGAAATGTAGAACAAACAAATCCAAAGCTCCTTGGATGTAAAAGGAGGTAGAAGTTAAGATAAAGAAAGAAAAGTGTGCTTAACTGTAGAAAATATAGTTGTGAACCAACAGGATTATAAAAGGTTCAGAGAAGAGGGAAAGAAGCACATTAGAGAAGGGAGATTGTGAGAAAATGCAGACAGCCAACTTAAAGGAGAATCCCAAAGTCTTCTAAAAGCAAAGAAACAGTAAAGAGTAAAAGGAGTATTGGTGATTAAAATCTAAAAAGGGATTTACATAGAGGTTGGGGGCATGGTGAGATATTAAATGAATACTTTGCATCCATCTTTACTGAGCAGGTAGATGCTACTCAGGACATGGTGACAAACAAAGAAACTCTTTCTATAGAAGGGTAAAACTCGATAACGAGGAAGTGTTGGATGGACAGTCAGTGTTGAAAGTTGAGAAGGTTCCAAGACTGAATGAGATGCATCAAAATATAGCGAAGCAAGTGAGAATGGAAGTTGCAGAGGCGCTGACCATAATCTTTCAGTCTTCTCTAGACTCAGGGGAGGTGGCAGAGGGCTGGAAATTTACAAATGTGACACCCTTGTTCAAAAAAATGTTGCCAGTATTGCCCCAGTAGTTACAGAGTTTAACATCAATAATGGGCAAGATTTTAGAAACAATTATTTGGGATAAAATTAATAGCCACGTGGAAAAAATATAGATTGATTAGGAAGTGTCAGCAAGGATTCTAAAGAGGAAATCATGATTAACTAACTGGCTGGAGGCATAACAGAAAGGGTTGATGAGGGTAATGCTGTTGATGTGGTTACATGGCCTTTCAGAAGCTATTCAATGCAGTGCCACACAACAGACTTAAGTTATAGCTTACGGAATAAAGGGACAGTAGCAACATGAATACCAAATTGGTTGAATAGTCGGAAATAGAGAGTAAAGGACAATGGATATTTTTCAGGCGCGCGGGGGGGGGGTGGTGGTGAGGTGAGGTTTCTAACATTGTTCCCCAGTGCTCAGTATTGGGAACCTTGCTTTTTCTGATGTTCTAGATCAGGAGTCTCCAAACTACGGCTCCCAGGGCACATCCAGCCTGCAGTGGGCCGCATCCCGATCAGAGTTTGGAGACTGCTGACCTCGATCACGGTGTGCAGGGGACAATTTCAAAGTTTGCAGATGAAACAAAACTTCAAAGTATTGTAAATTGTGAAAAGGACAGTGCAGAACTTCAAAAGGACATAGGCAAGTTGGGGAAGTGGGCAGATAGGTAGAAAATAAAGTTCAATGTGGAAAAATGTGAGGTGATACAATACGGTAAGCAGAACATAAAATCCCTACAGGATCATTACAGTGCAGAAAGAGGTTGTCCAGTCCATCCAGTTTACGTTGCCTCTCTCAAAAAGCCTTTTTTCTGAAAAGCCCATCCTGATTCCCGTAACACTATGCATTTACCATAACTAACACATCCAACTTACACATCTTTGGACACTAAGGGGGAACTCAGCTTGGCCAATCCACCTAACCTTCACATCTTTGAACACCAAGGGGCAATTTACCATGGTCAATCCATCTAACCCGCTCACCTTCAGATTGAAGAGACAATATAAAACAAGAGGCAAAATTCTTAAAGGGCTGCAGGAATAGAGGAACTTGGGTATATAAGTGCAAAAATCATTGAAGGCAACAGGTAGGGTGGAGAGAGCAGTTAATAAAGCACATCGTCCCCTGGACTTCATTAACAGTGGCATCAAATATAAGAGCAAGGAGGTTATGCTGAATTTATACAAGTCACTAGTTAGATCTCTGTAGTATTCTGCACAGTTCTGGATGTCATACAGTAGGAGGAATGTGAATGCATTGGAGATAGTTCAGAAAAGGCTTACAAGAATGGTTCCAGGGATAAGAACTTCCATTTGAGGACAGATATGGAGAGGTTGGAACTGTTTTCCTTGGATAGAAGAAGACTAAGAGGAGATTTGATAGCGATGTTCAAAATCAACAGAGTGCTGGAATCATGATGCTCGTTTGGATAGCCTATATAAAAATGATGAGCCAAATGGCCTCCTTCTGCAATTCTGTAAAAAGCATCACCTGCTCACATCAGACCTGAAAAAACCACTTGATAAATGGGAACTGAAAAAGTTTATCAGTCATATTATCATTAATTGGAAGCTAAGTTATCTCACATTTTAGACATTCTACCATGGGAATATCTGTGCTGCGACTGATGACAGTGTTAAGTCTGTACACAGCTTGCCCTGGGCCACAATTATAAAATCTTGAATGCACTTTACAGTAACTCAAGAGCACATGCCAGTAGCTGTTTTAATGATGTACTTTTGACTGTCCATCCACCATATCCACACAAGCTATTCCAAAGTTTTTGCCATTTTCCAAATCTGTTCTGCAGTGTAAACCAACCGAATTTGACAGGACAGTGACTTGTTCACAAGCACATAGAAACAAGCACATTTACCATACTTGAGGCCAGTCTTAAAAATAATTTGGCATGCCTGCATCAGCACATATAACATAAAAGAAGATTCCCCTGTTTTTGCTATTGCGATGTGTGGGGTGGGAGGGGGCAATGGGATGGTCTGTCTGATGTAATCACTGTTGAAGCATTGCTCACTTGGCATGATGCTTCACCCTCCATATCCTTTTCACAAAGACAGGAACACAGTGAAGACCTTTACAAAATGCATGTTAAAAATGACTTAATCCTTAGCAGAGTGAAGGGCTGTGACATTTTGCTGTTCACAGCATCCTTGGGTCAAGTGTTACGCAGGTCGGATCCTGAATTTAACTTCCTCTAGAACATGTCATGAAGACCCTCTACCTCCAACATAGTGGATTCATGAGAATTTTTCCATTTCACAAAACACCCTCATTCCTCCAAGGCATGCCTGCCAACTCAGTCTCAATTACTGGTAGATGAAAGAAGGTTCTGTGTCGTCGCCTCATATCCTGTCTTATTTCTTTTATAACCTTTGGAGGAAATAGAAAAGCGAGATTTTCTTTCTGTCAGGTTTGAAGTGTACCTCATTTCAAAAGGTGAAAGAAATGCTTTGGACAGGTTTAGAATCCACGCAGTGCAGAGGGAAACCATTCAGTCCATGAAGGCTGCACCAACAACAATCCCAACCAGGCCCTATCTGTGTAACCCCACATATTTACCCTGTTAACACCTGTGACATAATTTAGCATGGCCAATCAACCTAATCCACACGTTTGGTCTGTGGGGGGTGAGGGAAAACTGGAGCACACGGAGGAAACGCATGTAGACACGGGGAGAATGTGCAAATTCCACAGACAGTGACCTGAAGCCGAAATTGAACTCGAGTCCCTGAGGCTAACCAGGCAACCTAGCCGGAGGGTTTTTGAGAAAGAAATTCTGCAAATGGTTAAATGAAGAGCAGACTGCTCCCCTGGTGTCCTTTATAATCTATGTACAAAAAAAACCACACAATAATGCTTTAATTTAAAACTCTTTTCAACAAATTAAATCCTTTCACCACTGAATAATTTACAAAGTTATAAGTATGGCAGAGAATGATAATCTTCAAGTCTAACTCCTAGTTATAAACATTCTGGATTACAAACCATTGTTTTCCTCAATGGTCTGGTTTGGTTCAGCAGTTTCGAAACTGCAGTTCATCTTTACAATTCTGGTCATAGGTTTTAAGTCACTTCTGCTTCCTTGAAAATCCAAATGGGGCAGACAGTCTCCACTGCCCTTTGCACTTTCACTCTCAGATACTGTAAAAAAAAAACAAATCATTGATCAATTATGCGACAAGCATGGACAGCTAAACAATTTCTTTTGATTTGAACTGGTAGCACTACAACACTTCACAGCTTTTTAAATCAACTGTCTTCCCTCTGTGAGTGTGTCAGACATCATACACACTGCACTATGCGCTAGTGTAATTCTTGAACAAATATTCTGCGTACAGCCAGTTTGAGATAGCCATTCACCAATTCAGACCTCAGCTAATGCTCCCAAACATTGGCTTCCAGAAGGAGTTGTGATTAGCGATCTCTAGATTTTTATTTTCTTCTCTAGCCCAGGGAGCAAAGGCCAACTGAAGCAACCCTCTCACAGCTTCACAACAAGGACCATGCTAAAAACAGGCATTCATGTGATCAGCTTTAACCAGCAGTGGGACACAAAACTGCTGCAGAGGTCAATAAAATTCACGGAGAACACAGAGCAATCTGAAAGCTGTAACCCTGGTTTGCCCAACTTCGCTACAAGGGAGATTTAGAAAGTCTTCGCACAACATTAAACATGAATTTCAAAATAAAGCTGTGGCATGAAGAAATGCAACAACTTGTTGAGCAAAAGCAAAGCAATGTCAAAGCAATAAACTGATAATTGAAAAAGAGTAATTAATAAAGCTCAGCATTACACAGTGAGAGGGGGACAAAGTCTGTCGGGTTCACTCACAACCTCTTAAAGGTCACTCACTCACCCCATCCATTATGGGAGTGGACATGATTGTGTGTTGCTGTGTATGGCTGAGAGTGAGTGGGAATCAGGAGACTGAGTGCTCACACTCACCTCGCACACCATCACATTCACACAATCACGTTCAATCACGTGCTCCCCCTGACCCCACCCCGCTGTCCCCATGATGGGTGGTCCTCCAGTCACAGACTGCATCTCTCTCATCTTGTTTGTTGACAAGCTCACGTTCTTTCAGAATCTTTCACTCCAGTAACTGGCATTTTGAAAGCAGTCTCTGAGGCCACAATAGGGGATGGCTTCATGGGCCATATTCAGCTCATGGACTTGTGTTGGTCAGGCCTGCTGTAATCTTATCTTGAAGATTAACTCAGTTTTTAAAACGTTGAGTTACAATTTTGCAGTTTATTAACCATTGATTTGATTGCTGTCTTAAAATCAATCAAGTATTCTGGAATAATCTGAATATTTTAATCAAACTAATGAAAGTTTATCTTATTTTCTATTTGACTGCCCTCTGTCAAAATCCTGAATTGGCAAGCTACTCAGAATTGCAAATCAAATCTATTTTATATGATATGTTTAGTTATTTACTGATATAGATAAGGGAGACTGATGTTTATAAAACACCTCTTTTCCCATCCTTGCTCCTGTTTCTAGACATTATTCCTGCATAGCTTTTTGTGAAACAACATTTCTATAAGTCTAATGCACCTTTCAAATGTGAAGAAAACTTCAAACACTGTTTTCTACATAACTTCACAGATTTTCAATAAGAAACGCCTGGCTTGGCTGCTTAATAATTTGCAAACATTAAACAACTTTGACCCTATTATTTAATACATTCAAGTTACACACAACAGTTCTCTTTATAAATAAGTAAAAACCATAAGAAGGGAGGATATACATGAACTGGAGTCACTCTCTTTCTTGTCATCTTTATCCAGTGCTTGAGCCACAGCAGACTGCTCAGATCCAAGGGCTGAAGACAGGTCTCCCCGTCTAACTTCCTCTTTCGATAAGGAATTATATCCAAGATCTGACTGCCCACCTTAAACACAAAAAATACATTTATGGCAATAAAGTATTGATATGTATTTCTTTAAAACACATGTATACTTTCTAATATTGAACAAGTTTTGTTTTGCAGTATATTTTCTCCTTTCCTCCAAGCATCACGTTTAGCTGGCTACATATTTTCTCCTTCTGAGGCTAGCAGAGGATATCTGGCTGCTGAATGTTATGAACTTCTTCACACTAAGGGTTGTGAATCTGTGGAATTCCCCGCCTAGTGAAACAGCTGAGGCTACCTCATTGAATGTTTTTAAGACGAGGATAGATAAATTTTTGAACAGTAAAAGAATTAAGGGTTATGGTGAGCGGGCAGGTAAGTGGAGCTGAGTCCATAAAAAGATCAGCCTTGATCTTAGTGTATGGCAAAGAGGCTTGTGGGATCAGTAAACTTAGCCATTATTTGCAGGCAAGAAGATGTGAATCTGGGACGGGGCTGAGAAGGCTGGGATTCATGTCCAGCTGCTACAGTGCTTGACAATGAAGCTGGCTGTTATGGAAATTCTAGTTGCTAGGTCCACATTGCATGGGGCAACATGGTAGCATGGTGGTTAGCACTGCTACCTCACAGCACCAGGATTCAATTCCTGGCCAAGGTCATTGTGCAGATTCTGCACATTCTCCCTGTGTCTGCATGGGTTTCCTCCCACAGTCCAAAAGACATGCTGGTTAGGTGAACTGGCCATGCTAAATTCTCCCTCAGTGTACCTGAACAAGCACCAGAGTGTGGTAACTAGGGGATTTTCACAGTAACTTCATTTCAATGTGAATGTCAGCCTACTAGTGACTAATAAACTTTAACTTTTCAACACTGCACTCCAAGATTCAGCATTAACTTGAAATAAAATGCTGCATTGATACAGAACTCCTCTCTGGGCAGGCAGTCATTTTACATTATTTTGGAACTCCAGGAACCATCAATTCCACTTGAACTCACATCACCTTCTGACAACAGCAGTAGACAGGACTAGTATTCTGAGTCATAACTAGACATGATGTAGAGATGCTAGCATTGGACTGGAGTAAACACAGTAAGAAGTCTCACAACACCAGATTAGAGTCCAACCAGTTTATTTGATAGTAATCTCACAAGGTTTTGGAAATAGTGTTCCTTCATCAGGTGTGTGGAAAGCGTGGAACCTTCCACGCATCTGACGAAGGAACACCGTTTCCGGAAGCTTGTGAGATTATTATCAAATAAACTGGTTGGACTCTAATCTGGTGTTGTGAGACTTCTTACTGTCATAACTAGACACGCAGGCATTTGTAAATTTTAGATTAAATAAAGGGTGCTTATTTGTAACTAGTATCATTGTGGTGGTGGTAGCTAATTGGACTAATGAGCAAAGTCAGCAATCTTTGCAAATGGGTAATCATTGTCACAACAACAAATAGATTGTGCTTCATCTTGGGCTCTCAACAGCTAGATCCCCTGGAAAATGTACAAAAATCTTTGCTCCTTCACACAAATAAATAATTCTTAAAGCAAATTACAAACCAAATACAAAAAAGACAATAATTTCTAATCTTCTCCCCCACCCTCATTTCTCTCTAATGCACCATGTTTCATCAAAAGGTCAAGGAATTCACTGATTCCCAAAGCACATTTCATGTTATTTCTCTGATTAGCCACTAGGAGGTGTACCCTGCCAGCATTGGAATGCCACCTTATCCCTCATCGTCTTTACTGTGTAGTAGTAGTAGCTGAGTTCTGCTTCCAGATCTCGCAGTGGAGATGCCAGATTCTCACCCTACGACTAATGTCAGATCTGCATTTCAACCCCTTTTTATTACCCAAAAAAGCACGTCCTTTTTTATTCACTCATGGGATGCAGCGTCATTGGTTAGGCCAGCATTTATTGCTCATCCTTAATTGCTCTTCAGAAGTGGTGGGGAGCTGCTTTCTGGAACTGTCACAGTCTATGTGTTGTAGGTACACCCACGATGTTCTTAGGAATGAAATTCCAAGATTCTGACTCAGTGACAGTGAAGGAAGAGCAATATATTTACAAGTCAGGGTGGCAAGTGAGTTGCAGCGGAACCTCCAAGTGGTGGTGTTCCCATGTATGAACTGCTCTTGTCGTTCTAAGTGAGAGCAGTTTGCTGGTTTCGAACGTGGTGTTGAAGAAGCCTCAGTGAATTGCTGCAGTGCACCTTGTAAATGTCAGTGAATATTTCAGGTGCTGGATGGAATGCCAGTCAAGTGGGTGCTTTGTCCTGAATGGTGTTGAGCTTCTCAAGAGTAGTTTGAGCTACACTTTACTAGACAAATGGAAAGCATTCCATCACACTCCTGATTTGTGCCTTGTAGATGATGGATTTGGGGAGTCAGGAGGTGAGATACTCGCTGCAGAATTCCCAGCCTCTGACCTGGTTTTGTAGCCACTGTATTTACATAGCTATTCCAGTTCAGTAGTAACCATGAAGATATTGTTACTGAGGAATTTAGTGATAGTAATGCCATTGCATATTGAAGAAAGATGGTTGTTGGAGATGGTCATTTCCTGGCATTTCTGTGCCATGAATATTACTCGCCACTTATCAGCCTAAGCCTGAATATTGTCCCAGTCTTTCTACATATGGTCTGGGACTCCTTCAGTATAATAAATAAAAATAATTCCATTATTCCAAAGGGATATTCCAACTTCAGCACAAATGAAAAATGACTTTAATCAGTAGATGATCAGTAACCAGTTCAGAATTAGTGTGATGGCACATATCCAAAATACACACACAGTTCTAACCAAGCATTGAAAATGAGACACGAAAATAAACTACAACGCACAGGTTAAACAAATCAACTTTCAGGTTTATGTTGGCCAGCGGCTTTTTAGCAAGCAGATGAAAGGCATTACTGGCAAACGTAAAGTTTGCAGAGAATGTTTTTAAATGCAAAACACATTAGTTGGATTAGTTTGAATGTTTACTCAAGGATTCTGTTAAAATCAATGGAGTGCAAATTAGTCGACGAGCTACACACACGTATTCAGAATGTTTGTTTAGAAATTTGTTCTGTCCTATTTTGTACTTTTTGCAGTGATTATGATTAATCATCCAAAGCAAATAATTTTGCAAGTGATTCATGATCTTTGAGACAAAGAAGGAGAGAAATGGATCCACAATGCCTTAATACTATCTTCTGTTTCTTGTAACATTCGATAATTTGGTAGGTGTTTAAACAATAGAGTCCGCAACACATCATGTGTGCACATTATAAACTTATTGAAATACTGAACTTTAGCACTACAAATTAACACTAGTAAATTAATCAGTTAACATCTGATCACAGTGACACATGCACAGAGGAAATTAGAAGTGAATGTGTGCTCTGAATTGCACTCTCAAATGTAAAACACTGGTTCATGCACCAGCCTGCTGCATTGAGAGTTATTGACTATGACTCACAATAGATAAATTTGCAACTTGGTGAAACACTAAGTGGATTTTAAACGCCCTTCCATAGAAAGGTGAGGGAAAACAAGTAGGAAAATCATTCTGGGCAGTTAGTGTGTGTCCATTGGTGACAGAGATGACCTAACAGGCACCTGGGAGCATAGTGGCCGTTGAGAATTGGAAAGTATTTTTCAGAAACGACCAATTCACTAATTCATGAAGCAAACAGCGTCCTGCACTATTGGGGCAGCAATCTTTTATTAGATTGTTACCTAGGATTATTTTAAATATACTCTAACGCCTTAGAATGGAAAAAAATCATGCAATTTTCTTCATTTTCAAAAATGACAAGAACAAGAAATTAACAAGAAAATTAAAAGTTACAAGGAGATCAGTTAGGTCAGAAACAGAGAAAGAACAGAGAAAACACCCAGTGGCCATCAGACAATTACCTGAAAACATACGATCACTCTTCATTTCTGAGCAAATCCAGGGAGAGAAAGATGGAACTCTTTCATACAAGGACTCCTGACTGCCATATCCATAACTCAAGCTACAGCCAATCCTAACTGCGTGCAGAGAATGTACACACAAGGGTAGACGACATGGTGGACAATAGTAAAGCAGGGAATGGAAGAGAACAGGTCACCATGATAAGCAGGGAACCAAAAGCCACATAAAATGGACACAATTAGGTGATCACAAAAAGGCAGATAGACAAGAGGGAATAGCAGAAAGCAATGAACGAAAAACAAAAGATAAAAGAAGTTTGAGTTGACAGATATCGGTGATACTGTTATATGTACCTGTACTAGATCTATCATCAGTGGAATCTACTTTCATTAGCTCAGAGCTGAACTGAGGTTGCTCCACAGTGTTAATGTCATTAGAGCTATCCATGCTGCCGTGGCTAACAGCATCCAGGTCACTGCCATCTGCTTAGAGAACAGAACAGATTAGAGCAAGTTACTAGGAACCACCTAGCCAATTCACTCCCCTTGTCATCTAAAAGCACCATTGTGTGGGTGAATCAGTAAGTGGCACAAGCTGTAATTATTCCAGTGATTGCAGTGACCACAAGTGTTGCATGCTATTTGACCATTCAAAGCCGAATCAGACCCCATCCCACCAGACATCTTCCATGCACAATTCCAGCAAGCACTGATCAATGCTTTGGTTTTACACTAAAACAGAGCATCTGGAACACTCGTTCATTCTGGAAAAACAGCATTTAGACTTCCTGTCCCCTCTCACTGCAACACTGTATTTCTACCATGGTATCAGAGGCGAATCTTTGGGAAATCGGCAGTCTAAATCGGTGATTGATTCTGTAGTTAAGAGGTACAAGACCATATTAGTCTGAGTAGAGTACAACTGCTGAACAGCTCTAAACAATTCTCTGTCAGAATATTGAACCATATGGATGTGGCTCCATCACTGGACAAAGTGTTAAGTACAGCTAGCACCACTGATATCATGTTGTATTGCTGACAGCAGCAAGTCAAAGAATGTCCCCATTAAATATGGACTCAAGACCCAACTGTATTGATTGAAATAAACACAGCTGGTAGTATAAGTCTGCAGAAATAGATTCTCATAGATTTTGCCTCAGTATTAAAATATTCCAACTACAGGAACAGCAATTTTTAAAAATTGTAACAAATTAGCTATAAAAAGCATAATGAGTATATAAACACATCAAAACCAAATTGGAATCAAATTATAACTGATAATGATACCTCTGTTAAATGCCCTCTATGCAGCATGGTGCTCCACAATAGCATAGGTCCCTATAGACATGGCATCTGCCTGCTCCATCTCAAACAAAGCATAAACATTGTGGCCTCTGCAATTCATGGGTCAGTAACATTTTGCCTTCATCAAATGCTCTACATGAAGCAGAATATGCCAGGTTTAATTCACAGTCTCTGTAAACTAAATGATCTCACAGACTGTGGTAACACAAGGCCTCTGCCCTCACTAACATACAACTATACATGCCTATTGTGTGCAACATTAAACTTCTGTGGCAGAAAGCAAAAGGGGTATTTATGTTTAAGACTAAGTTTATATGTTATTACACTGAAAGTGGTAGAATTGCTAAATTAAAAGTAAACCTGTATAGTAATTGAGGCAATATGCTAACATAATTTAAACTTTACTTGAACTAAATGTTTTCTTGTATCCTTGATTAGAACTCTAAAATTAAACCAAGGTTAAAAAACTCCTCTTAAACAGAAAAGTAAAATTAGAATCATTTGGTTTATTAAGCTCTAGAGAGTGACATACAGAAAAATTGCAACCTTAACTAAATTTACCAACTTTATCAGCTGCAAGACTAAATGTGCCGCTGCATAGATTAGCTGCACAGGAAATGTTTTCTTATTTCCACAGTCTGTCTGATGTGAGTCCTACCCGAGAGCACCGGAGTCTGTGCTGTGTTTGCTGGGGTCTTTCTCAAAGCCCTGCGGAACTGAGCTGTTGCGAGCACAACATTCCTTATCTTCATCCATAGAAAGTAGCCACCTCTGTTGCTTGATGGCCAAGTACTCTCTAAAACAGCCTGCAGAAAATCAATTGAGATCTATTATTAGCCCCTTGCCAAACCAAAGGAGAAAAGCTTCCTTTTGAGGGCACATAGTCCAAATGTTTAGTGATATAGGTGAAGTTAAAGCTCTTCAGACTACAGATCGAAACCTGTTTTTTCTTTAATGTGATTGGCAGTCAGTCGGAAATTAGAGAGATCCATATTCCTGTGTCAACCTCAGTTATGAAAGCATCCTCATACGGTGCAAATGACAGAAATTTGTCATATGACAAGTAAAACATGATGGGCAGATGTGCATGAGAAGTGCCATTTTTATTATGTTTACATTAGAAAACATTCCAAAGCGCTTCATAAAAATGCAATTTAAAAGACAGATAACACGCCATTAGGATACAGACTAAAAGCTTGGTCACATAAGTGTGTTTTAAAGGAGATCCCAAAATGAGAAAAGGGAGGTAGACAGATTTAGTAATGGAATTTCGGAGTGCAAGATCTTGCCCGTCAGTGTTACCTTGGTTATCTTGATTTTTTTCCTAAGTGACCTGCTATAACATCTTTGATAATGCTTCTAACATTAACCAATGACAGATGTTGGGCTATTTCGATTCTGGTTTTCTGCTTTTTGTTACCTTCCCCTGTTGAATAAAAGAGTTAGATTGGCCATTTTCCAATCGAATACAACCTTCCCCAAATCTGGGGAATTTTGGAAAATCAGTACCAGTGCATCATCTATCGCATTAACCACTTCTTTCAAGACCATAGAGTGAAGTGCAACTGGACCTGGGGATTTGTCAGACTGCAGACCCTCCAGACTTTCCTGGTGGATTTAATTTTCCTGGGTTCCTCCCTCCCTTCTATTTCCTGATTTACAGCTATTTCTGGGATGTTACTTCTATTCTCTCTAGTGAAGATGGCTGTAAAAAAACCAGTTTAATTAATCCGCCACACTCCAGATGAACCTTCTATTAGACAACACTCACTTTGTTAACTCTTTTCTTATTAAAATAGCTAATAGAAACTCTTATTATCTGCCTTTACATTAACAATTGGTTCTCTGTCATACTCTATTCCCTCTTCAACCTTTTTATCATTCCTTATATTCTTTTTACATTTCTGATTTTTGCGCAAATATATGTTTTTTCTTTAAGTTTATTACTTTTTTAGTTAACCAAGGATGATGGGTCTTCCCTTTGGAATTATTCTCTCATTGGAATTCTATGTGTTGAAACATACAAGATTCTGTAAGAGGGTTGTAGATGCTGCAAGTTTCCTCTCGTGGGGCATTAGAACTGAGGAGAACAGTTTTAAAACCAGAGATCTCCCATTCAAGAGGTGAGGAGAGATTCCTTCTCTCAGACAGCACTGGCATCTGGGTCATTGAATATATTCAAGTCCAAGTTACACAAGCCATCAATTGATAATGAGTCCACATGTTTGAGAGAAACAGGCAAGAAAGTGGACCTCTGGTCACAGTCAGGTCAGGCAAGGTTGTATTGATGATGTGGGGATGCCAGCTTTGGACTGGGAGTTTTATTTGATTCCAAATAAACCTCTTGGACTTTAACCTGGTATTGTGAGACTTTTTACAATGGTTGTATTTAATAGAGAAACAGGTTCAATGGATCAAATGGCGTACTCCTGACCCATTTCATATATCTTAACTCTACCCTGTGCAATGGTTGAGCATTGATTTCTTGTATGTAAAATTTGGAAATACTCCCCAAAAATTTTCAATTCTCTCTATAGTAAACTTTGCTGAATAGGTTGCACTTTAACATGGGGTTTTTAAACTCGTAAATCAATCACACAAGTACACGGAGTCAACATGTAAATTGATCCAACATAATTGTTATCCCAAGACTGTAGTTTAAAACCTAGAGACAGCTAGGTTTCCTATTATGCTATAAACGATTAAAACAAGAATCTTGTACAAGACTGATATTAGTAAGGTAGCTGCTTTACTCTAGTAGTAAAATATTAGAAAGCACGTTTTGATTTAACATGGGTCATTTTAGATCCCCAACTTTGTGATCTGTGAGGAACTTGCAGCATTCACACACCAGTCAATATTGAGCCCTTGTTTACAAAGGGAGAGAACATTCAAAATGATATCTCTGCTCCACTCCCCCAGTACGCTCAGTAAACTTGTTTTCAGCTTGCCAAAGGACAGCACTAGCAGAGAACAAAAACAGACATCTCAGTCTTGGAAAAAGCAAGGCAAGGAAAAATAAATGGTATCGGAATAAAATAAGTTACAACAAAAAAGCAACACAGGAAGTTGCAAGAAAAATGTAGCGGCTCATACCTTATTGTAATAACCATATGTTATTGCATTGGGATGAACTCCTGCCTTCTTCATTTCAAACAGAACTCTCACAGCCAACACTGGCTGCCCATACTGCCCACATAGCTGCATCAGAACACGGTAACACACCTAAATAGAAAATAAGCTTCTAATAAGTGAGAAATCCTCAAGAAAACACACTTCAGAAAATGCCTCAAATACATTTATTCCAAAGTTATTCAGGTGTCAGCCACAATATGCAACAACGTCTGACCACGATCTATGTCAATGAAGCTTTTGAAAGCTTAATTTAGTTACATCTGATGGACACCACAAATGGAGGTAAAAAATGCACTGTAACTTAAAGGGAGAGTGTCGTTTCAAAAACAAATCATTATTTTCAAGGGTGAAAAATCAGTTTTAATATCTGGCAATGAAAAAGGTGCAAAAGACACGTCCCAACCAAATCAAAAATAGCTTCTTTCCTGATGCCATCAGACTTTTGAATAGTCCTACCTTGGCATTAGGTTGATTTTTTCTCTATACCCTAGTTATGACTGTAACAATACATTCTGCATTCTCTCCTTTCCTTCTTTATGAGCGGTATGCTTTGTCTGTACAGCAAGCAAGAAACAATAGTCTTCAGGGTATACTAATGCACGTGGCAATAATAAATCAAATCAAATCAACACACGGGCACTGCCTTTCAAATTGAAGAGTTTTTTTTATTCATTCGTGGGACAGGGATGTCGCTGGCTGAACAGCATTTATTGCCCATCCCTTGTGCCCTTGCTCAGAGGGCAATTAAAAGTCAACCACATTCTGAGTCTCTGAAGTCGCACGTAGGCCAGATCAGGTAAGGACAGCAGATTTCCTTCCCTATTAGCCATGAAAATGACAGGTCAGGCTTGAGGTACCGAACGGCCTACTTTTGCTCCTAATTTGTATGTTTGTAAATATGCTTTTCATTATTAATTCTTTCCTCTCCCACTGATTCATATGTTAATACTGTACCAAAGTCATTGTTTGCTGTCACAGTGTAGGCATGGCAGTATCCCATACCTCATCAGGTGGCTCCAGCTTCTTAACCTGCATTTTTCTCAGCACATCGTAAGCAGTCCGAAGAGCTCTGACCTTCGAATGGCAAACTTTCACATAAGCAGGAAGGCAAATGAACCAGAGACCATAGCAGTGACGCAAAAGACATTTTGACCACATCTGAGGAATTGATGAATAACGCTTTGCAATTTTCTGAGCTGATTTTATTTCCTGAAATCCAACACAATATAATGATTAAGATTGTTAAATGAAATGTGTGAACCAAGTATAAATTCAAATTGTTCACAATTTTAACATTGCTGCTTTAAAGGGCAACTGGCAAACTTTTTATATATTGATGTCATAAAACTCATGACACCAGATTTTATCCAGTCACACATTCTCATTCTAACAATACTATCCAATCATTTACATACTTCCCCAAACTTAAGTGGTAGCCATGATGTGAAGATGTTGGCGTTTGACTGGAGTGACCTCAGTAAAAAGTCTCACAACATCAGATTAAAGTCCAACAGGTTTATTAGGTAGCACGAGCTTTTGGAGTGCTGCCCCTTCATCAGGTAAGTCCTCATCAGTGACTCACCTGATAAAGGAGCAGCACTCTATAAGCTTGTGCTACCAAATAAACCTGTTGAACTTTAACCTCGTGTTGTGAGACTTCTTACTGCGCTCAAACTTAAGATTATTCAATCTTACATTATACCAAGAAGACATAATAATTCACACACACTATATGAAGGCATATCAGAAAACAAATATTGGTATGTTGTACCTGCTTAGTTCTTCTGCCCATTGGTGCTGGACTGTTGGGACAACTATTTTTTGAAGTTAACCTGCTAGTTGGAGTTTTTAATAAACCCACTGGTCTATCAAATAGCTCTGGTGTTAGCACAGGGAAGCTAGTGTAACTGCAAGAACAGGATTAATACAATATTAAAGTACAACAAATATAGTCAACAATGTGTATATGATTAATAAGCACATCTAATTCAAGCATATTATGCAATATAAAGCGCTTTCGCTGAATATATACCTAACCTACAATTAAAATTAGAAATAAAAAAAAATAGCAAATACTGGAAATATGGAAGAGAAAGAGAAAATGCTGAAAACACACAAGAGATTTCACAGCATCTGCAAGAGAAAAGACAGGTTAACATTTCAGTAGGACTATGTCCCTGAGAAAGGAAAACATAAAATACTGGCAACGTGCTGCAGGTGAGGCAACAAAATTGACAGAAATGTGAGACAAAGATGGAGAGAACAGAGAAGTTGATGCTTTCATAGAATCCTACACTGCAGGAGGCTATTCAGCCCATCGAGCCTGCACTGACAATCCCACCCAGGCTCTATCCCTGTAACGCTGTGTATTTACCCTGCTAATCCACCAACATTAAGGGGCAATTTAGCATGGCCAATCAATCTAACTCGCATATCTTTGGAGTATGGGAGGCAACCAGAGAACCTGGAGAAAACCCATGCAGACATGGGTATACAGTGCGTATACAGATAAAGCACTGTATACAGTGCGTATATAGATAAAGTACTATTTCCTCTATTCTGTAAACAAACACTGCCCAACATGCTGAGTGTTTATAACATTTTCTGTTTTCTTCCAAATTTCCAGAAACTGTTTGTTCTTGAGAGTCCGAGAAAGTATCCGAGAAAGCTTTTTGATGTTCACATATATTCTTTGATATTCCCAGTATCCAGTTTTCTTCCCCAGCCAAAGCAACTATAGAGACTACAACAGTCTCAGTACCCCAGAGTACCTCAGGCTTTCACTGATTCCTGTAGAGTGGGTGCTGGGGAAGCCTCAGGCATATCTTCTTGCAATAGCTGAACTACAGAAAGTGGCTGTTTGGGTGAGCGATTAGAGGTCACCCTGTCCTTTTGAAATCATGTTCAAATTAAGACAACACTTTCACAGCACAGTTGGATTTTTTTTTAATCTTAGTGTTAGCAATCTGGAGTGGACAATTTTCATAATTAAATGAAATGAAGAATTGAAAATCTATTTTCAAAGCAAACAACAAAAGCAGAATATTCACGTGAAGTATCTTTAAAAAAGAATACAGCAGCAGGTTTGTGAGGACCAGGTTACATTCTCAGCACAAAAATAAGTTTAATAAGATTGTATAAAAATAATTGACAGTGATTATAAGGCTGCAGCATAATCATCATTCTCTAAATTACATTACAAACATGCCAATTTACAAAAACCATCTGTATATAGTAATTACATTACAGCTTTTAAATTGAAATTTAAAATATAAATGGTTTTAACTTTGTGTCTGTGTGGAGCGAATGTTGTTGACTTCACTAAGCTTTATGCAAAAAGCATGTTTATACCACCATACTAATATGCAAAGATATTCACAAAACAATATGAATATTTTATTGAAAATAACCTACAGCTGCTTGCACACTACCCAATGTGCAAGTTTTTATGATTATCCAAATAAAATTTGAATTAAAAATAATTTCAATGCATTTCATTTTTTTTTTAAGAACAGAGATTTTGAAAATAATTTGTGCATCTCTCATTTTTTTCAAAATTCAGAGAGATTTTTAAACTCTCACGGTTTCCTGCGCACTCTAGCCTTGCAAGTAAAAATAGAATTTGGACTCATACCTATATTGAAGGGGATACTCTTCTCCATTAGGCAGGCTTGGAAGCTCAGGAGGTGTTATGAAAACCGTATGTTCACTTCTGTGAGACTCATCCAATTCTATGAGGCGCATGTCATCTGGACGCTCTGTATCCAACTGGTTTAGTATAAAAGACAGAATTTCTATCAGAAATCACATAGCATACTTCGTTCAAAAACAAGATCCCTTGAATATAATCATTGATAGGAGTTGGTGGCAGGGAGGGAAATTAACCAAGGGTTGTGATGGATATGTCACAATGCGTCATCTCTCAGTTTCCATGTTAGGTGTCTTGTGAGGCAAAATCTCACCATCACAACTTCTTGATTCAGAAGATTGAAGAGAACAACCTGAAATGAGTCTGTACCAAAAAATGCCCATTAGTTGCTTAGCAACTCTTCTCAATAATTTATTAACAAAAGCAGAAAATGTTAGAAAATCTCAGCAGCTCTGACAGCATCTATGGAGAGAGAATAAAGCCAACATTTCAAGTCTGGGTGACCTTGCGGCAGAGTTCTGTTCATCTGGCAATATTCTATGCTCTGTTATAAAAAAAACAAATATATTTGATCCCAGCTTTAATGGCCATCCTTCTATAGGCTTTTTACTTGGAAAATATCATGAAAACTATTCATACTCAGATTAGAAGAAGTTTCCTTTCATTACCACGATATCTAAGAAATTGCATTATGCATTGATATTCTTCCTCATGTGTTTGTAAAAGGAGTTGAAGAGGATCTCTACATGCTTACTGTATTGCCCCTTCTGTATGAATGTTAACTGGAAGAAGGCAATGTCAAACTAATGGTTCTTGGTGACTTAAGACTCAGCATTCCGTTTGGTTACTTGCAAATGGAATCCAACCCATTCCAGGGCAGAACAATCTCCTAATCCTTCATTATGTGGTTTCCAGTATCCATTTTGTTTTGATTGCATTACATCAACCCGGAGCCACCTTTCTCATTAAGACTACTGCCATCATTGAACTAGAACACGGATTAGAGTTACATAGTTTATAGATATATATTATCAGAGTTTTATAGTTCTGCAAGGAAACTTAAGTATACTTATCATTGTTTATTATGGTGATATATTTTATTTTCTTTCATCTCAAACTGAGAAGGTTGTGGGGGGACTTGTTAGGAGAGCTGGGTGTGATAAACAGGGTAACAAAGTAAACGTGGATCATTTGAATTGCCAGCTAAGTTAAAGGAAAGTAGCCAGAATATCAAGATAAATGCAAAATAAATAAGAGGATGATGAGAATTTATTTTAAAACAATTTTATTGAAATGTGACATATAAGAGCTGCAAGGGGCAACAGATTACAGCATTTAGAATGACACTGAATAACTTCTTAAAGGATTTCAAAGGGCATTTGAAAAGAAATTGAGAAATGGTCTTGGATTACAGAAAAAGCAGGAGAAGGAACTCCAAAATTTGAGAGGCTTAGGACACAATATGGCCAAAAAGAGAATAACTTCTTCTCTGACACAAATTTCAACATCTTTATGGACTGATCTGGTTTTTTTTTGATCAAATGTTCTTCCCCTCTCTATTAAGAAATACCAGGCCATTCGTCACCAACACTTTCTCATTTCCTTTTCCTCCCTCCAAATCCAGTGACAGAATTAACGTGATCTGAAAGTTGCTGCGTCTATGGCGGCATCCATGAAACTTCTTAAATATCGTTCCATGGACATTGCTCGGAGCACAAGACTGCTGAACTTTGTTCCAACCAAAATCATTTCTAATTTACTAGATTGTGCATTTCAATGCGGGGAAGCAGGCAAACAGAGAAAACAGCAAAGTCAGGAAAGCAGATAACAGCATGCCTGAAATTATAATTATAACTGGCAGTGAAAGAAAATGGTTATTTAGATTTTTCTTGTTCTCAAGTAATAATGCATTGCGCTGTCTTCAGGGTGGGGATTTGAAGGGACAGTTTTCAGGCAGGCAGGGAGGAAGGTTCCTAAAATAATCAAATAGAAAACTCCATAGGAATCTCTGTTTACTGATGGTCCCTAAATCTGCAGTGCGTTTTAAATTATGTTGCTCCTAAGCAAGCATTAATAACATTTATTAGAAGTGATTACATATCAATAATCTGTAGCAGTGCATTGAATCAATCTTGGGCTACTAACTTCTACAAATATGTTTAAATGTTTCACAAAAATGTCATGTTTATATAACCACATATCAAAGGGATGCAGATCATTTGATTTGTTTAATAGTTATAAGGTGTCCAAATGATATTCATCTTATATATGTTACAGGAAGCTCTGCAGTGCACATTCCAACAGCCTTTCATCCGTGAGTGAAGCAGCCACAACACATGTTTTTGCTTAAAGCCAGATGAAGAAATGAAAGTTACAGATATCTACTTGGCTGTCTTGACTAAACAGATTTTATGTTCATTAGGCTTATTTGTTGGAGTAAAGCATAATTCTGAGCCAGGTCACTGGTTTCTAATATCAGTTCTCTGCAGACAATGAAAACTGACTAATAAATCTTGCCCCACCATCTAGAGGAAAAAAAACTTGGCTCCAACACAGCAAGATCTCATTAAGAGAATAAAAGTCCACCAACTGACTGGAATGCAATAACGCTCTCCTGTAAAACATGTCAGAATGTTAGAAAGTGAGGCACTTTATTTTTGGCAACAAGACATGACTGAATGTGCTTTCATAGCGAAAATGAATATAGGGCACAAGGGAATGCTTATGAAATTGCTGCATTTTTAAAGTACCTGAGAAGCTTTTATTGGAAGACAAGTGCACAGGGTCATTAAGCTCATCGGCAATAACGCTCTACATTTAAAGAATGGCAGGTGACCTACTTTTCCCCTTCAACCGTTTCTGTGGTGAAAAAACAAAGGCGAGGCAGAGCGAGCGAGCGAGAGGGTCAGAGAGAGCGAGCGAGAGGGTCAGAGAGAGCGAGCGAGAGAGAGAGTCAGAGAGAGCGAGAGAGAGAGTCAGAGAGAGCGAGCGAGAGGGTCAGAGAGAGCGAGCGAGAGGGTCAGAGAGAGCGAGAGAGAGAGTCAGAGAGAGCGAGAGAGAGAGTCAGAGAGAGCGAGAGAGAGAGTCATAGAGAGCGGAGAAAGAAAGTCAGAGAGGCGAGAGAGGAGTCAGAGCGAGAGAGAGAGCGGTCCAGGCGAGAGAGAGAGTCAGAGCGAGAGAGAGAGTCAGAGCGGAGGAGAGAGGAGTCAGAGCGAAGAGAGAGGGAGAGACAGAGAGAGAGAGAGTCAGAGAGAGGGAGAGTCAGAGAGAGGGAGAGAGAGAGAGAGAGAGAGAGAGAGAGAGAGAGAGAGAGAGAGAGAGAGAGAGAGAGAGAGAGAGAGAGTCAGAGAGAGAGAGAGAGAGAGAGAGACAGAGAGAGAAAGAGAGAGACAGAGAGACAGAGAGAGAGAGAATCAGAGAGAGGGAGAGAGAGAGAGAAGAGACAGAAAGAGAGAGAGAGAGTGAGAGACAGAGAGAGAGAGAAACAGTGAAAGAGAGACAGAGAGAGAGTCAGAGAGAGAGATAGAGGGACAGACAGAGAGAGAGACAGAGAGAGGGAGAGAGAGAGAGTGAGAGACAGAGAGAGAGAGAGAGAGAGAGAGGGAGAGAAGAGAGAGAGAAATCAGAGAGAGAGAGAGACAGAGAGGAAAGAGTCAGAGAGAGAGGGATAGTCGAGAGAGAGGGAGAGTCAAGAGAGAGAGGGAGAGTCAAAGAGAGAGGGAGAGTCAGCAGAGAGAGGGAGAGTCAGAGAGAGGGAGAGTCAGAGAGAGGGAGAGTCAGAGAGAGGGAGAGTCAGAGAGAGGGAGAGAGAGAGAGAGAGAGAGAGAGAGAGAGAGAGAGAGAGAGAGAGAGAGAGAGAGAGGGAGAGTCAGAGAGAGAGGGAGAGTCAGAGAGAGAGGGAGAGTCAGAGAGAGAGGGAGAGTCAGAGAGAGAGGGAGAGTCAGAGAGAGAGGGAGAGAGAGAGAGAGAGAGAGAGAGAGAGAGAGAGAGAGAGAGAGAGAGAGAGAGAGAGAGAGAGAGAGAGAGAGAGAGAGAGAGAGAGAGAGAGAGAGAGAGAGAGAGAGGGAGAGGAGAGAAGCAGAGAGAGAGAGAAAGTCAGAGAGAGAGAGGGAGAAGTCAGAGAGAGAGAGGGAGAGTCAGAGAGAGAGAGGAGAGCAGAGAAGAGAGAGGGAGAGTCAGAGAGAGAGAGGGAGAGTCAGAGAGAGAGGGAGAGTCAGAGAGAGGGAGAGTCAGAGAGAGGGAGAGTCAGAGAGAGGAGAGTCAGGAGAGAAGAGGGAGAGCAGAGAGAGAGAAGGGAGAGTCCAGAGAGAGAGAGGGAGAGTCAGAGAGAGAGAGGAGAGTCAGAGAGGGAAAAAGAAGGAGAGTCAGAGAGAGAGGAGAGTCAGAGAGAGAGGGAGGTCAGAGAGGGGAGAGTCAGAGAGAAGGAGAGTCAGAGAGAGAGATAGTCAGAGAGAGAGAGAGTAACAGAGAGAGAGAGAGAGTCAGAGAGAGAGAGAGAGAGTCAGAGAGAGAGAGTCAGAGAGAGAGAGTCAGAGTCAGAGAGAGAGAGACTCAGAGAGAGAGAGAGTCAGAGAAGAGAGACAGAAACAGAGAGAGACAGAAAGCAAGGAGTAGTTTTGGTCATCTAATTCCAGGAAGCATATTAATAAGGTTGAAAGAGTGCAGAAAAGATTTAAAAAGATGTTGCTGGGACTTGAGAATCTGAGTCATAGAGAAAAGTTGAATAGGTTAGGACTTTATTCCCTGGAGCATCGAAGAATGAGGGGAGATTTGATAGAGGTGTATAAAATTATAATGAGTATAGATAGAATGAATGCAAGCAGGCTTTTACCATTGAGGCTGGAGGAGAAAAAAAACTAGAGGACGTGGGTTAAGGGTGAAAAGTTTAAAGGGAAGTGCTTCTTCACACAGAGTGTGGTGGGAGTATGGAATGAGCTGTGAGATGAAGTGGTAAATGCGGGCTCACTTTTAACATGAAAGAAAAACTTGGACAGATGCATGGATGAGAGGGGTGTGGAAGGATGTGGTTCAGGTGCAGGTCAGTAGGAGTAGGCAGAAAAATGGTTCGGCACAGCCAAGAAGGGCCAAAAGGCAGTTTCTGTGCTGAAAAAACAGAAAAGGGAAAAAAAAGAGACAGAAACAGACAGGGAGGAGTGCTGAAGAGAGGTGGGAGGGGGCAAGGCGGGAGGGGGCCGGGGGCAAGGCGGGAGGGGGCCGGGGGCAAGGCGGGAGGGGGCCGGGGCAAGCGGAGGGGGCCGGGGGCAAGGCGGGAGGGGGCCGGGGGCAGGCGGAGGGGGCCCGGGGGCAAGGCGGAGGGGGCCGGGGGCAAGGCGGGAGGGGGCCCGGGGGCAAGGCGGGAGGGGGCCGGGGGCAAGGCGGGAGGGGGCCGGGGGCGTGGAGGGGAACAGAGAGAGAGAGAGAGAAAAGGGCAAGAATGTCTCTGAACACTGAATGAAGAGTAAGCTTTAACAATTCACATAAGTTATAACTTTCCATACAATTTCGCATTTTACAGGTGTAATTCTAAATTTATTGGCAAAGTTTCCGGATCGGTTGGTCTGCATTTGGACAATAGTGCATATTGGGTGTAAACTGTAACATCAAACGTAGGGAACAATAAATTGAATGGCACCATTCAAAATGCTTGCTTTTCATGAAAATGAGAGAACGTTATTTAAAGAATGTGTTTTCCCTCCTTGACAGCTATCAACCAACCAACATAAGCCTTCAATTCAAAAACTATGCATTTTGGTGATTTCAGTAGTAGGTCATTGAGAATGGAGAGATATTCTCCAACTTCCCATTAAAATTCAGACATAGAATCCCTACACAGTAGAAGGAAGCCATTCAGTCCATCAAGTTTGCACCGACAATAATCCCACCTCGGCCCTATGCCCATAACTCCATAAATTTATCCTGCTAATCCCTCTAATTTACATATCCCAGGGCACTAAGGGGCAATTTAGCATGGTCACTGCACCTAACCCACACATCTTTGGACTGTGGGAGGAAATCCAGGCAGACACAGGGAGAATGTGCAAAATCCACACAAACAGTGACTCAAGCTGGGAATCGAACGCAGATTCATTGAGCTGTGAGGCAACAGTGCTAACCACCATGCTACCGTGCTGTCCATCTCCTGAACATTGTAAACAATCACAAATTGCAGACTTTCTTCATTTTAGATCCAAGGTCTACAAGATTAGATGAAGTAAAATGGGATGAACATCTTAAGAATATAAGAATAGCGGGACAAGACTACACAGCCTGTCAAACATGTTCCAGTATTCAATATGATTTTGAGCTTCAGCTCCATTTTCCCATCTGCTCCCCATATTGTCTGATTCCCTGAAAGATCAAAGATCTGTCTATCACAGCCTTAAATATAAAACCATAGAAGTCCTACAATGCAAGAGGCCATTTGGCCCATCATGTCTGCAGCGACTCTTTGACAAAGCCAGTCAGAGGGAAACAACCTCTCAGCATCTACCTTATCAAGCCCCATCATAATCTTGAATATTTCAATTAGATCACCTCTCATTCTTCTAAACTCTAGAGAACAGACTCAATTTACTCAACCTCTTATTGTAGGACAACCCTCTCATCCAGTTTAGTGAAACTTTGCTGTACCACCTCCAATCACGTGGAGCATAAAATCCAGCACTGGTCTGCTGGCGGAATAAGCTGATGCTGCCATTTTGCCAACTTTCCCACTGTAAGTCAGAGAGGAAGAAAGATGACGACAAACTTGGCACTTACCACTGGAGGTAACAGTGCATTGGTTGCCTGCATGAAGCCTCTGTTTATATATCCTGTAACATGGTTAAAAAGTACTGGTACAGTCCTATTGCTCCCCTTCCAGCTTCTAGATTGCAACAATTTTGGAAAGGATGTAATACATCTGGTTCTGAAAATCAGTCAGGCAAGACTACATTATTTAAAGGCCAGCAGCTGTATTTCATATAATTTGCACATCAGATTTTATTTTCCGTTTTAATGTCGAATGAAAACTATGGCACAATAGAAATTGGTAAAATATCTTTCAGCATTAGGTTTCGCAATCGATTCATGTTCCATTGAGAGACAGTATCTATTTTAACTTCCAGGGGTAGTACGGTGACACAGTGGTTAGCACTGTTGTCTCACAGTGGCAGGGACCTAGGTTCAATTCCAGCCTTGGGTAACTGTCTGGGCGGAGTTTGCACATTCTCCCCATGGCTGCATGGGTTTCTTCCGCGTGGTCCGGTTTCCTCCCACATAAAGATGTATGGGTTAGGTTATGATGTAAAGATGCCGGCGTTGGACTGGGGTAGTAAGAACTCAGTAAGAATTTAGCAACACCAATTTTAAATCCAACCGATTTATTTGATAGTAAAATTGCGAGCTTTCAACACTCTTGTCATGTCTTCCTCAGGCAAATGCAGTGTTCTGGTCCGCAACAGCAAACATCAGCACAGTCATAGATTGCTGATTAGAATGCGAATCCTTACATCTAACCTGCTATTCAAGTGTTAAAGTGGCTAACAATGTGTGTGAAGGGAATCCTGAGCATTGGTTAGAGAATTGTGTATTTTCTCCAGACAGCACAGTAAGTGAGGTTTTTTGCTAACCCAGGCAAGTTACGGGGGTTACAGATAGTGTGTCATGAAGCCAAGATCCCTATTAAGACCATCCTCATGTGTGCGGAACTTGGCTATCAGTCTCTGCTCAGCGACTCTGCGCTGTCGTGTGTCACGAAGGCCCCCTTGAAGAACATTTACCCGCAGGTCGGAGGCCGAATGCCCACGACTGCTGAAATGTTCGCCCACAGGAAGGGAACTGTTTTGCCTGGTGATTGTCGAGCGATGCTCATTCATCCGCTGTCGTAGTGTCTGCATGGTCTCCCCAATGTACCATGCCTCAGGACATCCTTTCTTGCAACGTATTAGGTAGACAACGCTGGCCGAGTTGCAAGAGTATGTACTGTGTACCTGGTGAATGGTATCCTCACGTTTGATGATGTCGTCCATGTTAATTGATAAGTATATGGAAGAGAAGGGAATGGTTTAGTTTGGAGGGGCATTGCTTTTTATTTTGGTCGGCACAACATCGAAGGCCGAAGGGCCTGTTCTGTGCTGTATTGTTCTATGTTCTATGTCTATGATCCGGCATGTCTTGCAGAGGTTGCTGTGGCAGGGTTGTGTGGTATTGTGGTCACTGTTCTCCTATTGCTGCGAACAATGATCTGTTTGAGGTTGTGCGGTTGTCTGAAAGCAAGAAGTGGGGGGGTGGGGATGGCCCTAGCGAGATGTTCGTCGTCATCAATGATATGTTGAAGACTCCGGAGAAGATGTCGTAGCTTCTCCGCTCCGGGGAAGTACTGGACAACAAAGGGTACTCTGCCCACTGTGTCCATGCTAAATTGCCCCTTAGTGTCCAAGGATGTGTAGGTTAGGGAAATTAACTCTGGTAAATGCAGGGCATTATAATTTAGATGCTCTTTCAGAGAGTCCGTGCAGACTCGATAGACTGAATGGCCTCCTTCTGCATTATGGTGAGGCGATTGATTGTACTGAAGACTTCTTTCTTCCTCTTTATTTTGTTAATTTCTTTTGTCAATGTTCTGTTTTCCAGTTGCATTTTGGCATCTCTCACAAGTAATGACGTGAATCTGGAGTGAATGCTAGTAAGTTATTTGTCCATTTTGAGAAGTCCGGTATCAGACTCAGGTTCTCTCTTTTCCTCCTTTGACAACCATGTACACATATTTCCTGGTGGACATTAGCAAGCAACCTTTCCATGTCTGTAACCCAAACCTGATTGTAGCTGTCTTATCATTGCCCTCCTGACAGTAAAAAAATACAAAGTAAATCTTTAACTTTTGAGGTCTGCATGAGACATCCATCCAGGGTCTTAATCGTCTGAACTACGTGGACAGCTAATCCTAACACTGATTCAAATAACTATCAATTTAGAGACCAGAAAATATTTGCAGTGAAATTAGTATCTTCATTGTAACAGTATTTCTGTAAATCTGCATCTCATCCTTTCCATGCTATACGCATCCTATTCTTTTTATCCATCTTATCATCCTCATGCCATTCTCCATCACATCTTTTCTTTCTATGCCAACACAATTTTGTCACTCTCAAGCCATAACATCCCAAGTCTTATTCCATATTGTCCAGACTGTCACTTGAGTCCCTCCCATGAGACTCCCTACTTCTCATGGTGTTCCACTCTCTCTCCATGCTATTTTCCACCTCACCCACGCACCCACCCCCGACACTGCTACATATCTTCTTTCATTTCTTTCATGCTGTTTCATCTGCCTCCTCCTCCACTATATCTTCAACTTACCTCCCTCCCACACAGAGCAACAGTGGGGGTGGGGAATCTGTGAATGATGTGGGTAACAGCAGAGGTCAGGGGCCAATAGCACAGCATGTGTGCTGAACTTGACCCATCAACTCAACCCACTAATCAAAAAAATGCAGACATACAAACATTGCATATTATTATTACAGATTGGCTTAATTTGTGGCATACACATTCCAGAATCAGAGATGGCAGATTCAATCCTCTCTCCTAGACTCAATACATGACCAAAGCTAACATATCGATGCAATCTTGGCTTAATCATTGCATTCTCACCAAGTCAGGAGACTATGGATTCAAATCCCAATGTTGTAAAGATGCCTGCGTTGGATCGGGATTTGAAGAACTCAGTAAGAATTTAGCAACACCAATTTTTAATCCAACCGATTTATTTGATAGTAAAATTGTGAGCTTTCAACACTCCATGTCTTCCTCAGGCAAATGCAGTGTTCTGGTCTGCAATAGCACACATCAGCACAGACAGTCAGAGATTGCTGATTAGAATGCGAATCCTTACATCTAACCTGCTATTCAAGTGTTAAAGTGGCTAACAATGTGTGTGAAGGAAATCCTGAGCATTGGTTAGAGAATTGTGTATTTTCTCCAGACAGCACAGTAAGTGAGGTTTTTTGCTAGCCCAGGCAAGTTACGGGGTTACAGATATTGTTAAACGTCTTAACAGGGATCTTGGCTTCATGACACACTATCTTGCCTGGGCTAGCAAAAACCTCACTTACTGTGCTGTCTGGAGAAAATACACAATTCTCTAACCAATGCTCAGGATTTCCTTCACACACATTGTTAGCCACTTTAACACTTGAATAGCAGGTTAGATGTAAGGATTCGCATTCTACTCAGCAATCTCTGACTGTCTGTGCTGATGTGTGCTATTGCAGACCAGAACACTGCATTTGCCTGAGGAAGACATGGAGTGTTGAAAGCTCACAATTTTACTATCAAATAAATCGGTTGGATTAAAAATTGGTGTTGCTAAATTCTTACTGAGTTCTTCAAATCCCAAACCAGAGACCATCAGTACTGAACCAGCTGCTATTGAACGATGCAAAATGGAGATATTAATGCCTGTTTTGGGCAATTCAGATAGACTATGGCATGCAAAATTGTCCTGAACGTTCTGACTCTTAAACTTTATTCATAATAATTTGGAGGGTGGCAGGGAAGAAAGAAATAGAATACAAAACTGTGACTTTCTAATTCTAAATAACACTGTCACCTTCATATGTCTGCAGCATGGGGAAGCTCAAGCTGGTTTATAAGGCTATCCTTAAATAATGCTAAAGTATCTAGAATTAGACACTGTAGCATGTTTAACAACCCATTGGAACACATTTGAATAAAATATATAAAGACAGATGTCAGAAACTGACTTTCACAGATAGCAGATTTGTCCAATGGGATTTAGTAACCTTGATTTCCAGTTTCAAAGCTGACCTACTTTACTAGCTGAAATGCAAACTGCCACATATATTCGCAATAGATTCTCCTCAAGGAATGATGCAATTCTGCTACTTCCTGTGTGGCCCATTAATCATCAAACATACCATCACATAGTGCTAGAGTCTAAGCTTGCTCCCATATACTTCACATAGTAAATTCCTGGACCTTGCTAACATAATTAAAAGTCAAAGAAACAATAGGCTAAGCTTGCTTCCATAAGAATGTTCAGAAGAGCTATTCTGAACTAGTTTGACAAAGGACATGGAGTAGGCACTCAGGAGGCTGTTACAAAGTAGGCTCACTTCATACCTTTCTCACATTCATTGCAAAGGATGAAACCATGATTGTTTGCAATTAAATAATCTAAAAGGTAACATGCTCTGAGACAATGAACAAATCTGCTAGCCAGCTCAATAGAAACAGAAGAGTTGGACTCAAATTCCCCATGTCACTTAGGTTGACAGTCAACACGATAAGACTGCAAATCTTAGACTGTAAATTGTGATTCAAATTTATTAAGATGTAAAATTGAACAAAACTAGACCAAATAAAGATTAAGTTGGGTTTTTATGTGTTTTTTCACCTCATCCAGGAAATGACATGGCTTTTGGGATGGTGAGTTTATGCACCTATATTCACAAGACATCATACTGAAACTACATGGGGACAAACCAGCTGGTGTAAACAAATGTCTGGAACGACGCCATAAAATAATCAATTCAGTCGTGCACCTGATTCAATTAAATAAATAAATCAGGGCACAAATTTATTCATGAGACAATCCAATGCCTGCATCATTTCCCTTAAAGAATGTGAAAGATGCCATGTATAATATCAAATTATATCTCACCATGCAAGCTTGGTATGGAAATAATGAAATTTTTCAGTATTCAGATCACACATTGTAAACCAGTGGTGGTTTTGATATCCTATGTGCAATGACACAGGATCTTAACCCCATGTATACATGTGGATGCATATGCAAACCGCTAAATTTGACATGTCAGCTACGACTTTCACCAACTTTTACAGATATACCATGGAAAGCATTCTTTCTGGTTATATCACAGCTTGGTTTGGCTCTTGCTCTGCCCAAGACTGCAATGCCAAGTCCATCACGCAAATCAGCCAATGACTGTGTCAACACTTCCCATTGCCTCAAAGTAGTAGCCAGCATAATTAAGGACCTCAGGCACCCTGGACATGTTCTCTTCCACCTTTTTCCATCGGAAAAAAGATACAAAAATCTGAGATCACATACCAACCGACTCAAGAACGGCTTCTTTCCTGCTCTCAGGCTTTTGAATGGTCCTTATATTATGTCCTTATATTATGTTGATATTATGGTCCTTATATTACGTTGATCTTTCTCTATACCTTAGCAATGGCTGTAACACTACATTCTGCACTCTCTTGCTTCCTTCTCTACAAATGGTATGCTATGTCTGTGTAGCGCACAAGAAACAATACTTTTCAGTATGTTAATAATGTGACAATAATAAATCAAATCAAAATCACATGGAAGAATATTGTCACAAAGAACTGATACTTCATCCTGCAACCCCACAGATGACACCAATACCGATCATTGCTGAATACACCTAGTGTCTTAGAACAAAGAGTCAAACAGTCCAAGCCAGAATACTTCATCCAGCAGATTTATTCAAGCCTGACAGAGTTTGGTCATAGAGACAATATTGAATGGATACATCACAGAAATCAATTATTAAATTTAGCTATCATTTACACACTTAAGAAAAACAGTAACTCAACAAGGGTTTGGATTTTAAGTAACATAAATGTAAAGTGCACAATATTAGGCGTACAGTGGGATGATGGATCAAAATTGGGTACATTGAATTTGAAACTTCAAATTGGCCTTTCACTAGTCCAATTTTTAGAAAAGCGTTTTGTCTGAAGTGGACACAATTGCGCAACACCAGCAGAACCCCTATAATGACACACTGAGTGAAATGTTACTAGCACATCCGCCCGAGATTCTTATGATCCTGCCTGGAGCCTGTGGAGAATGTCGGACTCCAAGACTCGGCTGCCCCCGGAATTACAGTGGGCATGCTGTAAAATTCCAGCCATTATGCCAACGTCTGCATGTTACACACTTAATCAAGTAACAATTAAACATTTGTGAACTCCACTTAGGTTATACTCTATAATGTTTAATAGTTTTATTATTGAAATTCATGTTTGATCCCTAAATTCTCAGCTTCAGTTTTATAGAATCTTTGATCCAAATCTAGGATTCTGTTATAAATTAGTTTTGCATTTAAGATTTAGTTGATGAATTTGAATTCAGAATCTACAGGTCTCTACTAGGTCTTACAGCAAAGGGTCAAACAGACGAGGCCAAAGTGCTTCACTCAACAGATTTATTCAAGCTTGACACAATTTCATCCATTTAAAAACTGAAATTCCTCCCTCATTTCCAGGTCAACATATTTAATTGCTCTGCAGGAAGGACACAGCCAGTTCCCAAGTCTCTGTCAATTCCACTCTAGAACCAACCAGAAAGATTCAGCATAATCTCACCATCAAATTTATACCCATCCTTGAGTAGCTCATACGAACCCAGTACTGCTCTCTCAATATCGCTGACAGTTAAACTCAATTAGAGAACTCCCATTTGTTGATCATGAGCATTGCCTTATATGCCAACATTCAAAATGCATTATTCTGTCAGCCCTATTTAATAACACACTGATGTATAACGTTTCATTATGTATAAAAGCATATAGTATGCTAGCCTTTATAGGAAGGGGTATAGAGTACAAGAGCTGGCCTTTAATGTTGCAGTTGTATAAAATGTTGGTTAGACCTCATTTGGAATACCGTGTCCAGTTCTGGTCGCCTTACTACCGGAAGGACATGGAGACTCTGGAGAGAGTGCAGAGGAGGTTTACCAGGATGCTGCCTCCTATAGAAGGTCTGAGTTACGAGGAGAGGTTAGGCAAATTGGGGCTGTTTTCCTTAGAAAGACGTAGAGTTAGAGGAGATCTGATAGAAGTGTACAAGATTATGAGGGGTACAGATAGAGTAAACAGGGTTAAGCTTTTTCCTAGGATGGATTCAAATAGCACGAGGGGTCACGGGCTTAGGGTGAGGAGGGCAAGGTATAATTTGGAAGCTAGAGGGAATTTTTTCACACAGAGGGTGGTGGGGGTATGGAATGCGCTGCCAAGTGGTAGAAGCAGGCACTCTGGAGTTATTTAAGAATACTTAGATGGGCACATGAACAGAATGGGAATGGAGGGGTATAGAAAACTGATTTAAAATAGGGACCATGAGCCTTGGGAGTCCCTGGGAAGTGTGTAAATAGATGATGGTATTGATGTACTTGTTTTTATCCTACAAGTGCTTTGGTCCGCCTTGTTGTCTAACGAGGAGCATACACGTGATGGGTCGTGAGAGGGCTGCTTTTGGATTTTTCGAGAGTATCCTAGTGCTTCACGTCGTTAGTGTACACTTGACCTGGACCATTTGATGGGCAACACGACAGCTCAGTGACTATCGCTGTGCTGTGCAGATACATGGATTTGGGCCTGTGTCTGTGGGAGTTTGCGCATTCTCCCAGTGCTTGCGTGGGTTTTCTCCAGGTGCTTCAGTTTCCTCCCACATCCCAAAGATGTGCTCTTAGGCTAACTGGCAAAACAAATTCTCCCTAAATTGTCTCAAATTTGGTTTTTAATCCACAGATTTATAAACATAGACAGGGATCACGGGTAGAGGTGGGAACATCGAGGTGGCGCCGTGGGCTCGTTGGGCTGAAGGGCCTGTTTCCCGTGCTGTTTTGTTCATTGTTTATTCTAATTTAGGCTACAAATATATTCTCGCAATTCCAGAATATATATTTATTTTTATTGGGTCAGGTGCTGCTTGAATAAACACCCAGCAGCAGCCTGGAAAATAAGCCAACCAAATTGTTTTGAAAATAATTTGTAAGCAATGTTTTTCAGGTTCATTGCATCCCAAAATGCTAATAGACATTTTCTTCATTCTTTCTTTAAAGGGAAGTCACACTACTTACATAGGATAAAGTAACCATCAATGCTATTCAAGGAAGTCTTCTGGTTTCATGTTGCATTAATTGCAATCTTAGACTATTTGATATTCTGCACCAATAGACTGATGCTAGTAAAATGGAAACAACAAAGATAATTTTTCTCAAAAATAACTGAGAAAATTAATTAAAAAATCCAGAGAGGATCAATACAGTGCATGTAAATAACCTGTACGTTTTCATAATCAATTCCAAAAACATGTGCCACGAGAAGTGCATCTTTATTGCAAATCCTTGTCTAGACTCTAGAGCACCCTATCCTGTATCGAACAAATACTATTCTCTGGTCTGGCAGCCTTAAGGTGCATTATCACACTCATACTCGGGGAGCAAACACTTTCCAATGTCGGCAGTGTGGGAAGCAGTCTGCTTACTTCATCTGGGTCAGCAGCATCAATGTGCTCATTTGCCAGAGAAAACTCTCGCAACAAGGCTTTTGCAAAAGGGAAGAGTCTGTGTCAACGTTATTGACAATTACATTACAATGGTTTAAAGGCAGTTACATTGTTAAACAGGTAATGAGTATTTGTACAGTTATAAATGGAGATAACTGGGATACTCATAGGGGGAGGCATATTATCCCGTATTAAGTCAATAAATTCTCTCTGCAACTCTGTCTTAGTTTTGACTTCACCACTTAGCCTGGATCTGTGTAACAGTTTGGGCCATCCTTAGAGTTTAATAAAACAAATATGTGACTCAGTTGCAGAGAAGATTGAAGAATGACCTGACATGAAGATATTTCTTTTGTGGAGGAGATCAAAAACTCAGTGCCATAAATAGAATAGAATGGTTGCAAGACAGAAAGAAGTAATTTAGCCTATCAAGTCCATGAGTAGTGTCTGGAAGAGCTAAACTAACTGGTGTAGAGGCAAATAGCATAGATGTATTTCAGGGGAAGCTAGATAATTACATAAGAGACAAAGGAATAGAAAGATTAGGTCATGTGAAGTAGAATGGAAGGAGGCTCATGTGGAGCATAGATTGTTACAATGCCTGTTTCCATCTTCCTTCGGTTCTGATGAAAGGCCAACTTAACCTGAAACATTGATTCTGTTTCGCTTCATATATGCTGCCTGATTTGCTGAGTATTTCCAGCAGATTTTTTATTACGCTTTTCCTATGAGTGAGTACAGGCAACTGCAGGCACTTTTAATTCCCGAATCCTGCCTGTAAGAACAATTAGTTTCCTCTCATTGCCCAAACAATCTGAATTAGTTATGAACTGACTGAAACCTAACTTTCAAGTTTTTAAACAGCCTTGTATTGAGGTTTACGGCATGGAAACAGACCCTTTGCCCAATCTGTCCATGTCATCCATCTATAAAAACAAAATTCACAGATTAATACTTGAGTTTCTTTAAAAACAAAACTTACTTTGTCCACACAATCATCAAAGAAAGCCAGACTTGCATCTTTGTCACTCACGAAGGAGCATTCCTCGATGAATCGAATAAACATTTGTGTTTTGGTCATCAACGAGTAAAACTTCTGGTGAGAACGGTCCCGGCTCTTCAGGAAACCTAGAAAGATTGACATGAAGTCCAAATTTAGAAATTTAGAATATCCACAGTGCAGAAGGAGGTTATTTAGCCGATCAAGTCTGCACCAACCATAATCCCAGTCAGTCCCTATTCCCATAGCTTCATGAATTTATCCTTTTAGTTCCCCTAACACTAAAGGAGAATTTAGCATGGCCAATCCACCTAACCAGCACATCTTTGGTGTGTGGAAGAAAACCGGAGCATCTGGAGGAAACCCACACAAACACGGGAGAATGTACAGATTTTCCACAGACCATGACCATGCTTATATGAAAGAACAAAGAACAAAACAGCATGGGAAACCGGCCCTTCGGCCCAACGAACCCACGCCGCCACCGCGATGTTCCCTGTCTATGTTTATAGATCTATGGATTGAAACCAAATTTGAGACAATTTAGGGAGAATTTGTTCTGCCAATTAGTCTAAGAGCACATCTTTGGGATGTGGGAGGAAACCGGAGCACCTGGAGAAAACCCACGCAAGCATGGGGAGAATGCGCAAACTCCCACATACACAGGCCCAAATTCACGTATCTGCACAACACAGCAATAGTCACTGAGCTGTCGTGTTGCCCATCAAATGGTCCAGGTCAAGCATACACTAACGACGTGAAGCACTAGGATACTCTCGAAAAATCCAAGAGCAGCCCTCTCACGACCCATCGCGTGTACGCCCCTTGTTAGACAACAAGGTGGACCAAAGCACCTGTAGGATAAAAACAAATACATCCCGGGTTCCTGGCATTGTGAGGCAGCAGCGCTAATCACTGTTGAAAATAATTTCCTCTCAATGAAATGTGATCCCCCAAACATGGGAGCGGGCCTGATTCTATGGAAAGGTGACCCTCTTGTTTAATGTAGCCAAGGCTACTGGCTTTTGGATTTCCCAGAAGAAACAGAATTACAAAATATACTTACAGCATTTGACTTCTTTAGCCATTATAACCTGTTGTCCTAACAAATTCCTTGGAAAAATTTCTAAAATGTTACAGTCAACTACTAGACACAAGTGTCAAAATTGAGGTATCCCTGTCTTTAATTTATCATGGTAAGAAGTCTTGCAATATCAAGTTAAAGTCCAACAGGTTTATTTTTGGTGTCACAAGCTTTCGGAGCACTGTTCTTTATCAGGTAAGTGGAGAGCTGTGTTCACAATCAAAGCATATCATAGAAACCCTACACTGCAGAAGGAGGCCATTCAGCCCATAAAATCTGCACTAACCACGATCTCACCCAGGCTCTACCCCCGCTATGTCTACACATTTACCCACTATTCCCTCTAACCTACACATCTCACAACTCTAAGGAGCAATTTTTAGTATGGCCAATCAACCTGATCCACACACCTTTGTGGTATGTAAACAGAGACTTAACTGCAAGATAATGAATGGAACTCAAGCCTTTACAAGTACAGACAACATGAATGGAGAGAGGGATAATCTCAGGTTAAAGAAGTGTGAATTGTCTCAAGTCTGGACAGTTAGTAGGATTTCACCCGCATGCATGAGGACGGCCTCAATCAGGATCTTGGGTTCATGTCACACTACATATGATCCCCATCATTTTGCGTGGGCTTGCAAAATCCTACTAACTGTCTTGGCTTAAGACAATTCACACTTCTTTAACTGTGATTATCCCTCTCTCCACTCACATTGTCTGTACCTGTAAAGATTTGGATTTATCTTGCAATTAAGTCTCTGTCCATACATGTCATGTTTATGAACCCATTTCTCCATTCACCTGATGAAGGAGCCATGCTCCAAAAGCTTGTAATGTCAAGTAAACCTGATGGACATCCCAGTCTAACACCAGCATCTCCACATCTTAATTTATAATGGCATTTGTTTCTTTCTGTCAATGTACATTTAGGATGTCAGTACTAAATTCACTGATAGGAGTAAATGGGGTGACTTTCTCTTTATAAATTGCAATTTAAACACTAGTTTAGACACTAGTCATGTACTAGTATTGATTCTTGGTTGCCATACTAATATTATATATTATGTTCATGTATTCACCCGAACTGGTATCACAAGCATGGCAGACTGTCAGAATGAAGAAGCAGCCATGTAGTGAACACCACCCTGTAAATAAAGCTCCTTTATTCTTAACCATCCATGCTCCTTAGCACTGATTCTCCAGTATAACTTTAATCTTCATCTAAACTTGAGAGAGATAGCCATGAGGAGGAATTCATACAGTATATTAAGAACAGTTTTCTAGAACAATATACTTTGGATCCAAGCAGGGGTCAGGCTGTTTTGGATCTGGTAATGTACAGTAAGGCAGGTTTAATAAACAATCTCAGAGTAAAAGATCCCCTAAGTAACAGTGACCATAACATGGAAGAATTTAGCATTCAGTTTGAGTGTGCAAAACTTGCGTTATTACACAGAATGAGAGCAGAGTTCGCTGGAAGGGACCAAAACAAATTCTCCCAATCTACAGGAAAATTGAATTCACCCATGATTAATGTACAATCTTTTTTACATGCTTTCATTATCTCCTGATTCATTCACTGTCATATTGTTACAGAGGCCTATAAACTATTCCCACCAGTGTCTTCTTACCCTTGTTATTTCTTACAACCACCAACACTGGTTCTACGTCTTCCGATCCAAAATCATTCCTTAATATTGTACTTATTTCATCTCATACTAAGCTACCCAACCACCCTTTCTTTCCCACTGTCCTTACAAAATTATGATATTAGTCAAAATTTTCAATTATTTGTAACCACCTTGAAGATCGAACAGTGAGCTTGCATCTGTTGCTTTCTCAGATGGAGCTTCTGTGATGGGTAGAAGGTAAGCTCTGTAACCCTTCAATATGGAAGCCATGAATCGAAGGAAAGCTTCTTGTATCTCCATTTCCAGCAGTTGCATCTTCTTACCAAAGTTCAAATCATGATCACTCATTGACAGCTCCATTAAAGCTTCTTCTCTGGGTCTTTGATGCACTGGAAGGGATTAAATGCAGTTTTACATTTAAATGATTACTATAAATTGTATTATGGTGGACAAATGAGTTTGTTTTAAAGTTCCACTCAAATTAGTTTTGAAGTTCTTTTTGAAAAAATAAACTTAAATATTGAATTTTATTTTTCAATTCTTTCCCTAACCACAAGTTCAATCTCATTGTGATGTATACAGGGACCTCTCCAGTTCCTTTCCCAAATACACAGTTTACATTTCTAAGTTCAGGTATTAGTGTTGGCAGGTTACTTGGTTATGGAAGGCACCACATTTGATCTAGATTATATAGAATACAAAGAAAGGTCAGGAAAACACATTCAAGAGTAAACAGAATCAGGTTCTTGGGGTTGGACAGACCAGAAATATCCTCTTTTTTTCCTGCTCTGCCACCTGGCCCTTGTGATGCCTTGCCCTTATACTGTGGCTTGTTATCTTCTTGTTCCCTGGAGCATTGCCAGTTTTATTCACGTTAGTCTTTTTTTTGTGTGGAGTGATGGACGTTTGGTTGGGGGGGGGGGGGGGGGGGTGGGTGGGATTTGTGTGGTGGGAGAAAAAAAAGAAGGGGGGGTCTTTTGTTCATGGGGTGGTGTGCAGAGAGGAGAAACCTGAGGGGGAGGGGGGATTGTGTACTGCAGTGGATAGAATCCTGAAATATTCTGTAAATGCCTAGAATGGTAGTGGTTAACAAGAAAAATGCTCAGGTCCTTTGGGGGCAAGGAGGGGGTTACCTGTGTGTGAGCACCGGGAATTGTGAGGATGATGAGTATTTCTCTTTGGTTTCCTCAAGGATGTGATTGAGGTGTATAAGACAGTGGAAGGGCTGGATAGGGGTAGTAGGGAGCAGTTGTTTTCCTTGGTTGGGAGGTGTCTATCAAGTGTAAACAGAATAAGTTAGAGGCATAAAAACGATAGGATATGTAGCCTCTTTTTAAATTATGATTGGATAGACGTTACATCAATATTTACTGAATATCTGATCTTTACTGCACTTAGTCCAGGAATGAGTAATTATTGAGCCCCCAATATCATAACAGCTGACATCAGCAAACTGAGCACAGTTGGGAACAGAATTTGGTGGTATTGAAATTTGTGTGGCCTCCCACTGCCTTAACCAACTGAAGTATCAAAGGAATTCTGCAGAATTTTTTCCCAATTTATCTACAATATTTTCAGGCCGATTTGGCACCTATAAAGATAGATATTAATTTCTACAATGCTCCAGTTCAGTCACAAGGAACTGGCAGCTCTGATCAAAAAGGAACATTTTGAAAGTTGAAGATTGGACGGTGACATATGCTGCACCATTGTTAAAAAACAGCTGAAGGGAAAAGTCTAGGAACTACAGGCCAGTGTGCCTCACATCTGTGGTAGGTAAGTTGTTGGAAGGTATTTTGAGAGATAGGATTTACAGATACTTAGAGACACAAGGACTGATTAAGGACAGTCAGCATGGCTTTGTGAGTAGAAAATCATGTCTCGCAAATTTGAATTTTTTGAAGGAGTAACCAAGAAGGTAGATGAGGGCAGTGCAGTTGATGTTGTCTATATGGACTTTAGCAAGGTCTTTGATAAGATTGTTGCATATGGTTAAATCTCATGGAATCCAGGATGAGATGGCTAAATGGATATAAAACTGGCTTGATGACAGAACTTGATGACAAACTTGAGAGAGATAGCCATGAGGAGGAATTCATACAGTATATTAAGAACAGTTTTCTAGAACAATATACTTTGGATCCAAGCAGGGGTCAGGCTGTTTTGGATCTGGTAATGTACAGTAAGGCAGGTTTAATAAACAATCTCAGAGTAAAAGATCCCCTAAGTAACAGTGACCATAACATGGAAGAATTTAGCATTCAGTTTGAGTGTGCAAAACTTGCGTTATTACACAGAATGAGAGCAGAGTTCGCTGGAAGGGACCAAAACAAATTCTCCCAATCTACAGGAAAATTGAATTCACCCATGATTAATGTACAATCTTTTTTACATGCTTTCATTATCTCCTGATTCATTCACTGTCATATTGTTACAGAGGCCTATAAACTATTCCCACCAGTGTCTTCTTACCCTTGTTATTTCTTACAACCACCAACACTGGTTCTACGTCTTCCGATCCAAAATCATTCCTTAATATTGTACTTATTTCATCTCATACTAAGCTACCCAACCACCCTTTCTTTCCCACTGTCCTTACAAAATTATGATATTAGTCAAAATTTTCAATTATTTACAAAGTGATTGTAAAGGGTTCTTTATCGAACTGCAGATCCTGACCAATGGTGTGCTTCAGGGATCGATGCTGGGTCCACTGTTTTTTGTTATTTATATTAATGATTTGGATGGGACTTTATTAGGCATGGTTAGTAAGTTTGCAGATGGCATCAAGACTGGTGGCATAGTGGACAGTGAAAACAGTTATCATGGATTGCAATAGGGTCTTGATCAATTGGGCCAGTGGACTTACGAATGACAAATGAAGTTTAATTTAAATAAATGTGAGGTGATTTTTTTGGCAGATTGAACCAGGACAGGACTTACTCAGTAAATGGCAGGGCGTTGAGAGAGTTACAGAACAAAGAGATTGAAAGGTGTAGATTCATAGTTCCTTGAAAGTGGAGTCACAGGTGGACAGAGTGGTGAAGAAGGAATTCAGCATGTTTGGTTTCATTGGTCAGAACGTTGAATACAGGAGTTGGGACATCTTGCTGAAGTTGATCAGGACATTGATAAGGCCACACGTGGAAAACAGTGTACAGTTCTGGTAACCCTATTATAGAAAGGATATTATTAAACTAAAAGAATGCAGAAGAGATTTATTAGGATGCCACCCAGCCTTGATGGACTAAGTTATAAGGAAAGGCTGGAAAGACTGGGACTTCTTCCTCTGGAGCGTAGAAAGCTGATTGATAACATTATAGAGGTCTATAAAAGAATGAGGGGCATAGACAAGGTGGATAGTCAATATCTTTTCCCAAAGATAGGGGAGTCTAAAACTAAAGAGCACAGATTTAAAGTGAGAGTGGACAGTCATAAAAGGATCCAGACAGGCAATTTTTTTTTTTTTTACACAGAGTGTGGTGAGTGTTTGGAACAAGCTGCCAGAGGTACTAGTAGAGGTGGGTACTTTTTTGTCTTTTGAAAAGCATTTAGACAATTACATGGGTAAGACTGGCATAGAGGGATATGGACCAAATGCAGGCCATTGGAACTAGCTTAGGGTTTAAAAAAAGGACAGCATGGATAAGTTGTGGCGAAGGGGCTGTTTTCATGCTGTAAACCTCTATGACTATGAAAGGTTGAACAGATCAAAAGTTACTTACTCTCTGCCAGCTGCTCAAAAATGTTGCTCAAAGAGTTGATCAGATTTTTACAAGCCTTCTTTGGAAGTATTTTCCATGTGAGGCTTTTTCTATCATCAGTCCTAAAAAAAAAACAACTTAATTATAGATCTTGAGCTAAAATATACAGCAAATGTATTTAGAAAAAACACAATCTCAATATAGTTTTAATTCTCAGAAAAAATATACTGCGTTGTAAATACCTTGTGTAACTGATAATCAATTTAAAAAAGAACTACTCCAAGCTACAATCTAGTGTACATGTAGATGAATCAGCTGTTAACTAGAGACAGTTGACCATCAATTAATGCCGACAGCTATTGTAGTTTCTTGATTCATCTATTAATCTGGAGTTTTAGCTCATAACACTGAAACAGACCACTACCAGTATCATTTACCAGGCTTTTATTTTACAAGCAAGTAAATTAAAGCCTGAATAAAGAACAGGTCATCTTTCTGTGAAATTAAACTGATCAAAGTGAACAATCAGTGATGGTAATAATTAATATTTTAGACAAGCAATGACAAGTATCATGCTGTAACGACAGATTTTTTTTTAGTGGAGATGCCAAGTGCCACCAACAAGAGAAAGATATAGTTCAGCATTAAAGCTTGCATAGGCATTTCAATTATAAATGCAAACACGGGAAGTTATATTGGAAAAGAAAAAAACAAGGATGCGTAAAATGGGGACTGAATTATGTCTGCATGCTTGGGTCCAATTATTCTTAGCTCCATCAGAAGACCACATGAGGTCCTGACTCCCTAAGTGCTTTACCGCAGCAGGTCATCTAATTATTGCTTAGAAATTCACCTTATTATGAGACACAGTTGTTCAAAATGTGGACAATTCATTTGATGCACTTGTTTTTCCAACTCATTTGCTATTTATAGACATTTTTTGTATTCTAATTGTAATCAAAGTCTTACTGAGAAATGGTGTTTGTGTCCAGGTCCACACAGCTTACATCACTTGGAGGATCATATAGGTCAAAGTAGCGAGAGTCAACCCCTACGATGAAAGGGCAAGGAGCACTAAGGACATCTGCCAAAGCCAACGGGCATAGCGGAATGTATGGACAAGGCCAATGGAATGGAAATATCATCTGCATAAAAAAAGAGTCACAACAAAATCAACATCCATGTTGATAAAAGTTTAATTGCTTTTTCTCAACAGCTGTAAAAGTTCATCACAAGCTAAATTATTACTAAATGTCTCAATATTTTTTCAGCATTCCCACAATCTGACTGAAAGCATTTAAAGTCTTACCAACTTTTGAAATCTATAAATCATAGAATTTTTGTTTCTACAAAAACAACATTGTGCTAGAATTTATAACTTGTGAGCAGAAATATAAAGAGTGAAACCTCATGGTGCTTGGCTAAAGTTTCTCCTAGAATATGCAAGTACTAATTTTATCACATGGTTGAAACAATCAACACACAGAAGTATTGAATCATACAAAAACTACAGCACAAACAGGGCCTTCGGCCTACAAGTTGCGCCGATTTTATCTCTACCTACTAGGCTTACCTATAACCCTTGATCCTATTAAGTCCCATGTACTCATCCAGAAGTCTCTTAGAAGACCCTAACGAATTTACCTCCATCATCACCGACGGCAGCCGATTCCATTCACCCACCACTCTCGGAGTGAAAAACTTACCCCTGACATCTCCTCTGTACCTACTCCCCAGCACCTTAAACCTGTGTCCATCTAAGGATGGGGTTAGAATGGCTCACCATGACCAGTAATTTCACTCAAAAAAATTCTTCAAATTTGTTAATTCACATTTTTTATGCATTAACTAGAGATTTATAGTGACTACAATATGGTGACTTTTTCACCTAAATAAAGAAGGTTGGATTTAATTTATAATTTCAAGGCAGTGATAAAAACCAGCTGCCACTGCATCAAGCAGCTGCATATTACAAGCTTTTATAAGTTCAATAATGGTTTGAATTTTTTTTTCACATTATAGTTGATCCTGCTATACTGCTATGACATCTTAGATATTATGACCTCTATGAGAACTAGCAGACTGTACAAATACACTTACATAGCTTGGAACACTATCCTTTGCAGATATAAAACAACTGTTCAAAGTAGGTGGCTGAAGATATTTCTATAAATCTAGATATTTCCCCTTTCTATCCCAGCAGAAAACTCACCTTGACCTGTTACATAGAAACAGTGAAACGAGAAGCAGGAATAGGCTATTTATCCTTAGAGCCTGCTTCGCCATTCACTTTACCATGGCTGGTCATCCAATTCAATACTCCGATCCCCCTTTTGATATTTCCTGATCCCTTTAGCCCTTAGAGCTATATCTAATTCCTTCTTGAAATCATACAATGTTTTGGGTTCAACTACGTTCTGTGCTAGTGAATTCCACACATTCACCACCCTCTGGGTGAAGAATTTCTCTTCACCTCAATTTATAAAGATTTACCCCTTATCTTCAAACTATGACCCCTAGTTTTGGACTCACCCACCAGTGGGAACATTCTTTCTGAATCTACCTTGTCTAACCCTGTTAGGATTTTATACGTTTCTATGAGATCCCCTCTCACTTTGCTCAACTCCAATGAATATAAGCTTACCAACTTAGTCTCTCTTTGTGTTACAGACCTGCCATCCCAGGAGTCAGCCTGGAGTAAATCTTTGCTGTACTCCCTCTATATAAGAACATCCTTCCTTAAATAAGGACACCAAAACTGCACACAATACTCCCGTGTAACTGCAGCAAAACATCCCCACCTTTATGCTCAAATCATCGAGCTATGAAGAACACCATACCATTTGCCTTCTTTACTGCCTACTGTACCTGCACGCTTGCTTTCAGTGATTGATGCACGAGTATGCCAAGGTCTCTGAGCATCCACCTCTTTCAATTTACAACTATTCAAGTAATAATTTGTTTTCCTATTACTCCTATTATATATTATTAATATATAATTATTAATTATATTATTAACCTCACATTTATCCATATTATACTGCATCTGCCATGCAGATGCCCACACTCAGCCTGTTGAAATCACACTGAAGCATCTCTGCATCCACTTCACAACTCACTCTCCCACCCAGCTTTGTATCATTCGCAAATCTGGAGAGAATACATTCAGTTCCCACTTCCAAATCATTAATATATATTGTGAACAATTGGGGTTGTAGCACAGATCCTTGTGGAACCTCACTAGACGCTGACTGCCAATCAGAAAAAACCTAATTGTTGCAACTACTTGCTAACTGGTTTTCTATCCATCTCATGAGATTACCTGCAATCCCACGTGCTTTAACTTTACAAAGTAGTCTGTTATGTAAGACCTCATCAAAAGCCTTCTCAAAGTGTAAATAAACCAATCAACTGGTTCTTCTGTCAACTCTAGTAGTTACATCCTCAAAAAATTCCGGTTCTACAAGGTACTGGTCCTCAGTACAGTTACCATTTATCACAGCCTTACTACAACACTTAATATACAAAATCCTATTTATGGCTTTCATACCATTAAATAAATCACTTAAAGCAACCCTTTAATATTGCTTGCATTTCTTTATTCTTTTGTAATTTATAAAAAGGCAGCAATTACTGTAACTTTCTATATTGCTGAAGTTTTGAATTTCATAATGTAGCACCTCATATATACTGAACAGATTTCCTTTTGAACTAAAGATTAAATGTCACCATCCTGCCTTTAAAAATAGCATCTTACAAGAACTGTGATTAGTATCAACTTCTTTTTCTGTTGGAATTTAAAACAATATTTTTCTTTAAGCAGAGATTTTCTGGCAACACCATCACAGAGCAGCTGAAACTGACTGTACCAGCTGAACTAATTTCAATAGAGAGAACCCAGGGCAGGTTCAGTAACGTTATTCCAACCAACTTGTGCATGCTAATTTTATGATTTTTCACTGTCAGGCTCAGCAATTTCTCCCTCCCTGTTCCGTGAATCTTATGGACTTTAGGATTTGTTGTTTCAACTAACTTCTCAAGTAAATCCAAAGGGAAAAAAATCTAACAGTCTAACATTAGCATAATTCCTTCTCAATATCTTGACAGTTACTATGAACTATACAGAAAGTGCCAAATTCATATCTTTTCACCCAAAACATTTGCAACTGTCCAGCCAATATCTCATTCTATTGAATGTAATAGATCATCGCAAGCACTACAAATACTTCAACTCACCAGCCTTAATCACAGTTCAACTCTAAAGACAAGATTATGATTTTGGCAAATTGCACTTAAAACTTCGGAATTAAATTTGACCATTCCATAATCATCCCCCTCATAATCTCCCAACTGTATAAAATGCAGCAGGATATAGTTCTTTTTCAGTTCATTCTGACAATGCAACACTAAACTGGGAATTTTCAAAGCTTGTTATTGAAATAGTATTTGGTGATTGATAAGTTGCACTTTCAGTTTATTCTTACCAACCTCAATGAATGCAAAGATTATTGAATCCTTAGGTATTAGTAAACCTACTGTCTTCCTGCTCACCATGGAGTGTAGGTAGATTTCACAACTGTTGCAAATAGTACAACTGCTTCAATGGTAATTCACCTCAATTACTCCCTTACTTCCAGCGCTGCTGTGGTCACACAAGAAATTAATCAAAATCTTTGATACTTGAGGGAAATAATATGTGACTTGTAAGAAAAAATCTGTTCACAATACTGGGAAGTTGTGCATTGTTTCACAGTCAGAAACACAAACAGAAAAGGTAGGAACAGCTTCTCACTAGTGTAATTGTAAAAAGAAAATAGAACTGAGTAGTAACAGAGACCTGAAGATGCCAATCTGTGAATTAAGTTGTTGATCAGATGCTAAGGATCAGTACGCTAGAACTGGCTTCAAAACTCCAGGAGAAAACCAACAAGGATGCCACTCTCAAAAGCACCGCAGAGTTTTGCAGCAAAATTTTGATATTGCATAACTAGGTTCATTGATTTGATACTTTGATAACTTTATGTTTTGCATATTCATCGAGTTGTACTTCCTAGCATTCATTGTAAATCCACATAAATTTGCATCTATAGGCCAATTCTGGTCAGATTGATTCAGCCAAAGTAGAATTAAATAAGAATAGTTTCAAAGAGGGAGAAAAATCACACACAAAAATAGAAATGAAACTCCAGCTTTGCAAATCTGCCAGAAAGAATCTATCAAAAGGCTAAGCTTAATACTCACAGAAACAAGTGCTTCAGCCACACTAGTCAATACAGCTGGCCGGAGGGAGTGAATAAGAATCTTGTGCTCAGTTACTGCATACAGCAGCAGAGTTACTGCTTTCTCCGGGCCCAGATTCTGCAACAAAGTAGTGAAACTGCCCCCACTGAAAGGGAGAGGACAGACCATCAAAATTCAGTGAAATAATGTACTGGCCACATTTCATTGCAATCGACTTTGATAAAAATATATATTTTTATAGCCCTAATTTATGTCCCGTGTTGCAAATCATAATGTGCAGATCCACAAGAGATGGGTGAGATCCTAAATAAATATTTCTCATCAGTTTGTTGCTGAGAAAAGCATGGATGTTAGGAAACTTGGGGAATAGATATTAATGTCTTGAGGAGTGTATATATTACAGAGAAGAGGTGCTGGAATATGAAAGCGCATCAAGGTAGATAAATCTGCTGGACATGATGAAGTATATCCAGGGACATTGTGGAAGTCTAGGGAGGAATTGCAGGTCCCCTAGCCGAGAAATTTGAATCATCAACAGTCATGGGTGAGGTGCTTGAAGATTGGAGAGTGACAAATGTTGTGCCTTTGTTTAAAAAGAGTTCCCAGGAAAAGCCTGGGAACTAAAAGCCAGTTAGCCTCACATCTGCAGTGGGTAAATTGTTGGAAAGTATCTTGAGAGACAGGATTTGCGGGGATTTAGAGATGCAAGGACTGATTAGGGATGGTCGGCGTGGCTTTGTGAGTGGAAAATCATGTCTCACAAATTTGAGTTTTTTGAAAGGGTAACCAAGAAGGTAGATGAGGACAGTGCAAGTTGATATGGTCTACATGGACTTTAGCAAGGCTTTTGACAAGGTACCAGTTATTGCATAAGGTTAAATCTTACCAGATCCAGAACAAGATATCTAAATGGATACAAAATTGGCTTCTTGACAGAAGTCAGACAGTGGTTGTGACCAGCAGTGTGCCTCAGGGATCATTGCTAAGCCTATTGTTATTTGTCATTTATATTGATGATTTGGATGAGAATATGGGAGGGGCATGGTTAGTAAGTTTGCAGATGACATTAAGATTGGTGGCATAGTGGACAGTGAAGAAAGTTACCTCCAATTGCAACGGGATCTCGATCAACTGGGCCAACGGGCTGACGGATGGCAGATGGAGTTTAACTTAGACAAATGAGAGGTGATGCATTTTGGTAGATTGAACCAGGACAGGACTTACTCAGTTAACAGGCACTGGTGAGAGTTACAGAACAAAGAGATCTAGGGGTACATGTTTATAGCTTCTTGAAAGTGGAGTCACAGGTGGACAGTGGCATTCAGCATGCTTGGTTTCATTGGCCAGAACATTGAATACAGGAGTTGAGATGTCTTGTTGAGATTGTAGAAGACATTGGTAAGGCCACAGTTGGAACACTGTGGGCAATTCTGGTCACCTTATTATAGAAAGGATATTATTAAACTAGAAAGAATGCAGAAAAAATTTACTAGGATGCTACCGGGACTTGACGGATTGAGTTATAATGAGAGGCTGAATAGATTGGGACTTTCTTCTCTGGAGTATAGGAGGCTGAGAGGTGACCTTATAGAGGTCTATAAAATAATGAGGGGTATAGAGAAGATAGATAGTCAATATCTTTCCAAAGGTAGGGGAGTCTAAAACTAGAGGGCATAGATTTAAAGTGAGAGGGAGGAGATACAAAAGTGTCCAGGGGGTCAATTTTTTCACAGAGAGGGTGGTGAGTTTCTGGAACAAGCTGACTGAGATAGTAGTAGAGGTGAGTACAATTTTATCTTTTAAAAAGCATTTAGATAGTTATATGGGGACGATAGGTATAGAGGGATATGGGCCAAATGTGGGCAATTGGGAATATCTTAAGGATTTCAAAAAAAAACAAGGACAGCATGGACAAATTGGGCTGAAGAGCCTGTTTCCATGCTGTAAACCTCCATGACTCTATGACTATGATCTGCCTTCTTTAGGTTTCCTTCACTCCGCTGGCCATTTTCAGACAGAACCATGGCATGGACAAACAGCAGATGAGCTGATTCTATCGTGGTCAGTCTGAAATAACAGATCAGTCCCTAACATAAGAACATAAGAAATAGGAGCAGGAGTAGACCGTCTAGCCCTTCGAGCCTGCCCCGCCATTCAACAAGATTATGGTTGATCTGATCTGAACAGCAGTACAAAGTTGACTTGTCCTCAAAGGAAATGCCTTCCAGTGGCATGGGTCAATTTTGAAAACATAGAATTGATGTAATTCATTGCTGGGGTGGGGGTAAGGAACAGGACTCTGTATTGCCTCTCTGTGCACCAGACGGTACATTATTTGGATGCTTGAAAGGTGAAAATTACAACATGGTGTGTGACATTGAGATGATCAATAAAAATAATTTTGAAGACATTAAGCATCAAAGAATACCAAAGTACAGTTTACAAGACAGTTGTGATAATCCCCGAAATTGCAATTATATTCAGTAACGTAAGTTGCATTTAAGATTTTGAAAAGAATACATATTGGATGGAACGTCAAGGCATGTTATTTTATTGCAAGTGTGAAATTCCACTTAGTCTTCTTGCAATTAATCCTTTCAATCTGTTGAATTCATAAAAGCCTTGGATCATTTACAAACTATTTGTTATATGAAATGCAAGTAGTTTTCAGTTGTGTTTAAGATGATATCTAGCCCTGTTCCATACAGTCCAGCGTTTTAGTTAATCATTTCACATTGCAATCCAACAGACTGCAGCCATCCAAAACATTCTTTATGGTGCCTGTCAAAATCCAAAGTAGGATGCTAAGTTCCCAGTGTGTTACTGAAAACCATACTAGCTGAGACAAGCCCAGTTACTTTTTAACAAGATACTTCACATCGAACAAGGGAAAATGGAGAAGGAATAACATTGCTCTCTGCTTATAAATGCAACATTATATCAGAAACTGATGCTGGAAATGAATTACACATATGTAATTCAATCAAGGAGTACTGTCACATATCGAGAGACAGAAACACAAAGTTTAATTCTTCCATCCTTTTTAAAATTTTCTGCTTCCTACTTGGATTTACCTATTCTTTTGACTTTTGCATCCTTTTTTTGTTTTGCAGGGATCTGCCATTTTGTTCATTTAACCAGCAGAATCAATTATAAGTATGGGGACAAATTTCATGACATTGGAAGTGATGCTTGTATCTTCAAAAACTGTAAAGCCATCTATTTGGGAGATGTATATTCCATGATAAATGCACCATCCTTTATATGCCTGTTTCATGAATTGCATAAAAGGGGCAGTTAACTGAATATTGGACCTTCTATTACTAACAATGCTACGTTGGCATACTATAGTGGGTTTACTTAATGTATACCAATTTACAACAGTGTTCAAGGCCTGTCATACTGACATGTGCAAACAACTGTTGGGAATAATTCAAAAAATGTTATAGAACTAATAATTGAAAGGAGTTCAAACCCAACCATGGCAATTTCAGAATTTGAATTCAGCTTTTGGGTTGATACTCATTTCAAGTACTTTGTTTATAACCAATCATGTTCTAGGGAAAGAAACCTGTTGTCTTTGCACAGTCTGGTTTAATGTGATTCTAATCCTGGTGCATTTACTGACTTGGAAATAGTGAGTAGCACAAAGTGCCCAAATCAAGTAAGTGCACTTTACTTCAAACAAAGTTAAAAGAATTAAATCTGTGTTTGTCTAAACTTACCTCAATGGTAGTGGTGATGATACTGGTTGGCAAAGCATCAGGTAATCGTGTGGTGATTGCTGTAAAGAAGATTACAAGACTGACATTCAGTAGCTCCTGAATAACACAAATTCTGGTCCAGAAGCTGCAGTGATAGAAGCATCTCTCTCTACATTGTAGAAATGTAGCAGTGCAGAAGATGGTCATTCAGCTCATGTCTGCACTAGCTCTCCAACTGAGCAGTTCATTTTGTACCATTCTCCCCATAACCCTGCACATTGATAGCTGCCTAATCCATTTCTCAATGCCTCCATGGAACCTGCCTCAACCCCACACACAAATATTGCATTCCTAATATGAACCACTTGCTGGGCTTGGGGAAGATGCTCTTTTGGAGAGGGTACAAGCTCGATGAGCTGAATAGCTTCCTTTTGCACTTTTAGGATTCTATGAGTTTGCTCTGATGACGTATCTCAGTTTTTGTTTTCAAATGTGGGCTCTGTCTGTGCACAACAGCAAAAATGGCCAGCTGCCACCCTAACCTGCTACAACTCCCCTCCGCTACTGGTCCCGGATCCTCCCCCACTCTCCAAGTTGCTTCTCTGTCCCTCCTATGACATCTGTTTCTTTTATTTCAAGTTTTATTTATTTCTCCAATATCTTTCTCTCAAGCTATGCATTTTATTAATAATTCATTTCGCGTATGTTGATTAGTATTTTCTTCCATGGGATTAGCATTATTTCCATTTCAGGTAATAGTGCATCCCCACATGACTGCTATCATGTTACAATGTTCAGGCTACGTTTCAGGATTTATCAATGGCAAATGGCAACATGCTCCTGCTGTAATCCAAACAGAGGACATCCCCACAATATTATGAAAAACAATCGCGCAAATCGGTACTCACCTGTACAAGAATCCTTGGTCTTTGAGGAGAAGGAAATGGGACATTATGCATAAAATGACAGATGTGTCTGCAAAATAGAAATTATAAAGGGGCATGTTGAATATATGTACACACCATGGGGGTCTTTCAGTAGCAGATCAATCTCTCAATCAACCATTGCTGGCTGCGTTAAATTCAACAACAATATGGACTTTTAAAACTTTAGGAAAAGTATTACATCTACAGGAGTCTGCCAATGTGTTAAATCAGATTAAGGACTAAATAAAGAAGCTTTTCTTTAACTTTTATCTGAAACTGCTTTCACACGTAGTGGAGTGAGTATAACATTAGCGCAGCTCAGGAAGGTAAAGGAGGGACACTGAGGAATAAAGTACCTGTAAAAAAAAATCCTTTTATCAAAAATTCCCTGTCCATCCTGACATAGTATGATAGATAGATTTTCACAATTCACAACTCCAGCAGGTAACTGTTGGGATGTGCTCTATATTGTTACAGCTTTGATATGGGAATAGAAATTTCTAGAAACTGCATAATCAAGCACTGACTTGACACTGTGATTATATTTCATCACAGTGTTAACAGGGGTTGGAAAATATTAACAAACAAAAGATGCATTAATTATTCAGGAAGTTATGTAAATCTGTTACACAATTACTTTGAGGCAATTTCAACACATTTACCAATGTGAACTATTTTTTAAACCACAACATAAATCATTAAGAGGATAGGACAGTAAACAATGCAGGGCTCCAGATTTGACTGCTCCCACCAACCCCCATTGCCACCTGCCCTCTCCACCCATTAATCTGGGGTGATTTGACTATAGCTGGGCAGCAATAATACTCATGATGTGGAGATGACGGCATTGGATTGGGGTAAACACAGTAAGAAGTCTTACAACATCCAAGTTAAAATCCAACAGGTTTATTTGGTAGCAAAAGCCACTAGTTTTCAGAACGCTAGCTGCCCTTTTGTCAGGTGAGTGGGAGTTGTAATCACAAACAGGGCTTATAAAGACGCAAACTCAATTTACAGAATAATGATTGGAAGGCAATTCTTTACAGCTAATCAAGTCTCAAAGATACAAACAATATGAGTGGAGAGAGCATTAAGTACAGGCTAAAGAGATGTGTATTGTCTCCAAACAGGACATTTAGTGAGATTTTGCAAGTCCAGACAAGTCGTGGAAGTTACATATAATGTGACATGAACCCAAGATTCCGGTTGAGGCTGTCCTCACGTGTGCGGAACTTGGCTATCAGTCTCTGCTCAGCAACTCTGCATTGTCGTGTGTTGTTAAGGCCACCTTGGAGAACATTTACCTGAAGATTAGAGACCAAATGCCCGTGACCACTGAAGTGTTCCCCAAAGGAAGAAAACAATCTTGTCTGGTGAGTGTTGAGCAGTGTTAATTTAGTCATTGTTGTAGCATCTGCATGGTCTCTCCAATGTATTATGCCTCGGGACATCCTTTCCTGCAGTATAGGATGCAAGAAAGGATGTCCCGAGGCATGGTACATTAGCGTCTGCATAGTCTCTCCAATGTACCATGCCTCGGGACATCCTTTCTTGCATCCTGTACTGCAGGAAAGAATGTCCCGAGGCATGGTACATTGGAGAGACCATGCAGACGCTACAACAACGGATGAACGAACACTGCTCAACAGACAAGGCTGTTCTCTTCCTTTGGGGAATACTTCAGCCGTCATGGGCATTCGGTCTCTAATCTTCAGGTAAGTGTTCTCCAAGGTGGCCTTCACGGCATATGACAGAGCAGAGTCGCTAAGCAGAGACTGATAGCCAAGTTCCTCACGCGTGAGGACAGCCTCAATCGAGATCTTGGGTTTATGACTTACTATCTGTAACCTCCACGATTTGCCTGGACTTGCAAAATCTCACTAACTGTCCTCTCTGGACACAATACACATCTCTTTAACGTGTGCTTAACGCTCTCTCCATTGGTATTGTCTGTACCTTTAAAGAATTGCATTCCAATCATTCTGTAAATTGAGTTTGTGTCTTTATGTACCCTGCTTGTGATTAGAACTCCCACTCACCTGACAAAGGGGCAGCTAGTGCTCCAAAAGCTAGTGGCTTTTGCTCCAAATAAACTTGTTGGAATTTAATCTGGCTTTGTCAGACTTCTTACAGCAATAATAGCCCAGAGTTTGGAGTGACCTTGCAGTGCAAGGGGAATCTGTAAAAATACACCCTTGCTTATTTAATATGTCCTCTAAGGGCATAAGATTCTATCAGCATCCTCTAGTACTTATTTAAATTTGACCAAAAATTTTGACTATAGCTGACTATTTAGAATGGGGCATCACTACCAAAGAATAAAGAAAATTACAGCACAGGAACAGGCCCTTTGGCCCTCCAAGCCTTCACCAACCATGCGGCCCAACTGAACTAAAATCCTCTACCCTTTTGGGAACCACATCCCTCTGTTCCCATCCTATTCACGTATCTGTCAAGACACCCCTTTAAAGTCAGTATCATATCTGCTTCCACTATCTCTACAAACAGCGAGTTCTAGGCATCCACCCAACCTGCTCCTCATCCGAGATTACTAATGTGCACTTGCAGCATGATATAGCAAACAGGATGGGACCCATAACCAACCGTTCCCTTTTCAGTCTAGGAAGTTATTACTACAGCCCAATGGAGGAGTTTATCAATCAGCAACTAACTGCAGGAGAATGCAATGCCTCCTGTTACAGTTCTAACAGATTCAGGAAGAATTTTACAGGAAGCTTACTTCTCAATAGGTAGTGCATGAGGTCCAGAGATTGAATAGCGGTATAAAAATGTGAGAAATTTTCGAAAAGCTTCAAAGAATGGCCAGTGTGATAGAAGACAGATGCATTTGCTAGTATGAACTGTTTTCGAGAGGATGGGTTTTCGGTCGGCAGCACTGACCAGCCCTAATTGCGATCGCTGTTTATCTGTTAGGTTCTCTTGAGGAAGAGGTTCATAGAACTGAATAGCTGCACCATAAACCTGAGAAGAAAAAGAAAGGGCATTTTAACCATTACACTGCAGAGCAGCATCAGGTGGTGATTATCAGTTTGGTGGCAATGAAAACAGAAACAATTCCATTCAACAAGTATAAATGTGTAATTAATCTGGGTGGGCTCAATACTGCAATCTATAAGTTATGAACTAAAACTTGGATAGAAAATCTTTGCCTTGATTTTAATTTTTCTCTGGCATTTACTATACAATGACTATTAAAGATGCTGAGTATGCAAATACCAGACAAGGTCAGATTTGTCTTCTGGACTAATTCTGATTGCCTAAAGGGGTCAGAGTGGAATGTTCCAAATTTATTTTCCTGATGTTGGTCTTGCAAAGAGCCAGCACAGACATGACAGGCCAAATAGTCTCCTTCTTAATGTTCTATGAATGGTCTGGATTCTGTGTTTTTGATTGCCTCTCCCAGGATATTACATTGGTCCAAGATGGCGTGGGCTGGGGAGTGAAAACACTGTGACACAGGACATCAGACATGCGGGAAAAGATAGATAGACCTGTGAGTTTCTGTCATTGTTCCATGTTCATCTAATCCATCCTGAATTGGCAAGGAAGTCCATTCGGCCAATGATGCCTGTTCAGACCACCCTGTGGATTTAGTAAATTTATCTTCACAATTTGCCCTCATGGGATTTGAAGTCATGGCCTCAAACTGGCTCACTTATTGTATGACTTTAACTTAATAACAATAAATATTTGGCAGTTTTTGCTCTTGGCTGACAAAATTTATAAAGGAAAACGAAAGGATTATTTTACAATTGATTTATAATTTCAGCTTTTATAGCTCATAAGGATTAATGAACATTCAAGTACTAACAAACTGCTACTTTTCAACTTATGAAGTGTTGTATATACACATGTACAAATTAAGCGTGCTTGAGACCAAATTTTTAGGCAAAAAATAGGGATTGACTTATACACAAGTAATATTTTTGAAGGTTGAAATTATTTCATGTCAGGGCCAGAGAGTGAGAGATGCAATTAGTGCCTTCTTAAATCAGTCTCTGTTGCTCCCTGATACTCTTTCCCACTTACCACTTCCCTGCCCAATTCTCCCACTCACAGCTCTTTTCACACTTTCTCCCTCTTGTTACCTGTCTCCTGAGCCCTCATCCACAGAATGGATTTAAGAGAGAAGGTAAAGAGTAGGAAATGTGGGCAGGGAAGCAGTGTGTGAGAGAGTTGGCAAATGGGAAAGAGTCTGCAGGAGAAGTGGTGGGGAATTCTAAGTGGAAAAATTTAGGACTTTTTTTGGCCAAAAGATTGGGATTGACTTTATCACAAGTTACATGAAAAATTAAGCATTTTTTGACCAAAGAATCTGTAGTCAATTTTTACACAAGATTGACTATTACCCAAGTATATACTGTAAGTTAATTGGTATCTTATAGGGTGAAGCTAAGTCTATTAAAAGATTTTATTAAAAATCTGGTATCAAACCAAACCAACAACACTCTATTGTGTGGCACATTCATTCACAAGTGTGCCAGGAATATACCTTTGTTGCAGAAGCTGCTGTGAGCACAAACGTTGAGAAGACAGGGAATGGATATTTGGTATTACAAGGCCAACACTCAATGGTTGCTCCCATTGGCAGACAAAAAAGAGGTACTGACGCAGGCAGTGGAAAGGATGCATAATCTTCCTCTGGATACCGACATATCAAACCTGCAGCAACAAGGCAACAGACTAAAATGAAAATATCTGAAATACAACAATTTTCATCTCTATATCATTACTTTTCTGAGTCCAGAATCTGCAGATCTCTCAGACTTATTAATTTAGAGGACTGTCATGCCAGTGACTTCATGGACCAAATTGTGTCCTACTGTGCTATGAAGATTCTGTGAAGGTATTAAAAAACTATTCCTCTTAAAATGGACCTGATGAACTCTAAGATGGCTGTCAAAGGGTCACCTGATTTTTGCAACTTCAGGGAACAAGCTTTCTGGAAAGTTCAATATAGGATTATAATGGGCAAGGTCTCCTTTGAATGGACATGCCTAAATAGCATTCTTTTGTGGAATTTCACACCTGCCATTGCCAAGACCAGTAACTGCCTTTAATTGTATATCAATAGTTTTTGACCATAAGATTGAAATTCTATGGAAAAGGAAAATTTTTCACAATTTTTTTTTCAACTTTATAAAATTTACTAGTGATAAAGGAAAGAAAATGTACTCCGAAATTCTTAAGAATATTTTACTGTGATTATGATAAATGAACACTCATTCACAAAATAAAATCAAACTGTCTTTTCATTCCTGCTCTGATCATTCAACAGTGCATTAACAGCAGCTCCTTTCCAATGTTTTTGTTAGGTGGAGCAGAATATAGAGAAGTGTGAAGTTATTCACGTTGGTCATTAATAAAAAAATATTTTTTAAAAGATGAGGAACATACAAGTGTTGATATCCAAAGGGATGCGAATGTGTTTGTAAAAAGAAAGCTAGCAGGCAGGTGCCAACAGCAAACAGTTAAGTTTTTTTTAAGTTTAAGTTAATTTATTATGTTTAAGTTTTAAGTTTATTTATTAGTGTCACATTAACACTGCAATGAAATTACTGTAAGAATTCCCTAGTCACCACACTCTGGCGCCTGTTTGGGTACACGGAAGAAGAATTTAGCATGGCCAATCCACCTAACCAGCACGTCTTTTGGAGAAACCAGAGCACCCGGAGGAAATCCATGCAGACACGGGGAGAAAGTGCAGACTCTGCATAGGCAGTGGGCCCAAGCTGGCTAGCGCAGTGTGAGAGCAGTGCTAACTACCTTGCCACCCCATGGAAGTTAGGAATGCATATTGACCTTTATTGCAAAGGAATTCAAATACAACATAAACAAGTCTGGCTGTCATTTTATGGAGTTTTTCTGAAATCACATCTGGAGCACTGGTGCCATTTTGGTCTCCTCACTTAAGAAAACATATACCTGCATTGGAGGTGGTAGATTTAAGGTTTTCCCTGAGAAGAGAGAGGAAATGATTATGATGACCTGCTAAGTACATTGAGCTTATGTTCTATGGAATTTAGAAAGATGATCATAACTTTCAGTGAAATCTACAGTATTTTGAAAAGATTTAATAAGGTGGAGTTTGAGAGATTGTTTCCAATAAATCTAGAACACGGGGGCACAATCTCAGGATAAGGACGAATCATTTAGAACTGAATTGTGGAAAGATTTCCACACAGAATTGTGAATGTGAGGAATTATCTATCCCAGAGGGCTGTGAATGCTCCATCAGAGAATATATTTAAGGTTGTGACAGACAGAGTTTTGGCCTCTCAGGGAATTGAGGGATATGGGAACTTGGTGGGAAAATGGAGTAGAAGCCCAAGATTAACTAGTATCATATTGAATGTTGAAGTAGACATGATGGGCCATGTAGTCTATTTCTGCTCCTACTTTTGTCCCATCCACTAACTAATATCCAAATTTCAGGATGTAACAAATGTTCGTGTCAGCACCAATGCCCAGTGCAACAATCTCACTTTCTAAATCAAATACACAAACTTAATGTTCTGGATGATTCATCCTTGTCTAAAAATTATCCAGCCAGATCTTATTATGAGTACAGAACTTACCAGCTTTGTATGCTATAGTATTGGTTTTGGCCAAGGACTTTTTATAACACAAGTATACAGCTGATCCCCACTGCAACAGAAAATGAAATACATCACTAAACTGCACAGTAACATTCACCAGAATGGCAACATATCCACCGTCGAGAATTTCCAAGGTCTGCACAAAAATATATTGGCTTAAACTATTTTTTAATTACAATGCAACATATTTGTAGTCAACTTGAAAAAAATATGTTTTCATAGTAAGTTGTTATTTATTGCTTAGCACTTCTCTTGAGCATGTCTATATAACCCCACAGCCCACCATCATTCACAAGAGTGTGTTACAGAATATTAAGTGTAAATAATGAATCTTATCTAAAGAATAAACAATTCAAAAATTTTATTTCATTTAGGAATATATTGCCTTGAAATGCAAAACCTCCCTAAAACACTCAGTTATCACATATGGATTGGATCACAGACTATCTGCAAGTAAGACTGCTTCAAAAAAAACATGAAAGACGCGGGAGCTGACAATAATTCATTTCCTGAAGGGGAAAACAAACAAAAGAAATTTGATAATGACAGAGTGAAAATAGGAGTGTGGACCACTGCTCAGAAAAGAGGAAAGGGCCCCAACTGATGCCCCCAATGTTGTAAGCACCATGACAGCATGGAATTCATATCTTTTATAATGGGCCAAGTTCCTCCTCATTCAATCCATGGGGAGCTTCCAAATCGGTTCCATTCTTCGCAAGACAACAACTCACTTTCACAACTCTGTTTCATTGCCTACACATTCGGGACTAAGAAACAGTCATTTCACTCTGCGACTTGTGTCAAAAGTATTAATCTTAAAATTACATTTTCTTACCATTTAATTAGTGATACAACAATGACTGGATCATTACAATCTTCTGTTTACCATCTTGTTAAATTACAGAACATCTTTACAATCCAGAATGCAACAGGAGGACAGGAAGTGTTGCACAACTCAAGGTTAAACAAATGTGAGTATCCAATACTGAATTGTGCAGCTCTGATTCAAGAAGTGGCCACTTGCAATTAAACTCCAGACTGTTAGCCAGTATAAAGGTTTGGAAATTAATAGTGCCAGTCAATAATTATGCTTCACATTTCATTGGTTTTATTCAGTAATCTTGCTTTAAAGCTCTAATTAAATGAAAATGTGCAGCAATTTTTAATAAGTAATAATTTGCAAACTAGAAACTGAAAAATGATTCCAACTAAACATACTAATAATTGAAATGTTAATTCTCTAATTCTTTGGAGCAAGTTGTCCAACACATTCTCAAAAATTTACATTAAGGTAAACAGATGTAACAGAACATGTATCGCTTTTCTTCAAAGCAAGTCACCTTTATAACATTTAAAGTTTATTTATTAGTGTCACAAATAGGCTTATGTTAACACTGCAATGAAGTTACTGTGAAAATCTCCTGGTTGCCGTACTCTGACACCTGGTCGGGTATACTGAGGGAGATTTTAGCATGGCCAATTCGCCTAACCTACATATTTTTGGACTGTAGTGGGAGGAAACCACAGTACCCGGAAGGAACCCACACAGTCACAGAGAGAATGTGCAGATTCCACACAGACAGTGACCCAAGCCGGGAATTGAACCCTGGTCCCTGGCACTATGAGACAGCAGTGTTAACTACTGTGCCACCATGCCGCCCCGATTTTATATTAGAGTATAAACATCAGCCTTTAACAATCTGACATCTTCCCTTTATTAATTATTTTAAAGTTGTATTCAAATTTTCTGGCATTATCCTCGAAATACATCAGAGCCCCGAAAGCTACTGGCATTTGTTACCAAATAAACCTGTTGGACTTTAACCTTGTGTTGTGAGACTTCTTACTCTGTAAATCCAACATGAACAGCAAAGTTTGCATTCTTGAGTTTTTCACAATCCAAATAGACACATGTAAATGTCACATGATTTATACTTCAAAGAACAAAGAACAAAACAGCACAGGAAACAGGCCCTTCGGCCCAAAGAGCCTGCGCCGCCACCCCGATATTCCCGCCTCTACCCGTGATCCCTGTCTATGCTTATAGATCTGTGGATTAAAAACCAAATTTGAGACAAATTAGGGAGAATTTGTTTTGCCAATTAGCCTAAGAGCACATCTTTGGGATGTGGGAGGAAACCGTAGCATCTGGAGAAAACTCAAGCAAGTACGGGGAGAATGCGCAAACTCCCACAGACACAGGCCCAAATCCATGTATCTGCACAGCACAGCGATATTCACTGAGCTGTCGTGTCGCCCATCAAATGGTCTGGGTCAAGTGTACACTAACAATGTGAAGCACTAGGATACTCTCGAAAAAAATCCAAGAGCAGCCCTCTCACGACCCATCGTGTGTATGCCCCTCGTTAGACAACAAGGTGGACCAAAGCACCTGTAGGATAAAAACAAGTACATCAATACCATCATGTATTTACACACTTCCCAGGGACTCCCAAGGCTCATGGATCCTATTTTAAATCAGTTTTCTACACCCCTCCATTCCCATTCTGTTATGGGCCCATCTAAGTATTTCTTAAATAACTGCCTGCACCTGTCTCCACCACTTTACTTGGCAGCGCATTCCATACCCCCACCACCCTCTGTGTGAAAAAACTCCCTCTTGCATCCAAATTATACCTTAACCCCCTCACCCTAAGCCTGTGACCCCTCGTGCTATTCGAGTCCATCCTAGGAAAAAGCTTAACCCTGTTTACTCTATCTATACCCCTCATAATCTTGTACACCTCTATTAGATCTCCTCTAAGTCTACGTCTTTTTGAGGAAAACAGCCCCAATTTGCCTAACCTCTCCTCGTAACTCAGACCTTACATACCAGGCAGCATCTTGGTAAATCTCCTCTGCACTCTCTCCAGAGTCTCCACGTCCTTCCGGTAGTAAGGCGACCTGAACTGGACGCAGTATTCCAAATGAGGTCTAACCAATGTTTTATACAATTGCAACATTAAAGGCCAGCTCTTGTACTCTATACCCCTTCCTATAAAGACTAGCATACTATATGCTTTCTTCACAACCTTCTCCACCTGCTCTACCACCTTCAGAGACTTGTTCACCTGCACCCCCAGGTCCCTCTGGCTTTCTGTACTCTTAATAGGTCTACCCTTTATCATATACCTCTCCTCTACATTCTTTCCCCCAAAATGCATCACCTCGCATTTGTCAGGATTGAATTCCATCTGACATCTATCTGCCCAAGCTACCAGCCTATATATGTCCTGCTGCATCGCCTGACAATGCTCCTCACTATCCGCAAATCTAGCCATCTTTGTATCGTCTGCAAACTTGCTGATCACTCCACTTACTCCCTCTTCCAAGTCATTTATATATATTACAAATAGAAGAGGTCCCAGTACCGAGTCCTGCAGCACACCACTAGTAACCGACCTCCAGCTAGAAAAACATCCTTCCACTATTACTCTCTGTCTCCTATTACTAAGCCAGTTACTTATCCATCTAGCTACCTGTCCTTGTATCCCATAAGCCTTAACCTTCTCAACTAACCTCCCATGAGGGACTTTGTCAAACGCCTTACTGAAATCCATATAGACGACATCAATGGCTCGCCCTTCATCAACCGTTTTTGTCACCTCCTCAAAAAATTCTACCAGATTTGTAAGGCACAACCTCCCCTTAACAAAGCCATACTGCGATTCAGTGAAGTTCAATGATGATACTGTAGCATTAGCTCAGCTAATGGAATTCTTGCCTCCAAATTAAAAGTTATGTGTTCAAGAATTTTCAGAATTTTATTTACCTTCAAGGCTGACATTGACTGAAGATTCCATCCCTCAAATAAGACACAAACATCAAAGCTCCATATGCATGCTCTCACAACTTAGATGCACAGAAACCTGACTAAAACTCCACCAAAATAAACTCTGCAAGAAGCAGTTGATTACCTCTCAAACAGTTGCTGAACTTCGAAGTAATTAGTTTGAGAGGAGCTACATTGCTGAGAGCTATGATTCAAACTGAGCTTCCACTTGCATATAGAAAAACCACTAACATTGCTTGTAATGTGTCAAATTAATCCAATTAGGGATTTTCAAACTGCAGTTCAATGGCTCCTTGGAGATGGACAAGTGAATCCCAGAGGAGTTTTGAGGTTATCACCTCTCTATTTTGCCTTTTTGAGATATGTACTTTCCAACGACAGCACTGTTTTATCATGGGCAGCTGTCGTGATCTTTCAAAAATTATGTCAATGTTTTCAAATGGAATTCATACTGAGAAGGCTGAACTATATAGCTCAATGAAACAAAATTCTGCTTATGATCTGACAGCCATTTCAGAGGCTTGGTTACAAGATCACAAAGGCTGGAACCTGAATATTCAAGGGTACATAACTAGTTCCTTGAAAGTTTCCATCAAATTAGAAATTAATAAATGTAATTCTCTGTTCCAGGAGGAATACAGAAGACAGGCCAATTAGCTTACCACGTCATAGGGAAAAATGCAAGAATCTATTACTGAGGAGGTTATAGCAGGACACTTAAAAAATCTCAATGCATTTAGGCAGAATCAACATGGTTTTGTGAAAGAAAAATCACGTTTGACTAATTTAATGGAATTCTCTGAGGAGGTAACAAGCAATGTGGATTGAGGGAAATTTGTCAATGTGCTGCACTTAGATTTCCAGAAGTTATGTGACAAGTTGCCACATTAAAGGTGGCAACTACACAAAATAAGAATTCATGGTGTAGGGCTAACATACTAACTAACATGGCTAGGCGATTGGTTCACTGACAGGAAACAGAGCAGGCAGAAATGAATGATTTTTGTGTCAATCAGATGTCACAAGCAGAATGCCACAGCTATCACTGCCAGGGCCTTAACTACTTACAATCTACATTAAGGATTTAGGTGACAATAATGTATGGTTGCTAAATTTGCAAATACAAAGATAGTTAGAAAAACAAGTTGTGAAGAGGATATAAGGAGTTTGGGAAAATATAAAGATGCCCCCTTTGGTAGGAAGAATAAAAAAGCAGCACATTATTTAAGTGGAGAGAAACTCCAGAATTCTGAGTTGCAGAGGGATCTGGGTGCCCTGGTCCACGAATCACAAAAAGTTGGTTGGCAGACACAGCAATTGATTAAGACAGCACATGAAATGTTGAGCATGATTGCAAGAGCAATTAAATATTAAGATAGGGATGTTTTGCTACAGTTGGATACGGTTCTAGTGAGACGATGGGCAGGATCTTGAGCCTACCCTATCGTCCACAGAATGGCAGCAAGCTGCAGTTAAAGAAGGTTTACAAAGCATTGGTGAGACCACATCTCAGTTTCGGTCTCTCTATTTAAGAAAGGATGTAAATGCGTTGGAAACAATCAGAGGCAGTTTACAGATGCTTGGAATGAGCAGACTGTCTTAAGGGGAAAGGCTAGCCAGATTGGGTTTGTTTCCACTAGAGCTTAGCAGAGTGAAGGATGATGCAATTACATCAATAAGATCCTGAATGGGCTTGACAAATGGATGTGGAAAGGAGTTTCCTTGTTGACGAGTCGGGGGAGGTAGACTATTTTAAATTAGGGGTTCCCTTAAAGGACAGAAATGTGGAGAACGTTTTTCCCCTCGGAGGGTTATGCGACTTTTGAACTCTGCTTCAGAAAGCAATGAAAGCAGGGTCATCGAATATTTTTCAGGTACAGATAGATCTTTATTAGGCAAGGAATCAAAGGTTATCGGAGATAGACAGGGATGTAGAGCTTGAAACACAAACTGATCAGCCATGATCTTAGTGAATAGTAGAACAAGCTCAAAGGGCCAAATGCCCTACTTCTGCTCCTATTACATATGTCTATATGTTTGAATGAATCTGTGGAATTCTCTTCTCCACAGAGCAGTGGAGGCAGGGTAATTGAATATTCTTAAGAGTGAATTAAATAGTTTTAATTGATAAGGGAATCAGAGAGCATGAGGTAGGAAAAGAGTGGAGTTGAGGCCACAATCACAACAGCTGTAATTTTACTGAATGGTGGATTAGGCACGAGGGGCTAAATGGCCAACACCGTATGCACGTTAAAGAAGGGAGAAAATTCTATCCTCTTGATTACTCATGTAAAAAGTGTAAAGCTTTTAAACTGAATAACAAAAATAATAATTAGCTCAAAATTTCACAAAGAATATCAATACATCATATTTGAATATGGCTCCTATATATCATAACTTTGTTCTAACATGAGTGCTCTGAGCTCAAGTTCATATCAGAGGTAGTATTCTAACTGATTCTTCAAGGAAGATATAAGACAAAACTATTATATAATATAATCTTTTACAATGAGTAATCTATATAGTACTTGTACCCATTAGTTTCATTGCCCTGGCTTAAAAGTTACCTGAATGTAGATTGTTGACCTTACCATGCTGCTGTTTAGATTTTTGTCCACTCTGCAGAAAGTATGTGGTGGAGTCTCTCCCTTGCTTGGAATAATTATACAAATATCAGTCACGGCCAGGGAATTCTGGGCTATGTTTTCTGGTGCTCGACGATATGTTATATAGATTCGTTGAGATGAAGTCCCACCGCTAATATTAGCAGGTCGGCCATAAGGCGTGGTCTGAATGATCTGACATCCATGCTTTAGCCTCTCTTTCCATTCATACAAAACACTAGAAAGCAATACAAGTTCATTAGCTGCTGTAAAAGTCCTACAGTTAACAAATCACATTCACATAGGACTGATTCTGTTTCATCAGGTAGGCTTCACACAATTGTTGTTTGGAATAAAATATGGTGCATTTGAGAATACAGAAAATTAATTGCTTTGTCAACATTATCACAAACTTAATAGACTGCCCAATCTCAGGCATGCTAGAACTTGCATTTATAATCAGTTAATGAAGAATTTTGATATTCGATGAATATTGGCTATTAACTTTTCAAAGAATATTATACTAATCAGAGAAGTCACATTTTAATTCATTAATTCCAGCTTTTGGCACCAGATTTGGTAATTGTGACAATCTACTTACAAGCTATAAATGCTTGGGAATGCTCTTCTAACTGCACATTAGTATCTAAATAATAATGATCAGGTTGAACGTGTATGGGTGTGTGCATCTGTATCAGGAATTTTTAATGTTTTTTGGTAACAATTATGAGCAAAATGTGAATGTTTATTAAAAAAGGGTTGGTAAAACTTCAAACATTCATGACACTGTCTCTTACTGATGTCTTTGAATTATATTCCTTGTAAGCCAACATCTGCAAATTATTTTAGATTTCAAATCTAAATAGTATTCAGATCTGAAACTCACATCAGGCTGGACAAAGTTATAAAGAGGATGATTAAAATTCTGAAGTCAATCTTCTAACTATACATTCAAACATAATCAAATACCAGACAGTCTAAACCAAATTCCAACTCCTAACGACTATGTCCACACTGTCATTAAATGTAGTAATAAATCCCGAGGTGCTTTAGAGGCAAAGATAAGTGGTAGTAGAAGACCTGGATTAAAAAAGGCATATTTCAGGAAGCTGTTGATGATGGATGCTAGTATTTACGAGGATTTGAAACAGAATTTGAATGAGGGGCCAAGGCATCTGCCATCAAATGGGAAGATGTGAAAGGAAGCAAGGGCAAGAGCAAACAGTGTGAGTAGATATACAGTGCTCAAAGAACTGCAGATATTGGGAGGGCTTACACTGGGGTAGATTAGAAATCAAAATGAGGACCTTGAATTCAGTGGGTAGGAATTAGTATGCGTTGAATTCATTTTCTTTACTGTAAAACAGACACAAAGCCTGGGACAGCCTGCAGCTGTGGCAACACTCAACAAGTTCAATAATATCCAGGGCACAGCAGTAAAGGCTGAAGAGTTCAAGAAGAAGTTCACCAACATACTCTCAGGGCAATAGCTGCCAGTCTTGCCAGCATTGCTCACAAATACATAAAACAAAAAACAGATAGCAAAAGTTTTTACAAATAAAACAAAAAAGAGGCGCTGGAGAAACATTAGTCCTTTAGAGGACGAGAAGGGGGACATAATTACTGGAAGTGAGAAAATGGTTGAGGCACTGAACAGTTATTTTGTGTCAGTCTTCACAGTGGAAGACACAAATACATGCCAAAAATTGATGACAGGAAGGCTGTGGCAGGTGAGGACCTAGAAACTATCATTATCACAAAAAAGTAGTGTTTGGCAAGTCAATGGGGCTAAAGGTAGACAAGTCTCCTGGTCCTGATGGAATGCATCCCAGTGTACTAAAAGAGACGGCAGGAGAAATAGCAAATGCACTCGTGGTAATTTACCAAAATTTGCTGGACTCTGGGTGGTTCCCGCAGATTGGAAAACAGCAAATGTGACATCACTGTTTAAAAAAGGAGATAAACAAAAGGCAGGTAACTATAGGCTGGTTAGCTTCTGTAGTACGGAAAATGTTTGAAACTGTCCCATTGGTAAGATGCAGCATGGGTTCATGAAAGGAAAGTCATGTTTGACTAATTTGGTGGAATTCTTTGAGAATATTACACGTGCAATGGACAATGGGGAACCTATGGATGTGGTGTGTCTGGATTTCCGGAAGGCATTTGACAAGGTGTCACACCAAAGAGCACTACGTAAGATAACGGTGCATGGTGTTACAGGTAATGTATTAGCATAGATAGAGGATTAGTTCACTTCAAGTAAATAGAAAGCAAAGAGCGAATGGGTGTTTTTCTGGTTGGTGGTCAGTGACTAGTGATGTGCCTCAGTGATCAGTGTTGAGACTACAACTGTTTACGACTTACATTGATGATTTGGAGTTGGGGAGTGTGCTAAAATTCGCAGATGACACTAAGATGAGTGGCAGAGCAAAGTGTGCAGAGGATGCTGAAAGTTTGCAAAGGGGTATAAATAGTCTAAGTCAGAGGGCGAGGGTCTGGTAGATGGAGTACAGTGTTGATAAATGTGAGGTCATCCATTTTGGCAGGAACAACAGCCAAATGGACTATTATTTAAATGGTAAAAAATTGCAGTGTGCTGCTGTGCAGATAGACCTGGGTATCTTTGTGCAGGAATCTCAAGGAGTTGGTGTGCAGGTGCAGCAGGTAATTAAGAAGACAAATGGAATTTTGTCCTTTATTGCTCGAGGAACAGAGTCTAAAAACAGCAAGGTTATGTTGCATCTGTAGACGGTGCTGATGAAGCCACACCTGGAGTACTGAATAGTTTTGGTCTCTTGACTTGAAAAAGGATATACAGGCACTGGAATGGCTGCAGAGAAGATTCACTAGGTTGATTCTGGAGTTGAGAGGGTTGGCTTATGAGGAAAGACTGGACTGGGGCTATACTCATTGGAATTCAGAAGAATGAGAGGTGATCTTATAGAAACATATAAGATTATGTAGGGAATAGATAAAATAAAGCAGGGAAGTTGTTTCCATTAGCAAGTGAAACTAGAATTAGGGTGCATACCCTCAAAATAAGGGGTAGCAGAGTTGAGGAGGAACTTCTTCACACAAAGGATTGTGAATCTGTGGAATTCCCTGCCCAGTGAAGCAGTTGAAGCTACCTCAATTGAATGTTTTTAAGGCATGGATAGATAAGTTTTTGAACAAGGGTTTTAAGGGTTATGGTGAGCGAATGGGTGAGTGGAGTTGAGTCCACAAAAAGATTAGCCATGATCTTATTGAATGGCAGAGCAGGCTGGAAGGGCCAGGTGGCCTACTCCTGTTCCTAGTTCTTGTGTTTTTATTCAGAAAACAAAAAATCCAAGTGACTGAAGCAGAGCTCCACCTTACTTCACATCATATAATCTTTGCATTATATAATTTAATAGGAAACTTTAAGAACATTGAAACTTAAAGTAAATTATGACTTATTGTACAGGGTCCTTGTGGTTTAAGTACACCAAGCTGAAATATTGTCTAGGATGGATGATCTATTTCTTGTGATAATGTTAGAAGTATTCATGTATCAGCTGCACATGGAACGACCTGGTATTTTTGCAACATTAAAGTCTGTACACTTAACAGGTGCACAATTATTCTCTGAGTCATCAAAGCATCCAGTTCTGGTCTTGTTTGAAAGTGAAGCATCTCTATATCAACCCTATCAAATCTTTCATAATTTAAAAGCCTGTCAGGTTACCTTCTCTTCTACAGAAAAGTACCAACATATTTAATCCTTCTGAATAGCGGAACTGAGAGATCATATTTATCTCTCCAGCATATTCTTTTTATGAGACCAGAAATGTGAATAGTACACCAAGAATATGTCACCCGAGTTTTTGTACAATTTTGGGAGCCTGTTCTTAATATGTGGCTGCAGCGTTGTCCTTTGACTGAAACTTTTGTTTTGCTTTTATTCTGCTGCCAGAGTCTTGGGAGCTCTCTCCTGAATTCAATTCATTCTGTAATTGGGTTATAAGAGGGCACAGATTTCAGGTCACTGGCAAAATAGGCAATGATGACATGAGGAAAAGCTTTTCTTGCAGCGAGTGGTTAGGATATGGAATGTGCTGCCTGAGAGTGTGATGGAGGCAGATTCAAAGAAAATTCGATTATTATCTGAAAAGGAAGAAGGGGTAGGGTAATAAGGAGAAGATGGGGGAAAGGCACTAACTGAATTGCTTCGACAGATAGGCTGAATGACCTCCTTCTGTGCTGTAACCATTTTGTGATTCTTTAAATCCCAGTATGTATGGCTGGCTGTGACATGACCACAAGTAACAATTCTATGTAATTACACTGAGTTTACCACAAGTAAATATTTTACTCGGGTTTCAGAAGTATATATTGACCTGACACTGAACATAACATTTTTTGAATGGTAAAGAAAGTTACATTTACTCTGCAACACATAACCTGACTTGTGTTAACTTATATGAACTTTCAAAGTTACATACCCAAGGTCGGTCAGAGGTGGCTTATCTCTACCTCTTTTATAGCAAAGCAAAATCTGTGGACCCATCAAGCTTCCATTATTGAGATCAGCTGATAATCCAGACTGAGTGGTTTCCAGACACACATACCCTTGGGGAACTTCTTCACCCAATGATTTCACAATGATAGCCAAATCTGTGATAGGTGCTTTCGGTTTAGCTACTTTGTGGCAGCTGTCATTAAACTGTATTTCTTCTTCAAGTGGCTTTGATGCGTTAGTCATGCCTGCCACTACAAAATAGTCAGCAACACGTGGGCCTTCCATCATGGCTGATCACCTGAAATGAAAGCACATCATCAAGACTGTGCAAATACCATTCTGCAAATGTAGGTTCGTAACCTGAATTTAACTTGAAGATTATTTCTCATCCCAAAACTTCCAGATAAACATCTTTTTATCCCATCTGAAAACTGAAAATGTTGGCTCACGTTCATTTGAAACCTCACCATATAAGCATATTTCATATGCGAATGGAGTTAGTGAATACCATGGTATAAGTGACATAGATAAGGGATAAGGAACTATAATAAAAGACTAAATAAAATAATAAATATATATCTAACTAAATGGAGCACACTCTATGAGTTGAATGATATACTGCTGTTCTGATGACTTCCACACACAGGCCCATACTGATTTAGTTGGACAGAGTTAACTCAGGCTGATTTCTTTTTCTCTCCTTAGCTGAGGCAGTGTGCCATCAATACTTGGTGTAGAGAGGGCATGAAGTAGACTGGGAACAGGACAGCGGTTCAAGAATTGGAAAGGGAGTAAGGTTAAGAAAAGGGAGGAAAGGATGAGGAAGAATGAGAGGTGAATTTTGAAAATACAAGAGCACAATAATTAGGGAAATGAGGAAACAGTAGGCCATTTGGTCTTTTGAATTTTCTGCACCATTCAATAAGATCCTAGTTGATGTGATTATAGTTTCAACTCCATTGTCCTGTCCTTCCCTCCCCAATAATCCTCCTCGCATAACCTCCCAGATGCAGTTCCCTGCATGCCGATCTATAAGAATTAACCTAATCCTAACGAAGTTTCCTACGCTGAAGTCCCAATTAATGGGTCTCAACAACATCAGGTGGAAGGTACACTGGAAGAGGTGAGTGCTGCTGAGACAGATAGGAAAATTGCATGGGTGCCTCAACATGGTGGCATCCTTGGCTGCTTGCAGTGTAGTCTGAAATAAAGAGGCCCAAAGTCAGTTGGACTATCAAGCAGAGGAGAACCCCTCTGCAGGATGAATTTTGGAAGAATTGTAGCATTCCACCACGAGGTCCATTCACTGATTTTGATTTTTTTAAATTTGATTTATTATTGTCAATGCATTAACATACAGTGAAAAGCATTGTTTCTTGCACGCTATTCAAGCGAAACATACCATTCATAGAGAAGGATAGGATAAGGTGCAGAATAATTTACAGTCACAGCTGGGGTGTAGAGAAAGATCAACTTAATACAAGGTAGGTCCATTCAAAAAAGTCTGACAGCAGCAGAGAAGAAACTGTTCTTGAGTCAGTTAGTATGTGTCCTCAGACTTCTGTGTCTTTTTTCCTCGATGAAAGAAGATGGAAGAAAGAATGTCTGGAGTGCATGGGTTGCTTAATTATGCTGACGGCTTTCCCAAGGCAGCAGGAAATTTGATTTGATTTATTATTGTCCCATGTGTTAACATATAGTGAAATTTATTGTTTCTTGCATGCTATACTGACAAAGCATATCATTCATAGAGAAGGAACTGGAGCATTGAACCATCAACAGTGACATCGAACTTGTTACTAGAAACCTCCTTGATTTATTTCTTTATAATTGGTCCTCCAATTGCCTGAAGCAACTGTTACTGGTCATTCCATTAGACGAAAACAAGATGAGATTGCAAATTCGTACTACATAATTATTCCGATTTTTTAAAAACTGAATTCAATTGGTGCTCTAAAAATAATTTGGTGAACTCCACGAGAGAGACTTCCCACTTTTGAATCCTGATGCTGATGATGAATAGGATCACAAGTTGGGTGTGTAAGGAAAAGACAAATCAAACAAGCAGGGAAATGGCGTGAAGGAAAGTAGCTGCCTAAATCACACTAAAAGCCAAGCTCTCTGCTTGCAATTCTAGTTTTGCTGCAGCTTCGTCATTATATTTTTAACACAGTTTTGAAATCTCTAAAATGAATATGTGACTTATACTTGCAGGCTGCATTTGCAAAGGCAATTTCATACATTCATAATGCAACTTTGACAATTTACACTTTTATAGGCAGTAGCTGTTGGATTCTTATGAATGTTCGGGTCGCTTTGTGTTCCAACCACTATGATAACTCCAAAATCAGATACCTTTGATGCTATGCATATGATCTAGCCATTTTTAAGCATGTAAACTCTTCCAGTAGACCAATTTGATGCAATATTGCTCATTTAGTTTAATTTGGTTTTATTGAGAAAATCAAGTGAAGATCTTTAGGCTATAGTGCAGGATCTCAGCAAGCCTGAAATGAATGACAAATTATGAGATATTTCTAGAAGACTATAAGATATAGGAAAAGAATTAGGCCACTCAGCCCATCAAGTCTGCTCTGCCATTCAATCATGGCTAATATTTTTCTCATCACTATACTTCTGCCTTTTCTCTGTAACCCCTGATCCTCTTATTAATCAAGAATCTATCTCAGTCTTAAAGACACTCAATGACCTGGCCTCCACAGCCTTCTGTGGCAAAGAATTCCACAGACTCACCATTCCCTGGCTGTTTTAAAGGATTGTCCCCTCTTATTCTAGTTTTTTCTAATAGTGGAAACATCCTCTCCACATCAACTGTCCAGGCCTTGCAGTATCTTGTAAGTTTCAATATGATTTCCTCCTCATTTGAAGGGAGGAAGGCCAGAGCCAGAATGTCAGACCAGACCGAAGGACCAGATTACGCAGAGGACTACAGGGATCAGCTCACAGATAAAGGCCAATATCTGCCTGATAACTTGCCAGTCACGAAAAAGTCAAATCAAGGTCTAGTATTGGACTTGAACTTTAGTATTTCTGTAAGATAACTTATTGTTGGTTAGGTGGATGACTATTGACTGTGTATTTAAATAAATATTGTTGTACTAACAAGAAGTCTACCCACAATTCTTTGTCCACCATACAAGGGTTAAAACAGACTGTGCAGCAGGCACAGCACTCCCAAAAACTCCTGCCATTGCTCTTCCTCTGCCTTCCCTGCTAGACTCCTTTCTGGCTAGCTCGTCCCTCATACATTTGTAATACCCTTATTTAGTTGTAATACCATTACACCTGACTCCAGCTTCTCCCTCTCAACTGGAGGGTAAATTCTATCATATTTTGGTCATGGCTCCCTAAGGGTTCCTTCACCCTAAGTTCTCTAATCAGCCTCATTACACATCACCAAATCCAGAATTGCCTGTTCCCTAGGTGCCTCTGTCACAAACTGCTCCAAAAAAAAACTTAGACATTCCACACATTCCTTTTCTTGGGATCCACTACCTGATTTTCCCAGTCCACTTGCATATTGAAGTTCGCCATGATTATGTAATTTTTTTTATATATGCCTTTTCAATGTCCTGATTTATTTTCTGCCCCACATCCTGACTACTACCATGGGGCCTGTACATAACTTCCATCAGGTTTTCTTTTCCTTTGGGAATTCCTCAACTCTACCCACCGAGATTCAATGCCTTCTAATCCTATATCACTTCTTGCAATTGATTTAACTTCATTCTTCACTAACAATGCAGCCTCACCCCCCATCTGCCTGTCCTGTTAATACAACATATATCCTTGGATATTTAGATCCTAATCCTAATCCCCTTGCAGCCACATTTCTGTGAGGCCCACAACATCAAAGAACAAAAAAAATTACAGCACAGGAACAGGTCCTTAGGCCCTCTAAGCCTGCACTGACCATGCTGCCCAACTTAACTAAAACTCCCTACCTTTCCAGGGAACATATCCCTCCATTCCCATCCTATTCATTTGTTTATCAAGACACTCCTTAAAAGTCATTGCCGTATCTGCTTCCACTACATCTTCTGGCAGTGGGTTCAAGGCACTCATCTCCCTCTATGTAAAAATCCTGCCTCAAACATCTGTTTTAAACTTGGCTCCTTGCAAATTAAACCTATACTCCCTAGTAAGTGACTCTTCCACTCTGGGGAAAACCTTCTGACTATCCGCTCTGTCCATGCCTGTCATAATCTTGTAGACTTGTGTCAGGTTGTCCCTCAACCTCCATTGTTCCAGTGAGAACAAACCAAGTTTCTGCAACCTCTTTTCATAACTAATGCCCTCTATATCAAGCAACATCCTGGTAAATCTTTTCTGTACCCTCTCCAAAGCCTCAACATTCTTCTGGCAGTGTGGTAATCAAAATTGAGCATTATATTCCATGTACTGCCGAACTAAGCTGCAACATGACTTGCCAATTTTTAAACTTAATACCCCAGCCGATGAAGGCAAGCATGCCATATGCCTTCTTGAGTACTTTCTCTACCTGCGTTGCCACTTTTAGTGACAACTGGTCATATTGGTTAATTTCAATGTGCACAACAAGATCATTTTTACCTTGTTCCATATACTGCACACATTTAGGTACAACACCTCAGTCCTGCATTGACCACCTCCCTTCTCATACTTGTCACCTTTTTTGCTATACCTGAGGTTAGATTCCTGCCACTTTCTACACTCTTGTTCCATTGCGTGGTCTTGAAACTTTACTAACCTCTCCTGAGCTCCGGACTCCTTTGAAGTTGTTGCGGTTAGGTGACACCAAGCTTGGGTTTAAAAATGACAAAGATTGTATGAGGAGAGAAAAGATTAAGGGAACTCCTCAGTTTTGAGGTCTTGGAAAAATAGAGCAGAAAAAAGTGCACTTCAATATATTGGAGATAAATTTAGAAGATACGTTTTGCAGCTTTAAAGGAACAAGACAGAAAAGTTCAGAGCAGAACTGCCAGTAACAGTATTAATAACTGAGACAGGAAATGTTAAGCAAACAAAAGCATTTCACTATATATTCTAAGTTTAATAGTAAGATTTGTAGTTAGTGTTGTGCATCATGCAAAATTAACATTATGCTTTTGAGTATCGCATCTAAAGCAGAAGATTATCCTAATATTATTTTACCGGCATCAGTTCAACCAATTCTCCCATCAGTTCAAATAGCAAACTAAGTATTTCATCTCACAGTACATGAGTTGATTGGAATGTACTAGGAACACTACAGTTACAATGTGATCACTTCAGTGTTCCCAGAAAAATACTTTAATTACAGACTAAACTCAATGGCAGCAAGTTATAAATCAAACAAATAATCTCAGGTTCAGGAGTTTGTGCACACAGGCTGTTGACTTTCTTTCATTTTTTTGTTAAGAATCTAACAAATTGCTGACTATATAAAACTATACACTCTCAATGAAAGTCTTGTTCTACTTTAGTAAGTAGCACTGGAAATACATTTAATTGAAATGAAGGACAAACTGCCCTTGGTGTACACTGAAACAGGTGCAAAACAGTTATATGTAATGGTATTTATACAGCCATCCCCATAATAAACCTATTACAAATTGTTCTAAAAAGCAGTTATACTAAAAAGGTCACTCACTAACAATTATATTCAATTACACAACCAACATCCTGGGGGTTACCATTGATTAGAAATTGCAATGGACGAGCCATATTAATACTGCGGCTACAAGAAGCAGGTCAGAAGCTGGGAATTCTGTGTCTGGAAACTCACTTTCTGCTTTTCCAAAGCCTATCCAGCATCTGCAAGACTCAAGTCAGGAGTGTAAATGAATACTCTTCACTTGCGAGGATGACCTGATCCAGAACAAATCAACTTGCTTGACTGGTACCCAATCACCTCTCTGAATACTAATTCTAAAGCTTACGAGTTTACTATCAAATAAATCGGCTGGATTTAAAACTGATGTTGTCAGACTTCTTACAATGCAAAGTGACAGCCCATATGTACCATCTACAGGATGTACAGCAGCAACTTGCCTAGGCTCCTGAGACATAACTTTACAAACTTAGAACTTCTACCACCTATAAGGAAACGGGCAAGTGCATAGGAACACAACCAGCTGCAAGTTCCTTCCCAAGTCATTCACCATCCTAACTTGGAAATATATCACTGTTCTTCTACTGTCGCTGGGTAAAAATCCTGGAATTCCCTTCCTAACAACACTGTGGGTGTATCTACGCCACCACATGGACTGCAGCAGTTCAAGACGGCAGCTCACCATCCATATCATGAAAGAATTTTTAAAAAATTCACTGCTAGAGACAAAACCATTTGCTTTAATCCAAACTTCCAGTGTATTCTTCACTTCAATTAAACATAGTTCTAGTGTTGCTGGTCTTACTAAAATAGAACAAGGCTTTCATTCGGATTGTACTGCAGTCATTAATCACTTGATGTAGCAATTCTCTGACAAAGCAAAAGGACACAGGCCAAAATTTAAAAAAAAGTTGCAGTGGATTTATCCCTATTTATGATAAACAGATTGTTTCTTCTGTAATTAATGATTTACTGGCAACACTGTGTTATAGAATCATAGAATCTTACAATGCAGGAGGTTGTTATTTGGTCCATCAAGTCTACACTGACCACAATCCCACCCAAGCCCAATCCCCATAACCCCATGCATTTACCCTAGCTAGTCTCCCTGACATTAAGGGGCAATTTAGCATGGCCAATTCATCTAACTTGCACATCTTTGGACTGTAGGAGGCAACTGGGGCACTGAGGAAACACATACAGACATGGAGAGAAGGTGCAAACTTCACACAGACAGTGACCCAAGCTAGGAATCGAGCCCAAGTCCCTGGTCCTGTGAAGCAGCAGCGCTAACCACTGTGACGTCCACTGTGCCACCACATTGATAAGCAACTCTGAAGTGCAAGATTAAACACTGGTTAATTCTTCTATTCTTTTTTCGAGTGCTAACCTTCTGGGTCTACAAAACATTGCGTGTCCAAATGGTGAGCTGGTTCTTAGAAGGTGGACAAAACAGGGTTCAGACTATTTTCTCCTTACCAGTGAACATGATTCACTATAACGAATAAAGAGACCTTGATCAGTCTCTCCCTCAACAGCTCACTAATTACAACTAATTAATTATTGGTGTGATGCACTCTGCTAACACCATCTCACCCGCAGTTAATGAAAAATACCAAACCATATTTCTACAAATACTATTTAACCTACTGAGTTTTCAAGTAATTTGCTTATATGCTATCCTCCTCAGTGTTTAGTTATTGCTTTATTTTTCAGGTACTGATGGATCCACTGCATATTTCCAGCATTTGCTTTATATGAGCAAAGTTACCAAATGACTGATGGTGACTTTGCTCTCTGGTAGCTCTAAGGACCCAAATGGAAACAAATTTGGAGTAGTCTCATCTAGTTTTAGTCCTCACACAAAATTCAGCACCATCTAACATGCAACTGCAGTTTTACTTATGGCAGCCTGTTTGAATGGCAAAAGGAATCTCATACTAGCACAGAGAATGACACATTTCTGAGATTCAAGTAGAACTAAGGGAGTTTTACTGCGAAGCTGTGATGAAGGTTCATTTTGACTTGAAACGTTGGCTTAATTCTCTCTCCACAAATGGTGTCAGACCTGCTGAGATTTTCCAGCATTTTCTGTTTGGGTTTTACTGTTATCTGACTTCGAAACATTTGGTGTTGACAAAGGACAACAAAAGCAGACAAGTATTCCATTTCACAGGTTGATGCCCCTGAATTCAACATTGAATAATACCAAAAGAAAAACAATTAAGGAAGACTTGCTTACAAACCCATAAAATTCAAGAAAGACACTATAGGAGTCAAATGTCTTGCAAGAGTTTAATTGCCAATCTATTCAAATTATAATTTACATGCTATTTTTGCTGACCTCGAAATGTCCTTTCATTCTTGCACGGAGTGAATACCCTTCTTTATTTTCCATTCATGTGACTTTGAATGATAATAGGTCCACCCACAAATAGAATTGGTGCACTGTAACAGTCCCATTCTTCATTTCAGACAGGTACATGATGCAAATGTGAAACAACTTGAACTGACAATTAAAGCTTCAGAAAGATAATATGACATGTTGACTTAATTTTGTATTCTGCTTAAACAGAAAATGTGGTATTATGACTGAACTAGGGATAAGCAAGACAACAATACTTAAATCACGAAAGTGGTCAAATTGGGATGGCATTTTAAAACAAGTATAATATTCATGTAATATAAACACAAGTTTGGCTGGAGTTGGTAGAATCCATGTTTGTACAGTTTGTTGGAAAAACCAAGCCCTTTTCATTTGTTTAAGTGAGAATTGTTAGATTTAAGCACAAATGATTATTGCAGCACATGAGCATGTGGGGTGAAATGACCTTTAAATTATCTTTAAGAGTGATTGTCTGGTCATGTGTAAATTAATTTGACATGAAGCAGGAAATACATAACTTTATGAATAATTGTACATAGATTTACATTTGGTCTTCTGAGTGCTAAACCAACTTGCGTCAAATATGAGGCAGGCACAAGAAAGCTCCCTTCACCAGATGTGTTTCATAGTTTATCCAAGGTTATGAGCATTTAACACTTAATCTTGCTGCAAGACTCTTGGCTGACCTCTTTTGTTTGCAGTCTGCCAAACATATAACCTTATCTGCCTGTCCACAACAGATGGCTAGTTACACCAGCCTCACTTCACAACAATCTGTTAGCAGAAGGTGGCTCTTCTGAACTCATTATGATTTATTTTTTCTTACGAGGCCCTCAAGCTGATTTTACTCCAGGATGTAAATAAAAAAGATTGAGCTGTCATATGTTGGCACCAATGCCATTACTTTATAATGTTTTCCGAATGCTGCTTTGGCAAGCCATGGAGGTTATTGTGAGACTTTGTTTTAAGGGCTGCCTGTAAGAAAATCAAACGGACGTTAGCACTAAGGACAACAAAACATGCAAGTAACAGCACCTTCAACATGGTAAAACGTCCCATGATGCTTCACAGGAGCAATATCAAACAAAACTTGACAGTGAGCCACCAAAGGAAATATTAGTACTGGTGATCAAAGTTCAAAGAAAGAGATTCTAAGAAGTATCTTAAAGAGAGGAAAGGGCAGCAGTAAGGTTCAGGGAGGGAATTCTAGAACTGAGAGTCTAATCATCTGAAAACATGGGTTCTAACAGTGGAGCAATTAGAATCTGGGATCCATGCAAGAGTAAAAACATTTGAACAGAAGGATGAGAATTTTTAAATGAGCCATTGTTCGACCCGTGATACATGAAGTCAAATACAAGCAAATTACTGTGGATGATAGAAATCTGAAATAAAAGCAGTAACTGCTGGATAAACCCAGCAAATCTGCCAGCTTCCCCTTTGTCTCATGTCCATGGTATCTTTGTCAATCTCTCTCTTTAGCTCCAATCTATCCCTGGCCTTTCACTCTGCCCCCCGACCCAACTTTATTGTATTTCTATCCCTTTTCTTTTCTGTAGAAGTAGCATTTCTCTTTCCACAGATGCTGCCTAACCTGCTGGGTTTATCCAGCATTTTCAAACAAACACCCTTAACTAACAGCCAGCATTCAGATTTTCCAACATTTCTAACCTGCTGTTCTATTTATTGCATTAGTCTTTTCTTGCAATATCTTCCTTTAACACTGTATCAATATACACTAAAATCATGTTGATGTTGTCTCCACATTGGTCTATTTTTCCATCTGGAGATGTTGTTATCAAAAAGGCAGTTTCAAATCAATACAAGTCTACACCCAAACACTTCACAATTTTGAGTGTACTTCCATAATGTGAATGCAAAACATTTCAGGTCATTGCTTCACAACATCTGCACAGTTTCTTGGCATTACAAAGATTCAAGAAATTCTGTCCTTATTTCAGATTGAGGGTGGCCTGTTACTATGAGCTAATTAAATTTTATAACATTTGTAACTAAATAAAAATCTAGCCAGTACATTATGTTCTCCCATAAAAGCCCATCCATTCTTTATAGAAGCTGCTCTGTCTCAAGATTTTTAGATTCTGAATAAGTTCAAGCCACAAAACTAAGTAATCACTCTCCAGTTACATAGGTCCAGAAAATCACTTCTAATAGGAAGGGTGGGGGTAACGAAAGGGAGTCAGACAATGACATGAGACAAACACATCAGATAACCCGAAAGAAACACAGCCCACCGTAACCTGTAACAAAATATGTTAACGCATGCACCACAGGCCTGTTGTAGCTGTCATGAATTATTGACTTATTGGCATATCTGTTTCAGCACAACAAGATAATTTATTCCATCAACTGGACATTTCAGCAACTGACTTAATAGTTTCTGATAAAAATTTTGCATCAAATAGTTGAATGAATTCAACACAAAAACCACATACATAAAAAGTTACTTGGTGCTTCACTAGGTGATTACTTCCTGCTGAAGACAGGTCTGAAACCTGCACATAAAACATTTCAATCATGATTCACACTAATATACACAGCAGCAAGGTGAAATCTATTCCTGGGCTTATGTTGAGGGCAGCTGGATGTGTCGCAAGGAGCAAAAAGACTGAAAGTGAAATGAAAATTGGAGGTCAGACTTTGTTATTTGAGTGACCCCTCGAGAATCCTGTGCGATGAGGAACTTACTTTACACCTTGGATTTTGAAATTGATATCATGGAACAGAGAAAATGTTTCCAGTAGCGATGGTGGTGAGGGTAGTAGTAAACAGAGATCACAGATTTTGGTTGATTGCTAAAATCAAAATGACAGGAGAACTTTTTTTTTTTAAAAATGAGTTATGATAATCATAGGGTTGCATCCACCCTTGTGACGTGTTTCACAGTGGAGGAGGCACCCCACCATAGGCCAATGATCTTCTGGTCCCATCACTGTCAGTTAGGTTTTCCATTCTATGCATCCTCTGTCACTAGGAAACCTGTGGCCGATGGGAACAGAAGATCTTGCTGGCAAGAATGACTAGAAATTTCTAGTCATAAGAGTTTTATAACATTAAAAGAGACCTTTCAGCTCATCATATCTCTACTGGCCAAAAAACAGATTTATTCTAATCCTTTTTTCCAGCACTTGGTTTGTAGCTTTATTTGCTATGGCATTCCAAGTGTTCATCAAAATGCTTCTTAAATGTTTTGAGGTTTCTTACCTCTACCACTCTTTCAGGCACTTCGTTCCAAATTCTCACTACCCTCTAAAGGGCGTAGAGGATTTTCTTTAAATTCCCTCTGAATCTTCTCCCTTCCCAGTCAGCTTTCTCTGCTCTTCAGAAAACAATCCCAGTCTATCCAGCCTCTCTTCAAAGCTGGAGCTGTTCAGCCCAGAAAGCATCCAAGTGATTCTCCTCTGCACCCTCCCTACTGCAATCACATCTTTCCTACTGTGGTGATCAGAACTGCACACAGTCCAGCTGTGAGTGATTTATTTAGCTCCATCATAACCTCCCTGCTCTTATATTCAATGCCAAGGCTAATAGTCAGTCCTGCTGCTTTCAGGGATCTATCGACACGCACCCATGGTCTCTCTGGTCCACTGTGCTTCCTAGCACCGTACCGTTCATTATGTATGCCTTTGTCTTGTGAGCTCTCCCAAAGTTGCATTACCTCAAACTTTTCAGGGTTAAATTTCATTTGGAACTTTCTGCCCATTTGACCAACTTGTCTATATCATTCTGTAATCTAAGGCTTTCCTCCTCGCTATTTACCACACCACCAATTTTCATGTCATCTGCAAACTGATCATACCTCCTACTTCATATCTACATCAGTAACACTACAAACAGCATGATTTGTTACGCTAAAAAAAGCATTGATTTGTTAAACATGACTTTCCCTGACAAAATCACGCCGACTATCCTTGATTAATCCTTTCCTCTCCAGATGCTGATTAATTCTGTCCCTCTGAATATTTTCCAATAATTTCCCTATCATTGATGTCAAATTCACTGATCTGTAATTACCTGGGTTTTTCCCTGTTCCCTTCTTGAATAATGGGAGTTGTCCTCCACTCCTGTCTTGTTGCCGGAGAGGATTTGAAAATTAGCATCAGAGCCCCTGCAATCTCTTCCCTTGCCTCACACAGCAGCATGGTATCTGAGCCTGGGGATTTATCTACTTTAAAGACTAGTAAAACACCTTCCCTCCCAATGTTAATTTGTTCAATTAGATCACTTTCCCCTCTCTGATTTCTATACCTACATCATCCTTCTCCAGAGTTGGAACCGAATGGTCTTATTAGCAACAGACATCATGGTTTTGTACAAGGATGTCATTCTCACTAATTTGATTGAGCTTTTTGAGGAAGTGACAAAAATGATTGACGAAGGAAGGGCTGTGGATGTCGTCTACATGGACTGCAGTAAAACATCTGACAAGGTCCCTCATGGTAGATTTGTACTAAAGATTAAATCATATGGGATCAAGGGTGGATCAGAACTGGCATGGCCATAGTGGACAGAGGCTAGTGGTGGAAGGGTGTTTTTTCTGAATGAAGGTCTGTAACTAGTGTATTCCACAGGGATCACTGCTGAGATCTCTGTTGGTAAAATATAACTTAGAAGAAAATGTAACTGCTCTAATTAGCAAATATGGAACATGCTGCCTAAGAGGGTGGTGGAGGCAGGTACTCTCACAACATTTAAGAAGCATTAGGACAAGCACTTAAATCGCCAAGGCACAGTAAGCTATCATCTAGGTATTGGTAAATGAGATGAGTATAGATTGGTATTTGATGGTGAACACGGACATGATGGAATAACAGTCTGTTTCTATGCTATATGAGATTATGACAAATACAGACAGGAGCACATGTTGCAAATGTGATGAAGATCAGAGGTAAAAGACAGGCAAGTATAACTTGAGTGATACAAATAGACAACAATAAATAATGGTGAGTGAAGTAAAAAAAGATAAATAAACTGATGTGGCAGGTAAAAGATTAAAAAGAGAGGTGAACAATGTAGCCGAATGCAAGTGGAACACCACAGAACAAATTGTTTACTCACAAAATAAATGTTGATGCTTCCTAAACCTACAAACTTGAAAATGCAAAATTATTGGAAAGGATACTTGTGCTATTTGTGTAAACATCAGAGTACCGCATTTCAGCACAGCTTGTTTCCTTGAAGGTGTACATATACACAAAACAGGTTTTAAGAGTATTTGGCAAGTTAATGGCTCCAAAATAGAACAGAAAACTTTGAAAGTGAATGCCTGAAAGCCATTCGATCTGGAGATGCATTGCAATAACGCCTAATCCTGTGCTTATCCAGGGCTCGACCTGACACTTGGGCTAACAGGGTAGTAATCACACACTCTATCCCAAAGCACTGATAACAAAGCTTCCTATTCCAGGCACTGATACAACTCAGCAACAGACCAGAACAGCTTGAGATTTTCAGTCTATATAGCATATCACACAAGGTCAGTATAATGGTCATTCACTTAGCCACCATAGTGGCAAACTACATTTTCTATTGAACTTCACTTCATAATAAATCAGTTGTGAGATTTATAACTTCCAAGTGTACTGGTGTAGTCATCATTCAAAAAATAGTGTTTGTAGTCAATAGTAATAAAACAGGGTATTTTTTTCTGCGAGTCAACAGCATACTTGCCAACCTAAGATTACCGGCAAAAGCACTGAGGCCAAGTTAGGTTTAATGGATCTAGAGTTACTACTTCATTATAGTTTCAATATTAATTATTTAGTTATTTCAGTTTAAACAAATTACTGCCTACATGATGCAAATTAGAACATAGAACATAGAACATAGAACAATACAGCACAGAACAGGCCCTTCGGCCTTCGATGTTGTGCCGACCAAAATAAAAAGCAATGCCCCTCCTAACTAAACCATTCCCTTCTCATCCATATACTTATCAACTAACCTCTTAAACGCCACCAAACTTGGCGCATCTACAACAGCTGCAGGCAGGGCATTCCACTCCCTAATCACTCTTTGAGTAAAGAACCTACCTCTGATATCCGTCCTATAACTCATACCCCTTAATTTAAAGCTGTGTCCCCTCGTGCTAGCTTTCTCCATCCTAGGAAAAAGGCTATCACTGTCCACCCTATCTAAACCTCTAATCATCTTATATGCTTCAATAAGATCCCCTCTTAGCCGCCTCCTTTCTAACGAAAACAACCTCAAATCCTTCAACCTCTCTTCATAGGACCTGCCCTCCATACCAGGCAACATCCTGGTAAACCTCCTCTGTACCCTCTCCAATGCCTCCACATCTTTCTTATAATGTGGCGACCAGAACTGCACACAATACTCCAAGTGCGGCCGCACTAGAGTTTTGTACAGTTGCAACATGATGCTGCGGCTCCTAAATTCAATCCCCCTACCAATAAAAGCTAAGACTCCATATGCCTTCTTAACAACTTTATCCACTTGACTGCCTACTTTCAGGGATCTATTGACACATACACCAAGATCCTTCTGTTCCTCAACACTATTAAGAGCCCTACCATTAGCCCTATACTCTACACATTTATTGTTCCTGCCAAAGTGCATTACCTCACACTTTTCCACATTAAACTCCATTTGCCACCTCTCGGCCCAGCTCTGCAACTTGTCCAAGTCACTCTGTAAACTAAAACACCCCTCTTCACTATCTACCACACCACCAACTTTAGTATCATCTGCAAATTTACTGATCCATCCCTCAATACCCTCATCCAGATCATTTATAAAAATTACAAACAGCAGGGGCCCCAAAACAGACCCCTGAGGCACACCACTCGTCACCGAACTCCACGATGAATATCTCCCATCAACCACCACCCTCTGTCTTCTATCTGCCAGCCAATTCCTAATCCAATTAGCTAAATCACCCTCTATTCCACACATCTGCATTTTCTGTAGAAGTCTTCCATGGGCCACCTTATCAAACGCCTTACTAAAGTCCATATATACTACATCAACCGCCTTACCCCCATCCACCTCTCTGGTCACTTTCTCAAAAAACTCAATGAGGTTAGTAAGGCATGACCTACCCTTCACGAAACCATGCTGACTATCCCCAATCAATTCATTTCTCTCTAAATAACTATAAATCCTATAGTAAATTCTCAATGAATTCTAGAATGCAATCTATCTATACAAAAACAATGACTGTCAAAACCCCACTTTAAAATGGTATGACAAAACTTAACTACCTAGCTGTTGCTGGTCTTTTTCAACAGAGGATTTGAGGAAATACAGAAACAGGCAAGAGGTGACAGATGTCAGTGGAACCCATCAACCTGTTATATGGAATGAGGTGGTGTTAACCTGGTACTGTGAGACTTCTTAAAGTTATATGGGGAGGTGATGGCCTAGTCGTATTATCGCCAGACTATTAATCCAGAAACTCAGCTAATATTCTGGGGACCTGGGTTCGAAACCCACCACATAGATGGTGGCATTTGAATTCAATAAAAAAAAAGTCTGGAATTAAGAATCTACTGATGACTGTGAAACCATTGTTGATTGTCGGAAAACCCCACCTAGTTCACTAATGTCCTTTAGGGAAGGAAATCTACGATCCTTATCTGGTCTGGCCTACATGTGACTCCAGAATCATTGCAATGTGGTTGACTCTCAACTGCCCTCGGACAACAAGGGCTGGGCAATAAATGCTGGGAACTCAGTAAGAATTTAGCAACACCAATTATTAATCCAACCGATTTATTTGATAGTAAAATAGCGAGCTTTCAACACTCCCGTGTCTTCATCAGGCAAGTGCAGTGTTCTGGTCTGCAATAGCACACATCAGCACAGACAGTCAGAGATTGCTGATTAGAATGCGAATCCTTACATCTAACCTGCTATTCAAGTGTTAAAGTGGCTAACAATGTGTGTGAAGGGGATCCTGAGCATTGTTAGAGAGTTGTGTATTTTCTCCAGACAGCACAGTAAGTGAGGTTTTTTGCTAACCCAGGCAAGTTACGGGGGTTACAGATAGTGTGTCATGAAGCCAATAAATGCTGGCCAGCCAGTGATGCCCATGTCCCATGGATGAATAAAAAAAATGGAAGTTTATATTATTTCTGTATTAATATTGGATGTTGCAACTCAATGATGCACCAACTTGCAGTCAATTAATTAATTTATATACATTATAATATCTTGATTCAAGACCATTGTCAGCAGGAAGATTTAAAAGTAAATCTAAACATCTAAGATGATGCAGTCACATATTTTCCAATTAGTGGCTACACAGCTAGAGTTGTCAAATCCAGTATATCACTGACCCAAAGAACAAAGAAAAGAAAATTACAGCATAGGAACAGTCCTTTGGCCCTCCAAGCCTGCACTGAACATGCTGCCCAACCAAATTAAAACCCCTCCACCAGAAAACGGCACATATTAATGAAAAACAAATAAAAAATTGTATTGCTAAGAACAAAATGGGAAAATCTTTGCTCATCTTCTAAAGATGCCAATATCTTAGTTAAGAAAGCCCACCAATGCCTTTACTCAATCAAAAGAATAAAGGAAATTTGGCATGTTAGCTACCAACTTTCACAGATGCACCATAGAAAGCATTCTTTCTGGTTGTATCACAGCTTGGTATGGCTCCCACTCTGCCTAAGACCACGAGGAATTACAAAACATCATGAATATAGCCCAATCCATTGGGCAAACCAACTTCCCATCCGTTCACTGTTTCTATACTTCCCACTGCCTCAACAGAGCAACCAACATAATTAAGGACCCCACACACCCTGGACATTCTCTCTTCCACCTTCTTCCATTGGGAAAAAGATATGCAAGTCTGAGGTCACATACCGAACGACTCAAGAACAGCCTTTCCTCTGCTGCCATCAGATTTTTGAATGAACCTACCTTGCATTAAGTTGATTTTTCTCTACACCCTAGTTATGACTGTAACACTACATTCTGCACTCTCTCTTTTCCTTCTCTATGAATAGTATGTTTTGAGTATATAGCGCTCGAGAAACAATACTTTTCACTGTATGCTAATATATGACAATAATAAATCAAAGAACGATAATAATTTTGCTGCTAAAACGGAAGTTGCTATTCTTTTCTAAGGTTTACACATGAACAAATGAATCAGGAACAGGAGCAGGCTATTCGGCCCCTTAAACCTCCTCTGCATTCAGTACAATCATGGCAGATTCATCTTATTATTACCCCAGGTTCCTTTGACCTTCTTTGTGAGTTAAGAATTTATTTATCTCTATCTTAAAAATATTCCAATACTCTACTTCCATCCCCTTTTGAGGAAGAGAAATCAAACACCATCACAGAAAACTTTCTCCTTATCTCAGTTTTGAATGGGAGACCCCTTTTTTTTTGACTTCTCTGCAGTAGATCAGACACAAGTGGAAAACGTAAGCTGGACTGATGGTTTTGTAGAAGTGACCAGTGGGGTATTGCATTTTTGCAGGCGCCATCTCTACCTGCCTAAAATCTAACCACTGTGCAAAATGATGTTTCTGCCCTTATTTAAGGAGGAATTTAGAAGAACAGATATTGTGTTTTCAGAGGAAACCCATTTTGCAGTAATTATGGTACAGAAAACAGCCATTTTGGCCAATGAACACTTTGACTGATTGTCTCTCATGTCACTTATGTCACTTATCTTGTTCTTTAAAACTGAATTTTCAAAATTCCAGATATTTCCTTGTCCCTTATTGTTCATCCCACATCAATCATAAATCAAAGTCAAACACTCCATTCCTGGCCAAATCTGTTTTAGGGTCAGAACAAAAAAGACAGCATATTTCAGAAGCAATTTGTTTCAACTACTTCCTGCTCTTCCTGTGGAAGAGTTCAAGGTCAGTGTCACGCACACAATGACAAGGAATCAGCCTTCTCACTTTGCCACAGCTCAGCCTGACGCTCTTTTACAAACAGCACATCATTTGGTTTAACAAAAGCCACTTGAAATCAACAAACCTTTCACAACAGTCCAGGATTTTCTTTTGTTATTCTTTTCATGAGATATGTGCATTGCTGGCTAGATCAGCAATTATTGCTCATCCCGAATTGCCCTTGAGAAGGTGGTGAGCTGCTTTCTTGGACCTCTGCAATCTCTGAGGTGTAGATATACTAGAGTGCTGTTAGGGAGGGTATTCCAAAACTATGACACAACAATACATTTCCAAGTCAGGATGGTGTGTGGCTTGGAGGGGACCATGTAGATGATGGTGGTCCTAAGCATCTACTGTTGCTTACTTTTAGATAGTGGAGGTCCTGGGGGGTTGGGGGGGGGCATGATTCCTATCCTCTGACCGACTCTTGTAGCCATAGTACTTGTATGGCTGGGCCAGTTCAGTTTCTGGTCATTGGTAACTCCCAGGATGTTGATAGTGGGGGAGTCAGCAATGGGAATGCCACTGAATGTCAAGGGGAGATGGTTGGCTACTTTCTCATTGGGGATGGTCACTGTCTGGCATTTGTTTGAGGGGAGGTGCTGTAGTTGGACTGGGGTGGGCATAGCAAGACATCCAGGAGGCTCACCTGATGAAATAGCAGCGCGCCGAAAGCTCATGATTCTAAATAAACCTGCTGGACTTTAATCTGGTGTTGAGATTTCTTACTGTGCCCATCCCAGTCCAACAATGGCATCTCCACAGCATGACTATAAGACCAAGCCTGAATGTTGTCTGTATCCTGCTGCATTTGGGACAAAGTGCAAAGTAACTCAGGAGTTGCAAATGATACTGATCATTGCTGAATCATCAATATACCCTCTTCTAACATGATGGTTGATGAAGCAGTTGAAGACTGGCCATAGAACTTTTTTTTTTGTTTTTTTTTGTTCTTTATCCTGCGGAACTCTGCAGTGATCTCCTGGGACTGAAAGATTGACCTCCAAAAACTACAATTATCTTTCCTTGTGTTGTATATGACTCCAACCAATAAAGAACGTTCCCCTAGATTGCCATTCACACAAATTTGCTCAGGCACCATGATGTCACACATGCAGTCGAATGCTGCCTTAATATCAAGGGCAGTCACCTTCACATCATCTCTGCATTGAATTATTTTGGCCACATTTGAACCAAGGCTATGAGAGCAGGAATTCAGTGACCCTGCTGGCAATCAAACTGAGCATCAGCAAGTTATTACTGAGTAAGTGCCACTTAACAGTAGTCAATCCCCTGACGATTGAAAGTAGACAGATGAGGCAGTAATTAGGGACTGGGCATAGCGAGGCAATTTTCCACATTGTCAAAATAAGGTTCATGTTGTAGCTGTAGTACACAAGAATCCAGGATTATTAGAGTAACATTGTCTAGGTCCAGAGCCTTTGCAGTGATATCCTTAATATCACTTTCCTTGATATCACATTGGCTGAAGATTGACACTTGTGATAATGGGGACTTCCCAAGAAGGCTGAGATAGATCATTCACTCAGCACTTCTGGCTGAAGATGATTGCAAATGCTTCAGCCTTATCTTTTGCACTGATGTGCTGGGCTCCATCAACACTATTTGTGGAGTCTCCTCATTCAGTGATTTGTTTAATTTTCCACCACCATTCATAATTATGGCAGGCCTACAGAGCTTAGATCTGATCCGGTGGTTGTGGGATTGCTTAGTTCTGTCTTTGCACGTTGTTTTCATCATTAGCCATGCAAACATCCTATGTTGCAGCTTAACCAGGTTGCTATCTCATTTTTAGGTATGTCTGGTGTCACTCCTGGCACGTTCTTCCATACTCCTCATTTTAACCAGGGGTTAATCTCCCAGCTTGACGGTAAAGAGGGTGACATGTTAACCCAGGTTACAGATTGTAATTGTGTGCAATTCTGCTGCTGATGATGGACCACAATGCCTCATGGATGCCCAATTTAGAGTTGCAAAATTGTTTGAAATCTATCCATTTAGCACATTTACAGTGTCACATAACATGATTAAGGGTACCCTCAATGTGAAGCTGGGCTATGTGGTGATCACTCCTACAAATACTGTTATAGACACACACATCTGTGACAGATAGGTTGGTAAGGATAAGGTCAAGTAGGTTTTGCCCCTCTTGTTGCTTCCCTTATATACTGAAAATCATTTTGAGCAGCTATGTCCTTTAGGACTTGGTCAACTTGGTCACTAGTGATGCTATTGATCCATCTTGGTGATGGACATTGAAGTTCCCCATTCAGAATACATTCTGTTCCCTTGCTTCCTCAGTGCTTCCTCCAAATGGAGTTCAACATGGAAGATTGGCTTGTCCAACCTGATGCCATGAGACTTCGTGAGGTCCACGGTCATTGTTGAGAACTCCCAGGGCAACTTCCTTCTGACTGTACCATTGTGCCTGCAACCTCTGGTCAGTTTGTCCTGCCAGTGACTCAGGGGACAGCCAGGGATGATGATGGTGTTATCTGGGGCAGAGTCTACACATTGAATCATACAGGCTGTGTGACAGATCTCCAACTTTTGGCACAAGTCCTCAGGAGGACTTTGCAAGGTCATCAGGGCTGAGTTTGTCATTGTTGTTTCCAAAGCCTTAGTTGCTAATGGGTGATCCATCCATTTTCTGTCCTTCTTATAAGTTTTGTAGTGGTTTGATACATTAGAGTAGCTTGCTATGCCATTTCAGAGGACAATTAAAAGTCAACCGGATTGCTGTGGGTCTAGAGTCACATGTCCGGGTATGGAGGTCACAGATTTCCTTCTCAAAAAGGCTAAATTAGTGAAAGACTGGTTTTTACAGCAATTGACAATAGTTTCATGAAACTAGCTTTTAAATTCTTTATTAACTGAATTTAAATTCCACCAGTTGATGAGTTAGGAGTCTAACCCATATCCCTAGAGCATTATTAGCCTGGGCAATGGATTACTCATCCAGTGACAATACCTGTCTGCCCCCACCGCCACCAAGAATGATGTAACATTTTCAAGATATATTGAAGTGTGTTAGTTTTAGGGATACTGTGTTTATATTTTTGCAATGATATAAACATTTTTGCAAATGTACAGTTCTGCTCAAAACACAATAACTGGGGTTTTCCTATTGGCTGAACATAGTGGACCACTGGATAGTTAAGCCATGTTAACAGGGAAGATTCCAAAAATGATTATTGCTCAGTATCTCAGCCTGTGTTACAGCATGGTGCATCCCTAACCATTAAACCATGTTTTTAGTTATTTTCCTGCTTGAAATAGTAAATGATGGCCACTTTATTTTCCAAACAAAAGCACCTAATACTTAGATAGGTCTACTGAACAATTTAAGTCCCGCCCTTAACTCAAATAGCTGACAGTAACGCATAGGACAGTTTCAGAACAGTTATAATTCTTTATCTTGTGCCATTCTTTTTCCTGTTCTTGCAATCCAGACTTGCTACTTTTTCTTTAAATTTGCATCCAAAAGCAGCGTACACAGTCAGCGTTACTATAGAGCAGGATGTGTCACAACTTCCTGAGGCTATCAAGATGGGTTTAATTGCTGATGCAAATAATACTAAATTAGAATGTAAAAATCAAAAAGTCCAATTGTATAAACATTGCAGATACAATATCCAAATAAGTCAAAATCTCACCTGCAGGGATAGAAAAAGTCGGCACGGATTAACTTATTGTGGGTAGAGTCATAGAGTCAGAGGTTTACAGCATGGAAAGAGGCCCTTCAGCCCAACTTACTCATGCTGCTCTTTTTTAAAATCATTAAGTTAATCCCAGTTGCCCACGTTTGGCCCACATGCCTCTATACCATGTTATCCATGTAATTGGTAAATGTTTTTCAAAAAACAAAATTGTATCTGCCTGCACTACTACCTCTGGCAATTTGTTCCAGAGAGTCACCATCCTCTGTGTTAAAAAAATTACCCCTCTGGACACTTTTGTATCTCTCCCCTCTCACCTCAGTTGAGGGGGTTTTAGTTTTAGACTCTCCGATCTTTGGGAAAAGATATTGACTACCTAGCTGATCTATGCTGCTCATTATTTTATAGACCTCTGTAAGATCACCTCTAGGCATCCTATGCTCCAAAGAAAAAGTCCCAGTCTATCCAGCCTCTCTTTATAAACTCGAACCATTAAGTCCCCGTAGCATCCTAGTAAATTTTTCCTGCACTCTTTCTAGTTTAATAATATCCTTTCTATGATATGACCAGAACTGTACACAGCATTACAAGCATGGCAAACCAGACCATGGTGGGGCTCTTTCAAACAGCACCGTGTATAAAAGAAATGTTAGGGTGCTGTTGCAATGCAGTGTAAATCAAAGCTGCAAAATCAATTGGTAAAACCCATCTACTTTCCTTCCAGTTCATACTTCAATGTTGTTCCAGTTACCAAAAGGAACATATGTGTCAAGAGAACATTTCCATTTGTGATCACATGTTGTCTGTCAGCAAGCTTTGAAAGGCACAAATGCCAATCAAACTTTTGCCCAAAGACCTAAAGTTTGCACTAATCCATGTTTCTAAGGATTACATACTATCAGGCAGGAGTGTTGACTGGAGATAAATATTGGCGATAAAGCATAAATTTGAAAGATTCATCTTACAAGGAGTGTAAAAGCTGAAATTAAAAATGTCGCAATTCAGACAAATCATAAGTTCCTCCAAGTATTGGCACAGTGTTAACACTGCTGCCTCACAGTGCCAAGCACCCGGGTTCAATTCCAGTCTTAAATGACTGTATGCATGGAGTTTGTACGTTCACCCCACGTCTGCGTGGGTTTCCTCCGGTTTCATCCCATGTTCCAAAGACGTGCAGGTTAAATTGATTGGTCATGCTAAATTGTTCTTTAGCAGGTTAAATTCATGGTGTTACAGGTTAGGGCCTGCCATTGTAATCAGTGCAGGCTGGGTGGCCAAATAGTCTCCTGCTGGACTGTAGGAATTCTATTCTATATTTCCTGTAAAAAGCAATGCTAAAGGAATAGAAAAACAGCGTTCCGATACAAAACAAACTTTAACATTGAAGCAAAATACTCAAAAATGACTGGTGCAGTTAAAAATGCACAAACCAATATTTCTAATAATGTCTTTCTTCCCTTAATCTTACTTTCATAGAATTCCATCAGCACAAAAAGAGACAATTTAGCCCATCGAGTTTGCATTGACTTTGAAAGAGCATTCCCCCCATCATATCCCATCCCACTTCCAAACCTATAACTCCGCACATTTATCGTGGTTAATCCATCTAACCTATACATCTTTGGACACTAAGGGATGATTTAGAATGGCCAATCCACCTAACCTATTCAAGTTCCCTGATCTCCAAATGCAGCATGTTTGAAACAAGAGATAGTATTTTAAATAATCTTCCTCCTGATAAATAATTAAACTTCTTTTCCATTTTATGAAAGCTGCACTAGTTATAATGAAATAAAAAAGAAAACATTTAAACTTCTTAAATCAAACTTGAGTGATTTCCCTACATGTTGTGCAGATGGGCCAGAAGGCATGACTTTCAGGCCTAAGAATTGCCTAATCTACCTCAAATTACCCTGGAAAGGCAAAGTCCCCAAAACATTTGAACAACAGGTTAAGAAGCCATTTCATACTGATACTTAGTGTTTACATGAGTGGCATATTCCACCATCAAAATGCTGCTGACCATTCTAAAGATCTGTCTGTCTACCTCAAAATTGAACATGATGTGTGAATTTTAGTGCTGGTGCTAGTGCGATGCCAGGTACGTAGATTGTATGCCCCAATGATCCAATAATTGAATTAAATAGCTTGTTCCATCAGTTGTACGAAATAGGCAGAGTACAGACTATACTCGCCAATTTGCAATTGCAAAGTCCAAAACAAAACATTTACTATTTCTGTTTCAGATTCCAGCATCCGCAGTATTTTGCTTTTACACAACATCTATAGTTATATGCAATTCCATGATTAGGGCAGTACTTGCTGAACAATGCTGATCATACTGATACAATAATGATCAATTTAAGATAATTAGGAAAGGAAAGAAAGGAAAGCAGCATTAACAGAAAATTGTTTGGAGGGAAATTAATGGGATTGAAGGTGGATAAATCTCCACATCCATCTTCATCCAGAACAAAGAACAAAGAACAAAACAGCACAGGATACAGGCCCTTCGGCCCAACGAGCCCATGCCGCCACCCGATGTTCCCACCTCTACCCCGCGATCCCTGTCTATGTTTATAGATCTATGGATTGAAATCAAATTTGAGACAATTTAGGGAGAATTTGTTCTGCCAGTTAGCCTAAGAGCACATCTTTGGGATGTGGGAGGAAACCGGAGCACCCAGAGAAAACTCACGCAAGCACGGGGAGAATGCACAAACTCCCACAGACACAGGCCCAAATCCATGTATCTGCACAGCACAGCGATAGTCACTGAGCTGTCGTGTTGCCCATCAAATGGTCCAGCTCAAGCGCACACTAACGGTGTGAAGCACTAGGATATTCTCGAAAAAAAAATCCAAGAGCAGCCCTCTCACGACCCATCGCGTGTATGCCCCTTGTTAGACAACAAGGTGGACCAAAGCACCTGTAGGATAAAAACAAGTACATCAATATCATCACCTATTTACACACTTCCCAGGGACTCCCAAGGTTCATGATCCCTATTTTAAATCAGTTTTCTATACCCCTGCATTCCCATTCTGTTCATGTGCCCATCTAGGTATTTCTTAAATTACTCCAGAGTGCCTGCTTCCACCACTTTACTTGGCAGCGCATCCCATACCCCCACCACCCTCTGTGTGAAAAAACTCCCTCTAGCATCCAAATTATACCTTACCCCCCTCACCCTGAGCCCGTGACCCCTCGTGCTATTTGAGTCCATCCTAGGAAAAAGCTTAACCCTGTTTACTCTACCTATACCCCTCATAATCTTGTACACCTCTATTAGATCTCCTCTAAGTCTACGTCTTTCTAAGGAAAACAGCCCCAATTTGCCTAACCTCTCCTCGTAACTCAGACCGTCCATACCAGGCAGCATCCTGGTAAACCTCCTCTGCACTCTCTCCAGAGTCTCCACGTCCTTCCGGTAGTAAGGCGACCAGAACTGGACGCGGTATTCCAAATGAGGTCTAACCAACGTTTTATACAACTGCAACATTAAAGCCAGCTCTTGTACTCTATACCCCTTCCTATAAAGGCTAGCATACTATATGCTTTCTTCACAACCTTCTCCACTTGCTCTGCCACCTTCAGAGACTTGTTCATCTGCACCCCCAGGTCCCTCTGTGTTTCTATACTCTTAATAGGTCTACCCTTTATCATACACCTCCCCCCTACATTCTTTCTCCCGAAATGCATCACCTCACATTTATCAGGATTGAATTCCATCTGCCATCTGTCTGCCCAAGCTACCAGCCTATCTATGTCCTGCTGCATCGCCTGACAATGCTCCCCACTATCCGCAAGTCCAGCCATCTTTGTATCTGCAAACTTGCTGATCACTCCACTTACTCCCTCTTCCAAGTCATTTATATATATTACAAATAGAAGAGGTCCCAGTACCGAGCCCTGCGGCACACCACTAATGACCGACCTCCAGCTAGGAAAACACCCTTCCACTATTACTCTCTGTCTCCTATTACCAAGCCAGTTACTTATCCAGCTAGCTACCTGTCCTTGTATCCCATTAGCCTTGACCTTCTCAACTAACCTCCCATGAGGGACTTTGTCAAACGCCTTACTAAAATCCATATAGACAACATCAACGGCTCACCCTTCGTCCACAGTTTTCATCACCTCCTCAAAAAATTCTACCAGATTTGTAAGGCACGACCTCCCCTTAACAAATCCATGCTGCGTATCCCTCATCAGATCACAACACTTTAAGTGCCTATACATCCTATCTCTAAGAATCCCCTCCAACAGCTTCCCTACCACTGATGTCAAACTCACCGGCCTATAATTTCCAGGGTTATCCCTACTACCCTTTTCAAACAACGGTACAACATTAGCTATTCTCCAGTCCTCTGGGACCTCACCTGTGACCAAGAGACAAAGATTTGCGTCAGAGGCCCAGCAATTTCACCTCGCACTTCCCTAAGCAGCCTGGGATAAATGCCATCAGGCCCCGGAGATTTATCAGTTTTAATGCTACCTAGAAGCTCTAACAGTTCCTCCCTCGGTATATATATTTTCCTCAACTGGTCCACAGCTCCCTCAGAGACAGGAGTTGTCAACAAGCCCCTTTCCTTTGTGAATACCGACGCAAAGTATTCATTCAGGATCTCTGCCATTCCCTTGGGCTCTAAGCACAGTTCCCCTCCTCCGTCCCCAAGAGGTCCAATTTTTCCTCTAACCACCCTTTTATTCCTAACATAGGAGTAAAAAGCCTTCGGATTTTCCTTAATCCTATCCGCCAAAATCATTTCATGCCAGGAAGTGGACCTGGAAATAGTAGGTCCAGTGGTGATTAATTTCTAAAATTCTTTGGACTCTGGACTCATTCCTACAGATTACAGGGTAGCTAATGTAAGCCTGCATTCAAAAAGGGAGATAGAGAGAAAAAGGAAACTGTAGGCCAGTGAGCCTAACATCAATACTGGAGAAGTTACTACAGTCTATATCAAGGATTTCAAAACTCAGCATTTGGAAGATACTGGTGTAATCATACAGTCAGCATGGATTTACAAAAGGGAAATCATGCTTGATGAATCTATTGGAATTCTTTGAGGATGTAACGAGTAGAGTTGATCAAGGAGAACCAGTGGGTGTGGTTTCTTTAGACTTTCAGAAGGCTGTGAACAAGGTCTTACATAAAAACTACTACATGAAGTTAAAACATATGAGATTGCAGGTAATGTCTTGAGATGGATAGAAAGCTGGTTAGCAGATAGGAAGCAAACAGCTGGCACAAATGTTTCTTTTTCTGATTGGCAGTCAGTGACTAGTGGGGTTCAGCGAGAGTCTGTGTTAGGACCCCAACTGCTCACATTATATATTAATGATTTGGAAGAGGGAACTGAACATATTATCTACACATTTGCAGATGATACAAAGCTGGGTGATAGGGTAAGCTATGAGAAGGATGCAGAGATGCTTCAATATGATTTGGACAGGCTGAGTGTGTGGGCATATACATAAGAACATAACATAAGAAATAGGTGCAGGAGTAGACCATCCAGCCTCTCGAGCCTGCCCCGCCATTCAATAAGATCATGGCTGATCTGTAGTGGTTCAGTACCATTTTCCCGCTTTCTCCCCATAACCCTTAATTCCCTTGTCAATCAAAAACCTGCCACATTTGACTTGATCATATTCAGTGAGGAAGCCTCCACCACCTCATCAGGCAGAGAATTCCAAAGATTCACCACCCTTTGCGTGAAGAAACCCCTCCGCAACTCCGATCTGAACCCCCCCCCAATCTTGAGGCTGTGCCCTCTAGTCTTGCTATCTTTGCTAAGCAGGAAGAGTCTCTCAACCGCTACCCTATCCATCCCCTTCATTATCTTATACGTCTCTATAAGATCCCCTCTCAGCCTTCTAAACTCCAAAGAGTACAAACCTAGCCTACTCAGTCTCTCCTCATAATCCAACGCCCTCATCTCCTGTATCACCCTAGTAACCTTCTCTGCACCCTCTCCAAGGCCAATATATCCTTCCTCTAATGCGGCGACCAAAACTGCACACAGTACTCCAGCTGCGGCCTCACCAGCACCCTATACAGCTGCAACAGAACCTCCCTACTTTTATACTCTATTCCCCTAGCTATAAAGGCCAACATTGCATTTGCCTTCTTAATCACCTGCTGCACCTGCATACTGTGTTTTTGCAATTTGTGCATAAGGACCCCCAGATCTCTCTGCATCGTCGCATTTTTCTCCACTTAAACAGTAATCCTTCCTGCCATTATTCTTACCAAAGTGGATAACCTCACACTTGCTAACATTATACTCCATCTGCCAGGTTCTCGCCCACTCACTCAACCTATCTAGGTCCCTCTGCAGGCTTTCCACATCTTCCACGCAATTTGCTTTTCCACTCATCTTCATGTCATCTGCAAATTTCGTCACCCTGCACTCAGCCCCTTCCTCCAGATCATCTATGTAAATGGATAACAGATGCAATTTAATGTGGATAAATGTGAGTTTATCCACTTTGGTAACAATAACAGGAAGACAAATTATTACTTGAATAGATGTTAATTGAGAAAGGTGGATGCTCAGACAGACCTTGGTATCCTCATGCATCAGTTGCTGACAATAAGTGCAAAGGTACAGCAGGCACTAAAGAAGGCAAATGGTATGTTGCCTTCATAGCAAGAAGATTTGATGATAGTGATAGGGATGTTTTTGCTGCAAATTGTATAGGTGCATTGGTGAGGCCACACCTGGGGTATTGTGTACAGGTTGGTGTCATCATGTGGAAGGATATCCTTTCTATAGAGGGAGTGCAGCAAAATTTACCAGGCTGATTCCTGGGATGGCACATTTGTCATAGGAGGATAGAAAGTCAGTTAGGACTATATTCTCTGGAATTCAGAAGAATGAGAGGGGATCTCAGAAATTTATAAAATTCTAAGATGTTGGACAGGGTGGATTCAATAAGAATGTTCCCAATGGTGAGGGAGTTCAGAGCTAGGAGTCATAGTTTGAGGATAAGGGGTAAACCTTTTAAAACTGAGCAGAGAAGAAATTTCTTCACCCAGAGCGCAGTGAATGTGTAGAATTTACGATCACAGAATGTAATTGAGGCCAAAATGTTGTCTGATTTCAAGAAGAAATTAGATATAGCTCTTGGGGCTAAAGGGGTCATATTTGGGGGGTCATCAGGATATTGAATTTGATGATCAGCCATGGTCATAATGAATGGCAGAGCAGAGTTGAAGGGCTGAATGGCCTAATCCTATTTCTAATTTCCACGTTTGTAAAGTGGCCCCTTGAAATGACAGATATTCATTCGAAAGGACTTGTTCTTTGCAAATAAAAGGAATACATTCAATCTTCATGTCTTTTTTAATTACCAAAACTTGGGGGAGCCTAACAGCTCCATGGCAATGCCTCAGTCAGAGTCACTGACTGTCCACCAATCAACATCCTTTTCTCCTGTATAAATTGGTGTGATCTATTGACATTCTTGCATTTGTCCTGTGCAAAATGGAAAGCTTCAGCAACATATTTCTTTTAGCAATATTCAAGCTCTGTATTACCAAGTAATCACTTTTAAGTGATTCCTCATTGTTGTAATGAGGAAACACAGCTTCCAATTTGTCAAATGTAGTAGTAACAAAAAAGTCAGCCTACCATGCATTGTGGTCAAGGCCTTAATATTTAAAATTAGAAAGACATTCTGATTATTCCCCTAACTTGTTTCAACTTAAAAGAAATACACCAAAACCACCACAAATACTAAGCACTGTAATCTTCTGTGGCAACTATGGATACAATTACTAAAAACGCAACCTTTTAAGATTATACTGTGTCACTTTTTCAGTGCACAACATAAAACAATCTTGTCAGAATGATAATTGAGAAAAAAGACTAATCTACTCAGGTCAAGCTGCTGATGAGAAATAGCACTGATGTATCAGGCACCATATTTAAAATGACTAAGTTACCCTGTGTTACAGTCTCTGTAGAAAGCATTAACATTTAAAGAGAAATTCAAAATCACCATTAACATTCAAAAGCACCCTGGTTTCTAAAAGCACCATTTCTCTGGTCCACAGCTGTTGGCAAATTATTTTTTGTTTCTTCTGAATTCAGGGTTTTACACCCATCAGCTTGGATGTTTTTAGCTCCAAACCCAAAGAAATGACAACATCTGCAGGAGATTTTTCTTCAAAACCTGGAAATTCATCATTTTTATTTTAACGTTTGACTGCAGGATAACCAGAAAACGTTTATTAACGCAAACTGAAATTCGTTTTATAATCCCAGCTAGCTGCAAGGAATAAATGTAATAAGAACAAATGCACTGGTTATCATCCTTGCTTTACTGAATTTAAATAAAAGGTAGCGGTGCAATTAGCATAGTTACAACTTAAACTAGTGACATGACATGAAATTAAAATCAAGCATGAACTTGGTATCCCATCCCAAATATCTGGCATTCATGAAAACTAAACAGCATGAAATGCTTGTCTTCTGTGGACTCATGCCCACCAGAAACCTGGATCAGATGGCAACAATAAATGCTCTCAGTACCTAGAGAAATGGAATACAAACTCTGTTCCAAGCCTCCACCCAAAGTATTCAGCTGCCTTTTCATTTTCAAATGTCCTGCAAGACCAGCGAGTTCCGTTTTTGGAAGAAAGAAACCTTGGTTCCCAAAGGTACAAAAGCAAAATGCATTCCCACTGAGCTTTGCAAACCCCTCATTTACAGCAAAAACAGGGAATGCTGGAAAATCTCAACTGGTCTGACAGCATCTGTGGGGACAGAATAGCGCCAATGTTTAGTCTAGATGAACCTTCGCCAGAGCAGATTGCAGCATTTGCAGTATTTTACTTTTACCCTCATTTACAATTTTTTTTTATTTTTTTTATCAGCCACAATTTTTGTAGTATAAAAGCTTTGAAAAAACAACATACTTCTTCCAAATCTGAAATCCCTTATTTTGTGAGCAAATATCAAAATAACAATACAAGTGCAGATAATTACAATTACAATATTGTTTTGCCATCTCACATTTCTTGTAACATATCCTCACAGAACTTCCAAAGTTTCTAAACACCTCTCTCTCCTGGAACAGCACTATATTTCCTCAAAAGTTTTCAATGTCCCATAGAAATACCATCAAGCGCAACATGATGAATTAAAAACAACTACTGCAGGGATATCAACAACTATGATGCATTACGTGTTTTGTGTTCTTACACAAGTGTTATCAGAATTTGGAAGCAACCCCCAGCTTTAGAATTGCTTGCTCCAGATGGTGCTTTGCAAATTGATTATTATACAATACACATACCACAGAAGGAACTGTTGTTGGTGAACATAGAGAAAGTTCCCATTGCACTGTGCATTGGGTGATGTCTAGCCTTCATTCAACTTGTTAATATTAGAATCAGAGTTTCACTGCATAGAAAAAGCCCCTTTGACTTATTGTGTCTGCATTAGCCATCAAGCACCTACCTATTCTAATCCCATTTTCCAACACTTGGCCCATAGTCTTGTAGCATTTGAAGTATTCATCTAAATGCTTCTCTGTTTACTACTTTTCAAAGGTCTCTCTCAGTAACTTCCTGCAATTCTAGCCAAACAATAGCTCCATCAATGGGAAATAACTTCAAATCAAGTATGGTCTATTTCAAATTCTGTCCAATAATTTTTTTAGATTATATTTAGGCATTTCAATTAGAGGGTAAAATTAATGTCATAACATACAATATGTACAATCAATAATAACTTCTTTAAGAACAAATAGATTACTTGCTAATTTAAAATCTTTTTTGAAAATGTTCAATTTAAAACCTGATTGTTATGGAAATGGAAGTACAGAGATGGTCATTTGATCCATTAGGCTACACCATTGTTCAGCCCACAAAGAGCTATCCAGTCAAGTCTACTTTTTTGGTCTTTCTCCACACCCTTTAGCCACAAGCTAAACATAAAGAAAAATGTTAAATACTGATTGAGCTAGTTTCGACAGCCACGTGATAATATATTCTATATTTTGATAAAGCTTTGTGTGAAAGGTATATCTTCCTTGTTCATGTTCCTAACAAGTTTGCATTCTTATTATCAATGTATTAACTCTTATCATTAACTCTCTCCAAAATCTTCTCTGCCCAAATGAATGCCTGATTCAATTTGTTACGTTTCCAACATTTCAATGTTATCCTCTTTGTGATCATTGTATATTTTTTCCACATACCAGCTCTCATTCAAAACTGAGCACAGATCTATAATCATTTAAATATCTTGCACAAGCTTATCTTCACTTTCATGCTATTTTATTCAATTCCTCCATATGCAAAACCCAGAATACCAATTGCTTTACACAACATGATCCTACCTTTAAATATCTGTTTATTTGCATCATCAAATTTTATCATCCCTAGGCTATTATAGGAATTTGACCACTTCACATGCATCTCAGTTGGTTGTTCTTTTGACCAAAAATGCACTACTTCCTGTTTAAACTTCATTTACCACATTTCTCTCCACTTCCCTAACTTCTCCATTTAGGCTTCTGCAATGTTTTTAGTTTGCCTTTATTCCTAATTTGGAATCTGCCAATTTTGATATAAATAGATAATTACAATGAATCTGTGTGTCTCTCAAAGAGGCAGATTGCAATGAATCAAGAGCCCTAAAGACAGAATAGTTCTCAAAGAGAACAATAGAAGAAAAAAATCAGCCATCTTGAAATTGTTTTCTTTTTATCAATTCATCTATCTGAAGAAAGTCATTGCTTGAAACAACTGCTGGACTGATGATCACAAAAATAGCCTTAACTGTCAAATAACATGGAGGATTTTTTAAACTATATTCACTTAATTACAGTACCTGCCTTGGTGATTTTCTCTTTGCTATTTCAATCAGTTCTTTTGCTCTTCACTTGTGTTTCTTGTCCATACAAACTTTAAATCAAGTTGAATGAGAAAAAGACTCAGAACTGGTCTTTTATGGTTTTCAAATCTGGGACACAAAATTCTGTCACCCAAGATACAAATTATACAATAAACTCTCATTTCTTTATCCACAAAATGTTATGAGGGGCAAAGACAAAATTACAGAGTTAACCACTGTGAACAGAGTAAAGTGAGGAAAGAACTGACAGATAATGTATCATGAAAAAACAGTTTGTTGAGAAGGGAACTAAAGACAAATTAAGACTGGTGGAATGACAGTATGTTAACCACCTCCCTTTGACATTCACCGAATCTCTCAGTATCAACATCCAATAATGGAATACTCTCCACTTGCCTGAGTAGGTGCAGCTCCAACAACACTCAAGAAACTTTACACCATCCAGCTCACTTGATTGGCACTGCATTTACTCCTTCAACATCCCGGTTTCCACCATCAATGAACAATGACAGCAATGTGTACTGCAGGAACTCACCAAGGCTCCTTAAGTAGCACCTTCCAAACTCATGACTGCTACTATCTAGAAGCACAAGTGCAGTAGATGCTTGGGAACACATCTATGATATTAGGGCCCTCTGGAGGATGACAAGATGGATCATCCACTCAGCATTCTGGCTGAAAACTGTTGCAAATGTTACAGCCTTATCTTTTGCACTTACATGCTGGACTCCTTCATCATAAATGGGGATATTTGTGGAGCCTCCTCATTCAGTGAGTTGTTTAATTGTGCACTACCATTCACGGCTGGATGTGGAAGGACTGCAGGGCTTAGATCTGATCGGTTGGTTGTGGGTTGCTTGTTCGTCTGTTACTTACTGTTTGTGCTGTTTGGCATGCAAGTAGTCCTATTATGTAGTTCCACCAGTTTGACGGCTTAATGATTTGGATAAGAATTTAGGAAGGATGGTTAGTAAGTTTGCAGATGACACTAAGATTGGTGGCATAGTGGATGGTGAAGAAGGTTATCTCCAATTGCAATGGGATCTTGATCAACAGGCCAATGGGCTGATGAATGGCAGATGGAGCTTAATTTAGATAATTGTGAGGTGATGCCTTTTGGTAGATGGAACCAGAGCAGGATTTACTCAATTAATGGTAGGGTGCTGGGAAGAGTTATAGAACAAAGAGATCTATGGATACAAATTCATAGCTTCTTGAAACTGAAGTCACAGGTGGACAGAGTGGTGAAGAAGGCATTTGACATGCTTGGTTTCATTGATCAGAACGTTGAATACAGGAGTTGGGATGTCTTGTTGAAGTTGCAAAAGACATTGGTAAGGCCACACTTAGAATACTGTGTACAGTTCTGGTCACCCTGCTGATGATCCATTTTTGGATACCAAGTTTTGAACTGGTTGATCTGTTTGAAGTATATCCCACTTAGCACGACAGCAATGACATGATGGAGGGTATCCTGAATGTGAAGATGAGACTCTATCTCCATAAGTTCCTTGGTGAATTATATATTTAAAGAGGGAGGGGGCGGGAGGGGCGAGGTGGAGCAGAATAGAGAGACTGTGATAGGTCAGAGAAAAGAAAAGAGGAAAATTGGCAAAGTGACATTAATGGTGCCATTAATAGTGGCAAAGGTAAGATAGCACGATGTGTAAATAGAAGAAGAGGTCAGTGCTCAGTGGGAGCAAAACTGAACAAGGAACAATGGCCACGTGTGGGAGAGTGAGGTTATGTTGGAACAAGCCAGGGAAACCCAATAACAGAAAACAAAAAGGGTAAGTTGTTTATTGGACTGAGATGGTAGACATGGGATTCTCTTTTTGATGCCTATAAATGACATAGATGTTGGAATACAGAGTGAATTTTCCAAATATGCCAATGATACTGAACTAGATATGGCGAACTGAGCACGATACCAATCAGCTGTAATGAGACATAAATAGCCCAGCACAATGTGATGAGTGAAAAATGGGGTATTTAATACTGAGAAATGGAAGGTGATATATTTTAGCAGAAGGGGTAGGGAAAAGCAATTTAGACTTAGTGATACTGTTTTAGTGTGTGCAAGTTCAGAAGGACCTGGGTTATATGTGTAAATCTTTGAAGGCAGCAAAACATATTAAGAAGGTAGTTAGCAAAGTCAATGGGGTTTTGTGATTCATAAAGCAAGGACATTTTTCTGAATCTTTATAAATGCCACAACTGGAATATAATGTATAATCTTTTTAAATAAGTTAATCTCAAGAAAAGGAGTGATTTTAAAATGAGATACAGCATAAATTTGAAAGTTTTAATTTTTAAAAGTCATTTTTAAATTATGTTAAGTTTACTCCAGGTACATTGTAGCCAAATGGTCCAACATAAAATTGGACACTTTAAATTAATATATAGCTAACAGCTTATGCAAGCAAAAATCTGACAGAACCCAGACAGGATAAGGTTACTTCAGGTCAAATGGGATCATACCAGAGCTGTCTTGCATATTGAATACAGATGCCTGACCTTAACAATGGAAGAGTTGTCATGGCTCGAAACCCATCAAGAAGTACTCAGCCAGAAGAATAGAAAAATATTTTATGTTTGTGCATTTCCCAGTTTCAGCCAGACTCCCTGCTTTTAAACATATCCTAAAAGGAATTAGGTATAACTACGATGACCTAGTCAACCACATTGGGTGCTGTGACCCCTGCTCTGTAACCCCACTGCTGAAAGCCAAACAACAGTCCAGAAGGGCTCGAAGATGGGGATAAAATCAGCCATCTTAAGACAAACCCCAGTGAAAACTTGACTGGCCTACTGTGAGCTGGGATAATGGAAGAGGATGTGAGAGATCCTCTTCGCACCAAGAATACCCTGCATTCATCTATCAATGCTACGTCAGTGAACTTAATCGATCAGCTCACTCAACCTCACCAGAATGGGTAGTATATATGTGTTTTTCAAACAGTTGGCCTAGTTTGAGGAAAAACTAACTTGAGTTGTTTACCTTGCAAAGTCATTTTTAATAAAGCTAAGTTCAAACCACAGTCCTTTGTCTGTCTCAATGTAAGTGCACCTGGGGAAATGTATTTTGAGTGATAAACTGGTCAAAGTGCCTATATAGAGGATTTCACAGAATAGCATGAAATTTCCAGTCAAGATCCAGTATCACAAAGATAACACAAATTCTTAAAGATTGGCACAAGGAAGAACCATATTACTTCATTATTTACAAATTATTTTTATCTCTGGCAACACATTTATCTGGTAAAGTAACATGTACTAAACAACAGCCCAACATTGTGATTCTGCTGTGATTCAGAGAAAGTGTTCAGTAATTTGTTGAGGGATTTGGCATTTCCCAAGGCTAGTCAGAAATGCGTTATTAACTGGTTCATTCTGAGTGCCTAGCAATGTCATTTAATGCTCTCAATAATTTAATGAAGGTGATGTGATCACTTCCTCTGGTCTTGCTGTGTATGTATTTGCTATCAACCATTCTGGATAACAAAACAATCTAGGCTTGAAAGGCCATGTCAAAATGTAATAAATTATTTGATTTGCTGCAACTTACATAGTTCAGCAACACCTTGGTTCCGAGTATCAGACAACAATGCTATTGTGCCAGCACAATGAAATAAATGATGTTGGCACAGACTGGCTCGCCACCCAATCTTCATTACATTACTACTTACCAATGTCAAAGTGCTTACAGAATTATCGACAAAGGAAAGATCTTAACAAGAGGTTGCATTGGATATGTAGTCTGGTATAGAATATATGCTTGTATAATTAAAAACAACAGATCCTAGTGATGTTTTCAAAGCTTTAATGTAATCATGGTACTTGAATGACCCTTTTGAAGGAATCTGAGCTTTTCCCTTGTGTGTCTCAGCATTCCTAAAGATTCAAATGATAACCAGGCCATAATGTGCTGCAACTATCTGTTGACTTATTTAAATTCACTGTGATCATTCAGACACCTTTGTCCAAATAAAACTTTGAGATGAGACATTCTTCTCGTATAAATTATAGTTAATTGCTTTTTGACAAATCAGGCCTTTTTAAAATTCACTTACAGACTGTGGGTGTCACAGACTAGGTCGGAATTTATTATCCAACCCTCATTTCCCTTGAAGGTGGTGGTGAGCTGTTTTCTTGAACAGCTGCAGTCCGTGTGGTGTAGGTACACCCACTGTGCTAGTACAGAGGGATTTTCTATCCACAACAGTGAAGGCCTAGCAATATATTTCCAGGATGGGGTGACTTGAAGGGGAACTTCCAGGTGGTGGTGTTCCTATGGAGCTGCTGCCTTTATTAAATTAGAAATGATAGTAGTCATTGGTTTGAAAAGTGGTCTTAAGAGCCTTGGTGAGTTCCTTTGGTGCATCTTATAGATGCTACACAAGGCTGCCATTGTGTGCTCACGGTGTAGGGACAGAATGTTTGTGGAAGGAATACTAAACAAGTGGGCTAATTTGTCCTGGATGGTGTTCTTGAATGTTGTTGATGCTGCATTAATCAGGCAAGTGGACAGTATTTCATCACACTCCTCACTTGTGCCTTGTAGATGATGGATAGACTTTGGAAAGTTAATAAGCAAGTTACTCATCACAGGATTCCTAGTCTTTGTATTTAAATGGTGAGTCCAGATCAGTTTCTGATCAATGGTAACTACTAGGGTGTTGATAATGGGGGATTCAGCTATGGCAACATCAGTAAATATTATGGGGAAATAATGGTTAGATTCTCTCCTACTGGAGATGGGCTCTGCCTAGCAGTTATGTGTTACTAACATTTCTTGCCACTTATCAGCACCATGCCTGGGTAGAGGAATCACAAATTGTGCTAAACATGTTCAACCATCAATGAACATTCCTTTCTGACCATACAATGGAAAAAAAGTCATCAATGAAGCAGTTGAAGATGGTTGGGCTTAGGATACTACTCTAAGGAATTCCTGTAGAGGTGTCCGGGGGCTGAGATGATTAACTCACAACCATCTTCCTTTGCATGAGGTATGATCTGGACAGCTGGTCAAATTGAATCATGCAGTAGGACGGATTAGGGAAAGATTATTTAAATTTAGAAAAGTATTGTTTGTGTGTTGAAAATTATTTTCTGACAATTGAGCAAGATTGTCACCTGTGTCATTAAGACTTCAGTAATTCATATATGGAAAGGTTGGATGAAGTTCAGTGATGCTATAATATTTAGAAGTACACTTCAAGATTTGGCTTTCTAGACCTGGAGTATATTTGCAGGAAATATTTTGAACCTTTAAAACTGGTGTAAATTGCTAGTGTTAATTAAAAATGACGAATTAGAGTATTACTAAAAAATTACACACGTTAATGCAGGCTGACTGAAGTTCAAGCTATGCTCAGTCGAGTATATCTGTGTCTGTCTATTGTTGTCTCAAGGTTCCAGAAGCACTGAACTTAGCTGAAATATTTTGCTTTAAAGTCAGTGAGTTGAAAGTGTTTGTAAAACATTGTCTGCAAATCTCAAGAAGTTTAAAAATAATGGAAAAAATATACATCATTATTTGGCCTAGCCCTTGTCCAACAGGAAATGGAGCAAGTTTTTGGCACTGTAGAATAATAACTTATAAATATAAATCAATAATTAGCTTTACAGTGAAACTGTTCTGAATATACATCCCCTTTCTCAGTCCCTCCCAAATGCATCTAAAAGAGTTCACGCTTCGAGTGAAGTAAGAAGAAATACATACATTGTGAAGTGTGAATGCTGCATGCGACATCTGCCATGCAACGGGTATGAGGCATAAAAATCCCAAGATCAGATTTTCACTGAGGAAGAATTTTGTTCCTCATTACTTAAAAATTGGGACTGAATCAGGTATTACCAATCCCCCAACTGAAAAACAAATCCCAAAACCATAATGAAAATCAAGATGGCGCTGGAGCATTGTGACTTTTTGCAATTCTATTCTATCTTTCACTCTTGTTCTATGTTTCTAAAATTTTATTGTATATCTTTTAAATTCTCTAACAACGCTTTAACTACCCCATGCATCCCGTCTTCCATCGGGAAAAAAAGATATAAAAGTTTGAGGTCATGTACCAACCAACTTAAAAACAGCTTCTTCCCTGCTGCCATCAGACTATTGAATGGATTTACCTCATATTAAGTTGATCTTTCTCTGCACCCTACCTATGACTGTAACACTACATTCTGCACTCTGTCCCTTCTTTCTCTGTGGATGGTATGCTTTGTCTGTATACTGCACAAGAAACAATACTTTTCACTGTATGTTAATACACATGACAATAATAAATCAAATCAAAAATTAGTTTAAAAAAGTCTTCAATAATCACTACAGGAAATGTTTCTAATTTGCAGAGATGAACTGTATTTAAATACAGTCAACTTAGCTGAACAAATGATTACTAGCTTGCGTAACTCTAATAGCTTCTATTTTCCTCAGATAATAAAACTTTTGCTAGCAGCAAATGTATCCCTTCTTCCATACAATTAATACAAAGATACCATAAATATGGCTTGTATTTTTTTTAAAAGCAGAGGAAGCATATTGTATTCTGCAGCACACAATGCCTGAAAAACATTTCCAAATTGATATATCAGACAGAACTTTAGCTCGGATTTTACGAAAGGTGAACAAGATGGCACTTACACAAGTGGAAAGGGGGACAAGAGAAATATTTTGCTTCAAACACATTTCTCGTTTATGAAGAAAAAGCAGCTATAAATTTATCAAAGCTTCACAGCTCATATAGTAGGTTGCAGTAGCCTTTGATAGTTACAAGGATATATAAAGAAACAGTAAACATTTAACTGTGTTTAATGTTCCACAGCAGATTGCATCACAGCACCTTCCTAGTAACCATGTGGCAATAACTGTCATCAGTGCTCAGATAAGCAATGACTAATCTGTTTCGAAGGACAGTGGTGGCTGAATCAGAATCAGTTCAAATATACTGGGAAACCTCTCCTTTAATGGAAGGATTACAAATCACAAAAAAGGTCAACTTCATCTCCATAACTTGCAGCAGCAACATTTCAAACATTCGTATAGATGGCACTGTGAAAGAAAATGTAACTGTTTTGTAGAAAGAGAAACATGTTCCTATTATTAGCCTATGCAATGATGTGGGAAGAGAAGGTGGGGCTAGATGAGAGAGGAAGCTGAGGAAAGTGGAGGAAGTGTGAAAGATTTAAATTATTAAACATTTCATCCTTATGTAGCAATCGTTTCACAGTGACTTCATTGCAGTGTTCATGTAAGCCTACTTGTGACATTAATAAATGACAAACTTAATTTGACAGTTTGGATAAAGAACAATAGGAAACTACGCCCAGAACTATTCAATTAACTTTATACTAAAGAGCAAGAGTTGATATTTCCCTCTATCCTCAAATGTTTGGGGAAGTCCAGAACTAGGGTCCAAATTAAATTATTTTTTACCTATTTATGGAATGTATCTGTCACTAACTAGGCCAGCATTTATTGCTTTTCCCTAATTATCCTTGAGGCAGTGGTGATGAGCTGCCTTTTTGAACTGAAGTGCCTGTGACACAAATGAGTCCATTAGGGAATTCAGGAGAAACCTTTTCCTTCAGAGAGTGGTTAGAATGCAGAACTTGCTATTGCATATAGTTCAGGGAACAGTGGACTTACATTTATGGAAAAGCTGGATAAACATGAGGGAAAAAGGAATAAGAAGATATGTTGATTGGGTTAAATGAGGAAGGGCAAAAGGCAGTTTGTATGGAGCATGCACCTGATAGGCCAGAATGTCTTGTTTCTATGTGTAAATGGCATGCGATAATTGGGCAATACCTTAGAATCATTCCAAAGCAATAATCCATGCTGAAAGTTCAGGTGAGAGTTTTGAATTTTAAATCTTTGCTTTTTGTTTTGGACATTAAGTGAACGCCTCACTGTGATAGCTGCAGGGGCTTATTATTTATTATGCCAGTATCTAAGATACAAGAGTGCTTTTTAATTGATTTTGCTCAAAAATTCTTTGTGATGGTTATGGCTTAATAACTTAATAATTCAGCAATAGGTAAAACAAAGTCAGAGAATACTTTGTGTACACACAACAGGAGATGCTTCAAATAAAGGTATCATTTTGGATGTGATACAACAAACACACAAAAACGAACATGTTCTTTCCTATGGACAGCTAAGACAAGGATACCTGTCTTAGCTATCAAAGGATGAGAGCAACTGCTGCTTAGCAATCTGCGAGCAATAAAGCATCTAGTCTGGCAAGGGTCAATCAACAACAGCAAACTCTCAAGGGCTTGAGACACAGCCAAGCAAATACCCTCATGAATCATCAGTGTATGGTATTTCTAACCCAGGGTCCTTTAGAAATATCAAAGACCTGGAGGTGCAGGAAGCCTTATTGTCACCTATCATTCAAACTGCCATGTTTTAAAATGACCGTGTTTTCAGAAACAGATTTTGTTTGGGACAGAGTGAATGGAAAAAAATTAATGAATCAATCCAATGACACAGCTCATTTGTGTCAACATGTTTTACCACTGAGGAATAGCACATAGGATTGTGCCAACATTTTCCCTCGAGGTTGAATTCTCAATCTCCATATGTAATGAACAGATGGGGGAAGAGTCAGAGCTTTAAAATTCTGCAGTAGTATGGGCATAAAGGGCAGGTCACTTGCCCAGCCCATTCAGCAAGGAAATATTTGGATAATAATAACAAAGAACAAAACAGCATGGGAAACAGGCCCGTCGACCCAATGATCCCGCATCGCCACCCCCATGTTCCCACCTCTACCCGTGATCCCTGTCTATGTTTATAGTTCTATAGATTGAAACGAAATTTGAGACAATTTAGGGAGAATTTGTTCTGCCAATCAGCCTAATAGCACATCTTTGGGATGTGGGAGGAAACCAGAGCACCCAGAGAAAACTCATGCAAGCACAGGGAGAATGCGCAAACTCCCACAGACACAGGCCCAAATCCATGTATCTGCACAGCACAGCGATAGTCACTGAGCTGTCGTGTTGCCCATCAAATGGTCCAGGTCAAGCGTACATTAATGACATGAAGCATTAGGATACTCTCGAAAAAAAAATCCAAGAGCAGCCTCTCACAACTCATTGCGTGTATGCCCCTTGTTAGACAACAAGGCGGACCAAAGTACCTGAAGGACAAAAACAAATACATCAATATCATCGACTATTTACACACTTCCCAGGGACTCTCAAGACTCACGATCCCTATTTTAAATCAGTTTTCTATACCCCTACATTCCCATTCTGTTCATGTGCCCATCTAAGTATCTCTTAAATAACTCCAGAGTGCCTGCCTCCACCACTTGGCAGCACGTTCCATATCCTCTGTGTGAAAAAACGCCCTCTCGCAACCAAATTATACCTTACCCCCCTCACCCTAAGCCCGTGACCACTTGTGCTATTTGAGTCCATCCTAGGAAAAAGCTTAACCCTGTTTACTTTATACCCCTCATAATCTTGTACACCTCTATTAGATCTCCTCCAAGTCTATGTCTTTCTGAGGAAAACAGCCCCAATTTGCCTAACCTCTCCTCGTAACTCAGACCTTCCATACCAGGCAGCATCCTGGTAAACCTCCTCTGCACTCTCTCCAGTCTCCACATCCTTCCGGTAGTAAGGCGACCGGAACTGGATGCAGTATTCCAAATGAGGTCTAACCAATGTTTTATACAACTGCAACATTAAAGGCCAGCTCTTGTACTCTATACCCCTTCCTATAAAGGCTAACATACCATATGCTTTCTTCACAACCTTCTCCACAACCTTCTCCACCTGCTCTGCCACCTTCAGAGACTTGTTCACCTGCACCCCCAGGTCCCTTTGCGTTTCTATACTCTTAATAGGTCTACCCTTTATCATATACCTCCCCACTACATTCTTTCTCCCGAAATCCATCACCTCACATTTATCAGGATTGAATTCCATCTGCCATCTATCTGCCCAAGCTACCAGCCTATCTATGTCCTGCTGCATCGCCTGACAACGCTCCTCACTATCCGCAAGTCCAGCCATCTTTGTATCGTCTGCAAACTTGCTGATCACTCCACTTACTCCCTCTTCCAAGTCATTTATATATATTACAAATAGAAAAGGTCCCAGTACCGAGCCTGCGGCACACAACCAGTGATCGACCTCCAGCCAGAAAAACACCCTTCCACTATTACTCTCTGTCTCCTATTACCAAGCCAGTTACTTATCCAGCTAGCTACCTTCCTTGTATCCCATTAGCCTTGACCTTTTCAACTAACCTCCCATGAGGGACTTTGTCAAATGCCTTACTGAAATCCATATAGATGGCATCAACAGCTCGTCCTTCATCGACCGTCTTCATCACCTCCTCAAAAAATTCTACCAGATTCGTAAGGCACGACCTCCCCTTAACAAAGCTATGCTGCGTATCCCTAACCAGATCGCAATGCTCTAAGTGCCTACACATCCTATCTCTAAGAATCCCCTCCAACAGCTTGCCTACCACTGACGTCAAACTCACCGGCCTATAATTGCCAGGGTTATCCCTACTATCCTTTTTAAACAATGGTACAACATTAGCTATCCTCCAGTCTTCTGGGACCTCACCTGTGTCCAAGGAAGAGACAAAGATTTGCGTCAGAGGCCCAGCAATTTCACCTCGCACTTCCCTAAGCAGCCTGGGATAAATGCCATCAGGCCCCGGAGATTTATCAGTTTTAATGCTACCTGGAAGTTCTAACAGTTCCTCCCTCGGTATGGATATTTCCTTCAACTGGTCCACAGCTCCCTCAGACAGGAACGGTCAAGAAGCCCCTCTCCTTCATGAATACCAATGCAAAGTATTCATTCAGGATCTCCGCCATTCCCTCGGGCTCTAAGCACAGTTCCCCTCCTCTGTCCCTAAGAGGTCCAATTTTTCCTCTAACCACCTTTTTATTCCTAACATAAAAGAGTAAAAAGCCTTTGGATTTTCCTTAATCCTATCCGCCAAAATCATTTCATACCCCCTTTTTGCCCTTCTATCTCCCCGTTTGAGCTCCCTCCTACTCTCTATATTCCTCCAACGCTCTCTCCATTCCCAGCTGCTTTGACCTAACATACAACTCTTTTTTCTTCCTAACCAAGTCCTCAATATCCCTAATCCACGGATCTCTAATCCTACCTTACCCATTTTTCCTCTTAACCAGCACATTTCTTTCTTGCAACATTTTCAGTATTCCCTTGAAAGAATCCCACATGCCTAGCGTGGACTTACCCTCGAACAACCGTTCCCAATCAGTTTCCATAAGTTCCTGCCTAATCCGATCGTAGTTAGCCTTCCCCCAATGGCAACAGGCATCCTTTTCCATCTGTATCCTAAAGTAGACAGGATTGTGGTCACTGTTAGCCACATGTTCCCCTACTACAACATCAACCACCTGCCCTGGCTCATTACTTAGAACTAAATCCAATATAGCCCCCCTCTAGTCGGGCTAGCCACATGCTGCTCCAACGATCCTTCCAGTACAAATTTACAAATTCCTCCCCGTCCAAACCCCCAGCTCTAGGTACCTTCCAATCCACCCCAGGGAGATTAAAATCTCCCACAATAACGACTCTGTTCTTTCTGCACCTATCCAAAATATCTTTACATATGCCTTCAACTACCCATAGGCTGTTGGGTAGCCTATAATACACCCCTGTCATAGTAATGGCCACCTTCCTATTCCTCAACTCCACCCACAGCAACTCCACTCCTAACTCCTCTGTATTGTTCTCCCTCTGCACTGCTGTGATGCTCTCCTAACTAACAACGCCACTCCCCCACCTCTTCTGGACCCTCTCTGTCACGCCGGAAACACTTATACCCAGGAATATTCAGCTGCCACTGCTCCCTCTCCTTTAACCACGTCTCCGTCACAGCAACCACATCCAAGTTCCTCGCAAACATTAAGGCCCTAAGTTCATCTGTTTTTCCTGTTATTCTCCTCGCATTGAAACAGACACACTCCAGACCTCCAAGCTCACTTGGAACCTCCTTCTCCCTACTTGGTATCTTTTTATTCAGGCAAACTGTATATGATCAAAGACCCAAACTTGTGTAATGTCTTACATAATTCATACACTCATACAAAAAGAGGCCATTTGGCTCATCCAGTCTGCTTCGATTCTTCACCAAACCATCCCCTCTACCTTATCCCCGTAACCTTGCCATTTACTTTGGTTAATCCACCTAACCTGCACATCTTTGGACTATGGGAGGAAATATAGCAGACACAAGGTGAACATGCAAACTCCACAGAGACAATCACCCAAGACCAGAATCGAACTCGGGTCTCTGAAGCAGTACTAATCATTAATTGTAATGTATACTATGATTGTACATTTATTCTGGGTTTATTTACGCATAAGATTTTAAGAACCTGCTGACAACCTGATTTTAAAACATTGTCACCCTTTCATTGATTTATGTTTTTTTTTGCTTTTTGATGACAGGCACAATAAAATAAATGAATTATTTGAAAGAAAAGTGGGAGAAGGATCCGTTTAATTCAGCAGAGGTCACAAAATAGCTTTATAATTAATTCATCTCCACATTGTGCAGTGATGTGGCATACACTGTCCAGACAATAAATATCAGCAAATATTTCAATATAATGAAAAAACAGATTGCTTTTAAGCCAGTAATTACATAGCCAAAAATAAAAAGTTCTAAACATGTCAAAACATTTCTAGACCAGCTGCTATTTTGTACAATATATAGGGCTGAATTTCACTTGTAAAAAACAACTATCTTCCAAATTAGATGAATGGGCTATACAGATATGCAGGCGTTGGCAATGGACAATGTATAAGTAATATCATAAGGATAAATTTCTTATGAGAAGTGTACCAGAATGGAAACAAGCTAATATATGTGTGTTGATAGAACCATTAAAGTTATGGAGAAAACTTATCTTTTCAATGCTCATTCTACAACTGGAGGTACCTCCACCTCGCTTCTCAAAGAACAAAGAACAAAACAGCACAGGAAACAGGCCCTTCAGCCCAATGAGCCCGCACCGCCACCCCAATGTTCCCACCTCTACCCCGCGATCCCTGGCCATGTTTATAGATCTATGGATTAAAAAACCGAGTCTGAGACAATTTAGAGAGAATTTGTTTTCCAAATTAGCTTAAGAGCACATCTTTGGGATGTGGGAGGAAACCAAAGTGCCCGGAGAAAACCCACACAAGCACGTAGAGAATGCGCAAACTCCCACAGACACAGGCCCAAATCCATGTATCTGCACAGCACAGCGATAGTCACTGAGCTGTCGTGTTGCCCATCAAAGGGTCCAGGTCAAGCGTACACTAACGATGTGAAGCACTAGGATACTCTCGAAAAAAGATCCAAGAGCAGCCCTCTCACGACCCATCGCGTGTTTGCCCCTTGTTAGACAACAAGGTGGACAAAAGCACCTGTAGGATAAAAACAAGTACATCAATATCATCATCTATTTACACACTTCCCAGGGACTCCCAAGGCTAATGATCCCTATTTTAAATCAGTTTTCTATACCCCTCCATTCCCATTCTGTTCATGTGCCCATCTAAGTATTTCTTAAATAACTCCAGAGTACCTGCCTCCAACACTTTACTTGGCAGCGCATTCCATACCCCCACCACCCTCTGTGTGAAAAAACTCCCTCTAGCATCCAAATTATACCTTACCCCCCTCACCCTAAGCCCATGACCCCTCGTGCTATTTGAGTCCATCCTAGGAAAAAGCTTAACCATGTTTACTCTATCTATACCCCTCATAATCTTGTACACCTCTATTAGATTTCCTCTAAGTCTACGTTTTTCTAAGGAAAACAGCCCTAATTTGCCTAACCTCTCCTCATAACTCAGACCTTCCATACCAGGCAGCATCCTGGTAAACCTCCTCTGCACTCTTTCCAGAGTCTCCACGTCCTTCCGGTAGTAAGGCGACCAGAACTGGACACAGCATTCCAAATGAGGTCTAACCAGCGTTTTATACAACTGCAACATTAAAGGCCAGCTCTTGTACTCTATACCCTTCCTATAAAGGCTAGCATACTATATGCTTTCTTCACAACCTTCTCCACTTGCTCTGCCACCTTCAGAGACTTGTTCACCTGCACCCCCAGGTCCCTTTGCATTTCTATACTCTTAATAGGTCTACCCTTTATCATATACCTCCCCCCTACATTCTCTTTCCTCACATCCTTTAATATGCTTCCTTTCCAAATACTTTTTAAATTAATTTTCCAGAACTGTTAAATCTGTGTGAAAACAGCTGCATAAAAGTAAATTATTCTAATGTCAAGCAATAACAGTAGCAGAAATCTCCTAACTTCTAAAGAGTGTCTCTGCTGCACCCGTTTGACTTTACCCATTCACAACCTTTCCACAAAATTACTCCATTTGAACAGCAGATTAGTATTTATCCTTTCAAATAATTTAATAATTTTGTAATCCTCCAATAGATTTTCTTCTTAACCTATTCTGTTCCAGAAAAAAAAACAATATTTGCCTTTCTTGACAACCTATCATTGCAAAGAATCTTCATTACGCCCCATGGTGTTCACATTCTTCCTACAATATGGTATTTAGGACTGTTCACAATAGCTGCGGCCTAACTGTCATGTACAAATTCAATACCTCCTTCTTGCACCTGTAAAATTCCAAGATGCCAGTTGCCTTTTTTTCTTCTTAAATGTTTCTGCTCATTATGTGAAGGACTTGGTATTAGAAAATTAAACTCTTCCTATTTTGCATCCAGTCGCAGCATCAAGCAGTCTTCAACCAATAGTACAAAATGTACAATAAAGCTCCCTCTACCCTGCCCCAAAATATCTGATTACTAACTTCAGAAAAATGTCACCTACTGCACCATTCCTCATATCTAGCTATTCTGAAGATTTTCCATGGAAAACTTCAACACATGGCTGAATTAGTAACAATTTTGCGATGTGAGCCCAACAGCCATGTGAGTCTGGATTAAGACTGTCTAATTTCACTTAATTAGAAACTTACAGCCAGTGGGCGAGAGACTTAGGTAATATAAATGTAGGTAGGGTTTCAGACCAAGTCTTTGTAATGATGTGGTTTTGGAGACTTCATTACTGAACAAAAAGAGATTTACCTAGTGATCTTCAGGAACAGCAGCAAGTTTGCAGCTAGCTCTAAAATACCTCTGCCAAGGAAAGCTCCTCTGCTAGGGTGATTTCCCACTTTCAATCGCGATTGGTCATCCAGGTGACCCTTACTCTGCTGTGTTGCCCTCAGAGGATCAAGAATTGTAATTTTGTGGCTCAATGAGTAGCATCCCTACCTCCAACACCAGAAGAACAAAGAACAAAGAAAATTACAGCACACGAACAGGCCCTTCGGCCCTCCAAGCCTGCACCAACCATGCTGTCCGATTAACTCTCTACCCTTCTGGGGACCATTTCCCTCTATTCCCATCTCATGCATGTACTTGTCAAGACATTCCTTAAAAGTCACTGCCATATCCGCGTCTATTACCTTCCCTGGCAATGGAAATTACCTTCCAGGCACGCACCACTCTGTGTAAAAAATCTGCCTTGTACATCTCTTTTAAATCTTGCCCCTCGCACTTTAAACCTACACCCTGAGTAATTGACTCTTTCACCCTGAGAAAAAGCTTCTAACTATCCACTTTGTCCATATCTCTCAAACTTGTAGATTTCTATCAGATCTCCCCTCCACTGCTAACTGCTCCAGAATAAATCAAGTTTCCCCAACCTCTCCTCATAGCTAATGCCTTCTCTACCAGGCAACGTTCTGGTAAATCTTTTCTGTACCTTCTCTAAAGCCTCCATATCCTCCTGGTAGTGTGGCGACCAGAACTGAACGCTATATTCCAAGTGCAGCCTAACTAAGGTTCTATAAAACTACAACATGACTTCCCAATTTTTAAACTCAATACCCCAACCGATGAAGGCAAGCATGCCATATGCCTTCTTGACCATCTTCTCCACCTGCATTGCCACTTTCAGTGACTGTGTAACTGTATACCCAGATCCCTTTGCCTATCAATACTCTTTGATTCTGCCATTTACTGTATACTTCCTGTCTGTATTAGACTTTCCAAAATGCATTACCTTACAGTTGTCCGGATTAAACTCCATCTGCCATTTAGCTGCCCAAGTCTCCAACTGATGTATATCCTGCTGTATCTTCTGATGGCCCTCATCGCTATCTGCAAATCCACCAACCTTCGTGTCATCCTCAAACTTAATAAACAATCCAGCTACATTTTCCTCCAAATCATTTTTATATATATTAGAAACAGCGAAGATCCCAGAACTGATCCCTGAGGAATACCACTTGTCACAGCTCTCCATTCAGGAACACATCCTTCTATTTGAGGTTGAGCCCCAAAATTTGATGACTAAGATAGACACTTTCATGGTGTGGTGAAACAAGTTGATAACCTACCCGTAAATCCTTCTGAAACACTTATTGCAGGCAATAGGAAAGAGAGAGTTTCCTGGTCAGCCAGAACCTTGTGGTTACTGCAGTGCAACAGCCTCCCCACATTAAAGACACCTCCCATAAGCTCTTGCCACAGGCTGTACTCTGTGAAAAGTATCCTCTTCACTTTGAGGAACTGGTAGATTGAATGAGGTGGAATTTGGTTCCAAAGATAATGGTGCAATGTCAAACCATTATTTCACTGCATTTTTCCCAGCTGGATTTTTATGGTATAAAGTGCAATGTTATGAGAGTAAGTCTCAACTGGATCAGGTAAATGCCCAATGATAGTAGGATGCCTATGCCTAAAATAATGTTACAGGATACATAACATAGTAAAACAGTTTAAAAGCAAATTACTGCAGATACTGGAATCTGAAACTAAAAGAGAAAATTCTGGAAAATCTTAGCAGGTTTAGCAGCACCTGTAAGGACAGAAAAGAGCTGACATTTGAGTCCAAATGACCCTTTATCAAATCTTTGACAAAGGGTCATCTGGCTCGAAACGTCAGCTCTTTTCTCTCCTTACTGATGCTGCCAGACCTGCTGAGATTTTCCAGCATTTATACTTTTGGATAGTAAAACAGAATCTTCATATTCTAGAAACATAATAATATAAAAAATTGGTGCAGAAGTAGGCCATTTGGTCTTTCAAGCCTGCAGCACCGTTCAATGTGATCTTGGCTGATCATGCACCTTCAGCATCCTACTCCCACTGTCTCCCAATACTCCTTGATCCCTTTAACCATAAGGGCCACATCCAGCTCCCTTTTAAACATTTCTAATGAATTGGCCCCAACAGCTTTCTGTGACAGAAAATTCCACAGATTCACAATTCTCTGAATGAAGAAGTTCTTTCTCATCTCAATCCTGAATGGCTTATCCCTTATTCTTAGACTGTGACCCTATATATATGACATGGACCATTTGATGGGCAGCACTTCAACTCAGTGACTATTGCTGTGCTGTGCAGATACATGGATTTGGGCCTGTGTCTGTGGGAGTTTGCACATTCTCCCCGTGCTTGCGTGGGTTTTCTCCAGGTGCTCCAGTTTCCTCCCACATCCCAAAGATGTACTCTTAGGCTGATTGGCAGAACAAACTCTCCCTAAATTTGGTTTCAATGCATAGATCTATAAACATAGACAGGGATCACGGGTAGAAGTGGGAACATCAAGGTGGCCGCACTGGCTCGTTGGGCCGAAGGGACTGTTTCCCGTGCTGTTTTGTTCTTTGTATATATTACAAACAGCAAAGATCCCAGCACTGATCCCTGAGAAATTGCACTTCCCCAATATTGGGAACATTCCTCCGTGTCCAGTCTGTCCAGTCCCATCAGGATTTTATATGTTTCAATGAGATCCCTTCATTCTTCTAAATTCCACTGAGTACAAGTCCAATCAATCCAGTTTCTCCTCATATGTCAGTCTTGTCATTTCAGGAATCAGTATAGTGAACATTCACTGGACTCCCTCAATTGCAAGAATGTTCTTCCTCAGACCAGAAGAACAAAACTATACACAATACTCAAAGTATGACTTCACTAAGGCCCTGTATAACTGCAGCAAGATACCTTTACTCCTGTATTCAAATCCTGTTGCTATGAAGGCCAGCATGCCATTAACTTTCCTCACCGCCTGCTGTACCTACATGCTAACCTTCAGCGACTTCCACCATGATGCCCTGGTCATGTTACACTTCCTCTTTTTCTAAACTGCTACCATTCTGATGATAATCTTTTTCCTGTTTTTGCCTCCCAAAGTGGATAACTTTATATTTCTCCACAATATATTGTATTTGCCAAATATTTGCCCACTCAGCCAATCTAAGTCACCCTGCAGCTCTTAGTATCTTCCTCACAGAACACACTGCTACCCAACTTAGCGTCACCTGCAAATTTGGAGACGATGCATTCAATTCCTTTCTCCAAATCCTTAATGTATATTGTGAATAGCTGGGGTCCCAGCATTGAAACCTGCGGTACCCCACTAATCACTGCCTGCCATTCTGAAAAGGACCCATTTATTCCACTCTCTGCTTCCTGTCTGCCAACTAGTTCTCTATCCAAGTCAATTCATTATCCCCAATACCATGAGCTTTAATTTTATTCACTAATCTCTTCTGTGAGTCCTTGTTAAAAATTTATTTAAATTCCATGTAAACAACAGCCACTGATTCACTCTTGTCCACTCTACCGGTCATATCCTCAAAAAAATTCCAGAAGGTTTGTCAAGTATGATTTCCCTTTAGTGAATCCATGCTGATTTGGACCAATCCTGTCATTGTTTTCCAAATGCTCTGTTATTACATTCTTAATAACTGACTCCAGCACTTTCCCCACCACCGATATCAGACTAACCAGTCTATAATTCCCCATTTTCTCTCTCTCTCCTTTTATAAAAAGTGGGGTTACATTAACCACCTTCCAATCCACTGGAACTCTTCCAGATCTACAGACTGCTGGAAAATTCTGGCATTATTTTCAAAATTAAAGAATAAAATAATTTGCAAAGAATGTCATGAATATATGGCATAGAATCCATTCTCCTATTCCAGGATTACTGATTTAACAAAACCATGCCCATCATGACAATTGATTGCTTACACTTGGAACAGCAAAAAAACAGTAATACAACTTGTCCAGCATGTTATTAAGTGATTAGATTGTGATTCAAGTACCCACAAATCAAATAAGTGATAGAACAATGTCTTTGAGAAGTAAATATAGATAATGATACGTGCTTGATCTCCCTACTATGTGGGCAAGGACAGAGGCTGCAACAACAAACAAGCATCAGCTTTTTCAACTCTTGTGCGATTTAAATGGCCTGTCCTTGCACTTGCTTTCTCTATACTTCTGTAATTTCATATGGGTCTCAGAGACCAAAGTAAGTCTGAGTCAAATTCAATTTGACTGTTTGCCAACAGACACTGGAAGTCACCCAAATGTAAAAATGAATCCAATATTCTTTAAGTGAGGTATAAAACATCTGTTCAGAATCTAATAACTTCTGGAAGATTCCAGTGCACTAAGAGTGAAAGGACATCAAGACAACATAAATTTAAATGATGATGAACAGATAACTTACATCCAGAACAAAGTGTCTCTGCAATCAATGAAGATAGGTCCAATAATAAGTTTCCAACGAATCTGCACATTTGTCTGGCAATGTGATCATACATGCTTCCATTTTAATGGCAGCCTCATTAAGGAGTGTTGTAGACAAATGTCATGCACCACCTCAACCTCTAATCTCAGGAAGGCCACTCGGAGGGAGAGTGGATGAAAAATGAGGAATTTTCTTTTTTGTATTGGATGGGAGGTAAATTATGAAGGAACAGTCATAGTTAAATTCAAATTTGAAAAACTATTCTCACATCGACAAGGGAAGAATATGACAATCTACAAGAAGTATCATGGGAAAACAGATTGAAAACAGCTGAAAGACAGTCAAAAGTTTAAAAATCAGTTAGGTCTTTTAACTGAGTTACAATAGCATAATCATTACTTTATTGAGCCAGTATGAATGCTAAAATAATTTGTAAATAAAAGGTTGGTATCATTAAAAGTAATCATAAAGCTATCAAATTGTTGTAATAACATTTCAACAATTCATTTGTAACCTCACCAAGTCTGGATACTATGTGACTCGAGTTGCACAAAAATATGGTTGACCTTTTACTTACCCTCAGTTACAAGTCACATATTTGCATCAAAACAAGACTATCCAAGGCCACTTTCTTGCTTCTCGGCCTTTTGGCTACGATCAAGTGTAGTATCGACATGCTGTACTCGGTCGAAGTCATTAGGTTACATTTTAGCTTCATTTGAAGCAATTTTTTAAAGCAGCATCTCGGTCTTTTGGCTAAGATGCAAATGAGATCAAGCCTTGGAGCCTGGTCTTGTCAGCTTGGATTAGGAATGTCCCAACTTGCTGGGATTCTGAATTGGATTTGATTGGATTGGAATGGAATAAAGTATAATTTTTTTTAAATTTGGGAGTAAGTTAATGGAAATAAACATTAGATAGAAAATGTAAGAGTGAGCTTCATCAAATCAATTCTTCATAACTAATTTCTTAAAGCACAGAAATCTAGTCCCTGTGGAATTTCAGTAAGGCCTTTGATATAGCTCCTCTGTAAAGGCTGATACTGAAAATAACAATAGAAACAAGGTGAGATATTCTATTATGCATATTAACTTTTTATGATTGATAGAATCCTCAGGATGGGTGGTGCAGGAATCATCACTAGCCAGAGAGAATGTCATCTGTGAGATTCTCCAAGAGACTGGTTTAAGATTTCTTACTTAATGTCGTCCTGATTTAGGAGTTGTAAATACAACAGATAAATCTGCAGACGATACAAAGCCAATTAAGCTTGCAGACCCCAAAGATGAATAGGATAAGCTACAAGATGATTTGGGAAATGAACAGACAGTAGCAGTGCTTCATGTGGAGACAAAAAAAAATCTGGAAAAACTATTACTTTAATGGAAAGAAAAAAATGTGCACGGAAAATGACAGATGTTGCAATAATCATTACAATGATACTAGATGAAAATGAGTAAATCTGATGTTAAGATGCAATAAAAATGTAACATTGAATCAAAATGATGAGGCAATTCTGCCACTTTATAAATCATTGATGCACTGTACTTAGAACAATGGGTACAGTTCTGCTCACTGCTATAGAGGCGATATTACAGTTTTGTTAAAGCTTCTAGAAATAGATTTAAGGGGATGAAGCGATTGGATAATGACGAGTAATTCTGTAAATTTAAATTCTCACTGGAAAAAAAATTGAGATTATCTGAATGTTCTTTTCAGTATTTTATAAAGACGGAGTAATGTAGACCATGATGTGTAGTGAGTAGAATGTGCTTGTGAGAAACAGGTGACTTTGGAACTATTACTTCTAAAACTCTCCAAAACTGGGGGCTTTTCCTAACCTCATTTATGGGTCTGCTGTAAACTAATTGATAAAAATTGATCAGTGATTAGTCAATAACTTCAATATCGCTGGATCACATGGCTAATTGGAGGTGAACATGATGACCTTTGTCTTTTATCACTGCGAATTCCTATTAATGTATATGCTATTTAGCATATACAAAAATAGCATAAACATGCTGTTTAGAAAGTTAGATAAATATAGGTCCACAGAGAATCTGAAAATGGTACACTCTCTATAATCTTCATGGGAACAAAAAGTTTGAAATTCATCTCAATCTCTCTCCATAAAAACTCTCATATCCCAGGAATCAATCCAGTGAATCTTTGTTGCACCTCCCCTAAGGAAAGCACATTTTTCCAAAGATACGGAAACTGAAACTACACCACAGAACACCAGGGGTGGTTTTACCGAAACCCTATACAATTGCAGCAAGATTGTCCTACTTGTCCTCTAATGCCCTTGTAATGAAGTCCAATATACAATGCACCTTCCTAATTTCTTGTTAACATGCAGGTACAACATGATATTTCATGTACAAGCTCACCAAGTCCCTCTAAATACGTTTAACTGTTTTTCACTATTTTGAAATTCTTTATCTAGTTTCCTTATCGAAGTGCATAACGTCAAATTTCCCCACAAAATGTACTGCATTTGCCATCACCTTATTGTTCATTCAGTTAATTTAAATATATTCTTGGCAAACTTCTTGTGTCTTCTTTGCAGCTTACTTTCTCATCTCACCTTGTATCATTAGTAAACCTTGATGCAGTATATCCTGACCCTTTATCTAGACGATGATATGAATCGCAAATAACCAAACCCCTGTACTGATCCTAATAACAAAGCACTGAACTTAAAGAGAAGTTTCAGGAAGGCCATGTTTGTGCACTTGTGCTGCTCATGTTTGCTCTTTGCTCCTGCTTGTCAGAGTACGGACATGAAGATAACCAACTTGCGTTGCTGGCCTCAACGTACAAAATATGCTTTCTTAAAAGCAAGTTCTGTATACGAAATGTCACATCAAAGCTGCATAAAAAACTGCTTGTATACCAACAGCTATTGGACTGAGAACTGGAACCACAGAAGCAATGCCAACTTGGCAAACACTGATTTCCACTAACTTAATTCTGAAGAGCAGAAGACACTCCTAACGTACGTGTAATTTGCAGAGAATTGTTTTCAGAGCAGGAAATCCACAGTTCCAAAGCATTTCAAAGTCAACTTGAAGGAAAATTTAATTTCAGGTCTATAAGGAAATCGGATAGCTGTACCAAAGGCATAAAGGACTGTACGATCACCTTCTGTTCTATATTATTCAGTGATACTAATTCTCTGCGTGCTTTAAGTCTCGAAGAGATCCTGATCCCTTTTTAAACTTTGTTTGACTTTGTACTGGAATTATACTTGATTCAGTGACAAATTCAAACAGTAGAAGGCTATCCACTTGAATTCAAACTATTATTGTATTGAAACTAACAGTTATAGGGCAACCTTTTAACAATTAGTTTTTCACACTGGCAAACAAGGTAACACTACTGCCTGTTAAATATTGTTGAAGAGACATGTTGCTGAAGCTTTTCATCTTGCACTCATCGGCACAAACATGAGAAAAGCCACCCATGAAAATGACCTGGCCTGAAACGATTTGTCAACCAATCAGCACTGCTTTTCCTGTAGTATAAATTGTGACCCTTTGAAATTTGGCAGTCTTACATTTGTCCTGAGTGCTAAATGGAAAGCTTTGGCAATATGTTTGTTTTCAGCAATATCCAAGTTCTGCACTACTATTTCTGCAAACCGCACACTGCCCCAAAAGTAACTGTTTAGGAAACACTGGGGTCATAATAACCCGATAATAATTATAACTTGTAACTTAAAAACAATTGCACAATCACTGTTCTTTTAATCTTGTTCAGGTTGTTGTGGAAACTAGTTCATAGAATCATAGAACAATACAGCACAAACAGGCCCTTCGGCCCACGAGTTGCGCCGATCACATCTACCAATCCACAGACCTATCTATAACCCCCTATCCTATTCTTTTCCATATACTCATCCAGAAGTCTCTTAAAAGACCCCAGTGAGTTTGCCTCAACAACCTCCGACAGCAGTCAGTTCCATTCACTCACCACCCTCTGAGTGAAAAACCTACCCCTGACATCTCCTTCCATTCATGATTGGAACAAGGAGATTTCCACAGCTCTCGGAAGTTCAGCTAGAATTGCAGAAGTATTTCTTAAACAATTCAGTTATCTAAACATACAAAATTGGGAAAATCACCATGACCTTCTAAAAAAAATACAGACTAGCACTGGCAAAAAACTGGGCACTAAGCATTTGCTCAGTTTCTGATACGTAAGTTTTAAAAATAAATTATAAACAACACCAAATAATGCAGCGAAAGTATAATGTCTTAGGGTGACAACATGTCTGTTTGTATCCCATTACTGGGATATTATATACCAGGGAATTGCAAGTATAGATGCGTCATTAAGTCTAGGCCTGTTCTCACATCACCATAGAAGCACTTTCCAGCAGATGGAGAGAGTCTCTGCACTCAGAAGCAGGAATTCTGGCTCTTTCCACTTTCCTCATCTGGAGGTCTAACTTAGCTAATAGGTTTACCCAGTGAGTGTCAGAGGCACATGGGCCATAAAAGATCCAGATTTAATCCTTGGCATTTGGCAACTTAGCTGATCTCCTACTGTGCAAATATTGAGAGGGACCACAGCCTCTGGTTTATTACCTCGGCAGGCAATTTTTTGAGGAGGTGGCACAAGCATTAGAGGAAAAATTGGCACAAACAAAAGTCCACCTAAATTTATATTATACAGTGCGAACCTGCAACAATTCCCTTTGAGAAGCCTCATTTAAAGCAAATGACAGACCTTTCTTTCTGTATTAATTAATTCCATTTCTTGAACTGAGATCCAGAGGCTTAGTGAAACCAGATTTGCAGCTGAAATTTTTGAAACATGGTGTGGTTTGGTATAGTTCTACATTCATTGGTAAACCTGAATTGTGTGACATATTAACAAATTAATATTTAGAAGGGAGTCCAATCACAAGCTGTTGTCCAACGACATATTTCAATAATGGTATTCTTTGAAGTGAAAAGTGAAATCAAAGTGTGAAAAATTCTTAAACTCGTATGGCAGCATAATGTGATGTCACATCAGCAACATAACTACACCGAAGAATTTTCCAGAGCTGATTTCTGTATCATTAAAACAAATCAGAGCAGATTTGACGGATCAAGTGGTCCAATTTTGCTCCTAAGTCTTATTGTCTAACCTCCCCCCGCCCTTACCAGCTTACACACCATTACAAAGATTAAAAGCTAAATAACTTGCCAAGTACAATCATTCCAAGCTGTGGATCTAATAAATAAATCTGTCTTTTAATCAGAATCAATTTTAAGCTTTCTACTAAAATATGCTGAATATTTCTCTCAAATTCAATTTTCAATCCACAGATTTTGGCTGCAATTAGTCACTTTAAAAACACACACCCAATTCTTAAACTATTTATCAGGTAATAATGTTTAGTTTTCATATTTCATACAATTCAGCGATGTGTAATGGAGCCTCTAAGCAAAATTACACTTGCTCTTGCATCCATTCACAACGTTCTTATGAAGAAACTATTTGCATAACATGAATTTACAAACATGAGCACAGGGTTTTTCCAGTGACATTTGCACAGGCAATATTAAAAACATGATGATACATCTACAGAGCTAATGATAGACTTCAATGTGGTTTTCAGAAATTCCCCATTTATAAATGCATACAGAGGTGCCTGGATTTACTGCTGAGAGCCAAAAACCATTTTAATATGAACTTCATCTTATGCGCTCATGTATGTAGAGAAATGTTGAAGGTAGCAGAATGATCTGTTGTAAAATAAAGACGTCTCAATCAGTATATATTTGTTTAATCCTTCCATTGCTAAACAAACGTCTCAAATTCTTTGTAAAAGCTCATAGTAATAGTTTTGGCTTGCGACTCAAGTGAAACTTAAATTGCTTAGTTTAAAGATCAAATGTGAATTCTAATTTATAAAACACAACTGACCCACTGAAGTTAAATCTGAGGACACAGACAGACGGGGACATAGACACACATTCACACACACAAACGTTTAAAAGTTGGGTTGGGTTGCAGTTAGGAGCAAAATGACACTTAAAAAGGGCACTTTCTCCAAGGATTAAAACAAGCGTAATGTAAACATAGTCAGCAGATATCTCTGGTTATTGGTCTGTTATCATTTTGAAAAAAGTAGGCACTTTACATAATAATACCGTTATTCATTATTCACTCAGCCATGGTTTGATGACACCTTCCAGAAATTTACAAATAAAATTGAACATATACCTCCAGAGTTTTAAACAAGATTAGATATTTTTGAGACAAGACTGACCCCAAAAACAGGCAAACTACCAACTAGGTTGGATAAGAGATCATTGATTATGTACAGTGACACATCTATAAATATATTAGCCTAGAGGCAATGCATTATATATAACATTTACCCAGGGGCACGGGTGCCATTTCACTCCAGGGCAGGGAGTTATTTAGGCCAGGGGTAGGGGGTCAGTTAGCCCAGGGACAGGGGGATATTTAGCTCATGGTCAGGCGGTTATTTAGTCTGAGGGCAGGGGATTATTTAGTCCAGGGTCAGAGAGTTATTCAGCCCAGTATCAGGGGGTATTTAGCCCAGGGTCATAGGATTATTTACAATCAGGGAATTGGGGCTGAGGCCATTCACTTTTCTATTTTGCTCCTATTTCTATGTGCAGACAGACGGCACTGCGCCTGCGCACTAGCCCCTGCCAAATAGCCTCTAATTAAAGCAGGGAAATGTGTCTCTATAAAGGACTCCATGAACAACTCACCCCCTCCGGAGCCGCTCCCCGCGCTCTGTGCCAGCCTTCGATCAGTCAGACAAAGCGAGCAGCAAAGTGTTGTCCATTCATGATGAGTGCCGGCCGCTGACAGCTTCTCAGCTCCTCGCTCCGCCCGCCGCCATCTTGGTTGTGAAGGAAACCCGCGCGCGACCGCGAGAACGCGCCTCGACAACCGGAGGCCGAGGAGTCCTAGCGCTCACCCGCCTTAAAACTCAAACATTGACTTTATCACTCCCTCAGAATGGGTAACTTTATCCATCACTTTGGTTCGCACTGAGTCACAGCTTTTGAATGGTGAAAGTAAAAGAGAAAATGCAAGAAATACTCAGCATACAATGGCGAGACATTGCGATAGAGAATTTGGCGAACTGGTGAGGCAATAATAATTAATCTCTCCCTCAATGTCAACAAAATGTAGGAGATTGTCATTGTGTAAAGGAAAACATATCCTTGTCTACATCAACGAGGATAAAGTGGAAAGGATCCACAGCTTCAAGTTTTTAGGTGTCTGGATCACCAACAACCTGTCCCAATCCCCCCTCATGCCAACACTATAGTTAAGAAAGTCCACCAACACTCCTACTTTCTCAGAAGACTAAGAAAATTTGGCATGTCAGCTATGACTTTCACCAACTTTTAAAGATGCATCATGGAAAGCATTCTTTCTGGTTATATCACAGCTTGGTATGGCTCCTGTTCTGCCGAAGACCACAAGGAACTACAAAAGATCATGAATGTAGCCCAATCCATCACACTAACCTGCCTCCCATCCATTGAATCTGTCTACTCTTCCCACTGCCTTGGCAAAGCAGCCAGGATAATTAAGGACCTCTGGTGCACCCCGGACATTCTCTCTTCCACCTCCTTCTGTTGGGAAAAACCCTGAGGTTACGTACCAACTGACTCAAGAACAGCTTCTTCCCTGCTGCTGACTTTTGAATGGACCGATCTCGCATTAAGTTGATCTTTCTCTACACTCTAACTATGTCTGTAACATTACATTGTGCACTCTCTCCTTTCCTTCTCTATGAACGGTATGCTTTGCCTGTATAGCGGATAAGAAACAATACTTTTCATTGTATGTTAGTACATGTGACAATAATAAATCAAATCAAATTAAAGCTAGAGAGAGAGAAACAGAATTAAGATTTCAGAACTACGACCTTTCATCAGTTCTGAAGAATCTCTGTTCTGTTCTGTTTTTCTCTCCACAGATGCTGCCTGCCCTGTTAAGTATTCCTGCATTTTTTTTCTTTTTATTTCAGATTTCCAGCATCACGCTTTTCAATTAGAGTCTGAATGATGAGGCAACAGGGCAGTAGAGAAGAGAAAAGTAAAGCAAATCCTGTACTCTAAATCCCAGTACCTTCTCGAACATCCTGCCCTGTTGTGCCCTAAGATCTGTAGACGGAGAACTAGCCTGGACAGCCACACAAAGACCAAAGGCAGAAACTTGCAACCCTAAATGAATATCATCTTCAAAATCAAGGGACTGCCAAAGACAAAGCCCCAACTACGTTGCCTTAAAGTTTATTCCTTAGTCACAGGTAAGGCTTATATTAATGAAGTTACTGTGAAATTCCTCTAGTCATCACACTCCAGCACCTGTTCAACTCAATACACCAAACTGGCATGTCTTTCAGACTGTGGGAAGAAGCCAGAGCACCCTGAGGAAACCCGTGCAGACACAGGGAGAACGTATTAACTCCACACAAGTGACCCAAGCCTGGGAATTGAATCCAGGTCCCTGGCACTGTGAGGCAGCAATGTAGCACAGTGAGGCACTGTGCACGAGCCACCTTATCTTTGATATTAAAGAATAGCAAATTTGTATGTTAGAATGATTGGAGCATAGGGACACATTTGCTCATTTCATCAATACAGTCTTCGGAATTACCATTGCTAATGCATTTTCAGACCAAAACATTTGATTGCCTATTGATTTCATAGAATTATATGGAATTTACAGCACAAAAACAGGCCATTCAGTCCAACTGGTTTGCACTGGTATCTCTGCACTATACAAACTTTCTCTAGCCCTGTCAATCCTTCTATTCCTATTGTTCCTTGTGCTAATCTAGCTGCTCCTTAAATACATATTTGCTATTTGTCTTAGCTAATCGCTATGGGAAACACTTTCTCTGGATAAAGATGTTTATCCTGAATTCCCAGACAATTTATTAGCTACAGTCTTATACTTAAAACCTCTAGTTTTGGGCTTCCCCACAGATGAATGCATTGTCTGCACGTCCACCCAGGAAATCTCTTCAGAATTTTAATCAAGGTCACTGCTCAGCCTTCCCTTTTTGAAAGAAAAGGGCCACCGCCTATCTAGTCTTTCCTGATAGTTAGAACCTGTTCGTTTTTGTGAATCATTTTTTGCATATTCTAAAATGATGCCTTCAGGAGCATTTTGGAACATGGAGATCAGGACTGTGCGCAGCAATCTGGTTGGTCTTGAATTTACATCACTTCTACTTTTCTCCTATTAAACATCAGAAGGAGCTTGCAGTGTTTCTGTGGTGAAAAGAAAAGCTAATATTGTCTGAAGAACAGGAACCTGATGAACTTTGCAGTTTGGGATGTGACCCTCAATTCACTCAATTCTAAATACTTCGAGTCATAGAATTCCTACAATACAGAAGAAGGCCATTTGGTCCATCAAGTCTGTACTGACCACAGGCCTTATTTCCATAACCTCACATATTTACCTGCAATTCCCCTGACTCTAGGATCAATTTAGAATGGCCAATCCAACTAACCCACACATCTTCACAGGGTAAGAATCAGGACAACAGACACAATCCAAGACGCTAGGATCATAGAAGAGGGACCTATGACAACAATAACAACTGGTATTTATATAGTTCCGATAGTGCCTTAAGATGTCCCAAGATGTTTCACAGAAGACTTGTAAGACATATAAGGACAGAGACATAACAGATTGGACAAGGAAATGTTTTAATGGGTACATTAAAAGATAAAGTGGGGTACAGAGGTGTAGTGGTTTAGCGAATGCACTCCAGAGCTTAGGGCTAAGGCAGCTGATAGCACGATTGCTAATGCTGCAGTGATTAAAATTGGAGATGCTCAAAATTGGAGAGTTCTCACAAGATTATGAGGTTGATGGAGATACAAAGTTAGAAAGTGTAAGGCCATGGAAGGATTTGAAAGTAAGGATGAACATTTTAAATGGTGATTTATCATAGAACCCTTACAGTACAGAAAGTGGCCATTCGGCCCATTGAGTCTGCACTGACCACAATCCCACCCAGATCCTACCCCTATATCCCTATATATTTACTCATTAATCCCTCTAAGCTATACATCTCAGGACACTAAGGGCAATTTTTAGCATGGCCAATAAATCTAACCCACACATCTTTGGACTGTGGGAGGAAACCAGAGCAACCGTGTGCAGACATGAGGAGAATATGCAAACTCCACACAGACAGTGACCCAAGCCAGGAATCAAACCCAGGTGTCTGGAGCTGTGAAGCAGCAGTGCTAACTACTGTGCTACCGTGCCACCTTGATTTAGACAATTTGAGTGAGCAAATACATGAAATTTATTTTTAGTGAGACAAATAGGCTTACATTAATAGTGCAATGAAGCTACTGTGAAAATCCCCAAGTCGCCACCATCCCCAAGTTCGTTTGGGTACACAGAGAGGATTTAGAACAGCCGATGCACTTAACCAACAAGTCTTTTGGATTGTGAGAGGAAATGGAGCAGCTGGAGGAAATCCATGCAGACATGGGGAGGATAAACGTACAAACTCCACACTGACAAGTCTGGAATTGAACCTGGGTCCCTGCGCTGTGAGGAAGCAATGCCAACCACTGTGCCATGGTTAAGTGTGAATTTATTTACTTTGAGAGGAAACCAGAATGGTTATTATTTAAAAGATGATAGATTGGGAAATGTTGTTGTACAAAGAGACCTAGGTGTCCTTAAACAACAGTCACTGAAAGCAAGTATGTAAATACTGCAGGCAGTTAGGAAGACAAAGGGTATGTTGGCCTTCATTGCAAGGGGACTTGAGTACAGGAACAAAGATGTCTACTGCAGCTGTGCAGAGCTTGATGAGACCACACTTGGGGTATTGTATGCAGTTTTAGTCTCCTTACATAACCAAGCATATACTTGCCAGAGAGGGAGAGCAGCAAAGGTTCGCTGGACTTATTATTGGGACTCTAAACACTTAGGTCTGCACCTTAAATGCTGTTAGCTACAAGGATAATGGCTGGGTGAAGGAAAGTGTGTATCCTCAGAATGGCATGGACAAGAATGGGCCTTCAATGCACTAACTTTCCTATTGTTCTACGGCAGGATTGTCATACGAAGAGAGGTCGGGTCAACTGCACCTGTACTCAGTGGAATTTGGAAAGATGCAGGGGAACTAATTGAAATATGAAAGATTCTGACAAGACTGCACAGATTGGCTACTGGGATGTTGTTTATTTTATCAGGAAGAGTCTAGAACAGCTTACGGAGTAGGCCATTTAGGACGAGATAATGTGAATCTTCTCCATTCAGAGGGCAGTGAACCTGTGCCATTCTCTACCACAGAAAGCTGTGAAGAAAATAGGTGGATTTCCTAACTCTAAAGGTTTCAAGGGATTTGGAGAGAGAGCAGGTGCATGAGTTGGGATCAGCCATGTACATATTGAATGATGGAGCAGACTTGAAGGGCAGAATGACTCCTGCTCCCATTTTCTAGATTTCTTTGAACTAATCTGTAAATGGGAAGCAGTGTAAGTCAATGGGCACAGGAGTAACAGGTAAGTATAATTGGGGCAACAGAATTTTTGATTATGTCAAATTTATAATCAATGGTAGAATATGGGAGACCAAATAGAAATATATCAGACTAGACAGTGGCAATGGCAGAGATATCCACAGAATAATAGAATCTCTACAGTTCAGAAGGAGGCCATTTAGCCATTCGATCTGCGCTGACTCCTAAAAAGACCATTTTACCCAGGCTCACACGCCTCCATCCTATCCTCGTAACCCCATGCATTTACCATGGCCAATCCATATGACCTACAGGCCTTTGGACTGTAGGAGGAAATCAGAGCAGTCAGAGGAAACCCACGCAGACACGGGGAGAACGTGTAAACTCCGAGGCCAGAATTGAGTCTGGGTTCCTGGTGCTGTGAGAGGGAAGTGCTGACGTTGGTTTCAGGTGAGCTGAAGTGGGAACAGAGTCATGTGATATTATAGAGGTAAGTAGAAGACCTTAGTGCTGGTGTAGCTACGTGATTGGAAATTCACCTCAGGGTCAGATAGGACACTAAAGTTGCAATCAGTCTGGCTCAGCCTCTGTGAGTGAGACAGTTGGAAGATGGAGTTGGCATCATAGAGCTTTACAGCATGGAAACAGGTCCTTCAGCCCAACTTGTCCATGCTGTTCTTTTTTTTTAACCCGTAAACTAATCCCAATTGCCCGCATTTGGCCCATATCTCTCTATACCCGTGGTACCCATGTAACTATCTAAATGATATTTAAAAGATAAAATTGTACCCACCTCTACTACTATCTCTGGCAACTCATTCCAGACACTTACTACCCTCTGTGTGAAAAAATTGCCCCCCTGAACACTTTTATATTTTTCCCCTTTCACCTTAAACCTATGCCCTCTAGTTTTAGACTCACCCACCTTTGGGAAAAGATATTGACTCTATACTTTGTCCATGCCTCTCATTATTTTATAGACCTCTATAGTCACCCCTCAGTCTCCTATGCTCTAGAGAAAAATGTCCCAGTCTACTCAGCCTCTCCTCATAACTCAATCCATCAAGTCCCGGTAGCATCCTAGTAAATCTTTTCTGCACTCTTTCTAGTTTAATAATATCCTTTCTATAATAGGGTAACCAGGGTGGCTGGAGAACAGAGTTTGTTGGTAGACGAAACACAAAAGTGAAATTTTCTGTGCAACTCCCAGCATGTTTCTCCACAATGGAGGTAGCCCACCATTGGCTGATAGTGGGATCTTCTGGTCCTGCTATTGTCCAAATAGTTTTCCATTGTGTGCACCCCTTGCTGTTGTGAAACGATGGTGGGGGTGCACCATCCCTGGAAGATCCTGTCGGCATGAATGGCAGGAAAATTTAGGCTCGTGTTTTCTTACATGCTGACAGGACCTTTTAGCACTTGATGCAGAGTGAATGTTATCAATGTGTCACCTACCTGGATGTGAGAACACTGGCATTGGTTAGCACTACTGCCTCACAGCACCAGAGACCTAGGTTCAATTCCAGCCTTGGGTCACTGTCTGGGTGGAGTTTGCATATTCTCCCCGTGTTTGTGTGTGTTTCCTCCGGGTGTTCCGGTTTCCTCCCACACTCCAAAGATGTGTGGGTTAGGTTGATTGGCCATGGTAAATTGCCCCTGGTGTCAGAGGGATTATCAGGGTAAGTATATGGAGTTACGGGGATAGGGCCTGGATGGGATTGTGTTGGTACAGACTCGATGGGCCAAATGGCCTCCTTCTGCACTGTAGATTCTAAGATTTTATGAGAGAAAAACAATGTGTAAGGAAGCTGCAAAGATATGTCATTGGACATGGGGGGGGTACAGTTTTGAGAAGACATTTGCGAACCTTAATCATGTTTTGAACAATGATGAAGGATTTCAATTGGGTGAATCAGCAAAACTATTTCTATTGTTTGGGAAGAGTCATCGATTTAAAACAGGGAGAAATTTTTGGACAAATGTCTTTACACCATGGGCTATTGGACTGGGGAGTACTTCGCACAGGATATAGTTAAAGCAGAAACCACTGTATCCCTGAAAGGATACAGTGATGAAGCAGGAAAAGACAAAGGGCTTTGCGGAAATTACAAGGCATTAGATTTAGATTTCAATGCCCTAACAAAGGGCAAGAAAGGTTTGTTGGACTGAATGGCCTCCTCAGGTGTAAGCTTGTCAGTTTCTGAGATCCAGACCAGAGCCATCTGCTGGGACAGTGCAACATCTGGACGGCACTCCCAGTTCCACCACATCAAATACTAACAGGCACACATCACGTGGATCAGTCTGAAAGCAGTTCAGTGCCGCCCTCATCTGGACCCCAGCAATGGTGCACAGCACCAACTGAAAAACAGAGCTGGCTTCACCTGGCCAATGGCATTTCCAAACGACAGACTCTGCCCACCATCCTCAATGTGATCTCTGTCGGCTGTGCCCTGCTCTGTCACAGTTACTGCTCCTTTAGCGCTCAGCTGCAGTGCAAAATATTATGCAAGTTAAAGCTTGTTTTCCATGGAAGGATTACTGCAAAGTCATCCTGAGGGAATCGAGGGTTCCATTATTGTTTACGGAGAAAAGACAGAACATGTTTTGGTTCCTGGGAAACTTGGATTACAAACGCCACCTGTCTGGAATCCCAAGACATCACCAAAATAGACTCACAGCCACACATGTATAAAGGCAGAGAAATCGAGTAGAATGCTGCCCCACCTGGAATATTTGCAGCCTGGATGAATCTGCATTTCATTTTTAAACTGAGTGCGAGAGGTTAGAATCATAGATATCACAGATTCCCGAGTGCAAAAAAGCCAAAATGTGTCCCCAAAACGCACAGACAGAATCAGAAGATTCTACAAATGGCACATTGTTTCTGAACTGAAAAAAATACAAAAGTCAGGATTTGAAGCTGGAATTATATAAAATATTGCTCAGGCCACAGCTGGAATTTTTGTGCACAATTGCAGGAAGAACATAATTGTTCTGGAGAGAGTGCAGAGGAGATTTACAAGAATGTTGCTAGGATTTGAAAATTGCAATAATGAGGAGAGATTGGAAGGGCTAGGTTGTACCAGGCACTGCCAATCTGGCATCTCGGATGCAAGAGGAGGCCATGCGACCACAATCCCACTCAGGCCCTATCCCCATAACCTCATGCATTTACCTTAGCTAATCAATCCCCTGACACTAACAGGCAATTTAGCATGTACAGTCAACCTAACCCCCATATCTTTGGACAATGTGAGAAAACCAGAGCATCTGGAGAAAACCAACACAAACAAAGGGAGAATGTGCAAACTCCACACAGTGACCTGGGACCGGAATTGAACCTGGGTCCCTTAGCATTGTGAGGCAGCACTGCTAACCACTGTGCCACCAGACTGCTGTGTTGCAGCTTCTGTCTCTATTTGAAGAGCTGCTTCTCAATTATTAACTCCGCTGCCATCCCACACTCCCGATCTTTGGTTGCCCAGTGAGGAGGAGTTCAGCTTGTTGGAATGACGGGTCTGGCTGGATCTCCTGTTGGCCCCCCCTCCCTCCCTCCCTGATTCAATCACCTGCAGAATGGCAGTGGGTCCTTCCACCACCAATACACCCTCGCCCCTTTTGATTTGATCACAGGCAAAGTACTCAGTGGTTTCCCCCCTCACTGATTGGGCTGCCTCTTCAAGTCCCACTGTCCTATAGACTCTGCCTCATAGGCATCCTGGCACTGCCCACTGGACATTGTTAAGATGCTGGTGGGCATTACCGAGATGCCAGATTGGCAGTGCCTGGTACAACCTAGCCCTTCCAATCTCTCCTCATTATTGCAATTTTCAAATCCTAGCAACATTCTTGTAAATCTCCTCTGCACTCTCTCCAGAACAATTATGTTCTTCCTGCAATTGTGCACAAAAATTCCAGCTGTGGCCTGAGCAATATTTTATATAATTCCAGCTTCAAATCCTGACTTTTGTATTTTTTTCAGTTCAGAAACAATGTGCCATTTGTAGAATCTTCTGATTCTGTCTGTGCGTTTTGGGGACACATTTTGGCTTTTTTGCACTCGTTCTACATGGATTCCAGGTCAGTAATTGGAAATAGAACTCAGGGTCAAGGCTGAAGCCAGGTTCTTTGTGTTTCATTGTATCGCTGATAACTGTCTTTGCTGTGGAAAACTTCAGTAAGAACAAATTTTTCAGAAATGCAGTGCTGAAAATCATCCCAGATTAGAGGAAAAGGTTTATAGACTTTCTCCTACACCAATGTGATGCTTCCAGCTCCTGCACAGGATTGAAATTGTAGTTTAATATCAATCAGGAAGCAGGTTTGTTCTGTAAAAGGACGAGTATTGGGAGCTGGAAAGTTGGGAATGTGGGATGACATTTATTCCATCAGCAAAGCTCACTTCGAACTTTGCAGACAGTGAGTTGGTGCATTCCAGCACTTAAATCTCGTCTGTTGTCATTTGTGTCCTAATGAATGAACTCCTATGGCATTGTGCATGGTTCATCTGTGTCTGAAGCACAATGTGAAGTTTCCTGCACTGAGTTTGGAGAAGAATATAACCTGTTCTATCCATTTAATGACTCAAAAGGAAGCACTCCACATTTGGAATATGTTGAGATTTACCAGACAGGTTTTTTGTAAATCACCTGATTTCTGCCATTGGGAGTCAGGCAGGTTGGGGATGGTTGGGGGGAGTTGGTGGGATTGAAAGTGAGGGAAGGGTTGGGAATGAGGGGGAAATTGGGGTGAAGGGTTGTTGGGAGTGTGGGGCGTGTTGGGGATCAGGGAAGGGATTGGGAGTGAGTGGGGTTGGAGTGAGGAGGGTTGGGGGCGAGGGGGTTAGGGATGAAGGGAGGATTGGGGAGCTGAGGGAGTTGGGGGTGAAGGAAGGGGTTGGGGATGAAGGGGGTTAAGGTAAGGGGGAATTTGTGGGTGAGGGAGGGAGTTTGGGGTGAGGGAGTTTAGGGTGAGGCAAGAGATTGGAGGTGGGGGTTGGTGGTAGGGAAGGTTGGGAATGAGAAGGGGTGGGGGATTGGAGTGACAATGATTGGAGAGGTGCAGGTTGTCAAAACTGAGAAGCACCAATGTGAAATGACTGTTGTTCCTGGTTATCTAACACGTAGTGTTTGAAAAGTAGCATGTGTGAGAGGCATGTGACAGCGACATGTGCAGTTCAGTGACTCAGAGAATCTACTATTTGATAAAGTCCAGAGTGCCATACTGAAAAATGTTCAATTCATTAATATTCTGCCAAGTAAGTGTATTCATGCTACTATTAAATTCTTTTATCTATTTTAACTGTTTATACCAAATTTGAGAGCAATTCAGAATGACATGTAGACTATTGGAATGACTGAGAATCCTGTTCAATGTCACACACCTGTTATTGGAAACTGAAACTATATTTGTGTCATTGACTTCATTACAATAAGTATTGCAGCATGACATTTATAATGACTATAATAAACTAGCTTACTGTTTCAATCTGGCTCATACAGCATTGCATTACTCATCTTGTCAAGAAAGCCCATAGAAATTAGGAGCAGGGATAAGGCCACTCAGCCCCTTGAGCCTGCTCTACCATTTGATAAGATCATGGATGGTCTGACAGTAACTTCAAATCTGCTTCATGCCTACCCTTGGTAACCTATCACCCCCCCCGTTCATACCAAGAATCTATCAACTTCTGCCTTAAAAATATCCAAAGACTCTATTTCCACAACCTTTACAGAAAATGGGTTCCAAAGACCCTCAACCCTCTGAAAGAAAAAGATTTCACCTTATCTCTGGTTTAAATGAGCGACCCTTGTGAGAAAGCAGGCAATGAAGAGGAAATAAAGATTCTACAGACAGATATTGATAGCTTAGAGAATGGGCCAAAATCTGGCAGATGGTGTTTTAATGTGGATAAGTGTGAGGTTATCCATTTTGGCAGGAAAAATAGAAAGACAAATTATTACCCAAATGGAAATCAGTTTCAAAATGTGTCTGGCCAGAAGGATCTGGGTGTCTGTGTTCATGAATCACAGAAAGTCGGTTTGCAGGTGCAGTCCGTAGTAGAAAAGGCAAATAGGATGTTGACATTTATTGCAGAAGGACCGGAGCATTAAAGTAGAGAAGTGTTGTTGCATTGTACAGGGTGTCAGTGAGACCACATCCAGAGTATTGTGTTCAGTTTTGGTCTCTTTATTTTTGATTTGATTTATTATTATCACGTGTATTAACAGTGAAAAGTATTGTTTCTTGTGCACTATACAAAGCATACCATATGTAGAGAAGGAAAGGAGAGGGTGCAGAATATAGTGTTACAGTCATAGCTAGGGTGCAGAGAAAGATCAACTTAATACGGGGTAGAGCCATTCAAAACTCTGATGGCAGCAGGGAAGAAGCTGGTCTTGAGTAGGTTGGTACATGTCCTTTTGTATCTTTCTTCTGATGGAGAAAGGTGAAAAAGAGAATGTCCAGAGTGCGTAGGGTGTTTAATTATGCTGGCTGCTTTCTCGAGGCAGCAAAAAGTATAGACAGTGTCAACGGATAGGAAGCTGGTTTGAATGATGAACTGGGCTTTGTTCACAATCTTTGTAGTTTCTCGTGATCTTGGACAGAGCAGGAGCCATACTAACCTGTGATATAGCCAGAAAGAATGCTTTCTATGCTGCATCTGTAAAAATTTGTGAGTGTCATAGCGGACATGTGAAATTTCCTTAATCTTCTGAGAAAGTAGAGGCATTGGTGGGCTTTCTTAACTATAATGTTGGCAAGAGGGGACCAGGACAATTGTTGGTGATCAGGACACCTAGAAACATGAAGCTCTCAACCATGACTACTTCATGCCCATTGATATAGACAGGAGCATGTCCTCCTCTACACTTCCTGAAGTCGATGACTATCTCCATTGTTGACATTGAGGGGAAATTATTGTTATCGTATCAATTCACCAGATTCTCTATCTCTTTCCTGTACGCTGTCTAGTCACTGTTTGAAATCTGACCCACTACAATGGTGTCATCAGCAAACTTGAAAATTGAATTGGAATGGAATTTGGCCACATAGTTGTAGGTGTATAAAGAGTATTGTAGGGGGCTGAGAACACAGCCTTGTGGGACACCAATGTTGAAAATGATCATGGAGGAGGGGTTATTGCTTTTATCCTTACTGATTGTGATCTGTGAGTTAAGAAGTTTGGGATCTAGAGAGAGAGGTCATCTGCAGTGATGACCCCAGATACAGGTTCATCTGAATCTTTCAGTTTGGAGGGCATGTTTACGCTTAACTTTTGCTCAAAACAGATGCAGAATGCATTGAGCTCATTGGGGAGAGGTGCACTGGAACCGACAATTTTACATACTTTCATCTTGTAGCCTGTTATGTCTTGCAGACCTTGCCATAGTCGGCAGGGGTCAGTGTGGCTAGCCTGGGACTCTAGCTTGGTTGGTACTGTCTTTGAATCTCCTTAGATTGTATCTTGCTTTCTTGTATAGGTCAATGTCGCCTGATTTGAACACCTCAAGAACACCTGGACTTGAGAAGGCAGTGGATATCCCTGTTCATCCATGGTTTCCGGTTGGGGAACAGATGGATTTGCTTCTTCGGCACACAATCTTTTACACACTTACTAATGCAGTCAGCTACTGTAGTTCAGGCTGGTCGCAGAGTTAAGTACTGACCAGTCCACTGACTCCAAGCAGCCCTGTAGGAAGTCATCCGATTCCTCAGGCCAGCATTGCACGATTTTCTTTGATGGATTCTCCCGCTTCAGTTTTTGCTTGTAAGCTGGGAGCAGGAGCACAGCCTTGTGGTCTGCTTTGCCAAAGTGTGGGCTGGTGATAGAGCAATAGGCATGTTTGATATTTGTGTAGCGATGGTCTAAGATGTTTGTACCTCTGCTGAAAGAGGAGATGTGTTGATGGTAACTTGCCAGTACATTTTTGAGCTTGGCCTGATTGAAGTCCCTGATCATGATGAACAAGGCCTCGGGATGTTTCATCTCAAGGCTATTTGTAGTGGTGTATATTTTGTCCAGTCTGATCTTCATGTCCACATAAGGTGGGATGTAAACTGCCATCAGGATAATGGAGGTGAACTTCTGTGGAAAGGGTAGGAGCCGAATTTATGGTCGGGTATTCTAGATCTGGGATGCAGAAAATTGCCGGTGTTGCTATATCTAGGCAACACGAGATGTTGATTAGAAAGCAGACCCCATCTTCCCTAGCCTTGCCTGAGGCCACTGTATGGTCTATTTGATAGATTAAGAGGACCTCTGGTTGTAGGGCATTGTCCATGAAGCAGGAGTGAGCCATGTCTCCGTGAAACATGGAGCACATAGCAGTCCTTCAGTGCTTCTTGGAAAGTGAGTCTGGATTTAAGTTTATCTAGCCTGTCTGCCATCCCTTTACTTTTATCATCTATAGAACTCTAAAATCCTTACAGTGCCAGATTCATTCCTGCATTCCATTCAATCCAGTGAGCTTTCACCTACTCTCCAACAAAGCATTTTAACCAGACACCCCTCCCCCCACTTCAACTCCACCATCATCCCAGACATTTACTGTGGATAATCTCCTTAACCTGCACATCTTTGGAGTGTGGAGGAAACTGGAGTACCTGGAGGGAACACACACAGACATGGCAGAACATGCAGACTCCACATAGAAAGTGAGCCAAGCCTGGAGTCATCCTTTCCCAGCTATTTACCGCTGGTCCCCAAGCATCAGTTCCAATCATAGTTAACTTGAAGTCTTGCTTGTAGACATTCTTGTATCGTAGATTTGGGCCAACTTGACCATAAATCATGGCCGGATTCGCTGACCTCCTCCTCAGCAAGGATTCTCTAATGTCACTGCAGTTGTGATTTTCCAGTCCCTCCGCAGTGAGCGGAGATTTGGCTGCGCACTAAATTCTCTGTTCTTCCTGGCAGCAGTGGTGGAGAGTGAATGGCCAGAGAATTCTGGCCCATGTCTTTGAGGACGTGACTGTCCAACACTGGCCTTATATTTATAGACCGTGTTTGATATAAATCCCAAAGTGCTTCATTGGAGTATTGTAAAGCTAAATATCAACTAAGCCATGTAAGAAAATATCAGGGAAGATGGCCAGAAGGAACCAAAGAGGTAGGTTCACAAGGAATATTTTAAAGGAGATGAAGGAGAAAGATGGAGGGATTTAAGGAGGGAATTCCAGAACTTGGGGCCCAGACAGCTGAAGACATGGTTGGCAATATTTGAACAATTAAAATTGGGGATTCTCGAGAGGCCAGAGTTAGCTGAGCACAGATATCTCAGAGGATTGTGAGATTAGAGGAGATTATAGAAATAAGGAGGGGCAATATCCTTCAGAAATAAACCCACAAAGGAAATATGGTCAAACTGTGAATAACAAGTTAATGAAATTGCTATATTAAAGGCAGAGATTTACAAAAGCAATTTACTGCGGATACTGGAATACGAAACTAAAATGCTGGAAAATCTTAGCTGGCCTGGTAGGAGAGAAAAGAGCTGATGTTTCGAGCCCAGATGACTCTGTCAAAGAGATTTATAATATTGTCAAAAGAACAGCGAAGCTGAGGATTGGGAAGGTTTTAAAATGCAGCATTGGATGAAATCAGAATTAAGGTATGTAAAATAGAACACAAAGTAAATCAGTTATAGACATAAAACATAAATTGTAAAAGTTTCCATAGGTATATAAAATAAAATAGATTAGTGGAATAAAATAGCAAAGACAGAAGATAACTAACTCCTCCCAGTAATTAAGCTGTGTGATACACAAGTAGAGCTTCCGAATGTCTTTGAAGAGTTTTCTTTGTCCTTTCTTAGAACATTGACCTTTTGAGAGTTGAGAAAATGTGAGCTGGCAGGGATGATGGGCTCTGGCCAGTCAGAATCAGTGGCCTGTTCACTTTGATACTGTTTTACCTGAATGCTTGTAGAATTTATGATGACCTTTGCAGTAAATCCAAAGATACCACTCATGGCATTTCTCTTTAGCTCCTTTATGTTGCTGATGCACAATTGCTCTGCACACTTGGACATTTGAACACTGGCAGAGCTCTTTGTTGTCTAACAGTTGCTGCCATCGTTTATAAAAGTTTGAACTGGTCTAGTGTTGGATCTCCTTGCTAATGGCGGCCTTTTGCTGAGGGAAATGCTCAAGATATTCCCGAGTCTCCCCTTCAATATATCTGGGAGGTGGAATATTTAGCTGACCAGTACTAGGTCCTCACTGCCATTAGCTTGCAAATCAGACAAGTGCATCTGGGAATAAATGTGCAAAATAGCTGTTTAAGATCTGTTTCCGTTCCACAAGCTGTACAGTATTGGATCTCTCCAAGAGCCTCATCTGTCAGTTATAATAGACAGGGTGAAGTTTATTCACTGTGTTTACTCACTGTGCCAGCTAATAATTGCCTCTGACCCAAACATTATGGGTTCAGTTCTAGAGTTCAAGCACAAAAATCAGAGCTCATACTCCAATGCAAAATCATTAAGCGTTTCACTGCCTGAGGTGCTGTCTTTTGATTGGGATTTTACACTGAAGGCCCAGCCATTTGATTAGGTTGTAAATCTTCCCGTGGTATTACTTTGAACAAGAATAGGGGAAATATCCCAGGCATCGTGGCCAATATTTTTTTCTCAAACAATATCACAAAAAAACAGATTATCTGGTCATTATCACATTTCTGTTTGTGACAGATTACTGTGCACAAATTAATTGCAGCATTTCCTGTATTACCACAGTGACTACACTTCATTGTAAACACTTTGAGACATCTGCTGCTTGTGATAAATGCTATATAAATGCAGTCTTTCTCTTCAGATGAAGTTAGACTTGTTCTCTTCAATACAAACATCCTTCAGTTAATGTGATAAACCTCGACAGCCCCAAAAATGAATTTTACATACTGTGGAGTCTGATTCCTTCAGGTATCAATTATTGTTGGAGATTTCTTAAAATTAACCAAAAAGGTTTTTCCCTTTCACTTACTGTCCCTGTTGTCTCTTTCTTAACTGAATCTTTCTTTCCCTCTATTTATTTTGTTATCTGCACCTGATTTGATGGTAAATATTCTGACACTTCCTGGTTCAAATTTTTCATTGATTGGCTACACAATTCTTTGTTCCCACAGGTACAACATTCTTTCTGGAAGGTGCTGTGCTTTCTCAATGGTTGTCAACTTCCAATGCAAAAATCCAGAGGATATTTATGGTTGACAAGTTTATTGTTTGCCTGATGCCAAAACCTGAGCAAAGTGTTGAGCTTTTCTTATTAATAAATGTTTAACTGGGTGACTGCTTTGTGGAACACATTTGCTCACTCCGCAAGCATCGCTCCAACCTTCCAGTCACTTACCATTTCAACTCAGCATCTTTGTCTTCTGTTCAGATGTCCCATCTCAGCCTGTTGCAATGCTCCAGTGATGGCCAGAGCAAATTGGAGGACCAACAACTTATTTTCCGATTAGACTTGTTGCAGCTATTCTGGACTCAACAGTGAGTTCAGCAGTTTCAGACTATAAACCACCCCCTCCATCTACACATCACCCCCCCCCCCCCCCCCCCCCCCCGGCTTCCGTTTTGTTTTCTGTTTCCTGGTTCTCCACTGTTCCTTGCTGTTCAGTTTTGCTCCCATTGAGCACTGACTGGCACGGCGTGTTGACAGAATGGTTAGCACTGCACAATGGTTAGACCTCGTTCAATTCCCAGCTTGGGTCATTGTCTGTGTGAAGTTCGCATGTTCTCCCCATGTCTGTGTGGGTTTCCTCCAGGTGCTCCGGTTTCCTCCCACAATCTGAAAGATGTGCTGGTTACATGCATTGACTCAAACAGGTGCCAGACTGTGGCAACCAGGGGAATTTCACAGTAACTTAATTGCACTGTTAATATAAGCCTTACTTGTGACTAATAAATAAACTTTATTTTGACCTCCATTCTCCTATTACTCCATTCTGCTTTCCTATCTTTTCTGCTATGAACCGTCTTCAGTCCCAAATCACACCATTAACACTCCATTAGTGTCCGTGAAATCTTAACTCTGGCCTATCACTGATTTTCTGTTCTGCTCCACCCCCTCTCTCCAAGAATAAAATTGATCACATTTCTATCCCTTTTAAACTCTGTAGAAGAATCATATAGACTTGAAATGTTAACTCTGTTTTTCTCTCCACTTATCCAGACAGATTTGTTGAATTTATCCAGCATTTTCTTTTACGTAAGATGCTATCCAGCCCTGCCTTGAATATATTCATGACGTAGAGATGCCGGCGTTGGACTGGGGTAAACACTTCTTATTGAATATATTCAACATCTTAGCTTCCACTGCCCTCTGACAAAGGAAACTGCACAGAAACGAAGATATATTGATGCATTCCTTGTCAACCATCATGCAATGAAAACAGTTTCAGAATATATATCAGCGCACTTTGAGAATTTGATACACAAAATAAACAAATATCTGCTTCGAACACAAGCAGCTGCTTTCACCTCCAGGTGACTGGTTTCCTTGGGGAAGAGGAGGATAGAAACTTTGAAATCCTGACAGGTTTGGACAGAATGGATGGGGATAGTTGTTACCATTGGTGGGAGGGTCCAGAGCAAGGAGTCACAGATTTGTCCCAGATTGCCCCGCAAGGGAAAACACTTGGTCTACATTTACTTAACAATCCCTTTTAAAATTTTACATACCTTGATCAGATCCCCTCTCATCTTTCTAAACTCCAGCCAAGTATAAGTTCAAATTGTTTAATCCCTCCTCATACATCAATCCTTTCATTCCCGGAATCAATCTGGTGAACTTCCTCTGAACTGCTTCTAATGCCACTGCATCCCTTCTCAAGCCCTCTTACTATATTCCTTATACACCTATGACTGTGCTCCTGCTGTGTCCAAGACTGCGAGCAATTACAAAAGGTCGTGAATATAGCCCAATACATCATGCAAACCAGCCTTTCATCCATTGGTTCCGTCTACACTTCCCACTGCCTCGGCAAAGCAACCAGCATAATTCAGGATCCCATGCATTCGGACATTCTCTCTTCCACCTTCTTCCTTCAGGAAAAGTCTGAGGTCACGTACCAACCAACTCAAGAATGGCTTCTCCCTGCTGCTGTCAGACTTTTGAATGGACTTACCTCGCATTAAGTTGATCTTTCTCTACATCCTAATTATGATTGTAACACCTACATTCTGCACTCTCACCTTTCTCCTCTATGAACGGTATACTTTGTATAGCACGCAAGAAATATTGCTTTTCACTAAGTGTTAATACATGTGATAATAATAAATCAAATCAAGAAACCAGAAGGAGGAAAACATTAGGTGAACTTGGGCAACAATATTTGATCTGTGTGCCCAAGTGTGAAAAGCACTCACAAATCGGCTACAACAATGATACCCAGCCCGCGGATATCCCACTGTCCCATAACTGGTCAATGCTAGCTCCACAATAAAGGTTCCGCCGAGATTTGAACTCGGATCGCTGGATTCAGAGTCCAGAGTGCTAACCATTACACCACGGAACCACTGAAAGGTGCTCTTCCCACCCGGGACTTCAACCCAGCCGAGCTCCGGCGCGGGAGTTCCGCCCATTCCATTATCGCTCAAATTCCTGCCCCATTCATCCAGCGGCTTTCACGGCGGGCAGGCGGGCTTAATTCGAAGGGGATTCTAGCCGCGCTGGGGCCGGTTTCCCGCCGCCCACCGGCTCGGTATCGCCGCCGCCGCTGGGAGGCGCTCCAACAGCCCGTATCGTCATGGCGACAAATAGGCCCCGCCCAGTACCGGCAGTCACCTCCATCTGACCCCGCCCACAATGTTGCATCACTCGGGTCCAGCCCTCTGACATCATCACTAGGACCACGCCCACAATGAATCACCATCGGGACCACGCCCCCAATGACATCATCGACAGGGCCCTGTCCCCTCCGGCATCGCCGCCCGGCTCCTCCCCAATCTGTATTTTCACAGTAACATTACTCAGTTGTATTTTATTAATTGCGGAGGAATTTGATTCCGGGTTCAATCCGGGGCGAAAAAATTCCAATATTTCTGCAAACGGAACGAAATAAAATAAACATTGGGAAATGTGACCTCTGCCCCGGAAGCGGAAGTAGGGTTGCTGTTGGAGTCCGGCTGTCGGTCACTTTGAAACTTTAATTTTCTCTGGGCCGCAGAATGGGCGCTCGGGACGATGAGTATGACTATCTGTTCAAAGGTAGGACCGTAGTGTGCTGGAGCCCCCGTACCAAACCTGCACCACCTTGAGGACTTCAGCCCCCGAAACATTGGGATCACCAATACTCCCATATCCCGAGACCCACCCTTTATACACCTCAGGATCCCTCCTCCTCCTCCCACAGCACGGGAACACCCCCCCTCCCTCTCCCACAGCCTCCCTACCCCCCGCCATCTCCCACAGCCTCTCCCCTCCCCCCCCCCCACCCGGAACCACCCCGCCCGGAATTACCATCCCACTCCCCCCTCACCCCACTCCCCCTCACCCAGGACTACTCCATCCCAACTCCCCCCTCGCCCAGGATCAACCCCATCCCAACTCCCCCCCCCCTCACCCCAGACCACCCCATCCCAACTCTCCCTTCCTCCACCCCGTCCCACCTCCCCCCTCCTTCCACCCCGTCCCACGTCCCACCTCCCCCCTCCTTCCATCCAGGACCACCCTGTCCCACCTCCCCCCTCCTTCCATCCAGGACCATCCCGGACCACATCCCACATCCCACCCTCCCCACTCCTTCCATCCAGGACCACCCCGTCCCACATCCCACCCTTCCCCCCTTCCATCCAGGACCACCCGTCCCACGTCCCACGTCCCACATCCCACCCTTCCCCCTCCTTCCATCTAGGACCACCCTGTCCACATCCCCCTCTCCCCCCCCCCCCCCCTCTCCATCCAGGACCACCCTGTCCCACATCCCACCCTCCCCACTTCTCCCGTGCCCCCTGAAGACCCCCCCTCCAATACTGGGATCACTGACAACTCCCACCGTGGTTACACCGGCCCTCCCCCTCCCCTTATCCCTAGGAGCCCCAATCCCCCCAGCCTGAGATCACTGCCCACTCCCCATTTCTCCTCCCAGCAGCAGAGTTGTTTGAATTGACCTGAACTGGGTTTATGATGGAAAATGGCTCAGATTTTGCGATGATTTGAAGCAAGATTTATCATGAAACTGATCCAGTGTATATCTGGATCAACTTGCGATTGGACATGTTTCAGCATCTCTCTTGTACTGTATTTATAAAGCTGAAGAATGCATTCTATTTTTTGCTCACTGAAACCCAGTTGTCTGGCATATACATACAGTGGCTTTGATTGAGATCTTTAATCACTTCTTTTGACACTCCATTGGAAGGAGGATAAATGAATTATACTGTATTTTATTATAATTTTCAGTTTAGACTGACAATGGGTCACTTTCATTCATGGGATGTGGCTGTCACTGGCTGGCCAGCAGCCCATTCCTAATTGTTCTGTAGAAGATGATAGTGAGCTACTTTCTTGAACTGTTGCGGTCTCTGTATTGTAGATGCACCCACAGTGCTGTTAGGAAGAGAGATCCAGGATTTTGACCCAGTGACACTGAAGGAACGGTGATTTAAAACTTATTTATTAGTGACAAATAGATTTACATTAACACTGAAATGAAGTTACTATGAAAATCCTGTAGTTGCCCCACATTGGTGCTTGTTTGGGTAGACTGAGGGAGAATTTTGCATGACAAATGGAACTAATGAGTAGGTATTTTGGACTGTGGGAGGAAAGTGGAGCAGCCAGAGGAAACCCACGCAGACACAGGGAGAACACGCAGATTCCACATAGACAATGACTGAAGCTAGCAAGCAAACCTAGGTCCCTGGCACTGTGAGGCAGCAGTGCTAACCACTGTGCTGTCCTAATATTTCCAAGTAAGAATGGTGAGTGGCTTGAAGGAGAATTTCTGTCTGTCCCCTTCCTACTAGATGGTGCTGGTCATGTTTTTGGAAGGTGCTGCCTAAGGATTTCCTGCAGTGCAGCTTGTAGATGGTACACGTGGATGTTGCTCATTGGTGATGGAGGGAGTGGATGTTTGTGGGAGGGGTAGCAATCAAGCTACTTTCTCCTGGATGATAAACTTCTTGAGTGTTTAGAGATGCATTCATCCAGGCAAATGGAGAGTATTCCACTGCAGTCCTCACTTGTGCCTTATAGATGATGGACAGCTTTTGGAGAGTCAGAACATGAGTTACTGTGGGATTTCCAGCCTCTGACTTACTCTTGGTAGCCATGGTATTTATATGGCTAGTCCAGTTCAGTTTCTGGTCAATGGTAACCCCCAGGGTGTTAATAGCAAAGGATTCAGTGATGGTAATGTCATTCAGAGATTCTTTCTTGTTGGAGATGGTCACTACCTGGCAAGTGTGTGGTGTAAATGTTATTTCCCATTTGTCACTTCAAGTCTGAATATTTTCCAAGTTGTACTGCCTTTTGGTGTAGATTGCTTTAGTATCTGAGGAATCACGAATGGTGCTGAACATGTGTAATCTTCAGTGAATGTCTCCATTTTGATCTTATGATGGAAGAAGGATCATTGATGAAGCAGTTGAAGATGGTTGGGTCTAAAACACTACCCTGAGGAACTCTTGCTGGGATGCCTGGAGCTGAGACAATTAACCGTGAACCACCACAACCATCTTCCTTTGTGCCAGGTCTGACTCCACTCAGCAGAGACTTTTCTCTGATTCCCAGTGACTCTGGTTTTGCTAGGGCTTCTTGATGCCACCCTTGGTCAAGTATGGCCTTGGTGATAAGGGCAGCCACTGTCACCTTATATTTTCGGAATTAGTCATCAGGAATTATAATAAACTAACCCAACAATACATTAGAACTGAAGTAGGCCCTTGAACTTGTTCTTTTATGGCTCATTGATGTTTTAACTTGCCTCCCTTGATTCTCTAATCCTCAATAAGAGACATGCATCTACAACACAGATGATATAAGGAATTCTAGACGGCCATGTGCTAAAAGTCTAACAAAGCAATTAAATACTACCAGTGCCATCTGTAGTCCACTCTCTCCAAAATGTAAACTGAAAAATTTCTTCAACCAGAGAGTGGTAAATCTGTTGAATTCTTTGCAGCAGAAGGCTATGGAGGCCAGATCATTGAGTGTCTTTAAGACAGAGATGGATAAGTTCTTGATTAATAAGGAGATCAGGGACTATGAGAAAAGGCAGGAGAATGGAATGAAAAAATTATCAGCCATGACTGAGTCTGCTGTGCCATTCAGTGGACCGAGTGGCCTAATTCTGCTCCTATGTTTTATGGTCTTATAGAAATGCAAACTATACCATGTTTCTTGATCTAACATTGGGTTTTGAACTGATGTCTGAATCAGCAAAAAAATGTTTAATTGTTTCACATCATCCTGTCAGTGAGGAAGCCAGTCCAGTACTATGTACAATTGATCAGATAATCCGTGTTTTGTGGTGCTGACGTAAATATCCAGGATTTTGGCTGAGCAGGAACTGAAGCTGGTCTGAGATAGGGCAGAGAGAGAAGAAGTATGAATTGTGGTTGTGAAAATGAGATATAGTGCGAATCAGGATGGGGGGATGAAAGCAAAAAGAAGTTTTAATATCAGTGTTTTGTCCTGTTTCCTGGTGCAGTTATAGGTTAGTATTAAATGGACTATGAGATTTTTGGCAGTCAGAGGGGGATTCTGGCCTATCAGCTACGGGATGATGTATGTCATCAAAATTGATTTCTAACCCATAATGAAATTCAACCCACTGCCTCATGATGTGTGCTGCCGCTGCTAACTGGCAACTTGTGCCTAATGTGGATAGTTGGGGAATAGCACTACCTGCAGTTGAAAGCAAATAATGTTGGTTCCTTACAGACTGGAGAAAGAGAGAGATTTGAAATGATTGTACTTCTTGAGTTGCTATAACATTGGAGCACATTGACCAGGCAATGAAAGAAATGTAAGGATGTCCTTTAATCTGAGCTTCTGAAAGATGATTTCTTGTGAAGAATGTAGCAAGAAGAGACTTGGATATTGAGTTCTGAGAATAGTGGCTGAAAGGTGGGAATTTTTCTTTATTTGATTGAATTTAGTGCAGTGTCTGCTGTAAATATTCACCAATAATGATGAGACTGAAGTGTGAGTTATGATTTTTTTCTGGGAAGGAGTGGGTTAGAATTTGAAGCATCATAAGATGAGTGCAGAATCCCAAGCCCAGTTGCTGGCTGACTGCTGCTGTTTCTTGGCTCTGACCATGGTAAGTGGGTTGTTCTGATATCCTTGAAGCCATTTCTTAACGTTAAAGTTTATTTATTAGTCACAAGTAAGACTTGCATTCTCATTGCAATGAAGTTACTGTGAAATTCCCCTAGTCATTACGTTCTAGTGCCTTTCCGGTCAGTGCACCTAACTAGCATGTCTTTCAGACCATGGGAGAGAACTGGAGCACATGGAGGAAACCCACGCTGACACAGGGAGAACATGCAAACTCCACACAAACAGTGACCCAAGCCAGGAACCAAACTCAGGTCACAGGTGCTATGAGGCAGCAGTGCTAACCATTGTGCCACTTCACGGTGTCAAGAGTTGAATTTCAATCTCTGCATCAGATATATAATCTTCTACTTTGTCAGAAGCCCTCTGAACAAAGTATAAGATTATACTGTGAATGTGTGCAAGGTTATTCACGAGTGTCGGGGAGTGGATTGTGGAATGAAAAGATAATGTGTCAAAAGAATGAAGCCTCTGATACAATGAGACCTTGGGTGTGTCTACTACTAACAATGCAGCAAACTTGTGGAGGAAACTGTTCCCAATATTGATAAGCAGGGCTGTTTTTAGAAGGATGACTAATATGTAATCAAAACTACAGTATTTAGTCATGGTATTAATTGTGTGCTGGAACTGTTTGATTTAATGTGTCAGTATTTACATTGGCAGCTTTTACAGCCTTTAATCTTGTCTGTATTTCCTCTTGTGACAGAGGCTAGGAATCCAAGGCCACCACCAAAAACTGAACATTCCTATGTTTGTGAAACAGGAATGAGTAAGTTGGGGCTGTTCTTTTTGAGAAAGAATAGAGCAGGCAAGAACTGAAAGACTGAACTTTGACAGGCTTTGGCAGCTTAAATAAAGCTGGGGGTTGCTGCTTTTGATTGGAGTTTGAACTCTCAACTTGATTTCCTCTTTACGTTTACACTTGAGTATTAGGTGCTGTGGTGTGAAGGAATGATATTTGATAAAGGAAATGTTATCTATCATAACAATGATGCCTGATTCCACATGGAAGTTTCTGTCGGAGTGAAACCATCATGATACAGCTGCTCACTCCTTAGATTAGCAGGAAGTTTTAATACTCCGTCAGAGTTCTGGCTTCACAACATCTCACACACTCAACAGAACAATATTAATCCTCAGTTAATGGAAAATTCTGTCTACGTTTAGTGTCACTTAATAAATAATAAAAGTAATATATCTAGAAGTGGAATCAACCCACACTGCCATCTCCTCACATATACAAGACTCCAGTCCAACAGCTAGATGATTCATCCTTAGCTGCCTTCTCAGGAATTTTCAATTTCACATTTTGATTTGAAAAATGAGTAGCTGAGATGACACGAATGAGTTAAATCAGTAATTGGTGATTTTACTTTTGAGAAGTTTCATTCCGGAGAGAGAGAGTCACTGAGGAGTGTTTACTGCAGTATTCCTGAATGTTGATAAAACTGACATACTCGGCAATTTTAGACGGCAGCTAAGACTGAATCACCTTGGTATTTTACTGGAGTCTTGTATATGTGAGGAGGTGGCAGCGTGAGGTTGATTCCAGTTCTGGATGTATTAGTTTTACTAATTATTAAGTGATCCTAAATGTGGACAGAATTTTCCACTAAGTGAGTCTGTGAGATGTTGTGAAGCCAGAGCTCTGATGGAGTATTAATACTTTCTGCTACTCTAAGGAGTGAGTAGTGTATCGTGATGGTTTAATGGGATGCTGGAGCGATGGGCTCCAATTCTAAATGCAGTTGGGAGGGGGTGAGATTGCAACTAGTCTGATATTCTGCACTTGTGAGCAATGGTTTTGTCTCTTTACAAGTGGCTTGTTAATGTAAGTGATACAGAGAGTCTCCTACATTTTACAAGGCCAAAAATGTAAATTTGGCCTTGAGCGATATAACCTTATTGTTCAAGGCCAAATTTACATTTTTATTCTTAACCAGGGAACCGATAGGCAAATCTCACAAAGATAACATTTGGCACAACAATAAATTGAATTTCAAAAAAAAAGTGGTATTAAGAAAGAAGTGCCTGCGTCGCTTAGGGTGCTCGTTCATTCACTCACCCAAGGTGAGTGGGTGTGTGGTGGTGTGAATATGAGAAACACAGATGAGGAGGAATTTCTTCAGCCAGAGATATCATATCCTAGTCAGGTATCTTCCCCAACTTGAATTCCTGCTCCACATTGGTGAATCTGTGCTGCAGTAGGCTGTGAAGGCCAGGTCATTGAGTGAGTGCTTTTAAAGATAGAAAGGTTCTTGATTAATGAGAGAATCAGGGATTATGGGGAAAAAACAGGAGAATGGGACTGAAAAAAAATCAGCCATGATTGAATGGCGCAGCAGATTCGATAGGTTGATGAGCTAATTCTGTTCCTATGTCTTATGGTCTGAGTGTAGTCTGAAAACATCTGCATGGCTGTGGCTGGTTATTACCTTCACCCCTGCTTGGCCCTCATTTGAAAATATTACCAGCGTTGTATTGATTGGAATGAATTTACTCCAATGACATTTTTATCCAAAGGAATTTTTTAAGTTATTGTTTAAACATCTAGCTTTTGAGATCTCATTCCACAGAATCAGAAGTTAGTAGTTTCTTCTTTCTATTAAGGTTGTACACTATTCCACACATTAAACTCTGAGCAGTTTGCACAGATATTATACCCTAGTCGGAGACAGACGCTGCAAGCATATCTTCCCCAACTTGAATTCCTGCTCCACATTGGTCAGACAAGTTGTATGTTGAGTGTCTGGCACTCAAGTGTCTTTCAACTTGGTCAGCAGCTCAACATCAGAGTAGTTACTGCCCATTCAACCGATTAATCAAGTAATCACTATCTGAAATGGTACTCAATGTGCCCACCCATAATGAATGAATTGGACTGAAACTATACTAGCAAATGCCCAGTGCGCACAAATGAGAACTCATCCAGTCCGAAGTTAATTGCAGACGAACGTCAGTTAGTGGGAGGGAGAGCTGGCATGGGAATGCCTGAGAGCGACTGTGTGTGGGTATGTGGACATGGGAGACAAATGAGTTTGGGAGAATCTAGGCAGGGAAGGGGATGGCGAGAATGTGTGTGGGTGATAGGGGGTGAATGTTTGTGTCTGTCTTTCTCCCAATCTCAGGTTTCTCTCACATTCACATCACTACACACCCACTCACACTGGGTGAATGAATGAGCACCCTAAGCTTGACTGACACAGACACACACACAATACTTTAAAACAGAGATGAGGAGGAATTTCTTCAGCCAGAGAATGGTGAATCTTTGCCCCAATAGGCTGTGAAGGTCAGGTTGTTGAGTGCTTTTAAGAAAGAGGTAGAAAGATTCTTGATTAGTAAGAGAATCAGGGGCCCAAAACTGCTCTCAGTACTCCAAATGGGGTCTGATCAGTGTCTTATACAGCCTCAGAAGTACATCCCAGCTCTTGTATTCTAGCCCTCTCGACATGGATGCTAATATTGCATTTGCTTCCTAACTGCTGAGTGAATCTGTATGTTAACCTTAAGAGAATCTTGAACAATGACTCCCAGGTCTTTTTGTGTTTCTGATTTCCAGACCATTTTCCCTTTTAGAAAATAGTCTATGCCTCCTTCCAAAGTGCATAACCTCCCACTTTTCCACATTATATTTCATCTGTCACTTCTTTGCCAATCTTCTAACCTGTCCAAGTACTTCTGCAGCACCCTCCAACCACTTCCTCAATACTACCTGTCCCTCTACATATCTTTGTATCATCTGCAAACTTAGTAACAGTGCCTTCAGTTTCTTCCTCCAAATTGTTAATGTATATTGTGAAAGGTTGTGGTCCCAGCAGTGACCCCTGAGGCACACCACTAGTCATCGGCTGCCATCCTGAGAAAGACTCCTTTATCCCCTCTCTCTGCCTTTTGCTAGTCAGCCAATCCTCTATTCATGCCAGGATCTTACCCTTAACACTATGGGCACTTAACTTACTTAACAGTTTCCTGTGCAGACCTTTAGGGGAATCTAAATAATTCAGGCCCACTGGTTCTCCTTTATCCAACTTCCTTGTCATATCCTCAAAGAACTCTAACAGAATTGTCACACATGACCCCTCCTTGAAAAAGCTGTGCTGACTCAGTCCTACTTTATGTTGCACTTCTAAGTATTCCGTGATCTCATCTTTAGTAATGGACTTTAAAATCTTGCCAATGACCAAAGTCAGGCTAACCGGCCTATAATTTCATGTTTGCTGCCTCCCTCTCTTAAACAGTGGTGTTACGTTAACTACTTTCCAGCCCTCTGAGGCCCTCCCTGCTTTGTGATTCCTGAAAGATCATCACCAATGCTTCCACAATTTCTTCAGCTATCTCTTTTAGAACCTGGGGATGCAGTCTATCTGATCCAGGTGATTTATCCACCTTCAGACATTTCAGGTTCCCTAGAACCTTCTCCTTAGTGATGGCCACTACACTCACCTATGCCCCCCACTCTCCTGGAGTTCAGGCATTCCACTTGTCTCTTCCACCGTGAAGCCTGATGCAAAGTAATTGTTCAGTTCCTCTGCTATTTCTTTGTTTCCTATTATTCCTTTTCCAGTCTCATTTTCCAGTGGTCCAATGGCTATTTTTATCTCTTTGTTTTTATATATTGAGAAAAAAAGTCTTCCTATTTCCTTTTGTATTACTAGCTACTTACATTCATATTTTATTTCTTTTCCCTCTTATTGTCTTTTTAGTTGTTCTCTGTTCACTTTTAAAGCTTCTCTGTCCTCTTGCTTTGCACGAATCCTCGCCACTTTGTATGCTTTTTCTTTTGTTTTTATGCTGTTCTTAACTTCCCTCATCAGCCACGGATGCTTCTTCCTCTCCTTAGCATGTTTCCTCCTCCCTGGGATGAATTTCTGTTGTGCCTCCCGAATAACTTTCAAAAACTCCTGCCATTGCTGTTCCATTTTTTTCCCTGCTAGGGTCCCTTTCCATTCAGCTCTGACCAGCTCTCTCTCATGTCTTCATAGTTACCTTTATTTAATTGTAATTCCATTACATCTGACTCCAGCTTCTCCCCCTCAAACTGCAGGGTAAATTCTGTCATATTGTGGTCACTGCTTCGTAAGGGTTCCTTCACCTTAAGTTCCCTAAACAAGTCTGCCTCATTACAGATCACCAAATCCAGAATTGCCTGTTCCCTAGTAGCTCTGTCAAAAGCTGCTCCAAAAAAAACACCTCTTAGACATTCTATAAAGTCCTTTTCTTGTGATCCACTACCTACCTGATTTTCTCAGTCCACCTACATATTGAAATCCCCTGTGATTATTGTAATATTGCCTTTTTTATATGTCTTTTATAGCTCCTGATTAATTTTCTGCCTCACATCCTGACTACTGCTAGGAAGCCTGTACATAATTCCCATTAGGGTCTTTTTACCTTTGTGATTCATCACCTATATCCACAGAGATTCTATGCCCTCTGATCATGTATCACTTCTTGCTATCGATTTAATTTCATTTTTTATTAACAATGCAATCTCTCCCCCTTTGCCCATCTATCTCTCCTTTCGATAGGACACACATCCTTAGATATTTAGATCCCAACCCCGATCCCCTTGCAGCCACGTCTCTGTGATACCTCTTTTGCTTCTAATTGTACGTAGAATGGCTCTCTATACGATGAGCAGTTTGTTCTGGACTCTGTTGGATAAATGCCGCTGACATGGGGTATGTGAAACAATTAGAACTTTCACCAATGCGGACTGCTCCATGTTCAGTGTAATGACTCATCTGCTGTTCATTTTTGTCTGAATAGATTGTTGTCTTCTGTCCTGATGTTGATGGTTTTGATGTGCGTGTTGCTTTCTGCTATATCCTATGGCTCTCACTTTTAAATTATTTGTACTCTGTGGAATTTCATCTATAACACAGAAACCAGCCTGGGAATGTACAGGAAAGAGAGTGGTAATCCATCTGATTTGTGCAAACTTTGAACTATTCTGCCACTACACTCATTCACAGAATTGTTATGGTGCAGAAAGAGGCCATTTTTCTGCTCCTGATCGCTTTACTAAATATCTTTCCATTTTCCTCTGATTCTCTTAAGAGGAAAAGTTATTTATTGTAGCTGTGTGGTCTTTTCCATTCCACGTTGTAATTGAATTTCTGAGCAACTTGCTGACCTGAAATCCTGTTCTGCTGAAGAGGAAAAGGCAGCCTCTTTCTGCTTGTAATTTTGTTCTCAAAGAATAGAGGTTGCAATGAATACACTGGAATGCTCTGCCTGAAAGTGCACTGAAAGCATTCAGTAGAAAATTTCAAAATACGGAAGGAAAATGGGCTATAGGAATAAGTAGAGAAGTGGGACTAATTAGCTTGTTAAAGGCACAAATGGCTGACTCCTCCATTATATAATTCTGACATATCCCAATTTACTAAGATAAATGAGATTTGAGAAGATCCCAAATCCTTTTGAATTTAAAATGCTGTTGAGTTTCAAGCTTTGAACTATAAAAGGCTCTCCTGCTTTGGTCTGCTTCTCGTCTTACAAACCCAGACAATCCTGTCCTCCTGTTCTGAAGAAGAATCATATTCGACTCAACATTAACTCTTTCTCACTCTGTAGATGCTGCCAGACTTGAGAGTTTTCCCAACACTTTGTTTTAAGTTAGTCCTCTACATTAGGCATTTACAGGGGGTTTGACCTCTTTCAGTCTTGAAGACCTGAGTGGTTCCAAGGATATTTCTTTTCTTGTTGAATCCCAAATGAATAACTTAAAACATACACAAAGAGAACAAGGACTTTAAACTATATACAGATATAGTAGTCCACAAGGAGTGCTGAGATATTGCATTGGATAATCATAAAGAGAGAGGAAGTACTCAGAGTTGGAATTCTTTGAAAGTTGATAAGTTTCCAGGGCTAGATGGATTGTTACTGAAGGAGGTCAGGGTGAAGATAGCAGATGCACTTGAGAATGATGTTCCAATTTCTACTAGATACAGTAGAGATACCAGAGGACTGGAGCAATACAAATGTAGTTCAATTGGCTAAAAAGGGATCAAAGAAAATGCCAAATAATTATAGATCAATCAGTCATACACTGGTAGTGGGCAAATTAGACTCAATCCTAACATAGCATTAACTGTCATAGAAAGGCATGGGCTGGTTGAGGATGGTCAGCATGGATTTGTTAAAGCTAGGTCATGTCTCTCAAATTTGATTGAATTCTTTGAAGAAGTGACAAGAAGAGTTGATGAAGGTAGTGCAGTGCATGTTGTGTAATAGATTTTAGTAAGGCGTTTGACAAGATCCCTCATGGCAGAGGGGTAACTTGATAGAAGTTTACAAAATTGATGGGATGAGAGAGAGAGTGGACAGGATAAAAATGTTTCCATTGGCAGAGAATTCTACAACCAGGGACACAGATTCAAGATAAGTGGCAACAGGTGTAGTGGGTACATGAAGAGAAACTTTTTTATGTAGAGGATGTGTGCCTGTCTGGGATTTGCTGCCCGAATTGGTGATGGAGGCAGAGAACCTGAACTCTTAAAATATCTGGATCTGCACCTTAAGTGTTCTAAGCTACCAGGCTATGGGCAGGGTGCAAAAACATGAGATTAAAAAGGGCACCTGAGTGTCCTTGGGAATGTCCTCTTTTTGTGCTATAATGTGACTATGATTCTATAACCCTGGAATTTTGCTTATAGTGGAGATATTGCTTACGTTTGCTTAGTACTGTGTTTAGCTGTAAGCAGCTGTGGCTCAGTAGGCAGCACTCTTACCTCTGGTCAGAGCTTGTGAATTTAAGTCCCTTTTGAAATACGTGAATGCATAATCTAGGCTGAACTGTAATATTGAGGAAATGCTGCTTTTCAGATGAAGTGTCAAAAACTGAGGCCTTGTCTGCTCCACTCGGTGAATATAAAATATCTTTTTGTATATTTGTAGAGGACAGGAGAGTTTTTCCTTCTTAGCCAACACTTACAATAAAACCATTGGATGATATTTTTATGTGGGAGCTAGCTGTGTGCAAATTGACTGCTGTGCATATTATATTACGACACTTGGGAAAACTCCCCATTGGCTGCGCCAGCCTGATGTTGTAATGTTGCTTTACATATAATTTTCTGCAAATGGACTAAAGGTCAGAGATGAGTTGGAGGCATTGTTCTGAAGACCCTCTAACCAAGTTCAATACATATCGTCGTGCCTGACTCTGACTGATGAGAAATAAAAATATGGAAACTGTAACTTGTTCAGTGGTTGTCCAGAATCCTTCAGAACCCACTTTGAAAATTTCATTTGAGTAAAACAAAAGGATGGATTTTCCAATTCCATGCACCATATGAATTGTAACAGGCAAAGGATGGACCATGGAAAAGTCCATTGATCTCGGATGGGATTTTCAGGCTTCAGGGCGCGTGCAGCTGGAAAATCCCACCCAAGCAATGTAATGCAAACTAGAACACTGAGCACAATTCTCAGTCTCTGATTCTTCCCGTGAACTTGAGGCAGATCAAGTATTACAGGAGGATTGCATCAACTCGTAACAAATCTAGCCTTGTCAGTGCAATGGCAGAATGTTGCTGAGCTCTGTAAATAAAATGTGCATTTAATGAATTTCTCAGAAGTGTTTTGTTGCTCCATACATGGAAATACTGAACTGTTCATTTAAAAAAATGTATTTTTTGGTATATCTTACAGTTGGCTGCAGGTTGCTTTTGCAGAATTCTCTGCTCTTCAGGCTGTAGTGTAATATCTGTAAGGCCCACAGTCTTAACATTCCAACAGGATGGTGGGACAACATTGTAACCTTTCTGTGCTCCCTGCCCCTCCGAATCCTGCACAAGTGGGTGGCAAGATGATAGTAGTTAGCATTGCTGCCTCACAGCGCCAGTGCCCCAGGTTCTGTATGTTCTCTCTGTGTCTGCTTGGGTTTCCTCCAGGTGCTCTGATTTCCTCCACATTGTAAAGATAAAGAACAAAGAAAATTACACTACAGGAACAGGCTCTTTGGCCCTCCAAACCTGCACCAACCATGCTGCCCAGCTGCGCTCGCCCTGAAACGTGAAAATTCCATCCGAGGTTACTGGACCTTTCCATGATCCATCCCTCACTTGCTACGATTCCCAGGGCAGGTGGAAAGGGAAAGTCCACTCCATTATTTGTTTTATTGAAATGAACTTCTCAAAGTGGGTTCTGAAGGATTTCTGGACAAGTTACATTCTCCATATTTTTACTATTCATCAGTCGGAACCAGGCACGATGATATGTATTGAATATGGTTAGAGGGTGTAAGAAACCACCAGCAGAAATCTGGAACAATGCGTCCTGCTCATCTCTGATCTTGAGTCCATTCGCAGAAAACTAGATGCAAAGCAACATTGCAACATCAAGCTGGTGCAGCCAATGCGGAAACTTAACTAAACCCTCTGCCCTTCCTGGGACCATATCCCTTTATTCTCACCCTATTTCATGTATTTGTCAAGATGTCCCTTCAAAACCACTACTGTATCTGCTTCCATTACCTCCCCCAGCAGCAAGTTCCAAGCACCCACCACTCTATATATAAAAAAACTGCTTCGTACGTCTCCTTTTAAATCTTGTCCCTTGCATCTTAAACCTATGCTGTCCAATAATTGACTCTCCTACCCTGGGAAATAGCTACTGACTATCCACTCTATCCATGCCTCTTATAATCTTGTAGACTTCTATCAGATTGTCCCTCAACCTCTGTCATTCCAGTGAGAACAAACCAAGTTTTGCCAGCCTCTCCTCATAGCTAATGCCCTCCATACCAGGCAACATCCTGATAAATCTTTTCTGTACCCTCTCCAAAGCCGCCACATCCTTCTGGTAGTGTGACTATCAGAATTGAACACTATATTCCAAGTGTAATCTAACTAAGGATCTATAAAGCGGCAACATGACTTGCCAATTTTTAAACTCTCTGCCCCAGCTGATGAAGGCAAGCGTGCCACATCCTTGACTATCTTCTCCACCTGCATTACCACTTTGTGACCAATGTACCTGTAATCCAGATCCCTTTGCTATCAATAGTTCAAGGGTTCTGCCATTTACTGTGTATTTCCTATCTTTATTAGACCTTCCTAAGACTGCTACCCTCCGTCTTCTTTGACCGAGCCAATTCTGCGTTCACCTTGCTAACTCACCTCTGATGTCATGCGATTTCACCTTTTGCAATATGCTGCCATGAAGGATCTTGTCAAAGGCCTTGTCGACAACATCCACCGCCCTACTCTCATCAATCATCTTTGTCACCTTCCTCTCAAAACTTGATCAAATTTCTGAGACATAATTCCTCTTCACAAAATCATGTTGCCTCTCACTAATACATCCACTTATTTCTAAGTAGGAATAAATCCTGTCTCGAAGAATCCTCCTCAGTAATTTCTGCACCACTGATGTAAGGCTCACCGGCTGTAATTACTTGGATTATTCTTGCTACCCATCTTAAACAAAGGAATAACAATGGCTATTCTCCAATCCTCTGGGACCTCCCCTGAAGCCAGTCAGAATACAAAGATTTCTGTCAAGACTCCAGCAATTTCCTCCCTTGTCTCTCTCAATATTCTGAGATATATCCCATCAGAACCTGGGGACTTGCCTTAATGTTTCTCAACAACCCCAGTACTACATCCTTTTTGATCTCAACATGATTCAAACTATCTACACACCCTTTTCCAGACTCATCATCCGCCAAGCCCTTTTCTTTGGTGAATACCGATGCAAAGTATTCATTTAGTACCTTGTCCATTCCCTCTGTTTCCATGCATAGATTCCCTTCCTTGCCCTTGAGAGGGCCAACCTTCTCCCTGGCTACCCTCTTGCTCTTTATGTGCATATAAAAAGGCTTGGGATTTTCCTTAATCTTGCTGGCCAATGCTTTTTAACCTTTTCTACTTTCCTTGTATTCCACACTCGCTTTGTGTGTTCTCAGCCTCCCAGCTTTGACAAATGCTTCCTTTTTCTCTTTGACTAGGTTCAAAATATCGCTTGTTATCCAACATTCCCAAAACTTGCCATACTTATCCTTCATCCTTACAGGAATGTGCCAGTCCTGAATCCCTATCAGCTTGCATTTGAAGCCTCCCAGATGCCAGATGTTGATTTGCTCTCAACCATCTGCCCTCAATCTACATTCTTCATTGCCTGCCTAATATTGTTGTAATTAACTTTCCCTCAATTTAGCACCTTAACTTGAAGACTACACTTTATCCATCAGTATTGTAAAGCTGACTGAATTGTGGTCACTTTTCCTGAACTGGTCCCCTACTGAAACATCGACCACCTGGCTGGGCTCATTCCCCAATACCAGATCCAGTATGCCTGATGTGCAAGTTAGGTCAAGTGGCCATGGTAAAGTGTAGCAAGATGTATAGGTTGCGGGGATTAGCCATGATGAATGTGCAGGGATAGGGTGGAGGGGAGGGCCTGGCTGCATGCTCTTTTGGAGAGTCAGTGCAGACTCAATGGGTCGATTGGTCTCTTTCTGCACTGTAGGGATTGTATGATATTAAAGTAGATTAGAGTGTTGAAATTGTAGAGTGATTCTCAAACTGCTGCCTTTGAATCTAAAGCATGGCTATAGTCAGACCGACACAGCTTTTTGCTGACCCATCAGTAACTGATTATTATAGAGTTGACATTTGTTTGATTTTTCAGATCCTGCAGCTGAGGTTCAGCTAGAGGAACAGGCTGCAAATTGGCAAGTGGCACAGGAAGGATAGAGGAACTTTACCATTTCTCACTGTAAAAGCAGTGTTATCGGGAATTTGGATGCAGTCCCAGACTCTGCAGGGAAATGGGTTCCATCGTTTATACAGTGACAAGTTTAGAACAATGGGATCATGCATTACAGGAACTGCTGAACGATTAGATTGTTGCAGCCTGTATCTTTTGTTCACTTGTTCCTGCTCTGCTGACAGGCACTCATTGTCCAGTGTAGCTCCCTGTGCTCTGAGCAACTTCCTCCTTTTGGTAAAAATCATGTTCTATTAATCTTTCCTCAGAATATTTTGCACAAAGGATTAACTTGATGAGACACCACGTGAAATGGTCTGCATGCTTTGATTATGCTGCCGCAGGATTGAAATATTTGCTTGTTGGGTTTTAAATGTCAGACAAAATTAACTTAATTACATCTTAGATTGGCAACTATATAATATTGGCAACATTTTAAAACACAAGCTAACCTGTTGGATCTGCCCAGTTTTTAATTGCTGGTAGTGCCTGGCGATTGATTCTTATTTGCAAGGTGGAAAATAAATTTGAAAGAAAGAAAAGGTCTTGTTTAAACCTATTATCCTGTGTCTCCAACTGCTGAGCCCACCATATTCCTGTCACCTAACAGACAGTGATCCCAGATGCTGATTGATTATTCCTTGGGTTTTGGAGATTTCTGTGATCTTAAAATCAATATAAGGGAGAAATTCTCATCCACAAACATGATGATATCTTGCTGCTGCTGAAATAGTTTCTGGGGTCAGATCTTTACCCAGACACCCTACCATGTTTTTACAAAGAACAAAACAGCACGGGAAACAGGCCCTTCGGCCCAACGAGCCCGCGCCATCACCCCAATGTTCCCACCTCTACCCGTGATCCCTGTCTATGTTTATAGATCTATGGATTGAAATCAAATTTGAGACAATTTAGGGAGAATTTGTTTTGCCAGTTAGCCTAAGAGCACATCTTTGGGATGTGGGAGGAAACCGGAGCATCCGGAGAAAACCCACACAAGCACGGGGAGAATGCGCAAACTCCCACAGACAAGCCCAAATCCATGTATCTGCACAGCACAGCAATAGTCACTGAGCTGTCATGTTGCCCATGAAATGGTCCAGGTCATCCCTAAATTTCCCACCTTTCCTTGGTCCATTTGTTTCTCAGTGTAGCTAAAAATTGTTTAGGTGTCATTGTATTGCATCTATTGTAACAAGATAGTTAAGCAACATAGGATTTGATCGCAGATCAGCCATGATCTCACTAAATTGCTGAAAAAGTTAAATGGTATCCTACTGTTCCTGATCTACCTTACTGGAAGAAAAGCCCACTTGCTCCAGACTTTTTTTCTTGATGCTCACCTGACCTTTGCAATCATACACGATTCTCTTCCAGGGCTGCTTCTGTAGTCTTTGATCATTTCTGAACACTGTACTTGTGTGGTCTGACCTGTTTGTAGTGTGAATGTACCTTCTGTAGACTTGCACATTTCTGCTTTACCTGTTTAGTGTAACATTCTGTTCAGTTTGCTGATGGCTATTTTGTGTTTGGGTGTTTAAACCTTCCTTGGGTTTCCTTCTGATTTACTTTTATATTCTAGTGCCTTGCTTGAATCCTGAGTTAAGGTTTAAAAAAAAACCAGTGACATGTTACGAAAGAGTAGTTATCTGCTCCCTAAACCCAAAGGTAAGGTATGCCAGGTCTGAAGTGAATCAGCAATTGCCTGTGTTCATACTTTGAGATGCTTGTTGGGAGTTGGGCACAAATGCGATGGGCCAAAGGGCCTCTGGTGTAATTATGATTCACCAAAGACAAAAGCCAGTTGTGTTCTCTTAATTGCAGCCTGTCCCAATGGAAAATTATTGTCATTTTATCTGTAATTTTAAACCTGGTGTTATCTGACATTACTGTCCAAAACTGCAGCCATGTCAAGCTGCACACCTCCCAGAATCATTCCCTTTTCTCTGCACAGGAATATTGGAAGTTGCATTTCTATCATCCATTCAAATCAATTTTAAGCATGGTTTCACAGAAACAGCAGAGATAAATAACCGGATAAAGTATTGAGGTGGCATTTGCCTGGGCATCAGGTTAGGGCCTTGGCTCAATCCTCTATGTAAACCCCTACAACCCTCCAGTTCCTTTACTCCACCATTGACAGGTGTGTAACTCCAGAATTCCCTTCGTAAACATCTCGACCAGCCTCTGCTCCTTCTAAGAAGCTCGTTTAAAACCTATTGTTTCAACCATACTTGTTAACCTGTCCTTATGACTTATTTTTCTTTGTTAATGGAATGTAAATATTGCTGGAAATCCTAGCATTTTTTTATTAATCTCTTTGCCTTTGAGAAAGTGATGGTAAGCTGCTGCCATTTTGAACTGCTGCAATTCACCTTGTGTATTCATAGCTAGATACAGCCCTGGAGCTATTTGGGAAGAAGTTCAGGATTTTGACTCCGTGACAGTGAAGGAGTGATTCTGTAGTTCCAAGTCTGTATAGTGTGTGACTTTGAGGGGAACTTGTAGGTGATGGTACTTCCATGTTCTCCTAGGTATAGACATGTTGGTTTGAAAGGTGCTATTGAATTTTATCACTCTTTTGGATGTTTTACTATAATCCAGATTCTCTGAGGATAAATTGTTGTTCCTTTCCTCCCTGTGTCAGTATCAATGATCAACCTGATTCCTTCTTTATCAAGGGTCAGATTTATAGCATGTATTGACTGTCATTTTAAGTCTATCGATGTTGTAGTTCCTCTTCTGTTTAAACAAATGTTGTCGATAATTTCTGGCTGTTGTGTAGTTATTTAGTACTTTGCTTCCTCTTACTGGGACTTGTATCGATTTCTGCCACCTCTCAGCCAGTCTAATTAAATTTGGAATTTGTCTCTATTTTCTCTCACTCTGAAGGTTGTTTCATCTCCTGTGATCTTCTGATGCCAACCAATCACAGAATGTTCCAGATTAGAGATTGTGCCTTGTCTTTTATAACACTCTTGCACTTGTTTTGCTATGGCTCCATTTACTGCTAGCTGTTGACTGAATGAGGAGACATGAGAGGGAAACAAAGAAATGAAAGACAAAGTGGAAGGATGTAACTAACAGAAGAGATATAGGTGAACCAGTGGATGTGATGTATTTGGATTTTCAGAAAGCTTTTATGGAAGTTCCACATAAGAGGTTGGTGTACAAAATTAAAGTGCATGGGATTGGGAGTAATATATTGGCATAGATTGAGAATTGGTTAGCAGACAGGAAACAGTAGGAATAAGTGGGTATTTTTCAGAGTAGCAGGCAGTGACAAGTGAGGTCCCATAGGGATCAATGCTTGGGGCCCCAATTTTTCACATTGTACATCAATAATTTGAATGAGGGCACCAAATGTAATATTTCCAAATAGATTGATGATGCGGAACTTGGAAATGTGAATGTCAGGAGGATGTTCAGAGATTTTAAGGGAAATATTGATGTACAAATAACCTGGGTATCATAGTATGCCAGTCACTGAAAGCAAACATGCAGGTACTACAGACAGTTAGGAAGGCAAATGGTATATTGGCCTTCGTTGTAAGAGGACTTGAGTACAAGAACAACGTTGTCTTGCTGCAGTTGTACAGGGCCTTGTGTGCCGTTTAGGTCTCCTTATCTAAGAAAGAATATACTTGCCATAGAGGGAGTGCAGCGAAGGTTCACCAGACTGATTTCTGGTATGACAAGATTGTCATATGAGAAAAGATTGGATGGATTGGGCTTTGAATCACTGAAATTTATAAGACTGAGAGCAGATCTCATTGAAATATATAAAATTCTGACAGGGTTGAACAGGCAGGATGCAGGGATGTTGTTTCCTCTGGCTGAGGTCTAGAACCGGAGGTCATGGTCTTCAAGTATAGCTATATCATTACTTAAGGATGGTGAACCAGTCAAATTTTATATCTCAGAAGTCTGTCAAAACCAAGTCATTGAAAATATTTAAGAATGAAGTGGATTTCTGGACTGTAAAGGTGCCCATGGGTATTGGGAGCATGTGGGAGAATGGAATGAGAGTGTTGGGATAGAGAATCAGCATGGTCATATTGAATGATGAAGCAAGCTCAAAGGGCCTATTTCTGTGCCTAGTTTCTATGTTTCTCTCTAATTGTGTTTTGACACATAGGAAGCTGCCAAAGAAACTGCATTTACCTCCCATTTGACTTTAGACCTTTAGTTTTTTTTGTTGACAATGGCATGTGAGCGTTGTCTTTAGAAGTGAGTTCCTTTCTGTGTCCTGTCCCTCCCACCTGATGTAGGTTCCTGTTCTACACAGCCCTGGGTTAAGAACTCCGTAAAGCGCTCTAGTCTAACTGCTCGCGTTTTTTTTCTGTTTTGCAGTTGTGCTGATTGGCGACTCGGGTGTAGGTAAAAGTAACCTGCTGTCACGCTTCACACGCAATGAGTTTAACTTGGAAAGCAAGAGCACAATCGGAGTGGAATTTGCAACAAGAAGTATCCAAGTAGACGGGAAGACGATTAAAGCACAGATCTGGGATACAGCTGGGCAGGAGCGGTACCGGGCCATCACCTCTGCGTGAGTTTTACATTCATTGGAACAAAACCTTTGACTGAGTGCTATCTTTGTTTCTTTTCTCCCTATCCGCCTCTGTGCCTCTCCCATGTGGGTGCAGTGGGAATTGGGACCAGGGGCTACTACATGCTGAGGAGATTGCTATTGGGTGAGGGGGTACAAGTGATTGCCTTTTCTTGCATTTTGTTCATCAGTTATTGGATCTGATCTGCCAGTTTTGTTGCTACTTCTGTATCTTTGTCTGAGACTCAGGAGAATGTGGGAGAAAAAGCCCATTGCACTCATTTAATGTCCTGTGCAGATACTTATATGTTATTCTTTTTAAAACAGACAACATAGGAATCAGGAGCGGGAGTAGGCAATTCAGCTTTTTGAGCTCACTCTGCCATTCTATATGATCATGGCTTATCTCCATCTCATCCTAACTCCACTTCTCTCCTTTTCCTCTTAGCCCATTATCCTACTTTTGATCAAATATTTATCTATCTCTTCCTTGAATTAATTGATTGATTCTGCATCCACTGCAGTCTGGGGCAGTGAGTTCCATAGATTCTCAATCCTTTGTGAGAAGTAGCTTCTATTTATCTCTGTTTTAAACCTCCTGCTTATTCTACAATTATGACCTCTTGTCCTAAGCTGCTCTGAAAGCAGGAACATTTGGTTAACATTTACTTTATCAATCAGTTGAGTATTTTATATACCTCAATCAAATCCCCCCTTGTTCTTCAATACTCCAGTGAGTGCAAGACTAAGCTACTAACCACTCCTCACACATCAGCCCCTTCAAACCCGGAATCAATCTACTGAAGTTCATCTGAACCTCTTCAGTGCCTCCACATCCTTCCTCAAAGAAGGTGTCCAAAACTGAACACAATACTCCAAGATGGTCTCACCAATGTGCGTATACGGTTGTAACAACACAAATCTACTTTTATACTCTAGACCTTTCGCAATAAATGCCAAGATTCCATTTGCCTTCCTTATAACATTTTGTACCTGCATACCCACTTTCTGAGACTCAAGCACAAGGATACCCAGGTGCCTCTGCACATTTTTTGAATCTGTTTCCTATTTAAATAGTAATTTGCCTTTTTTTTTTATTTTCCTGACCAAAATGAATAACCTTGCATTCATCCACATTAAACTCCATCTGCCAGATTCTGGCCCATTCCCCTAGCCTGTTAATATCTCCTTACTTATAAACTTTTTAACTCCTTATCACAGCCTGCTTTCCCACCTAATTTTGTGTCTTCAGCAAATTTCTTAATGTTACACTCTGTCCCTGCTTGTAGATCATTGATAGAGATTGTAAATAGTTGTGATCTGAGAACATAAACCCTGTGGGATTCCATTAGTTACAGGTCACCAATTGGAGAAAGATACATTTATCCCAATCCTCTGCTTTCTATCAGTCAGCCAATCCCCAGTCTAAGCCATTACTCTAGATCCCAAGTAATTGGATCAGTCTCTTGTGTGGCACCTTGTTAAATGCCTTCTGGAAGTCCAGATAGATCACATCCACAGGATCCCTGTTATCAACCTTGCTGGTTATATTCTGAAAAAACTCTAGCAGGTTTGTCAAACGGGACTTGCCCTTCACAAAGTTGTGCTGACATTGGTGAATTGAGCTTTGCTTTTCCGGATGCTCAGTCACCACCACCTCTAACGATTGACTCCAGCACCACAAAGGTTAAGCTAACCAATCTGTAGTTTCCTATTTTGTGCCCCTCTCCTTTCTTAAATAAGGGCATCACATTAGTATATCATAACTAATGCATTCACTGTTTCTGCTGTCACATCCTTTATCACCATAGGGTGAAGGCCAACATATTAACTTAAAAATCAATTGCAGATTTTTCTGATGCAAATATCTTGATTTGAATTCAGCTTGTTATAGATGAGTGTGAAAAGCATAAACTCTTTATTTTGCGTTTAGGTATTATCGAGGGGCAGTTGGTGCCCTGTTAGTTTATGATATTGCCAAACACCTTACTTATGAGAATGTGGAAAGATGGTTGAAAGAACTGAGGGATCATGCTGACAATAACATTGTCATCATGCTGGTTGGGAACAAAAGTGATCTACGTCACCTCCGAGCTGTGCCTACAGATGAGGCGAAAGCTTTTGCAGGTTTGTGTTTCAGATCTGTCAATTTAATACTGCAGTTTTATAAATTGATGGCCAGAAGAATAACAGATATTAATAATAGATAGCTCTGAAAAGTCATATGGACTCAAAACGTGAACTCTCTCTCCACAGATGCTGCCAAATATGCTGAGTTTTCTCAGCATTCTCTGTTTTTATTTCAGATTTGCAGCATCTGCAGTATTCTTATTTTGTTGCATCAGAAATGGATATTCCTCCAGCTCGTCACAGAGCTTGAGATTTGTACATAGTTAATTTTCTGGTTCAGGGCATTGCGCTTGAACAGGAAGAAAGCTTGCAAAGGACTTTCAGAACTCCTACCCGACATTTTATAAAGCCAACTTTTATTTTGAAGACTTCACCAGTACTTTCCATTTCAGATCCCTTCTCCTTGGTGAGGACCTGTCTGATCGTGAACAACGTGGAGATACCTGACATGGGTTAGATGTTGTGGGCTACGCCATAGTCACTATTCCTGAATCATTTTAGGCAGCTTTAGCCTGGCAAGGAACTGGTCCACTGACCTGACTGCAGGCATTGCTCACTGGGAATTAACACCCGCATGGGTATAAGGAGAAGCCAGATTAGATGTTGGGGAAAATTAAACCTGTGACTATATTGCTTCCAGTTATAAATTCTATCCTTATGTTTGTGTACTGCTTTGATTTTTAATTTAGGGAGCAAATAAAGAACAAAGAAAATTTCAGCACAGAAACAGACCCTTCACTCCTCTAAGCCTGCATCAACCGTGCTGCCTAACTGAACTAAAACTCCTTACTCTGCTGGGCACCGTATCCCTCTATTCCCATCCTATTCGTGGATTTGTCAAGACATCCCTTAAATGTCATTATTGTATCTGCAAATTGATCTAAACGATGAAACCAAGCATGACAAATGCCTTCTTCATCACACTGTCCAACTATGACTCCACTTTCAAGGAGCTATGAACCTGTATCCCTAAATCTCTTTGTTCTGTAACTCTCCCCAACTCCCTATCATTAACTGAGTAAGTCCTGCCCTGGTTCGATCTATTAAAATGCATCATTTCGCATTTATCTAAATTAAACTCAGCCTGCTGTTTATCAGCCCACTGGCCCAATTGATCAAGATCCCATTGCAAGCGAAGATAATCTTCTTCACTGTGTGTTATGCCACCAATCTTGGTGTCATCTGCAAACTTACTAACCATGTTTCCTAAATTCTCATCTAAATCATTGATATAAATGACAAATAACAGTGGACCCAGTAGTGATCCCTGAGGTACATCACTGTTCACAGGCCTGCAGTTTGAAAAACAACTCTTGACAACCACTCTCTGTCTTCTGTCATCAAGCCAATTTTGTATCCAATTGGCTACCTCACTCTGGATCCTGTGATATTTAATCTTGCGCAACAACCTATGATGCAATACCTTGTCAAAGACCTTATTAAAGTCCATGTAGACAACATCAACTGCACTGCCCTCATCTACTTGAGTACAGCTGAGTCCACAAAAATATCAGCCATGATCTTATTGAATGGTGGAGCAGGGTCGAGAGGCCAGATGGCCTACTCCTGCTCCTAATTCTTATATCATCTTAGTTACCCTTTCAAAATCTCAACGAAATTCATGAGACATGATTTTACATTCTCAAAGCCATGCTGACTGTCCCTGTTCAGTCCTTGCCTCTCTAAATGCCTGTTGATCCTGTTTCTCAGAATACCTTCCAACAATTTACCCACCACAACTATGAGGCTTGCTGGCCTGTAGTTCCCAGGCTTTTCCCTGCAACCCTTAAACATAGACACAACATTTGCCACTCAAGTTTTCAGGCACCTCACCTGTGACTGTCAATGATTCAAATGTCCGTGCTAGGAAATCCGCAATTTCCTCCTGAACCTCTGTGTCCTGGGATACATTTCATCAGGTGAGAGTGTGGGTTATGTGCCTCCAACATCTGATCACTGTTGAGGATCCAGTGACCTGACTCCTGTCAGATGTGGTGTACAAGCCGGATTGACAGAATAAATCTCATCATTTCGTTCGTGACATTGATTTATTTTTTAAAGAAAAGCTGATTTTTTTTGTTCCAGAAAAGAATGGATTATCTTTCATTGAAACTTCAGCTTTAGACTCAACAAATGTCGAGACTGCATTCCAGACCATCCTCACAGGTATGTGGATCCACTTTCAAGCATCGCTCCGAATCGAGGCTGAACTGATCATTTCGTAAAAATGCTTCAATGTGGTATAACGTCTCTGACTTGACGATTGAAAGTTGGACCAGAACTGGTAGGGCAGCACGGTGGTTAGCACTGCTGCCTCAGAGTGCCAGGGACCCGGATTCGATTCCCGGCTTGGGTCGCTGTCTGTGTGGAGTTTGCACATTCTCCCCATGTCTGCGTGGGTTTTTTTCTGGGTGCTCTGGTTTCCTCTCACACTCCAAAGATGTGCGGGTTAGTTGGTTGACAATGTTAAATTGTTCCTTAGTGCCAGGGAGTCGAGCTGGGGTAAATGCGTGGGTAAAGGGCCTGGGTGGGATTATGGTCACTGCAGACTTGAAGGGCCAAATGGCGGCTTCCTGCACTGTAGGATTCTATGTGACTATGTAACTGATCATTAACATAATAAATTGTTTAAGTTATACAATTTATAGGTGGAGGAGACTTTTCCATTATCCACCACAGAATAACATGTCTTGTGCTGCTGAAGGTTCCTTTGTCCGTCAGTTTTTTTAATTTGAGTGTGACCTTTCTGGTTAGGATCAGCTAAGGATTAGGCTACTCTGTACAGATTTCTGTTAACCTTCAGCTCAGACTCCTAAAGGAGATGATTTTTAAAACCTTGCAGTTAATTTTTATAAATATTAAACTGGGAATATTAATAAAACCATAGGAAAGTTAAGGCACAGAGAGAAGGTTTTAATCCCATCATGTCTGTGCTGGCTGGTTTAAAAACTAGCCACCTTTTCTAATCCCACCTTCAGCACCTGGTCTGTAACCCTTGCCGGTTTCACACTTTAAATGCAGATCCCGATGTCTTTTAAAAAAGTTGAAAGTTTCTGCCTCAACGGTCAATCCCTGCAGCAAATTCCAGCTGCAGCCTAACCAGTGTTTTATACAGTTCCATTGTTTTATCCCTATTTTTGTATTCTATATTTTTCTCAATAAAAGAATACATTCTATATGCTTTCTTCACACCTCGTCCACTTGTCGTGCCACCTTCAGGGACCTGTGTCCATGCACTCTGAGATGTCTCACTTCCTCGACATCTCCCAATATCCTTCTGTTTGTTGAGTTGGGTGGCACACTGGTACTGCTGCTGCCTCTCAGTGCCAGGACCCTGGTTTGATTCCAGCCTCAGGTGACTATGTGGAGTTTGTACGTTTTCCCCATGTCTGTGTGGGCGTGATCTGGCTGCTGCAGTTTCCTCCCTCTGTGCAAAAATGTGCAGGTTGGATGGATTGGCCATGGTAAGTGCATGGCGTTACGGTGACAGGATGGGAAGAAGGCCTGGGTAAGATGTTCTTTCAGAGTGGATGCAGCCTCGATGCTGAATGGCTTCCTGTAGGGATTTAATGAGCATTCCCTTTCTTTGTTTGTCCTGTCCAATGTGTTATCTCACACTTTCTCAGAGAATTTCATTTGCTACTTTTCTGCCGACTCAAGCAAACCATTGTATCATTCTGGATCCACAGCTGTCCTCTTTACTGCTAATCACACATCTGATTTTGTCATCTGCAACTCTCCCAATCATGCCTCCCACGTTTAAGTCCAAATAATATGTATAACAAACAGCAGGGGACCCAATGCTGAGCTTTTTACATTCTTAAAATCATCCATAGATTATTACCCTTTGTTTCCTGTCACTGAGCTATTTTGGATCCAACTCGCCACGTTCCCTCTTATCCAATGGGTTTTTACTTTTCTTAGCAGTCTGCTGAGTGAAACCTTGTCAAGTGCCTAAAATCCTGTAGACCACATCACTGCACTACTTCATCAATCCTTATCACTTACTCAAAAAATTCCTACAGCACAACTTATTCTTAAAACCATGCTCACTATCCCTGATTACTCCATTCCTTTCCAAGTGATAGTTTATCCTTTCTGAATTAATAGTAGTAATTTCTCCACCACTAAAAGTAGACTGACCTACCTACAAATATTTGAGCTAACTTGCTTACCTTTTAAACAATGATACAATGTTCACGGATTCCCAATCCTTTGGTAACCTGGCAGTAGCTAGTGAAGATTGAGAAATGATCCTTGGCATCTGCTGTTTCCTTTTTTTAACAGCCTGGGATACAATCCATTTGACCCTGGTGATTTAACCCCTTTCGAGGATGTCAGTATTCCCTCTCTGTCCTTATGTTGATTGTATCTAATATTTCAAAGTCGTCCTCTTTAACTAGTATGTCTGCATCCTCCCTTTCCTTTTGAAAACGGAAGCTAAATACTCAATAAAAGTCCTGCCCACATCTTGTGTATCAATGCATAGATTACTTTGTACATCCCTGATGCTCCACCCTTTAATTATCTTCTTGCCCTTAATGTACCGATAAAACCTTTTTGGTTTTTCCTTGATTTTTACCTGCCAATATTCTTTAATATTTTCTTTGATGTTGAATGAAATTGTCTCCTTGCAGCCGATTCCCTTCCAACTGAGGCGCAGATAGCACAAACTAAATACAAAGATCCCATACCCTGTCCCAGCAATGTGCTTGAACATCCCTACTGCACCAGGACAGTAATTCATAGCTTAAGTGGCCTTTTAACAATGCAATTCTTTTTAATGACTAACCAGTTACTAACCCAAAAAGTGTGGAGTCCCATTCCTTCTGTAAGAATTGTTGGAGATTTTAAGTGTAACATCGTTTCTTATTTTTTCCTTCTGTCTTTCTCTCTCATTCCAATCTTCCCCTATTGTTATGTCTTGCTGCGCTGAATTGACTGGCTTTACACTTCTTGGTCCTTCCTCTTCTTTCTCAATTTTTAAACTCATTGGTTAAGGAGAAGGGATTAACAGACTGATACTTATCTGAAGTTCCGGTAGGCCTACACTGTTTTGTTCACACTTGCAACAGCTAAAGTCCAAAAGTGTCCGAGCTGAAGTCTAATGAACCAGGAAGGCTGAGAAATATTTTGCTTCTCCAAACTTCTGCCGATGTTTTTTTAATCTTCTCGAATCAAGAAGTTGGGGGAGGGTAGGTAGAAAGTGCAAACTGTTTAAAAGAGATAACATTCTGTTGGAGTCATTGTATGGATGACAGTACAAACTTTGCTTGTAGCTAAATTCTAATTAAATCCCTTCTGGGCCAAGCAATTACCATGGCCTATTGTTCAAAAAGAAAAGTGCAGATCCCATTATTTTCTTTGGGACTGGCATTCTTATTACTGGCGAGCCTTGGTTTATACACATACAAGTTTCTATTCTTGTGCCTTGGTTTGAATGGAATCTATCTTGCTGCTTTATCAGGCATTTGTAATGAGTGTTCTTTTGAAGTGTGGTCTTTACTGTGCCTCTAAACCTGTAATTGTTGACAATGCAAAACTAATTTACATTTGTTATAATCGATGTAAATTTACATGATTACAACAAGAGAACAGCATCCAAATTAGGATGCAAAACGTTAATTGAAAGCTTATAATTTTTTCATAATTGTGTTAATCTTGTATTTCATCCCAGAAATTTACCGTATTGTGTCTCAGAAGCAAATGTCAGATAAACGTGAAAATGACATGTCGCCGAGTAACAACGTGGTGCCTATTCACATGCCTCCAACCACTGAAAACAAACCAAAGATGCAATGCTGTCAAAACATTTGAGATATAGAAATCATTCTTCATTCCTCTATACTGTACCTGCATAACTGCTGACAGTTTATTCCTTTTATGTAATTAAAAATTTGCTGATTAATGTGGCAATTATCTTAAAGTTGTTACTGTCTTTATAAAACCTGACATGTTAAATTAATGTCAGCTACGGTGCATTTTTATATATAATATATATTCACAAGTAGTGTAAAATGGTTTTTAAAAACCATTTTGTAAATGAGGTTATCATGTAAAGTAATGCTGTTCAAAGTGGTGTTAACAATAGGCAGATAGAAGACATCACTCACAAGCCTTACTGTGGTGGGTGCTTTAAGAGATGGAAATGCTTGTTTGGATCAGGAATGGCTCATGAAGTGTGAACAACACAGATGGCATTTCTTGAGTCAACTCATCACTAATTTGCCTCTTCTTTGTCATGGTCCCTGGTATTATATGTCACTGTGTTTTGTAAATTATTTGTATTTTATGCATGTACTATGATTATCTCTTTTCAAAATTTTAGGTTATAATGATTTAAAATATATTCTGTGTACTTGAAACTTAATTAAAATGAAATGAAAGGAGATTTGCTTGGTTTACTTCAATGCAAAGTGATGCCTTGGATTTGGATCCAGGTAACAGTAATTTCCCATTTTTGAACTCTAGCTCAGAATGCTGGGAGACAAATGTTTATCTCAGTAAATGGGCTCCAGAGGGGGAAAAAAGTACATTTTGGATAATTTAGGAACCTTGTGGTTGTCATTGTCCCAGTTCTGGAGGGAGTAAAGGTACTTTTAGTAAGGAATTTGCTGGCTGACCTTCAAAGTGCGCACTACTCACTGGGCCCGTATTTTAAACCAGCATAAGAGAATATCTTTTTTACTTTGTCCTTCCTCACTTACTTTACAGATATATATATTCCTGATGGCAGTATGATTACTGCACAATCCTAATGAAGGTAGTCTTTTCTCTATTATATGTTCTCTATATGTAGAAACAGAGCACAACTCTTTTCTTAATGGTGAGTTTGGAAGAAAAGGAATATCAGCACTAGGTATGAACTTATTGATACCACTCCAGTAGAACAGCAGCTGCTAAACAACAAAAGCAGCAGGTACACTAGCTAATCAATCAGGGCCAAACTCTCTGTACCTGACCACATACAGCTGAGATTAGTAGACAGCCCAGCAATGAACCAGAGGAGATTACATGAAGATATTCCTTTACCTGCACTGACCTCTTGAGCAGTCACAAAGAAAAATAGAAGGCAAAAAATAAATTGTGAAAGTAACATTTATTACATTTCTTAAAAAGAGTATTGTCTATTTTGAAGCATTATCTATGCTGTGCACCTACCACTATTGGGAGCTCACATGCTCCCTGTAACAGCAACATATGTACATGTCTCAGTTAGTGTAATATGGTTCTAGCTTCCACCTCTAAACAATATTAAAAGCAATCAATTTTTATAGATTGTCTTCCTAACTGATCGGCTGTAGTTTTTTAAACTTAAAAAAAACACCATTGTTAATCCCCTTGGGTGTCAAAATCACTGACATTCTTCCAGAACACAAACTCCCACACAAACTAAGCCATTGTAAATATATTCTGGAATGGCTCCAATGCTGTAACATTATAGGTTAAATTTTCCTGTTTTGTGCTTCTCTAAGAATTTTATCCATACTTGAGTCATGTACCATTTCCTAGGGAAGGGAATTATACTTGGTTTCTGTTATCAAGTTGGCTGCTGGGCTAAGAATAACAGACTGAAAACTATAATGTATCTTTGTGCAACTTATTACATTTGAATCCTCTGGCTCAGATACTGCCTTGTCAACTATCCATTGAATATAAACCACTTCAACCTGATGTTTGGATCAGTGTTCCTTTATTCTGGAGTTGAATCTACAGTTTAATGACATAACAAAGGGAAATTCAACAAGGTAAAGATACTTATCCCCTGACTGCTCCTGCCGCAGACCATGTACAGACCACCTTAATGAGCATTCTATAAATTCTGATCTCCTATGCAAAAGCTTTGCATGATTTCTCCTTAATACCCCAAATAATGAAATTAATATCCAGCCACACAAATCACCTATACATCTGTATGCTGGGTTGTGTATATGACATTTCCTAGATCTCAGCAATACATGGATTGAAGAATGTGGTGTTTCTAACCTCACAACTTTGATTTATTCTCCAGCACATGTCTGTTCAGGGCTGTAAAGGAGTTAATTAGCTATATCCATTGATTTTGCTTTTGTTAGTGAAAAGCTAGATTCCTTGCTTAAAATATTTAAATCACTTCAGCCTGTAGAACTGTATGTAACGAGGTCTGTAAATCAGTTTTCACTTGACAGTGGAATTAGCATTACAATAGTGCAAACATTTAATACAAAGCCAATGTTTATATTTTAATAAACAAAGCGATTAAATGACAATTATTGCAGCAGAATTCCTCTGTGTTGCTATAATCACTCTGTTCTCAGTCAAAAGTGACTTTTTAAATTCCATATGCTAAGTAGACCAGAAGTGATTTCCTTCTAACCTCACCCCCCTCCCCACCCCCATCATTATTGCTGCTTTCTTTCTCCCTGCATCTCATCTATTTCTCCTTGTAACTCCTCTTACATGCTTTTGTTTCTTTTTCTAAGGGAAAATTTAATTCCAATTTCCTTCCCCATAACTAATTGGTAGAATATTTTCTCAGCCTCACTAATAGGAACAATCTTCAAGTGACAGGCTGGTAATTATAAACATTAAAAAAAAAATCTTTCACACATTCTATCATACATCATAGGATCAACATTAAATGGGAATGTTTTAATTTATTGTAGAGCACACACTATAAACATTCTAATAAATAGGGAAATGTGAAATACAGAACTTGTGTAAAGAGTGTAGTGTCTCCTGTAGTAATCACTGAAATTAAATGCTCTTTCAGTCACATTAGGCAATGTTCTGTCAATTTGTCATTCATTGTACAAATATACATCACAAAGCTAGCCAACAGTAAAATAACTTACCTATCCCAAAATGAATAAAAACATAATCTTCACATGTATATAGTGAATGAAAAAAGGATTTCCAAAGTACCACTATCTTGGAACAGTGCAACTTGTAACATAGTTCGTGCTGTCCTGTTCAGTTTCTACGGTATCAGATTTTCCTCATGGGATATATTCTGAGTTTCTCTATCCCTATGGAATATCCTTTAATACTTATAATCATTCAAATGGAGATTCCCATGTTACGTGATTTAACTGAAATAACATTGCTGAGCTTTTCCAGCATTTTGTGATTGTGTTTCATATTCCAGCATCTGCAATATTGTGCGTTTGTTATTAGGATACAGGACTTGTCAGGTTTCAATTTTAGGTCATTTTTGGATGTAGAATGATCTCATTGTTCATAGCAGTTAGGATTTTAACATCAACATCAGAAGCTTTTTTTTACTGTTTTTGTGGAGTTTTCACTTTCTCCCTGGGTCTGTGTGGGTTTCCTGCAGGTGCTCTGGTTTCTTCCCACAGTCCAAAGATGTGTGGCTTAGGATGATTGGCTACACTAAATTGACCCTGGTGTCGGGGGAATTAACAGGGTAAATGCGAGTTACAGGAAACAGCGTTGGTGGGATTGTGGTTGATACAACTCTATGGGCCAAATGGCCTCCTTTTGTACTGTACGGATTCTATTCTTTTGAGATACAGTGCAGCAGCTGTTCAATAGAGCAGACTTCAATATCTATTAAAATGGAATTCTGATGGATTTTCCTTGCTAAGATTCAAGAACGCTTGCACTCTAGTCTTGAGGCCTTTCCCAATTTTAGCTTTCTCTATTGTTATTTTTCTTTGGTGTCCTCTTCCCCGGTGGCTCATCACCCTTGGCTGAGCAGTTGACTAACTACTTTGAGATATAGAACACCATCTCACTATTCCTTGGAACTCCCTGTCTCCTAACTTCCCCAGCAGTTATAAGTGAGATCAGGAACTTAGTGTCTTGAGGAGCTAGTGATAGGTCCTAATGCAAGATGGGCAGTATATTGTTGGCTCTGCTAGCACTGTATTTTACATGGTTATAAAGAACAATTGTAAAATCTACTGTCTACCATGATTATAAAGAACAATTGTAAAATCTACTGTCGTGCCTCTGGGCTGCCCTTGATTATGAGGACTGGGAGATCAGTAGGATGGATTATGTTCACCATCTATCCTACTAGTAATTGAAGTGTGATTTAAGTAGAATTCCCTAAAATCCCTCACAGACAATTCTGGCAGGTAAACCCATCCTCGAATATACACCCATGCAGGTTAGCAAAGGTTGGAATTCCAATTTGGGTCTCCTTAGTGAGGCTTTGATACTTCGTAGCCAGAGACTTACTAATCTATTGTGCTCTGTAAATGTTGATTATCTTTCATTCTGCACCTTCAGCCTAGATAATAATCATCTATAACTGTAATTTAACTTGGAAACAATTCCTGAAATTTTATACATTGTAAAATTATATAGGAACCCCGCATTGCTTACTCTTTCAGTGTCCTAATAAATAATGACATCACCAATGCTTCATGCTGCAATGAAGACATCTTTAGGGAACATTCTACTCATTTTCTATATACTACTTCCGTTGGATTAAAATGTCTACTAGAGTGGTCAATGAAACTCTGGCCATTCATCACTAATTAAGCTCATCATCTATTTCAGTAATTCAACAGCATTTAGTAGCAATAAAGATTAAAGTCAAAGAAATATTTTGCCAGGTTTGTTTATGTTCTTTCCTTCCCCCAGTAATGAAATTGTTCCTCTGATGTAGCTGCCACAGTTACAGTTGTTGGGTTTATCTTTGTTGAACTGGGTAGCACAGACAAACTGGCTTATTAAATAAAGAATAAATTTCCAAGTCTGGAATCGAGCCGCTTAGCTTCAATTTCATCATATGAAAGTACTTCTTTATATATCATGCAGCAAAGGAAATTCACATGAGAGAGAATAGTGGACTGATTGCCTGTCTGCAATGTCCACGTCCATGATTAAAATTCAGTTTCAAGTCATCTTTAAGATTCGGCAAAAAGGATGAAGAGAATGTCTGCCTCCATTTCTTGAAAGCAATAAATTCAACAGCAGTGTGTAGAGTTGACCAAAGTCATGGTTTGATTGGCTTGTTATGCTCTTTGTCATCTGGAACATGTGTTGGGCTGTGCCTTACAGGCAGTAAATCATAATGACTTGGGATGTGGCTGTTCTTTGGAAGGTCATATGGATTCTGGCTGCAGTTTGGGGTGATTCCCTGACCTCCTTGAACTACACTTACTGTTGGCTCTAGAAAAAAAGAAAATAAAACATGTGTTAGATTCATTGAAGTCAAATAAAACAGACTTCCTGCTGGTCTTTGGAAACTCCAAAACCATGTGTACCTGCTAAATGAGAATAACAGACTCGATTTCCTCTCCACCTCCAGATCCATTCTACTCATTTACTGTAAATTCAGAACAATTTAAAATGCAGTACAAGGAAAGGCTGCTTGTTCTTTACCCTCACAAATTCTTCATTTTCCACATGGTCATTGCATTGAATTAGCTCGACGAGACCATCTGTCTAAATTATCACAATTCCACTAACAAATGAATATTCAAAATTAATTTTTGCTTGTCTGGACCACTGTGAGCAATTAACAGGTTTGAAACTTGGCAAAGAAGCTATGAGGCCGTGGACTCCTCCACAGCCTTCAGTACTGTACCACTCAGCTCTCTAATCAGCTGCTGAGATTTGCGGAAAAGCACCAGTGTAATTCGCACAGAGACTCTGCTGTATCTGAGTAACAGGATTTATAAACATCACATACATTTAAAGACTGGAAAACATATAATCGACAAATCCTCAGAGTGTGATAAAAATGGACAAGAAAGGCACCGAGAGCCAGCAAGTTGAATCTCTGCCTCTTTTCACTGACATTTTCAACTGGGAAAAGATCAGGAAAGTTGGCCCTTGGGTCTGTTGGACACTCTGCCGCTCTCCTGATCTAAAACTAAACATCAGAGCTACGAGGATAGCAAAGTCTATAGAGACTGGAGAAGTGGGCTGCTAATTCTGCTGTTGGCTTAAGGAGCTGGTAAAAATTCAACAAGGACATTCACTAATTTTGACTCATTCAAAACAAAGCTTCGACTCCCATGAAACTCCACGTTAAAGAGTGCCGAAATAGGAGTGGAGGCAAAGTTTTTGTTGGAACCATGTAAATGTGGGGTTAGTGGGAACATGGGGTTAGTGGGAGTGGGAATAATTGAAGTCCAATTGTAATATATCATCCTGTGTACAATAACTTTAAAACTTTATGAATGTTGACAAGAATCCTCGCTAATTATTTTAGATGGTTTCTAAAAATTCTATCTCTTCCAGAAAAGCACTTGCCAACTTCGTAGATGTTTTTGTTTGTGGAGGTCTCGGTCTCCGTGTAGGGGGGATCCCTGTGAACTGGGGACTTCATCTCCACGTAGCTGCTTTCAGAATGTTTGCAGGTTAACATTGGCGGATCTTTAATGGTAGCGTATGGGTTCTCACTGCTGTATAACGAACATGTGCTGGAACTGCACACTGAGCCTTTCACATAATCTGACAAAAAAACCAAAAATGAAATTAGAGATGTCATTTGCCTTTTATAAGGACAGAACCTCTAAATCTTGTTAGGGACATCCCAGTCCAGTGTGATGGAAGCACTGTGAAACTTTAGGGCTCCTTCAATACATTGTCCAGTTTCCAATTTAGAAAAGGATATTACTCCCAGAAGTATATCCATTCAACAAGAATTCTTGACCATTATAATAGTCTGTACTGTGTAGCACATGACTAATGTACAGAGAATATAAATCACTTTTGCTGTGACGCAGATGCAACTATAACACTCTCTGGCATTACCTGTGCTTTTTATTGTTAAACAAACGAGATAAACCTCACATGTCTTGCACAGCTCACTTTAAAACTGTGATACATTCTTCCCATTTCTCTATTGCACACTATATATACATAGTGTGTTTTCTCCCCACACACTAATAACGCAATTCTCGCTCTCTCCCTAGCTGGGCTAACAGATGGTCTGGAATATTGAGCTTCCTAAAAAGTCTCCAAGACAAAACTGAATATTTTCTGGGATTACAGTAAATTCAGTCTGAATTCACTGTGATTCTAAGATGCAGAAACTCACAGCTGTAGTTTATTTATTAGTGTCACTAATAGGCTTGCATTAACACTGCAACAAAGTTACTGTGAGTCGCCGCACTCCGCAATGTGTTCAGGTACACTGAAGGAGAATTTAGCATGGCCAATGCACCTAACCAGCATGTCTTTCAGACCCTGTTTTGGTTTCCACCAATTACTAGCCATCAACTCCACTAATATGCACAGATACGTCATGGAAGCAGCGTGAACGTTTGGACCTCCTTTGATACATTGTCCAATTTTAGAAAAGAATGTCACCGGGAGCAAGTGTATCCATTCAGTAAGAATCCTCAAGCAGTATTACACAGCCTGCTTATACTGTTCAGCAACACACATGCTGGGAAGGGCCTCAATAATTTTAAAAGTATGCCCAGAATAAACCTTTGTTTTAGAACACGTTCTCCACTTGTAAGTTTAGCTCAGCTCATGTTCTACTGTATTACAAAAGGATATATTTTAAGAATGAATTCCCCCCTTTACGGTGAAATTTTCTTGCAATCTCCAACATGATTAGGTTATGAAGGAAGGGGTTGTATCTAACAGACTTTGCACTTCACTCAACGCATGGTCTCGCTGCAGATGTTTGATAACTAGTCAAACATCTTTCTTCTCCTGGAAACTGTCCAGTTAGAAGACTGCATCATTTCAGGCATATTTTCTGTCCAAGTTCATGCCATCTTTTGCACTTAATTAAAGAGTGTAAAAGAGATGATACAGTAAAAAAATGCAAAATCTGAGGCTTATCTTGACATCCAGTTAGTCCTGTTAGTTCCGGAAGACCCAAGTTACCAGTACAAGCATCTGAAATTTTTTATATGCAACACACATCACAAACCAATAAACACACTTGGCAGCAGCCACAGCAAGTTTCTTTCTAGAAAAATAACATATCGTCCTTTCTGGAAGTTTCCATTGCAGCTCCCCCATATAAACTCTTCCCTGGTATAACTGCAGAAAATGCAGATTAACTGAAAGGAATATTTATTTGTATAAATATTGAACAGTGAAAGCAATAAGCAGAACCTGCAAAAAGAGAAAGAAAAATCAATTGCTGTCTCCACCAAACAATCAGAACCAGGAATTAGCAGCAGGCTCCAGAACCGTCTGAACCTTCAGGAAAACAAAATGCATTCAAAACCTTAGAGGAAGGATCATGTTGTCAGTGTTAGTTAAAAGTATCCAACAATCTCTTATGTTGCAAAACTTTAGGTTGTGGCAGTAATGGAGTTTTAGCCACTACACTCGTATTTTAGGTGGAACTGTGCTGTCGACATTATTAAATCAGCTTCTCTTGCTCACTCACGAGCTCATACATCTCATTATGAGGCCATGAGGCTGCTGCTGGATGGTGAGAACAGAGTTTGCAATGTAAACACATTGGCTGGCCCACAGAATTCAGGTGGATTCAGCTCCTGAGCCTTTTCTCTCGAGCTCTCAGCCTGTGTCCCTCCACCCCCCGGAGATGACGTCTTACTGGATGTGGTTTCAATAGCTGCAAATCACCTGAGCTTCCTCACCTGAGGCAACACGATCTGGGCGAGACTGGAGAACAAATGTGGCAAGCACTTCAACTGTGGAGAGCATCACAACTGTCGCAGATCCCATCCTTGCCTCAGGTTTATCTGAGGACTTTTTGCAGCAGTGATCACAGGAAGGTAATTGGGAGGAGAGAGCCCAGTCCACAATACAATCCAGTTTCAACACTTACACTGTTGCATTTACACCACTTGCCACCCCATATGCTGAAATCAGCAAAGAGCTTATATCAGAACTGGGTCCATCTGGTGGGGTGCTAAGAGAAAAGGTTAGCACATTGACCTGTACTCTATAATGGAATCAAAAACCGAAGTAAAAACAGAACAATTGTGTATGTATTATACTTAAATAGAATACATTTGCAGGGTCATGAGGGAAGGCTAGCTTGTCGGACTACATTGGATAGATCTTCTAAACAGTCACCACTGGCATGAAGGGGTAAATGGCTTCTCTCTTTACTGTAACATTCCAAGTTTCTTAAAGGCACAGCAAGATGGCGAGCATCTGTAAAGAGAGAATACGAGTTATGGCATTTCATGTGCGTAACCCTTCGTCAGAACATCTCTAAGGGAGAAACTGAAACATCACGATGCTGTGCAGTGCCGCACTGTAGTAACCTGGAAAATGGAGATTCCACAGCAAGAGTCAGCAGCCGAACATTTGCTGGACAAACGATACAAGACTGGTTTACAGAGTACAGTTGTTACATAGATACACTGTAGGAGTTAGGACTGGAGGAGAATATTAGATGAGTAACTTGTTGACAAGTTATTTGACATTTATACTGCTCTGATCAGCAAAAGATGAATTAATATGAGACCATTTAGACCTTGGTGTACTGAAGGGTGCGACCATCACAGAGGCATCCACTCTCGAGAGAAATCAGAACAAACAGTGGTCTCAGATCAAGGATTAAAAAAAAACAAACAGAAAATGAGACAGAATACAACACGCTACAAAATGGGGAAGGAGACAGGGAGTGGATAACAGGAGAGACACGAGCAATGATGATTGGAACACAGCCGAATGTGATGAAATTAAAAAGAAAATAAAGAATGTGTGTAGGCAGCTGGAGGGGCAGCTCGGTTAATCATTGATGGGATTAGCACATTAGAGATGGATGAGCCAAGTTCAGGAAACCAGACTCACATTAGAAGGTACAGTGGCACAGTGGTTACCACTGCTATTTCACAGTTCCAGGAACCCTGATTCATTTTGCCCTTGGGTCACTCTCTGTGTGGAGTTTGCACTTTCTCCCTATGTCTGCGTGGGGATAGTCTAGGTGCTCCGGTTTCCTCCCACATTCCAAAGATGCACAGGTTAAGTGGATTGACCATGCTAAATTGACCCTCATGTCAGGGGGATTAGCAGGGTAAATATGTGGGGTTACGGAGATAGGACTTGGGTAGGATGTGATTAGTACAGACTTGTTGGGCCAAATGGTCTCCTTTTGTGCTATAGAAATTCTATGATTTGTCAGGAAGAACAAAAAAAGCTTTTATCTAAATCAAGTGAGACTGCAGAGCTCCAAGGTGCAGCAGGGTCTTAGTGAATTAAGTCCAGGAAGAAAATAGGAAAACTAAGAGAATATTATTGCTTATTGTGAGGGGAATTGATTACAAAAATTATAAAAGTTATGCTTCAATTGTACAGGGCATTGGTGAGACCATATCTGGAATGCTGGTCACCTTATTTAAGGGAAGATATAAAAGTGTTGGAAACAGCTTAGTGACTCTACAACCAGGAGTGGATGGATTGTCTTATGAGGAAAGGTCAGAGAGTTTAGATTTGTATCCACTGGAATTTAGCAGAGTAAGAGGTGACTTGAATCCTGAGGGGGTATTGACAGAGTATCAGAATGTCAAGAACTGGGGTCACTGTTTAAAAATAAGAGATCACTCATTTAAGATTGAGATGAGGAGAATTGTTTCTCTCAGAGGATCATAAGTCTCAAAACGCAGTGGAAGCAGTCTTTGAATATTTTAAAGGCAGAGCTTGATAGCTTCTTAATTAACAAGGAGGTGAAAGGTTATTGGGGTGGACAGGAATATGGGCTAGAGGTTACTATCAGATCAGCCAGGATCTTATTGAATGCTGCAGCAGAAGGCCGAGTGGCCTTCTTCTCCTAATCCATCTGTTCATATGAAAGAGAAGCGATGTAAGAGACTGGGATGAAATAATGGAACTGGAAAGAAATTACAAAATGAGAGATATGCAGCAGAAGATGACATTTTTACCAGAAATAAAAATAACAACAGATAGAGGGTTCGTAAAAAGCAAATATAGCAAAATATTTTTGAAAGGGGTGCAGAAGCAAAAGGATGGATAGAAGATATATGAGCTGCACCATAATCCAAATTAGGAGAATCTTCAAAATAAAAATGCAAATGGAAGAGAGAGCGAGTGTGGGGAAAGAGAAGGAGAGAGAGATAGAGAGATGGTTTGAGGGAGAGAGAGGGAGGATGAGGGGGAGAAAGAGAGAGACAGAAATCCAAGACATAGATGCAAATGGAAGGACAAAGTGTGAGAGATAGTGTGAGGAGGGAGAGAGAGAGTGTGATGGGGGGAAAGAGAGAGAGATAGTGTGCTTGTAAAGGGGGAAAGAGAGACAGAGCATGTGTGAGGGAAAGAGAGAAAGTGTGTATGTGGGGTTCACTGCCAGTCTTGGGAATCTCACTCAGTCTTAACCCACCCACCAATAGGTATTCCCATAGTGGGTGTGTGTGTGAGCACCTGAGGGGGGGGGGGGGGGGGGGGGGGGGGGGGGGGGGTGAGTGAGTGGGAGGGAGGGAGAACGACAGACAAACACACACATACACTCATCTTTATTCGTTGAATAAACAAGGTAGCCTCCACCTGAGGGGTATTGACAGGGTGTCAGAGCATCGAATATATTTAAGTCACGGGTAGCTAGATTTCTGATAGACAAGGGAACTAAGGGTTAGGGGGATCAGGCGGGAAAGTGGAACTGATCCACTTCAGATCACCCATGATCTTATTGAATGGCGGGGCAGAATTGAAGGGCTAGATGGCCTACTCCTGCTCCTATTTCTTATGTTCTTCTTTAAATACCTCTGTTTTTTAATGTTTAATGTCGTGCTAAATTTTCTCTTCCCGAAATTTGCTCTTCAACCCCTCGAGTAAGAAACCATGATCACCCCCCCACCCCCCACCCCCACATGGAATGTTTGGAGCAGGCAGGTTTATAAACAAATACTTAGTAAGTAATTTCATTAAAATAATTTTGAAAATCAAAATGGAAAGAAAGAACGTGTATGAAACAGAAATTGGTGAAATTCAGTCTGGATTTAGACCCAGAGCAGGAATAGGGGATGGAATATTTAAACAAACAGCAATTTTCAATAAATATTTAGAAATGAACACAAACATTTAGATTGGCATCACAGAGTGCAACAACATCCAAATGTTTAACACCAAAAACTAATAGGCATGTTGCTGAAATGTGACATTGACAGTACAGATGTGAGATTTATCTAGTGCCTGTATTGGGACTAAATGGCAAACATCAAGATTGAAGATGGACAATCAGATATGTTTTGAGTGAAGAATACAACAACGCTGTGTATAGATGCCAAAATTATTCACTCTGTATACAGAACAATTATTCGGAGTATTAGGTATACATCCGGGAAAGAAATTGGAGGCAAACACAGATTTGTGATACTCTTGCAGTACCACTTGCAGAATCAAAGGAGCCCTAACAAAATATTGTGAATCAAGTAAGTTTAGAATATGGATTGAATATAAACATCAAAAACACAAAAACAATTGTAGCTCAAAGAAATACATTAGTACAAAGCAGAATGAAGAATGACAGAGATGGTGTCACAATGGAACAAGTAGATACATTTGTTTGTTTAAGACACAAGATACTAGAATCAAACCAATTCTTCTTGGCACTCAATGGCAACACCATCTCTGGATCCCCCACTATCAACACCCTGGAGGTTACCAGCAGACAGCAACTGAACTGGGCCAACCATATAATACTGTGGCTACAAGAGCAGATCAGAGGCTGGGAATCCTGCAACAAGTAACTCATATCCTGTCACTTCAAGGCCTGTCCACCATCCACAAGTTTCAAGGCAGGAGTGTGATGGAATACTCTCCATTTGCCTGGATGAGTGCAGCTCTAACAAAACCCAAAGCTCAACACCATCCAGCACAAAGCAGCTTGCTTGATTAGTATCCCATCCACACTCTCTTTCTCTACCACTGATGCAGAGGGTGTGTACCATCTACAAGATGAACTGCTGCAACTTGTGAATAGCACCTTCCAAACCTGTGACTTCTACCACCCAGAAGGACAAGAACAGCAGATACATGGGAATACCACCGCCTGGAAGTTCCCACTAAGCCGTCATTCAGACCTGGAAATTTATTGCCATTCTTTCACTGTTGCTGAATCAAAATCCTAGAATTCTCTCCACAACAGCACCATGGATGTACCTACACCACAAGGACTGCAGCAGTTCAAGAAGGCAGCTCACCTCTGCCTCCTCAGGGGTAAATGCTGGCCTAATGCTTACATTCTGTGGAAGAATTTTTAAAAAATAGCCAAAGTCAGAAGGATAGAGACAGCCAGCAGTGGTTCTGTGAAGATGAAAGATGTGTTAACAACAAGAAAACTTAAGCTTGTAACAAGGAGAAAAGCTCCTAAGATGCTCCATTTATCCACTTTCTTGTCTGCCTCAGGAACCTGGACAATAACTAAAGATTTCTGCAAGAAAATAGAGATTTGAAGTGTAGATGCTGAGATGCATGATAAAAATTTCACATGTAGAACATAAGACCAATGAAGAGTTGCTTGAAATTGCACGAGGAAAAAGAATTCTAAGTAGTGACATTCAGAAAAGAAATTATCACCATTTTAGCCAATTAATCAGAGCTGAAAAGTTAGAGAGATCCCTCCCAGATGGAAAGTGGATGCAGCAGAAAAAGGGTTGGACCCAGGAGTATCTGGATGCCAGATATCACAGAGCAGTTACGGACCAGCAGAGAGAGTGAAATCAGAGATCAATGCTGGTGCTGGAGACTGAAATCATCAAGAATTAATTCAGCAGTGGGAAATTGGATTTAATCGCTGGAATTTTACTGCCACAGGAATCAGAGCGAGCAAGGGGTGGAGCATGGGAAGGTCCATTGATCTTGGATGGGAATTTACTGTTTCGGGGCGAGCAAGGCCATAAAATTCCATCAATAAATTCGATTTTCTTTGATAAAAAGCACAAAGATTTTGGAGAATTATCGAGGTTTGGAGGGGGAGGACAGGAGGAGGTGAATCTAATGAGCTGAAAAACAGATTTTTCCCAATGAGTATTAAGGGGAACATTAGAATGGATTTAGGTGGCGTTTTGTCAAATTGGTCTGGAGAAACAAAACAGACTAAAGCAGATAATCCAGAGAAACCTACAAGAAAGTTGATACCAAAACCTTGAATGTATTCAAGAGGTGGCTGGATATGGCAGTTGGGGCCAGTGGGATCAAAGATTATGGGAAGAAAGCAGGATTAGACTACTGAGTTGAATGATCAGCCATGATCGTAATGAATGGCGGAGCAGGCTCAAAGGGCCGAATGGCCTCTTGCTGCTTCTACCTTCTATATTCCTATGTTTAATGAGTATACCACCTATTCAGTAAAAGATGCTGCAGGAAGTGAGAGAGAAACTGGAATTGGGTGAGAATTAGAAAGAGGTGAAACTTGAATTTCAGTGAGAAACAGGAGACTGCAGTGCAAGTTGAGTTTTGGACCTCAGATGGAGACCTGTTTCCACAGTCAATAGAAACGTGAAGACATAGCAATAGGAGTGCTGCAGAGTAAGTCACAATGTTATTCACCCTTTCAGCTATAAGACCATAAGGCATAGGAACAGAATTATACCACTCAGCCTATCGAGTCTGTTCCACCGTTCAATCATAGCTGATATTTTTCTTGTCCCCATTCTTCCAGCATTTCCCCATAACCCCTGATCCCCTTATTAATCAAGAACCTATCTCTGTCTTAAATTCATTCAATGACCTGGCCTCCACAGTCTTCTGCAGCAAAGAATTCCACAGATTTACCATTCCCTAGCTGAAGAAATTCCTCCTCATCTCTGTTTTAAAGGATCGTCCCTTTAGCTTGTGGTTGTGCCCTCTGGTTCTAGTTTTTCCAATTAGCAGAAACATCCTCTTCATATTCACTCTACCCAGGTCTCGCAGTATCCTATGTTTCAATAAGATTCCACCCCCCCCCCTTACCCCACCATCCTTCTAAACTCCAACGAGTTCAGACTCAGAATCCTCAATCGTTCCTCATATGACAAGCTCTTCATTCCAGAGATCATTCTTCTGAAACTCATCTGGACCCTTTCCAAGGCCAGCACATCCTTCATTAGATACGGGGCCCAAAAGTGCTCATAATACCACTAACAGGGTCTGACCAGAACCTTATGCACCTCAGAAGTACATTCCAGCTTCTATATTCTAGCCCTCTCGATATGAATGCTAACATTTCATTTCCCTTCCTAACTGGCGACTGAACCTGCGTGTGAGCCTTAAGAGAAAGTTGAACAAAGACTCCCAAGTCCCTTCATGCTTCCGAATTCTTAAGCATTTCCCCATTTAGAAAATAGTCAATGCCTCCATTCCTCCTTCCAAAGTGCATAACTTCACACTTTTCCTCATTGTATTCCAACTGTCACTCCTTCGCCCGCTCTCCTAGCCTTTCCAAGTTCTTCTGCAGCCTCTCTGCTTCCTCAATACTATCTGTTCCTCTACATATCTTTGTATCCTCTTTGTAACAATGTTAACTATCAGAGTGTTGCACTGTTGAACGTACTGTCAGATCATAGGTTAAACCGAGGATCTGTCCACTTTCTCAGGTGGACATGGAATTATCTGGCACTAATTTTATCCAGTACTATACCTAAAGAAAGTCAGTTATTTAGTAAGCAATTTATTTGCTGTGAATGGGATTTTGCTGTGCACAAAGTGTTTTCCTGTATCACAATAAAACTAACTTTTCAAAAGTGATTCACTAGCTATAATGTATGTTTGACATTCTGAAGTCATGGAGACACTATATAAATCCAAACTTCTCTTCTGGGATCCAAGCTTGAATCTGGTGATTGGTGAGACAAATTTCTCTCTTGCCGCTGGAGTTGCCTCTATGAGAAGAATTTGGAATGAGTTCCTAAGTGACACAAATCTGAATGAAAATTAACTTTAATTTGACGGTTAACTCCTCATTGTCGATGTAATGCTGACAAGGCACCAGCATCCACATAATAGATAAAAACATTTCCCAATTCAGTGTGAGCTGGATTCAGAGGGATGATAAAAATATCCTCATTGGAATGAACTGAGACCAAGAGCTCAATTCACCGGTACACTGAGAAGAAAACAGATTGCCATGGTGACTATTACCTAATGAATATTTTAGAACATTTTGCACCCAAACATGGGTGGTTGACTAAAGGTCACAGTTGGAACCTGCTGCTTTGCTTAGGCCCAGGCACCATTCCGGCATAAAACATTCAAAAATTTCAGATTAAAATATCCTCTTCCATGTAATCCTTGGAGTCTGGAAAGAAAATTAATTTATATGGAGCAGTGGATCACCACTTGGTTTAATCGTAGTTCCCACTCAGGTCAGCAAGGGCTTGGTTTTGGAAGGTGGACTGGTGGAAGAATGTCCATAGAGCATGAGGCCCAGGTTCATTCTGAATGCTATCATTGTGGCAAAGCACAAAGTGGAAGTTGGTGCTTGCTCATTTGGGCTTGGGGAAGGGAGAATTATTGGACATTGATATGACGTCATTCCCTTGGACAGACTGATATCTGGATTCAGATTAAGGTATCTACACAAGTTCACATTTGGGAAAGTAAGAATAGTCCAAACGTCCAGATTAAATGTTATTGGACCATCTCAACTCAATTCCTAGTTGGTCATCCAATCGGGAAGAATGGTGAAAGCATTCCATTTTCTACAGCCATATGGGTGGAATGTTAGTCTCTGTACAAATCATGTCTGAATTACCTGCATTAGAGATCATTGCAACTTGGTGCAGGAGTCGGACAACTCTTATGCTGCAAATTCCCAAAACCAAACCAATAATGCATCAATGGCAAGAATCATACAGAGCCTCTTTGTGTGATGTTTAGAATGGACATCAGTCCCCATCTTCTCAATATATCCCTGTCAAAATTCTTCTCAACTGAAGAAACTATAAGCCATGTAATACATTTGAGATAGACTTTGTATCTGAGTACTGTGACATGAGCTGTACTAATGTGAGAGGCGCAGAGGGAATAGGTTAGTACAGCACACACAAGCATTCATGTTAGTATTAATGAGGACATGCAAAGGGTGAATAGATTGGGTGAGACCATAGTTGCTGTCATTGTTATCTGACACAAACCTCCGTTTCAAACGTAAAACCATGGTGAGGGCTTTACTGACCTAAATCATTCAAGTTACTGTAGTATCTCCACTCAGGATGCAATGAGTTGTTGAAATCTTGTCTATAGCCTTCTTGTCCAGAAAGCTCTACACTCTTGAGACTTGAGAAAAGCTGTTTTTTTGTCTGTTTGTGAATTAATAAAAGATTGCAACAGTTAAGTGGAGTAATGTTTAGTAAATGCCTGATTAGTCACTTCAGAATTAAATCTCACTTTATGCAATAGTAATGTACAGGCTGCAGTGCGTAACAAGGCAATTGAGTAAATGAATTCAAATAATTATATTAATAATCTTTCCAGTGTGTCCACCCACAGAAATATATTCTGTGCCTCACCCACTCCACCCCTGGCACTGTTAGCTGGGCCACCATTTATTACCCATGGTTGCCCTGGTTCAGAGGGCAGTTGAGAGTCAATCACCTTGCTATGGCTCTGGAGGCCAGACCAAGTAAGGATGGCAGATTTCCTTCCCTAAAGGACATTAGTGATCCAGATGGGTTTTCCCAACAATTGACAATAGTTTCAGTAGATTCTTAGTTGCAGCTTTTTAAATTTTTTAATATTGAATTCAAATTTTACCATCTGTTGCGGTGGGATTCAAACCTGTTATTGGGAATAGGTCTCTGGGGCATTGCGCTCAGGGACTTCATTCATGTGTGAATGCTGACATTGACTCGCCACCTCATTTTTATATTGCTGACAACCTGAACACAACGTCCTACCCAGACGCTGCCCTGGAACAATGTCTGCTTCAGGTTTGTGCTTCTTAAAGCGAGAATTCTCAGTACTGGAAATTCGCATTTGGGCAAAATCACCAAAAAGCAATGTGTTTTTCTTTAAATGGGAGGTTCCAGAAGGATCTGGATTTGAAGCTACTTTCTCTTTGTATCCTATTCATCCCCACGCCTAGCGTTATGCATTAATTACAGTTTCCAGATCAGTTCCCAGATCCTCAATGAATTACTAGGAAATGGGAGAATCTGGCGCAGAGATTAGATTTACGAATTTTCCCTTTTCCACGTGGATCAGTGTGGCTCCTGTTCTCAATGTCTCCCCACAGACTGAAAGCAGAAACATAGCTGTTGCCCATCACAACAGCATGTCCTATATTCTCCTCTTACGACTTTTAATAAAAGGCACACTGGAGGATGATTGGTTTGGGAAAAAAAAAATCAATAAAACTGAGAGTTGGAATCCTAAGATGGATGGGATTTCTTTAACTGGCTGCAAACTGTCCTTGAGTCTTGACCTATCAGACTAAAGTCACGATAAATAAAACATTTCTTGTGCCTTTAGATTCCAATGGGGAGGTGAGGGTTACATTGGCCAGTGCAATATTGTATCTGTACGTACCTTAGTGAAGCCGCTTTCATCCTGGTTACTGATAAAACAGGTGAGTCTCCCACACTGGGACACTGTGTGGTAACTCGGGTTGGAGAAACAGTGAAGGGTGCTGGTACTCTGAGATGAATCTAGAAAAAAATAAGTCAGCACAAAATGTATGCATCTGGAGTGACTGTTACTTACAGAGACAGCGGGGAAACAGGCAGCAAGGGACAGAGTGAACAGAACACAAAGTGCAAAAGAGTAGGAATGAGGAAGAGTGATAATAAGAAATGGAAAGAGGGCAGAGAGATCAAGAGAGAGAGAGGCAAAGAGATAGAGACAGAAAATCAATGAGAGACCAGTCAATTCCAGACTTGTGCTACACTGCATAATAATCCCCTGTATCTTGCACAAATGTAGACACTATTATAGTATAAAGATTTTCAAATAAGACAGAAAGGAAAGGTAGAAATAAAATAGCATTTGAAGAAAAAATATTAATGCTTGTCACCAGGTTACATCACAACCTGTAAATAAGAGACTACTATAGCCGGAATAAATACATGAATGTCAGTCCAGAGACTGACAGACAACAGAATACAGCAAAGCTGCAGGAAAATACATGGGTTTCATTACAAGAATTGTGTTGTGAGAAGACATTGGCGCTAAATCAGGCACGTAAACAAATTCAATGTGAACACCACATCCTGAAAAAATAAATCAACTTCATGTTGGATCTCAGTGAAGCCAAAAGCCTTTGTAAAGCTGACAACATCGTGTGGACATGAGGGAATGGTGAAAAAATGCTTTGCAGCTGGAGTCAGATATTTAACCTGTAAATGGCAGGATTCATAAACTTACACTTGTCCTTCTAATATTAAAACTGCAAAGCACAATCTCTCCTTTATTTACAGCAAAAAGGACAAATGAGCTGTTGCAAGGACACTGATCTTAACAACTTGGCAAAACCAAACAGGTCGTTAAGATCTCCACTTTACCTCACTCACTCCATCTTGTGGGGAAGTGTTTCAGTTATTGGCAAGAAATTGCAGAAACTTGCCCTTGTAGACAATAAACGCACCATGAATTCCCCACTGTCACCAATAACCACACAAATCAACGTAGCTTATTCAAATTTAGAAATGTTATATATTTAGATGTGTGCTTGGAAAGTGACAGATTTAAATTGATATTTAGAAAGGGAATTTGTAATCAGTTTCACTTTTACTGAACATGAGAAGCATATACAGAGTCCACCTGCCTGAGCACCAGGTCACACACCTTCAGCATTGTGGAATGTGGCATGAGAATGTCTGGTGATTGAACTTTTATAAGGCATGAAATGTTAGTATTTTAAAAATAAGTTATTAGCTTGGTAATAGATATGAGTGAATTGCAGACTCCTGAGGACTGAGAATCATTTTGAAGTCTGCACACTACCAAATTGGTCGGCGCAACATCGAAGGCCAAAGAGCCTGTTCTGCGCTGTAATATTCTATGTTCTATGTTAAATCACGCTGAAGCATTCTCTGTGTCTCAAAATTTATCTTAATTATCAAAACATCCAACTTCCACCAATCCAAACTGGCAATAAAATACTAACCTTTGCTGAGAAAACTCTGATTGCAGGAAGTGTCAATTTGAGGAAGGGGCTACTCTCAGATATCAATAATGTCACGTATTCCTTCAACTTATTTTGCGTTGTACAAAAGTATAGCATTTATTTAATAGCAGAGGTTAAAGCACGTCCTGTGGCCAAATCTTGCGACACACAGAAAGGAATAACAATTCTTTTTAATTATGCCACAGTATTTAATAGCAACCAATAATATTTTGTACAATAGGAGGCTACATGAGATCATTTGTTAGTTTACAACAAAAGAGGGAGGTGAGAAAGAAGGGAGGGTGAGCTAAGGTGAGAAAAAGACAGAGGGGAAAGATAGGAGAGAAGGGGAAAGAGAAATTGGAGCAGGAGTAAACTATTCAACCCCTTCAGCCTGTTTCATCATATAATGAGAACATGGCTGGTCTATTCCTAAACTTCTTTCATCTGCCTTTGAATCAGTGTTCTTCCATACTGCAAGAAGCACTGTGGGTAACGAGGACACAGATTATATTCTCAATGGCCATCATCAAAAGTGTTTTGGCAGCACCATTGCTGAAAGACATATTTGTCAGACTGGGTCTGAACAGAGAGGGGAGGACTGAGACAAAAAAATTTACATCTCGCTCTTATCACCTAGTGCAGACACAGTGACCCTCAATGAGATACAATAAGCTGACTGAGGGTCTAAACCCTTTCCCGATTGGAGATACCCACTGGTTACCAGCAATCTCTGCACAATGTTTTTCTGCTAATAACTGTTTGGATCACTTGGAGAGCTGTGTAAAACTAACACAATCAGATGCGCAGCTAATCCCAAATGTAATTCCCCAGGGTAAGCTATCTCACCAACAGGAAATGCTATAATACTTCTTAGACAAGGTCAAAGTTCAGAGCCGACTACCACAGGAAAACTTCAGCAAATTTGTCAGGAACAAATGTGAGCTGAGGAACATTCCAGCATCTGTCATTACTTCCTCCAGCAGCTCATTTCACACACATACCACCCCACTTGTAAAAATGTTGCTCCTCAAGTTCCCATTAATTCTTTCCCCTCTTAAAGCTATGTCCTCTAGCTCACGATTCCCCAATCCTGAGAAAAAGACTGTGTGTATTCATCCTATCCATGCCTCTCATAATCTTACACAACTCTGTAAGATCACTTCTCAGTCTCCTATGCATCTAGCTAAGTCCTAGCTTGTCCAATCTCTCCCTATAACTTAGTCCCTCGAATCCTGGCAACATCCCTGTAAATCTCTTCTGCACTCTCTCCAATTTAATAACATCTTTCCAATAGCAAGGAAACCAAAACTGAATAGAATACTCCTGTGCGGTCTCACCTATGTCCTGTACAACTGCAACATAACTTCCCAATTTCTATACTCAATGCCCTGGCTGATGAAGGCCAGTATGCCTAAACCCTTCTTCACTGCCCTATCTACCTGTGACTGCACCTTTAGAGAACTGTGCAATTGAACTCCATGTCCCTCTATTCCATGATACTCCCTAAGGTCCTACTATTCATCATAAAAGTTCTACCTTGATTTGACTTTCCAAATGCAATGCCTCAGACTTACCTGTATTGAACTCCATTTGCCATTTCTCAGCTCACTTCCCCAGCTGATCAAGGTCCTGCTGCAATTTTTGATAACCTTTCTCACTGTCTACAATACCACCTATTTTAGTGTCAGCTGCAAACTTACTGATCATGCCTTGTAAATTCTCACCCAAATACATTATAGAGATAACAAACAGCAATGGGCCCAGCACTGACTCCTGAGATGTATGAGTGTCAGGGAGGGGTAGTACCTTTGGTGACGGAATATGTCACATCCTATCAAGCCAGTTTGTCCATCCTTTGTCCCCATCTGGCACTCAGCTCTCACCTGTGGCTCCCCGTAGCTGTTTGCATGTGACAGTGGTCATACCTTGGGCACCGGCCTCAACAAACTGGCTAAACCAGGTGAGGGCAGCCGATGGGTTTCAACCCTTGGTGAGATAGGCCGATGTCTATCCCAGCATGTGGAGACAAAACTATGGCGGATTGAACAGATGAGACCAATGGAAGGTCCAACAGTCAAGATGGCGATCTCTGCAAGTGTTGTGGAACGTGAAAAGCAAGACAAGACACAAAAGATGTCCTGGTCATCCACTGCACCTAGTCCCATCTCCAGCCATCTTGACTCTTGTCTTGCCACTGGATCTAGATGGGAATTGGGAAGAGAGAGTGACGCTGATGCTGTGCAACTCTCCCTCACTTTAATCCAAATCAAGCACTAGTTTCAACACCATCATCATCATCATCATCATCATGTGTCCTGTTCAATTCTTGAAGTCCTGTGGCGATGGGCGAGCAACGAAGCAGCAGGTGTGGATACACTGGGAGCTGTAGTCACGGGCCTGCACGTAGGCCGCTCAGGTCTAATGGTTGTTTTCCATTGACTGAAGCAGCAATGGAACGCACTGGGCGACTGAGCAGTCCTCTTCAGGAACGCACTGGTCACCTCCGTAGAATGAGGAAGGGGCTAGAAAAGGTGCCCTAAACATTGCCCGTTTCACTACACCCTGGCCAGTTTACCGCTGCTGGCAGGGATCCCATTTTGCGGTTGAACAAACAAAATAAAACACAAAGTGACATCACTCACCATTGGCACTTGGAACGTGCGCACGCTTTTGGACAACCCTACAGCAGACAGACCAGAGAGAAGAACAGCCTTAGTTGCCAGAGAGCTTGCAAGATACAACATTGACATTGCAGCCCTCAGCGAAACTCGTCTTGCTAACATAGGTCAGTTGACTGAAACTGGAGGTGGATACACTTTCTTCTGGAGCGTTGTGGCAACGATGAGTGTCGTGATGGAGTTGGATTCACCATCAGGAGTCACTTTGTTTGGAAACTTGATAGTCTACACAAGGGTGTGAACAACCGGCTTATGATATTACAGCTTCTGCTTCAGAACGGAAGTCAAGTCACCCTGATCAGCACCTATGTCCCCACAATGAACAACCTGGATGAGATAAAAGACAAGTTCTATGAAGAACTAAATGCCCTACTATCAGTGGTGAGCTTACTTGGCGATATCAATGCAGGGTGTGACTCTGCAATCTGGCAGGGAATCACCGGGAAGCACTCAGTGGGCAAGGTCTTACTGAAGACCTGTGCAGCACACGACCTCCTCATCACCAACACAACCTTCCGTCTACCTACCTGTAACAAGACCTCCTAGATGCACTCCTGTCTAAACATTGGCATCTTATCAACTAAGTCAATTGTCTGGAGAAAAAACAGGCAAGATGTCAGAATAACCAAAGCCATGTGTGGTGCTGACTGCTGGACAGATCACACGTTCATTGTCTCCAAAATGAGGGGCCATATCAGACCCAAGAGGCAACCACAAGGAAGCAAGGTTATGAAAAGAATTAGTGCCTCCAAGCTAAAGAACCCCAACATAGTTTCAGCACTGGCTGAAGACTTAGAAATCAAGCTTGCTGACCTATACCTTACAGGCAGCACTGAGGATGACTGGGAACGCTTCAGGAATGATATCCTTTCATCTGCGCTGAAGATGCTCAGACCCTCCACTAAAAGCAGCATGATTTGTTTGACGAGAATGATGAGGAGATACAGGCTCTATTTGTTGAAAAGCACCATCTTCATTGGGCCTGTCAAAGCAACCCATCTTGACTGCCAAGAAAAATGCTTTTATCAGTGCTTGCAGGACAGTCCAGAATAAACTGCATAAAATGCAGGATGCCTGGCTGAGCGCTAAGGCAGATAAAATACAGGGGTACGCTGAAAGAAATGACTTGAAACGGTTTTATGGAGCCCTCAACATTCCCTAGGAACCTCAATCTCATGGAAGTTCCCCCCTCCTGAGTACAGATGGTTCAATTCTCATTACAGAGAAGGCTCAGATCCTGCAGAGATGGGCTGAACACTTTGAAACCGTCCTCAACCAGCCATCATCTATTAACAATGAGGCAATAGACAGGATTCCCCAGGTTGATATCAACAGCGCCATGGATGACCTACCGGTAGTAGCCGAAAGCTGTCAGCCAGCTATCCAGTGGCAAAGCCCCGGGGCAGATACCATACCTGTAGAGACCTATAAAGCTGCTGGTCCTGCACTTATTGAGAAGCTCACTGAGTTGTTCCAGTCCTTTTGGAAGCAAGGATCCATTCCTCAGGAACTTAAAGATGCTTCCATCATATACCTCTATAAGAGGAAGGGTAATCAGCAAATATGCAACAACCACCGAGGAATCTTACCGCTCTCCATCATAGGAAAAGCCCTCGCAAGAGCCCTGCTAAATCGTCTGGTCACTCATCTGGAGCTGGGCCTGCTTCCAGAGTCACAGTATGGCTTCTCCAAAGGTTGTGGGACCACTGACATGATTTTTGCTATGCGCCAACTTCAGGAGAAGCGTCAGGAGCAGAATCACAAGCTCTTCACAACCTTTGTTGACCTTGCGAAAGCCTTCGACACTGTAAGCCGACAAGGCCTGTGGAGAATCATGTCAAAGTTTGGCTGCCCATCCCCAAATTCATTCAAATGATATGCCAGTTCCATGGTGGCATGATGGCCAGAGTACTGGATGGTGGAGAATCCTCTGAGGCATTCCCAATCACCAATGGCGTCAAACAGGGCTGTGTGCTCACACCTACACTGTTCAGCATGATGTTTACTGCCAAGCTGAATGATGTCTTCCAGGAAGTATTGCTGTAATCAGCCTCAAGTACAGTGTGAATGGGAAGCTTTTCAACCTGAGAAGACTTCAAGTTATTACCAAAGTGAAAGAAAGACTGTTCTGAAGGCATATATAACTCTCATCTTGCCATCTATAGTCAGGCTGTCCCTCTCCTCTCGAATCTGCTTCCCTTCTCGCTTGGCTGCCTGATCACTGCCTGAATCAGTCTAATATCCTGTTGGCCTGTCAAAATATTGAATGTATAAAAGAGGTGGCTGGATACAGCACATAGGGCGAATGGGATCAAAGATTATAGGAGGAAAGCAGGATTAGGCGGTTGTTGGATGATCAGCCATGATCGTAATGAATGATGGAGCAGGCTCGAAGGGCCAAATGGTCTCCACCTGCTGCTATCTTCTATGTTTCGATATCTCTCTCCGTCTCCATGTCTTTGTTTTTGACAAAACAACTCAGGCACATCCAACCCTTTCCTGCAACTCCCCCTCGCACAGGATCTTGCTGACACCACATTCTTTACATTATCTTGCACAATTTCATTTCTTCACTACACAGCAGCCTGTCAGTAACAGACTGGACTCATCACAAAACATCTGTTGTTTCTCCAGTGAAACTAGATCTGAAATGTGTTTTGGGTCAAACTGGTTTTGTTAGAGATCTGCAGAACGAAGCCAATTTGAATAAAATGTATATGATTATCAAGGCTACAGGGCAAATTGGGAGACTGATTCACTATAGAGGGTACACTGCGAATTGGGAGACTGATTCACTATAGAGGGTACAGTGCGAATTGGGGACTGATTCACTATAGAGGGTACAGTGCGAAATGGGACACTGATTCACTATTGAGGGTACACTGTGAAATGGGACACTGATTCGCTATAGAGGGTACAGAGTGATTGGGGACACTGATTCGTTATAGAGGGTAGAGAGTGAATTGGGACATTGATTCACTATCGAGGGTACATGCGAAATGGGACACTGATTCACTATCAAGGATACAGTGTGAAACGGAACGCTGATTCACTATCGAGGGTATAGTGTGAAACGGGACACTGATTCACTATAGAGGGTACCATGTGAAACAGGATACTGATTTACTATTGAGGGTACAGTGTAAATCGGAAGGCTGATTCACTGTGAACCTGTTTTCCCCTCCCAGCTGAAACCAACTTTATCCACTCTTGTTTTAAAACTGATTCAGATGGATTGAATTCTAAGTTGCACAGAAGTATTTTGCTGGGAATGCTACAGAAATAACCTTGACAGTTTTGAAAAGAAAGACTGTGCATGCATGTCTAATATACCAATATTTGATGAAGACTCATTATTAAAAATTCAGCAGATGCAAAATTCCATCTTGTACAGGGATTCTGTTGAACAAGAGAATGGAATCGGAAATGTTGTAGAGTTAGTGTGTTGTAATGAAATGTTGCTGATTTGTCAGAGTAGGGTACAGATGCCAAGTAGAAATTTACTTGTTAGATTTATTATGCATTTAATACTGTCGATGTGAGTACATTACTTGAACTGTGACAGCAGAAAAAGAACCATCTGCCCACATCAAGAAATATGATTGAATAAGAACCTGCACTTTCTGCCTGCATCGCCAGTATGGCATGAGGTATATTTTGCTGTCAAAATAATTTGTTGAGTTATAATCATTTGTTGTGAAATGCTTACAGAAATACAAATGTATGTAATTTAGTCACCTGAATAATTAGCCTAGGCTTTGGAAAAGTGTACACAGAGGAGACAGCAGACTGAGGTGAGAAATGCTTGATATTAAATTGAATTTTGTTCTCAGTCCTTAAGTTTATTTTTCTCTCCTCTTTACGTTTCCATGCAGCAAATACAAATGTGAGAGTGACAGCACAATTTCAGATCAGTACCTACTGAAGAAAATTACAAAGCTCTGGGGAAAGAACAGGGATGTAGATTCGTAAAATCCTGCAGCGCAGAAAGAGGTTGTTTGGCCCATCAAGCCTGCATCAATAATCCCACCCCAGGCCCTATCTCTGTAACCCTATGATTTACCCTGACACTAAGGAGCAATTGAGCAACTTTTACAGATGCACAGTAGGAAGCATTCTTTCTGGTTGTATCACAGCTTGATATGGCTCCTGCTCTGCCCAAGACCACAAGAAATTACAAAGAGTTGCGAATGAAGCCCAGTCCATCACGCAAACCAGCCTCTGATCCATTGACTTTGGCTATACTTTCCACTGCCTTGGAAAAGCAGCCAACATAATTAAGGACCCCACGCACCCCCGGACATTCTCTCTTCCACCAGGAAAAAGATACAAAAGAATGAAGTCACATACCAACCGACTCAAGAACAGCTTCTTCCCTGCTGACATCTGATTTTTGAACGGACCTTCCTTGCATTAAGTTGATCTTTCTCTATGCCTTAGTTATGACTATAATACTACATTCTGTACTCTCTTCTTTCCTTCTCTATGAACGTATGTTTTGTCTATATAGAGCCCAAGAAACAGTACTTTTCACTGTATGTTAACACGTGACAAAAATAAATCAAATCAAATCAAATGGCCAATCCGCTTAACCCTTTCGTCTCTGGAGTGTGGGAGGAAACCAGAGCACCTGGAAGAAACTCATGCAGACACAGGGAGAATGTAAACTCCACACAGATGTTACCCAAGACCAGAATTGAACTTGGGTTCCTGATGCTGTGACTCAGCAGTGCTAACCACTGTGCTGCCTTAAGTGGTTTCTTCTTTCAAAAGAGACAGCACAGTCATGATGGGCCAAATGGCCTGCTTCGGTTCTGTACGATTCTATGATCTAGCGCCAATTGCAAAGTGGTTCAGCACGTGGCTCCAATGGGTTGAACTTATTGGAAGCCCACAGCTTGTTGATATTCTCGGTGAGTGACACCCAGGCATCCATTAGTGAGTACGAAATAGATTCTTGATGTACTCTTTGATGAACCATGGCAGCTTTAGAGAATTATACATTGGGATACAGAAACATCAAGATCAGTAAGTGGGGGTATTGACACTGTCGACGTTTTGAATGCAGAAGGAAATACAATGATTAATGCTATTTGATCAATAACCACCCTGGATACTCTCCATGCATGGCTACTAAATAATTAACAATACAGTTCATAAACCACACATGTAACTGTAAAAGCTAACTCGGGGGAGCTACAGGAGGACTACTAATCCAAGATATAATTCACTGAACCTTAGATGTATTGAAGAAAATTTGCTGCTTGCTAGACATCACAAGTTGGAGATGTGGTGATTCATAGACCGGTTATTGCTGGTTCAATTGTTTCTATTTTGCTACATTATTTAGGTATAAAAATACCTAATGTGTTGAAATTGCAGGTGACATGTGTGACCCTGGTGATCACGGTTAATATCAGCATTAACTGGACTGCGAAAAACACATACTTTTGCTCGACCAAATATCCTCTTTCCTTCCCTGCTCATTTTATAACTTAGTCTAGTCTCACTAACTCCCCATAATTTATGGTTACATTAAAAAGAACTTACAATAATACAATACTGATAGTTAAATAATGACTGAAATGTAACTACTGGACAAACTTGGCAGAGTGTTTGTACACAGCAAGATCCCATAAACAACAAAGTAATAGTTTGCCAAATCAACTGTTTGTGGTGGCTGCCAATGTTTTGTTAGAACTCTGATGGAGAGTCATTCAGATTCAAAACAATGACTATTCTCTCCCCACAGATGCTGTCAGACCTGCTGAGATTTTCCAGCACTTTCTGTTTTTGTTTCAGATTCCAGCATCCTCAGTATTTTGTCTTTATGTTTGTCGTGGTGTTGGTTCAGGGCAGCACACGGTGAGAGATTACTGTTCTTTGTGAAACAGTGCCATGGGCTCTTTCACACCCACCTGAACAGACACTTATTTATTGTCTCATGTCAAAGATGACACCTCCCAGCAGTGCAGCACTCCCTCAGTACTGTATTGAGATTGTAGGCTTAAATCTTTGGAGTCAGGTTTTAATTTATGATCTTCTAATTCAAGACAACAGTTGCTGCCATTGGGAAGAGCAGACACTATTCTTAAATTCAACTAAATAATTTCTGAGAATAAAGCATTTTGTCAAAATTTTTCATCCTGCACAAACACAAGAATACCCATCTCAGGAAAACAACAATATCATATTGCATGAGAAAAGAGGGTGATTTGTTGGCAAGTGGGCTCTGAGAATGCAACAGTCAAGAAGTACTTCCTGGTACAAAGTATATGAATCAAATTCAAAGTAAATGAATCTAAATTTGGTGAAGGGACACTGGCCTTGGAGGAGTTATTTCAATATTAAACAGCATATCATTTCCACTGTTTACAGTGGGTAAGTAACAGAGCATACCCAACCAGGTAACTGACGTCAGACTTTTGTATCATTTACCCAATGGAAGAAGGTGGAAGACCCCAGGGTGCATGGGGTCCTTGGTTATGCTGGCTGCTTTTCCAAGGCAGCGAGAGGTGTGGACAGAGTGAGTGAATGGGAGGCTGACTTGCATGATAGACTATGCTTCGTAGTTTCTTTTGGTCTTGTGCAGAGTGTGTGTGTGTGTGTGTGTGTGTGTGTGTGTGTGTGTAAGCTTACTTTTAACTACATGGGATAAGAGTCAAGACATAGATCATAGCCCAATAGCCCATCAATCAGCCACATTTTTATAATGGATTAATTTTTATTTGCAATTTTCACTATACATTGCTAAAATAATCAGTTTGAGAATTAAGTAACACATGGAGATAAATAGTCATTTGATATATGGAACTTGAGTATTGCTGAAAAAAAAGACATCTTGTCGAAGCTTTTCACTTGAACTCATCAGGACAGTCAAAACTCAAACACATGTCCATAATTAGATATAAATCTGTGACGGATAACTTGCTAAATAATCCTCAGTGTGCTAAAAATTTATGCTGTCAACCAATTTAAGATTGTCAATCCAACTTGTAGTGTGGTAGAATCCCTATACTACAGAAGGAAGCCATCAAGTCTGCACTGACCACAATCCCACCCAGGCCCTATTCCTGTAATCTCTCATATTTACCCTGCTAATCCTGCGACACTATGGTTAATTTAGCACGGCCAATCAACCTAACTCACACATCTTTGGAATGAATTTGATGAATTTGTCCATGCTGGAAGCTATATATAAACATATGGGCCTCTATTCTTTGTAGACAGAAAGAACTGGTATACACATTGTGCCTGTTTCAACTAAACAAGAGAAATGAAAGTCAAGCTTAACAGTTTAAAATTTAAAACAATGTTTGGCAGTTAGCTCAGTCACCATTAACATTATATTATTTTCTCACACAGTTTCTCACAAATAAAGCTGTTATTTCCCCGATAGTGGTATTTTTGAGACTGTCCTGATGAGTTCAAGTGAAAAGCTTCGACAAGATGTCTTTTTTTCAGCAATACTCAAGTTCCATATATCAAATGACTATTTATCTCCATGTGTTACTTAATTTTCAAACTGATTATTTTAGTAATGTATAGTGAAAATTGCAAATAAAAATTAATCAATTATAAAAATGTGGCTGGTTGATGGGCTATTGGGCTATGATCCATGTCTTGACTCTTATCCCATGTAGTTAAAAGTAAGCTTTCACACACACAAACACACACACACACACACATGGGTATGCTCTGCTCTGCCCAAGACCAAAAGAAACTACGAAGCATAGTCTATCATGCAAGTCAGCCTCCCATTCACTCACTCTGTCCACACCTCTCGCTGCCTTGGAAAAGCAGCCAGCATAACCAAGGACCCCATGCGCCCTGGACATTCTCTCTTCCACCTTCTTCCATTGGGTGAATGATACAAAAGCCTGACGTCACTTACCAACTGACTCAAGAACAGCTTCTTCCCTGCTGCTGTCAGACTTTTGAATGAACTTACCTTGCATTATGTTGATCTTTCTCTACATCTAGTGATGACTGTAACACTACATTCTGCACTCTCACCTTTCCTTCTCTATGAACGGTATGCTTTGTCTATATAGTGCGCAAGAAACAATACTTTTCAGAGTTTCCCAATATGTGACAATAATAAATCAAATCAAATTTCTTTGTTTCTCTCCTCTTAGAATAATTGTTTCACAAAGCAAAGCTGCCCAGTATTCCCACTTCTTCTGGATTCTAATCCCTGTATAGAACTTGGACCATCGTATGTTCATGAAAGTGGTGTGACAGTAATTGGATGGATTTGTGTTTAACGTCATAGACATCAAGCTCAGAGTGTATCTGATTTCACCCAGGTAAGTCCCAGAAAGCAATACAACAGTCTGATTTCTCTCTGCCACAGCAAAGTTGATCTTACCAGAGAGTGAGTAGTCTGTATTGGTCATCCGCATAGCAGGAGTGTATGATACGCGGGGCATATCATGACCTTTTTCCTTCTGCTTCCACTTGTACCAGATAAACAGAACCAGCAACACGACTATTATTAGGAGTAGAATAATGATTCCTGTTATGGCACCAACGGAATGTCTGTCTGATGCCAGAGCTGGACTGATCCTCGTGTAAGGGTTCAGTTCATCCATTAGCAAGGCAGCTGGAGGAGAGAACACACTTGTCAGATGAAGAACATACGTCACTTCTAATTCAACACATTACACAGAGCTTACTACACAGAAACTGGCTATTTTTCCAAACAAAATCTGTGTTCATCCCTCTTTACACCCTTCCTCACCTCACCAGCAATTCCTCTATTCCTTTCTCCCTCCTGTACTTAGCTAGATTCCCCTAATTGTATCGATTTAAAGTTGAAGTTCAACAAGCGATAATATTTTGTTATTAAAGAAAATTTTTGGTTAAACTTCAAACTAAAGAGAATTGAAAACAGAATACCCTGCAACACCAAGTATCAGAATGTGCATTGTCCCCTTCTGGTTGCTTCCTGATTTCTGAAGTTTGAAGTTTATTTGTTAGTGTTACAAGTAGGCTTACATTAACACTGCAGCGAAGTTACTATGTGAAAATCCCCTAGTTGCCACATTTCAGCAGCTGTTCAGGTACACCGAGAGAGAATTTAGCCAATCTGCCTAACCAGCACATTCTCTGGAAGGTGGGAGGAAACCCACACAGGCATGGGGAAAACGTGCAGACTTCACAAAGATAGTGACCCAAGTCAGGAATTGAACCTGGGTCTCTGGCTCTGTGAGGCAGCAGTGCTAACCATTGTGCTACCATGCGCCCTGTTATAGAGATTTGAAGGCTGGGAGATTTCGAGTGGAACTCACATACCCACCCACAGAAGAAAAGGATGAAACTGAAGATCCACTCTCATCACTTCAGGGAGAAGTTAACAGAACAATTTGCAGGATGTTGAACTCTGAGGGGAAGGTTGGGGAGAGAGAATCTGACACTGATTCGCTAGCCTTTAAAACAGTCCTTAACTCAATCAGCTAGGATGCGGCATCCTTCGATTGTCTAGAATCGTCAATTCAATTCATTAGCAGCAATCTGCAGAATGAAGGAATCCGAAACCAGCTAATGTGGGGTGTGGAGATTCTCCAACATTGTCCAAAATGGTTTGAATTGAGTGCAATGGGATCAGTCTAATTGAATCTGATCCTTTTATGCTCTCCATTGTACTTTCAGAGAACGGCAGGCGAGGCCATTGTTGAACCAGTTGTCAGGAGATGGATTTTATTTACTTTGGTTAACTCTTCCTCCGTGATTTTTCTTGCCTCCCGAGTGAACATGCATCACTTCCTGCTCTGAAGGGGCGGCACAGTGGTTAGCACTGCTGCCTCACAGCGTCAGGGACCTGAGTTCAATTCCTGGCTTGGGGCAGTCTGTGTGGAATCTGCACATCCTCCCTGTGTCTGTGTGGGTTTCCTCCGACAGTCTGAAAGACCTGCTGGTTAGGTTCTTTGGCCATGCCAAATTCTCCCTCAGTATACCTAAACAGATGCTGGAGTATAGCGACTAGGCGATTTTCACAGTAACTTCATTACAGTGTTAATGTAAGCCTACCTGTGACACCAGTAGATAATCTGATCTCTGAATCATCCTCCCAATAATATTCAGGGGACAGTAATGTGTAGCTTTTGTTCATAGATGATGATTCTATAACCTACACTATCCACTTGAGTTACACCTTTACTTCCTGGCACAAAATGGGTAGATATGACTGGAAATTTCTCTGGTTTCTATTCTCTGAACCACCTCTGTCTTTGCACAAAGACAAAACTTGGTCTCAGTACTTCCACTTATATCATATTTTATGTAAAGGAAAAGTACATGAAAATCCCAGATGGTTTGGATCGAGATTTCCTGCTTATCCCAACTTCCGATTGGAATGCAGCCTGGTCAGAACCTCGTACTGAGCCCTACAGTTGCCTTGTTTTGAAGGTTATACACATCACCTTGATCACAGCGGATGCCTTTGAATCCAGGAGTACAGTAGCAGGTCCCAGTCACATGATCACAAGTGGCATTATTCAGGCACTCACACAACTGCTGACAACCGTAACCAAAAGTACCAGGAGGACACTCTGTAAAGCATTGGAGGATATAATTCAGGGTTTATACAATCCTTTTACAAACACAACAACATCAAGGTTTATGACAGTTATGACACAGTATTAATGAATTTGCATCATCCTTATCCATTATTCCTTATCAGAAGCATTTTTTTTAAAAATGTTCTATTGACAATGATCTATTTCTTCATTTGTTTTTGTCTCATGATAGGAATTATTGTACACAAAGAGCTGGATGAGTTAATGAGTTGATTGGATGCACATTGTAAATGCCCAGAACATAATAAAATTCTTGCATCTGTACACGTACCATCAACTCTCTCCATTATAAATTTCCATGTCCTCATTTATAACGAAAACTATGTAGACTTTTCTTGCTCATTACCAATGAAGTGTGTAATTATAAACCAGTCGATTACTCATCTGAGGGCAACTAGTCGAGACTTAAATGTAGTTTTCAGGTGAAGTGGAGTTAGAGGGTGCAGAATAATTGTATCAGTTTGGAGAGAGGGTACAGCTATAAATCAGTTGTCAAAATCACCCCCTTCTTTTATGTTTCTATCTCTATTATAAATTCTATGTCCACATTTATAATAGAACCCACCTCCTGAAACTTTAAAATAGGGGATGAATTATGTCAAAGCATCTTCATCTAATTGCTTCCCAATCTTCACCCGAATTCACTTGAAAACGAGACTTAGTTCTGATTCTCAAAATCACCAACATTTCCGAGTTTGCCTTTCTCTGCCAAAATCATAACTTTTGCACAGACATGTTTTTAAACATTTCTGCAATTTATTAAAAGCCTACAGCACTTCCTGTTTTTTTTCCTTTCTGCTTTTAGCCTGTCTGTATAAAACAGGCCAAATCAAAACTGAAGAGGAAGGAAGTGTGGATGGACATGAAACAATATCTATGAGAGGCTTTCATGAAATCTTCCAGTCTGTTACATCCCATGTGCAGAAGTGTATATACCTATCCACATCTGACACAAAAAAATTGCCTCTTTGTGACATTATAGAGTGAAACATTAGAACTTTAATTATGTTAACATGAAATGTGCCATTTGTAAATGGTATTATAGAGAAAGAAAGACTTGCATTTACATAGCGCCTTTTATAACCACTGGACAATGATGGATTTCTGAAGTACTGCAATGTTAGAAAAACAGCAGCCAACTTCATAGAATCTGTATAGTACGGAAAGAGGCCATTTGGCCCATCTCCCAGCCTACACCAACAATAATCAAGCCCAGGCCCTAGCCCCATAACCCTACATATTTACTCTGTTCATCTCCCTGACACTAAGGGGCAATTTAGCATGGCCAATGTACGTAACATGCACATCTTTAGGCTGCGGGAGGAAACCAGACTACCCAAAGGAAACCCACGCAGACGTGGAGATAACGTACAAACTCCACACAGTGATCCGAGGCCGGAATTGAACCTGGGTCCTTGGCGCTGTGAGACAGCAGTGTAAACCACTGTGCCGCCCATAAAACAGTATAAAATAGTTCAAATTGAAACTTATGCATAGCAAACTCTCACAATGACTCAATATTTTGTGATGTTGGCTGAGGGATCAACATTGGCTACAGTACAGGATAACAGCCCTGCTCACCTAATGTCGTGGGATCTTTTACATCTTCCCGTGTAGGCAAACAGGCCTCAGTCTCATTCAAAAACTGGTACGTCTGACTGTGCGGCACTCCCTCAGTACTGAACTGTCCCACCAATGTCAATATCAAATGTTGGGTTCAAGTCCTGAAGCGGGATCCAAACCTAGAACCTGAATGTTACCCAACTGAGTCACATTTAACAATCTTTCAAATATTTTACATGTATTAGTCCTGAATTCCCTTTCTGGTTATGTCAGTAAGGCTGGATATACATCTGGTTACACTCATTGATAGTTTTACAATTGGCTGTGTAGGTTTTTAGATTGAATTGCTCTCTGCACAGCTCACAGCAATGCTGGACACCAGGGCTCAGGGATCCTCCTTTGATGATGTATGCTCAACAATGACAATATACACCTGTCCCAAAGGGCAATATTGCTTCCAGGGAATCCAGTGGGTTCATAGACTGGCCTCTGAAAGACTCCTGAGTAAATTTGTTGTACTTATACATAATCCCAGTGCAGCTCCTTTTAATATAATGTTCAGTGTGTATCACTGTTGTCATGTACTTTACAGGACGCTGCTGTAATACTGTTTGATGTGTTGCTTTAAGGCTGTAAGAACAAAACAAAAAAAAAGCTTGATCCATACAGTGTTGAGTCTTATTCCCAGTCTCCAGAAGACTCAACAACCTCTTTATTTGCATATTAATGACTCAATTCCAAACTCACCTAGAATGTGTGTGTGCCTGTGTGTGTCTGTCTATGTATGTGTGGAAATGGATGATTTCCTTTTGTATCTACTATCTACAACAAAAACACTCTGCCTCTGTCAAAAACATGCTCCAGAGAGAAAACATTCCCCTGGTGAGGAGACCAAACACAACGTGCAGAACATGGAAGAGTCAGACAGAGATGGGACTGAGAAAATTTCATGGTTTTCTGTTAATGAGAAAGGAACAATTTTCAGCAGAATCTACAACTGGGAGATATACTTTATTGAGACAGGCACCTGTCCTAGTTTTGTGTTTGGGGAGCAGGGGGAGGGGGCAATTTTGATAGACTGTGTTTTGCTCCTATTATTTTGTCTGGGAGTCCCCACCCAACACAAAGATTGTCTCATACATGATGAGCCATTAATGCTGCAACAGTGGCTTCAAACTGAAGATTACACACTGTTTTCACTTGCGTTTTGCTACCTCAGCTCAGGAGGGTTATCAGAGAGGGAATAGCTTCAGATAATGAGGGAAGCTTTAATTCCTCCCTGATCTGCAAGAAACAAAAGTAGTCCAAAAGGAACAAATTCCTGCCTTTGGTACTGCTGTTGCACCCCCAAGACTGCAGATTGGGAAATTCCATCCTGCCAATTTCCAGGGTTCCTTCCGCTGAAAATAAGCATCTGGAACTTTTACATCATGAGTTCCTTGTCTGGGGTGTCAAGTGACGAAACCTCCCCTTACGGCTCCACAGATCCAGCAGAGATTATAATTACAGTACAATCTCCATTTATTATCTCAAAACACCAGGAAGCAAACACATTGTAGCTGTTAGATCCGATGGTTTGGTGTTTCTGGAAATGTTACAAAATTGAATGTAGACACGTCAGCTGTTCGCTGGGATGAACGAATGATAAACGATTGGTCGCTGGAGTTACAGAGCTAGTGCTGCGCATGATGCCTGTTGATCTTCACTTTCTCACTGTGAAAGGAACGTGTGAACGTTTATTGGCAACATTGCTGCTCCACTTACTCAGCTCACAGTGATTCCCGGTGAATCCCGTTCGGCACATACATTCCCCGGTCACATGGTCACAGTCTGCTCCATTTTGACATTTGCAGAGCTGGATGCAGTCTTTCCCAAAGAAGCCCATTGGACATCCTGCAAAACAAACTCACTGTTAGAAAGAGTTTTATAACACTCTCATTCTTTGCCCTATCACATCCCAATTGGAGGATCAACAAATAAGAAGAGGCCAGAGGTTTAAGCTGTAATCATTTGGAACATTCTTTAGACCCAAACTTCCTCCAGTTGTCCAGTTGGTAAAACGTCAGTAACTGTGGTGTTTGATAGCTGCCAAGATTGGAGAATGTTGAAGCAACAGCATTGTTCTGAATGCGAGCAGCCAGAGGGGTCAGGAGTGGAGAGGAGTCCAAGCGGAGGGGGTTCTGGAGCAGAGGAAGGGGGTCCGGAGTGGAGAGGGGGTCTGGAGCGGAGAGTAATAGGGACAGTAAGAGCATGAAGCATACACAAGCTGCTTCCTTTTAAGATGATTACTAATTTCAAAAGATAATCACAGTACTCCACTGCTTTGTGCCACAAATCACGTTTGCAACAAATAAAATTAAACATTTCCCAGGTTTAAGTGTACTAAGAAAGTGTTTGCAATAAATTCTGTCCCAAGCTATGGTCCTTCAGCGTGGAAACTTCCAGTAAAGAGGCAGCAGAGGTGCCCAGCCTGACTGGCAAACAGGAAACCAGAGAATCACCATGTAAATTAACAGCACTGCTTGAGGGCAAAGAGAAGAAACAGTTAAAAAAAAGGATGTGAAATGTGTCCACTAGTTTGACGGTAACTGATTCTTGTCAGGAGTGGTTACTGATGGCAGTGAATGTTTTGGAAGGCCTGTTCTTATTCCTGGGACATCCTAGCAACAATCTTCAGACACAATCCCAAAGTGTTAATTTGAGAGCTAGCTTCTTCCCTGCCTGAAATTTTAGATACTACGCACATTTCCCTGAAAACTGCTTGGTCGGGAGTTTCAGGCCTTGTTCCTCTTGTGGATTTCTTTATGTACACAAACGCAATGGATCTGAGGGCAGGATTTTGCCCTTTGGGCCAGTGCCCCAACACCAGCGTCAGAGAGGATACAATCCCTCGATGTGAGGGAAACAATCACCCAGCAGTGATTTGCCCTGAATTAGGATTCATGACCAGTAGGTTAGCCAGGTGGGCAGTCAAAGCTGGAGGGCAAATAGGAGAATCTCCATCTCAAGGGGGTGTTGCAGCTTACAGGTTAGATGCAGTGGCACAGTGGCGAGCATTGCTGCCTCACAGCACCAGCGACCTGGATTCAATTCCCACCTTCCTCTGATTGGCTATTATTCCTCTTTAAAACTAATTAAGTCCCGTTCTCAGGAGACCAAGTTTCCAAAATAAATGTAGCTGTGACTTCAGCAGCAAATCATCAATTATAATGAAAAATTGACATTCTTCGAAACGAAGAGAAATATTGATTCTGGTGCCTGGAGATTTCGTAATCAGCTGTTGCAATAGATTTATTTACCCGTTGATAAAAGCCCTGATGTCATAAAATTGGCTGATAAAACATTCGCAATGTGCAAGAGTATTTTCAAATAATGATTTTAATTATTTACTTCTAACCAAAAGTTACTAAGATTGGAGTAAAAACAAGGTCCACTGTGTTACTCTGTTCCCCCACAAGAGGGCGGACACTTCCCAGGGTGGTTTTGGGTTGCAGGAGGTCTCTGTTGAAACTGGTACTCACTCTGTGTACAGTATAAGCCAGTCCAGCCCTGTGTACATCCACACTCGCCATCATAGGCACTGCACACTGCTCCGTTATGGCAGTTACATGAATGGATACAGTTGGGGCCCCAGTAACCCGGCAGGCAAGCTGAACGGAAAGAGAAACCCATGAATAAAGAAAACAGAACCAACAAAAATTACATGAACGAGCGCGGAATCTGGGCATCTGCCCTGGCACCAAACCAGGCTCCGTGGAGAGATACATGACAGGAATTGTGCGACCCAAAAGGATTGTGGTGGGGTGAGGGGGTGTGGGTGATAGGGATGAGGGCTGGACAATGGGGAGGGTATGGGTAAGGGGTGGGCGAGGGGATGAGGGGTGGGCAATGGGGGGGTATGGGTAAGGTGGGCGAGGGGATGAGGGGTGGGCAAAGAAGAGGGGGGTGGTGATGGGAGTGGGGTTGGGTGAGGGGTGAGGAATAGACAGTGGGGAGAGGCGGGCGAGGGGGGGGCTGGGAGGGGCAAGAGTGCTGGGGGGCGAGCGAGAGGGTTGGGGAGCAGGCGAGGGGGTTGGGGAGCGGGTGAGGGTGTTTGGGGTGGGTGGGGGGTTGGGGGACAGGCAAGGGGGTTGGGGGTGGGCGAAGGGGTTGGGGGGCTGGCGAGGGGGGTGAGGGTGGGCAAGGGACATGAAGGTGGGCGAGGGGGGTTTGGGAATGGGCAAGGGGGGTATGGGGGTGGGTGAGGGAGGTGGGGCGAGCATTGGGATCGGGCAGAGAAAGGGCAACTCGAGGAAGCAGACACTGTCCCTATTGGGAAGACAGATTATAACTGGCAGCAGTGAGGATCGGGGTAAAGGATGTGGGCAGAACAGCTGGAACCTGGACCCTGGAACAGGAGGCTGTTCGAAGTGGGGGAGGTGAAGATAAAGGAGGATGGGAAATATAATGTGTTATGTGCTGAGAATTTAATTCTTAGGGATCCTTTGCACACAGGTTCGGGAAATGTAAACTCCAGGGATCAGGATCACTGGTATCTCAAATCAGCTTGAGAAAGTATTCAAGAGGGAGGAGTGAGGAACCAGCCATTGTGATCCATGTGGGAGCAACAAGAGAGGAAAGAGTAGACCAGAGATCCAGTGTGAAGCGGGGAAGTAAATTAGGGAACAGGATCTCAAGGATTGTAACCTGTGAATTATTATCAGAGCAATGTGCAAACTGATGCAAGACCTAAAAACTGGGGAGATGAACACTTGCTGAAAGAATGGCACATGACAAGGATAATGATAGCAACACCAGGACAGGAAAAGCTCTGTCCAGCTTGAATGGGCTTCCCCTGAATGAGATAGGGATTGGAGCCCTGAAGGATAAACAGGACAGTCCTTGTGGAAGTTAACAAATGGGAAGGCGGCTCAGATGGGAAGGGTGGTATAAAAAATAGTTTGAAAACAAGTATAGAAATGGTCAGAGATTGTTCTGCAACTAAAGGAAAGTGAAAAAGATGAAAAATTATTAAAATCAGAAGAAAAAAATAAGAAACACGAGTTAAATTTCAGAGCTGGTTAGAATGTTTAACCAAAATAAGTGTTTTTTTTATCCAAATACACAGAGTATAAGGAACAAACTGAATGAGTTGGAGATGCAATTTAAACTTGAAGGAGAAGTTGAGATGGCCTTTCCAGAGTCTCGGTTGTGACAATCCAGATTGGGAGTGAAATCTATCAGGTTACAAGATCCACAGGAAAAGACCGGGAAATGGGAAAGCAGAGGTGTAATCTTAGTGATGAAGAGGAAATCACGTCAATGATAAGAGAAGGTATAACAATAAATAGGCAGTGGAGATTTTATAGGTAGATTTAAGAAATAAAACAGAGTTTATGACAGAGGGTGGGGCGGGAGCTGCGTATAGGATGTCCATAGCAGCTGAGAAATGATAGAATATGTACATGTAGTGATGAGATAAGTGTGTAGCAGAAGCAGAGGGTTTACTGAGAGAATTTAACTTTAAAATAGTCTTGGATAATTGGAATCGATCTTATTATAAAGGTAGTGAAGTTCTAAAATGTCTCTGAAATAGTTTTCTGCAATAATATCAACAAGGCGTCAAGCTATAAATTAGGTTAGATTAGAACAATAAATGAGATTTACTGAACTGCCATCATCATATATTTGAGTTCAATGTAGTGTTTGAACGGGAGAGCTCAGTCCAGCTACTCAGATTCTAGATTAAGGTATGGCTGTCTTCAGCGCTATGAGACAGAGATGATTTATCCATGAACAGATAAAAAGACTAAGATTCATGGAAATGGTGTGAAAAAGAACAGAACGTGACATAGAACCAGTTTATACCCTACAAGAGTCGGCAACAACGTTGCAGCTATCATAACCTTCCAAAACTCACAGTTTGTGCCACTCCTTTATTCAGGAATATAGAAAACAGGAACAGGAGTAGACCCTTCAGCCCCTTAAACCTGTTATTCTACTAGATCATGGCTGCTCTTCCACTTCAACTCCATTTTCCCATGATGTTTCCATATTACATAATACCTTCAATGTCTAGAAATCTATCGATCTTTGGCTTGAAGACTCACTGACTGAGTCTCCACAGCCATCTCTGGGAGAGAATTCCAAAGATTCATCATCCTCTGCTTGAAGATAACTCCTCCTAATCTCAGTCCGAAATGGCCTGTAATGACTTCAAGCAGGCCATTGAGGAAGCTATTTTCAAAGTTCACATCCTTAATTTTGAATCATTGAATGGACTTGCCCCTTCTCTATTTCTGGAATCTCCTTCAGTCCGACAATTTTCCCAGATCACTGCACTTATCCAAGTCCGGCCTTGTGGGCCATCCCTAATTCAATCACTCTGCCACAGGTGGGCAGCCTGGGCCCAAAGCTCTGGAATTCTCTCTCCATACCTTGCCGTGGCTCTGCCTCACTTTCCTCCATTCTGATGCCTCTTATAAAATCACCTCTTTAATCAAGCTTCTGGCATCTGGCCCAACATCTCAAATGGATGTGTCAAATTTTGTTCCATAACATTCCCGTAAAGCACCACAGACAGTTTTATTATGTTCAAGGTATTATAGCTGTTGTTTGCAATTACTAGACTGAACAGTTGCAGATACAGTGCCTCAAGGCTTGGAATTGTCTGGCGGCTGAGAGAGTCGGCACAGAGATGTAAAAGGTAGACCATGTCTGACAAATCTGATCAAAGAAGTGATTAAAACGTTACAGAAGGTAACGTTACTGATATGGACTTAAAGAAGCCATTCTATAAATACTTTTATACAATACTATTCACTAAAGTTGAAGCTCATGGAATTGAAGGCAAACTATTGACTTGGTGAGGAAATTGGCCAAGCAGTGAGACACAGATGCTTGATGGCCAACCCAGACATTGTGGGCCAAAGGGCCTCTTTCTAAGATGTAAAGTTCTATGCGTAGAGATAATGGGCAGGTGTTGTGACATCCTACAAGGATGTGTTATCAGGGCCTCCACTAGTCACCATGTTTATTAATGATTTAGATAGTGGATTAGGAAAACATGTTCCAAGGTTGCTGACAGCATTCTAAGCCGTGATGATGGAAATATGAAACAACAAAGTGATATTAACAGAGTAAATCAATGGGGTAAATTGTGGTGAATGAATTTTAATTTCAAATATGAGGCATTAACATCACACATATAGAAGAGAGGACCTCGTAAATGGTGAAAGGCCAGGAACAGAGACAGTCCAAAGGACCTTTAAATCGTAAAACTTCAAGGGCAGGCACAGATATTCATCAAGAAGGTTAATGGAATCCCGTCTTTATATCGAGTGGGCTAAAACACAAAGGGGTATAAGTCATGCCACAAAGCCCTGGTTAGACTTGGTCAGTGTGAGCAGTTCTTGGCACCACAAGTTAGAAAGGACATTTTGTCCCTGTATGGAGTGAGGAATGGATTTCTCAGAATGGTACCGGAACTTCACGTTAAAAGACAAGGAGAGATTACGCAAACTAAGGTTGTATTTGCTGGAATTTAGAAAGTTAAGGGGAAAGTACTGCCATTGACTGGGAGGCCTAAGGCCCAGAGATCTTCATGGGGTTACTTGAGTTACCTTTAAAAATGAGGTATAGGATCCGATTCCAGGATTCCTGCCCTACTCTTATTTTACTGGCACAGGGTGAATGCTCATGGCAATCCCACTCCAGCCAGCTCCATTTCAGAGGTGGGCATTTCAAATAACCCACAATTTTGATGGAGGTTTATATTGTTAGTAGATATGGTGGAGGGGAATGCTAGTCCTGAGTCAGGAACTAAATCAAAAACAGCCATTCAACATTTCCTCTGGATTACATTTTCATGAAACTGTCAAGTAGTCAGAGCCATTCATACTATCAATGAATGACAAAGTGCTATCATCAACGTCATATCTCTTAACTGTGTGTGTGTAAATAAGCCAACAGGCATTGAAAAAAAAACTCTTCAAAGAAAGATCTGGTGGACACAAAGTAATAAGATATCATTCAAGCAAAGACATCATTCCTCTCTTTGGTTTTGTAAACACCGCCTGCTTAGAGCTAAATTTAGCTGAGATGTTGGATTAACCATAGTTGAAGTGTGAACTCATGATGTCAAGTGGTTAGTTCCAGTGGACAGAGACTGGCCTTACAGCCAGTGAGCTTTGCTGTCTGCCCATCTCCATGGCTGCTTTGAGTCTGTCCCTGGCGGCTGCGAGACTGAATCCATTCTGTCTCTGCCTCCCTGGAATGAAAATACAGCAGGAAGGAGCCTCGTCAACAGAGACGGGTTTTCGGAATTAGTAACTTCCCCGAATCCTGTTTCCAACTTCTCCACAAAAATCTGACCCTAGGTCTTGGGAGCACAATCTAAGAATGAAAAGTTAGAGGCAGCCACGCTTTTCAGGAGTGAACTGAGAAATAATTTTTCTTCAAGCACAGAGTGATACAAATTTGGAATTCCCAATTCAGCAAACAGTAATTGATGCTCGACCAATTATCAGCCTGAAATCTGAGACTGATAGATTTTTAGCCAATAGATATTGAGGGGTATGGGATAAAAATATGGGTCTGGATTCTCCAACCTCACTCACAGAGCCTAAATGGTCTCATCTTGTTTCTAACAGAGAGTTCATTGGCAAACAGTAAAAACATGAATAAGGGCTTTCTGGATCACAGCTGAGGTCAGCATTTGATATTTTCATTTCATTTCAATTTATGAATCACTTCAAAAAAAATAGAAATCTCAAAGAGAAAATAAAGATTCACTGTTACTGTCAATGAATCAATTACCAATAACCCTTGTATATTTTGTTTTATTTCTAACAATGTTATCGATTCAGTGAGTGTTGTTGATATAATTTGGGGTGGGAAGCTGGGTGGGGGCGCAGGCAGCAATCTGGGGTTCAAGCACCTCCAGGGGAAAGGAATCTGATCAAAAGGTTGAAACATATTGATGGAAGAAACTCGTCAATTTATTGGAAGACCAGGAAACACCCCAGACACTAGATTCATCCAATCACAACAATTGCTAATTCTGTGACACAGCAACGGAAAAGTTGCTGGGAGATTTCATGGTAATTAAACAAATTTAAAACACACTAATGCGGGAGCTTTGATCCACATTGCACATTTGCAGTTCCATTATTCTAACACGAGGAGAAAGTATTGCTCCTATTCTGTGTTTAAAGTAAATGCTAACAATCCAAATATGTAACTGTTTCCAATTAGTCAGGATTCCCAATAACTGACATCTCTTTATCACTCCCATGTCAATCATTCCCAGCCCATTGCCTCTTGTTAACCACGTTATAGATCACACCAAGAAACAAGCCATCAACATCTAGCGATGGTAAAAATTATGAGGAATATTTTCTGCAAGACACACAAAACATTTTAATTTTCGATTTCATCCAATGAAGCATTTTGTTCGCTCACTGGCTACTCTCTGTCATGTCATGATCTGTATGTGACATTTTAAAATCTGTAACCAAGAAGTGTGTATGAATGTGTGCCTGCAGGTCTCTGTGTGGGGAGGGCTCTGCACACACAGTTTTTAAAAGTTTATTAGTGTCACAAGTAAGTTACATTAACACTGCAATGAAGTTACTGTGAGAAACTCCTAGCTGCCACACGCCGGTGCCTGTTTGGGTACTCTGAGGGAGAACTTAGCATGGCCAATGCACCCTAACCAACACGTCTTTTAGACTGTGGGAGGAAACCGGAGCAAAGCAAACCCACGCTGACGCAAGGAGAATGTGCAGACTCCAGGCAGACAGTGACCCAGGCCAGGAATTGAACACAGGTCCCTGGCGCTGTGAGGCAGCAGTGCTAATCACTGTCATAACATCCTGATCTTTGTTCTGGTACAATCCTGAGAGCAGGAAAGAATTGAGCCAAGAAGATGTGATGCACCAGGTTTGGTTTCCACTGTCCTTTCCACAGACTGGCTCCAGATAAACCTTGACAAATTTCAAATTGACAGCTTAAACTGACTGATGAGTAAATTTTCCCTTTTGCAGATTCTTAAAGTAAAACTACAAGAAACAAATCATCTCTGTAAAGCAGCATAAAATAATCGAGCATAATATCAAAGAAAATAAAATCAAACTACCTCTTCAAACATCCTGGCTGAGATTCTACAATCTTGTTCACCCCACTGTCGCTGTCAGCAAGAACAGAACATTTTTCGTTCAACTCAAACTCCATTCAGTGCAGCAGGACTGGAAAATCCCTGCCGTGGGCGAGGTCAGAGAATTCCAGCCCCCATCTGCTTGGTTACTTATTTGGAGAGAGATTGGAAAGTTTTGAGACAGTCCCTTTCTGAAAGTGATGCTTCCCACATCAGTCTGTAACTATTGAGGCTGGAACAAAGTGACTGTTTGATAGCACAGCTTTCAATAGTTTTCCCGCCTAATAAAGTTTCAGTCCTCGGGATTTTCTGAGCATGTTCTTCCAACTCCCTCACTGACTGTATACTCAATTTGCTGATCTCCTGCACTTTTACAGTCAATTTCACCAATGTTTCAGAGTCGAAAATGAGCCAATGTTTTGACAATGGGAATTAGGAACTCTGCCAACGGGCACTTAAAAGATTTAGCCAACGTTTTATAAAGTTTATGGTGCGAGAGAGAATCTGGAGTGATCTTGCACATCTCCAGTGATTTGCCACAGTTTGTATGTGAGAGGGGAATCTGGGGTGATCTGCTGTTGTTTTGACACATTACAGAGAGTTGAGGCAGCACTATATAAATGCAAATTTTTCTATCACTTACTGCGAGAACAATCCTTCCCGATCCAGCCTGGGAAGCACTGACAGGATCCATCAATAGGATTACAGGTGCTGTTGTTTGAACAGGAGCAAATTCCAGAGCAGTTCTTTCCAAATCTTCCACTAGCACATACTTTAGAAAGGAAAACAAGATTTAAACAAGCACATTAACATTATGTTAACAAGCAAGTTCATTTTGTGAACAAAATGACTTATTAAAGGCTTCGAGATTCCTAGTTCCTGCTCCCAATCTGAATCCTGCCTCTGACCAGTTCTCTCTCCTACCCCCAGATCCAACCTCTGCTTCCATTCCTGGTTCAATTCCTACCCCTCCCTATTCCTGCATTTAGTTCACTCACAGTCCTCCCTCCGTTCCAGTTCCTGGGCCTCAGAAATGCGGTGTAAATGGGGTGGAGTAGGGAGAGTTGGGGAAATTCCCGGCACTGATTGGCAGTAAGTGGTGAAGCCTGAGAAGTTTTTAAAAAGATCTCTTCCCTCCCTTCCTCCTGTGAAGGAACGGCTGCACTTGGAAATAATTAGAAATTCCTAGAATCAAAAAAGTAGCAAATCAGTAACAGACATCGTTACTACTCTAATTGTCAATAACATATAACAGAAGTGCACCTTCCATTTCTGTAAATATTTAACCCTTTACTAATGACCTTGACATTATTATTACAAACAGAAAATGAAAGCAGGAGTGGCAGCATTTCAGAGTTAATGTTTGAATCGCGTACATGTGCTTTTCCACAAGTAGCTGCTGCAATTTGCATTACATTTTGCTGGATTTTTTATTTTTGTACAAGTTGATCCAGTTTTTCTGTTCTGTTCTGCATTCCAGGTTTCTCTATTCCATAAGCATTTCTCTTAGCCAAGGAGTTAGGCAAACATGACCATCGCTGCTTGCCTCTGGCTGCCAACAAATGCATGAGAGCAGTATCGAGGGGCGTTTTATGATATTCCCCCCTTGACCAAGAAGTAGTCAAGGTTAAATGAGAGGAAAGAGCTTTTCTTCACCTCTTTGAAGCCCAGTGCTGTGAGGAAATCAGTGTTGGAAAGATTATAAATTTCATGTTCACAGCATTGCCAACCTATTGCCTCCAAAATGCAAAGCAGCAAAGCAAAAGGAACGTCACTTTGTATTACGGAAAGCAGCTTGTGTGTATGTGTGTGTATGTGTCTCTCTCTCTCTTTCTTTCTGCTCCTGATTGCCAAGGGCATTCGCAGGTGTAATCAGAAGTATTTCAGTGTGAAACTGAAGCCTGAGAAAGCAGCCAGTGAATTCCCAAGGAAGCGCGATGCAGAGGAATGGTCAAAGGGCAGATGAGGGCAGGCATATTTGAGCAAATATCAAAAAATGTAGTCACGTGCTAGGATTGCCAACTCAGCAAGCTGTCACAAAGTATCTGAGGGAAGAGAATGACTGAGAGAGCAGAGAAATGAATGAGAGCAGCAAGTTCAGTACAAAAAAAATTGCACAGAAATGACAATGCAGTCCAAGTAGTTAGCAATAATGTCTTTTTTCATACCAGCAATTATTCTGATTTAGATTTCTTCTTCTCTTTGACAAGCTGTCCAATCCGTTCAGACGTTCATATAGGTTATCGGAGGCAGATTTGAGGTTACAATCAAATCGGTCATTGAATGGTGCAGCAGGATCGAGAGGCCAAATGACCTCACCTACTCCTCATGCGTATGTTCAAATGGAAAACATTTGCAGGGTCTCCGATCTCTCATTCCATAGCCTCGCAATGCTCTGCATAAAAACACTTGTCATGTCTTGTTCTAAATTTTTATTTGAATCTTATACTTATGCCCACTCGTTCTAGGATCTCCTATTATTGAAGACAACCAATTTCTATCCACACTGTTCTATTCTGTCATAATTTTAGAAACATTCTGTTAAATCGCCTTTAACCTCTGGTGTTCCAATGAAAATAATCTCAATTATCCAAGTTTCTCTTTATATTTAGGTTTCCTCATTCCAGACTGAATCCGAATGACTCTGCGCTAAATCCTCTCCATTGCCTCAACATCCTTCCTGTAAAGTGGAGTCCAACATTGAAATGTGTCGATCTCTGTTTTATTTGGCTGTGCTTTTCCCCAGCTGCCGTATTGTGATTTAAAATAAGCTGTTTTTGTGGTTGATGTTATTGATTTGTTTGTTGAATCCTGTGTATTTGGTGGTGAGGGTGTGGGGGGGGGGTTTATGTCTGAGCTTTTGGATGTGATCCACCCATCTCTCTGGCACTGGCAGCATCTGTCAGCTGGGATTCACCATCTGAAAGATGCAAATTTATGCGTCACAAGCAAACCCGCCAGCTACAGATTGGGGTGCATTGTCCCCCCCTCCCAAGAAAACAAATGGTGAAACCCCCAATGGCAGGAGAGCACAGAGGTAATCCATCTCCAACCCAACCCCAATCCCCAACCAACACCACAAAGGCACGAGGGTACCCTGCCAAACATCCTCTCTTCAGGCCCTGCCCCTTTGCAGTGCCACTAGTGCACTGCCCCCAGCACCTTGACACAGGGTCCAGTGCCCACGGGCCTCTCTGTTGCTGCCAAGCTGCACAAGGAGGAACCCCTCAGAGTTGGGTGGGCTCAGATTGGAAGCAAAGGTTTGACCTTGGCACTCTCCTCTGGAATGGGGGTCTTGTGGCTGGATTGTCCCTTCTTGCCCTGGGAAAAAGTGTTGTTCACTTTCAGTGTGGTTAATTCAGTCACCATCTTGAGGTTAAAATACGCATTATTGTCTCTGTCCTCAAAAACAGTTCCCTGCTGACTTTAATCAGCTGCACTCCATTCAGCATAAGCGATTCCCCTTTCTTTTTCTAGGAAGTTACAGATGTGAGACGCCTTTCAATTCTCTGACAGAAATAAGTCAGTCATTTTCACCAGGAGGGCAAATCCTATCTCCATAGCTATTCATTCAGCCTCATTACTTTAACAAGCATTTGTTTCAAGTTTCTGAGTTTTCATAGAAAGCTAAGAGTCTTTCAAATGTCTTCAAATTCTTTGAAAATCTTTGTTTCCATTCAATTTCAGCTCTGTCCCTTAACTCTCATTTGATTGACAGCTTAATGGTTTTTACGCAGCCTCCAGTCAGCTGTGTTAGTTTATCTTTTTATTTCATGCTTGAATGCTTCTCAAGTATGCTCCCATTGTCCTGATTGCAATATTTACACAAAAGAGGAACTGCAAAACATTTAATTGCCTTGAAGTTCCTACAGCAGAACCAATCAAATGAGAATTAAAAGTAGCTCTGGAACTATGATGGGAATCAATGTTTTCAGGAATGGAGGAGGAAAGAAACTTGAAAACAATTTTCTTCAAGAAGAAATGCCCTCAGATACAATAGCCAGAGTTTTCCCAAAATTTCAGACTAAGAATGGTATTTATCTCTCCAGATGCACAGCCAGTTTTCTCTCCAGCTTTTCTGGCATTCAGTGACACAGAATCTGGGATGTGGTTTGTGTCGTTAGTCTGGTGGGATGGGGCCTGATAGAGTTGGCAAGGCCAGCCAGCTCCACCACAATCAGGGCACTGCCTTTAGGAGATTTAGCAGCTAATACAAAATTTGTGTCTGCAGATGGGGGTGGGGGGGGCATTATATTACAGCTAATATAGATCTAAACATGACAACATCAATCAGATTAAGTGCTGAATATTCAGTACATTAGCTATTTGAACTCTTTAATTACGTAACCATCTTGTTACACTCCCAGTTGGATACTCAATGATTTATAAGTCTCAGATGTGCATTACTCACTGTTTATTGCTTTTTGTGGGGCTTCTTTTTAGCAGTGTAACTTTTGAACAATTTAGTGGGTTGTTATACGCTTAGTCCTCAAAACTATCAAACTTTTGGGAAAACTTTCTCTGTGATCCTCCTTTTAGTTATCAGTATCCAGTTTGCAGACGATACACACTGTTTTCGGCATCCTGATCCAACTATCAAATTGGCCCTAAGACCAATCATTTCTTAGATTATGCCCTCAGTCAATTAAGAGGCTCTCGTTTTAAGTTGCAGACGACAGGAGTTCTACAGTAGAGCAAAGCACATCAAATCCTTCTTCAGATGATTTATCTGATAATACACTGCTGCTTTTTAACTGCACTGGGGATTCGCTGCCTTAATCTATATTTAATTCATGTTTAATGACTTTGGATAAAAAACTTCATAGAATTGGGTAAATCAAATATTTTTGGAAAAAGTTGAGGAATCAGAGAAACTTGCAATTAAAGTTACTAACTAGCATGGCTCTGAATTCAGGTAAAGTGCCTAGGGAACAAAATTAAGCCTTTCAGAGAAAGAAATCAAAGAGATAATCCGACATGTGTTGCTGTCGATGCTTCATCTCATTATATTCAGAAATATATGTCTGGAATTGGGTTATATTATCACAGCCCCGATTCACCACCTCACACTCACTGCCTAATGAGGTTCCACTGCCTGACAACATTGCAAAACTACCTTGGAACTATAGGAAATGGGTGGGAACATCCAGGTTGGGAAGGGGCAAATCGGTTTTTGAGGATGAAGACTTCAGAGCACAGGCACAGATACAGGAGAACCTCTAAACTCCTTAAATGGTGACATGTCAGAAGAATCACAGATTGATGCATCGTTCAGCAGGATTAGCAGCTGAACATAATAAAGTTGCTGCCCAACTTCACTTTGGAGCTGCCAAAGTCCAGGCCATCTTGGCAAAATGTAACGGCCTTTATGAACTCAGAGGAATCTGATTACAGCACTGAGTGAGCAGTGATTGGATCATTACACCAACTTTGAACAGTACTTTTTGCTTGAGTAATCTTAGTCAAACCTATTTAAATTGAAAATGGTTTATAAGGATAGCTCCTTGGCGAGTAAAATCTCCAGAGAAGCCCAGCAACTCTCCCATCGGTTACAGTCAGAAGAGAAACACAGAAACAACAAGGCCTTCAGTTGGATTGTTGAATCCTTGGATTCAAACAAGGATTGTTGTGAAACACGTCACTGGGATCCTTGTGCATTGCCTCAAACAGCTTGACAGATTGGAGTGTCTTATAGTACAGACAGTAAGGAAAGGCTCCCATATCTTTGACGTACACTGTGTATCACATATCACTGCAACACAGCGACCAGCCCTCAACTGAGGCCAGAACGATCAGGCTTGAATTAAATATTTTATTCTACTTTTTACTGCGCTCCACTACCTGCATTTTAATTTCCACCTGCAAAACAAGGATCTGGCACATACAGGTTAATGTAGCTCAGTACCACCCCACACAGTGATGTAAGAGAGCACAAGGTCAGCTGAGTGTTGGACAGAGCCCAGTATACAAGCAAGCATGGAGACAGCACCCACCTTGAATCCTTTAATGTACATTTGTAAATAATTCTAAAAGTCAATAGAGAGTGACAGGGTTGAGAAGGTGGGACCTTTATGGATAACTTCAGCCAGTCCGGGATTGAACCTGTTCTGTTTGTGTCACTCTGGATCATAGGCCAGCTGTCCAGGCACTGAGCTAAAGCATCTCCCACCTGCAAGAGCACCCAGTCTAGAATTGTCCAGAAAAAATAGGACAGCAGGACTAATCCAATAGCTCTTCCAAGGCCGTATGATTCTAAATACTGGAACAAGATTTCATGAGTAAATATTAGAGTTTCGTGAAGAAAGCAAATTACATTTCCTGACTTTCGATTCAGCAACTACAGAGTATTAAAAAGCAGACAGAAATGGGGCAGAAACGATGATGCAGGCACAAAATCTGACAGAGTCAGGAGATGGGATTCTGATTACAGGGAGTGAGAACAGTGAAGAGGAGGGGGATGCCTGGTAGGGACTGGGGGCTGATAATAGTGAGGGGGAAGAGTGTCCACAATACTGTCATGATTGTGGGGGTGGGGGACAGCCCCATGCCTCCAAGTCAGAGGGTCACCTCTTATAGGGGGTGTGTATGTGTGTGTGTGCGCATGTGTGTGTGTATGTGTGTGCACATGCATGTGCATATGTGTAGGGGGAGGGAAGATGGAGGAGAATTTAATTCCTTTACGAGATGCTGCCTGTTGTGCTGGTCTTACTGACTCAGTTTGGCACTGCCCTGTCAGAGTTTAGGGCACAAACCGCAGCCCAGATTCTCGGTGAACTGAGTGCAGGAGAATCTGCTCTAAAAACTTGGCTGTGCATCTGGAGAGAGATAGACCAGTTTTCAGTCAAGCTTACAGTCGAAGAAATTTGGTAAAATTTCAACCATAGTGTTTTATCTCAATGGCAGGGTATAGGTTCATATTCAGACAGAATTATGCTGTGACTATCCCAATTTCTAGTCCTGCTATACTCTGGAGGTCATGGATTTCTCTCCCAGGAGTACTGAGTAATAAAAGATTCTAATAAAATGACTTTTTACACTAGTGTAAAGGCCTTATCATCTCCCATTGTTATACACGTGGCTCTGACATATTCAAGACATTACCTTGATTGCAGAGGGAACCCGTGAATCCAGACAAGCAATCACAGTGGCCGGTGATGTGATGACATGGTCCGTTACTGTGGACACATTGGGGACAAGCTTGGTTGCAATGATGGCCATAAAATCCAGGGGAACAGACTGAAAGAAAGTCAAAGTAGCCCAGACAGTTAAACAACATAAAACCTTCTCAAATTCCTCTATTTCTAAAATATTTCTCAGAAATTACCAATCAACATTTTTTTCTGCATGGCCAAAATGGAAGTCAGTTGATTAAGTGTTGAAGTTGATTCTCATTGAATCTCTCCCAGTGAGGCAAACATCTGATTCTCTCCTCATTATCATGAATAGACACAATTACTGCAAGAGGATTGTGCTTCCCAGACAGTTTGCCCTTTGAGTGCTAGCATCGTTCAGTGATATCAACTCCCACTACTGAGCCCAAATCTCACCCCAGGGCCAGAATGTTATGCTCCTTCATTGGTGAGTGAGGTGGAGAGTTATGGAATTACAAGGAGGGGATTGACCCTGGGTTCCCCCAACACAAACACACAGTGATGAGCTGGACAAGGCCTGAGACACAAAGACTGCCCACACTCCACTTGAGGCCCTTGGGCAATCTACATCCCAGGATGCTAAAGGTGGTGGCCATGGAAACACTAGATGCACTGGCAGTCATCTTCCAACATTCTGTAGATTCTGGAACAGTCCTCGCAGATTAGAGGGTGGCAAATGTAACCCTGCTATTTAAAAAAGGGAAGGAGAAAACAGAGAATTATTAGCCTAATATCAGTGGTAGGGAAAATGCTAGAATCTAGGGGATGTGATCACAGGACACTTAGAAATTATCAACAGCTGTAGACAAAATCAACATGGATTTATGAAAGGGAAATCATGTTTGACAAACCCACTGGAGTTTATTGAGAATGTAACTAGTAGAATAGATAAGGGTGAACCAGTGGATGTGGTGTATTTGGATTTTCTGAAAGCTTTTAATAAAGTCTCACATCAGACGTTAGCATGCTAAATTAAAGCAAATGGAATTGGGGTTAATATATTGGCATGGATTGAGAATTGGTCATGATGTAGAGATGCCGGCATTGGACTGGGGTAAACACAGTAAGTAGTCTGACAACACCAGGTTTAAATCCAACTGATTTATTTGATAGTAAACTCGCAAGCTTTCGACTCTATGGCCTTGGCGAAGGCAGGATCTTAAGGATACCGACTGGGATAAGCTGTTCCAGGGTAGGTCGACGCTGTACATGTGGGAGTCTTTCAAGGGAAAACTAAAATCTTTGCAGGAAAGACATGTGCTGGTAAGGAGGAAGGATGGGAAAGGTAGGATTAGAGAACCATGGGTTACCAGGGATATTGAGGACTTGGTCAGGAAGAAGCAGGAGGCGTACGTTAGATCTAGGCAACTGGGGACAGAGACAGCGCTGGAAGAATATAGAGTGTAGACAGGATCTTAAAAGGGGTGTCAGAAAGGCAAAAAGGGGCCACGATATGGCTTTGGCAGGTAGGATTAAAGAAAATCCTAAGGCATTTTACTCCTATGTAAGGAGCATAAGGATGGTTAGAGGGAAGATTGGACCTCTCAGGGACAGAGGAGGGGAACTATGCTTAGAGCCTGAGGGAATGGGGGAGATCCTGAATGAATACTTTGCGTCGGTATTCACGCGGGAGAGGGGCCTGATGTCTGGTGCCGGCTTTGAGAAATTTGAGGACCCGTTAAAGGAAATAATCATTATGAGGGAAGAGGTGTTGGGGCTTTTAGGCAGCATAAAGACTTATAAAGCTCCGGGGCCTGATGGCATTTACACCCGGCTGCTAAGGGAGGTGAAAGATGACCTTGCTGGGCCTCTGACGCAAATATTTGTCTCTTCTTTGGACACAGGTGAGGTCGCAGAGGACTGGAGGATAGCAAATGTAGTACCGTTGTTTAAAAAGGGTCAGAGGGATAACCCAGGGAATTATAGGCCGGTGAGCTTGACTTCAGTTATAGGTAAGCTAATGGAAAGGATCCTCAGGGACAGGATGTATGAGCATCTGGAGCGCTGCGATCTGATCAGGGATACGCAGCATGGCTTCGTTAAGGGGAGGTCGTGCCTTACGAATCTAGTGGAATTTTTTGAAGAGTTGACAAAAACGGTTGATAAAGGACAAGCCGTTGATGTCGTCTACATGGATTTCAGTAAGGCGTTTGACAAGGTTCCTCATGGTAGGCTGATAGAAAAGGTGAAGGTGCATGGGATACAGGGCCAGGTATGTAGATGGGTTGAGAACTGGCTTGGGAGGAGGAGACAGCAGGTAGTAGTGGAAGGCTCATTTTCCAACTGGAGGTTTGTCACTAGTGGTGTGCCACAGGGCTCAGTACTAGGACCTCTTCTATTTGTGGTTTATATAAATGACTTGGAAGAGGGGATAAGTGGTGTGATCAGCAAATTTGCTGATGACACTAAGATGCTTGGATTGGCGGGTACTGAGGAGCAGTGCCAGAAAATACAACAGGACATAGATAGGCTGGTAGACTGGGCAGATAGATGGCAAATGGAATTTAATCCGGATAAATGCGAGGTGATGCATTTTGGCCGGAATAATGTAGAGGGGAGTTATAGGATAAAAGGTAAAACTATCCGGAGTATAGAAACGCAGAGAGACCTGGGGGTTGCAGGTTCACAAGTCTCTGAAGGTGTCAGTACAGGTGGAGAATGTGATAAAGAAAGCGTATGGTATGTTAGCCTTCATAGGAAGGGGTATAGAATACAAGAGTAGGAGTCTGATGTTGCAAGTGTATAGAACGTTGGTTAGGCCTCACTTGGAGTACCACGTCCAGTTCTGGTCGCCATACTACCGGAAGGATGTGGAGGCCTTGGAGAGAGTGCAGAGGAGATTTACCAGGATGCTGCCTGGTATGGAAGGGCTGTCTTACAAGGAAAGATTGAACACACTGGGGTTGTTTCCCCTTGAAAGACGTCGGCTGAGAGGGGATCTAATAGAGGTATATAAGATTATAAGGGGTATAGATAGAGTAAATGGTGGTAAGCTTTTTCCACCATTAGAAATGGATAGAATGAGGGGTCATGGCCTTAGGGTGAGGGGGGCTATGTATAAGGCGAATATTAGAGGGCAGTTTTTCACACAAAGGGTAGCGGGGGTGTGGAATGCACTGCCGAGTAAGGTGGTGGGAGCAGGCACGCTAGAGTTGTTTAAGGGTCTCTTGGACAGCCACATGAGCAGTCTGCAGATAGAGGGATATAGCAGGACTGTCTAAATATCTTATTTGTTTCCACAGGCAATTCGGTCCACCTTGTTGACCAACAAGGTGCATGCATTCGGCAGGTCGTGCGAGGGCTGCTCTTGGATGTTGCTGCAGGAGTGGCCTAGTGCTTCAAGTCGTTAGTGTATGCTTAAACTGGACCATCTGATGGGCAACATGACAGCTCAGAGACTATCGCTGTTGCTGTGCAGACACGTAGATTTGGGCCTGTGTCTGCGGGAGTTTGCGCGTTCTCCCCGTGGTTGCGTGGGTTTTCTCCGGGTGCTCCGGTTTCCTCCCACATCCCAAAAATGTGCTCTTAGGCTGATTGGGTAACAAATTGTCCCTATATTTGTCCCTATATGGGAATCTTCCACAATAGGCATAGCCTAAAATCATGGATATGTCATTAAGACATTAGGATGGCGGCGCAGGCTTGTTGGGCCGAAGGGCCTGTTTCCTGTGCTGTGTTGCTCTTTGTTCTTTGTAGGTACAGCAAGCAGTTAGAAAGGCAAATGATATGTTGGCCTTCATTGCAAGAGGACTCACATACAGGAGAAAGAATGTCTTACTGCAGTGGTATAGGGCCTTGGTGAGGCCAAATCTGGAATACAGTGTGCAGTTTTGGTCTCCTTATTTAAGAAAGGAAATTTTGCCACAGAGAGAGGGCAGTGAAGGTTCCCCAGATTCATTCCTGGGATGGCAGGATTGTTATTTGAGGACAGATTGGGGGTCGACTGGGCCTATAGTCACTGGAATTTAGGAGAATGTGAGGGAATTTGATTGAATAAAATTCTGACAGGGTTGGATAGACTGGATGCAGGAATATTGTTTCTGCATCTGGCTGGGGGAGCGTTTAGAACAAAGGGTTGCAGTCTCAGGATTTGGGGCTGGCTATTCAGGACTGGAATGAGGAGAAATTTCTTCATTCAATGTGGAATTCTCTACAGCAGAAAGCTTTGGAGGCCAAATTGCTGTACTTGAGAAGGACACAGATAGATTTCTGGACTCTAAAAGTGCCAAAGGGTATGGAGAGAAAGGAGTTAAGATAGAGGATCAGCCACGATCATACTGAATGGAGGAGTGCGCTTGAAAGGCCGAATGGCCTACTCCTGCTACTAGTTTCAATGTTTTGACGAGAGGTTTGCAGTGTCCAAGTCAATATTTATTTGTCCTGATTCTCACTTATTCTTCAACCTTCAAGATTTAAAAAAACAAATCAAGTTGCACTTTAACTTTATCTGGCTGATTGCAAGGCCTCACCATGTAAAAATCATCTGCTGTACTTAACTGGAAATGCACAAAATACAAGTAAGCTGTTTGGAGTTTTCTATGATGTCATAACAATGTGATTTCACTTTTTGTGGAATTTTCCAGCCGACACATCAGCCGGATTTTCTGATTCTGCTGCAGCGAGTGGAGATTTGGCTTATTGCCTAATTCGCCTTCTTCGCTGCAGAGGGATCGTGGCGTGAACGGGCGGTAATATGGCGCCATGTTTTTGAAAAGATCCTCAAAGCAAAAATTTATCTCTTGTGAAGAGTTCTGTCGAGTTTATCACTGTCTGTATCATTTCTAACAGCAGTTCTTGCTTTTTTGAGCTGATGGGAAAGATCTAAAGCTGTGGCCTCTTGTCATTTGTGACTTGAAAAGATAGTTTGTTTATGGCCCTGTAGCAACGTCCAGATATACATTTTTTTATATAACCAAGCCTTTACTGAAGCAAATGGAATCTTGGACTTTATATAGGGCTGGATTACAAGAGGCAAGAAGCCATGTCAAAGTAATATCAAACACTAGCTCAGCCCCAAATTGGCATCATACTCTAAGAAGTACATAAGGCTTGAGAGGATTTGAAGCGATTTACTGGAATGGTTTCAGGGATAAGGTTATTGGAGTTACTTGGAGAGACTAGAGAAGCTGGGATGGCTCTCCTGAGAGCAGAGAAGGCTAAGAAAAAAATTGACATCATGATAGGTTTCAGTACAGCAAGTAAAGAGAAATTGGCTCCTTTGGCTGAATCTTGTTAATTGGAGCACACTGACTTCAGGCAATTGGTGAAAGAACAAGCAGTGACATGAGAAAAACTTTTTGATACAGCAAGGGGGTAGGATTTGGGATACATCGCATGATGGGTGGTGAATATAGATCCAACCATTGCCTTCAAATGGGAATTGGAAAAGTATTTGAAGGAGAAAAGAATAGCAATGATACGGGAAGCAATGGGGGAGTGGGATTAACTGTATGTCAGAAATATTGGCACGGACACGGGCTAAAAGTTTCCTGTGCTATATATGATTCTTATATATAATATATATAAACACATATCTTATTGGAGTTAGAGGTGTTGACGGGTTGTTCATTCAGTGTCTATGCATCAGTATCTTTGATGTATTAAAAATATTCCAATTATTTCATAAGAAGAGATTCAATTTGATGCAGAACCAGATAAACAAATACTGGACTGATTACCAAATGTTCAGTCAAGGAATGGATTTTAAGAAGTGCCTTAAGGTGCAGGGTGAGGCAGAGAGGTTTAGAGAGAACATTTCAGAGCTGACAGCTGAAGACACCATTGCCAATAGTAGAGTGATGAAGATCAGGTGGGGGGGCTTCAGCTAGCATCCAGGAGAGGGAATGACTTCTTCCTCTTCCCAGGGAGAATGTGTGGAGAACCACTGGATAAAGGAGGAGAGAAGATGATTTTAAAAAGCCACCGGGTTTGGTTTCGTACTTACTCCTCTGACACATGGCCCCTCGAAATCCAGGTGCGCACTCACAAGTCCCGTCCTCAGGTGAGCAGGAGCCACCATTGTCACAGTTACAGGAAATGGAGCAGTTTGGACCCCAGCTTCCCTGGAGACACACATTGTCACAGCGAATACCTGACAAAGACATAAGAAGCACAAATGTAGAAAAGAGCACTGCAGGGAAATGTGGTATTGGAAATTATAACGTGCCGTTCCACATTGAGCTTCACAAGAGCACAGTGGCAGGTCAAGGACGGAAGGTCAGCATGGGAGAAAGACAGAGAATTACAATGACAAGCAACCGAAACTTGGACTGGTACTTGCAGACTGAACGGAGACATCACTCAGTCTGCTTGTGATCTCCACAATGAGAGATCGCATCATGAACAGCAAACAGCAGTGTGCTAAACTGAAAGAACTGCCAGTAAAGCTTTGATTCATTTGAAAGAAGTATTTTGAGGCTTTGAGAGTGACATGGGAAGTGGAAGGGTAGGTGCTGCAACTCTTTCGTTTGCACAGAAATGTGCCCTAGGAAACGGGAGAAGTATCAGTGCGGTTGAGAAGTAGTGTGTCACGGAGGGAAAGGCCGTCTGGAAACGGAGGGCAGGAGTAGAAGTGTTTAGTGGTTCCATTAGGTAGGAACAGGAGAAATGATGAACCTTGCTGCCTGGCTTAATGTATTTTTACAGCTTTTTCTTTGCTTATTTCAGATGGCAAGCTTTGCAGTATTTTGCTTTTGGCTACTTGTGAATGATGTCACACAATCACTAGGATGTTGAAGGTTCACAGGACAACATTATCTACCCCTTGCCCTAGGGGCCAGCTGACTTCATTAGGAACCCGATCAGCCTGGGATGCTCTGTATCAACATTGCTGAGACTCTGAACTGGGGACAGTACAATGGAATTAAGATTCACTTTGAAAGTCTAAAATTGAACTGATTGGGTTAAAATTCCTTACTCTAGAATAGACAATATATTTAGAACAGAAACAAACACAACATGTAAGACAGCAGAAGGATTTTTCACCCAGAGAGGGGGAATAAGTTCATGGAATCGCAAGGACAGTTTCACTGGGGGTTCAAACTATCTTTCTTATCTCTTGGACCTCAGGTTGAACAACATTTCAGACACACAAGATGAAAATCCTTTCTTTCTAAAAGGATCTTAAGTGAATTTGGGACAAATGTACCTCAGATAGGATAAACTGCCAAAATCTGGAACAGTCAGAGAAGTGACAAAGATGAAAGTTATTTTTGGCGTGTTAGGCATTTCAGTTTGAAACGCGTTAAGTCAGAGCAAAAGCAGTTTAAAAAGCAATGTGCAGAAGCACGGGGAAAAGGTAGCAGAATAACACTTAGCCAAAATGCTTGTTTGGAGAGCTGGTGCAGATATGATGGACCAAATGGCCACCTCCTGTGTGTAACAATATTGTGATTCAAGAAGTACAACTCAGATTGATTTGGCCTTGCTGTGCCTGATGCAGACATGTAATGCAATTATTTTCCACGAGTACAAAGAACAGAAAATCATTCCAGATAGAGTGAATAAGGGAAATCTCTTTGGTTCTCACCACATGGTGACATATTTTGTACAAGAAAGTCCGTGGCTTTACAGAAGAGCCTTCTCTTAAAAACTACAACAGCTAAAAATGATTTCCTACCTCCTTTTATTCATCCTGAAATTTGCCTGTCACACAACTTGGGGGGATGGGTACAGGCTCACTGCCACTAAAGGCATTCTGGAATCAAACCCATTTTATTTCCATCCCCTGATGAAATAGCTGACTTGTTATTTTGTTATGACAATTAAAATCACAGAATCACCACAGGGCAGAAGGAGGCCATTTGACCCATCAAACCTGCACCAACAATCTCACCCAGGCCTTATCTCTATAACTCTCAAGTCAGTTAATCCCCCTCACACTAAGGGGTTATTTACTATGGCTAATCACATAATCTTTGGATTGTGGATGGAAACCGGAGCACCTGAAGGAAGCCCATACAGACATGGGGAGAACATGCAAACTTCATACAGATAGTGACCTGATACTGAAATTGAATACAGTAAGAAGTCTTACATCACCAGGTTAGTTCCAACAGATTTATTTGTAGCAAACGCCACTAGCTTCCGGAGCTCTTGCTGCTCCTTTGTCGGGTGGGTGGGAGATCTTTTCACAAACAAGACATGCGAAGGCACAAACTCAATGTACAGAATAATAATTGAAATGCAAGTCTTTAGAGCTAATCAAGTCTTAAAGGTACAGACAATGTAATGGAGCACAAGTTGAAAGAGATGTGTATTATCTCCAGACAGGACAGTTAGTGAGATTTTGCAAGTCCAGGCAAATCATGGAGGTTACAGATAGTGTGACATGAACCCAAGATCCTGGTTGAGGCTGTCCTCATGTGTGCAGAACTTGGCTATCAGTTTTTGCTCAGCGATTCTGTGCTGTTGTGAATCATGAAGGCTGTCTTGGAAAACGCTTACCCGAAGATCAGAGGCCGAAAGCCCATGACCGCTGAAATATACCCCAACAGGAAGAGAACAGTCTTGCCTGGTGATTGTCAAGCAGTGTTCATTCGTCTGTTGTCATAGGGTCAGTATGGTCTTCCCAATATACCATGGTTCGGGACATTCTTTCCTGCAGGTAGACAATGTTGGCTGAGTTGCAGGAGTATGCACTGTGTACCTGGTGAATGGTGTTCTCAGGTGAGATGATGACATCCGTGTCGATGATCTGGCACATCTTGCAGAGATTGCTGTGGCAGATTGTTTGGTGTCATGGTCACTGTTCTCTTGAATACTAGCTAGTTTGCTGCAGACAACGGTCTGTTTGAGGTTGTGCAGTTGTTTGAAGGCAAGAAGTGGGGATGGAGATGGCCTTGGTGAGATGTTTGTCTTCATCACTGACATGTTGAAGGCTCTGGAACAGTAGTCGTAGCTTCTCCAGTCTGGGGAAGTACTGGACGACGATTGGGTACTCTGTCCAATGTGTCCCATGTTTGCCTTCTGAGGAGGTCAGTGAGGTTTTTCACTGTGGCATGTCGGAACTGTCGATTGATGAGTGAAGTGCCATATCCTGTTCTTATGAAGGCATCTTTCAGTGTTTGTTGCAATCCTCCTCATCAGAGCAGATCCTGAGTATATAGAGGGCTTGTCCATAGGGGATGACTTCTTTAACATGTTTAGGGTGGAAGCTGGAGAAGTGGAGCATTGTGAAGTTAGCTGTGGGCTTGCGGTACAGTGAAGTGCTGAGGTGACCATCCTTAATGGAGATGCATATGTCCAAGAATGTAACCGATTCTGGAGTGTAGTCCATGGTGAGTCTGATGGTGTGATGGAATTTGCTGACATCATCATATAGTTATTTCAGTGACTGTTCACCATGAGTCCAAAGGAGGAAAATGTCATTGATGTATGTAGTGTATAGCATTGGTTGAAGATCCTATGCGGTGAAGAAGTGTTGTTTGAACCTGTGCATGAAGATTTGGCATATTGAAGTGAGAATTTGGTCCTCATAGTTGACTTCATGACACACAACAGCGCACAGTCATTGAGCAAAGATTGATAGTCAAGTTCTGCACATGAGGATGGCCTCAACTGGGATCTAGGGTTCATCTGTAATTCCCATGACTTGCCTGGACTTGCAAAATCTCATTAATTGTCCTGTCTGGAGACAATACACATCTCTTTAACTTACGCTTAATGCTCTCTCCACTTACATTGTCTTTTCCTTTAAGATTTGATTAGCTGTAAAGACTCACACTTCAATCATTATTCTGTAAATTGAGTTTGTGCCTTTATATGCCTTGTTTATGAAAAGATCTCCCACTCACCTGACGAAGCAGCAGAAAGCACTCTGAAAGCTGGTGGCGTTTGCTACCAAAAAATCAATTGGACTTTAACCTGGTGTTGTGAGACTTCTTACTGTGTTTACGCCAGTTCAACACCGACATCTCCATATCATGACCAGAACTGATCCCAGGATGCCGGTGTTCTGAGGCAGCAGTGCTAACCACTGTTACAGTACGTCACAGAAAGTGAACTCAAATCTGAGCAATCTGTAGTGTGAATCTACAACTTACCACTCTCAAACATTTGGCTTTTAATTTTATATTAACGTAAAATACCACATTTCCAGAATTCACAAATTCTACACAAACTGCACATTTTGAATTCCTGAGGATATTTCAAAAGCTAAGTTCAAATGGAACAACTTTAAACTTTCCGTTCAGGATATCGCTTTACCTGCTCCTATTCCATTGCACAATCTGATTACATTCAACACAAATTCCTATTTTCTTTACCCAACTTAGGGCAGCATCTAAGTGACGATAACTCGAAATGAAGAATTGTTTCCTGCCATTAGTGCTAAACCTAATTTTATCTTTTATCAGATTGTATCATGTCCCTATGCCCTGCAATCTGAAAATAATGGTTAAAATTAACCTTTTCAAATTGACTTTGCACTTTATATAACTCTATAATGTTCTCTGTTCCTTCTAGGCTTAAAAGTCCAAGTTGCTATAACCATTCTTCATAACTCTTTCTTCTGACAGAGCACTCAGCCTTCTAGCCCTTTAGTCTATCATTTTCAAGACTTGGGCTGTGTCTTGTCAACAAGAACCAAATACATCTTTCAAGTTAGAATCTAACCAAATTATTACACAGTTCCAGCAGGATGGCCCAATAAAGCATCTCCCTGCTGCTGATTGCAATTCTGATGACGGTCTTCAGTGGGAGTATTATCAATTCCAGGTATCCTCCTAGTCTCTCTCGTAACTCCTTTATTAAATACAACATTTCCTTCCATCATGTAATACTGCACACTAATTTCACAGAACAAAGAAAATTACAGCATAAGAACAGGCCCTTTGGCCCTCCAACCCTACACCAGCCATGCTACCCATCGTACTAAAACCCCCTACCCTTCCAGGGACCATATCCCTCTATTCTCATCCTATTCACGTATTTGTCAAGATGCCCCTTAAAAACCACTGTCGTATCTGCTTCCGCTACTGCCCCCCCCAACTCTGCCCCCTTCCCCAGTGAGTTTCAGGCACCCACCATCCTCTGTGTAAAAAAAACTTGCCTTGTACATCTCCTTTAAACCTTACCCCTTGCATCTTAAGCCTATGTCCCCTAGTAATTGATTCTTCCACCCTGGGAGAAAACTTCTGACTATCTACTCTGTCCATGTCTCATAATCTTGTAGACTTCTATCAGGTTACCCCTCAACCTCCATTGTTCCAATGAGAACAAACCAAGTTTCTCGAACCTCTTCTCATAGCTAATGCCCTCCATACTAGGCAATATCCTGGCAAATTTTTTATGTACCCTCTCCAAAGCTTCCACATCCTTCTGGCTAGTGTGGCGACCAGAACTGAATACTATATTCCAAGTCCTGTCTAACTACAATTCGATAAAGCTGCAACATTCATCAACCAGAGTTCTTCCCATGGTAAATATTATTGGGAAACATTGCATAAAGAATTTCTACAATTCCATGGAACTGCATATTTGAGTCCAAAAGAATAAAGAACTCCTCAGAGGAGTTCCGTCAATATGTGCAGTCACATTAGAAATATGGTTGTGAAAATATAATCTGATATTTTTGCCAATTGTTGTCAATGAATTCTCATTCAGCATGTTTTCTTTTTTTTAAATGTAACATTGAGTGTTTACAATGTTGCTGCAATCCTTACACTGTGATGTAAAGTATTTAAAGTTAATTGTTAAGCACAGGGATGACACAGCCAGCATATTTGTTAATTAAGTTGAGGGAAAACTCTGTCCTTTGATAAATTTCTATACTCAATAAAAAACCATTTTTCCTGGTGGAATGTTGGTGTTAAGTAGCGTACATGGAAGGAAATTGTAACATAAAGCAGCAAGGAAGATTTATATTTGTATTCAGACATTGATTGAGTAGATGCGAAGGACTGAGGTGATTGATTTTATTTCTGTAACATGAATCTAGAAGTGTTGCTGATCTTGGGCATAGTAGTCAGAATGAGAAGCTTTTTATCACCCCCAAGGTACAATGAGATGATGGCGACAACATAAGAGCCCTGAGATTTCCGATTTTAAAAACAGGACAAATTCCTCCAACACTTGATACCTTCATTATGGTAAGTTTTCCCATAATAAATGATAAGTAATGAAGCCAACAGAAATGGAAACAATTTTCTACATGAACATGCCCTTCTCACCCTTCCTCACAGTTTCTCAAAGAACTGCAATCTGTAATTTTTTTAAAATATAGTTTTCACATACTCATGAATATTTATATTTTAGTTTTGGTTCTCCTCAGGTTAGTGAAGATTGTCTCCAGACTCAGAATTTCTGGAAATGCTGAACCAGGTCACCATTTGGCTCATTCCTAAGTGGGGGAAACTTGCAATTGTCCATTCTGTGGGAATGTGTGTGCATTCTACATACTTCCCACAGAATGGACAATTGCAAGTCTTGCCTCTATCGACTTCCTTCTAATATCATGATCAGGTTAAAATTTCATCAGGAGTGGGCAGAAACTCCACTCCAGAACTTGGACACCAACATCACTGCAGCAGTGAGGAAATGCTGCATTGTCAGATGTGCCGTCTTTCAGATGAGATGTTAAACAGATGGTCTGCCTGCCCTCTCAGGAGAACATACAAAAGATCCTGTGGCTCTGCACTGAAACAAAACAGTGGAGTTTTTCCCAGTGTCCTAACTAAAATTTATCCCTCATTTGTCACCACTATTGGCTGCTCATTGTCTCTCTGTTGTTTGTGGATCTTGTGTGCACAAATTAACTTAAAATTAAAGTTAAAGTTTATTTATTAGTCACAAGTAGGCTTACATTAACATTGCAATGAAGCTACTGTGGCATTCCCCTAGTTGCACAGTTCAGCATCTGTTCGGGCATACAAGGCAAATTTAGCACGACCAAGGCATCTAACCAGCAGATCTTTCAGACTGTGGGAGGAAACCGGAGCACCTGGAGGAAACCCACACAGACATGGGGAGAATGTGCCAGGTCCCTGGCGCTGTGAGGCAGCAGTACTAACCACTGTGCTACTGTGCCACATTTCTTACATCAGAAAAGTGACTATACTGACTGTTAAAGACTTTGCGGTCAACAATTTCCTTTCTTTTTTTTTAAACTAGATGCCAGCTGACTGGTTGAGTACTTCTAGCACTTTCAGCCTTTATTTGAGATTTCCAGCATCTGCAGAATTTTGCTTTTGTAAACGGTATTTAATCTGTATGTACATGAGTTAGGCTATTTTCAAATGCACTCTCTGGTCAGGAAGGGAAAGTGTAAATAGACTTATTGAGAATTACACAATTCTTACAGAGCATGACAGTGGGTGGCAGAGTGGCACAGTGGTTAGCACTGATGCCTCACAGCGCCAGGACTCGGGTTCGATTCTGGATTTGGACATTGCCTTTGTGGAGTTTACATGTTCTTCCCATGTCTGTGTGGGTTTCCTCCAGTTTCATCCCACGGTCTGAAAGATGTGCTGGTTAGGTGTATTGACCCGAACAGATGCTGGAGTGTGGCGACTAAGGGAATTTCACAGTAACTTCATTGCAATGTTAACGTAAGCCTATTTGTGACTAAGAAATAAACTTCTTATATATCAGGGGTTATGGGAAAAAGGCAGGAGAATGGGAATGGAAAAAATATCACCATGATTGAATAGTGGCGCAGAGTCAATGGGCCAAGTGGCCTAATTCTGCTCCTAAGTCTTATGATCTTATGACAGAGTGGATGTAGATAGGATATTTCCCTTGTCTGGTGAGTCTAGAACTGTGATGGACGTTTGGAATTCTCTGTCCCAGAGGCTGTGGAGACTCAGTCGCTGAGTATTTTCAAGACACAAATTGATCTGGATACTTACGACATCAGAGGGCATGGGGGAATGCAGGAAGTGGATTGAGATAGACGATTAAACAATGATCTAACTGAATGGTGGAGCAGGGTCATTGGGCTGAATGGTCTACACCTATGTTCCCATGCCCTTAGCCAAGTGAAGTAGCTTCAGGACATTGCAGGAAGGATGTGGAGGCTTTGGAAAAGTTTACCAGGATGCTATCTAGATTAGAGGGTAGGAGCTAGAAGAAGTGGAAGGGCGGTGAGGAGAGACCTGAGAGAAGTCTATAAAATTATGAGAGGCATAGACAAAGTTGACAGTCAGAATTTTCCTTCCCAGAGTTGAAATGTCTAATACTAGAGGGCATGCATTTAAGGGGAGAGGGAGAAAGTTCAAAGGAGATGTGAAGGGCAAGTTGTTTTTTTTAAACAGAGGGAGTGATAGGGATCTGGAATGCACTACCAGGAGTGGTGGTAGAGGTAGATACAATGGGGGTGTTTAAGGGGCTTTTGGATAAACACAGGAATATGCAAGGAATAGAGGGAGATGGAGCAAGGGCAGACAGAGGGGTTAGTTTACTTTGGCATCATGTTCGGCACAACATTGTGGGCCAAAGAGCGTGTTTCTATGCTGTTTTGTTCTATGAAAATAGTACTGAGCTGTAAAGTACTTCATCTGCACAGTTTCTTCTCATTTTACTTCAGTTTCTAGGCTCATCAGATGAAGGATGTTAGCATGACGGAATGGGACAAGTTTCTCTCACGTTGCTGAGGATTTACATCAACAATCTCAGTTTTGATTTAGGACACATCTCCACCAATGCATTCAAACCCCCACCTCAGGACTGCTTCTCCCACACCAGAGTGACATTTCTAGTTCTCATAACTCCTGGTCTTTTTTCTGTTTCATCCTGTTCACCTTATGGTCCCTTCTGGCCAAACACATCCTACAGCCAAGGTGGCAGGTGGGTAATCTATTCTAAGGCCTTCATTTAACACCCACCTATAACAGCCTGGTAATAACTCAATCTCCAACTGTTCCTCCTGGCAATAAAGCAATGGAGGGTGGGCATCCAGTGTAGTTGAAAATGGAACTTGTCTTCCACAGTTCCAAGTTGCAGCGTGCTGGAACATAGGCCAGATCGCACTGCATATCACATCAGTGATCCTGTGGTGTTCAAGTGAGATTTCTCATTTAAGGGCAATTACCGACAAATGATTGACCTTCTGGTACTGGGCACCTCCTTCCCTACTTTGGAAAGTGCACTGAAATGTCAAAATTCTTTTACCAAGGACAATTAGAATGGAAGGAGAAAAGAAACTTACATTTCAACAGTTGAGAAAAGAATATTTTCCATTGAAAAAGTCATTGGGTGGATTTCTGTGCTCGTTACTAGATGCTGCATTGAGTGCATGCTCCTCCCCTGCCCTCTGTGATTCTGCTCTCGCTATTTTATTGAAACATTCTGTCCTTTCAAATGCAGAAAGAGGCTCATTTTAATAAAGTAAAGACAGAATTTTTTAATGTGCAATGTCATTAAAGCCCAATTAATCAGTCAACCTTAGACTTATTGAGATAAGAGAGTGAAGCCAATTTTAAACAGGGCTGATGTTCCATTGAAAACCAATGAAAAATGACAGCAGTCAGAATAAGTGAGAGACCTGGCATTAACTATGAAAGGGAATTCTATATTCAGAAGGTTAGAAAAGGTGAAAGACGAGAAGTTTTTCGAATGGAAGTGCACTTGATCCTCCTGTGTAACCATTGTCACTCTCTCCTCTGCAACTGCATGACAGAAATTCCAAACGTTCTTTACAGAAGGATAGAGTTGAAAAATTAGTTTCTAACTCCCGGATTATCTATTTTCTTCCAACAACATAATTTTTACAACAGTTTAACATTCTGCAAGTCAAGTGACTCCAGGGACAGATGGCCATGTACACATGTCACAGCACACAACAGTAGGAATCGTGTCTGCACCTGGGATCCTCCGCATGGTGAGCTCCTCAGGCAAGGGAGGAACATCAAAGAACTAGTCATCCCAAACCCTCTTGTACGTCCCCTTACAGCTGGCTATGCAGCAACATTAGCACAAGCCTGGAGCAAGTCTCTAAGTATGGCCTCTTATTTAACAAAGCTCATGACATTAGGATTCCAAAGGAAAAAATGCAGCAAAAAACAAACAAATGCTGAATTTGGTATCTTCACCACAAAAACATAGAAAAAGAGAGAAATCTCCGTCCTATTGAGATGCTTTAGTATAGAATCACCATAAAACTCTCTCAATATATGTAAAACTGTGTACTTGTCTCCATATCCTGGACTCTACGAGGTCTCTTTTATACATAAAGAGTTCAAACTGCAATAAGGATAAAGATTGCTTTATTGGACTCTATGAGATTCTAACAAGGTCTCATTATATGAAATCTAACTTGTATTTTGTATTTCTAACTGTAACGTAGACATTTGTCAAGGTAGAGAATGCTTTTCTTTTTCGAATTTTTAATCCATTCTTAAAGCTACAATGCTCAGATTGGAGCAGACACACCCAAATCCATTCCTTGCTTGCTCTAAAAACCAAATTCAAATTTCAGTTGAATCCAATTCAAGATCCCACAAGAGAGACAAACAAGATCCAAGCAGTCAGGATAAGGCATCATGCGCCATCTTGGGCTTGATCTGATGCTTGATCTTAGCCAAAAGACTGAGAAGCCAAGATAGAGAGTGTTTAAAGTTCTCTTTTGCCTCATGTGAGACAAGCAACTTTCACATCCTTGTAGGAGGTTCTGGCGGGTGTCTTTTAAACTCAACTTCAGCATTAATGTATCCTTAAGATAAAACACTTCAAAATTTGTTTGAGAGCTGAAATAAATTTTCAGACAGGCGATTCACTTGGCGAGCAAAAATCTGACACTGGGAATACATACCAACATCCAAAACACATCTTACAAATCCTCCCATAATCACCACTGGATTGCTAACTAAACTGAAGGAATAATGAGCTGTCAAAATACTTTCAAAACATAAACAGAAGTAAAAATAATTTGAGTTAAAGCAACTGAAATAAGAAGGAGACAGTGATTTCAAAGCAGAATCCATGTGGTAATGAGCCAGCTAAAGGACAGTTTTATTGTGCAGTGATGTGAGCTGGAACATGGCAAGGTGGTTCCACCACGTGAGAAATTACCAGGGTGATTGGGATCTTTCTTCAAAAACAGGATCATTCCATTCCCACAGGTTCTCACATTCTAGGAGAAATGCAAGTAAATGTTTTAAAAACCCAAATCATACTTTAATCTGAAATAAAGGGTGGGATCTTGTGGATGTGCATGAGATGCAATGGGGACTCCCACCATCAGTGGGAGCCCCACTTTGCCTCTTTTAGGAAAGGACACTGAATTGAGAGCCGATCAGGAAGTTAATTGGTCAGCAATGGACAGTGGTGGCAAACATCCCGTTCACCAAGAGTCAACAGCCAATCAAGGTTGGCAAGTCATCTGTGCTTAGCAGCACCATCAGGGAAGTAGTGGCTGCTGCCAGTACTACACCTCCCCAAAGCATTGCTTCAAGGCAGGAAGGAGATCATGAGGGAAGGGGTAGGGGTGTTGGCAGCAAGCTTCAGGGATCTGATTCAGAGTGGGCCCTTTACCCCGAGTGCCCGGTCCCCAGATCAGCAACAGACTTCCTTTGGCAAGAGACACTGCCCCGGGAGTTCGCAAGAAACACAACAGTGGTTAGCACTGCTGCTTCACAATGCTAGGGACCTGGGTTGAATTCCTGGTTCGGGTCTCTGTCTGTGTGGACTCTGCACATGCTCCTGTTTCTTCCCACAGTCCAAAGATATGCGGAATAGGCGGACTGACCATAATAAATGTGCAGGGAGTTATGAGGATGGAAGGTCCTGGGTGGGATGTTCCTTCAGAGAGTCAGTGCTGAGTTGATGGGCCAAATGGCTTCTTTCTGCACTGTTGGGATTCCATGATTCTCTCCACATGAAAAGTTTACTGATTAAACAGCAAAAAAAGTCAAAAGAACAATGAACATTTCATTTCTGTAGAATACCAGCGACACAAAAACTGTACATGAATTACTGAGAAGGTTACATGCTCTGTTCAACAGGCTGTGCACTGCGTATAGTGTAGCACAAATACAATAAACAAACCTTAAAAGATAAGGACAGGGTGATCTGTGGGGTGCACAGAAAGTAAGCTGGAAACAAAAGAATATTTGGATATATTTAAATATTTCACAGTTTTTTTTATATTTACCAGTCCAGCCTGTAACACAGCGGCAGAATCCGGTAACTGGGTCACAACCATCTGCATGACAGCAGTCGCATTGTTCACGACAGCCCAGACCATAGGTTCCATCCTAGAGAAAGAAAGAATTGCTTCTGAAATCACAACCCCATCAGTTCAATATCTGGCAATATTTCTTCCAGATCCGTACAGCGTTTATATCTGGGGGCATACAGCTCATTCCCAATAAACAGGGAATCCTATTTGGTGACATTCTTAGCAACAGCACAATTCATTTTCTGCCATCAAACTAATCTGCCAACAGAAATTCAATTTGTTCAAAAACATTCAGAATTTCAGATCTTTTTAAAATATAATTTTCTAGTGTAATAGAAGACACATGATTAACCAATAATACACTCCTGGCTGCTCTGCTTGTAAGCTGCACATTCAGTTTTCCCATTAGAAAGTCACACAGTATTAGATAAATCAAATATTAGAATATCTTAAATCACAATCAACTTTCCAAGAGTTACCAATGACCAGAACTGAACTGGGCCAACCATATAGATACCATGGCTACAACAGCAGATCAGAGGCTGGGAATTCTGCATTGAATAACTTACTTCCTGACTCCCCAAAGCTCCTTCACCATCTACAAGGCACAAGCCAGGAGTGTGATAGAATACTAGGGTACAGAGGAGGTTTACCAGGATGTTGCCTGGTATGGAAGGCAGGTCTTATGAAGAAAGGCTGAGGGATTTGAGGTTGTTTTCGTTAGAAAGAAGATGGCTAAGAGGAGACCTTATTGAAACATATAAGATGATTAGAGGTTTAGATAGGGTGGACAGCGATTGCCTTTTTTCTAGGATGGAGAAAGCTAGCACGAGGGGACATAGCTTTAAATTAAGGGGTGGTAGTTATAGGACGGATATCAGAGGTAGATTCTTTACCCAGAGGGTGGTTAGGGTATGGAATGCCCTGCCTGCGGCAGTTGTAGATGCGCCAAGTTTGGAGGCGTTTAAGAGGTTAGTAGATAAGTTTATGGACGAAAAGGGAATGGTTTAGGCTAGAGGGTCATTGCTTTTTCCTAATTGGTCAGGGCAACATTGAAGGCCGAAGGGCCTGTTCTGCGCTGTAATATTCTATGTTCTACTCTCCATTTGCCTGGATAAGGACAGCTTGAACAACACAATATAAGCTCAACACCATCCAGAACAAAGCAGTCTGCTTGATTGATACCTGATCCACAAATATTTACTCCCTCCTCCACTGACATACAAGATACACTACGACATCCCAACAAAGCTCCTTTCACAGCACCTTCCAAACCTTCAATTTTTATAGCCTAGAAAGACAAGGGCAGGAGCTATCTGGGAACACCACTACCTGGATGTTCGCCTCCAAGTCACTCACCATCCTGACTTGGAAATATATTGACTGTTCCTTCCCTGTCACTAGTCAAAATCCTGAAATTTCCTCTCTAACAGCACTGTGGGTGCACTTACATCTCAGAATCTGCAGCAGTTCAAGAAGGCAGCTCACTGCCACCTCCTGAAAGAGCAATTAAGGATGGGCAATAAATGTCCATATTCTGAGAATGAATAAATTTAAAATTTAAATTGGTCTGAACTTAAACCCGCTGAGAGAAACAGTTCAAAGAACTAAATCAAATAACTTAATTATTTTAGATGAAATTAATCCAGAGTAACACTTTTGCCTGATATGGATAATAAATAACAAGCCAGGTGTTCCAAGGCAGCCACTCATTTGAGTTTGGACGATTCCATTTCACAAGTACAGTCCATTAGGACGGTTTTGCGAACTCAGTTGGACGGATTGGGCAAAGGACCAAGAGAAAATCCCGAGGACGGCAGGGTGAAAATAAATCATACAGCATGTCAGACTTCAGCCGCTATTTTGTGTACTTGGCAACAACAAGCTCTAGAGCTGGAAATTTAAGAATGGGGAAAGTAAAAATTCTTGCACCAAAGGAAAGGAAGCCGTAAATCAAAACTAGAACTTACCGGACATGGCTGGTCGCAATGCTTTCCACGCCAGCCTGCAGCACACGTGCAAGTACCATCCTGTGCATTGCAAGCTCCTCCATTTTCACAGGTGCAGCTATTATTGCAGTGAAGCCCCCATGTGCCATTGGGACAAGGGATAGAGCACTCCACACCCAGCCAACCTGAAACACAAAACATATCACACACGGAATCGGCACATTCAATGAATCAGAAACACAAACTCTTCTAGCTTCCAAGTCTTACAAAGGGGAGATTTATCAAATTCACTGATTTTCCCACCCAGATTATTGCTCAGTCCAGGCAAGTTTGGATGCAAGTGGAACTTTTTCCCATTGAGGATTGTGTGAAACAAGGAAACACCTTTCTTTAATTCATGGCTGAAACAATTTCAGCTTCAATCAGAGTAGGAGAGGTTAAGGATTTAGGACAATTCTGAGATATCAGGAAATATCGCAGCCTTTCAAGAATGGTGAAAATTTTGTAGATCTCTGAATTTGAAAATGCAGATTCACATGCTATCCATCATCTTGATGACTATTTCCACAGCAGTGAATACCCAGCCTTCACTGCCGCCTCCTCAGTTCAGGCATGGCGGCACAGTTGTTAGCACTGCTGCCTCACAGGGCCAGGAATCTGGGTTCGATTCCCGGCTTGGGTCATTGTCTGTGTGGAGTCTGCTTGTTCTCCCCATGTCTGTATGGGTTTCCTCCAGATGCTCCCAAACTCTGAAAAACTTGCTGGTTAGGTGAACTGGCCATGCTAAATTCTCCTTCAGTGTACCTGATCTGGCACTGGAGTGTAGCGACTAGGGGATTTTCACAGGAACTTCTTTGCAGTTTAATGTAAGCCTACTTATGACACTAATAAACAAACATTTAAAAAACTTTAAACCGTTATCCATTCTTTTGTTGTATCCAGAGTGAGCAGGATAGATTCTCCCCTTCATTTTGACAGGAAAATTGTGTTTTTCAAGAACAGTTATGTGGAAAAATGACCAATGGCTTGTTTTCTCTACTGCCTCAGGATTTCCTGCTACTTTGTTGGACAGTGTCACTAACTTCACACCTGGAGTATGCACATGCCCAGTATTCCCATGCCTAGTCTGTTATCTTTGGATGGAAATTCATTGGTGGGGTGCCTGAAGAAACCTTATGGAAAAGGACCCACCTCAGGCCCACTGGCCCAGATGGTTTGTGGCCATCAGAAAATATTGCACGGATGCTAGTGAGCCAGAAAACAGTAACAGAGAAACATTGATTCTGTAATGAGCTACTCATCATCTTTCACCCTTCAGAAATTTCAACTGGTCCAAAATGAAGTTAGCTGGATTCTGTTCTAAACGATTCTTGTTCTTATTGAACTAAACTGGATCCCAGTTCCCTGGTGATTTAAGATTAAAATGTTTGTAGTTTTTTAGATTTCTCCAGGATTTTATCTCACCCTATACTATTAGAACATAAGAAATAGGAGCAGGAGTAGGCCATCTAGCCCTTTGAGTCTGCCCCACCATTCAATAAGATTATGGCTGATCTGAAGTGAATCAGTTCCATTTGCTCGCTTTCTCCCCATAATCCTTAATTCCCTGACTATCAGAAATCTATCCATCCAAGACTTAAATACATTCAACGAGACAGCCGCCAGCACTTCAATGGGCAGAGAATTCCAGAGATTCACCATCCTTTGAGTGAAGAAGTTCCTCCTCAACTCCGTTCTAAACTGCCCTCCCCTTATTTTGAGACTGAGCCCTCTGGTTCTGTTTTCCTTTCTAAGTGGGAAGAATCGCTCTACCTCTACTCTATCTAGCCCCTTCATTATCTTGTAAGTCTCTATAAGATCCCCCCCACCTCAGCCTTCTAAACTCTAACGAGTACAGACCCAATCTATTCAATTTGTCTTCATAAGCTAACCCCCTCATCTCCAGTATCAGCCTGGTGAACCTTCTCTGTACTCCAAGGCCAATATATCCTTTCGCAAATACGGGGACCAAAACTGCACACAGTACTCCAGTGGAGGCCTCATTAGTGCCCTGTACAGTTGCAGTAAGACCTCCCTGCTTTTATATTCTATCCCCTCTCTATAAAGGCCAACATTCCATTTGCCTTCTTGATCACCTGCTGTACCTGCAGACTGGGTTTTTGCGATTCATACACAAGGACCCTCGGGTCCTTCTGCACTGTAGCATGCTGCAACTTTTCGCCCTTTAAATAATAATCCCTCCTACTATAATTTCGACCAAAGTTGATAACCTCATGATAACCAAAGTTGATAACCCTTATGTTATACTCCACCTGCCAGATCCTCGCTCACTCACAGAGCCTATACAGATCTCTCTGCAGACTTTCCGTGCCCTCCATGCAATTCGCTTTTCCAGTCATCTTCATGTCATCAGCAAATTTTGTTAACCTATACTCAGCCCCCTCCTCCAGATCGTCTATGTAAATGGTAAACAGTTGAGGCCCCAGCACCAGTCCCTGCAGCACTCCACGAGTCACCAACTGCCAACCAGAATAGCACCCGTTGATTCCTACTCTCTGTTTCCTGTGAGATAACCAATCCTCAATCCATGCTAACACCTTACCCCCAACTCCACGCACCCTAACCTTCTGCAGCAACCTTTTGTGAGGCACCTTATTGAACGCCTTCTGGAAATTTAAAAACACCACATCCACCGGTTCCCCTCTGTCTACCACACTAGTCACATCCTCACAGAAATCCAATAAATTCATTAAACACGACTTTCCCTTCACAAATCCGTGCTGCATCTGCTTGATCAAATAGTTCTCTTCTAGGTGTCTTGCTATTTCTTCTTTGCTGATGGCTTCTAGTTTTTTTTCCAACTACGGAGGTTAAGTTAACAGGCCTATAATTCCCTGCCTTTTGTCTGCTATCTTTTTTAAACAGCGACGTGACATTAGCCGTTTTCCAATCTTCCAGCACTTCCCCAGAGTCCAGAAAATTTTGTTAAATAAGTACGAATATTGCCACTCCCCAAGCAACCTAGCTCTTCATCCCACTGTGACCTTATCACGGCCAAACCTTTCACCTTACGATCAACAAATCATTGAATCATTGTGGATATGCTGTCTGGAGGTTCCTCCCTGATCTGTTTAATCTCTCACTATTTTTAAAAATGGATAACCCCTTCCTGATCTATTTCTCCAAGTCATACATTCACTCTTCTATTCCTATCTTTTCCTCAACTTCTCTGTGCAGCACAGTTGGACATTTTCTATATTAATGGCACTATACAAATGCAGTTTCTTGATATTGCCGAGACAACTGCATACTTTTTCTGATGGCTTCAGCTGCTTCAGCCTAGTAATAAAGAATCATGTCACACTGACAGAAAGCTAAAATTGCCTTTAGCATTATTAAAGAACACTATTGTCTCGATGTTCAAGGTTCCTTTTGATTTAAATACTGGAGCAGGGAATAAAGGAAAATGGTCCATCCTGGTTAGTATTAACAATCCTCAACTCATTGGTATAAACTCCACAACAGAATGCGGTGAGGATATCAGAAAAAAGTTATAGGTCATTATAAAGTGGATATCTATACCTTGTTTACAAATACAGGAACCATCAATAGGTGAACAAGTACTGGCATGCTTGCATCTACAAGTAGACGAACAATTGGCTCCATATTTACCGGGAAGACATGAAAAAGAACAATCTTCCCCCTGGAATACAAAGGAAATACAAATCATTAGATCTTAGACTGCCACTTATGCACTATGAAGAGAGGAGCTGAAGTGTGGATGAGCAAACTGACCTTTGCACTGGAAGCTATTCAAGCAGGAGGTTAAGGAGAAGGTAGTGATAATTGGGGTCAGTCAGGACAGTGATCTGCAGTCCAGAGAGAGAGTCTCGAAGGCAATCTTGCCTGCCTGGTGCCAGGGTTCAGGAAACCTACTCTGGGTTGGAAGGGAACTTGCAACCAAAGAGAGAATCCAATTGTGTTTCAAATAGGTACTAATGACACAGGAAGGACTGTAAAAGTAGGATTTTGCTTAGCAATTTTTGGCAACTTGAGGTTAAATTAGAGAATAAAATCTCAAAGATGATCATCTCCAGGTGATTAGCTGAGCCACAAGCAAATTGGCAGAGGATAAATCAGATCAGGGTGTTGAATACATAGCTCAAAGAATGGTTTGGGAGAAATATCTTTCACTGAATGATCATCAGTACCAGTATCGGGAAAGAGGCAGCTGTACTGTTGGGGCAGTCTTCACTTAAATTGTGCTGGACCATTCTGGTCAGTCGTGTAACTAGAGTAGTAGAGAGGTCTCTAAACTAAATAGTGGAGCATTAAGTGAGGGAAGATGTGATAAATTAGAGACAGAAGACAAAACCAGATGTCATGATAGCAATAAGGGAATTAATTATCAGAGGATGTGCAGGAGGGACATACTATGCAAACACAGAGCACCAGCAGATAAAGCTAGAGATTACAAAAAAAGCAAAAAGGCAAAACTAAAGGCTCTATATCTGATTGTGCATAGCATTCATAACAGAATGGATGTCAGCTCAAATGTAAATAACTAAGTACGATTTGATGGTCTTGACAGAGACATGGCTGCAAAATGATAAAGACTGGAACCTCAATGTGAAAGCTTACATGAGATTTCAGAAAGGCAAGAAACTAGGATAAGGTGGAGGGGCATTAAAGCTGACAGTAGTACAATATCTTGATTCTACCTTGGTTCTAAAGCTCAAGGTTGCGATCTTACCAATCATTCACGCCACATTCCTGCTGCAGTGAGCTCACAGCATTGTGTGCCCAGCCAAACCTCAATTCACTGCAGCGGGAGCAGAAAAGTCCCGCCAATATGAAGGACTATAACAACCCAGCATGAGATACAGAATCAGTTTAGGTACAGATACAAAATAGCATTGGTAAGAAAGGAGAGAGTGTACAATCCCACAAAGATCAGGAAATTGTACAGAATATTAAAAAAGCAAAGAATGAATAAAAAAGAAATTAAACTATGAGAGGAAGTTAGCTAGAAATATAAAAATAGATGATAAGAGTTTCTGTAGGTATTTAAAAGGGAAAAGAGTAACTTAGTGAGCCTTTGTCCTTCAGAGAATAATCTGGAGAATTAATAATGGAAAATAAGGAATTGAATTAATTGGACTGGGCATTGGTGAGGCCACATGTATAGCAGAGTTTGGATTTCCTTCTTTAAGGAAGGACATTATTGCATTAGAAGTGGTTCAGAAAAGCTTCACTTACCTGATCCCTGGGATGAAGGGATTATTTTATGGGAAAGATGGGCTGGGCCTGTATCCACTGGAGATTAGAAGAATGAGAGGTGATTTCATTGAAACATAGAAGATCCTGCAAGAACTTAACAGGGTAAATGCTGCATAGGTGTTTTCCCTTGCAGAAAGACTGAAACTAAGTCACACTATTTAAAAATACTGAGTCTCCCATTTAAAATAGATATGAAGAGAAATTTCTTCATCTTTAGTAAGAGAGTGTGAGTGTAGCAGCAGGTCCATTAATAGACAGGGTGCAACAGGGACAGGACCAACAACAGTAGGAGACTGTGAAAAGAGCAGGGCCATGGGTCCGTTACAGCGCGAGATAGAGAGGAGCAGGGTCACAGGGCCATTAACAGCAGGAGACTGTGAGAGCAGCGGGGCCATTAACAGTGAGAGTGTGCAAGAGGAGAGAGATAGAATTTTTAAAGGTTGAATTAGAAAGATTCTTGATTGATAAGGGAGTCAAAGGGCATAAGGCACCCATGGGCAACCTTGGCGACTGAGTGGATTGAGGCACGATTTTGAATATGTTTAGGAATTGTTTTTTCTAAATATAGGCAGAGATTTTGACGTCGCTGGTCCAGATAAGATTGGAAATGGTGGGGGGTGATTTGCCACCTTGTTCCTACCGTGACTGACACCTGGTTGCTTCTCATCCAGATCAATGAACGGGAGGCCCAAGTCAGGCTGCTGACAAAGACAGTATAGCATTTTCCTTTTTAGAACAATACCACATTCGTCACACTAAGTCCAACATCACTAGCCCAATGGAAGAGAAGGTACACATTTGCTGTATGTGTACGGGACTAGGGGGAGAAAGTTTATTCTCCTAATCCCAGTTCTAAGTGGCTGACTCTTTATTCTGAGCCTGCACTCATGTTTGAGATTCCCCAGACGAAGGAAACAAACCCCCAGTGTCGAATCTGTCAAACCCCTCCAGAATTTTGTATATTGGAGGGTGACTTTGAGTTGTGGTGTGATCAGCCATGGCCCAGGCTCAGTTTCTGAATCCAAAATAAACACTCTGATGTGATGTCATCACAGTGAACTGCTGAGAGCTATTCTGCCAGCAAGAAAATCGGAGAGTGAGTCATTCTGGTCTAATCTTGTAAGTCTTCTTGTCATTGGCAACACAGTTGAATAGGCAGGAGGTTTTGTAAGTGGATTGCCACCTGACCTCTTGTATAAGAAATGATTGTCCAAAGAGTTCATTAGTAAATGAATTACTCTATTTTATAAGATTACCTCTCCAATTAATGCCATGTCAATCACATAGACAGTTATTTATATTGGCTGGAGCCATCACACGCTTTCTGCTCCACTTTGCCTTCTGAATGCAATTTTTCATTTTGCATTGGTTTTCTGAAGTGAGCCTGTTTTACATCTTCTACCCTCGGGCTAGCTTCAAGTTAGAAACATGGAAAATTTCAGTATAAAGGAAAGGAATGCATGGCAATCAGCATATTTCAGCATCGTGTCCATTAGCTGCTCAAGAACACACTAATTAGAGACACTGTGGATTTTGTAGAACAATAGCGTGGGTATGATTGGGCAGCACTGTGGCTAGCTCTGTTGCCTCACAGCACCAGGGACCCGGGTTCGATTCCTGGCTTGGGTCACTGTCAGTAAGGAGGTTGCATATTCTCCCCATGTCTGCGTGGATTTCCTCTGGGTGCTCCAGTTTCCTCCCAAAGTCTGAAAGACGTGCTGGTTAGGTGCATTGGCCCAAACAGGCACTGTAGTGTGGTGACTGGGAGATTTTCACAGTATCTTCATTGCAGTGTTAATGTAAACCATATTTGTGAAACTAATAAATAAACTTTACTTTCTGATTTGACCTGGGGTTGAAATCTAATGGGGGTTGGTGAAATGAAATTATCCAATCATTACTGGTCACAAAGAACTGAAAATGTGGGAAGACATGAGCCTGCTTTAGGGGAAGCAATAATAGCGCAACTCTGCCTCCGACTGTATGCTAAAGATCTCAGCCTATCTCTGTGGTTGAGTCAATCATTGAAGCAAAGTAGAGGGATTCACTAGTGCAGATTATATTTGATGTGAGACAGTTAACGTTCACCAACAGAAATTGAAATGTGCTCTATTCCTTTATATTAATGTATAGAAATCTGTCCAAAAGGCAGACCTTCAGCCTCTCTTGTCATTCTACCATTTAACACTGGCTTGGCTGATCTTCTACTTCCACTTCTGGCCCATACCCTAGATGAAATTTTTCAGGCATTCCCATTGGCAGAACAGGTGTGTTCCCAGGCAGCAGAGAGTGCGAGCAATGGGAAACCCCGTTGATAGTGGTAGTATCTTCCTGGCCAATGATGGGTTGCACCGCCAGGACAGAAGTGGACCATCCTACCCCCCATTTTTACATTCTTCTTTTTTTGGCCATATCGATCATACATGAGGTTTGGTGGACCAATAATGTGGGTTCTTTATTTGAAGGGCCGTGAATCTTTGGAATTCTCAACTTCAGAATACAGCAGATGCTGAAACACAGAACCAATTTAAGGACAAGATAGGTATGTTTCTAATTAGGAGCTGGATGAAGGGTTACGGGGAGTGGGCAGAAAGGTGGAAATGAGACTGAGAATGAGATCAGCTATAATTGTATTGAATGGCAGAGCAGGCTCAAAGGGCAGAGTCTTAAAATATATTCAGTGATGAAGCGTCCACAACCCCGTAAGGTAGACAATTCTAAAGATTTGCAATCCTTTGGATGCAGAAATTTCTCCTAATCCTGGTTCTAAATAGTTGACTTCTTATCCTGAGACTGCACCCGTATTTGAGATTCACCAGGCCAAGGAAACAACAACCAAGTGTCTTCTCTGTCAAGCCCTTTCATAATTTTGTATGTTTCAATGTCTCCTTCTTTTGAATACTAGAGAGTCGACCAAAATCTGCAGCCTCTTCTCATCTCAGGAACCAAACCAGTAAGTCTTTACTGCATCGTTATAAGCTGTCCGTATCACTTTACAGCTTCTTTGTGTCCACCTCACAGTTTATATTCCCACTCAATTTTGCACTGTCAGCACTCTTGGATACATTGTTCTGTCCCTTTGTCTCAGTCATTAACATGGAATATAAATAGTTCACCTTGATTCATCACATTTAAATTTCACACATAAATAAAAAAGCTGGCACTGAATTTGAACCAAATTCTTCAAGTGTTTGATCACTTAAGCATTACTCTATTCCGTGTTCTCTATAATGCAGTAAGCATTATATCTGCCCATATATTTCAATTTAAAATAATGTGTTAATCTCAAATCTTTATCTGATAGTTTAAATCAATCCACTTTGTGTTCCTATTTCTGAGAGAATATGAAGAAATGAGTGAAACAGATATAAAACTGACATGGGAATCAGTTGAATTAGGTCTGTCAACAAAGCAGAAAAAGCATTTAAACTAATATCCTCCAAGTTACTGTAGTCACTGTTGTAATATGGAAATTGTGGCAGCTAATTTACCCACAACTGGTTTCACAAACAACAGTAAGATAAATGAACAGGTAAGTTATTTTTCTCAGTAGTGTTGTTTGAAGAATAAATGACGATTAGGATACCAGCGCCAGTATTCCTGCTGTTCTTCGATTAGAATGATGGTATATTTTGTGTTTATTGAACACCTGACAAAATGGCTCTCAATTGAAATGAATGTTGAAGTCACAATTTTCAGACTCAGCAGCCACTGAGTGAAGATGGCACGGAGCAGTACAACGGCACAGTGGTCAGCACTGCTGCCTCAGCGCCAGTGACCTGGTTCAATTCCTGGTTTGGGTCAGTATATGTGTGGAGTTTACACATTCTCCACCTGTTTGCATGGGTTCCCTCTCACAATCCAAAGAGTTAGGTTCATTAGCCATGCTAAATTCTCCCTCAGTATATCCAAACAGGCACCGGACTGTGGTGACTAGGGGATTTTCTCAGTACATTCATTGCAATGTTAATGTAAGCGTACTTGTGACTAATAAATAAACTTTACCTTACTTTAAGGCTGAAAGACTGAATGAGTCAGTTCAGTTAAAATGGAGGAAGCATTTGAATGATCACAGTGTGCTCATTAACCTGAGACCATTTCTGATGTCCAATGTCATGAATCCGCACACTGCAGATGGAGGCTATTTGGCCCATTGCACCTGCACCAACAACAATTTCATTCAGGCTCTATCCCTGTAACCCCATTTATTTACCCTGATATCAAGTGGCAATTTTGCGTGGTCAATCAGTCTAATCTGCACATTTTTGGACTGTGGGAGAAAACCGGAGCACCCGCAGGAAACCCACGCAGACACAGGGAGAACATGAAGACTTCACACACCCACCCAAGGCCGGAATTGAACCAGGATGTGAAGCAGCAGTGCCAACCATTGTGCCATTGTGCTGCACTGTTAGTGTATCTATTGTTATTAAACCAACCTTCATCTACACCTTAATGGATCATTAACTGTTGAAGCATATCTGAAATCGGGATGTGATTTATCTTAGTCACCCTTACTATCACACTATCCTTTGTTGCACCCACCAGTATCCTTGACTGTGACATTTTAGTGTCCATCTTTTTAAAAAAAATATTCCTGTCCCAATCTTGCTGATGGGGACATTTTAGTAATAACGGGCTGGGTTTTGTGGCATCCTCCAGGTTGTAACAATTTCTCAACAAGAAAGCAGTGCAAACTCTGAGAAAAGATGCCACGTTTCCACAGTTTCTCTGCCTCTTTCACAGATGTCAAGTGGGAGAATTTGAAAATTCGCCCTTGGTTGCGCCGCAATTAATTCCAACAAATTGATGCCTTTTTTTATGCATCTGTCTTTCTGCAGGATGTCGCATTTTGAGGTAATCCCGAAAGCGTGTGGGGAAAAAATCCCATCAATTAACCGCACCGAATGCAAGATATCACACTGACTGCAGCAAGCGTTCAATGCATTGCTCTGGCTGACACAGCACTTAGTGGCTTAATACCTGTAATCATTAAATGCCACGTACGCATATCTGAGGTAAGAGAAAGGGAATCAGGCTCAAAAAGGGTGTATGCGAGGATGCGTGGCAGAATTTGTTCTGCAGCTCCGATTCCATTACATGATGTGTCATGAGGTTTGTTATTCAATAGTAATTTTTCTCGTGTGTAACACTGCATGCTGATGATGTTAATTATCATCTTAATTAATGTCTATTCCAATGCATAAACTATTCCTGAACAAGCCTTCTGCCGTTCATAGGAAGAGCTTGATCACTCTCTATACAGAGGCAACATTCACAGGAGGAATTCCTTATCCAAGCCACATACCACCATCTGGCTTGAAAAGGCATGTAGTTCCCTACCAATGCTGCCCTTTAACTAACTGCGGGGGAGACGGTCAGATTCCCTAATCAATGTTCCTCTCTCTCCATGTGGCCTCCAATTAGTTTCTCCTCGGCAGAGAGTTCGGATCACAGCCATTCTACTGAAGGAACTGGGAGCAGACGCTCAAACACTAATAGCAGGTTATGAGTTTATTCTGAAGATGGCATTAAGATGGATCATAAGACTTCCATAATTCTTTTAGGAATAAATTCTAACTGGATTCAAGAGACAGAATTTGTCTAAAATTGTAAGTAAAGTACAAATGAACTAAGTGAATGAGGATGGGGATAAAGGAAAGCTAGTGTGTCTGCATTGCAGTTGGAGAAGGCAAATTTGGTGGCACCAAATGAGAACCTGAACCCCAGAGCCAGCACTGAGCAAGTCCAGATCAGGGAGAAGCAGACATAAACACACCTACATCAGCAGCAGGACAGCTGTGTGTAGGACTTACAACTAAATAAACTTGTTAGAATTAAAAATGCAATTGCGTGGACTACATTTTTCCCAGCGACCTGATCTGCTTTCCCCATCTGCCGATGTGAATAAGAGAAGTTGCTATTATATTTATCAGCCACAATAATTGGCAATTCCGTAGTTTTAGTGAAAGGTTCGAACAAATCTTTCTCCACCAAGATTACCTCTCCTGTTGGTGTTTGTCATTTCGACTCCAGATGTAGTTCTTAATCACCTAGTTACTCAGAGTGCTGGAAAGGCTTTGAACCGTGGGGATTTACAGAGAATGAAGCCTAGTGCTCTGCTTCATTCACCCCCTCCCTCTGGATCCAGCAGCCCCTCCCAAGACAGCCCACCCTCCCAGGTTCTCCCCACTCCCTCCCCTCCCAGGATCACCCTTCTACCCTTCTCCCAGGACCATCCCACCTTTCCTCTCCCAGGGTCACTTCTGCCCAGCCTCTGCTGGAACCATCCCCTGCCCTGTTCTGGGACCAAACCACCCTTCCCTGGCCTGTAACGGGACCATCCCACCCTCCCCTGGCCCATCCTGGGACCTTCCCCTCTCCCCTGGTCCTCCCTGGACCATCCCCTCTCCCCTGGTCCTCCCTGGACCATCCCCCCTCCCCTGGCCCTCGCCAGACCATATCTCTTCCCCGGCCCTCCCCAGACTGTTCCCCCCTCCCCTGGCCCTCCCCCAGACTGTTTCCCCCCTCCTCTGGCCCTCCCCAGAATGTCCCCCCTCCCCTGGCCCTCCCCAGACTGTTCCCCCCTCCCCTGGCCCTCCCAGGATTGTGGGCACAATGGATGTGTACAATCCATCTTACAATGTAATTCTTCACATCAAAGGAGAAAATATACATTTTTATTTATAAAAAATAAACTTAAATAGTTTCTTTGCTCACAAGGTCATTGGATCATTGAAGATAAAAGGCATTGAAGTGTCTAAGCAGCTTTGATCATATTAAATGGCAGAGCAAGCTTGATGGGCTGAATGGCTTACTCCTGTTCTTATGTTCCTCTAAAATATCAATTTGGCCTCCACTGGAGCAGTGCATCCATTACTGGGCTCTCAGATTGTATGTTAAAGAAAGTGCCGGATAGGTGGCTGAAAACGGCTCCAGGGATGATGAACTTCAGTTACGTGGATAGAATGGAGAAAGCAGGATTGTTCTCCTTGGAGGAGGTCTGACAGAGGTATTCATAATCACAAGAATTCTAGACAGTGTAGAAAGACAAGATGGTTCCATTGGCGGAGAGATTGAAAACCAAATTAAAATGAATTGGCCAAAAAGGCAATGAGGAAAAAGTTTATTCACACAGCAATTAGTTACAACCTGGAAATGCATTGCCTGAAAAAGGTGATAGAGGCTGATTTGATTAAGATTTTCACAATTGAATTGGAATTGGATAAGTACCTGAAGACAAAAGTTGCTGGTCTACAGGGAAGAAACAGGTAGTCGGACTAACTAAATTGCTGTTGTAGGGGGCTGGCGTGGTTCAATAGACTGAATGGCCTCCTTTTGTGCTGCCATAAGTTTATGATTTTCTGTTATGATTCCCATCTGTAGCTATGTAATATCATTAAACAAAATCACTCACCTGAAATCCAGGAGCACAGATACATTTGCCTGTGACTCCGTCACAATCAGCCCCATTCTGACAGGTACAGATTTGCTGACAGCCTTCTCCATGGAAGCCAGAAGAACAGGTTTCATTGCAGTACAGGCCTGTCCAGCCTGCTTGACAGGAACACTCACCAGACAATGGGTGGCAGCTGAAAGGGGCAGCAAAGAGGCAACAGTATTGTACGCAGTTTTATTAACTTTTTTTTAAAAACAGAAAATCAGAAAAATCAACAAGTACCAACTCCAATCCTGACTGATGCATAGTTAATGTAGAAGAACTGGGCCAGAATTTTTCTCAAACAGGAATCAAATTAGTCAATTTCAGATCTTTCTGCTGAGGCTATTAATTGCTCATTCAGCACTTCAATCAAATTAAATTTACTCAGAAGTAGCCAAACTTCTAAAAGTGCCTGTCATCTCTGAATAAAATTCGATAAGTGAAGAGTGCATTTTCAAAAAACTGTTTGCTTACAAAAAAATTACAATCGATTTCTAACCTATTATTGCTGTTTTCTTGAATATATTTATTTTAACTGTGATGGCAAATATCAGAATGAGGGCATTTTGCTGGATGAATGAAACCAATGCCAAAACTCCAGTCAACAAGCACACATTTAAAATAACCCTATTTCTGAAAGATCCTCACACAACTACATCTTCATTCTTATCCATTCTTTCTTATCCATTCACACTTGGTCCTTTCTCTAGAAGATTCCTATACCTTTATTTGCTTGTCAAACTACCACTGGAACCGTCAAATGATGTTATTGCTCTCAATCCACTGTTAGAATTTGTTATTATTCAAGACCGGAGTGATATAACTCCAGAGAACGCACAAAAGTGTGGTGCACCAAACAAATGAGACCTTAAAACACGCTCCAAAATGAAAAGATGTGAATCTGTAACCTTGGTTTTTGATAAAACGAGGTCGAAATCTTGCCCTTGCTGTGATTGGAGGGGCAAAATGAGAGCAAGAGGAACAATCTGTGTGAGATTCGCAATCAGGTTAGAGGTGGCACTGCCAGGAGCTCATTTTGGAATTTAGCAAATCGACATTCCGGGTATGGTACAGAAAATGACATCGGAGAAAAGACATCAATCACAACAATGATTCAGGAGCTGAAACTATGCTGTTTAGCAGATGAATATACGAGCATTTATCCATTTATTAGTACAAGAATAAAATATTCAACATTCCAAATACTATATTGTGATATTCTCTCAATGCTGCGCTGAATAAACTATAAAGTCCATAGAAACTATATATAATATACAGTACATTGTTTAATTTGCATTAATAATACTTGAGGTGCTTTAAAACATCTATCTAGCAATAATCCTAAATAGAAAATCCATTAAACTTTATGTCAGTGACAATATCAAATTACTTAATCATTTTCCTACCTGCGAATGGTTTCTTTCCTGTTATTAAAGATATTTTTGTTCATTTTGTGTGAGAAAGGATCAACAGTACTTTTCCATTCCGTGCAATGGCCAGAATTCTCCAGTTTCACTTACCCTGCTACCACTGCCAATGAGAAATGAGAATTTGGCCAAATCTTTGGTGAGCCAAATCTTCGCTCAGTGCAGCAGGACTGGTGGATCCCAGTTGCCGTGGGGCTGGAAAATCCCAGCTGCAGCAGGACCAAAGAATCCCAGCTGTAGTAAGATAGGAGAATTCCAGCTGCAAGGGAATTGGAGAATCCCAGCTGCAAGGGAATTGGACAGTCTCAGCTGCAGCAGGACTGAAGAGTCCCAGCTGCGGTGGGACAGGAAAATCCCAGCTGTGGCAGGACCAGAGAATCCCAACTGTAGCAAGACTGAAGAATCCCACCCACACTATTATATCTTGTTGTATCAACGCTAAACACAAATTCTGTTACTCTCTCCATAGATTCTGCCTAACGCTCTAAATATTTTCAACACACACAGTATTTTGCGTTTGATTTTTAATGTGTTGTTACTCTTTATGATTTCCCGGCTAAGTTATACTTTCTGAGTATGAGCTGATTTCATTTTGAGTCTCAATTACCTTTCCCAATTGCTATTCTGTTTGTTTCATTAAGGGAATGACAAGATGTTTTTATCTTACAAGTAGGACTTGAACATGTCGCTAATTTTCTGTTTTGTAGTCACTCGATATCTCTCCCTATAGAATTCTAATTCAGTGCATTGTGACGTTCATCAAGTCTTGCTCCCTCTTTGTAACTGATCCTTAATTTTAAGTTAACACTTAGTAATTAGCTGAAACACCTAGTGGAAGATTTCTAAATAGCTGTGAGGTATGGTGTTTAATTGCTGGGTAGGGAATAAAAGCAACAAAGTGATATTTCTCTTGTATTCGAGTGAATCATTTTAACTGGTTTTGGTTTGCAGTTTCTTGTGGCAGGAAATTTCAACGCGAAGATTGGTTTTAAATTTTTGTTGTCGGCCTACCCAATTTGTAAAAATAAGATTGAAAGCTTTGCACTCTTGAATTCATCATAATCTTGACAAATGTTAACTCCAAGAACTAAACTTTCAATGTTGGCATGGGAAAGGATAAAACATGCGGTGTCAGATCATGCTTTGGCTTTTACAGCCAAAATACATCTCCACTGAAATCAAACACGATACGTAATGGGCACACAATCTGATACCATTCATTTTACACCCACACTCCTTTGATTCCCCTAATACCTAGAGAAGGGTTCGATTCCTGGCTTGAGTCACTTTCTCTGTGGAGTCTGCACATTCTCCCCATCTCTGCATGGATTTCCTCCAGGTGTCCAGTTTCCTCTCACACTCCAAAGATGTGTGGGTTAGGAGGACTGGCCGTACTAAATTGTCTCTTAGTGTCAGGAGGGTTAGCTAGGGTAAATGCATGGGGTTGCAGGGATAGGGTAGGCTCAATGGGCCAAATGACCTTCTGCACTGTGTGATTCTATGAAAGGATAGTAGTTAACCCCACAATCCTGTTTTGCCATTCAGTTCAAACATTGCTTAGCTGTATTTTATTCAGTTGTAAGTGTTGGACAGAGCTTTGTTTTGGTTTTAAAAGTTCAATGAGTTTGAGGCTGAAGCAAGTTTCTTCATGTTGGTCAACTATAATATAACGTATTATATTTGCCTGGTACTTGAATTAAAACTTTTACTATTAAAAATATTCATTTCTGACTGAGCAATGTGACAAAGTCTACCAGGTTAGATCTAAACTGCTCCAATTGGTATTCAGATCTGTGGAAATACTATCAATAAATCATAAACAAATATAAGTAAAAATATTGAATTGAATATGGATGGTTCCACACATATTAAAATAAAGTGTGCCTTAATTTAGATACTTACCCAGTTGATAAGTTAACAAGACATTGCTGTCTTTAATCTCCTGACAAATACTTATCCCTCAGCCAACAACACTAAATATTCTATTAATCTATTACTACATTATTATTAGTGGGTCATTGCTATCTGAAAATTCTGCTGCGTTTTCTTCATCATAATAGCAGCAACACTTTGACAAGTGCATTCTTAGGTCATTAAAGGCACAATAAAAATAAAAGTCCTTTACTTTTCACTTTTTCATTTTATGCTCCCACAATCCTGGCTGTGAGTTTGATGTGTGGAAGCAAGAATTCATGTCAATAAGGAGGAAATGATGGAAAATGAGACATTGGGCATCACCGTGTCTTTTTTGTCTCCATGGAGTCGCTATAATGCGGAACGAGGCCATTTGACCCTTCGAGGTTTCACTGGCAACAATCCCACCTATGCCCTATTCCTGTAATCCCACATATTTACCCCACTAATCCTTCTAACCTACACATCCTGGGACAGTAAGGGGCAATTTAGCATGGCCAATGCACCGAACCTGCACATGTTTGGGCTGTGGGAAGAAACTGGAACACCCGGTGGAAACCCATGCTGACACAGGGAGAACGTGCAAACTCCACTCATTTTAAGGTACTTCAAAAATAGGGGGTGTTCTTCCATCTCGAGGAGATGGTGGTGGACAACTGTCTCTAAAATTGGGCAGAAAGTAAGCAGGAAATCTGAATAGAGTTGTACAAATGTAACTCTAAGCTTTTAGTGAGTTTGCAGCTTGACTAGTTGAGGATTTCTCCTAACACCATTGAAAACAGGTTATTTTATACAAAAGTAGCAATGAATGAATTCAGTGCACTATTCATCTTAAATGTTCTTTACCTTCGGGCATGTTTGCTATTGCAAGGGCACTGCTTGTTGCACTTCAGTCCATACAATCCATCTGGACACATTCTATCTTGGCAATGATCTCCAGTAAATCCTGGCTCACAAAGACATGCTCCATTAACATGGTAACACTCAGCTCCATTAAGGCACTCACACCTTTGGGCACATTGTAAGCCGTAACTGCCAATAGGACACTCCTCCTGACACCTATGTGAGAATAAACAGCGAGGAAGTCACAGAATACAAACAAAATGCTACAATAATTAATTCTCATCATACAAAACTAACTTTATTCATTTCAATTGATTTACCGAGTGTTTGAAATGACACTATATTATGTTAATGCGTGAAATTCTTCTGTTAGTGGTTTTAACGGGGAGTTTGGCCATTGCTGAAACAGTGCATATCAATACAAGATTTATACCCAAGATGGGAATTTTATGACCTGTTCTCAGAATAGGAGAATCGAGTGGGAGAATCAAAACAACTTTTACATACGCAGAATTTCCCTACTGGATTGTCCCTGCCTCCTGCCAATAATGTAACAGTCATTTATATTCCCCACCCCCAAAGTTGGACTGTCACGTTGGCATGAGGAGATGCAGACATGAATCACGACAGGTCCCTACAATGCGCACTTAACCAACAGAACCCGTTGGAGGCACACTGGTAAGTACATCCCCCAGGGAGGGCATGGTGGGATTTGCACCAATGTTCCCAGAATACGAAGCTGGATTACTAGCCCAGAGATATTGCCACTATGTCATTTCCCCCACTCCCCTAAATGGATGGTCAGTGATGGTAATGCATATTAAGGAACGATGATTAGATTCTCTTTTGTTAGAAATAATTATAGCCTGGCACTCGTGTGGTGTGAATGTCACTTTTTATTTCTCAGTCCAAACCTGAAGCCTTGCTGCTTGCGGACAGAGATGCCTTCGGTATTTGGGGAGTTGTGAATGGGACTGAACACCGTGCAATCATTTACAAACTTTCCATTTATGATCGAATGATGGAAGGAAACGGCTGAAGATGTTGCATCTAGGACACTATCTTACATAACTCCTGCAGGGAAGTCCAGGAGCTGAGATTGATTGACTTCAAACCACTACAACTATCCTCCTCTCTGCTGTGCATAACTCTAACAATAGCTGAGAGTTGGCATGCTTTGAAAAGAGCCCAGGGATATTTGAAGTAGCACGTCTATCCTGGGTTATGGGTTAAGAGGGAGGTAGCAGCAAACGGTCTTCCTTTACAACGTACCCACTTCTCAAGGTTCGAGACAGATTATACTTTAATGTTTCCTTTATGAAATGCGGACATCGCTGGCTTTTATTTATTGCCCATCCCTAATTGCCCTTTGAGAAGATGGTGGTGACCTGCCTTCTTGAACCGCTGCAGTTCTTGAGGTGTTGGAACACTCACAGTGCTGTTAGGGAGTTCCAAGATTTGGACCCAGCATCAGTGAAGGAGCGGTGATGTATTTCCAAGTCAGAATGGTGAGTACTTGGAGGGGAATACTTGTTCCCAGGTATCTGCTTTTATTGTCCTTCTAAATGGTAGAAGTAGTGGGTTTGGAAAGTGCTGCCTAAGGAACCTTGGCGAGTTCAAATGTAACTATAACTAACTGATTGAGATGGTTTATGTGAAAAGCAATGGTGAATTTCAGAACAGTATTAGTAAGAGTCTCTCAGGCAGCATGAGATGGATTTGTATTTATAGAAAGTTCAGGTGGGAGATGTATAATCATTCCACTTCTTAATTCAACAAATAGATATTCTGGTCTGTCTGGATCTGAGTGAAAAGTAAACATAATAAGAATCTATTTCTGATTATTCAATCATGGACCCCCTTCACCAGACACGTGTTTTTTCCCTATCCTATCCCCACAGCTATATTCATTATCAAAAATATAGAGTTTGTTTTTCCATTTCATAGATCCATTCTATTATTTTGAAGACTGATTAACTTGGACAAGTGATCCAGGCACTGAACACAGATAAACAGCTTACTCATTTCAACCATTTCTACACTTTTCAGTATTTTGATCAGGTCTTCCTTCATATTGGTTTTCAGTGGGTAAAAAAGGGATTAGTTGTTAGAAATTTTCCTCATACATTATTCCCCCATTATCGTCAATCTTCCCTGAAATCTTAGTGTATCTAAACCTTTTTGAGGTTAAGTAACTCAAAGTACAAGCCAGGATTGGCCTTGTTACTAATGAGCTGACTAACCTTTTCTTTGCAATGTCACAATGACCTCTTCTGGCTGGACTAAAACATTCACTTATTTTATTAATAACTGCCTACACTGATCGAAAGCTTTTAAATATGATCAATGTTCAGTTTAAATCTTTTTCCTATTAACAACTGCCAAGGAAGAGATTGCTTTGAGACATTTTAGTTGCATCTGGTTTAGATGTTCTTATCTTCCTGGAAGTTTTCATTGCTACGACTGGACGGCGGAGGTGGGAGGTGGAGCAGACTGGGGGACAGGAGGGTGGTATATTTGATTGTGTCCATAACAGATTGGGTAAGTCAGGCCTCGCACTTATTGACTCATCACATAAAGAGTCACTTTTGTATTATGTACATACATACTGTTACCTGTCCATATATGGTTAGCACCATGTCTTACAGCATCAAGGTCCTGGATTTATTTCCAGCCTCAGATGACTGTGTGGAGTTTATTTATGCTCCCCACATTTGTGTGGGTTTCCTCCTGGTGCTCCAGTTTCACCTCACAGTCTAAAGATGTGCAAGTCTCGGATTTGCCAAGAGAACGTCCAGATTGTGGAGGATCCTTGATTATCCTGGCTATTTTTCAAGGCAGCGGAGTGTGTGGAATTATGGTGATATGGCAGAGGGAAAAGGCCTATGCAAGATACTCTGTCAGAGGGAGCCAGTGCAAACTCGTTGGGTTGAATGGCCTCCGCTGCATTCTAGGGATTCTGCAATTTTTACGTTAAAATTCAGTGGTTATTGTTCTGTACATCTACATAACTGATACAAAGTCTGCAAATGACCAATCTCATTTCTATTTGTTACCACCCCTTCGGGCTTTATGTCATCAGCAAATCTGACAATATCACATGGACACTTGTTCCATTTTATTCACAAATTTATAACTAACAACAGTTCCAGAACAGATTGATTTGGGCTTTCCAGATGATTCTATTCTGATATTTATCAGTGTATCTGGTTGATCAGTGATGATACTTACAGTGTAGAATAAACTGTATATATTTATAGATTTGATGTTGTTAGTGTGAGATTATTGAACAGTCATTCACGGCTGATTGCAGAGAGGTAATTGTGTGCTGTCTCTTACAAGGTGAGAATAACTGACAGTTACATTTTTATGCTGCTTTGCTGATAATAGGGAACTCGTTAAAGCTTACTTAACAAAAAACAGCAAGGGCTTGTAGCCAGGGAGCGAAGAATATAGATTAAAAAAAGAGTTTTGCAAATACTGTGAATAATTCTGAGAGCCGGTGGTAGTGGATGAGTTGAATCTTAAACGCAATCTGAAGCTCATTCTGTTCTTCATTTGCTTCAGAGAAAAAGGATTTCTTGCCAGTTCCCATTTTCCCTGCCGCTAGATGACAGTTTAGTCCTCTCGACAGTTTCATTATCATTTGTCCTTGAATTGTTTCTTGCTTTGCTGAGAGGTTTATGTGATAAGAATAGTTTGGAGTGTGTCCATGATAGTTCCATCTGGGAATGCTGAACAAGTGCTGTGGCAAACAGTCTGACCACTGCAAGATAAATCCAATTGTGGATGACAGTGGATTGGTTGATCACTTCTGTAAAGTCTATCATAAGCAGATGCCTTTAGACAAATCACGTTTTCCTTTCTGATCAGATGTCACTGTGAATTTGTCAGGACGATAGCTGGGGTCGGAATGGATACGTTCTTAAAAAGGATAAATTTTCTGATCTGGATGCTGCAAAGCTCCTGTTAATCTCTCCCCCAATTTCTGCTTTAACACTAGCTTAGGAGTTTAAAAAATAAGGCAGCATGAACAAGTTGGGCCAAAGGGCCTGTTTCCACACTGTAAACTTGTATGACTCTATAACACTCTGTGTGATTTTCCTTCTTCCAAAATGTGCTATACAGAAAGCCTCTTTGGTTGTGGCTGAGGGATTGAAATGAACCAATCTGTTATCCGCAGAACGAAGGAAGATTACTGAAAACAGAGACAAGTTGCTGAAGTTTTCAGTCTCACTCCCAAGCAGGACAAGCACAAGGATACCAAATTTAAAACCAATTCACAGCTATTTATACAATAGGAGCAACGGATGCTCATTGGTTGGCAAGTTGACTCTGACTGGTCGAAGTGTTGCGATGGAGAAAGCAATAGGGAATTACAGGCTTCCCAAGCTCCTGGATAATTCCAGATTTGACCACATTCCTATGTTCTGGATTTGATCTGAATCCATACAGCTACAGTAGAAGGGAAAAAGGGCAAAGAATCCCATTCACCCTGAAGTTAAAGTAGTCAAATATTATTAAAAAACAAAACTCTCATCTCAAGAATGCAGGATTGGATTTTCTTTTGCTGTACTGTCTGAAATCAGTGAAACTAAGACTGAAATTCCTTCTGCCTGAATCCGACCTGGATCTTCCCCTCTGCAAACGCAGGCTGGCTACTCGTTCATAGCCCCTCTCTGAGTATTGACATGAAGGATGCACTGTCCAGTGTCCCAGCCTTTGGTCATTGCTATTGTCAAACCCTCTGTATACACAAGATCTGCTCAGATGAGGAGGATCACAACAGAACCTCCAGACGCTGAACACTGCCTTCATAAGCACAGGATATGATGCTCGGGATCATCGGGGAGAGGCAGGGAGGGAGATGATCCTTTGGTAGGGGGAGGGCCAAATATCCACTACTCTTTAGATCAGTCCAAAGCCTGACATTCAGGGTGGTGTAGGCTTGCGTGGTTTTGGAGCATTACTAACCCCCTGTATTTGCCTCTCTCTCCTGCCTTGTCAGTCCCACAGCAAAACTGTCAAAATTCACTTTTCAAAGCAGTGGCAAGATCCTTTTCTCAGGGAAGTCTGTGTTGGGAACTCATTCTTTGTGCACTAATAGCCCTGTACCAGGAAAGGAGTTGGAGTCACAGTGGGATTGAGATAATGAGCTAAAGTCCCACCTGACCTTCCTCTGGAGGGAGAAAGAAAATTCACCTCTTATGTTTAAATATTAACACAAATGTCGCTCTGTATTGACTAGCTAAGGGGTTTAAAAAAAAAGCAGCGTGGACAAGTTGGGCCGAAGGGCCTGTTTCCATGCTATAAACCTTTATGACTCTATTGAACTTCACTGCACTTCAAGATATACTTTGGCGGTAAGGATAGACAAGCAAATGTTGCTTAAATGGAGAGCAATTGCAGAACTCTGAGATACAAAGAGATCTCGGAGTCCTAGTGCATGAATCACAAAATGATAGTAGCAGGTCCTGCAAGTGATGAGGAAACAAATGGAATGTTGATGCTTATTGCAAGGGAAAAGTAGGAATATTTTGCTGGGTTGTATAGGTTGTTGGGGAGACCGCCTCTGGAATACGGCACACAGTTTTGGATCCTTAGTTAGGAAAGGAAAGGCATTGAGGCAGTTCAGAGAAGGTTCACTTGACTGATTCCAGGGATGGGAGGATTATCAAATGAAGAAAGATTGGACAGACTGGTATTTATTGGAGTTTAAGAATGGGAGGTGATCTTATAGAAACAAAGATCCTGAGGGGATTTGACAGAATGGATGCTGAAAAGGTGTTTCCACTTGTGAGAGAGACTGAAAGCAGGGGGCACAGTTTAAAAATATGGTGATCTCCCATTTAATTTCTTCTTTGCACAGATTTCCTGATGTCTACATTTTCTGTCATCAAAAGACAAAGAATCACAGGCATGGAATAAATAAAATATTCAGGGAAATGACAAATGATCGAATGTACCTCATTACCTCTCCTAACATTGTTAAAAAGCATCACTCTCATTTATTCAAACAGGAATCAATGGTTTTAACCCACTCTATAAAGCTGCAAGTAATTTTAAAACATCAAGGATGATTGCAATGGGACTTTGTTACTGAGTTAAATATCTTCTCTCACACAGCTATTAATCTATTGCACCTGTAAATGGTGTTAGAGGTTAGATATATTTCAATTAAATTATAAATATATAATTACGTATGGCTCCATTTAGTGTTCAGCTTGCACTGGTGGGGTCTTTCAACTACAGAGAGTAGTATCACTGCTAGTAGGGAATGCTAAAACAGTCTATAATTGTTAGGCTTGCTGGGTTAATTCTGTTGGTGCTTGCAAAATTAATGAGGGCAATTTATGGAAATATTAAACAGCAGATGGCATGACTGTGTGAAAAAAATTCAAGTAAATTATTACATGCACAGGATCTCAAATAATGACTGTCAGATTTAATTACATTTTTCTTACCATTCCTGTTGACTATATTGTACAAATCCTTTAAATTTTGTAACCCCTGGACATTTTCTATAGTTCACATTAACTCTATTATCTCAGAATCCGAGCGTTTCAGCTACTCTGAGTAAATAGGATTGGAGTGGAACAGTTACTTTAAGCATGTGGTCGTTCCAGAATCTCAGAAATCAGAAGTCACACCCTACCTTCCAGGGATCATATCTCTCTATTCCCATCCTATTCATGTAGTTGTCCAGATGCCCCTTAAATTTATTAACATATCTGCTTCCATTATTTCTCTCGGCAGTGAGTTCCAGGTACCCACCACCCTGTGTGTAAAAAATCTTGCCTCGTACATCTTGTTTAAACCTTGCTCCTAGTAGTTGACTCTTCCACCCTTCTGACTATCCACTCTGTCCATGCCTCTCATAATCTTGTAGATTTCTATCAGGTCTCCCCTCAACCTCCGTTGTTCCAGTCAGAACAAACCAAGTTTTTCCAACCTCTCCTCGTAGCAAATGCCCTCCATACCAGGCAACATTCTGGTAAATCTTTTTTGTACCTTCTCCAAAGCCTCCACATCTTTCTGGTAGTGAGATGACCAGAATTGAACACTATATTCTAAGTGCGGCCTAACTAAGTTCAATGAAGCTGCAACATGGCTTGCCAATTTTTAAACTCAGTGCCCTGGCTAATGAAGGCAAGCATGCCATATGCCTCCTTGATTACTTTCTCCACCTGGATCGCCACTTTCAGTGACTGTGTACCTGTATACCGAGATCCCTCTACCTATCAAAACGTTAAAGGATTCTGCCAGTTACTGTATATTTCCTATCTGTATTAGGCCTTCCAAAATGCATTACCTCGCAATTGTCCAGATGAAATTCCATCTGCTATTTCTCTGCCCAAATCTCCAACAGATCTATATCTTGCTGTATCCTCTGATGGTCTTTATCGCTACCTACAAATCCACCAACCTTGGTGTCATCACAAATTTACCAATCAAACCAGTTATATTTTCCTCCAAATCATTTATATATGTTACAAACAACAAAGATCCCAGCACTGATCCCTGAGGAATGCCACATGTCACAGCCCTACATTCAGAAACACACCCTTCCACTGCTACTCTCTGTCTTCTGTGACTGAGCCAGTTCTGTATCCACTTTGCCAGCTCACCTCTGACCCCATGTGACTTCATCTTGTGTACCAGTCTGCCATAAGGGGCCTTGTCAAAGGCCTTACTGAAGTCCATCTAGACAACATCCACGCCCTACCATCAATCATCTTTGTTCCTTCCTTGATAAACTCGATCAAGTTCGTGAGGCATGACTGTCCCTATCACAAAACCATGTTGCCTCTTGCTAACATGTCCACTTATTTCAAAGTGGGACTAACTCCTTATTGAAGAATCCTCTCCAATAATTTCCCTATCACTGATGTTTGGCTCACCAGCCTGTAATTACCTGGCAACATGGTTTTTTGATGGGGACGGTCATGTCTCACGAACTTGATCAAGTTGAGGAAGGAACTTCTTCACTCAAAGGGTGGTGAATCTTTGGAATTCTCTGCCGTTGAAGTGGCGGAGGCTACCTTGCTGAATATATTTAAGTCACAGGTAGATAGGTTTCTGATAGACAAGGAAATTAAGGGTTATGGGGAGAAAGCAGGAAAGTGGAACTGATCCACTTCAGATCAGCCATGGTCTTATTGAATGGCAGGGCAGGCTCAAGGTGCTAGATGGCTTACCCCTATTTCTTATGTTCTTATGAGAGGGGGCAAGGGAGAGAGGGGGCAAGGGAGGGTGGGGGCAAGGGAGAGTGGGGAAAAGGGAGGGTGGGGAAAAGGGAGAGTGGGGAAAAGGGAGGGTGGGGGAAGGGTCTTGTTACTGGAAGTGGGACAAGTCCCAAGCAGGAGATGCCTAATCTATCCTTGTGGATCCAGGACCCACATCTTCCACTTTTTGACATCTTGATTCTCTTCCCTGCTAGCCCAGCCCGACAGGAAATCCACCGCTGCTTTCTGCTGTGAGTACAGCGCAAGCAACTCCTGTTGATGCCATGAGGATTCATAGCAATTGTTCAGGGTGGAAAATTTTCAATGGGCAATTGCCCCTCATTGAGAGCTATCCAAAGATGTGATTTAAATTGCAAACTTCAGCTAGTTCCAACTGCATAAAAGCAATCGTTACCTAGAAAAAAATTAAAGCATTCAAATCATTTCTTAAATTTCTCAGTAAAGATTGTACAGACCCTCCACGGGAAATATCCCCACCTCCAGCAACCTCCCCCCACCCCTGCTGACTGTCCAGTTGCCCCCACCAAATTCTAACTACTTCCCTGACAAAGCCACGTTATCGCTGACTTGAAAGCGGTTGGACCTTTAAACTCACTTGATTTATGGCAGTCAGTATTGTTAAAAAAGGCAGCATGACCTCATTCCGTCCGATTCTGCAGCGCTAGAGTGAAGACATAAGGAGAATGGTGCCCTGCACAGTTTGCGCCTGGTATGAGTTGGAAGGTCAAGTGAGACAAGATCCAATTAAGAGGGTAAGGGCAGAATTGCAATCCGACTTGACGTTCATCATGATGATGATGTGCCTTTAAGAAATATTATTTGCGCGGGTGTCACTTCATCTGTAACTGGCAGGCTGTGTTGTTACTGCAGAGCATAATTGTTCCTAATTGCTAGAATGTTTTAATCACAATTAATGCTGTTCTGTGGATTTTGGTGAATTCCCCTGGGGTTTTGCAGAGTAGAACTTGATTGGGTTGATTGACAGGAATATTAGGTGGCTGAGTGGAGCGAGGCTTACACAAAGAACTCAAGCTCAGTTGCTATTTGAAATTATGAGAGATAATGCATCTCTTTTTCCCATTCTGGAGTTGGACACTGGGATCTACAAGAGGCTCAGATTATTTCTCTTAATTCCTGCTGTGTTAGGATATATCTTTCTTTGCAAGTCTGCTGTATAAGATGCAGAAGGCAACTGTCTGGATCTCTGTTCAGAGATGTTAAAAGGCTGGAAATGTAGAATCCATGAAAGCGTGCCTGTTTTTGGTGCAAACTGGTTCTGAAGAAGGGATTTATGTTTATGAAGGATACTGGTAAATTGGAACAATAGAGTTTGATAACTATTAAGAATCATACTTTATGTTTAAATATTTTAATTGGTAAAAGTTATGCTAATTCTTTTGTTATATTCTAACTGCATTCTTAAATAAAATTAATTTGATAAAAGCTCCCTATGGGTCACTTGAATCATATGCAGAGTGAAAAATTTTATGCTCACTCTAATGCCAAAATCAAATGCAGAAGTTAGAGTCAAGGCTAACTTCGCAATATCCCAGAAGTTTTTGGTCTGCTCCCTAACTTCAGGCCCAATATTATTCAGGCATCATTAAAATTCCTGCCATGTGATTCAAAGAAACTCAGTCACTTTGTATTAAAGTGCTGCTGTTAAAAGTTTGTTGCCAGGGTTTGTCCTCAGGATCTGGAGGGACAGCTGGTGGTTTCAACCAGTGCTTGTTTTCCTCATTGAGAATTGACCATTCCTGTAGGAGTGAACAATTCAAGCTGGCTGCTCACTGGCTGAGCTGCTGATGCTCCCTTTCCTAAACCCGACTAAACACAAGGAGTTAACTGAGTCACTATTTCTGATAAACTCATCAAATTCTCATCAGATCCAACTGGAGAGGACGATGCATTCTAATATGTTATTTCAGTGTCATTCCACCATCTGCTTGTGATGTTTAAAACAATGCCAGATGAACTCTACAAAGGGGGAAATGGCTCCATGTGTTAGTGGGCACCATCTCACCATTAAATATAAAAGCAAATAACTGCTGTGTTAGAGATCAGTAAGATGTCTTATAACACTTTGAGTTATAAGGAGAGGCTGGATAGACTGGGACTTCTTCCTCTGGAGCATAAGAGGCTGAAAGGGTGAACTTATAGAGGTCTATAAAATAATGAGGGGCATGAATCAGCTAGATAGTCAACGTCTTTTCCCAAAATAGGGGTGTCTAAAACTAGAGTGCATAGGTTTAAGATGAGAGGGGAGAGAGACAAAAGGGTCCAGAGGGGCAATTTTTTCACACAGAGGGTGGTGCATGTCTAGAACAAGCTGCCAGAGATAGTTTTTGCCTTTTGTCTTTTTTTTCAGAACCTGTGTGATTCTATAACTCGGTTAAAATCCAACAGATATATTTGGAATGATGAGCTTTCAGAGCACTGCTCCTGCATCAGGCGAGTGTTCAGTCATGAGTCCAAATAAACCTGTTGGACTTTAACTTGGTGTTGTGAGGCTTTTTACTATGCCCACCCTAATCCAACACAAGAATCTCCACATTGTGTCAGAGGTTGGAAATGAAATCAGAAAATGTTGGAAAAGCCCAGTAAGTCTGGCAGCATCTATGGAGAGAGAAGCAAAGTTTATAATTTGAGGCCAATGTGATTTTTCAACTGAAGGGGAACCATATTTAATATTAACCATTAATTCTGTTTCTCTCTCTCTGTAAATGCTGCCAGTCTGCTGCATTATTCCGCATCTTCTGCTCCCATGTATAGTTTGCATCCATTTTTGTTCTGGAATGAAAAACACACTGATTTCTACTCATGATCAATACCTGTAACTCACTCTTAATGCCAGCTTTGTTTAGGCTTCTGAGGTTCCTCATTGCTGCAAATATTTACGAATCTCTGGCCATGGTTTTTATTTCCATTTCAATTTTCTAACTCTTTCTACACAATAAATTTCTTACCTGTCACCTGCATATCCAGCTATACAACGGCATTTGCCTGTCACATGATCACACTGCCCTCCATTATGGCAGGGACAGTCCTGGGAACAGTTAATTCCAAATTTTCCAAAGGGACATGGCTGTGCACAGACTGATCCCTACAACAAAAGCAAAATAGAAATCATCGTTAGATTCACACTTCAGATAGAATTTTCAACTGCTTGCTGTATAAACAGGTAACATTTTTAAATACAAACACAGCAAATTGTTTCTTCTGCTGAAAGAGTCGATCAAATCAATCTGCATAATAATCCAGCTAGCCACCTTGTGCGTTAGTTAGGGACCTGGAGCTGAATGATTTCACTGTCTCATTGCCTCAATGGATTATTTTACGTGTGAAACTGATTCACTTGAGTTTTAACCCTCTGAATGCCAAATGTATGTAATCCAGTCACATGCAGAGACCAGTCCCAATGCAATTTTCAAGCCAAATATTGATCCGTTTTAACGCAATACAGACAGATGTAAAACAGTGAGTAGTATCATTATTTTCACAAATTACTTCAAAATCTAACAATGGTTTTAAAATTCTGATGTGGAATAATAAGAATTAAAGTCTGCTTCATGATGGCAGATATTGACACCTTGAAGCTCTCGTGTTAAGCCTGTTAGTCAGAAAGGGTCATGTTCTTGTCCAGTAAGATGTGATGCAATCCAGCTTCTGTCAAGCTGTCTGACAGGAATATTTATTGTGTGACAGAGATTTTTAAGACAATTTCTCTAAATAGTTATAAGTTAATTATCATTTAAATGAACAACTTCCCTGCAACAAGAAACTCTACTCTGCCTCTGAAAAGGATAGTGAGAAGTCTGACAATACCAGGTTAACCTCCAACGGATTTATTTGGAATCACAAGCTTTCAGAGCGCTGCTGTGTTTACTTTCTGACAAGTTGGGTAACTATATTCCAAAAAGCCAGTTGAAGGATGAACTGGAACTGCAGCCAATCTTTACACATTCTTAGAAGCAATTATTTACAGAGTTATGCATTATAAGTATACACCTCCTAACCCAGCCATCACAATTTCATTTTGTGTTTATTGCAGGAGGCATAAGTTAATGCTCATTTATGCCCACCATCGATAAACAATGAAACACAATTAATATCCAATTAACTGTAGTTCTGGTCAGGAACAGGAGCTGAATGCTCATTTGTCCTTTTCATTCAGATGCTGATGGGCCTGATGTGTTTTTCAAGCATTTTTGCTTTTACTTGAAGAAGTCTGGCCCACTAATATTACAATCAATATTAGTCAACACTGATTGGATGACCAATACCTCTGATAGTACAGAATGGATGCAAAGTACAGCAGATACTGAAAAGCTGTGGAGCGGCATGGTGGCACAGTGGTTATGATGTAGAGATGCCGGGCACAGTGGTTAGCAGGGACCCAGGTTCAATTCCAGCCTTGGGTCACTGTCTATGTGGAGTTTGCACATTCTCCCCATGCCTGTTCCTCTGGGTGTTCTGGTTTCCTCCCATGCTGGCTTAGATTGATTGGCCATGCTAAATTGACCTAGAATCAAGGGGACTAGCAGGGTAGATGGGTGGGGTTATGGGAATAGGTCTGGATAGGATGGGTTAAAGGGCTTTCTTCTTACTGCAGGGATTCTATGATTGTCTACGAAAAACAGAAAATACTGGAAATATTCAGCAGATCAGGCAGCATCTGTGGAGTGAGAAACAGAATCTAAGAGCTTTATGTTATTATAACAAAACTATGAAGGAACCATCATGTTTTTTTCTTTTTACATACCATCCAGCCAGCTGGACAGGAGCACTCGCCGGTGATGTGGTGACATTTGCCACCATGTTGACATGGACACCGTAACTCACACTGCGCTCCGTGACTACCAGAAGGGCAGCGTTCCTCACAACTGCAGATTTAGAACAGGCAATATTGTTGGTTATTACAGCATTGAACTGAAACTATATAAAACTACATTAAACAGGCTATACATTCCATTATAAATATACCCAGCAAGGTGAATAACTCCTTTGGACAAAATTAGTGCAACTGAATCTGATAACTGATTTGATCATTGAATCAAGAGTAAATTGCACAACAAGAATTTTCACTCTGCCAAAATATCTCAACAACAGGTTGTTCTGTGCTTGGTATTGTTTCTGGTGAAACCACTGGATTAGAGAGAGAAGGATGGAGAGAAAGGGAGACAGAGGAAGAAGGAGAGAAAGAGAAAGTGCAAGGAAGAAACAAAGCAAGTGAGAAGGAAAATGAGAAAACAAGGAAAAAAAGCCTATGTTACAAGAGTACATGTTGACACAATTGAAGAAGCTTAGACTGTTTTTTAATATTATGGGATTATTAGTTACCTTCCCTTCAGTGTTTCTATATTATTGATTGAATCAGCCTTGGAAGTCAGTTTCAGCAATGTGTGATGTTATATTTTATTGTTATACATAAAAATCTTACTGAAGAAAAAATCCCTTGGGCCAATTTTTAGGAATTGTATGAAATGGAGATTCAGAAAGCACAGATTTTTTCTTTTCATTTAACAGCCTTCAGTAATTGAATATCTAAAGCTTCAAGAATTGAAAACTGAGCGAGATGTGAACCTAAGTTATTATCCAGATTGGACCAAATATCATTTTGTAGGGAGTCAAATTTCTCTTGTTCTGTTTTCAGGCATAAAGTGTTTGGGTGCTGGTTTGGATATCTGGATGTTTGTTGGTTTTAAGGACACCGTTTTGGGGCAGTTTTGATGCTCCCAGGTATATCCTGGGAGAGGGATAGGGACTGGAGGAGAATGGGGTCACATTATAATAAATGTTTTTTGGCAGTCTCCAACTGAAAAGAGTATTTTTTTTCTTTATTTTTTCATGGCAAGGCCAGTATTTGTTGCCCATCTCTAATTACCCTTGAACTCAGTGTCTCACTCAGACCATTGCAGAGGGCAGTTAAAAGTCAGCCACACTGCCGTGTCTCTGGAGTCACATGTAGGCCAGTCCAGGTAAGGATGGCAGATTTGCTTCCCTAAAAGACATTAGTGAACGAGATGGGTTTTCATTTAGCATGGATAGTTTTAGAATCACCATCACTGCGACTAACTTTATTTTTCAGATTTTATTTATCAAATTCAAATTCCACCAGCTGTCATTATGAGATTTGGACCTGTGTCCACAGAACATTAGCCTCTGGGCCACTATTCTGTGGCATTACCCCAATGCCATCACAGCAGATATGGAAAATACACAGTCTGCCACATGTGGACAGCGTTAGCAGAACAGGTGTTGGGTCACGAATGCTTACTGAAGGTGTCTTTCTTGCTTGTTGTAGGTGGCTGCCAGGATGTCTACATATATCAACTGAGCCAATAGGATGTTGGATGTACCTTAGACTCACAGGGAGACATAGCAGGTATCCAACCCCGCACACTTAATGTTTCTCACCTCACCCTGCACCTGACAAACAGGGAGCCCAGGGTTTAATTTCACTCCCCCCAGAGTTTTCACCAGTTTGTGCAATTGATTTAGTAACAGCTACTCGCTCAAGATTGACTCTGTCCAGGAAGGCAGTTGTATTTGGAATTAGATCAGTCAGATTGCAGGAAGAGATTTAATCTGCTTACTTATACAGTAAAAACATTACAACAGTATGTTTGCAGATGATAAACTGATAGCTTTTTATACATGTGTTTGCACACATGTAAACGTATTTGGTTCAGGAGGAACAACTAGTCTCATGTTGTTGCACAAATTATTTGACATTTGTTGGCAGCGAATTGTTCTGTTGTGTTATCTTGCTGCTTTCTGTCTAAGGTATGTGGTTAGTAAGTGACATCCAGTCACAACAATGTCTGAAAATTCAAATCTCAAATGTAATTTCTACAGTTGTACAGGGTTCTGGGGAGACCACATCCGGAATATATTGCAGGCTTCTGGTCTTCACATTTAAGGAAGATATACTTGCATTGGGGGCAGTATAGCAAAGATTTTCTACTGTGTTCCCTGGGCTGAGGGGTTGTTCAACGATGAGAAGCTGGGTAAATTCAGTTAATATTCTCTGGATTCCACAGCAATTTCATTAAAAACTACAGAATTCTGAAGGAGTTCAACAGGGTGGATGCTGGTTGGGCTGTCGCCAGTCAGAGCATCGCTGGTCTGGGACACACTCGAAATAAGGGTGTGAATGTTTAGCTCTGAGAAATAACTTCACTCAAAGAACTGTGAATGCTCCATCATTGAAATATATGGGTGGCATGGTGGCACAGTGCTTAGCATTGCTGCCTCACAGCACCAGGGATCCGGATTTGATTCCCGGGCTAGGGTCACTGTCTGCGTGGAGTTTGAATTTTCTCACTACGTCTGCATGGGTTTCCTCTGGGTGCTCCGGTTTCCTATCACAATCTGAAAGACCTGTGGTTAGGTGCAATGATCCTAACAGGCACCAGACTGTGATGACTAGGGGAATTTGACAGTAACTTCATTGCAATGTTAATGTAAGCCTTACTTGTGATAAATAAACTTTAACTTTATATTTGAAAATATACAGATTCTCAGCCTCTTGGGAAATTATGGGATATGAGAAGCAGATGGAGTTGAAGCCCAGGAACAGCCATGACCGTATTGAATGGCAGAGCAAGTAGGCCGTATATTCTATTCCTACGCCTATTTCTTGTCAGAGATCACACAGTGCAGAAAAGTCCCTTTGGACCATAGTGTCTACACTGGCAATAACTACCATTAAAGTCTCACTAATCCCCTTTTCCAGCACTTATCCCAATATCCTTCAATGATATGACATGTTCCTGTGTAATTGAGAGCTTTAGTAAACTGATACTCACAAGGCACCTGTATAACCTGGGGAACAATGGCATTCTCCAGTCTCATGGTCACAAGTTGCTGCATTTTGGCATTGACACTTATACTGACATTCTTTGCCATAACTTCCATGGTCACAGGATTCTTCACACCTCCATCCCTCATACCCATTGGCACAAACACAGGCCCCTGTGATTGGGTTACACAAGGCTTTGTTTTGACATTGGCAACGGTTACTGCAGTGTGGTCCCCAATGCTCGCTGTCACAGCCTGCAGGGAGCAAAAGACACATTGAAATAGCAAAGGATAGATTATTATGACAATTTATGTGACTGAATAATGCTCTGAACTTGGACCATACTGCTCCAGGACTTTTTCCCAGTCTTCTGTCAGAACACTAAAGTGTAAAACTGTAAAGATTTAAGAGCTTAAAACAAAGCATGAAATTCAGAAGATGCGTCAACTGAAGTTACTCATTTGTCAGGCAGGAGTGGAACAGGTCACCTGCTAACATTTTCTCAATTAAACATGGGGTGTGATACCTGCAATGAATGAGACAGAGAAAGAGAGAGGGGCTTGTCTCATTGACACTAACTGTTAGACATGATGTTGCTGGTCTCCAATTTTATCACTGGCTTCAAAAGATATTTGAAAGTAACTGTGACAATAGCAGGACAAACACCGCACACTCTCTCTGAAACCTCCTGCTCTCTTCCACATGGTGAACTTCTCCGAGCATCTCAGAGGGTTAATTGGCTGCGTGAAGACAGTCCACAGTCACGAGCCCAGTGTCTGAGGTGTTTGCCACTGTCAAAGCGACAATTGTTGTATAAATGAATAGAGTTTTATGTAAACCTAAATGTTTATTATGAAGTCAACTGAAAATCTCAAAGCAAAGACCGAGAATATTATTGTTAAGATATTAATTGTTACAGGATAAAGGTAGGAGTTCAGCTACAGATTAGCTATGATATAACTGAATGGAGCCAGAATGGAGCTGAGGGATTGTGCTGTTTCTCTGTTTCCATAATGGCATCCCAAACTTCTTACTGGAAAAGAGATCATGTACCAACTGACTCAAGAACAGCCTTTTTCCCTGCTGCCATCAGACATTTGAATGGGCTTATTTATATTCATCTTTCTCTGCACCCTGTGACATTACATTCTGCATTCTCTCCTTTCCTTCTCCCCTCTGTACTCTAAGAGCAGAATGTTTTGCCAATGGGTAGAATTTTCCAGTCCTGCCCACCATGGGAATTGTACAAAAAAAAATTACAGCACAGGAACTTCATAGGAAAAAAATTACAGCCCTTTGGCCCTTCAAGCCTGCACCAATCATGCTGCCCGACTGAACTAAAACCTCCATATAAATAATAATATATTATTATTATTAATAAATAATAAAAGATATATAAATAATAAAAGATTGGTTAGGGCAAGATTAGGGCCAGTCAGAGATAGCAGTGGGAAGTTGTGCGTGGAGCCTGAGGAGATAGGAGAGACACTGAATGAGTATTTTTCGTCAGTATTCACGCAGGAGAAAGACAGTGTTGTCGGGGAGAATACTGCGATACTAGGTTGTAGACTGGGCAGGATTGAGGTTCATAAGGAGGAGGTGTTAGCGAATCTTGAGGGTATGAAAATTGATAAGTCCCCTGGGCCAGATGGGATTTACCCTAGGATTCTCTGGGAGGCTAGAGAGGAGATTGCAGAGCCTTTGGCTTTGATCTTCATGTCGTCGTTGGCTACAGGTATAGTGCCGGAAGACTGGAGGATGGCAAATGTTGTCCCTTTGTTCAAAAAGGGGAGTAGGGACCATCCTGGAAATTATAGACCGGTGAGCCTGACTTCTGTTGTGGGCAAAGTCTTGGAAAGAATTATAAGGGATAGGATTTATAAGCATCTAGAGAGAAATAAATTGATTAGGGATAGTCAGCACGGTTTTGTGAAGGGTAGGTCGTGCCTCACAAACATTATTGAGTTTTTTGAGGAGGTGACCAAAGAGGTAGATAAGGGTAAGGCAGTTGATGTAGTGTATATGGATTTTAGCAAAGCGTTTGATAAGGTTCCCCATGGTAGTCTACTGCAGAAAGTGCAGATGCATGGGATTGAAGGTGATTTAGCAGTTTGGATTAGGAATTGGCTAGCTGATAGAAGACAGAGGGTGGTGGTTGATGGGAAATATTCAACCTGGAGTGCAGTTACAAGTGGTGTACCTCAAGATCTGTTTTAGGGCCACTGCTGTTTGTCATTTTTATAAATGACCTCGATGAGGGTGTAGAGGGTTGGATTAGTAAATTTGCTGACGATACCAAAGTGGGGGGAGTTGTAGACAGCGAGGATGGATGTTACAGTTTGCAGAGGGACATAGATAGGTTGCAGAGCTGGGCCGTGAGGTGGCAAATGGCATTCAATACGGATAAGTGTGAGGTGATTCACTTTGGTAGGAATAACAGGCATGTGAAATATAGGGCTAATGGAAGGACCCTTAATAGTGTTGTCGAGCAGAGGGATCTTGGTGTACAAGTACATAGCTCTTTGAAAGTTGGCACCCAGGTTGATAAAGTTGTTAAGAAGGCGTACGGTGTGTTAGCTTTTATTGGTAGAGGGATTGAATTTAGGAGCTGTGAGGTTATGTTACAACTGTACAAAACTCTGGTGCCGCCACACTTGGAGTATTGCGTACAGTTCTGGTCGCCGCATTATAAGAAAGATGTGGAAGCATTGGAAAGGGTGCAGAGGAGGTTTACCAGGATGTTGCCTGGTATGGTGGGAAGGCTTATGAGGAAAGGCTGAGAGACCTGAGGTTATTTTCATTAGAGAGAAGAAGGTTATGCGGTGACCTAATTGAGGCGTATAAGATGATCAAAGGACTGGATAGGGTGGATAGTGAGAGCCTTTTTTCCTCGGACGGTGATGACCAACACGAGGGGACATAACTTTAAATTAAGAGGTAGTAGTTATAGGACGGATGTCAGAGGAAGGTTCTTTACACAGAGGGTGGTGAGGGCGTGGAATGCCCTGCCTGCAGCAGTTGTGGACTCGCCTACTTTGGGGCATTCAAATGTTCGGTGGATAGGCATATGGATGATATTGGAATAGTTTAGGTTAGAGGGTCCACTGGCCGGCGCAACATCGAGGGCCGAAGGGCCTGTACTGCGCTGTAATGTTCTATGTTCTATGTTCCAACCTTCGGGGGACCATATCCCTCTATTCCATCCTATTCATGTATTTGCCAAGGTGCCCCTTAAAAGTCACTACTGCATCTGCTTCCACTACCTCCCCTGGCAGCGAGATCCAGCACCCATCACCTTCTGTGTAAAAAATTTGCCTCGTACATCTCCTTTAAACATTCCCCTTGCACCTTAAACCTGTGATCCCCAGTGGGCGGGACATGGACCATGGAAAAGTCCAATGATCTCAGGTAGCATTTACTAATCATGGAGAGAGCGTTGCTGGAAAATCCCATTGATTCTGAATAATAAATCAAATGAAAATAAAACTGTACAGTGCATAGTTGCTTCTAATCACAGGATAGAACTTTCAAAGACTGAATCAACCACAGCACCAACAACACTCACCATCTAATAAAGATGAATAGAGTTAATGTTTCAGATTGGAGGATTTGTTAAGTCTGTTTCTTACTCATTGAATGCTGTTCGACTTCTGAGTATTTCATAGAATCCCTATGTTCGGCCCATTGAGTGTGCATTAAGCCCCTGACTGAGTATCTTACCCAGGCTCTCTCCCTCACTCTATTCCCATAGCTCCACATATTTACTGTGGACTATAGGAGTAAACCAGAGCACTTGGAGGGAATCCACGCAGATACGGGGGAGAACGTGCAGACTCTGCACAGACAGTCACCCAACTGATTAGCTTAGGGGTTTTTAAAAAAAAGGCTGACGTGGACAATTTGGGCTGAAGGGCCTGTTCCTGTACGACTCTCTATGACCCAAGGCTGGAATTGAACCCGGGTCCCTGGTGCTGTGAGGCAGCAGTGCTAACCGCTGTGCCACTGAGCTGCCTGATTTCCAGCATCTTCAGTTTTTTTGAATGAGTTTTTAATCAGTTTGGTAACAATGCATTCCTCATTAATGACCTGTGAGGAATCTGCTTGCCTATTCAATATTTATATAATCTAAGCCGCACACTCAACGTTCTTGGTAATCAGCAAGATGAAAATAATGCTGCGCTGGCAATTCTTTCTGTTTAAAAAGCAACAGGAAAGGGATTTTATTCCGTATCATTTATAAATCTCTATTAGAGATGATTAGGTTTGGAATTTCAAAAACCTCGTCTATAGATGAGCAGAATCTGGTATTCAAAAACGCATGGTATTTTAGGATTATGGTTAAATAAATGATAAAAAGCTGTTTGGGCATCAGTCCAAAATGAGGAGTGTTTGTGCAATTGTAATGATTTATCCCTTGCTTTATTAAGGAGCATTTATTCATAATCGGATCTGAAACTGCAGCTCCTATTTGCAGGGTACTGTGATTTAAACTCTCTCTTTGTACCCGATCTACTGGCATGCTCTCTCACACAGCTTACAGCCTGCTCGAGAAACTGAGCCAAGTCGCACCCAGTTTCCAGACATTACTCAGGCGAAATGTTCTGGTGTGATGGCAAAAAAATGGCTAGCAGTGCACGTCTCACCATACTGGACGAGGGCAGAATATCTGTGTCATTTATCCAGGCCTAAAACAGGCATCAGGTGTTTTCCATTTGCAATAAGAGACTAAACACCTGCCTGAGGTTCCACCTCCTTTTGTTAATCGGCACAATTGGACTCTGAGGAGCCAGGCGTAGGGTTCACTGACAAGATTCAATCAAGAAGGTAAATAACATCTGAATGTGGAGCCTACATAAACGGAATTCATCACCCCAATCCTCCTGAACTTCCCTTCACTCCCAGTCTCAACACCCAACTCTCCCTGGCTTCCTCCATTCCCAGCTCTGTATTCATCCTCCCTAATATCCAGCTCTAATATCTCATCACTCACCAGACTTCCAGACCTAATGCCCAATCTTCCTTACTCTTAGCCTTGACCTCGACCTATGCCACTCCCTGCTCTGAATCCTGACCCCCACAACTCCTTATTTCACACTACTCTCACTCTCTCTCATGCGCATGCTGTAATTTTCCTGCTGTATCCCAACTATCCTACAACCCTCAGATTCCTGGGCCCCTCTGATCCCCACCTACGTGCAGTCCTGACCACCTAATGGCAGAAACCACATGATGCACAGTGACGGTGCAGGCAAGTGCTGAGTGGATTTGTAAGAAGGTGACAGGAAGTTCGTGAATGCAAAGATTCATCTATTGTGACAGCTTTTTCCTAATGTTTGATCCAAACTATAAATTCTTATGATGTGTATCAATTTCAGTATTATGCTGACAGTATTAGATGGGTGCATTTCAGTAAAGGGTAAATTCTTTCCATGTATGGGGCCAGCTACACATCTACCAAGCCCCAGTCACAGTCTGAACCTAGCCGGGGCGACGGCCTGAACCAAGCAGTATTCCCATGCAATGGCATCCTTGTACTTCCAGATGGGAGAGGTCGCAAGTTTGAAGGTGCTGCCTGAGAAGCCTTGGGATTAGTGCAGTGCATCTTGCAGATAATACACTGTGTGTTGGTGATGGAGGCTTTGAATGCTTAAGGTGGTGGATATAGTACCAATCAATTGTGGCTGCTTTGTTTCTTGAGTATTGCTGCAGCTACACTCACTCATCCAGGCAAGTGGAGAGTATTCCATTGCACTCCTGACTTGTGTCTTGTAGATGGTGGACAGGCTCTGGGGAGTTAGCAGGTGAGGATTCCCAGCACCTGACACGCTCTTCTAGCCATGAGGTTTATATGGCGAGTCCAGTTCAATTTCTGCTCTGTGGTAACTCCCAGAATATTGATAGCAGGGAGGGATTCAATGATGGTCTTGCCATTAAATGTCAAAAAGCGATGGTTAGATTCTCTCTTGTTGGAGATGGTCATTGTCTGGTGTGAATATTACTTGCCACTTGTCAGCCCAAGCCAGCGTACTGTCTCGGTCTGGCTGCATTTGGACATGAACTGCTTCAGTATCTGAGGAGTTGTGAATGGTGCTGAATCATCGGCGAACATCCCCATTCTGACCTTATGACAGAAGGAAAGTCATTGGTGAAGCAGCTAAAGATGATTGAGCCTCAGACACTACCCTGAGGAACTCCTGCAGTGATGTCCTGGAGCTGAGATGATTGACCTCCAACCACCACAACCATTTTTCTTTGTGCTAAGTATTCCAACAGTGGAGAGTTTTCCCCCTGATTCCCATTGACTCCAGTTTTGCTATGGTTCTTTGATGCTAGACTTGGTCAAATGCTGCCTTGATGTGAGTGGTAGTCACTCTGACCTTCCTACTGGAGTTCAGCTCTCTTGTCAATATTTGAAGCAAGGCTGTGATAAGGTCAGGAACTGAATGACTTTGGCAGAACCCAAACTTGGTGTCATTAAGCAGGTTATTGTCGAGTAAGTGCTAGTTGATATCACTGTCAATGACCCCTTCCATCACTTTATTGATGATCAAGAGTAGACTGATGAGGCAATAATTGGCCGGGTTGGATCTGTTTTGCTTTATGTTGGACAGAATATTCCTGGGCAATTTTCCATATTGCTGGGTAGATGCCAGTGTTGTAGCTGTACTGGAATAGTTTGTGTAGGGACTCAGCTAGTTCTGGAGTATAAATCTTCAATGCTATTGCCAGAAAATTGCCAGAAGGGCCGAGAGCTTCACGTTTTTAGGTGTCCAGATCACCAACTGTCTGGTGTCCCTCATGCCAATACTATAGTTAAGAAAGCCCACCATCAGAAGGAAATTTGGCACGTCAGCTATGGCTCTCACCAATTTTTACAGATGCATCATAGAAAGCATTTTTTCTCATCGTATCACAGCTTGATATGCTCACAAGACTGCAAGGAACTACAAAAGGTCGTGAATATAGCCTAATCCATCACACAAACCAGCCTCCCGTCCATTGACTCTGTCTACACGTCCTGCTGCTTTAGCAAAGAGCCAGCATAATCAAGGATCCTGTGCACCCGAACATTCTCTCTTCCACCTTCTTCCATCAAGAAAAAGATGCAAAGTTTGAGGTCTCATACCAAATGACTCAAGAACAGCTTCTTCCCTGCTGCTGTCAGTCTTTTGAATGGATCTACCTCGCATGAAGTTGATCTTTCTCTACACCCTAGCTATGACTATAACACTTTTTTGCACTCTCTTGTTTCCTTCTCTATGAACAATATGCTTTGTCTGTATAGCACTCAAAAAACAATACTTTTTCACTGAATACTAATATATGTGACAATAATAAATCAAATCAAATATTGTCAAGGCCAGAATCTTTGTAGTAACAAATGTGAATCTTTGCAAATGTGAACCTTTACTCCTATCTCACACTCAGTAGCTCTGGAACACCAATCAATCGGATTTCTGCCCATATTTATTGATTTTTGTTGCTCAGACGAAGCAGAATAGAATAGAATAGAATCCCTATAACGCAGAAGGAGGCCATTTGGCCGATCGAGTCTACAACATCCACAATCCCAGCCTGGCCTCATTTCCGTAAACCCCACATGTTTACCCTGCTAATCCTCTGACACTAAAGGGCAATTTAGCATGTCTATCAACCTAACCTGTACATCTTTGGAGTGTGGGAGGAAACCGGAGCATTTGGAGAAAACCCATGCAGAGACAGGGAGAACATGCAAACTCCACACAAACAGCGACCCAAGGCCAGAATTGAACCGGGTCCCTGGTGCTATGAGATAGCAGTGCTAACCACTTGCCATCCATTTTTTGAATGAATATTTTGACTGGATTAGATTATCTTTATGTAGATTAATGGAGTGATGTTTCACCGCTTGCTGTGCTGGTTTAACTGCAGCTTAGAATGAGAGTAGCTCCTATCCTTTGCTCATTACTCACTGACTTCAATCTTTGTCAGTCCAAATCAGTCCCTACCGAGTATGAGTAAACACAATAAATTTCATACGACATGGTATTAACTCTAGAAGTTTCAGATGAAGCTCAACGTATGACAATGACTCATTGTCTGTTGGGATGACTTTATCTTTCATTCACGTTGTTTTATAACACAATTTGTGTTTGATGAAGTGAATGGATTCCAAAAATAAAACATTTTTCTCCTCTTCACAGAATTGTCATGTTCATTTTGAAAAGCACAGAAACACCCATAACTTCTCAAAAACCAAGCAAGGAAAAATAATCCCTGAACATTGTAACTGTCTAAAGGCTATGAGAGAAGAGTACATTACAAAGTCTAGATTCTTTTGTTGCCTTTGACATTGGCACCAGTTGTTCCAAGTTCAATAAAAACTCAAGAGTACTGCTTCCCGCAAGGTAGTTTCAGGTGCTGAATTGCACCAATCTTGTAATAACGTTGAGTGCCAGTCACATGCAGGAATAGAAAATAGAACAATGTGAAAATAAAACATTGATATCAATAATTTAAGAGATTCACAATATGAATGAAAACAAACTTCCACTCTCAGCTGATAGCAATTGATTCCAGTTGGCTCTTTGCATTTACTAATGTTAATAAAGATAGATAATACAACTAAGGTTAAGATTTGACAGAGACAGTTCATCAAACTGGGAGGGCTTGTAATCAAGGAAATTATTTTTTTTCCTCTGTTTATCCTGAAGTGAAACATTTTTCTTTTTTTTACATAAACTCATCAGACAAAAGAGTGTTCAAGATATAGAATAAAGCCTCTTGAGCTGATTTTTCCATCATGCTTTTTCTTTTGGGTTAGATAGGAATATATTTAATCTCTGGTCAACAAAGCTTAATGCCCGATAAACACAACATGTTGGGGCTGTGGCGTACATCATCATGTACGCCAGCCTAATCACTTTAATTATTTTTTTCTTACATTTGAAAAATCAGAGAGAAGCTTTGGGCATGTTAATCTTGGAAAACTGATGCAAAGGCCTCTCTCCTATTGGTCTAGTCCTGTCCAGTGGGGCACCACACTCACAGCACAAACTCGCTGAACTTAGCATCGTAATGATTTAATTGATGAAGTGAGGCCAAAAATTCCTCTGCTTGCTAAATTTGTCAAGAAAATAGACTTGTGCAAACAGTTGAAGAAGTATCAAAGGAGCTGATTAACTATTTGCACGAGTGGTATAGGGTGGATTATCCCCACTCAAAAACAGGTGAGGAACATTTAAGAGAAAGATTGTAGCTTGCCTATAAAAGGCCAGTTACAAGAAATTAGCTGAGGATTCTACGGAAGGATCAATGCATACATATTCAGCAATGTATTAATTAACCAATACTTAGAAGTGATTTTAGGATAGGAGATTATAGTGTTAAGGTAGATAATTACATGCAATCATTTTGAAAAGAAAAATGTAATTAAATAGGAAATAGTTAGTATAAGTGAAACCTCTTCATTTTTTTCTCTATTCGAGTGATTGAGGGCGTTTTTAAGATTTGAAAAATCTATAAAGGATAATTAATCTGTAATTTGAAAAATTCCACATTTGGCTGCCATTGATAAGTAGTTAAGGGATGACTATGTAGTTATATGATTTATCTATCAGAGAAATAGTTCTGCAAAATGTATTAATCAAAACCTGTCATCCCCAAGCTCAGAAATATGTGAAAACATGAAACTTAACAGCCAATATTGCAATGTTCCCAATTTAGCAGATTCAATATTGTTCTTAAATTGGTTCAGGGTGAGTAAGTCAATATGAAGCCAGCATTAAACCAGAAAAATGCTGTGGTTGACAATTTTCTGCTGTAATATCAAATATTAGCACAAACTGACATTTTTCCCTTTTTTAATTTTCATTCAGATTTAGTTAAAAAGCTATTTTACTGTTGAATGTCGCTTCAATATTGATAGCCATTAGCATACTTTCCCTCAGTAACTTACGGTTTATGGACCAATGCTTACATCTGCTCTGGGCTGATGGGATAAGAACCCCCATTTCTAATGGCTGTAACAGTTATCTGTGGAATTCCCTGCCCAGTGAAGCAGTTGAGGCTGCCTCGTTAAATGTTTTTAAGACAAGGATAGATAAATTTTTGAATAGTAAAGGAATTAAGGGTTATAGTAAGCAGGCAGGTAAGTGGAGCTGAATCCACAAAAAGGTCAGCCATGACCTTATTGAATGATGGAGGAGGCTCGAGGGGCCAGATGGCCTTCTCCTACTCCTAGTTCTTGTGTTCTTATGTAACCATCTAAAATAAAATGAAATTACAATTGTTAAAACCAAATTCCCAATGTTAATGTGGTGTTAAAAAAACTATCCAGGAATCAGGACAAAACTGCAGTCTTGTCACACAAGTGCCACAAGAATGATGAGTCTTTCTTATCACTTATGAGTCTTTCTCACAAGCATCATACGGAATAAATTGTGTCCCTGGGGGAAGATTACTTCAGTATTGGACCACTTGGCCTGGCTCAGATCTGGAAGCTAGGCCTAGGTTTAGAAGGGCAAAGGACCTGGTGCAGCAATGGCCACAGTGACTTGGTCCTTCTAGGCCAAAAAAACACTTGCTCCTCATTGGCAGGATTGCTAACTGATACTACGTGCGGTCTACTGCCTTTGTTTAAGAAGGGCTACAGGGAAAAGCCTAGGAACTATAGGCAGGTAAACCTAACATTTGTAATGGACAAATTGTTTGAAGGTATTCTGAGATGCAGGATCTACAGGCATTTACAGTGGTGAGGACTAATTAGGCTCAGTCAACATGGCTTTGTGAGTGGAAAATCTTGTCCCACGAATTCGAGTTTCCTGAAGGTATAACCAAGATAAATGAAGGCAGTGCAGTCGACATTGTCTACATGGACTTTAGCAAGGGCTTTGACAAGGTACAGCATGGTAAGTTGTTGCATAAGGTTAAATCTCACGAGATCCAGGGTAATCTCACGAGATATCAGAGGTAGGTTCTTTACCCAAAGGGTGGTTCAGGAGTGGAATGCCCTGCCTGCAGCAGTTGTAGATGCGCCAAGTTTGGTGGCGTTTAAGAGGTTAGTTGATAAGTATATGGAAGAGAAGGGAATGGTTTAGTTTGGAGGGCATTGCTTTTTATATTGGTCGGCGCAACATCGAAGGCCGAAGGGCCTGTTCTGTGCTGTAATGTTCTATGTTCTATGTTCTAAGGTAGCCAATTGGATACAAAATTGGCTTGATGACAGAAGACAGAGAGTGATTGTAAAAGGTTATTTTTCAAACTGGAGGCCTGTGAATCAGTGCTGGGTCCACTGTTACTTGACATTTATATTAATGATTTGCATGAGAATTTAGGAGACATGGTTAGTAAGTTTGCAGAAAACACCAAGAATGGTGGCATAGTGGACACTGAAGGTTATTTAGGATTGCAACATCTCAATCAATTTGGTCAGTGGGCTGACGAATGGCAGATGGAGTTTAATTTAGATAAATGCGAGATGATGCATTTTGGTAGGCCAGGACTTACTCAGTTAATGGTGGGGCACTGGGGAGAGTTATAGAACAAACAGACCTAGGGGTACAGGTTTATAATTTCTTGAAAGTGGAGTCACAGGTGGACAGAGGGCTGAAGAAGGCATTCAGCATGCTTGGTTTTATTGGTTAGAACATTGAATGCAGGAGTTGGCTTCCGAGTGATCTTGTAGAGGTCTATAAAATAATGAGGGGCATAAATCAGCTAGATAGTCAATATTTTTTCCCAAAGGCAGGGGAGTCTAAACGTAGAGGACATAGGTTTAAGGTGAAAGGGGAGAGATATCAAAGGGTCCAGAGAGGCAATTTTTTCACACACCGGGTGGTGAGTGTCTGGAACAAGCAGCCAGAAGTAATAATAGAGGTGGGTACAAGTTTGTCTTTTAAAAAGCACTTAGACAGTTACATGGGTAAAATGACTATAGAGAAAAATGGGCCAAACACAGGGATTACTGGAGGCATCTGTGATGGGTCACTCACTTGGCACTTGAAGATTCCCAATGCTTCAGCACTAACTTTTGCACTGATCTGCCAGTCTCCCTGATCATTGAGGATGGGGATACTCTTGGAGCCTCGTCCGTTAGTTAGTTGTTAACTGTCCACAACTGGCTGGATTGCAGAGTCCTCAGATAGATCCTTTCTCACATTTACTGAAATGTGATAGCCTTTATTGATTGGGGTAGAGATAGCAGAAAGGTCATGTTGGAATTGTACAGAATTTTGGTGAGGCCACAGCTACAGTACTGTGCGCAGTTCTGGTTGCCACATTATAGGAAGGTTGTGATTGCACTGGAGGGGATGCAGAGGAGATTCACCAGAATGCTGCCTGGGATGGAACTTTTAAGTTATGAAGAGAGTTTGGGATAGGCTTGTGTTGTTTTCTCTGGAGCAAAGAAGACTGAGGGTGACTTGATTGAGGTATTCAAGATTATGAGGGGCATGGACAGGTTGACTAGGGAGCAACTGTTCTCCTTAACTGAAGGGTCAGTTATGAGGGATACAAGTTAAAAGTGAGAGGTAGGAGGTTTGTGGGGGTGGGGTGGGGGGGGGTGGTATGTGAAGAAAAACATTTTTACCTAGAGGCTGGTGCTGCTCTGGAATGTGCTGCTGAGGAGGATGGTGGAGATAGGATGCCCCACATCCTTTAAAAAGTACCTGGATGATTAATTGGCATGCCATAACAATCAAGGCTTTGGGACAAGTGCCAGCAAGGGAGATTAGGTGGGTAAGTCAGGGCCTTTCATGTGTCAATGCAGACTCGATGGACTGAAGGGCCTCTTCTGCATTGTAGTATTCTGTAATTCTATGAATGCGTTATCTGAGTCAACGGCAACAATGCTAGGATGTCTAGTTGCATGAACAATATTTCAATATTCCTCTTCGAACCTGCAGCTTTACCAGTGACCCCAGGAGTTATTGCTGTGACATGATATGTACATCAGTGGGCCAGAAGAAGAAATAACACATTGAACACATGTTAAAATATTTAAATATAAAGTACACAAGTTTTACAAATATTATACAGTTGGTCAATGATAAAAGGCAGCTTGCTTTCCCAAATGTACAGACTGAGATGAGGGTTTCTGTAAGCTGTAAGGGAAGGCAGCCTAATTTACAAATTATTCTAATTCTGCTTAGTTAATCACTCATTCAATAAAAATGAACAAAAAGAGAAAACACTCAAAGGAAAAATATTTTGTACAATTGTGATTGCACTTGCAAATTACTTTGCTGAGTTTCGGTGATATTTGGCAGTGGATTAACTATATTTGCTCTGCTGAGCATTAAAAACAGAATAAATCAGTGAATGTTTTATGCTTGATCAGGTTTCTCTATTGAAATTTTAAGCTTGGATCAGGAATTTTACACAAAGACAGTGAGTAAGAAGCTGGGTGTTCATTGGAATTCTTCCCTTTGCATTTGCATTTAATAGCCTGACCAATGCCAAAGGTTATATGATTTATACTTTTAACATCACTGAAACAAAAGGCATTTTGCCAAAGTTTTCAGCCTCACACTCATCAGGACAAAAGCAAGAATGCCAAATTTCAAACAATCACAACAACTCATACTACAGGAGAAAAGGGTGAGTTGGTTGGTGAGTTGACTGAATGGTCAAGCCATTGCCATGGTGAGCACTTGATCTTATTCCTTTTATTCACAAACAATTGTTCCCTGTGTCACATGTTGCTTCTAGCAAGTGTCAATGAGTCTCATTATGACTCTGACTGATTATCTTAGTGTAGCTATTGGCGCACTCAGGATTACTCAGCAGGTGCTCTCCAATCATAGAATCACATCAAATACTGAACTTTGAGGTTTGCAAGCATGATCTGGTTGAGTGCAGCGTGTACTCTCTGCTTATTAAGGACAACTGAAAGAATAAGTTGTTTGATCTGATGACAAATCATTGGGACCTCTGACCTATTGTACACTCAGGTCAGATCCAGCACTGAAATTCATACACACTACTGATCTATTGTGTGACAACGCGGACTCGAGAATGGGACAGAGGTGCCAAGTGGCAGGGAAATGGCGAGCGGGCTGCAGGAAAGATAAGTGGTCTGACTGCCACATGGTGAATTACACTGGATTGAACTCAAGGCAGCAAAACGGAGGCTGTCTCCAACGGATTTTGCGATGAACATGCCAGGAATTGTAGTTCTCTCAAAATAGCCCAGTGCCAGAGTTCCATGATGCTTAGTTTCATCTCCACAATGATGATTGCTTCCTTGGAGGAGGGAGAGCTCATGACCCCAACAGTTCATCCTTGACCCCTTTTGCAGGTCATGACCCATGGCTTGGGAATTCTTGCTTTAAGTTGTTACTTTGATTTTCCCAGATCCAGACCAGGTCTAAAACGATCCTTAGGTCCTGAGAGTTCACTTCTGTTCCTTTCCTTTTGGAGCCAAATGATTTCAACCCCGGAACTATCTTTCTTGGTGAGGGTTTTACCTGGAGAATCATATTCAGCTCAAGCTAGGTGAGTCTTCCAGACTAGTTTCAATTCCTCACAAACACTGTCTTTTCAATCCACATCACTGTGCGATGATCCAAAGAGACCTTTGGTCTCTAGCTGCTCCCTCACTCCTGGAGCCTGACAGGCTGCTTATATCTCCCCAGGACTCTGGAGACCAGCTGGAATTCTGGAGACTAACCATCTAAACACTAAACAAAGATGCTGTTGCCATTGACTCCAGGTGTGAACATCTTACACCTTCTCTCCAACAAGCAACTCAAGCCTCCCTTTAATCTTTAAAGTCATATTGTCTAGCAGACTTCAGGGCAGGTGACATGACCTTTTTTTTATCCTAAATTGCAGACAGTCCCAAAACATAACTGAAATAACTCTCCTTCACCAGATTCCCTTTATTTACATAGTTAGCTCCAATCTAGAATTCTCCAAGCACAGAGTCAGAATCCAGAATGCCAGTAGACATGACATTTTTGTAGACAGATGAGGCTCCCTGACTGGGCAGCTCATACTTCAAGAAGCCAACCTCATGGGCCTCATTGAAGTCATTACAATAACCCTCTTAAACTTACGGTTGCAGCAACTTATGGTGGCTGATGGATAAATACTGTCCAGACCACCAAGGAGAACTTCTTTACTCTTCTTCAAAGCAGTGGCAATCGCCTAAAACAGCAGATGGAAACTCAGATTAAAGTCTCATCCAAAAGACAGCATCTCAGACAGTGCAGTATTCCCTCGGTACTGCACAGTGACTGCCAGCTTAGACTACCTGTTAAAGCCTCTGGACTAGAACGCAAACACTTGACTCTGAAGTGAATGTTACCATCTAAACCTTCACTGACAGATGGCATTCACATACTAAACCAGGAACTGGACTACTGCTGCCCTGAATACTATATTTTATGTACTAATTTTAACAGAAAATGGGGTTGGTGTATGGAGAGCCTGGAGCAGGCAGTGTGAAAAGTCAGTAATGTTCACATGGCTGTTGTTGACTTTCTGCCTGAACTCAATTAAATTTGCCTGCTGGCCACAAAGGACTCAGTGTTCCTTTGTTAGCCACTTTAAGACTTGAATAGCAGGTTAGGTGTAAGGATTCACATTCTAATCAGCAACCTGTAAACTGTCTGTGCTGATATGTGTGCTTTTGGAGACCAGAACACCTCATTCACCTGACGAAGGCACAAACGCCGAAAGCTAGCAGATTTACTATCAAATAAATCAGTTGGATTTAAAATTGGTGTTGCCAGACCTCTTACTGAGTTTACCCCAGTTCAACGCCGGCATCTCTACATCATCCTTAAGGCGACAGAGTGGTAATTGATTTGCAGGATGCATACAAAGATCTGATTGATATGCCAAAAAATTTGGCTTTGGCTGGACTCTGTCTGTCTGGTCAGGTATGCTTCCTAGCAACCCCTCCCGCACTTCCCCCTGCTTCCCACCCCCATGTTGCGAGATGTGCCCATTTAAACTATTGCAATGAGTCATCCCTAAAATCAATGAGGCTTCGTGAATGAGCAATGTGTTCGAGTCCAGTCATTTACATGCATGGCGTAAAACTGCTCTGATGTTATTGATTACGCAGGTCAAGAGCCATTGGCAGACTGAGTTTCAGAACACTGTTGGAACTACGGCTGACAAATACAGCATCATTTCCAAAACAGGTTTCATAATCTTCCTAATGGAAGTATGAACTCAGTAAAGAGCTCTTCCCAATTCAGTTTGCTTTTCCAGATGGATCATAAAGTCTATTTTTGCAAAATAGCCGAGCCTTGTTCATTATCTAAGAAGCAGAAGATTTAAATTTCCAATCCCAGTGGGACAACTTCCAAAACTCTGCTGTGAGCTGTCATGTTTTTTGACACATTGTGGAGGCTCCTTAGGCAGCACTTTCCAAATCCACGACTATTACCACCTAGAAGGACAATGGCAGCATATACTGGAAACACTATCAAATGCAAGTTCCCCTCCAAATCACTCACCATCCTGGCTTGGAAATAGATTGCTGTTCCATCGCAGACACTGGGTCAAAGTTTTGGACTTCTCTTCCTAACAACACTATGGGTGTACCTACACCACAAGTACTGCAGTAGCTCACCACCACTTTCTCAAGGGACAATTTTCGATTTGATTTGATTTGTCACATGTAAGAGTATACAGTGAAAACTATTGTTTTATGCGTGCTGTACAAAGCATACTGTTCATAGAGAAGGAAAGGAGAGAGTGCAGGATGTAGTGTTACAGTCATAGCTAGAGCGTAGAGAAAAGATCAACTTAATAAAAAGACAGGTCCATTCAAAAGTCTACTAGCAACAGGAAAGAAGCTGTTCTTGAGTCGATCGGTACGTGATCTCAGATTTGTGTATCTTTTTCCCGACGGGAAGAGGTGGAAGAGGGAATGTCTGGGATGCATGGGGTCCTATTTATGCTGGCTGCTTTGCCAAAGCAGCAGGAACTGTAGACAGAGTCAGTGGATGGGAGGCTGGTTTGTGTAATAGACTGGGCTACATTCACGACCTTTCATAGATTTTTCTGGTTTTGGCAGAAGAGGAGCCATAACAAGCTGTAATACAAGCAGAAGGAATGCTTTCTATGATGCATCTGTAAAGGCTGGTGAGAATTGTAGCTGACATGCCAAATTTCCTGAGCCTTCTGAGAAAGTAAAGGCATTGTTGGACTTTCTAAACTATAGCGTCAACATGGAGAGACCAGGACAGGTTGTTGGTTGTCCGGCCTTCTAGAAATTTGAACATCTTGACTTCATCCCCCTTGATGTAAATAAGGGTACGCCCTACACTATGCTTCCTGAAGTCAACGACTATCTCCTTCATTTTGATGACATTGAGGGAGAGATTATTGTTGCTGCACCAGCTCATCAGATTCTCTATCTCTTTCCTGCATTCTGTCTCATTATTGTTTGAGATCTGACCCACAACATGGTGTCATCAGCAAACTTGAAAATTGCATTGGAGTGGAATTTGGCCACACAGTCATAGCTTTATAAGGAGTATAGCAAGGGGCTGAGGACACAGCCTTCTGGGGAATGGTGTTGAGGATGATTGTGGAAGAAGTGTTGTTAGCCTATATTTACTGATTATGGTATATTATACTGATTGGGTTAGAAAGCTCAGGATCCAGTCGCAGAGGGAGGAGCTGAGGCCCAGGTCACAGAGTTTTGGAGATGAGTCCCATAGGAATAATTGTGTTGAAGGCTGAGCTGTAAACAATAAACAGGAGTCTGACATAGGTGTCTTTGTTATCTGGATGCTCCAGGGTTGAGTGCAGGGTCAGGGAGATGGCATCTGCTGTGGACCTGTTGCAGCAGTAGGCGAACTACAATGGGTCCAGGCAGTCTGGAGGCTGGAATTGATTTGTGCCATGATTAATCTTTTGAAGCACTTCATAATAATGATGGATATCAGAGCCACAGAACGATAGTCATTAAGGCACGTTATCTGCTTTTCTTTGGTACAGGGCTGATGGTTCCCTTCCTGAAGCAGATAGGGACTACCAATTGGTGTAAAGAGAGGTTAATGATGTCTATAATATCTCCAACAGCTGGAATATGGATAAACAATAAATGATGGCCTAACCAGTGATGCCACAATCCCATAATTCTGAAGGACAGCACTCCATTTGTGAATTAAAATCCATGAAGTCACTTTTTGAGTCAGTGGACCATCAGCAAATTCACAGAGGTCAGATAAAAGCAAAGCTTTGACAAACAGTTATCTGGACTCAAAATATCAGCTCTTTTCTCTCCTTACAGATGCTGCCAGACCTGCTGAGATTTTCCAGCATTTTCTTTTTTGGTCACAGAGATTGGAATTTCTTCCCCTATGTTGAATATTTGAGAGTCTGGAGGTTGAGTGCATATGGGCACAGGCTGGAACTCCCTATCTTGCACACCCCATTACTCCTGGCAGCAAGAAAGGAGAATGTGGCACTTAGTCAAATCTCCATTCACAGCAGCGGGACTGGATAATTCCAGTGAGGCTGGAGAATTGTGGCCACAATCTGCGGAGTGATAATGAACTCCCCACTTCACTTCTGATTTACTGCTGCAGCCAAATTCCTTTTCAGTTTCTGCTGATGTTGCAGAGGTTTTGTTTATTTCATATCTTCACACACGCACATTTTCCCTTTGGGGAATAGTGGGCAAACGTTGGATGGATTAACAGGCTGATTATTAACCTTGACACAAACTCTTCCTGTGTGGCCAAGAAGTCTTGGAGGGCGACTGGAACCCGGGGATTCTGACTCAGAGGTGGAGGGTGCTACCCTCCGATTCATAAGACCTCCATGTCATGGGCCAGATCAGTGTAGTTAATGAGCAAGTAACTGAGGGACCAGCACCACACACTAATACAACAAGTGGATGTGAATATATGGCTTTGTAAAGGTTATTGGAAATGTGTACTCTATTCAGTGACACAGATTAACCTCAACACTACTGGATCATGTAATATGCATAGAAATCTAAAAATTGGTTTGCTTTGCAATTTAGCAATGCAGAAATACTACTAGCTGTTAAAAATTAGACAATTTATATTATTTTTTGAGGACTGGATGAGGGTTTATTGCTCATGCAGTGCAAGTCACAATGATTCTGTAGGGATCCTGTGGGGAAAAGGCAGGAAAATGGGGATAAGAAAAATATCAGCTGTGATTGAATGGCAGAATGACTTGATGGGCTGAGTGGCCTAATTTTGCTCCTATGTCTTTTGGTCTGTCATTGTCAAGAAAACTTATCCTTGTTTTGAGGCATTCAGTTGTAATGGCACCAAAACTTAGGATATGGCCAGTCTTTCTGGATGTCCACACCTGACAGTTTCACTGGTGAAGGATGCTGGGAGTTGGGAGGAGAGCCTTGTCTACCTGCCCCCCCCCCTCCATTCAGACATCAGTTCATAGAATCAATGAGTAAGGCAGAACTGGGTGCAAAAGAGGAGGTTGTAGGATCCTGGAGATATTCCATCCAACATGCAGGGAATGCAGCCTGTGTACTGACAGCAAACAGCACACATGCCATCTTGGACTGCAATAAGAACTGAAACAATGATTGATGCCAAAGAGATTGCTTGCCAATTTAATCTAAGCAAACCAATAAGAAAACAAACAAAGGCTTTTCTGGGAATTGTCGAGTTTCCCCGGATCAGCCTCCATCCTTCTCCTGTGGTGCTAAAGTGAGATTCTCATAGGCACACTGGCATGGTGCCACTGCAATGGATATGACCTCTAATACAGGCTTAAATCTCCTTGTCCCTGGGCCCTGAATGGATTTGCTGTCTTGAAATTTCTCATTTCATTTATTTACAGAGCCGGTTAAAAATATCCAGGGAAAAATATTATTCTTAATCTATTTGATTCTTTAAATGGGACTTAGTAAGATAGAGGGTTATAGATCAGCCTAGTAGGTAGGGATATGTTTGGTGCAACTTGTGGGCTGAAGGGCCTGTTTGTGCTGTAGTTTTTCTATGTTCTATGTTTTACTAAATCCAATGTAGAATTCTGAATTAAATCAGAAATCACTGGGAAAAAAAATCAGCAGGTCTCGCAGCATTTGTGGAGAGAAACAGTGTGAGAGTCAGGCAGACTCCAAAATGTTAATTGTCTTCTCTCCATCAAGGCTGCCAGATCTGCAGAGGTTTGCTGTTTTATTTCAGATTTCCAGCATCTGCAGTAGTTTGCCATTATGTTAGAATGCTGCAAGATTGCTGATGTAAGACAGAATTGACCCCAAATTTAGAATTCAAGATCTAATGAGCAGTTAAAAAGGTTTCACAATCATAGGCAATGAGAATTTCTGAATCTTCAACTGGAATTACTTCTGTTAAACAAATATATTTTATATTTATACATAAATGCAAAATTATAAATAAATGTTTATAATTTAAGTTTTGCAACACCAGGTTTGTTTAATTAAATTTAAATGCTGTTATACTGTAAGAATTTCACAAAATGTTAGGGGGCAATCATACAAAAAATTCAAAAATGCAAAAAGAATGTGAAGTGGGGAGAGAATTGCACCCAATTCTTGGAATGAGCTCCCATATGCTATCTTACAGCAATTAGAAAAGATGGTCCCAAATGTGATTCTTGCCAGTAGGGGGAGTGGATGGAGCCTATTCACACCAGGAAGCCAGTTGCAGACTGCCAGAGGGTGCTATTGCATATGTGCCCCGATCTCCCAGTGCACTATGTACAAGACTATATAGTTCAATGAGAAGCTGTCACTTTCGCTACCCCACTCCCAATCACCCCCCAAATCACAACCCCATCCCCCCACCCTGGCTGTTCATCACCCTGGTGATCCTTGACATAGAATGCATAACTCCCCATGTCCTACCTTAGGACCTGCCCCTTGCTATTAGGCTCTCCCCCTTGACAACTTAGTCCCCAGTGGGTAGTACCAATCCCCGCCCTCAGCAACCTGGTGGGCATCAGTGACCTCCAGTCTCACCGGCAAGGTCATCATGCCTGGGTCCCGGTTGGGAGGAGACCATATGTGATCTTCCTGGGTGCCGACAGAACAGGGCCCAGTAATATCGCAAGAGGTGAGAAACATGGTGTGTTATTTGCCTCTTGCTGAATCTTACTGCTGTGGCAGACCTGTAAGATTGCCCTCTAAGTCTTCAGGTACAGCAAGTAATTAAAAAGATAGAATGCTATCCATAATTATGAGAGGAATTGACCATAAAAGTAAAAATGTTACACCAGTTGTCCAGGACTTTGTATGTAGATCTGGTCTTCTTATTAAAGGAAGGATGTAAATGGATTGAGTTGATTTTATTTATTATTGTCACATGTATTAACATACAGTGAAAAATATTGTTTCTTGTGTGCTGTACAGACAAAGCATACTATTCATAGAGAAAGAAATAATCCAGAAAGAAGTATTACAGCTAGGATGTAGAGAAAGCTCAACTTGATATGAGGTAGGTCCATTCAAAAGCCTAATGACAACAGGGAAGAAACTGTTGTTGAGTCAGTTGTTATACGATCTCAGACTTTTCTGTCTATTTAGGAACATAGAAAATAGGAGGACCAGTCAATTCCCCTGGGGCATGCTTCGTCACTTCACCAGATATTCACTATCATAGAATCCTACAATGCAGAAGGAGGCCATTTGGCCCATTGAGTCTGCACTGATCACAATCCACCCAGGCCCTATCCCCATTACCTCATGCATTTATCCTAGCTAGACCCCCTGACACCAAGGGGCAATTAATCATGGCCAATCAATCTAACCCACACATCTTTGGACTGTGGAAGGGAACTGGAGCACCTGGGAGGAAACCCACACAGACATGAAGAGAACATGCAGACTCCACACAGACAATGACTCAAGGTGGGAATTGAACCCGGCTCCCTGGCGCTGTGAGGCAACAGTTTTAACCATTGTGTCACTGAGGTGCTCCAAAATCTTCTACCTTTATGCCTTTTCCCACTCTCTCTCCAGATCCCTTTCTGTCGTTAATATCTAGAATCTATCAATCTCTGTCTCAATGACTGAGTCTCCATAGTGTTCAGGATGGCACAGTGGCCAGCACTGCTGCCTTACAGTGCCAGAGACCTGGATTCGATTCCTGGCCAGGGTCACTCTGTGTGGAGTCTGCATGGGTTTCCTCGGGGTGCTCCTGTTTCCTCCCACAGTCCGAAAGACATACTGGTTATTGGTCATACTAAATTCTCTCTCTGTGCACTCAAACAGGAGCTGGAGAGTAGTGACTAGGGGATTTTCTAAAGACTAATGACTTCATTGCACGTAAGCCTACTTGAGACACTAATAAAGAAACTTTAAATCAGCCTCTGGGTAAGAATATGCCTTCTCACAGCAGTCTTAAATGGCCCTTAATTATGAGACCATGTCCCTAGTTTTAGATCCCCAAAACGGAAATGTCCTTGTTGTCTATTGTGCAAGTCTGTAAGAATTTATCATGTTTCAATCTCTCATTCTTCTAAACTCTTGAAAACACAGGCCCAGCCTCCTCAATCTGTCTGGACAGAACAATCCCACCTTCCCAAGATCAGTCTGATCAATCTTCGTTAGACTCACTCAATGGTATATCCTTTCTTAGATAGAGAGGCTAAAGTGTACACAATCCTCTGGGTAAGATCTCATCAAGGTTTTACACAGTTAAAGCAGAATATCTTTACTGTATTCCAAACTCTTGGCTACTTTGGAGGATCTTTAATAGGTGAAATTGTCACTTAAAATAAACCTCCAGTGGTGAATGTCCCTTTAAGGGCAACACAGCAGAGTGAGGTTCTCCCCTCCCCAAACGGCCTGGGTGACCTATCGAGATTAGAGTGTGGAATTGACCAATGGTAAGGAAAGCAGAGACAATTTGGGAGCAAGCTACAGTCTGCGCAGCTGCTGTACAATTCTTACTGATAAATACCCTTTGTGTTCATTACTGGAATCTTTGAAAGTGCATCATTTATCACCCCACAACCTCCCCCCCACCCCCCATCCCAGGCCATGTTTTAGTTCAGCACGGGACCAATTCCAATTCTAGAAATTTTAAACAGCAGCTGAAATTCAACAAGGAAAAAATCAGAATGCTGTTAAGGTGCTGAAACTGCATACTAGTGGAAATGAATAATACAAACTCCAAAAAAAATTAAAACCGTTCACTTGTGGGTCAATCCTGTCACAGCTAACAACAGTGACTGCAGTGACAATGTCAAAGAAATTAAAACACATTTCTCTGACATGTAATTTGCGCTGATTGATTTCCTATTTTTAATTAATAATTCTAATTATGATGCAGCAAATTTAGCCAAAAGCCCAAAATGGATCAATTGGACACTATTGATTGTGGCAGTACCATTATCTTTGCATACCTGAAGGCATTGATTTTCTGTTGAGAGTGTATTAGAAAACAGAGCCCACTTGTCCCCAAATTCTGCTCAAAGTGCAGATTTGGTTTAGGCTCTATCATTCTCTCACAGCCTGACCTTACACATTAAACAAAGGAAACTGCACATTTCCCCAAACACTTCACTATCCCTGTGTCAAATAAATCCTTTACACTGAACCAGTATTTATGAACACCTTCTGGTTGTTACAGAAACAGTGGCTGATATTTAGGTCAGGTACAAATTTCCCTTCATTTGCTTTCAAATACAACATCAGATGTTCCAGGGTGCAATTATCTGAATTTACACACATTTGAGTAATTGTTGGAACAACACAAAGTAAGGACCGTCAGTCTGTTAATACCTATTTAGCAGCACTCGCAAAATAAGAGGCCTTTATAATCTGTAAACAACCTGGAGGGTGATGATTGTTTACTATTTATTTCAATCTGTTATTTTGAATTGATGAAAGTGAGTTCAGAGTTAATCTTAAATCACACTATTCTATAGGTCAATAAAAAGGAATGGTTGCTCTGACACTTTGAACTAGTTTTGTGGAAGACCTCATTATTATTTGCCTAACACAAAGCTAAGCACTGAGAAGAGATTGTGTTTTGCTATATCTGACCTCTGGATCATTCTCTCTTGTTAAAATGCACTTGGAGTCAACATCTCACAGTTAACTCCTCAGTCTGACCATAGGCAGGGTGAACAGCAGTGATCTTGGCAGACCTGGTTGCTGTGTTCTGCTGAGGACGTTCAGTGTATTCACTCTGCAATCATTATGTGAAGACAGTGTACAAGGCTCCAAGAAGCATAATGTCTACCTTATCACTATGAAAGTAAATGTTACTCCATTATTTCATCTAAGTGGTTTAAAAACTTGAACAATGTGATTGAATGCCATTGTAGATCCGAACAGCAGCGACTGAGCAGTCAGCCAGTGTACTCAACTAAATCATGCTCAGGCAGTTTTGTATTTCATTACTCAAACTGTCTGCTGTGTTTCCAAATGCACTACACAGCTGGGAACTGATGAGCAAAATGAAGCCCTATTTTTACTGTCAGTGTCCAATTTTCTCAATTACTACAATTGTCGTGTAATTATCATAGCTCTAAGCTGACCTGAAGCTTTTCTCAGCCAATCTGAAGAAGATTACTTCCACTGTTTCTACAGTGGTGTCAAATTAAATTATCTTATTTCCCAAATCCTTTTACAACTAATGTCTTTTCTTCTTTCCTTTGCAGTCCTGGTTAACATGATAGAGGCAGGTGGGCTAGAATCAAGCTGACCTCCCATACAGGATCACAGAATCACACAGCACACAAGAGACCCTTTGGCCCATTGAGTATGCACTGACATTACAAAAACCTGAATTCCCATTGAATCCCATCTGGCATCATTTGGCCCATAGCCCTAAATGTTATGATGTGCCAAATGTGCTCATCCAGGTACTTTTTAAAGGATGTGAGGATCTCTATCACCCTCCCAGACAGCACATTTCAAAAAGTCACCACCTTCTGGGTAAAAAAGGTTCTCCTCAATCTCTCCTCAACCTCTTGCCCCTCACCTTGAACCTATGTCCTCTTGTGACTAACCCTTCAACTAAGGGGAACAGTTGGTCTTTATTCACTTGAACTTTCCCCTAAGGGTGTAAAAGTGAGTACAGCCCCCGGCAGAGAGGGATACCATCAGGCAGCAGTTTGGCACTGCCAGGATGGTACCACACCCATGTCGATCTGGCAGTGCCAACTAGGAATGGGCCCTACTGGTAGCCTCATTTGGGAGGAAGATTCATTTATTTGCGGGAGAGGGGGATAGTGGATGCTGGTGATGACCGTATAGGTCGGGAAGATGGGGGGCAGGCATCCCAAGCCGGCAGTGTTCAGAGGCAAGAGAGTACAGGGGGCAGAGTTGGCTGTTTGAGGGGGATAGGATGTTGTCTCTGATTGTCGGAGGAGGGAGTGGGGGTAGTTGTGAATGTTTGCTCTGATTTTGGGGGAGGGGAAGGAAGGCAGGAAACGGATGCTGACTCTGATTGTTGGAGGTGGGGGGAGCATGCTGAATGCCAGCTTTGGTCATGGGATTGGGGAGTGGGGGGGGGGGGGGGGGGGGGGGGGCGGTGGTTGTATTGGGTGAGAGGTTCCGGCTCCGACTGCAGGGAGATGGGGGGGTGGGCCTGAGGCAGCTTTGGGAGGCTATTTCTTCCTCTAATCAAGGTGACCTATAGACATGTTTTCTTGATCTCAGTCCAGCCAGGACTTGCCCCATCCCTCAACATGATGACGGGAAACATACCCAGCTGGTGTCAGAAGTTCTGGAGAGAAAACCAGCCTGTTTCTCTGGACTCCGTACATCCCACCAGAATCGACACTTTAGTAAAATCCCACCTCCCAACTCTGCATTTTAGCATCATTACATTGATCATGCTCTCTCATCCAGTCAATCCTACTGATCTCACTATCTGAGTAAGAAGTCTCTCAACACCAGGTTAAAGTCCAACTAGTTTATTTGATAGTAATCCCACAAACTTTCGGAAATGGTGTTCCTTTGTCAGGTGTGTGGAAGGTTGACGAAGGAACACCATTTCCGAAAGCTTGTGGGATTACTATTAAATAAACTGGTTGGACTTTAGCTTGGCGTTGTGAGACTTCTTACTGTGTTTACCCCAGTCCAACGCCAGCATCTCTACATTCTCACTATCTGACTCAGAAGTAACTGTGCCACAATGAGCAGAGGCCAACACCTTAATAGAAGCCATGGCCAGAATTCTCCGGCCATTCATGTCCCACCATTGCTGCAAGCGAGGGTGAAGAATTTGGTGCCCAGACAAATCTCTATTCGCTCCAACAAGACTGGAGAATGCTACTGGCGTGAACAATTGGAAAATTCTGGTCCATATTATTAATGTCAGAACTTCAAGGACTGAACACTGGCTAACAATTGGAAATCTTTGGACTTTCTTCTGAAGATAAGATTAAGAAGATAGTTAGCAGAAGAATTTAAGATGCTGAAGGAATAGATCTGTTTTTACATCAGAGAGAATTCAGAGCTTGATTTAATAGATTTAAACACCTTGGTCAAGCACCAGTCACAGAATATACAAAAACCAAGTCAAGTGTTTTGGAGTAAAGCAGAATTGGGGAGGGGACAGAGTATAAAGCAATTCAATCCCAATTCAAAATTACACATTTTCTCCTCATTAGTGCACAATATTTTATTTTTTATTCATCCATAGATGTGGGCATTGCTGCCTGAGCCAGCACTCATTGTCCATCTCTAGTTGCTCTTGAGTGGTGGTGCCTTCTTGAACTACTACAGTCCATGTGGTGTAGGCACACCCACAGTGCTGTTAGGGAGGGAGTTGCAGGATTTTGATCCAGAGGCAGTGAAGGAACAGTAGACATATTTCCAAATTGGGATGGTGAGTGACCTGGAGGGGAACCTGCAAGTGGTGGTGTTCCCAGGTACCTGTTGCCCTTGTCCTTCGAGATGATAGCAGTCATGGGTTTGGAAGGTACTGTCTAAGGAACCTAAGTGAGTTTCTGCAGTGCATCTTGTAAATCTATACACTAGTCTGTGTTGGTGGTGGAGGAGGGAGTGAATGTTTGTGAAAGGGATAGTAATCAAGCGGGCTGCTTTGGTCTGGATGATGTTGAGTGTTGTTGAAGCTGCACTCAATATTCCAACACACTCCTGACTTGTGTCTTGAAGATGGTGGACAAACTTTGAAGAGATAGGAAGTGAGTTACACAGCAAGATCCCCAGCCTCTGACCTGCTCTTACAGCCACAGCATTTGAATGGCAAGCCTAGTTCAGTTTCTGATCAATAGTAACTCCCAAGATGTTAATAGCGGGGGATTTAGCAATGGTAATGCCATTGAAGGCCAAGGGGCATTGGTTAAGATTCTGTCTTGTTGGAGATGGTGATTACCAGGCATTGGTGTGGTGTGAATGTCACTTGTCAGTTATCAACCCGAAACTTAATATTGTCCAGGTTTTGATACATTTGGACATGGATTGCTTCAGCAACCATGGAATTGCAATTTGTGCTGAACATTGTGCAGTCATCAGTGAACATCCGCACTTCTGACCTTCTGATGGAAGGTCATTGATGAAGCAGCTGAAGATGGTTGGGCATAGGACACTGACATGAGGGGCTCCTGCTGGGATGTCTCGGATCTGAAATGACTGAATTTTAACCACCACAACCATCTTTCATTATGCTGGTCTGACTCCAACCAGCAAAGAGTTTTCTCACCAATTCCTATTGACTCCAGTTTCGCTTGGGCTCCTTGATGCTACACTTGGTCAAATGCTGCCTTGATGTCAAGAGAGCGGTCATTCTCATCTCACCATTTTCACCTACAATAAAACATCTTGAATATAAGAGGGATCAGCTTTGGAATAAGAAATAGAGATTAATCGAATACGAACGGGTTTCCACGGTTCTTAACGTGTTATAAACGAAAGGAATATTTTATAGGGAAGGAGAGATGGGCAGGCTGGAAGAAGTAAAGCTCATGGCATCTGTGAAACAATCATTCCCTTCAGAGACAACTCTGGCGGCACAGTGCTTAGCACTGCTGCCTCACAGTGTCAGAGATTCAGGTTTGATTCCCGATTTGGGGCACTGTCCAGAGTCTGCACGTTCTCCCCCTGTCTGTGTGAGTTTCCTCCAGGTGTTCCAGTTTCCTCCTACAATGCAAAGTTGTGTGTATTAGGTGGATTGGCCATGCTAAACTGCCCCTTAGTGTCAGAGGGACTAGCTAGGGTAAATGCTTGGGGTTATGAGGATATGACCAGGGTGGGATTGTGGTCAGTGCAATAGGCTCCTTGCATTAGATACAAAAGTCTGAGGTCACATACCAACCGACTCAAGAACTGTTTCTTCCCTGCTATCATCAAACTTTTGAATGGACTTACTTGGCATTAAGTTGATCTTTCTCTACATCCTAGCTATGATTGTAATAGTACATACTGCACTCTCCCGCTTTCTTCTCTATGAATGGTATGCCTTGTCTGTATAGTATCAAGAAACAACACTTTTCACTGTACGTGTGACAATAATAAATCAAATCAAAATTAATAATTCCAGACTCAATAGGTTGAATGGCCTCCTTCTGTACCGTAGGGTTCTACGATTCTATCTGGAGATCAGAAGCATCATTAACATTAACCACAAACAGCAGCACAGACCAAGGGAAATACGAATGGACTTGCTCCAACATACGGTAATAGATTATCACCACATAAGCATTTGTCTAGCACTGATCTAACATTTCCATTGATTAAAAAGAAATTAGTGAAGCCATTAGCAGGTCATTTCCATCATTTCCAATTACAAACAATATAATGGAGATGAGGAACTGGGATTTAGTCAAGTAGAACATACTACAGACAACATCATCTTGGAAAGTCTGGATGTCCACAAGTCCTGTTTGTGAAAGCTTTCACCTCAGAAATCCTGTGTTCCCACTCCCTCCCTCAACCCTCTAATTCTCCTGCTTGTGTGACATCTTTTTGCAATCTTTGGCACAATTAAATTTGGTATGTCAGCTATGACTCTCATTAACTTTTACAGATGTACCATAGAAAGCATTCTTTCTAGTTGTATCACAGCTTGGTATCTGCCCAAGACCACAGGGAACTACAAAAGGTCATGAACGTACCCTAATCCATCACACAAAGCAGCCTCCCATCCACTGATTCGGTCTACACTTCCCACTGCCTTGGCAAAGCAGCAGCATAATTAAGGATCTCGCACACCTGGGACATTCTTGCTTCCACCTTCTTCCATTGTGACAAAGGTACAAAAGTCTGACGTCACGTACCAACCCACTCAAGAACAGTTTCTTCCCTGCTGCCATCAGACTTTTGAATGGACTTACCTTGCATTAAGTTGATCTTTCTCTATAAGCTATGATTGTAATGGTATATTTTGCACTCTCCTACTTTCTTTTCTATGAATGGTATGCTTTGTCTGCATAGAGTCAAGAAACAATACTCTTTACTGTACATATGACGATAATAAATCAAATCAAATTTAACCATTCCAGTCTTTGTTCTTTCTCCTACATGCTGACAAATGTTAATTACTTTATTCTTGCTGCTCCCACTGTAGCAACATGTTCCTGCAATGACTTCTCCTCATGGTCTTGTGTCACCACCTGTGATGTGCCCCAAGATTCTATCGTTCTCCCTTTCCCTCATGTGAACGTTGCCTTTTGAAGATATTATTCATAAACAGGCAGTCACACACAGTTCCGTAATGGTTGCTGTGATAGTGCAGTGTCAGTCATTAATGATTTGGATATTCCTCCAACTAAAACTTGAAGGCCACAATTAATCTGTATAGATCACATCAGGAACTCTACACCCGAGTCTGATATCATTCCACTCCATTACCGTTCCTTTAGGCTAAATTAAACTGTGCACAGCCCCAGGCCATTGTTCAGTCCTGACATGACCTGACCTTCTAACACAATGTGAAAATTCACCACAAAGACTACCCAGTTTCTTAAGGTTCCTCCACACCTTTGCCCCCATGAACTGGGTTTCCATTCCACATGCAAATGCCCCCACTTGCCCCTAACAGCCCATTCCCACTCCAACAATCTCACCCTCACCGCTCAAAACTCTCATTCAATTTTCATCATCGGCATTGCAGTATTTCTTCATTATTCTCAAACTCTATTCAACACAAGTTCCAATTTACCCACATCTGTCACCATGTCTGTCAACATATCCCGTCCCTGTGTCTGTCCTAATGCATGTCCCTGTATTCCACCCCGTATTCTGTCCTCGTGTCTGTCACCGTATCCCATCCCTGTGTCTGTCACCGTATCCTATCTGCTCAGCCATTACACAAGTTTTTATGAATCTCCATTGACTCCCAACTCCACCAAATTAATTTCAAAATCGCTGTCCACATTACCGCTTCCTCCATCATACCCATCTCTGCAGTCATTGCCAGTCTTCCATCCCACTTGCAGCCTCCACACCACTCAGCGCAAATCATTATGCTTTTCTCTAAAACTCTCATGATAGCAGAACCTTCAGCCATGACATTTTTGTTCTTTTCATTGCTCTTCCCCCTGTCTTTCATCCTTTCCAAAAAACCTTCCCAAAATTTATTTCTTCAATTTTTCCATCAATCATCTGCTCTAAATCATCCAATTCCTGTTTCCTTGTACTAAAGCCCTCCCCCCTCCCTTTCTCCTGGAACACTGAGACATTTTGCCACAATAAACATGTTCAATGAGTAAATTTTCTTCTCCTTCTCTGACTACAAATTACAATCACTTACACTCCAAGTTTCTTTTGATTCCTCTGCTTGTACCTGCAGTTTAACCTCTGGACAGGGTTCCCACTCTGCATTCCATTAATAAAAAGCCATGGATGGGAGCAACTCCAGACATCCTCTGGCGTTTTCTTTCAGTTGTGGTTAAAATCTGGCTCTGATTCCTGCAAAACTACAGCATTCCAAAATACGTGCAAAATAATTACAGTTAAGCAAGGCCATTTAATTCATGCTAATCAATTCAAAAGGGTTCTAAATTCCTCATATTTCATTATGAAGGAACTATTGCATACAGGAGAGATAATAAAATGTGGCACTACTGTTCAAAAAGGGTGACATACTGACGTAGATAACTGAAACAGAAATGAAACTTTGAGCTACCAGTCTGAACTCCATAGGAAGCAAAAATAACAGAATCAACTATCAGAAATGAGCTGAGAATTGTCTGTACAGAGATTGATACCAAGTTCCACACACGTGAGGACGGCCTCAACTGGGATCTTGGTTTATGTCACGCTATCTGTAACCCTCAAGACTTGCCTGGGCTTGCAAAATCTCATTAACTGTCCTATCTGGAGATAATATACATCTCTTCAACCTGTGCTTAACGCTCTCTCCACTGACATTGTATGTCAGACTTGATTATCGGTAAAGACTCGCATTCCAACCATTATTTTTTAAATTGAGTTTGTGTCTTTATATACCCTGTTTGTGAATACAACTCCCACTCACCTGATGAAGGAGCAGCACTCCAAAAGCTAGTGGCTTTTGCTACCAAATAAACCTGTTGGACTTTAACCTAGCATTGTGACACTTTTTACTGTACTAAATTGTCTATATAACAGGAACTTAGAATATAGCAATGAGGCCATTGAAGCCCACGGGTGATCAGGGAATCACCATCTGGCGTGCCAACATAGCAATGCCAATCTGGCAGCCCTGGCAGTGTCAGGGGGCCAGATGGACTGTATCAGATGGGAACTGCCAGGGTGCCAAGGCAATGCCAAGGGGATAGAACCCGAGGGAGAACTACGAAGAGGGATAACCATTAGGAAGGCTCTAATGCTCTGATGCTGGCATCCATGTTGGGAAGAGGGTGGAAAAATTTGCCTTGAATTTTGGGGAAGGGGGGGGTCCATTGTAGGGAGAAAGAGTCTTAAATTTCATTTTTAGATAGGGGGCCTTTTAAAAACAATGCCCAATCTCTGTTAAGCTGGACTTGCCGATGTGTTTAGTCCCCGCCTCTTCCAGAATCATAACAAAACTCTCCCAAAAATGAGCAAGGTCAGAGTCTAATGGCTGTTCACATCAGCGGGATTTTCTGCAGTGAACGGGGATTTGGCTGGGTGCCAAATACTCCATCCTCACTGCAGCAGGAACAGGGGTGTAAAAGACCTGTAAGATCACACCCTCAACGTGGGAGAATTCACTATGGCACAGATCACCCAATTTTCCTCACCCAAAATTACACTTGAATTTTTTGGGATAAATCCGCCCACTGTTTCTGATTGACTTTATCCCTATAGGGAAATTGCAATGGCACGAAAATTAAACCAGAAAATGGAATCTGTAAAGACAGCCCAGAAATAACAGAACATATTAGACAAGTGCTCAGTGGGCAGAACAAGTGGAAACAAAGTCCTTCTCCTTTCCCAGATCATTTCCTGATGATTATTTATTAATTTCACACGTAATCTTTGGAAGTTAACAACAAATGAAAAATAAAAATTGTTCTAAGGAGACTATTTTAACTATTTATCTCTGGAACTGATTTTAAAATGCAATCACACTTTCTGGTGATCTTCATGGGAGAGAAAAGTAAACCCTAACTACTGTGATCTCCTAATGCGTTTCTTTGAACAGGGAGCTCAGGCATGGCTCAGAAAATCCTATCCGAGGCCAACAGAGAATTCCGCTCTGTGAACGGTGCCCAGGCTGGGCGTGGTGGTAAAATTCCGGCCATTGTGTCTATGGCTCCGAGAGTAGTCTTTCCTATAAAATGGATCTATATTTCGATATCAAAGCAATGCTGATCTCACCCCTACTCTATTGGGCAGTTATAGTGTGGTTTCAGGAGAGTGGCTTGCTCCTCTAGCCCTGCAACAGAGAAGGAAGAATGTAGTAGGGAAAGTGAACAACATAAAACTACAGTTCCATGTATTCCAATTTTACGTAATGGAGAAGTGTTTTGTTTGCTTTGTTTATTCAACATTAGTCACTTACAGCAAAAAAAATCATTTAACAGAACTGCCTTTAAAACAGTGTTGAAGGTCAGTAATGTTATGAAGGCATTAATAATGCAATGTGATCTCAGGAGGAAGTAGAATTAGCATATTGCTTTGTACGCTTTACTTAATTTGCTTCTGAAGTGTGAGAAATACTGCAATAACTTCTCTTGCTTCAGACTTTCTTTCTCGGCAGCCTTGGATAGCCTTTTAACACGATACTTATGAATTTGGTTTACTTACATAATGCAGAATAAAAAATGACCCTGACAGATTTCAGTAATGATGTGCCAAGTAACTATATTCTGAACAGCAAAGGAATGTTTCGGTAATTAAGGGGGATATTTTATAAAATTCAAGGGGGATTTTCAAGAAGTGAAAAAAAAACAAAATCACAAAAGAAGAATGTTCAAGATGTAGCCTCCGCACAGGAAAGTAACAGAATTTGAATTAACACCCATAAGACATAGGAACAGAATTAAGCCACTTGGCCATCGAGACTACTCCACTATTCAATCATGGCTAAAATGATTCTCATTCCCATTCTCCTGCCTTCTCTCTGTAACCGTAGATCCTCCTATTGATCAACAGCTATCTATCTCTGTTTTAAAGACACTTAATGACCTGACCTCCACAGCTTTCTACGGCAAAGAGTTCCACAGATTCATCACTCTGGCTGAAGAAATTCCTCCTCATCTCAGTTTTAAAGAGCATCCCTTCACTCTGAGTCTGTTCCCTTGAGTTCTAGCCTCCCCTTCTAGTGGAAACATCCTTTCGAAGCCCACTCTTTCCAGGCCTCTCAATATTCTGTAAATTTCAATTAGATCCCCCCTCATCCTTCTAAACTCTATTTAAACAGAAAACATGGCAACCAATATTCTGCTATTCAATTGTCACAGGTGAGGTGTCTGAAGACTAGAGGGTGGCAAATGCTGTGCCTTTGTTTAAAAAGAGCTGCAAGGAAAAGGCTGGAAACTATAGGCCAGTGAACCTCACATCTTGGTGGGTAAGTTGTGAGAAAGTATTTTGAGAGACAGGATCTACAGGCATTTAGAGACACAAGGACACTCAGCATGGCTTTGTGGATGGAAAATAACGTCACACAAATTTGACTGAGTTTTTTGAAGGGGTACTGCCTGGTAGGCTGTTGTATAAGGTTAAATCACACAGGGTCCAGAGTGAGGTAGCTAAATGGATACAAAATTGGCTTGATGACAGAAAGAACTCAGTAAGAATCTAGCAACATCAATTTTAAATCCAACTGATTTATTTGATAGTAAATTTGTGAGCTTTCGACTTTCTGTCTTTGTCAGGCAAATGCAGTGTTCTGGTCTGCAATAGCACACATATCAACACAGACAGTCACAGGTTGCTGATTAGAACGCGAATCCTTACATCTAACCTGCTATTCAAGTGTTAAAGTGGCTAACAATGTGTGTGAAGGGAATCCTGAGCATTGGTTAGAGAATTGTGTATTTTCTCCAGACAGCACAGTAAGTGAGGTTTTTTGCAAACCCAGGCAAGTTACGGGGGTTACAGATAGTGTGACATGAAGCCAAGATCCCTATTAAGACCGTCCTCACGTGTGCGGAACTTGGCTATCAGTCTCTGCTCAGCGACTCTGCGCTGTCATGTGTCACGAAGGCCCCCTTGAAGAACATTTACCTGCAGGTCGGAGGCCGAATGCCCATGACTGCTGAAGTGTTCGCCCACAGGAAGGGAACTGTTTTGCCTGGTGATTGTTGAGCAATGCTCATTCATCCGCTGTCGTAGTGTCTGCATGGTCTCCCCAATGTACCATGCTTCGGGACATCCTTTCTTGCAACGTGTTAGGTAGACAACGTTGGCCAAGTTGCAAGAGTATGTACCGTGTACCTGGTGAATGGTATCCTCACGTTTAATGATGTCATCCATGTCTATGATCTGGCATGTCTTGCAGAAGTTGCTGTGGCAGGTCTTAATAGGGATCTTGGCTTCACGTCACACTATCTGTAACCCCCATAACTTGCCTGGGTTTGCAAAAAACCTCACTTACTGTGCTGTCTGGAGAAAATACACAATTCTCTAACCAATGCTCAGGATTCCCTTCACACACGTTGTTAGCCACTTTAACACTTGAATAGCAGGTTAGATGTAAGGATTAGCATTCTAATCAGCAACCTGTGACTGTCTGTGTTGATATGTGTGCTATTGCAGACCAGAACACTGCATTTGCCTGACAAAGACAGAAAGTCGAAAGCTCGCAAATTTACTATCAAATAAATCGGTTGGATTTAAAATTGGTGTTGCTAAATTCGTACTGAGTTCTTAGTACCCCAGGCCAACGCCGGCATCTCTACATCTTGATGACAGAAGCCAGAGAGTGGTTGCAGAGGGTTGTTTTTCAAACTGGAGGCCTGTGACTAGTGGTGAGCCACAAGGATCAGTGCTGGGTCCACTGTTATTTGTCATTTATATTAATGATTTGGATGAGAATATAGGAGGCATCGTTAGTAAGTTTGCAGATTACATCATGATTGGTGGCATAATAGACAGTGAAGAAGGTTATCTGTGATTGCAATGGGATCTTGATCAACTGGGCCAGTGGACTGACGAATAGCAGGTAGCGTTTAATTTAGATAAATGCGAGGGGATGCATTTTGGTCAATTGAACCAGGGCAGGACTTACTCAGTTAATGGTAGGGCGTTGGGGAGAGTTACAGAACAAAGAGATCTTGAGGCATATGTTCATAGCTCCTTGAAAATGGAGCCAGAGGTGGATAGAGTGGTGAAGAAGGCATTTGGCATGCTTGGTTTCATCAGTCAGAACATGAATACAGGAGTCAGGACGTCTTGTTGAAATTGTACAAGACATTGGTGAGGCCACACTTGGAATACTGTGTACAGTTCTGGTCACCCTACTACAGAAAGGATATTATTAAACTAGAAAGAGTGCAGAAAAGATTTACCAGAATGCTACTGCAGCTTGATAGTTTCAGTTATAAGGAGAGGCTGGACAGACTAGGACTTTTTTCTTTTAGTGTAGAAGCTAAGGAGTGATCTTAAGAGATCTTTAAAGTAATGAGAAGCATAGATCAGCTAGAAAGTTAATACCTTTTCCCAAAAGTCTAAAACTAGAGGGCATAGGTTTAAGGTGAGAGGGAAGAGATACAAAAGGGTCCAGAGGGGCAATTCTCACCACAGAAGGTGGTGAGTGCCTGGAACAAGCTGCCAGAGGTAACTGTAGAGGCTTTTAAAAAGCGTTTAGACAGTCACATGGGTAAGATGGGTATAAAGGGATATGGGCAAGTGAGACTAGCTTAGGGATGTAATAAAAAAAGCAGCATGGACAAGTTGGGCCGAAGGGCCTGTTTCCATGCTGTAAACCTCTGTTGGTGCTGAGTGGAGAATAATCCCTTGGAGTTTGGCTTGAATCCAAACCAGGATAGAAGTTGTTATGAAATAATAGATTGTTGATAATTTACTTTTTAGATGTCATTCCCAACTTTGGGAAGTATTTAATCTATGCATTTACTTATTTACAGAAATGCAGGTAATTTTGACAACTCATCAATATAGAGTTCAAGAACACCAAGTTACATCTGATTACCTTTGGCACAGAATGTGGAGCTATATTGTACTGTGTCACCCTGCAATTATAGAATTATTAATTCTGTCAAGCGTATTACTGAACTGTAAATGAAGCTCTTCATTGTACACTTAGATTTTTTTTATCTGTGAGAATGTATATAGAATGTGTTTGTAGTGCATCTCAACGAGCTGTTGATTGATCTCTGCTATCCAGATGTTATCACTGACTAGAATTAGCATGGACGATGTTGCAGAATCAATGTTGGTGCAGAGGTGACACCAGAATCAGGCAGGGGTAAGGCTAGCCTATTGCATTGGCTTTTAGTGGGGGGGCGGGGGGGGGGATACCTATGAAGATGGTTTGCCCAGGCTGGAGTAAAGAATCAGGTTAGCCAATGAGCTAAAACCAAGACTTTCCCTGATGCAGCTTTTTTAAAGCCATCTCGGCCTTATGACTAAGATGCGTCAAGTGCAGGAGGGGTCCAATGCCTCATCCTGTCAGCTCCTGATTGTCCCTTATATGGGACCATGAATTGGGTTCAATTCAAAAGGGAAGGCAATGGCCGAATGGTATTATCACTAGACAATTAATTCATAAATTCAGCTAATGTTCTGGGAACCTGGGTTTGAATCCCACAATGGCAGATGGTGGAATTTGAATTCAATAAAAAGAATTGTTCTTTTTTTTTGTTCTTTGTATTAATGATCATGAACCCATTGTCGATTGTTGGAAAAACTCATCTGGTTAACTAATGTTCTTTAGGGAAGGAAATCTGCATCTTACCCAGTCTGGCCTACATGTGATTCCAGAGCCATGTAGTTGACTCTCAACTGCTCTCAAGCAGCTAGAGATGGGCAATAAATGCTGGCCAGTCAGCAACGCCCATGTCCCATGAATGAATGTTGAAAAGAAAAGAATTGAATTGGGTTTTTTGGTTGGAATAAAAGTACTGAAAGATAAAAAAAATCTCACAGTCGTACTGCTCTGCGTAATGTGTCTCACTTACTTCCTAACCTGTCTCTAAAATTCTACTGTTGCCCTTGGAAAACCTGATATGAACGTTGAAATTTGGATCAATTTGGAGCAGAGCTAATGAGTGAAGTAGGAAGTGCCTGTCAGCAGTGATGAAGGAAGGCAAAACACTGCAAGTATGTCCGTAGATTCCAATTCCAATTGGCTTTGTAGAGGTCTCGGAAGGGTCAACTGCTTCCCTTTCCAGTTACTAAACAGTAATAGCATTAGGCCATAGGAAAGTAACTCAAAAATAACAAGTCATTAAAGAGGCCTCCTACTTGCTCTCACAGTGAAATGAATGGCGCTGGGCAAACGAAGGAAAGCAACCAAAAATAAATGTATAATTGTAAAGCATTTAGAAAAGAAAGCCCTTATCCAACACGCTGTGTTTATGGCAGCAATTTCTTTTCTCTTCCAGTCTTTTGCAGCCTTCAGTGGGAAGCCTATAGTCAGTCACACAGAACATTAATGTGACAATAGAATCCACTCCTGAAAATCTCCTGTTAATCACAAAGAATAATTTAATGTGATCTGAGGGGAAAAGGGTAACCCAGTTCTGGGAGGCCAGAACAGAGACATCATTCATGATATTTCCACTGTGAGTGACTGCATGCAGACACAGTAAAAAGCAGATTATCAGGCAAGAAGGTGTGCAGAGATAAGGCACCGATGCCCCACTGTGGGACATGAGGAATTTATTAAGCAGCTACTGAGTGAGACTTCAAATAGTGGCATAGTCTCCTTCTGTCAAACGAGAGCTTTCCTGACATTCATGAACATCACAAATAGTCCAACATGACTTGACTCACAATTAAAGTCAAACTGATGCAGATATTTAAATAACAAATATATTCTGATTACTTGGCCATTGCTTTGTATCTGGGTATAAAATTGTTCTGACATATATTGCTTCTAATGTTTTTATCAAGGACATATCAGAATAAAATTCAATCCTCTTATTAAAGGAACTTTGCCACGGGGTAAAAAGTCTTTCTTGACATTTCACGTGACTTATAGCAGGTCATGGACTGATACAATTATGTTTTTCACTCCCAATTCTATCCTTTCAGTCTTCTCCTCCCCTTGATATACACTGCTGACTGCTGACTCAGCCTGGAGCCTGGTTCCACCAACATTTTACCAAGTGACAACCAGCAAAGCATTCGACAAAGTGCTGATCTCATTGAGACCAATCCTTTTCTTATTCAATGTCTACAAAGATAGTCCTTCTTCACAAAGTCATGGAACGATTACGGAGAGAGGGAATCTTGCCCAATTTCCTTCTCCCTTGCCCAGAGGATTTTCCATCTTTTAGGAGTGTGGGTAGGAGAGCAGGAATATTGTTTAATGTTGGTAAACTGATGACATTTTGCATCTCACTTACTCTAGGATTAAAATTTACTACCATTTTGCACCTGTTTTTCAATCATCTGAAACTAAAAGCTCCATACATATCATAGAAACATAGAGTGCCTACAGTGCAGAAGGGGGCCATTTGGCCCATCGAGTCTGCACCAACAACAATCCCATCCAGGCCCTGAATGCGCAACTCCATGTATTTACCCTGCTAACCCTCCTAATGTATCTGGATTTCCAGAAGGCATTTGACCAAAAGCTGCTGTATGAGATAAAGGTGTTAAGGATAAGTTATTTAAATGGATAGAGAATTAGTTAACAGTAAACAAAGAGTGGGGGTAAATGGGTGTTTTTCTGGTTGGCGATCATTGGCTAGTAATGTGCCTCTGGGATCAGTGTTGAGACCGCAATTGTTTACGACTTACATACATGATTTGGAATTGAGGACCAAGTGTAGTGTGTCAAAATTCGCAGATGACACTAAGATGGGAGGAAGAGCAAAGTGTGCAGAGGATGCGGAAAGTCTGCAAAGGGATATAGCTGGACTGAGCGAGTGGGCAAGGTCCTGTCAGATAGAGTACAATGTTGGTAAATCTGAGGTCATCCATTTTGATAGGAATAACAGCAAAATGGACTATTATTTAAATAATAAAAAATTGCAGCATGCTGCTGTGCAGAGGGACCTGGGTTTCCTTGTCCAAGAATCACAAGGAGTTTGTTTGCAGGTGCAGCACGTAATTCAGAAGGCAAATGGAATTTTGTCCTTCATTGCTAGAAGGATGGAGTTGAAAAACAGCAAGTTGTATTGCAGCAGTATAGAGTTACTGCTGAGGCCACACCTGATGTACTGGGTATAGTTTTGGTCTCCTTACTCTAGAAAGGACATACTGGCACTGGAGGGAGTGCAGAAGAGATTCATCAGATTGATTCCAGAGTTGAGAGGGCTGGCTTATGAGGAGAGACTGAGTAGAATGGGGCTATACTCATTGGAATTCAGAAGAATGAGAGGAGATCTTATAAAAACATATAAGATTTTAAGGGAATAAATGAGATAGAAGCAGAGAAGTTGTTTCCACTTGATGGTGAAACTAGAATTAGGGAAAATAGCCTCAAAATAAGGGGGAGCAGATTTAGGACTGAGTTGAGGAGGAACGACTTCACGTTAAGAGTTGTGAATCTGTGGAATTCCCTGCCCAGTGAAGCAGTCGAGGATACCTCATTGAATGCCTTTCCAGCAAGATAGATAAATTTTTGAACAGTGAAGGAAATAAGGGTTGTGGTGAGTGGGCGGGTAAGTGGAGCTGAGTCCACAAAAAAGATCTTATTGAATGGCGAAGCAGGCTTGAGGGTCTGGATAGCCTACCCCTGCTCCTAGTTCTTATGACACTGAGAAGCAATTTAACATGGCAAACCCACCAAACCTGCTCATCTTTGCACTGGAGTTGGAAACTGGGGCATCCAGAGGAAACCCAAGCAGACATGTGGAGAATGTTTAAACTCCACACAGACAGTGACCCAAGGCCAGAATTGAACCTGGCTCCCTGGCGCTGTGACACAACAGTGCTAACTACTGTGCTACCATGCCACATCTATGATAGTCTTTAGGAATACAGTTTATCTGTTCTCACGCACATAATCACCTCTGCCCACCCCCCCCTCCACCCAGTGTAAACTTTGCAAGAATCCAAACATATTTCAATATTTTGCCTTGTGTCTTTTCCCTCAATAATGAAACTTATTTCAATTTAAATTTATTTTGATCATGTTGACCAAGTCTTTTATAAAAATGTCATTACGGCAGAAAGCTTTTGAAGGAAGTGTAATTTGTTAATTCAAGGTCTGCCAACCTTTCATATGCTTAGCTTCCTCTGCAGAGTATTAAAGTCAGCAAAAAGTTAAGCTTGCTGACTCCTCACGCATCTGCAACTGAGTGACGATGGATTAACTGTCTAAGCAAATTGACTTGTTTCAGCCCTCCACTGTTGTAAGCTGCTGTCAGTGCTGTAACATAATGCCAAAAAAACACAGAAACTTTCCAAGCAAAACATTGCCCTTCTCTTCATTCTTCAGCCTGCAGACATTCTCTCAGTAAATTTACTTAGAAACAAATATACATTTTTATGACCAATCGAAGAAAGAGGAAAATACAAGTTCAATTATCTAATGCCACCCTCTTTAGAGCAGATTTCGCTGTGTGTGTGTTGTAGGCAGCCCAGTTCCTAATCAGATCTTTCAGGAAGTTCTTGTGTAACAGCAATGATATTTATTCTGACTTAATTCTATCTCAAAATAACCAACAGATTGCAGTAGTGCACCCATTCACTATGAGAGCTGACACACGCAAGCGGCTTGCCTTTCCAGCAGAATTAATTTCTATTCCTCTCCAATCATGAGAAACAGGACTCAGGCAGCCACAGCCTGTCAGCATAGCTCAGACATAATGCAACACAGCTCATGATGATATAGACATCAGGTATATATTTTCTCATGTTCTCTTGAAGAGAATTGTTGTTGTCTTCAAGCAATTTGGACACAATTCCTGCTGCAATCATCATCTCATTGTGTCAAATAGCACCTGATCTTGTTGCGGGCACTAATAAACACGCTGAACGAGAATTTAATACAATAAGTGAAACGTGTTACATCAAGGGGACAGATAGTAGGACAATGCTCCCTATCTTTCAGCCCTCGGCTAACTCCATAAGATGTGTTTAAGCCCGTTTGGTGCCATGACTCCCAAGAAAAGACATTAGAACAGGTTTCTTATAAGTTTAAATTAAAAGAAAATAAAAGTTTATTTCTCAATACCTGAAATGTAATCGCAACACACACACACGAAACCAGTTGAATCATAGAATCCTACAGTGCAGAAGGCAGCCATTCGGCTCATCCAGCCTGCACCAACAACAATCCCACCCAGGCCCTATCCCCTGGAAACCCCACCTATTTACCTGTTAATCCCCCTGACACTAATATCTCTCTATTCCCATCCTAGTCATGTATTTATCATAATGCCCTTTAAGAATCACCACCATATCCGCTTCCACTATATCGCCCAGCAACGAGTTCAAGGTACCCACCACTCTGTTAAAAATCTGCCTCATACATCTCCTTTAAACCTTGCCCCTCGCACATTAAATCTATGACCCCTAGTAATTGACTCTTCCACCCTGGAAAAAACTTCTGACTATCTACTCTGTCTATGCTTCTCATAATCTTGTAGAGTTTTATCAGGCCTCCCCTCAACCTCCATCGCTCCAGAGGGAACAAACCAAGTTTCTCCAGCCTCTCTTCATAGCTAATGCCATCCATACTAGGCAACATCCTGTTATGGATAGCCTCCACATCCTTCTGGCAATGTGGTGACTAGAATTGAACACTATTCTGAACACAGCCTAACTAGGATTCTATAAAGCTACAATATGACTTGCCAATTTTTAAACTCAATATCCCGGCTGATGAAGGCAAGCATGCTGTATGCTTTCTTGACTACCTTCTCCACCTGCATTGCCACTTTCAGTGACTTGTGTCTCTGTACACCCAGATCTCTTTACCTATCAATACTCTAAGGGGTTCTGCCATTTACTATATATTTCCTGTCTGTATTAGATTTTCCAAATTCATTAGCTCACATTTGTCCAGATTAAATTCCATCTTCCATCTTTTTCTCCAAGTCTCCAACTGATCTATATCCTACTGTGTCTTCTGAGGGTCCTCATTGCTATCCACAAATCCACCAACCTTTGTGTTGTCCACAAACTTATTAATCAATCCAGTTACAGTTTCCTCAATCAATTATGTACATTACAAACAGCAAAGATCCCAGCACTGATCCCTGAGGAACATCACTTGTCACAGTCCTCCATTCAGAAACACACCCTTCCACTGTACCCTCTGTCTTCTTTGAGCCAATTTTGTATCCAGCTTGCCAGCTCACCTCCGATCCCATACGACTTCATCTTCTGTACCAGTCTGCCATGAAGGACGTTGTCAAAGGCTTTACTGAAGTCCATGTAGACAACATCCACTGCCCTATCCTCATCAATCATCTTTGTCACTTCCTCGAAAAACACAATCAAATTCGTGAGACACAACCTCCCCTTCACAAAACTATGCTGCCTCTCGTTACTAAGCCCATTTATTTCCAAGTGGGAATAAATCCTATCTTGAAGAATCCTCTCCAATAATTTCCTTACCACTGGTGTAAGGTTCACCTGCCCTATAATTATCTGGATTACTGTAAATAATAGTGGATAGCAGAGAGGATGAAGTTTTGGATGAGTTGCTAACTTGGGCTTTCCTCTGCTTGCAGCTTTTCTGTCCCTTATACGTGCTTGCTTTTGAAGGTTTGTTATTTAATTCCACCAGTTCAGTCATCCTAGGAGAAGATGCAAAATCGATATCGATATTGTTGAGCGAAGGCTTCAGAGTGTCCTTGTTGTACTTGCTTTGACTGCCGTGAGAACACATCCCAGACCCAATCTCCATAGATGATTCACTTTGGTACAGGAATGTCAGGCATTCTGGCCACACAACCAGCTCAACCTCAATGGTGACTGCCTCAATATGGTGTGGATGCTTGGTAGTGTCAGCTCGGCTGAGTGTCGCTGTCTGGTATTTGTCTTGCCATCTGATCTTCAGAAAGATCAAATGAAAATGGTTATGCTGGAAAACAGTCCTACAAGTTTATTACAGAGTTGCTGGACTTTGCTCTATAGACTTCCAGTTTGATCTGCAGACTCATTCCGCTGCCTGATATTCATAGGCAGCTGAAGGCCACACTTGCTTGGACAATTCTTGCATGAATGATGCCAGAATTAAACCAAGGTTTCGAGGGCCACATTATGAAAATAGGTTTCATAAACATGGATTATGTACTTTCAAATGAAAAGATAGAGGATTGATTTGATTGATGCATTTAGAATGCAAGTGGGTTTGATAGAGTAGTTTTGAAGAAACTATTACCTCTGATGGGGAAATCAAGAATAAGGGGATATTGGCAGAATGGCACAGTGGTTAGCATTGTTGCCTCACAGCACCATGGACTTGGGTTCAATTCCAGCCTTGGACAACTGTCAATGTAGAGTTTGCACACTCTTCCCATGTCTGCATGGGTTTCCTCCAGATGCTCCAGTTTCCTTCCAAAACGTGCAGGTTAGATTGATTGGTCATGCCAAAATTGCCTCTTAGTGTCCCAAGATATGGGTTAAGGGATTAGCGGAGTAAATGTGTGGGGTTATAGGAATAGAGTGAAGGTGGGCTCTGTCAGAGTTCGTGCAGACTTGATGGACTGAATAGCTTCCTTCTGCACTGGAAGGAATCTATGATTAGAATTGGGTTATTCAGGAGTGAAATGAAGAAGCACTTCTTCATACACTAGATAGCAAAAATCAAGTTCTCTCCCCCAAAAGCTGTGGACACTGGGGAACAGATGATCTTTTTCTAGACTGAGATAGATTTGTCATTTAAGTATATAAAAGGAAATAGAACAAAAACAGATAAATGGATTTGTGATACAGATCAGACATGATTCGATGGCAGAATAGATCAAGAGGATGAATCCATTCCATAAATATCACCACACCACATTCAATATTGTCTCAAGTGTGTGGCCACGTGGCAACCTGATTGCTCCTCCTGTGCAACCTCACAGCTCCTCCCATGCAACCTATGCACAAGTCAGCCCCCTTTTGAGTTTTCAGGCAGAGATTGAAAAGGCTTGCACACCTGTGCATAAACAAAAAGCAATAGAGTTTTCTACATTGACAGATCCCATGAATGCTCCTAACATATCCTGATTGTGATTGCATATAAATATAAATCAGTGTGAGATGTTCCATAATGTTATGAACCAAGGTATACCAAATGGTGAAGGGCTGAAAGGCCTACTCCTGTTCCCAAGTCCCTAAATCCTTGATGACTAAAACACCATTCTGAAGGATCATGATGATTGTGTTGATAGTATCTGATTTATTGCCATGTTAATAGCTGGTGTGGATTGGTTGTTGGAATATTTACTGTTGATTTAGTTTCTTGCACCTTCAAAAAAAAGGAATTTGTGATATGCAATAAATAAAATGCTGTAAAAATAATCATCTATTCAAACTTGTAGTGTGAAATACTCCTACTCATTTTAATCACTAATTTCCATACCAAGACCAACCAACCTCTTATTGTCATAGTTTTACAGCACCGAAACAGGCCCTTTGGCTCATCATGTCTGCATCTGCCATCATGCATTTATCAATTCTAATCATGTGTTCCAGCACCTGTTCCATATGTATGGCATGGCGAATTAAGTGTTCATCTAAATGCTTCTTAAATTTGTGAAGGTTCCGGCTTCCTCCTCTTTCAGGCGCGAGTTCCAGATTCCACCACCCTCTAGATGAAAATGCTCTTCCTAAAATCTCCTCAAAATCTCTTGCCCTTTTCCTTAAATCTCCACTTCCCAGTTATTCACCTCTTCACTGAGGGGCAAAGTTCCTTCCTATCTAACCTACATCCCTCATTATTTTGTACACCTCAATTGGGTCCTCCCTCAACCTTCTCTGTTCTTAGAAAAAGAATCCCAGCCTAACCAATCTCTCTTCATTGCTGAAACACTCTAGCCCAGGCAACATCCTGGTGAATCTCCTCTGCATCCTCTCCAGTACAATCACATCCTTTCTATGGTGTGGTGACTAGAACTGCAGACAGTACTCCATCTGTGTTTTATACAGCTCCATCATAACATCCTGCTCCTATATCCTATGCCTTGGCTAATAAACACGAACATCCCAAATGCTTTCTTAACCACCTTATTTACTTGTTCTATTGCCTTCAGAGACCTATATACATACACACCAAGATTATTCTGGTCCTCTGTATTTCCTAGCATTCTACTTTTCATTGCATATTCCCTTAGTCCTCAAAATGCATCGTTTCACACTTATCAGGGTCAAATTCCATTTGCTGCTGTTCTGCCCATCTGACCAGCCTGTCTATATCATTCTATAATCTAAGACCTTATAATCTAAGTCTATAATCTAAGACTTTCCTCCTTGTTACTTACCACACCCACCAACTTTTCTATCATCTTCAAACTTACTAATCATATCACCACATCTACATCTTACTTGACGTATACTACACACAGCCTGGGACCCAGCACCAATCCTTCGATACACCACTGGAAAACAGTTATACTAAAAACTGGTGTATGGGTGTGAGGAAGAAATCTGAGTATTTTCATGAAATAAATGCTGGCTGTAGGAGACACACATCAGGATAAACTAATCAGATCAAGTTAAAATGGAACGTACATTTTTGTAGAAGATTGCATATTTCTAGAACAGTGAAAATCTTAACGTTCTTCCTACATTTAGCTGAGTAAACCTCTGGATTTGCAACTGTATGTATTTTTCAGGCAACGTGCAAGCAGCTTGCAGTGTCTGCCGGGAAAGATGGCACTTTAGACTAATAGACACTATTCCTGATGAAAACTGAACCCAAAGCATGATTTTTAGATGATGAAAATATTGTCCAGTTTCATGTTTTGAACCTTCAGGAAGGCATTTATGAAGTGGAAAAGAGGAACACTACTTTAGATTCTTAAAGATAGCAACTAATGACAAACATGTTCATGTGCTGAATGCTAAAGCAATATTTTGAGGCTTTGAAAAAGATGTAGAAAACTGCCAATCAGGAAGTTTGCTGGGGATAGCCTTCATTGATTTCACAAGAAATTAATTTAAAAATGTAAACTTTAATTGATAACATTTATTCAAATTATAAGGTTATTGCCATATTCAGCGATTTAGATCCACAAAAGTTCCAGAGTAGGGCTTCATATTATACTATAAGGATGTTTTGCAGAATCTCTCATATGTCAAACATTATTAAACCGTATATGGTACATAAATTAGTATTTAATAGCTACAATCCAATTAACACATTCATTAAACTGTGCTTCTTTCTGAATAAGGTTAACTATAGAACCACTGCCTCTGATTTGCTCATCAATCTATCTGTCATCCAACTGCTTTGAAATAAATACACTTTTAAGTATTAACACATTCTTTTTATTCTTGCTATGATGCAGTTTCACAGCAGGGTCTTCTCCCATGGTAACAAGTTATTTTTAATGTTCCTGTATAAGGATCTCCTCCTACAGACTGGATCAAATCTGCCAGGATTTATCTTATTTACTTTTATGAATTATATTGGTCTAGTTATAGGTTTACCTCAGGTAAATATTATTTTACAAATCAGTGTTTACTTACACTTGAGGTGAAGTGATTTGGTGCTATTGTAAAGTAGTAAATTATAATGTTCCTTTGGGGAGGTACACTGGCACAGTGCCAAGGATGCAGGTTCGATTCCTGGTTTGACTCTGAACAGTCTGCACATTCTCCTTGTGTTTTCTCTGAGTGTTCCGGTTTCCTTCCACAGTCCAAAAGACGTGCTGTTAGGTGGATTGGCCGTGATAAATTCTCTCTCAGTGTACTCAAACAGGCACAGGAACGTGGCAATTAGGAGATTTTCACAGTAACTTCATTGCAGTGTTAATGTAAGCCTATTTGTGACACTAATAAGAAACTTTAAAAGCAGTTTTGCAAATATCTAACAATTTAAATTTCTTACATCCTAAGTTTACGGCAACTAAAAGGTGCGCAACATGGTACGACATATGATTACATTAAGGAATTTCTCAGTTAGTTACACACAGTTCCTGAACACTGATAATATTCAATTAGCAAAATCAAACTACAATAAGAGTATATCTGGTGTAGTGCAAACTCTACTGCTCAAATTATTAATTAAATTGTTAATATGCAGACGATAGTTAAAAAAGACACTATATACAAACTGTACTTTTTAAATCCACTCCTTCAAATATATACAAGTCAGCATAAACCTTTCACCAAATAACCTCTATAGCTGCTTCCTTAATGTTTTTAAGACAATTTTTAATTATGTAGATTAGTTCTTTCAATACGCAATAATAACACGGCCTCTCCATTCACAGAACATGGATGGATGCTGATTTATTGGGGCTGATGTGTTTGCTAAGATATCTCAGTATTAGCAGCCTTGAAGAAAAGAATTGAGCCAGAAAATGGATAATTGGTTAATTCATCAATATGCAAATACTTAAGGAACAGCCAGACTTCAAGGGAAACTTTAATTGGGATTTGTGTTTCTAATGCTGTGACCAACAAGGAAACCGTTGTCAGTTGCATCGATATAGAGTAAAATTATTCTGCAAACTCACCCAGCCACAATAGCAAATAGCTTTACACTTGAAATACTCCTCAGTGAGATTTTGGATCTTAGCTGTTACATGCTGAGTGGAGAACGAGCAAAAGGCAGGTGCTTCCTCACAGGGCAGCCTGGCAAAAATCAAAATATCTCCTCACTGCCAGATATAAAATGATATATAACGGTCTCAATCCCATGTGCTACACTGGGAAATGCACCCAGGAAAGAGAGAAAATAGCAGAGATAAAAAGACCTATTAGCAACCCCAATGACAGAATTCATAAAAAGAAAATTTTCATTAATAACTTGCAAATATGCAAGCAGGAAAATAAATGGAATAATTCTTTCACATTAAAATGTTTTATCTACTGTATATTCCAAATAATTCAAATCTGAGTACATGTAGAAGATTTTGAGAAGATATATAAAAGAAATTTACAATGTTTCTGGAAATTAATGTTTTAATGTCCTCTGAAGGAAAGAGTAACATGTGACCCTCAAATCAACTTTTAGTTGATATAAAAATTATAACAATATAAAAGTGTGATCATTTGTTTCAGAGACAGGATTTTTCTTTAATAGTGGTATTTCTTGATATCAGTATCGCAGTTTCAATCAGATAGTTTTCAGATCCAGGGGCATGGCTGCCCTCTCTCCTGCTTCATGTATTGCATTGAATCTTTTGCTGAATCCATCAAAAAGGACCGAGATAATAAAGGGTTACCATCCCAAGCAGTGAAGCCCACGCAGGTCAAAGCCTCCTTGTACACGGATGACATGGCTGTCTTCTGCTCAGACCCGTTGTCTGTTCACAGGCTCCTCCAAGTCTGTGAGCAGTTCGAGCAAATCTCGGGAGCCAATGTCAACTGGGGTAAGAGAGAAGCTATGTTCTTTGGGAACTGGGCTGACAGAACCATTATCCCCTTCACTGTCAGGGCAGAGTACCTCAAGGTGCCGAGGATATGATTTGGAGCTGTGGGGGCTTGCACCAAAAATTGGGAAGAGCACTTTGCCAAAGTAAGGCAGAAATTGGGCTTGTGGGAGCAATGCTCCTTCTCTATCACTGGAAAAAACCTGATCAGTCCATTTTATTGTACATAGTGCAGGTCTGCCCAATTCCCAAATCCTGCACAGCAGTAGCAACCCAGCCCATCTTCAAATTTATCTGGAGATCTAAAGTGGATTGTGTCCAGAGGGAAGCAATGCACAAATCTCTAAAGAAGAGAGGTAAAAGCATTCCTAGTGTGCCCGCCCTCACCCTGATGGCCACCTTTGCGTGCAGCTGCATCAAGCTGTGTGTAGATCCTCAGTACGCTAACAGCAAGTGCTGTTACTTTTTGAGGTTCTATCTGTCCCAAGTGTTGCGGAGGATGAGTCTGGCCACACTATCATGTAACGCTCCAAATAGTTGCACCATATGCAGTACCTGTCGTTTGTGGAGAAAGTTTTCCGGAAACACATCTTTGATCACAAGGCGATAAGTAGTGGTCAGTACATAATGTTCTTGAGGCCCTGAGAGAAAAGGAGATGGTGGATTCTGTCCGATGATTCCCTGAGCAGACTGTCAGTGTCATTGGGCAGAATGCCTCATCACCAGAACTTAAATTGTGTAACTCTAACTGCACCATAAAGTGCAGTGTGACGAATGTACAGAGATTCACAAAGAATTTTGGATTACATTGTGATAAATTAAATGTTTTTGGGCTGAACACTGTAAATTTTGATGTTAGGGAAAATGTAAATATAACTGTTTTTTCACTGTTGCAAATTTTGGAAATGCTTTTGTAATTTTTTTCAGATTGTATAAGAACAAAGTATTTTTTGAAATAAAAGTTATTGATATTTTTAAAAATCAAGGATTATAGATCAGCAGGGAACATACTAGGTCACCAGCAGTCTCTCCACAGCTTCCTTAAGCTGCGGAAACTCTGCCCGCCCCTTACAAGGCACCATGTCAAAAGGGGGCAAGGTGTTTGGGGTGAGGTCTTAGTGAGCATGAGGGTCAGAGTTAGGGTTAAAGGAGTCAGTGACAGGGATCAGAAACGTGGGTCTGAGACAGTCAGCAGGGAGCTGAGGGCAGCTAGAGAAAATCGGGAATACGTATCAGAAGACTTGGGGACTGAAAACAGGGCAGAGAATCAAGGAGTTGCAATATAGGAGAACCTAGGACCCTGGTCTCACTTGGACCCAACGTAATTTTGATCAAGTAAGAAGAACAGACTCCTCAGAGGTACCACTTGGGCCAACTGTGAGATCCAATTCAGAGAAGCAGGCCAGACAATCAAGACTGACGGCACCAAGAATTTTTCTTCCTTATTTCCCGCAGCCCTCTAACAAAGCATGGAGGAGCAATTTGGGCCAAGGCTGAATGTTTTCAAGGAGCTCATGACATACAGAGCTGTCAGCAACTGGAGACACTAGGCACGCCCAGGAGGCACCTTGCCCTTGATCGAGAGTCTGGACGGATCTATGCTGGGCAGAGCAGCTGAGAATATCCCAGTACAAGTCTGCAACCTGTGGAATGTTGGGAACCTTTGTTCATGTTGCTGCAGAAATTCTTCCACATCTGACAACAGGGTTACTGAAAATATCTTCTCTCCTCCTGAAAATTTGATTGCCTGGTGTAAAATCTGACACATTTTTGCACTGTACGCGCAAGGTTCATTGGTTCGAAAACAAAAAAAAATGCAGTATTTCTGCTAGAAAAATGATCGATTTTCTCACTTGCAGTGGTACAAAGTGAATAATGATGATGGCAGCAGAAAGAATGGAAGTTCTTACAGAATACAGAAAGGGCGAAGAACCTATCTGTAACTTTACTGTTGGATGCTATTCTGAAGTTAATAAAACATAGAAAGACAGAGAATCATAGAATCCCTACAGTGCAGAAGGAGATCATTCGGCCCATCAAGTCTATACTGCCAACAATCCCACCCAGGCCCCATCACCGCAAACCTACACATTCACCCCACCAATCCCTCTAATCTACACATCCTGGGAGACTAAGGAGCAATTTAGCATGGCCAATGAAGAAACATATTGGTGCACATTTCAGCTCATTCAGTTTTGTAACAGAAAGGGGCACAGATGACGGTAAAGGAATTATCTATAAAGCAACCCCCATCTCCCCCAAATATTATTTTATTCATTTTGTTTCTGCAATATATAGTTATGTATATGTAAAATATCTATCTGTACACAGCAGCCTCTATGCAAAGTGCTGCCAAATCCGTTAACTCCTCCCACAGGATTGTGATTCTGTAGAGTTTCCAAACATTCGAATTCTTCCTTGTTCTGATCGTCAAGATCAGCAATGATCCTCATGGGCTTTCAGAGGGTCAGGCAGGTTAGAGCAATCTTTTCCCTGTGTTGCTGTCCTGGGCTGGAGGTCAAGGAATAACAGAAGTGCCCGAAACAGAAAAGGTTCACTCAAAACGTCACCAGGAAATAAAATGTTACTCTTATCAAAATTGCAGACTTTCTGCTTTTTGCAATCAGTTGCTGCTCCCTTGAAGTTTAAGCCCACCCTCTTCTGTCACTCCAACAATGCTGACTGACAGAAAGGCACCAGCAATTTGACCCCCTATCACTGTTCGACGACAGGAAATCTGTCAAATGGCATTCTTGCTCAATGTGGATTAATATATTCAACTCCCATCAAAATGAAAAATCCTGGAATTATCTCTTGCTCGACAAGTTCCTCAGAGCCCTGGGCTATCCCTTGTCTGACTGCCCTGAATAAGGTCAGTCAGATCCAACCCTTCATGAAAAGAAACAGCATTTTTGTTAAACTTACTTTGACAAATGTTACAATTTAGACATTACTTTCACAAGTGAATAAAGGGTATTAATGGTCTTCTGCAATCTTTCATACAACAAACACTGCAATAGTTGTTAAAAGCAAGTGACTGTGGATGCTGGGATCTGAAGCCAAAAGAGAAAATGCTGGAAACCTGCATTTTGTTGGGTTGATATAAATCTAGTGGGATTCCCTTTGTGTTCACCACAAAGGGAAGCTGTATTGTCAAAAGAAATGTCTGTATAGCACGCATGCCCAAGAAACAATACTTTTCACTATATGTTAATACATGTGACAATAATAAATCAAATCAAAACATGCTACTGGTATTGGTGTGACTATTAGAAATTAACTACACACTGTGTTTGTATTAATTTATTTCCAATGAGCAACTTGTATATACATTACCTTATCAATTCCCTTAGCTCCTTTTAGACGTTGGATCGTGTCTCCTTTAATATCCTTGTTTGCAAAGGTGTTGTCAACTGTCTCACAAACCCTACATGCTAATCCTTTAGCCATCTTTTGTCTCCATTCAGTTAAATTGTTTGGAGGATCATATTTAATTATGTTTTGGCACCTTCATCTCCTTCTCCCATTCTCCCGTCCCTATCTGAAGCTAGCAATGCAGGGCGGTTCAGCATTTCCACACCTCTTCATGATACCATCATGTTGCTATTTTTGATTCATCTGTAAGCTACACGTCCAACTAACAGAGAATACTGAGACTCACCAGCAGCCGAGACTGGAACCTGAACAAGCAAATCATTAGCTCACCATTCCAATACTGCTAAAAACTTATTGAGTCAGTGTTAATCCAAATACCACCTCGTTCTACAAGATATTACTGCAAAATAATATTTAGGATAATATCACAATCTGCAAAAATAAAGTCTTATTTTAAATCTGCATTTTTTCTGCACATCATCCCGTAGCCTCTCCTCTCCTGACAATAATTGCCTTTTAATGATCAGACATTAATGCAAATTGGATTCATCTGAAAATAAATCCTGCAGTGAGCTTATGATACCCGCCAGCGAGCATTCCCGCCAGCATTATAGAAATAATTCCAGCTGGGCAGAGGCCCGGTATTTGTTTTTCAGACTGAGCTCCAGATAAGGGACATTAACAGCAGCGTATGTCATCATGTGGGAGGCCTGCTGATTACCTAATGATGTATTGTGTTGGTGTCTAGTGAGCATGAATAGTCAGACCTCCCTCTGTCTGTAACCTTCAACCAAGCAGGCTTTAAATTCAATGATTCCCAGTAAACAGGAACAATACACTGGTGTGAACAGGGGATATTGCCTCGCCTTGAACCCTTTTTTTGGATTAATTGAGTTCTGTGATGTTCCAGTAATACAGTAACAGGCTTGATGCTAAATTTCTGAGCAACAACATTGATATGTCACAAAGTCCTAGCTCAAATACAGCATCTCAAAATAGATCCGATTGGTGGCCTAAAGGCATTTACTGGGGGGGACTCTGAGAAATTCAGGTTGCGCTTCATAAGGCCAGGAGTTGTTCTCATGGAGTGGACAATGCTTTTTATACTTACAAAATACCCAAGGTGGGCAATACATCAGAAATAAAATTATAAAGGCCTATTCACTTAACTTAGTTGTGAGAAGGAATAAGGGTGGCACAGTGGTTAGCACTGCTGCCTCAAAGCACCAGGGGCCTGGGTTCGATTCCTGGTTTGGATCATTGTCTGCGTGGAGTTTGCATATTCTCCCCGTGTCTGGGTGAGTTTCCTCCGGGTGCTCCGGTTTCCTCTCATAGTTTGAAAGATGTGCAGGTTCAGTGCATTGACCTGAACAGGTGACTGAGTTTGATGACTAGGTGAATTTCACAGTAGCTTCATTGCAGTGTTAATGCATGTCTTACTTGTGGCTAATAAACTTTTAAGAAAAGAATCTTTGGTGATAAACTATATTATTTCCTCACTACAGATTATCTGCCACTTTCAATGATTTTTATACATATACACCAGTGCCCACTGCTCCAGCACTCCTATAAGAATTTACCACTTATTTTATATTGTCGCTCCATGTTTTTCCAACTAAAATGCATCACCTCACACTTCTCCACATTTAACTTCAACTGGCACCTATCTGTCCACTCCACCAAATTGTCTATACCCATCTGAGGTTCTATACTACAACGAAACAGAAAATGCTGGAAAATCTCAGCAAGTCTGCAGAGAGAATACAGCCAACGTTTCAAATCTGGGCGACACTCAAAATGTTGGCTCTATTCTTTCTCCAAACGCTATCAGACCAGCTGAGATTTTCCAACATTTTCTTTTTCGTTTCAGATTCCAGCATTCGCAATATTTGCTTTTATCTGAGGTTCTACACTGTCCTCTTTGCAGTTTAGAACCATAGAACACTACAGCACAGAAACAGGCCCTTTGGCCCTTCTTGGCTGTGCCAAACCATTTTTCTGCCTAGTTCTACTGACCTGCACCTGGACCATATCCCTTTCACCAATGTACTTGTCCAAGTTTTTCTTAAATGTTAAAAGCGAACCCGCATTTACCGTTTCATCTGGCAGTTTATTCCACACTCCCATCACTCTCTGTGTGAAGAACCCCCCCACCCCTGATATTTTCTTTAAACTTTTCCCCCTTCACCCTTAACCCATGCCTTCTAGTTTTTTTCTCGCCTAGCCTCAGCGGAAAAAGCCTGCTTGCATTCACTCTATCTACATCACTCATAATTTTGTACACTTGGTTCAAATCTCCTCTCATTTTTGTATGCTCCAGGGAATAAAGTCCTAATCTATTCAACCTTTCTCTGTAAGTGAGTTTCTCAAGTTCTGGCAACATTCTTGTAAACCTTCTCTGTACTCTTTCAACCTTATTAATATCTCTCCTGTAATTAGGTGACCAAAACTGCACACAATACTCTAAGTTTGGCCTCACCAATGTCTTATACAACCTCACCATAACATTCCAACTCTTATACTCAATACTTTGATTTATAAAGGCCAACATTCCAAAAGCACTCTTTACGACCCTATCTACCTGTGACGCCACTTTTAGGGAGTTATGTATCTGTGTTCCCAAATCCCCCTGTTCTACTACACTCTTCACTGTCCTACATTTACCATGTATGTTCTATCTTGGTTTGTCCTTCCAAAGTGCAATACCTCACACTTGTCTGCATCAAACTCCATCTGCCATTTTTCAGCCCATTTTTCTAGCTGGTCCAAATCCCTCTGCAAGCTTTGAAAACTCCCTCATTGTCCACCACACTTCCAATCTTTGTATCATCAGCAAACTTGCTGATCCATTTTACCGCATTACCATCCAGATCATTGATATAAGTGACAAACAACAATGGACCCAGCACCGATCCCTATGGCACATCACTAGTCACAGGCCTCCACTCAGAGAAGGTGACAATACTTCCAAATTTTAATGTCAAAGAACAAAGAAAATAACAGCCACAGGAACAGGCCCTTCGGCCCTCCAAGCCTGCACTGACCATGCTGCCTGACTGAACTAAAACTCCCAACCCTTCAGGGACCATATCCCTCTATTCCCATCCTATTCATGTATTTTCCAGATGCCCCTTAAAACTCACTATCATATCTGCTTCCACTACCTCCCCTGGCAGCACGTTCCAGGCACCCACTATCCTCTGAGTAAAAAACTTGCTTTGTACATCTCCTTTAAACTTTGCCCTTGCACCTTATATCTATGCCCCCTAGTAATTGACCCTTCTATCATGTGAAAAAGCTTCTGACTATCCACTCTGTCCATAATCTTGTAGCCCCTCAACCTCTGTCGCTCCAGTGAGAACAAACCAAGTTTCTCCAACTCTCCTCATAGCTAATGCTCTCCATACCAGGCAACATTCTGGTAAATCTTTTCTGTACCCTCTCCAAAGCCTCCATGTTTTTTCTGGTAGTGTGGTAACCAGAATTGAATGCTGTATTCTGAGTGCAGCCTAACTAAAGTTCTATAAAGCTTGCCAATTTTTAATCTCAATGCACCGACCAAAGACAAGCATACCGTATGCCTTCTTGACTACTTTCTCTACCTATGTTGCCACTTTCAGTGACCTGTGTACTTGTACAACCAGATCCCTCTGCCTATCAATATCTTAAGGGTTCTGCCATTTATTGTATATTTCCTATCTTTATTAGGCCTCTCAAAATGCATTATTGCACATTTGTCTGGATTAAACTCCATCTGCCATCTCTCTGCCCAAGCCTCTAACTGGTCTATCGTTTGTCATCTGCAAACTTTGAAATTGTCCCCTGCATACCATGGTCTAGATCTTTAATATATAATCAGAAAAAGCAAGGCTCCCAATACTAATACCTGAGGAACACCAATTCAAACCTTCCTCCAGCCTGGAAAATATCCATTGACCATTACTCTCTGCTCCCTATTCCTTAGCCTATTTTGTAGCGATGTTACTACTGTCCCTTTATTCCATGAATTTTAACTTTTCTCACAAATCTGTTGTGTGACACTGTATCAAATACCTTCTGAAAGTTTGTGTACACCACATCAATTGCATTACCTTCATCAATCTTTTCCGTTACCTCCTCAAAAAATTCCAGCACTATTACAATAGCGCTCTACCTCTCTTATTGTAAGATGTTTCTTAATACCTAACTTTTTTTTAACCAAGATTTTGCCCAAGTGCCTGAATCTTGGCTTTATGCGGCTTGTATAATTTTGCTCTCGAATGCCTATGAGGTGCTGGGGAAGTTTTATTGTATTAAAGACAGGGTATAATGTGTGTTGTGGTTGCAATGTAGTCATGTAATGAAGTGATTTATTAGCAATGTATCAGGGAACTAGGCCAATGAAGGCCAGAGGGTCAGGATTATTTAGTACAGGTGATCTCTTCCTCTGGATGAGTTGAAATCTTTGCAATATGTGGCTTGGGAGGCAAACGTATGAAGCTTTCGAGTGGACAAAACATGGTTTAATGTTTCAAGCAACACTGAAAGTGGTGATGTTTCAAAGGCAGTCTTGTTGATGGATTATTTAAGCTTTTGTTTATAGCCAAACAGAATACTGAGATTTTGTATCTTTGAATTCAGCTGTAGCAACTCCTTGTTCCAATGACAAGAACACTAGGCGTGTTCCAAGAGCTATTTAATCTCAGTCCCAAGTTAACAGAAACTGATCAATAAAGATTGCTAAGAACTCATTATCCCTGAATAGATTCTCCTTTTTCTTCACAGATGTTGAGCAGAAACAGGGATTGCGAATAGAGCAATGTTGTGAAAAGAGCGTAGTTTTTATTTCTTCATTTGTTTCTCAGGTACAATATTTCTGCCATTCCCAGTAGGGAAATCACCCAAAGACACCAGCAAAGAAAACTGGTTCCCATCACAAGACTTCTGGATGAAAAATAAGTGTTGGAGTGAAGGTTTCTAAGGATAGGCAACAACACCTCCTCCTCCACAATCATCCTCAACACCAATACCCTCCAAGGCTATGTCCTCAGCCCCTTACTATACTCTTACACCTGTGACTGTGTGGTCAAAGTCCCCTTCAATTCAATTTTCAGGGTTGCTGCCAACACCACTGTTGTATGTCGGATTTCAAGCAATGACAAGATAGAGTACAAGAATGAGACAGAAAATCTGGTGAACTGGGACAACGACAATAATCTCTCCCTCAATGTCAACAAAACAAAAGAGATTGTCATTGATTTCAGGAAACATAGAAGAGAACTTGTCCCTGCCTACATCAATGGGAATAAAGTAGAAATGGTCGAAGGCTTCAAGTTTTTAGGTGTCCAGATCACCAACAACCTGTCCTAGCCTCTCCATGCTGTCACTATAGTTGAGAAAGCCCACCAATGCCTCTACTTTCTCAGAAGACTAAGGAAATTTGGCATGTTAGCTATGACTCTCACCAACTTTTACAAATGCACCACAGAAAGCATTCTTTCTGGTTGTATCAAAGCTTAGTATGGCTCCTGCTCTGCTCAAGACCACAAGAAACTACAAAAGATTGTGAACATAGCCCAATCCATCATACAAACTACCTTCCCATTCATTGGCTCTGTCTACATTTCCCACAGCCTTGGCAAAGCAGCCAGCATAATTAAGAACCCTCCACATACCGGACATTCTCTCTTCCATCTTCTTTTGTTCCGTTGGGAGAAAGATACAGAAGTCTGAGTCACGTACCAACTGACTCAAGACTCCCTGCAGCTGTCAGACTTTCGAATGGACCTACCTCATGTTAAGTTGATCTTTCTCTACACCCTAGCCATGACTGTAACACTACATTCTGCACTCTCTCCTTTCCATCGCAAGGAACAATAATTTTTACTTATGTTAATGTGTCAATAGTAATTCAAATCAAATCAAAGGAATCTCCTGCAGCCACTTCCCCTAATGTGCATAATAAACATTTATTATGCAAAGAAAAATACATTAAAACAGAGGCAGCCAAATCTCAGCAGGTCTGGCAACAGAATGAAGGGTCATCTAGACTCAAAACGTTAGCTGTAGTCTATCTCCATAGATGCTGTCAATCCTGCTGAGCTTTTCCAGCATTTTCTATTTTTATTTCATCAATATTGGTCCATGCTCCATCCAAAAGTTAGCAGGATTATTAAAAGTTAAATGTTAGGGACACACCAAGGTGGCTGCATCAAGTACAATCTCCTATTTATGGTTGGATTAGAAAACAAAAAGTGAAATGGATCAGACCTTGGTGATGATTGATTCATAGAATCCCTAATGTTCATTTAAGCTATTGAAAGAGTGCAGAGGAGATTTACAAGGATGCTGCCTGGATTGGGAGACATGCCTCATGAAGATAGGTTGAGGGAGCTCGGAATCTTCTCCCTGGAGAGATGTAGGTTGAGAGGCGACCTGATAGACGTTTATAAAATGTTGAGAGGAATAGATAGGGTGGATTCTCAGAGGCTATTTCCCCGAGCTGAAATGGTCACTACGAGAGGACACAGATTTAAGGTGCAGGGAAGCAAATAGAGAGGGGATGTTAGGGGTAAGTTTTTCACTCAGAGGGTGGTGAGTGAATGGAATCGGCTGCCGTCGGAGGTGGTAGAGGCAAACTTGCTGGGGTCTTTTAAAAGACTTCTGGATGCGTATATGGGAACTAATGGGATAGGGGGTTATAGATAGCTCTGTGACTTGGTAGGTATAGATGTGATTGGCGCAACTCGTGGGCTGAAGGGCCTGTTTGTGCTGTAGTGTTCTATGTTCTATGTTCATAAGAAGGCCATTTGGCATATTGAGTCTGCACCGACCATAATCCCACCTAGACCTTATCCGCATAACCCCATCATTTCTCCTAGCTAGTCCCTGTGTCACTAAGGGGCAATTTAACTCAGCCAATCCACTTAACCTGCACATCTTTGAACTGTGGGAGGAAACCAGAGCACCAGGAGGAAACTCACACAGACATGGGGAGAATGTGCAAACTCCACACAGACAGTGACCCCAAGCTGGAAATTGGATCTGGGTTTCTGGTGTTATGAGGCAGCAGTGCTAACCACTGTGCCAGCAAGCCAAGCAATATTTTTGGCATTACAGTCTATCACGGTCACATTATTCAATCCCTTCCCACATGCTGGGCTACTTGTTCCCTGCTTACTACAACCAAATGGTAGCGAGAGATACAGGGCCTTGGTTCCTCCGATCCAGCCACATTACCACTGTTTCCCCCGTTCCTTTGGGATAATTGGCTGCAAATTCCAAGGAGGAGCAATCACTGGATTGTGATCGTACCATAAAAGGGTGAAGAGCTCGCCATGTCTTCATCTCTCTAATGCTGCTTTCAATTAGGTAGCCGTGTAGGTCATCAAGGCTGCAGTTTCATCAGCGTTTGGTCCCTCCAGATAACCATCAGCATTTTCCTCTGGTGGCTGACTGGCTTCCTGTTATCCGCAGTAAGAGGTCTGACAATACCAATTTTAAATCCAACCGATTTATTTGATAATAAGTTTACTATCAAATAAATGGGTTGGATTTAAAATTGGTGTTCTCAGACCTCTTACTGAGTTTACCCCAGTCCAATGCCGGCATCTCTCCATCATTGCTATTATCTGGCCAGGAGCTCACTATGCATGGGAAGTGAAACCTGATCTGGGGAAACAGGGATTGGGAAGTGCGTGGATAGGTGGGTGGGAGAAAATTCTGTACCCCCCAATTACTCTTTCTCCTTCCCTTAAACCCCAGGGAAATCTGCTTAGATTGCCACATCTGATATGAAGAGGTTAACCATTGACCAGTTTATTGTGGTAGGACAGACTGGGTCACTAAGCTTTTTAACAACTTTCAAAGAATGACATATATTTTAAAGTCAATGTATAAAATATAAAAGCTGTCTCCTTTTCTCCCCTTTATGTTAGTTGTTCTATTCTAGTGCTCACTTGCTTCCTGTAAACAATAATTCCTTCCCCCAGGTTACATATTAAATCCAACAGTCAATATCAGAGGGAAAGGTTTCATTGTCAGGTCACCATACTGGGAATTGGAAAGCTCAAATCACAAGATTATACAGTACTTACAGGCCTTTAGCAAACCTTCAGTAGCTCAGTAAAAATTGACTTCAGATAAATGAAAACATATCTCCAGACGGCTGATTTTATGGCTCCAATCTTTGTTTTCACAGGAGAAGTTTTTTATATGGTTCTCAGGCTTAAAGGGAACCCTTAACATTCTCTTCCACTGTTTCACTCTTCACATGAGATGTTATCACTGGAACAGTTTCCCAATTATCTCATTATGTCACTCTTCAGCTCAGGTGTATTCCATGGGCTTACATAGAATACATGGGCAGAAGCAGACTATTCAGTCCAACCAGTCCCTTCTAGTGTTTGTGCTTTACTCTCACTTCCTCCCATCCTTTCTCGTCTAAATCTACCAACACAACCATCTACTTTATTCCCCTTCCTTGTACACCAAGTTTCCCCCTTAAATACTTCAGCCATTCCCACCCAGTTATTACAGATGAAAGTGCAGCATTTCAATTAATCTTTTGTAAAGAGTTGCAGTGGGATGAAATCTTCCACTTTTCAGTATTAATAAAAGCCTTTTTTGTACATTTTCAAGATCACAGATCGAAGCCCTGCTGAACTAAAGGCCTTTTAAAGTACTAAACACTCGATGTCCATTCGGAGAATGTGCATAGTAACTCAACATTTCGAAGCTACTAATTAAATATATCTTTCTGAACAATTCTCTCAGTTTAAATTAAATCCAATAAACTTTCAGTGTAATTTTCAAGTACAAATTTTCTCAGCTGCAATGCCTGCTCGATATTTGCAGGCTGTCAGAGACTTCATTTAACCAATTTGCAATTCACACCAACCCTTCTGACCTCAGGGTAAATGTACAAGCATCCTTTGTCAGGCCAAAAAGCGGAAATAGCCCCATTTTGGTGCTAATGAAGGATAGTTCTCAGGGGATAGTTCCAAAAGACAGGCAGCATGGGAGTTGCAGGGGGGAATGTGAGTGCTTAAAACATAAAGCCAGCAATCTGTGATTAAAGCAGATAATCAATTTACTGGGGACATGATCCACATTTAGACTGAAAACCAACAAAGCTCCTTCCCTCAGCTCCCTGTGAATCCTAAGCTCCAACTAGAATCCTGTTGCTGTGGCTATGAGCTGGAACAATTGTTTCTTTTATTCATTCATCAAATGTGGTCAGTACTTGTTACCCATCCCTACTTGCTCTCAAAAGCAGCTAAGGATCAGGAATCACATGTAGGCTGGACAAGGTAAGGGCACCCTTCCTACAAAGGTCGTTAGTCTAGTTGATAGAGCTTTACGTAGCAATCACAGGGCAGCATGGTGGCACAGTGGTTAGCACTGATGCTTCACAGTGTCAGGGACCCGGGTTCAATTCCTGATTTGGATCACTGTCTGTGTGGAGTTGGCACATTCTCCTCGTGTCTGTGTGGCTTTCCTCCAGCTGCTCCAGTTTTCTCCCACAGTCCAAAGTTGTGTGGATTAGGTGCAAAGGCTGTGTTAACTTGCCCTTTAGTGTGCTGGGATGCATAGGCTAGAGGGATTAGCAGGGTAAATACATGGGCCTGGATAGGATTGTTGTCCTGCAGACTGAAGGGCCGAATGCTGCAGGGATTCTATGATTCTGTCACAAATAGTTTCACAATCACCATAAGTGAATCTAACTTACAATTTCATATCAAAAGCAAAAGCTGCTGTAAAATCTCAGCAGGTCTGGCAACAGAATGAAGAGTCATCTAGACTCAAAACATTGGCTGTAGTCTATCTCCATAGATGCTGTCAGTCCTGCTGAGCTTTTCCAGCATTTTCTATTTTTATTTCAGATTTCAGCATCTCTGCTATATCTTGCTTTTATTTCAATTCCAATTTAAATTCTATTTGCTGCTGTGATGAGATTTGATTCCATGTTCCCAGAATTTATTTCAGATTCTGGATTACTAACACAGTGACGTTACAACTGCGCCATTTCCTCCCAATATAACTACACCCTGTGAGGAGGGAGATCAGCCATTCATACACAATTAAATACCTCCCAAAGCAGCAAAAACAGAAATCAAGGTGGAGCTCTGGAGTATCCTGGAGTCCTTGCAGTGCAGAAGGAGGCCATTCGGCCCATCGAATTTGCACCAACAACAATCCCACCCAGGCCCTACCCCCATAACCCCACATATTTACCCTGCTAGTCCCCCTGACTCTGAGGGGGCAATGGCCATTGTCAATGTAACCCGCACATCTTTGGAGTGTGAGAGGAAACCCATGCAGACACAGGGAGAGTGTGCAAACTCCACACAGGCACTGACCCACAGCTGGAACTGAATCCCAATGAAACCAGATTCGCCACTGAGGGATGATATGAGGCGAGGACAAGGGAGGTTGGTAGGGGTCATTGTGACATGTGAATGGGGAGGTAATACAGACCCAGCATGAACTTGACTGAGAAAGGAAAATTCTGGTACAAATTGGACAGGAGAGAAGAATGAAATAGAAAGGGAATACAAGTGCGATCAAGAGGCTATCCAGCTGAGCTGGCCATCATTAGTATTGCTGTTAAACTTGCCATTCCCCTGAAGAATTTACATTATAGTATTACCCATAATCTGCCACTAAACGTGCAGGTCGACACAGAGCTGGTTTCTTGCGGAAAATGAAAATGTTACACTTGCATTGTGGAACTCACTAATGGGTTAACATACTTGATGGGACTAAGGCAATTAAACTTTACTCTAGGTCTAACTTGTGTCATTCTTTATCAGGCATAATTGATGCTAACACTGATTGCAAAAAAATGAAATGAGGTGGCTATTTTTCTTAAAATCTCTCACCCAAATAAGTACAAAAAATTATTTCCAAAGACAATTTTCCTAAGTCAGAAACAGGTCCATCTGGGAGAATCGATCTATGTTCCATCGCCTTGATGATAAAAGCTGCTGCAGTTTAGAGTAAATCACTCCGTGTGAAGGACTTTGTAATGTCCTGAGAGGAGTGATAAGACACGACCTAAATACAAACCTTTCCTCTAGTCTTCTGTTTCAAATTGCCTAATGGCTATCTCAGTTGGTAGAGTTCAGAATATATATCACCTGCCTGGCCCGAACCAGTGGAATGCAGAACACTGGAGGAACCTGACCGAATGTTTGAAAAATAGGGGGCAGGGTAAGTTTGTTCAGCTAAAACAGCATTAACCACACTGCTCCTTGTTCTGTGTTTGTTTTGAGGGCTTTTGCCAGTAGCCCAAACTGGACGCATGAACATCAGTGAGTTACATCCACAGGGCACTGATTAAATGGACATGAGACAAGATGCTCAAATTGCCACGGGACTCCCATCTGCACGGACCAGAAAGTAGTAATTCCTGCATTTCGGGATGATGATTGCTTTGTGGGGAGGCAGGGTGGAGAGCTGAAAGGGTGTTTATTGTGTAAACTTTATTCTATTTGGAGAAGAGGGGGCGGAGAAACAATTTCTGCCTTTACAAAGTATGGTCCAGTGACTGACCTGTCCTGTCCTTTTTATTTCTCTGCATTGAGCTTTGTCCTTTAAAGCTCAAATGTTTCTTTCCCTCTGAGTGCAATAAATTTGAGTCTGTATTTGAATATCTGAATTTAGGCCTGAAAAACCAACATATCATAGAATCTGGAGAAGGAAGCTATTCGGCCTATCAAGGTGATATTAACCAAGTTGTTTAGGAACATGTGTAGGTGCCCATCGAATACATCATTTCTGGTCCTGCATAGGTTTCCGCGTTTTCCCCAAACATCGAGAGAAGTAATGACCAATAGCTTGTACTTATTTATAAAAATAACTCAAGTGACGAGGAATGGAGAGAATAGACACTGAACCAAAGGAGGATCTGGAAGGCTAATTGCCTTATGAGCTTGGTCTTATGAGCACCTTAAGATAGAAGAGTGAGTTGATCAAGGTGTTTAGGGAAAGGATTCAAGAGAGTGAAACCCAAGCAGCAGAAAGCACTGTCATCATTCACAGGAAAGGTGACAAGGAGTCAGAGAAACAGAGAGGCTGAACCAGTTACACAAATTGAGGAGATTGATAATTTATTTAGCTGCAGAGACCGCAGTAAGAACCTACTGTAAAAGATTGAAAAGTATTTTCAGGTAATCTTTTTTTCTTGTTTTTAAGAAAAGGGACATAGAGTAGAAAATTGTTTCCAAAAATAGCAGCATTCTCAGCAGAGAAACAGGAGTCTGTTTCTCTGACTCCTTGTCACCTTTCCTGTGAATGATGACAGTGCTTTCTGCTGCTTGGGTTCACTCTCTTGAATCCTTTCCCTAAACACCTTGATCAACTCACTCTTCTATCTTAAGGTGCTCATAAGACCAAGCTCATAAGGCAATTAGCCTTCCAGATCCTCCTTTGGTTCAGTGTCTATTCTCTCCATTCCTCGTCACTTGAGTTATTTTTATAAATAAATACAAGCTATTGGTCATTACTTCTCTCGATGTTTGGGGAAAACGCGGAAACCTATGCAGGACCAGAAATGATGTATTCGATGGGCACCTACACATGTTCCTAAAAAACTTGGTTAATATCACCTTGATAGGCCGAATAGCTTCCTCCTCCAGATTCTATGATATGTTGGTTTTTCAGGCCTAAATTCAGATATTCAAATACAGACTCAAATTTATTGCACTCAGAGGGAAAGAAACATTTGAGCTTTAAAGGACAAAGCTCAATGCAGAGAAATAAAAAGGACAGGACAGGTCAGTCACTGGACCATACTTTGTAAAGGCAGAAATTGTTTCTCCGCCCCCTCTTCTCCAAATAGAATAAAGTTTACACAATAAACACCCTTTCAGCTCTCCACCCTGCCTCCCCACAAAGCAATCATCATCCCGAAACAATGGATGAAGCAAGCTTGCTACAACTTACTGTACTCCACACTGGGTTCACAAAAGATTACACCATTAACTCTGCTGAAAGCAAACCACGCAATTTCACATGTTTCCTTCCAAATTTGGCTATAAATTTAGCATTTTAATGAGTGAAAAGACAGGTGGGTTGGAAAAGAAAGAGAAATGGGTTGAACTGGGTTTTACGTACCATGGCTTTGCCCTGCAATTACAAGAGTTGAATTTGTTTAAATCTTCTTAGTATCTATTAAAGGGGCGGATTTGAAAAACTGCAGGATCTTTAACGATGTTTATAAAGAGGGAGGATGCTTCTGTTACTCTATATCAGAGGTGATTCACTCCTCATGGGCCATCTCTGGCTTAACTTTTTTACTTGAACTTTAATAAAACAATGAAGCGCAATCATCAATGTTTCATTTCCTTCATTGGAATTTGTAAACTTAGAGATTTTAACTGTCCCACAGACAAAGTTGGCCTGAAAACTCTCCATAACTCCACCACAACTAGAGGATTCCTGCTTCCACATGTAACTGACGAATTTTGAATTAAACTTGTATAAATCTGATCACCTTATGCTTTAATAGATGTGAACACAGCTTACATTCTTCATTCTGATTTTGTTTTGTCATGGAGTCATAGAGGTTTATAGCATGGAAATAGGCCCTTCGGCCCAACTTGTCCATGCTGCCCTTTTTTCTAAAAAAACCCCTAAACTAATTCCAGTTACCCGCATTTGGCTCATATCCCTTTACACCGATCGTACCTACGTAACTATCTAAATGCTTTTTAAAAGATAAAATTGTACCCGCCTCTGCTTCTATCTCTGGCAGCTTGTTCCAGACACTCACCACCCTTTGTGTGAAAAAATTGCCCCTCTGGACCCTCTTGTATGTCACTTTTCTCACCTTAAACTTATGCCCTCTAGTTTTAGGCTCCCCTACCTTTGGGAAAAGATATTGACTATCTACCTTTTGTCTTCATTTGTTTTTCAGAATATATTGTGGTCGACTCAAGATGTTTCCATTGGAAGAAAATTCTAGAAGGATGGGGCAGGGTGGGGGAACATCTTTTTTGGTATGAAGCTAGAATCCATCCAAATATTTGAATGATATTTATCAGAGACATCATAAGGTTCATTGTTCATTTCTCTCTTCAAAGAGCTTCTTCCCGTCACAGTGTAAACTGGACAATGTGCTGCTGTATTGAGTAAAATGTTTATTTTTTAGAAATTTATTTATTAGTGCCCAAGTAAGCTTACATTAACACTGCAATGAAGTTACTGTGAAAATCCCCCAGTCGCCACACTCTGGCACCTGTTCAAGTATACAGAGGGAGAATTTAGCACGGTTAATGCACATAACCGGCGTGCCTTTCAGAGTTTGGGGGGAAACTGGAGCACCCGGAGGAAACCCACACAGAGACGGAAAGAACATGCAGACTCCACACAGACAGTGACCTGAGCCAGGACTCGAACCCAGACCCTTGGCACCATGAGGCAACAATGCTAACCATTGTGCCACCCAGGTTCAGTTATTTCAATGCCACCTTTCGTTCAGAGCATGGACACCTCAGCACATCTGCTCACAGTCAAAGAAAGAAACTTACCCCTATCCACGAAGCAGGAAGCCATTCTGCCCCATTAGGCCAGTGCTGGCTCTTTTATAAAGCAACACCCAATTAATCATGCTAACTTTTCCTTTTCGAGTACATACTCAATTACTGGTACTGCCATGGTGTCAGGGAATAGATGCCAAGACATTGCCTCATCATGTCCCTGACTATCTGGCAGGGTGGGGATTGGGGGGGTGGGGGTGTTTACATTGGCCACTATGTCCCTTGCATGGTCACATTGGCTGCTGGAAAGCCAATTTTCAGTGATTCTTGCCTGCTTGATATTAGGCCAACAGCGCAAATCCCCTTATGGCCCTCTCAAGAGACAGAGTGAGTTAGCAGCCATAACAGGATTTACACCCACACGAATAATTGGGAAAAATCGCTTCCATTCTCTTTCAACCTGGAATCTTTATCGCTGCTTTCTCAATTTAAAAAACTCTAGTGAAGGAATGGCTAGCTTGCAAATCCTTCAATGTGCTTCCATTAGTCCTGACACTTTGCTTCAACATAAGACAAATGTCAATTGCCGTATAATTTTGTTGTCTATTGAAGTGACCTAGAAAGTGAAGTGTTTTGGTTTTATTGATCTAGCTAACTTTAGGACATTGATGCACAATATTGTGCAATATGTCATCATTTGAGTCGAGGAATTTGAGATAGAGAAGACTGATTGTCAGCACACACACTGTGATATCTCCATGAAATGTAGCAATAGGTTAAAGTAAAAAAGACAGCTTCAAATTACTTCTCCTCCCTGCACTAGTCACCATTATCCACTCAGAGACTGGAGCTGATTTTCACTTGAGAATGGGATACTTTAATCACTTTTGTGCAAGAGATTCAGAAGAATTTAACTTCCAGAACTCAACTGAATGTGAAAACCAATGAAATGACATTATTGTGGGCACAAGTGGGGAATTCCTAACGGATTTTGGGGATCCCCTGAAATGACCTTCATGGAATGGCGATCAGAATAATTCTGGTCAGTGGAAGGATAGGAAGGGGATGCCCAAGAGGTATAGTGGAGCCAGCCGGAAATTGGCAGGATAGGCGTGTCAACTAAAAGCTACATTGATCTGTAAGAGCATATTCCTAATCCCTATAGATTCTAATTCTCTTCCCACGTCTACTGGTACACTAAAGCGAACTTTTGACTGTTTCCATAGCTTCCTTTTCCTGGAACAGGTCATTAGTGTATCACCAGGGGCTCAAAGCTTAAGGGGTCGCCACCATCACATCAAGTGTGACTACCCATTCAACCTGTTTGGCCGCAATATGAACACACCTTCCTTGGCCATCAAGTCCGGGGTGGGGGGTGGAGGTGTGGAGGTGGGGGCAGGAGAACTCGAAGCCGGAGCTGCTGGTGTAGAAGCAGGGACACTACCAACTGTGCCACAAGAGCTCTCAATGCTGAACCAGGACTGTGTAGCATCATCCAGGCAAGAGGGTGAAATTGTCTTCTGCATTCTGCTGTGTCTAAAAAAACTTCTGTTCAACTCAGCCCATTCCAATCATAGGATGACAGACAGTGAGATTTGCAGACAACCAATATTCAAGCACTGAACATTCTCAGGAAAGATACACTGATGCTCCAGTGCACTGTGTTGCTGTCAGATTGACTGATTGCTTGACACTCATTCACAGGTACTCTGCCTGATTGAGTGACTCAGACTGAAATAAAAAAGGACCTGCTGAAAACCACTCCCTCTGCCCTTGCTTGAGACAATCCTACCACCCCTCACACCTTGCTAGCAAATCTCCTTGACTATCCCTCTCTCTACAATGCCCCATCTCGCTCTGACTGGGGATCCAGTGACTATCTGCAAGGTGCTTCTGTATTAGCAATGGCTACCAGTCTCGGTGGTTGTGCTGGTTTCAGATTGGCCAGCAGTTCTCACGATCCAGTATCTGGGGGCTTGGTTGCCTGGGACATATTATCCAAGGAAATGCCTGACTGCCTGCTCACTGTACTGGCCTCTTGGTGAAAAATGATGCGGACTTCTCACTGGTTTTTCGGATGGTGGATGGGCACACCATTTTCCCAACTAAATTCGGTCCATAGTGTTGGGTTTGGCACTTGAAATTGCTGTGACACTCATTTAGCTTAGTTTAATTTATTTTTTTCACAACTAAGCTTACATTAACACTGCAATGAAGTTACTGTGAAAACCCCCTAGTCAACACACTCGGGCATCTGTTCGGTACACTAAGGGAAAATTTACCATGGCCAATTCACCTAACCAGCACATCTTTGGACTGTAGAAGGAAATTAGAGCACAGGAGGAAACCAGAGCCATGGGGAGAATGTGTAAACTCCACACAGATAGTGACCCAAACCAGGAATTGAACCCAGGCATCTGACACTGTGAGGCAGCAGTGCTAACCACTGTGCCACCGTGCCGCACACTTTCTACCACTTCCTGAGGTGGTAGAATATTTTTCAATACCTTTCTGAGGTCCAGGAACTACTTGATGCACCATCTCCAGGATGGAGGGACTTTCCCTTTCTTGGTTTATCCATATCTGCACAACCTCTTCCACCCTTGGGAAGGATCATCTCACTGCAGTGACCACAACAGGACCTCCAGGTAAGAAGGACAGGCCCAGAGAGCAGATTTCCCAAATCTCCTCTCCAGTCCTATTCCTGCTGAGACATTCTAATCCATCAGAGTATCCTTGATTAATAATTTTTCTTCTGACAGGTCAGGTGAGTTATTCCACCCACCCGCTCCGCATGCATTTCTCAGCCCCAGGGATCCAGGTTCAATTCCAGCTGTGGGTGATTGTGTGGAGTTTGCACATTTTCCCCATGTTGGCATGGGTTTCCTCCAGATGCTCTGGTTTCCTCCGGAAGTCCAAAGATGTGTAGGTTAGGTGGATTGACCATGCTAAATTGTCCCTTAGTATCCAAAAAATGTGTAGGTTAACGGGATTAGTGGGATAAATCAGTGGGGTTTGGGGATGTGGGAGAGGGGAGGGTGGCCTAGGTAAACTGTTCTATCAGAGAGTCAGTGCAGCTTTGACGAGTTGAATGGCTTCCTTCCGCATTGTGGGAATTCTATGAATTATTTACAAATCTGCTTAGAAACTTTCCATTTTCATAACAGCATCAAAAATATTGATCTCAGTTTAGATAAACCCTCCCAGAAAAATGTTGCATAAAATGATGAAACTTTGGAAAACAGTAAAATCTGGTTTACAATTCGTATCATCAATGTTTGTGTATCTTCTAAATGTGGGGGTGACTACTTGTACATTTACGGCTATAAATTGGTACTACAGATTTTTTAAAAGTTGGATGGCCTCTCACATCAAGAAGTGAACAATCTAATGAGGTTTGCTATGTATGTGAAGGTTATTCCAACCTGAAAAACAGAATAACTATCTGCTTTTGATGTCCTTGTGAATCACCTAAACGCTGTCAAGTCAATGACTTCTTCCAGGACTGTACATTTCTACTAACTGTAAGCAAAGTGTTACAGTCATCAATGCTTACAAACATGGTGCTGAGTTAAGCTGAACCTTGTAACAAGAGAGTCTACTTTGTTAGTTTAACCACATTTTCTAACACTCAAAAGATGTGTAATTTTAGGGGGACTGGCCATGGTAAATGGGCAGAATTACAGAGATAGTGTAGAGGGGAGAGCCTAGATGGGATTATCTGTTGGAGAGTTGGTGCAGACTCGATGGGTCGAATGGCATTCCTCTACACTGAGGATTCTGTGGTTCTAAAGCCTACGTGTAAAGGATTTGTTGTCACAGTAGGGAATTTTGGTAAGGTATTGGTCCTAAGGTAGCTTTATCCTGGAAACTTTACTATATTTCCGATAATATTGGTCACTTGCAGAAGATTCATGTTGCAGGTTCAGCTTTTTTATTATAACAAAAGATTTATGGGTATCTGGTAGAAAATATAGTACATCAGATCCCTATGTATGCAGTTAGGAAAAACCATTATTGTGAGATTGAAACCTTGTCAAGTAGATAGGTGGATTGGTAAGTTTATCATGTTTTCCTTGATAATTATTAGAGTAAATAGTCACATGGTTCTGTCTTAAATTGGCATCAGAGTCATGTAAACGTCATTGGGCTTTATTAAAAGGGTTTACAGAATAGAAACAGGAAAGTGTTTTTCCTGCTGCTCTGTAGTAAGTCACAGAATCCCTAGAGTATAGAAGGAGACCATTCGGCTCATTGAGCCTGCACTGACCACAATCCCACCCAAGCTCTATCCCCTTAACTCCATGCAATTACCGCAGCTAGTACCCCAGATACAAAGGGACAATTTAGCCTGACCAATCCACCTAACCCACACATCTCTGGGCAGTGTGAGAAAACCGGACTACCCAGAGGAAACCCACGTAGACACAGGGAGAATGTGCAAACTCTGCACAGACAGTGACCCAAGCAAAGAAATGAACCTGGGTTGCTGGAGCTGTGAGGCAGCAGTACTAATCACAGTGCCACTGTACCATCGAATCTGTCAGGATCCTGGGACAACACTAAGAAGAAGACAGTGAACTAAGTTCAGGTGTAACTGGGGTGGTAAACTTTCTCCCTCTTGCACTTCTCCATCCACATTGGTGACCAAGCTCAAACTTAAGCCCTGTCAACAGGTGGTGTGCTCATTTCTGCATTAAGAAATTGCTAATGTGTTGATTTATTTGACAGAGTGCAGAGTGAGTGATCAGCTCAGAGGGGTTTGTTCATTCAGTAGAAAGTCCCTTTACTAAAGGCTGGCATTCTGTACAGTTAGTCAGGTGAAGAGGTTAGCAACTTGATCAATATTAACTGCTAAAGGCACTGAACAAAAATCAACAGATTTAACAATTTAGCAGTTAGATTTCCTTGGAGATTAATAATCCATATAAAGCCTGCTCCACCAAAGAATCATACAAAATGGTTCAAGCTGCTTTGTAATAATCCTGCTGTCTTTATCTTTATAGCCGTGTCTTTTTATACATCCACTGCTCAAGCAGCACCTAGAAATTGACAACTAACAACTACCACTGATGCATTGAAAAGGAACCTAAACTTCTAGTGATCCTTTAATTAAAAAAATTATAAAGCACTTTTCACTTGTCTATTGGAGTCTTCAAAATGCAGCAGCTAAGAACACAATGTTTATGACCCCTTGTCGGATATTGTTAAGCTGGTTAAGCATGACTTTGCTAGGACTGTAACTACAACAGAAATGCTATTTGAGTCATCTTAGTTCAACTACTGAAATCACCCCATTCCAGCTCCACCTGGCACTTAAATGATCTCAGGTTTCCAAATGTATTTTTCTATCTGAAAATTCATTCCATGTATTTGTCACCCCTCAAACAAAAAGGGATTCCCTATTTATCTTGCTTCAATTTATCTTTTATTAGTTTAAACTTGTGCCTCCTCTTATCCTCCACTCTTACAATTTGACACAGAATGATTCATTTTTTTCATTTCCTTAACAATTATCAAGGGGTCTGATGGCCTATTCTTCTGAACTGAAAAGCCCATTTTTCCTTTTCTTTCCCCTTAACTCAGACTTTGAAGACAGAATTCAGTCTTATAATTCCCCTCTGCCTCTAGAACTTAAATTTCTCTCCACTCTTGGCAATGAATTATGGGTGTAGGGCTTAAGATGCAAGCTGACCAGAGCACCTGTAAAGTCGTATTACTACTTCTCGTTGAGATGTTATCTGATGCTGTCAAAGATTGCAAATGCCACACTTGCTCTCAAGTATAGCAACATATCAATATTTTGTCACACAGTTTATAGTTCTACCTCAATGACAGGTTACACAGATTAGAAGTTGAACTTCACACCTTTGTGGTACCTCTCATGTTAATACAATAATGTGATACACTACTCTGCAAAAAAGCCACTTATTTAATTCCTCTATTAACAGCTGCACATGATCCTAACAGTGCACTGTTGGATAAGGGGTCAGAAATAGGTAAGTCCCCCATTAATGTCCCATAATAAGTTCTACATTTCTTCATTACTATGCAGAATGTCAGCTCAGTAGTATTGATAAGATCATCTTGGAAGAGCCATATTTGTCCCTCAACCAACATCAAAAAAGCAGGTTGTCTCACTGCTGTTTGTGGGCACTTGTTGTGTACATTTTCTAATAATTGACACATTTTTAAAATTATAACAGCAACAACACTTCCAAAATACTTGATAGCCACGTGTTCTGGGGCATCATGATTTTCTGAAAGCTTTTCTTCTTTCAAGGATAGCAAAAGGAATAAAGGTGTAATTCTGGTTCACAACGTTCTATTAACTACCAAGCAGCAAAGGCCATTGTAGCAATGCCCTACGAACTGCGGTGAATATTTGTACTGTACAACCTCCTCTTTATAACCCCTTTAAAAATCTTCTCATTTTGCAGGCCTCCTACAAATAACAAAGTGGCTTTACCATGACAGTGCAGACCATCTTTGCTCGCATTTGTTACAACATATTCTCTCATATGTTCTGCTGTTATAAGAGGAGAGTAAAGCAGAGAAACAAACAAGGAAAAGATGACAGTATTTTTAAAAATGCAGCAAAAAACCATGGGGGGAAAGAAAAGGAAAAGTGGCTTAAAAATGAACCCGTCCAATTAGCAGGCTTAGTACAAAACATGGTTCTATTATAAATGACAGGAAATTGTGTTCTTAAATTTTCTATGTCTCAATGACGTTTGCATTGATTTTCCATTGTTTAAAATATTAAAAGGTGCTTCTATACAAAACCTGAGAGAGTAATCTCACAGTGGCAATAAAATATGAACAGGTAATTGTATCGGAGTGAGGACTGCCTACACGGATGAAGCTAGACCACAGACCACCCATTTCTCCAGGTGGTCCCTGCTAAAAGAGCAGATGGGAATGGCTTCCTCCCCCCATCAAAAAACTTATCCTTGTACATTAAGGTCATCAGGAAATAATACGCTGACGTAACCTGTGTGACAAGCTTCCTTGGGAACTGACAAATTTATGCCTCGTTGTCCAATTTTTGCTCTTGATTCTAGAGTTTTTTTTAGGATGGAGGTTCTAAAGTTTAAAGTTTATTTATTAATGTCGTAATTCGGCTTACATTAACACTGAAATGTTTAGATACACAGAGAGAATTTAGCACAGCCAAGCACACCTTTCAGATTGCGGAAGGAAACCCAAGAACCCAGAGGAAACCTAAGGGGAGAATGTGAAAACTCCGCACAGGAAGTGACCCAAACCAGGAATCCAACCCGGGTCCCTGCCACTGTGAGGCAGCAATGCTAACCCACTGTGCCACCCTACAGGGAGAAAGCTTTGTTTCTCATGTTATTTTAGTTGGAATCAGCAGCTGGTGCTCCATCTTTGTACAACAAAGTAAAATAATGTTAAGCAGAGAAGAATTTCTTTCTTCCAATTTATCTAGCAGAGTTCTACAAAAATGTAAAGAACACTTTATTTGTCAGTTAACTTAAACATATCCATCTCCAGCAAAACAGTCACTTCTACACTGATGCTGCTTGAATTTAGGTTATGGGACACATTGAAACATTGAAATAGAAGCAGGAGTAGGCCATTTGGCTCTCTTCAACAGCTGTGATTGTGAACTGTTTTCTAGTGCTTATTTACTAACTCCTTTATCTCAATTTGTGAGGCAGCTTGCTGGCAGAACCAGCTCGGGGAGCTGAATTGTCTGCTGCTGATCCTGCTTTTACTCAACTAAATTAGGCTCTATTTTCCTGCTAACAGAATTGTGCAACCAATTTTTTTTCATTCATCCTTGGGACACGAGCCAGCATTTATTGCCATCTCTAGTTGCCAGAGGACAGTTGAAAGTCAACTGCATTGCTGCGGCTCTGGAGTCAGACGTAGGCTAGACCAGGTAAGGATGGCAGATTTCTTTCCCTAAAGGATATTAGTGAACCAGATGGGCTTTACCGACAATGGTTTCATGGTCATCGGTAGATTCTTAATTCCAGATATTTTTATTGAATTCAGATTCCACCATCTGCCATAGTGGAATTCAAACCTGGATCCCCAGAATATTAGCTGAAGGAGAAGAGCCAGGCTGAGTTTAAATGGCAAAGGTATAATTACAGATGATGATTGCCTAAAGCAAAACAGGTATAAAAAATAACTACTGCTCATTTTATATTATTCTAAGATTCTGTCCAAATCAAACAATTTGCTTGGCTACTTGGTTTGGTATTGATATTGCCAAAATTAAGCCAAGTTGGTTCTTAGTGTCTGCATTGAAGTACCAATTCTGTTTTTACTGTAAAGTAATCCTGTGGAACTCATTCAATAGAATCTTTAAGTGAAGCAAGAATACACCTCTTTAAAAATCAATGCAATGTTTCTTCATTTTCCTGCAGGATTTTGAAGAAAATAAGATTGTAAGTCATTGAAAATTTTAGGATAATTATCTTGGCGAACAAGAAGATTGTTTAATTTTGCTACAAGCAGCAGAACAATCAGAGCAGTGTTTCCTTACAAGTTAATTGGCATTGGCAAGCGGCATTTAATTCAGCTTTGTTTGGAGGCTTTGTTGGAGAATACTCTGGCATGATGTCCCAGAAGATAGTTTATAATCACTGCAAAATAAAATTAAGTCTTGGGTTAAACATCTTGGGATCACAAGCGAATGCAGAACTCTGGTGAATGCTAATGCCTTGCCTCCCACAGGTTGGACAAGGACACAGATACTGAACGCTAAAACAGGGATTAGAGAAAGTTCACTATATTGCATCTAATTACATGCCATCAGTAATCAGGCGAGATAAAGTATTGAATTGGTTTTCAATTCAATGTATACTTAGTGTCTAAAATCTAAAGGAAAGAACAGTATACCTACACCAGACACAGAGGAGATCAAATATTATTGCTTGGTCCAAATTAAATATGTTTGCAAAAGCCTAGCAAGCAATTGGCCATCTCAAAACACTCAATACCTGGAATATTACAAGTCAACAGGAAAAAGCCAAAATATCATTTTTCAAAATGTTCTAGGTCAGATAATAGTTGAGAAGAATTGTTTGAAAAATGAGTCCTTTTGTATAAGGTTGGAAACATGCTGTAACTGATTATGAATTTAAATTATGCATTCTCTGATGATGGATTTATATTGTACGCTTTACATTCATTTTCTCATTATGGGTTTTATCTTGAATAGTGGCTATCGTTACCGTATCTAATGATAGATTCATTTGGTGTGATAGCCCAGTTCTTGCTACACTTAATTATAGATTTGTGCCACAAAGTCAGTCCAATCTCTGTCGATAGTGATAGTTTTTTTGGAGTCATTGTAAGGGGAGTTAGCACTGATGAATTGGCAGTAAACATTCCTAGGGCAGATCATAGAATGCCTACAGTGTAGAAGAGGTGATTCGGCCCATCAAGTCTACACTGACTCTCTGACAGAGTACCTTTCTCAAGCTCTCTCCCCACCTTATCTCTATAACCCCAATCATCTGCCATGGCTATTCTATCTAATTTACACATCTTGTGACACTAAGGGGCAATTTAGCATGCCCCATCAACCAAATCTGCACATCTTTGGAGTATGGGAGGAAGCCAGAGCACCCGAGGAAACCTACAAAGATACGGGGAGAATGTGCAAATCCACATAGACTGAGAGATCAGAATTGAACTCAGGTCCCTGGCAGCAGTGCCAACCACTGTGCCACCGTGCAAATATAGTGCAAATCATGTGTAAACTAATTATTTCTACTCTGTTCAAAAGCATACCTAACCCAAATCTTTGAACTGCACTTATGACTACACACCTATATAACATTTTACTTCTTACACTATCACCTCTGAGTTAGATGGGCAATTAGTGTCTAATCAACGATGGCTCCCTATTACTAGAGACTGCCCAAGATTGTTTCACAAAGAGTCCGTTATAAATTTCAGGTCTACATGCGGTATTTTCTCAGGTTCAATGACACAAATTACTACTTTAATTGTGTACAGTTCTGCTGTCCATATTATAAAACAATCTAGAGGCACTGGGGAAGATGCGTGTATGTTTGCTTGTTTTATACCAGAATTGAGAAGTTATAACTGCCAAGACAACTGAACTGCCTGAGGCTCAGGGCTTTTTTCTCGAAAAAAAGGCTCAGGGACAACCTAATAAAAATCTTCACAATTTTGAAGGGCTTCACAGGGGAGATGTAGAGATGATGTTTTCACTAATCAGGACACCAAAACTAGGAAGATTACACAGCAACTCAGAAATCTAAAATGGAATTCAGCAGAAATCTCTTTACCTGGAGAATGATTCGAATGTCAATGGCAAGTAGTACAGACAACTCAAGGGAAAGGTGGATAAGTAGATATGGGAGAACGGTATCATTAACTGAAGGAAAGCAGGAGGAATCTCTTGTGGAGCATTATCAGTACAGATCAGTTAGGGTGAATATTCTGATTCCTATAAGCTGGGAATAGTGAAGGTTAGAAAAAGCTGGTAGGAGTAATTTATAAGCTCATATTACTACTATTGGACAAAGCATTAAGCAAGATATTACTGGAACTTGTAACAAGGAATGCAATTATTGTGGGAGACCTTATTTTCATATACTCTGGACCAAAGATGGTCTGGAAGATGAACATTTAGGACTGAGGTGGGGAGAAACTTTTTCACTTAAAAGTATTGTGGAAATTTGAAATTCTCAACCCCAAAGGAATGTGGAATCTTCCTCACTGAATATACTTAAGGCTGAAATACACTTTTGGTCTCAAAGAGACTCAATTATTATGGGGAGCAGGTAGGAAAGTGGAATTGAAATGCAATATCAACCAGGATCATAAGGGTGAGGGAGGCTGGATGGGCCATATTGTCAATTCCTGCTCTTATCTCATGTTCCTGTGTCCTCTTTAGGACCTGGTGCATACCTTAATAGCCTAACACCAAGTTACATGATGGTGTGACACAAAGGTCATTAGATACTCTTCATTGTGTGAACTTGAATTGCCCACAACATTCATTTCCCTTATTATTCACGAAAATGAACAAATAGTATTCACCTAAGGCAAGGCCAATTGAAGACGAGCAAGCTGGTTTATTTTTAATGAGATGCATTAATTAACATTGATTCTCAGTGACTAGTCATTTCCTTTAGCTGTTCCCGGCATTAAAAATAATAAATTACACTAAGTTTGCCCTTGTATTCAGCCTAACTCTAACGTCAGGATTACCAATGGACTGACTGGCATTAATTTGAAGAGGGAGGCCCCTCTGTCTCTGCCTGATTGTTCCAGACACAGCCTACTGCAGATCAACTTTTCACATAGAGAAAGGAGTCCATAAGATATAGGAGCAGAATTGGGCCATTCGGCCAATTGAGTCTGCTCCCCAATTTAACCACAACTGATATTTTTCTCATCCCTATTCTGCTGCCTTTTCCCCATAACCACTGATCCCCTTATTAATCAATAAGCTATCTCTATCTTAAAGATACTCAATGACCTGGCCTCCACAGCCTTCTGCTGCAAAGAGTTCCACAGATTCACCATGCTTTGTATGGAGAAATTCCTTCTCATCTCCGTTTTAAAAAAGATCATCCCTTTAGCCTGACGTTGTGCCCTCTGGTTCTAGTTTTTCTTACTAGTGGAAACATTCTCTCTAATTCCATTCTATCCACACCTCTCAGTATCCTATAAGTTGCAATAAGATTCCACCTCATCCTTCTAAACTCCAACAAGTACAGACCCAGAGTCCTCAACCAACCCTCACATGACAAGTTCTTCATTCCAGGGATCATTCTTGTGAACCTCCTCTGGACCTTTTCCAACGCAAGATATCCTTCCTCAGATACGGGGCCCAAATCTGCTTTCAATACTCCAAATGGGGTCTGACCTCAGCCTTATACAGCCTCAGAAGTGCATCCCATCTCTTCTATTCTAGCCCACTCAATACAAATGCCAACATTGCATTTGCCTTCCTAACAGCCAACTGAATCTGCATGTTAACCTTAAGAGAATCTTGAGAAATGACTTCCAAGCTCCTTTGTACTTCTGATTTCCTAAGCATTTTCCCATTTAGAAAATAGTCTATGTTTCCATTCCTCCTTCCAAAGTGTATAACCTCACACTTTTCCATATTGTATTCCAAGTCACAATGTCACCATCCACCTTCCCTGGCTCCTTATGTCAAAGGCTGGAACACTGACCTGCCAATCAAAATTGTCTTATGATGGGTCCCCTTTCTGCTGTAGGAACAGCAGCAATAATGTTACTTCTTTAACTAGTACAGTATCCTGCTGTTATTGAATAAAACCAATTAATGGTCCAATCCCAGTGTCGCAAAGTATGAAACACAAATCCTCTCTATGTGCTTGTAGCTATTCTTACCAGAGTCATGAATGCCTGTCTTATGTCATCATGACATATCTACTGTACCTCCTCTACAATTACTCTGTAATGTCCATCATCCAACTGCACCTAACACAAGTCCAAGTCGCATTCTAATTTGTCCTAAACAATATCCCAAACAGTTTGAATTTTTCCTGGAGTTAAACACTGATGGGACAGGATCTTACAGGAGATGTCAGGCCACATAACTAAGCTGAAATGGGATACAGAAGGCTGCACTGTACAGCAAAGTCACTCAACATTGATTTCCCCCAAATTGGTAAAAATGAGTTAGTCGAGTGCATAAGGACGAGGAACTAATAAGTTCATTAACAAAAAGGGAATGTGGGACAAAGCACAATTGCTCTTTCAAACAGATTTGATGGACTGAATGGCTTCTCTCTCATAGATACATGTCTGTGATTCACAGTAATCTGAATTGCAGTCAGATGCATATCTCAGAAATGAATGGACTGTTTTAATAAAATACTCTGTCCATTTCGCCACAAGGTTATTTTAATAACGGCGTAATTAATTGAGGTAAATTTCTTCATAGAATCCCTATAGTATAGAAGGAGGCCATTCAGCCCATCAAGGCTGCACCAACAAAAATCCCCATAATTTCACATACTTCCCTTGCAAATCACCCTCAAACTGGGGTGAATTTAGCATGGCCAATCCACCTAACCTGCACATCTTTGGAGTATGGGAGGACACCAGAGCACCCAGAGGAAAACCACAGAGACACGGGGAGAACATGCAAACTCCGCACAGACAGTGATCCAAGCCGGGAATTGAACCCGGCTCCCTAGTGCTGTGAGACAGCAACACTAACCACTGTGCCGCTGTGCTGCCTATAAGATAAATTATTCCCTCTCAAATTACAAAAAGTTGCATTCTACGAATGACAATATCAAGCCACAATCTAATCAAGCCTAATTTTAAATAACACTCTAAGTGATTCTTCTAGATCACAACCATTTAATATGTCTCTTATCCCCAGCTTAATTAGCACCTAAAGTAAAGTAAAAATAATCAAACTACATTCTTTAACTTACATTGTTTTGTGTTCAAAATCAATACAGGAAGAGCATTAATGGAGTTTTCTTATAGACACTGCCCATTATCAGTTTTGGAAGCAGTTTAGGGGAGGTTTACTAGATTGATACCTAGAATGAATGCATTGTCTTATGAGAAAAGGTCAAACAGGCTGGGCTTGTTTTGCTTGGAGTTTAGAAAGGTGATTGAAATTTATAAGATTGAATGATATTAACAAGGCGAATGTGGAATGGACGTTTCCTCCTGTGGTTAGTTGAGTCCAGAAGTAAGGAACGCTGCTTTGAATTTAGGGATTGCCCTTATAGGACTGAGATGAGGAAAACTTTCTTCCTTAGAGGGCTGTGCGACTGGAACTCTGCCTCAGAAGATGAAGGCTGGTGAGGGGGTGGATGGATATTTTTAAAGCAGGGGTAAACAGATTCTTTTAGACTTAGGGAATTAAAAGTTATGAGGGTAGATGGGAATGTGGAACTCAACACAAATTAATCATTGTCGTACTGAATGGGAGAGCAGGCTGAAGTGGCTGAGTAGCCTCTTCCCATTTCTCACCATTTTAAAGCCGACAAAGGTGGAGGTGTTGCTACAGCTGGTTATGAATAATATCATAGATCAGACAGATTATGTATATTTGACGAGCACATCAGGAGTATTTACTAGAACATCACAAGATTTAAGCTCCAATGAGGAACAGAAAATGTCAGCAGGAAACAGAAATTCTGATTTTATTCTAACCCGCCAGGTAGGAACAGGACAGCCTTGGGTCAGATATCTATTTCACGCACCAACTAACTTCAGGTGCCATTGAAAGCTGTACGCTACAAGTGTGATTGAGTGCACAGGAGAATTAAATCCAGCCTCTGGCAAAATCATGATGCACCATCCAGCCTGTTTTACTGGCACCTATGCATTTTAGGATGACTAACTTTCTTGGTTATTCTGCCCTTATCTCATTCTGCACAACTAAGATAAAGAAATATCTGTCAAAATTCTCAGTATAATAATCATCTTGTCCTGTTCTGTCTCACAACTCTGAGCAATATTCCATTCCCAAATGAAGATCCTGGCCAAATACTATCCTTCAAGTGCCACTCTCCATGCTGCAATTTTTCAGTGTCGAGAGATGAGCAAGGATTCGTTTTCGCATTGTTTTCTCTGCTATGAAAGCTGTAATTTCTTGAGTCATCTCAGCAGGTTCAATTACTCTCAGAAAGTGGCACGTTTTATAGATACGCAAATCATTGCTGTTCCAACTATTACCCTAAGCTATATTTAAGACAATATTAATTAGTCCTAAGTTTGCAGTGCTATTAGGTCTTGAGTCATTGACCTATTGCTCTGATTGATCAGTGATACATTTACACCCATTATATATGATCACTACTGGTCCAAGGTGCCCTGAAAAGTAAAAACAATTGATTTTAATGCCATTTGCAACATTCACATTGGGTTAAAATGGCTGGTCAGAAATTTACAGAATCTGATGCATGAATCAGTCACTGTCTTCAATGTTCCATCAACTCTGTAGTAAGTAATTAGGATGTAGAGATGCCGGCGTTGGACTGGAGTAAACACAGTAAGAAGTCTCACAACACCAGGTTAAAGTCCAACAGGTTTATTTGATAGCAAAAGTCACTAGCTTTCCCACTCACACTTACCTGACTAAGGGGCAGCAAGCTCTCCAAAAGCTAGTGGCTTTTACTATCAAGTAAACCTGCTGGATTGTTGTCGTGAAACTTCTTACTGTAAATAATTAGCCCACTAATACATTAATGCTACTAACCTGGCTAGAAGATTTGTCACATGCACTCCAACTGCTTGTAATGGGAGTGGAGGAATGGCATTGCCATTCCTCCACTCCCATTAATTTGTGCACAGTAATGATATCAAAGCTCAATCTCCAATTACAACAAAGGAAGCTGCCAGTTTCCCACTGTTAGTAAGGGTCTAAAGAGCAGTTAAAATCAAAGACTGTAGGAAGCGTCATACACCCATTACTGAGGGTAGATGGGAATGTGGAACTCAACACAAAGAGATCAACCATGATCTTATTGAATGGGGGATCAGGCTCAAGGAGCTGAATGGCCTCCTCCCATTTCTCACTATTTTAAGGCTCTCAAGAGTAGTGTTGTTGCTACAGCTGGTTATAAAGAACAAAATAGATCAGGCAGATTGTGTACATTTGAATGATCACATTGGGAGTAATTACCAGAACATGACAAAGTTTATGCTCCAACAAAGAAAAGAAAATGTCCACAGGGAATAGAGGTTCTGATTTTATTTTAACCCGCCAGGAAGGAACAGGGCAGCTTTGGGTCAGATACCCTTTTCACACACCACCTGACTTCAGGTTCCATTGAAAGCTGTATGCCACAAGTGTAATCGAGTGGACAGGAGATTTAAACAAGCCTCTACCAATATTACAATACTTTATCCAGTCTGCATTACTGGCATATATGCATTTCATGGTGACTAACTCTCTTGGCTATTAACATAAAGAACATAAGAACTAGAAGCAGGAGTAGGCCATCTGGCCCCTCAAGCCTGCTCCATCATTCAATAAGATCATAGCTGATCTTTTCATGGATTCAGATCCATTTACTAGACTGCTCACCCCACAACCCTCAATTCCCTGACTGTTCAAAAAATTACTATCCTTGCCTTAAAAACATTCAGCTAGGTAGCCTGAAGGCAGAATGCTGGAAAATCTCAACAAGTCTGGCAGCATCTGTAAGGAGAGAAAAGAGCTGATGTTGAGTCCAAATGACCCTTTATCAAAGCTTTTATCCAGATAGGTAACTTCAACTATTTTACTGGGCAAGGAATTCCACAGATTCACTACCATTTGTGTGAAGATGTTGCTCCTCAGTCCTAAATCTGCTCTCCTGTATTTTGAGGCCATGCCCCTAGTTCTAGTTTCACCCACCAGTGGAAACAACCTCCCTGCTTCTATCTTATCTACTCCCTTCATAATCTTACACGTTTCTATAAGACCTCCCCTCATTCTTCTAAATTCCAAAGAGTATAATCCCCAGTCCACTCAGTCTCTCCTCATAAGCCAGCCCTCTCAACTCCAGAATCAACCTAATGAATCACCTCTGCACCTCCTCCTATTCCAGCATATTCTTATTCTCTCCTTATCTCAGTCTAAGATGCAAAACTGTCTGTGAAAATTTTCAGTATAATAATCATGCTGTCCTGTTCTAGTCACAATTCCACTCTGCATAATGAGACATGAGAATTCTGGCTGATTTGAACAGCCCACCTGTCTACAGAATCCGTGTGGACAGCGTTTAGAAATCATATCTTAAAGTTGTGGTCAATCAGTTTCATACTCAAAACACCTTGCAGCTGTTTCACTGAATATTATTCACACTCCAGCAGGGCAGACACTCAGCTGCCATTTATAATTCAGAGTTTTGGCATATACATTTCTTCAAAGCTCTGCTGGTCATTTTTTGTCTTCAGTGCCTGGCTTGTAATTTTTCAAATAAATGAAGTGAAAATTGGGACAAAAATAGAAAATGTTGGAAAACCTCAGCAGATCTGATAGCATCTGTAGAGAGAGAATAGAGTAAGAAGTCTCACTACATCAGGTTAAAGTCTTGCGTTTACCCCAGTCCAATGCCAGCTTCTCCATATCGAGAGAGAATAGAGCCAACGTTTTGAGTCTCAGTGACCCTTATCAGAGCTGGAAGTGAAAGTTGGAGGCATGCGATTGGCTCCATCAGATTACTGCTTGAGTAGCAAAGACAAAAATAAAGATCCCAATGTGAGCCAATGAAGTGACGTGATAACACGGTCACTTCTTGAGACTGAGGATGGGTACATATCTGATATTATGAATTCATAACACATCATATCTAGAATCATAGAATCATACAGCGCAGAAGGAGGCCATTCAATCCCACCTAGCTCTATCTCCATAACCCAATGCATTTACTTTAGCTAGTCCCCCTGTCATTTAGAGGAAATTCACCATGGCCAATCCACCTAACTCGCGCATCTTTGGACTGTGGGAGGAAATCGGAGCACCTAAAGGAAACCCACATGAACACGGGAGAATGTGCAATCTCCACACAGACAGTGACCCAAGCAGGGAATCAAACTTAGGTCCTTGGCACAGAGACAGCGATGCTAATCATTGTGCCAGCGTGCCAGCCTAATTCTCTAGTTACAGAATAAGATGGAAAATACAAAGGAATGGATCTGATCTCAAGGAGAAATTCAGAAGTTAGAAACTCCTGGTTCCTTCACTGAAAACTATCACAGACATCGCAGCGCAAAACAGAAGCAGGAAAAGCTAAAGCTGCACCTTCAGCAAAAGTCAGTGATCTGACCATCAGCTCTGATCCCATCTAATTTCCACAAATAGAGGCAAGCTCAAATAAACATTGCAATTGGCCAGAAAGTTCCTCAGAGTTCCTCCTGACCCACCAGCATTCCTTTGCCACAAGACGATCTCAATCCTCACTCACATGGTGGAGCAGAAACAACTCCAAGAAGTCTCCTGGCATTGTATCTCGCAATTTGAAGATACAATCATTCTCTGACATTGGAAGAGCAACCAGCTAGTCTGTGACCCCCTAGAACAAGACACCATCTGACAGCATTCTGCCTCTCTCGCTCCAACTTTAAGAAGCACCAATGCAGCCTCTTAAGTTCTGAAGGATGCATTTATTAAGCAATGGAAAGTAGAACTAGATGTTTACAGATGAAAGTTAGAAATTGATTGGATGGGACAGAAGGAAAAGGGACAGATTAATCAGCTGATGTCTTGACAACCCGTAATTTGGAAAACGTAGCAACGTGAAATTGGATAGAACTGACACTTCTATCCAAGGGGAAGAGGGATGAAAATGAGTGGAAAATAGCTGATTCTTTTCAGTAGTGAGCCAGACAACATACAGGGTAAGTATCACTGGCACTGCCTCTGCAAATCCATTGGACAGGATAGGTGCACTGACCTCACTGTTCTCACTCAGTCCAACATCCCCAGCACCGAATCATTGACCACAATTGATTATCTCCACTGGGCAGGACCACATCATCTATATCCTGACATGAGATCCCTGAAACAAGTGTTTCAAGAGGACAAGAGAACCTTCGACATAGCAAGCAAGCCCTCGGAGGACAGAGGAAACCCTTCAAGGACACCCTCAAAACCCCCTTGAAAAAGAACAACAGCCACACCAATACCTGGGAATCCCTGGCCCAAGACAACCTGAAGTGGAGGAAAATCATTTGGGAAGGAGTAAACACCTCAAGTTTCATCACTGACAGCCTTAACCAACTTGCCCTTGGACTACATTCCTGCTAACTATCCAATAAGATGCAGTTGTCTCTCCCATTGTGTCCTCTTCCCCTGCTGCTTGTGCTGTATCACTCGGCTCGAGGAAGAGCTTTTGATTGGTAATTGTTTTTTCCAGTGTTGTGCTAATGTAAACCATGAACTATAGTCAGCACGGCTTTGTCAAAGGCAGGTCGTGCCTTACAAGCCCAGTTGAGTTCTTTGAAAATGTGACTGAACACGTTGACGAAGGAAGAGCAATGGATGTGGTTTACATGGACTTCAGCAAGGCATTTGATAAGGTCCCCCATGCAAGACTTCTTGAGAAGGTGAGAGGGCATGGGGCTTTGGCCTTGTAGATCCAGAACTGGCTTGACTGCAGAAGGCAGAAGATGGTTGTGGATGGGTCTTTTTCTGCATGGAGCTCGGAAGCCAAGTGTTGACAGTGAAAGGACACATGGAAACTGAGCAGCCCACCCGCCCAGGAGCCTCACCCACCCAGCTACCTTTAGTCAGAACATTGAATACAGGAGTTGGGACATCTTATTGAAGTTGTACAATATATTAGTAAGGTCACATTTGGAATACTGTGTACAGTTCTGGTCACCCTATTATAGAAAGGATATTATTAAACGAGAAAGAGTGCAGAAAAGATTTGTTAGGATGCTACCAGGACTTGATGGTTTGAGTTATAAGGAGAGGCTGGGTAGACGGAGGCTTTTTTCGCTGGAGTGTAGGTGGCTGAGGGGTGATCTTATAGAGTCTATAAAAATAATGAGGGGCATAGATCAGCTAGATACTCAATATCTTTTCCCAAAGGTAGGGGAATCTAAAACTAGAGGGTATAGGTTTAAGGTGAGAGGGGAAAGATACAAAAGTGCCCAGAGGAACATTTTTTTCACACAGAGGATGATGAGTGTCTGGAACAAGCTGCAAGAGGTAGTAGTAGAGGCAGTTACAATTTTATCTTCTAAAAAGCATTTAAACAGTTATATGGATAAGATGGATATAGACAGATACAGGCCAAACAGCGACAATTGGGACTAAGTTAGGGTTAAAAAAGGAGGCGACATGGACAAGTTGGGCCAAACAGCCTGTTTCCATGCTGTAAATCTCTATGACTCTAAGTCCTGGACACCCATCCAGCTACCTGGGCAGCCCATCCATCTGGCCCACCAATTCCATTTCCTCCCCTGTGACACAAACTCTTCAGTCACCTGAGAGCTCATTTTTAGTGCAAAACCAAATCATTCTCGATTCTGTGGGAAGTGAGAAAAAAACCGAGCAAGTGTCTTATTAACCTGACCAAAAAGCTATCTTAAAATAGACAGTAAACAGAATTTTCATAAACAAAGTAGAAAATATACTAAAGGTAATGGTAAATTTCAGGTTAAAAAAATTGCTCCCTTGGGCAATGTGCCCAGAATGGCACATTGTAATCTCAGCATAAAGAGGCTTTTTATCAGAAATACTTTTAATTTAAATACATCACATTTAAAACTAAACTCTCAGACATTTTGCAAGACTTGTCTGAAGATGGCCACTCACAGTGGGTGACATCTTGAAGAAAGTGATCACTGCTGTTTTCCACAATCCTTCATCACCTGCTCCACTCTGACACCACAGAACTCCGCTAGACTTTGGTGTAGATTTGTTATGTTTTCATTAAAATAGTCAAAGATGTTTTGAGGGAGAAAAGTGTGGGGTTATTTAAAAAAGGGACTCAGTAACTCTGAGTGTAGAAGCCAGTTTCCCAGTGGATTCATACAAGGGTGTCTCCTCCTCCCTAACCCACTACAGAGATTTCAGCTTCAATAAGGGTCATGTGGAATTACATTAAGAGTCCAGCACACAAGCAAGTCCATGTTGATGCCACTCCATCAGCATATCCTTCTATCCTCTTACCTCTTCCCAGGTGCGCTTTTCCAGTTTCCTCTTAATGCTTTCTGTCTCAACTACTTCTTGTTGGACAACCTGTTGGACTTTAACGTGGTGTTGAAAGGCTCCTTGCTATGCCCACATCAGTCCAACACCAATATCTCCACATCATAACTACTTCTTGATAAAGAGTCCTACATTCTAACCACCCTTCAGGTAAAGAAGTTATATTTCAAACCCATACTGGATTTCTTGACTGGAAGAATTTGGGATGTTTGCTGATGATTGTACAATGTTCAGTAGCATTTGCACTAGCATTGGATATTGAAGCATTTTGTGTCCAAATGCAGCAAGATCTGAACAACAATGCCAGTTTAGCTTCATGTACAAAGCAGTGGAATAACAAAGGAGAGGTTGAAGTCCTGGAGACGGATCTTTGGTGAAGGCATTTGAGTGAAAGCATTGTTTGGGAGAAGATTCCAAAGTACATTTGGAGTGCAGTTTGGGAACCCTGTGTGGAAGCCAGAGTGCATTTGCCTGACAATGACACAGAGTGTCGAAAACTCTCAAATTTACTATCAAATAAATCGGTTGGATTTAAAATTGGTGTTGCTAAATTCTTACTGAGTTCTTACTATCCCAGTCCAACGCTGGCATCTCTACATCATGGAAGCCAGAGTTCCAGTGAAACCAGTTGGTTCACTGTGTGGCAACAATCTAGACAGAACTAATGAGAAATCCACAGCAGTTATTGTGGGTGGCAGTTGACACTTTGTCAGAGTGTGAAGTGTCTGACCACAGGTTGCCTGTTTGTTTACTTAGACAGTGTGCTCACTGAGAGCATAAGAGTAAAAAGTAAATTTTGTAACTTGCATTGTGCTTACAAATCTGTAGACATCTGTAAAGGTGAAGTGGGATGAAGAAGCAGTGATTTATAATTAATCCTTTCTTGTTTAATAAATCCTTTATTTATTTGTTAAAAGTTAGTAATGACATGAAAATAAATTGATTAGGAAGAGTCAGCATGGATTTCTAAAAGGAAAATTGTGTTTAACTTGCTGGAGCTTTTTGAGTAGGTAGCAGAAAGGGTTGATGAGGGTAATGCTGTTGACATGTATGCATGGACTTTCAGAAAGCATTTGATACAGTACCACACAAACTTGAGAAAAGTTATAACTTATGGAATAAATGGTACAGTAGCAACATGAGTACAAAGTTAGCTGAATAATAGGAAGCAGAGAGTAACATTCACTGAATATGTTTTGGGCTGGAGGGAAGCTTTTTGTTGTGGAGTTTGCACAAGGACCTTTGCCTCTCATGATAATAAACTAACAATCTCGATCTTGATGTGCAGGAGACAATTCCAAAGTTTGCAAACGATATAAAACCTGGAAATATTGCAACCTGCGAAGGTGACAATGTAGAACTTCTAAAGGACATAGACAAGTTGGGGGAGTGGGCAGATAGGTTGCAGATGAAGTTCAATGTAGAGAAGTGTGTAGTGATGCATTTTGGTAGGAAGAACATGGAGAGACAATATAAAATAAGGGGTAAAATTCTTAAAGTGGCACAGCAGTAGAGGGACCTGGTGTGCATGCACGTAGATCATTAAAGATGGCAGACAAATGGAAAAAGCAGTTTATTAACAGGCAGAGAACACATGACACAAATAGGTTATGCTGAACTTATACAAGACACTAGTTAGACTTCAGCTGGAATATTGTGTACAGTTCTGGCTGTATACTATAGAAAGAATGTGAACACATTGGAAAGAGTGCAGAAGAGGCTTACAAGGATAGTTCCAGGGATGGGAAACTTTAGTTATGAGGACAGATTGGATAGGTTGGGACTGTCCTCCTTGGAGAGGAGGCTGAGAGAAAATTTGATAGAGATAGAAACATAGAAAAACTACAGCACAATACAGGCCCTTGGCCCATAAAGTTGTGCCAAACTTAGAGGTTACTACACTTACCTATAACCCTCTAAGTTCCATGTACTTATCTAAAAGTCTCTTAAAGGACCCTATCGAATCTGCCTCCACTACCGTTGCTGGCAGCCCATTTCACGTACCCACCACTCTGAGTGAAAAACTTACCCCTGACATGTCCTCTGCATCTACTCCCCAACACTTTAAACCTGCGTCCTCTTGTGGCAACCATTTCAGCCCTAGGAAAAACCTCCGACTATCCATTCAAATCAATACCTCTCAACATCTTATATCCATCAGGTCACCTGTCATCCTTTGTCTCTCTAAGGAGAAATGGCCAAGCTCCCTCAACCTATCCTCATAAGGCATGCTCCCCAATCTAGGTGACATCCTTGTAAATCTCCTCTGCACCCTTTCTTTGGATTCTATGTCCTTCCTGTAACGAGGTGACAAGAACTCAGCACAGTACTCCAAATGGGATCTGACCAGGATCCTACACAGCTGCACGTCTTCAAAAAATTCACGTCTTCAAAGAATTCAATCAGACTTGCAAGGCATGATCTGCCTTTGACAAAGCCATGTTGACTATTCTTAGTCATATTATACCCCTCCAAACGTTCATAAATCCTACCTCTCAGGATCTTCTCCATTAATTTACCAACCACTGAGGTTAGACACACTGGTCTGTAATTTCCAGGGCTATCACTACTCCCTTTCTTGAATAAAGGAACAACATTTCACAATCCTCCATTCCTCTGGAACCTCTCCCGTCTCCATTGATGATCCAACACCATCGTAAGAAATCTCACAACATCAGATTAAAATCCAACCAATTTATTTGATAGTAAACTCACAAGCTTTTGGGGTTTGCCCCTTCGTCAGATGAATGGAGAGTTCTAGCCTCAGACAGAGCATATAACAGCACATGCAGTTTACAGATTAGAATGTGAGTCTTTACAATTAACCTGCTGTTCAAGTCTTAAAGATGCAGACAATGTGAGTGGAAAGAGCATAGGCATAGGTTAAAGGGATGTGTATTGTCTCCAGACAGTACAGTAAGTGAGGTTTTGCAAACCCAGGCAAGTCATGGTGGTTACAGATAGTGCGACATGAACCCAAGATCCCGGTTCAGACTGTCCTCATGTGTGCAGAACTTGGCTATCAGTCTCTGCTCAGCAACTCTGCGCTGTCATGTGTCGTGAAGGCCACCTTGGAGAAAGCTTACCCGAAGGCCAGAGGCTAAATGCCCATAACTGCTGAAGTGTTCGCCTGGTGATTGTCGCGCAACGTTCAGTCATCCATTGTCATAACATGGTCTCCCTAATGTATCGTACTTTGGGACATCCTTTCCTGCAGCGTATTAGGAAGACAACATTGGCCGAGTTGCAAGAGTACGTGCTGTGTATCTCATGGATGGTGTTGTCACATGTAATGATATCATCCATGTCGATGATCCGACATGTCTTGCAGAGGTTGCTGTGGCAGGGTTATGTAGTATTGTGGTCACTGTTCTCCTGAAGGTTGGGTAGGTTGCTGTGAACAATGGTCTGTTTGAGGTTGTGTGGTTGTTTGAAGGCAAGAAGTGGGGATGTGGGGATGGCCCTGGTGAGATCTTCGCCTTCATCAATGATATGTTGAAGAACAAGATGTCATAATTTCTCCGCACCAGCAAAGTATTGGACGATGAAGGGTACTCGGTCCAATGTGTCCCGTATTTGTCTTCAGAGGAGGTCAATGCAGTTTTTTGCTATGACGCATTGGAACTGTTGATCGATGAGTCAAGCGCCATATTCTGTTCTACTGTGTTTACCGCAGTCCAAAATTGGCAACTCCACACATGACTACTATCCGCAAACATCATTGCCAGAGGCTCACAATCTTCACCCTTGCCTCCCACAGTAGCCCGGGATACATCCCATCCAGTCCTGGTGACTTATCTAACTTGATGCTTTTCAAAAGCTCCAACACATCCTCTTTCTTAATATCTACATGTTCAAGCTTTTCAGTCTGCTGCAAATCAAGATCCTTTTTCATCCTGAATACTGAAGTATTCATTAAGTACCTCTGCTATTTCTTCCAGTTCCATACAAACTTTCCCACCATCACACTTGATGGGTCCTATTCTTTCCCACATATAGATGTTCAAAATCCTGAGGGATTTGGACAGAGTAGATAGGGAGAAGCTGTTCCCACTCATAAAAGGATCAAGACCAAGAGGACACACAGATTTAAAGTGATGTAAAAGAAGCAAATGTGGTATGATAAAAAACATTTTCACAAGGTGAGTGGTTCAGATCTGAAATGTTCTGCCTGGAAGTGTGATGGAGGCAGGTTCAATCAAGGCATTCAAGAGGGCATTAGATGATTATTTGAATAGAAACAATGTGTAGAGATACGGGGAGAAGGCAGAGGAATGGCACTAAGTCACAATGCACATTTGAAGAGCCAGTGCAGACGCGATTGGCCAAATGGCCTCCTCCTGCACATAACAATGCACGATTCTGTAAAACCACACACCATCCTGATTTGGAATTATGTAGCAATTCTTTCCTCTTTGATGGTTAAAATCCAGGAACTCTCTTCCTAATAGCATTGTGGTTGCCCCTACATTAGATAGACTGAGCACTTCCAGAAGGCAGCTTATTTAATACTTTCTCAAGGGCAATTAGGAATGGGTAATAAATGCCAGCCTAGTCAACTCACATTGCAAGAATCAATGAAAACACTTTATGATTATCTTCTATTTATTGGTTTTAGTCCTTTTTGCACTTTCTGTAATGTCTCTATAACTTTATAATATGAAGACCAGAAATGCACACAACATTCCAAGTATTCTCTAACCAAGGTTCAGCTTCAGCAGAATTTCTTTGCTTTTCAATTTTGTCTCTCTAAAAGTAAACGCCAATGTTTCTCTCACTTTATAAACCTGTCTCACTACTTGCTGATTTGTATCACTGTAGCCCGAGAGCCCTTTGCTCCTTTACCCAGTGATGAGAATAAATATACAAAAAATGTATTATTGTGAAAACACACCAAACTTGTAATTATTGGCTCCACTGATGCATTATTCCATGTTCCGTGCATCATTTAGCCACTTTATGTGATGCATTAGAAAGTTAACATCCTGAGTAATTCGCATAATTGAGCAAAAACAAATCATTTCGATACCACTTCCCATAGCTACACACCAAGAAAAAATGGTGTTCATGCTTTATTCCAACGTAGAAAGATAAACAGCATTAACCACAAACCTTTCACAATACAACATCTAGTAATTTAACCTCCCCAACAACAGGGTGATTACCGTATTAAAGGCCTGGCCCAGGTAAAAGGCACACAATAGTGGGGCTATTAAAGCTAAAGAACATACTGGGAATAAGAGTTTGTGTTTGAAAGTATGTGTCTTCATGCTTGTAGAGGTTAATAACGGTGATATATGTACCTGTACCCCAAAATTCCTTTGCTATATAAAAAGAGGCAGCAACTTAAAAGCTCATCAAATCCATCTTACTGAAAGATGAGATTTAATGTGAAGATGGAGCATGAAACTAGATGTGAAATCTATTTCAAAATTGGTTGGTATGATTTAACTGATTCATCTGAGGTACAGAGAGTTGTAATGGAGGGATGATGAACAGCCTTTGTCTGATAACAGGACTTAAAAGGTTAAACTATTAGAACACATTGCACAAAAAGCAGTTGTATTTTGTTGAGTAGAGAAGACTGAGGGGTTAATTAATAAAACTATAAAATGATCAAGGAATGTGTTATATTAAAATGAGAAACTATTTGCTCTGGTTGAAGAAGCCAGGATGTGGAGATGTTGGCATTGGACTGCGGTAAACACCAGGTTAAAGTCCAACAGGTTTATTTGTAGCAAACACCACTAGTTTTTGGAACTGGCTGTTCCTCCTCCATCAGGTGGATGGGAACTCTGATCACAAACAGGGCATATAAAGACACAAATTCAATTTACGTGAATAATGATTGGAATGTGAGCCTTTACAGCTAATTAAGTCTTAAAGGTAAAGACAATGTGAGTGCAGAGAGCATTAAGCACAGGTTAAAAAGATGTTTATTGTTTCCAATCAGGAAAGTTAGTGAGATTTTGCAAGTCCAAGCAAGTTGTGGAGGTTATAGATAGTGTAACATGAACCCAAGATCCTGGTTGAGACCATCCTCATGCGTGCGGAACATGGCTATCGGTCTCTGCTCAGCAACTCTACACTGTCGTGTGTCGTGAAGGCCGCCTTGGCGAACGCTTACCGGAAGATCAAAGGCTGAATGCCTCTGAGCACTGAAGTGTTCCCCAATACGATGAGAACCATTCTGCAATTGTCAAGCGGTGTTCATTCATCCATTGTTGTAGCTTCTGCATGGTCTCTCCAATGTACCATTCCTCGGGACATCCTTTCATGCAGCATATCAGGTAAACAACATTGGCCGTTGGTCAGGTAAACAGCGTACCTGCTGGATGGTATTCTCACGTGAGATGATGGCATTCATGTCAATAATCCAGCATGTCTTGCAGAGGTTGCTGTGGGTTGTGTGGTGCCGTGGGTCACTGTTCTCCTGAAAGCTGAGTAGTCTGCTACAGACAATGGTCTGTATGAGGTTGTGCAGTTGTTTGAAGGCAAGAAATGGGGTTGGCCTTGGCAAAACGTTTGTCTTCATCAATGACATGTTGAAGGCTCCGGAGAAGATGTCATAGTCAACCGAGATCTTGGGTTCATAACACACTATCTGTAACCCCCACACATTGCCTCGACTTGCAAAATCTCACTAACTTTTCCACTTGGAAACGATACACATCTTTTTAACCTGTCTTGAATGCTCTCTCCACTCACATTGTCTGTATCTTTTAGACTTGATTAGTTGTAAAGGCTCACATTCCAATCATTATTCATGTAAATTAAGTTTGTATCTTTATATGCCCTGTTTGTGATCAGAGCTCCCATTCACCTGATAGAGGAGGAACAGCCAGTTCCAAAAGCTAGTGGTGTTTGCTACAAATAAATCTGTTGGACTTTAACCTGGTGTTTTGAGACTTCTTACTGTGCAAGCCAGCACAGCAGAACATCGTCAGAAAGTTAGAACGAAGTCAGTGAGGAGTGGAATCCTGAAGCCTTTTCCTATACAAAGTGTGATGGAAATTGGAATTCTTTCCCCAAAATGCTGTGGATTTTGAAGGACAACAGGAGTTTTCAAGATTGAGATTGATAGATTTTTTTTTGTTTGATAAAATTTTCAAAGAAATTAGGGCAAAAATGGGTAAATGGAATTGAAGTACAGATTAATTGTGACCGAAGTGAATGGCAGATCCAATATAAGATCTGAATATCCTCCTTCAGTCCCAACTGTTCCTTTGCCTTCAATCATCCACATGTTAGGCATCTCATTTATATTTGTAAGAAGACTAACATCCCTCCAGGAACACAGGGCACTGACCCCTGATACTGGGTCATTTTACCCCCCTTCCTCTCCTCCCGCCCCAAAGGACCCACAAGATCCTATTTCTAATCTAGAGAATTCTGCATTAATTGAGGTGATCTGTGCCCACATTTACACCGCCTGCCCAAAGTAATGACAGAAAATGTCAAATGTTGACTCCAGATTTGATGGAATCTCCACAGGCCCACGACCTTTCTTGTGGTGGGTTAACAAGGTACTAACTAAGGCATCAATGAAAGCATTGTACAAGTCTGCGTTTAGTAGGTGGCAGGTGTATCAGACAGCTTTTGTTAATTTATTTTGCTATAAGTGATGAGAAATAGCTGAGCACACAGTAACGTTTGATACTGTTGCTGGTCAGCAAGGCTTCATCCTGAAGAGAACCTCCTGGTTGTCTGTAAGATACATCCAGTCACCCTCCCCTCCCCCCACCATACATGTCAGTGTCCAATGTGCAGCCCCTGGCCTTATCTTCATCAGTTTGTACCTACTGAAAAACTTCATGCTCATCTTTCTCCTCCGAGGACCTGAGCGAGTCTTGCTCTGGTGCCACTATTACTTTCCTCTGGAGCACCAGCTGGAACAATGGGCAGATTAACAAACGATGCAGTATTCTCTCAAATTTATGTATTCTAAAGCTTTCCCCTCTTTTTCAGAAGGCCAATGCCCAGCACAATAGGGACCCTTATGCCACGTGGCAGTAGTTTATGTGTCCTCTGTTTGTACTTGTGTTGTGTACAGGGACAGAGGATAAGCCTTGTCCTTCATGGATGCTTCCTGCAAATCTCATGCACATCCTCATAATAGAGAGAGAGAGAGAGAATCTTGACAGTTCATGGCTTCTGTGATCCCTTAATGCAAAGATGGATTCTTTGTTCACTGAGAGATAACACCTTGATAACCAGGCGATTCCTGGAATGAACCACAAGTGAAAGAATTGAGTGTCAACATCTCCTTTAATGCAAAAGAAATTGGGTGCCCACCACATCCCAGTGGCATCAACTCCTACTCCAGTATACTGTATACCAACAGATATTGATAAGTTAAGAAAGTGAGCACAAAGTTGGCAAATGGAGCCTAATGTAGAAAAATATCTAGTTGTTCATTTTGGAATGGAGAACAAAATTATTTAAATGGAGAAAAACTGCAGAAAACTTGGACACAAAACACAGAAAGCTAGCAACACAGGTACCGCAGGTAATCAGGAAGTCTAATGGAATGTTGGCCCTTAATTCAAGGAGATTGGAAGACAAGAATAGGGAAGTCTTGCTGACATCCTTAATGTGTTTTAATTAACTACTTAATTATTTTATTAAATTAATTATTTCCCTTTTTATATACTTTATTAACTTTACCACCAGTCTGCATACTATTTTAAATCTCAGGAACAGAATTGACTTGAACCACTCACCAAACAGACATTCATCAGTTAGTCTACTACAGGGGAAGAAACTAAGAATCAATGCCTACAGGATGAACAAGTTAGAAAAAGCAAAGGAATACCTCCTTCCCCTCTCTCCCTATCTCTGTCACTCACCCAACTCCCATTCTCTGTTCAGTCACATTTCAATACTAAGTCACACTGAGAGACTGCATTGTCTAGGCTCTGAAACAAAGCACTTAGCTGAGCCCTGGGTTCAGAAAAAAGGTCCATGTTAGTTTCTTTAATTAGCTAACTTCAACTGCTCTCCAGTAGGAAGCTTAAATAATCCTGCTTAAACCTGAATTAATTTTAGAATTTAAACAGTAAAATTCATTTAGGTGTTCAATGTTAAATACCAACAGAATTAGATATTTGCAAAGAGATTAAGATACCCTAAGTCATCCAGCTCCCAGAACTCTGGTTCAAAGTTGCATTCCAGCCTTGTTTGATCTACATCTAATGGTTACTGTGGCTCTGGGATTTCCCTTTTCACTTGTAACACTTCATTGACCGCATTCTTAACATCACTTCAACAAGAGGCAGCCTATGAACTGCTCCAAAATATAGCTGCCAGTTCCCCCCACAACTCAGCTCAATGTTTATGTTGGAACTGCACTGGCCAGGAAAGTATCACTTTCTCCATTCTCCTTTTCTTCCCTCCCGATATTTACTTCAAATTCTGAAAATGCTGTAAAATCTCAGTAGATCTGACAGCATCTGTGGAGAGAGAATAGAACTTCCACTCTCCCGACAAAAGGATAGTCAGCACTCTGAAAGCTAGTGGCTTTTGCTACCAAATAAATCTATTGGATTTTAACCTCGTGTTGTGAGACTTCTTACTGAGAGAGAAGAGAGCCAATGTTTTGAGTCTGGGCGATCCTTTGTCAGGGCAGTAGTGCCCGTTTCTACCTCCTTCCCAAAATCCATTGACAGGGCTGCCCCGGTAGGCCCACTGTGTCAGCCTGTTCCTGCCCCACTGAATTTATCTCTTCTTATCTTGACTTCATTCTTTCTCCTTTAGTCCTGTCCAGCACTGATGAAGGATCATCAGAAATGTTGCCTCTACTCTTTCTCCACAGATGCTGTCAGACTTACAGTTTTTCCAGCATTTTCTGTTTTTGTTTCAGAATCCAGCAACCGCAGTATTTTGCCTTTCAGATCCTTTTCCATGACCTATATGAGTCTTATTTCAATCCTGTTTCTCCCTAGAATTATCTGATCCATTATGTCTTCTCTAACCCTCACACCCCATTAAACGCCTCAAATTCCTGTCCGCCCCTCCACTTGTCTTGTCTGAAAGATTTTTCTTTCTTATGCTTGTCTTTAACTCAATTCTTCTGACATGCTTCGACCTTTCCTGCCTTTATACTTATTTCCGATTCTACTTCCACACCTTTTAAAAGACAGTAAGAAGCAAAAAGTCAATGGCACAACTAAATCACCTGCAAGTTCCAAACCGCAATATCATCTCAGAAATGAGACATTTTTACAATGCTCGAACTATAATCTTGTGATGTGTCGTCAGCAACTCAACCTTGAGATTAGATCAGAGCTTTGTGTCTTTCTCCATTGCATACAATGGTATAAAGTATCTGAATTGGATTACAGCTTCTGCATTCTCTCTGCTACCATTAATCTATATTTGCAGTTATTTCTGAAGGATAGCTCATACTTCAAAGTGTCGGAATGTGCAGTAAAATCTGTTATGAAGTTATAGCTTCTTGTGTAGTATTGTGGATAGATGTCCTACCCTTGAGCCATGGTTATAGAAATCATAATATACTTTTAATCGTTACACAAGCTGGTACTTATGAAATATAACGACCATTCAGTATTCACACCATGTCTTGTTAGTTTCCATTTTTATGGAAGGATGAAAATATGAAGTTTTATATATTTTTTAAACTTTCATCCCTCTGTTTTTCTGTATTATTTATTTGCTCATGGGGTGTGAGTATGACTGCCTAGGCCAGTATTAATTGCCCATCCCTAGTTACCCCTAAGAAGGTGGTGGTGAGCTCCCTTCTTGAACCACTGCAGCACTGGGGTGTAGGTGCACCCATGGATTTTGATATAGTGGCAGTGAAGGAATAGCCTTTGGTCTTGAAAGCCTGTGCTGATTATGATGTCCTAACTAAACTAAAAAACCTTCTGTCCTTATTTGGTCTGTATCCCTTTATATACTCCCTCTCCCCCATTCATATACCCATCCAGATGCCTCTTAAATGTTGCTTAAGTGCCTATTTCCACCATCTCTCTGGTAGTAGCATGTTCCAGGCACCCACCACTCTCTGCTTAAAGAATCCCCCGGGACATCTCCCTTAAAACTTTCCCCCTCTCACCTTGAACCTGTGCCCCCTTGTAATTGATACTTCTTACCTCACGAAAAAACCTCTGACTATCCACCCTGTTTATGCCTTTCATAATTTTGTGGATATACTTCCAAGTTAGGATGGTGCGTGGCTTGGAGAGGAAATTGCAAATGGTGGTGTTCCCACATATATGCTGCCTTTAGCTTCATGCCAGTCACAGGTTTGGAAGATCCTATATAAGGATCCTTGGTGAGTTGGTGCAGAGCATCTTGTAGGTGCTACATACTTCTGCCACTTGGTGTCAGTGGTGAACTGGGTACCAATCAGGTGGGCTGCTTGTTGGAGCCTCACTCATCCAGGGAAATGGAGAAATTTGTTTTCTTTATTCTATTGTGGGATGTGGCATCACTGGCAAGGTTAATATTTGTTATTCTCTGAACTGAATACCTCACTTTTCAGAAGGCAGTGCTATAGGTCTGAAGTTATATGTAGGCCAAACCAGGTAAGAACGGCAGATTTCCTTCCCTAAAAAAAAATTAATGAAGCAGATGGGTTTTCTAATAATCAATGGTTTTATGGCAATTAGACTTTCAATTCCAGACTTCTATTGAAGTCAAATTGCACCATCTGCCGTGGTGTGTTCGAACCTGGACCCCCAGAGCATTACCTTGGGTCTACTACTAGACCAGTGACAATACCACTAATCCACCACCTCTTCTCAAATTCCATCAGACTTTTGCCTTCTAGACGTTGGACAAGTTTTGGGAAGTCAGGAGATGAGTTATTCGATGCAGAATTCCCAACCTCTGACTTGCTCGTGCAGCCACGGTATTTATATGGCCAGCCCAAATAAGTTTCTGGTCAATGGTAACTCTGCAGGATGTTGATGGTGGAGGATTCAGCGATGCTAATGCCATTGAATGTCAAGAGGAGATAGTTAACTTATTTTTATTGAAGATGGCTATTGCTTGACACTTGTGTGGCACAAATGTTACAGCCCAAGCCTGGATGTTACTGCACATGGACATGAGCTGCTACAGTATCTGAGGAGTTGCGAATGGTGCTGAACATTGTGCGGTAATCAGCAAACATCCCCACTTCTGACCTTATGATGGAAGGAAAGTTATTGATGAAGCAGCTGAGGATGGTTGGGTCTAGGACATTATCCTGAGGAACTCCTGCAATGATATCCTGGAGCTGAGATTATTGACTTCCAAACCACAACCATCTTCCTTTGTGTCAAGTATGACTCCAACCAATGGAGAATTCCCCTCCCTCTCCCCTCCCCTGCTCCCACCAATTCTCACTGACTCCAGTTTTGCTAGAGCTCCTTGGTGCCACACGCCATCAAATACTGAATTATCAAGGGCAGTCACTCTCACCTCACCTCTGCATATCATTCTTTGTCCACGTTTGGACCTCCTATCCATTGACTCTGTCCACACTGCTTGCTGCCTTAGCAAAGCAGCCAGCATCATTAAGGACCCCTTGCACCTTGAATGTTCTCTCCTCCATCTTCTTCCGTTGGGAAAAAGAAACAAAAGTATTGATCACGTACCAACCGACTCAAGAACAGCTTCTTCCCTGCTGCTGTCAGACTTTTGAATGGATCTACCTTGCATAAAGTTGATCTTTCTCTACACCCTAGCTATGACTGTAATACTACATTCTGCACTCTCTCCTTCCCTTTTCTGTGAACAATATGCTTTGTCTGTATAGCATGCAAGAAAGAATACATGTGGCAATAATAAATCAAATCAAATAATAAAGGTCTGGAGCTGAGTGACCCTGGCAGAAATTTGTATTGGTTATTGCTGAACGGCAGTTGTCAATGACCCCTTCCAACATCTGTTGATGATCTGGAGTAAACTGATGGGCCGGTCAGTGCCCGTATTGGATTTGTCCAGCGTTTTGTGGACAGGACATACAGGGAAGGGTGGCAAAAATCAGAGATCGTGATCTCCCTGGCAAGATCCTCAATTTCCATGCTTCACCTGATTCTGAGAGTCTGCTACTGGTCCCACACACGGAGAGAGTGGGCTTGAGATCTTGCCCGTTGTCTCTGAGACCAGAGTTCTGTTGTATCCAATAGGCATGGAAGGATGGAGAACTACCAGAATTGTCACTAAGAACAAAAAGGAACATTGAATCCCCATTGCAAAATTCTCTCTCTGTAGGCATCCCAGCAAAGGTGGAGACAGCTAATGCGATGACCTATGAGGATCCCAGATGCTGTGTAAGGACAGAGGTTGGTTACGGAGACGGGTTCCATGTGCCATTAGAGGCCAAGCAGGATTACATCCTCCTCTCTCTTTTGTTATTACCATTGTCGGGTTGAAGGAAGTGAATGGAGAATAATCTTCAATTGAAATGAATCAATGCTGGTCAGCACTTCCTTCAGCCCTTTGGGAAACGCTTGGTATTTCTCCAATTAAGATGCACCTTTCAGCAAGATTCCTTCATTTATTGGAATTGCTCCCTGGGGTATAAAGGTATGCTGTTATTGTGTCTCCCTCTTTTTACACTGTTAAAGTTATTTCTCTCATCACAAATTCTTCTCCTTTAATCCAGAAACATAGGAGCAGGAGGAGGCCATTCAGCCCTTTGAGCTGCACTGCCATTCATTATGATCATAGCTGATTATTCAACTCAATAGCCTGATAATATGGGAGGTGATGACTTAATGGTTTATCGCTAGACTATTAATTCAGAAACTTAGCTAATATTCTGGGGACTTGAGTTTGATGGTGAAATGTGAATTCAAAAAAAGTATCTGGAATTAAGAATCTCCTGATGATCATGAAACCACTGTCAATTGTCAGAAAAATACATCTGGTTCACAAACTTCCTTTGGGGAAGGAAATTTTTACCTGGTCTGGCATATATGTGATTCCAGAGACACAGTAATGAGATTGATTCTCAACTGCGCTCAAAGGACAACTAGGGATGGGCAATAAATGCTGGCCAGCCAGTGACTCCTATATCCAATGAATAAATCTTTAAAAATAATGTTGTATATCATGCTAGAACCAAGAAAGGAGGGAGGATTCTCAGCCTTTGCTCCATGAATCTAGAGGATAAAAATCATGCATTTTTAAACAGGCGGTGAATGATTTTCTTGTTATTTGTAGTACAACTTGGCTACACACACATTCATGACAGCATGATGTTACAGCATGCTGAAACATCAGGATATCACATCATTAAATCATCTACCAGGCACATATGCTGGTAGCTAATTGCTCACTGCTGAATTCTCAGCCTCAGACACGATACTCTGGTAATAACCATTCTGGAATTACCCCTGCTTTCCCAAAGTAGCTGAAATACTGAACTGAATCTTAGAATCTCCACAGTGCAGAAGTGGGGCATTCGGAATTTGAGCCTGCAAGAACAACAATCCCACCCAGGTGCTATTCCTGCAATCCCATATATTTACTGTGTCAATTCTCCTGAAACTAATGGACAATTTAGCATAGCCAATGCACCTAACTTGCACATCTTTGGACTGTGGGAGGAAACCGGAGCACCTGGAGGAAACCCATATAGACACAAGAAGAATGTGCAAACTCCACACAGACAGTGGTCCAAATGGGGAATCGAAGACAGCAGAGCTAACCACTGTGCTGTCCATATTATTGGGTTGCTAGCTGTCAGGTCAGGGCTGACTGGGAATATGTCTTGTCCTCGTGGCCTGTGAATGGGAAAAAAGTGCAGGAAATCTAACTGAAATATAAAACTAAATCAGACCTCTGCTGTGCCATGGGACATCAGCAGAGTTCACTTATTTCTCATTTTAAATTAAGGGTAAGTCAATAGACAGATTTACATTGCTTTTTATCTGCATTGCAGTGGCACATCACTTTATTATTGCAATAAAAAATCTCATCACGTCTCGAAAATACTTACTAAATGAAAATTTCAAAGGTTAATGTAGAGCCAAGAAATGGCAGGAACAAATATTTAAAATCTACGTAAGCTAGTCATGAAATATTTGTAACCATATTCACACAATAAGGATTTAACTTTGAAAATAAGTCTAGATGGGTCATTTATAAAAATTAACAAGGCAGATTTAATTTAAAAATTGGCTCCAGTTCTGTTTTAGAAAATGAAAGCTTCCAACTGGAAAAACCTTTGTTGGAAAGCAGCCCAGCAAAGAAGTAAAAGTTATGAAAAATGCGTGCAATTAAATCACTACAAACCCTTTTCATCCCCCAAAGTGAAATACAATGTTCTCCACAACAAGCTAAAGATTTTTAATTTAGTTACATATTTTGCTTACACAGTATTGGCGCAACATTGTTGAAAACTGGATGGTCATTGGCAGATAGGCTTTGGATGGACAATCCTCACCTCTGATTAATGATATAACACGAGTAGAGATTCCCTCCAGCACATTTTCTATAATTGATCTCAAGTAACTTTAATGAAAAGAAAATCCCATGCACTTGTAAAGTCATTCAATTAATTTTGTTTCAATAACCTTTTCAGATGAAGTTTATTTCTTATCATTAAAAGTACAAACCTATGATGTTAAATATCATTTATTCCATAATAAATATAGCAGCCACCTATTTAAGGATGGAATCCCTACAAATTTTGTTACAAAATTTAATTTAGAGCCACATATTATAAATGCTATTCCCCTCTTCATTATTTTCGTAATTTCATGATCTCCCCTTCCATCCGTGCATCATTCCCTCAAACACGGCTGGATGGCACAATGGCTTAGCACTGCTGCCTCACATTGCCAGAGACCCAGGTTCAATTCCTGGTTTGGATCAATATCAGTCCAGAGTTTGCACATTTTCCCCATGTCTGCATGGATTTCCTCTGGGTGCTCCAGCTTTCTCCCATAGTGCAAAGGTGTGTAGGTGCACTGGCCATGCTAAATTCTCCCTCAGTATACCTGAACAGGTGCCAGAGTGTGGCGACTAGAGTATTTTCACAGTAACTTTATTGCAATGTCAATGTAAGCCTACTTATAACTAATAAATAAACTTTATTTAAGAGTGCAGGCAGGTAACCTAGAGATGATTCTGATGCTGCAACAACTAATTTGTCCTTTAAACTTCTGTCCTCTCAAGAAAGCATTTTGCCCTCTGCCTGGCAGCTTATTCAAGCAGACAGATTTGAGAGAAACTCTGGTCAGCTTTCCTCTTTAGATTTAACTTCACCACAAGACAAGACATCAGGAACAAACAAGTGGGTACCTGAAATTATTCCGTCTCTGAACGTATGAGTGAAACTAATAGTCAAACTTCGTGGATTCTAAAATGCAAAACAAAGAACACCTTTATCTGCTTCAGTCAAACCTGATAATGATAAACCAACATTTATGCAAAATCCTGAGAGTAAACTTGCTGAACAATATAATGCACAGTGTCAATTTGTGATTAAGAGCTTGTTTTACAGTAGGCAGTTCAAAGATTAAGCATCCTTTTTATCATACTAGAGCAATGCGTAAAGGATTCCAAACAGCTGCCAACTTGAATGCAGCTAGAACTGAAACCTATGGAGAGAAAGTTAGTAAACTGGAAGAGTATTAATGTGTTCCCTGAGTCAGCAGAAGTCAGAAAGTTGGACAATAATATTCTAAACACTAAAGTGTGGGACTAATGAATCTGACTGCGATGCTAAAACATTATCCCTTTATTCAGGAAGTTCTGACTCTGACTAATCCTTCAATGTTGGACTATTTAAAGGAGAATTTTGCCCTCAGAATTCAAAATAAAGGAAATTTGAACAGAAACTTATTAAGAACTTCTGCCATTATTTTACAGTTCACAACAACTGTTGAACTCTTTGAACTAAATTCCATTTCTGATGACTTCTTCTCCTACAAAATGTAGGATTTGTACAGCTCCTCTACGTTTTATGGACAAGTCATTAAATCAAGGCCTGTAAGCCCTCTCAGGTAGGCTGAGAAAATTCTACAGCAATATTTGAGGCAGGGTAAGGGAATTCTTTCCAATTCTGTGACCAATAATTATCCTTCAGTCACATTACAGAAAGAATCGTTATCTCATGGCCACCTCTGGGAGTTTGCTGCACTCAAATTGTACGTTTCCTACATTATAACAGTGACTACACTTTAAAAAAAAGTATTTTATTAGCTGTAAGGCTTCAAGACATTTGCTGATCATGAAAATCACTACATAAATACAAGTCTTTCTTTTCTCTCACCTTATTTAGAATACTGTGTGCAACTGTGGTCGCCACACTACCAGAACGATGTGGAGGCTTTGGAGAAGGTACAGATGAGGTTTATCAGGATGTTGCCTGGTCTGCAGGGTATTAGCTATGAGGAGAGGTTGGAGAAAGCCAGTTTGGGATGATAGTGGTTGAGGGATGAAAGAGGTTTACAGGATTATGAGTGGCATGGACAGAGAGGAAGCTTTTTCCCAGAATGGAAGAGTCAATTATTAGGGGACATCAGTTTAAGAGGCAAGGTTTAGAGGAGATGTGCAAGGCAAGTTTTTTTTTACACAGAGGGGGTGAATATCTGGAACGCACTGCCGTGGTAGCTGGTGGGAGCAGATACTGAACGGGTATCTAGATGAATACATGAATAGGATGGGAATGGAAGGACGCGGATTCTGTAAGTGCATACAATTTTAGTTTAGGCAGGCATCATGATGGGTGCATGTTTGGTGGGCCGAAGGGCTTGTTCCTGTACTGTTCTTTGTTCTTTATTCAATTAGCCTGCTCCTCCAACATATTTCTTTGTTAATTCTAAGGAACACTGCTATCTTACATATAGAAGCTGAAGTCTTGCCCACCACCAGTTTGGATAGTCAAAAATAATTGGACAACACATTGAGGAGCTGGTGATTCTTGACAATTTTCTAAATCCATCCCAGTTTTTAAAAAAAAAATCAGCAAAAATGAGCAATTGTGTGCCTCTTGCAATCTTCAGGGTAATAAGTAAAAACATTCACACTTTCAAAGATTTTCATATTTGGAATCATTACAATACAATGTAGTTTCGTGATATTTGGTCATTTCCTGAGACATTTTTGCGAGTATTTCACAAATTGCATTAGCAACAAAAAAAAAGTTAAGAGTTGTGCTTGCCTCAGGCAAACCATCACAGTGACAGATTCATTACATCATGTCAGGTTAATAAGATCTGTCAACATAAATAAATGATGAAGCAACTTACCAAATAGCAACAGAAAGAGGGAGTATCAGGCAGGTCTGTTTGCAGGGGAAAGGGGACGGTGAGGAAGTGGGGGAGGGAAGGAGAGGAAACACTTAACTCTGCAATATCACTAAATGGAGTACACAGTTCCTCTGCCACAAGCGGTAAAGAAGCTTTTTCTGAGGTTGTTCGCAGGTTTTAATGATAAGACCTTTTCAATTTAGACAAAGAATTTAGAAATGAGATGGACAAAAGTGAAATACTGCAGATGCTAGAAATCTGAAATTAAAAATGCTGGAAAAACTCAGCAAGTCAGGCAGCAACTTTTGAAAAAAAAAAGAGTTAATATGTTCCAGGTTGAGCGCCGTCCATTAGAATTGAAGTTTTCACGTTATATTGCAAATTATATTTGCGCTGAAGTATGCAATGAGATGTCTTCTTTTTCTTCAGGTGATCACTTGCTAACAAGTATGATTGCCTGACTAAGAAACTCTCTATCACTGATCATGGATTCTGAGAGTCCTTCCATGGTCCAATCCTGGAGCTGTATCTTTGACCGACCACTTGGCAGGTGTTTTCATGAAGTGGATTCAGTGCTTAGACTCCAGATTGCTTTGAGTGCTTCCTCAGGCTCCTTTTCCAAACCTCCTCTTTCTGTTGGGTCTCCTCAAAGAATTGTTTCCCTTCAATCAGAAGGTTCTTCCAAGTTCTCTCTTCTGAGCAAAGGTCTTCCAGGATTTGACATCTGTGCTGCATTTCTTGAGGTGAGCCTTTGGATGATTTTGAAGTGCATCCTTTATCCTCCTTGAGCTGGGCGAAGAAGATTTGCTTTGGTGGTTAAGGTTCTGACATCTTAAGTCTAACTAATGGGAGATACAGTGAGATGACCCACTCCAGCAAAATTCAACCAATGAGCTGTTGAAATTCTATGATAATAGTAAATGGAAAATAATGAATTCTATATAAAGGAAAGGAATGGGAATTGAAACTTGTGTAAGAGACCTTTGTAACAGGACTTGTGTTTTTGCACATTCTTCAATTTGTAGAATATTCATCACAAAAAAAATGACAATCATTCTGGCAAACCTATCAAAAACCAACAGCCCCGTTCTTGTTTTTGGAGTAAGAAGTCGCACGACAACAGGTTAGAGGCCAACCAGTTTATTTGATAGTAATCCCACAAGCTTTCAGAAACAGTGTTCCTTCGTCAGGTGTGTGGAAGGAACCGCAACTAAACAGCATGATAAAATATGATAAACATATTTTATCCAATGCGCACATGTTTCCCAATGACTACTTCTATACATGTCATGCCTTTAACATAGTAAAATATCCCATGGCGTTTTTTGGACATTATCTGACAGAATATGGCCATATGTCACATCAGGATACATCCAGGCAATCGGTCAACAACTTGGTAAAAGAGATAGGTTCTAAGGAATGTCTTAGAGGAGTAGAGAGAAGTAGAGAGGCAGAACGGTTTTGAGACAGAATTCCAAAACTCAATGCCTGATAACAAAGTGTGGCCATCAGATTCCCAGGAAGATGGAGCAATTAACACGGAGGATGAGCAAAGGGTCAGATACCTAACAGGATTGTAGAGCTGGAGGAGTTATAAACAAAAGACAGGAGTTTTTACGGATGCAGACTGGAGTCACGGATGGTGGTCTGCCTCCCTGGAGCTGGGATCCGGGATATCTCTGGACACATCCCAGATATCTTGAAAGGGGAGGGGGAGAAGCCGAAGGTTGTGGTCCACATAGGGACTGCTGATGTAGGCAGGAAGAGGGAAGGAGTCATGAAAAGGGATTATAGGGAACTAGGTAGACAGCTGAGAAAGGGGAACACAGAGGTAGTAATCTCAGGATTGCTAACTGCGCCACGGGAAAGTGAGAGCAGGAATAGAATGAGGTGGAGGGTGAATGTGTGGCTGAGAGGCTGGAGCAGGGGACAGGCGTTCCAGTTCCTGAATCTTTGGGACCTCTTTAGGGGCAGGTGTGACTTGTACAATAAAGACGGGTGGCACTTAAATCCCAGGGGGACCAGTATCTTGGCAGGAAGGCTGGCTAGGGCTTCTGAAGGCACTTTAAACTAGAAAGGTTGGGGGGAGGGAATCGAGATGAGGTAACTGGGAGTGAGGAGGTTAGCTCCCAAGTAGAGAAGGATTGTAGATAGTATGAGAGGGAGGTTGGACAGTTGATGGAGAAGGGAAGCGCCCAGACTGAGGGTCTGAGGTGTGTCTATTTTAATGCCAGGAGTATAGTGAATAAGGTGGATGAGCTCAGGGCCTGGATTGCTGCTTGGAAATGTGATGTGGTGGCCATTACAGAGACTTGGATGTCTCAGGGACAGGACTGGGTACTTCAGGTGCCAGGATTTAGATGCTTCAGGAAGGACAGGGAGGGAAGTAGAAGAGGTGGGGGAGTGACACTGTTGATCAGGACAGTGTCACAGCTGTACAGAAGGAGGATGCCGTGGAGGGACTGTCTACGGAGTCTCTGTGGGTGGAAGTTAGGAACAGCAAGGGGTTGAAAACTTTGCTGGGTGTTTTTTTATAGGCCGCCGAATAGTGACAGGGATGTTGAAGTGCAGATAGGGAAACAGGTCCTAGAGAGATGTAGAAATAACAGAATTGTCATGATGGAAGACTTTAATTTAATGTCCCCAGGGTAAGGGGTTCGGATGGTGAGGTGTTTATTAAGTGTGTTCAGGAGGGTTTCCTGACACAGCACGTAGATAAGCCTACGAGAGGAGAGGCTGTACTTGACCTGGTGCTGGCTAATGAACCAGGACAGGTGTCGGGTCTCTCGGTAGGAAAGCATCTCGGGAATGGTGATCAGAATTCTATCTCCTTCACGATAGCGTTGGAAAGAGATAGGATCAAGCAGGATAGGAAAGTGTTTATTTGGAGTAGGGGGAAATATGAAATCATTAGGCAGGAAATTGGAAGAGTAAACTGGAAGGAGGTGTTCTTGGGGAAAAGTACTGAAGGAAGGTGGCGGATTTTCAAGGAATGTTTGTCTGGAGCTCTGCACGACAATGTTCCGGTGAGACAAGGAGGTTTTCGTAGGTCAAAGGTTGTGATGAACCTAGTTAGGAAAAAAAGAAAGTTGTACAATAGGTTGAAGGAGCTAGAGGATGTTAAGGATCTAGAGGCATATAAGACTTGTAGAAGGGAGCTTAAAAAGGAAATTAGAAGAGCCAGAAGGGGTCACGAGAAGGTTTTGGCAAGTAGGATTAAGGAGAATCCCAAGGCATTCTACAATTATGTGAAGAGTAAAAGGATGAAAAGAGAAGGGATAGGACCTATAAAAGGTGAAGGAGGAAAAGTTTGTGTGGAACCAGAAGAAATGGCAGAGGTGCTTAATAAGTACTTTGCCTCAGTATTCACAGTGGAGAGTGATCTGGGGGTTGTACTACAGGAATGCAGCAAACTGAAAAGATTGAGTATGTGGACATTAAGAAAGAGGTGTTGGAACTGTTAAATTCCATCAAGGTAGATAAATCGCCAGGTCCGGATGGGATATACCCCAGGTTACTGTGGGAGGTGAGGGAAGTGATTGCAGAGCCCCTAGCGATGACCTTTGCGTCGTCAATGGAGATGGGAGAGGTTCCAGAAGACTGGAGGATTGTGGATGTAGTGCCTATTTTCAAGAAGGGGAATAGGGATAGCCCGGGCAATTACTGACCAGTGAGTCTAACCTCAGTGATTGGTAAGTTGATGGAGAGGATTCTGAGAGATAAGATTTATGAGCATTTAGAGAAATTCAATATGATCAGAAATAGTCAGCATGGCTTTGTTAAGGGCAGATCGTGCCTTACGAGCCCAGTTGAATTCTTCGAAAATGTGACTGAACACATTGACGAAGGAAGAGCAGTGGACGTGGTTTACATGGATTTCAGCAAGGCGTTTGATAAGGTCCCCCATGCAAGACTTCTTGAGAAGGTGAGAGGACATGGGATCCAAGGGGCTGTTGCCTTGTGGATCCAGAACTGGCTTGCCTGCAGAAGGCAGAGAGTAGTTGTGGATGGATCATCTTCTGCATGGAGGTCAGTCACCAGTGGAGTGCCCCAGGGATCTGTTCTAGGATCCTTGCTGTTTCTCATTTTCATAAATGACCTAGATGAGGAAGTTGAGGGATGGATTAGTAAGTTCACCGACGATACGAAGATTGGTGGTGTTGTGGATAGTCTGGAGGGATGTCTGAAGTTGCAATGAGACATAGATAGGATGCAAGACTGGGCAGAGAAGTGGCAGATGGACTTCAACGCAGATAAATGTGTGGTGGTCCATTTTGGCAGGACCAATAGGATGAAGCAGTATAATATCAAGGGTAGGAGTCTTGGCAGTGTTGAGGAGCAGAAGGATCTTGGGGTCCGGGTCCATAGGTCTCTTAAATCTGCCCCACAAATGAGAATGTGGTCAAGAAGGGATATGGTGTACTAGCCTTCATTAATCGAGGGATTGAGTTTAGGAGTTGGGAAGTAATGCTGCAACTTTATAAGACCCTTGTCAGACCCCACTTGGAGTATTGTGTGCAGTTCTGGTCGCCTCACTATAGGAAGGATGTGGAAGCTATTGAGAGAGTGCAGAGGAGATTTACACGGATGTTGCCTGGTTTGGGAGGCATGCCTTATGAAGATAGGTTGAGGGAGTTAGGTCTCTTCTCCCTGGAGAGACGAAGGTTGAGAGGTGACCTGATAGAGGTTTATAAGATGTTGAGAGGAATAGATAGAGTGGATTCTCGGAGGCTATTTCCCAGGGCTGAAATGGTCGCTACAAGAGGACACAGGTTTAAGGTGCTGGAGGGCAAGTACAGAGGAGATGTTAGAGATAAGTTTTTCACTCAGAGGGTGGTGAGTGAATGGAATCGGTTGCCGTCAGTGGTGGTAGAGGCAAACTCGCTGGGATCTTTTAAGAGACTTCTGGATGAGTACATGGGATTAAATGGGATTGGGAGTTACAGATAGTTCTATGGCCTGGTAGGTACTGATATGATCGACACAACTTGTGGGCTGAAGGGTGTAGTATTCTATGTTCTAAAAACAAACATACATTCCCTAATACATACATGCACTCTCCCAACACACACTTTAAACCTGGATGGACAGAATGCATTTTTATTTACTATGTGTACACATTCATCAGACAAAATAAATCTAACTGTTGTGAAATGAAAGTAAAACTGTTTCTAAATGTTTAATTTCATAAACTAAATACCACATGGGGCAATAATTCGAAACGAGAAAACCCAGTAGAACACAAGGCTCAACAAATGAGAGGTTTTACTATGTTAAAGACATGAAATGTATACAAGTAGTCACTGGGAAACTTGTGCTCATTGGGTAAAATATGTTTATGTTGAAGAACCCAGGCAAACATAGCTCCCAAGTCAAGTAACCTACTGTTTGGAATTTGCTGTCATTGATCTTTTGGATTGGATATGCAACATAAAATATGACAACATATAATCATTTCCTCGTTAACATGGACATAGTCAACATTAACACCATCTTGGGTAACAGGTGCAGAGTTTGGATGAGACAAATGACCTGTCAAATACACATCTATCTTGTGTACGCAATGCTCCCACATTATTAATTTCTGATTTCAGTTTGATTATCACTAAGAGGCATGAAGTACAAGCTAGAAACTGCTCCAGCACAAAGGAAATGTACACCTTCACACATTCAATCACAAAATAACACTGGCAGACAATATTTTTGGTGGGGCGGGAGGATGGCTGCAAAGAAGATCTGAGAGAGGTGAAAATTTCAAGTACTTGACTCAACATCACAGGAAGAAACATTTGGGTCGATTTGATCTTTTAGATTCCTGTCCATTCTGGTAATGAAGGGGCCTGATACCATTTCAATAGAACCAATGAGCTGCCTACCCTGAACAAGTATCCAATAGACACTGAGCAGTGCAATAATAGGTGGCTTATCACTTGCGGGCTGGGCAGAAAACTAGTTCTGAGTGTAAAGTGTCACAATCCTGAAGGTGGAGGAACCCAGGGAGGTATCAACCCAAGTTGTCTGGGGCAGTACGGTGGCTCATCTTTGAATCCCACAGAAATAATCTGAAACTTACCTTTCTGCATCTTCTGCAACTGCATTGTCACAGTCCTGGTTTAAAAGTGCATGGCACACAATCCAACCAGTTCTGCCCTAAAATACCATGAATTGCGTATTAAAGGGGACCTACTGCACGAAACAGTCAGACATTTTGGCCACCCAGCATAAGTCGCTGTAACCGTGGCAGTAGGAGGAGTGCCTGCACTAAAGGAGAAATATCCTACCTCCTTAGAGGCCATTACTGCTCCATCAGCACCTATTACTTTACATTAAAATCATTCCCAACAATTGTTAGCTAATTATTGAGAAGGCTTAATCAATTAACTTATCACATGGCTGTTCTGCACTGACAGCACTTTCAACTTTATTTTCCTTTCATGCATAAATTCTTCACACTGATTAACTGCATCCTTTTCCCAAGGTAATTAGACACCACTGCAACATCTATTTGACCTTTCATCATTTGCGTGTGGAAGCATGTCCTTTCCGTGCACTTCAGATGTCCTAAAACAATGCAACCTTCCATAATGATAAAGAATGCCACAACCCTGGCAGTTAATACAGATTGTTAAACTAGAGAATACATTAGGCCCTTAACTTGCAAAGTGAAATCTCTGGATACATTTAGTAATCTTCTATATTCATTACAAGTATGATAACTCAGTCACACATTGATAATGGAATTGTACTTCCACAGTGGTACACATAGCAAATTGTTAATATTGCAATGCTTTTAGACATTAATTTACAGGACACAGCTAATTGTGACAACAATTTCTATCTCTGATGAGAGTCAGTAGCAAAGAGAAGGATAAGTCACCTGGAAGACTGGCCTTAATGCTTTCCTGTCTGATTCCTATAATTCATGATGCCCTTATAGGTCAGAAAACTAACTCAGTTTTGAATATATTCAAACTCCACTGCTTTCTGGAGAGAGAAAGCCACAGACTTTTCGTTCTCTGACAGAAGAAATTCATCCTCGTCTCTATCTTAAATGGGAGACCCCTTATTTTCAAATGGTGCCCACAAGGCACCAAGTTCTAGATTCTCTCAGTATCTACCTTGTCAAGCCCCCTTGGAATATTAAAAGCAAAATACTACAGATGCTGGAATCTGAAACAAAAGCAGAAAATGCTGGAAAATCTCAGCCGGTCTGACAGTATCTGGGGAGAGGACAGAATCAATGTTTTGAGTTTGGATGACCCTTATCAGAGCTCTAACGAAGAGTCATCTAGACTCAAAATGTTGGCTCTATTCTCTCCTCAGATATTGATACACCTGCTGAGATTTTTCACCCTTTTTTTTGTCCCTTGGAATCTTATATGTTTCAATAAGATCATCTCACATTCTTCGAAATAGGCCCACCTTACAAAACCCCTCCCTATTAGCCAACCCTTTCACCCCCCTGGAAACAACCTAGTGAACTTGACTGAACTGCTTCCAATGCAAGCATATTCCACTTTTAGTAAGGAGATCAAAACTGTATGTGGTACTCTTGGTGAGACCTCACCAAACAAAGCCTTGTACAGTTGTAGCAAGATTTCCTTACTTTTTTCCCCTCTATCCCTCTTGCAATAAAGCTAATCATTCAATTTTACTTCCTAATTACTAACGAGCATTTATTGCCCATCCCTAATTGCCTTCGAGGAGATGTGTGGTGAGCTGTCTTCTTGAACTGCTGCAGTCCATTGGTATTTGTGCTGACATTTTGATATTCGTGCACAGGAACACATATATCTCTCTGTGACACATTATTCTTCAGCCTCACTCCATTTAACTAAAATTCTGTCTCCATTCTGTCCTATGATTCACATTTTCCTGTATTGAACTCCATTTGCCAATTTTCTCCCACTCACCAAACCTATCTCTATCTCCTTGCAAGCATTTTGTATCTTTCTTGCAACTGTATTATTATTTTCTGACCTATCTTCATCAGCAAGTTTGCCACAATATACTCAGTTCCTTCATCCCCTAATATATGTTGTAAATAGTTGAGGCCCCAGCACTGATCCCTAGATAGTTTAGCAACCTGAAGATGATTTAATAATCCAAGCTCTTCCTGGTCGTTGGCCAACCTTCTATCTGTGCTAATATATTGTCCCAACATCATCAGCTCTTAGCTTGTGTCATAACCTTTTATGTGGCATCCTATTAAATGCCTTTGAGATGTCCAAATACACTATGTTGACTGTTCCCCTTTATGCACCCTGCTTGTTGCATCCTCAAAAAACTGATAAATTTTGTCAAATACAATTTCCCTTTCATAAAATCCTGCTGACATTGGTGTTCTAAATGGTCTGTTATTACTCCCTTAATAAAAAGGATTCCAGCAATTCCCAATAACTGATGTTAAATTAACTGGCCATTAGTTTCTTGTTTTCAGTCTCGTCTTTTTGGAATAGTGGCATGATATGTGCGGTTTTCCAATCTACCAGAACTTTTCCCAAATCTGGGAAATCTTGGAAGATCACAACATCGGAACATAGGAGTTATGAGCAGGAATGGTAATTCAGCCCTTTGAGCTCACTCCACCATGGTCATAGCTGATCTTATCCTGGTCTCAACTCCACCTTTTTGCCTGCTCCCCATCGCCCGTTATCCTGCTTTTCATCAGAAACACATATCTCTTTCTTGAATCCATTGATTGATTCTGCCTCCATTAGACTCTCAGGCAGTGAGTTCCACAAATTCACAATGCTCTGAGAGAAGCAGCTTCTCCTCATCTCAGTTTTGAAGCTGCTTTCTCTCACTTTATATCTATGACCTCTTGTTCTAGACTATCCCACAAGGGGGAGCATCTATTCGATGTCCACCTTATCAATCCCTTTTAGCATTTTATATACCTTAATCAGATCCCTCAATGCATCCACTTCTTTTTAGGCTCTAGGAGATAGGCCATCAGGGTGCTGGGGACTTGTCAGCCTTTAGTCTCATTATTTTAAGTGAAATAACGAAAGCAGGTAAACATACAGTAAGCTTTGAAAAGTAGTAATGACTTGCTTGATGCATTCACTGCAATGATATTCAATAACACTGCACAATAAGTGTAAAAGTTAATCATTGCTGTTCTCACTCACCACTGGAGCAGTCCGTTCCTCCCCACCCAGGTTCACATTGACAAGTGTCTGGAGACACGCACCTCCCATGCATGCATTCTTCAGTGCACAGTGCTATAGATGGATAAACATTGTATTAATATTGGCATAATTTCAAATAGTAACGGTTTAGCCTTATCAAATATTAAAGATCTTTTACCATTTGTGACCCTTTCAAAAATGAAAATTTCCACAAAAAGCTCCAAGTTTACCTTCACTTCAAGCTAAACTCAGTTTTTGGGTTAGAAATGTGATTCTAGTGTGAGGTGGTATGCCATCATTGAGTCAAGTGGTTGGGGAGAAGGGCTGAACCCAACAGCAGAAGAAAACTCAATCATCATTTGCTGAGTTGCCATAACCCATGTCGCTTTAATGCAGAATCTGGGAGCCTGAACTCTAAGAGGAGGATTTCTAACCCTCATCAGGCGTACATATTCTTGAGGGTTTGAAGTTAGATAAGTCCCCTGGACCAGATGGGATTTACCCTAGGATTCTCTGGGAGGTGAGAGAGGCGATCGCAGAGCCTCCGGCTCTGATCTTCAGGTCGTCGTTGGTTACGGGTATAGTGCCGGAAGACTGGAGGATAGTGAATGTGGTCTCATTGTTCAAGAAGGGGAATAGACACTTTCCGGGGAATTATAGGCCAGTGAGTCTTACTTCTGTTGTGGGCAAAGTATTGGAGAGAATTATTAGGGATAGGATTTATAGTTATTTAGAGAGAAATGAATTGATTGGGGATAGTCAGCATGGTTTTGTGAAGGGTAGGTCGTGCCTTACTAACCTTATTGAGTTTTTTGAAAAAGTGACCAAAGAGGTGGATGGGGGTAAGGCAGTTGATGTGGTATATATGGACTTTAGTAAGGCGTTCGATAAGGTGGCCCATGGAAGGCTTCTGCAGAAAATGCAGATGTATGGGATTGAGGGTGATTTAGCTAATTGGATTAGGAATTGGCTAGCAGATAGAAGACAGAGGGTGGTGGTTGATGGGAGATATTCATCGTGGAGTTCGGTGACAAGTGGTGTACCTCAGGGGTCTGTTTTGGGGCCCCTGCTGTTTGTAATTTTTATAAATGATCTGGATGAGGGTATTGAAGGATGGATTAGTAAATTTGCGGATGACACTAAAGTCGGAGGAGTGGTAGATAGTGAAGAGGGGTGTTATAGTTTGCAGAGAGACTTGGACAAGTTGCAGAGCTGGGCCGAGAGGTGGCAAATGGAGTTTAATGTGGAAAAGTGTGAGGTAATTCACTTTGGCAGGAATAACAAATGTGTAGAGTATAGGGCTAATGGTAGGACTCTTAATAGTGTTGATGAACAGAGGGATCTTGGTGTATATGTGCATAGATCCCTGAAAGTTGGCAATCAAGTCGATAAGGTTGTTAAGAAGGCATACGGAGTCTTAGCTTTTATTGGTAGGGGGATTGAATTTCGGAGCCGCAACGTCATGTTGCAACTGTACAAAACTCTAGTGCGGCCGCACTTGGAGTATTGTGTGCAGTTCTGGTCCCCACATTATAAGAAAGATGTGGAGGCATTGGAGAGGGTACAGAGGAGGTTTACCAGGATGTTGCCTGGTATGGAGGGCAGGTCTTAAAAAGAGAGGCTGAGGGATTTGAGGTTGTTTTCGTTAGAAAGAAGGCGGCTAAGAGGAGACTTTATTGAAACATATAAGATGATTAGAGATTTAGATAGAGTGGACAGTGATAGCCTTTTTCCGAGGATGGAGAAAGCTAGCACGAGGGATAGCTTTAAATTAAGGGGTGGTAGTTATAGGACGGATGTCAGAGGTAGGTTCTTTACCCAGAGGGTGGTAAGGGTATGGAATGCCCTGCCTACTGCAATTGTAGATGCGCCAAGTTTGGTGGCGTTTAAGAGGTTAGTAGATAAGTTTAAGGATGAAAAGGGAATGGTTTAGGTTAGAGAGTCATTGCTTTCTCTTAATTGGTCTGCGCAACATCGAAGGCCGAAGGGCCTGTTCTGCGCTGTAATGTTCTATGTTCTACATCAGCCACTGCAATGTCAGCTATCTGCCTGACGGGTCATTTCCCTAAAGGTGGATAGAGACAGTAATGGTCAATTTTTGGAGCCCTGCCTCAGGGCAGGTTGCCTCCTGGAAGTAGATCAGGAGTTTACTGACCACCCCTACCCGCCCCCAGCCTTCACTTGGGATAGAGGCTCCCCTGGCTGGTCCGGCTTCAGCTGCTGAAACCTGTGTAGGGTTTCTTCTTCCTCAGTAGGGGCCTGGTTGCTGAGATCTTTTCTATTTCAGGTTTTAAAAAGTTGCAGAGGGACTGGTGCTACTTCAAGGTATCCGCTCTTTCACTTCTCTCAAATGGTAACCTACTCCTGTTTCCAAACTGGAAAGCCTTCTATTGACACCCCCTCCTCTCCCAACCCCCAATCCGAAAGCCCACCCACCATTCTCAGTTCTGGGGAAAAATCACAGTTTCCAGCCTGATTGTGGGGTCCCAAAACCTTTGGGGAAAGTCACAAACTACAGCAATTGGTTTTGGATTAATATTGAGAAATTTGTATTCTTTTTCAATGCTGTGATTGAAAAGCTCTGACCTCCCAAATCGCAGGCTGAGTGTTGTTAAGTGGCTTTTTAAAATTTCTACTTTAGATCTAACATACTTCAGACAGTTTGGATGGACACATGCCTCATCGAGATAAAATTTAAGCAGTTAATGAACATAGTTTCATTTAACAGTTGTTTCTCCTCAGAGTACACACACAGCTGCGTCATTACCCACTGTCTCCTTAAACCGCTGATTCCTCCATCCTCACCTCTGTGACTATTGCGAGGAACTTGTGGCCTTGGTTGTACAGAGACCACCCTTGCAGTTGCAATTCTGCTTCACTCCCTTCCCCAGATAATCCAAATAAGACTTCTGTAGTCCTCTCCTTTTGCTGACCTCCAATCTTTCTCCAATCCTGTCCTTATGTCTTACCCATTTTGCTCCTGGATCCCAACTTATCACCAGATTTCTGACTAACCAACTTTTCTACCTTGCCCAAAAGGCAAGTGAAAAAATAATAACTCCTTCTCCTTGAATACTTTCTTCCTTCTTATCAAAATTGCCATCTATATTTTTCGTTCCCAGGACATGAGCATTGCAGGCTGGGCCAACATCTGTTGCCTATCTCTAATTACTCTTGAACTGAATGTCTCACTTGGCCATTTCAGAGGGCAGTTAAGAGCCAACCACATGGCTGTGGATCTGGGATCACGTGTAGGCCAGACTGGATAAGGGACGGCAGATTTCTTTCCCTAAAGGATATTAGTGAACGAAATGGATTTTTCTGATAATTGGCAACAGTTTTCAGGTCATCAGTAGATTCTTAATTGCAGATTTTTATTGAAGTCACGTTCCAAAATCTGCCACAGTGGGATTTGAAACAGGAACATTAGCTTGGGCCCCTGGCTTACTAGTTGAGTGACAATACCAAAGTGTCACTGCTTTCTTCGGATATGACTGTCTTTAGAAAGGCTGACATTTATTGCCCTCGCCTAATAGGAGAGTGTTGGAACTCCACAGTCCATGTGACATTCTTTGTAATAGTTTGATACAACTGAATGGTATGCTGGGGCACTCAGTCAACCATAATGTTGTGGAACTGAAGTCATGTATCGACCAGATAGGAAAGAATTACCAGTTACCTTCCCCAAAGGACAACAGCATCATAGTCACCTTACTAGGACATCCTCTCGTTTTCAGAATTTTGCTTAAACTGAATTGAATTTCTCAAACTGCCTAAACAGGATTTGTACTCATTGATTGAGCAAGCTTCATGTTTACTACCTTAGTAACATAACCACTATATCACCATGACCTTTACATCAAAACACTAACCTTAAACCACTCTATGTTTACGAATTACCATTCCATCCTCAATTTTCTTTTTCTCCCAAGGCTTGTGACCATGTTGCTGACTCCCAAATCGATGTCCATCCTTCCCATAACTCCAAATAGGTCTGCTCAATCATATTTTCACCTCTGCCACAGCATTAAAAAGGCCCGAGCCAAAGTCAAAAATAAATTTCTTTGTGACTGTAACAACGATGCATTAACCCTCCTCATCCCTGCAGCCTTTAACCTGGTCTTTCAATCTTTCATTCATGTCTAATTCAATTTGAACTCACTTGTCTTTGTCTATCTGATTATAGCCACAGAATCAGCTCTGACTCCTCTTTTGCCTTTGTTCCAGCAACCAAATCTCTCAAAGATTTATCCGTGACCTTCTACTAAGCAGCAGCTGCATGGTGACATTATTTAATTGGTTCAACTTCCACGTGTTTGCTAACAATATAATTCTACACAGCACAACCCAACAGAGACTCTTGCAAATCCACAATTGCTACCATCTGACTTGGAAATATATCACCGTTCCTTCACTGTCACTGGGTCATAATCCTGAAATTCCCCGCCTAACAACACTATGGGGTGTACCTCTACCACATGAAGTGCAGAGGTTCAAGAAGACAGCTCACCATCACTTTCTCAAAGGCAACTAGGGATGGCCAATAAATGCTGGTCCAGCCAGCATGAAAGTATCAATTAAGAAGAGAAATCAAGGCAGAAATTCTCTAGCCGTTCATCCCCGCCACCACTGCCAGCAAGAATGGAGAATTCGGCACTTGGTCAAATCTGCGTTCACTGCAGTGGGATTGGGGAATCCTGGCTGCGAACGAGGTCAGAGAATCCGGCCCCACATACTTATAGATCACAGGTGTTGCCAGAGTCAACACATCACTTTGGTATAAGAAAAACCGTTACCAATACAGTTTGATAAAACAAGTATTTGTTCTGGTTATGTTTTAAATTAATGACATTGTAGTACACCAGCTTTTGTGTACCACTCTTTTCTAATACGACTGGTTTTGTTTGACTAGCTCAGTTGTGCACAGATATCATTGATCTGAAAATATTAGCATTCCTGGCATGCTGTTAAAATCAGTTTGTCGTTTCATTCAAGCTAGCAATAAAAGTGACCTACACTGCGCCCTGTAACCATGCCAGCTCAGTAGTAACACGTTTAGCATGAATTATTCTAGCCTTTCCAAGGTCACCCAGACAGTTAAATTAAGTTGTTTCTTATCTGAGATAAACGTCAACATGAAGAGCTCAAAAGCATTTCACTTAAAGCTTCTCACCTTCTCAGGTACTATTGAAACAAAGTTATATTATACTGTGATGGTTTATTGTGATTATCGCAACAATACACTGAACGATGACAATTTCAATACTTAGGAAAGGAGTCAATTTTGTACTTACCAAAATAAGGAATATTTATATTAAGAAATTACATAACATTTTCACCCACTGTAAACATTAGGTATTTCTGGGTAATTTTATGCTCTGATCTAAGAAATGTTAGATATTAAATGATATGGAACTAAAGCGGATAAGAATTGAGCAATTCAGCCATAATTTAAATGAACGGTGGGCATGGTAGATGGGCTGAATGGCCGACTCGTGTTGGATACAAAGTGGGATTTCTACTATTGACTCAACCATACGTCTGTACCTCCATTCAGAAGAGTAAATTTATGCCTCATTTCCCATACCACAATAATTGTGTCCTGACTACTTAGGACAATTGATTTAATTCAATTTTTGTGATCTTCTGGCTTCCAGCAGTAATTAGAGTGGATTATTTAGAGAGGTGAAGATTATACTCACATTCCAGATTGCCTGGGAAAAAAAGACTGAGTAGTGTTTTTCCATTCCTAACCTGGTGAGATCATTGAGCTTTTTGTTGTACTTGTCTGTGGTTCTGGTCAGGATGATAAGAGGCAAATAGCAGTTGTGCCACACAAGTGCCAGGAAATCACCATCTCCAACAAGACAAAATCTAACCATTGCCCCTTGACATTCAATGGTATTACCATTACTCAATCTTTGGGGTTACCATTAACCAGGAACTAAACAAGACTAGCCATATAAATGCGATGGCTACAAGAGCACATCACAGGTTAGGAACTGCAGTGAGTAACTAACCTTCTGATTCCCCAAAGCCTGTCCATCTACAGTGCACAAGTCAGGAGTGTGATAGAATACTCTTCACTTGCCTGGATGGGTGCAGCTCCAAAACACTCAAGAAACTCAACACCATCCAGGACAAAGCAGCCCTGTTTGATTGGCATCCCAACCACCAAGGAACAGATGCAAGATGCACTACAAGAACTCACCAAAGCTCCTTCAACAATTCCTCCTAACCAGTGACCTCTGCCACCTTGAGCAACAGAAGATGCATGGGAACACTATCACCAACAAGCTCCCCTCCAAATCACTCACCATCCTGACTTGGAAATATGCCGCTATTTCTTCACTGTTGCTGAGTCAAAATCTTGGAACTCCCTGCCTAACAGCACTGTGAGTGTGCCTATACCACATGGACTGTAGCGGTTCCAGAAAGTGACTCACCAATACCTTCTCAAGGGGCAATTATGGATGGGTATTAAATGCCAGCTTGGCGAGTGACATCCATATCCCATGAAGGAACAAATTTTAAAAAGGTGGGAGAGAGTTCTCACTCACTGTCGGATCCAGAGCCATGTGGCCTTATTAACGAGCAGTTCAGCTGCCTGGCATTCAGGGCAGCTGGAGACTAGCCACCCACTCAGTCCCAATCAGTTGATTAGTCTCTGGAAGTGACTGCTCACAGCTCACTGGTGGAGATGCAATGACAGGCTGTCCAAGATTGGGCAAAGCTTCAAGTATCTCTCAGTAGACAGGAGCACAAGATGGCAGAGTCTGGCCATATGCTGTCTGATATCATGGCTCTGGCATGCGAGTTCTCAAAATCACCATGGGAAAGTTGGCAACAACCACAAAGACCTCGGTACTAGATCCTGCCGGATTTTCACTCGGCCCTGAATACCATGTCTGAGTGTTATGAAAGTCTTGTTGAGGAAAAAAGAGTTAGTATTTGTCCCCCATGACTGAATGGGTGAGATCCATGAAGAGGCTAGCTGTTAGAGTGCATGATGCCATGTTGAGAGTTTGATGGTGGAAGGAACTGAGAGAGGAACTGGCAGAGGAGCTTCCTGTATGGAACGGTGTTTTGCAGGTGGATGACAGCACACTAATTTCCTGGGCAATGGCTCCCCAAACTGGAGATACGAGTTTGCTGCGCTTCTTTGAGCCATTGCTTGGGTAGAGCACACTCCAGGCAGTCCACATTCCACCCCCGGGGAGCCCGCACTCCACATCTCCCCCCACCACCCCCCTCCCCCACCCCCACAAACCTGGGTAGTCCTCACTGCCCCCACCACAACCCCGCCTTCTGGAAACCCGCACTTCCTCCCCTTTCCCCGGGAACCTGCACTTCCTTTGGGTAACCCACATTTCCCTCATGGTAGCCTGCAGTACACCCCTCACTCCGCCCCGGGCAGCCCATACTGCACCCCCCCTACTCCAGAAAGCCCACACTCCGCTACTCCCCCACTGTGGAGCCCGCACTCCCCACCCCCAGAATCAGATAGCTCGTACTTCCCACCCATTCCCCCTGAGAAGCATGTAATCCTCCTGAGGAGCCCACCCTCCCTCCTGAGGAACCCACCTTCCCCTCACTGAGAGCCACCAGGTGCCGGCAATGAAAGCTGTTGTTGTCATTTTTTTGTTTCAGTGTTGCTGAGATTCTGCATGGTCTGGTGAGGGGAGGAAAACAGAGGGAGCCGGAGAGAGTGGTCTAATCTGTTGGGCTGCAGTTTAAATATGGCGCCGGTACATGGGAGCCCGCCAACTGACAGCATGTGGACGGAGCAGCTGCCAGCCCGCCAGGTAACTCGGGGGAGAGGGGGGAGGGGAGGGGGAGAGGGCAGGAGGGGGAGAGGGAGAGAGGAGGAGGGGGAGAGGGAGAGAGGAGGGAAGGGAGGGGGGGAGAGAGGGAGGGAGGGGGAGGAGGGAGGATGGGAGGAGGGGGAGAGGGAGGGAGGACGGGGGGGAGGGGGAGAGGGAGGGGGGCGGTAGGGGGAGAGGGAGGGAGGGAGGGAGGGCGGGAGGGGAGGGAGGAGAGGGGGAGAGGGAGGGAGGGAGGGGGAGGGAGGGGGGAGAGGGAGGGGGAGAGGAAGGGAGGGGGGGAGGGGGAGAGGGCGGGGGAGGGGGAGAGGAGGGAGGGGGAGGGGGAGGGGAGGGAGGGGAGGAGAGGAGGGGGAGAGGGAGGGAGGGGGAGGGGGAAAGGGGAGAGGGAGGGAGGGGAGAGGGAGGGCGGGGAGGGAGGGGGGAGAGGGAGGGGAGAGGGGAGAGGGAGGGAGGGGGAAGGAGGGGGAAGAGGGAGGGGGAGGGGGAGGAGAGGGAGGGGAGGGGTGAGGGGAGAGGGAGGGAGGGGTGAGGGGAGAGGGAGGGGGAGGGGGAGAGGGGAGGGGAGGGAGGGAGGAGGAGGGGGCAGGGGGAGGGAGAGGGAGGGAGGGAGAGGGAGGGAGGGGGGCTGTGCATAATTAATAAGGTCCCAAACACACAATTCCCGCCATTCCGGCCAGTGGGAAAAGTGCCCCTGGAAATGTCCATCACTGCACTGGTCACAAGAGTGGAGAATTATCTCCCGTAATTGTGGCATCTTCCTCTTTGCCCCTTTCCACACCGTTAATCGACACTCGGGGAAGGCAGGAACGCCGCCTCAGTCCGGCTGAGGTGCAGCGCCAGAGATTTTACTACATTTCTTTTTGCAATCCCATATTAGTTGCTTTTCATTATCTAATGCACTCTGGCAGGAAACAGAGATGTTGACAGTTTCTAAGAACTATACTGAGGAGTCTTTCGAAAGGCAACAACACAATAAATCATAGATGTATAGAACTGCAATACGACGTGACCCAAGCTAGCTTTGGTGTGTGCTGTTTAATTCCCATTACGTCCATGAAACTTTAAGAATCCTTTCATTATTTATATCCTATTTGAACTGGAGCAAGATGACTAAAGTCAAGCATCTGAGCATTTCTTATTTCCCCAAGACACAATCCAAGTGATTAACTTTTTGATGAAAAGATATTTTCATCATCTTACTGTTTTTGGTTTTTTCTGTGCTATGCATCATCCTGCCCCAAGAGCAAGAACCTGCTGTTAGGGTTTCATTACTGCACCACAGGAGCCTTGCAGTTCTGTACGTTCTCCCTCTATGGTACCTGACATCTTCCTGTAATAGCACTGATGAGAATTATAGCACTCAGGACTATTGGTGAACAATGCTCTAGGGCTCCACAGAGCTGTCCCATGCTGTATATGAATGCTGTAGCTATATGCATTGTTCGGTGATATTATTTAGTCTACAGTCCATTTTTATGTACCACAGAAGGGTAAATATATCACCCTGTGAGGTGGTGGAAGCATCGAGGAACACTTCAACAATAGAGGAATTCTGCTTCTCAGTTCACGCTGTGGAAATTTATTTAGCGCCATGTAAAATTGTTGTCCTCAACTTCCTGTCCCTGGTCCAATTTCTCATCCCAATATTGAAGGTAATTCCTCTGAGTATTTCAGCCCAATGATTTTCATAGAAATCATAGAAATCCTACAGTATAGAAAGAGGCCATTTGGCCCATCAAGTCTACACCAATCATAATCCCACCCAGACCTACCTTCATATCCTTACATATTTACCCACTAATCCCTCTAGCCTACACATCTCGGGACACTAAAGACAACTTTTAGCATGACCAATCAACTTAACCTGCACATTTTTGGACTGTGGGAGGAAACCGGAGTTTCCAGAGGAAACCCACGCAGACACGGGGAGAATATGTAAGGAGTTTGCACAATGACCCAAGCTAGCAATTGAACCCAAGTCCCTGGAGCTGTGAAGCAGCAATGCTAATCACTGTGCTACTATACTGTTTCAAACAGTGATTTCCCTCAGGCCGGAAAACTCACGTGAAATTGATTTTGGAACTAATAAGGCCCACGTATCAGGGGCTTGAATTTGTGTGGACTGGGTAGATGATCAAATAGGATGGACCTATACTTTTTAGAGTTTAGAAGAATAAGAGATCATCTTGCTGAAAAATGTAAGGTTATGAGAAGACTTGACGCTGTGGTGGTTTCCTCTGGATGGAGAGTTTACAAACAGGTCTACCCTCAAGGGATCAGCCTTTTTGAACTGAGATGAGGAGAAACCTCTCTGCTTCAGAATTCTCTACCCCAGAGGATGCTCAGTTATTGAACATCTTCAAATCAAAGGAAATAAAGAGATAGAAGGATTGGCTGAGAAAATGGATGCAGCAGGCTTAAGGGGCTGAATGGCCATTTCTTTAAGTATGAGAAAAGTAGCTGCAGCAAGGCAGACTAAATCTTCCAAAAGTCTTTTGAAGATTAAACATCTATTTTCCTCAAGAAGCACTTGAGGGCTAGCATAAGAAACCTCTGTTTGTTGGTGTCAAATTTTGATACCAAGCAAGTCTACCAAATGATTCAGCCTCAATCAGCCAGTGTGTCAAAATCCACAGAAACAACACTTAAATCAAGAGCAGGAGTTATATCAGCTCTGAACCTAAATCACACATTCAGTCCTGTTCCTTTTATCATGAGGATTTAGTTACAAACCCAGGAAAGGATGGAACGAAAAGTTTGTTAATAAATGAATTTTCCGATTTGATTGTTCCCCTTTGAACTCATCAAGCCCATTTTTAGCAAATCAAAACGCCTTCAGGAGAAATAGAAATAGCATTAGAATGGACTCAGCCTTGGAAATGAAGGAGTAATTTTTTCCCCCAAGATACTTTAGTTGCTAAAAAGTCTCCAGATTGGCCAAGACAGAGTCTTGAACTGCAAATGCAAATTAGCATGCCTTTAGCACAGGACACTGCCACCTTGAGTAAAGGAGTCAAAGTGTATGCTGGGAATGGCTGGCTTGTTAAGGGATTGAATAATTAGTGTGGGGTAGCCAGTTCAAAGCGGTTCATTGCACATTGGTGGCAAGTGCTTGAATTAATGAGCTCCCCTAACAGTGAGCAGCTGAACAAGAGTAAAAGAAAACATATTGTTGCTGAGAATTTTGTTCACTACTCTCTGCTGAGCTTTCATTGGTTAATCAATGTTTAAAGAGGACTTGTGAGACACATTGGGAGGTTTTCTAGACATTGTCAAAAATATATTGATACTTCAATCAATATTTACGGCTGAAAATCTCTGAGAAATTCACGAGTGAGTAGCTGAGCCACTCTGCCTCACTGGACATTAGAGGGACAGGAGGGTGAGGTGACCTCCTCTCTCACTCCTCTCCTTCTTCAGCACCTGGAGATTCGGGAACCTGTGCATCTCCACCCTCAATCCCAGAGACATTCAAAAATGTTCCATTGTGTCTTGTCCAACTCCACATCTTTGATGGAAGCAAGTGTATGTGGGTATGCATTACACAAAATTGAGGGCTTGAGGGCTTAATTAGAAGTAGAAAACTAGAACCAGAGGGCACGATCTCAGTCTAAAGGGACGATCCTTTAAAACAGAGATGAGGAGAAATTTCTTCAGCCAGAGAGTGGTGAATCTGTGGAACTCTTTGCCACTTGGTAGAGGCCAAGTCATTGAGTGTCTTTAAGGTACAGATAGATAGGTTCTTGATTAATAAGGGGATTAGAGTTTATGGGGAAATGGCAGGAGAATGGGGATGAGAAAAATGTCAGCCACGAATGGCAGAGCAAACTCGTTGGGCTGAGTGGCCTAATTCTGTTCCTGTGTCTTATGATCTAAACCTGAAGGTTTGCTTTGGAGCCTCCAGGTGAATATAAATCCTGGGAATCATCAATTAGTCCCGAAACTGGAGCCACAAACAACATCTTCAAACTGGATTCTCATATTAGCACACATACACACATGAGGCAATTTTCCAGCTCTATTTGCTCTTATGGCTGGAAGCTCTTGTGATGAGGCCATCAGAAGGGGATCTTCCCAATCCCCCGCCGACAGCATCATCAGCTTCACGCCCTCCTTGCTGGATGTAATTACCCTGGTAGGTGATCAGATAGGATGGACCTATACTCTTTAGAGTTTAGAGGAATAAGAGATCACCTTGCTGAAAAATGTAAGGTTATGAGAGGACTTGACGCTGTGGTGGTTTCCTCTGGTGTAAATAGATTTGATTATACCTTCCGGGTCCACCATAAGATTGCCTCACCTCCCCAACCCCCGGTGTAATGCCAAGTTGTAGGAATCAGTGGTGATGGCTGTGCTGAGGACTCAGAGGTGAGTATAGTCTCCAGGTGGGGGGGTGAGTGGGCACTGCCTCCCAGGCACGCCAGCAGTGCAATCTGACAGTCCTTGGGGAAGTGCCAAGGCAGGGTGGGGGGCAAGCTGCTAGAGGACATCCATTGGGGGCTTCCCATTATGTGGGAGTGGGGATGTAATGTAAGGTGGGAAGGAGTGCCTGGATTGTTGGAGATGGGGAGAAGGGCTCTGATGTTGTGATACCAGCAATGATGGCAGCCTTAACTTCAGTCTTAACTTCAATCTGAGATGAGATCAGAAAGCCCTTTACACTGGTGTCCCAATCATAGTGCAGCCAAAGTCACTGTGTGTTTAGCTCCTGCCTGTCAGAAGTGACGACACAACCCTGCTTCTTTTTTTGACAAAGTGTCAGATGATCTGGAGAGAAAACTTGGCCATTTCTCTATGGAGAAACACGATAATTTTCAGTCAGAACCTGGCACTTTGGCATTTTGTTTTGAATAATTTGCCCATAGTGTCTGTTTTAACCAGTTCACCAAATAACCCCTTGAAACTCATCAAGGGCCTTTTTAAACAACGTTAATTTTTAAAGACACATTTACTTGTTATAATGTAATAATAAACATTCATTTCAGTTTATCAATGTGGACAGGGCAAGTCTCTCAAAACATAATCTCCAACATCAGGCAATTACTTTGGGAATACCAATTTAAATAATGCCTGCAGATTTGCTGATATATTGATCCTCAGGTAATCAATAATATACAAGCAGATCCGTGTGAGTAGAGTAGACAAGAGGTACAAAGGTCACTTCCAGCAGGAGCAATTTCAGCAATTTCCATGGTTATTTTAAAACTAAAACAGTCAAATTCATTGAAAAAAATGCAGTGAAGGCAGAAGGGTTCAGCCTGTGGCAATTTCTGATCATTATGGAATATCAGGCTGATGAACTTACATTTCTTTAAAAAGAAATAACTTTTGACATGAAACAGAGAATGCTGAGAAATCTGCCCTTCCCAGACCCTCTCCGATTCCATTTCCAGTGATTGACTGACAACCAATATTTATTATAAACCCACCAATACCCGTAGCTACCTCAACAACGGCTCCTCACACTGTGCTTCCTGTAAGGAATCTATCTCATTCTCCCGGTTTCTCCACCTTCACCATACCTGCATTGGTGTTGCCATCTTCAAAAATTAACTGATGTTTCCTTCCCACAGTGTTTGAAAAGGCACTCAACCTGGTTCAACCCATTTCCCACACCTCTGCTCTCACCACCCCCCCCCCCCACTCCACCAGAATCATTACAGGGTCCCCCTTATCCTCACTTTTCACCCCTCAAGCGTCTACATTCGAAGGATTATCCTTCACCAACTCCAGCGTAATGCCACCACCCACTGTCACTATTCCGCAGAGATCGCTCCCTCTGTGACATCCTGGTCCACTCCTCCACTGCCCCCAACCCTTCATCCCCTTCCCACAGCACCATCCCTTGCAGAGAGTGCAACACTTGTCTTTTACCACTTCCTCCCTCACCGTTTGAGGCCTTAAACTGTCCTTTCAGATGAAGCACTTGCTGCATCTTCTTCAATTTGGTCCACTGTCGTCTGCTCCCAATATGCTCTCCTCTCCACTGGGGAGACTAAATGGAGACTGGGTGAGCACTTTGTGGAGGACCTTCACTTAGCCGTCAACATTATCTCAACCCTCCTGCTTCTCACCATTTCAACTCAGCACCTAGCTGCCATGGCCACTAGTCAGGCATGGCTTGTTGCAAAGCTTCAGTGAAGCTCAACGCAAACTGGAAGAGCAGAACCTCATCTTCTGATTAATCATATTACAGCCCCCAGGACTTGATACTGAGTTCAACAGCTTTAGATTGTGACCTTTCTCCAACATCTTAACTTTTGTATAATATGTTAAATATTTGTTGTTCCAATATAAAACCCTTCCTCCCCCTCCCTCACTGTATCATCCATCAATTGTTCTTAGATTTTGCAATATCTTTGTTGCAATCTCTCCCAGCCCCTTACTATCATTGTTCCAGCTATTCCAGCAGTTCCATCCCTTGTAATACAGTCTGTAATCCAACGCATTTTTCCCTCTCTTTAGTTCTCTGAAGAAGAGTCATATGGACTCAAAACGTTCACTCTATTTTTGCTCCTTACAGATGCTATCAGATTGGCTGAGGTTTCCTAGCATTCTCAGTTTTTGTTTTAGATATCAGCATCTGCTTTTAGCTTCAGATGTAATCATTTGGTCATACAGAACTCAAGTACTGCTGAAAGAGTGAGACAGACCGTTGAAGCTTTCCATCTTTCACTCATTAGGACAGATACGCGTACCAAATTTCAAAGGGAGCAACAATTTATGCTGCATATGTAAAGCGTTCTGATTGGTTGGTGAGTGGTTGAAGTGTTGCCTTGCAGAATGCATCATGGAACAGTCATCCCCCAAGCTTTTGTTGGGTTGAAAAAGGTGCAATGCTCATTCCTGTTCTTTCTACCTGTAGAGGAAGTACCCTATATATGAATATGTGGCTTCTAACAAGTATACATGAACCATATTGGCAAACCCAACTGATAATCTTAAATTGTTGTTAATTTGGAACAGAATGCCAATTGAACTCAACCAGCATGTGTTCACAAAACATAATGTCCAACATTACATGTGACTCTTTGATTTATCAACACTTACTGAACAATGCCAAGTGTGCTGTGCATTATACCAACAACCAATTCAAGACAGAAAATGCTAGAAAATCTCAACAAGTCTGACAGCATCAATGGAGGGAGGATAGAGCCAACATTTCAAGTCTGGGTAACCCTTCACCAGCTCTGATATGTTGACTTAATTCTCTCTCCACAGATGCTGTCAGATCTGCTGATGTTTTCCAGCACTTTCTGTTTTTGTTTCAGATTCCAGCATCTACTTTTTGCTTTTAACCAATTTAAGATTATTAGTATCATAATAAGGCTCCCTTCAGTCTGCAAGAAGCTACATATATGAATACACAGGCTCCATCCTCTGCCATCTGAAAGGACATGTCCAAACATTGCACCATTTTCAATTGAAAGCACACTGAACAACTGTTCCCTAGCGCATTTCCCATGGCAACACCTCAGACAGAATTAGGCCTTTTCTAAATGTAAATAAAAGCTTGGGCAATGACTGTTCTCTGGTGCATTCTCCATGGCAACAATCAGACTCCATTTACCAATTAATCAGCACCATTTTTGCATGCAGCATGAATTGTAATATCCTTTGAAATTTGGTATTCTTTTATCTGTCCTGATGAGTGCAAGATAAAAAGATTCAACTGGATGATTCCAATTTCTTTAGCAAAATCTTTGACATTTTAATATGTTACTACCTCCCCTGAGGGTTGCACGGTGGCACAATGGTTAGCACTATTGTCTCACAGTGCCAGGGACCTGGGTTCGATTCTCGGCTTGAGTCACTGTTTGTGTGGAGTTTGCACATTCTCCCGGTGTCTGCATGGATTTCCTCCTGTATTCTAAAAGATGGTTAGATGCAGTGACCTGAACAGGCGCTGGACTTTGGCAACTAGCGGAATTTCATAGTAGCTTCATTGCAGTGTTAATGTAAGTCTTACTTGTGACTAATAAATAAATTTTACTCAGTTACAGAGATTTGCAAAAGGAGAAAATAGAATTACTTGTTTGAAATATTGTCAGTGCGGATGAAAAAATTTCAGAGAGCTGTTGGTTTGTAAAAATGAAATAAAATTAACTTCCATTATGCATTGTGACATTGGTACATGGACTAGTGACCACAAGATACATATTTAAATGAGGCACCAGATTACACTGATCTGAATAACATTTTAGATCTTTCCACAGTAAAGACAAATTAAATTACTTAGACTAAAACAAAATAATATCTCACTAGTGTCCTTTCCTTCATCCTCTGAAGAATTATATTTTTTGCAATTTAGAATTGTACGCTGGAATTCTACAGCCCCACGGCCACAGAATTGGAGCGGGTGAGAGGTGGACAACGCAAATGTCCATGTTTTCGGGTTGGATTTTTCTGGTCTCAGGTTGAGCGAAGCCATAAAATCCTGTAGTTAGAATCCCTATAATATAAAAGGAGGCCATTCAACCCACTAAATTTAGGTTGAAGTTGCCTCATATTTTTCTTTCTATTTCTATTGATAACGTCAAGTTTGTCTCCATCAGATTTCCTTGTCAGAAGGACCAGCAATAAAACTGCCTCTAGTGCCTCAGCCTCACTGCGTTTCCAAGAGCAACTTACATTTATATAGTCGTTTCCATGTAAACGATATTTCATGGTATTTTGCAGGGTTTGGTAGCTAATGTAGATCAGAAAGGATGGTGGCAATGGGAGAGTAGGACTTATTGCAAAATAAGGTGCAAACTGTAGCACTTTGCACCAGTTGTGGGCAGCACAGTGGTTAGCAGTGCTTACAACACTAGGGACTCGGGTTCAATTTCAACCTTGAATGATTATTTATGTGGAGTTTTCACATTCTCTCCGTGTCCATGTGGGTTTCCTCTGGGTGCTCTAGTTTCCTCCCACAATTCAGTGATGTGCAGGTTAGATGAATTAGCCATGTTGAATTGCCCCTCAGTGTCCAAAAGATGTGTAGGTTAGGTGGATTAGCTACAGTAAATGCACACTCCAATCAATGATAGGACAGTACGAGGTTCTGTGGGACAAAGGCACTTTGACCTATTTGTCCACAGATTTCTGAAGGCAGAAGGGCATGTTAGCAGGGTGATGAAAAAGGCTTTAATCAATCAAGGCATAGATTACAAAAGCAGGGAAGTCATGTTGGAGTTGTATAGAACTTTGGGTGAGGCCACAGCTGGAATACTGTGTATCATTCTAGTCACCACATCATCAGAAAGATATGATTGCATTGGAGGGGGTGCAGAGGAGATCCATCAGAATGCTGCCTGGGATGGAACATTTAAGTTACGAAGAGACGAGGCTTGGATTATTTTCATTAGAGCAGAGAGACTGAGAGGCAACCTGATCAAGTTGTACAGGGTTATGAGGGGCATGGGCAGAGTGGATATGGAGCAACTGTTCCCCCTAATTGAAGAGTTAATCCCGAAGGGACATAGATTCAAAGTGGGGGCAGGAAGTTTAGGGGGAAAATGTGAGAAAAACTTTTTTTACCCAGCGGATGGTGACAGTCTGGAATGCGCTGCCTGGCAGGGTAGTAAAGGCAGGTTGCCTCACATCCTTTAAAAAGTACCTGGATGAGCATTTAACGCATCATAATATTCAGAGCTTTGGGCCAAATGCTGGCAGATGGGATTAGGTGGGAGTTCGGGTGTTTCTAATGTGTCAGTGAAGATACAATGGGCCGAAGGGTCTCTTCTGTGCTATATGATTCTATGAAAGTCAGCATGGATTTAGGCAAGGGAAGTTAAGCTTGACAATATTAGAATTCTTTGAACATGTAACTAGTAGAGTTGACCAGGGAGAACCAGTAGATGTGGTTTATTCAGCTTTTGACAAGATCTCACATAGCAGATTATTGTATAAAGTTAAAGAGCAATTTATTGCAGATAACATCTTGAGATGAATAGAAAGCTGGTTAGCTTTTAGTTTGATGGGAGGGTGAGCTGTGAGGAGGATGCAGAGATGCTTCAGAGTGATTTGGAAGCTTGAGTGAATGGGCAAATGCATGACAGATGTTATATAATGTGGATAAATGAGGTTTTCCACTTCAGGAGGAAAGTAGATTATTACTTGAATGGATATGAATTGAGAGAGGTGGAAATTCAGCGAGACCTTGGAGCCATCATGCATCAGTTGCTGAAAGTAAGCGTGCAGGTACAACAAAACAATAAAGAAAGCAAATAGTATGTTGGCCTTCATAGCGAAAGGCTTTGAGCATAGGAAACAAATATTTTACTGCAATTGTTTAGGATGTCGGTGAGGCCATGCCTGGAGTATTTTGTGCAGTTTTGGTATCCTTATCTGAGGAAGTATGTCCTTTTATAGAGGAAGTACAGCAAAGGTTTAACAGGCTGATTCCTGGGATGGCAGGATTGTCGTACGGGGAGAAACTGAGTCGGTTAGGATTATATTCATTGGAGTATAGAAGGGTGAGAGGGAATCTCATAGAAACTTACGAAATTCTAACAGGATAAGACAGAATAGATTCAGAAAGAATGTTCCCGATGGTGAGGGAGTCCAGAACCAGGAGTCATAGTTTGCGGATAGGGGTAAACCTTTTAGAAATGAGGTGAAGAGAAATTTCTTCATCCAGAGGGTGGTGAATGTGTGGAATTCACTATCACAGAATGTAGTTGAGACTAAAACATTGTGTGATTTCAAGAAGGAATTAGATATAACCCTTGGGACTAAAGGGATCAAGGATATTGAAGATTTAAAGTTTATTTATTAATGTCACATGTTTCCTTACATTAACACTGAAATGAAATTACTGTGAAAGTCCCCAAGTCACCACACTCCGGTACCTGATCAGGCACACTGAGGAAGAATTTAACATGGCTTTCGGACTGTGGGAGGAAACTGGAGCATCTGGAGGAAACCCATGCAGATACAGGGAGAACACGCAGACTCACAAACAGTGACCCAAACTGGGAGTCGAATCTGGGTCCCTGGTATTGTGCCACCCCATGAATTTGATGATCAGCCATGATCATAATGAATGACGGAACAGATTTGAAGGGCTGAATGGCCTACTCCTGCTTCTAGTTTCTATGTAGCTTTCTTTCTATGTAGGCTATATGTCCTCCATTATATGAGTTAAGTGACTTTATATATTCAAAGAATTCAACTATAAAATTAAATTTAAGATATTTTTGGATTGCTTTTCTCTTTCAAACAATAAGAACTGATGACATCATCAGTTGAGTTGGTATATATGGTGTGTCCAAAATGGAAATAACACTTAGTGAAGTAATTATAGGTTAATGATCATCTCTGCTGATCTTAATCAACTTCTGTCACACTGTCAGATTCATGAACAGCTGAATTCAACAACGATCCTTTTTTCAATTAAGAGCTGGATTTTACCCCAACTCCTCTGTACTGAAATTTCCTTCAGTTTAAATTGAGACAAGACAGCCAACATTCCCAAAGCCCAGCAGATTAAACATACCAGTGAATGGAATATGTACTGTGCTGAACAGGAAGGCCACAGGTTAAATTGCTAAGCCGTTGTGAAGTTGCTGATCTCAGCCAGGCTGTTGATGTGGGGACTACAATCCCCTTTGTGTCCTTGAGATAGCAAGCAGGGAAAAAAACAGAAACTCAGCAAGTTCTCCACACACTATACTCACTGACTGCAATGGAGGCCATTGTAGCCGTTGGTTGGAAAAGATAGGACTCGGTTGATAAAGTCAACTTGAAGTTGTAATGAAGCTCTCTGTAACTTCAGCTCTGAGCAGTCAGTTCACCCTCCTCGACTGTCAGATATACAGACCACCAAGATACTCATCACAAACACCAGGAACTGCCATGGATTCAAACTATGAATGAATAACCTGATTGTGCACATTCACACTGCCTAAACTAATATTAGAATGGCTACTTGCTTAAGACACTAGAAGTTATGGTAGCTTTTGAACTGTATTTCAGCATGAATTACTGGCTGAAATAATGAATAGGAGTTAAGAAAGAATAGAAGTTGATCTCGATGTAAGACTGAATTTGATAATTAATAATTTCACATTAGAAACAAAAGTGGCTGTGCAAGTGAAAAAAAGCAAAGTTGGAGTGGGGGTTCTACATAAAATTCTACAGTGAAGAAGGAGCCCATTCAGCCCATTGAATCTGCACCGGCCATAATCCTACCCAGCCCTATCACCATAATCTCATGCATCTACCCTAGTTAGTGTCAGGGGGACTAAGGGGCAATTTAGTGTGGCCAATGCACCTAACCCACACATCTTTGGGCTGTGGGAGAAAACCGGAACATCCGGAGGAAACCCACACGGACATGGAGAAAATTGTGCAAACTCCATACAGACAGTGACCCAAGGTTAGAATCGAACCCGGGTCCCTGGTGTTGTGAGGCACCAGTGTCAACCACTGTGTCACTGTATCACCAGGTACATGAAGGGGGCTGGGTAAATCAGTGAAATTCATTCAATTTTGTTCCATTAGAATTGCCAACTGTCCAGAATTGTCCTGGGGTGGAATTTTACAATGCAGCCATTGGCTTTGGCAAAAATCCTGCCAGTGGGAAGGGCTGTCAAATCCCACTCCTGGCTTCTCCAGCAACTAAAGATTAATGTCTTGGACACCATAAAACATAAGAGCAGATGTAGGCCATTCGGCCCAACAAATCTACAGCACCATTCAGTGAGATCATGACTGATCTGATGTAATAATCATCAACTCCACTTTCCCACCTTATCCCTATAACCATTGATTCCCTGACTGATTAAAAGTCTATCTCAGCCACTGCTGCAACAAACCATGGACAAAAATTATCATGTCATCGAAAAAAAAGTGTTTAGGTGGAATTTTACGAAGTTGATTCTAAATGTCCAGCTTACATGAAAATGGAAGAGTTCCTATTTTTTTTTGGGTGAGTTTTCACACCCAATCTTATGCACTTAGATTGGGTTAAAAGTTATAGACCATTTCCAGCTGCTGCAGGCAGCGGGCTGGGCTTAATTCGCCAGACAGTCTATAGGAGGAGTTATTGCGCATGTGCAAATCTCTGATTCTGCACATACTTCATATAAACTGCAGGGGTCTACCAGACAGAGACGGAGCTGTCAGGCCCCTGCTACTGCAGGCAGCCTCAAACAGCTCTCCCCACCCCCCAACCCCGTAACCAATTAGGGGACCTCAATGGTTCTAGTTCCATTGGCAAGGCCAACACAGTTATTCCCCATTCATGAGAGTAGGTGATTTGCGTGCTGGAGAGAATCTCACCCAGCGATGCCATAAAGGCAAGTGAGCCCGGTCGGTTGAACGCAGGCCTCACTAAACACATGCAAATCTTCATTTAAATAAAGTTGAATAAATTACTCAGCCTCTCACTCATTTCCAGCTCTGGTTCTTGTAAAATCACGAGACCCGAGAAATCGGTCGTGATTCTGATTTCTTTGCTCCGGTATGATTTTACTGGCTCGTTCTGCCTCGGTAAAATCCCGCCCTTTATCTTCACATTTTCTAGGAACATTTTTGTTTAACAGTAATAACAATAATGGAGATTTGTAATTAGTAACAGGCTGATTGGTTGGAGGCAGGAGACCATCTAATGAAACCCTCAGAAATATATCCCAGCCGAATTGGCAATGCCACTCTCTGGCTGGGTGGATACCACACTTCCCATCTGAAAAGCACACTTGGAAGTTGACTTTTGGATTGATTTAATAAAACAATCCAATCAAAGGAAAGGACATTCAAACCAAAACGAAAACAAAACATCAAACAGAACAAGAAAACATTGTTTTGGTGCATCTTGTATCACCAGCCAGATTTTAAGCAGTTACAAGAAGGGTTGATTTACAATGGGTCGCAAATCAATTTCTAGCTCATTTACAAATTACTAATTCTGGCGTTGCTTTTTTATTTATAACTGTTTTTTAAATGTGATTCTGACATTCTGCATGTCTCAAGGCGACTGGGATTGAGGAATGACATCTGAACACAGAAGTTAGAAAATGTTAGCCATGAATGAGTTAGCCTCCAAATTTGCCTCACCGTCTCCCACGCGTCCTCCGTGTTAAAACATGATGTGAAATAATGAATGCTGTGAAATTGGAGGTGTGATTTTTAACTGCCGCTCTGCATGGAGTTGCTGGAAGTTAAAAAGTTAAAATAAACTTTCTGGCCCTTTGCTCCCACCTTCCTTCCTTCCTTCCCTTCCCCAACAAGGCAATTTATAGGCAGGATTGTTAATGCTTAATCACCATGGCAACACCCTAACTAGGCAAAACAAGTAGCAGGCACTTTGGGGTAAATTCTCAATTTGAGAGTCAGGACTGTATCTGGGCCATAAACCTGCCGCCATGGGGAACAATCACTGCTCTAGAGGTTTCACAGGGATGTCTCCTTAATTGGCATAGAGACAGCTTCCCAACTTAATTAACAAGGGCAGATCCAATCAGAGGCCTTTCAGGTTCAGGGGAGCAGCATGCTGGAGTAAAGGGTACAGAACTGAATGGTCTCTTCAACATGGAACTGCCCTCTCACCAACATTTTTGAAAATTAAAATTAAAACCAGAAAAAAGCATCTGGCCACCAATGTTTGGGGAAAGGGTAGGGGGGAATGGAATCCCTCTACAGGTGGCCTATAGCTGCACCTGCATCCAGGCATGTGGATGGGACCACTGCTCTGACTCCTGTTAAATCAGGAAACTGGAAAATCCGGCTAAGCTCCTCAGTGGCCTTAACGAGGCTCTGAATGAGACAAACTGCCCGCCTACCTTCATCCCTGCCAGCCTCTGAACTCATCTTCCCTAAACTGCAAGCATCAGGAACACTGTTAGGAAAACAAAATGCCGACACACCAATATTTCCAAATCCCATCCATCTCCATTCCCAACCATGGTGGAGCTCATAATTCCTTTTCCTGCAACTTTGCATATCGAGTTTCGACTCCAGCCGTAGGGATCTGTTTGCAATTTTCAATCATATTCTGCGTGTTCGAACTAGAAGTCATTCAGACTACCCGTGGCTCTTAGCAAGATTAGACCAAAAGAGAAAACCCTAGAAGATCTCAGCAGGTCTGGCAGCATCTATAAGGAGAGAAGAGAACTGATGCTTCGAGTTAAAGCTTTGACAGAAGGTTGTCTGGACTCGAAACATCAGCTCTTTTCTCTCCTTTACAGATGCTGTCAGACCTGAGATTTTCCAGCATTTTCTCTTTTGGTTTCAGATTCTAGCATCCACAGTAATTTGCTTTTTTTTATAGACCAAAAGATCTTAAGACGTTGGAGCATAAGTAGGCCACTCAGGCCATCAAGTGTCTTCAGCCATTTAATGAGATCATGACTGATTAAATAATCTCAACTCCACTTTCCTGCCTTATCCCCATAACCCCCTCAATTCACTGACTAATTAAAAATCTGTCTATCTCGGCCTTGAACATACTTAACCACTCAGCCTCTGTGGTAAAGAATTCCACAGAATTACTACATTCGGAGAGAAGAAATTGCTCCTCAGCTTAAATGGGTGACCACCTTACTCTGAGCTGATGCCCTCTGAACATAGAACATAGAACAATACAGCACAGTACAGGCCCTTCAGCCCTCGGCGTTGTGCCAAGACCAAGATCAATCTATCCCACTCTCTATCATTCTGATGTGTTCCATGTGCCTATCCAATAACAGCTTGAAAGTTCCTGAAGTGTCCGACTCCATTATCACAGTGAGCAGTTCATTCCACACCCCAATCACTCGCTGAGTAAAGAACCTACCTCAGACATCCCTCCTATATCTCCCATCATGAACCTTATAGTTACGCCCCATAGTAACAGTTACATCCATCGAGGAAATCGTCTCTGAATGTCCTCTCTATCTATCCCCCTCATCATCTTATAAACGTCTACTAAGTCACCTCTCATCCTCTTCTGCTCTAAAGAAAAAAGTTCTACCTGTCTCAACCTTTTCTCATAAGACCTATCCTCCAAACCTGGCAGCATCTTGGTAAATCTCCTCTGCACTCTCTCCAATGCTTCCACATTCTTCTTACTGTGAGGTGACCAGAACCGCAAACAATATTCCAAATGCAGTCTCACCAAGGTCCTATACACTTATAGCATAACCCCATGGCTCTTAAATTCTAACCCTCTGATAACCCCTATGGTCCTAATCTCTCCCACAAGAGGAAACTAACTCTCAGTATCGATCCTATCAAGCCCCTTGAGAATTCTATATGTCTCAATAAGGTTGCCTCTCATTCTCCTAAACACCAGTGGGTGCAGGCTCAACCTCCTCACCACTCTCTCATTACAAGACAATCCCTCCTTACTGGGGATGAATCCAGTGAACCTTCTCTAGACTGCTCTAGAGGTTGCTAATAAATTCCAATCAGCTATGTGCTGTTCCTGATTGCACAATAAAACCTGTGGCTGTCCAGGAATTCACTGCATCTGTCAGAGGGCCTCGCCCAGGCTTTCCCTTTAAAGTTTATTTCTGGTTCAGTCCTGCTATGGAGTCACTGGACCTCCTACCTTCCTGATCAATACCATATTTCAGTAAAGTTTTACAACACCAATTTTAAATCCAACCAATTTATTTGATAGTAAATCCGCAAGCTTTCGACACTATGCGCCTTCGTCAGGCAAATGCAGTGTTCTGATCTGCAGAGGCACTCATGTCCACACAGACAGTTACAGATTGCTGATTAGAATGCGAATCCTTACATCTAACCTGCTATTCAAGTGTTAAAGTGGCTAACAATGTGTGTGAAGGGAATCCTGAGCATTGGTTAGAGAATTGTGTATTTTCTCCAGACAGCACAGTAAGTGAGGTTTTTTGCTAATCCAGGCAAGTTACGGGGGTTACAGATAGTGTGACATGAAGCCAAGATCCCTGTTAAGACCGTCCTCATGTGTGCGGAACTTGGCTATCAGTCTCTGCTCAGCAACTCTGCGATGTCGTGTGTCACGAAGGCCCCCTTGAAGAACATTTACCCGCAGGTCGGAGGCCGAATGCCCATGACTGCTGAAGTGTTCGCCCACAGGAAGGGAACTGTTTTGCCTGGTGATTGTTGAGCGATGCTCATTCATCCGCTGTCGTAGTGTCTGCATGGTCTCCCCAATGTACCATGCTTCGGGACATCCTTTCTTGCAACGTATTAGGTAGACAACGTTGGCCGAGTTGCAAGAGTATGTACCGTGTACCTGGTGAATGGTATCCTCACGTTTGATTATGTCGTCCATGTCTATGATCTGGCATGTCTTGCAGAGGTTGCTGTGGCAGGGTTGTGTGGTATTGTGGTCACCGTTCTCCTGAAGGTTGGGTAGTTTGCTGCGAACAATGATCTGTTTAAGGTTGTGCGGTTGTCTGAAAGCAAGAAGTGGGGGGGTGGGGATGGCCCTAGCGAGATGTTCATCGTCATCAATGATATGTTGAAGACTACGGAGAAGATGTCGTAGCTTCTCCGCTCCGGGGAAGTACTGGACAACAAAGGGTACTCTGTCCACCTTGTCTCGTGTTCGTCTTCTGAGGAGGTCAGTGCGGTTTATCGCTGTGGCACGTTGGAACTGTCGATTGATGAGTCGAGCGCCATATCCTGTTCTCATGAGGGCATCCTTCAGCGTCTGGAGGTGTCTGTCCCGATCCTCCTCATCTGAGCAAATTCTGTGTATACGGAGGGCTTGTCCATAGGGAATGGCTTCTTTAACGTGTCTAGGGTGGAAGCTGGAGAAGTGGAGCATTGTGAGGTTGTCTGTCGGTTTGCGGTACAGTGAGGTGCTGAGGTGACCGTCCTTGATGGAGATGCGTGTGTCCAAGAATGCAACTGATTCTGGAGAATAGTCCATGGTGAGTCTGATGGTGGGATGGAACTTGTTGATATCATCATACAGTTGTTTCAATGATTGTTCACCATGAGTCCAAAGGAAAAAGATGTCATCAATGTATCTAGTATATAACCTTGGTTGAAGATCTCGTGTAGTGAAGAAGTCTTGTTCGAACCTGTGCATGAAGATGTTGGCATACTGAGGTGCAAATTTGGTCCCCATGGCTGTTCCATGTGTCTGGATGAAAAGCTGATTGTTGAAGGTGAAGACATTGTGGTCCAAGATGAAGTGGATAAGTTGTAAAATTGCATCCGGAAACTGGCAGTTGTTGGCATTGAGTACTGAGGCAGTTGCAGCAATACCATCGTCGTGGGGGATGTTAGTGTAGAGCGCTGAGACATCCATTGTGACAAGGAGTGTCCCTAGTTCAACTGCTCCATGCGTGTTGAGTTTCTGTAGGAAGTCTGTAGTGTCAAGACAAAAGCTGGGGGTTCTTTGTACAATGGGTTTCAGGATGGCCTCGATCTAGCCGGAGAGGTTCTCACACAGGGTCCCATTGCCCGATACAATGGGACGGCCGGGTATGTTTGCCTTGTGTATCTTAGGGAGGCAGTAGAGATCTCCAATGCGGGGAGTACGTGGAATGAGAGTCCGGAGGGTGTTCTGAAGGTCCGGATCAAAGGTTTTGATCAGAGTGTTGAGTTGACGAGTGTGTTCTTTGGTTGGATCCGCTGGTAACTGTCTGTAGTGTTTCACATTGTTTAGTTGTCAGTACACTTCTTCACAGTAGTCCATTCTGTTCAGTATGACGGTGGCGCCTCCTTTGTCTGCTGGTTTGATGACAATGTTGCGGTTGGTCTTAAGAGCACGGATGGCCTTGCTTTGTGCTTGGGTGATGTTCGGGACTGTCTTGTAAGTGCGGTTGATAAATCTGGTGTTCACGCACCTCCTGATGGCTTGGGCATACATGTCCAGTCGGGGGCAGCGGCCTTCCGGAGGAGTCCAATTGGATTCATTCCTCTTCAGTTGCCGCACTGCAGATCCCTCTGTCGGCTGTTCTGGTTCATTAGCTATCTCATTGAGTCTGCTATTGGCCTCTTGGGGTTTGTGGAAGAACTCACGCAGCTTCATTCGCCTGATGAATTCCTCTGTGTCCGCTGCAAAACTGATGGGGTCCATTTTGGTGGTGGGACAGAAATTGAGCCCTCGGCTGAGAACTTCGATTTCCTCTGATTGAAGTGTGTAGTCTGACAGGTTAACAATGGACCTCCCTGTGGTAGTGTTGTTTTCTACTGTGGTGCCAAGGGAGGCTTGGTTGTTGCCGGTGGCGATGCCGAGTTTTTCAAGTTTCCTGTTCTTGGTGTGCATATAAATGGTGTAGTTTCTTTGTCTCATCTGCTTGGCAAGGTTTCGCATCTGATCTGCGTCCTGAGCGCAAGTTGAGAATATGTATTCCATTTTACTTTACAGGGTGCGGCGTTTGCTATAGAGCTGGTGTATGAGGTGATTGAGGAGTGTGAGAGAGGTGTGACGGCAAAGCCTCTCAGCATAGTCTGTGTTATAGGTTGACCTGAGTGGGTTCGTGATCTGTAGCCCCTTTGGTATCCTGTCTGCTTTCTTGCATCTCTGTAGAAACTTGATGTCTGTGTCGATATGTGCAATCCCCTTGGAGATCCTCTCCACTTGGATCCGGCAATATGCGGTGACGAACACGGGACAAGGTGGACAGAGTACCCTTTGTTGTCCAGTACTTCCCCGGAGCGGAGAAGCTACGACATCTTCTCCGGAGTCTTCAACATGTCATTGATGACGATGAACATCTCGCTAGGGCCATCCCCACCCCCCCACTTGCTTTCAGACAACCGCACAACCTTAAACAGATCATTGTTCGCAGCAAACTACCCAACCTTCAGGAGAACAGTGACCACAGTACCACACAACCCTGCCACAGCAACCTCTGCAAGACATGCCAGATCATAGACATGGACGACATCATCAAACGTGAGGATACCATTCACCAGGTACACGGTACATACTCTTGCAACTCGGCCAACGTTGTCTACCTAATACGTTACAAGAAAGGATGTCCCGAAGCATGGTACATTGGGGAGACCATGCAGACACTACGACAGTGGATGAATGAGCATCACTCAACAATCACCAGGCAAAACAGTTCCCTTCCTGTGGGCGAACACTTCAGCAGTCATGGCCATTCAGCCTCCGACCTGCGGGTAAATGTTCTTCAAGGGGGCCTTCGAGACACACGACAGCGCAGAGTTGCTGAGCAGAGACTGATAGCCAAGTTCCGCACACATGAGGACGGTCTTAATAGGGATCTTGGCTTCATGACACACTAGCTGTAACCCCCGTAACTTGCCTGGGTTAGCAAAAAACCTCACTTACTGTGCTGTCTGGAGAAAATACACAATTCTCTAACCAATGCTCAGGATTCCCTTCACACACATCGTTAGCCACTTTAACACTTGAATAGACAAGTTAGATGTAAGGATTCGCATTCTAATCAGCAATCTGTAACTGTCTGTGTGGATATGAGTGCCTCTGCAGATCAGAACACTGCATTTGCCTGACGAAGGTACATAGTGTCGAAAGCTTGCGGATTTACTATCAAATAAATTGGTTGGATTTAAAATTGGTGTAAAACTTTACTGAGTTTACCCCAGTCCAACGCCGGCATCTCTACATCATCAATACCATATTTAACAGAGCTCAGTGAATCTTCAGCCGCTCATCAAATCAATGCAAACAAGGCCAAAACCTGAATGCAGAGAGGACCTCGGGCCCAGAGCCTTGCTTCAGTGTGTGTTCAATAACCTCACAGGAGAAGCCAACGTATAACTCTTCATCTCCCCACCTCTCTCAACAATACTTGACAAAAAAAACAATTCACAAGCTTTCTTTGACGGCACCTCTTAAACCTGCAACATCTACTATCTAGAAACACATAGGCGTCAGATTCTTGCAAACATCAAACAGCACAAAGGTGGCAGAGAATTCAGAAAACAGTGCCATGGTGCTGGAGAATTCAGAAAATAGCACCAGAAAGGTGGAGAATTCATAAAGAATTAACCGTGTTGTGAAAAAAATTTGTGATGTCTCAAGGAAAGAGGAAAATGATTGGTTGGCGAGTATCTTGCTAATTTATCATCAGAACTCCTACAATATTTAAATAATTGTAAGCTTTTATTAGTATTAATAAACTTTACTAGTTGTAATAAAGTTGATTGGTTTATTAATTCAAAATGAATTGAAAAAACAAATTAATTAATACACAGTAATTAAAACTCAAATCAAACAAAAGTCGAATCATGTCCTGAAATCATTGCTGATTGTTGTAAAAACCCATCTGGTTCACTGATGTTCTTTAGGGAAGGAAATCTGCCATCCTTACCCTTTTTGACCTATACGTGACTCCAGAACCACAGCAATGTGGTTGATTCTTAACAGTCCAGCAAACCACTCAGTTCAAGGACAATTAGAGATGGGAAACAAAATGCTTGTCCGGTTAGTGACACCCACACATCCCATGAATGACTAAAGAAGATGATAAAAATGGCAGGGCAGGTGATGTGTGCAGAATATAGAATGTGGAGGCTCCTGGATACCAGAATGTTCCATGGCCAACCTGTCTGCTGTAAGTGTCCGTGTTTTTAGGAGCTTCAGCTAGAGCTCCCTTCCAAACAACACTATAGATTTTGAAAATTCATTCATGACATGTGGGTGTCGCTGGCTGAGTCAGTGAGCATTTTCCATCCCGAGTTGCCTTTGAGAAGGTGGAGGTGAGCTGCCTTCTTGAACCACTTCAGTCCATGTATGCAGGTACATCCACAGTGCTGTTAGAGAGTGAGTTCCAGGATTTTGACCCAGCAACTGTAAAGGAGTAGTGAAATATTTCCAAGTCAGGGTGGTGAGTAACTTGCAGGTGGTGGTGTTCCCACAGGTCTGCTTCCCTTGTCCCTCTAAATGGTACTGGTCATAGCTTTGGATGGTGTAACTTAAGGAGCCTTGGTGAGTTCCTGCAGTATATCTTGTAAATAGAACACATTGCAGCCTCTGTGCGTCTGTGGTGGATGGAGTGAATATTTGCGGATGTGGTGCCAATCAAGTGGGCAGCTTTGTCCTGGATGGTGTCAAGCTTCTTGAATGTTGTTGGAACAGCACCCACCCAGGCAAGTGCAGAATATTCCATCACACTTCTGACTTGTGCCTTGTCGATGGAGAACAGGCTTTGGAGAGTCAGCAGAATTCCTTGCCTTTGACCTGTTCTGACAGGACTTATAAAGCTATTACAGTTCAGTTTCTGGTCAATGGTAACCAATAGGATGTTGATTCAGTGATGGTCATGCCATTGGATGTCAAGGGATGATGATTAGATTCTCTTTTGTTGGAGATGGTCATTGCCTGACAGTTGTTGTTGCTTACCACTAATAGGCCCAACCCTGGATATTATCCAGATCTTGCTGCATTTGGACATGAGCTGCTTCAGTATCTGAGGAGTCACGAATGGTACTGAACATTGTGCAATCATCAGTGAACATTCCCACTCCTGATCTTATGATGGAGGGAAGGTCATTGATGAAGCAGCTGAAGATGTTTGGGTCTAGGACACTACTCTGAAGGATTCCTGCAGTGATGTCCTGGAGCTGAGATAATTGACATCAAACCACTACAGTCATCTTCCTTTGTGCTGGGTATGACTCTAGCCAGCAAAGATTTTGTTCCTGATTCCCATTAACTCCAGTTTTGCTAGGACTCCTTGATGTCACATTCAGTCAAATGTTGTCTTGATGTCATGAGCAGTCACTCTCACCTCACCTCTGGAGTTAAGCTCTTTTGTTTGAACCACGATTGTAATGTGGTCAGGAGCTGAGTGACCACAAACTGAGCACTAGTAAGCAAGTTATTGCTGAGCAGGTGCTGCTTGATAGCACTATTGATAACTTTTCCATCACTTTACTGATGATCAGAAGTAGACTGATTGGATGGTACTTGTCCGGATTGGATTTGTCCTGGTTCCTTGTGTACGGACCATACCTGGGCAATCTTTCACATTGACAGAAAGATGCCAGTGGAAAAATACTGGAAAAATTTGGCTAGTAGTGCGGCAAGCAATATTCTGGAGCACAAGTATTCAGTGCTATTGCCAGAATATTGTCAGGACCCAGAGCCTTTGACGTATTCAGTGCCTTCAGCTGTTTCTTGATATCATGTGGAGTGAATCAAATTGGCTGAAGACTAATGTCTGTGTTGCTGGGGACCTCCAGAGGAGGCCGAGATGGACCATCCACTCTTTATTTGTCAGATGTAAACAAAATGAGTCCATTTCACATTTGAAATAACCTTGTTTGTCTGCACATATTCCACAAGAATAGGACTGCTTTCATAGATGATCATCTTTTGGTTTTAGCTGTAGTTTTGCCTTCAGGCAGATTGCAACATCTCTATTGAATTATTCTTTAATGGTCAGCCTACTGGCTATTTGAAGGTTCCTATCAAGGATGACAGTTGAAGTGGGTCTCTTAATTTGCTAAATAGAAAGCTGCTTGCTAGATAAAGCCCTTTGTTCATTCTGTCTCTTTCTATCTAGTTTTTTAATAATAGGTTCTGACTAAAGTACAGAATGACTTCTCTTGCAGTAAACTCATTTAAGATGACTGACGCACAAAGCACGTTTTGGGGTCAGATTAAATAAAATGGCAGACAGTATCCATTAATGTTCACATTACTGTTTACTCATGTTTATCTGGCTAACATCCACATCCTTAACGTACACTTTGAATTGTACTTGTGGATGGTTAGCAGTTTTTTTTATTGTGAAAGGTTAGATTTGTATTGATGACTGCTGCATTAAGACAGAAGATCAAGCTCCAGAAATGCCAATCTTCGGGCTCTTTCACTTAGACTGCTGATATAAACATTCAAAAATGTCACTATACTTGTGTTGCTTAGTGATAAATTCAAGGATTAAATTGGTCATTTTAAAGGCCCAGCGATTACTGAATATTATTCTCCACTTAAAATCCATTCACGCTTTTCCTTTCCCATTTTACATCCTGTGTAGAATTTAGCAAAAAGTTTTTTTTTCTATGAAAAATTAGTTATTTGATTCTTTCTTTCTGATTGCAACATGTGGCTATAATTAGCTATTACTAGCTAGATATTTCTATAGATCATACAAACAAAAGAATATCCCAGTCTACTATGCTGTAAGGAGCTGCTGGCGTTGGACTGGAGTGGGCACAGTAAGAAGTCTCACAACACCACGTTAAAGGCCAACAGATTTATTTGGAACCAAGCAATGCTCTGAAAATTTGACATTCCAAATAAGCCCATTGGACTTTAACCTGGTGATGTGAGACTTCTGACTTGGTATGCTACAGGTATCGGTATGAATCAATTAATGTCATCCTGTTCAGATGCATCTCTAGTTGCTTCACGTTCACATCAAACACCTGTAATCAAAGTGTAGACTTATTTGATAATCACGTTTGTGTGGACAAATACAATATTGAATCCAGTAAATGAATGATCAGTTATGAGGAATTCCAGATTTTAGTTGTTTTTCTTCTAGAAATGAATTTATATCCCGTCTGTTGTGCGTGAAGTTATTCACTGTGATAGGAAAAATGAAAAAGCAGAATTTTTTTGGTTTTAATCAGGTCTGAGAAATGTTGGTATTCAAAAGGAGCTGGATGCCCTTTATTAATTCATCCATGGGATGTGGGCATCGCTTGCAAGGCTGTTGCTGATCCCTAATTGCCGCTGAGAAGGTGGTGGTGAGCTGCTTCTTGAACCGCTGCAGTTCATGTAATGTAGGTACATCCACAGTGCTTTAAGGAAGAGAATTCCAAGTTTCTCACCAGTGACAATGAAGTGGAACAGCGATATATAGTTCCAAGTCAGAATGGTGTGTGGCTTGGAGGGAAGCTCACAGATGCCCCCAAGCAACTGCTGCCCATGCTCTACTATGTGGTGAATTTCACTGGATTGCAACATGCTGTTATAGAGACTTACAGAGGTTTATAGCATGGAAACAGGCTCTTTGGCCCAACTTGTCCACACCGCCCACTTGTTAACACTAAACTAGTCCCAATTACCCGCATTTGGCCTATATCACTCTATACCATCTAACCCATGTAACTGTTGAGAATTAGCAAGTTGCAATTTCTCTTGTAGATGGCACACACGTTGCTACTGTGTGCCAGTTACGGAGGGAGTGAAGTTCAAGATGGTGCATGGAGTGCATTGGCTGCTTTGTCCTACATGATATCATGCGTCCTGAGTGTTGTTGGAGCTCAGGTGGAGAGGATTCAATCACACTTCTGACTTGTGTCTTATAGATGATAGACAAGCTTTGGGGAGTTGGGAGATGAGTTACTTGCCTCTAAATTCCCAGCTTCTGACCTACTCTTGTAGCCACAGTATTTATATGGCCAATCCAGTTCAATGTCATGTCACTGGTAACCCTCAACCAGATGTTGATAAGAAATTCAGCGATGGCAATATCATAGGGCGATGGTTAGATCCTCTTTTATTAGAGATGGTCATTGCCTGGCACTTTGTGGTGTGTGAATGTTACTTGACACTTATCAGTTGAAGCCTAAATGTTGCATTTGGACAGAAATTGCATCACTATCTGAGGAGTTGCGAATGGTGCTGAACTTTGTGCAATCATCAACAAACATCCCCACTTCTGATCTTATGATAGAGGAAGGGTCATTGATGAAGCAGCTGAGGTTTGTTGGGTCTAGGACACCTAACCCTGAGGGACCCCCTGCATGTCCTGGAGCTGAAATGATTGATCTCCAACCACAACCATCTTCCTTTGTGCCAGGTATGACTCCAACTAGCGGAGCATTTTCCTCCTGATTCCCACTGATTTCAATTTTGCTAGAGCTCATGTTGTCACATGAAGACAAATGCTGCCTTGATGTTAAAAGCTGTCACTCTCACCTCATCTCTGGAATTCAGCTCTTTTGTCCATGTTTGGGCCAAGCTGTAATGAGGGCTGGAGCCAAATATCCTAGTGGAACCTAAAAGTATATCGGTGAGCGGGTTATTGATGACACATCCAGTTATTCATCACAACTGGATGTGAGACTTGACATCTTCCATCTCCTGATTATGGAGAGATGAATGAGACAATAATTGGCCCAATTGGATTGGCTCTGCTTTTTTTGGACACAACATACCTGGGCAATTTTCCACATTGCTGGGTTGATGCCAGTGTTCTAGCTGTACTGGAACAACTTATCTCTTGACCGTGAAGCAGCAATGCTAACCACTGTGCCATCTCAGGTGGAAACTGGTGAAAAAGGTTAGCAAACTCGAGTCGCAAACCAGAAAGGAGGATAGTCCTACATTCATCCCCGTGTCTGACTGGAATAATCTAGGGAGACCCGAAGCAGCTCACCAGCCTGAACCTGACTGAAATAAATCGGGGGAGTCCTGAAACAGCTCAACAGCCTGGCCCTTTGAATTTCAGCTAAACTCGAGAAGAAAGAGATATAGCTGAGACGTTATCAAATACCCAGTGCCTTTGGTTTGTCCTGCACTTCCATCAGTTTCTTGATATTTTCTGAAGTGCATCCTTGAATCAAGTACGATAGGCAACTTGAAAAGTAAATGCTAATTATATTCCTGTCACTTGTAAAAAAGACTTGCAGTAAAACTGTCTAACTATAATATACAGGGCACTGGGGAAACCAAACCTGGAGTATGACACACAGTTTTAGTCTCATTAACTGGAACACAGGATACAGTGCAGAGGAAGATAAATTCACCCAGATATTCAGTCCATCTTCCATTAACCCTTCAGAACAATTCTGACTTTGCCCCACTGCTGTCTCCAATTGTTTCTTAAAAGATTTGTCTTTGATCAAGTTTTTGTTGGCCCTCTGAATATCCCCCTCACAGGTTTCGTATACATTTCTGCATCATTGTTCATTTGATTTGATTTATTACTGTCACATGTATTAGCATACAGTGAAAGCTTTTGTTTCTTGCTTGCTATATGGATAAAGTATACCATTAGTAGAGAAGGAAAGGAGAGAGTGCAGAGTGTAGTGTTACAGTCATAGTTATGGCATTGAGAAAGATCAACTTAATATAAGGTAAGTCCATTCAAAACTCTGATGGCAGCAGGGAAGAAACTGTTCTTGATTCAGTTGATATGTGTCCTCAGACTTTTGTATCTTTCTCCCAAAGAAGAAGGTGGAAGACAGAATGTCTGGGATGCGTGGGGTCCTTGATTAAATTGGCTGCTTTTGTATGACAGCAGAAAGTGTAGACAGAACGGTGGGAGGCTGGTTTGCGTGATGGATTGGGCTTCGTTCACAATCATTTGTAGTTTTTTGCGGTTTGGGGCAGAGATGTAATACAATCGGAAAGAATGTTTCCTATAGTGTGTCTGTAAAAGTCGGTGACAGTTATAGCGGACATGCCAAATTTTCTTAGTCTTCTGAGAGTAGAGGCTTCTGAGAGTGGAGGGAACAGGACAGGTTGATGGTGATCTGGGCACCTAGAAACCTGAAGCTCTTGATCATTTCCACTTTGTCCCTATTAATGTGGACAGGGGCATGTCCTCCATTATGCTTTGTGAAATCGGTGGCTATCTCCTTTGTTTTGCTGAAGGAGAGACATTTCCCAGAATTATATGGAGCTAGAAGATGTTCAGTTGAGGTGATAATTTCCTTTATAAGCGTAGAAAATAGCAGGTGCCACCAAGTGGCCATTCACACACCACCTAGCAAGTAATTACACTGCAACATGGGCAGAGATGCTAGTGTTCTGTGTGCCGCCTTCATTGTTGGCCTTGTGTGGCACAGGAAGTGCAAAGAAAGAGCAAGAAAGATTAAATACTTACAATAGAAAAAGAATTGAAGCACCGTTATTTAGGCAACTCTATACATTGGAGAGTATTGTGGCTTTAATTTACTCTCCTATTATAATCATTGGTGTTATAAGTTCTTTTCTAAACATAATCTTTCTGGAAGGTATATCTTGGCTTTTTTGCCTTTTTGTTGCAGCATCCTGAGTAAATGGATGTGCTGAATTGAATGCTTTGAAACAGCTGTGGTATCTGGAAGTCATTCATTATTGAGAGTGGTTGTGCCAAATGCACATCGCAGGGAATGAAATGACAACAAAGAGACCCCTATAATTTGTCTCAAGGCACTCTGTCTAATCAGCGCTTGCTTTTACTATTTTTGCTTCTGACCACAGACAAACAAAGAAAGCTCAGTAAATATGTAACAGCTGTGGCTGATAAATCTCGCCGAGAATGATCTTTAACTTTTCTGTTTCAATTTGGGTTGAATGTATTATGGACATTTATGGAGCGGAAACATCACTTTAAAAAACGCGGTATTTCCGGATTCTCTGACTCCTTTTTCCCCCTGACTAACTATATCTTCTTTGTTGGGATGGTCAGAGTGCAAAATATTTGTCCTCAGAAAAGTCATATTCAGACACGCACATGTGTTCAGCCAATCATCTATAAATTTTCCCATTATGCTACATTCTAGCAAAAGTCCCATCAATGGAAATCAAAATTGGGCAGTTTCTTTAATGGACAAAGAATAATCCACAACATTGGGTTTGCAAACAGACAAAGAATTCAAAAACTATCCCACCATTTATTCTCATTTTTCACTCATTATTTGGTGCTGTTTTAAGATCCTCTGATTGGGAATAATACACGAACTCTGACAAAGCATTATTTTTCGATTCAGGCTTTTGGTTCCGTATTCCCAGAAGCTGCACCCAAGCTGGAAAATCAATTTTTATTTTTCTGTGTATATTTTATTTGTACCAAATTTCAGCTTTATTGTAATTCATTATAGAACATATGTAGAATTCTCTACATAACTGCTGTAAAAAACCTAACCAAAGAGTTGTTGATAATCTTAATCCTATTCCTGGCACATATTGATTCAACAGTACAAAACTGTGTAATGTGACTGATTATACCTGTGAGAAAATGTCACAGGGATTTTTTTTCCCAAGGTCTGGTACAAAGTTGGGTCAGTATAGAAATGAGAAACTCAGTCACAGCAGGAACATTGGTGGACCTGAAGTTGGAAAAAATCATTTATAGAATCTCTACAGTACAGAAGGAGACCATTCAGCCCATTGAATGTCTGAACAATTTCACTTAGGCCCTATCTCTGCAACCCCACTTATTTACCCTGCTAATCCTCCTGACACGAAGGGGCAATTTAGCATGGCCAATCAGCCTAACCCACACATCTTTGGACTGTTGGAGGAAACCAGAGCACTTGGAGAAAACCCACGCAGTTACAGGGAGAACATGCAAACGGCACATAGACAATGACCCAAGACTGGAATGGAACCTGGGTCCCTGGTGCTGTAAAGCAGCAGTGCTCACCACTGTGCCACCTTGCCGCCCCAAGTGGGAGCAGGTGAAAAATGGTTGGCATACTCGAGTCGCAAATCAGAAATGAGGGCAGTCTTAAATCTATCCCCGTATGTGATCGGAATAATTCTGTGGCAACGGGAAATAGCTTATCAGCTTGGGCCCTACAGCTAAGTTCAAGAAGAAAAGGGATAGGAAAACAGGAAGATCAGGCGAGCATGGATCAATGCTGTAATATTAACCTGGAAGCAGGAGGAGTACTTCTGTTCCTCCTGACTCTATATTAAGCGAAATTAACAAGGTAGCATTTCCTTTAGCGAAGAGTTGATTAGGCTATAATACAGTCAAGTTACAATGCAAGCTCTGACTACATTAAACATTTTCCGAAAAAGGGTACTGTAATAAGCATATAGGCAACATTTTCAAACTGAAATGAGACGAATGCTCATTTCGGGACAGAACTCCCAAAATAAGGTCTGACTAGTTTAATAGAAGCCCATACACACACATTGAAATCAGGTGCAGGATCTTTCTGCTAAATTAATCTCTGCCCTTTTCACTCTGAGACAACCAGCATGTTGGATCCAGGCATCAGAAACAAGAAGGCTAGAAAGAATTCAGGATCCTCATTTTGATTTTGACACCAGACCTACCTCGTTTCTGATGACGCAGCGCTGTGCTAAATTAATCATTATTGCGCCATTTCATGCCTACAAAACAGGTGGAATGTTGTTGAATTTATGCTCCTTGACACCAAGAGTAGATCACATTGGGAGTGCTATTGCCATCCCACACAGCCACACTGCTGCAAGGTGACACCAGTTTTATTTTAGAACATCAATATTTAATAATATACTGTGGACTCTCACACTGAATCAAGCTGCAAAAAATTAAAGGAAATCAGAGGTCTGCAGGGGCATGTGTCAGTCCCAAGAGCTTTAATTTAGGATAATATGGGTCACAGAGTTTTGAGGTGTCAATTTTTAGATAGGAGGCTGTACCGTACCATCCCTGGACCTGCAGAATGCATGCTCTTACCGACTCTGTGTTATCCTGAGGAACACATCGTTCTTCACATTTCAAACTAACCTCACTACTGATCCCACATGATAAACCTGAAAATGCATTTTGTATGTGCCATCCTTTCCAAGATTCTTTCCCATGTTGCTGGTGCTTTTAAACTATATAGTATGTTCCAACTATAATGAGAAAATTGCAGTTGATCACAGATTTGAACTAAAATTGGGGGAATTCAGAGCAGATCAATGTGGTTCCTGGCAGTTTTGATAAAGTTTGTCCCACGTCAACCTCTCCATGGCTTAAATACTGAAAGAACTGTAGCTTGCTTGCAATATTTTCTGTTTCATATTTAACGCATTCATATAAAACACAGATCTGTTTGTTTAATTTATTCTATAAGACCAACAATACTCCAACTTATTTTAGTATGTAAAGATTTGGGTAACTTTCGCACTGGCAATCTTTGCACAAAATGCAAAATCCCCCAGTGGATGTCATTTCATTGTCAAAAACACGCGACTATTCGTCAGAAAATAAAACCATTTGCCACAGGCTGTAGAAAGAAAGGTTCTGGTGCTTGTTTCACAATTCATTGCAAAATAGAAAGTAAATGTATTTTCCACTTACTGAAGTAACTCATAAAACACATCTGTTTTTATAAGTGCCTCCCTAAAGCTGTACTTACCTCAACCCTGACATCGAATGCTCTAACCTAAATGTTTATTTACATCCTTTGAATTAACACAGACCTCATGAGATGGCAGTGAAGTGAGTGCAGTAAACTTTGGGGAGGTGATGGCGTAGTAGTATTATCACTAGACTATTAATCCAGAAATTTAGCTAATGTTCTGGAGATCTGGGTTCAAATCTTGCCAAATCAGATGCTGGAATTTGAATTCAATAAAAAATTATCTGGAATTAAGAATCTACTGATGACTATAAAACCATTGTTGATTGTTGGAAAAATCCATCTGGATCACTACTGTCCTTTAGAGAAGGAAATCTGCCACCCTTACCCGATCTGGCCTACATGTGACTCCAGAGCCACAGCAATATGGTTGACTGTCAGTTGCCCTCGGACAATTAGAATGGGTAATAAATGCTGGCCAGCCAGTGATGCCCATGAATAAAAAAAACTTTGGTGGGAATTTTGTGCTCTTGTTTTAGAGGATGGAATCAGTGATGGGTTCCCTCCTGAGGGTCTAAAAATGGGTTTTACAGCTGGCGGGACTTCCTTTTGTGACTCTCCCCATCCCCATCAATAATGTAACAAATATCCTAGTGATAAATATGGGATCCTCATTTGAATTTATTGAACTATTATTATAAGTACAGTAAGTACTCTCACAACACCAGGTTAAAGTCCAACAGGTCCAACGTCAGCAATTCCACATCATTATAAGACTATTACGCCTGATAGGCCCCTCACATAAATTATCCGTTCGTGTCAATGTTAGGAGATGACAGGCCCGTCCCTACAATGTGAACATGGTGAACAGGACTCATCAGAGGTGCAGCCCCGCAACCACCCCCCCCCCCCCCCATTCCAGGATGCGGATGTGCCCTATGGGATTGGGGGAGATTGTTCTGTGTCCATGGGGGAAAGAGGGGGGGGGATGTGGGGGAAGGGGAATTCTACTTTTATTTTTAAGCCGAGACAACTTATTGGGGTGAACACAATCAGATCCCCTTCCACCCGTGTGAGGTTGTGGGACCTGCCCCTTTCTTTCTATTGCCTATGAGCCTATTTATCTTTTTCTACACCTTAGCAATGACTGTAACAATACATTTTGCACTTTCTTTCCCTTCTATGTGAATGGTAGGCTCTTTCCGTAGAGTGTGCAAGAAACAATACCTTTTACTATATGTTAGTACATGTGACAATAATAAATCAAATCAGATTTCACCCTATCCAACATGCTATCCACTGGAATTCTCTACTAACTGGAATTTCTAATTTCCTCTTATACAAATCTTCACTTTATCGACCAAAAGCAATTATGATATTATCATAAACTGATGCCTGAATATTCTCTTGTTTTATATTTTAATTTAAGTTTCAATAGACTGTATAAGTAAAAGAATTATGTTCTTTACTTTCTGAGTATGAGCAATAATTCAAGCTCTAAGTGTTGTGCTGTATCCCATTAATAAATGGAACTCTCCATAAACTGCACTGAACATTTTTTGCACATGCTCAATCATAAAGATTTTATTCTATCCACAAATATATGGAAATTTTTAAACATTTCCCTACGAATAGAGTCAAAGATTGATCCGTACAAGTATCGAAAATCTTGGATTACAAACCCTTTTTAACTGTGAACATAATTGTGTGGTACCTATGTGAACCATTGTGATTTAGTCACAATATTGTGTTTATGACATTAATATTGCTGTGCTGGATACCACACTTATACAAATTTGGTTTCAAAAGAATAATAAAATCAAGTGTTATTCAATATAAGTGAAATATTTCAACACAGCTATAATTTATTAATAGCGGCAGTTGGAGTTTGGAGGCTGGGGGAGTTTAATTTCTATCTGAAGTCTAGTGTTTCTTTAATTTAACAATTAACTAAAAGTTCTTTTTGGGTTGGAAGAAGGTGAGTTTTACTTTGGTTTTAAGGGAGAGCCAACCCAGAGTCTTTTACAGTTTCAATTAGTGAATTAGATAATTGGCTTTCTAAAAGTTACTTTCTCTGAGTGTTAGAGTAGGCATTCTTAAAATACAACTTGGGCTTCGCTGGTGTGTGAGTGAGGGAGCCCGGTGAAGAGGGAGACTCCACCTTTCCTCAGGAAGAAGGGTGACAGTCTTGGTAAGTAAGACTTATTGAGTATTTTTACTACCCTAAAAATACCCTAAAACAGAGAAAGTAAAAGAATTTTAAGAGCAAGTCATAAGAGTGCAGTGTTAATAAACTTAAGCTTGCAGCTCCTTTAAATATTTTTCTGCTCCTGCAGCATGTAATGCTTTAAAGGGAGTCTCTTTTCTCACCCTGCTTCAGATTTTTCATTCCGTAAGCTTCACCTTTAGTGAATAGTTTCTTAGAGACTTTTTTAAATGCTTTCAGGAAGTCCAGATAATAATATTCATAAACATTCTGCTTTCCACTACTTTAGTAACCTCCTCAAAAAGTTAAATTGGGTTTGGCAGGCATGGTCCACTCTTTACAAATACGTACTGGCGCTTTCTGATCAGCTGAAAATGTGCAAGGTGTTTGGTCACTCTACCTGACCAATAATTATACAACATTAGCTGAGAAGCTAATTAGTGTATAATTTTGAGGTTTCAGCAGAGTGATATGCACAAATTTTCAATCTCAAGCAATCACCGAAATCTTACGCTGCAGAAGGATGCCATTCAGCCCATCGAGTCTGCACCAATAACCATCCCATCCAGGCCCTATCCCCATAATCCCACATATTTAACCCACTAATTCCTTTAATTTACACATCCTAGGACACTAAGGATCAACATAGTATAGCCAATCAACCTAACCCGCACACCTTTGGAGCGCAGGAGGAAACTGAAGCACCTGGAGGAAATCCACGCAGACACGAGGAAAATGTACAAATTCCACACTTGACTTGAGGCTGGAATTTAACCCGGGTCCTTAGCGCTATGAGGTTTCTAAAACAAGAGAATGTTGGGAGATTATTGTTAAGGTCTCTGTTCTCACACACATACTTTTTAGTACTGGAATGGCAGCTAATCCTGGGGATTTGACACTTCTTGGCATCATTGTTCTCATTATTGTTATTCTGCTTTTGTAAACATTTTGCTGTGACTTATTCCTGCCTCAGAGATAGTTTTAGGAAGTCTAGCATACTGATCGCTCCTCTATTGCAATTATTCGATATGAAGATTGATGGTGTTGTGGACAGTCTGGAGGGATGTCAGAAGTTGCAGCGAGACATAGATAGGATGCAAGACTGGGCAGAGAAGTGGCAGATGGACTTCAACGTGGATAAATGTGTGGTGGTCCATTTTGGCAGGACCAATGGGATGAAGGAATATCAAGGGTATCAAGGAATATCAAGTCTTAGCAGTGTTGAGGAGCAGAAGGATCTTGGGTTCCGGGTCCATAGGACTCTTAAATCTGCCTCGCAGGTAGAAGATGTGGTCAAGAAGGCATATGGTGTACTGGCTTTCATGAATCGAGGGATTGAGTTTAGGAATCGGGAGGTAATGCTGCAACTTTATAAGACCCTTGTCAGACCCCACTTGGAGTACTGTGTGGTCGCCTCACTATAGGAAGGATGTGGAAGCTATTGAGAGGGTGCAGAGCAGATTTACAAGGATGTTGCCTGAATTGGGAGGCATGCCTTATGAAGATAGGTTGAGGGAGCTAGGTCTCTTCTCCCTGGAGAGACGAAGGTTGAGAGGTGACCTGATAGAGGTTTATAAGATGTTGAGAGGAATAGATAGAGTGGATTCTTGGGGGCTATTTCCCAGGGCTGAAATGGTCGCTAGGAGAGGACACAGGTTTAAGGTGCTGGGGGGCAAGGACAAAGGAGAAGATAGAAGTAAGTTTTTCACTCAGAGGGTGGTGAGTGAATGGAATCAGCTGCCGTCAATGGTGGTAGAGGCGAACTCACTGGAGTCTTTTAAGAGACTTCTGGATGAGTACATGAGATTTAATGGGATTGGGAGTTACAGATAGTTCTATGGCCTGATAGGTACTGATATGATCGGCACAACTTGTGGGCCGAAAGGCCTGTTTGTGCTGTAGTGTTCTATGTTCTATTCAACATGTTCTCCATTTCCTTATTTTCACTGACAACATCATTCCCAGTTTTGAAGAATCTACGTTGCTCCTGTCCATTCTCTGTTGTCTAAAGATAGTGGTTTAAAAACAAATATGTTGATTTTAATATTCTATAAAGTAGTGAATATAATTATCACTGGCAACTTAGCAAGGACATGGAACTAACTTTCAATTTGTCAAGTACAATGGCAACTCAACTACAGAGAAGAAAAAAATTAGGATGCATAGCTTCTTGGAGATTATGTAAACACTTATAAACCTCAGTTATGCCACACTTGGAGTACTGTATGCAAGTTTAGTTACCACACTTTGGGTGGCACAGTGGTTAGCATTGCTGCCTCACAGTGCCCGGGTTCAATTCCAGCCTTGGGCAATGTTCTCTCTGTGTCCACATGGATTTCCTGCAGATGCTCCTGTTTCCTCCCACATTCCAAAGACGTGCAGGTTAGGTGGATTGGCCATGCTAAATTGTCCCTTGGCATCCAAGGATGTGTAATTGAGGTGAATTAGCCATGGTAAAATTATGGGATTATGGGGATACGGCAAGGTAGAGAATGTGGGTAAGATTCTCTGTCAGAGAGTCAGAGCAGACTCGATGGGCTGAATGATCTCTTCTACACTATAGGGCTTGTATAAATTCTGTGATTTCCAAGAAAAACTACATGCGTTGGAGGGGGAGGGGCAATCTGATTAGATCACGCCAAAATAGGACTGAAATAAACCAACCACAGACTGACAATAATGTAAAAACCATCTTGATGGATTACAGACTGTTGTAACAAAGCACCAATACTGAAGCAGTGCAGACTGTATTGTGCAGGTTTGCAAGTTTAAACCAAAGTGAATAATCTGTCAGTAGATAAAGAAAAGTTGTTGGGCAAATGATAAATAGTCTGGCAACGTGCTCTTAATTCAAAGTCAGCACTTACGGATACAGTAATCTTCACTTTCGTAATATCCAGGACAACACTGTGACCTCCTCCTATACATTGTTCTTAAACCTCGGCGATAGGCTGTTTTGTAGCTGATTCTGAAACAAAATAATTATTTGTGAGATTGCTGACGTCTTGGTATTAGAATAGAATTAGAGAATCACTATAGTGCAAAAAGAGGTCATTTAGTCCATTGAGTTTGCACTGGCCAAATCCCACCCAGATCCCTATTTCTGTAACCCACATATATATTCTGCTAATCCCCCTGACACTAGGATCAATTTAGTATGGCCAATCAACCTAACTCACATATTTTTGGACTGTGGGAAGAAACGGCACACCCAGAGGAAATCCACACAGACCTAGAGAGAACATGCAGACTCCACACAGACAGTGACTCAAGGCCGGAATTGAATTCGGGTCCCTGGTGCTGTGAGGCAGCAGTGCTAAGCACTATGCCACTGTACCATTCCATGCCTCTTCAAATTTCTAACAATTCAAGACAACTTCTCTGTTTAGAGCACAGGGTTGTAAATACTTTAAGGAAGCAAAACTGAACTGTATTTTGATCCAGAAATTACAGCCGGAATTCTACAATCTCACTCACAGCAAGGATTCTCCAGTCCTGCTGCAGTGAATGGAGTTTTAGCTTAGTAGCAAATTCTCTGTTCTCGCTGTCAGAGAAGGCAGAGTGTACCACATTGGAGAATCCCAACCCTACATGTCCTTACAATGAAAGCACTTCCACTGGTATCAATTTCTAATCTACAATGTCATCCATATTTTGATTTTTTTTTCACTAGAGCACTACCAGGAAACAAATTGATAACTGGATAGTATTTAAATAATATTGTTTGTTCAGAGGTAAATTTAAATATACATATAAATATATATATATAGAAATATACATGTAGTTTATTATAGAATGAGTGATATCATGCAGTTGGGGGTTGCAGTTTGGTCCAGATTTTGAGCTAGTTTTCAAAGCACAACAGGTATATGAGAAATATTATTTAGGAGTAATTTTACCAAGAACTAGAGGTGACATTGCAACAGTACTTTCCTGATTTGTAACAGTTATCTGAATTAGTTGATGAAATTATTATCTGGAATAGTCCCTATGTATCCATCATTTCTATCTGGTGTGGGTTTTACGGTTTCTCTCATTTCTTTTTACCACTTTATCAGTAAACAGCCAAGTACAGGCAACTCCTGTTGGAGGGGATTCTGTTCTCCAAGACTTCAGCAATCTCACAGTTCACGATTTCACCTTTCACGAAGGGTGAAATCGTGAACTTGCGCGTGCCTTGGAGAGGTGCATGGACAGTGCATGCTTTCTGCGTGGGGGAAAAACATGGGAAAGTCTAAATTATAGATGAGTGACGTTTTGGGGTCACAAGCTATGAATGGGTGTAGATAACAATTCATGCAGGTAACCAAATTCACCAAATGATGGGAGTTGACCTCAATTCAATCTAATTTACATACAATTGATTTCTCACTTAGAGATTAACCATTGATTTATATAATATGTTTATTCTATTTGAAACTTACCTGTGTCTGGTACATTTAAACCAGTTAAGAATATCAGTGCATCTCGTGTAGTAGACTTGGTCGAAGGGATGGGCGTAGGATTCTTGAACAGTGACAGCATAACTGAGGAAACAAAACAGCCAATTTAAATCAATGACTATTCGGATAAAGGGAATTGAAAATCAAAACAAAATCATTAACCACAAGGTCAGGTATTGATTGTCTAAAAAACATTAAATATAACACAAAAGAAAAAGTGCTGGAAAATCTCAGCAGGTCTGGCAGCATCTGTAAGGAGCGTTTCGACCAAGAGTCATCTGGAATCGAAACATCAGCTCTTTCCTCTCCTTACAGATGCCGCCAGACCTGCTGAGATTTTTCAGCATTTTCTCTTTTGGTTTCAGATTCCAGCATCCGCAGTAATTTTATTAAATGTAACGCAATTTGTTTTACCGTATCACTTCCTGTCAGTGAGTATTAATTTACATAACATCCTGAGTATTGTTGATAAAATGACACTGTGGTTTCTATTTTAGTTCAAAGATGATGGGAATTCATTTGTGTCAGAAATCTGTTGTCATCTTATAAAAAATAAAAAGCATATTTTAATACATTTCACGGTAAAATGGATTACTCATTCTTTCATATTTCAGCTGCTTGTCCATATAAAGTGCCTAGTTCTGCTTAGCAATTCCAATAAGCTTCCAGCAAGGACCAGCACCAGCCCAAAGTTTTATTCTATCATTTCATGGTATTCTGAACAGAAGCAATAACTTCTCTTGGATTCCCAAACAACTTAGCAATCAGGTTAGACCCTGTTTGTGACTGTCCAAGACTTCTGCCAAATTTGCAAAAATAGCCAAATATCCTCTTAGAAATTGCCACTCCAAGGGACTATTGATAAGAAAGAGCAACAAATACTTGTGGTGGCAACCTTCAACCCAAATTTAGTTGGGTGATATTTGCAGAGTTTCTCTAAGCTGGCACAGGAAATGAGGGGAGTGAGGGTATTCTTCAGCTCTCTTGCCTCACTTTCCTCTACCTGAGATATAGGAATCCAAATGCAAGGGTGTTCATCACAGATGGTCTTTGTACCTCTTGGAGGCAAAGAAGGAAGGGAGATCTTATAGAAACACATAAGGTTATGAAGGGAATAGAGAAGATAGAAGCAGGGAGGTTGTTTCCACTGGCAGGCGAAACTGGACCTAGGAGGCATGGCCTCAAAATAAGGAGAAGCAGATTTAGGACTGAGTTGAGGAGGAACTTGTTCACCCAAACGGTTGTGAATCTGTGGAAATGCCTGCCCAGTGAAGCAGTTGAGGCTATCTCATTGAACTTTTTAAGGCAAGGGTTGACACATTGAACAATAAAGGAATTAAGGATTATGGTGAGCAGGCAGTTAAGTCGAGCTGAGTCCATGAAAAGATCAGCCATGATCTTATTGAATGGCGTAGCACGCTCCAGGGGCCAGGTGGCCTACTCCTGCTCCTAGTTCTTATGTTCTAATGAAAAAAATCCAAGGGGAGCTTACTGCATTCTACTTAGACCCCATTTCCCAGTGCAAGGCCCAGCTGTCCGACAGCACAACCAACATATGCTACTGAATTGGCTCTCAATCTGGTGGCGCCGGGGCCCTAGCCGACATTCTACTTCATGCACACTCTGGCCAACAATTTCCTGTTAATATCTGGAATGAACTGCCTGAATGGGTGATGAAACTAGATTCCATTGGAACTGCCAAAAGACCATTGGGCATGTTCTTAAAGAGAATTAATTTGCAAAAGTGATGTTGGAGGGAAATGCAGATTAGGATTAGTCAACTGTCAGCAGAGACACAATGGGATAAATGGACCCATTCTCTGCCGTGTGATCCCATGGACTTGCCTAGCAAATGTCCATCAAAGTCTGACCCCTAATCTGAGGCATCTACCTGGGATTAATGTCATTCAAATTCTCAAACTGCTTTGTGATGGAAATGTTTATTTTCTATTCTGCCCCTGCAGTGGTATAGTTGAAATTGGAAATTATGAATGCAAAGCTGTATTTACCATCTGTAACACTGCATATTTCAGCTACAGTGTGTTACATTCTCTACTTTTTTGATTCATTTGATACCAATGGATGACATTCTTTTTTCATTATATTGAAGGTACTATTACATAATTACGGGTTGGTGTCTGAATCAGATATTTCTTTGAGGAAATTAGACAGATTGTCATAACTGTCTAATGATCAACATTTAATCCGAAAGGCATGAAAGGTCATTTGTTGCAGGCTCGCATTGCAATGTGATTTATTAATGTCTCCATAACAAAGTCATCATGTGATGTACAGCAAATCAATAGCAGAGTTTAATCTGGCTTTTCTCTTGATTGCAATGTTGTGCTCATACTAATTTACTCAATCAATAGTCTGTGTTTGTGCTTTTGGTTGGCAAATGCTTTTTTTAAAGAAATTAGGAAGTCTTAGTTTCTTGATTAACCTCATGTTTCGCTGCAATAATTAATTTCTTCTGCTTAACCAAACTTAACCTAAGACTACAAAAACTAATTTTATAAGGGGGTCTATCTTGTACTAGGCATCCATTTTATTAGCTACAGTTCCTGACAAGAGTATAGACTGCTAAATTTTCTCTTCCCTAGCAGAGTAATTTTTATTGTCACAAAAGCTGAATAAGAGTTTTTAATTTGACTCAAATTTCTAGCTTTTCCCATACAGGAAAGGTACAGCATGTCCAAACAATAATATAATCCTATCTGTGATAAACAGTCGATTAGGCACACGCTAACTTTCTGTTTGTTCTGAATTTAATAAAAGAAGAACCAAGACATGAATGCCTACCTTTGTTAATAATGTGCATTCCAGTTTCTATTTATAAATCACAGAATCCCTACAGTGTAGAAGGAGGCCATTCGAGCCCATCAAGTCTGCACCAGTAACAATTCCACCCTAGACCCTATCCTTACAACTCCACACATTTACTCCATCAATCCCTCTAACCTACACATCCTGGAACACTAAGGTTCAATTTAGCATATCCATTCAACCTAATCTGCATATCTTTGGAAACCGGATCATACAAACACATGGATATTTTATAGAACAAATATAAAAGTAGATTGTTTCCTTTCATTTAAAACTTTTCCCCATCTGACATTGCAAAATAAAATATAAATGAAACACTTTAATATTAAATTATTGTTTTTTAAAGAATGTTTAGCATAAAAAGTATCAGCATACAAGTTTTACATTTTTATTATTAATTCTATGTAAGGTACACTCTCCATTTCACTGAATATTGTCTTTCTTTGCACACACCAGGCTTCAGTGCTTGTTTTTTTCAATGTGATTGTATTTTTAACCATGAATTAATTACAGACGCATCTACAAATCCTATAAACTTCACTTGATTAATTCATCTAGTAATCCATCTGTTTGGGGTTGAGTACTGCAACCACAAGTGCTACCAAAAATAACCCACATTAGAAATGCCTTTGGTTCTAAGCAGACTTCACTACTTGCAATTTGTCGCTACATTTCACAAGGAAAAATGGTTTGGGCTGCATGGTGTATTTTTTGGGCAAGTAACATTGCCGATACTTAGATTTTTGGTTACTATCTGGATAACTGAAGAAATGCTTTGTACTTAAAGCAACTTGCTGCATCTTCCAGACAAGCCATTAAAATTGGCTCAAGAACTCAAAGAAGGCTGAGAGACACAAATTAAAAGTATGGACATAAGCTTGTTTTCCAACTGCATGAAGCAGAAGAAGGACGTTGGCTGAACTGAATCATTAATCACTCAATTAAATTGGCTGCGACAAACTAGCAATCAAAAATATTCTGGTACTTAGAATTATGAAAAGAAACTAAGATGACCCTTAATTAAAAAACAAACTTGTTTTATCGCCTACACTGAACACTGGTTATTGTATGTGTGAATCTTAATGTTCCATTGTGTCAGATAATTTTAGTTTATAATGAGTTGTTTTATATATTCATGTATTTTTTTCCAGCAATTTTCTGCCCTTCGCTCTTTTTCTCTTAAAGGTATTGACATCCTATTAACACTGAAACCAGAAGCAGGAGAAGGCATTTGGCCTTCAAGTTTACTCCGCTAGTCACCTTGATCATGGGCTGATTATCAAATTCAATATTCTGATCCCCCTTCCGCCAATATCCCTTGATCCCTTTAGCCTCAAGAGCTATATCTAATTTCTTCTTGAAATCAGACAATGTTTTAGCCTCAACTACTTTCAGTGGTAGCGAATTCCACACATTCACCACCCTCTGAGAGAAGAAATTTCTCCTCACCTCAGTTTTAAAAAGTATATCCCTTATCCTCAAACTATGAACCCTAGTTCTGGATTCCCCCACCATCAGGAACATTCTTTCTAATCTACCCCATCTAACCCTGTTAGAATTCTATATGTTTCTATGAGATCCCCTCTTATCTTTTAAACACCAGGGAATATAATCCTAACCAATTTAGTCTCTCCTCATATGGCAGACCTGCCATTCCAGGAATTAGCCTGGTTAATCTTCTCTCTATTCCCCCTATAGCAAGGACATCGTTCTTCAGATAAGGATACCAAAAATGCACACTGCTAGAGATAAATCTCCAGATTCACCAAGTGTTGCCACCTTTCATATAGAACTTCTTTCAGAAGCTGTTTGGTAATGTGTACACAGTTCTGAATCTCGAGACTGGACAATTACCTACAAATGATGATTTTCTGGATTTTGGGTCTGATATGAGGGAAATAGAATAACTGAAGCTGGGCTGATTTCTCCACTGAGCTGGAGCTATCCAGGATGGGAAAAGATGAGGGGAGGAAAGAAGCTGACTTCTGGCCTCAATCTTGCACCCAAAGAACAGGGAATCAGTGGATCATAGCTCGAATCTGATGGACAGCAATGCTTGATGGGAATTCTAGTTTCCATGGCCAAATCTAAGTTTTGGGTCTTTCCTGATTTTGGGATGCCAGATAAAAGAGTCTGCTATCTGTACTTCAAGGATTTCCATGTTCTATTTGGGACATGACTTACTCAAAAATGTTAAAGATAATGAACAGGCTGAGGCCCTCCCCTTTCAAAACAGTTTCAACATGTAATTAAACAAATCAAATTCCTTGTGGCTGTTCAAAAGATAAAGCACCTCATCAGATGTAAGAGTGAAAAGGAAACCTGAACAGTTGAATTTACCTTTCCCAGTGACTGCACACATTGGGATCATCAGGGTTCAGACACCAGACCACTCTTGCTAGACAGCAGATCAGAATCACATGTTGGCACCAACTGAAAGCAGCGCAAACCATTCTTTCAAATCTAAAGAAAACAAGGAATTAATTAAAAATCCTGCAACATATCCCACACAGCCACTACAAGCACAAGTGTGTGCTCTACCTGGTTTCCATGGAGTAAGATCTATAGCTTGGCTTGTGAAGAAGTGAGGGTTCAAACATACATCCTGCCTTACCATGGCACAGCATATTGACGCTTCAAAGCAATGTTCTGAGTTGTCCAAAATTCACCCAACAGTAATGAAACTGCAATGTTTTCAACTGTAACTATGTATGCTCTCCATGATGAAGCTGAATGATATACAGTGCAAGAGTACAGTGCGCACGTGTGGCTATCAGGGAGATAAAAACTGAGCTTGGTTATGATTGAGAATAGATTTCCAAATTCCAGACTAACAGATGAAGAATGCCCAGTTGTCTGAGATACTGAAGGCCATCCAGACTTCTGTGTGAGTCAGCAGCTTCAGAAAAGGGTGGGGGGATAACAGGAAGGGTAGGAGAACTTTCATTCAGAGAAAGGTGACGTAGAATATTCCCACTTTGCAGAAACTATTTTCAGACTTGCATTCCTAAACCCACTGATTGCTTGTTACGAAAATCTGTATGTTTCCTGTACGTGGCAGCAAGTGCTCTGGAGGGTCACAGCACAGCCAGCAGTCAGTGGAACTTCAGCTTTTCATATTGCAACTTAATCTGTTTGCTACACATCATCCCAGCACGCTCACTTCAGTGGGATGATTACATATTGGGGTCCCGTGGAGCACTGAAATTGAGAAAGTGTGAGAAATCAATACACAGAAGACAACAAAAAACACAAATGCACATTGGATAGAGGAGTAAGTACACATTACCCAGATCACTTACTGCTACAGTGAGGTTACCCTATCAGCAGAACTGCAAATCTAAACGTGAGAAAGGTCTATAATAATAATCAATAATGTCCAAGAATTAACCCATGCAATTCTTTCTTTTTATACACAGTATTCTATCCATAGGAGGGTTTTCAGGCAAGGCTAACTGATGGGTTCAGTGGAATTCTGATAAAGGATGATTGACTTGGAACACTGGGCTGGATATCTCCACCAAGAATAGGAAACAGCGGTCAGGAGTGTTTCTGGCCTCAAGCCTGTCGTCCCCCGTACTCTCCCCACTCCCTCCCCACCAACACACACACAATAACCCAGAGGAAATACGCACACACCTGTGTAATTGTCATACTGACTTGCAAAACTCACTAACTGTCCTGTCTGGAGACATTACAGATCTGTTTAATCTGTGCTTAATGCCCTCTCCACTCACATTGCCAGTATCTTTAAGACTTGATTAGCTGTGAAGACCCGCATCCCAATCATTACTGAGTTTGTGTCTCTATATGCTCTGTTTGTGATCAGAACTCCCTACTCACTTGACGAAGGAGCAGCGCTCCTAAAGCTAGTAGCGTTTACTACCAAATAAACCTGGACTTTAACCTGGTTCTGTGAGACTTCTAGCTGTCATACTATCATATTACTCTCTCACTAGCCTGGGGACAGGTTCTGATGTGGAGATGCCAGTGTTGGCCTGAGGTAAACGCAGTAAGAAGTCTCGCAACACCAGGTTAAAGTCCAACAGGTTTATTTAGTAGCAAACACCACTAACTTTGGGGGCTTTTCCCCTTTGTTAGGTGAGTGGCACTTCTTACTGGGGGCAGGTTCATCAGCCTCGGGTTCACAGAGTTAGAGGGTGAATCAGAGATCATTGAGTTCGAAAGGAAGGGAAACTTGCATGGATGGTGTGTGAGGGAGATTGAAATCCTCTTCCTCCAACAGTTAAAAATCATTAATTTGAAGCAAAAATTAGTCAATCGTGCTATCACTGCTGGAGGCAGAACTGCCCTAAAGAGCAGTCTATGGTACTCCTGCAGCTAGGGAGGGCCTCCAGGCCCCCTTGGCATACTACACTACTCCTCCCCTTCCACCCCCCTCTGGTCCCCCCTCCCCCAAGCTTGCTGTTAAGCGTCCACCACCAGGTATCTAAACTGCCCTTCCATTCTGTGGAAAATGGAGGCAGAATGAGAAACTCCTTCTCTTGACTGATTTGATTTATTATTGTCACATGCATTAGTACAAGTGAAAAGCGTTGTTTCAGGATGAATTGGGGATGCAACACACTAGGTGATGCCACTGTTTAGAAACTCCCTCCCATCTCTTATTCTGGCAGGAGTAAAAACAAAATCCAACCAATTGATTTGCTTCCTCTCTCCATGGCTACTGTCAAGCCTGCTGAGAATTTTGTATTTGTGTCAGATTTCCAGCATCCGTAGTATATCATGATTGGTGTGGTTCCTTGGGGTGCAAACCCAGCTAACATTCACACAACCGCCTCATGCAACCTCTCACCCCCAACCTTCAAACAGAGGGTCAGCAACTACAATGTCCTTTTACTAACTCTGCAGGTTGTTAACTCACATTGCATTCCCCTCTTCCCTTCTCTGGGAAAGTTAAGATCAACTTGAATTGCCTTTTAAACCTAGAAGTAGTGTGCTTTCTATAATCCTATCAGGCACTTTCCTCTTGAGTGTCAAAAACCATTTAAATTGAACCTGCAATACAATTTTCCAGGGTAGGAATATACAAATGAGGGATGCAAAAATGATAGCTATATATTTAATTTGCTTCAGTTCCTGATTGTTTAGGACTTAGTTATGCCAGTGCGCAAAACAACATTCCATATGTGTTTGCAAGCTGAGATACTGGATAACTCAACTTTGCTTGCTGACCCTGGGAGATCTCACCAGTTACACTGTGGGATGGGGCTTTACTTACTTTCATGAATATTGATTTATGCTGGAATCAGCCACACTAAAGCAGGAATGGAAATTACTGCAGCACTTGGGGGAAAATGTTTTAAGCTGGCAAGTGAAATCCCTTTGATTAAGAACCTGTGGAGACTGTGAGGAATGATTCAATTCCTGGGCCAACCATTTCTATGGTTTTCTTATTCAGCTCATTTTTTTACTGGCTTATATTAATGGGCAGCATGGTGGCACAGTGGTTAGCATTGCTGCTTCACTGCGCGAGGGACCCAGGTTTGATTCCTGACTTGGGTCAATGTATAGAGTTTGCACATTCTCCCTGCACCTGGGTGGGTTTCCTCCAGATGTTCCAGTTTCCTCCCACAGTTAGGTGAATTGGCCATGCTAAATTAAAATTTATTTGTCACAAGTAGGTTTACATTAATATTGTAATGTATTGTGAAAATCCCCCAGTTGCCACACTTCGGCACCTGTTCTGATATACTGAGGGAGAATTTAGCACAGCCAATTCAGCTAACCAGCGCAGCTTTGGATTGTGAGAGGAAACTGGAGCACCTGGAGGAAACCCACGCAGACACAGGAAGAATGTGCAAACTGCACACAATAATCCAAGCTGGGAAATTCTCCCTTAGTGTAACCTTGACCGATGCCAGAGTGTGATGACTAGGGGATTTTCATAGTAATTTCTTTGCACTATTAATGTAAGCCTACTTATGACACTAATAATAAACACAAAGCTTAAGCTGATTTATAAATTGCACTGCTTAATGCACCCCACTCCCCCACAATCCTCATTCATATCCCTATCTCGACTTTGGCAATCTGGGTGTCAGGAATACAACAGCATTCCTGATGCAAGGGGACATGTTTCCAAATACCAGAAGTTATCCTGAAACAGTCACATCTTGCTCTGGAAAATAAAGTAGTTCTCCCTCAATCTTTCCAGTCAGCATCAAGAGCAATCTGGGTGTCAGGTGGGAAGTTTGTAACCAGGATCTGTGCAAGAGAATGACTACTGTGAATTTTCTGTGAGAAAGGGTAAAAGGAGTTTTTCTTTAGCAAATGATACACCAGCCCACACTGCTCTTGTCTAACCTGATTGTAGAGCAGAGTTGATAGAGGTGTGAATAAAAATGATGTGTCCACCATCTAGAAACTTAACAGAGTTAAGTACAGAGAACATTTAACAACAAGAAATAAATTAGATTCTTATAGACTGACTGTTTTGAAAATTAAATTGTATTGGGAACTAACAAGTGTTGGATTTGAACAACAGAAAGATGAGAATATCAGTGAGTGAGAAATATAAGAAACTGAGGGAAGATATAGAAGCAATCATGAGTTGGGACTGGACAATGGAACAAGGTGAATAGAACAGAAATATATTCATTGGGATGATTTGAAAGAATTCCTGGTACCAGATAACTAGATTAAAATAGCTCAAACTGATTTCCAAGACAAAGTGCATTACTTACACAGAAATTCCTTTCCTTTGCTGATTCTATGTCCATTGAGCAATTTGAGTTAACATCACAAGTATATCTCAGCTTTTCACTGTGGCCACACTGTCATATTGCTGATTTTAATGATAAAGCTCCTCAGTGTACAGGATAGAAAAACCTCTTAGCATTTGCAACACGTCATTTGCAGATGTAAACAAATGAAAATAAACAACTCAGACATGCGTGAAGTTATTAAATTAGCTTACTGAGACTTACTATGTCTTTAATGGCATCTGAACCGTATTTATCTCTTTAACATTACAAACATTATTCTTTATTACTAGTCATAAACTGATTAAGATTGTCAGATGTAGTACCATGCTGCCTGAAATCACAAGCCTTAAATCACTTTATTTTATGCTGTACTCTGTCATGGAGGAATACACAAGGGGGGATAATATGCTGAGTTACATCATGTTAACCTGTGGCTGTAGATGGGTTGATATCTACACCAGCTGGCAAGAACATTGATTTTATTTTCAATCATGTATTAACTACATATGTCCATGACCCTCATCAATCAACACGCTGATTAATAGTTACTTTGGTAACACACTGTCTGACAGCAATTTGCACCCTGCCTCAAGAGGAATTAATACTGATTAGGTAACAAAGAAAATTTCATGGTACCAATTCTGAATGCTTGTGAACATTGAAACAATTGCTCTGTTTGAGTACAGATAATGGGTATCAGGTGGAGAGTTGCAACTTGAAGCAGGGATCTGTGCAAGGGAATGAATACTGGGAATTTTCTGACAAGCTGTGAGAGAGAGTAAAAAGAGAGGGAAGATATAGAGACAATGAGGAGTTGGGACTGGATAATGGAACAAGGTGAAAGGAACAGAAATACATTGATTGGGATGGTCTGAAAACAATATTCTCATTTTAATGTATAAAGGCTACAAACGACAGGGACCTTCAAAACTATCGAACAAAATTATAGGCTAATTAAATCAAATCTTTTCCTATCCACATGTCTTCTAGAGCAATATCATGAAAAACTTCTGTTGTTACAGATATAAAGATATTCTCAATTTTCTTACTTTAATGCAAGCAAAACGTAATTGTAAGATTGGTCCCCTACATTTTAGATTTAGTTCCATCTATCGTCACCTGTATCTGCATTTCGGAACTGAAACTGCTGAAATCCTGGCTTACCTCAAACACTTGGATTTGTTTCAGAGCTCCTGTTGTTTTGCTAGACAGTCAGTGCATTACAATAGGTTCGTATGCCTGGCAGGCTTTCAAAGATATCTCCTTCAGGAAGATCCCCAAGGAACAGCAAGAGGTCAAAATACAAAGGGCAAAAGATTAGTGAAGGTGTCAGGGAAAGGAACTTGATGCAATAACAATATCAACAGAGCAGAAAATATGCATAAGTTAATGGCAGCGACCTAATCAATGTGCCATCGCCTGTAGGTCTTGCAATGCAATGACCAAGTAATCTGTTGTGGAATTTCATACTTGCTGCAGAATGAGTAGAGAAAGGGGCTGTGCTCATTTGGGCAAAAAAAGTAGATACTGAAACATTCAGCGGAGATAAAATGATAATCAGGAAAACAATTGCGCTTTTGACAGTAGTGATGTAAAAGAGGCTGAATACTAATGTCTGTCCTAAAGATCTGACATGTTACATTATCACATATGTTGCTTTTATATCAGAGTATGATTTGGGAAGATATACAAATAGCTTCTTCTGCTGAAGCCGTAGAGACATAAAAAGGGAAACTGTTAAATGCCTTTCCCTTAAACACGTTAACACAAATCTGAGCTTAACAATAACTGACACTAGTACAGCTATAAGATTATTGTTTGTATGTCAAGTGTGTGTGGCAAAACTGGAGTAGTGTGATATCAACCCTACCCATCTGTGGCCTCCTCCTCCAATCACATTCCCTGTTTCTAAAGGGCACATTCTTTAAATGGATGACCTGAATGGCTGTGGTCGTGCTTCCTCTGGTGATAGACATCTGTTTTTTATTGTATGCTGTCTACTTTGGCCAAAACAGAAGCAGATCTCGATGAGCTGTCAAAGCTTACATACAGAGCAAGATCCATTCTGTGTGAAGTGAACTCCTTAAGGATTACAAAAAGTTGAAAGGTGAAGGTGGTAACTCATGGTACTGGGAGGTGTTGCCAGTGAGTATCCCAGCCTTGCTTGCCTAGAGTGAAGAGTCTGGTGCTACATTCAATATGTTGCTGTTAACTTGTCTGCAGGAATACGCAAAAGTCAGTGATGGCAACTTTGGGGAGAATATTGTCTCCATACAATAGGATCCATCTGACATGTTCGTAAACATATAGAGATATAGTATCTTGAATTCAGCCATCTGAAGCTGACAATGTCCAAAATCTTTAAATGGGCAGGAATATTCCATGGAGGCAAGTGCATAGTTAAATGTTTAGTAATTTAAGTATGCAGTTCCCAAAACATTTGTGTTATTTACTAGTTTTAGTTAAATTATTAACCACAAATGCACAGTAAAGAACAAAATTCCAAGTGTTCCTTCTGGCCAGTAGCAGAATGATGAACGAAATGAGTTGGGTGCATTTCCCACACCCCAAGTGGTCAGAGCAACAACCAATCCAACCTGACCCAATCTGGTCTGACTGCCACACTGCAGGTATCACAGTTGAACCAAAATTCTGTAATGCAGCACCTTGGCTGTTAAACCAATAGGAAGCAATACAGCAAAGCAGCACAACTAGACTCCAGAGCCAAGGGAGATTCAGGATTAGTGGTGTCAGGGAAAGGAACAGAGGGAGGGAGGCACAGAGGAGTAGACATGTTGCAATATGCACAAGGCTGAAACCAACCATTGTCTTACCTCCAAAAACTGACAAGATCTGAAATTCGGCAAGGACTCAGTCTCGCGATTGCCGGTTTTGAGACAACAATACTAGTACAATAGCCCAGCTGTTATCTTGCTGGGCTAGTAATCCAGAGATCTGGACTAATAATCTGGAGATTAAGTGTTCAAATCCTACATAGTTTCAGAAGTTGAACTCAGGTACAAAAGGTAATGAATGTAACCTAGTCCATCACGCAAAGCAGCCTCCCATCCATTGATTCTGTCTACATTTCCCACTGCCTCAGAAAAAGCAGCCAATAATCAAGGACCCCATACACCCAGGACATTCTCTCTTCCGCTTTCTTCCATTGGAAAAAAGATACAAAAGTCTGACGTCATATACCAACCGACTCAAGGACAGCTTCTTCCCTGCTGCTATCAGACCTTTGAATGGACTTACATAGCATTAAGTTATTCTTTCTCTATACTCTAGCTATAACACTTCATTTTGCACCCTCTCCTTTCCTTCTCTCTGTCTTTGTCCATATAGCGTGCAAGAAACAATACTTTTCATTGTACATTAATACAAATACATTAATACATTAATGTGACAAAAATAAATCAAATCAAATCAAGTAAACAATCTGGGGGTGAAAAGACTAAGATACCTTACTGACCTTCATGGTAACATGAAGCTATTGGATTGTCATAAAAACCCAACTGACTTATTCATCTTTTTTAGGGAAAGAAAATGACCCCAGTGTGAAATATTTGCAACTTCAGTTCTGTACAAAATGGTTGGCTCTCAACTTCTCTCTGGAACAACTGAACATGACACTCAGTTGTTAAAGGTGGACAACAAATGCTGGCTTTGTCAGCAATACCTACTTCCCAAGAATTAACGGAAGACTCTGTACAGCTGGGTCCATGTGCAGGGAAATGCACATCTTTCTTCAAAGCAGTGTCCAATGTTCATTCCCTGGGGAAATAGAAAGAGGAGACCTATGCAGCTTTAAAAAGTAAAAATCTAATCAGTTTCAGTGACTTGCTGCCCAAGGTGTCCTAAATGAATGGATTATCGAAATCCCCAAGTTAACAAAGAATCAGTTCCAATCTTCCTAATGGGTAATGTGCACCAAAGGCATTGCTCAGTTGTATAATTATGTCCATTGTCCATTAGGCATGTTGATTTTTGTGCTCTATAGATTGGGAATCGGGTGCCCATTGTGTGGTCATGTTACTGTACTGTTATTCACTTAACAACAATGCACGCAAGTGTACTTAAAACAGGAGTGGAAATTTCAATTTCCTTTCATTTCAACAGAATCTCTGCATTTTGAAAAGTTTATCCTTTCAAAGAATTCAGGAGATGAGAATGATCCAACTCTGGACGGCTCGAATCTTTCATTATTTCAAAAGGTGCAAATAAACATCTACTACAAAGCACAATTAAGGTTTGAGAAGGACAGTCCACACTTTCAAAGAAATAGGGATATCATTACTCAGTTTGATAACAGATGTATTCCATTCTCTCAGTAATAATGCCTCTGAAATTTCTTTTAGGAAGTAATCAGGTAAATAGACAATTGTCTCATGCTCATTTATTTATAATAATAGCATAAACAATTGCAAATTTGTCTTTTGAGATTGTGGGCAGGATTTCCCGGCCTCATTCATCTTAAAACTGGAAAATCCTGCCCGAGGTCAATGGACCTTTCCATGGTCCACCCTCGGCCATTCTGATTCCCAGCGTAGGCAGGATGGTTAAATTCTCCAGCGTGGCAGAAGTTTGCAATCAATGTTCAGGAAATCCTTGCTCCATCATGCCCTATATAAGTGAAACATCATACAAAAGGGTGCACAAATACGCACCCTCCGTAGGAAACAAGTTAGCAATCCACGCAATATTTGGGCACCCAGATTCAAATCTCACCACAACATTATTGGATTCAATAAAAATCTGAATTAAAAGTCTAATGACCATGGAACCATTGTCGATTGTCGTAAAAACACATCTGGTTCACTAATGTTCTTTAGGGAAAGAAATCTCCCATCCTTACCCGGTCTGGCCTACGTGTGACTCAGGAGTCACGCTAATATGGTTGACTCTCAACTGCCCTCTGAAATGGAGGGTGGTTAGAAAAGGATGATAAATGCTGATCCAGCCAGTGATGTCCACATCCCGTAAATGAATTTTTACAAAGTCCTATTCTTCACTTTCTTCCTAGAGCAAATATTGAGGTCACGGGGTCAGTTTGACATTTTAAAAATATCCAGAAATGTTGACATTTTAAAAATATCCAGAAGATCCCAAACTGCTTACTTCCGGTTTTAGTTGAAGGTGGGGGGAAAAGAACGCACTCCCGAGAGGTAGATGAGCTATTTAAATATTATAATCTGGCACATAGCTCATTTTGAGTCTGTATTTCAGGCTTAACAATAGTCAGTTAGGTTTCTTTGGGATCAGCAATTTTGGCAGCAAAAGTGAGGAGGGGGGGTGGTTCCGTCCTGAAACAAGCAAGTGTTTTTACAGTGCAGCTTTAGCACAAGGAAGGGCAAGAGTGTTTTCTCTTGGCACACCAAGCTTGCCCTCCTTCCAGCCACTATCTGGCTCCCCTCCCACTCATCAATCAGGCCACCTGGGCACAATGATTGGCTCCCCTCCCCCAGCATTGGACTTCCCTCCCAGGGTCAGTGAGAATTTGCATGTCCCCCACCCTTACCATCATAACTGCCCACTCCAGGGATCACTAACCATCTGTCTTCCAATATATAGACCCAATTCCAAACCCCAATTTCCCACTAATTCAGCTGCAAGCTCCCTGGCCCTCAGCCACTTTTGGAACATTCCCCTTCTGACCAGGAGACAAGCCTACGACTAGCCTAACCTCCAGCAGAAAACCAGCTTGAAATAAGACAGGCTGCAAGGTCAACATTTCGAAGCAGAGGGTGAATACAAAATTCCTCCAAACTGCATACAAAATCCACTCAGAAAAGATCAGGAACGGAGTCTATGAACTTTACACTTGTCTGTTTTTTGACCATTAACTTGTAATTTGTGTCAATAGTATTTAATTGCAAATTATATCTTGTATCACAGAAGTAGTTGGGATGGCACATCGGTACTGGTTAGCATTGCAGCCTCACAGCGTCAGGGACCCAGGTTCAAGTCCTGGCTTAGGTCACTGTCTGTGTGGAGTTTGCATGTTCTCTCTGTGTCTGTGTGGGTTTCCTCCGGGTGCTCCAGTTTCCTCCCACATTCCAAAAATGTACAGGTTAGGTGGATCGGCCATGCTAAATTGATCCTAGTGTCAGGGGGATCAGCGGGATAAATTTGAGCAGTTATGGGAATAGGGTCTGAGTGAGGTTGTGGTCAGTGTGGACTCGATGGGCTGAATGGCCTCCTCCCGCACAGGAAGGATTCTATGAAGCTCTGTAGCCTTTGGCAGTCTTCTTCCTCGTGAGGCAATGGTTTGTACCATTGGTAATCAATTATCTTCGAGCACCCAGAGGAAACGTGGGGAGAACGTGCAGACTCCACACAGACAGTGATCTGAGGCCGAATCAAACCCGGGTCCCTGGCGCTGTGAAGCAGCAGTACTAACCCACTATGCTGCATCATGACATAACTCATCTGCTAATTCATCATGGACACATTTTCAGTTACACTGAGCCCATATCTTGAAATATTAAACATTCTTTCAAGTTTTGTTTTGTTTAGTAGTCTACCCATGGAGACCAGCTATTTCTCAAAGGAAGAATGTGTATCTGAGAGCTTCAGGAATCAAATCTCGCTGCTCCTCATGTCATTATAGAGTGACAAGCACATTATCCCTAATTTAAAACAGTAATCCGCACATCGATAACTGAGTTCAATTAGCCTTTTAATATAAACATGCAGGTACAAGCATTGGCAGCACGGTGGCACAATGGTTAGCACTGCTGCCTCATAGTGCCAGAGGCCCAGGTTCAATTCTGGCTTTGGATGACTGCCTGTGTGGAGTCACATATTCTTCCCGTGTTTGCATGCGTTTCCTCTGAGTGCGTTGGTTTTCTCTCACAGTCCAAAGATGGGCAGGTTAGGTGGATTGGCCATGCTAAATTGACTCTTAGTGTCAAGGGGATTAGCAGGGGTAAATATGTGGAATTACAGGGATACGGTCTGGGTGGGATTGTTGTTATTGCAGGCTCAATGGGTCAAATGGCCTCCTTCTACACTATAGAGATTCTATGATTCAAATATACACAGTTTATCAAAACTTATCATAATGACAAGATTGAACTGTGATTACTTGGTCCTATACAACTCAACGTAAAATAAAGCGAAAAACTGAAATAGCTAACTATGTCTATGCAAGGGATTTTGGAACTGTCACACAGTTCTTCTCATGGTTTATGCTGATAGCATAAGAATTTCTATACAGTCTAGTGATCCCTTTCCCCAGGGAACAGCTGAATGAGGCAGTGCCAAAACATGCAAATTCTAAGAATATAATTTACAGTCACCAAGGGTTCCGACGGAACCTGGTGTCTTCTAATGTGATTCTCCAACTGCACTGTGACCTCTGAGTGCCAAAGCACTACACAACTTTAAAAAACTAAATCATTATGGAATTCACAACTAGATAGTGATATCAACTGCTGCTGAGATTAGATGCTGTCAAAAGAGCAGATGGCATGAATGGAGCATCCAGAATATATCATTCCCAAAATCATCAACATTTTAATAATGTTCTTTTTATCATGTGAACTTCTAGTCAAATAACTGGGTTCCATAGTGTAATGGTTAACACTCTAAATTCTGAATCCAGTGGTATGAGTTCAAATCTCGGTGGAACCTTTATATGAATGGCACGGTGGACAGAACTGCTGCCTCTAAACGCCAGAGACTCAGGTTTGATTCTGGCCTTGGGCGACTTTGTGGAGTTTGCATGTTCCCACAATTGTGTAGACTCAATGGGCCAAATGGCCTCTCTCTGTACTGTAGGGATTCTATGGAACTTCAGTCCCTTTCTATTTTTATAAATGCAGAAGGTTGGAAAGAACATTTTACAAACATCACATTATTTATTATCCAATTCAACTGCCGTTCTTTCATTTTGGAATGATCTGGAGTATGAAAGCCAACCTCTAGACCAACAAACTGCTTTCATGTGAGACATAAAAATTATATTTGAATGCTCCAAGATAGAGCAGTTGCTTTGGGAGTCTGGTGTCAATTTGTCTTTATGATCAAAGCAATTTCTTGAGGTTCCTTCCAAGCTGGAGACCAGAACAAAATGACTGAAGTTACAGTGATTTTTCCCATTTTCCATCCGTTCTGTTAACTATCTCCATGTGTGTGGGCAATTTGTTGGAGCTGAGGTTTAGCAAGGAAGATGGAGAAGGGAGTTGGTGTAATGACACAGCCATGTTTGACCGCAGTCTTCACTGAGATAAGATCTGTTGTGGTTCCATTGGTGAGGATTGTATGTCTGACGCCAAACTCCTGACATAATTACTTTGACCAGAACTTGGTTGTGATAGCAGACTCCCAAGATGGTATTGGCAACACTTTAGGGATATCTTTAAAGCACCCCTGAACAGGTTAAATATCCCTGTTGACCCCTGGACCTATGTTTCATTTGTGACTGACCAAAATAGTGAAGGTACTTTCGACAAAATTTTATTGTCATTCACATAGATGGGAACTTACGGTTCCACCTATGGCGCATCCCGCCATGGGTTTCCCTATGGCAAAGGGTGCGTTAAATGAGAAACTCTGTTGACAATGATGGGAGTGTAAGATCCCAGGCCAGTGAGCAGTGCATCACTATCTTCCACCACAAAACACACCGCAGAGAGGTAGAAATTTCGCTTCTTTGTCGACATCATGTAGAGTTACGTTACTGCACACAGAGAGCGCACAAACCTCCAAACAACTTGTCTGCTTACCCCTTCATGTATCATCTGCCCCACATGAGACAGAGCCCACAGCCAGTTCAGAACCCATCGAACTGGAATGGAATCCCAGGGAATTGCTAAGAATGGAGGAGGGATCTTTGAATGTTATAAATACAAAGGACAGGATTTTCCATGCACTCCACAGTGTATTTCACTGCAGTGGAGACAGCTCACCAGAAGCTGGCACTGGGTTCTTCCGGTCCCACCATCATCAACGGGATTTCCCATCATATGGAGCCCCCGCCACCAGAAAACCCATGACGTGGGTTCACCATTGGCAGGACCGGAAAATCCTGCTGACAGGAATGGCTAGAAAGTTCCGGCCAAAGTATTTGATTGTTGTTCCCCAGTTCTGTGTTTGGAACAATCTGCAATGCCATCATTCAATTCATTTCCTAAGGTTGTCCTGTCTTAGGACAGCATGTTAGGACAGCGGTTAACACTACTGCCTCATAGCACCAGGGAACCAGGTTCAATTCCAGCCTCGGGTCACTGTCTGTTAGGAGTTTGCACTTTCTTCCTGCGTCTGCGTGCGTTCCCTCTGGATGCTCTGGTTTTCTCCCACTGTCTGAAGATGTGCCGGTTAGGTGGATTAGCCATGCTAAATTGATTCGCATATGAGGGGAATTAGCAGGGTAAATGTGTGGGGTTACAGGGGTAGGGCCTAGGTGGGATTGTGGTTAGTGTAGACTTGATGGGCTGATTGGCCTCCTTCTGCACTGAAGGGGTTCTATGATTCTCTTTTATGTCTTTGTGATACCCTCCGTTCTAGCTGCATATTGTCAGGTCCTCCCTCAATGCTGCCCTGTGGGCTACAGCGTGAAGATGTGCCCAAGCAACCAAGCAAGGCCGTTCCTCAGATTTCCTCCTCTTCTTACATAGAGAAGATAGGATGTGTATCCTTCATTGAACTTGAATCCTGTCATTTTCAGACAAATCTTGTTTTTAATCACTCAGAATGTTTGTTCGGTATCTCATTTGTGAAATTATTTTTCACAACCTTCTAACAGTTCGTCACAAAGGAATGAGAGTAAGTTGTCATCTCATTGCCTCACCTGGAAAAGACATTTCAAGGACATTCAGAAGGGAGAAAGAAAAACAATGTGACAAGAAGCTGGAAGTTATAGTCTAGTTCACTTAATATCTGTAATGGATAAAATGGCTGGCAGCTTTCTGTGGAATATTATTGATGAATATCAAACGAGCTCTGAGACCATGAGGAATCAACAGCATCAGGGTAAGAGCACGATGTTCTGCTTCAGCTAGTTACTGAAATTCCATCAGGAATGAACCAAACAAATGCACTATCTGACTTTTTACACCGCAGACAAAATATTTCCAAAGATTGGCCCCAAAAGAGAGCCAGGAGGTTATTAGAATTTTTGTATTTTTTATATTTCCATGAGGATTGGGCGCAGCAAATATATGAAGGAAACTCTTCCGTGGGACTTTAACCCTTTCCCTCCCCCACATCCAGACCCTCTCCCATCCCTCCCTGACCGCCGGGGACATTATTCCTATACTCTTTATACATCTATGACTGTGTGGCCAAATTCGCCTCCAACTCAATTTTCAAGTTTGCTGACGACACCATCGTAATGGCTCGGATCTCAAACAATGACAAGACAGAGTATAGAATGAGATGGAGACTCTGGTGAACTGGTGCGGCAACAATAATCTCTCCCTCAATGTTAACAAAAAGAAGGCGACTATCATCAACTTCAAGAAGCATAAAGGAGAAATGCCTCTGTCTACATCAATGGGGACAAAGTAGGAATGGTTGAGAGCTTCAAATTTTTAGGTGTCCGGATCACCAGTAACCTGTCCTGGTCCCTCCATGCTGACACTATTATTAAAGAAAGCTCACCAATGCCTTTACTTTCTCAGAAGACTAAGAAAATTTGGAATTTAGTTATGAGTCATACCAACTTTTACAGATACACCATAGAAAGCGTTCTTTCTGATTGTTTCACAGCTTGGTATGGCTCCTGCTCTGCCCAAAACCGCAAGGAACTACAAAAGGTTGTGAATGTAGCCCAATCCATCATGCAAACCAGCCTCCCATTCATTGACTCTGTTTACATTTCTCACTGCCCGGCAAAGCAGCCAACATAATTAAAGACCTATGCACCCCGGACGTTCTCTTCCATTTTCTTCAGTTGGAAAAAAGACACAAAAGTCTGAGGTTACATATCAACCAATTCAAGAACAGCTTCTGCTCCACTGCTGTCAGACTTTTGAATGGACCTACCTTGCATTAAGTTGATCCTTCTCTACATCTTAGCTATGACTGTAACATTACATTCTGCACTCTATCCTTTCCTTCTGTATTTTTTTTTAATTTCCTTTTTTTTGAGTCTTGTTTTTGAGTTTCCTACTCTATGAATGGTATGTTTGTCTGTATAGTGTGCAAGAAACAATACTTTTCATTGTATGTTAATACATGTGACAATAATAAATCAATTCAAATCCTATTCTGTTGCTGACATTCCGGCTAGCCAGCCAAGCACTGATTACTGCTTACGTTAAGCAAGAGAAGCAATCAAGAGATGGAAATCTGGCCTAGGAATTAAAATGGTCTGGGTCTCACTCTGGCCTAACCAGGTAAGCTTGATAACTCCCTACTGCATCAACACCAAATGCCAGCCCAGAGTTAAAATCAGGACGGATGATACTTTAGCGATATCACGCACAAGCTGAAAGCAATTTAAAAACTGGAAAGGTTCAAACTGGAGTGGGGAACAGTGAGCAAACCTTCTAGCCATTCACACCGGTGGGATTTCCGGTTCCACCGCAGTGAACAAAGATTTGCCTGAGCGCCAAACTCTCCACCCTTGCTTGCAGCAGCGGTGGGACATGAACAGAAAGAAAATTCCGGCCATGTCATCCTGATCAATAACTGGCACCATTACATGTTAGCTAATTCTCTGACCTCGCCCACGACTGGAATTCTCCAGTCCCGCTGCAGTAAATGCTGATATGGCTAAGTGCCAAGTTCTCCATTCTCGCTGGCAGTAATATTGGGGTGTGTGAAACCAGAATATTCCGGCCATTAATCCTAGTTACTTTCAATTCTCTGCGCATCCTTGCTGAAAACCTCCAACCGCATACGCAGCTGGGATTTTCCAGTCCTCCTGCTGTGAAAGGAGTTTTGGCTGTGCATCAAATTCTCCATTCTCATTGGCAGTGGCATTGGGGCACGTGAGACCAGAGTATTCCAGCCCTTAAAGTCCTAATTACTTTCAATTCTCTAAACACATACTTGCTGAAAACCTCCAACTGCGTACACGGCCAGGATTTTCTACTTCCGCTGCCATGAAAGAGTGTTGGCTAAGCACCATGCTTGATGGCAACGGGACACGGATGGATGAATTAATGAATCTGGCCCAGTATTTTTATATCTGAATGTGAGGTAATTAGTCAGTTATACTTATGAAAGCAAATATAATTATTACAGTTATAACACCTGTTAAATTTGTGCTGACTAAATTAATAGAATCATAAGATTAAAGGAGAGAAAGTTAATGAGATAATAAGTAACATATTAAATAAGAACAAGATAATGGTGTAAAAATATTCTTTTGAAATCCACGAGCAGTATGTTCATTATGTAAAGCTTCTTAAACCCCTGGTCAAATATCTATAGTCTGCAGCAGAGCAGCTGACGTCTATATACGTGCACGGTCTAATAAAATACAAGGTACATGTCAATAATATTGGCAAGCATCATCTCTCAGTACATGCACAGAGGGATTGTAAAAAATCTCTCCTGATGAATGTACTGAGAATTGATGTGCCAAGCTGCTGAATCTCCCAGCATATAAAATGAATCTTAAAGACTTCCACCAAGAAAATGAACTTTACTTCATTTAATGAAAACTCCTGAACAAAATCAACCAAATGTGAATTAATTTTCAAAAGCAAGCAAAGTGATTTATAGGTAGTGATGTCAAGTCAGTTAGCTAAAACCATTGCTCATACGAAAAAAACCCACATTGCACTGTCAACATGTTCTCCCACATAGTACTCTGTCCACAAGGACAGCATAGTGGTGCAGTGGTTAGTACTGATGCCTCACAGCACTATGGATCTGGGTTCAGTTCCCTGATGGGTCACTGTCTATATGGGGTTTGCACATTTCTTCCCATGTCAGCGTGGGTTTCCTCCAGGTGCTGTGGTTTCCTCTCACAGTCCAAAAATATGTCGCTTAGGTGGATTGCCATGGTAGATTGTTCCTTAGTACCCCATGCTGTGTAGGTTAAGAGGGATTAGTGAGTAGATATGTGTGGGTACAGGAATAGAGCCTGGGTGGGATGCTGTGTCAGACAGTCAATGCTATCTTGATAAATGCAAAACAGAATTAGGTCATTTGGCCAATCAACTTACATGTCATATTAAATGAGAACACTTACCTGAAGATCGGAGGCTGAATGCCTTTGACTGCTGAAGGTTCCCTGTCAGAAAGGGAATCTTCTTTAAATTTGCTATCCCTTAAGACTATGACCTCTCAACCTAGAATGCCCCATTGATGGGCTGAATGGCCTAATTCGATCGTGGCTGATATGCTCTTCATCTCCATTTTCCTGCCTTCTCCACATAACATTTCAGTCCATTACCAATTAAAGATCTATCTATTTCTTCAAATTTACTCACTGTCCCAGCACCAACCACACTTTGGGAAGAGAATTCCACAGATTCACAAACTTTTGGGAGAAGTAGTTTCTTTTCAACTCTGTTTTAAATTTGCTATGATGTGGGGATGCCGGTGTTGGACTGGGGTGGGCACAGTAGGAAGTCTCACAACACTAGATTAAAGACCAATAGGTTTATTTGGTATCATGAGCTTTCAGAGCGCTGCCCCTTCATTAGGTGAGTGGAAAGTTGGGTTCACAAACACAGCATATATAGACAGAGACACAGTTGCAAGGTAATGGTTAAATGCGAGTCTTTACAGGTGCAGACAGTGCAAGTAGAGAGAGGGTTAATCACGGGTTAAAGAGGTGTGAATTGTCTCAAACCAGGACAGTTAGGATTTTGCAAGCCCTGGAAAAATGGTGGGGGTTACGGATAGTATGACACGAACCCAAGATCCCCGTTGAGGCCATCCTCATGTGTGCAGAACTTGTCTATCAGTTTCTGCTTGGTAATTCTGCATTGTTGTGTGTCCTGAAGGAGAATACCTTGGAGAATGCTTACCCAACGATTGGAGGCTGAATGCCCAGCAGGAAGGGAACATTCCTTCAATATGGTAACCCTTATCAAAAGACTATGACCTCTCGTTCAAGAATACCTCATTGATGGGCTGAATGGCCTCTTTCTGCACTGTAGGGATTCTATGATTCTGGTACTGTGAGCTAATGGCCAGGATCCATTACTAACGCAATGACTATTTCCTGGAAACATGAGGTAGAAGCAAGAATAGAAATCAGAGAGTGACAACAGGCTTTACTCACACACTTTCCAGCAGCCAGCTGTAGACTATCACAAGCTAAGCCTCAGATCCAACTATTAACCCATCTACTTGGGGAAGGAAGCAGAAAAGGATTGAGCAATGCAGGAAGATTTCAGGAACTAGCCATTAATGATGAAGAGAATCAACTAAAACTGAGCTGAGCAATTAACTGTGGACAAATAGAGGCTCTTTGTAAAGAAAGGTAAGGATATGGATGGAAAATGCTGGGCAAATGGAATTATAATGCTACAGATCACTCATGAATGAAGAAACAAGTAGAAGGGGTTGAATGGCCTATTCCTGTTGCTATGTATTCCTAAGCAATCAACACTGCTTTAGCCTGTCAAATAATTGTTCACACCAACAACTGCTTTGGAAATAGCAGCCCATTTCTACATTTGTAACTATTTCAGACTCAGACCAAACTGTACAACAACAAAATAGATCAATAATCCCATCTTGGATTTTTAGGGTTCTTGGTCATTATATTTCACCTGTAAAAAAGCTGTCTTGTTTGTGTAAATAGTGAATGAAGTGACACAACTTGGTTACTCTGCTTGACATTGTGAGGGAGATGAATTCTTGCACCTAGCTAAATTGACAAGATCACTGAAACAAAATTCAGATTGTACCTTTAGTGTAATTGAGCTTTTTCATTCAGTCAGATGCTGTAATTTGAGCAATGACCCCATTCCATTCCTATTAGGGGTCATTAATTGCATTTTTAAAAAGTAAACCTTCTGTTCAAACTCATGAACCTAGAAATGTTAATGCGCCCTCCTGCTCTGTGCAGCTGCATGCCTCACCTGCTGAGTGTCTCTAGCATTGCCAGATTTGATGTCAGGCTCCCAACATCTGCATTATTTCTGTTTTTGATCTGTTCTTTGGGTCAAAGGACAATACAAGATTTAACAGGGCATTAAACAGAAAATAAGAAATACATTTTTTGAAATGTTGAAATAAGTTATAAAATTAAAATGGGCTTTAACACAGTGATTAAAAAACAGGATGTAATTTGTTACGTACCATAAGACATAAGATAGAGGACCAGAATTAGGCTATTCGGCCCATCAAGTATGCTCCATCATTCAATCATGGCTGATATTTTTCTCATCCCCATTTTCCTGCCTTTTCCCCATAACCCTGGCCCCCTTATTAATCAAGAACCTATCTATCTCTGTCTTTAAGACTCAATGACCTGGCCCCCGCAGCCTTCTGCGGCAAGGAGTTCCACAGATTCACCATCCTCTGGCTGAAGAAATTCCTCTTCACCTCTGTTTTACAGGATCATCCCTTTAACTTGAGGTTGTGCCCGCTTGTTCTAGTTTTTCCTACTAGTGGAAACATCCTCTCCAAGTTCACTCTATCCAGGCCTTGCAATTTCCTATAAATTTCAATAAGATCCCCACTTATCCTTCCACACTCCAACAGTACAGACCCATAGGCCACAAATGTTCCTCAAATGACAAGCTCTTCATTCCAGGGATCATTCTTGTGAACCTCCTCTGCACTCTTTCCAAGTACAAGGGAATACATTGCTGGAAGAACAGGGAAGGATGCCATTTCCAGCAAGCCCCTAGACAGTTCAACCAATTGGGTTAATTGCATAATTTAACAACTCAAATAATCATGTTGTGCCAGTGTTGGTAAGAATTATTCTATGACCCTCTGCTCCAGAAAATACTGATGGCTTCTGGGAAAGATACCTGTCACAGATTTCAATTCACAATGTAGAGGTTTCTCTTTACAATCTTAATTTTATTTTTGCGTAGCTTGTGATATGGAGTTTATGAAATCCTTTGATACGTGAGAAACATATTTGGTCATATGAATAAATTACTTACAAATTGTGCCAAGTATTTAACTTAAATTGGAGATTACAACAGTAAGTGGCTACATTAGATAAAAGCAAATTACTGCGGATGCTGGAATCTGAAACCAAAATAGAAAATGCTGGAAAATCTCAGCAGGTCTGACAGCATCTATAAGGAGAAAAAAAGAGCTGATGTTTCCAGTCCGGATGAACCAAAGGTCATCTTTGAGTATCTACAATCCAATTTTTTCACTGATCTTGAAGAGAAAAGTACTGAGTTGAAAAGTGGTATTATGTAGAGACTAATGGTGAAAAAGGTTTAAGTGGTTAGACAACTGTTTCCATCAGCTCTGGTTTGTTATTTCCTGCTTCTAAATGTTAAATTTTATCTATTTAAAATTACCGTCATCTGTCTTGGAAAGCACTGGTCAGGTTTGTAAACTAGAAGCCATCACAAACTAGTTTCTGTCCATTATACCTTTATAAGCTTATGCTTGAACAATGAGCAATGAGAGGCGCCATCACAGAACATTCCAATTCATCATTTGTAAACAACCAAAATAACTTCAGAGGTTGGCGATGAGGTTCACTTTGGGCAGGTTATTGATCAGTTCATGTTGATATTACTTTTCTTTGACAGAAATCAATAATATCAATGTGAAGGTCCTTTGTGAACACCACAGTTCTCCATTTGATATCATGTGACATTGGGAGAAACATTGAGTGAGAAGTAGAGACCTCTGCTCTTATCACAGAAATCACAAATTACTGTATTAATGCCCACAATAAGGAATTAATGCTTTTATATTAAACTAAGTTAAGAAAAAGATATTTTGCGCATTGACATTTTTATAGCTTGTAATTACGCAATAAACTAACATGGAAGCACTGATTTTGCAAGATTGATGTGGGAATGTGGAACTTTTCTTCTGACATAAATTCATTGTTCTAATGAAAAATCCATCTTTCTTTAATACAGTAACTGCCCTTCCAAAAAGGATTTTGTCCATCTCATTTTCTTTGCTATAGTGATATCTATTCTGAGTATCACTGGGAAAGCAAATTATGTTTCTTGTGTATTACACGGTCCCTGAACAGCACTCAGCCCTGTTACGTTATCAATGATATTGTACACTGAGTTTGAACGTCAACAATTCAAGTTACATTTCAGAGATTAAACAAGAACAATAAAAATTTTAAAAAATCCTGTTCAGTCAGCCATAAAAGTCTTCTCACATGAACAAAATGTTAAATAAAGGTGGCCATAAAGAATTTATTTCCGATGGTTCGTTGCTCTTCTAGTAGCAACTTGTCAGCACCTGACAAGGCAAGAAAAATACATTTATAATAAAGAGATAATGAATAACAAGGAGTTTATACTGTTGTGTCCAAGTTGGCAAGAACTCACTCCAAAATCTTCAATCAACGCACAGTAGAGGACAGATTTCTGATCTATCCAGCGTATTTTTCTACACCTGGCCATGAAGCATTTTCATTTCCCTTTGTGAGACATCATCTCCTACCCAAATATCCAGCAGGGCTACTCTGTGCCTGGGTGACATGAATGCATAACTTCAAGATTCAAATCTCAAACAGACCACTGAAAGTTAATTGTCAAATTTCACCCCCAAGCTGCAGTTCAGGATATGATGAATGTTAAATATCTGTAATAGCGAAGGATCACAGAACAGTGCAAGAATGGAATCATAGAATCCCTAAAATGCAGAGGGAGGTGTTGTGGGAAATTGACCACTTCACAATCAGACTTGGAGATTCAACAAAACAGTTTTATTCAGACAAAGTTTTGGGAGAAGTGCTGGTACTACACAGTACTGGCAGCCACCTTCTCAACTATACAGTGATAGTTCAGCATCTTTTATACTTTTTAGATAATAGACAGTACTGACATTAGCCGTTTGCACATTGTTACAAGTTGAGTAGACGACATGGACATCGACAGTTGACACACTGTTACAAGCAACTAGGTATGGACATCAATAGTTAACGCATCATTGTACAAAGAGTAGATATATTTATGCAGTTCTGTCCTCTATCAAGGACTGTTTTGTTATATACATTTATCCCCATCAGTGGCTGATCTCTTTATCAAACTCATTGTTCTGGGTCTGCTCTTATCTCAAGTTTTAAGGTGCCTCAAGGTCTGACCAGTTTCCTGCAGCGGTTTAAACACTAGAGGTTTAACTCTTTGTGTAAGTGTCTGTGTTCAAAGTCAGTGCCTCTTAATGTCCCTTTCCAGAGTCCATTTTGTGTGCCAGGTAAGCATTTTAGTCCATCACTCCAATTCACCCTAACAGAGGCCATTCAGCCCATTCGGTTTGCATCAACTCTCTGACAGAGCATCTTACCCAGGCTCTCTCCCTGTCACCCCCCACATTCCCCCTAACCTACACATCTTGGGATACTAAGGGGCAATCAAGCATGGCGAATCTGCCTAACCTGCACCTCTTTGGACTGTGGGAGGAAACTGGATCATCCACAGTAAGGTATCCTTACAATTGCTGATATAAATATCACCAATTCACATCTGAATAAAACCCCTGGAAAGTAATATATTACTATCATTTTCTCTTCCGTTTCTGCACTCTTTTTGTGGGTTCTTGCCTGCCCAGTTCTCTCTGTGTGCTCTTTCATGCTATTTATTATAAGGCAAATTGTTTTTGTAGGCCATTGTGCTTCTGTGTACTGGGGAGAGTAGAGAATTAGGTGCTCAACCTAAACTCCATTCGCGGCAATGGGACTGGAAAATCCCAGCTGCAGACAAGACTGGAGAATCCCAGCCAGTGTTAAGAATGTATAGTTAAAGAGACTCCACAACTATTTATGCTGCACACAGAAGATTTAATAAAGATTTTTTTAAATTATGACTTTTTTAAAAGTGATTATATATGGGTTCTTTTCCTGTTGGTGTCAAATTATAGAATCTCTGCAGTGCAGAATGAGGCCATTCGACCCCTCGAGCCTGCACTGAAAACAATCCCACCCAGACCCTATTCCCATAACCTCATCTATCTATCCTGCTTATCCCCTGATACCGGGGACAATTTAGCATGGCCAATCAACCTAATCCACACATCCTTGGACTGTGGAAGGAATGATGTAGAGATGCTGGCGTTGGACTAAGGTAAACTCAGTAAAGTTTGACAACACCAATTTTAAATCCAACCAATTTATTTGATAGTAAATCAGCCTGACGAAGACGAAAAGGTCAAAAGCTCACTGATTTACTATCAAATAAATTGGTTGGATTTAAAATTAATGTTGTCAAACTTTACTGTGGAAGGAAACCAGAGCACCCAGAGGAAATCCATGCCTACACAGGGAGAACATGTAAACTCTGTGCCGACAGTGACCTAAGTCTGGAATTGAACCCGGGTCCCTGGAGCTTTGAAGCAGCAGTGCTAACCTCTGTGCTGACTCTTTTTTGTATTTTCTTGATTTTTACGGCATGTTAGAAGTAATTAAAGAGAGCAAGGAGAAAGATGCTGGTCTGGATATTCAATCCCAGTGATCGGGAAATGCCGGGAGCTGAAGGCAGCCCCGCTAGTCAGCATGCTAGTTTCCCAGCTCCACCCCATCTTTGGGCCAGTTATCTGGTCAGTAAGTGACCAGGGTCATTAAACAGTTAATTTTACAATCCGGTTCACTTGGGCAGCAGGGAGCAGTTTTCGTGCCTGGTGGAAGCACTTGACGGAATGACGGGATTACCAGCATGAGAGGGAGGCCTAGGGAGCTCACCCTGCCAGCCTGGGTGCAGGATCAGCCACAGAACATCCAGAACACTCCCTCCCCCTGAACGGTAATATGGCTCCTGAATTTCAGCACAGCACAGGAACAGGCCCTTCAGCCCTTTGCTAATCATGATGCCATAACTAAACTAAAAAACATGTCCTTACTTGGCCCATATCCCTCTATTCCCTTCTATTAATGTACCCATCCAAATGTTTCTTAAATGTTGCTAATGTGCCTGCTTCAACCACCTCCTGTGGTAGCACATTCCTGGAACCCACCATTCTCTGTGTGAAAAACTTCCCCTGTACTTTCCCCCTCTCACTTTGAACTTGTGCCCCTTTGTAATTGAAGACTTAGAAGTTGGAGGGTGCTTGGGCTTTGAAGCCTCCCATCCCTATCTTTCCATTTCAGTCTCCTGATCCTTTCAAGCTGTAGGTCCTCTGACCTGCCCTCAGCCTTTGGGACCCTGCCTATCACCCTTAATTGCACAGCGAGCCTACCCTGAGGCCATAAATGGCCACTGCAGGGAAAAGTCACAGGTGCGTGACCAGAGGAAAATCCAGTCCAATATCTTCACCATGGTTGTTGGGCTACAGAACGCTTTACTTACCACAGCAATTAGTTAAGACAGAGAAAGAAGTAATTAAGATATAGAGCTCTGAAGAAACAAGGTTTTGGATTTTGAAGTCTTCTTCTCTGTTGTGAACCTCAATTATTCAACTTATTAAAAAATAATGACATGAGTATCACTGAAAAAGCCAGAGCATACTGCCTGAGTATTGAGAAGATTGCAATGAATTGTCTTCTTGAATAGCAGCAGACTATGGTGAAGGTTTCTCACAGGAGGAGGAAGTGGTATAATGATATTGTCACTGGACAGGAAATCCAGGGACCAAGGACAATATACCAGGGACCCGAGTTCAAATCTCATATGGCAGATTCAAATTTGAATTAAAAATCTAAAAATGATTAATGAAATGTTGCAGTCTGTGGCAGTGGTGGAGCTGGACTTGACAGACTGGGAAGGCTCAAACTCAAGGTTTGGTTAACATTGCAGGTAGAGTTGGGAGCTGGACAGTGTTGGCATATCTAATTAAAAGTATGAACCAGGGACCTCAGGCTCACAGTCCAAATCTGGAGGCTACCTAAGGAAGCAAAATGGAGGTGGTACTCATATGCCAAGCTCAGTTATTGAGTGTCTCAGCCACTATTTGTGCCTATATGGAGACTAAGGGTGGGATTTTCTGGCTGCACTCGCCCCAAACTGGAAAATCCCATCTGCGGTCACGGGGCCTTGCAGGGTCCATGTCCAGGCTGCTACGATTCCCATGGCAGGTGGGACAGGAAAATCCTGCCCTTAAAATGGAATTTTCTGTCATTGGGAATGTCTGCTCTCTCTGAAGTCAATTCGAGTTTTGAATGGTTCCCCACATTTTCCAACTCTGCCCCCTCTGAGATTCAGCCGTAAGTGAGTGGTTTTAATTCTTCACCTTCCTGCTGACAGAATGATACCAGCATTTGGAGATAGACCTTCAAGTTCTACCGTCCCACCTCTTTAATTATTGTCAGGTACATCTTCCCCTTGTAAGTAAAGAGTTGTAAGATAGGTAAGCCTCTCCCTCCACTTTCAGCATACAACAGTAATTAAGATATGAAGCTTTCTTCTTCAAGAGGCAGAAAGAAAAAATGTAATTAGGACTATTAACAGTATTATTCACTTTAAGGCTAAAATCCTCATACTTATTTCCAAATCCCTCCATGCTCTTTTCCCTGCCTATTTATGTAGTTTCTTCAAGTTCTACATGCCTTTGGAATCTCTGTGCTCTTCCAGTTCTCGCCTTTTGCATATTCTTGCCTTTCACCCCTCCACTGTGGCACCGCTTTAATTTCTTTGATCACAATTCCTGGAATTCTTTCCCCAACCTCTCCACCCTCTACCGATCATTTCTCTTTTAAGATACTCCTAAAAGCTGACCACTTTAACCAAGCTTTCAGCTATCTATCTTGAGACCCTATTCATTCATGGTAAGGGAACAGTACAGTGGCTAGCGCCATGAACCCAGGTTCAATTCTAGCCTTGGGTGACTGTATGGAGTTTCCATACTCTCCCCATGTCTGTGTGGGTTTCCTCCACGTGCTCCATTTCCTCGCACACTCCAAAGATGTGTGGGTTAGGTGGATTGGCCGTGCTAAATTGCCCCTTAGCGTCAGGGGAATAAGCGAGGGGTGTTACAGGGACAAAGCCTGAGTAGGATTGTGTCATTGCAGTCTCAATGGGCCAAATGGCCTTTTTCTGCACTGTAGGGATTCTATGATTATTTGTGGGTGATACTGGAAACACTCATCCCCCATCATCCTTGAACTGAATGTATTTCAGAATGCAGTTGAGAGTCAACCATATTGCTGTGGCTCTGGAGTCACGTAGGCCAGACCAGGTAAGGACGGCAGATTTCCTTTTCTGAAGGACATTAGTGAACCAGATGGCTCTTTATGACAAATGATAAAGGTTTCATGGTCATTATTACACATTTATTTCCAGATTTTTGATTGATGTCAAATTTCACCATCTATTGTTTCTAGATTTTCGCTCTCTCCCGCAGATCTGTGTATTTTTCACTTGGGTCATTCTCGTCAGGCATAGGAGGACGTTTCACACATTAAATTTGCTTTATAACTGGAAGATGTTGTTTGTGCAAGTGCCCAACAAAAACATGTGTTCTATGGATCTCTGATTGTGCAGCTTGTATGTATTTTGTGTTGACATTGTGTTTGATTTTAACATGAGCCACATTTAATCTGCATAAACAATGCATTGTTTTCATAGCGTATCTTGGGTAGCCTGTACATTTGGAAAGTGGTCAGTTGTGTGAGTGCGAAGGCTTTGCCACGCAGGGATGTGCACCAAGTATTTCTAAAGCAACCTCATGAACCAGAGCAAGATGCACACAGTGAGCAAGCTGACTGAAGTTAGCAGATTTCTATCTCACCTGCCCTCACGTGCAGTGTTTTGCTGAATCAGCAGTGACCCTTTCAACTGTTCATTTGCAGCACTGCTCTCTTCTAGCATAAAGCCCAACCTTAATATCAGAAACTTCAAAGCTGTTTTCTCAAATGGTGCTTTTGGTGTCTGTATTATTTCAGCTTTTATTCACCATAAATAAATAATACTATCACCCTGTAAGAACAATCAGCAATCTCTTCAGAGCTACTGATGCCAGATATTATACCCAGTGACTTTTGTCTATTGTACCCCAAAATAATTTGGTAATGAGCTCAGCTACATTGCCCCTTAGTGTCCCAAACTGTGTGGGTTAGCGGATTAGCAGGATATATACACAGAATTACAGGGATAGGGTGTGGGTGGGATGCTCTGTTGGAGAGTTGGTGCGGACCTGATGGATCGAATGGCCTTCTTCTGCACTGCAGGGTATCAGCACTGTGGCTAACACTGTTGGCTCACAGCGCCAGGGACTGAGGTTCAGTTTCAACCTCGGGTGACTGTGTGGAATTTGCACATTCTCTCCATGTCTGCGTGGGTTTCCTGTGGGTTCTCTGGTTTCCTCTCACAATCCAAAGATGTGTCAGTTAGATTAATTGGCCATGCTAAATTGTCCCTTGGTATTAGAGGGATTAGCAGGGAAAATATGTGGGGTTACAGAGATGGAGCCTGGGTAGTTTTGTTATTGATGCAGCTTAATAGGCTGAATAGTTTCCTTCTGTGCTGTGGGGAGTTTAGAATCCTACATACTCTTGCTTGAGACCAAGTGCCTGCTCGACAGTCATGCACAGAACTCAAGCAGTAGTAATCCCATGGAAGCTATCACTGGCTGCAGGGCATCTTGTGGAAGTATCTTCAAACCACACCAAGTAAACCCAAATTAAAACACCTCCTGATTCCTCAACTTCAATGTTAGACTTTTCTCAGCTGGTTTTTCCCCCTGGGGTAAAAAGGATTTGTTCTTTTGAAACCAGACTTTTAATATTAAGCTGTTAACAATTAATCTATACTTCTCCCTGTGTAATAATCAACGGAAAAGACTTTTATAAACTGAACTCTAGGCTTTTCAGCTCCTGTTAATATGTCCTGTGAGAAATGGTTCAAAGATGCAATGTCCTTGATTGGATACTTTGGTATAATTATACCGTTTTTAAAAAAGATTCTGTTGGTGGCTAGCACAGACAGGATGGGCCAAAGGGCCTTTTTCTGTGCTGTCAAGCCCTATGACTTTAACATTTAAATTGATATGTTTATAAAATTGTATCTGGTTGAAATTAGTGTTAACTTTGTACAAGCTTCAAAGGGAAATCTTGAACATTTCATAATAAAATCTATTCACACAATCATAACATCTGAATATTCCTAGCTCTTTTTGAAATAATCTGCCACAATTCTCATACTCAGGTTTATATCATGCACAGTTTCCTAAGTTTTATCTTTACCCATTTTATTAGTTGTTCTGAACACATTCGCCTCGTCATTAGCTGTTCTGTTATTTACAAGAAGGCGCCATGGGATAGGTAATTATAGAGTGCTAAATTCTAGACTGTTGGTCAAGAGCTGTTTAATTCACAATCCTTTCACTCATTGATTCCAAAATCATTCACTTGAGCTGAATGAGAGAAGCTGCTAACATCTGCGATAACTATGTGCTAATTATAATGGCGTAAATAAATTAACCGCAGATCTATCCAGGAACCAAAAGTCCGTACAGATGATATTTCAACAATTATGTGCTCTAAATTGACAGAAATTATATTTTAATGGAAATTGAAAATCTTTTTTGCTCGAGCACTTACTGTCCTTTGGATATTATTCTGACTTTAACCCCAAAGCAAGAGAATGTTTTTGCATTTTGACACACCAAAATTACATTTGGTCAAATGTTTTACAATAGCAAGTTATCCAAATTTCATTTGGCTTATTTTGAATGAATGAATACTCCTGGTGGGAGATTTGTCTTTAATTGGCAGGAAGAGGGTAACAGCAGAGACAGCTGGATAGGTGGTCTCAATCTTACTAGCAAAGAAATTCATGAGTTCCTCACACTTGCTGGAACTGAGGTTGGGATGGGCAAAGGGGAGAGATTTGACAACAACTTTCAATTAAATAACATCTTTAACACAGTAAAATGATCCATGGTACTTGATAGGAATGTTATCAAACAAATATGACATTAAGCCACATAAGAAAATGTGAAAATAGAGTAGATAATGTCAATGAGGTAGATTTTAAGGAGTATCTTAAACCAGGGAAGAGAGAAAGAAGTTTAGGGAAGAGATTCCAAACCTCAGAATCCCAACAGCTGAAGGTGCAGTTACCAATGTTAGTAATTAAAATTGGAGAATAGAGGAGCAGAAATATCTTGGGAGGATTAGGGAAAGGACTTGGAAGGATATAAAACAAGGATTAGGATCTTCAAATCAAAGATGTTATTTAACCAAGCCAGTATAGATCAATGAGCAGAGGGGTGGGAGATTAACAGGTCTTGGTGCAAGTTAGGACAGAGGCAGTGATTTTGAATAGTCTTAAACAAATACCAACTGGAAGGTAGCCACCCAAAAGTGTATTAGAAAAAAGGTAACAAAGGTATGGATAAAAGTTTCAGCAACAAGGGTGGAATCAGAAAATGATACAAAGGTGGAAGGACATTTAATGATAGTGTGATTAACTGATTGAAAGTTCACCTCTAAGTCAAATATAATATAAAAGGTTCCAAATAGTTCAACCTCAAAGGGTTGCCAGAGAGAGGGCTGGAGCTACTAGCTAGGAAACGTATAGACCTTGGGTTCGGTTTTCCCAATATTTAGTTGGAATTTTTGCCTACATATCCTTTAATTGTCTTTCCTACTGTAATTTCTCCTTATTGCTACTAATTTTGGTGCAAGACAATCAGGAAATAACAGTCTTTGCTTCATGTACCTTTCTACAATGAAAACTATTGCTCCCTATCTGCACAATTACACCAAACATACATCTAAGGGTCATCAAATTGGAAGGCATCACAAAAGCATATTCACTGGCAGGAGTTTACAAATTGGATTTCTGTTTTCTAAATATTCTGTGCTCTGAATGAGCCTATGTCCTCTGCAAAGAGGAGACTGAAGTGAGCATCTGGAACCAGCAATTCATTACACCACTTTAGGCAGAACTGCAAGCAATTTCAATCCTATTGATCTTGTGCTGGCGTCAATGAGAAAAATTACATTTCTCCTCATGTAGGCTTTGAGGGCTATATTTACGAGAAACTGTGCACCTTGGAAAAACTCTAGTTTTTAAAACAGAAAGATAGCTGTTCAAAACATTAACATTTAATTAACAAGGAAACCGACCAAATGTTGGAAAATGGGATTAGAATAGATAGGGGCTTGATGGCAGGTGCTGACACAATGGGCTAAAGGGACTCTTTCTGTGCTGTGAAATTCTTTGACGCTATGGCTATGATTCCAAATGATTTCTCATGAACTCATCCTTAAAATAAGCACTTTTTAAGCTTACGTATTCCAGGATCAGTCCATTGATTGGTCTGAGTTTTAGTTCATTCCAGTCTGTGCACAACAAACAATGCAAATCAAATCACTACAGTGCTCCGGAAGGATCACAATTATACTTACTTTCTTTGCAATCAAACAACAGACAACAGTCTGACAAAAACATCTTCCTCACTCCCTTCTGCAGTAAATTAAGTCAGAATTGATATATTCTTGATGTGTAATAATGGTGTTTAAGTTGAATGATTAATCACAGTAACATCACTACGGGTTTATCAAGTGAGATTATTGATATTGCTGAAGAAAGGAGGTTTACTGTTGAAGCTTTTAGTCTTACACCTACCATGACAATCTACAAGAATATCAATGTCTGGGGAACCAACAAATTTATACTGTTTGAGAAGAGTCTGCTGATTGCTTGGCAAGTGGACTCTGATTGGTTGATTTGTGACTCTGATTGGTAGGTGTGTTGCCATAGATAATGCCCCAGTTGAAGCTGACTGACAGTTAACTGTCAAGCATTGTTTGAAATTTAAATCAGGCAACTTGAATTTGATTGGTTACAGCATTGCCCTGAGGAAGGAACCAGTGAATGGCTGTCACTTTGTTTCACTGAAACGGGTACAATATGTAGAAATGTTCCTTCTGTCTGCAAAGAATAGAGCTCTTTGATTTAACATGCCTAGCTTCCAGTACATGAAAATGTGCTAAGATAAAAGCCCAACTGACAACTTTAAATTCATTGTAATTCAGCATAATTCTTATACGGCGAGAATTATGAAACCATATTGTCTGAGAATGAAATTGCAACTAATGTTGGACTGTGTATTTTGAGTTTTACAAGTATTTGATTTATTATTATCACATGGATTAACATACAATGAAAAGTATTGTTTCTTTCATTCTACACAGACAGAGCATACTGTTCATTGAGAAGGAAAGGAGAGAGTGCAGAATGTAGTGTTACAGTCATAGCTAGGTGTAGAGAAAGATCAACTTATTGCAAGGTAAGTCCATTCAAAAGTCTGACAGCAGCAGGGAAGAATTGATTGCCAGGAAAGTACAGGACTTTGTATCTTTTTCCCGATGGAAAGAACGTGGAAGAGAGAATGTCTGAGGCATATGGGGTCCTTAATTATGCTGGCTGCTTTGTCGAGGCAGCGGGAAGTGTAGACAGAATCAATGGATGGGAAGCTGATTTGCGTGATGGATTGGACTACATTCATGACCTTCTGTACTTCCTTGCAGTTTTGGGCAAAGCAGGAGCCATGCCAAGCTGTGACACAACCAGAAAGAATGCTTTCTATGGTGCATCTGTAAAACTTGATGAGAGTCGCAGCTGACATCCCAAATTTCCTTAGTCTTCTGAGAAAGTAGAGGCTTTGGTGGGCTTTCTTAACTTTCTTTTGGTGGGCATGGAGGGACCATGACAGTTGTTGGTGATCTGGATACCTAAAAATCTGAAGCTTTCAACCCTTTTTAATTCATCCCTGTTGATGTAGACAGGGGCATGTTCTCCTTTGCGCTTCCTGAAGTTGATGACAATCTCTTTTGACATTGGGAGAGAGATTATTGTTGTCACACAAGTTCACCAGATTCTCTATCACATTCCTATACTCTGTCTCATCATTGTTTGAGATCTGACCCTGGTATGGAATGGTCTATATCTCACCTTGTATCAAAAAGACATTTAGCCTATTACACAAAGGAGTTATGTCGTATATGAATTTCAGTGCCATTGTGATGATAGGTATTAGATTGTACATTCCAAAGGTTGGCGGATCATACTGAATAGTATGGCCCATCTACTGATCATTACAGGTCAGGTACAGACTGCAAAACTCTAATCACAGAGTCAAATGTTCGATGTGACTCCATGACTGGGCAATATTTGCTAATTAACTCTCAGCGTTCTAAGAGTAATGCTGAAAACCAATTTAAGACTGTAACTTAGGAATATAGTGTGCTATATTTGCGTGTACTGGAAGCTACACATATTAATACACCCATCAAGAAAAAACATGTAGACACACATTGTGTCTGTTTCAGCTCAACAAAATAAGTGACTTCCACTCATTGGTTCATTCCTCATGTTGGTACTTTGACCAATTAGTGTCAAAGCTCCCTGTTTTAAATTCTAAACAACGCTTGGAAGTTAACTGTCATTCACCATGAACTGGTGCATTCTTCTTAACACCACCTCTACCAATCAGAGTCCATTTGATTACCAATCAGCAGTTTCTTATACAATGTAAATTTGATGTTTTTTTTGGCGTTACTATTCTTGAGAACTGCTTTGACAAAAGCTTTGACAAAAAAATTTTCTTCAGCAATATTCAAGCTCTGTACTACTAAACAACTATTATTGATATTGATAAATTATTTAGCTAATCCATGTAGAAAAGGGAATAATAAGAAGTTATAAAACATATCACAAAAATGCAACACAGATTATAAAATAATCATGTTCCTTAAATTAACATAATTTAATCATATATTTAATTTTCTTTAAGATATATGCAAGAAGATTTCAAAACCATGCCTTGAGGTTTTTTATTCTGGAACATCATGCAACATAAACCAACATAGAATCCCCATAGTGCAGGAGGAGTCCATTCAGTCCATCAAGTCTGCATCGACCACAATCCCACCCTGGCCCTATTCCCATAACCTTACATTGTTTACCTTGTTAGTCCCCTGACACTAGGGTCAATTTAGCATGGCCAATCAACCTAATCCACATTTCTTTGGACTGTGGGAGGAAACTGGAGCACCCGGAGGAAACCCACACAGATTCAGGGAGAACCTGCAAACTCCGCACTGACAGTAACCTGAGGCTAGAATCAAATCCGGGTCCTTGACACTGTGAGGCAGCGGTGCTAATCACTGTGCCACTGTACTGTACATGATTAATTGTCTTTGTCAACAATTTCCCTTGGTCTATTTACTAGCCATTTGTCTACACTGTTCAAAGAATAGATCTGATTTCTAATTTCATTCCTACTATTTAATTGTCAACCAAGCCCCTCATAGTTGAAAAGTCTGATTTTCTTTTAAAAAGCAAAAGATTATTAAGTCTGTTTTCAACAACCTGAAAGGAGAATTTAAAACATATTTCTGAATTTCTCTGTGCTACATTCTGGCGCAGATTTGATGGGTTATATTAAGTAAGCAGTTTGGATTATATCAGTTGCAACATAGTGGTTGCAACATTTGTTTATGTGTGACAGATCAGACTACCAATAGATTCCACTGCAGAGTGAGGACATGGCTTGACATCCAGTAATTCCCCACATTAAATATTCCTAACCTTAATATCATTAGAAAATAGTAAATGGAAATCTAGATCTTTCCCACAACTTGGAAAATCTTTGAGAACTACTCTACTGCCTTGAAAGGAATGTTAATATTTATGCAATGTAATTTTGTAAATGCATGCAGTCACAAAAACATATTTAACTCAGAACAAATCAGAAATATTTGTTAACACGTACAAAACACACAGGAGACAAAATACCATGAAAATAAAGCAGGAGGAAATCAACGCAAACAAGAGGAAGACCTAGTATGCATTCTGTCCTGATCATGTCAACAATTTTCCAACATTGCAAATTGCACATACACGTACACATATACATACACGAACAAGTACATGTACACATACATGTACAGGTACACATACACGTATACATACACGTACAAATAAACGTACACGTACACATATGCGTACGCGCACATGTACATGCACATGTACACATACATGTACACATACACATACATGTACACACACACGTACACATACACTGGTGATGTTTCCACAGGGAAAGAAAATAGATTAAAATAAATAACTTTTGCACTCATCATAGTATTTTTTGTCCAATAAATAAGGAAAGCATGAATGTAACTCGAGAAATTTGTTTTTTCATTAAAAAGTATTTACTTAGGAAAACATCATTGCAGCTACATCACTTTAGTCTAGCCATAGATCCTACATATCTGACCACAATCTTCTTGCTGGGAGGAGGAAAGACGTGCTTTCAATATACAAGGTCCCGAATATAGATCATTAAAACTTCTATTCTGTAGGCAACTATGTGTCAACACAGCTCAAGTATAGGACTATAAGCATGGACCTCAGCTGCAATCCCATAAGAACCATCCTTTTGCATCTGCATGACATTTCTATCTCCCATTTCAAACATACTTATTGATTTTTTTTGAGCAGATTGTCTAATGCACGATGTCTCAACCCAGCTACTAAGACAGGCAAGCCAGTGTGCATCAACCAGCATTGTGGCGAATCCATGTAACATGAGAAGAGCCTTGCTCTGTGTTCTGTGCTCACTCTATCGAAATGAGATGAGTTATGATCACATTAAGTAGCAAAGCAGACTCGAGAGCTCTCTACTGCTCTTAGTTCTTATGTTCTTATGATTTAAAATTGTTAGACTTACAAATGAAAATGTTCCTCTTGAGCAAGACATTGGAGTGTTATCCATTCCAATGAAACATGCACCAATTTGAGTCACATTTCAGATATGAGGATACAAAAAGGATAAACATTGCTCAGAAAAATATATACGTCTGCAGGTGTTAAAATTATTCACTAATGGAGTATGGGAAGATGTTAGCAGAGCGGGGTTGTTACTGAGCCAGTATTCCAGTTGCCCAAGGCTAATGACCAGGGCAACTTGTGGAATTTAAAGTCAAACAATAAAATCTGATACAAAAATAAAAAATGCTGGAAAATCTCAGCAGCTCTAACAGCATCAGTGGAGAGAGAATAAAGCTAACATTTCGAGTCTGGGTAACCCTTTGAGCAGGCGAAGCTTCACTTCTGTTTTTGTTTCAAATTCCAGCATCTGCAGCATTTTGCTTTTAACAGAATCTGGAATATAAAGCTTGTTTCAGTAGTAATGATAGTAGGCTGGATTTTCCTCCCACTCCACAGTGGGTTTTGTGCTCATGGAGATGGTGTGCACTCATTGGCAATGGGATCTTATGGTTCACAGGAAACCTAAGGGGGTGCTCCATCAGCGCGAGTTACAAGATCCCACCAGTGTAAATGCCAGCAATTTTGGCATAAGAAACTATTGCTTCATAAATGTCCTTACCCATGTGACTCTAGATCCACAACAATGAGGTTAACTCTTATTTGCCCTCTGGAATGGCCTAACAACCAACTAGTTGAAGGGCAATTAGGAACAAAAATTGAGCTCTAACGAAGGGTCATCCAGACTAGAAACGTTGGCTCTGTTCTCTCCCCACAGATGCTGTCAGACCTGCCAAGATTTTACAGCACTTTCTATTTTTGTTTGAGATTCCAGCATCTGCACTATTTTGCCTTTATCCAAGGGCAGTTAGGGATAAGCAACAAATTCTGGCTTTGCCATGAAATAATTTTTAAAAAAATTGCCTTCTGTTGCCATCATTGACTCAAAGAAAAATGAAAATTTGAGTCTGTCTCTCCTAAAAATTTTCCCCAATATCTACTAAAAACATGAGTTCCCCTCTTTGTATTTCTGGGAAGTAATGTCCAAAATAATTTCAATAAATTGAAATTAATCATGTGTCATCCTAATCATAAATAAGTCAAAGCTGAACATCTATTCAATTTGCCTTTTCTGACTTATTAATCCATTTAAAACCGCAGACTTGTTTAAATATATTGAACATAAGTCAATTACATGAAAGCTTAGATTAATTTTGACAATGCTAAATCTGTATTAATATTTTAGTCACATTCACATGATTAAACATTTGAGAGATTGGCTTTTAATATAGAAATTTGATTCAAGTGTTATGAGACTTGGTAGTAATTTTATCATGAAAAAATTGATATGTTGCCTTTTTAGAGACATTGTTTTTTTGATAGATTAACCATGTACCACAGCAACAGCTAACAGACTGCTAAAGAATATTCATCTTTCTTTTCCCTTTTTGGTAACAAACTTTACATCAGTTAATATATTAAGTTCCAAAATAATACAATGAAATGTCACAATGCCAGGATGATAATAAAAAGTGAGAAAGTTTTGGAGAGTGAATTCTGATCAAAGTATTCCTTTCCAAAGAAGAAATTAACAGTTACACCAGAAATTCTTTATTGCCAATATGGAGACCCTCAGATATGATCTCTCTCCCAAATTGATACTCCAGTAACATGAGATTTGCAGCATCTTGGAGCAATTTGAACAAAGGGTGGGATTCTCTGGCCTCCCAGCTCACACTGCAGGAAGTGGTGTGCTGTTTGCATTCTCCGGTCCCGCCGCTGTCAATGGGATTTCCCACTGATGTCACTCCCCATCGCTGTGAAACCCACAGGAGGGGGTGCACTGCTGGCAGGACTGGAGAATCCCACTGGCTGACTGGCTGGAGAATTCCAGCCAAAGGGTCTAGAGTGTAGTTTTTGATAACAGGTGTTTGCAAAATGCAACCCTCCTAACCCTGTTTCTTGCATTGGAGTCACCCTGAGACTAATCATGATTCTCCCAAATGAAAGCTAAATGCTGCTGTTTCCTGTTGGTGCTGGCAATGTTACTGAGATGGGATTCAACCACTTTCCCCTTAGGTGAATCAAGTCAGGCCAGACATGCCAGGCGTGTGAGACGTCCCAAATCAATGATTAGCTCCCAAATCAACAATCAAGAACACTTCCTGCTTTTCCTTTTGAAGTCTCAAAGAACAAAAAACAGAACAAAACAGCATGGGAAACAGGCCCTTTGGCCTAAAGAGCCCCGTCGCCACCTTGATGTTCCCACTTCTACCCATCATCCCTGTCTATGTTTATAGATTTATGCATTAGAACCAAATTTGAGACAACTTAGGGAGAATTTGTTCTGCCAATCAGCCTAAGAGCACATCTTTGGGATGTGGGAAGAAAACGGAGCATCCAGAGAAAACCCACGCAAGCACGGGGAGAATGCGCACATTCCCACAGACACAGGCCCAAATCCATGTATCTGCACAGCACAGCGATAGTCACTGAGCTGTCGTGTTGCCCATCAAATGATCCAGGTCAAGTGTACACTAACAACGTGAAGCACTAGGATACTCTCGAAAAATCCAAGAGCAGCCCTCTCACGACCCATCGCGTGTATGCCCTTGTTAGACAAGGCAGACCAAAGTACCTGTAGGATAAAACAAATACATCAATATAATTGACAATTTACATACTTCAAGAACTCCCAAGGCTCATGATGGCTATTTTAAATTAGTTTTCTATATCCCTCCATTTCCATTCTGTTCATGTGCCCATTTAAGTATCTCTTAAATAACTCCAGAGTGCCTGCCTCCATCACTTTACTTGGCAGCGCATTCCATACCCCCCCCAACCCTCTGTGTGAAAAAACTCCCTCTAGCATCCAAATTATACCTTATCCCCCTCACCCTAGCCCATGACCCCTTGTACTATTTGAGTCCATCCTAGGAAAAAGCTTAACCCTGTTTACTCTATCTATACCCCTCATAATCTTGTACACCTCTATTAGATCTCCTCTAAGTCTACGTCTTTCTAAGGAAAACAGTCCCAATTTGCCTAACCTCTCCTCGTAACTCAGACCTTCCATACCAGGCAGCATCCTGGTAAACCTCCTCTGCACTCTCTCCAGAGTCTCCACGTCCTTCCGGTAGTAAGGCGACCAGAACTGGACGCAGTATTCCAAATGAGGTCTAACCAACGTTTTATACAACTGCAACATTAAAGGCCAGCTCTTGTACTCTATACCCCTTCCTATAAAGGCTAGCATACTATATGCTTTCTTCACAACCTTCTCCACTTGCTCTGCCACCTTCAGAGACTTGTTCACCTGCACCCCCAGGTCCCTCTGCGTTTCTATACTCTTAATAGGTCTACCCTTTATCATATACCTTCCCCCTACATTCTTTCTCCCGAAATGCATCACTTCGCATTTATCAGGATTGAATTCCATCTGCCATCTATCTGCCCAAGCTACCAGCCTATTTATGTCCTGCTGCATCGCCTGACAATGCTCCTCACTATCCGCAAGTCCAGCCATCTTTGTATCGTCTGCAAACTTGCTGATCACTCCACTTACTCTCTCTTCCAAGTCATTTATATATATTACAAATAGAAGAGGTCCCAATACCGAGCCCTGCGGCACACCACTAGTGACCGACCTCCAGCTAGAAAAACAAACGCCCTTCCACTATTACTCTCTGTCTCCTATTACCAAGCCTATTATCCATCTAGCTACCTGTCCTTGTATTCCATTAGCCTTGATTTTTTCAACTAACCTCCCATGAGGGAGTTTGTCAAACGCCTTACTGAAATCCATATAGACGACATCAACGGCTCGCCCTTCGTCGACCGTTTTCATCACCTCCTCAAAAAATTCTACCTGATTCGTAAGGCACGACCTCCCTTTAACAAAGCCATGCCATGTATCCCTAATCATGGCCCTCTCCTTTGTGAATACCGATGCAAAGTATTCATTCAGGATCTCCCCCATTCCCTCAGGCTCTAAGCACAGTTCCCCTCCTCTGTCCGTAAGAGGTCCGATTTTTTCTCTAACCACTCTTTTATTCCTAACATAGGAGTAAAAAGCCTTTAGATTTTCCTTAATCCTATCAGCCAAAACAATTTCATGCCTCCTTTTTGCCCTTCTTACTCTCTGTTTGAGCTCCCTCCTACTTTCTCTATATTCCTCCAACTCTCTCTCCATTCCCAGCTGCTTTGACCTAACATACGTCTCTCTTTTCTTCCTAACCAAGTCCTCAATATCCCTAGTAATCCACGGCTCTCTAATCCTACCTTTCCCATCTTTTCTCTTAGCCGGCACGTATCTTCCTTGCAACATTTTCAGTATTCCGTTGAAAAACTCCCACATGCCTAGCGTGGACTTACCCTCAAAAACAGTTCCCAATCAGTTTCCATAAGTTCCTGCCTAATCCAACTGTAGTTAGCCTTCCCCCAATTCAGCACCTTGCCCTAGAGCAACAAGCATCCTTTTCCATTTGTATCCTAAAGTAGACAGAATTGTGGTCACTGTTAGCCACATGTTCCCCGACTACATCAACCACCTGCCCTAGCTCATTACTCAGAACTAAATCCAATATAGCCCCCTGTCTAGTTGGACTAGCTACATACTGCTCCAATGATCCTTCCAGTACACATTTTACACATTCCTCCCCGTCCAAACCCCCAGCACGAAGTACCTTCCAATCCACCCCAGGGAGATTAAAACTTCCCACTATAACGACTCTGTTCTTTCTGCACCAATCCAAAATGTCTTTACATATGCCTTCTTCCACTGCCTGTGGGCTGTTGGGTTGCCTACAATACACCTCTAGCATAGTAATTGCCCCCTTCCTTTTCCCATAGCAACTCCAGTCCTAACTGCTCTATATTATTCTCCCCCTGCACTGCTGTGATGCTCACCCTAACTAACAACGCCACTTCCCCACCTCTTCTGGACCCTCCTCTGTCACACCTGAAACACTTATACTGAGGAATATTCAGCTGCCACTGCTCCCCTTTAACCACGTCTCCATCACTGCAACCACATCCAAGTTCCTTGCAAACATTAAGGCCCTAAGTTCATCTGTTTTTCCTGTTACGCTCCTTGCATTGAAACAGACACACTCCAGATCTCAAAGCCCACTCAGAACCTCCTTCTCTCTGGTGTATTTCCTCTCATCCAAGCTTACTCTATCTCCCATCTCGCTCCCTACCGAGCTATCGGTCTCATCCCTTCCCCCCTTCCATATTAGTTTAAACCCTGCTGCAACACTCCAGCTGACCTCCCAGCTAAGATATTCATGCCCTTCCCATTTAAGTGTTCCCCGTCCCTTCTATACAGGTGCCCTTCTTTCACTAATACTTCCCAGTTATCCACAAATATAAAACCCTCTGCCGTACGCCAATCCTTCAGCTACACATTCAGCTGTAGGATCTCATTTCTCCTCAACCCACTTTTACCTGGCCCTGGTAGCAGCTCTGAGATCGCCACCCTGAAGGCCTGCTCTTCAGCCTACCCCCCAACTCCCTAAACTGCCTTCGTATATGCTCCCTGCTCTTCCTTCCTACATCCTTCTCTCCTATGTGAATAATCACATCCACCTGGTCCCCTCACCCTTCAAAATGCCCTCTACCCTGTCAGACACATCTTGCACCCCTGCTCCAGGGAGGCAAACTACCACCCTGGAGTCCCATCTTTGACCAAAGAACCACTTATCTATTCCTTTAACCCTCCCATCCCCCATCGCTATCTCCCTTCTCGCCCCCTTCCTCCCCTCTGAGGTACTCTGGTCCTCCTGTCTTACCTTTTTTACCCCTCTGCCCTTGAAATTTTGAGGGATTGCCACTGTGAAAGTCTTTGGACTGTTGCCCCTCTCCTTTTTTCCTCTTCCTTACAGTAATCCACCTGTAAGGGTCAGGTTCCCCTCACTTAGGCTCTGGGTTCACCACCTTCCTTCCATTATTGCCTCATTCTCCCTAACTAAAAATACATCTTCCAATCGCCGCTCTAGTTGCTTGACCCAAGCCCTCAGACACTGCAGCTCCAAATACTTGAAGCATATGTGGACTTTCAGGAGACATCCTGCCTCCAGGAACTCCCATGTATGATGCTGTATGCAGGTGAGGCGTTTTCCCGTAATCCCTGCCATTGTCCTGAACACCTTTGGAGGTGTGAACTCAATTAGAAAACCAGCAACACCTTGCCTAAGCCTGCTCTCGCCTTATCCCAGCGAGCCAAAGCACTCAAATCTCTCACTCTGCTCCCTGCTCACTCTACTGCCTGCTCCAGACACTGCCCACTGTCTACTGCCACTTTCTTTTTATTGTCCCCTGCTCCCTTCCAAAAAAGCAAATTGAAAATTTTTCACACTCAGCCACCAGCACTTCTAAACACTCTGTTCCAGAGTCTCACGTTAATGCAGGAAGCATTTCATTGTTGATTTTTTATGAAATTAATCTTCTGGAGTTATAACTGTGGATTTTCCCCTGACAGTCTCTACTACAGCAAGAACACAGAAGTAAATAATTGAACTTGGAACTGAACTGCTCCCCAAAAGTTTAGTTCACTACAAGGTTAAATTGATATTCCACATAATGTCCATTTAAAAAATGCAATGTAACTGAATCAAACCTGTAGTTTTCCCCAAGACAACTGCATCTCAATGGGTTCTACCTTTCACACAAATCCATAATAGAATGAGGGACAGTTCTGCTTTTGTACCTACCACAGGAGCATCAGGGTGGCACAGTACATTAGACTGTATTTCTCTAGGTTAGGATTGTATACAATAAAGCAGAGAGATATAGATTAGCACACATTGAACCTCATGAGTTTCCAAACTCACTGGAAGACAAATACTTTCTACACAGGGAGGACCTCAATACCAGCCCTTGCATATTTCTTAGTGACCAGCTGCCCACTATCTCTCTCAAAGAAACTGAAAATGATGAGGGAACTATCATAAAAAGACATGCATAGACCGAAGGTGCTCAGCAAATCGATCACCCAGTCTATTCTTGGTTTCTTCGATTAAGAGGAGGCCACATTGGAAGCAGCGAATGCAATACAGCAAATTGAAAGAGGTGCAAGTGAAACACTGCTTAACCTGGAATGAGTGTTTTGGATCTTGGACAATAAGCTTGGAAGAGGTAAAGGGGCAAGTGTTACACCTTCTGCAATTACATGGGAAGGTGCCATGAGTGATGGGTAGAGATGTTAGGTATAGTGGAGGACTGGACTAGGTTATGGAACTGTTTGATCAGAAGCTGTCAATCAAAGCAATTCTAAGAGTTTTTTTGAAAGTTGCCAGTTCTCACTCAAGCTCATAATAATCATAGAATCCCTACAGTATAGAAGGAGTCCATTTGGCCCATTGAGTCTGCACCAACAACAATCCCACCCAGGCCCTATCCCCATTTAGTTATCCTGCTAATTCATTCATTGCAAACACTCCAAAAGTGAAAATTCTACTTATGTATACACTTAACCTGAATAATTTTCAAACACAGTCCCTGATATCATACCCTGGGACATTAAGGGTTAATTTTGCATGCTCAATCAACTTGATCTGCACATCTTTGGACCGTGGGGGAAAACCAGATCACCCAAAGAAAAGTTATGCAGACATGGACAGAATGTGCAAATTCCACACCGACATTGACCTAAGTCAGGAATCAAACCCAGGTCCCTGAAGCAGTGCTAACCACTATGCCACCGTGTCACCCTTCTCTTTGTGAAGGAAATATTTTGAGCTGGTAGGTTCCAACAAGCGGAAAGTAAAATAAAAACAGCTTCCTTTCCTTTCTTAAAATCCCCTGGTCTTCCAACATAATAAACACCAGTAAAATAAAAGTCACTTAATAGAATCCAAAATCTTGCTGGCTTTGAGATTTGAGATTATTTCCCAAATGTACCATTCCCAGTTCCAATCATGTCACAGGATGGTACAGTTCAATCAGACAATTTGAGAATCACTTTCCATATAGTTCAAAAGATGACCCCAACACTTCTCAAGGAAACAGAAAAGAAACTCCTTTTTCCACCATGAATCTACTAAGAAACAACATTTTAGTGGAATTTTTTTGCAGTTCTACAACTTACAGCATTTATAACATTCATTGCAAACACTTCAAAAGTGGAAATTCTACTTATGTATACATCTTAACCTGAATAATTTTAAAACACAGTCCCATGATATATATTAAAATATAGAAAATCTTAAACTGGATCCACAGCCCATCCTACTCATGGAGAAACCACAGTAATATTCCCTCAATGAAAGCAATATCCTGTGGATGTTGGAATCTGAAAACAAAGAATCAAATGACAAAGGGTCATCTGGACTCAAAACTTCAGCTGTTTTCTCTCTTCTTACAGATATTGCCAGACGGGCTGAGATTTTCCAGCATTTTCTCTTTCGGTTTAATATTCCCTCAACTTCGGCTTGGCAAAGTTTAAGTAAAAAAGTATTTGTTCACACAAGCTGCTTTACAGTGTCTTACCACGCAGAATGACACCTATTATTCTGTCATATCAAATTACATACTGGAAATGGTTTTATATTTATGGACATTCTATAACACAGTGATAACATTATCTTTCAGTAAGCATTTTTTTCTCAATACCGAGGCCATTTTAAATCCTAGCCACCAATAAATCACTCTGGGATGAACTTCCTGTTGTTGATTATTTTATCAGAGGCTACTAGAAGCAGAAAATGTGAAACTGAAGTCCAGATTCTCCAGTCTCCAATTCACCAAAGATCCTTAGACAGCACCTTCCAAACCCACAATAATTTCCATCTAGAAGGAAATGGGCAGCAGATACCTGGGAACACCACTATCTCCAAGTCACTTACCATCATTACTTGGAAATATAACGCCAGTCCTTCGCAGTCGCTGGGTCAAAATCCTGAAATTCCCTTCCTAATGGCACATGGATGCAGTGATCCAAGAAGGCAGCTCACCATCACCTTCTCAAGGGCAACTAGGAATGGACAATAATTGCAGGCCAGCCAGCGATAAATAGTAAAAAAGTCTCATATGCTTCACTGCTGCTGCAGGCATGGAGAATCTGGCACCCAGCCAAATCTCCATTCACAACAATAAGTCTGGAGAGCCTCAGCTGTGGGTGAGGTCAGAGAATTCTGGCCTGCATCTTGATTCTAGACAATTTTCTTAGTCAATTTACCCGTTCTTGTTTTGTATATTAATGGTCAGAATTGGAAGGAAGTAGGAGTGAAGAGCTTTTCCTGACTCCTTGCCGTCCTCCTTAACTGAAAATTTAAAATGTTTCCATAGCAGTTCTGCAACTGAAATACTGTTTAGTGATGTTTAATCAAAGCCTTGAGGAATGGCTACAAGCAACCAAGAGAGATGGACTTCTACTTATTGTAACTGTCCACTGTCCAATGCTCAGAGAGATTTATGGGCATGATGATGAGATGGCTTCCAGCAGTGGTATCATAGACTGGCACAGCAGCAGTGAGAATATTTATATTAGTTACAGTTTCCTGCCATCATATTCCCCTACAAGTGACAGTAAATGCTGTCTCTGAAATCAATTAGCATACAACATTTCCTGCAAAGGATTGCATTTAGGTGGATCTGTCAGGGTTTCCCACTGACATGTAACAAGCCTTCCCTATCTTCTGCACCATCCACAACTCCAGCCAGAGGAACAGTGAGTAATGAGACACATTGACAATCAAATCAGAGACCTTCATTGCACAGAATAGTCAAAGAAGGCAGAAAGTCATGTTAAGGCTGCCTGTCATGGCACCAAAACTCGTGTTGATTAAAGTGAATAGTAAGTGGAAAATGGCATCCTTCAAAATTCTAGGCACTAAATTTGCTTTTTGCTTTCTATCACTTTGAAATACACCTGCTTTGCCTTTCCTTTTATGTTTCAATACCACTTTCACACAAACAAATGTATTCTCCAATTAAGGAATGTTGAGCTATAATACAAAACAAGTCAACATTTTTGCATAAAAAGAAATTTGATTCCAAAATGTCATCAGTGCTTCAGAATAAAATTGTAATAGAAAATCGTTATCCCTAAAATTTTGGGGCAGCACGGTAGCACGTGATTAGCATTGCTGCTTCACAGCTCCAGGATCCTGGGTTTGATTCCTGGCTCGGATCATTGTCTGTGTGGAGTTTGCACATTCTCCTTGTGTCTGTGTGGGTTTCCTTCCACAGTCCAAAGATATGCAGGTTGGGTTGATTGGCCATGCTAAGAAATTGCCCCTTAGTGTCCAGGGATGTGTAGGTTAGAGGGATTAGTGGTATAATATGTAGGGATATGGGGCTAGGGCCTGGGTGGGATTGTGTTCGGTGCAAACTCGAAGGGCCTCTTTCTGCACTGTTCTATGCATTGTATCAATTAAACATAAATGATCCCAATCATAGACACATCAGAATATTGTATAGTTGTGCTGTTATCATTGGCACCATTCATGTCACAGCCAAAATTCAAAACTTGCTTTTTATTTTTTAAATTACAAGAAACTGAACAGTGTTTTTATAAATTATTCATTTTGCATTGCATAACTGAACAAGTTATTCCAAACTATGGCAGTCAGAGTAATACCAAGATTGGCAACTCAAAGGAAGGAGATGTCAAATTTCTCCACCGCTGAGTTCTTATTCTTGTCCTTCATCATGAAGTGGAGGTGGCATCTCGAGGGGTTCCCTCATGAACCAGTAACAAAATAGCCTTTCTCTCACGAGAGGAGCAGAAAAACTAATTGAACAAAGATAACTGTGATAAAGCTTCCATAATTTTGGTGAGATACTTGTTAGTCAGTACCAGTCCTGGTTGGTATCAGGGAAAGTCATAAAAGATGAGATACAAATCAGTTTCTACTTGTCTGCAGGCTTTTTAACCTCTAACGATAACACAGTTTGACAGATTAATCCTTAATAATGAATACCTAGTCAAAATGGTTTACACCTGCAAGCATATTTTGAGGGTATGAAATATTCCTGCAGAAACAGCAATTTGTATTCTTCAAGTGATCACAATCTTGAGTTCTTTTCTTTAGATATTTTCTCTTTCTTTGTAAAACCAGCAAACCTCAGGGTTTCCAGATGAAAAGCTTTTCATCAGTTTAATTTGAACCCTATTCAATCTTCCACATTAAAAGGCTTTACAGAGTCAAGTCAAAACGCCATTGTTGATTCCCAGTGCTTTTAAGAATCTTACTCCATTAAGATCAACTAGGAGAGGAATATCTTTCTGGTTTTCTTATGTTTATTTTTGTACCTCTTAAAATCCAAAGTGCCTGTGGGCACTAATGATGGATTTATCACTGCTCATTAAAGAGGCTGAAAATAAAACTCAAGGCATTCATATTTGAGTAAGAAAACTTATGACAGTGCTTATACCATCATCCTTTCCTCTTCTCATAAAAGGAAGCTTTTAATGGTTCACCATCAATAGAACTATATATTTTCCCTTTAGCAGGAAATGCTAAAAGCACTCTCAAGGCATTGCACATGTTGTTTAAGTTTCCCAGTGAGAGCTATGAGTTAAACATGGCCTTTCTTGTTGTTAAACCATTTGGTTGGGCCCTCCACCCCAAATTCAAGACTAAACAGTGGTGTATTCATACATATTCAACTGGATCGTGTGAAAATCAAGGTAGGCCATTTTCTTCAAAGCTTGGCTGTTCCTACACTTGTCCCATTTTTCCCTGATTTTTGCAATTTCGCAACAGTCCTTTGTCCGAACTCAAAAATGACTTTCCAAAATTATGGGTCCAGTGATGCGTACCCCGCCCCCGCCCACCCCACCACCAACCCACCGCCCTCACCCTTCACCCAGAGTAGCACTGAGCGAACTGAAACTCTCTCCCAATTGGAGGAGCTAAAAATCAGTTGATGATTTAGGGTGTTCCTGGTCGTTCTTTTGCCTGGATGCAGGCATGGTGCAGGTGTGAGGCAGGGCAGGGCAGGGTGTGTAGGGTGGGTGGGGGCAGGGGTGAGGCAGGGTGGATTTGGGGCAGGGGGCGGGGGCATGGTAGGGCGAGGAGGCAGGGTAAGGGAAAACCAGGAAGTAAGGAAGGAGGTGGTATGGAAAAGGGGGTGGGGGGAGAATGAGGGTAAGGCTTGAATTGGCCTTTTCCTCTTACCTGAGCATTCCAAATTTTTATGTCCCAAAATAGAAACATGTAGGAAAACATAACTTAACTATAATTTTCGTCGCAGGACTATTCAAACCTGGTGCTAAAATCAGGAATAGCTCAGGTTATAGCTCATGTTAAATGGCAAGTGTAGCTTCCTCTGGACTAACTCAAATCTCACAAAAGGCTTTATTCTAAACCAACGTGGTATCTCCAACAGACAACAGCTGTTATTTCTAGATGACTTTGTTGAATCTATATATAATTTCAACATATGTTTTGGGCAAGAAATTTAAGGAGAATATTTGGAGAATTTCTTTACATAGGGAGTGTTTTATGACTTGGAATGCATCATCTATGGGAATGGCAGAGTGAAAACAAAGACCCATTTCCAAAAGAAGTTGGATGGCCATTTAAGGGAAATACAGGACAAGGCAAGGGAGATACAACAGTATCTGTGGAATGCTCTACGGAAAACCAGACTGGAATTGATGAGCAAAATGATGTCTTTCTATGGAGCTCTGACTTTGCAACATGAATTTTTGTCCATGAGGAGAAGAGATGAGGCTTGACCAAGGCCATTCCACTTCTTCATAACTTTTGAGAACGTTTTCATCACAGCTTCGAGTCTGAATTTAGGCTTATTATAGAAATCATAGAAATCCTATAATGCAGAAAGAGGCTGTTTGGACCACTGAGTCTGCACCGACCACAATCCATCCATTCCCTACCCCCATATCCCTACATATTTACCCACTAATCCCTCTAACCTACACACCTCAGGACATTAAGAAGTAATTTTAGCATGGCCAATCAACCTAACCCACACATCTTTGGGCTGTGGGAGGAAACCAGAGGAAACCCATGCAGACACGGGGAGAATGTGCAAACATCACACAGACGGTGACCCAAGCCAGGAATCGAACCCAGGTCCCTGGAGCTGTGAAGCAGCAATGCTAATCACTGTGCTACCATGTACCGAAATGAACCGGCAATAATTCTATGTTTATTAATCCTGTATACCTATTACAAACAGCAGTATTTCAGGAAGCTGGCTCATACTACCTTCTCAATAGCAGTTCAGGATGTGCAATAAATGCTGGCCCTAACATCCATAATCACAACCCAGGAATGAATATAAAAAATTGTATTCCCACATGGTTATGTGTGCCTGTAGCTCACCTTATTCATCACACTTTGTGCATTTACATGCATCCACTCCAAACCTAGCTTAGATTCCTCACATTTTCTATGATCAACATCTTTCCATTCAGGAAGACAAGCCCATTTCAGATGGGGTGTCTTCACGTGGCGCATCTTTGCTGATGGCTGAAAAGGCCAACCCTTAAGAGTCAGTTTCTGTCACACATGCTGCACCTTAAGTTATGAGGCTGTGGCTTGTTGATTGTGATGCTGGCATCCATGGCCAAGCCACTGGTCATTGTGGTGTTGCAACCAGCTCAAAGGCGATGACACCATTTTCCCCTGCCATTAGCTAGTGACTCCCAGATGCAATAATCAAAATCCACAGCCTACATATCATGCTGTCAAGCAACCTGGAAGCAGAGCATTGTGCATTCACACTCCAGTTACCTCACCAATCAGAAAGTATTTGGGCACAGGGCAATCTTCCATCCTGCAGATGTGCCTCAGCCAATGAAGCTGCTTTTATTTAATGAGTGCTAACGCTGGAACTCTGCCTTTGAGAACAACTTTCAGATCCATGAGTTTTGTCTTGCTATGATCAACCTAAATGTGCATTATTTATTTAAAGTTTAGCTATTAGTCACAAGTAAGCTTACATTAACACTGCAATGAAGTTACTGTGAAAATTCCCCAGTCACTACACTCCAGCACCTGTTTGGATACACTGAGGAAAATTTATGCACCTAAGCAGCACATCTTTCAGACTGAGCGAGGAAACTGGAGCACTCAGAGGAAACCCACGCAGACATGGGGAGAATGTGCAAACTCCATATAGACAGTAATCCTGGGAATTGAATCTGGCACTGTGAGGCAGCAGTGCTGACCCCTGTCTGCCACCCCTCCATTCTCCCACTTTTCTGTGCATATTATTTTTACTTTTTCATACTACATCTTGGTGTCCAATGCCAAATTAATTAAACCATTGGTATTCATCAGAAATATAGGGGATAGCCACTTGGGATATTGAAACATTTTAATTGTGTCGCAAGATTTTTTTATTTATTATTTATAGATAAATTGCAATTTATTTCTTCAAAAAGATATGTTGGTGCATAAAACACAAAAACATTGAAGATAAACATATTAGTAACAGCAAAATATGCCATGTATGATCTAACCAAACTTCGATATATATTGAAGATACCTTTGTTACTTTAAACAGCTACCTTTATTTAGAACTCTTAAAAAACAGAGGTGGTAAATAAAAACCAACTTCCCGTAAAACATGTAATAAGGATGGGTTTCTAACCTGTAATTTTAATATTCAAAATTTATTGGCTGACTTGAGTCTAACTGGTCCCAAAATTCTCTTGCTAACTTTTTCAGCTTATTTCCTGCTTGTCAATTCTTGTGTTTCACTCTAACCTGCCTATCCACTATCTTCTTACTGCTCCTCAATCCTCCTGCTTCCCTCTCCTGAGCCCTGACAATGAGCAAGAGCATAGAAGCAGGGAAGCGAGACTGAAAAGGAAGCGAGAGAGCATAATGTTAGTGGAAGGGTCAAAGGAAGAAATGATGAGTCAAGGAGGATCAGCAAGAGTGAGGAGGCAGTGAGTGAGAGAAGCAGCAAGAAGGGTCAATGTACAAGCTTTAGAAAAATGCAGTGGCCCAAGGGGTACATAAATACCGCTAGTCTAACCCATCCCCACAGCATTAGTCAACCTTGCCACTAGGATATTGGTACCTGCTTTGTTCATGTATAACCTATTCATCTGGGACAATCTCCTGCCACAGACCTAATCTTAATGACTCAGGAATCTCAACCTCACCTGCACCCCTCCTCAACCTCCCACGTCTCTAACCACTCATTAAAATGTCAAATTCTCCTACCTCTACATTGCTAGCACGTAATGCTGAGCCTAGAGATTACTATCTTTGAGATTCTGCTTTTTAATTTTCCCCTTACCTCCTTAAACTCACAAGGCAAGATCACTACCATTCACCTCCCAAAGTCACTGGTTCTGACTCCTGGCTCTTCCTCTCCCATGTAGAGTGTTCATGACCTTCTCCATGATGTCCCTAACTCTGGCACCCGGAAAGCAGCATATAACACAATAAAGGTGCTTTATTACAATCATGCTATTCCCTCACTCATATCAATCCACATCTGGATGTATAGAAGAGAAATGTACGAAGCTTTCCTTTTCCAAAATACACAAAAATATAAATCTCTTGCAAAATAATAGCATCGTCTGAACTGCTTTCAAAATTCATATATAATTATTTTAACACATTGTTTACATCAATTGTGAAGCATACAAAATGTAAATTTAAGCAGGAATATTAATAACCCAAAGTTAATTCTTATAAATCATAAATTATAGAAAGTTGGTTGTGATTCAATGGTATCAAAGAGTTTGCATAACTCAACAAACTATGATTGAAGTTCAGAGCTGATTGGCAAGATATTTGGTAGATGGTTTAATTTTATGATTTTCATTTTACTGAGAGTGACTCTTGCACTTTGGATAAATGCATGTCATATTGTTGATGCACCAGCATCCTTACTGAAGAATTAATAGCTAAGAACAGCATTTTGTATCTTTATTGAATAAAAATCAAGAACTTATTACTAGAAAACAGTATAGTCAGTTGTGATTTTCTAACTAAAATAATAGAAATCAGATGTGTTTAGGCCGGGAAATAAATGCAGATGACTTGCATTTTTTAACAGTATTGTTCTTAATAATTATATCAAAATTAATCTACACTATCATGGTTTTTGGCAATTTCCATCAAACCATCTTAATTATTACAGTTGCAGGTTTTTAAATATTTTATGAATCTGCATTAATGCAATGCTTGAAATATTTATATCAAGTCTGTCAAATGTATTCTATACAGCTAATGATGGCACTGGGGGAATGGCTGTTTTCAGTCCAGAATCCCCCAATCTTCCAGTTTTGACTTCAGGCAAAACCCAGTCACCCTTTATCCTCGATAACTGTGACAAGACATCCTTGCTGGATGAAATGGGAAATTGTTCTCCATAAGTTCCAATGGAAAATATTAAAAACAAAACATTATATTCTCACTTTTCAGTGCTTCTTAATGTGGGGATCAAATTAGATTTGGGGATTCTGCCTAAAACTCCACAGTCTCATTCTGAAGAAGTGTTAAGGACAAATGCAACATATATTTACTGACCCCAAAATCAGTGGCTCAAAACTGTTAGGCAAAGTACTACAAACATTGCCAGATATTCCACTAAACACACTTCCCTGGACTACTGACTTTATAGGATCTGTATTATCATAAATAATAGGCCAATATATTCCATATTTTGTAACAGTGGCATCATTTACAATGCGAAAGGAGTAATAATTTTTTTATTTCTGTTGAAAACCAGTTAAACATGCCAAAGAAACAGTTAACAATGTATTTGAATTTGCTTTACAATAGATTAACATCCACCCTAATCTCTTCAGAGTTGGCACTTCTCCCATGTTGCAAATGAACCATAGCTTGGTTAAAAAGTTGCAGTTCTTCATTCCTGCTTTGTTTAAGATATTTCAGGTAATATAGAGATGCACTGAGCCTGCCTACCAATATAGCAGTGAGATGGTGCGCTACCAATTTGTGCAGGCATTAATTCCATAGCAAAATTCTTGTGGGCTACTTCTTGGGCCTTTAAGCCACAAGTCTGCTCTGCTCAGCATTCTATGGTTATCAACTAAAATTAAGTTTTTTCTTAATCTTTCTGTGGAACCAGGATGAACAGAAGAGCTTCCCACAATATCCCACTCCCTCTAGACACCACCACCTCCACCCAATTGTCTGATCCAAACCTTCTCCAGGTACTTAATTGAAATTAATTGAGGGCTGCTGTTGGGAATCCTGAAATTCATTTTTCTCCTGGTGAAGTATTGTCTATTGGCTTGCAATTTGATCTTAAGGTATTGCTTAAGGCAACAATAAAAGCAAAATACTGCAGATGCTGGAATTTGAAACAAAAACAGAAAATGCTAGAAAATCTCAGCAGGTCTGACGAAGGGTCATCCAGTCTTGAAGCATTGGTTTTATGCTTATGTTTAAGTTTATTTCATTAGTGTCACAAGTAGGCTTCATTAGTACTGCAATGAATTGGTGTGAAAATTCCCTAGTCGCCATACTCCGGTGCCTGTTCAGGTACACTGAAGGAGAATTGTAACATGGCCAATGCACCTAACCTGCACACTCTTCAGACTGTGAGAGGAAGCCAGAGCAACCAGAGGAAACCCACGCAGACATGGGGAGAACATGCAGTCTTCACACAGACAGTGACACAAGCTAGACATTGAACATCATGCTATTCTGTCTCCACAGAGGAAGCCCAGTAGCTTTGAGTTCCTAAAAAAAAGGTGAGTCCCACTATTGGTATAATTTATTTTCATTTAAGAAAATGGAGAATGGGACACTTTTCCACTTCTTGAGCCAAATGTCTTGCTAATTTAGTGTAATTGGTACCAAGTTATCTGTGGATTTGTGCGCAGAATAATATTCCAACTGATGCTTAGTTTAGTCTTCATAATTTAAATTTAAACTATTGTGTTTATAAAGGTGAAGGATACCAGTACTGCAACTGGAATACATTTTCACTTTCTGCATTTAAGAACAGCATTAAGCACATCTGGGAAAACACAGTCAGATGTTAAAATCTGCCTTAATGAAAGTCCCAGAAGATCACACTTTACTGTACCAGTCGAAGTTTTCTATTTTCCACACAATCATATTTATGGCCAATATATATTTGAGTCTGGCAATTTTAAAATTAATTCCACTTAAGATCTTTATCACCAGAATGTCAATTTGATCTCATTAATCAGAATCAATTTGAATCAAATCCAAAGAAATGAAAAGATGTGTTCCGATCACGGTGCCAGCTATTTTCCTGACCTCTTTCACCCCCAAGCAGCATAATTTTTAAATATTAAAGCAGTACAATTTGCAAAGAAAGCTCAACAGCTTACCAGCATCTCAAGCATGATTAGGGATGGCCAGTAAATGCTGGCTTTTCCAGTGACACTCTTTCCAAGCTTTCCACAATGAAAGGATGGAAAAGGAAACCAAAAGGAAACCACAGACTTTGGCCTTTGGCCGACCTTGTGCATCAACTAGACTGTTACAGCCGTACGGGCAGGTACGCAACTCTCTCCTTCACTGAGAAAAATGAACAGTGCAGAGAAATACCAAACAGAGGAAGAAGAGAAATAGAAGTTAAACAGTCTTCACAAAATAAATTACTTTAAAAATGATTAAACACTAAGTGCCAATAGTGTCCTTGGATGTTCTTGCTTTGAGGAGTCATTGAACCAATGACTGCAAAGGAGCTGAATCTGCACACAGTACAAATCAATCTTAAACCATGTGGTTAAAGAACAATGCTTCAGTAACTATGCTGTACAAAAAGTGATAGGATACAATACAAAGGCAGTCTATAATCCTGTGGCACAGCATATTGGAGCTCCTCTGGAAGTATATCTGTTTGATGATGGTGTGAATTTAATTCCACTTCCTTATAGCATTGAGTCCAGAAAACCAACCTCCCTAGCTCCTTTGATAAAGCTGAATTGCTTATTATTTGAGCAAAACGTAGAAGGATTAAGGATCTTTTAAAAGTCATCATATGTTGAGACTTCCTGTTTAAACTGATGGAGTACACTACAATAGGGTAATAGGGTCCATTTCATAAGACCATGAGGTCTAAGTAAATGGCCAGAATAATAAAACAAACAAAATGACAACCATCAATTCAAATCAATTACTTTTTTTTCTCTGGAAACAGTAATGTAAATATTACAACACAGGTGGATGTGTGTTGAAGAAATCAGTAAAGTTTTATCTGTTCACATTTGAACCTTGCCTCTGTCTTTGCTATATGCAGAATGTTCTGGGGTTGTATCAAACTTCCAGCAGCTCATTTTTGATGGCTTCCAACTATCTTAACAATTCTTCCAGATACTGGATGACTCTGGCTGATTGCCTTTGGTTCAATCTTTGCATCATTATCATTATCTTCTTCAGCATGCTGGATGTTTTGGGAATTTATGTTGGCCCATGTTTCATATGCATCATAGTCTCATTGGTAGCATCTTGGACATTAATACTCATTCATGATTTGATGTCAGTTTCTAATTCAACTCCAAGTATAATCCAGTGCTGTTTATATTGTGGTCATGGGATCTATTATGGTCTATAACTCTCCTTTCCTTTCAAGTATTTCTTTTTCATTGAAGCCTTTTGTGATGTTAGTGTACCTTTAAGAGATATTTTTAAAAATCATGTTGTCTGCAGTTCTCACAGACTCAGTTTATGTTATTATTGCCGAGTTGTGGGAGAAGTCCTTTTATTGCATTGTAAGTGGCTTAAATGGGTTTTGTTTATTTTTACTTGGGGATGTTTTATGACCTGCATTGCTAGGAGGAGGGCTGGTTAGCAGGTCATGTGCTCTTCATAGTTTTATTTCTTCCTACTGAATTTAAGGTTTAATTTTCTATTTGACTGCAATTGCATGTTTAAAAGGGGAATCAAGCTGAAAAGAAGTGTTTTTCTCTCTTTCTGGTTTTGGAAAGTCTGCTGGTTAGCTGAAAGTAAAGCTTCTTGCCATTCTGGAGTAGAAAATCTGCTGTTGGTGACTCGACCAGAGTCTTGCTCTGGGGTTCTAGGAACCTGTTCTGCCTCCAACCTTATCTGTGTTTGTCTCAAGAGAACTGCTGCATTCATCCAAAGGACTCAGTCCAAGTATCATATGAGCATTAATCTTTGCTGTAGTCTTTAATCCTTTGGAAAGGGTTTTTTTTTCCCTATGGGAAGTTTTGTTTGATTAGAACATTTTAGATATATTTGTTAAGGGTAATTCATTATTATGTTTGTTTTATCTTTGTAATTGATAAAAATTGTTGCTAATTTTCTTTCCATACGTATTAACTGTATTCTTAAATAAACTTTGTTTAATAAAAGCTCCCTGGTAGATCTTTTGACTCACACCTGAAGTGGAATATATCACGTTTATCCTAGCCAAATTCAAAGTTCAAAACTTAGCGTGGGCTCCCTAAAACACTTTGGATTTTCTGACCTGGATTATAACATTTTGAAATCCATTTTGTAGTCAATATTGGTTTTCTTCTCCAATGAGGGACCCAGGGTATGTTTCAGAAGTTTTTGATACAATTGATTATGACTTTCTTGCATGGTCATGGGTCCTTACTTTTCACCATTCTCTTCTGTAGTTCTGCTCGAATGTTAAATTGAGGCCTTGATCAAGGGGTTGAATTTTTGACATCATATTTTTTGGTAGCCAAATACATTAAAAGTTCCCATCTTGTGTTACCAGATTCTTTGTGGTGAGTGTGCAATGCAGTTATCAAGCAGCAAGATGGGCTTCTTTGTAGTTTGTTCTATCTGAGATGTTTTTTGATATTAACAGTGGAACCAGTTTTCAAAAACTGATGAAGTGATCCAGACTTTGGCAATAGTTGAGTATTAGCATGGTGGTGATTTGAAGTTTAGAGATAGAAGCAGCATGGTTTGAAGAATTTTTCAAAGATGAATGGAATCAGCTTGTATAGATCAGATCTGTTGCAGCAAAAAGGAGTATCAAACTTTGTCTGTATCTGATAAAGCTGGACATTCAGCTGGTGCTGTTTCTAATTGCGAATGTCTTCTCTGGTAACATTTTACAGTAAAGCGCCATTCTTCCATGTGTCCTTTGTGTAAATTCTTCTTTCATTCAGTGAGAAATCTCAGGCAGAGTAGCAACAGACACCTAGCTAAACCACAGACCATCATTTTCTTGTAGTAACTTTAAAATACTGCACCAGTATTCAAATTTTGCTAAGCATCTTTACTGGCTCATCATTTCATTGGATGGTGTTATTTTTAAGTCCTTTATTGAAGAGACCTTTTATTCTGAGCTTGAGAAACAGGAGTGGATAGGGAAATATGCATTTGACTTTCTGTTGAGGGAGCTTTGCGGGAGATATGCTGTCAGAATTTTGGGCTTTCTTTTTTGTTTGACCTCCTTCGTCAATCTCCATCGACACTTTCCTCAATTACTTTTATCTTTAAGGCACTTCGAAGCGTTGATTCAGCGATCCTTACTCGCTATAAAACAGATGCTTTCCTGGCACCATCGTTAATCTGGGTGATTTTCAGCTCCTCAGCAAACACTTTTCCCCATCATGATTTTGCACATACTATCAGCAAAATCTTGCTGCTGTTCACACCACCGGGATCATACAGTCCTGCCGACAGTGCACCCCCACCGCGGGTTTTCCTAGTGATGAGGGCTGCGTTCAACTGGAAATCCTACTGACAACGGCAGGACCATAAGATCCCGCTGCCAACGGGATCTTGTTCTGCCTCCTGCCACCATCAAACACGCAATGGAGTGGGGAAAAAATCCTACCCTGTTTCACATTGGTGTTTGCATGGGTATCACCGCAAATTTGACTAATACAGAGAAAAATAGCGCTTAACTAATCACAAGGTTGTGGCTGGTTCGTAATCATTTGTGGAGGATTTATATTCCAACAATGTTTGGAAATACTTTGAAATGATAAATTTACTTAAACATTTTGGGATCCAGACCATGTTATATTGGTTACATGCTATATGAGATCATGTCATAGTAATTACATGCTACACCATATCATGTTATATTAGTTTCATGCGATACCAGACCATGTTTATAGTGGGCACCCAGAGTATATGTAGTTCATTTACTATTTAACTCTTGTCCAGACTCTTCATTTAACAATAATTCCCTGAACTTTTCTAAGAAACTCAATTTATTTATTTGAAAAATGTTATTCTGAATGTTCAGATTATCTTCTCCCACTCCTGGTCCTGTCTTACAAGCTGCTCACAAATCAAATAGTTAAATTCCTAAAGAAATTATGTGCACAAATATTTGCAATTTTCTTTTGGCTACAAACAAAAGTATTTTTTTCTTGGTTGGATATAAGTTTTGCTGGAGAGCCAGTTTTATTGTTCATCTCTAATTACTGTTGAGGAGGTAGTGTCGAGTCGTCTTCTTAAACTGCTGCAGTTCATGAAATGTTGACACTCACAGGGCCTGATTTTATCATCGCATTTTCGGGTGCAAAAACTTAGCGAAGTCGGGCTTGAGGTGAGTAGCGCAATCCGCGCCTGCCTCATCGCCAGTTCCTCTTTTATGAAGACAGGAAAAGGCTGCAATCAGGACCGTGCCTGAAATGGACACAACAGCCATTTAAATGCATTTTCACGCATTTAAATTGACTTACTGGGCTGTGTACCGCATTACTTTACCAGTACTGCCCCCTTTACCACCATGTTCACCCATCCAGAATTGGTGCGAAACAGGCACGCTCCATAAAAGTCAGATTTGGGTGCTGCACAGATAGGCACCGAGCATCTGCCTGAGATCGGTGGAGAGGGGGAAGAAGGGTCCGCTGTCACTCTGCCTGAAATCAGTGGAGGGAAAGGAGGATCCGCTGCCACTCTACCTGAGATCAGTTGGGGAGAAGTGGGGGGGAGGGTGGCTCTGTTGCTACTCTGTCTGAGATTGGTGGGGGGAGGGGAGAGAGAGCTATGATCTGTCTGCGTGGCTGAGAGGTATGGGGGGAATGAAGAGGTCAGCAAAGTTGTGAGGGTAGCGCTAGGTCTGTGGGAGCCAGAGAGAGGCATTATCCAGCCCAGGGGTGATGTGGCAGGGAAGCAGCATTCTATCGTGTTTTATCAGCACATGCACAGTTGGAATTGCCAACCGGAGTTGCGTTAAGCTCTACCCACAGGCTTCTACAGCACAATTCAGGATCACTGATATTTTTTTCAGGTGCATGGGGGTGCCTGGGAATGAGTCTAAAAGTCAGATCTGAAACATTCCCAGTTTCAAGTCCACCCAGCACTTAGAATGAAAATGGTAAAATAGGGTCCACTGTATTATTAGAGGGAGTTGCAGGATTTTGACTCAACAACAATGCAGAAGCATCAATAAATTTGCAAGTCAGGATGGTGTATGACTTGGAGGAAAACCTACAGATAATGGTGTTCCCAGGCTGCTGCTTCCCTTGTACTTCTGAGAAGCAGAGGTCACGGATTTGATAGGTGCTCTAAGAGCCTTGGTAGGTTTCTCCAGTGAGTCGTCTATAAGTACACATAGTTGTTGCTATGTACTGGTGGCGGAGTGAGTATTCAAGGAGGTAAATTGAGTACGTTTTCTGTGCACTGGATAATGTTGAGTTTCTTTAGCGTTGTTTGAGCTGCACTCATCCAGGCAAGTGGAGAGTATTCCGTCACATTCCTGATTTGTGTTTTGTAGATGATAGACAGACTTTGGGAAATAAGGAAGTAGATTATTCACCACAAAATTCTCAACATCTGACTCCCCCTGGTAGCCAAAGTCTTTATACAGCTAGTCCAATTAAGTTTCTGGTCAATGGTATCCTATGGGATGTCAGTGGTGGGTAGTTAGTGATGATAATGCCATTGAATGTCAAGAGGAGATGGTTAGGTTCTCTGTTATTGGCAATGGCCATAACCATTAATCAATTGCACGTTATAGTTATTGGCTCTATCAAAGAAACAGATTCTTCAACAAAGTCCATTCTCTTGATTAGAAACGATTTGCACCATGTATACCAAAAATGGTGTTTTTCATAACAAGGCACATTTACCCTCACCTGTTGTCACAAACTTGCATTAACTCTCGGTCCTGCAATGCCTCAGTTTTTAAATTCTCACCTTTGTATTTAAATACCTCCATAGCTGCACGCCTCCAATCAATCTAACCTCATCCAAACCTCCAATCATTTGAAAATATGCATTACTCCAAATTTGGTCTCTGGTGTATCCACAATTTCCTTCAATCTACCACTGGCAGCCTTGCCTCTATTATCCAAAACCCAAGCTCTGGAACACCCTCTGTAAACCTCTCCACCTGTTTCTTCGCCTCATCTACAATACTCATTAAAACCTCTCTCCTTGTCTGAGCTTTTGGTTGCTTAAAGTTTATTTCTTCATTAGTCACGAGTAAGGCTTACATTAACAATGCAACAAAGTTACAGTGAAATTCCCAATGCCAGCTGGTCCATCTGGTTTCATTCCTCATTGTTTTCTTTGTAGTCGTTGAATACAACTGAATCATTTGCTCGGCCATTTCAGAGAGCGTGTAACTTTTTAAAAAAAGGTTTATTTATTAATCACAAATAAGGCTTACATTAACACTGCAATGAAGTTACTGTGAAATTCCTCCAGTCACTACAGTCCAGATTAATGCACCTAACCAGCATGTCTTTCAGATTGTGGGAGGAAACCAGAGCAACCTGATGAAACCCATGCAGGCACTGGGAGAATGTACAATTTCTACACAGACAGTGACAGTGACCCACGTTGGGAATCAAACCCAGGTTGCTAGTAACAATTGTGCTACCATCCTACCCACCCTAATAACTCCTTTGTGACTAAGTTTCAAGTTCTGCCTAATAACAATCCCAAGAAGCACACTGGTATAATACATTTAAAGCACTATAAAAATGCGAAGCATTGTTGTTGAGGGGAATGATAGTAGGAAGCCTGAGGATTGGGAGCAGTTCAGAATTCAGCAATAGAGGACCAAGAGATTGATTAAAAGGGGAAAAATAGACAGTAAGAGTAAACTTGCAAGTAACATAAAAGTTGTCTATAAAAGCTTCTAGAAGAGTATGAAAAGAATAGAATTAATGAAGACAAATATAGGTCTGAAACAGCAGAATTTAAAATGGGGAACATGGGACTAGCAGAGGAATTAAACAATTATTTTTGTTTGGTCTTCATGGAGAAAGACACAAATAACTTCCCAGAAATGCTAAGGAACCAAGGGTGTAATGAGAAAGAGGAAATTAGTTTTATTAAATAAATAATGCTGGAGGAATTACTGGGACTGAAAGCTGTTAAATCCCCGGGGCCTGATAATCTACATCTCTGGGTACTAAAGAACGTGAAATAGTGGATCCATATGGAAATAATGAATGCGTTGCTGGTCATGTTCCAACATTCTGTAGATTCTGGAACAGTCCCGGCAGATTGGAGGTGGCAAATGTAACCCTGCTATTTAAAAAAGGAGGGATGGAGAGATAAGGAAATTATGGGATCGGTTAGTCTAATGTCAATAGTTTGGAAAATGCTAGAGTCCATTATAAAGGATGTGATAACAGGACACTTAGAAAACTATCAACAGGAATAAACAGAGTCAACATGGATTTATGAAAGGGAAATCAGGTTTGACAAATCCACTGGAGTTTATTGATGATGTAACTGGTAGAATAAATAAGGGTGAATCAGTGGATGTGGTGTATTTGCATTTTTATAAACTTTGGATAAAGTCCCACCTAAGAGGTTAGTGTGCTAAATTAAAGCATATGTTAGGAAGGCAAATGGCTTTCATTGCAAGAGGACTTCAGCACAGGAGCAAGGATGTCTTATTTTAGCTGTACGAGACAACACCTAAGTATTGTGTGCAATTTTAGTTTCCCAGGATCTAATTTCCCAAATATATCTAGGATATATTTGTCATGGAGGGAATGTAGCAAAGATTCACCAGACTGATTCTTGGGATGGTGGGATTGACATATGAGAAGAAATTGGGTCAGCTGGGCCTGTATTCTGGAATTTGCAAGAATGGGGGTGGGGGAATCTCATTCAAACATTTAAAATTCTGACAGGGCTGGACAGACTGGATGCAGGAATGTTGTTTCCTCCGGCTGGGGATGTCTAGAACAGGGGATCACAGTCTCGGGATAAGAGGCTGGCCATTTTCATTTAGAGAGTGGTGAATTTGTGAAATTCTCTACTACAGAAAGATGTGGAGGCCAAACCACTGAATATGCTTAAGGAGAAATAGATAGATTTCTAGAGGTGTCAAAGGGTATGGAGAGAGTGCAGGAATATGGAGTTAAGAAGAGAATTAGTCATGATCGTACTGAATGGCAGAGTTGGCTTGATGGGTTGAATGGTCTCCTTCTGCACTTGTAGGGATTCTATGATTCTATGAGTATGGATTGAGATAAAGATTCCTGGCTCAAAGGACTGAATGGCTTACTCCAGCTCCCAGTTTCTATATTTCTGTGATATGTTGGGAAAGAAAATGTCCAAAACAAGATGTAGTTAGTTCCCACAATACTGCAGTCAGGCTAAAGGTAACATTTTCAGAAATTTAATTTCTGCTTATGTTGACTTCTTGAAATGCAGACTTTGGTTTGATTTTGAGTGGCCAATTTTAATGCATTTGCTACAATTTGTGTACATCATCCCAGGTCCATTTTGCTTGATCCATGAATTCCCAGTCAATATCTAACAAATAATGTTCCCTATCTCAACAATATCTCTCACCCACTCTCAAATCAATCAAGTGTGAAGTGTTCCCTTTGATGGACAGGCCTTGATGAAAGGCAAAAATTTGCCTTCTATTGGAGCAACACAACTAGCATATCTGTGCTGTGCATTAGAGGCCAGATTGGAATAATCTATTCAAGAGTTGAAAGGAAGGTGTACTTGAGGTCTCTGGTGTCAGGGTACAGACAGGAATGTTCACTCTCCTCCTCAAAGCCCATTCTCTGCTTTCTGATTGGAGTTCCTGCAATTTTGACTTAAAGAAGAAAGCAGTTTACATTGTCCCTACTGTGGGGGGGGGGGGGAGAGATCTTAGAGAGACTTATTAATCAGATACTACGAAAAGCGAATTAAAAACACATTTTTAACGTAGATATAATGCCCTCTCCTCCCGCCTCCATCTTTGGCCACCACCAACTCCATTTCTGGTAGTTTGCAAGATAAATAAAGTCTTCACTCGTCCGAGGTTGTTGGCAGCAAGCCATCGCAACTCCCGTCCGTTCTTCAAAGTTAATTTACAGCCTTCGATTGATAAATTAAAATAGAGATTACAACGAAGATCAGGATGGAAAATAGCCGAGTTCCAAATTGCCGCATGAGGCTATTTTAATAATAAAAAGCATTTTTTAAAAAAAGCTTCTCATTTCCAAACCTGTCAATTAACAAAATAGCTTGTCATTTATACAATCCTTGAGGATTATTTCCCCCGCCCCAGTATCCAACCGATCGGGAAAGTTACAGACTGGCTGCAGGACGCAGCCGCTTGTTTGCTAGAATTAGCCCCGGTTTTGAATTGTGGAGTGAACCATGCAGAGGAAATAATCCGAGTTTTTACCCAAAAGGAGAAAGTGAAGACTTTTTCTTCATTGTTCCATCCCGCTTCCCTGGAAGAAATTCTGCATTATGTTCCTCCAAGCCAACCAACGCTTTTATTCCAAAGTGAAAACTCAGGAATATCCCACACACACACACTCACAAAGGAAAAAACGTCTCCGAGCTGCTTGAGGAGAGAAATTAAATGTATGTAATTGGCGTGACAGCGTTGTGGCCCTTCGGGAATTTGCTCTGCTATTAATGAGAGGATTAGTCTAGTAAGCAAATGTTACAGTGTATCTATCTTGATAACTCGGCATTTACATGGAGGTGAGGCTAGGATATTTTAAACAGATATCCCATGTGTGACCAGCCTGTACAATCCGTTTTCCTCGCGGAAACCGGGAGCATCTTTAAGATTTAGAAAGAAAAGGCTTAACTTTTATTGGACTTTTCTACCCCAGGTCAAATTGCCACAGGAGATTCGAAATGATTCAGCAGAATAAGTCCAGCACTCACACTCACAAACACAGGGTCCCAAAGCCCTGAGGGGGAAGGAAGGGGGTCTCAGAGCTTTGGGCAAGGGGTCCCAAAGCCCTAAGGGGGTGGGGGGATGCAGAGCATTGATAGGCCCAGAGCCCTGAAGAGTTCCAGAGCCTTGTAGCTAGCATCCCAGAATCTTATGTTAGGAAACAGAGTGGCTTTAAATAATCTATATTTGTATCAGTGGTTATTAGAAATATTAGAAAGCTTTAACTAATTTGAAATAAATTTTGTTTTTTTTGGATAAGAAAAGGTTAAAATTTTACTTACCTTCAGCGAAAGCGACATGTCCTACATGTCTGTGGGTTTTGGTTTCACTTTGAACTGTGCCTGTGTTGTCTTGAAAGAGTTTATGACATGAAAGCAAATGGGGCTTAAAGGAAAACTAGGTTGTTGTTTAGTAATCAGCGTCATCCTATGATAGAAAGAACTTATCAATCACCTATAACGTGACCTATAAGAAGCTGAACAGGACACAGGATCCTTGGGGAAGAGATTTCCAAAAATAGGAAAATAAAGTCCAGAAAGATATAGAAGCAGAATTAGGCCATTTGGACCATTGAGTCTGCTCCGCCATTCAATCATGGTAGATATGATTCTCATCCCCATTCTCCTGCCTGCTCCCTGTAATCCTTGATCTTCTTATTGATCAAACAACATATCTATCTCCACCTTAAAGATACTCAATAACCTGGCCTCCACAGATCTCTGTGGCAATTAGTTCCACAAATTCACCACCCTCTGGCTGAAGAAATTCCTCCTCATCTCTGTTTTAAAGGACATCCCTTCGCTCTGAGGTTGTGCCCTCATGTTCTCATCTCTCCCCCTGGTAGAAACATTCTTTCCACATCCACTCTATCTAGGTCTCTCAATATTCTATAAGTTTCAATTAGATCCCGCCTCACTTTTCTAAACTCCATTGAGTACAGAGCCAGACTTCTCAACTGCTCCTCATGTGACAAACTCTTCATTCCTGGGATCATTCTTGTGAATCTCCTTTAGATACCTGCCAAGGTCAGTTGCGACAATGGAATGTCTCAGGAAGAAATTTGAGTTAAAGGAATAAAGAACAAGAAATTGAACAAGATCATGTTCAGTGAAGTTAAAGTAAAAGTCAGAAAATATGCTCTGAGTTAAAGAGGCACCTGCAAGAATCAGATTTAAACCCAGTTAAGTGAGAAGCCAGACATCCAAAATACATCAAATGTTTGGTGACATATTAATACAGCATGTGAAGCATTGTGTTCTCTTGGCATGGTTGAGCGCCTGAGAGATTGCGTGGAAGCTTGAATGCAGGTGGCAATCCAAAGCAGAAGAATACTGAAAAGAGAAATTGAAATCCTGGAAATGGATCCTTGGTGAAGATATCCGAGAGAAACCATTGTTTGGGAGAAGATTCCAAGGTGAGAGTGGAGTTTGGAAACACTCAGGTGGAAGTCAGAGTGACACGCATTGGGAAGGATTTGATGAGAAATCCACAGAGGTTGTCTTGGGTGGCATCTGCCACTTGGTTTCAGAGGGTAGTGTTTCTGACCACATTTCACCTATTGGTTTACATTGGCTGTATACTTAAAATAATATTGAAATATTAGACATATGGCTGTAACTGGTAACATCTTTACAAATCTCTATATATTTGTAAAGACATAGGTGGAGTGAAGGTTTAGTATATCGTAGTGAATCATTTCTTATTTAGTAAAGGTTTTATTATTTTATTAAAAGTTAATCGCCAGTCCTGTAACTCTATTCATCCATTTCTTTAAAAAGTTTTAAAATTTAATTTAGGGGATATGAGCTCTGCCAACATTTAATGCCCATCCCCTAGTTGTCCTTGAGAATGTGGTGGTGAGCCACCTTCTTAAACCACTGCAGTGCCTGAGATGTAGGTATACTAATAGAGACAGAATTCCAGGATTTTGTTCCAGCAACAATGAAGGAATGGCAATATATTTCCAAATCAAGAGGGTGATTGACTTGAAGGAGAACTTTCAGGTGGTGCTGTTCCCAGGTAGTTGTTGCCCTTGCCCTTCTAGATGGTAGTGGTCATGAGTTTGGAGTGTGCTGTCTAAGGAACCTTGATGAGTTCCTGTAATGCATCTTGTAGATAGTACACAATTCTGTCACTGTTCATTGGTTGTGGAGGAATTAAATGTTTATAGAAGTGGTAGCAATCAAATAGGCTGCTTTATCCTGGATATTGTTGAGCTTCTTCAGCGTTGTTGAGCTGCCCTCATCCACAAAAATGATCTATCACACTCCTGACTTGCTCCTTATGGATAGTGGGCAAGCTTTGAGGAGTCAGGAGATGGGTTGCTCATCACGTGATTCCTGGCCTCTGACCTGCTCTTGTAACCACAGTATTTATATGGCTAGTCCACTTCAGTTTCTGGTCAACAGTAACCCCCAGGATGTTGATAGCAGGGAATTCGGTGATGGTAATGCCATTGAATATCAAAGGATGATACTTAGGTCCTTTCTTGCTGGAGATGGTCATTGTCTGGCACTTGTGTGGCACTAACATTACCTGCCGCTTGTCAGCCCAAGCCTGGATATTATCCATGTATTGGTGCATTTGGACATGGATTGCTTCAGTATCTGAGGAGCTATGAATGGTGCTGAACATTATGCAATCATCAGTGAATATCCCCACTTCTGACTTTATGATGGACTTTTTGCTGTCCAGAGCTAATGTTGAGGACTTCCCAGGGAACTCCCTCATGACTATATATCACTGTGCTACCACGTCGGCTGGGTCTGTCCTGCCAGTTGGACAGGACATACCTAGGAATGGCAACGGTGGTGTCTGGGATATTACCTGTAAGGTATGGTTCGGAGTATGTCAATCTGTTGAGATAGCTGTTCCAATTTTGGCACCAGCCTCCAGATGTTAGTAAGAAGGACAGTCTGATCAGGGCTGGGTTTAACATTGTCATTTCTGGAGCTTGGTGAACGCCAGGTGGTCCATCTGGTTGCACTCCTCGTTGTTTTCTTTGTAGTGGTTGAATACAACTGAATAGTTTGCTCAGCCATTTCAGAGGACATTACTGTGGGTCTGGGATCACACCAGATAAGGACAGACCAGGTTTTTTCCTAAAGGACATTAGTGAAGCAAGGCGGGTTTTTACAACAATCAACAGTGGCTTCATTGTCATTAGACTTCTAATTTCCAATGCTTTTTTTATTGAATTTACATTGGTGGGATTCAAATTCAGTTTCCAGACCATTACCCAGGACCTCTGGATTACTAGTGTAGTGACAATATCATTGTGCCATTGCCTTCCCTTGAGATACAATCAAGCCAGGGTTCCATTCTGAGACCCTGTCTGGTCGTAACATCAGCTAGGATGGTAATACTTGAGGGAGGGGAGAGTTCCCACAGCCTTGAGGGGAGGAGTGGGATCCCAAAGCTTGGTGGGCGGGAGGGAGGGAGTCACAGAGCTTTGAGGGAGAGTCCTAGAGTTTTACAGCACAGAAAGAAAGACACTCTTTGGCCCATGATGTCTGTGCCAGTCATCAAATACCTATTTATTCTAATCCCATTTTCCATCACTTGGTCCATAGCCTTGTATGCTGTGGAGTTTCAAATGTTCATCAAAATGAATTTTGAGGAGGGGCGGACCTAGAGATTTGTGGTGTGGCAACATACCGCTCTGAAGCTCAGAAGTAGGTGGCGGCCATTCCCCGCTCCGGCCCCTTCCCTACCCCAGACCATGTGGTGCACAACAAGGAGAATCTGAGTTCAAGCTCAGCTCACCTTTTACTCTGTACGTGGGTAAAGGAAAGCAGCAAATGTCATCTTGTTCCAAACCATCACTCCTTTGCGCACGTATTATGGAGCAGCGAGGGTGATGTTGCTTTTCCGTCTGCAGGTTGCAATTTTAACTCTCCCTTTTACGAAAAGTAGTTTTCGAATTTTCTGTTTTAACAACCAGAAACAGGAAGAGTTGCACCGTTCTGTGGTTCCAGATAGTATAATCTGTCTCTATTTTTCTCTGGATCTTACTGTGACAGTGTTTTTAAGAGGAGAGTGGATTTTTTAAAACCCATTTTGAACTGTTAATTTAGAATTTATCAAACAAATGCATTAAATATGAAATAAAGCAATCAGTACATTCAAAAAAATCGGCCTTACATTAAATTGCTTAGCCCAATGACATTTCAAAACAATCATATTACCTATTTCTCATTGAAGAATTATTCAATATTATTTTACGCATTGATTACGTGTTTTAAACCAAACTCCATTTCTCACAGATGTTATTTTATACTCTTCCACCTTTCTCATTGTTAGAAAAGTTTTGGGTTTTCCACCAACTTGACTGCCGGAGCTGCTGGGAGAGGTCTTACTGAGTCTGCCTGACCCTGGGTGTTACTGAAACTGGTGCCGGATACCAGACAAGGAAGGGTAGCAATTTTTAATTCAGTTCCGTCCAAAGGCCATGGACCTGAAAGTTTAATCGTGTTTCTCTCTCCACAGATGCTGCCTCGTCTGCTGAGTATTTCCACAATTTTTGTTTCTGAGTTTTCAATTCAGGGATTGTTTCCGAAATCTGGGGCTTGTACATTGGAGCAGAACAAGAAACTTGCGTTTTTTTTGCGGGGGGGGGGGGGCGGAGGGGGGGAATCGATGCATCCTTTGTTTTGATGCTATATTAAATTAAATTAAATGATTCCTTTTCCCACCAATATAGTCCCCCTCCCCCCCACATCTGTATTTGACAGATTATTACGATGAGGAAGGTGATGGGTGTGAGATCAGGTGTATTCCAGAGTGAACTGACCCGTCTCCAGGGATGTGAAATGTCCTTGTGTCACTGAACGCCACTTATTTGACTAAATCTTTGGTCCCATCTCCTTCTGAGGGATAATTGGAGATGGGCGATAAATGCCGGCCTTCCTTGCGACTCTCGCATCCCGGGAACGAATAAAGATTACACCCCGACCGTATTTGTTTATTCTCCGTCTCTCTGGAAACCGATCTGGGACACATTGCTAAACCATCGGCGCTGTATAAAAAGTGTTGTTGTCTCTTTTACCACATCGTCTGGATCTGGAAGCTAAAATAATTCGAACCCTCTGCAAAAGTTTGTGTCGTGGTACAAACTTGCCCCAATGAAAGTCCTGGTTACAGAATGCACTGCATTAACCTTTCCTTGTCAGCTCCGTCGCCGACCTCTGTGAGTTTAGTCCAACAATTGCGGCTTCTCTCACCTCGATATATTTCTCCACGTCCATGCTTAGTTAAGAGGAGTATCAGAATGTAACAGATTGCAACTTCCATTCGAATTCAGCCTGTGCTGCCCCAAGATTTATGATTCATATATAATCCTACCGACTTCTGTCATAGTACACGGAGTAGTTGGAATCCATTCAAACCCCCTCAGGCGCTGAATGAATGTTCGCCGCGAACAGTATATTATAAATATTGTAAGTATATATACATGCCGTATCACTTCATACGTGATATATCGAAAGTAATTGAACTGGATTATGTTATCTAATATCGAATTGTTATTTTTTGCAACAATTTTAATGAATATATTTTTCTGAAAATTAAAGTCCTATTTGTGATCCTTATTTTCCCTCTGTTAATATAGTTCTTCATGTGATCGTTGAAAAATGATAATCAGGGAATACGGAGGAATGAAATAACGTGAAATGTTTACACTGTTCTTTGGGAGGGGATGAACTGTTAAATAAAGTTTTATTAAATAAGGAGTGGGGAACTATTAGCGTTCACCCATGTTCTTGTTGATACAGTTTGGTACACTCCACCAAAATCACACACGGCACTCCACAACCGCGACTTCTACAGCCTGTTACCCACATTTGTATCTCAACCTTTGCACTCGGTCTAAAATAACACTGATAAAACACTTGTGTTCTTCCTGTGCAAGCATGACGAAATATTCAGCCAAGGCACTTTAGTAACGGAAATTACCGTGAAAGAAAAGCAAAGTCTTGCATTTATATAGCGCCTCTCGCGACCTCAGGATGAACCAAAGCGCTTTTCGGTCAAGTGAAGGATGTCTGAAATGTAGTCACTGTTGCAATGTAGGAAACGCATTCTTAACATTCTGTTAGTTTGGCGTTTCACCCAACAATGAATGAAGCGAAAAGAAGTTGGCAGATAGCATCATCCGGAGCTTGTTTTCTCTTGACAATTGTTCTTTTAGTCCGTGAATCAAATCCTCTGCTTGGCACTCTTTAGCTCAAGCCAGTTCCCCCTGCAAAGTCAGAACCACTTAGTCCTGAATAATAAAAAGAACCGCAACGGCACCCCTAAATCTTCCTAAAATTCTAATTAGAAAAAAGTTAATCACAATTACAGCATCTGCCTTAGAAACATTGCTGGTTGGATGATGCTTCAACGCAGAACAAGATTTCTGGAAATGACCTGATGGAGCGGCATTTAAATTAAGAAACGTTTAATTCATAAATCAAAAAAATGACTTTTTGAATTCAAGATGTATTTCTAACTTCCCGGATACAGTGCAAAGAGCTCAAATCATTAGAACTATAGTACTTACATTTCAATTCACGTCCATACCTGTTCTAATTTGGGCGAAATCGGAAGGCGAAATCATGATCCTAACAGAATGTGGCAATAAGTTGTCCGGGATATATGTCAATCCCTGGACACTCTACCGCGGCCATTGCATTGAAGCATTTATACATACAGCAAGTAATCCCTTACACCATACTGCAAACGCCTGGGGGAATTCACCATTGAACTGGCCACACTGAGTCCCTATTGGTGCTCGGTACTTGCCCATCTATTCCGCTTCTGGTTGGATGAAAGGAAAATCATCTACACTCTTGTAGGCTTTCAGAAAGTGCTTTGCTTACTGAAGCTTTGGAGAAAGAGATAAGGAGCAGCACAGTACAGAGGCGACGTGGTTTATATTTACTGCACTGATGATTAGATATTGGCTCCGTGTTCCGTGGCATTTTGGAACAGAAGAAGGCACCTTTAAAACCTCCTTAGAACCTATCTCTGCACAGCACCTTGAGCTACTTCCTCTAATTTCCTTTCTGCTCTAGCTAGAGTTTGACCCTCAGTTGTAGGAGATTTGTCATGTTAAATGTACCGTGCAATTGTTACTTTCCGAAGAAAATAAAGTTATATTTTGATGGGCTCGCTTTATTCTCAGAGAGGTGTGCGATTCTGAGTAACCAGCGCCCTCAATCGTTTGCGACGTGGAACTGAAGCAAACCATTTAATATCGAAAATGTCCAGAAACAAAGGTTAGCAGTGGGGTCAGAACCCATCATCAGGGTCACTGTAAAAATTAACCTTTCTTATTGACTCGGGTTCTGATCGACTTGCGGCTGCGTTCCCACAATGAGCGCTGGCACTTTGATTCACATCATGACTTTGATTCAACACCGACTATCTGACAAATGAAAATGATGCAAGTTTCATTTAAAAGAAAATTAACCATGCATGTGCCAACGTTCCCGGAACTCCCAACGTTTCGTAATGTGAGTGAGTTGACTGCTGTGGCGTTTTCATCCACCTGCAACTTCTCCTCAATTCCAAACACGTTCTCTCCTTGTCTGAAAGGGTTTCCTCTGGACACTCCGGTTTCTTCCCACAGTCCGAGGGACGTGCTGCTTTATTGTATTGGCCATATTAAATTCTCCCACAGTGTGCATGAACAGGTGCCTGAGTGTGGCGACGAGGCGATTTTCACAATAACTTCATTGCGGTGTTAACGTAAGCCTACTTGTGACACTAATAAACAGTAGAATACATTGTTTTGTTATCGCACCTGTTCCTCTTCTATCCCAGAAAGAAAAAGAGGCTCAGCTGGCTGGGAAGAAGGCAGATGATTCTTAAAAAGATTGCTAATGTTCTTTGGAAGGAAGGATTTGAACTGATTTCATTTTGATTTGATTTATTATTGTCACATTTATTAGCAATGAAAAGTATTGTTTCTTGCACGCTATACAGACAAAGCATACCGTTCACAGAGAAGGAAAGAGAGAATGCAGAATGTAGTGTTGCAGTCATAGCTACGGTGTAGAAAAAGATCAATTTAATGCAAGGTAGGTCCAGTCAGAAATCTGGTGACAGCAGGGAAGAAGCTGGTTTTCAGTCGGTTGCTTTGTGACCTCAGACTTCTGTATCTTTTTTCCCAATGGAAGGAGGTGGAAGAGAGAGTGTTGGAGTTCAGAAGAAATGAACGCGTTTTTAATGTGATGCAAGTTCTGTGATGGCAATTTGCCAACATGAAGATTTTTCAGCACTTGAGGGATGAGGACTGTCAGTGCTGGGAAATTAGTCCCTTTGGCATCAATATTTACATCAAGCACCATGGAAAGGTCCGGATATTGAGCAAATATCGATTTAATCCAAGAACTGCCACTTTATCTTCAAGCTAACTGAACTTTATATGTTTCAATTTATAGCATTCTCCTACATCTTATTGTAAGATTGAGTACTTAAGATCCAATCTATAAATTGTACATATGTGAAGAAGTTTAAGATGTACAATGAGTTCAAAGTGGCACCATAATTTGTTCAAAAACTGAATACTGACAGTGAGTCCACCAAAGAGTCGTCATTTCACACCATCATTGTCCCTGACTGCAGCCCAATTTCAGTTTACTGTGAAGTCTGACTTACAAAGGTAAATGATAATATATATCACGTGAAAGGCAAGTAATTATTTTGTATCCACCCCTAACAAAAGATAGACATCACAGAAATGGTAAGTCTGTATTTTTGATGATCCAAGCATTTACACGTGGAACTTCTTTCTCAGAATGACTTGAGACTGCTAGCTGGAATACAAAGGGATAGCCTAACTGACATTCCCTCTTTTTCTTGTACATTTTACTCCTCTTTCAATCTAATGCTATTTTAATAGTAATTTCTGAACAATTTCTTAGTTAAAAATCTCCAATTTTTGTCTTCTTATGCTAACATTGACCAGCATGCAAAAACCTGTGGCATTTTCTTTCTTCTATATTGTAAATGCATTTGTGATCAACGTGTCCAATATTAAGCAAGATCCTTGCTAAGAATCATAGAATTCCTATACTGCAAAATAAGGCCATTCAGCTGAGTGAAATTGCACCAGCAATAATTTCATTAAGGCCGTAAGCCCACAACTCCAAGTATTTACCCTGCTAACCCCCCTGACTTAAAGGGGAAATTTAGAATGGCCAATCAACCTAACCACACACATTTTTGGACATCTAAGGTAGCAAAAGTTCAGCAGGTCTGACTGCTTCCGTGGAGAGACAATAGAGCCAAAATCTGGCATCTGAATACCCTTCATCAGAGTCCTGGCTGCTATCAGACCTGCTGAGATTTTCCAGCATTTTCTGTTTTATTTTTCAGATTGCAACATTCGCAATAATTTGCCTTTATCTTAATGTTTTCCAAAAGATAATTTATACAGCAAAAAATAATGAGGCAGCTCAGGAATTGGTTAAATGCAGTGATTTGCTTGCTCCAAAAAGTGAAGGTTATTAAAAAGCAGGTTGCCTTCGTCCATTCTGGCAGGAGCAAAATGTGGGTAGGAGATGGTTTAGTGGTATTATTGCAAGATTATTAATCCATAACCTCAGCTAACGTTCTAGGGATCTGGGTTTGAATCTCGCCATGGCAGCTGGTGGAATTTGAATTCAATAAAAATTATTTAGAATTAAGAATCTACTGATGACCATGAAACCATTGTTGATTGTTGGAAAAATCTGTCTGGTTCAATAATGTCCTTTAGGGAAGGAAATCTGCTGTCCTTACCCAGTCTGGCCTACATGTGACTCCAGAACCACAGCAATGTGACTGACTCTCAACTGTCTGAACAAGGGCAACTAGGGATGGGCAATAAATGCTGGTCTAGCTGACAATGCCCATGTTCCACGAATTAATTTAAAAAACCTGATCAAGAGTGGCACAGTGGCTAGCACTGCAATCCCAGCTAGGCCCTATCCCTGCTATTTACCCTAGCTAGTTCTACTGCCACTAAGGGTCAATTTAGCATGGCCAATCCCCCTAACCTGCACATCTCTCTAAGCCTCACAGCATCAGGGTCCCAGGTTGGATTCCCAGTTTGGGTCACTGTCTGTGTGAAGCTTGCACATTCTCCCTGTGTCTGCATGGGTTTCCTCGGGGTGCTCAAGTTTTGTTCCACAGTCCAAAGATGTGTGGGTTAAGTGGATTGGCCGTGCTAAATTGACCCTTAGTGGCAGGTGGAACTAGCTAGGGTAAATGGAGTTGCAGGGATAGGGCCTAGCTGGGATTGTGGTCGGTGCAGACACGACGGGCCAAATGGCCTCTTCCTGCACTGCAGGGATTGAGAGGATCTCAGTTGCGCGCACGCGCACCGGCTCCCTGCCCCGCAGTGCCCCGTGCCCCGCAGCCCCACGTTGGACTTCCGGATCGCTCCCGCGATGGACTTCCGGGTGAGTGGCGGCCGAGAATGGGCGGCAGGAAGGCGGGAGGCGGTCGTCGGACTTGTTTACGCCGGCGGATCGCAGTCTGTTCGCCACTTGGCGAGGAATCGGCGGTGAAAAGGAGGCGAGGCGGGGCCGCCAAGCCGCGGCAGCTTCGCCCGTTCACGGCAGCAGCATGATAAAAACGGAGAAGGTGCTGCACTTGCGGAGCTGCAAGGGGAAATCGGTTCGCGTGGTGCGGGAGCATTACCTCAGGGAGTCGGTTCCCTGTAACAGTTCCCTGTGCCAGGCTGAGTGCCAAAACGGTAAAGTATGGGCATCGACCCCCAATAACATCCTAATCTGCAGAGGAATCAAACTCTCTGCATGCTCCAGAGGGCTTTACAGCCAGTGAAACTGTAAATGAGGAAAATGTAACAGCCAATTTAAGTTTAAAATTTATTTATTAGTCACAAGTAGGCTTACATTTACCATTGCAATGAACTTACTGTCAGAATCTGCCATACTGTGGTGTCTGTTTGGGTACACTGAGGGAGAATTTAGCTCAGCCAGTGCTCCTAACCAGCATGTCTTCCGAACCACTCACCTGATGAAGGAGTAGAGCTCCAAAAACTTGTGCTACCAGATAAGCCCGTTGGACTTCAATCTCCCGTTCTGAGACTTGTCTTTCAGTCTCTAGGAGGAAATCAGAGCACCTAAAGGAAACTCATGCAGAATTTGCAGACCCTGCACAGACAGTGACCCAAGCTGGGAATTGAACTCCAGTCCCTGGCACTGTGAGGAATAGTGCTAAATATTGTGCTATCCCACAAAGCAAGATCCCACAGACAGCAATGTGACACTGACTGGAAAATCTTTTGTTTTATTCATGTCTGTCATGTGGATTTCACTGTTGGGCCAACATTTATTGTCCATCCCTAATTACCCTTGAACTAAGTGACTTGCCAGGCATTTGTGAGTCGACCACATTGTTGTGGATCTGGAGTCATGTGTAAGCATGAACTTACCTAAAGAGTATTAATGAACCAGGAGGGTTTTTGCAATAGTTTATGATAGTTTTGTGGTCATCATCAGACTTTTAATTCCAGATTTTTATTCACCAAGTGGGATTTAAATCAGAGCCACCAGCCCATTATATAAAAGAAAAATAATGCAGATGCTGGAATCTGAAGCAAACAAAAAGTGGTGGAAAATCCCAGCAGATCTGACAGTACCTGTGGAGAGAGAAAAGAGTCAACGTTTCAAATCTGAATGGGTCATTCAGACTTGACACGGCTTTTTTCTCTCTCCATAGATGCTGTCAGACCTGCTGAGAATATTCAAAAAATTTTTTGTTCTCCCAGAATATTACCCTGGGTCTTGGATTATTAATCCAGTGATAATACCAGTACATCACCACCCCCCCCCACCCCCCCGATTGAGTGAGAGATACACATTGGCTGTAATAACAAAGAACATTTCCTTACTCTTATCTGAAATAATAGTTGTGGGATCTTTTATGTCCACACAAAGGACAGTTTGGTTTAGCATCTCATCCATGCACCTCGGTCAGTGCAGCACTTCCTCATGTGCTGCACTGGAAATGTTAGCCTGAATTAAATAGTCATATTTGCAGAATGGGATTTGTATGTATGACCTCCTGACTCAGGTGAGAAAATGCTACATATTCAGCCACAGCTGGCACAGTAAGAATTGAATAAAATGATACTTAAAGAATTTTCATGATTAGGATAGAACAGAATTTCTAATCTTGAAAGAATTTCCATTTGTACATGTCTTTCGTCTGATTGGGAAATCCCAAAATACAATATGATCAATAATTGCTTTTGAAGTGCAGTTGGTGTTGTTACAAAAGTAAATCTGGAAGTCAGTTTTCACCCAGAAATTTCTCTCCATTGTAAATGAGTAACTGGATAATGTGCTTTTGATAATGTTAGCTGAGAGAGGGATGTTGGCCAGAATATTGTGAGAGCTCTGTGGTCTTTCTAATAGTCATGATGTAGAATGCTGGTGTTGGACTGAGGCTTGTTGGATTACTATCAAATAAACTGGTTGGACTTTAACCTGGTGTTGTGAGACTTCTTACTTTCTAATAGTGCCATGGGTTCATTTACATGTGTCTAAACATGGAGATGCTAGGTTAATGTCTCTGATAATTCAGTGGGTTTTTTTTGCAACTGACATACCATTAAACTGTAGCCTTTATTTTTTTCTGCTAGTTGCTTAATTCTGTATTAACTTACTGTTTCAGAAGGAAAATTGCTGTCAGAAAGTGCAACTCATTATGTGATACCTGACTGGAAAGTGGTACAAGATTATCTGGAGATACTTGAGTTTCCAGAATTGAAAGGCATTGTCTTCATGCAGACGGCCTGTCAGGCTGTCCAGCACCAGAAGGGACGCAGGTTAGTGTTGGTTATCTACTGGTGCAAGATTTGATGGTCCTAAAGATTATGTAAATCATGGGTCAGCTATTGGACGGAACAACCATTATAACCTCAACTCTACATTCCTGGTAGTAAACAATTCCCTCAAATTGTTGAAGTTGACATTGCAATCAGATCATTTAACAGTAGAGCAGGCTCAAAGGGCCGAGTGGCCTTACTCCAGATGCATTTATGATTTGCAACTAAGCATGTCAAACCAATTCAGTTTTTAATTTTTGTTTGTTATCCTCAAATTTTTACATCATGGAATTTGCATAAAACAACAATAATTACCACGTGTAGCATTGCCAATGTAAACACATCTGTAAAGGCACTTCACAGAACTAAAACTGCTAAAAAGGAGAGATTAGAAATGGTGGCCAAAGGCTTGATCAAAGAAGTGGATCTTAAATAAGATGAGGGAGGTAGAGAGACAAGGATTTATGAAGGAAATTTTCATATGTGGCCCAGTTGCCTGAAAACATCACTGGCAATGGCAGGAAGAAGGAAGTGGGAAAGGGAAAAGTTTGAATGGGGATCAGGGTGGGATTAGAGGGCCAAAGACATTATAGAAGCAGGAAGGGTTAATTTGATGGAGCAACTTGATAGCAAGGTGAGAGTGATAAGTTTGAGGCAAGGCAGGGGATTCAGGATCTGAAGTTAATAGAGATTAGCAGAAATGAGTATTATGGCTGAGCGTGACTTGGTGTGGAATAGGGTCTGCGTTGCAGAGATTTTCATGAGCTGAGTTTATAGAGCATGGAAAATGGGAGGCCAACCACAAGAGCAGTGGAGTATGGGAATGCCAAAGCAAGATGAGGATTTCAGTAATTGGTAGGCTGAGGGTAGGGGCAGAGACTAACAGTGTTACAATGGACACCATATGCACAAGAAATATGGTAAAAACAGCATGTCAAAGTTGTAAACGGGCTAGTTCATTCAAGAGCAGAGCGAGAAGAGCACAAGGTTCAAGTCCACACTTTTCTAAGCCAATTGTTCAGTGATCCAAGATATAGAGAAAGGTAAGGTTTATCAATGTCTAGATTTACGAATAGCAGCATTGAAGCAGGCATAGTGGCACAGCAGTTAGCAGTGCTATCTCACAGCGTCAAGGACCTAGGTTTGATTTCCCAGCTTGGGTCACTGTACGTACAAATCCACCATGTCTGTGTGGATTTCCTCCCGGTGCTCCAGTTTCCTCCCACAGTTGTAATACATGCTGGTTAGGTGCATTGGCCATGCTAAATTCTCACTTGGTGTACCTGAATAGGCACTGGAGTGTGGCGACTTGAGGATTTTCACAATAACTTCACTGTAGTGTTAATGTAGGCCGTTTGTGACTAATAAATAAATAAACTTTAAAAACTTTATAGAGATAATGAGAAATGTTGGAGAGATACAGCTGCATGTCAGTGGTGTATGTGGAAACTGCTACCTTGCTTTTGGATTGTGTCATTGAGTTAGTTTGCAGACTCAAAAGGGAGATGGATAATGGGGGACTCCTGAGGTGACTGGGTTGCCAGAAGAGTCATTGATAAAGATGCTCTGGCTGAGATCAGACAGGACAATTTAATTGGACAGCCATCATCGACTTCTGTTCTGTTATCTTAAGTATAGTTGTTTGATGTTACAGAACATAAGAGTATTGTTGAAAAAGACATTCTGTTTAAGTTTTTTGTCTTGCACTCATCACAACAGATAGCAATATTACAATGAAGAAAACAACAGTTTATATTGTTTGCGAAGAGAGTGCTGATCGGTAGAGGTGTTAGAAGGGAGAATACAGAAGGGAACAGTTAACTGCCAAGCTTTTGTTCAAATTCAATCCAGGCAGGTTGATTCTGGTCAAAGCATTGCCATGGGAAATGAATGAGGAATGGCTGTTCCCAAGCTTTTACTTAATTGAAAAAGATGCAATGTGTGGACCTGCTCTTCTGTCAACCTGGCATTCAAATCACCATGTGCACAATAGAACTTTCAACTTGTTGTGAAATGCAACTTTGAATTGAAATAAGATTCTCTTTTTGAAGTATATTTTTATTTCCCTCTTCCTGTATGTTTCACCTTGTACCATTTATTTCTCTTCTTGCCTCCTGGGCTCAGCCCCTCACTGAATGCTATAATAGAAGGTGTAATTGTGGGAGAATGCCTTCCCTGTATGCCTCTTGATAGTTCTGTGAAGGATTCTGAATGCATGCCTCTACTGTTCTGCAGCACCCTTGTTCTTTTTATTTAAAAACTTAATTAGTTTGATTAAAGCAGGAGTTAGCAAGATCAGCTATGATTACAGAAGGATGCATTTTGCTCATGACAATGTTTTACATTCTCTATTATTTTATGTTGATTATTGTTTCTGATTGGCTTCCCCCAACCTCTGCCTAGTAAATGTCTACGCTGAATATGAATTACAGAAAGATCCAGCACAAAAAGAGGTCGTTCAGCTAATTATGCTCGTGCCAGTTCTTCGAAAGAGCTATCTAATTGCTTTTTCACTCTCTTGCTCTTGCCCCAGAGCCAGGTAAATTTTATCTCAAGTAATCATACAAATTTTTTAAAATGTTGTCAGATCTATTTCCACTATAATTTTAAGGCTGGGTGTTTCAGATCTCTCATTCTCTGTGTAAAACTAAGGAATGTATCATTTATAAATTTTGCTTTAAAAAAATTACTTTTTCCCAAATTAAAAATAGGAAAACTAGGATTTTATTTCATAGACCGCTACTCAAAACTGATTAAATACAATCAAAATTTCTCAGGAATCAGAGTTTCTTTTTATGCTAGATTTAAGAGGCATTGTTTTGTAAGGAGTTGTCAGAATCCCTTTTTTTAACAGTCTCTCCTAGGTTCAGAGCTATACTGTGTACTCATAAATGAGTGACTGTGATGTGAATTATATTAGAATGACAATTTTATTGATCAGTGTCTATAATAGGACAATTCTGATTGATAATATATAGAACAAATATCTTTAAGAAAGATAATATATGTAAAGGAAGAAGGTAACTTTATTGAAAGGAGGAAACGCCTTCAATTACACCTCTATGTAATTGAAGAAAAGTCAGACAGATGTTTGTTTAAACACAAACAATAACCTCCGATTTTAGACCCCAAAACAACACAGGTCATCGCCATTCTTCGTACGTACATTATACCAAGTCACTGAGTAACACAGGTGGGCACTACAGTCATCCGTCAGTTTCTCCCCCTTCCTCCCACCATCAGTCAATGCCTATTCCACCATGGTTGTAGCATTGCGCAAAAGGAGCAATGATCTTTTGTGCTGGATTCTTGGTTCTGTGCTAGTCTCTTGAGACGTGCTGTACAGTTTTTCCCAAACAAGTCTCAGTTCCTCAGTGCAGGGACTTCAAGGTTATAAGCAAACTTTGCAGTTTTCAAGTTGTTTATGTAGCTCTTGATGGTGTCTTCTCAGCAGCTATTATTAAGGTGTTATATTCATCAATTAAACTTCGACATTTGATACTTCAGGTGACCACACCTGGGCTGGGTAATGCTCTTTTAGAGAGTCAGTTCAGACTTAATGGGCTGAATGGCCTCCTACGCTGTAGGATTCTGTGGATTTGATTAATAAATCAACGCAGAGCAGAAAAATATGCAAAATTAGAGGCTGCAGGCTCAGTTGCACAACCTTCTCAATAAAGTATTATACAAGATTCTTTATTCTCTGCAATAACATTGTTAAGTGTAAAATGGTTTGGAAACTTTGTTGTTTTTTGATTTATTGAGCTATAATCTAAACCCATAAGAGAACACTTCCCCATTAGATTACACAGCATCCTTTGAGCCAGAGGGAACAATGTTACAGTGACAGCTGGGAGAGTGTTCCTGCTGCTGTATGAACTGATTTTTCTTTTCATTTATATACTCATGACCTTCTAAAATTTTATGGTTTTGAAATCTCAAGTGCAACATGATTGAGGGTGGTAAAATGTTCTTTCTGTGCTTTGCCTTGTTCTGTGCATCTCTGAGTGCTAATATTTATTATTATTTTCTTCCTCCCTCATTGGTTAATAATGTGTTTTTAGCAATGATATTGTCTCTCACTCTGTTTTTCTCCCCCCGCACCTCTCCTCCAACTGCAATTAACTGTTCATTATTTGGTTCACAATAGTGGTAGAGTCTTCATTGTTCAAGTATGTCTAAGTCGTAAGTGGTTTCATCATCTTCTATGAGTCCTGTAATGATAGAAATGATGAAGGATCAGAATGGATGTCCATAGAATTTGCTGTTCATGCTGTCTTTTTTGGTACTTGGGGAAACCTCTTCAACTGTGCCACTTTGGACTTCCTCTAGTTTACAGGAATGAGGAAGGCCATTCACAACTTTAAACTGAACTGCTTAAGGATGTAAGAACACGAAGCAGGAATAGACAAACTGGCCCCTCAAGCCTGCTCCACCATTCAATAAGATCATGGCTGATCTTTTTGTGGACTCAGCTCCACTTACCTGCCCACTCACCATAACCCTTAATGCCTTTTCTGTTCAAAAATCTATCTTTGTCTTAGAAACATTCAGCAAGGTAGCCTCAACTGTTTCACTGGGCAGGGAGTTCCACAGATTTGGTGAAGAAGTTCCTCCTAAATCTGCTCCATCTTAGTTTAAGACTATATCCTCTAGTTCTAGTTTTGTCCACAGTGGAAACAATCTCCCTGCTTCTATCTAATCTATTTCTATAAAATATCCTTCATGCTTCTGAATTCCAATGAGTATAGTTCCAGTCTACTTAGTCTCCTCAAAGCCAATTTCTCATCTCTTGAATCAATCTAATGAATCTCCTTTGTACCCTCTCCAGTGCCAGTATATCCTTTTTCAAGTAAGGAGACCAAAACTGTAACTTTATTAAATACCTTTTGGAAATTCAGATATACCACATCCACCGGTTTCGCCATTGTCCACCACGCTCATAATGTCTTCAGAGAATTCCAGTAAATTAATTAAGCATGACCTGCCTTTCATGAACCCATGCTGTGTCTGCCCAATGGGACAATTTCTACCCAGATGTCTCACTATTTCTTCCTTGATTCAAGCATTTTGCTCACTACAGAAGTTAAGCTAACTGGCCTATAGTTACCCACCTTTTGTCTATCTCCTTTTTTGAAAACAATGGCATCACATTTGCTGTTTTCCTATCTGCGAGAATCTTCCTAGAGTCCAGCAAAGTTTGGTAAATTACCACCAGTGCATTTGCTATTTCCCTCTCCATCTCCTTTAGTACCCTGGGATGCATTCCATCAGGATCAGGAGCTTCGTCAACCTTTAGCCCCATTAGCTTGCCCAACATTACTTCTTTAGTGATAATGATCGTGTCTAAGTCCTTACCTGCCATAGCCTTCCTGTCATCAAATTTTAGCATGTTATTTGTGTCTTCCACTGTGAAGAACAACACAAAGTATCTGTTTAATACCTCAGCCAATTCCTTATTTCCATTATTAAATCCCTCTTCTCATCCTCTAAATGACCAATGTTTACCGTAGCCACAGTTTTTCATTTTATGTATTTGTAGAAACCTTTGCTATCTGTTTTTATATTCTGAGCTAGTTTGCTCTCATAATCTATCTTGCTTTATTCTCCATAGAACCCATTTCATTTCTCCTCACTTGCTAGCTTAAAATCCTTGTGACTTCCCTATTTATCCTTTCACTCTACAACATTGGTCCCAGATCAGTTCAGATGAAGACTGTCCCGATGGTACAGATTCTTCCTGATCTAATATTGATGCAAATGTCCCACAAAAAGGAATCCCTGTTTCCCACACCACTCATTCAGCCACCTGTTTACTTCCCTAATTTTTTCATCCCTGTGCCAGTTCTCACATGGCGCAGGTTGCAATCCAGAAATTATTATTTTTGAGGACCTGTTCTTTAATTTAGTTCCTGTGCTTGATAAGCCCCAAACATGTCCTCTTTCCTAGTTTTGCTTGTTGTTTGTCCCATTGTTTGTGCCAGAGGACTGGAGAATGGCAAATGTTGTTCTTCTCTTTAAGAAAGGAAATAGGAATGACCGTGGTAATTGTAAGCCAGTTAGTCTTATTTCAGTGGTCGGTAAGTTAATGGAAAGAGTCCTGAGAGATAGGATTTATGACGATTTGGAAAGATGCAGTTTAATCAGAGATAGTCAGCATTGTTTTGTGAGGAGTAAATCCTGCCTTTCAAATTTGAATGAATTCTTTGAGGAGGTAACTAAGTGTGTAGACGAAGGTAGTTGATGTCGTATACATGGATTTTAGTAAGGCGTTTGATAAGATTCCCCATGTTAGGCTCCTGAGAAAAGTAACAAGTTGTGGGATAGCAGGAAATTTGGCTAATTGGAGAAGTAACTGGGTGTCTTGTAGAAGCCAGAGGGTGGTGGTGGAGGCAAAATTTTCAGATTGGAGGCTAGTCACCAGCGGTGTACCACGTGGATCAGTGCTGGGTCCTCTGCTATTTGTGATTTTTGTCAATGACTTGGAAGAGGGGGCTGAAGGGTGCGTTAGTAAATTTGCTGATGACACCAAGATTGGTGAAGTTGTGGATGAGGTGGAGGGCTCTTGTAGGCTGCAAAGAGACATTGATAGAATGCAGAGCTGCACTGAAAAGTGGCAGATAGACTTTAATCCTGATAAGTGTGAGGTGATTTATTTTGGTAGGACAAACTTGAATGCAGATTATAGGGTCAACAGCAGGGTTCTGAGAAATGTGGAAGAATAGAGAGATGTTAGGATTCATATCCACAGATATCTGAAGGTTGCCACTCAAATGGATAAAGCCATGAAGAAAGCTTATAGAGTGTTAGCATTTATTAATTGAGTTTGAGTTGTGGGGTTATGCTGCAACTGTACCAGACCTTGGTGAGACCACATTTGGAATATTGTGTTCTTGTCACCTCACTATAAGAAGGATGTGGAAGTGTTGGAGAAAGTGCAGATGAGATTTACTAGGATACTGCCTGGTTTGGAGTTAAATCTTATGAGGAAAGGTTGAGAGAGCTGGGGCTTTTCTCCTTAGAGCGGAGGATGATGAGAGGCACTTGAGAGGTTCATAAGATATGAAGGGATAGATAGAGTGGATGTGCAGAGACTATTTCCTTAGGTGGATGTAGCTGTTATTAGGGGGCATAACTACAAGGTTCGTGGTGGGAGATATAGGAGGGATGTCCAAAATAGGTTCTTTACTCAGAGTAGTAGGGGTGTGGAATGCACTGCCTGCTTGATAATGGAGTTGGAAATTTTAGGATCTTTCAAGCGGTTATTGGATAGGCACACAGAGCACACTAGAATAATAGAGAGTGCGATAGCTTGGCACAGCATCGAGTGCCAAAGAGCCTGTACTGTGCTGTACTGCTCTATGTTTCGTCTGGATTGGTAAAATCAGATTGACAGAGGAAGAATTCATGGAGTGTTTTCAGGATAGTTTTCTTCAACAATATGTTGTGAATCCAACCAGGGATGAGTTACTTTGGGTCTGGTGATGGGTCTTGTCTCTGGTATTGAGACAAGACAAATAAACAATTTGAGTAAAAGATCGTTTGGGAAACAGAGACTATAGCATGGTAGAATTTTGCATTCCGTTTCAGAATGAGGAACTTGGGTCTGAAATAACTGTACTAAAAGAAATGAGGCCCATGGAAGGCTTCCGCAGAAAATGCAGATATATGGGATTGAGGGTGATTTAGCTAATTGGATTAGGAATTGGCTAGCAGATAGAAGACAGAGGGTGGTGGTTGATGGGAGATATTCATCGTGGAGTTCGGTGACAAGTGGTGTACCTCAGGGGTCTGTTTTGGGGCCCCTGCTGTTTGTAATTTTTATAAATGATCTGGATGAGGGTATTGAAGGATGGATTAGTAAATTTGCAGATGACACTAAAGTCGGTGGAGTGGTAGATAGTGAAGAGGGGTGTTATAGTTTGCAGAGAGACTTGGACAAGTTGCAGAGCTGGGCCGAGAGGTGGCAAATGGAGTTTAATGTGGAAAAGTGTGAGGTAATTCACTTTGGCAGGAATAACAAATGTGTAGAGTATAGGGCTAATGGTAGGATTCTTAATAGTGTTGATGAACAGAGGGATCTTGGTGTATATGTGCATAGATCCCTGAAAGTAGGCAGTCAAGTCGATAAGGTTGTTAAGAAGGCATATGGAGTCTTAGCTTTTATTGGTAGGGGGATTGAATTTCGGAGCCGCAACGTCATGTTGCAACTGTACAAAACTCTAGTGCGGCCGCACTTGGAGTATTGTGTACAGTTCTGGTGCCCGCATTATAAGAAAGATGTGGAGGCATTGGAGAAGGAAACAGAGGAGGTTTACCAGGATGTTGCCTGGTATGGAAGGCAGAGAGATTTGAGGTTGAGAGATATGAAGAGATTTGAGGTTGTTTTCGTTAGAAAGAAGGTGGCTAAGAGGAGACCTTATTGAAACATATAAGATGATTAGAGGTTTAGATAGGGTGGACAGTGATAGCCTTTTTCCTAGGATGGAGAAAGCTAGCACGAGGGGACATAGCTTTAAATTAAGGGGTGGTGGTTTTAGGACAGATGTCAGAGGTAGGTTCTTTACCCAGAGGGTGGTAAGAGTATGGAATGCTTTGCCTGCGTCAGTTGTAGATGCGCCAAGTTTGGTGGCGTTTAAGAGGTTAGTAGATAAGTTTATGGATGAAAAGGGAATGGTTTAGGTTAGAGGGTCACTGCTTGTTCCTAATTGGTCGGCGCAACATCGAGGGCCGAAGGGCCTGTTCTGCGCTGTAATGTTGTATGTTCTATGTTCTATTGTGGATCACAACAACTGGGTCCTCCCCCTCCTGCTCCAATATGCTGAGGGAATAGACTGTATGTCTATCCCCCCAGTTGCATTGTGGCTGCAGTAAAAGCAGTCTACAAAATCCTTTGCACAAATTCATCAAGGATACTTCCACAGCATTTCGTTCCTAGTGACCTTTACTACTGAGAAGGATAATAGCAGCAATGTCAAGAAACACCAATCCCTCTCCATGTTACATTCTGTTTTGGAATGATATTGATGTAACTTCATCATTGCAAGTCTATACCTTCAAATTCCTGGCCTAATAATATTGTGGACACCATTTACAGCAACCCTGCAGTTGCTCATTAAATCCCACCATCATCTTAGCACAGTAACTAGGGTCATTAATCTTGAAGCTGTGATATTTATCAGTGTGTGGCTGGTCCAGTTATGTTTTTAGTCAGTGGTAACTCCTCAGTATGTTATTGGTATAGATTCAGCAGTGGTGATGCAATTGAATGTCATGGGAGATGGTTAGATTCTCTTTTGTTTGTGGTGATCATTGCCAGGCACGTGTATGGTATCAATATTACTTGGTACTTACCAGCTCAAGCCTAAATATTACCTGGGTTTTATTACATGCAGACACTGGCTGCTTCAATAACTGAAAAGTTGCAAATAGTGCTGAACATTGCGCAGTCATCGAACATCCCCACTCCTGACGTTATGAGAAGATCAATGATGAAGCAGCTGAAGATGATTAAGCCTAGAACACAACCCAGGCAACTCCTGCAGACAAGGCATTGATTTACACCTTCTTTGGAGATGGAATTAGTTGTGGACTGCACACCTTTGCTTAGCTATTTAATTATCCACTGCCATTGACAACTGGATATAGTAGGAATGTGGAACTTTGATCTTATCCCTAGGCTGTGGGACCATTTTACTGTATTGCTTGTTGCTTCTTGGTCTGGCATGCATGTGTTGTAGCTTCCCAGGTTGACATCTCATTTTCAGATATGCCTGGATAGGCTCCTGGCATGCTGTCCTGCACTGCTCATTGAAGCAAGGTTCATTCTATGTCTTAGAATGAAGGCTTTGCTGGGTCATGACATTGCAGATCATGGTTGAGTGCAATTCTGCTGCAGATGATGGCCCAAAGCAGCTCATGAATGTCCAGTTTTGAGCTGCTGGATCTGTTTGACTGTATCCTAATCAACACTCTAATGGTGTTCACAACATAATGGAGGGTATCCTTTGTGCAGCTGGGACCTGATCTCTACAAGGCCTATGTGTAATCATTTCTGCCAGTACTGTTATAGACATGTGCAGCTATGACACAAATGAATGAGGTTAAAGTCAAGTGGATTTTTCCTTCTTGGTTCTTCTACCACATGCCGCAGGTGCAGTCTGACAATGTCTTTCGGGACGTGGTTAGTTGAGTTCTACTCTCCTTTTGTGTACTTTGTTCAACTCAGTCTTTACTTTCTGGGTTGTCTTCCAAGTTCAGTTGTGCTGCTGAGTGTGTGATTACCTGCAAATTTAATTCCATTCAGCATCAAATAGAAATAATAATGCTCTCCATATTAAGCTTGGTAACCTTTCGAGCTCCCACAACCATTTACCATTAACTGGTATAATTCCCATTCTAACAAGTAATTGTTGCTCCTCAATCCAGTAAATTCCCAACATTTACCCTCAATGCCTAAAGCTTTGCATTTGCATGTTGAAGTTTTGTCAAAGATCCCTTGGCCTTTTCACCATTCACGCCGATGTCACTTCCTCGGGAGGTTGGTTAGAGATTTGCCTTTTGCATCCATGCTGGCTACATGAATAAGGTAATGATGGCCCCAGCTGAGAAACCATTGCATTGTAACTCTTTATTTTATGGAGACCCAAAACTTGTCCTGTTTAGATCAAGATTTTTTTTTAAAAAAGTGAATAAAACTGTCCCGTTCATTTCTTCACCTGCCAGTTGCTCCTAGCTAAGTAACCATGAGAGCCAAGCTTAGCTTCTGTCAAATTCTAAATTTAACACTGTGCCCAGGTCTTGGTGCCATATGTGATCAGGGAAATCTAGGTCACATTTTTCAAACAGCTTAGCAGAGAGATAAGTTTAGCATGCTGTACCCTACCATAGTACATTCTTCCCCAATACATTGCAAGGATGTTCAGACTTCCTCTGTGAAACTTCCAATTTCTCTACTCTTTCATGTTAAAAAAAAACTTGTTGAAAATCCTTCTAGTCAGTCTTTAATACATTATCCTGACTTGTCTAACATGACATTCAGTACTGTTCTGTACAGTGGAGAGTTTTGTATTTTAAAGGTGTGTTATAAATTCTAGTTGTTATTTAAGTAGACATTGAGTTTGCTTGTGTATGACCAGACAGTCTTATTAAATGGTGCCTGAATTAACTGCTGATGTTTTGAAAGTTTACACTGTTCCTGTTTGTTGCATTGGGATATATGTATGGTCAAGTAGACTTGAAAGTATATGGTTGAAAAAATACAATCCTTACAATTTTAAAAATATATATATTCAAACAAAAATGCCTTGGTTTTGGATTTTTTTAAATAAACCAGTATTGGTTATATTTTTCATTTTGAAGAAATAAGATTGTACTAAAGTCATCAAATGATTAAACCTGCAATCAGTTAAATTAACTTCCTACTGACATTTTGGAAAAGTTTCTCTCGAGGATTGAGCGTCTGTTAAAAGCCTTGGGCTATTTTAATCAAAGATTGTCAACTTAACAGATTGCAGTTAATTTTGTCCCTGTTGTTCGTTTAATTCCCTCTGTGTACAATATGGATAACTGTACCTGCTGTTACTAGTTAGCATCTGTGGTGTTTTTAAGCCATGTAAATTATTTATTTTATAATTGAGAAATTTTGACCTTTTGTCAAAATGTAGTGCCTTCAATGCAGTGAAATATTCAAAGAGAATTGGAAAACTTTTCATTGGTATGGGATTCTGCATTGTTATAAATAGTTCTGTAAAGATACAGAAACCATTTCTACGAAATCAGCAAATGTTAAGAGGTCAAAAGTAGGATATTCTGTGAATAATCAATTTGTTATGGGGCTTACGTATAAAATCTGTTTCCCCTTTAATGCAAATTGCTTGATGTAACTAGTTTGAAGCAACCAACTTGAGGATGATTAAATTTTCTTAAGCAGATAGTTGGAGAATGGTTTTTATTTATGATTAGATGTTTTATTTATTCCTCAAAATTAGTAAGATTCTTGAGATATGGACTTGACATGTTTATTGTTTTTGTTGAGCTCATTGATAGATGCTCATTAATAGATGCATTAATAGTACTTATTTATATACTTAAAACCATTATGTTTACAACCATACATGATGTTTAGATGCTTTGATGCCTTACATTCATAGCTCTGTATTTATGTCCATCAAGTCTTTCCAATTGATATCCTCATTATAATCTGCAACTTTCCATCTCAAAATGACAAGCTGTATAGAACTGACCTTGCCTTGTTCGTATGTTTAGCTTTAAATCTTTAAACTGTGGAGTAATGGATAGTTTTACAGTACATGGGTGCAAGTATCAACTGTATACTTCCCACTTGGGCGGCTCATCTTACCCCTATTAGCTGACCTTTCAGCATATTTTCACTTTACATGATTACACCAAAAGTTAATATACAACAAAGAACAAAGAAAATTACAGCACAGGAACAGGCCCTTCGGCCCGCCAAGCCTGTACTGAACGTGCTGCCCGACTAAACTAAAACCTTCTACCCTTCGGGGACCGTATCCCTCTACTCCCATTCTATTCATGTATTTGTCAAGATGCCCCTTAAAAGTTACTACCATATCTGCTTCCACTATCTTCCCCCGCAGCAAGTTTCAGACAACCACTGTACTCTATATAAAAAATCTGCCTCATACATCTCACTTAAACCTTCACCCCTCGCACCTTAAACCTGTGCCTCCTAGTATGACTCTTGCACCTTGGGAAAAAGTTTCTGACTATCCACTCTGTACCTGCATCTCAATCTTGTAGACTTTTATCGGGAGTTGGGTGGGAGGGTGAGCTGTGAGGAGAATGGAGAGATGTTGCAGTGTGATTTGGACAGGCTGAGTGTGTGGGCATCTGCATGGCAGATGTAGTATAATGTAGATAAATGTGAGATTATTCACACTGGTAGCAATAATAGGAAGATAAGAAAATCTAGTTGAAACTCATGCCATGTTAATTTTTTCAGTTAATAAATTGGCTTCTGTACTAATGAGCTCTGTAATCTCCAGTCCCATAATCCTCTGAGATCTCTGTACTTCTCCAAGCATGATTCTTGAGAATTACCTATTTTGTTTGCCCCTCAATTAGTGGCTATGTCTTCAGCTATCAAAAACCTAAGTTGTGAAATACTCCCTAAACCTCCAGCCCCCCACTACACGTCTCCCAGCTACTTCTCCTTTAAGACGCTCCCTAAAACTTAGTTCTTTGACAAAGCTTTGAGCCATATGTCCCAACATTACCATGTGTGATTGTATGTCAAATATTGCTCTACAATGCTCCTGTGAAGTGCCTAGTTACATGTTTTTACATTTTAGGTGCTGTATAAATACAAGTTGCTGCTGCTTTTCCTTTGGGCTAACAAGATCAGTGTAGCTTCTTCACGTTGTTAAAAATTCTCATTACATATATAGCCATATGACCAAGTGAAACTAATTAGAAATCTGTCTTTGATCTGGTACCATTTTTCACTGGCTTTGTTCCCCTCAACATTCTTCAGAAACATTAAAGTTAATGGTTCAAATCTTCTTGGAAAAATAATGCTCCTTGTTAACGTTGCATGGATTTATTAATGTGCAAATCAGCCAGCAAGTTTAGACGATAAAGAGACACCGTAGCTGTGAATCTCCAGAATGTGCTGGTTGAGTTATGCCACTTTACTGTTTTCCTCACATAAATGAGACCTTACCTTTAACCTTCTCATTATTTTTATAAAGTACCTACATTTGAACATTAATTCATTACATAACTTTACGTAGAAAGTTAACATGATGTATTTTCCCAGCAATGTTTGGCTCTTTACAATTTAAGCATTGTACTTCCTTACCTAACTAACAATGGCTAAAAGTTAAAATTAATACAATATAAAGCCAAATTAATTGGGGCTTTATGTTAGACCACTTGAATTCAGTTAGAACAGAATAACACCAAGATACGGCACACTGCTCTTACCTTTTTTTGCATGGATGACACTCAAATTGAAAATGTCACCACCATTCTGACATTGGTAAATGGGTCTTTTTCAAAGGGGTAGGCATTGATTAGTGGGGTCTTGCATGGATCAGTGTTTGGACCCCAGCTATTTACAATATACTTCAATGATTTGGATGATGGGATCAAATATAATATTTCCAAGTTCACTGACAACACAAACTGGTGGGAATGTGAGTGGTTAGGTGGATGTTTTGAGGCTTCAAGGTGATTTAGACAAGTTGAGTAAGTGGGCAAATACATATCAGATGCAGTGTAACGTGGATTACTGTGAAGTTATCCACTTTGAATGGGGAAACAGAATGGGAGAATATTTCAATGGTGATAGGTTGGGTAATGTTGATGTACAAATGGACCTGGGTGTTCTTACACACACTAGTCACTGATAGCAAACATGCAGATAGAGCAAGCAGTTAGGAAGACAAATGATATGTTTGCTTTCTTGCAAAAGGACTTGAGTACAGAAGAAAGGATGTTTTATTGCAAGCTGTACAGTGCCTTGGTGAGACCAAGTGTGCAGTTTGCTCTCTTTACCTAAGGATGTATTTGCCACAGTGGGAGTGCAGCAAAAGTTCACCAAACTGATTCCTGTGATGGCAGGATTGTCATATGAGGAAAGATTGGGTTGACTGAGCTATATTCACTGGAAGTTAGAAGAATGAGTAGGCATCTAATTGAAATGTGTAAAATCCTGACAAGGCTGGACAGACTGGATGTAATGTTGTTTTCTCATTTAAGAAGGAAGTAGATCGATTTCTAGACTGTTAAAGACATTGAGGGATATGGGGAGAGCACAGAGTATGACATTGAGGATCAACCCTGATCATACTGAATGGGGGGGGGGGAGAGAGGCTCGATTTGCCAAATGGCCTTTTCCTGCTCCTTTTTACTATGTTTCCATCTGTGATTAAATATTAAGTGTGCAGCTTTCCTGTAGTGCTGGTTGGATAGTGAGCACACAAACTGCTAAAAGTTGGTTTAAGATGGACCAAGTCTCATAACAGAGCGGCACAGTAGTTAGCACTGCTGCTTCACAGCTCCAGGAACCTGGGTTCGATTCCAGGCTTGGGTTACCGTCTATGTGGAGTTTGACATTCTCCTCGTATCTGTGTGGGTTTCCTTCAGGTGCTCTGGTTTCCTCCCACAGTCCAAAGATGTGTGGGTTAGGTTGATTGGCCATGCTAAAATTGCCCCTGAGACGCTTGGGTTAGAAGGATTAGTGGGTAAATGTGTAGAAATGTGGGGGTAAGGCCTGGGTGAGATTGTGTTTGGTGCAGACTCAATGGGCTAGATGGCCTGTTTCTGCACAGTAGGTTTCTGTGATTCATTGCAAAATATTACCAATGCTAGCAATCTGAAATGAAAATACTTTTGCCTCTGTGTCAGAGGGTTGTGGGATATGAGTTTGAGACCACCTTTAGACCCTCTGCATCTAATTGAGGTTGACAACATTGCATTGTTAAGGGAACAATGCATTATGAATGGGCTCCACTTAACAATGTACTTAACGCAAACTTTACCACATGGGAGTCCATCATTAATTTGTATACAGGAGCATCAATGTGTGAAATCTTCACATTAGGTTTATCCTTGCAAATCTTCCATGTCACTATGTCTCTTATCTCAGTAAGGATACCATGAAAAATCACCCTACGGAGGCTGGAGACTCAGCACATGAAGGAAAATTGGAATTCTATTTTTCATTTCCTACTGATCATTTCGGATTGACTCGTCTGATCCCTAGATGCGTGGGCAAACAAACATAGACAAGGATGATTCATAACCTCATGAAAATAAACTCCCCAACATTCATGTCTCATCTCCTAAGTTTGTATAAAGAAAGAAGGCTAGTGATAGGAAACTGTTTAATTTTCTGCTTTTTGAACTGCAGAAGTATGGATAGGGAGGAAGATTGTCAAAAAGAGACACTCCATTATACTTCTGTACCATTTGGTGACTGACTGCACAGTGGTAATGTCAATGCTGGACTCTTTCCTTCCCTGTTCTCTAATGACAAAGATGGTAGAATCTGAAGATGTGATGAAGGAATGATACATTTTTAAAGGTGATTAAGAATGGAAAAACCATTGGAGTGACCTGATTACACTCATTTTTAATTTATTTGTAGACAGTACAACAAACTACGAAACCTGCTGAAAGACGCTCGTCACGAATGTGTTATGTTCTTCAATGAATTCCAGCTGTACTCGTACGTACCAAGAGAACAGGGAGAATCTGTAGAAAAATGGCAGACCAGGTTTGTTGTTGAAATTTAACTTGGTGTTTGCAGCATTTTAAAAATCTTGAAATTATATTGTAAAACCATAGAATCCCTTAAGCACAGAAGAGGCTATTTGGTCCATCGAGTTTGCAGCAACTATCCGTAAGAGCATCCCACCCAGGTATTGGGAGTATATTTTGTGGGAATGCAGAAGTAACCTGGATTATTTTTTTGTGAAAAATGTTATTTTTATGAATCTAGAATGGAGGCATTTGGTTGTTGCTTGAATATGATTGGGAAAAAAGTTGAAACTGGGGAGAATGGAGTTCTGAGCTCTGTTGGAAGTTGATTAGTACTGATAACCCTGCTATGCTTTGTGCCCCTAAACAGCCTGCTAAACAACATTTCAGTCATGCAAAAGAAAGAATAAAAACGCTATTTATTTATTCTAGGTGTATTTACTATGCCACAGTCTGGTACTATAATCACCTTGCAGGATTGATGCCTGTTGTTATGGTAACTGAAGATGCAGAAGCCATTCAGAAGTATGGGAGTGAAACGGATGGCGTGTTTGTTGTTTCTTTTAAGGTATTTTCCGTTTCTCTGCTATGTCATTGAGTTCACTAAGCTAGAATGTTACTGTAGAATTGTGTGATGTGGTGTCTTGAAAGGTGGGAGCAGGTGAGACGTAAGGGATGGGACTTAGGTACATTGCAAAGCCCAGGCTTTGAAACAGTCGATAAAGAGAGTGTTATAATCCTGCAGGTGGCAAGAGCCATGCAAACCAAATCCCAAAGGGAAGTTAGCAAGCTTATAGTTTTTCTTTTTGTATTTCGATCATGAGAAGATACATGTACTGAAGTCAGAAGCCACAAGTTCCAGAAACATTTTGGGGATTTTAAATATTAGAATAAGACATTTATTAAGAAAATAAAGTTTAAACACACAAGATGACATTTACATAGTTAAAATTAGTCTTAAAGAACAACTAGGGAATATTAATGAGGGAATGGTTAGACTTCCAAATAACCATCTCTTTGGGCAACAATCCTTTATCAATAAAAATTCTAGTAATACCACAAGGCAAATCCACTGTTGCTGTGGGGAAGGCACATCATGCAGTTTCTAATACTCTCACTCAGTTGTGGATGTTCAAAAAACTTTAAAACAAAACCCTGCTCTGTGAAAGAAAAGACAGTTTTCTGGATTGGCTGGAAACAGGCGCACAACCACAAGTCAGCTTCACAGAACAACGCAATTCCCTGGAATACTAAAATTAATACCCTCTTCACACTAAGGGAAGGTTTATAGTGAAATTTAAAGTTTCAGAGGACTCAGCTATTTGGGAAATACTAAAATTGTATTACAAAGAACAAAGAACAAAACAGCACGGGAAACAGGCCCTTCGGCCCAACGAGCCCGCGCTGCCACCTCAATGTTCCCACTTTGTATTCTATGGATTTTCCAGAGGTTTTCATAATGATACATCTGACACAGGTAAATACTTGAAGCTCTGAATTAAAACAGTTGTATATGTTTAAGCCCATTGTTTTGAGTACCACACACTCAATCCTTAATAAATAGCATCAAAAGCTATTTAGTTCAGGAGTTTTCACTAAAAGCACATAACTTCTAATGAGAAAACATTGCTATCAATAAATCTGGGGGGAAAAAATTATTTGACCGCTATTTAACTTGTTTCTGTATCTGCCCTCTTCCTTTATTTCTACATCTCTCTGTTCTTCTCCATGTTTTCCAATTATTACAGTCCATTAAATGAATAGGATGAGTTTTTACTCGTGTAAAAGAAATGTTTGGTAATTCTTTACTGTTACCCCTAGATGGCAGTTGTGGTGCTCAAACAATTTACACTATTTGGTTCAGTTATATTTTCAGAATTGTGTGAAAGCAAATCTACAGACTTTTTTGGATTTTCAGAAGTTAATGAGTGTGTTTTTAGAAGTAAGTTGTAAAAAGGCATGTCACTTCTGGGAATGGTCTAGAATGCAGGAATGGGATTGAATGCTGCGTCCAGCAATGATCTTTTGGGGCAGCACTGCTGCCTCACAGCGCAAGGGACTTGTGTTTGATTCCCAGCTTGGGTCACTGTCTGTACACACTCAACACATTCTCCCCATGTATGTGTGGCTTTCCTCCAGATGCTTCGATTTTCTCCCACAGTCCAAAAGGTATGCTGGTTAAATGCATTGACCTGAACAGGTGCTGGAGTGTGGCGACTAGGGGATTTTCACTGTAACTTCATTGCAGTGTTAATGTAAACTTACTTGTGACACCAATAAATAAATAAACTTAATTTCACAGGAACATGTTCTGTTGAGTCATAAAGTATTGTGACACTAAAGACGGCCATTCAGACCATTGAATCTGTGCCAACTCAGGTCAGTCCGGCCCATTTCCCCACTCTGTCCCAAAATTCTGCAAGTTTATTTTCCTAAAATATCTTATTCAATTTCATTTAGAAATTATTGATTGTCTCCACTTCCATCATCCTCACATTCCATCATTTCTTGCCCTAAAATCTATGTTTCCTAATCCATGTAACATTAACTAATGGGAGCAATTTTAGTTTGTCTACCTTTACCTAAACCTGTCATAATCTTGCAATATCAGGTTAAAGTCCAATATTTGGTATCATGAGCTTTCGGGGCGCTGCTCCTTCATCAGGTGAGTGGAGGAGCAGCGCTCCAAAAGTTTGTGATACTAAATCAACCTGTTGGACTTCAACCTAGTGCAGTAAGACTTCTTATTGTGTCTACCCCAATTCAATGCCACATCATGTCATAATCTTGATAGCCTTATACACTTCTATCAAACCTTCCCATAATGTCCTTTGCTGTAAGGTGGTTAACCCCAACTTCTCCAATCTAACCTTGTAGCAAAACTCCCTCATCCCTGCAACCCCCTGGTAAACCTCCTCTGCAACTGCAAGGATCTTCACATTCTTCCCAAAGTGTGGTGACAAGATCGGGATCCAGTACTCTAATTGTGGCTGAACTTGAGTTTTATAAAGGTTTAATATAATTTCCCTGCTTTTGTACTTAATGCCTTTTTTTATGAAGCCCAAGGTCCCATATACCTAGCTTACTACTTCCTCTATATGGGTGGCATGGTAACAGTGATTAGCACTGCTGCTTCACAGCTCCAGGGACCTGGGTTCAATTCGTGGCTTGGGTTACTGTCTGTGTGGAGTTTGCACATTCTCCTTGTGACTGTGTTGGTTTCCTCCCATAGCTCAAAGATATGCGGATTGGGTGGATTGGCCATGTTAAAAATTGCCCTTAGTGTCCTGAGATGCATAGGTAAGAGGGATTAGTGAATAAATATGTTAGGATATGGGGCTGGGCCTGCGTGGAATTGTGGTCAGTGCTGACTTGATGGGTTGAATGGCCTCTTTCTGTACTGTAGGGTTTCTATGATTCTATGAATATGTTCTGCCACCTTCAAATCAGTGTTACATTTTTGGTCTCCAGTGAATGCTATGAACTTGTCTAAAAAGCACAGGAATAAAGTATTTATGAGCATCGTGCAGCTGCCCATGAATGGATATTTCCATTTCGGCAATTTCAAACTTTCACCACAAAAAGGAGGACTTTATGCTGGTCCATTATACCATTTACATCACATCCCCATACATATTAGCATACTTAGAATATCAGCTGCATCCATGTCATCACCTTTGTTTCAAATTCTGCAGTTCTTCACAATGAACTACCCATAAACATAAACCTGTGCTTTGATCAGTGTCTTTTTTTTAGAGCTATCTGGAGAATTTTTGGCCTGACTTGGAGGCTGTGCATCAGCTGTACGAGTCCATTGTTCAGTCTCGGAAAGAACGAGAATGTGAAAATCAGGAAAAGAATGGAAAAGAATATTTGGAGCATCTTGCTCTCGAAATACTGGAGGCTGGCATCAAATCTGGGAGATATATACAGGTGAGATCACTGATAGAATCACATCCTGATTGACAAGAAATATTTTACAATCTCGCAAAATGTGTCTCCACAGCAAAATTTGGATTGAACTTTGATAGCTCAACAATTGTACAAAGCTGATCACATTGCCTTTAATGCCATGTTTTCGTGAATGTAAATATTTTTCAGTCTATTTTGTGGATGTCTGTTCATATTACATTTGTGCATTACATTAATATTTGCAAAAGTCATTGCCTTTTTTTGAAACTTTTATGAACAAAATTTATTGTTGAATATTGACGTGTTTGCTGGAGGAATGTTTTATCTAAAGAAAACTTTAGAAAAATCCTGAGTATTGATAATTTGTTTAAGAAGATCAAGTAGTTGAAATAAATTCAAGTATGGTAGTTGAAAATGACATGATTATTGAAACAGTGGAGTGATAGGCAAAAAGGAAATGGAGGTGGGTTTGCATTTCTTGATCAGGTACATAATCAGTAAGAGAGGATCTTCAATCAAAAAATCAAGGCATAGAATCAAGTTAGGCAGAGCTAAGAAACAGCAAGGGACAGCAAACATTGGTGGGAGTTGTTTGTAAGCCATCAAACTGTAATGGTAATGGTAGGCATAGTATGAATCCAGAAACTAGCGATGCATGTAATGTGAGTAATACTAGTAATAATAGGCAGAGACTGAGTAAATCACATCAGCAGTAATGCTCTGGCGGAGGAATTCCTGGAGTAAGTATGAGGTGAGTTTCTGGAGCATTGAGAAGCCAATTAGGGATTGTATTATTTTGGATTTTGTGTTATATAATGAGATGGAGCTCTTTAATAATGGTATGTCATGGAATTTTTGGGAAATAATGACCATAATATGATGGAATTTTGCATTAAGTTTGAATGATTAGTTTCAGGATGAACTATAAATCTTAAATCTGAAGAAAGGAAATTATGAAGATAAGGACAAGTTGCTTACGGTAGATTGGGAAAATACACTACACTAAAAGGTCTGATAGTAGACAGACAAAAGCCAGTATTTAAAGAAGTAGTAAATAGTCTAAGGCACAAACACCCAAAGGGAAAAGTAAATCAACCATGGTTAATGAGAGAAGTGAAAGATTACATGAGATCCAAGGATATAGCTTATAAAGATGTAGGAAAAGCACAGGATCGGGAGCAATTTAGAACCCAGCAAAGGAAGACCAGGAAATTGATTAAGAAAGGGAAAAGAGAAAATGAATGCAAACTAGCAAGGAGCATAAAAAAGGTGCACTGTAAAAGATTCTTTGGATATATGAAAAGGGAAAAATTAAGGACAAATGTGGGCCTATTACAAGTGGAGACAGGAGAATTTGTAGTGGAGAACAGGGACAAAGGCAGAGAAATTGAACAGTTACTTTCCATCTGTCCTCATGAAAGAAGGTACAGAAGAATCTCCTAAACATATGAGGCAATCAAGGAACTTGTGAAACTGAGAACTAAAATATTATCTTTTATTAGTGAAGTGTGATTGTTGAAAAGTTAACTGGATTGACAGAGCTTCATCCCAGAATGTTGAAGGAGGTAGCTAAAAAGAGTGCATGCGTTGGTGGTTATCTTTCAGAATTTCCTGGAAAGGTTCCTGCTGACTGGAAAATGGCAGACTTAACCCCATTAGTTAAGTAGGGAGGAAGAGAGAGAAAATGGAAAACTGCAGATTTCTTAGTCAGTGGTATGGAAAATATGATAAATTATCACAAAGGAAGTGATAACTAGACATTTAGAAAAGAATGATAACATTGGGCAGAATCATAATGTGTTTATGAAAGAAAAATCATGTTCAACAAACTTGTTGAGGATATTACTTTAGCCTTGAAAGAGAATCAGTGGAGGTGATATATTTGGATTTTCAGAGAATCTTTGATAAAGTCATGCGCAGGAATTTAGTAAATAAAATTAGAGTTCATGGGATTGAAGGAAATATGGTAATATATATTGAGAATTGTTTACCAGACACAAAAGCAGAGAGTAGAATTAGGTGTATCATTCTCAGGATGGCAGGCTGTTACACATGGGGTATCAATGGATCAGGATTGGAGCCACAGTTGTTCACAATCTATATAAATTATTTAGATGTGAGGACCTATTGTCTTATTTCTAGATTTGATATCAAACTGGATGGGAACACAAAGTTTTGAGGAGGATCCAAGGAGGTTTAAATAAGAACTAGGAGTAGGAGTGGGCCATTTGGCCCCTCAAACCTGCTCCACCATTCAATAAGATCATGGCTGATCTTTTGTGGACTCAGTTCCACTTAGTCACCTGTTCACCATAACCCTTAATTCGAAAATTTATCAATCCTTGCTTTAAAAACATTCAGTGAGATAGTCTCAACTGCTTCACTGGGCAGGGAATTCCACAGATCCCTTTATGTGAAGGCATTTCTCCTCAATCCTAAATTTGCTCCCCCTTATTTTGAGGTTATGCCCTCTAGTTCTAATTCCACCAGCCAGTGGAAACAACTTCCCTGCTTCTATCTTATCTATTCCCTTCATAATCTTATATGTTTCTATAAGATCTCCCCTCATTCTTCTGAATTCCAATGAGTATAGCCCCAATATACTCAGTCTGTCCTCATAAGCCAACTCTCTCAACTCCGGAATCAACCTAGCAAACTTCCTCTGCACCCCCTCCAACACCTATATATCCTTTCTCAAGTAAGGAGACCAAAACTGTACACAGTATTCCAAGTGTGGTTTCACCAGCACCTTATACAGTTGCAACATAATCTCGCTGTTTTTAAACTCCATCCCTCTAGTAATGAAGGACAAAATTCCATTTGTCTTCTTAATTACTTGCTGCACCTGCACACCAATTCCTTGAGATTTGTGCAGAAGGCCAACCAGGCAATTTTTTTACCATTTAAATAATAGTCCATTTTACTATTATTCCTACCAACATTATATTCCGTCTGCCAGATTCTCTCCCGCTCACTTAGATTATCTATATCCCTTTGCAGACTTTCAGCGTTCTCTGCGCACTTTGCTCTTCCACCCATGTTAGTGTCATCTGCGAATTTTGACAAACTACACTTGGTCGCCAACTTCAAATCATCTATGTAAATCGTAAACAATTGCAGTCCCAACACAGATCCCTGAGGCACACCACTAGTCACCGATCACCAACCAGGGAAGCACCCATTTATCCCCACTCTTTGCTTTCTAAGTATAGATTGGGGCTATACTCATTGGAATTCAGAAGAATGAAGGGAGACCTTATAGAAACATATAAGATTATGAAAGGAATAGATTAGAAGCAGGAAAGTTGTTTCCACTGGCTGGTGAAATTAGAATTAGAGGGCATAGCCTCAAAATAAGGGGGAGCAAATTTCTACGGATACTAGAGCATTACTGTGCACCTTTATCTTATGTAGCAGTCTTCTGGAAATCCAGATACACCACATCCACGTGTTCCCCACTGCCCATGTAATGTTCTTAAAGAATTCCACCAAATTAGTTAAATGTGGCCTGCCTTTCATGAACCCATGCTGCATCTTACCAATGGGACAATTTATATCAGATGTCTTGCTATTTCTTCCTTGATAGATTCAAGCATTTTCCCTACTACAGAAGTTAAGCTAACCGGCCTATAGTTATCTGCTTTTTGTCTACCTTTTTTTAAACAGTAGCATCACATTTGCTGTTATCCAGTCTGTGGGAACCACCTCTGAGTCCAGTGAATTTTGATAAATTCCCACTAGTGCATTTGTTATTTCTCCCGCCATCTCTTTTAGTACCCTGGGATGCCTTCCATCAGGACCAGGAGACTTGTGTACTTTTAGCCCCATTAACTTGCCCAACACTACCTCTTTCGTGATGATAGTTTGCCGTAGCCTTCCTGCCATCAATTTTTGGCTTGTTATTTGTGATTTCCACTGTGAAGACTGACACTCAATATCTGTTCAGTGCCTCAGTTATTTTTTCATTTCCAGTTATTACATCCCCATTTCTTGTCCTCTAAAGGACCAGTATTTACTTTGTCACTCTGTTTTATATGTTTGTAGAAATTTTTGCTATTTGTTTTTATATTCTGAGCTAGTTTATTCTCATAACCTATCTTACCTTTCTTTATAGTTTTTTTGTGGCTTTCTGCTGACCTTTAAAGATTTCCCACTTTTCTAAGTTCCCATTAATCTTTGTCACTATTATTACCATCTACTAAAGTGAATTTGAATAGTTTAAGTGAATGCACTAGAATATGACATATTCAATATATGAATAATTGTGAAATTATTCACTTCGATAGAAAAAAACAGGATGGCAGAATATTTCTTAAATGATGAGAGATTGGGGAATGCAGGTATCTAAAGGGACTGTGTGTCCTTGTGCATGAATGAGCAAAAGTGAGCATGCAAGTGCAGCAAGGAATTAGGAAGGCAAATGGTATGTAGGCCTTTGTCACTTGGAGATTGAGTACAGGAGTCGATAATGTCTTTCTGCAGCTACTTGGAACTTTGGTGAGACATCACCTGGAGTATTGTTTTAGTTCCGTAATCTATGGAAGGATATACTTGTCACAGAAGGAGTACAAGGGATATTCGCCAGATTACTCCTTGGGTTGGCAGAGTTGTCTTTTGAGGAGAGTCTGTCTTCTCTAGAGTTTTGCAAAATGGGATGATGTGACCTCATTGAAAATTAGAAAATTCTTATAAGCTATTACAACATACAGGATGTAGACAAGGTATACCCTTGGCTGGTGAGTCCAGAACCAGTCTATAATGACATTCCATTGTGGAACTTGGATTTGAATCCAATGTGCAGAATGAAAGTCTCTGCACGAAAAAGGTTGGATGAAGAAAGCCTTTCAGTTCCCCCTTCTAATACAAACATCATCCCATTCCAAGATGGAACTTCTCCTGGTCTGCTAGCCTGCAGGAGATTGAATGACATGAATAATGAGCAATTCCAGTCCCCTTCTCGTGAGCTCACAGCATTCTGTACTATTTTCCACAACAAGGTCATTGCAAGGGCTGACATTAGTGGAACGAATTGACATTGCTGTTTTACATGTGGAGAGGCAGCTTAATTCTATATCTGAAGGTTTAAAACTGGGATTTCTGTTTGGGAGAGACCCAGTGAATGTCAGAACAGAATGGCTAGTGAATTGGGACAAATGAGCCATTTAAGGCATGATCACAGAATGCTGCTCTTAAAAATTATGGAATGAGAAACCAGCGGGCCAGAAACGTGGTCCACGTTTCCAAAGATGTGTGGGTTAGATTGGTGATGCTCAATTGCCCCTTAGTGTCAGGGGGATTAGCAGGGTAAATATGTGGGGTTACAGTGTTAAGGCCTGGGTGGGATTGTTGTTGGTGCAGGTTTGATGGACTGAATGGCCTCCTTCTGCACTGTAGGCATTCTAAATCAAACTGCCGGTTTAAAATTCATGTTATTATTAAACTAGAAAGAATGCAGAAAAGATTTACTAGGATGCTACGGGACATGATGGTTTGAGTTATAAGATTGACCCAGTTCGAGTCATTGTCTGTGTGGAGTTTGCACATTCTCTTCGTGTCTGCATGGGTTTCCTCCACGTGCTCTGGTTTCCTCCCACAGTCCAAAGATGTGTGGGTTAGGTTGATTGGCCGTGCTAAATAAAAATTGCCTCTTAGTGTCCTGAGATGCATAGATTAGAGGAATTACGGGTAAAATATGTAGCGATATGGGGTAGGGCCTAGGTGGGATTGTGGTTGGTGCAGATTCAGTGGGCCGAAGGGCCTCGTTCCACACTGTAGGGTACTGTGATCTATGATCTATTGGGATTTTTTTCTCTCGCGTGTTGGAAGCTGAGGTAAGATTTAATTGAGGTCTATAAAATAATGAGAGACATAGATCAGCTACATTGTCAATGTCTTTTCCCAAAGATAGGGGAATCTGAAACTAGCGGGTGTAGGTTTAAGGTGAGAGGGGAGAGATACACAGAGTTCAGAGGGGCAATTTTTTCACACAGAGGGTGTTGAGTGTCTGGATCAAGTTGCTAGAGATAGTAGTAGAGGCAGGTACAATTTTGTCTTTTAAAAAACATTTAGACAGTTTCATGGGTAAGATGGGTATAAAGGGATATGGGCAATTGGGATAAAGGTTGACAGTATGGACACATTGGGCTGAAGGGCCTATTTCCATGCTGTACTGTGACTCTATATAGTCTCAGGATAAGGAGTTTTAAGGCCAGTCTTTTAAAATTGAGATGAAGATTTCTTTTACTCAGGGTGGTAAATTTTTGAATTCTGTTCCCCAAAAGGCTGCGGAAGCTCAATCATTGAGCATATCCTAGACAAAAATCGATACCTTTCTGAAAGTAATGACATCAAGGGATGTAGTATTAGTGCAGAGGATGTGGTTTTGAGGTAAATGAACCATGGTCTGAATGAATTTGGAGCAGGTTTGATGGCACAGATGGCCCACTCCTGTTCCTGTGTTTCTACCCAGTTGGGATGGTGATTGTCTCTGCTGATGTTAATCTAGTTCCCCCAGTATGTCAGAGTCAGAAAGTTCATGTTTCGTCTGTTTTATCTGTCTGCAACATCAAAAGGGTACTTGAAAGCAGACAGAAAATTGGTGAAAGGCATGCTAATTCTAATTACATCATAAACCTTCTAGTTTTATTTCTGAATTTCTAGTTTTATTTGCGTAATAATAGATGTGTTTTATTTCTTAGGGTGTTTTAAATGTCAACAAACACAGATCTCAGTTGGAAGCCTTTGTTCGTATGCAAGGATTGACTAATAAAAAATCAGGTAATTTCACTTTTTAAAAAAAGCTGTTTTATAAAGTGATTTGTTTGTACAAAGTTTTTCTGTTTGTTGTCTGTCAGAATTGGAAATGGACATTCTCATCTATGGTACTAAGGCTCGAAACCGTGCCATTCAAGGTGATGTGGTGGCTGTGGAATTACTGCCAAGAAATGAATGGAAAGGAAGAGTTTCTGTCTTATGTGAGAATGAGTCTGAAGAGAAAGCTATTGAAGAAACTGAAAGTGAACCAATGCCTACGGGTAGGATGTTATTGATTAAAAAAATTAAACCCACGTATTTAATTGTAACCCTTCAACTTTTTTAATTGCTCCCCTTTCTTTTCTTTTGTTCAACAATCCATATAAACTATTCTTTAATGTTAGAGAATGGCAGTATAGAGATCGTATTATTGCTCTGCTTGGCAAACCAGCTACAAGCCTTATCTTTTTCTAAGGTTTACTTATTAGTGTCACAAGTAGGCTTACATTAATACTGCAATGAAGTTACTGTGAAAATCCCCCTAGTCGCCACACTCAGGCACCTGTTTGGGTATATTGAGGGAGAATTTAGCATGGCCAATGCACCTAACCAGCAAATCTTTGGACTGTGGGAAGAAACCGGAGTGCCCAGAGGAAACCCACGCAGACACAGGAAAAATGTGCAGACTCCATACAGATAGTGACCCAAGTCGGGAATTGAACCTGGGTCCCTGATGCTGTGAGGCAGCAATGCTAACCACCATGCCACCCGTAACTGAGGGATTTAAAGGCACTCTTGGTCAAGCTTTCTCTTCTCCATTTAAAGTTCAGTTTAAACTTCAGTTTTTATCTTTTCCAATTTGCGAGGGAGATGTTCAAAAGGCAGCGCTCAATGGCAAACACTCTTAAAATTGCCATTGCCAAGTGCCTCATAACAGCCTATCAAGAAAGGACAAGGAAATGTACATTGAAACAACAGAGTTGGTGGAGAGGGGGATCAATGGGTAGTAATTGTAAGAAGCTTCACTAATAAAATGGAAAATTGTTTTTTATTATGTATAATTTCCCTGAGAAAAGTTCTATAGTTAATTATTTCAGCCATTATCTTTTACTTAAATATTATATGAAACAAAACAATAAATTATATGAGGGTGAAAACATCTCCCACGTTTCCAGTAAAAAACGGTTCAGGTTGATATTGCCTTTTCATTTGTAGGTAGAATTGTTGGAATTATCCAAAGGAACTGGCGAGATTATGTTGCGTCCTTCCCACCCAAAGAAGAAATACAATCTCAGGGTAAAAATACTCGGAAGATCCTGGTTACACCTTGGGATTACAGAATTCCTAGAATAAGGATCAGCACCCAGCAAGCTGAATCTCTTCAGGTGGGAATTATAGATAAATCACAGAATTATTACAGTGCAGGAAGCAGCCATTCGGCCCAGCTCTCCAAATGAATAATTCTCTTACTGACATTCCACATAACCCTGAATCTTGTTTGTTTTCAGATAACAAACCTTTGAATGTTTTAATTGAATCTGCCTCCTCCACACATTTTGGCAGGGCAGTGCATTTCAAACCTTACCCACTTGCATTTGCTTCTTTTGCCAATCATTTAAAAATTTGCAGTCTTGTTCTCAGTCTTTTCCGAGTGTGAACAGTTTCTCCCTACTCTGATCAGACCCCTCATAATTTAGAATACCTCTGTCAAATCTCTCAGCTTTATTTTCTCCAAGGGAAAATGCCCTAATTTCTCCAAGCCGCTTTCATACCCAAAGTTCCTCATCACTGCAACCGTTCTCATGAATCTTTTCTTTGTTCTCTCCAATGCATTAGCATCCTTCCTAAAGCACGTTGCCCAGAACTGAATGCAGTACTCCAGTTCAGGCCAATCTAGTGCCTAGTACAAGTTCAGTGTAACCTCCTGGCTCTTATACTCAATGGCCCTGTGAATAAGCCTTTATTAACCACTCTCTGAAACTGCCCTGCCAACTGCCAATGATTTATGCACCCAAGTCCCTCTGTTCCTACACCCATTGTACTCTTTAGTTCATATTGTCTCTCAATGTTCCCCGTACCCAGTATTGAACTTCCACCTGCCTGCCCACTCCACAATTTGTCTATGTCCTTCTGAAGTTCTACAATATACTCCACAAAGTTCACAGTGGTTCAAAATTTCTTATCTTCAGGAAACTCCTATGTCATTAATATATATCTGGGAAAGCAAGGTCCCAACACTGACTCCTGGGGACAATTACTACAAACCTTCCCTTCACCCAAAAATCATCCATTAATCACTGCTCTGTTCCCTGTTGCTCAGCCGATCCCATATCTGTGTTGTTATTGTCCTTTTATTCCATGAGCATAGATCTACAAAAAGTTTGTTGTGTGGCACAGAATCAGATCCCTTTTGGAAGTTCATGTACATTGCCTTCATCAACTCACTGTTCCCTCTTCAAATAAATTCCAGCAGGTTGATTTAATTTGATTTTCCCTGTGAAATCCATAGCTCACCTTATTATTCTACATTTTTCCATATAGCTATTACTGTTTCCCTGTTTACTGTTTCTGGAAGTTTGGCTATCACCAAAGTTAAACTGAAGGGCCTGAAGTCATTTGCTGAGTTTTTTGAGCAAAGGTGTAACATTTAGAATTCTGTAGTCTTCTGGCATCACCCTTACATTGTGCATCACCCTTACAATGTACATTGGCGACTGAAAAAATATAGCCAGTGTCTCCACAGTTGCCATTTTTATTTCCGCCAATATCCTTGGAAATACCTTTTCCAGATGTAATGCCATATCCGTTTTAAACAGCTCATCCAATAAAACCTTCTTATTAATTTTAAACTCTTCTGGGGTCTGCATTACCTCCTTTCGTACCGTGGCATCTTGTTCCTTGATAAAGACAGATGCAAAGTTGTGGTAGCATGGTAAAACACACAACATAGCGATTGAGCTTGAGTTCGAAAGTGCAGAGGGGCAGTTGATCCCCAGGATGTTGAGGAGTTAGGTGATTTTGTGGTCCTCCCTTTTAAAGTTTTGTTTGAGTAAACAATTTGGTTGTTCTTGGAATTGAGAGAGTGGGGGAAGGCGAAATGTCTGCCTTTGAAGATTTTTTTAAAAAATAAATCTTTGCAGCAACAATAATGCCACTTTTTGGGAAAAATTGATTCTTCTGACCTAGAGAATGAACCCTGGGTTCAAGTATATTGAAGCATTCCACTATTTCTTTGTTGCTGCTGAAAGTACAAGAGAGGATAAGCAAAAAATCATTCTGCTTGTAATATGTGCACCCACACCATAATCTTACTAGAAATTTAACATCCACATAAACTCTGGATACTAACTCTTTTGAGTAGCTTGTAACGTTGATAAAGGATCATTAGAAACCCAGATCGTCTATCATCATACAGTATTGTAAGTTTAACTCTGCTATAAGGGATCCGGGAGGGACAATTGAAACATGCGTGATAACACTAAGAAAATTGGCAGAGCTGTGCGAATTTGGACCATTGCTGAGTGACATGTTGTGAGACAGACTAATTTGTGGCGTAAATAATATAAATATACAGAAAAGGGTGCTGGCAAAGGTCAAGATTTCCTTAGAAAAAGCCATGGAAGTAGCGCAGGTGATTAAGAGTGCAGAGAGAGGCACTCAAGTTACAGTGTGTAGATACAGGTGAAGTGAATCAGCTATGGTGCACAATCTTTGCAAATTGGGAGGGCAGAATTGAGTGTGCAGAAGAGAGAGCAGAAACTCAGAGCAAAGTAGGGGACAGAAGAAAATGGGTCAATAACCCAGAAAAAAATTCTGATGAATATCATAGATGTGGGGAAGATCAACCCCAGGATACATGTAAATTTTAGAATTCTCTGTTTTGGCTGCAGTCGTAGAGGCCACATCAGAATTTAGTGCCGAGTCAAACAGAATAAACAAAAAAAAGACCTGGTGCCTAGTGCATAATTTGGAATATAATTCAGAAATCCTTTTTGGTCCCTAAATAACCCTCTTCCCCCTTTTGTCACCCTTTTACAGTTTAGACAGTTTTGGAATTTCCTATTATGTTGGCTGCCAGTCTTTTTTCATACTCCCTCTTTGCTTTATTTATTTTCACCTCTCCTCTGAAACTTCTGTATTCAGTCTGGCTCTCAATTGTATTTTTTACCTGACAGCAGTCATAAGCATATTTTTACTTCTTTATCCCTCTGGAACATCCTTTTCTCTAGTACTGCAATGTTCTCCTTATTCATGCTACTCCTCCACCTTTGTATTGCCAAATGACAATCTGCATCTGTGGTTTAGCAGTCTTAATTACCATAATCCATTTGTTCACGTGTACCGTAACCCTGATTTTCTTTATTCACTTTTATTCTGACCCCACCTATGAATTTACTGTTCCTTATTTTAGAGCTATTTATGTCCCCATCCGGCCTGTACAGTTCCTTCTCCCCATCAGCAGGTCCCAAAGTCCCAAGAATATAATATCTTCTTTCTTGCACCATCCTTGGAGCCACACCTTCATCTGCTTTATCCTGTTTTTATATTCAGTTACACATGGGACTGGGAATAATCTAGAAATTACTATTTTTGAGGTTCTGCCTGCTAATTTCCTGCCTAACTCCCTAAATTTGGACTATAAGAGCCACATCTGTCTTTCTGTCTGTGTCATTTGTAGCTATGTGGACTACAACTGCTGGCTGTTCATCCTTTCCCCTCAGAGTGCTTTGCAGCTGTGCAGTGACACACTTAACCCTGGCACCATGTAGCTAATACAACCATCCTGGACTTTCATCTATAACTTAAGAAAAGTCTGTCTATTTTCTGAGATATTAGATTACCAGTCACCATTGCTCTTCCAGGCTTTTCTTGTACCCACTGTACAGCTGAGCCACCCATGGTATCATGGGCTTGGTTCTGGCTGCATTCTCTAGATGCACCATCACTCTCATCGGTAATCAGAATTGAATATTAAGACTGAACACTGGTTGTAGAGTCGGAGACGCCTGCATCGCCTGTCTGTTTCTACTTGACTGTCTGGTGGTTACCTAATCCCTTATCTCCCTGCATACAAACTGTGAGGTGACTACATTTATCAGTGTGCTATCCACGAAGCTGCCAACCTCATAAATGTGCCAGCTGCTGCGATTCACGTCACTTGTAGGAGTAGGTCCCATAAGTCTGCTCTGCCATTCATATAGTCATTGAAGTTTACAGCAAGGAAACAGGCCCTTTGGCCCAACTTGTCCAAGCTGCCCAGTTTTTTCCATTAAACTAGTCCCGGTTGCTCACATTTGGCCCATATCCCTCTATACCTATCACCCATGTGACTGTCTAAATGCTTTTTAAAAGACAAAATAGTGGCTTTTACCACTATCTCTGGCAGCTTGGTTCAGACACTCAGCACACTCTGTGGAGAAAATCTGTATTCTCCCCTTTCACCTTAGTCATGTGTCATCTAGTTTTAGACTCCTTTTTTTGGGAAAGGATGTTGACTATCTACTTTATCTATGTCCCTCATTTTATAGGCCATTATAGGATTAACCTCTAGGCCTCTTGCGCCCCAGGGAAAAAAGTCCCAATCTATCCAGCCTCTCAATCATCCATAGAATCCCTCCAGTGCATAAGGAGGCCATTCAGCCCATTCAGTCACCGTAACTCCATGCATTTAGCCTAGCTAGACTCCTGACAGTAAGGGGTAATTTACCATGGCCAATCCACCTATTGGACATCATTGGACTGTGGGAGGAAACTGGGGCACCCAGAGGACACCACAAGGAGAATGTGCAAACTCCATACAGACAATATCCCAAGCTGAGAATTGAACCCAACTTCCTGACATTGAGAGGCAGCAGTGCTAACCAATGTGCTACTATGCCACACCAGTTGCAATTGGTTTTGCATTTGGCACATTTCCAGGCCTGACTTGCAGGTTGTGCCCAATTAGGAAACTTTTGGTCAGTTTATTTGCCTTTGCAAGGTTGTGTACATATAGCATGTTTTGGTGTGGGTTTGTGTGTGCATTTGCATATGTATATGTGAATACGATGTTTACCTGAATGTGGATGTTCAAGTATTTCACTTCCTTTTTTGTGATCATGTCCAGGTTTGCACATGTATGTATGCTGGACGTGGATATTTGAATTCATTCAGACTTTACTGCCCAGTTTAGCATTTCAAATGTTGAGATTCAACAGGTGGTACCCACTTGGGCAGTTTGCATGTTAAATATAAATCATTCTCTGTAGATATAACTAAGGAGATTTAATAATCAGGGAGGAGGGGAAATGAGGCAATTTTTTTTAATCCACCAAGTAGTCTTACAAAATATTTTTTAATCATACGCTTCAGCAACTTGAAAGGATTCACCAAAGTCAACAGAATGACAGCCATACTGAACTTTGGAAAATCAGTCGTAGAAAAACATAAAAGGATTTGAGTAAATAAAAAGGTTTAAATCATGCTGGACTTGTAATGCGATAGTGCCTGCAGGAATCAGCTCCTGTTTTCACTAATGGCTTTAATTTTCTATTCTTAATAACCAATGCTCCTATAAGTTCCAGAGAAATCATATTAGAATGCATGACTGTATCTTATTCTCATTGGCTTCTTAATTATTTGGAGTTGGTCTCCTCTGATGAGCCAAAACATTTAAGTTTAATTTTTAGAAAATGGTGCAGAGCGCTCTGAGATTCTGAAGGCATGAGGAGCCATTTTTACATCAGAAAGATTAGTAATGCATATTTCTTATTGATTTTCTGCTTTACTTGTTTTTTTTTCCCTTTGTGTCCGACTTTGACCAATTACCAACTCTGTAGCTATGGAAATGTTGAATTGTATACTGTTGGTTGAATCGAGTATGCACCTGGAGCGAAGTGCGGTAAAAAGAATTGCTACACTCTGTTCTTCAGGTAGTACACCTACATATATTCATCAACTTTGGAGTATTGTCATGGACTTAAAAAGGATGTTGAATTTTTTTTCTTTTCTCGATTACGCAGGATTGCCGAATTATTGTACGCATTGATTCTTGGGATTCTACTTCTCTTTATCCCAATGGACACTTTGTGAAAGTTCTTGGAAAAGCTGGTGATCTGGAGACTGAAATTGCGGCCATTCTTGTAGAAAACAGCATTTCAGTTAGCCCTTTCTCTGAAGCTCAGGTTACACTTTTATACTTACTGAACCTTGTAAAAGAATGGGATTCTTTAATTGTTGTTGTTCTTAGCAGTAGAATTTTAAGTACTGTGATTCTAAAATAAAGTTGATTTATTAGCCACAACTAGGCTTACAAAAATATTTCAATGACGTTACTGTGAAAATCCCCACGTCGCCACATACTGGCACCTGTTAGAGTACACTGAGTGAAAATTTAGCATAGCCAGTCCACCCAACTTGCAGATCTTTGGATTGTGGGAAGAAACCAGAGAACCCAGAGGAAACCCAGGCAGACAAGGAGAGAATGTGCAAACTCCACACAGACAGCGACCTGACATTGGGAATCAAACCCATGTCCCTGTGAGGTAGCAGTGTTAACCATTATGCTATCGTGATTCTACCCAATGAACTTACATTTTAATTAAATTACAACAAAATTATTGGACGTACAGTAATAGTACAGGCAGTGCTTGGATTACAACTCAGTTGGTTCCTAAAATAGATCAAAATGTCAGTTGGAATCAGTTTTTCCATAGGACAATGTTATAAACAGGGGCTTAGTTGCAGAACCAATACAAAATATCCTCTTTTCATGAATAATGAAAGTTTTTTGAGAATCTGCTTCAGTGTAACTACCTTACAGTCAGTAATGAGAGTCAGCAATGTGGTTGACTCTCAGCTTTCTTTTGGGCTGCTAGGAATGGGCAATAAATGCTTGCCAACCAACAATGCCCATACCCCATGAATGAAAGTAGCGTTTTGCATGATAAAATAGTGTCTACACATTAAAAAAACATTTCTGTGCTACATTTGAGAAGCAATTTGCCCTTCAGATGGTTACAAAAGATGGAACATTGAGGAACATAATTGGTAAAGACCTACAATTCGCTGGTTAGGTGCCTTTAAAATCAATTCTGACGTTGAAACAGGGTGTCAGTTCATACATGTTGTAAATATCGTTTGCTGTAACTTGAGGACTGCCAGTACCCACAGGATTAGATTTGGTCATGTGATCAAACAGCGCATCAGCATTCTTGTACTGAAAATGTTCATGTGCTTTGTGTGTTAGTGTGGCTCTGTGGAAGCAGCCCATCTTTCAGAGTCAGATACAAATCCTACTCTAATTTATTTGAGTATAAATCCTACGCTGGTACTTTAGCATAGATCCAAGGGAGTGCTGGACTGTCAGAGATGCCGCCTTAAATTAATCTCTGCCTGCCTGTTCAGTTGCAGTATTTGAATGTTTCTCAGATCACCTACCCGGTTTCAGACCCTCACAAACATTGCCAGGAATAAGTCAAGTGGTCATTTATCTCATTGCAACTTCTGAAAATCAGCCATTGTTTGTCAGCATAACAGTCGAGAAAACAAGTAAAACTACCTTAGCTGGTATTCCTATATTACTTTGCCCACATGCTTGGATGGGAGTTGAGGACAGAGTTAGTTTTGTTTTTGGTGCTTCCCATAGTTAGATAGCTTCCCAATATTAAGATTTTAGGGCTGCTGCCTATATGTTGTATGTTGACAGCAGGAGAGTGGCAGGTGGTAAAGGTAAATAAATAATGTACAGAAACAAATAAAGATTTGATGTCAAGCCTACCCTTCAGAGGAGATTTAAATTTCGTTGTGGTATGTAATCTTTTGAAACTTATTTTAACAAAAAAAGAGCTATGTGGTAACTGAGCCCTAGGGTGTAGTTATATCACATTTGTATCCATGAGGAGAATTGTACACTTGTATGTTGTATTTTAACGGGGGCGTTGTAAGTGACTGTCCTGCATTTGTATTGTTTCACAATTCACTGTAGTGAGTTTACCAGTCTCACAATGTGAAGAGGCCAGATTTCTACTGGATTCTCTGTTTGGAGTGAGTTCACAGAGTGAACCTGTACCATTTCCCGTTGATCCTATTAACTGTTCCTTCATAAGGCTGGCAGTGTCACAAATCATCAGACTGTGGTGTACAGACATTGGGGAAGTTGTTTATAGAAGGGAAATAGGATTTGTGTTGAGTTTATACCATGTATTAAAAGGAAAAAAATTGAAAATGAAAGAGTTTGACTATTTTTATTGAAAATGCAAACTGAAGTATATTTGAAACTTTTCCGATATCTTTTGCATGCTTGTTCCCATTCTGCAGGTGCGTGAGATGCCAGTGAACACTCCTGAGAATCCGTGGAAGATTGATGCTGAGGAGCAAGGCCAGCGAGTAGATTTACGGAGTACTCACCTGGTGTTCAGTATAGATCCCAAGGGCTGTGAGGATGTGGATGATGCGCTGTCCGTTCGCAAATTAGCAAATGGAAATCTGGAACTAGGAGTTCACATTGCAGATGTCACTCACTTTGTGAAATTAAATTCTTATACAGACTTGGAGGCTAGATCAAGGTACTATAAAATAAAAATCATAACGGAAAAGACAGCTTTTGAAGTAAAATAAAGGGTGGCACAGTGGTTAACACTGCTGCCTCACATTGCCAAAGACCTGGATTCGATTCTGGCCTCAGGTCACTGTCTGCAAGGAGTTTGCATGTTCTCTCAGCATCTGCGGAGGTTTCCTCCCACAGTCCAAAGATGTGCGGATTAGTTGATTGGCCATACTAAATTTAAATGACCTTAGTATCAGGGGATTAGTAGAGTAAATATGCGGGAATATGAGAACATGGTTGGTGTAGATTTGATGGGCTGAATGGTCTCCTTCTATATGATTCTAAAGAGGAAAGAAATTCAGGGAATATATTCTGTTCAAAATACTAGCTCAAAAAATAATTCACTTATCAGGAATGTATTTGATATTTTTATTAATCGATGGGTTTTTTTCTCTGGTGTGGGATTTTCCAGTGAGCACTGCTCTGATGGTTTCAGTGGTGTGGAGCAAGCTCTGTGTATTCTGGAATGGCCACAAGGAAATCTGAACAGCTACAGCGCAGTATATAGATGCCCTCCAGAGCTGAGAGATCTATGGGTGCCGTACCACAGAATGGGAATTAGTAAATCTACTTAATAATACACCTTTGTGGTAGCCATGATGTAGAGATGCCGGGGTTGGCACAGTAAGAAGTCCCATAACACCAGGTTTGTTCACCTGATGAAGGAACAGTGCTCCAAAAGCTCCTGATTCCAAATAAGCCTGTTGAACTTTAACTTGGTGTTGTGAGATTTCTTACTTTTGTGGGTAGTTGACATCTGCCACTGCTCCCTCTGTTGTGAAGCTGTGAAAATGTTATGACCTCCAGACAGGACTGCTGAGCGTTGTTGTTGTAAATTTATCTCTTTGCATAATATTCATGTGCAAACACCTGCCACTTCCTTGCAGGGCAACAACGTGTTACCTAGCAGATCGCCGATATGACATGTTACCAGCCATCCTCAGTGCAGATCTGTGTTCATTACTTGGAGGTGCTGACAGGTAAGTGTCAGCTGTATCAGGTTTACAAAATGCTATTAAAGAGAGAAATCCCATTATTGCACTTATTGGATTTGTACCTATATTGCCTGTTTGCTCTTTGCCTTAGCAGAGAATAGATAGCTGTTCCAGCTATGATAAAGCAGCAGTATAACTGTTTGCAGGAAGATTGAACAGGGCAGGGTGGGAGAGATAATTTATGTAGTGTATTTTTATGCATCACACACACACACACGGAGAAATTATTTCTCCAAGTGAAACTGACAGCTGTTACAGAGCTTTGTGCCACTTAAAAACTATTTGTAATATACATCGCATTTTCTTCTCTAGCTTCTGGTGAAGAAAAATTCAAGGGCGTAAAATTAAATAATTGTATAATTTTAACTTAAATTGGGACTTGGAGGCAGGGAAAGGAAACTGTTACACTAATGCAGTAATGAATGTGTTGAAGGTTGTGGTTATGGCACATTGTAAGGAGAGCTTTATCCTTGACCTGTCTTAAACTTGAGGATTTGTCCAGAACAAGGAAATTTCTCAATATCTTTGTACACAAATATTTTTTTAAAGTAAACATTTGAAAAAGCAAAATGTAGACACTGATGCTGTACCTACTGTGAATGACAAACTACTTGAATACGATCTGCTGTGGTTTCAATTCACCTTTGAGAACGAAGATTAATCTTCTGCATCCATTTTGCTTTTCAGGTACGCGGTGTCTGTGATGTGGGAGCTGGACAAAACAAACTATGAAGTCCTTAAGGTCTGGTTTGGACGAACAATTATAAAATCTGCATACAAGATGTTCTATGAAGCTGCTCAGGCCCTGTTGGACGGAGATCTCAGTGTTATGGATGATATCACTGAGCTCAAAGGACTTGATGAGAAAGATAAACATAAAATACTGAATGACTTGATTTGGGCAATAGAGAAGCTGACTGAAATAGCTCGCCACATTCGAGCTAAACGTGCCCTTGGCGGCGCCCTGGAGCTGGAAGGCATTGAATTACGAGTGCAGTTAGATGAAAAGAAGAACATCAGTGACCTGGTCCCAAAGCAGCCACTGGAAGTGCATGAGACTGTAGCAGAATGCATGATTCTGGCTAACTACTGGGTGGCAAAGAAGATAACTGAGAATTTACCTCACCAAGCCTTGCTGCGTCGTCATCCTCCACCACAACAGGAGTTCTTCGCTGAGCTGGTTGATTGTGCAAAGGCAAAGGGCTTCAAAATAGATACACGGTAACATATAGATAAAAGCAAATTATTACAGATGCTGGAAATTAAAAGATAAAACACTGGAAAATCTCAGTAAGTCTGGCAGCATCTGTAGGAGAGAAAAGAGCTGAAGTTTTGAGTCCAGATGACCTTTTTTCAATTCTTGAAACATCAGCTGTTTTCTTGCCTTACAGATGCTGCCAGACCTGTTGAGAGTTTCCAGCACTTTCTCTTTTGGTAGCATGGATAAAACTGTGTGTAAATTCTCATGAGAGATTTTTATTCTATTTTAATTTTACAAAGAGATATAAAAGATAAGATATAAATGAATAAAGATGAATGAGTTGAAGGCAAGTTTGAATTCATTGGTTATATTAAGGGATATTTGGGTTTGGAGGGAGTAGAGAATGAGTAATTCTGCAGTCTTGCAGAAGATGGGTTGGAGCAGGAGATTTTGTGATGAGCATGTGTATCTCTGTGTGTACATGTATGTAAAGGTTCTAACTTCAAATACTTATGTTGATAATTGTAGCTCCAACAAGGCTCTGGCAGATTCACTGGACATGGCAGAAGACCCAGATGATGCTCAGGTGAACAAGTTGTTGCGATCCATGGCCACGCAGGCAATGTCCAATGCTGTTTATTTTTCGACTGGCTCCTTCTCAGAGGATGAGTTTTATCATTATGGTATGTGAAGTTATATATAGGTTAATTTTATATTTCTATATTGTAATGGTCTGATGCAGATAAAAACAAATATACATGATATGGGATTAATTTGGAGAATGCAATCTCAGATATTTCTTGAGTGTTTCAATTTATTTTCTCCCGCCTCTCTATTACTTCCACATTAACTTCAGTTGCAGCAGAAACTAAGAGACGTAAATCATTTAAACAATTTAAAAATGTTTTCAAATGTATTTTCTGTCCACTTTGGTATCTCTTGAGTGAGACAGTGTTTATGATTAGTGAAAGGACCACAACAAGTATTTGGATATTCTGACCTTGAATAAATAACTACCTTTTCGAGACATCCTGGTCAGTCATTGCTGCATTCATTCCATTAAGCTTCTCCGTAATGCAGAAATCAGACTATTATTCAGTGCCTGTTCAGTGGTGCATTGCAGGTGTCTGTTAACATATCTTACAGAATTCCTGTACTAAACTGATAGGAATCATGGCATTTTAGTGCATTAATGTTCCAAATGGATTACATGTATTTGCCATGAATATGTGGAAAATAAAAATAACCTAATATTTAAAAAGCCATTTTGCAAAATAGAGTGTCTTTGATAGGAACATACCTTAAATGAAGCATTTATATAAAAAGGTGCTTTTTTTACAGCAATAGCTTATATTTATACAGATAGCACATTTACCATCGTTAAATGGCCCAAGACACTTTACAAGAACGTTTTTGAATTAAATTTGACTGAGCCACATTTTAAAAAATTCTGTTGAGTTTTTAAGCTTGTTTTAAAGGGGCATCTTGCAAGGAGGAGAGAAAGATTTAATGAGGAAATTTAAGAATTTTGAGCCAGGCAGGGATGCCAAAACGGGTGCAGTGGAAATCAAAAGCATGCAAGAGGGAAGAGTTGGAGTACAGAAATTTTGGTGGGTTGTGGGAGGTTACAGAAATGGGAAATTGAGGCTATGAAAGGATTTGAAAACAAATTTGAGAATTTTAAACTGGGAGCGTGCATAGAGCCAGCTTGCACAGGAGTGATGGCTGATGAACTTGATAAATTTAAAGCACTCTGCTAATTTTTTTCTACAGTCCAGATTGCTATAGGTACGTGGGTGATAAAGGGGGCATAATTCTGATAGTATTTCCTGTTAGAAATTTGTCCAGCAGTATATCAAATAGGAATGAAGGTTTCAAGTTTTCAGTGCTGGAAACAGTTAGCCAAATTGGTGGAAAGATACTTGTTATAAAATAAAATAGGAGGATCTAGTTAAGCAAATATATTCAATTTCTGTATATTTAAACAACCTGCAATCTCACACCATTTGTCCTGTCGAAACTGCCATCATTTTTCAGTTGAAGGCCATGACCAGAGGAAAGTTTGCAAAGTCTAATTGTCAACATTTCAAAATAAGGGAATCTCTTCTCAAAGCAAATTGTGCCATAGTTGGTCAGACTTTTTCGAAAAGTAAATTTAAGGAGGGTTTAAAAATTGATAACTTGCTGGGGCCCCTGATCAGGGTTGTCACCCTCTACGTGTCCCCCAGATATATATGGTAATACCAGTGGCTCACAAGTCTGTTCTAAATTTGTTTAACTTTCGAGACTTTCAGCTGTCTGAGCAGAGGAGAGGACAATCAAAGAACAAAGAAAATTACAGCACAGGAACAGTCCCTTCAGCCTTCCAAGCCTGCACTGACAATGCTGCCCAACTGAACAAAAATCCCCAACTCTTCCCCCAACAGTCTCTCTATTCCCATCCTATTCGTGAATTTGTCCAGACGCCCCTTAAAACTCATTATTGTATTTGTTTCCTCTACTTCCCCTGGCAGCAAGTTCCAGGCACCCACCACCCTCTGTGTAAAAAAAAAAACTTACCTCGCACATCCCTTTTAAACATTGCCCATGACACCTGAAACCTGTGTCCCCTAATAATTGACTCTTCCATCTTGGGAAAAAGCTGACTATCCACTCTGTCCATGCCCCTCATAACCTTGTAGACTTCTATCAGGTTGCCTCTCAACTTCAATCATTCCAGTGAGAACAAACCAAATTTCTCCAACTTCTCATAGCTAATGCCCTCCATATCAGGTAACATTCTAGTAAATCTTGTCTGTAACCTTTCCAAAGCCTCCACGTTCTTTCATATGTGTGGCAACCAGAATCAAACATTGTATTCCAAGTATGGCTAACGTTCTATAAAGCTGCAATATGACTTGCCAGTTTTTAAACTGACTGCCCTGGCTGATGAAGGCAAACATTCCGTGTGCCTTCGACTACCTTCTCCACCTGCACTGCCACTTTCAGTGACCTGTGTACCTGTACACTCATCATTTATCAGTCTGGCTGTATCTGAAACAAGCTCTAGAAGTGATGGACTATTAAAGCCAACTGTGGTACCTTGTTCTTTGTTCAAATCTGTGCTGCTTTGGTATCATTATACTTCCTTCAGCACTTTCTATCCTTTTGGTAAAGGGTAGACCAACGGACTCCCTATTAGGAATCCAAAAGCAATGTGTAGGAAGATCAGTGCCCATTAGATTAGCTGCACTAATTATTCAAGTATAATACAAGGAAACAAGTTCATTTTATAATTTGGAATCGAATCCATGTTTGAGTCTAATGTAGGTTATGATTTATTTTATCAGTGGGAGTTTATTACTCCAGAATGAGTAATAAAATAATCTTTACCCTGATATTTTATTGTGTAAAATATCAGTTTTGAGATGAACTTGGAAAGTGAGAGGTAGAAATTGAAACCTGTCCCTTCTCTTGGTAAAGTCGTGAAACCAGGTTATTTACATAATTTGACACAGATCTATATGGTAAGAACTACTTTGTGTTTTGTCACAGGTCTTGCTCTGGAGAAATATACTCACTTCACTTCTCCAATCAGAAGATATGCAGATATAGTGGTGCACAGACTACTGATGGCAGCAATAATGAAAGATAAGAAATTGGAACCAGAAGATTCCTTACTCAGCAACAAAGATTTAGTGGAATTATGTCAGCATATTAACAACAAGAATAGGGTAAATAGGCAAACGCTTCAGTAAGCGTTTTCTCCTTGTTTTCAAAGTATAAAGTAATTGTACACGTGTCATCGTAGTCACATTAGGAAGGGAGAACTAACGAAAGATTTGGCAATTTTATCAGTATCCAGTATCATTGCACATTGACAAATGTAGGGAAAGGTTAAGAACTTTTCCCTGATGGTCCTTTAAAGAGTAAGCTGGGAGAGTAGACATTACTTTGGAACAACATGGTGACCTACATTTGAATCCAGCATAGATTAATGGTCAATATTTAAAATTGCAAATATTATTCATAGAATCCCTACAGTATAGAAGGCCTTTTGACCAATCGAGTCTACACTGATGACAATCCTAACCAGCCCTATTCCTGTAACATATTTACACTGTTAATCCCCTGACGCAAGAGTCAATTTAGCATGGCTAATTCACTTAACCACACATCTTTGGAGTGTTGGAAGAAACCAGAGCACCCGGAGGAAACCCATGCAATCACCTGAGGCCAGAATTGAACCTGGATCCCTGGTGCTGTGAACTAGTAGTGCTAATCACTATGCCACCATACGGACCACTCAGGCCATGAGATATCTTGCTCACCCTGTGCAGCTCTGAATGCAACCCTGTGGTTGAAATTAAAGCATACTTGAGATGGAGTGTAAATGGCACCTCACCATTCAAAACCTGACCTGGAAATGCTTGCTGCTGTTGTTAGGTTCAAAGTGAAATGTCTTCTACATTTTGAATAGTAGAATATAAAGATTTTCAACGATCGGTGTAGATATCAAGCTTGTTGAAGAGTACTTTGCAGTTGAGAAACCATATTCTCTTTGATAAATAACGATTGAACACATCTTTAGCAAGTTCTTAACTAGATCATCGAGGAGAGGAAAAGTGCTGGGTATTCTTCCCAGTATTCTGCTCGACGCACCAGACAATAGATGGCTTGAACCACAGAAAAAGAGGGAATAGAAATATCTTTAAAATATAAACCTTAAATACAAATTTAAATATCTTTAAAAATTGTTTAATGTTCATTAAATTGAATGTCATGAATATTTTTAAGATTGGTGATGTAAATATTCAGGAAAAACAATTAATAACTTACTTCAAAAACTTGCATCAGCCAATAAAATAAAATTTTATCCTTAAAACAAGGAACTGTTACATTTAATTTAAAAAGATAATTCAGTTATCTGATAACTGAAACTGATAAGTACTCTGGGCACTGACAGTACTTGATATAAAGACCATTCTTCATATGTGATCCCATCATTGTTTAGTAAACAGAATCTATTCAACATGGGCTAAATGACATAGGCAAACTTCATGAGCTCTTAGACTTCCCAGAAGGAGTAATAAAATAATCTTTATCCTGCTTGATTTCTCTGCTCCTCCCTGCAAGGGATGCTGAAGAAAGTTATTGACAGCTTAATACTTTTGTAGTTACACTAGTCCCGTGAAGCTGGGCTCTGCATGCTCGATATGTTTATAAATTTTAGGACTATAGGTTCATAGGAATATGGTAGAAATTCACACACAGGCAAGTTAAAATCATGATTGCAGTCAAATACTGTGGCCTAATTAAATCTGTTCCTGTTCCATTCTTAGGCAGCTCAGCGTGTGCAGAAGCAATCTATAGAGTTATTTCAGTGTATGTACTTTAAGGATAAAGACCCTTCTGATGAGCGTTGCACAGCAGATGGTATCATCTACTCAATACGGGCAAATGGCGTACTGGTCTTTGTACCACGGTAAGTTGCTGAAAATGCTCACTAGAATTTAAAAACTAATTGTGATGATTGCAGTTTGCTAGCTGATCATGAATCTAAAGTGATTGGAATGCATACACTAAAGAAAAGTTTATACATCTGTGTTGTGGCCTATAAGGTTTGTACATCTCTTTGTGTTGTGGCCTATACTTGCAAAATTTGGAACAAGCCAACTGATATTCCGTTGAGTGATGTTTATGGCTGTTCAGGGCTACGTGAAAAAACAAAGTCTTGTATTTATAAAGCATCCTTCACATTCTCTCTGTCCTAAAGTGCTTCAAAGTCAGTGAATTGTTTTTAAAATGGTGGCAAATGTACAATACAATTTGCACAACAACGTACCACAAAATCAACCATATTCTGATTTGTTGATTAAGGGATCAGTGATAGCCAAGATACTGACTTCTTTAACTGTACATTCAATGGAAAAGTGAATAGAGTCTTAGTTTCTGACAATCTCTTAATTGTAATTGGAGGGATTTACCATTTGGCCCTTCATCAGTAACATCATGGCTGATCTGACTGTGACCTTAACTCCAATTTCTAACCTGTCCCATGACCCATAGCACCCTTGTGAATCAAAACTCCATCTAACTCTGCCTTGAATAACCCAAATACTTCTCTCTGTGGAAGAGAATTCCAAAGACTAACGGCCTTCTAGAAATGCCTCTAAATAGGGGACCTCTTTTTAAAAACTGTGCCACTTAATTTTAAATTCCCTACAAGAGGCAACATCATTCCATCTACCCTGCCAAGCTCCATCAGAATCTTGTATTAATAAGATCACCACTCATCTGCCTAAACTCGATGAATATGAGCCAAAGCTGCTCAACCTAGGACAACCATTTAATCTCAAGAATCAGCAGTCTTCAATGTAAATATATCCTTCAAGTAAGGAGACCAAACCTCCATGTGTGGTCTTACCAATGTCTGGGACTGTGGTAGCAACACTATTTTATGCTTTATTTCCTATCTGCAAGTTAACCTCGAGTGCTTCGTGTACAAGGACACACAATTTCCTCTGTACTGCAGTAGTCTACTGTCCCACTCCATTTAAATACTTAAGTGAAATATAACTCTGGACTATATTCTAGTCTAAATTATACAAATCCTGCCATTGAGCTTGAAACTACAACTTTGTCTCAAAAGCAAGCTTAGATTGGCTGTCAATGGTTATGAAGAGATTGAAATTCTGAATGAGCCTAAAAGGGTGAGGGACAAATGTTACTTCAGGTAAACTTGCAAGTTCTCACTCAGGTCACATGTAAGTTGGGTCCTTTAAATTTCCGTAAATGTACGTGTGACTAAACCAAAATACTTAAAGGGCCTGTGAGCTTGTACAAACTGACCACACAGCACAAAACAAAAAGCTTGTGTCAGTCAGTGGTAAGTGGAGTAAACACAAAAGGAAAGGGTTGTTTAGTTGACAGCAATTCTGCTCCAGAGACTGAAGCACAAAATTCAGGTGAGCACTTGAGAGAATGGAGGAACTGCTGCACAATTGGAGGTGCTGTAATGTCTCAGGCGAGACATTACACCCAGAGATGAGCAACTCCTGTTCAAAAACCATCACTAACATCTCAAAACAATTACTTAGTCATTATCACATTGCTATTCATCAGAGCTCGCTATGCAGATTGGCTGCTATATTTCCTGCATTACAGCTGTGACAACATTGCCTCATTGAGTGCAAGATTTTTTTTCTTCCCTCTTTAATTATGTTTCTGTAATATTCCCCAATGGTGGGAGAATCCAGAATTAGGATCATAGTGTGAGATTAAGGAGTTTAGGACTGAGGTAAGAAATTTCTTTACCCAGGGGCTGGTGAATATGTAGAATTCACTACCACAGAATGCAGGTAAGACAAAATGTCTGATTTCAAGAAGAAATTAGATATAGTTCTTGAAGCTCAAGGGATATGAGGGTTGGGGGGGGCAAAGGATTTGAGTCAAGATATTGAATTTGATGATCAGCCATGATCAAATGAATGGTGGAGCAGGCTCGAATGGCCTTCTCCTGCTTCTGTTTTTGGTGTTTCTATAAAACTCTCCATGGAGCTGATAGCATTTTATATCTGGCACAGAAGGAGTACAATGACCTTCATTGAAAGAATGATTTAATGCCAGTAATTTAGCTAATGGATGAGTATAATTTCCCTTCTGTAGAGCTCTACAATGAGACCATTGGATCTTTCACAATTCCAAGCACATGCCACCAGAGTTTATTTTATTCTTTGTAAGCTTGCTGTGATTAAATTGCTTTGGTATAGTATTCACTGAGACTTTACAATAAGCTTTTTTATACCTTTTTTTCTCCTGCTGTATGTAATTTAATGGCAAAAGTAAATTGAGATGTACTGTGTAAACCAGGTATGGCATAAAGGCTCCAGCTTTCCTAAAGAATAAAGAGGGTCTTGTGATCTCAGCACAGCTTGATGGATCATGTGTTTGGAAGCCTGGCTCTCTCAAACGCCTTCGAGACAAAATTATCTCCACTACTGTGAATGGAGAATCGGTTACTTTTTCGCTGTTTGATCACATCACTGTAAGTATACAGCTTTATAATATATATACAAATAGCACAGAATGAGGTTTAGAAAAAGCATCAAATGGAAAACTAAAATAAAAATTAGACAAATATAGAAATTACAACATTCAACCGAAAAAAGGACAGATGAGTTTCTCCTTTGCTCATACTTCTCGCAATGTGATAACCTTGTTATTCTGCAAAATTGGTGTGCTTTGAATGACAGGACAAATAAATAGCAAGAAGATGTGAATCATTAAAGTAGAAAATTCATTTGTACCATTAAAGTTTTGTAATTCACAGTGTCATTGCCATATAGTTTAGTCTTTTTCCCCCTATTATAACACGAATCTTTTGATCATTTTTACTCATTTGCACAGTCTGAATTCATTGTTGCCGTTTAACTTCACAGAGCCTGTGGCAGTGTCCAGTATTCCTTATTAGAACTCTCGCCTGATTTTAAAGCATTTTAAATTCATATCTTGTAAACAGAGTTTTGATTAAACTTTTGTTTTTCCTCTTGAACAAAAAGGTAAGAATATCTGAACACTCATCCCGGTCACATCCTGACAGTATCAAACTGGACATCATCAGCAACCAGCCGTGTAACACAGCCACCACTGAACCCATACATGAAGCTTCACATACTTCAAAGACGGACTTGGTACAGGATGTAATCAGATCTGCTGAAGAGGCACAACTTGCTCAAGAACATGCAAAAAATACCTCAATCAGAATTGAAGATAAAGAATACTGTCAAACCCAGGGAAACAGTCTCTATTCATTGTTAGAAGAAATCAAGGAACTGGCATTACTTGATGTTACAGTTGGTTGATTGCCCTGGTTATGTCAGGACGTTAAATCTGTTTTAATTTCTTAACCAAAACCACTATTGGAACAGGTTCTTTTTAGAAAGACATACCCAGACAATGGTTCTGGTTTTTAAAGCAAATTTAGTAGCAACTTATAATTGCAGGCAGTTAAAAGTAAAGAAAATGGCAGGGTCCAGTAACTTTAAAGCAGCTATTACCTACAAAGCCACTCAAGCTTCTGTAAATGTTTCAATGCAAATGAGATGTACAAAGATTTTTGAACTGGATGTAAATATTTTAATTCAATTGTGATTGGTACAAATAAAAGTACAATTAATCTTCACACCCTTTCCAGGGAGGTTAAAAAGTAAAAGCTTCTAATGGATGACAGTTCTGTCATTGGTGTGAATGTCCAGTTTGAAGCAATTTCTTTCTTCCAAATAAATAGAACTGATCTCTCAAGTTGAGTTCAAACTTATCCTATATAGAACTCGAGTAGATATTTTTACCAAGCAAAAAAAAAAATTCAGTTTTTTTTAAACAAAGTGCTGGCAAACTGCAGCAGGTATGTTGAATCTGATTATTACTCTACTGAAGTAGAACTCATGGAATTCAAAATGTTAAATTTGGTTAGCTTCTCCACACAGTGTATTTGGAGTTATACAATATGGTTTAAGCCAATGGATCATTTGTAATTATTTTTTCCCTTTATAAATACTTAAAGTAACCTCAAATTTAGATTTGTATTACATTTGAGTTAATACACACTGATGCTAAAAATGTAACATCAAAAGTAAATATCCATGCCAGATTTATGCAATACTGAGTAAAATATTTTCAGTTTCATTGCAAACTGTGATAAGAGTTCCCAAACACCCTGTGCGTGGGGAATAAACTACAACCAAAACAAACTTTGCCACCATTCTATTCTGCTTGCATAACAAAATACAAAACCTCAAAGCAACACAAGCAAATCTTGATCACATTTAATCAACTTCTGTGGTGTTTTCCATTTCTTGTATCAGTTGAGAAACATTTCTTTTTCCAGTTATCCTTTCCCATGGACAGATTCTGTGATAGTATTGCTTCTGAAATGAGTTTGGAAGAATCACTTTTCAGTTTCAGATTGTGTTGGTTGAGCAGAGTAATTTATTTTGATTAACTAACTCAGGTACATGTTCTAGAGTTTCCAGAGGAATGTCTGCTTCTGATGGAGTTTCATACTCTTGAGTAGGCTTACAAGACTCAGGTGAGGCTCCCTCTTCTAAAGCTTCTATATTTTCTGTATTTGGATCTTCAAATATATCATTAGGATCTTTCAACACAGCAGTTTGATTTGGTTCTGTAGATTGACTTGGGGATAGAGAATCAGGTAGATCTGAAACAACAGGAAACGCAACACATCATGCAGGAATACACCAAATTTTACTTCTAACATAGCACAAATTACTGGCAGAATGGCTTACTTGCTTTCACCTGTTTGGTTCTGCTTGCCATACAGAATGATCTTAACAATATGCTCTTAGAAGAAATATCAATTCTACACTATAAAAAATTTGGAAGATGCAAGGTAGCACAATGGTTAGCACTGCTGCCTCAGCACCAAGGACCAGGCTTGGATCAGTGTGTGGAGTCTGCACATTCTGAGGATTCCTCCGTTCCACAGTCCAAAATATGTGCTGGTTAGGTGCACTGGTCATGCTAAATTCCTTGGTCTACCCTAACAGGTGGAGTATGGCATCCAGGGGATTTTCACAGGAATTTCAGTGCAATGTTAATATAAGCCTACATGCAACACTAAACAGCAAATCTTAAAAGTTTATTAATTAAAGATAGTGAAGCTTGGCAAAGAGGCAGCAAAAAGGTTAAATTTTGTCTTAATCCCTAATCCCTGCTATAGTAATACAGGATAACAGTACAGTAGAATTTACTGAAGATTTAGCAAAATGCATACTTAAACTGGCCAAATCTTGAATTCAAACACTGGGACAAGTCTTTCTGCAGTTACACATTAATTATAGTGACTGTTTTAACTGATGAAGTGTGCCAACATGCACACTAAGGTCTAAAAAAAGGATTGAGTGATGGCCAAAACACGAGTGCCTGTTTTTTTGAAGAATGACATGGGATCTTATGACCATCTCAGGGGGAAGACAGCAAGATGGATTCTCCAATACTGCAACACTCACTCCCTCAGTGGTGCATTGACTGTCAACCTGGATTTTATGCTCTTGACCCTAGACTTGAAACCAAAACTTTTTTTGGGAGGCGAGAAGCTACCATTTAGTTTTTAAGAGGGAAGAAATCCAGAATTCTTCCAAGTACCAAGACGTGTTTTTGATACATTGTAGAAAACAGATTGATTTGCAATTGATTATTTATGTAGTGTTCTTCACAGCCGCCAAACACTGCAAGGCACTTTACAGCAAATGAAGTATTTTTGAAGTGCAATCCTGTTGTAATGTAGGAGAAACTTTAACACTTCCCTGAACTGCAGCGATCTTAAAAACATCCAGTGCTAGCTAAATGCTGCAACTGCCTGGGCCCTATACCAATGAACACAATATTTAATATTTTAGTTCCTCAGCACTGACCTGGTATAGGTATGGCATTGCCTTGTCACCATGATATGCCAGTTACAATGGTATACCAAACTATAAAAATCAGTTTTACAAAACCAAATCTATTTGATTAATCAGACTGTCAAAACTACCACCAAAAGACTAAATTTCAAAGAATAAAATTGTAAATTCAAACTATAAATCTAAGGGGGCTTGAGCATGGCATTGAACATGGTTTAAATTAATGGTATGCTTTGGGCAGGCACTGACTCAAATTTCCCTCTTGAAAAAGGAAAGTAGGTCTGCTAGGAGAGGCAGAAGTGGCAAGAGCAGTAACAGATTTTAAAATGATTAGTGAGTTTTAAGGGGCAATCTATGAATAGGATGGGAATAGAGGGAAATGGTCCCCAGAAGGGTAGGGGGTTTTAATTCAGTCGGGCAGTATGGTCAATGCAGGCTTGGAAGGCCAAAGGGCCATTGCTGTACTATAAATTTTTTTTGTTCTTTGATTAAAATTTAGGTCAAAAATATGCGTTTTGCAAAAGGCTATCATAAGAAAATAAACTTCATAAGCCCTATCGGCAGGAACCACATTTAATCAGATCCTTTTGTTTCAGCCATACATTAATCACTAAATAATGGAATAAATGATATGCTGAGCATAGATGTAGATTCTTGAATTCACAAGACAGTGGTTATAATCTTTTTGAAGGCAGATTTTGCAGAAAAGAAAGAAAGAAAATCTCAAGCTTTCTACTCTCTAAAACAGATTACTGGCAGATTATTCAGAAGTATGGAAATTAAACAATTTCCTTATTAAATTTGATTTAAACACACTTACCACAGGAGGGCATCCGATTTGCTGACTGGAGTTTTGCTCGTCTCTGAAGCGCAAGCTGTTTGTTCCTTTCAATTCTAAATTGCTGTTCCACGGAGAGTATGATTGAGCTAGGAGTCGATTCTGCAATTGGCTGGTCAGGCAGTGAATTAAACGACTTTTCCAAGTTATCAGTTTGGATGCCATCTTCGTTATCTACATCTGGAATAACATTTTATTTTAAAGAATAATTGTGATTGTGTCAATTTATCATAGTTCTTAAAAACTGATAATCCTGCTTATGCCCCAATATTATCCAGAAAAAAATTGAATTCTGAGACCAAGTTCATTTATGTCCCGATATATGATGAGACAACTTAAAAACAGGACCTTCTCCGAGTTGCCATCTCTTTTTCCCTAGAGAGATTACACGATTATCCATGCTTTAAGATATCACGTGGCTTAGCAATGACACTGTCACATTGAAGACCCACAGCTATTTTATTCTCAAGATTCACACAGTAATGGCCACTTGAGAACCTTCCAGGGACATCAGGTCCTAAAGAGCAGGGCTTCAGCAGAATGGAGAAACAAATTGTAATAACAGATTCCACGTTTAAAACCACAAGTTTGGGTGGGTTAAAGCAGTGTCTAATGTACATTGTCACAAAGATAGAGAAAAAAAACATTCAATCAGTGGTCTTTTTGAAGTTGTAATTTGTCAAGGCAGTATTGTGGAATCTGTAAGTGGTCTCTGCTCCCCAGGGCTCGGTAGTGATTCCTGCTGGCAAGCGTTCATGTTAGATAAGATCATACAGACTAAATGTGAGAGACTAGAGACAGAAAGTAAGAGAAACATTTTTTAAATAACAGGGCTGAGACTGGAATGCCCTGCTAGCGATTGAGGCAATGTTTCATTTAAGAATCAGATAGGAAAAGGAAATGAAGGATAATTACTGTATAGTGCTTTAGTCATACGTGGTGTTTATATTGCATCTTGTGTGTACTATCCACAGTTTATGATTTAAGTCAACAATGGAACAGTAACCTGAGCCAAGTTAGCAGGAGGCTTCAGGATGCAGCAATAGCTGTGCTTTCGGCAAAATTCTAAAGGTTAAAGAACACACACCAGGAATACCTTTAGAGTCATAGAAGTTTACAACATGGAAACAATCTCTTCGACCCAACTTGTCCACGTCGTCCTTCTTTTTGAAATCCTTAAGTTAGTCCCAATTGTCCACATTTGGCCCATATCTTTCTCTACCCATCGTACCCATGTAACTATCTAAATGCTTTTTAGAAGATAAAATTGTACCCACCTCTACTACTACCTCTGGTAGCTTGTTCCAGACAGTCACCACACTGAAAAAATTGCCTCTCTCAACACTTTTGTATCTTTCCCTCCTCACTTTAAATCTATGCCCTCTAGTTTTAGACTACCCTATCTTTGGGAAAAGATATTGACTACCCTGTCTATGCCCCTCATAATTTTATAGACCTCAATAAGGTCAGTCCTCAGCCTCCTATGGCCCAGAGAGAAAAATCCCAGTCTATTATAACTCAATCCATCAAGTTTGGTACCATCCTAGTAAATCTTTTCTGCATTCTTTCTAGTTTAATAACATCCTTTCTATAATAGCATGACCAGAATTGCACACAGTATGCCAAGTGTTGCCCAATTAAACCAAGCATGCCAAATGCCTTCTTCACCACTCTGTGACTCCACTTTCAAGGAGCTATGAACATGTACCCCTAGATCTCTGTTCTGTAATTCTTCCCAACACCCTATCATTAACTGAGTAAATTTTTTTTATTCTGGTTCAATCTACCAAAATGCATCACCTCACATTTGTCTAAATTAAGCTCCATCTGCCATTCGTCAGTCCACTGGCGCAATTGATCAAGACCCTGCTGCAATTGGACATAACCATCCTCACTTCTCACCATGCCACCAATCTTGGTGTCATCTGCAAACTTACTAACCATATTCTCATCCAAATCATTAATACAAATGACAAATAACAGTGCGCCCAGCACTGATCCCTGAGGCACACTACAGGTCACAGGCTTCCAGTTTGAAAAACAACTCTCTACAACCATCCTCTGGCTTCTGTCAAGAAGCTAATTTTGCATCCATCCACCCTGGACATATGAGATTTAACATTATGCAACAACTTACCATGTGGTACCTTGTCAAAGGCCTTGCTAAAGTTCATATAGACAACATCAACTGTATTGCCCTCATCTCCCTTTTTGGTTACTCCTTCAAAAAACTGGATTGAATTTGTGAGACATGATTTTCCATTCACAAAGCCATGCTGACTGTCCCTAATCAGTCCTTGCATCTCTAAACACCTGTAGATTCTGTCTCTCGAAATACCTTCTAGCAATTTGCCCACAACAGATGTGAGGCTGTTCCCAGGCTTTTCCCCACAGCCCTTTATGTAAGGTCTCCTAATGCAACTGAAGTTATGTAAAATTGGCCAAGGTACATACTAATATTTATAATACTCAGTGGCAGCATGCAGGGAGCTTTAGCCGCACTTACAGTTAAACCGCTAATTATATCATACACAAAAATGCATCTGATTAGTGGAGGCGTGTAGTCAACACCCTCGCAAAAAAGGGAGCAGAGAAAAGTTCAAAATTGGCATGGCAATTTTTTTATATTATTATGGAGAGAAAACACAAATCACCAGACCTGAGTGATTCTAATTCAAAAATTTTAAAATGTTTGATGTAAAATGAAATGTATCGCTTTTCAGTCTATGGTTAGGGGCTTGGTATTTAGACAAAATTAAAATGTAATTAAAATGTAAAGTGGACTTGATACCTCTTTCTTCTTTCTACACTGACCTTGCATTTGCATAGCTCCTTTCACAATGTTAGCAAATACTAAAAACAATATTTAATGTGCAAATACTTGTGGGATATTTGTGGCAGCCAATGTGTGCACAGCAAGGTGCAACAAACAACAATGGGGAGTGTAGCAGAAAGTGGGGAGATATTTAAAAATATCAGTCAAGTATTTGATTTGTTTTCCATGCAATGTTTCCACAGATTTTAATTAATGTTTTAATCCCTACCAGGAACTACAACATTAATTAAAACAACTAGACATTTAGTTGTGTGTCTAATCTAATTGCTAGATTAGACACAACTAAACTATCACACCTTTCACATACTAGAGAGTGCAGAATGGAATGGAGTTCTAATACACCATTCAGGCCATCAGCAACAAATTACATCACACCACTAAATCAAAAAGAAAATAAAAAACACACACTATCCAATCAATACAAGCCTTGCAGCCTGGAACTAACACTCTATAATTACTAAAAGAGAAATCTAGAATGATTCCATTGGCATCCAAACAGTTCCTGAACCCCAAGAAAACAATATTAGTTAAAGAGAAAAATCTGATCTTATTCTGCAATGTCGTGAACAAAGGTTAGAATTATTTTTTTAAAATACTGAAAAATGTCTCAGCATCAGTGTAGTTTGGAATCAGAAGTATATTTACTGTAAAACTGGATTGAATGTTTACATTCAATTTGAATTGTCTCAAAATTTCTAAAGAAATGTTGAACAAAGATTTGAAAGGAGAACGTACCTTCGTTAGAAATAAAATCTTCATGTGTAATGGGGATATCGAGTCGAATCTTCTTTAAGCAGGCCTAGAATGAAAAAAATAACAAATATTAACAGAGAAAATGGGTTAATTTCTACAGACGCCACTGTTCATCTGCTGAATGTTTTCAACAACTACCATGTGGTACCTCTTTTGATAAATATCGTTGATTTTTAAGTAAAATTTATAGAAATCAATCTCTGAAAATGTGGCTATATATTAGGAGATTTTTGTGAGATCTTGCCCATGGTTCAATTGATGAATTTTTAAAGACAATAAACAAAATGGAACTGGGAAATTGTAGAAACTTACCCCAAAGCCACCTAGTGGCTTGAGCTTCCAACAACACGGTGACAACGGAACAAAAAAGTCAATAGGAAATGTTGACCTCACAGTTTACAATGGTGAATGCTGAGAAAAAGCATGACTGAAATCGCAATGTTCATGGACAAAACAAATAAAGAGAGCAAATTAAGTTGTCTGTAGCTACATGCAAGTCTGCACCATTTCATACAGCAAATATTAATGGTGCTGCTCTTAGAGGCCAGGCTTTTAGCATGGCCAATCAACCTAACTTTGGATGTGTGGGTTAGGTTGATTGGCCATGTTAAATTGACCCTAGTGTCAGAGGATGAACAGGGTGAATATGTAGGACTACGGGAACAGGGCCTGGGTGAAATTGTGGTCGATGCAGATTTTATGTGCTCAACGGCCTCATTCTGCACTATAGGGATTCTGTGATTCTAAGGTAGCTCTGTTTGTTATCTAAAAGGAGGGCGAGGAAAGGGAAAGAGCTCTGAATGTAAAACCTGATGCAGGAAAACAAAACCAGATCAATTGCAACCTTGTCAAATAACAACAGCCCAGCATTTTAACAGAAATTAATTATCCACATACCTGCACAAATTTCACTTTCGAACCCTGGGAGTATCTTAAAAAAGTCTTAACTAGAGATTAAAAATCACTGCTATCAAAGTCAATGCAGGAATAATTCAACAAACATTACTCTCTATTAATACTGGAACCAAAAAACAAAAATGCTGGAAAATCTCAGTGGGACTGGCAGCATCCATAAGGAGAGAAAAGAGTCCAGATGACTCTAATCTTTTATCTAATATTAATACTGGGACTGATTTACTCACATCTAACACCTTTTTGAACCAACCTATTCAGTGTTTGTTGCTAAATATGAAATGGTATATAGTATCAATCACTTAAAAATCCATTTTTAGAAACAACTCCATCCCAATTAGGATGGGCAGTGGAAACTCCGCAATATTGAAAAGGTACCTGAACTTCTTTTTTAGCACCCAAGGCCTCCACTTTGTCAATGAAGTCCTCAAATTGTAGTTTAGGGTATAGCCTATGAGCCCAGTGCTCCATGTGCCAAAGAAGAGTCTTCAAGTCTTCACTCTTAACACAAGTGGAGAAAGGAGAACAAAAATAATGGATTAAAAGTCAAAAATCACATCTCAGAAGTACACAATGGACAGAATTTAATAACTTTTCCCCCAAAAGTGTCAGCTCAGATGGGAGGAGTGGAGTGTAGCTCAGCAGCTACGCTGACAGCTTTTCTTGCATATTTTGACACTTTGGGGGAAACAATGACCTTATCAGAGTCCGTTCTGCCAGCAACTCAGGCTTTAAGAATGGGAAAAAAGCACCCTGATTTTAAAAACTTTAAATGGAATATAGCAGCGCCCCACCTCACCGCGACACACACACAGACACACAATGAAAATCTCCAAGCCTCCCCACTATAGAACACCCCCCCAGCACTGCTCACCTGTGCGCCTCTAGCAGGTTCTGCTCACCAGGCGCACACCACGGCAAACTTGTCATGAATCACGTCAGTATGACCGTACAGCCTAATGTGGAGGGGAACAATCAGGCTTAACTATCTGACATGCATATTCAAGTAGATTAAACATCATTGGCAGCAGAGCAGGCGGGAGAGCAGTGACAATCGCATAAAAGCCACTTTGGGTCGCCTGCTTAGTGATGAAACTTTATATCAACTTCAGTTTCGGTAACGGTGCACTGATTTGTAATTTTAATTCAATATTTCCATTGAGCACCATTTCCCTGTTTAATTTGTTTGCCTATTTTTATTCTTACGCAATTTTCACATTTTTGTGTTTGTAAACTTGATTAGTTTATAAATGGATTTTTTGATACGTCACACTGCAATTCAACCTTTCTGCTGCAAACATTTTCTTGAATAAAATACCAGTACCATTAAAAATGAATTCAAAGCACATCGGTAAACCAAATTCAACTTCCAATAGCCAACTTCAGGGTTTTACTGAGGTGGACAAGGGGTGCACACTCAACACACTCCGATTGGTGGCTTGGCATCTTAAATATGTGACAGACAGGAAGCTCAGATTTAACCTGGGCTAGTTTGATTATGTTGGGTTCCCAAGTGCCAAGAAACCCAGCAGCAGTGGGAAGTGTCTCAGCAACATCCCTCTGTGAGCCAGGAAGAACAAGAACATTTACCGCCACTGAACCTCTATTCTCCCCAGGGATCAGATGTTCCTGGTACTGCCGCCCTCTCTGGGACACTTCTGCCCAACTAGAAGCAAACTTTCCAATCAGCCTAACTGCCAGGTGGAGCATCCGTCCAGGCTAAAAGCCACACATTGTGGATTTAAAATTCCATAACAAGTGAGGAAACCCTGACTTGTTTCCTGGCCAGTATGGGACCCTCCACTCCCAGCACTTTGCCAAATAGGTTAATACTCCAAGTGGAAACCATCCAACTGTTGAGAAAGACAAACAGTCTCAGTGAAACTTTAACTAAAGTCACAGCGCACAGTGTTAAATCAACAAAATCCATTCTGCTACTTCACTATAATGCACATCCACTGACATGGATCAGTCACGAGGGGACATAAGTTCAAGGTGAGGGGCAGAAGATTTGTGAGGAAAACGTTTTTTACCCAGAGAGTGGTGATGGCCTGGAACGCGCTACCTGAGAGGGTGGTGGAAGCGGTTTGCCTCACATCCTTTAAAAAGTACGCAACTAAGCACATGGCACAACATAATATTCAAGGCTATGGGCCAAGTGCTAGTAAATGGGATTAGGTGGAAGGTCAGGTGTTTCTCGTGTGTCGTTGCAGACTTGATGGGCTGAGGGGCCTCTTCTGCACTGTATGATTCTATGAATTCAGCAAGGAACCTGGCACTTAAGTCAGGACAGGCATGACTCATGGTAATTGTCTCTGCTCCAATTATTCACTATGTCCATCAATGTTAAAGATTCATGAAATAGCTAAGAGCTCAAAAAATTCACAAAAATGCGTTTGCAAATGGTTCAGACCACTGCTTTAAACACATTTAATTTGTATTCACTATAGCTGCTTTTTTGTCACTAACGATACCAGTGTGAAGTTGCTATTATTTCCCAAAGTGCTATCCTCTGCAGCCAACTAGCCTGTGACATCTCACAAATAATAAACAATAGACAAGGTGCTAAATGGTGACAGAAGCCTGAAGAACTGTCCCATTACAAGGAATCAATGCTCAGAAAACAAGAACAGTAGTAAGACAAAACATATCAACTACATTGGCAATGATTTTTTCTATTACAGCCAATCAGTATTTAATCAAGAAGAAGAGTGTATACATGTTGCAGAGAAATCTAAAATTGACAATCTTGGTCAATATCGCAACCACGAGCAATATCAGTGACACAAGATGAGGTTCCTTCCACAGGCTGAATTCAGGGCCATTAACACCAGACAGAAAAAATACGTTGCATTTATACTGAGCCTTCACATAGCAAAAGCACTTCATCAGAGCTTTATCAAATAAAACTTAACACAGCCACATAAGGAGATGTTAGAAACTTGGTCAGAAGTAGGTTTTAAGAAACATTTTAAACAAGGAGACAAAGGCAGAGGTAAAGCAGTTTAAGACAGCAATTGAGTTCAGGCAAGGCAAAGCCACTGTGGGTGAGTGATAAAATAAAGGACGAGTAAGAAGCCAGAGATTTAGAAGATTAATGAGGGTGGAGGATCTTGCAAAAGAGACCGTGACAAAGCCATGGTGAGAGTTGAAAACACAGATAAAAGCTTTAAAATCATTGTCAGATTGGGGGTGTGGGGAGCAATATAGATCAGAGAGGATATTTTATTCTTCCAGCTTACCTCATGTCCTTTGCCTTTAAATCGAACCTTATCAAACAAATTCCGTAGAGCTGGCAATCCTCGATCTGAAATCAATCTTTTAGTACAGGAAGATTTAATAAAACTCAGATCCAAAAACACTGCATATCACTAGCATAATGACCTGTTAAACCCAGGTCACAATCCAAAGCTAAGGTTATAAAGCAGCGATATTCACTAGAAAAGGAGTGAGGACAATTGGAACATTTTACAATGTTGTTTGGGTCCCATGTAGGCAAGAGGGACTCAGTGGAGAGATGTGGGAGGTGGAAGTAGTTAGAAATAGATAATTAGGTCTAAAACATATTGCCCTTTTATTTTCTGAGGAGATTCCAAAGTGCTTCACAGCCAATATAGGAAAGAACTTGCATTTATATAGCGTCATCCATGACCTCAGCACATCCCAAAGGACCATATAGTCAAGCAGCAACAAGGGCAAAACAGAACTCACATTGCTGGATTGGAAAGAAGAGGATAAATGAAGGAGGTCCCACACACTCAGTCCAAGAAATGCTACTGAAATAGCATGGTAGCAACCAATAGGCAAGGGCTGATATCAGCACCTCAGGAAGAACATTCCAGCAAAGAGTAGATGTGAGATAGAAGCCCACTCATGGCCATTCTCTGATAAACACAGTAAGAAGTCTCACAACATCAGGTTAGAGTCCAACAAGTTTATTTGATAGTAAACTCACAAACTTTCGGAATGCTGATCCTTTGTCAGCTGAGCGGAAACTTTCCGCTCATCTGACAAAGGAGGTGTCCCGAAAGCTTGTGGGTTTACTATCAAATAAACTTGTTGGACTTTAACCTGATGTTGTGAGACTTCTTACTGCGTTTACCCCAGTCGAACGCCGGCATCACCAGATCATTTTCTGATAAGACAGAACAGTGGCTGCAAACAGCTGGTCCCACTTCCCCAAAACAGTGCGATAGAATTCTCACCGGCGGTTTTTAAATCTACTTTTTGAGGTATTCCATGTTCCAAATGACACTGTTTGTAAGAACATTACTAATTTTTACCCACAGGGGACTTGGGTGAGTGACAAAATGTGATGGTGTAACATTGAGTCTCTACACTGTATTAAGCGCCAACAAGGAACTGATTCTGTCTACGATGCTAGTCTCAGGAAGCGAAACTGCCGCTTGAATAAAATTGAAAATGTTAATTACCGCTGAGCATCCAGCTTAGGCCGTGGTCTTTTCACAGATTTCCTGACAACTACCGGCTCTTTGGCCTGAGTTCCCTCTTGTCTGTCTTCCTCTTCTAAGAGAATAAAAACAAAAGCAAATCAAATTATATCCTGTCCAACACTGCAGGGGCAATGTTATGGACTAGAACTCCAGAGGACATTAGCTCAAATCCCACCATGGCATTTTGAGAATTGAAATATAGTTTGTTGGGTACTTTGCCCAGTTGTTTATGGGTTAGAAATCTACTGCAGATTTTGTACAAGATTGAATCTTGTCAACTACGGCCAAAACTTTCAAAATACTCAAAAGGAAAAAGACTGCACATTTATGGACTAACCAGATTAGCTTCCGAAAAGCATGGCAAACTCAGCAAAAACCCCTAGAGCTAGACACAGCCCTTCGGCCAAAACCTCACCCTGGCAATCCCCGCAAGTCACGGTAATACGGTTCTGTCACCATTGCCAAATAAATCCCCCAGGAGCTTTGCCATTCTGTAGATCTGTTGCTGGTTTTCAAAGCTCAGGCAATAACAACATTACACAATCTCTTGCAGCTCTTCATAAAACAAACTTTACAACCTCATCGTCAAAATTAAGGTGGATTTACAGCACTAGGATAGTTTGTCTCTTTTCTTAACTGGCAGAATTCAGTCTAGAAAAAGGAACATTCTGCCCACGTTCTTGTTTCTTTTTCAATGTCCCATCATTTTACCAAAATTGTTTTTATTATGGTTAACAAGCTGACCACTAGAGCCTGTAAAGCAATACTTCAGAGAGGAAGACAGGATTAATGGCTAGCACAACCTAACTTATTGTATTATTATTGAGCAGCCAACACTCAAAAGATTTTGATACAGTGTCACAATCAAAGTATAAACTGGTGTCTTACAGAAGTACATTTCTACTATTCTTCCTCACTCCCTGTCTTAACTTCTACCCCACTACATCTAAACTCCAGCAAAAGTAACCCTAACTTAGTCAATCTCTCCTCATAGATCAGTCCCACCATCCCTGGAATCAGCCTGGTAAATCTTCATTGCATTCCCTCGAGAGCAAGAACATCCTTCATCAGAAAAGGTGGCCAAAACTACGCACAATATTCTAGCTCTGGTCTTACCTATAATTGCAACAATACATCCTTGCTCCTGTATTCAAAACCTCTCGCAATGAAGGCCAACATGCCATTTGCCTTCTTTACCACCTGCTGCATCTGCATGCTTATCTTCAGTGATGGGTGTACAAGGACACCCAGGTCCTGCTGCACATTCCCCTCTCTCAATTTACAGTCATTCAGGTAGTAATCTGCCTTCATGTATTTGCTTCCAAAGTGAATAACCTCACACTTATCCAAGTTATACTGCATCTGCCATTGATTAGCCCACATACCCAATCTGTCCAGATCATCCTAAAGGATCTCTGCATCCTCATCACAGTTGACCCCCCCACCCAACTTGGTATCATATACAGACTGAGAGATGTTGCTTTTTACTCCTTCATCTAAATCATTAATATATATTAGTTCTCCTTTATCAAGTCCTATTTGTAATAAGCACTTATTCTTGCTTTCCAAGCTTGACTCAGTGTTTGCCTTGCAGAAGGAGAGGTAATCCGAACACCTTACTGGTTTGTTTGTTCATGGGGCATTTCATAGAATCCTACAGTTCAGAAGAACCTCATTCAGCCCATCGACTCTGCACCAACCACAATCTCACCCAGGCCCCATCCCCATAACCCCACGTATTTACCTTTGCAAGTCCCCTTGACACTAAGGGGCAATTTAGCTTGGCCAATCCAGTAACCTGCATATCTTTCAACAAATTTGCAACCAGATTTAACCTGCCCCAATCTCGTCTTTACTGTTATTTTCAAGCCCGTGGTTTTGATTGGTTTCATTGTTCACCTTTCCCTCGCCTATCCCTAAATACATTATTGGGAAGGATTTTGTTGCTGCCTCAAACTCAAGGGCTTTATTTCCAGATTGCATTATATCATCTTGTCCTCTGGACTCTCTACTTTCTATAAGTTAAGTAACAACTGGGAAGTAAAGCTTGGGCTTGATTGCATGGACAACTGGTGGGAGGAGGTACGCCTTAGGGTCAACTCCACACCTCCTGCGCTCAGTTAAGCTAAATTCAGCTTAAGGTTTTGCACAGAATTTACTTCACCAAAGCCAGAATCAGCAAAACACAAGTAACAAATGAGACAGGTGTTCACTTGCACCCACCTTAAACAACTTTAACCTGGTGTTGTACACGATAGACAAGCTTTGGGGAGTCAGGATGCGAGTTACTCACTGCAGGATTCCCAGCCTCTGACCTGCTCGTAGCCACAGTATTTAAATGGCTAGTCCAGTTCAGTTTCTATTCAACAGTAACTCTCAGGATGTTGACAGAGGGAGATTCAGAATTGGTAATGCCATTGAACATCAGAGGGAGAGGTTAGATTCTCTTACTGGAGATGGTGCTGCTCAACACCTGTGATGGAATACTCTTAATAAAACAGCTAAACAAAATAAGTGATAACCAATTTCTCATAGCAATGCCCTGACTAGAGTCAAGCTGCTGGCTTTAAATTTTAAACAAAACACGGCAGTTAATTGTCACCATCTGGTGTATTCTCCATGGCAATGGCTTCACCAATCAATCAGCAGTCCCTTCTCATATAGTTTAAATTATTGTTTCCTTTACACTTGATATTCTTGCAAATACCCCACTGTATGCAAGACAAGAAGTATTTTTTTCAAGCAAAACATAGTACTGTTTAATTCATTGGACTATTTAAATGAATACAATAATTGAAGAGTGATTAGGATTATCAAACAGGAGGGACAAACAAACTATAACATTTGATACATATATTTGAGACTTTTTACTTGTTTTTGAGATTAGAAAAAAAATTATACGGTTATTTCTTCAAAGTTTAACTTGTTGTAAGCCACTTCCAACAATAGATCAATTATCCTCTGACAACCTAAATAACACATGCAGATTTACCAATCTGAATAGATTGTTCTTAGTTTCTGGCTGTCACTTCATTAAGTTGTTTTATTTTCTGCATTCCAAGTCTACTCTTAAAAAGACAATATATTTTTCTATCCAGTTGGAATAAAATTATGTCCTGAAACTCAAATTTCAAATTGCCAACTTACCATCAGCACCGAAAGCTTCACCATTTTGTTCTTGTCCAGGTGAGAAAGGAGGAGGAAGAGGTGGGAAGATTTCATCTTCTAAACGATCATAGTCAGGGATATCAAACAAACCATTTTCCGAAGCGCCACTCATCACAGCAGTTTGCCCTGGCAACATTACAAGAGTAAGGTAGACTGGTAAAATCAAAGGATCATTGATGTCATTATCTGAAAGTACATGGAGTAGCTAGTTTCATACCAGCATTTGTTTAAATGAATCACAGACTACTACAGTGCAGGAGAGGCCCTTCGGCCCATTGAGTCTGCATGATGCATGAATTGTCTTGACCTGCCCACCCAATCCCACTTGCCAGCACTTGGCCCATAGCCTTGAACGTTATGGCATGCCAAGTACTCATCAGGTACTTTTTAAAGGATGAGGCATCCCGCCTCTACCACCCTCCAGGCAGCCCATTCCAGACCGTCACCATCTTCTGGGTAAAAAGGTTTTTCCTCAAATCTTCACTAAACCCCCCCATCCCTCACTTTTAACTTGTGTTCCCTTGTAACTGACCCTTCAACTAAGGAAAACAATTGCTTCCTATCCACTCTGCCCATACCCCTCGTAGCCTTGAGCACCTCAATCAGGTTGCCTCAGTCTCTTCCGCTCCAATGAAAACAACCCAAATCTACCCAATCTCTCTTCATGATTTAAATGTTCCACTTAAATATGGTGTTATTGTGTTATATTGTCATCCAACATTGGCAAAAAAGACTGAGTCAAGCAAGAGTTCTCGTTATTCTGAAAGTGTTAGAAGGGGAAAAATGCATTTCGAACTTCAGACTAACTATTTTAAAGACCCAAATGTTCACGAGGAGTTTAGATGTGGTGGCGGTGACCGAGACGTGGTTGAAGGAGGGGCATGACTGGCAATTGAATATTTCAGGATATAAGTGTTTTAGGCATGACAGAGTTGGTGTGAGGAGAGGCGGGGGAGTGGCTTTATTAGTTAGGGACAACATCATAGCAGTGCAGAGGGAGGGAGGTATGGATGATTTAGGAATTGAGTCTCTATGGATGGAGTTGAGGAATAGGAAGGGAGTGGTTACTTTGTTGGGTGTTTACTACAGACCGCCCAACAGCCCGCGAGCCGTGGAAGAAGGGATATGCAGGGACATTTTAGATAAGTGTAGGAAAAATAGGGTAGTAGTAGTGGAAGATTTCAATTTCCCTGGAGTAGATTGGAGAGTGCCCAGAGCTGTAGGAGTGGACGGGGAGGAATTTGTACATTGTGTTTTGGAAGGGTCCTTGGACCAGTATGTGGATGGCCTGACTAGAGAGGGGGCTATACTGGATTTGGTTCTGGGGAATGAGCCAGGGTAGGTGGTTGACATCGAGGTAGGAGAGCATGTGTCAAATAGTGATCACAACTCTGTCTGCTTTAGGATATTAATGGAAAAGGACGAGACCTGCACAAAAGGGAAGGTATTTAACTGGGGGAGGGCTAGATACAGCCAGATTAGGCAAGATCTTAAAGATACCGACTGGGATAAGCTTTTCGAGGGCAGGTCGACAAGGTACATGTGGGAGCCTTTCAAGGGAAAACTAAATTCTCTGCAGGAAAGATACGTGCCGGCAAGGAGGAAGGATGGGAAAGGTAGGATTAGAGAACCGTGGCTTACCAGGGATATTGAGGATTTGATCAGGAAGAAGCGAGAGGCTTACATTAGATCTAGGCAATTGGGGACTGAGACAGCGCTGGAAGCTTATAGAGAGTGTAGACGGGATCTTAAAAGGGGTATTAGAAAGGCAAAAAGGGGCCATGAGGTGGCTCTGGCAGATAGGATTAAGGAAAATCCAAAGGCATTTTAAACCTATGTAAGGAGCAAAAGGATGGTTAGAGGCAAGATTGGACCTCTCAGGGACAGAAGAGGGGATCTATGCTTAGAGCCTGAGGGAATGGGGGAGATCCTGAATGAATACTTTGCGTCGGTATTCACGCAGGAGACTGGCCAGATGTCTGTTGCTGATTTTGACAAAGTTGAGGATCCGTTGAGGGAAATAAAGATTACGAGGAAAGGGGTGTTGGGGCTGTTAGGCAGCTTAAAGACATATAAAGCTCCGGGGCCTGATGGCATTTACCCCAGGCTGCTAAGGGAGTTGAGGGAAGAACTAGCTGGGCCTCTGACGCAAATCTTTGTCTCTTCCTTGGACACAGGTGAGGTCCCAGAGTACTGGAGGATAGCAAACGTAGTACCGTTGTTTAAAAAAGGTCAGAGGGATCACCCAGGGAACTATAGGCCGGTGAGCTTGACTTCAGTTATAGGCAAGCTAATGGAGAGGATCCTTAGGGACAGGATGTATGAGCATCTGGAGCGCTGCGATCTGATCAGGGATATGCAGCATGGCTTCGTCAAGGGGAAGTCTTGTCTTACAAATCTAGTGGAATTTTTTGAAGAAGTGACAAAAACAGTTGATGAAGGTCATGCTGTTGATGTCGTCTACATGGATTTCAGTAAGGCGTTTGACAAGGTTCCTCATGGTAGACTGATAGAGAAGGTGAAGGCACATGGGATACAGGGCCGGGTATGTAGATGGGTCGAGAACTGGCTCGGGAGGAGAAGACAGAGGGTAGTAGTGGAAGGCTCTTTTTCCGACTGGAAGCCTGTCACTAGTGGAGTGCCACAAGGCTCAGTACTAGGTCCTCTTCTATTTGTGATCTACATAAACGACTTGGAAGTTGGGGTAGGTGGTGAGATCAGCCAATTTGCTGATGACACTACGATGCTTGGATTGGCGGGTACAGAGGAGCAGTGCCAGGCAATACAACAGGACATAGATAGGTTGGTAGACTGGGCAGATAGATGGCAAATGGAATTTAATCCGGATAAATGTGAGGTGATGCATTTTGGCTGGAAAAATGTAGAAGAGAGTTATAGGATAAAAGGTAAAACTATTCGGAGTATAGAGACGCAGAGAGACTTGGGGTGCAGGTTCACAAGTCTCTGAAGGTGTCTTTACAGGTGGAGAAGGTGATAAAGAAAGCGTATAGTATGTTAGCTTTCATAGAAAAGGGTATAGAATACAAGAGTAGGAGTTTGATGTTGCAGTTGTATAGAACATTGGTTAGGCCTCAATTGGAATACTGCGTCCAGTTCTGGTCGCCGTACTATCGGAAGGATGTGGAGTCCTTGGAGAGAGTGCAGAGGATGTTTACCAGGATGCTGCCTGGTATGGAAGGACTGTCTTATGAGGAACGATTAGATAGACTGGGGTTGTTTTCCCTTGAAAGACGTCGGCTTAGAGGGGATCTAATAGAGGTGTATAAGATTATAAGGGGTATAGATAGAGTAAACGGTGGTAAACTTTTTCCACCTTCAGAAATGGATAGGACGAGGGGTCATGGCCTTAGGGTGAGGGGGGCTACGTATAAGACAAATATTAGAGGGCAGTTTTTCACACAAAGTGTAGTGGGGGTGTAGAATGCACTGCCGAGTAAGGTGGTGGGAGCAGGCACGCTAGGGCTGTTTAAGGGTCTCTTGGACAGCCACATGAGCGGTATGCAGATAGAGGGATATAGTAGGACTGTTTAACTATGACTTTTTTTTCCACAGGTAATTCGGTCCAACTTGACCAACAAGGAGCATGCATTCGGCAGGTGGTGCGGGTACAGCTCTTGGATGTTGATTCATGGGTTGCCCAGTGCTTCATGTCGTAAATGAGTGCTTTATGTGGACCATCTAAGGGGCACCATGACAGCTCAGTGACTATCGCTGTACCTGTGCAGACACTTGGAATTGGGCCGGTGTCTGCGGGAGTTTGCGCGTTCTCCCCGTGGTTGCGTGGGTTTTCTCCGGGCGCTCCAGGTTCCTCCCACATCCCAAAAATTCGCTCTTAGGCTGATTGGGAAACAAATTGTCCCTACATTGAGATTCTTCCATATTAGGAATAACCTAAAATTAGAAAAGGATAATGGAATTGTTACTATATAGTTATGACGGCGGCGCGGGCTCGTTGGGCCGAAGGGCCTGTTTCCCGTGCTGTGTTGCTCTAAAAAAAAATACAGAGTCCTGCTTGGGATACCTCTGGAGTTTCCCCACACCAGGCTCCCACTGAGATCTCCTTGCATCAGGATGGTAATAAGTTAGTGGTTATGGTACAGTTTTATATTAGCAAATTAGTTAGAATAAAGGATGAGGTTTTACGTCAAGAATTCAGGGAGCTGGGCAGCAAATTAAAAACAGGACCTCAAAGGGTGTAATCTCAGCATTACTCCCATACCTTGTGCTAGTGAGTAAAGAAATAGGAAAACAGGACAGATGAATGTGTGGCTCTAGAGTTGGTACAACAGGGAGGATTTTAGATTCCAGGATCACTGGGGCTGTTTCTGGGGCAAGTGGGACATGTACAGCTGGGACAGTCTGCACCTGAACCAGAATGGGACCAATATCCTTATGAGTTTGCTAGTGCTGTTGAGAAGAATTTAATGAGTTCAGCAGGGGAACATTAGTACAATGGGGACAAAGCATACTATAGTAAAGGAACCAAGACAGAGGGAGTTTAGCCATATCAAGTTCCAAAGGAGTAAGGGGAGGCTGGTGGAATCTAATTCTAGGAGTATTGTAGGCAAGACTGATGAATTGAGGGTGTGATTTGACAAGGAATTGTGATGTTGGTATCATCATAGAGAGAGGCAAAACTGACAACACAACATTCCAGGGTATAGGGTCTTTGGGAAAGACAGGTGAGAATGTAAAAAAGGAGCTGGTGTCCCATTATTAATTAAGGAGTCAATTACTGTATCAAGAAGGGTTGATATCTTGGAAGGGTCTTGAAATGGGGCTTGGTGGTTAGAATTCAGGAATAAAAACTGGAAGAGTACTACAGACCCCCAGATAGTCAGCGAGCAATAGAGGAGCAGATATGCAGACAAATTCACTGAGATGCGCATGAATAACAATAGGTAATTATATTTGGGGATTTCAACTTCCCCAGTGTAAATTGGGATGGTCACAGTGTAAAGGCTTTAGAGGGACAGCACAGTGGTTAGCACTGTCACCTTGGTGCCAGGACCTGGATTCAATTCCCAACTTGGGTCACTGTCTATGTGGAATCTGCACATTCTTCCAGTATCTGCATGGGTTTCCTCCAGATGCTCCGGTTTCCTCCGTGCTGGTTAGGGTGCATTGGCCATGATAAATTTTCCCTCAGTGCACCCAAACAGACGCCAGAGCGTGGCGACGAGGGACGTTTTCACAGTAACTTCATTGCAGCGTTAATGTAAGCTTTACTGGGTGACTAATAAATAAATTTTAAACTGCTTTAAACCCAACCAGGATGTTTTTATGTCCCACAAGGCGCCGCTCCGGGAGAAACCTGCTCCACACTTTTACTCACCCGAGATTTTAAACAAAAGTGCGCAGGGTGATATTGGTATAATATTACACTGAATCCTTCCGAACCGCCGCTGTCTGAATTTTATTTCCACAATTCACAACTCACCCACTTTTAACCTTCGCCTTCAGTCCACAAACCGCGCGCTCTCCGCTCAGCCAATCAGAGCCACAAACTCTCGAGGGCGGCCCAGCCTTAACCAATCAGATTAGCCTTTACTGATTAGCCAATCAAATGGAGGAATTGGGAACGTATCTGAACCAATCAGAGATCCAGCCGCCCGCCTTCTCGCGCAGCCCTGAGGGCGCAGGAGCGGAAGCGGGAACCTGGGGCTGGGGCCTGAGATGTGGGGGATGAATATATAAGGTTGAATATACCAGGGGATGAAAAAACTGGAGGATAAGTATACAGGAAGATGAACATACGGGAATGAGTATACCAGGGGATGAATATACAGGGGGATGAGTATACCGGGGGATGAATATACAGGGGATGAGTATATGAGAAGATGAATATACAGAGATGAGTGTACAGGAAGATGAATATACAGAGATGAGTGTACGGGGGGATGAATATATATAGGGATGAGTATACGGGAAGATGAATATATGGGATAAGTATATGGGGATGAATATATATGGGGGAATGAGTATACAGGAAGATAAATATATGGGGGTGTTGAGTATACTGGGGGATGAGTATACAGGCGATGAGTATACAGGTGATGAATATAACGGGTGATGAGTATAAAGGGGATGGATAATATGGGGGATGTATATGGAAGATGAATATATGGGGGTGTTGAGTATACAGGGGGAATGAATATACGGGCGATGAGTATACAGGGGATGGATAATATAGAACATTACAGCACAGAACAGGCCCTTCAGCCTTCGATGTTGCGCCGACCAATATAAAAAGCAATGCCCCTCCAAACTAAACCATTCCCTTCTCGTCCATATACTTATCAACTAACCTCTTAAACGCCACCAAACTTGGCGCATCTACAACTGCTGCAGGCAGGTCATTCCACTCCCGAACCACCCTTTGGGTAAAGAACCTACCTCTGATATCCGTCCTATAACTATCACCCCTTAATTTAAAGCTGTGTCCCCTCGTGCTAGCTTCTCCATCCTAGGAAAAAGGCTATCACTGTCCACCCTATCTAAACCTCTAATCATCTTATATGTTTCAATAAGGTCTCCTCTTAGCCGCCGCCTTTCTAACGAAAACAACCTCAAATCCCTCAGCCTCTCTTCATAAGACCTGCCCTACATACCAGGCAACATCCTGGTAAACCTCCTCTGTACCCTCTCCAATGCCTCCACATCTTTCTTATAATGTGGGGACCAGAACTGCACACGATACTCCAAGTGCAGCCGCACTAGAGTTTTGTACAGTTGCAACATGACGTTGCGGCTCCAAAATTCAATCCCCCTACCAATAAAAGCTAAGACTCCAAATGCCTTCTTAACAATCTTATCGACTTGACTGCCTACTTTCAGGGATCTATGCACATATACACCAAGATCCCTCTGTTCATCAACACTATTAAGAATCCTACCATTAGCCCTATACTCTACACTATACTATACTCTATGGGGGATGAGTATATAGAAGATGAATATATGGGGGTGGGTATATGGGGGGATGAATGTATGGGGGAAGTGAATATATGGGGATGAGTATTGGGCTAGATGAATGCACGGGGAAGATGAATACATGGGGAGAAATTAATATATGGAGTGGGGGGAATGAACATATGGGAGGGGATGAATGTATGGGGCTGTGGATGTTTATATGGAAGGATCAATATCTGGAGGAATGAATATACGGAGATAAATAAAATTAAAGTTTATTCATTAGTTCACAAGTAAGGCTTACATTAACATTGCAATGAAGTTACTATGAAATTCTCCTAGTTGCCACACTCCTCCGCCTGTTTGGGTCAATGCACCTAACCATCTTTCAGACTCTGGGAGTAAACCAGAGCACCTGGAGGAAACCCATGCAGATACAGGTAGAACATGCAAACTCCACACAGAATGTACCCAAGTCAAGAATCGAACCCAGCTCTGTGGTGCTGTGAGGCAGCAGTGCTAACCATGGTGGTGGATGAATGTATGAGGGGGAGGGAGAGATGAATATGTACGGGGATCAAAAAGTGGAGTAATTGGATGATAGGGTGGACGGACGGGGTAGGAGGATGAGGAGTATGGGTGAGAGGGTGGTGGGAAGGTGGGGAAAAGAGAGGACGATGGGGAAGGGATGAACAGGAGGTAAGGGGCTGGAGAGAGGGGAAAGGGAAGGAAGAGGGTGATGGGGCAGGGATGGAGGGAGGGGGAGGATTGGAGTGGCACATATGCAAGTACAGGACAAGGAAATAATTGGGGTGGGGAAAAGGAAGGTGGGGACAGGGTTGAGAATGACATCAAGACTAATATTTCAGAACAGTGCTGACAGAGTCTAGCAGTGATGGAGATACTGCTATCTTTCACATGTTAGACAATATTCTAGTGAATGTGAAGGATCTTGTAGAACTATTTAATAAAGATATCCTGGTGAATTTTTACCACTTAAATGTTACCATTGAAAATTTGGGGGACATTGCTGTGTGGGAATTTGCTGACATAACAATAAATACAAATGATTCTAAAGGCTGCGAACAGAACAGTGCTTGAACATTGCTGAAAAAAGACACATTGTCAAAGCTTTTTATCTTGTATACATCGGAATAATTCACAAACATGCCAAATTGTAAAGGAACTATGGTTCTGATGAGTGCATGCCAAAAAGCTTTGACAACATTTGTCTTTTTTCCAGCAATACTCAAGTTTTTATCTCAACTGAGGAGAGAGACTAGAGCCAGTGTTTCAACTCAGGATGATCCTTCATGCGAGAGAAACGTTTTACAGCCTTGCTCATCCTGAAACCGTAAAATTCTGCCCAAGGTCAACAAGTCTTCCCATTGTCCGTCTCTCATCCTCTCCGATCCCCGTGGTGGATGGGGCAATAAATTTACAGCCTGTCCATAGATGCTGTTAGACTGGTTGAGATTTTCCAGCATTTTCTACTTTTATTTCGGATTTCAGCATCCACGGCATTTTGCTTTTATTTTTATCTAAACTAATTGGAGTGAATTTCTTAACAATATATTACAATGAAATGAGTTGTGGAACCATTTAAAAATAGGGAAAGGAACGTTGCAAGGAAGTGGTGTCTATTCAAAACCAATCTATTGAAACAAGACACTTTAAAAAAAACGTTTCACAAATCATTAATGAAATATAGATTCTAGATTAATTATTAAATAAAACACACTTAGAGAAAATGGGAGCAAGTTATTATAGAGCTTTTGACATTAATTCTTTAAATGAAATATACAGATTCAAATTAAACGTGAAGAGAAAGAAAAACCAGCAGAGTTTAAACACTGGAAGAAAACACTTATAGTGGAAATATAAAACTACATTAAATTGAATGAGAGAAAATGAAGGTGGTAAAGCTTTGTGTTTTACAAGGTTAAATATGAGGAGAGGTACATTTAAGAGGGAGAAGGGATCTTATAAAAACTGGTTCATGTTAAATCTCTCTATTAAATAACAATATTTCGGGTGAGAATATCTCAAAAATAGGAAAGGAAACAGAGCTAAAGGGAATGTTAATAAAAAGGAATCTGACATAAATGCCCTTATTATCCAGGTATTCCAGGGTTGAATGTAGGGCCAGGGAGATGGCGTCTGCTGTGGACTTGCTGTGACGATAGATGAACAGTGTTGGATCCAGGCAACCTGGAAGACTGGAATTGATGTGTGCCATGACTAACCTTTTGAAGCACTTTATAATGATGAATGTCAGAACCACTGGGTGGTAGTCATTCAGGCACAGTGTCTGGCTTTTCTTTGCGATAGGGATGACAATAGATGTGACTCCAGGCTGTGTCCGTGTTTTGTGTTACAATGTGCGATGAAACACAGAAAGTTAATAGGTATTCTCATCAGTGTTTAACAAAATAAAGATGTATTATACAATTTATAGAAAAAAATAAGTGCCAGACAACAGAACTAGTAATTTATCAGGTGTGGTATTTGACATTACGAGCTGAAATTCAGCTTCATTTGTAACAAAGACCAGGTAATAACAAATCAGCCACCTGTTTTACCCACTGCTTATTAGAATAAAAAGTTGAGGCTGGAGTAAACAGGCGGCTGTTTGCTATTAACCATTTTATACCATTGCCTAAGAGTGATTTCACCCCCTGCATGCTTTGTTGTAAGATGAAGCCATCTGTCGGTGACTGCTGAAAGATACTTGTAGGTTGTACCATTAACTCACTGTGATGTTAAAACAATTTATTTGAACATTATCCCTGACAAAGAACTCTGATGAGCTTCTCTGCATTGATGCCAGGAAATCAGAGAAGAAGGGGCAGGCTCATTCATGCCATCTGACCCTGATCCATTTAATACTGAATAAAACTGCAGGTGGAAAAATCCTAAGTGATATGGGTTATGAGATTTCTCACACCTGAGGGCAATCCATTCCCTTCTCAGAAAAACAGTCAATGATTACATCAACTCAAGATAAAAGAACAAAATGCCTTGAAAATTTAACCTTTTAACCTGCAATCTACCCTCAACCCCACAACAAAATTCTAAGCATCAATCACCCTTTCCTTGATATAATTGTTTAATCTCTTGACTTTAGAAATAAACAGAAAAAAGTTTCCAATTTGTGAACTTTTAGTTACTTTACTAAAAAGCAGTGGTGATGATTCTCTTCTGGAAACCCAGGCCTTCGTGCTTTTTAATCTGTATGGCAAGTGCGTTCTAAGGCTTGCGACTGCCTGCCCAGTGTCCGGAATTCTCCGGAATAGAGTTGAGGAGAAACTACTTCTCCCAAATGGTTGTGAATCTGTGGAATTCGCTACCCCAAAGTGTGGTGGATCTGGGACAGTGAGTAAGTTTAAGGCAGAATTAGACAAATTTTTAACGAGTTGAAGGGTTATGAAGAGAAGGCAGGAAAATGACGACGAGGAGCATATCAGCCATGATCGAATGGCAGAGCGGACTCGATGGGCTAAATGGCCTAATTCTGCTCCTATATCTCATGAACTCCGACACAGAACGAAAACCCAACCCTGCATATATTTATAAACTTTATCCTTAATACTATTTCTTATTTTGAACCTGGGCTGTTCTGCTCAATACAGATAATTAAGATTGTCACTTGTCAGTTGATCATTGTGTACTTATGTGAAAGAACATAAGAAGTAGGAGCAGGAGTCGGCCTTCTAGCCCCTCAAGCCTGCCCCGCCATTCAATAAGATCATGGCTGATCTGCAGTGGTTCAGTACCACTTTCCCGCTTTCTCCCCGTAACCCTTAATTCCCTTGTCAATCAAAAACTTATTCACTCTTGACTTGAACATATTCAGTGAGGAAGCCTCCACCACTTCATCAGGCAGAGAATTCCAAAGATTCACCACCCTTTGTGTGAAGAAATTCCTCCTCAACTGTAATTTGAACCGCCACCCCCCCCAATCTTAAGGCTATGCCCCCTAGTCCTGCTATCTTTGCTAAGCAGGAAGAGTCTCTCAACCTCCATCCTATCCATCCCCTTCATTATCTTATACATCTCTATGAGATCCCCTCTCAGCCTTCCAAACTCCAAAGAGTACAAACCTAGCCTATTCAGTCTCTCCTCATAATCCAATGCCCTCATCTCCAGTATCAGCCTAGTAAACCTTCTCTGCACCCTTCCAAGGCCAATATATCCTTCCTCGAATGCAGCGACCAAAACTGCACACAGTACTCCAGCTGCGGCCTCACCAGTGCCCTGTACAGTTGCAAAAGTACCTCCCTACTTTTATATTCTATCCCCCTCACTATAAAGGCCAACATTGCATTTGCCTTCTTGATCACCTGCTGCACCTGCATTCTGTGTTTTTGCGATTCGTGCACAAGGAACCCCCGGTCCCTCTGCACCGTCGCATGCTGCAGCTTTTTGCCATTTAAATAGTAATCCTTCCTACCATTATTCCTACCAAAGTGGATAACCTCACACTTAGCTAACATTATATTCCATCTGCCAGGTCCTCGCCCACTTACTCAACCTATCCAGATCCCTCTGTAGGCTTTCCACTCATCTCTGTGTTATCAGCAAATTTCATCACCCTGCACTCAACCCCTTCCTCCAGATCATCTATGTAAATGGTAAATAGTTGAGACCCCAGCACTGATCCCTGGGGAAATCCACTAATCACCAGCTGCCAATCAGAATAGCACCCATTAATACCTACCCTCTGCTTCCTATTAGACAACCAATCCTCTATCCAGTCTAACACCCTACCCCCAAATCCCTGCACCCTAACCTTCTGCAGCAATCTTTTGTGAGGCACCTTATCAAACGCTTTCTGGAAGTCCATAAATACCACATCCACCAGTTCCCGTCTATTTACCGCACTAGTCACTTCCTCATAGAACTCCAATAAATTCGTCAAGCACGACTTTCCCTTAACAAATCTGTGCTGCATCTGCCTGATCAAACCATTCATATCCAGGTGCCTCGTTACTTCTGCTTTGACGACAGATTCAAGCATTTTTCCGACTACAGACGTTAAACTAATTTCCTGCCTTCTGTCTGCTACCTTGTTTAAACAGCAACGTAACATTAACCGTTTTCCAATCTTCCAGCACTTTCCCGGACTCCAGCGAATTCTGAAAGATAATTACTAGGGCATCCGCTATCACCTCTGCCACTTCCTCGAGGACCCTGAGATGCATTCCATCCGGTCCCAGGAACTTATCTGGCCTCAGGCCTGTTAGCTTATCAAGGATCATCTCTATAGTGACTTTAATATCATCAAGGACCTCATCTCCTACCATTCTTCTATCCTTAATTTCGGGCAAGCTATTTATGTCCTCCTCTGTAAAGACCGACACAAAAAACTTATTTAAGGTCTCCGCCATATCCTTATCATCCACCATTAAACCACCCCTCTCATCCTCCAAGGGTCCAACATTAACTCTAGCCATCCTCCTATTCTTTATATATTTATAAAAACTTTTACTGTCCTTTTTGATATTTTGAGCTAGTTTAGCCTCATATTCTATCTTTCCTTTTTTAATCACCTTTTTAGTCACTCTTTGCTGTTGTTTGAAACTCTCCCTATCCTTTGATCACCCACTATTTTTAGCTGTTCTGAATGCCTCAGCTTTTGATTTAATACTCTCCTTAATTTCCCTGGAGAACCACGGCTGATTTTCCCTTCTCCTACAGTCCTTCTTCACCATCAGAATATATTTTTGCTGAGTACTGAAAAAGATCTCTTTAAAAATCCTCCACTGTTCCTCAGCCGTCCTACCAACCAATGTACTCCTCCAATCCATAGTCGCCAATTCCTCTCTCATCCTATCACAGTCCCCTCTGTTCAAACATAGTGCAGAGGTCCGGGACGCTACTACCTCATCCTCCATCTGCATCATAAATTCTACCATACTATGATCACTCATCCCTAGAGGATCCCTCACATGAATATCCCTAATTCTACCTACCTCATTACATAATACCAGATCCAAGATAGCACGCTCTCTCATCGGTTCCGTAACATACTGTTCAAGGAACCCATCCCGACAGCATTCCAAAAACTCTTCCTCCGGCCCACTGTGTCCGACTTGCGTCGCCCCTAAAGTCAGAGTCCAACTAGGCTTCCTAATTGGACTCTGACTTTGGGACTCTGGAACTCCAGTGAGCGAATGTTTATTTTTCTTTGTGTCCTTTAGTGTAAAACCTCATTCCCTCTATCCCTCCCTTTACAGTGTGAATGTGTACTGTATGTTGTTTTCATGGTTTTGAATATGTACGATAAACTAACCTGCTGCATTAATCCTAACTCGAGCTTGCTATGGGATTATTAATAAAGTTGAAACATACAAAAAGCAAGGAGCTGGGAAAATACTCCACTGCTTATTCTCACAAAAATCTGATTCAAGACACTTTTGTTGATGGACAGGTGGTAAGAGGAGAACAATGCTGTTTGAACTGACTACCCCTTCTGTCTGTAACCACAGGAATTCCAGGTCCCTGGTACCAACTGATCTGAATTTCCCCCTCAGGAAACAGTGTCTCTATCTGTTATCACAAAGCATCTGTTTCTACGCACAGATTGGAAATCAGCTCAAACGTGCTCAGTCTTCAGACAAACCCGTCAATGCTTGCTGGTGTTCCAGCCTCTGACAATATTAACATCCTCAGCGTATGAATCATCTCTTAATGGATCAGGTTACAACTGTCTGTGGCCACTATGTCAGTTGAAGAGAATTTGGCTCAGATAAGGATCGACCCACATGTTCTAAGCAAGACAAGCCCGATTGGCAAGACAAGTCTTTCCAAAGGGATGACATTCTGAGATGTTCTCTGTGTTAATTGACCACTCCCTAATGTTTTCTTTGGCTTGCAAAGAGCTCTAAAAACAATAGCATACAGTGCCTTCAACACAGTAAAATGTCCCAACTTCTTCAATGGAGCAATCAGACAATAAGCCTCTTAAATAGATAGTAGGACAGGTAACCAATTTTTCTTTCAAGTTTTTTATCCAATTCCTTTTTGAAAATTACTACTGAAACTGCTTCCACCATCTGTCGGGCAGTATGCTCCAGATCACAACTTGCCGCTGTAGACAAAATTGTCCTTGTTTTATTTTCGAATCACATAAGGTCTCTGCCCCTATGGTTACTGATACTCCTGGCACCAGAATAAGTTTCTCTTTATTTAGTCTGTCTGAACCATTCACAATTTAGAACACCTCCATTAAATGTCTTCTGAATCTTCTGTGCTCCAAGTAGAAAGACCACAGTTCCTCTCGTCTCTCCATACAACAAAAGTCCATCATCTCAAGGTACATTCTAGTAAATCTCTCTATACTTTATCTAAGGCCATGAAATCCTTCCTAAAATATAGTGTCCAGAATTGAACACAATACTCCAGTAGAGGCCTAAACCGTGTTTTACGATACTTGCTCTTATTCTCTATGTTAAAAAGCTAAACATTTCTTGTACCTTTCTAAAAGCCTTCTCAATTTGTCTTGCTACTGTTAAAGATTTGATATGTAAAGATTTGTTTCTTTGGACTTTTACCTGGTGTTGTGAGACTTCTAACTGTGCTTATCCCAGTCCAACACCGCTTCTTCACGTGTCTGCTCCTTTAACATTGCCTGTCCCCATTCTTCTACCTAACTGTATCACTTCACCCGTCAGTGTTAAATTTCATCATTTCTGTTACTTCACTGGCCTATACCCTCCTGAAATCTGTTACTATTCCCCTCACTGGTTACAAATATTTCCAAATTTTCTATTTTGTTAACTGCAAACTTAGAAATTATATCCTTTATACCCAATACCACATTATTAATACATGTCAAAAAGGTATATTATGGACCTCTGCTGAATACCACTGTATATTTCTATTATCATAGCCATGGATGAATGTTGTTTGGTTTCTCCCTCAACTGGTAAATGGGATGTAACTAATAGACTGTGTTGATTATCTGAAGGGTAGTAATAGAACCTGTAGTTATGTAAAAGTCTGAGCATTTAATTAAAATGTTTTTAAGTGGAGTCTATTCTAAGACAGTTAATAATGTAGACAAAGTAGATCTGTACAATTGGTCTGAGTGGTGTCAGCACAAAAGTGTTATTAAATGTTAGTAGTTTTGGTTGCCATAGTTTCCTGATTGAGATTGCTGCTGGTCATGCAACATTTCAGGAGGAAGCAACATGTCTAATGTTGCTTCCTCCTTGCGTCAGTCATAGAATCCCTATAGTGAAAAAGGGGGCCATTTGGTCCATTGAGTCTGCATCAACTGCGATCCCAATCAAGCCGTATTCCTGCAACCCCACATATTTGTTTCTGAACACTAGAATCAATTTAGCATGGCTAATCTATCTAATTTGCATATCTTTGGACTATGGGAGGAATCCGGTTGACTTGAAGGAAATCCATGCAGACACGTGCACAGTTCACACAGACAGTGACCTGAGGGTGGAATCATTCCCAGATCCCTTGGGCCGTGAGACAACATTGCGAACCACTGTGCCACCCTAGTCACTGCGCTTTGTGAAATTATAATATATTCCCATTTGTGCTTGTTTCACAGCTTTGCATTTCATAGGAATTGGAACCAATAGTGCAATTTAAAAACAAACTTTATCCTCTTCTACACTAAAGATAATGCACTTTGTACTGATTTTCCACTTAACTCATTCAAACCTCTACTGCCTGTGTCCTAACCTGCATTAGGTTCCATTTACCCATTCTCTCTGGTGCTCTTGGTCTGGCAGTGCCACAACTTTTAAAATTCTCATCTTTGTTTTAAGAACCCTCTATAACCTATCCCTTCATATCTCTGTAATCGCCATCAATCTCACAACCATCTGAGACCTCTGTGCTCTTCCGATTCTGGCCTCACACACCCCGACTTCACTGGTTCCTTTGGTGGCGTTGTCTTCAGCTGTACAGGCCCTAAATAACATTAAAGAAATGCAACTTAATATTGAAGGTTCATGCTGGGGGTAGACTTTCATAATCATCACCTCTTTGGTACTTTTCCCAGGTGGTCATCTTATTGTTGAGCCCAGATGATAAGGTGACCGTAATCTCTGGGTTGCAATCTCAGTAATTAGACCAGGATTGTGCTGTCCCAGTGTGGGTATTGCAAAATGAGTAGGACTGGGGGTATCTGTATCACTATGGGTGCCACAATATTGCTGGAAACATTACCTTCTCCTTAAACCCGGCATTTTGTTACACCAAATGTCTTGGCATCTGGCGCTATTTTTTATTTATTCATGGGATATGAGCATCATTAGGTGGACCAGCATTTATTGCCCATCCCTGAAAGCATTTAAGAATTACCCACATTGTTATGAATCTGGAGACACATGTAGGCCAGACCAGATAACGATGGCAGATTTCCTTCCCTAACGGGCATTAGTCAACCAGATACGTTTTTACAACAAGTGAAAATGTCTTCACGGTCATCATTAGACTTTTAATTCCGAATTGTTTTTGTTGAATTCCAATTTCATCATCTGCCGTGGTGGGATTTGAACCCATGTCCTCGAAGCATTGTCCTGGATTTCTAGTCCAGTGACAATATCACTACATTACACTGAGTCCCTGATGTTAGGGAAGCAGAATGGAATAGAATCCCAACAGTGTAGAACAGGCCATTGAGTCTGGAGGAACTCCCAGCATTGAGAGTCTTTAGCTCTGGACCACCTCCAGCCCATCTGATTGGGCTGGTCTTGTTACCAGGTTCTGACCTCATTCCAAGTGCTTGACCAGTGTTTCTACTGGAGTTGTTCTGGGAATTTGTCGAAAAGTTCCAATTTTGGAATCTATTCTTTAACGGGACATAGAGATGAACCCTCAAATTATCATTTGTTTCCATTGTGCAAGTCTGGGGGAAGGATAGGAGAGTGGGACTGGCTGAAATTCTATTGTAGAGAGTTGGTGTGGACACATTAGATCTAATGATCTCCTTCTGTACTATGACTGTTTGATGATTCCGATATGCACAAAGGAACATTTTCCGGAAGGATTGTGATCAGGAGTGGGAACCGTGCCAGATTTTTCCTATCTCTCAGTGAGTTGAAGCACATGACATCTAATCTGATTGTCAGCTCAGCACAGACTGGGATCTTTCTGTGCCACATTACAAATTCACCTGCTGAAGAATCAGCAAGTCCATGTTTTATTATTTTCAACACAATTTCAGCAATTGTTTTGTAATAAATGTGTAAAATATGAAGCTTCTTTTGAATTTCTGAGCCCTTGCATTATAACCTTGTTTGTGCATTTATTTCATTGTCAGCACTGGAATGCCTCATTCGACTCACTAATATGATTTTTGCTGCTATTATTGCAATGACATCTTATGACTATTAATATTTCCAAAAATGTCCATGAACAGCACAATTTGCAGTTTGAAAAACTGCTGCTGAATTCTATTACATTCAAAGACAGGATTCAGATTCCAAATTTATTGTATTGTATATGGCTTGGCTTTTATTTATTCCACTTCCCACTCTCCTCCACTCCCACACTAAACTCCCACTTGCCATTCTAGAAGACAGTGGCAGATGCTTTCTTGCTTATCTCCTCAGCAGTCCCTCAGATGAATATGTGCGTGGTGAAGAGGCTGTGATTAGTTCCCACTCTTTTTTCTTGTGGATGTGTGTGTATGGCCAAGATCTGAAGGAGAACCTTGACCAGTTGGATGGGTTAATCTCAATAACCCAGGATGAGGGTATAACATGAAGATTTTCTCAGTAACTGATTCATTTAAGAAAATTTAATCTGAGCATTCCATTCCTGTTAATTGCTTCTATTAATGAAGTTGTTACTATCGTTACAGTTTGAGTTTTAAGATTAAAACAAATTAAGGGAATGTTTTGGGATACACTGGTCAACCTCCCATGGCGATACAGAGAAGGAGTCAAGATTAAGTTTATTCTTCAAGGTGAAGAAGTGAATTCGAGGGAAGGGAAATGAATAATTGACCCAGGGTACACAGATAAGATTCAGTCCCTATTTTAAAGTCACATACTCGGGTTCACATTTTTATATTTTCATTATAAATTCCTATATTTACATTTACAAATACTCATGTCACCTTGTCATACTGTAATCACATCTTCTCACCAGTAAGAGTGCTGTAGTGTCTCCTCTGGTAGGAAGATATAATTACAGCATGCCAAGTTTACATTTTTTTGAATTTTACATGTAGGCATAGCAATTTATATTTTATAGTTTCTTACATTACATAAAATGACTGTATGCTTTTGTCTACCTTTGATATATTTAGTCCTTATTTTTATAATTCCATTCTGCTCATGTCTATGATGAAAATCCCGATGTCGCTGCATCATATTGTAGCACCATCCTCCCACCAGCAGTAGTGCTGCAGTACTTCCATCAGTGGGTGGATACAATTGCAATGTAACAAGTGGCACAGAGTGGGTGGCACACAGTGGTTAACACTGCAGCCTCACACAACCAGGGACCTACATTCGATGCCTGCCTTCCCTGCGCAAAGTCTGCATGTTCTCTCCATGTCTGCGTGGGTTTCCTCCAGGTGCTCTGGCAGCGCTAAATTCTCCCTCAGTGTATCCAAACAGGTGCCAGAATGTGGTGACTCGGGAATGTTCACAGTAACTTCATTGCAGTGTTATCAACTAATAAATAAACTTAAACTGCTGTCATAGTTTCTGTCGTAAATGTAGACACAGGAATTTTGACAAGGATTGTGCACAGATGTAAAATTTTAAAGTATGTTGTGGATGGGCCTGTGATTTCTGTGCCCTATTGATTTGGGGTACATCTCACCTGAGCCTAGCTGAGTCTCCAACCTCTGGGCCATTATTATTTTGGAAAAGGAGAGAGAAATCCTGCTGATTTGTGGTGTGAAATTAGAAATACTCAGTCAGTAATGCCTGCCTAAAGCTAACAAAGCAATAGCTAGGATCATATCAATTTCTTGGGACCTTCATGTAAAAACATCAATTAAACCAGGCATAGAACTAGGATAACTTCCAGAGTTAATGATATTGTTAAAAATATAACTTGCATAGTTTATTAAATTTAATACTACTTTACTCAGTGCTTTCTATACTGTACACAGAATACTGTATCTCTACAATAACATACAGGAGTAATAAAATAGTCAAATAATTCAATTCAAAAGGTGTTCAAAATGATCTCATGGGATCCAGGATGAGGTGGCTCAATGGATACAAAATTAGCTTGATAACAGAAAGCAGAGGGTGGTTGTGGAGGATTGTTTTTCAAACTGGAGGCCTGTGACCAGCAGTGTGCCTTGGGGATGGGTGCTGGGTCCGCTGTCATTTGTCATTTATATTAATGATTTGGATGACAATATAGGAGGCATGATTGGTAAGTTTGCAGATGAACCAAGATTGGTGGCATAGTGGACAGTAAAGAAGATTATCTCGGATTGCAATGGAATCTTGATCAATTGGGCCAATGGGCTGATGAATGATAGATGGACTTTAATTTAGATAAACGTGAGATGATACATTTTGATAGATCGAACCAGGCAGGACTTACTCAGTTAATGTTAGGCTGTTGGAGAGAGTTACAGAACAAAGAGATCTAGGGGTACAAGTTCATAGTTCCTTGGAAGTGGAGTCACAGGTGGACAGAATGGTGAAGAAGGCATTCGACATGCTTGGTTTAATTGGTGAAACCATTGAATACAGGAGTGGGGATGTCGTGTTGAACAAGACATTAGTAAGGCCATGCTTAGAATACTGTGTGCGATGCTGGACACTCTATTACAGAAAGGATATTATTAAACTAGAAAGAATGCAGAAAATGTTCTAGGATGTTACTGGGACTTGATGGTTTGAGTTATAAGGAGACACTAGATTGGCTGGGACTTTTTTCTCTGGAGCGTAGGAGGTTTAGGGGTGATCTTATATAAGTCTATCAAATAATGAGGGGGCATACATCAGCTGGATAGTCAATATCTTTTCCCAAAGGTAGGGGAGTCTAAAACTAAAGGGCATAGGTTTAACTTGAGAGGGGAGAGATACAAAAGGATCCAGAGGGGCAATTTTTTCACACAGAGGGTGGTGAGTGTTTGGAACAAGCTGCCAGAGGTGGTAGTAGAGGCGGATATAATTTTCTCTTTTAAAAAGTATTGAGACAGTTACATGGATAAGAAAGGTATAGAGGAATGTGGCCCAAACGTGGGCAATTTGAAGTAGCGTAGGGGTTTTAAAAAAAGGGCGATATGGACAAGTTGGACCAAAGGGCCCTATGACAAAATGATGAACAATTTTGACAAGGCAAAGGAGGATATTCTGTTTCCATCAGTTGGTGTGTCAGTGACTAAAGGTCACTGTTTAAGATGGTGAGCAAGAGAGCTAAAAATGAGACGAGGAGAACCTTCTTAACTTGGAGAGCTGTTGGGATTTGCAATGTGCTTTCTGGGAGAGAGTTGGAGGCGAATTACATAAGAGATTTCAAACGAGAGCTGATACGTATTTGGAAGTGATGAGTTCAGACAGCTACATGATAGGGCTGGAGAATGGAACTAGCTGGGTAGTTCTTTTGGGAGTCACTGCAGACATGATGAACTTTTGGATTCCTTCTGTGCTGTAAAATTCTATGATTCTAACTAAATGGAAATTATAACACAAAGCCAGACCATTCAGCCCAATCAGTCAGTGATGATGTTTATTGTCCATATGAGCAATAACTTCATTACGTCGCACTTTTAACATAGTCAAATGTCCAAGTTGCTTCACATGAGCATTATTAAACAAAATCTAACACTAAGCCATGTAAGGAGAGGTACCAAAAGCTTGGTCAAAAGAGATAGGTTTTAGCAGTATCTTCAGGGAGAAGCAATAGGCAGAGATGTTAGGGGTTGAATTCCAGAGCTTAGGGCCAACTAATTGAGAGCACACCCACTGATGGTGGGGTGCTTGAATTCAGGGATATTCAAATCAAAATTGAAGGAACACATAGCTTGGAGGATAGTAGGACTGGAGGAGATTATAGAGATATGAAAGAGCAAAGCTATGGGAGAGATGTGAAACCAAAGATGAGGATTTTAGAATTGAACATAGCTGGATGGGGAGCCAATGTATGTCAGGGAGGATAGGATGATGGGTGAACAGAACTCAGTGTGACATCTGTACCCTAATCCCATGAATCAGCTGTTTCCTCTATCCATGTTTTCTTATTTTTTTTTAACTACCTGCTTATGATAATCTTAAATGTTGCCAGTGTCTGCTTCAGTCACAGCCTTAATTCCCTGGACAAAGATTTCTGTAAATCTAGATATACAGTGATTGGCTGTTTCTAAAGTACCTATCATGTCGTAAGTGCATTTTGCCATTAGTGTGAATCAAACACATTTTTCAAACAGCTCATAATTCTTGAGATAATAAATAAATGGAACAAGCAAGAGTAGCTTGATAATGTGTGATGATGAAACTTGAGTAATAGAATGTTGAAAGTAGCTATTAATACTCGTCAGAAATATTGGAAGTAGCATTTAAATCCTGACAGCTTCATGGAAATCTCTCAGGAGCTTCATAATTATTATATTTTCCCCTTGCAATGATTCAGTGGAGATTTACAAGTAATCATACAGAACACCATGACCTTTCATGCCAGATTAATGCTGAAATCACAACCGGACTAAGGAGCTAAATGATTGGGAAGTTTAACCGTTTATGCTAATTAAATGAGGAGGAGAGAAGTTTCAGAAATGCTGAAGTATAAACCACAAGAATACTGGAGGAGGGACAAGTGAGCCGCAGCAATAAAAGAGTGAGGATAAGACAGGAAGGAACTGATTCTGGCTCAATACAAACTCCACAAAGCTCTCAGCTGTATAAGGTCTTGGATGTCTCACCATCATCAAGCTTCTAGTAAGAAGTCTCACAACACCAGATTAAAGTCCAATAGATTTATTTGGAATCACGAACTTTCAGAGCACTGCTCCTTCATCAGGTAAATGGGCCCCCCCCAGTCCATCACCCGCACTCCCATATCTTTAAGCTTCTAAAGTCAGCATTCAAAGAGGCAATGTAAATATGTATGTCATATAGGCTTCAACATAATAGTTAGCACTGCTGCCTCACATGCCAGAGACCCAAGTTCAATTCTGGCCTTGGATGACTGTCTCTGTGGAGTTTGTAAATTCTCCCTGTGTCAGTGTGGGTTTTCTCTGGGTTTCCTCTCATAGTCCAAAGATGTGCAGGTTAGGTGGATTGGCCATGCTGAGTTGCCTCTTAGCATCCCAAGATGTGTAGGTTGGGCGGATTAGCCATGGTAAATGCACAGGGTTACAGGGATAAGATGGAGGGGAATTCAGAGAGTTGGTACAGACGTGTTAGGCTGAATGGCCTTGTTTGAGCCTCTTGATTGCTGAACAAAGGAGACATGAGTTCTGCTTTTTCATAGAATACCTTCATTTCTTTGATCCAACTCCACAAATACAATTCTCCACCAAGAAATGGTACCACCTGTGATCCCTTTATGTATCAATGACTTCTACTGAATAATTGACATCAAATTAAAACTTAATTGTAAGGTCTGTAAACCATTTCTAACAGGCCTCTATCTGCACTGACTGGGTTATATACAGGATGCTTTGTCCTGAACGGTATCGATATCTTTGAGTGTTGTTGGAGCTGCATTCACTCATCCACACAAGTGTAGAGTATTCCATCATATTTCTAACTTGTGCTTTGTAGATGATGAACAGGCTTTGGCAAGTCAGGAGGTGAGTTACTCCCCACTGGATTCCCAGCCTCTGACCTGGTCTTGCAGACACAGTATCTGTATGGTTGGGCTCATTTTGTTTCTGGTGTTGATAGTGGGATTCAGTGATAATGTGGGATTCAGTGATAGATAATGCTGCTAAATGGTGGTAGAATCCCTACAATGCAGAAAGAGGCCATTCAGTCTATTGAGTCTGCATCAACAACGATCCCACCAAGGCACTATTCCCATAACCTCCTGCTAATTCCCCTGGGGGCAATTTAGCATAGCCCATCAACCTATCACGGTCTGTGGGAAGAAACTGGAGCATTTGGAGGAAACCCATGCAGACACAGAGAGAACTTGAAAACTCCATAATAACCTGAGGCCAGAATCGAACTGCGCTTCCTGACGCTGTGAGGCAGCAGTGATAACCACTGTGCCACAGAGAGATCCTCTCTTATTAGAGATGATCATTGACTGGCACGTGTTATCGGGAGGAACCTGGTTCCTCCTCAGGAGCAGGGGCCAAGAATTTATAAGTGATTATCAATCTTTGCCATTTCTTTGCTCCAGAATCATACTACCTCTGTAACCTCGTGAGGGGAAAGTTATGATAAAAGTCCTGAATCTCAAATATAATCACATGGAATAGTAAAATATGTTTATATTCCAATATTCACCTCACCATTTCATTGAGATTGATGGATTTATTGATTCTAAAGGATTGGAAGAATATGGGAATTGTGTGGGAAGATGTAACTATGATCTCATGGAATGACAGAGCAGACTCAAAGGGCTGAATGGCCTCATCTTGCTCATATTCTTATTTTCCCTTCCCCTAAGCCACAGCAGCACAGGGACTATTATTCCCTACCAAATATTTCATTTTCCCGATTTGTATTTATTCTCATCACCTGAAATTCTGATCTAACCAAATAATGAGAAGATCCATTTTTGATTGGCCATGTTCCACTTTTTCGCAATTCTGTTGGTATATTAAAAACTTCATTTTCACATGAAATGTGAAAAGCTGTTTTTCCGCAATTTACAAATTAAATGATCTGCTCATATCCATTCCTCAAAGAATTTAAAAATTTGAATATCACCCCATCTCAGCCTACATTAGTTCAGTGAAAACACATCCAGTTTTGTGAATCTCTCCTATTCATTCTGGACTCCAAGCCCTAGAATTACCTTTGTCACTGTTCCTTGGACCTTCTCCAATCCTCAGTGTCTCCAATATTCTAAATGTAGCCTCATTAGCAATAAAAAGAACAAAGAACAATACAGCACAGGAACAGGCCCTCCAAGCCTGCACCGATCATGTGTTTCTGACTAGACCACCTGTCTGTATCCCTCTATCTCCAGTCTGTTCATGTGGTTATCTAGATCCTCACATGTCTGCCTCAACCACCTTGCTTGGTAGTGCATTCCAAGCCCCCACACTCTCTGTGTAAAACATGTTCCCCGCATATCCGTATTGAACCTTGCCCGCCTCCTTACCTTGAACATGTGACCCCTTGTGTTTGTCTTTCCGACCTGGGAAAAGGCTTCCAACTGTTTACTCTATCTATGCCCTTTATAATTTTATAAACTTCTATTAAGTTGCCCCTCAACCTCCGTCTTTCTAGGGAGAACACCCTAGTTTACTCAATTTCACCTCATACCTAAGACTCTCCATATCAGGCAACATCCTGATAAACTTTTTCTGCACTCTCTCCAAAGTCTCCACATCCTTCTGGTAGTGTGGTGACCAGAACTGGACTCCAAATGTGGTCTAACCAACAACATACATAACTACAACATCATATGCCAACTTTTATACTCTATGCCCCCTCTAATAAAGGCAAGCATGCCATATGCCTTCTTTACCACCTTTTCCACTTGTGTTGCCACTTTTAAAGATTTGTGGACTTGCACACCCAGATCCCTCTATGTGCCTATACTCCTGATGGTTCTGCCATTTATTGTATTGCTCCCGCTGCATTAGGTCTGGGAAAATACATAACTTATGCAAGGGCAGGGTAACATGTTACATGAGAGTGATTTAATCTTCTATTGGAGTTTTAGATTACACCCACGCTTCCTCCCTAACAGCACAGTGGGTATCCTTACACCACACCACTGCAGCGGTTCAAGAATGCGGCTCACCACCACATTCTCAAGAGTAATTAGGAATGGGCAATAAACTTAGCTGGCCTGTAATTACTGTCTTGTAATTACTCCCATATTTCTGATATTGCTATAGATTTTTTTTTAATTATGGAGTTAATTCAAGCAGAGTTGCAGCCCTGTTACTCTGCCAATTGGACATTTTTAATTCAGTAGCAGTGGGAGTTCCCATTGGATGCGGTGGTGTAACACATTGGGTGTTGAAACAGAGAATGGGATCAGGCTGAGATGGGAATCAGCAAGTAGGGATGTGAATGAGATAGGTGGCAGCAAGGTGTTATAGCTTCAGTTCTTCGCTTATAATAAAAACAAATTGAAAACCTTCAAAATATTAACGTCTGATGCCTGCACATTCTATGTAGGTCAAGTGATTTGTTGCATCAAGTGTCTTCTTAATTATCTAAGTTGGATTCTGGGTTGGCACCAAAGCTGCTCCTTTGAACTGTTATCTTCCTTCACTAGGTATGCTAGGGAACTGGAGTGCTGGTTCACTAATGTCTTTTACAGAAGGATATCTGCCATCCTTACTGATCTGGCCTACATGTGACTCCAGAACTGCAGCAATGTGGTTGCCTCTCAACTGCCCTCGGGCAACGAGGGATGAGCAATAAATGCTGACCAGCCAGTGACGCCCATGTCCCACAAATGAATAAAAAAAATGATTGGAACTCCCTCTCTAACAGCACTGTGGGCGTTCCTGCACCACATGAACTGCAGCGGTTTACGAAGGCAGCTCACCATCACATTCTCAAGGCCAATTAGGAATGGGCAGTAAATACCCATGGCTGAAGTTTTTAAAAACTAAGTTAGTGGTGGGGATTGAAGATCGTGACTTCAGTCTTCCCAGTTTTATTTGGAAAATTTTTTGCTTATCCAGTACTGGATGTTGGACAAGGAATCTGATAATTTAGCAACATGAAAGAGTCACAGAATCCCTACACTGCAAAAAGACATGTTTCCGCCTATCAAGCCTGCATCAATAACAATCTCACCCAGGTCCTATCCCCGTAATCCTACATATTTACCCTACTAATCCCCCTGACATCCCCCTAACAGTAAGGAACAATTTAACATGACCAATAAACATAACCCACACATTTTTGGTCTATGAGAGGAAACCACAGCACCTGGAGGAAACCCACACAGACATGGGGAGAACATACAGACCCTGCACAGACAGTGACCTAAACCTGGTGCTGTGAGGCAGCAGTGCTAACCACTGTGCCGCCCAGTCAAGGGAGATGATGGTAAAAGTAGAGTAGGGCAGTATGATGGTACAGTGGTTTACATTGCTGCCTCATACATCAGGGACCTGGGTTCCTCAAGTCACTGTCTGCGTGGAGTTTGCTCCTTCTCCCCGTGTCTGTGTAGATTTCCTCTGGCTGCTCCAGTTTCCTCCCACAGCGCAAAGACGTGTAGGTTAGTTGGAGTCACAAATGTGTAGGTGTTATGGGGATAAGATGGAAGGGAGGGCCTAGGGGGATAGGATGGAAGGGAGGGCCTGGGAGGGATACTCTTTCAGGGGAGTCAGACTTGATGGGCTAGATGGCCTTTTTCTGCACCATAGGGATTCTATGGAGTTGGGTGTCATTGTGTACATACGAAAAGTAACACTGTGTTTCTGGATGATGTGCTGAGGAGGAGCATATAGACAAAAAATATGATTAATACAAATGAAAAGTAGAAACAAAAGCCATAATTTTCCAGCATCCCCTGTCTGGTATTCCAGCAGCAGTGATCTTCCAGTCCCACTGTACCCAATTTGCGTGGTTGCTCATCTTGCAATGGGGAACCCCATGATGGGGTCAACTTTGGTGGGACCAGAGCACTCTGCTGTGTGGGAACACCTGAAAATCCTGTCCAAAAAGACCATTATCTGTAAAATTAACCACAAAACTGTCTAAAAATGTCCTTTCTGGCAGAAACTTGCCATTTAGTTTATGTGTGACTGATTAGAGATAGGAACACAATATGTATACATTTATCAGCTACCAAATAGATAACTGACTGCAAAGTGTCTTGTCACGCCCTGTTGTTGTGAAAGTTGCTCTGTGCTAATGCTTATAAAACCATTATAAGTTATGTCCATATTTATAATGAAGAATGTCTATGTAAATCTGTCACACTGCAAGAACACATCCCTTGTTGGCTGAGGTACCACAGTACCTTCACTGGGAGTAATTACAGCATTTCCATTCTATATATGAATGCAAAGTTTGTAATAAAGAAAACAAAGTTCACTTAGATGTGAGATAATACATAAAGCAGTTTTGTAGAGATCACACCAAAACCAGTTATAAAATTATCAATTCTAGCTACATAAGATATACAAAGAAAAAGAAAAGTATGGCATAGGAACAGGCCCTTCAACCCACCAAAGCTGTGCCTACACAGATGCCATTCTAATTCAATATTTTCTCATCTATATTCCTGTCTATTCAGTTTAAGAGAGATATAAGAGGCAAGTTTTTCACACAGAGGATGCGGAATTTCTGGAATATGCTGCAGGAGGTGATGGAAGCAGATTCTATAACAACATTCAAGAGGCATCTGGATAAATACATGAATACTCACTTTGACCTTACAGTAGCGTCCACATTACCAGGTAACAGGGATATATTTAGAGCCAAAAAGGGAGGCAATGTCCAGACTTGAAGGACAAACAAAATAGCACAGTTATAGTTAGAAAACTATAATTGATCTGTATTTGACTGTGTATGTTGGATTTTTTGGAGTGGTTCTGTAGCTCTATTCCCAGAGCTGTTTAACTGTTTAAAGTCCCCAGTCTGCTGTATGTTTTCGTTCTATTAAAATAAATTTTGATAAGTCTTTGCACACAAATATTTACCTTGCAAATTTAGAATTGGCCACCTTCAAATTTCCCCACAACAGTGGGTCAAAGGGCCTGTTCTTTGTTCTTCTTTCATCAAAGCAAAATACTGCTGGAATGTGACATAAAAAGAGAAAATGCTGGAAAATCTCAGCAGGTCTGATAGCCTCTGTGGAGAGAGAACAAAGCCGACCGTATTCTCTCTCCACAGCACTGCATGATTCTTGGTTGTTCTTGTTGCTGGGGTAAACACAGCAAGAAGTCTCACAAACACCAGGTTAAAGTCTGTTGTGAAACTTCTTACTGCGTTTCCCTTGCCCAGCGCCGGCATCTCCACATCTTGTTGCTGGGTGCAGAGCCAGCGGGTGCTTCAGGACTGTCCCTCAGCAATATATTATTGGAAGGACTCAGAGAAGGCGGCTGAGATTTAAATAGCTTGCCTTTTTTTTGGGCGAATGTATCAGTGACGCATTTCCGCAAATCTGGTTTGGGATCGACGATTTCAGGAGGGGGAAACATGTAGCCAGGCTGTTTTAGACAAAGCCACAGCGACCGCCTGCAAAGTAGCAGAGTTTGGGAGAAAGTATCGAGGGGGCCGCGGTTTGTTACATTGTGACCCTGCGTGCTAGCGACACTCAGACTGCAGCCACCCGCAGGGCTAGGGGAGCTTACTGGGCAAGGGGAGCCGGGCTTTTTCAAAGATCCTCGGGAAACGGGAGCTCGCAGCGTTTGACGTGCTGCTTTTTTCTCTCTCTCTCTGTCTCCCTCCGTGTCTCGCAAAGAAAAGGCGGAACTGAATTTCTAAACTAGAAAAAGGGCGAGCAAGGGAAGAGCCGCTCCCGGAATAGTGGCTGAAAAGCGCACACGTGTGTCAACCCAGTCCCGCATCCCTCCCCGGCAATGCCCAAGAAGAAGCCGGGACCAATACAGCTGCATCCGACCCCCGATGGATCGGCTTTGAACGGGACCACATCCGCAGAGTAAGAGAATTCAGCCCCTTCTAACAATCCTGCAATAGTCTGTGTGTCAGTGGCAGCGCTGATTCCTCGCATGCTTTTGGATGTGATAGAGAACTGTGTTTCTGGCAATACCCAGGCAATGACATTGGTTAATTTCAGGGTAATTTCATTACTCTGGGAGCTGCGGGCCTGCACTGTTATTACACAGGGCGCTGCCCTTCAGAAGGAGCTTGCTGTGTTTTTTTTTGCTTGCCACATCCATTAATGTCCATTAGTGCATTAAACCTCTACCACTCCCCAATGACAAACATGTTATGCAAACCTTGTAATTACAGTACCTGGTACACATCGCACCTGAATCCGCCATAGAGTTTTGCAAAATATGTTTGGCTATTTGACCTACCATTTAATTATCCTGGGATGGAGAGGATGGGGTCAGAGCCAAGGGTAATCTGTTTTGATTTATTGTCACATGTATTTGCATACAGTGAAAAATATTGTTTCTTATAGACGTTTGCATACCGTTCAAAGAGAAGGAAAGGCGAGAGTGCACAATATAGTGTTACAGTCATTGCTAGGGTATAGAGAAATATCAATTTAAGTGTGATATAGGTCCATTCAAAAGTCTGATGGCAGCAGGGAAGAAGCTGTTCTGAGCCTGTTGATAAGTGACCTCAGATTTTTGTATCTTTTAAGAAGAGGAGCTTTGGGGGTTTAGATATAATTGGGGTTGGGCATGGATGTAATTCACTCTCTATTTTAAAGCCTCCATAGATATCTTTTTAAATTCCCATTCTCAGTGGACATTTATAATGGAAACTACCTATGTAAACATCATGCTGCAGCACCCCACTCCAGGGGAGGTGTAACCACAGACTGATCAACTTACATTTAATTCCCGCTGCCAGTGTGGACACTGGGACTTTAAATGGTTGAAGTTGAATGTAGATATCATTGTATGTATTGATATTAATTTATAATAAAAGTCTGGTGACATGGAGAAATATATATTGAAATGCAGAATTAGATCATTTCCATGGGTTGAACAATATCATAAACAGCTATGTTGCAAAATAATTTGATCTTTAATGATATGTTGAAGGTGTGAACCACCACAAACTGAAACAGGCCAGACACCAGGGTGGTGGGAATGGCAGTGTGCTAGTGAAATATTTCCTCCTTGTTATATTCCTTATTGCTTACTCTCGCCTTCTTGGATAAGAGCAACCGTGGAACTTTAAGCCTCTTCTCAATGTTTCTTCTATTTTTCAAGTTAGGAAATCTTCTTGGTTTGATTTTATTATTATCACTTGTTAGTGTACAGTGAAAAGTGTTGTTTCTTGTATGCTATACAGACAAAGCATACCATTCATAGAGAAGGGAATGAGAGAGTGCAAAATATAGTATTACATATAGTCATAGTTAGGGTGTAGAGAAAGAGCAATTTAATGTGAGGCATGTCCATTCAAAAGTCTAATGGAACTAGAACATTGTTAGAGAGTTTAAAAGAATCAGAATGAAGCTTTAGAAGCATTGAACGAGAATAAAAGAATTAGAACGTATGCTGGGCACAGCTTGCAAGAAGTTGCCTTATGGGTTTAAGTTCTGCTCAAGTCATTGGTGCACCTAATTCAGGGATAAATGCAGTGCTGAGGGAGTGCAACAGTGTTTCAGGTGCTGTTGTTCAGATTAGATGTGAAAGTGACGCCCAATCTTCCCATTTCAGTGGATGTAGAAGATCCCATGGCTACTGTTCCAAAGAAAAGCAGGAGAGTTCTGATTGGTGCGTAGTAAGATGAACTCAGTAAGAATTTAGCAACGCCAATTTTAAATCCAACCGATTTATTTGATAGTAAAATTGCAAGCTTTCAACACTGTGTTTTCGTCAGGCAAATGCAGAGCCTTTGCATTTGCCTGACGAAGACGCAGAGTGTTGAAAGCTCGCAATTTTACTGTCAAATAAATCGGTTGGATTTAAAATTGGTGTTGCTAAATTCTTACTGAGTTCTTACTACCCCAGTCCAACGCCGGCACCTTTACATCATGCGTAGTAAGATATACATACAAAGATTTTAGAGGGACAGGTAGTATTGAGGAAGCAGGGGCACTGCAGAAGGACTTGGACAGGTTAGAAGAGTGGCAAAAAAGTGGCAGATGAAATACAATGTGGAAAAGTGAGGTTATGCACTTTGGAAAAAAGATTGGAGGCATAAACCCATTTTCTAAATGGGAAAATGCTTAGGAAATCAGAAACACAAAGGGACTTGAGTGTCATTGTTCAAGATTTTCTAAAGGTTAATTTGCATGTTCAGTCGGCAGTTAGGAAGGCAAATGCAATGTTAGTATTCATGTCGAGAGGGCTAGAATACAAGAGGAAGGATGTACTTAAGCTGTATAAGGCACTAGTCAGACCCCAATTGAAGTCTGCAATTTTGGGCCCCATATCTAAGGAAGGATGTGCTGGCCTTGGAAAGGATCCAGAGGAGGTTCACAAAAATGATCCCTGGATTAAAGAGCTTGCTGTATGAGGAATGGTTAAGGACTCTGGGTTGTTAGAGTTTAGAAGGATGAGGGGAGGATCTTATTTGCAACTTGCAGGATGTGGTGAGGCCTGGATAGAAAGGATGTTTCCACTAGAAGGAAAAACTGGAACCAGAGGGCACAACCTCGGGTTGAAAGGATGATCCTTTAAAACAGAGATGAGAAGGAATTTCTTCAGCCAGAGAGTGGTGAATCTGTGGAATCCTTTGCCACAGAATGCCAAGTTATTGAGTGTCTTTTAAGACAAAGATAGTTAGGCTCTTGATTAATAAGGGGATCAGATGTTATGGGGAAAAGGCAGAGAATGGGGATGAGAAAAATGTCAGCCGTGATTGAATGGTGATGCAGATTCAATGGGCCAAGTGGCCTAATTCTGCTCCAATGTTTTATGGTCTTATGTTGCCCTGGAGCTAATATACATCCCCTAACACTCATCACATTGCTGGCTGTGGGATCTTTCAAATTGGCTGTTGTGCTTCTTACATTATAACAGCCACTCCAGGACATGCTGAGGTTGTGAAAAGCATTATCTAAATACAAGTCTTTTTAAACAATGCTCTGTCTGAGCTGCCTCAGGTGCTCAATCCCCAACTATAACTTGTTGTCCTGATGCTAATGAGATCCAGCTTTCAAAATGGGCCATATATATACTCAGTGTGAGGCTTAAAGTTCCATGGTTGCTCTTATCCAAGTAGGCAAGAGTAAGCAATAAGGAATATAACAAGGAACCTGAAACTAGAAGATGGGAATTTGGCCAGTGTTGAAGTTGTTGGAAAGAAATAGCTACTGTAACTGGAGGGTGTGTAGAGATTAGTGATGTGACTATGAGTTGGCTGAGGTCAACTAGCTTTAATTTGTGGCTGATGCCTGCCTAATTCAATGTCAGATACCAGTGATAAAACAATGGCAAAAATTGAACAGGTTGCAGCACCAAAACAAGCCATTTGGCCCATCATGCCTCTCCTTTCCCCACAATACTGCAATTTTTTTTCTCATCTCTTTTGAAATCTGCCTCCATCACACTCTTCTCTCAGGCAACAATCCTAACCACTGTGTGAGCTTTCTTTATTAAAAATAAAAGATTCTCGTGTCTTTTTTTGCCATTTGTCTTAAACTGATGGTCTTTGATTTTCGGTTCAAGGGAAGAATTTCTCCCTATCTATTCCGTCCAGACCCTCATGATTTTGAATACCTCTACCAAATCTCCTATCATCCCTTTCCCAAAGAAACCAGCCCCAGCTTCTCTGGTCTATCCATGTAACTGAAGTTCCTCATCCATGGAACTATTCTCATGAATCTCTTCTGCACCTTCTAAAATATTCACATCCTTCCTAAAGTGTAGCATCCAGGATTGGACAAAAGATAAGTAGAGACCAAATGTGTCGGGTAGCCGCCCCAACACGAGATATTTTAAAATCCATTACATCCCCTCCCCTTCTGCCTCCAAAGCCCCACCTCCGAGCAGCTAATTTGATTCTACCTAGTCTGTGCTGGGGAACAAGTCTGTTGGGTTTTAGAAACCTGCATTTGATAAAGTGAATTGAACCAACAAGGCTCCAGTTTACGGCTGAGATTGCTCAGAGTGGGAACTGTGAACTATTGAAGGAATTTGGCATTTATTCCTGTGGAAGTGGGACAATCGGGGCACAATTTATTCTATTTGACTATTGTACATCAGAATTCTTCCCCTAGAATTTTAAAATTCAGTGTTTTTATTTTTTGGAATTTGATGATATGATGAATTGTGACTGCAACAAAAATATTGGCTTATTGAAAATCGCTTAAATAGGGGCCAGTGTTATGTAACCTATGAAACATCCTTCAGAATATTGCTACATAATGTGGCAAAGAGACAACAGCATTAAAGGACCAGGAATACATGTTGAGAATTTTAAGTAGAAGAAAATTCTCAGCATAAAAGACAAAATAAATAAAATCATAAATAATGGCACCAGTGTGAAAAAAAGATTATTGAATCATTCTGGAAAGTGAACACTGGCACAAATGATACTAAGTGAATGTGTGTGTAAGGGATAGTTTTATAAAAAATTGAATATTTATAAGAATATAGACATTTTATATTGTATCACATTGGAAAATTTTCAGTTCCAGGTTTGCTGTCGTTATAAAATGAATATTTTTAGGAAACAATTCAACTGTGGTTTTGAAAGTCAGGAAGAAAATGAATGTAATTTTAGTACAAGGTAACTGTTTAATTGTCAGCTATGGCTTTGTAGGTGGCGCATTCTCCTCTGAGTCAGGAGATTATGAAGTAAAATCTCACTCCAATGCTTTGAACACAGAAATTTAAGCGGACACTTCCAGTGTAGTACTGAGGGAGTGCTGCATTGTCAGAGTGTTAGCCTCAATAAGCATTAAACTGATGTCCTTGCCTTCCCCTCTTAGGTGGTTGGAAATGTTCAAGTTGATTTATTATTGTCACATGTATGCAATGAGAAGTATTGTGCTATATAGACAAGAAGAATAATGGAGCTCTCCCTTGTATCCTGGCCACTATTTATCCCTCATTCAATGTCACATGCATCAAAAAAGCCACATTGATTACAAGAACACAAATAGCTAATGACCCTATCTATTATGTAATATATTGAACTTTGATCAGAACATGGAATCTTTAGAAGCATAAAATCCCTACAGTGAAGGAGGAGGGTATTGGGCCCATTGAGTCTGTGCTGAACACAAACCCACCCAGGCCCTATTCCCATGATCCCTTGCTGATCCTCCTGACACTAGAGTTAATTTAGCACAGTGAATCCATCTAATCTTTGGATTGTGGGAGGAAACTGGAGGAGATGTGGGAAGAACCTGCAAACTTCACACAGACAGTGATCCGAAGCTAGAATCACCCCTGACCTTCTAAATTCCAGGGATTACAGCACTAGTTTTTTTATGTGTAATAAAATCAGAAAATGCTTGAAAAACTCTGCAGGTCTACCAACATCTAGGAGAGAGAAAAATTTAACATTTCAAATCCATGTATCTCCTCTTTCACCTAAATTGTGTTTAATTTGTCCTCTTAATTTAAGTGTTTGGGGTGTGGGTATCATTCTGGTAATTCCATATTGCATTCCCCCTAAAGCTGGTATATCCTTCTGAAGATGTGCTGTGCAAAATTGCTCTCAGTAATTCAGGTGTGGTCTAATCGAGGCTCTGTATAGTTTAGGCATGACCTTTATCCCCTTGTATTATAACCCTCTGGATATAAAGGCCAGGATTCCATTAATCTTGATTATGTTTCTCTACTTGTTTGTAATGTTTTCTTGATCAAAGTGCCTGGACCCTTGGGTCTCTTTGGACCTCCACTGATCCTAGCTTTTCACCATTCCCTCATCACTGTTTGTGGCAGTTTGAATTCACAGCTAAAGTAGAACAGTGGCTAAACTCTAAAATCATTTCATTGATTGAAAAGCGAGATGTTCTGAAGTTGTGAAAGGCACTATATGAATGCAAATCTTTTGTTGTAGCCTTGTTTGTAGCGTTCTCACCACTGAGTCAGCAGGTATAGATTTAAGTCTCATTCTAGTACTTAATCTACACTGACACTCTGGTTCTGTACTGAAGGAGTGCTGCACTATCTCGAATGCCAACTTTAGATGCAATTCTCAGGTGGATGTTAACAATCCCACGTGATTCTTAGAAATCTGTTTTTATATTGTGTAAGCTCCAAAATAGGACAACTAATCCCAAGAAGTGATGATCTTGGAGAGGGTGCCACATACATCACCAGAATGATGTAGGCAAAATTGGTTAAAGTTTGAAGATGGGTTGCCCGGACTAGTATTCCATCACATGTAGAAGACTAGGAGGTGACATGGTGGCACAATGGTTAGCACTGCTGCCTCACAGTGCCAGAGACCTGGCTTGGGTCACTGTGCAAAGTCTGCACTTTCTCTCAGTGACTGCGTGGATTTTCTCCCACAAGCTCTGCTGGTTAGGTGCATTGGCCATGCTAAATTCTCCCTCTGTGCACCTGAACAGGTGCTGGAGTGTGGCAACTAGAGGATTTTCACAGTAACTTCATTGCAGTGTTAATGTAAGCCTACTTGTGACTAATAAACTTTAGATTACAGGGTGATCTTTTTGAAGTGTTTAAAATGACTAAAAGATTTGATTAGATAGAGAGAAGCTATTTCTGCTGGTGAGGAGTCACACACAAGGCAGTGGAAATCTCGCCTCAAAAGTCTGGGGGGGTTGCGGGGATTAGGATGAATCATGATCTTGTTTAGTAATGGAACACGACTTGAAGGTTTGAATTACCTTCTGATCTCATCATGTTAGCACGAACAAACTGAATGTAAAATTGTTGGGTGTCGATGCAACTAGAGAACAATATCACTCTGACGATACTGTTAGGGGATCAATGTCTGTCATATTTGCCTAGAATACTGTGGTCGTTATATGTTGTGATTGTCTTTGATGTTCTGAGCAATGCACATGTTTTACCTTGTTGCTGGTTACGTGTGAGCTGGTGAATGGCTCTTTATTTCATTTCCTCTCTAACTGCAGGTGAATGTGTTACCTGAATGTGTTGTTTATCCTTTTTCTAATCAGCAATCTGTGACTGTCAGTGCTGATATGTGTGCTATTGCAGACTAGAACACTGCATTTGCCTGACGAAGAGGAATGTCGAAAGCTTACAGATTTACTATCAAATAAATTGATTGGATTTAAAATTGGTGTTGCCAGACTCTTACTGAGTTTATCCTTTTTCTCAACAGACCAGAATGGCAACATTTATAACTCATTGTCAAACCTTGCCTCTTTTCATCAGCACCTTTTCCTTAAGCGGGACATAGAAAGGGTGCAAGACTGGGCGGAGAAGTGGCAGATGGACTTCAACACGGATAAATGTGTTGTGGCCCATTTTGGCAGGAATAATGGGATTAACCATTTCAATAACAAGGGTAGGAGTCTTAGCTGTGTTGAAGAGCAGAAGGATCTTGGGGTCCGGGTCCATAGGACTCTTAAATCGGCCTCGCATGTGGAGGAAGTGGTCAAGAAGGCGTACGGTGTACTGGCCTTCATTAATCGAGGAATAGAGTTTAGGAGTCGGGAGGTAATGATGCAGCTTTATGAGACCCTTGTCAGACCCCAGTTGGAGTATTGTGCGCAGTTCTGGTCGCCTCACTATAGGAAGGATGTGGAAGCTATTGAAAGGGTGCAGAGGAGATTTACAAGAATGCTGCCTGGATTGGGAGGCAGGCCTTATGAAGATAGGTTGAGGAAGCTGGGACTCTTCTCACTGGAGAGACGTAGGTTGAGAGGCAACCTGATAAAGGTTTATAAAATGTTGAGAGGAATAAATAGGGTGGACTCTCAGAGGCTATTTCCACGGGTTAAATTGGTCACTATGGGAGGACGCAGATTTAAGGTGCAGGGAAGCAAATACAGAGAAGATGTTAGGGGTAAGTTTTTCACTCAGTAAGTGAATGGAATCGGCTGCCGTCGGTGGTGGTAGAAGCGAACTCGCTGGGGTCTTTGAAAAGACTCTGGATGAATATACGGGAACTAATGGGATAGGGGGTTATCGATATGTCTGTGGCTTGGTAGGTATAGATGTGATCGGCGCAACTCGTGGGCCGAAGGGCCTATTTGTGCTGTATTGTTCTGTGTTTTGTGGATGTTTTGTATTCCACTTATATTTGCCCCACTCTCATTTTGATTGTCATTGTTAGAGTCTCTCCATTTTTAAATAGCTCACTTTTAAAAAGATTTTGTCCTTTTTTTTTTAAACATCAAATTCCCCCATGGCCCCTTCCTAACTCTGTAACTACCTCAAACCCCACAACCCTCTTGTGTTCCTCCAATTCTGGCTTCTTGTACAAATTAATTTTAATTCATCCATTATTGGTGGCCGTGCCTTCAGCTTCTTAGGTTTGAAGCTCTTTCTGACTCTGCTCTTTTTAAGATGTTCTACTTCTTTGATCAAGGTTTTGGCTTCCTGTCCCAATATCTCCTCCTGTTTTGTTGTCAAATTTGAATTGATCATTTTCCTGTGAAGAGAGATTTTGCTATGTCAAAGGTGCTATATAAATGAAAGTTGTTGTTGTTAATGGGCACCGTTAATTGTTTGTGATAATGGGTCTAAGTCACTCATCTGTTAAGTGTGTGAGAGAGAGAGGACAATCTGAGATCAAGGACATGACTGGCATTCAGGACTTTTACCTACTTGCCTTGGGGTGAAACAGAAAGATAAAGGCTTTAGCTCATTGAGCTTGAGCTAGTTCCAGGCCAGAATTATCTAAAGGAGGAGCAGAAAGAAGCACTTGCATTTATTTATAAAGCACTTTTTATCACAGCTGGATGTCTCAAAGAGCTTTACAGTCAGTGAGTTACTCGTGAAGTGTAATCACTGTTGCAATATAGAAACTTGGCAGTACATTTCTGCACAGCAAGCTCTTACAGATAGCCATGCGATAATGACCAGATTTGTGTTTTTTTTTGTAGTGTTGATTGAAGAATAAATATTGATTAGGACACCAGGAATAATTTCTCTGCTCTTCTTATAATGCCGTAGAATATTTGATCCCATCCACTTGAGCAGGCATTTTAACATCTCATCTGAAAGACAGCATCTCTGACACTGCAGCACACCCTTAGTACTGCACTGGGGAATGTCAGCCTGGATGTTTTGGTCAAGCCCTAATGGTGTGATTTGAACCTGGAAAGAATGTTGTTGACAATTCCTGATGATTCTACACACTATTTAACTTTTTTTTCCTTGTGTTACCTAATTTTCCTCCTTTAAATGGTGATATAGTTACGGTGATACATTCCAACCTATAGGCAGAAAAAATAGTTCAAGCTTTCTTTAATATCAGTTCTTAGTTAATGTCTTTTTACTAATCCATCGGCCACTGAAAATAACCTTGCACTATTTATACTGTTGAAAGGTGGTTTTGACCTTCTTCAGGTACCCTCAATCTCAGATCAGGAATTCACCCAAACGGACACTTAGAGCTGAAATGACTCTGCCATTCCTTGTTGCGACTTGTTAATAATGCAGCTGTACTATTTAGATTCAAACTTCAGAACAGGAGATTTAAGAGTTGTAGTAAAGATCAATGTAAACAATGATATGAAGGCTCGTAATTTCAAGTTAAAAGAATTTGTTGCTCAGAAACAGGTCCGTACTGGTGTTGATGTACCACTCAGATCTATATCTGTCCTATCAAACTGTTTAATAACCTAAAAGCCTCGATCAGGTCACCTCACCCAGCACAGTCTTTGCAACTCTTCACTCTGGTGTTTCCCAGCAGCATGGGGTGAAGTCGATGGGAAATCCCATTGGCAGCGATGGGACCAGAAGATCCTACCACCCAGCCAATGGCAAGCCACCTCCTGCCTCTGAGAAATGCGCTGTGGAGTGCCAGAGAATCCTAATGTCCATCTCCACTCTTACAGAGGAAAGAGCCCTAAATCTTTTCCCATGGGAACAACCTCTCAGCTTTGGTATCATTCTGATAAATCTTCAGTGTCTTTGTATTCTTTTTTTATAATATAGAGACCAGAACTTAAATCATAGAATCCTACAGTGCAGAAGGAGGCCATTTGGCCCATTTGAGTCTGCACAATCCCACCCAGGCTCTAACCATATGCATTTATTCTAGTTCACAGTATCTGGATATATACACAGGGATTAGAGTACAGTGTTCCAATCCAGTCCAAAAGTTGAGTTGAGTCATTTGCTTTTCTTGCTGTAAAGACCTGAAGTGGGATGTAGTTAAAAATAGCCTAAACCCATTTTTCAGTAACTGCAGGTTCACAGTGCAAACCTGATGATAATACTATTCTCCATTCCACTGTCTCTCAGAAATGCCAGAAGCAATCTTTCTGTGGGAAATGTTAATGCTATCCTGGTATGGTTGTAATGGCTGCTCTGAGTAGAGTTAAAGCACTTTAGTTTATTTTTGAAAACTGTACAAACACATTAGTGGTACTTTTAATAGATTGACTCCAAAACTACCTCGAGTAGAACCTCCAGCATAGAACAGACCACCGGATTAGGAATACTTTTCTGAATTTTTCAGCAGATCGCTTTCAAGTGGACCTAAATACAGTTGGGCTGAAATAAAGATAATTAATGTTTTTACTCAATTTATGGAGTGGCTGTATCAAAACGATACGCTGGCTAAAAGGGTTAGAGTCTGAGTGTAAATCTTATTCCTTTAGGTTTACATTCCCTTCTCGTTCCAGGTATCACGCCCTGAAGAGGTGTTGGTCAACCATGGATTTCTGTGTTGGCCCATAGCTCTGCTTGGTGAGGTACTGCAATAGTTTGTCATTGTCTTCTGCAGATGGCTGACCAGGAATCTCTTCCCCTCTTTCCATTGGCATGTATTGGAAGGATTCATAAGTTGATACTCAAACTCTGGCTGCGTTATGAATGCACCTCCCATGGCCACCAAGTTCTGGAGAGAAGCTTGAACCTGGAGCTGCTGGCTTGCAAGCAGGAATGTTATCCTCTGTGCTAGTAGCCCTCGGGGGTTTAGGTCAAGAAAGGGAGTTGACAGAATGAATATAGAGAAATAGTTTCCTCTGGTGAGTGTCAGACTGAGGCAGCATATTATAAAAATTAAAACATTCAGAAGCAGAAAACACTAATCACGCAAGGAGTAATCAATACTCTCCCCGTCCAGCAACAAACTGTGAATACTGGAGATTTCAAAGCTGAGATTGATAGATTTTTGTTGATTTGATTAACAAAAATCAATCTTAGCTTTGAGAGAATCATTGGATAAAAGATGGGTAATTGGAATTGAAGTACAGGTAAACAAAGGTTTAATTGCATGACTGAACAGAATTGAGGGGGCTGAATAGCCTTCTATTTCTATGAATTCTTGCTAACATGAAGTGGATGCATATATTAGATAATTCCAGCCCCAGAGTCCCTCACACTCAGCACAGAAAATTACTTTCTGTTTTGTATTTTTGTAATTCAGCTATACAAAAAAAAGGTGAGAGGAATGTTTTGAATAATTTACAAGAGTTTTTGTTAAAAGCAACTCTTCACAGTCTCCATGGTAACCTCAATTCTATGATAGCTAACAGTGTCATGACAACCAGCTCCAGTATCCTCTTATTACTACATTGTGCATTCAGTATTTTGGAATTATTTTCTCTCTCTGCTATATGTTCCAACATTGAGATGTTAGGATTTGTGGAATTAATTAGTTGACCCATGTGTGTCTCTGATTGAAATTAGTGCTAATGTGGCCTGAGGAGCTAATGTGAAAACTGAGTTTGTGTATTAGTATTTCAGGCAACACTAAAAACTTGCATTTATATAGCACCTTTTTAACATGGTTTTATTTTCTTTCATCTGTTCATGTCCTTCCTCACACTTCTCCACACCGAACAGCTGATACCTATCTTCCCACTCCACCAACTTGTCACAGTTATCAATGCTTCCAAATTTTGTATCATTTGCAAACTTTGAAATTGAACCCTGCACACTAAGATCCAGATCATTAATATGTATCAGAAAAAGCAAGAGCAAACTAACTCATGGGAGTGTCATTAAATAACATTTCACACTGACTCACATTTAGGGATTTCAAGACAACTGACCAAAACTTGATTAAAAAGATAGATTTTGGGGAGCATCTTAAGGAGGAAAGATAGACAGGTAGTGGCCTGGGTTTGATTCCCAGTCCTGTGTTTAGCTGGGAAACTGGGTTAGGGAGGAAACAATTGGCCAAAGTTCCTGCTGCTAACTAGCGGTTTAAAATGTGAGAGTTCAAGCGTGAATTACACATCCTGGAGTAAATGGGATTGTAGCAATGTGGTTACAAAATTGGCCAGGTAACTGAAAATAGTGAGTAAACGGTCAATGGATGTTTTTTGGGCTGGAGGAGGTTTTGTAGTGGTGTTCCCCAGGGGTCAATATTGCAACTCTTGCTTTTTCTGATTGTATATTAATGATATTGTGCAGATTCAATTTCAAAGTTTGCAAATGATACAAAATTTGGAAGCATTAATAACTGTGACAGTTGGTGGACTGAGAAGATATGTAGCAGCTGTTTGGTGTGGAGAAGTGTGAGGAAGGACATGAACAGATGAAAGAAAATAAGAGGCGAAGGAAGGACCTGATGTACTTTCATTAACCAAATAAATTAACTGTGGGGATTGGCGAGTATACACATGAATCATTAAAGATAACAGGACAGGTGGAAAGAGCAGTTGATAAAGCAAATAGTATTCAAGGCTTTATTAATTGGGGCACAGAGTACAACAGCAAGGAGGTTATGCTGAACTTCTACAAGACACTAGTTAACCTCAGCTGGAATATTGTATACAGTTCTGGGCGTCACACTATAGGAAGAATGTGAACACGTTGGAGGCTGTGCAGAAGAAATTTACAAAATTGGCTCCAGGGATAGAAACTTCAGTTATGAGGATAGATTTGGGAGGTTGAGACTGTTCTTAAAAGACTGAAGAGTTTTGATAAAGATGCTCAAAATCATGGGGGGGATGGAGTAGATAGGGAGAAACTGGGGAAGGTATGGGGAAGGTCTGTCTCAACAACTTGATTGAGTTTTTTTTGAAATGTGACAAAGATAATTGATGAGGGAAGAGCTGTGGATATAGAATTATAGAACCCTACAGTGCAGAAAGAGGCCCTTCGGCCCATGAGTCTGCACCCTACACAATCCCACCCAGGCCCTACCCCCCATCCTCACATGTTACACCCACTAATCCCTCTAACCTACGCATCCCTAGACACTAAGGGGCAATTTTTTAGCATGGCCAATCGACCTAACCTGCACATCTTTGGACTGTTTATATGGACTTTAGTAATGCGTTCCACATGGCAGATTGGTACAAAAACTAACATCCTGCGATTTGGAGTGGGCTGGCTAGATAGATACAGAACTGGCCTGGTTATAGAACACAGAGAGTAGTGGTGTTTTTCAGAATGGAGATCTGTAGCTGGTGGTGTTCCACAGGGATCAGTGCTGGGACCTCTGTTTGTGGTGTATATATAAATGATCTGGAACAAAATATGGGTAGTCTGATTAGTAAGTTTGTGGATGAAACAAAGATTGGTGGAGTTGCTGATAGTGCCAGCAATTGTCAGAGGATTCAACAGGATATAGATAGATTGGAGACTTGTGCACAGAAATGGCAGATGGAGTTTAATTTGGACAAATGTGAGGTGATGCATTTTGGAGGATCAAATTTAGGTGTGAATTGTTACCATAAATGGCAGAACTGTTGGGAATGTTAACACAGTAACAAGTCTCACAACACCAGATTAAAGTCCAACACTTTTATTTGGTAGCACTAGCTTTCAGAGCCTCATTACTTCTTCAGCTGAGTGAGGAGTTACATTCACACAGGGCATATATAGACCCAAACTCAATTTACAAAATAATGGTTGGAATGCAAGTCTTTACAGGTAATCAAGTCTTGAAGGTACAGACAGTACGAATGGAGAGAGGATTAAAAACAGGTTAAAGAGGTGTGTATTGCCTCCAACAAAAACAGTTGGTGAGATTTTGAAAGCGCAGGCAAGTTGTAGGTTTAACAAATAGTGTGACATGAGCCCAAGATCCTGGTTGAGGCCATCCTCGTGTGTGGAACTTGGCTATCAGTTTTGCTCAACGATTCTGCGTTGTTGTGGAACACTTCAGCAGTCACAGGCATTCAGCCTCTGATTTTTGGGTAAGCATTCTCCAAAGTGGCCTTCACGACACACAATAATGCAGAATTGCTGAGCAGAAACAGATAGCCAAGTTCTGCATACATGAGGACAGTCTCAACTGGGATCTTGGGTTTATGTCACATGAAAGCTAGTGCAAAAAATTAACCTGTTGGATTTTAACCTGGTGTCATGAGACTTCTTACTGTGTTTACCCCAGTCCAATGCCAACAGCTCCGCATCAAAATTAACATGCAGAGGGATCTGGACATGCTGGTTCACAGTTCTCTAAAAATGGCAACAGAGATGGCCATGGTACTTAAGAAGGCACACAACGTGTTTGCATTCATCAATTACAGAGTGCAAGAGTTGAGGAAACGTTGCAGCTGTATGAAACCTTGGTTAGGCTGTATTTGGAGTATTGCGTGCAGTTCTGGTTACCACACTATCAAAAGGACGTGAAAACTTGAGAGAGTGCAAAGCAGGGTCACCAGGATATTGCCTTATCTTGAGGGTGTTGGCTATGAGGAGAGGTTGAATAAACAAGAATTATTTCAACTGGTAAGACCAGAGGCTGAGGGTATTCTAAATTCTGTACAGGGTGGATAATCAGAGGCTTTTTCCCAGGGTGGAAATGTCAATTGCAATGGGGTATAAGTTTAAGGTGAGAGTGGGAAAGTTTAAGGGCGATGTGTGGGAGAAGTTTTTCATGCAGAGAGTGATGGGTGCCTGGAATGCGCTGCCAGAGGAGATAGTGGAAACAGACACATTAGCAACACTCAAGAGGCATATGGATGGGTACGTGAATAGGGAGGGAATAGAGGAATATGGACTGAGTAAGGGCAGAAGATTTTTAATTTAGTTGGGACATTGTGATCAGTATTGACTTGGAAGGCCAAAGAGCCTGTTCCTGTGCTATATTTTTTCTTTGATGATTTGGATCAGGAATGTACTGCCTGCAAGTGTGGTGAAGGCAGGTTCAATTGAGACATTCAGGTGGTGGCATTAGATGTTTCTTTTCAAAATTAATGTGCTGAGGGTACAGGAAGAAAGCTGGAGAATGTTGCTAAGTCATGATGTTCATTTTGAGGGCCGGTGTAGACACAATGAGCCGAATATCCTCCTGCGCCCTAACTATTCTGTGATTTTTGACAAGGTGACATGATGATAGACAAGATTGATCTTGTTGCAATGCACCACAGTCAAATGATTTATAAAATTATTGTTGAGGCTCAGGTATGTGTAACGGGTGTTTGGGAGGGAATGGCAGTACTGATTGCTCTGTCTCTCATTGTCTTCAGGTGAGGTAAAAGGAAAGGTTTGGTAAGTGGGGGAAGAGGTAAAGAGTTCACCTGTGTGCTAATTGATAACACACCTGTTTTAAAAAAAGCATTATGTAAAATCAAGTTGTTGCATTTCAAAGGGAGGTGGTGGCCTATTGATATTATCGCTAGACCATTAATCCAGAAACTCCACTAATGTTCTAGAGAGCTAGATTTGGATCCCGCCATGGCAGATTTAAATTCAATTTTTAAAAAAATCTGGAATTAAGAATTTACTGATGACCATCAAACCATTGCAGATTGTTGGAAAAACCCATCTAGTTCACTAAAGTCCTTCAGGGAAAAACAAATCTGCAGTTTTTATCTAGTCTGGCATACGTGTGACTCCAGAGCAATATGGTTGACTCTCAACTGCTCTCGGGCAACTAGAGATTGGCCAGCATTTATCACCTATCAACAAAAGCTGTGTCCCACAAATAAATAAAAACAAATTATATAGAAACTTTCTTGCTGGTCAGCCTTTATTTCAGCCAATCTTTCATGATTGGTCAGCCAATTGGTCATTTCCCAGCCAATCACTGGGTTAGTAATCCAGAGGTCCAGGCTGGTGTTCTGAGGCCAGGAGTTCGAGTCTCATCATGGCAGCTGGTGAAATTTAAATTTGATGAACAAATTAATGTCCTTTGGAAAGGAAATCTGCTGTGCTGACCCAGTCTGGCCTACATGTGACTCCAGACCATAGCAATGTGGTTCTTAACTGCCCTCCCAGCAAGCCATTTGATTGTGGTAATGAAGGGTAGACTACAAATGCTAGTCTTGCAAGCGACAGTCACATCCCATGAAAAGAATAAAGAAAACGAGACAAACAATTTCTGCTCCATTGAGTTCTGTAAACAACAGTGAGATTAAATAACAGTTATTCCAGTTTTAGTTTTGATGTTGGCTGTGAGAACACAGAAGATCTTTTCTGCTCTTCTAATCGTGCCTTGAGATCTTTCACACCCACCCAAACAGGTCGGATTTTAAGAACTTGTTTGATATCTCTGGCAGTACAGCATATCCTCAGTGTTGCACTGACATATTGGTCTAGCCGCTGACTCAGAGGTGAGAATGCTCCCAGTGAACCAAGCTGAGAGTGTGGAGAAACTTTTCACACAGAGTGGTGGGTGCCTGAAATGCGCTGCCAGAGGAGATAACGGAAGCAGGCACGTTAGCAACAATCAAGGGGTATCTGGATGGGTACATGAATTGAGAAGGAATAGAGACATATGGACTGAGTAAAGGCAGAAGGTTTTTTTTAAGTTTAGTAGAGCATCACGTTCAGGCCAAAGGGCCTGTTCCTGTGCTGTACTTTTCTTTATTTGAATGGTTTGGGTCAGGAATGCACTGCCTGAAAGTGTGGTGAAGGCAGGTTCAATTGAGACATTCAGCTGGTGGCATTAGATGATGCTTTGAATAGAAACAATGTGCTGGGGTTACAGGGAGAATGCAGGGGAATGCAATCTTACTCTGAGGCAGTGCTTTCAGCAAAGGAGGGAGGGAATTGAACTAAAATTCAATGTGGTTTTGAATTTAAACCCAGGCCTATCACTTAGTCACCAGTTCAAGGAGATTACTTTGTCCAGGATCCAGTCATTGAGACTGATTGTGATGCAGACACAGTCGGACGCTGTGATCCCTGCAGAGTCAGAACGCTAGCGGTCATTGAAGTCATGGACATTTTCGTGTGGAACTGCAGAAACAGGCCCTTGTTATGTTTGTACCGCAGTTTTAAATGTGGCTGTGTCTCTGAGACTAACTTTGACTTCTGCATAAATAAAACAGATGGGTGCTCACTGAGCTGCCATACAAACAGTGACATTAGCCTGACAATGTGCACATGAAGCAATCTGCCACAGGCTACACAGTATCAGGCACTTTCCCCTGTGTGTCTTGTACACGTACAGGAATTGATACCAGATGGAAATAGATTGTCACCCAGTGCACATAGTGTCTGATGATGAATGTACTCATGCAAGCTGATGCAATTCGTTTTTAAGCGATTAGGCATAGAAGTTTGCATCCTTTATCTGTTTCAAATCCATTTACCAGATGCTGCATCAAGGATTTTCACCATTATTGACTTGACTCATGCACTTAGTCTCTCAAAATTGGAGCTGCTCGGCTATATGTCATTGTTTAAGTTGAAAGTGCCAGGATGTCATGTACTGAAAACATCTCATGGGCACCTCAGTGAAATGAATGGGATGGTAAAAAAGCAGAGAATGCAGACTTTATCAGGGATATGGATGATAGAGGATTAATATTCTTATGGCAGTGGAGAGCTATCTGATCCTGTAATGAGGAGCCATGAAGAATGAGTTGTCACCAGTGTTTTGGCTCAGATCAGAAACTCCAAAGTGCCTGGATTGTACATTTTAGCTATGATAAGTGCAATATATTCCACTTCAGGTGCAATTCAAAAGACCCACTAGGGAGCTTTTTATTAAACAAAGTTTAACAATATAGTTAACATGTTTGAAAATTAGCTTTTATCAATCACAATCATGATGATATATATCCCTTAACACATAGCTAATCAAATCAACCTCCATTAACAACCCTTTAAACACATTCAATACAGCAAAGTCTACTGCTCACGTGATTTGGAAATTGAGTTCTTTGGTTGAAGTCTGCAGTTCTCTGGTATTCAATCCAAACAGTTTGAAGGCAAGGCAGCTTCCCAAAACACCAGAGAGATTCTGGTCTGGCCCCAACAATGACAAGTTTTCAGCTTTGAGGAAAACATGATCTTGTTTTCAATTAACCAGCAGAATTTTCGGAACAAGGAGAGAGGGAAAAGACTTCTTTTTAGCTTGCTGTCCCTTTTAAAACTAAAACTCAAACCTGCAGCTCCAAACTGAAAATGAATCCCTGTTACCTGACCTTTCCAGTTTTGTTTCTCCTCCCAACAATGACATCACCTGAGGCTTTGAGCATGAATTTTAAAGGTCCCTTTAAATCACACCAGCAATAAAGGCAGGAGTCAATATCACACATTGGACATACAATAGGCAGGATGTTACAGCCTCAATCAAGTGAAACTAGAAGTTCCTGCCTGAGGTCAGTGGACATCTGCCGCTTGCCCATATGAATCTGTGGCAGGCGAGGCGGTAGAGTTCTAGCTTATATATCATTGGTGTCTTCAACTACTTGGGCCTTCCACTCTGGAATTCCCTCCCTCAGCTTCTCCACCTCTGTCCTTCTTCAAAATGCCTTTTAAAATCTCCCTCTTTGACCAAACTTTTTAATACCCTATCCAAAAGTCTCTATGTGGCTAGGTATAAAGTTTTGTCTGATAATGTTGTAAACTTGCCTTGGAAAGTTTTACTGATCTTAAAAAAAGATCTATATTAAAAGCAAGCCGTTGTTGCTGTTTCTACAGACTAATAGATATTGAGCCTTTTGACTTTGGTCTCAACTTGGAACCTCACTGATGATTTGCTCTTCAGCAGTAGTGTGCCTTGTAGAGTCGAGAGTGGGACCTGCCCCCAATGACGCTGCGGCACAGTGTGTTGGAACAACAGTCTCTGAAATACTTTCCAGACAGGCTGGCACTGATAACTGTTTGGTAAAGGCACAAATTCTGTAACTTTGATAATGAAATTTAAAAAAACTTTCAAAAATTCCAAACTTACCACAAACTTCAAATGTAACAGATACAGTGCCCAGAGCCAGATAGTCTTTTGTTCTGGGGGTACTGCGAGCTATGAAAAGTTTTCCTTAAGCCTCCCAGCACCTTGCTTCACTTTCACCTCCTCCCTCAATCCATTAAAATTCAAATGTCTGAGGAAAACAGTTACAAGATGCATTAATAGTAAATCATACCATGATATGCTGTGTATTAACTGGGTTGCCAACATCAAGATTGCTCTGGAATCTCCAAATAATTTGGATGGACGTTCCAGTGTGAAACTAAGAAACATCATAGGGATCTTTTTTAAAAAAAAGTTGGAGTGGATGTGGCAGGTCTTGGGGTGGGGCTGGTGGGATGGGGAATCTGTTTGACAGGGCATATGGTTGCAGATGGTAGGCCACAAGTTAAAACATGCAGGAATGTGTCCAGTGAAAGTTGGCAGCCACAGCTGTAACGCAGCCACTTGTTTATATTATACCCTGTAAGGTTTTGACAATTCTACTAACTCTTAGGTTTAGTCGCTGGCCTGTAACATTGATATGTTTTATTCCTTAACCTTTTTAAATAGGTCAGCTTGATTTTCTGCTAGTTGGGTTTCTTTACAGCAAGGCTGTTATTTATGAGAAACAGATATTTAATTGTTTTTACGACTTGATAAGTTCCTATATTCTTGAGTTGGAGCAGCTGTATGCTGTCGTAATTGTCCACAATACAATTAGTTTCTTTTTATCTAATTGGAGAAATGACTAATAGTAGTTGGTCCTTAGAATGGCACTTTATCTTTAAACAAAAGCCATGTATTTATTTAATTGATTAACAGGGCAGGACATCTGTGTGAGAGGAAACTTCCAGAGTAGGAGTAGGCCATTGAGCCCCTCGAGCCTGCTGTGCCATTCAGTGAGATCATGGCTGATCTTTTTGAGGACTCGGCTTCATAACCACCCCCAGCCGCACCGTAACCCTTAATTCTTTTACTGTTCAAAAGTGTATCTATCTTTGTCTTGAATATATTCAGCTGCTTCACTAGGTAGGGAATTCCACAGATTCAGAACCCTTGCTTTGGGTGAAGAAGTTCCTCCTCAACTAAGTCTGCACCCCTCTGTCTAGAGGAAATGTGTTGTTTGTTTGCAATGGAATGCAAATATTGTGGGTTCCAAGATAACGTGTAGGACAATTGTTCTTGGTCTACTTTGCTCACATTGGAGAGGTGGGGTTACACAAGACCACTTGCATCCTTAGCCAATGGAGGAGGTGAACTTGGACTATTCCCAAATAAGGGAGGGGTAAATGAGAAGTGGGGATAAAAGTTGGAAAATTGTAACCATGGTTGGCACACCATTAGCATGAGTTCTGGAGTATGGCTCTCCCGCACACAGTTCAACATCACTTGAAAGTCATAGAAGGAAAAGACATCACCTGTGTTGGTGAACTCTGAGAATCATGAGAATTGAAAGGCTTCTATAACAACTGCACTGCTTTATATTCAGTAAATGTAAAATCTTAAATTCTACTTGATTCATTGGTATTAGTTATTTGTACCTTGTTGGTCAACTGAGGACCCTCAGGTTACAAATTAAACATTCTGACCTTTTAAGTTTCTCATTAAAAAGGGTTTTGTACCTCAACTCAAATTTTACAGCCCTGATTCAACAAGATTTGTGTGTTAATACATTATAGTAATATCCACTAAAGCATCAACTTGCCTACCCTGTTAAAATAGTGAAATTGTAGCAACGTAGCACCAAAAGATTTTCATTTTATGTGGCATCTTTCATAACCTCTGGATGATCCAGATGTGTGGTCACTGTTGTAATGTAGCCGATTTTGTGGGAACTGCACCTGCCTGAAATCTGACAGCATTAAACTCCCAACTGCTGTTAGTGCAAACAACTGCTGAAGGAAGCTGCCTACACCTTTGACACGGTGGTTATGGTCAACACCCTGTCCACTTGCATCGGTCTGAGTGCAGAGCGTATTTCAATAATTGAAGGCATTTTAGCCAGAATGGGCAAATCAATTCATTGCAACTTTGCATCACTGATAGAAATGAATTTGATGCAGCATGTTAACAGATCGTGATGTGCTGCGTGAAAATTATTCAGCTTTGCGTTTGGCAGACAATGCAACGGAATATTTAATGTATTTCTCTTGTGTGCTATCCTGTTAGTTATGTTAATAGGCAGAAACAGTCAGTGAAATCCAACTCCAGCAAGTTATGAAAGATTTTGCACAATAGGAAATTGAACATTTACCCTCGGATGACCAGGGAAAGGCTTTTATGTTCTATTTGAGTGAGAATTCAAAAGACAAATAAAATTGCTTATTTATTCAATTATTTCTGTATTCTTTCCACCTATCTATGTTGGTTTCTCTGCTTTTGGAGCATTCCCAGTTTGAGGGAAGGACCTTCCAAACTCCAACACTTGTTATTCTGACTCCCATTGTCAGGAAGGGAAGATCAGAAGATCTCCTCAGATGTGGTAGCTCTGGAGAATCCAAATGGTTCATCTTGTTGAAGCAATAGGTCATGATTATAGAGTTAAGCAGTAACACTCAGCTGATTCCTCATTGTAGTGCTGCAATGTTGTTGGAGCTTTCCTCTCCTGGACAAGATGTCAAAACTATCTGCTCTCCCGGTATGTGGGATATTTTACATCCTGCTATGTAAAGAGCAGCACTGTATTTGGAAAACATTTATCGCTGAACTATCATCTAACAACTCCAAGTGATCACATTGTTGTTTGTGGGAGCTTGCTGTGCCAAGTTACCTGCATTAAAGCAGTTTCTGCGCTTTAGAGGTACTTCATTGGCTATCGAACATTTTGGGATGTCCTAGGGTATTGGAAGGTGTTGTGTAAATGCAGCTGCACTTTTTAGCAAGATGGAAAAAGTTATTGAACTGCCTGGAATATCTGGCACACTTGTTATTGTAATTGAGTTGAAGAAATGGTTAATGTTATCTAATCAATTATAGACAACTGCTTTTGGTAAATATGGATGGTAAAGAAATCTTGATATTAGTACTCACTGGATTACTTGCCTTTTTAATATTGATTAACTTCTTGACTAGCTGCTAACTTTTTTTTTAAGCACGTACAGTGTTATAGCCCTAAGTGGGTCAATGATGGAGATCCCAGGCAAACAGACTGCTCTGAGGCTTTGGCCGCAGTGAAGAGTTTGGCCTCGTGTCTGTAATGGCTGTCAGTGTATGACTTTTTATTGTTCTTGCTGACAATCCTTCATCAACTCAGCTTCCCGCAGGCATCCTTCCTGTGCAGTCAGAGACCTCAGCCCCTGGAGGCAATTCACATCCAGCCTGAGGAATGTAAAAAATGTGAAACACCCAACCTCTAAACTGCACAGTGAATAAATCTCATTGTAAATAAATGCAGGATCATCTCAGAATTCACCAACAACAGGAAGAAGTTATAATATCCAATATTAAAATAAAATAAGAACCACTGACGTAACTGCAGTAGTGATGGGTAGACCAGGCTGTACAAATCATAAGAGGATCAATCAATAAGGCAATTCACAGAGAAAGGGCCCCACTGAGGAGAGGGAGGAGTTGGATTTGAGCAGCTGTAGGGAAGCACTGGCAAAGAAGTGGGTATTAAAGAAGCTTTTAAACTGAAGAGACGGAAGCCTATAGGAGTCTTTAGGGTGGATAATATGAGGATTGGGAAAACCCTGGGTGAAACCTTCTGAAAAACTCTTGATGGAATGTTCAGATAATCATTTAGTCTCAGGTTCAGCCAAAGTTTAAGAACCATTTGAGTTTTGCCTTCTGATTTTTCCCGTCTGTTTGCTGCATTGGCTTTTACAGTTATCTCACAACTTGAATTCTGAAATGCAGATGTGGCTTTAATAAAGCACAGGAAGGGCACGGTGGCATAGTGATTAGCACAGCTGCCTCAGAGCACCAAGGATATGGGTTCAGTTCCACACTCAGGTCACTGTCTGTCTGGAGTCTGCATGCTCTCCTCGTCTCTGCGTGGGTTTCCTCCGGGTGCTCCGATTTCCTCCCACACTCCAAAGATGTGCAGTTTAGGTTGGTTGGCTATGCTAAATTGACCCTAGTGTCAGGCGTACTGGCAGGGAAAATATGTGGGGTTGCAGGAATAGAGCCTGGATGGAATTGTGGTCAGTGCAGACGTGATGGGTTGAATGTCTCCTTTCTGCACTGTAGGAATTCTACGATGCTAGAACTGGAGGTAGGCCATTCGGTCCATTGAGACTGCTCCAACATTCACTGAAATCATTGATTTGGTATATCCTCAACTTCACCCCCCCCGCCACATGACTCTTTATCTCTTTACTGAGTAAGAATCAGTTATAGAACATAGAACATTACAGCACAGAACAGGCCCTTCGGCCTTCGATGTTGTGCCGACCAAAATAAAAAGCAATGCCCCTCCAAACTAAACCATCCCCTTCTCTTCCATATACTTATCAATTAACCTCTTAAACGCCACCAAATGTGGCGCATCTACAACAGCTGCAGGCAGGGCATTCCACTCCCTAATCACTCTTTGAGTAAAAGACCTACCTCTGATATCCGTCCTATAACTCATACCCCTTAATTTAAAGCTGTGTCCCCTCGTGCTAGCTTTCTCCATCCTAGGAAAAAGGCTATCACTGTCCACCCTATCTAAAACTCTAATCATCTTATATGCTTCAATAAGATCCCCTCTTAGCCGCCTCCTTGCTAACGAAAACAACCTCAAATCCTTCAACCTCTCATCATAGGACCTGCCCTCCATACGAGGCAACATCCTGGTAAACCTCCTCTGTACCCTCTCCAATGCCTCCACATCTTTCTTATAATGTGGCGACCAGAACTGCACGCAATACTCCAAGTGCGGCCGCACTCGAGTTTTGTACAGTTGCAACATGATGCTGCGGCTCCTAAATTCAATCCCCCTACCAATAAAAGCTAAGACTCCATATGCCTTCTTAACAACTTTATCCACTTGACTGCCTACTTTCAGGGATCTATGGACACATACACCAAGATCCTTCTGTTCCTCAACACTATTAAGAGCCCTACCATTAGCCCTATACTCTAAACATTTATTGTTCCTGCCAAAGTGCATTACCTCACACTTTTCCACATTAAACTCCATTTGCCACTCTCGGCCCAGCTCTGCAACTTGTCCAAGTCACTCTGTAAACTATAACACCCCTCTTCACTATCTACCACTCCACCGACTTTAGTGTCATCTGCACATTTACTGATCCATCCCTCAATACCCTCATCCAGATCATTTATAAAAATTACAAACAGCAGGGGCCCCAAACAGACCCCTGAGGCACACCACTTGTCACCGAACTCCACGATGAATATCTCCCATCAACCACCACCCTCTGTCTTCTATCTGCCAGCCAATTCCTAATCCAATTAGCTAAATCACCCTCTATTCCACACATCTGCATTTTCTGTAGAAGTCTTCCATGGGCCACCTTATCAACCGCCTTACTAAAGTCCATATATACTACATCAACCGCCTTACCCCCATCCACCTCTTTGGTCACTTTCTCAAAAAACTCAATGAGGTTAGTAAGGCACGACCTACCCTTCACGAAACCATGCTGACTATCCCCAATCAATTCATTTCTCTCTAAATAACTATAAATAACTAGTTGTGAAAGTACTTCAGGACCCAGCCTCTATAGATTCACTGCCCTCAGAAGAATATTTTCCTCATTAATTGGATGACTTCTGTGTGTCATGAGGTCACCTCTCATTCTATTAACCCGAATGAGTACAGACCAAATCTACACAATCTCTCCTCAGAAAACCCCTTAATACCAAGGATCAACCTACATCTTTCTCTAGTTTTAACAAGACTTTCCTTTTTTTTATATTCCATTTGTTTTGAAATAAAGGCCAACTTTCCATTTGCCTTTCCTATTACCTACTGAACTTGCTGCTAGCATTTTGTGATTTATGCGTGAGGACCCCAAATCCTCTGCTGCAGCTTTCTCCATTTTAAATAGTTTTCAGCTCCTTTATTCTTTCTATCAAAGTGCTTGACTTCACACTTTCCTACATTATATTCCATCTGCCAAGCTTTTGCCCACTTGCCTAACCAGTGCATATTCCCCCTTTGTATCATCCTTACCGCTTGACTTCCCACCTGTTTTGTGTCATTCACAAATTTGATAATACTACATTCACTTCTCACATCCAAGTCAATATATATTGTAAATAATTGTGACCCTGGCACTGATCCCATGGCATTACACTAGTTACAGGGTTGTCATTGTGAAGATGCCCCAACTCTGTCTTCTTTAGTGCTGGTAAACACTCACTCACAAGGATTTGTAGTTTTTCTTTGTCCTGAAGGTTGACTCTCTCTCTTTTGGGCTCAATCCTGGATCACCACCTCCCCATCTGAAAGACAGCACCCTAGGCAGTGTGACACTCCCTCCGTGCTTCTCTGAGAGCCAACCTGGATTTTGGGTTCAGGTCTCTAGAATGAAGCTTGAACCATCATGCTTCTGGCTCAGCAAAGCAAGTGTTACCAGCAGAGCCCATGGCCAGCATCCCTGTCGGCATTGTAGGGTTCACCCATCAGCCAGTAAATATGGAGAGATATTTCTCCCTTGCGATGGAGATGAACAGAGTGATCAGCTCTGGATGAGTGTGCTCAAACAGAGGAAGATGTGTACACTTGGGAGAGAACCTCACTCAGGTGAGAGTGCAGTGGCAGAGTTAGCCTCACAGCATCAGGGACCCGGGCTCGATTCTGGCCTTGGGTGATTGTGCAGAGTTTACACATTGTCCCCATGTCTGCGTGACTTTCCTTCAGATGCTCTGGTTCCCTCTCACAGTCCAAGAATGTGCAGGTTAGGTGTATCGGCCATGCTAAATTGCTCCTTAGTGTCAGGGGGATTAGCAAGGTAAATACATGGGGTTACGGGAATAGGGCCTGCATGGTATTGTGGTTGGTACAGACTCGATGGGCTGAACGGCGTCCTTCTGTACTGTAGGGATTCTATGAACCAGTGACGGGAAGAAGGTTAAAGGATTGTGTGTGGATTGATTTCCAGGAGAATAGGTGGGCTTCCTGCAAACTGCCCTGTCCCCTTGTGAGTGAACAAACATTTCCTGTGAGAGTTGATCTGTCTAATGCTTTTGGGAGGTTTGATGTGCACAAAGCCATTCTCACCAGTTGGAAAAAGCTGAGAGTGTTTAATGCAGGTGCTATTTCTGAAGTACGAAGAGTGTTGCTGTGCAAAGATTCTGTTCTGGCTGCTGTCCATAGGCTGTGATTGCCATTCCACAATCTGAGTCATTCTACCATGCAAATGCCAGGGTTACATCATTACTTTAAACTCGTTACCTGTGACTGCCAAAGAGACTATCCAGTTTGGACCCCCAGTATCCAGACACATGGGTGAACCCAATATAAAGTGAAAAAGCATTTAAGTCTGCTAATAACACGGTTCAACTCCACTGCCTGAAAATCACTTTTCCTAGGTGTCAACTGTGGCTTAGTTAATCGCACTCTCACCCTGAGACAGGAGGCTGTGGATTCTAACCCTAACCTTAACCCAAATCCCAGTCCAGAGATTTGAGCACAATCCAGTCCGAAACTGCAGGGCAGTACCGAGGGATTGCTGCACTGTTGGAGGGGCTGTGTTTTGGCGAGATGTTGGGCTGAAGTATGATCAAGTTTCTCAGGTGGCATTTTGAAGAAGAACGGGAAGGTTATCCTCACTGGCCTCGCCAAAATGATCCCATAACCAGCATCCTGCAAACAAACTATCTTATCTGGTATTATCTTATCGCTGCTATTGGAAGTTGCTGTGCACAAATTGACTGCTGCAGTTTTGACATAACAGTGACTACATCTCAAATTCGATCCCTTTGGATTGGGTTGACTAAAAGCTTGATTGAAAAAGCAGAGTTTAGGAAGCTTCTGAAGAGGATTGAGAATAGGGGACATACTTTGGGTTAAGAGGGGAGACTTAATTAGCGATAGGACCCCAGTGAAGGTTGGTGTATGTGGCACCTGTCCCCCAGGGAGAGTTGGTGCACGTGGCACCTATACCCCAGTGAGGGTTGGGGGAGGGGGAGGGGGGGAAGGTATGACACTCCATCCCAGTGAGGGTTTGGGGAGGGGTATGTGGTGTGTCTGCACCCCAGTGAGGGTTGGGGGGTGGGTGTGTGAGGTGTATGGGACACCCATACCCCAGTGAGGGTCGATGTATTCTGGGGAGGAGAGTAAAAAAAAAGTAACAGCCGCAGGTATGGTAACGAGAGCTAGAGATATATCCCTGAGTCAAGGGACCACAGGGAAATTAATGAGTCACTTCCTCTGAGACACCACTTTGACTAACTCACTAATCTGTTATTTATTTAAAGTTGCAGAACTGAATTCCAGAATTTCTGAGTCAGTCATTCCCATCCTCTGGTTGCTCAATACAACTTACAAAATAATAAATGGATTTGATTTATAGCATGTAAATCTTTTTTAGGAAAGCAATGAAAATCTTGTGCTTCAATTACAATTGATTCTAACAAAAATACTGCCACCTGCTGTTCCCTATTGATTAAGAACTCAGTAAGAATTTAGCAACACCAATTTTTAATCCAACCGATTTATTTGATAGTAAAATTGCGAGTTTTCAACACCCTGTGTCTTCCTCAGGCAAATGCAGTGTTCTGGACCAGAACACTGCATTTGCCTGAGGAAGACACAGAGTGTTGAAAGCTTGCAATTTTACTATCAAATAAATCGGTTGGATTAAAAATTGGTGTTGCTAAATTCTTACTGAGTTCTTACCACCCCAATCCAACGCCGGCATCTTTACATCATCCCTATTGATTATGCCACTGATTTGTCCATTATTGTATCAAAGGTGTTAAATTAGGTTGAGTTAAACCTGTAAAAAGAGCAGAGCAAGAAATATCAAGTGTGTGGAAATAGCTGGTGTTATGGTATTGTCGTTGGACAGAGAGCTAAGCTAATACTCTAGAGCAACCTAGGCTGGTGAGTGGGCCACAAGATTGAAATCATGCTTGTTTACTATGAGCCCATGAATAGGGTTAAACAGACTTAATACACATCAAATATTTCATAACAGTTCTAAGCATTTTCTGTGGCTCATTATCAATTTTAAGTGGTAAAGACAAAAGGAATATTGTCACTTTGGGCATAGAGGAAGTGTACCGCTGAATGTGATCACCCTGCATGTGGGCAACAATCAGCAAAATGTCTTGTGGGCCCCACTCAAGCCAAATGGGCCGCAGGCTGTCCTAAAGACGTGAGTTCAAATCCCACCACGGCATTGGTGGAATTTGAATTAAATGAATAAGTTGGAATATAAAGCTTGTCTCAGCGATGATGATCATAATAACTATTGTTGTAACATCCTAACTGGTTAATCAACACCCTTTACAGAAGGAAATTAGCCATCCTTATTCTGTCTGGCCTATATATGACTCCACAGCAATGTGATTGAGTCTGAACTACCCTCTGAAGTGGCCAAGTGAGTTCCTTGGTTCAAGGCTAATTAGGGATGTTGGCCTTGTTAGTGATGCCCGTGAATTTAAAAAAAAAATTGAGGATTTTCAAATCAAGAGGACAAAGAGCTATGGGGATAGTTGGGAAGGTGAAAGTGAGGTCAAAGATCAGTTGTGATCCTGTTGCAGGTTGGAGGAGCAGAAAGGCTGTTTCTAATATTCGGATCATAGCTGTCAGTCCTAAATGTTGTTGGGCTGCTAAATGGATTCAATGTCCATTATCCCACTATTGGTTGCTGTGCCTTCAACTGGCTGGGCATTAAAGTCTGGAATTGTCTCCCTCAACCTTTCCTTTTCTGAATTTGTGTCTTCCTCCTCCTTTTAAGAGCCACCTTCAATTCTATTTCTTTGACCTAACTCTCATTCCCAGATAAAAGCAAATGACTGTGAATGCGAGAATCTGAACCAAAAACACACAATCCTGCTGAGATTTTCCAGAACTTTTGTGTTTTTGTCTCTGTTACTCTTCTTGCATTTCTGTAGCATCTCAGGCTTTCCAGAAATTGCTTTACAGCCAACGAAGTGCAGTCACTGTTGTAATGTGGGAAACTTGGGCAGCCAACTTGTGCACAGTAAGATCCCACACAGTGTGGCGATAATCAGATCATCTATTTTAGTGATGCTGGATGAGAGATAAATATTGGACCCAGGAAAAGCTAAAAAGATTTACAGTGTGGAAGTGGCGATATGAATGCAAGTTGTTGTTGTGCTATATTCACTGAAGCTTAAGCAGCTAACTAAGCACACACATGGGGGAGGGAACCTGTGACATTCTGTTCTGGTTGGTTCAATGCCATATCAGGCTGTCAGTTTACCCATGACACCACCAAGGGAGTAGTTGGGAAACCTTATCCACAGCAACGCACAATACTTCCTTGCCCACAGCCGCCAGAATATTTATAAATTATTATCTCATGGCTGTAAAGGGGCAAAGATTAGTTTGTTGTTTCCAACTCTGAGTTCCTGTTGTTTGTCTCCATTTCCTTAGGCTGATCTCTTGCTCTGGGCAGCCAGCTATATCAGTACAGATGGGTGCTAGATCAGACTTGTGTGGGGAAACACAGAAAATAAGAGGAAGAGGCCATTCAGCCTTTTGAGTCTGCTTCGCCATTAATTATAATCATGGTTGATCATCCAACTCTATTACCAGATACCAAACACTCCCCAAGGGCTGTATCTAAATCAACTTGAAAACGTACAATGTTTTGGCCTCAACTTTCTATGATAGCGAACAGGCTGACCACTTTCTGGGTGAAGACGTTTGCCCTCCTAAACACATCTGGATCTCATGTGCGCGCGCACACACACACACCCAATGGTTCGCACTGCTGTTTCATAGCTCCAGGGACCACAATTCCCAGCTTGGGTCACTGTCTGTGTGAAGTTTGCACATTCTCCTCGTGTCTGCATGGATTTCCTCCAGGTGCTCCAGATTCCTCCCGCAGTTCAAAGATGTGCAGGTTATGTTGATTGTCCATGCTAAAAGATTGCTTCTTAGTGTCCTGACGTGCGTAGATTAGAGGGATTAGTGTAAATGGTAAGGGATATGGGGTAGGGTCTGGATGGGTTTGTGGTTGGTGAAGACTCAATGGGCCTCTTTCTGCACCGTCAAGTTTCTATGATGTCTGTGCACACACCCTCCCTGCCCCCAACACCATTCCTCAAATAACAACAGCAACAACTAGCTTTCATTTCACACCTGTGATGTGATGTGAAATGAAATCAGTCATTAGTAAAAATTCTCAACCAGTTGGAGGTATCTGTGTGTCGGTGTGAAGAGAGAAGTCTGTTTCTCTCACCCTGGTTAAACCTGCACACTCTCCAGCTCTGACAGCAGGTGCTTCGATAGTGTCAAAATATGCAGGAGCTGATTGTCAGAAAAGATGGCTTAAATCAAAATGATAACCAGCTACAATGAAAGTTTTGTTTTAGATCAACATCAGTATTCAGGAAAATGCTGTTTTTAACTTTTAAAATGTAATAGTGCAGCTGTCATTCCAAGGGATGGTTTCATCGTTCTCGGAACGAGAAACAAACCAGTTTCCTTATTTTAAGAACAGCTCTGAATTTTTTGATTTCATTTATTATTGTCATGTGTGTTAACATAAAGTGAAAAGTATTGTTTCTTGCGTGCTCTACAGAAGAGCATACCGTTCATAGAGAAGGAAAGGAGAGGGTGCAGAATGTAGTGTTACAGTCATAGGGTGTAGCGAAAGATCAGCTTAATGCAAGGTAGGTCCATTCGAAGGCCTGATAGCAGCAGGGAAGAAGCTGTTCTTGAGTCAGTTGGTACATGGCCTCAGACTTTTGTATCTTTTTCCGGGTGGAAGAGAGAATGTTCAGGATGCGTGAGGTTTTTAATTATGCCAGCTGTTTTGCCGAGGCAGCGGGAAGTGTAGACTGTCAATGGATGGGAGGCTGGTTTGCATAATGGATTGGGCTACAATCATGCACTTTTGTAGTTCCTTGTGGTCTTGGGCAGAGCAGGAGCCATACCAAGCTGTGATACAACCAGAAAGAATGCTTTCTACGGCCCATCTGCAAAAGTTAAATTTAACTTGTGGAGGAGAAAGTGACTGAATCATCTGAAGTGGCAGCAGGAGTGAGGATTATCAAATCTTCCCAATGACCCTGGAATCCCCAGGATGCTACTGCTAGCAAACAACTCAACGAGTAAGTCACAGTGTGATTTTAAAAATAGGTGCTGTATAATTCTTCAATTTCATTGCATGATTTGTTTTTATTGATTAACATATTGGATTTGGGGATAATGGAAAGAGGCTGACAGACCTCCCAGAGACCAGAAACATCCAGTTGAGTGATGGAGAGTCTTCCATTTTTTCCAGTTGATTGGAGGGCAGTGGATTGACCCACTAACTAATAGAACTGATTGACTAGGGAGGAGGTGAGTGTGGCGGCAGAGAGTCATGTGGCGAAACTTCCAAAAATATGTCCAAGTGGATTTGGCAGCCCCGACCCAGGAATCTAATTGAATCCTGGAGAACAGCCTCCAGTGGGGTAACCTCAGCCACTCCTAAGTCCATGTTTAAAATAATCAGATCCGGTGGATCAGTCTGCACATTTAAAAGACGTAGTAAGTAGTCTCAACGTCAGGTTAAAGTCCAGCAGGTTTATTTGGTAGCATGAGCTTTTGGACTCTCCTGTTATATTTTAACCCTTAACCCCATCAGGCTTTATGTGAACAAAGGGTAAAAACCCCTTCCTTTCTCCACCCTTCACCCCAGATATACTAGATCTGTGTTCTTCTGGACAGGATACAGGGGAAAACTCAACGTGACATACTCGAGCACTTCTATCGTCTCTAACCTTCTGTCCTCCCTCTTATTGCAAGCTTCGTGATCCTTGTGCGATGGTCAGTTCTGCCCATAGCTCTTGTATCTTGCTGTTACTCGGCATCTATATTCTCCTCCTCTTCCCTGTAATCTCGCTGGGCTGGAATTGCGACTCCTTGCATTCTCTCCTACCCTGACTCACTCTTGGATTCCACAAACTGGAACACCTCCTTCTTAATCTTCCACTTTCCAAACGTGCCAACAGTGACAACCAGAAATAACTAATAGGCTGTAAAGTGCTTTGGTAATCTGAGGTTTGAAAAGTGCTCTCAAAACGCAAATTCTTTCTTTATTACAGAATCTTGTAGCATAGAAGGAGGCTGTTCAGCCCCTCATACCTGTAATAGCTCTGATTATACTTAGTCCCACTCCCCTACTCTTTTCCTATTCCCCTGTAATTTTTCACACTAAATATTTCTCCAGTTTCCTGTTGAAAGTTCCTATTGAATCTTAGCACTTGTTCAGGCAGTTCCAGGTCATAACATGTTGTTTCTAAAAACAAAACTAAATTTCCTCCTCCCACCCTCCATGCCATTCTTTTTGCCAATCATCATCTTCCTCACTTTATGCTTGGTGTAAGGCTGAATTCTGTGCTTTGACCCGATGCCTGGCTTAACCAATTAAATCTCCCCTCGAGGTGTTGTCCCAGTGCCGGCGCCTGGATTTGAACCCCCAGTTCCCGTGATGCACTGTGTGAGAAGATGAGACATGATGGTCAAGGGAGATGCAACAAATAAAGTTCAGATTTGCAGTTGCCCTGACATGACCTGGTCAGTACTGGCATCAGATTGGAGGCATCAGTTTAATTTATACCTCGCTGCTTTGGATGATTCATCAGTTTAGTCTCTTGACCGAGCCATTATTGATCAGAATCTGCCTGCTGTTTGCACAGGGGCAGAGGTGGAGAAATTAGCTGAAGGTAAATGCAGAATTGGAGTTGGGGAGATAGCTGCCTTTTTGCATCCATGTTTCCCAGTATCTGATTTTCGTTAATGTTATCAAGGAATTGCAGCTCTGTTTGTGTGTGGGTGTGTTTTCTTGAGAATCCAATTCCAAATAACAGCTGAGATACAGGGTGGGGGAGGTGTAGGTAGTTAGCACTGATGGGGCGGGAAGGATTAGCTAGCACTAATGGAGTGGTGGGGTGGGGAGGGGGGTTAGCTAGGACTGTCAGAGCAGGGGGAGAGTTAGCTAGCACTGATGGAGCGGGGAGAAGATTAGACAGCACTGACGGGGTGGGGAAGGGGATTAGTTACACTGATGGAGCAGGGGAAGGGTTAGCTAGCACTGACAGAGCAGAGGGGGCAGTTAGTTAGCACTGACAGGGCGGGGAGGGGGATTAGTTAGCACTGATGGAGTGAATGGAAGTGTGACTATTTCAATGAAGAATGCATCATCCTATAACTCACTGAACTGGACTGAGATTTATGTCCTGACGTAAACTAATTAAGAAGCTATTGATTCTTTGTCTATTGACCTACTTATCCACGCTCGCTATCTATATATCTTTCCATTTCCCTATTAATTTTTATATCTTTCTGTGTATATCTCCCTTGTACTCGCTCTGTCTTATCTGTTTTGTGCAGTCCTCACCTCTGACAAATGGTTTATACAGACAGATGTTTATTAAAAAAGGATTTTGTTTGTGTTCAGATAGGGTTATATAAATTGTCTCTTTACAGTTGAGCGTGAAGCCATGCCTGGATGCAGTTGGCTGAGGTGGGCAGCTTTCCCATTGATCAGTCCTCTGTCAGTGCCTGGCACTCCATCAGAGCTTCGTTATGGGACGTGGGCATCGCTGGCAAGAGCAGCATTTATATCCCATCCCTAGTTACCCTTGAACTGAGTGGCTTGCAAGGCAGTTTTAGAGGGCAGTTGAGAGCCAACCACATTACTGTGGATCTGGACACGCGTAGACCAGACTGGGGGTAAAGACAGCAGATTTCTTTCCCTAAAGAGAACAAGATGATTTTATTTTAAAGACAATTGATAGTTTCATGATCAGAGTAAGCTAGCTTTCAATTTCAGATTCATTAATTGAATTTAAATTTCACCAGTTGGATTTGAACCTGTGTCCTCAGGACATTAGTCTGGCTTTCTGGGTTACTAGTCCCAAGACATTACTCCACTGCCTCCCCTTAAACATTAATCCAAGGGATGAGGATATGCCCCCAAGAGCAGGGCGAGGATTTGTATTGTGCTCTTTCATAAAATGTTTTCTGTTTCTTGCAACATTCTAGGAGAAACCTAGAAGCTTTGCAGAAGAAGCTCGAGGAACTCGAGTTGGATGAACAGCAGCGCAAACGGCTGGAGGCGTTTCTGACCCAGAAACAGAAGGTTGGAGAGTTGAAAGATGATGACTTTGAGAAGATATCTGAACTGGGCGCTGGAAATGGAGGCGTCGTTTTCAAAGTTTCTCACAAACCGTCCGGACTCATTATGGCTCGAAAGGTAAACAAGTTTTCTTTCTTTTTCTAACCCCTTTGTCTCCTGAAATCTTATCTGTGGTTTTGTTCTCCCATTGTACAGATGCCAGGCTTCACAGTTAACAAACACGTACACAGATATTCACACATGCTCTCTTTTTGTGTTTAGCAGCACATCTAGTCAGCAAGTTAACTCCATTTGAATCATTTTTAAAAGCTTCCTTTCAGATTGGATAGGCTATAACAAAAAAAAAATGCACCTTGTTTACAAATCATAAAATGCTCTGTATTTGCATCATGTTGACGTGAACACAGCATCTGTCAGTATAGAAGGAGGCCGTTCAGTCGGCCTTTCCTGTGTAAGCTCTGAAAGATTTGTCCAATTGATTCTGGAGAGGGTGGAGAGGAGATTCACCAGGATGCTGCCTGGGATGAAACATTTAAGTTATGAAGAGAGGTTAGATAGGCTTGGGTTGTTTTCTCTAGAGTAGAAAAGACTGAGGAATGACCTGATTGAAGTGCTGAAGATTGAGGAGGATGAACAAGGTGGATAGAGAGCAGCTTGTTCCCCTTTGTTGAAGGGACAGTTACAAAGGGACACAAGTTAAAAGTGAGGGGTGGGAGGTTTAAGGGAAATTTGAGAAAAAACTTGTTTACCCAGAGGATGGTGGCAGCCTGGAATGTGCTTCCTGGGAGGGCGGTGGAGGCGGAATACCTCGTATCCTTTAAAAAAAATACCTGGATGAGTACTTGGTAGGCTGTAACATTCAAGGCTATGGGTCAAGTGCTGGCAAGTGGGATTAGGGGGCAGGTCAGGACATTTCATGCATTGGTGCAGATTCGATAGGCTGAAGGGCCTGTTCTGCACTGTAGTATTCTGTGATTCTATTCCAATACTCCAACTTTTCCCCATAATCCTTGAATTAATCCACCAGCAATCCTTTTACTTGTCTAGTTGCACTTTGGAAGTTCCGATGGAATCTGATTCCACCAAATTTCCAGGTATTGAATTTCAGGTATAAACATCACTCTGTGTGGAAAATGTATTTAGTTCTTTAGCCAATTATTTTAAATCTCTGACCTTTGATTACCAACCCATTTGTGATGTGGAGATGCCAGCGTTGGACTCCCCCACTCACCTGACAAAGGATCCGAGGCCCAAAAATTAGTGGCTTTTGCTACCAAATAAACCTGTTGGACTTTAACCTGGTGTTGTGCGACTTCTTACTGTGTTTACCAACACATTTACCAGAGGAAGCTTTTTCTCTTTGTCCCTACCATCCAAACCTCCTGATAATTTTGAGTTTTTCTATTAAATTTTTGTAACATTTCCCTGTTCCACGGCAAACAACCCCAACTGCTCCATTCTCTCCACAAAAGTGAAGATCTTTATCCCGAGCCTTAGCCTGCTGTACCCTCGGTATCCTCTCCAGCGCCTTTTTAAATCCTTCCTAAACTGCTGCCCAGAGTTGAACACTACTCCAGCTAATGCCTAACCAGTTGTATTCATAAAGATATAGGGGGCGATTCTCCCATCTCTAATCTCACGGTGGTCGACGCACAAGATTGGCGCACAGTGTCTCCCAACGCAAATTTCCGGCAGTGTCAGCTCCGTGCTGGAAATTGTCAGGAAGATGCCAAGACCACTTAAATAGGTAGTTCCATAGATTTTAAACATCATCATTAATGGGCTTGAGCCACAGTATCCAGGTCCACTGGCATCTCTCTCCCCCTCCAGAGTGGTTCACTCCAGCTAGGATTACTCCAGATACCCGCTAACAGGGAGCTAGCTACCCACTTCCGCTGGGGCGAAGGGGAGGGCAATTGGGACTTCCCCAGAGGGTCAGAGGTGCCCCAGGGTGTTGTCACCTTGGCAGTGACAACCTGTGTCCCTGGCACTGCCGAAAGGCAAAGTTCCAATGTCTGGGGGCATCTTGGCACTGCCCATTGGGCATGGCCTGATGGGACAATCAGTGTGAACTCTGGGGGAAAAAAATGAGCATGGATTACTCCAGTTTTCACGTGAGTTCGACACTTAGAATTTTTGGGGGGAAATTCCAGCCACTGGAAAGGAGAAGGCTGAGGGGTGGCCTCTTAGAAGTCCATAAAATGATGAGGTGTACTGGGGAGGGGGAGTGGGTGGAATTTAGAGAGACACCAGGAAGTTTCCACTTGTGGGAAAATCTAAAGATAGGATGAGACTAATAAATCCGATGGAGGATTTAGAAGAAAGCTCTTTATTCTAGAGACTGGTGACTTTGTGGAATTTGCAGAATGAGTATTATAGGTGCATTCAAGGGAAAACTGAATAAGTACCTGAGATAGACAAGAGGAGAAGACCTGAATGGGGTGAATTGAAGAGCATTCTGAAGAGGCGTAAGTATCAGAACAGTCCAGCTGGGCCAAATGGCCAGTTTCTGTGCTGTGAATACTGAGTATTTATGAAAGACTAGCAAAATGGGCTGAATTTATTTGTATTTTCTGTTTGTAGCTAATTCACCTGGAGATAAAGCCAGCCATCCGGAATCAAATCATTCGAGAGTTGCAGGTTCTACATGAGTGTAACTCTCCGTATATTGTGGGATTCTACGGAGCTTTCTACAGTGATGGCGAGATTAGCATCTGCATGGAACACATGGTACGGAAGCTAAAAGTATTTGCCGCCTAGGGAAATCTGGAGACAGGAGTGAGAAATGGCTGCTTTTCGGGTCCATTTGCAGAAGCAGCCAAGATAATTTCTATCCTCCTTTAGTGAGATGGCCTTGTCTCCACTACTTGAATCATCTGTCCTCTCTCTAGAGTTAGCTGCTGCTTCTGTGCTTTCCTCAGCCTATGCCACAGAGGTCAGTCCACATCCCTTCGTGCTATCTCAGGTGTTCCTTGTGCGTGTTTTCCTGATGTTTTGCCTTACATTACAAACAGTTCGCTTCTGTTTGCATCCAAAGCTTCCTTAATAGAAAGCCTCAACCAACCAGTTCCTTTTAATACCAGCTTTCTCAAGCATCCATTCCATGAGTTACAGTCCTTAAATCTTCTCTTCTGGTTCTGCTCATTGACCTTCTGCACGTTTATGTCAACAGTTTTCATAGAATCCCTACAGTGCAGAAGGAGGCCATTCAGCCCATCGAGTCTGCACTGACCACAATCCCACCGAGTTGCTATTCCCGTAACCCCTCTTATTTACCCTGCTAATCCCCCTGACACTGAGGGACAATTTAGCATGGCCAATCAATCTAACCTGCGCATCTTTGAACTATGGGAGGAAATTGGAGTGCCCACACAGACAGTGACCCAAGGCTGGAGTTGAATCTGGGTACCTAATGCTGTGAGGCAGCAGTGCAAACCATCACTTGACGGATAAGGCAGGGCCTTCGTGTTTTCCTAAGATCTGAGTAGCCGGTGCTGGCACCTTCACAGAGCTTTGAAACTAGTTTCTAACCCTTCTCTTTTCCCAAAACCTGGCAATATTTTCCCCTTACCAGTATTTCTCCTGTTTGCCTACGAGGGATGGAGTTGAATTTATTGCTCCAGTGTTCTTCAGAGCACATCCCAGTTCGTGGAAACTCACTGCATGAAAACATTCCTTCTTTTGTCTTTGGTGCATTTGCTGATTTATATAAAGTCTGTGTCCTGTGGTTGCTGACCCACCTTGCCTTTTTAAGCTATTTCAAAACACCCCTTTAATGATGAATAATCCCTTAAACCTCCCGTGAACAATCTCTGCTCCAAGGAGAACAATCTCAGCTTTTCCACGCTCTCCGCGTAACTTTTTTTTTTATTCATTTGTGGGACGTGAGCGTCGCTGCTTGGCCAGCATCTATTGCCCATCTCCAGTTGTCCATGTTCAGAGGGCAGTTGAGAGTTGCTGTGGCTCTGGAATCGCATATAGGCCAGACCAGGTAAGGGTGGCAGATTGCTTTCCCTAAAGAACATTAGTGAACCAGATGGGTTTTTCCGATGACATCGGTAGATTCGTAGTTCCAGATAATTTTTACTGAATTCAGATTCCACCGTCTGATGTGATGGGATCTGAACCTGAGTCCCCAAACCATTGGCTGATTAATAGTCAAGCGATAATACCATGAGGCCATTTCCTCCCCTGAAAGTTCTTCATTTCCTGGTGTTTAATTTGGATTTTTGTTTCAACAAGTAACCATTTCTCCAAACTGTATTTTAAGTAAAAACCATTAATTTTGTAAACCAGCAATGATTACACAGTTTAAATTGCTGCATAGTATTTTTACTAGTGATTGAATGTAATGTGTTTAGCCTAGTTTATTGTTCTGCCTATCCTTTGTAGCTGATTCTTTGCTTGACGGCTGCAGCCTGCTTCTCCCCATGTATGTCAAGGAGACATCACCAAGTGTGGAAGCATCCCGTGGGGTTTTTGTTGCAGATTCCTTCCCCTGGGGGTTCTCTGCAACATGTCACAATGGGCAGCAGTTAAATTCTGAGAAGCAAGGGGACTGGCGTTTTTAAAAATCTAATGGGGGGAAAAAAGTAGATCTGTACAGTGTATCCTGAAACTGGGTTTGATAAAGAATAAAGACTAATCAAAAACTAAAGACAGGCAATAGGAAGATTCTCAAACACATCACTTCATTGATTGTGCTCCATTCTGATAGATAATCTATAATATGTTCGCAGGGTTGCCCTGTGACAGTGAGACAATCAGGATACAGTGCTGTTGAGTTCACTCTGAGTAATTCTAACTTCTGACTCTGTACTAGGATGGCGGATCGTTGGATCAGGTACTCAAAAAAGCCGGAAGAATTACAGAACAAGTCTTGGGCAAAGTCAGCATAGCTGTAAGTACAATTTAACAGGGGGAGGGGGGTGGGATGATCAGAGATTCCCCTTGCTCAGAGTCTAACTGTGTTGCTGAGCAGTTGTTGTGATCAATCATTCACAAGTTCCTGCCAGTTAGGACTGTAACTGTTTTGACAAATGTTCTGTTTTAATTCATTGTACGTGGAATGTGGGTGTTGCTGGCAAGGCCGCCCCGAATTGCCCTCGAGACAGTTGCTGTGAGTCTGGAGTCACATGTAGGCCAGACCAGGGAAGGTTTCAGATGAGGTTTCTTCGCTCTCAGGTGGTGTGGGTGTACTTGTCCCGCACGGACTGCAGAGGTTCAAGTAGGCAGCTCAGCACCACTTTCTCAAGGACAATTAGACAATAAATGCTGGCGTCACCAATGGCCTTGTGTCTCGAATAAATATTAAAATCTCATGGCGTTATTTTAAAGAGCAGGGGAATTCTCTCTGCCAATATCTGTCCCTTGATCTGCATCACAAGGATAGATTATCTGGTTGTTGTCACATTGCTGTTTGTGGGAACTTGCTGTGCACAAATTGACCCCAATGCTGAAACATTAAAACAGTGACTGCACTTCAAATGTAGTTGATTGGCTGTCAAGTGTTTGGGGTGTTATGAAGTTTTTGAATAGTGTTAATTGTACGTTTTGTTTTTCCAAAATGTCATGGAATGAGAAATATTTGTCTCGGTGAATTGGGGGATTTATTATTTTATTACAATGAGAGCGTTACCTCCACAGTCTGACACGTGGCAGGGAGGTATGTGCTACAGCAATCCCTCTGCCACTGTAATGGTCAGCTCATTACAGATGGGGAGTCAGCACCATGTGTGGATCTTGCTTGAAGTGGGATTAATTGTTGTGGGTAATTAGACCAGGGACTGCAAGGATAATGTGGTTTCAGCTTAAAGTTATGCATTCTGTTATTTTTGTACTTCCATTATAAATTATTTTCTCCATTTGAAACTGGAAATATCCTTTTTATAAAGCTGTCACTCTGTAATTGCACTTTGCTGCCAGTGTTGGTGTTTTATTATGAGTTGGTACGTTGTTTAAAATGAGAAATCCGATAGTTAATGCATTTTCGATATAAACAGATAAACTTGCTCTTAGTATGTCCTTTAAAGAAAACCATCATTTACAGAAAAAATGTAATCTTTGCAGGTTAACAAGGGGCTGGCGTACCTCCGAGAAAAACACAAGATCATGCATCGAGGTATAGTAATGACTTCCTGTTCTCATGTGTGTATCTCTCATTGAAATCCACCAGACATACAACGTTTATAAGTTGAATGGTCATGTTGAAACCTGACCAGAATCCATTCCACATCCAATACTGTGCCGTATGTTTGTCTGACTGTCACCGGCATCAGTCTGTGTGAGTGACTCAGTCCCAGTTGATAACCCCAGTGATTCATGTTGTCTCACTGTGCTGGCTCAGGGCACTTGTGTTATGCACAAAATAATGTTCACACCATGTTGCCATACCAACAATCCATTTTCTGAGCATAAACACACAACAATATGCAGTGAGTGGTTAAGCTCTAGAATACACTGCCTGAGTGTGTGGTGCAGGTCAGTTTGATGGAGGCATTCAAAAGGAAATTAGTCGATTGAATGTGCAGGGTGCTGGGGGAACGGCAGCTCATCAGAGAGACAGCACAGGCACAATGGGTCGAACTGCCTCCTCCCGGCACTGTTGCGATTCAGCATTTATACAGAACTGTAATGTAATCTCAAGATGTTTCACAGAGAGAGCAATTATTAATCAAAATCTGAATCATGTAAGGTGATCAAATACTTGGTGAGAGAAGTGTCTTAAAGGAGAACGAGAGAGAAGGAGAAATTCAGAGAGAGAATTCTGGAGCTTGGTGTTCAGCAGCTGCAAGCGTGACTCCCAATGGGTAGAATTCAAGAAATACATTCAGATACTGCTTCAAACATCTGGTCAAAAAGTAGATTTTATCACCTGCCCTAATATTGCCTCTGCGGCTCAGTATCATTTGTTTTGTTTGATTGTTCTTCTGTGAACCAACTTGAGACATTTTAGTATGTTGGAGGCATTGCTTGAAGTACATTCAGTCGGTACCATCACATGGTTGTTGCCACATAAAGCAATGCCTTTTACTTTACAGTTTTTGGGAAGTAAGTGTCACTTTTGGTGCTCAGGCACTCCATCCAGAACGATTTGCTCCTGGCTAAGGCCAGGTTTGAGATAAAATAAATCAATTTTAATCTTAGCTTCATCCTGGTATTTTTCTGTATCGCTCACGGTGAGCAGATAGATAGGTTAATTAATGCCCAATGATGCAGTTTGATTCTCTACTTACTCCACTGGGACTTTGCTGTTACTCTTTTACGTGCAATAAAAATGGAACTTTGGCAGATTAGATGAATCTGGAGAGTGCACAGGATTAAAATGTGCAATCTGTGTAATTAATAAAGCAAGAGATGCAGTGATTCATTTATACTGAATGACAAGATATCCCTCTAAATCCGTCCCTTCAGTTCCTTGGAGTCACATGGATTCAAAAACACAAAGCTACAGACAGAACTTTAAAAATAAAATATTCTACAGTTATTTTGCACCTTTCTTTCCTCTTTCAAATATCCTGAAACTCTTGATCCCTCTGATAAACCTTTTGTTGTGGGAAAATTACCACTTTGCATCAGACTGAAGTGCAACAATACAGTTTTATTTTAACACAGTTTTGTGGAGAAAAGGCATTAGCACTCCGCTGTACTGGGCAGCTACCTTCTCTCAATGATACAATAGGAACGGTCCATCTTTATATCCTTTACACAATAGGTGGACCGGACACTAATAACACGTTGTTGTAAGTAAATGGGTGAACATTGTTTAACACATTATGGACAGGTACAGACACGATCATTTCAATATCATATTGTCCCATGAATGGATACATTTCTTCTCTATCAATGACTTAGTTTCGGTCTATTCATACAGTAATTGGTTTTCTGTATGCATTCCTGTTCCTATTTATGGCTCATCATCCTATCAAACACCATTTTCCCAGGACTATCTTCTTCTTTTAAGGTGCCTGGCTCCTGCAGTATTTGTTCCCTGTGTGTTTAATTCAAGAAACTGCCTGTCCTATGGTTTAAATTTCAAGTAGTTGTCTGTCTTGAAAGTCAGTGTCTGCTTAATGCATTTTAACCCTTCAAGTGCCGGGCAGCTATTTTTATGCTGGTATCCATCTTTATGACTTTTTTCCTATTATACCTCAAAGGTTATAATCGGGGTGAAAGGCTGTTCACCTCGATGTGGCTATCAGTCTTCACACAATGTTCGTGCGTGCGGACATCCAGCTAAGAGTCAGCTGACTGATCTTTGCTCCAAAATTAAGACATCAAGTATTCATTCATTCAAATTCTATCATAGAATGATACAGAAGAGAAGGAGGTTGTTTGACCCATTCCACTCGCACTGGCTGTTGTGAAAGAGCTGACAATTTGTCCCACTCTTTCCTCACATAAGTTTTTCCTTTAAAAATATGTATTCAGATTTATCTGTAATACTCCCTTAAATTGCTTCTCCTTCGTCAACTTATCCAAATGATGATTAATGTTGACAGTCCCTGCCTCTTGTTGTGAAATCTGTACATTCCTGTGATGATATTTGCTGCTTAATTTTCTCGCCTGTTGAAACTTATGAAGATTATTTCTCAAGGAACCTGTCTAAGCAGCAGCCAGAAATCTCATTTTTTTTCATATTTCCAAAGTGTATTTCTTTTCCAGACGTTAAACCTTCGAACATCTTGGTGAATTCTCGTGGTGAAATCAAACTCTGTGACTTTGGGGTTAGTGGACAGCTGATTGACTCCATGGCTAATTCATTCGTTGGGACAAGATCTTATATGTCGGTAAGTTCTGTTCTGTTATTATTGTTGGGGGGTTGATCTTAGTGATGCTGCGGAAACTTGCTCCAAGAAAATTGAATCTTGTAATTTGAACCCTGGAATTTGAAGCAAGATAAGGAAAATGGTGGCACTGTGCTTCACTGCTCTGGGGACCCAGAGTTGGGGGACTGTCTACGTGCATTCTGCATGCTCGCCCCATGTCTGCATGGGTTTCCCCTGTACGTTCCAGTTTCCCCCCTCATCCCATTAGATGTATAGGCCAGGTAGAATAGCATGGTAAAGGTACAGAGATAGGGCAGACGGGAGGTCCAGAGTGTGATGCTCTTTGAGAGTTGGTGCCAATTTGATGAGCCAAATGGCCACCTCCTGCATAGCAAGGATTTTATGGAAAATGCTGGAAGCACTCGGCAGCAATTCCAAGAATGAATGAATGTTTTACAAGACTGTGGGGGAATGAACAGGAGGAGGGTGACTAATTGGAGAATTCTTGTAGAGAGCTAGCGTTGGTATGATGGGCTGAGCAGTGTAGGAAGAAAACATCTCACAGAAGAACTAACCTCATGGCCTCTATATTTTGACTTTCTTTCAGCCTGAAAGACTCCAGGGGACACATTACTCTGTGCAGTCGGATATCTGGAGTATGGGCCTCTCTCTGGTAGAGATGGCAATCGGCAGGTATCCAATTCCTCCACCTGATGCTAAGGAACTCGAACAAATTTTTGGCTGCCAAATGGGAGAAGACTCAACATCCTCGGAGCCAAATGATCAGTCTCCTGGACGCCCAGGGAGCTGTGAGTTTAGATTGTCTACTCGTTTCCCATCATTCACAGAGTGAAATCTCTGCGATAGTGAGGCTGTATCACTGGGATAATGTGGCCATGTATTGCTAGAGCAGTTCACTCAGTATCATTTACAAGATGCACTGCAAGAACTTAACAAAGCTCTGTAAACCTCATCTTCCAAACCCATGACCACTACCGTGTAGAAGGATGATTGATAGGTGTATGGGAACACTACCACCTGGAAGTTCTCCTCCAAGTCACTTGTCATCCTGACTTGGAAAAGTATCCTTCACTGTCACTGGGTCAAAATCCTAGAACTCCTCCCTAACAGCTCTCTGGGTGTACCTACACCTCAGGGATGCAGCGGTTCAAAATGGTATCACCTTCTCGAGGACAATTGGGGATGGACAATATATGCTGGCCTAACCAGCAACACAAAAAGTCCCACAGCGTCAGGTTAAAGTCCATCAGGTTTATTTGGTTGCAAACGCACTAGCTTTCGGAGTGCTGCTCCTTCATCAGATGAGTCCAAAATCTGGTGGCGTTTGCTACCAAATAAACCTGTTGGACTTTAATCTGGTGTTGTGACACTTCTTACTGTGTTTACCCCAGTTCAACGCCAGCATCTCCATATTCTAACCAGCAAACCCATAGAGTCCCCACAGTGCAGAAGGAGGCTATCTGGCCTATCACGTCTGCACAGTAAGAAGTCTGGACAACACCAGGTTTAAGTCCAACCGATTTATTTGATAGTAAACTTGCAAGCTTTTGGGGTTTGCCCCTTTGTCAGGCGAATGGAGAGTTCTGGCCTTGGAGCATATAACAGCACAGATGGTTTACAGATTACTGATTAGAATGCGAATCTTTACACCTAAACTGTTATTCAAGTCTTAAAGTGGTTAACAATGTGAGTGGATGGAGCACTGAGCACAGGTTAAAGAGATGTGTATTGTCTCCAAACGGCACAGTAAGTGGGGTTTAGCAAATCCTGGCATTGCCAACTCACATTGTTAGCCACTTTAAGATTTGAATAGCAGGTTAGGTGTAAAGATTTGCATTCTAATCAGTAATCTGTAAACTGTCTGTGCTGTTCTGTGCTCTGTCTGAGACCAGAACTCTCCATTCGCCTGACGAAGGAGCAAACCCCAAAAGCTTGTGAGTTTACTATCAAATAAATCAGTTGGACGTAAACCTGTTGTTGTCCAGACTTCTTACTGTGTTTACCCCAGTCCAACAGCGGCATCTCCACATCGTGACTATCAAGTCTGCAGCAGCTCTTTGAGCATCTACCCAGATTTCACATCCCTCCCCCCTCCCCACCTTCTTGCCCTATTCCTGAAACCCTGCAAATTTAGCATGTCAAACCCATCTAACTCGCACATCTTTGGACTGTGGGAGGAAACTGAAACACCCACAGGAAACCCATGTAGACACAGAGAATTGCAGACTCAGCACAGACAGTCACCCGAGGCCAGAATCAAACCCAGACCCCTGGCGCTGTGAGTGCTAACCACTGTGCCACCATGCTGCCCACATTGAATGAATAGAGAATAAGTTGTTGAATGGAGGGAGTGGGCAATCCAAGTTTCCACCACTCCCATCATGGTGTTTTAAATATATTTGTTTGTTTTGTTGCAGCTTTTGGTGTGGATTGTCGGCCCCCCATGGCTATATTTGAACTTTTGGATTACATTGTGAATGAGGTCAGTTCCACACTCCACCTTTCCTCTATTTTAGTCTGCCCTACATTGTGTAACAGACTCAATAATTTGGTTTTATTTTTCATAGTGATTCTCACTCAGGATCTTTGCTTGTGATCTTACAGCACAGAAAGAGGCCATTTGGCCTATTGTGCTGGACCCATGTCAGTGATCCTGATAAAATAACAGGATTGGCTACCACAGTGGATTGATTGCTAAGGTATAAAATAGGTCACTGCCTCTTTAAAATGGATTTAAAGGGGATGCTATTGCACAGCTGGTGAACCTAAACTTTGACGCTGCCTCAAGTCTTAATTTTAAATGTCAATCTTCATGTCCGTCAATGTTGCTGGCTGATTTCTCACACGTCAGCAGAGAGTTTCTGATAACTCTCCCGCTGGCAACAAAAGGGTGGAATTAAAAGAAGAAACATCCCAGGGAAATACCAGGCAAGGTGGTTAATTAGAATTGAAGACAGAGTCTGATAAGGATCCATGCATCAAACCTTACAATCTTTTCTTTAATCTAACGTAAAATATACCACAGATGCTGGAAATCTGGACTAAGTGGAAATTGCAGGAAATACTCAGCTGGTCAGGAAGCATCTGTGAAGGAAGAAATGAAACTAACATTTCTGGATTTCAGAGCAGTTCTGACAAAGGGTTATTGGGCTGAAGTGTTAACTGTTTCTCCTCATAGATGTTCCCTGACTTACTAAGTATTTGAAGCATTTTCTGGGGATTAAGGTTCTGCTTGTTATTTGCTTCCCTTTATCTGCTGAGGATTTGATGCAGATTCAATTCTGTTATTTGATCCGAGAACCTTGACTGACTGAATGTTAACAGACTGTGGAAACATCAGAATTGCCAAATGATAAAAGAATAAATCTTGGCTAGTTTGTTGTTGCCTAACTGGAGCAATCGCTGTCAGTTAAAGAAAAATCTTGTGTTTTTGTAGAATCCCTGCAGTGTAGGAAGAAGCCATTTGGCCCATTGAGCTGCGCTGATGACAATCCCACCCAGGCTCTATCCCCATAACCCCACAAATTTACCTAGCTGGGTCCCCCTAACACTAAGGGGCAATTTAGCCTGGCCAATCAACATCTTTGGCTATGATCACAGCAACTTACACTAAAATGGACCTGAGACAAGTTTTCTTCTGGTCTCTGTGAAAATCTGGAACCCTCTTTTCCCCCAAAACCTTTGAAACTTTGAAAAGTGTGATTGATTTTTGTTTGGATTGGGAAAGGAATTTTGTATCTCGGCACGGAGCTAAAATACAGATCCATCCACGATTCCAGTAGATCAGGCTGACTGGCCTTCTCATGTTCCTATCTTGACTGGCTCTGGTTGCGGTTATGTGGGTAAAGAATCAACCATATGTTTTGTACACGTTTTCCCTTTTGGGTCAAACAACAGATCCTTCGTGGTATTGCTCATTGAGTTGGCAGGTGCATCAACATGTGACAGGAAGTAAAATGCCACTTACAGGAAATTACATAATCAAGCTTTTAATCTGAATATTATAAAATATATCCATTAATACTGCAGAGTTTTGAGGATGTAACACATTGTTGTCAGTAATACTACACATTATTTATCTGCTGTCTTTCTAATATCTGGTTCTGCTTCCCTGCTGCTTTTATTCTGCTCAATAATGATATCTGTGTTTTTAAATAATTTATTTGTCAATTCTCTTTCCAGCCACCCCCAAAGCTGCCAACTGGCGTATTTAGTGAAGAATTCCAGGACTTTGTGAATAAATGGTGAGTCGGAGGAGCCCACAGTTGGAAGTAGTGGGGGGTTGAGGTGGGGGTGTGGTGGAGGTGTCAGTGTGGGTTCACTGCCCAATCTCGGGTATGTTCCTCTGGGCTGATACCAGTAGATTGGAGATTCAGAGAGGGAACTGTTTGTTGGGAACTGTGTAGTTTGTAGGGAGCTGTGGGCAGGTGGGCCACTGGCCATCCCATCGACTCAAACAACGATTGAACTGATTCATATTTTCGTTTATTCAAATAAACCTCCTAGCAAAAAAATCTTCTGTACTGTGTCCCAGTTAATTAAATGACGGTGAAGGAAAGACCTACATTTATATAGCACTATATTACATTGCAGGAACAATACAGGGAATCAGATGTAGTGAATAACATTGACAGCTGTGTTTACTTTAGCCTATATTTGTGTAACCAGCTTTTGTTGTAGTCTTCAATCAGCTCCGGTCACAGAATCAATTGTACATCCTGATCATGGATTTTAACTCTGAGTTTGGCCACATCATCAGGGCTCCAAGTGTTGACCTGCCCACTTAGGGGATTGCTGATCTGATGGCAGAGCTGGAGACCAATAACATAGCAGGTTCGCAAGGCCACAGGCAGTGCAAGAACTGTCGACTGTCTGGAATTTAGCGATGAATGGCACTGACAGGTTAAGGTCATATTTCCAAGCAGTGACTTCACCTTTCAGCCAGGCCATACAAGGCCAAGCACATTCCTGTTGGAAAAGGAGAGGAAGGGAATCTCGCCCTGCTCTCCTCTGGATCCAGTTTAAAGAGCCACGCTGGCCTGGGATTGAATTATAAGCAAATTACTGTGGATGCTGGGATCTGAAATCCTCTGGATCACCTGGACTCAAAACGTCTTTTCTCTCCAGACCTGCTGAAATTTTCCAGCATTTTCTCTTTTGATTTCTGGAATTGAGTTGCCTGCCTGCTCTGTAATATTATACTAATAAGCTGCTGCATAACGAGATCTTAGAGAAGAGAAAAAACCCCTTTTCAGTTAAAATTCAATAAAGTTATCGCGTCGGACAACTTGGACAATAGGAAGTTTCAGGGAAGAAACATCCTTACCCAGATATGAAATTCCATTCAGGGTGATATGATTGCTTTTAAAAGGAATCCTGAGGTGAGGATGAAAGGGACAGGGGGTTATGTTGATCGATTTGAGATGATGAGGGGGCAGGGGGCTTGTATAGAGTATAAACACGGGCACCACCTGGTTAGGTCCAATGGTCTGTTTCTGCTGGAAATGAGTGTAAAATAACTCTGCAGAACTTACACTGACAGGCAAATCCTTCCAACTTACAGATCATTGGTCTATTCCTATTAATCGTCACATTCCTTTTCTATAGTTGGGTTTTAAACACAGACCAAAGGATTGAATGTAAAATAGTCTCTACTCAGAAAACAGCTCTTTCTAGTGGTTAGATACAGAATTACACACACAAAAGTCAAGATTATTGTACAATCTCGGAATCCCTACGGTGCAGAAGGCCATCTGTTCATCAAGCCTGCACCGACCACAATCCCACCCCGGCCCTGTATATTCACACGTTTACCCAGCCAGCCTCCCTGACACTAATGGGCAATTTAGTATGGCCAATCAACCTAACCCGCACGTCTTTGGACTGTGTGAGGAAACCGGAGCACCCGAAGGAAACCCGCGAAAACACAGGGAGAACGTGCAGATTCCACACAGACAGTGACCTGAGGTTGGAATTAAATCTGGGTCCCTGTTGCTGTGATATGAAACCTTTCATAACCTCTGGGTGCTGTCGCCAAACACTGTGCAGCTGATACTTCTGGGAGTGTGGTTGTTCCTCTAGTGGGAGTGCGATAGTCCAGCTGAATGTTAGAAACTCCCCTAAACAACAATGTAATAACGAGAGGAAGACCTATTTTTAATGATAGGGTTTTCTCATCAGAATGATGCCATTTTCAGCCAGCTGAGAGGGCAGCTAGGGCTTTGGCTTGGACCTCATTCTGAAGATACTGCTAGAGGCTGAGCCTGCGGTTTGTGCTCAAACCTCTGCAGCAGAGCTCGAACTCCTGACCCTTCAGACTCTGACAACTACCCACCAGGTGAGTGAGTAAGAATAGCTATTGCCTGTGCCAGGAAGCTGAAAAATGTAACCCATGTCCTTTTAGTAAGACCAAGATAGTGTCCTGCTCTTCGTGAGGATAGCTTAAGTAAGAAGATACCAATACTTCAGAACCCTCCCCCCCCAACATCAACATAGCACTTCAGAACATTTCAACTAAGCTCTGTGTCTTGATTTAACTTAAAGGAATTACTATTTTGACTTTGAAAAAATTAGAATTAAAATCCAGGAAGCAGTCACAAAGGGTACAGTGATTAATTGGGTTCAGAGCAGATCCCAAACCATTGTTTCCCTCTCAATAGGATGGATCTACAACACCTTATTTATAAAGATAATTCCCTGTTCATTTTTCAATTTCTCCCATTTCTTTCAACTTTTCTGAGGCATGATCTGAAGTTGAGAGAGCACTCACGCTCAGTGACAGTCTTATCTGTGGTTTGAAAATCCATTGAATTTCCAAGAAGTCTGTGTTCTTGACTTGGCTTCTGTCTCTGGCAGCCTGCAGGATGCAGGGAATGCCATGGAAAGAACTCTCAAAGCTGCTTTTTAAAACTCCTTCTGTGGACGTGACCATAACTGGCTGAGCCAGCGCTTGGTGCCCATCCCTAATTGCCCCTTGGAAAGGTGGTGGCGATGCAGTCCATGTGGTGTAGGTATACCCACAGTGCTGTTAGGAAGGGAGTTCTAGAATTTTGACCCAGTGGCAGTAAAAGAACAGTAATGTATTTCCAAGTAAGGATGTTGAGTGACTTGAAAGGGACCCTCTAGGTGGTGGTGTTCCCAGGCTGCCCTTGTCCTTCTCAATGCCAGAGGTTGCAGGTTTGGAAGGTGCGTTGAAGGAGTCTTGGCAAGTCACTGCAGTGGATCTTGTAGATGGTACACATGGCTGTTGCTGTGTGTCAGTGGTGGAGGGAGTGGATATTTTACAGCAATAAATGAGGTACTGATTAAGTAGCTATTCTTAAATATTTTTTTTTTTGAAAAAATCACACCAATGCTTAACAGTATTTTTCTTTTCTTCAAGCTTGATAAAGAATCCTGCAGAGAGAGCAGATTTAAAGCAGCTTATGGTGAGTGAGTCAGTGCTGATTTTTAAGTTTTTGAAACAAGTTGCAGATAATAGCACCGAGTTATCACAATAATTCCATTACTTTTTACAATGAAGATGCAAAGAAATTTCTTCCAAGGTTGTAAGTAATGTGTCCCTTGTTTTATACTAGGTTATTTGGCCCTGAAGCATTTCATGGGTTTTGGTACTATAATTGGATCCCCAGCCACCACCCTCCACCCTCTGTAGATTTGAAAATGGTAGATTGGGGATGTGCAGATAGAGAGGGAGGGGTTTGAGGTAAAAATAACAATCATAGTCTTTTTAATCCTAATCCAGAAACCCTGTGGGGAAAGTACCCATCAGATGAAGACAGGATTTGGCTTGTATGTAATACCCCATAGTCAAAGATCCTACTGGCTGGTTATAAACTTACAAAAGGCAGTTACTGAAAAAGTATGATTGTGATCAGCCTGATAAGGATGGGAGAATCCTACCATGGACAGGAATTTGGGAACAGGAGGAAAGATTTTAAACTCATTGGCTAAAGAACCAGGCAGTCTGGGAGTCGTAGAATCGCTGGTTACAGCACAGGTGGCTATTTGACCCACTGTTTGTGTGCTGGCCCTCCGAGAGCACAATTCACTCATTGCCATCCTCACCATAATCCTGCATGTTCTGTTTTTTCCAGATTTTGTAATAATCCAATTCCCTCTTGAAAGCCTCAATTGAATCTGCCTCCACCACACTCAGTGCATTCCAGATCCTAATCACTCACTGTGTGAATCTGCCTCCATCACACTCGGGCAGCGCATTCCAGATTCTAACAACTTAGTGAAAAGGTTTTTGACGATTTCTTTAAATCTGCCCCCCTCTCATTTTCAATCCTTCCACCAATGGGAACAGTTTCTCCCTATCCACTCTGTGCAGATCATTCATGATTTTGAACACCTCAATCAAATCTTCTCTCAACCTCCCCTTCTCCAAATTTGCCAATCTATCTTGTAATCAAAGTTCTTCATCTCTGGAAACCTTCTCAAGAAGACAGTGAAAGCTGATACATCTGTAATTTCTAAAAGAAAATTAGATTTCAACTTGAAAAATAAATTGTTGGACAATGGGACTAATTGGACGCTGGTTATTTTGAAGTGCCAACTCGGTCACAATGAGCCAAGTCACAGAATTGTTCCATGAGAACTGGGAGCAGGAGTAGGTCATTCAGCCCCTTGAGATTGCTTCTCCATTCAATATAATTATGGCTGATCTCATTGCGCCTCATCTCCACTATCCTGCCCATTGCTCAAATCCCTACACCCCACTACTAATTTATCTATTTATCTCAAATTTGTTTAGTGTTCCAGCGTCCACTGCACTCTGGGTTAGAAAATTCCACAGATTCACCACCCTTTTAACTGTAGTAATGGTTCCTCATTTCTGTTCTAAATCTGCCACCTCTTAGCCTAAAACTATGGCCTCATTCTAGAGTGTCCAGTAAAGAGAAACATTGGCTCTGTGTTTATCATGTCAGTCCCCTTTAGCATCTTATCTTCCCTCGTTCTTCTAAACTCCAGCAAGTATAGATCTAAACTGCTCAATTTCTTTTTACAAAACAAGTCCTTAATTCCTGGAATCAACTTAGTGAACCTTCTCTTTGTATATATATCCTTCCTAGAATAAGGAGTCCAAAACTATGCACAGTTCTCTGGATGCAGTCTCACCAATGTCTTATACAGTTGCACTTCCTTATTTTTTATACTTTATTCCATTAGCAATGAATGCCAACATCTGCCTTCCTTATTACCTGCTGCATCTGCATGCTAACTTTCGTGCACAAGGACACCCAGATCCCTCTGTACTAAAGTACTTTGAAGACCTCCTCCACTTAGATACTAAGTTGTCTTTTTATTCCTCTGATCAAAATGAAAAACCTCACACTTACCCGTGTTAAATTTTGGTCCACCCACCAATGTATCTGTAAATTTGTAAATTTCTTATTTCCTCATTGCAAATTGCATTCTCGCCTATTTTAGTGTCATCTGCAAATTTGGCTATCATTACATCCAGGACATTAATGTAGATTGTAAATCGATGTGTCCTGAGGATTGAACTCTATGGCACCACACTACATCTTACCAACATGAAAAAGAAGTTATCCTGCTTTCTGTTGGTTTGACAATCCTTTATGGAAACTAATGTATTACTACCAACCCCATGGGATCCCACCATGCATATTAACTTTTTATGTAGCACCTTCTGGAATTCTAGATATACAAAATCAACAGGACCCCATTATCCACTTGAATCATTACATTTTTAAAGAATTCCAGCAATTATTCAAACATGGTTTGCCCTTGAGAAAACCACGTTGACTCTCATAGATTGTGTTCTGACTTTCCAAATATCCAGTTACTATTTCCTTAATAGTGGATTCTACAGTTTCCCAACAACAGACAATAAACTAACTGGTCCAGAGTTTCCTCCTTTCTCCTGTTTTGAACAGGGGCATTACTTTAGCCTTTTCCAATCCACTGGAACCTTTCCTGAAACCATGGAATTTTGGAACGTTACATCCAATGCCTCCACTATCTCTGCTGACACTTCTAGGCCAAAAGGAGGCCATTCAGCTCATCGTGTCTGCATCAGTTCTTCAGATGAGTGTCATGGTTTAGTGCCACGCTCCTGTCCTTTCCCTGTATTCCTGCACATTGTTTCTGTTCAAGTAATCGCCCAATACCCTCTTGGATGACTCAATTCAAGCTGCCTCTGCAGCACTTTCAGGCAGTGCATTCCTGACCTGATGTACACTCTGGGTGAAAAGGATTTCTCTTGCATCACATTTGCTTCTTTTGTAAATCACTTAAATCTGCGTCCTTTCATTCTTGATCCTTTTATGAGCAGGAATGATTTCTCACTATCTATTCTGTCCAGCTCCTTCATGATTTTTGAACATCTCTATTCAATCTCCTCTTAGCCGCCTCCGCTCCAGGGAGAACAGTCCCAACCTCTCCACTATTCTCATACATAGATTCTTGTAAACTTCTTCTGCCCTCTCCCTGTGTTCACATTCTTCCTGTACACAATATTCCAGCTGAGATCTAACTAGTGTCTTGTACAAGTTTAGTAGAATCTCCTTGCTGTTGTACTCTTTACCTCCATTAATAAAGTCCAGAATACTTTATTAACTGCTCTCTCTACCTTCAATGAGTTATGCACATATACTCCTGCAAGTTTAGAATTTTACCTCTTATTCAAATTGTCTCTCCTTGTTCTTTCTACTGAAATGCACCATCTTGGACCTCTTTCTATGCTCTACAACTACAATAGAGTCATGGAGGTTTACAGCATGGAAATAGGCCCTTTGGTCCAGCGTGTCCGTGCTGCCCTTTTTTTTCAACTAAATCCCAATTGCCCACATTTGGCCATATCTGTCTGTACCCATCTTACCCATGTAACTGACTAAATGCTTTTAAGAAGACAAAATTATACCTGCTTCTACTACTACTCTGGCAGTTTGTTCCAAACAAGCACCACCCTCTGTGTAGGAACAAATTGCCTCTCTGGACACTTTTGTGTCTCTCCCCTCTCACCTTAAACCTATGCCCTCTAGTTTTAAACTCCCCTAACTTTGGAAACCCGATATTGACTATTTAGCTGATATATGCCCCTCATTACTTTATAGACCTCTATAAGATCAGCCCTTAAGTCTCCTACACTCCAGTGAAAAAATGTCCCAGTCCATCCAGCCTTTTGTTATAACGTAATCCATCAAGTCCCAGTAACTCTTTCTAGTTTAATAATCACCTTTTCTATAATAAGGTGACCAGAACTGTACACAGTATTCCAAGTAGCCTTACTAATGTCTTCTACAACTTCATCAAGATGTCCCACTCCTATATTCAGTGTTCTGTCCAATGAAATCAAGCATGCTGAATGCTGCCTTCGCCACTCTGTCCACCTGTGAGTCCACTTTGAAGGAACTATGAGCCTGCACTGCTAGATCTCTTTGTTCTATAGTGCTCCCCAACGCCCTACCATTAACTGAGTAAGTCCTGTCCTGGTTCGATTTTGCAAAGTGCACCACTTTGCATTTACATAAATTAAACTTCCCCCGCCATTCGTCTGCCCACTGGCCCAATTGATCAAGATCCTGTTGCATTTGGAGATGACTTCACTATCCACTATGCCTCCAATCTTGGTGTCATCTGCAAACTTACTAACCATGCCCCTATATTCTCATCCAAATCGTTAATGTAAATGACAAATAACAGTGGGCTCTACACTGATTCCTGAGGCACACCGCTAGTCATAAGCTCCAAGTTTGAAAAACAACCCTCTACGACCACCCTCTGACGACTTATCAAGCCAATTTTGTATCCATTTAGCTACCTTACCCTAGATCCTGTGTGATCTAATCTTATGTAACAACCTACCTTAAATATCTTGTCAAAGGTGACTTACTGTGACTTGATTTGCAATGTTAAAAGAATTCTGAGGATTTAGTTAGTATTGGCAAAGCCAGCATTTATGGCTCAATTGCAGTTGTCCTAATGCCAGACTCCCACAGTGCTGTTTAGACATTCCAGGATTTTGAGCCAGTGACGATGCAGGAATGGTGATTGATGTCCAAGTATGATTGTCTCATTTTAACCAATGATCTTTGTTTTCACAAATCTTTCTCTCTGTCACAGGCACATGCTTTCATCAAGCGATCGGAGGCTGAAAAGGTGGATTTTGCAGGTTGGCTGTGTACAACCATTGGCCTGAAGCAGCCAAGCACACCAACGCACACTCCTGCTGTGTAACCACCCAGTGCTGCTAAACCTCTGATGGATGTTTCTGCTAACATTACCTCATCAATTTCCCCCTGTCCCATAAATAATTCTAAAGATATATATTTAAAAAGAAATGTATTTTCATTTTTAAAGGAATGATGTCTGTTTAAAAATAATTGCCAAGATATCACTCCCTCTTAAACATTAGATCAATGGGAGTCAGTATTGAGTTTTGAATGGGGCTCGGTTTCGGAGCTGAAGAGCATCTTATTTATCCATTAGGAAACTCATTCTACTGCTGAAATTTAGTGGCCACTGGTGGAGACATTCCATTTTGCCGAGTTATTACCCATCCTTTTAAAGGAGAATGACGTCTTGCCCTCCGTACTTGACACTCAGAATACCAATTGCTTCAATTTGCACTGTAAATGGGAAACTGTAACAGATTAAAATTACATTTTCCCCAATTTATTTCTCCTGCATCCCTTATCCTACTGGGGAAGATCATTTATCTCTTCGCTATTGACCCTCTGCAGCCAGGAGAGGAGTTTGGGTCATTACGTTTTTTTTCTACCAGGCATTTGGCCCTGAACAATAAGACAGATTGGGAACTTACTGCAGATTGTCCCTGTTCCAGCTGGCATTGTAAACACACCTGGGGCAGGAGGAAGATTTATAGATGTAGTTCAGCCGAGGGGAGCGTTCTGGACCTTTACCTTCTTTAAATAATCCCAGAAATTATTAGTGAACCTTGATTTAGAGTTATAAAAACAAGACAGAATTAATGTAGTGTGGATGCCTTCTTCAAGACGTTAAAATATAATTTACAAGTTGCACATTGGTTGAATGAGATCAATTTAGATCAAGATGAAGCCTGTGTCCATTTTTTGCAGTTACTCTGCAAACCCAGATATCAGTGTAATCCAAGGAGAATTAAATGAAAAAAGCAGCAAAGATTGTGTAATTTTAAGCAAGTGAATTACAAATATTTTAGTCCTGATTATTTGGTTTGTTCACAAATTGAGAATGTTTTGCCCATTAAGTGTGCAGGCAACTGTAGTCCTGCAAATTCAATGTGTGGCAAGATCAGCATTTATTGCCCATCCCTAATTGCCCTTGAAAACAGTTAAGAGTCAGAGTCACGTATAGGCCAAGGATTCTGTGCTTTTCCGTTTGGTATGAAGGAGTTTGCTTTGTGACTTGTTGCTGCACACCCATCACCTTCTTGTTTTCCTCCACTGTCAGATACACCCTGATGCTCTGTTTTGCTGTCTGGCAGTGGAGGAGGACCCCAGCAGAGGGCTCTCTGTGGGAGTCCTCCCTTTCTCCATCGGGAACCCTGGCACTCATCAGTGCCACGTAACCGTAGTTCATGGTTTATAGACTCCTAGATTGCGTGCCTTTTCTGCAGCAAAGGAGTGTCTGTGTTCCACGTTTATATCGATTGTCCAAGATTGCAGCCCCTTTTTGCTATTTGAAGAGTCTGTTCCTCAACTTTTGATTTCACTTTAGCCTCACATCCCGGGTTTGGCCGTCCGCTGCAGAGAGAGGTGGGACTCCTCATATCCTTGTACCTGGGATAGGTTAAGTTAGCTGTTAACAGGTTCAGGTAGCGGGTGGACATTTGCCCCTCTTTTGCAGCCAGGTGGCCTTAAAGAGGGAACAGGCAGTGTCCAGTGGCACACTTCAGGTCTTCTGTGCCTGGTGGATGTCGTGAGGTTGGGGTGCATTGTCAGCTCTGGGAATAATACTTTAGTTTTTTTGTTTTATTTTCGTTCGTGTCCCACCAAGGCTGTCACCCCTACCATTTTTGCTTAATGTTTTTCTTAAGGCCAAGGATGACAATTCCTTCCTTTTAAAAGACTTGAGTGAATTTGAGATTTTTACAATTTGCTGTTTCACAGTCAAGTTTGCAATTCTATCAGCTGCTGTAATGCGATTTGAACCCAGAGCATTAACCTAGACTTCAGGATTGCTAATCCAATGACCTTATCCTAATCCACCATCTATAGGACAAACCCATGCAGCTTCAATTGACTCTTGATCACGGGATTTGTACATACCTAGAGTAGCTTTAAGTGGACAGTTGAGGAATAGTGGAGGATTTTTAAGGAGCTTTTTTCAGTGCTCAGTAAAAATATATCTCAGTGAAAAAGGGATGTAAGAAAAGGGATAACCAGCCCTGGATAACTAAGGGAATAAAGGAGAGTATCAAAAACTAATGCATACAAAGTGGCCAAAATTAGTGGGGAAGTAGAAGAAAGATAAAATATACTGCAAGAAATCAGCAATTTAGAGAGAATCTGTAGAGAATTGGTTAACGTTTCTGATCTGTAACTCTACGTCGCAATGGAAGAATAATTTTCAGGTTAAGCAAATAGAGGCAGGGAAGGGAAGAATGAATAAAACGAAAGGTTTGTGATAGGGTGAAGAGAACAAATGTTAAAAGGGAATGATGGAGCAAGGCAAAAGTGTAGCAGTAATAAGAAAATAAATAAAATGGGTTTAGAGGAGCTGAAAATGGCAACAAAAATAGTTTGAGGACTTGGTTATAATTGGAAATTGTTGAATTAAATGTCAGGAAAGAGGTGTTCCTCCTTAAACTTCACATGAAGCAAAAGTCAGTGTGGGATTGGGGCTGAGAATTAAAATGACAAGTGACGGGATGCTCAAGGACATGCTTACAGACTAGAGATTTGTCAACTTAGACCAAGAACAGTACAAGTCAATTGAAAAAGCTCATCTCTTGGTAACGCCACTCTATGCTGGTGATTACTTGTTCTAAAAAGTGATCACACTTGCAGCAGATTTGGGCTTTTGCAAACAAGTTTGTACAGAAACTCGAGTGTAACTTTATTGCAGCTTTTCGAGTGGATCATAAAACAAAAGGATACCACTGTGACAGAACAAGGCAAATTAACATCTGGAGATTTATAGATAAACATTCCTGACTGTTAATTGCATTTGTTTTCTGTTGGTACATTGAGGAGATATCCTCTGTCTCATCCGGCTGGGACAAGAGAATAAAAGGTTATCAGGAAGGAAGTCATTAGTGACTTTGTCCAGCAATGCGCAATTAGCATTCTCAAAATAATTATTCAAAGAACTAAATAATATCGTATTATGCACTTGAGTTGATTGGTCAACTCAAGTTGGACGTGGTGGACTTGAGGAGGAGTTCTTAGAATGCTGTCGTGATAGTTTCCTCAAACAGTAAGTTACAGAACCTATGAGGGAGCAAACTATCTTGGATCTGGTCCTGTGTAATGAGACGGGTAAAGTTAATGACCTCCTTGTGAGGGATCCTCTTGGAATGAGTGATCACAATATGGTTGAATTTCTTGGACAGATGTCCTCTGCTTAAACAAGGTGATTACAATAGGATGAGGGCAGAGTTGACTAATGTAGACTGGGAACACAGACTAATAGGTGAGATAGTTGAGAAACGGTGGAGGATTTTTAAGGATATTTTTCTCAGTACTCAGCAAAAATATTTTCCAATGAAAAAAGAGGAATGTAAGAAAAGGGATAACCAACCATGGATAACAAAGGAATAAAGGAGAGTATCAAATTAGAATTCAATGCATACGGAGTGGCCAAAATTAGTGGTGAATTAGAAGATTGGGAAAGCTTTAAGAACAACAAGAAAGAAAAGATAGATTATGAAAGTAAACTAGCACAAAATATGAAAACTGATAGTAAAAGTTTTTACAAATATATAAAATGGAAAAGAGTGGCTAAAGTAAATGCTTCTCCCTTAGAAGATGAGAAGGGGAATCTAATAATGGGAAATGAGGAAACGGCTGGGGCCTTAAGCAAGTTTTTTGCGTCAGTCTTCACAGTAGAGGACACACATAGCATGTCAATAATTGATGGTCATGGGACTGTAGGGGTGAGGACCTTAAAATGATCACTATTATTAAAGAGATAATGCTGGGTAGTTTAATGGGACTAAAGGTAGACAAGTCCCCAGGTCCAGATGGAATGTATCCCAGGGTACTAAAAGAAATGGCAGAAGGAATAGCAAATGCATTAGTTGTAATTTATCAAAATTTGCTGAACTCTGGGGAGGTACCAGCTAATTGGAAAACAGCTAATGTAACGCCACTGTTTAAAAAAGGAAGTAGACAAAAGACAGGTAACTACAGGCTGGTTAGCTTAACAGCCGTAGTTAGAAAATGCTGGAATCTATCATTAAGGAAGAAATAGCAGGACACCTGTAAAAGAATGGTTCAATCAAACAGATGCAGCATGGATCCGTGAAGAGAAAGTCATGTTTGACTAATTTACTGGAATTTTATGAGGATATAACGAATGCAGTTGACAGAGGGGAACAGGTCGATGTGGTGTATTTAGATTTCCAAAAGGCATTCCATAAGGTGCCTCACAGAAGTTGCTGCATAAGATAAAGGTACATGCAGTTGGGGGGTAAAGTGTTAATGTGGATTGAGGATTGGCTATCTAACCAGAAGCAGGGAGTCGGAATAAATGAGTGCTTTTCCGGCTAGCAATTGGTGATTAGTGGCGTGCTGCAACAATTTACCATAGATGATCTGGAGGAGGGGGAGTTCAGATGTGGGATAACAAAGTTTGTGTATGGCACAAAGATGAATGGGAAAGCAAATTACATGGAGGACACAAAGTCTTCAGAAAGATTTGAATAGGCTAAGTGAATGAGCAAGGATCTGGCAAATGGAATATGATGTTGTTAAGTGTGAGGTTATCCACTTTAGAAGGAATAATAGTAAAATGGACTATTACTTAAACAGTGAAAAATTACAACATGCTGCTGTGTGGAGGGATCTGGGAGTCCTTGTGCATGTATCACAAAACTCAGTTTGCAAGTGCAGCAGATGATCAAGGCAAATGAAATGTTAGCTTTTATTGTGATAGGGATAGAGTATAAAAGCAGGGAGGTCATGCTGCAACTGTACAAGGTACTGATGAGGCCGACCTAGAGTACTGTGTACAATTTTGGTCCCCTTGTTTAAGAAAGGGGACATTAGCTTTGGAGGGGGTACAGAGAAGATTCACCATGTTGATTCTGGAGATGTGGGGGTTAGCTTATGAGGAGAGATTGAGTAGACTGGGTCTGCACTCATTGGAGTTTAGAAGGTTGAGAGAAGATCTTATAGAGATATATAAGATAATGAAGGGGCTAGACAGGATAGAAGCAGTGAGGTTATTTCCATTTAAAATGGAAACATGAACTAGAGGGCATAGCTTCAAAACATTGTGGAAGTCAATTTAGAACAAAGTTTGGGGGACCTTCTCCCAAAGGATAGTGAATCTTTGGAATTCTCAGCCCAATGAAGCAGTAGAGTTAAATGTGTTTAAATCACAGATTTTTAACCAATAAAGGAATTAAATGTTATGGTGAGTGGGCAGGTAAATGGAACTGAACCCACTATCAGATCAGCCATGATCTTATTGAATGGTAGAGTAGTCTAGACAGCCTGTTCCTTCTGCTATTTCTTATGTTCCAATCTTGTAAAGAAAAAAATAACCTATATTGTGCTTAGGTTGAGTAATCAGTCACTAAATGCTAGGTGAACAGCTGGTTTCTGTCTACATCATCACTGAATAAGTGAGAATTGGCTTTAATTCACTATTCACAAAAAGGAATTAAAATCTAAATAACAAGAGCAGAAAAGTATATACATCGGTCAATAAAGAAAGTGTACTTTAACTCAGAAGAGGATTATCATAGATGTAAGCTCTTTGCTATCTCTTCATGATGATAACCAGGGCATGTAAAGACACAAACTCAATTTACCTGAATGATTGGAATGTGAGTCTTCATAGCTAAAGTTTTAAACGTACAGACAGTGTGAATGATGAAAGCATTAAGCACAGGTTAAAAAGATGTGTATTGTTTCCATACGGAAAAGTTAGTGAGATTTTCCAAGTCCAGGCAAGTTGTGAGAGTTACGGATAGTGAGACATGAACCCAAGATCCTGGTTGAGGCCATCTTCATGTGCAGAACTTGGCTATCAGTCTCTGCTCAGCAATTCTATGCAATGGGGAATACGTTAAGTCACAGGCATTCGGCCTCTGACCTTCAGGTAAGCATTCTCCAAGCAGCCTTCACAACACACAACAGTGCAGAGTTGCTGAACAGAGACTGATAGCCAAGTTCAGCTCACAAGGATGGTTTCAACTGAGACCTTGGGTTCATGTCACGTTATCTGTAACCCCCATAAATTCCCTGGACTTGCAAAATCTCACTAACTTTTCCTGTCTAAAACCAATATGTATATTTTTAAACTATGCTTAATGCTCTCTCCACTCACATTGTCTATACCTTGAAGACTTGATTAATGATTGGAATTGTGTCTTTATATGCTGTTTGTGATACAACTCCCACACACCTGACAAGGAACAGGAAAGGAATGGTGTGAAAGCTAGTGATGTTTGCTACAAATAAACCTGTTGGGACTTTAACCTCATGTTGTGAGACTATGTTTACCCCCAGTCCAATGCTGGCATCTCCACATACTCATGATGCAGTTATTGAAAATAACCAGTGAGATAGGCTCCATAGTTGGTATTTCTACTGGCTAGTTAAACAAATCAGTTTTTATTCAAAAGCACTGGTTTTGTATAAGGGCAGTGCTGAGATAGACCTATAATCAGTAACCCAGAATAGATGCCAGAAGCCAAGAGGTTGCAAAACCTTTTCCCTAGTAACTTAGCTTATCCCTCACACTTTCAGAGATGGCCCTGTATCAGGTACAAAATAGAAGTGCATGAATTATTGTTCAGTCTCCCCTGGGAAGGAGACAAGCATGGATGCATTTGCACTCCACTTCTTTAGTGCTGCAGTTCTCAAACACCTCTTTGGTTGAAAGATCCCTTCAAATGGTTTAGTTATAATATAGATCAGGGTGGTCTATTTTGTGAGGAGTGCTACATGTAAATAATGGGTACTTGAAGAAATTTGAATGGATAAGGTTACTTCTAATTTGTACCCTTGTATAATATTTACTGCACTAAGCTTGCGACAAGCCTCTTTGTTTTTGTAGGTCCCAGTTTGAGGACCACTGCCCTCTTTCATGATGGTTTTTGGCCTTCACCTGGGTTTCCCATGATGCAGCCCTCCCATAAGCTTAATCCTGCATTCTTCCCATCTACTGCTTAACTATTTAAAGGTCCAATTTTGGAATGATAACTGTTTTTTGTACTGAAATTTTTGAAATTGTGGAAAGTCAGGGAATGATGTGCAGTACACTAAATCAGACAATCTTCCTTTAGACCAAGTACAACCTGTGTAAGAAAATATTCTTGACTGCTAAAAGTGCAAGTGTAAAAGTGTGTTATTCTGAACCCCTTCAACCTGTGTTCCTGCTAAAAGTTTGCCATTTACCGGATGTTGCAATAAATGATTGTAATGTGATCTTGGAAATTATTTTCCTTTTGCCATTTTGCTGCTTTTACATCAACTAGACAAACAATTGATTCACATCTTTACAGTTAAGAAAATCCAAACACAAACTATCCACAGGCCCCAGCTTTCTTAGTGATTAGCAATCTGCATGTGGCCCATTTGGATTGACTGTAGTCCATGAAATATTTTGACTATGTTCCACCTCTACATAGCTTTTCTCCTACCAGTATGACTGAAATATGCATGTAAAGTGAGTTGTGTTGTTCTTGTGTCCAATGAATATGAACATTGCTTTAAAGTACTACTGAAATATTCAGCATGGAATTATCCAATCTTACTCATGGTCATAACAAACATGGCAGATTTTAATCTTATGGCTCAATTGAAATGGAAGGTTGTTCCATTTGTGAATGTATATGGAAACTGTCTATAACTAACTCAGGATAGGATGATTCACTTAAATTCTGTAGTCAATAGAACAAAGCTGAATACCAAGGATTTTTCAAAGTTAACGATCTTTTTTCAGACTATACTGAATTACATATCATCCAAGGACAATAGCAGCAGAACTGGATAGAAGTTTGTTAGTCACACGTAGGCTTACATTAATACTGCAATGAAGTTACTGAAAATCCTGTTGCCACATACTAGCCAAGTACACAATTTAGCACAGCTAATGCACCTAACCAGCACATCTTTTGTACTATGGAAAGAAACCCACAAACACAACAGTTTCTGTACAGAGTGAACCAAACCAGGAATTGAAGCTGGGCCTCTGGTGTTCAGACAACAGTACCAACTACTGTGCCACCATGCTGCCAAATTCCTGAAGATAAAAGTGGTGCTTGTTGGACAAATCTACCAAAGAGCTGGCACAAAGACCAAATCGGCTCCTTTTGTGCTAGTATAATTCTACTACTTGTGGGAAGCTGTAGATGTTGCAACACCACCAAAATAAGTGATCAACCAGAACATATGATACTGTGGCCCAATCTTTGAATGCCACAATAGGATAATTTCTTGTTCAATTAACTCATCATTGCCAATGATTATCTTAAATCAAACAACTGATCTGGACAATGGAAAAAGCTGCATTAAATAGATTTTATTTAGATAAAACCTATACAGCAATGTAAAGAATCCACATGACAACATAAGCACATATCTGCAAAACAGGTGCTTTATTTCACTGTTGTCACTGGTGCTGCTGCCACTGTTTCTGCTTTCTTTTGCCTCTTCTCTACTTTGGCTTTGTACTGAAAGAACAAAGAAAAATCAGTTCAGTATTCAATATCCACACTAACCTCACTCATTTTAAAAACTGGATTAAATTTCATTTCCGTACCAACATTTAAAAATGTTAGTACCAGTTTTTTTAAAGCCAGAATCAAAAAATCTTGAATTATTTTAGATACCAGCAGCAATTTTGAAAATGAATTGTCTGAAAAACATTCCATCAGACTCTAGGAAAGGCCACTTGGGCTAGTCACTTTGCCCTCTGGTGACACAGAACTGTTTTCCAACCAGTTTTTTGCCCATATTTTCTGGCAAGCATTTGAGATTAATTACATACATAACATTTAGACAATCAGAACCCAGCAATCAAAAGTTAAAAACACTTCAACATTTTTACTCAATTTACCACCACCTCAACTATGACCCTCTACAGAATCCAAACAGTTTAACTGGCCATCAAGGATCAAGCATGGCCAGACATCCATCAGATCTCAAGCACAAACCAATACACAGCTGCACTTACATTCCTTTCCTGCCGAAGGATTGCATGGCGTCGTGCAGTCTTGGCATATGGATTCAGTTTGATCATGATCCTCAGGTTCTTCAGTGGGTTCTTCTTGAGTACCCGGCGCTGAACCTTTTTACTGTTGAAAAAAGTATGAATATAGTTGTAATACAGAGAGGCACAATAAAACAAACAGGTCCTTAGTTTCAGTTTGTCTGACTCAGTAGTTAGTGTGACAGCAGTTCAAGTCTGATCTGTTGTGCCTTGATGGAAAAGCAGCACAAATCAAGACATTGCAATAATACAGGTGGCAGTGACATCTTATGGTGCATGTCTAACTCTAGGTTGGCTATAGGAAGATAACACAAAGTTAGTTGACATTAGCATGAACATTGCTTCCTTACAGATACATTTAAAATGCTTCACATGCTCCCCACTCCCAGGCAATTATCCCAACTTTAGCTTAGTCAAAACATGAAACTTCTCATCACTAGGTATGAAAAACATGTACTATGAAGTGGATCATTATTCTAACTCCAGAATATGCCAACTCCAAAGCACAAGTTGTACATTCACTTTATAATTCCCATTAAATGCATGGAATTCAACCAAAATCCCAGGGCAATGACGTTCAGCTCAGAAAAATCAGGAGAAACATTCCAACTTACTTTGGTGGACGAAGAGCCTTCTGAATTTCTTGACTCTTCATGATGCGACTCAGATCTGTGTTTGTCATCTTGTGGACAGGAAGGCTGGATTTCAAAAACAACAAAAGCTATAAGGGTACAAGCAACATGAAAACTTAAAACCACTGGTGTATTTAGCAGGAAATTAGGCCATTACACTCACTGCAGCAAGTAATTTGTGCTCTTAGACATCAGAACTTCCACTAATATCACAATTTATCAAAAACACGGACCATGAAGTGGAATCTCATCATCGTCACAAGATTATAGCTAGTCCCCAATTTTGCCAGTGGAATAAAGAAAATAGTTCAGCAGAGTAGGAATGCTGCCACTGGCCTTCAACTTCCTGGGTTAGAGATGAAAGATCCATGAGGTGCAAATCATGATGCTCATACACTTAAAGACAACTTTGGCAAACAGACAGTAACTTCACACAAGGGGAGAAAGCACAAAGAACTTAGATGAAGAACTTCATTGGTTCCCACCTATCCAGAGGCTTACTTGTATCCAACCTTCAATTTGGAAGGCTTGCGCCAAGTTCCATACAGGTCATCCAGCTTACGGAAGGCACTCTCTGTCCAGATGCAGAACCGCCCTACGTGACCACCAGGAGCAAGTCTCAAGATATTTAATTTGCTGACATTAAGAAGAGTTATGCCTGAAGGTAACAGACAAAGCAGCATTAGATTCTCTGCCAAGTACAGCTACCTTCAACTTGAGTAACACTACAATCTGTTTAAAAAAAGCAATTGCCAACAATATAAAAAACAAATTTGCCCTTGCCATCTGGGAGCAATTACACACAACCCAGTACAGTTCTTCTCCCAGAATGGACTGAGCCAGAAAAGAGCAGTTAAACCTCTACTCCTCAAGTCAGAGCTTCCACTCACACCACAAGTTCAGAAACATGGACCTTGAAGTAGAATCTCATTATTCTATTCAGCTCAGAGCAGACAATTAGCTGTCCCTCCTCCCAAACCAGTCTTTAACAATACATTACTGATCCTCCTCAAATTGAAAACAGTTGTCCCAAAAATGTCAATTGTATTAATGAAAAATTGACATCTGTAATTGCACTCCTGCACATTAGAACACATTACAATGCCAACACTGCCCCCTCCAACAAGATTACCTGGGATGTTTCTGAAAGCTCTTACAACACCATTGTCCTCATTGTAGATAATGCATGGGCCCTTGCGCCGAATGCGACGACGGTTCCTCATTTTACCTTTGCCAGCACGCATACGCTGGGAAGCATAAACCTGCAGAGATAAAAATCAATCTCATTTTGAACTACTCCAAATAATAGTCAATAGTTTTTTAAAAAAATTCATCCAAGATCAGATCTTCAAACTCATCTGTCATCAGAAACACAGACCTGAAGTGAAATCTCATCCTCTCTGTATATCACTGATTAAGGAAGAGAGTTGCTTGCCTTTTTGATATCATTCCAGGCCTTCAGTTTCTTTAGCATCAAAACAGCTTCCTTTGTCTTTTTGTAGCTTTCAATCTTGTCTTCAACCACAAGTGGGAGCTCTGGTATTTCTTCAATGCGATGACCTGCAGATACTTATAAAATTAGTTCCTGAAAAATTCAAATCCCAATTTGGCTGCACAGACAATTCCAAATACAAGTTACAAAGGTCCAAATCAGAATTGGTCAAAGCAAAAAGACTTCCCATCTGAGCAATAATGAAAATGTCTTCTGCCTCACGCATCTCTTGCTACTGGAGTCAATTACATATGATTGTGTTAGAATTGCATACACCTAATTCTTAGGATATTGAATTACTTGTCAGGAACAGCAGCATAAACAGAATTCATTTCCAAAGGGAAATGGGGCTTAATTGTTTGAAAATTTTTGATGACAAAGCAAAGGTTGCCATAGCCAACAGTCAAAATGGGGCAAATTGGCTAAGGATGCACAATGGCACATGAAATTTAACAGCTGCTCTTGGCTGGCTTTCAGGAAAGCTTAATTTCCAAATCTTTCAAATTTGAAAATCTCCATCAACATGTCCAGGACCTGCTCAGATCTAAAAATTTCATCATGTGTCTGCACCAGTATAATAACACAGGGAAACTGTCACTGTGCACAGCATCAGACGAAACTTACCATGTCATAGCAAGTCCTGTCAAGTTTCAAACAATGGCACTGAAGCCCATTTCAAAACAGATCAGAAAGATCTGCCTGTAGAACACAAATGTGGACCCTCAGTACACAGGACTGGGCCGCACAGTGGTTGACACTGCTGCCTCAGCGCCAGGGACCCGAGTTGGATTCCCACCTTGAGTCACTGCCTGTGTGGTGTTTGAACGTCTTCCCCATGTCTGCAGGTTTCCTTGGGCACTCCAGTTTCTGCCCCACACAGTCTGAAAGGCGTGCTGATTAGCTGCACTGCCCATATTAAATTCTCACTCAGTATATCCGAACGGGCGCTAGAATGTGGCAATTAGGGGATTTTAATAGCAACTTCATTGCAGTGTTAATGTAAACCTACTTATCACACTAAATTAAATTCCCACTAGCAACATTTCAAAATCCTTGCACTCAAACATTTTCTGCCTTCAATGCTACTCAAATTCAGAAATGCAAGGTCAAGGTTGAAACACATTTCAGCCAGCACAAGTAACCCACTTACCTTTTTAATACCAGAACATCTTACCTTGATGCAAGCAAAGAAAACTCTAGAAGCAATTATGCTCATTGTAATCGCCATAGGAAAAATCCACTAAATCAAACTACTGACACTAGGTGTGCTTTTTCAAAGTAATTGCTGCCATTTATTTACTAGGTCACTGCACTTAATAGAAAGCAATTTACAGCGGCCAACACAAGTGAAGCCACTGAGGGGAAAAAAAAAAATCAGTAATCTCACTGATTTCTTAGAAACCCTAAAGTACAGAAAAAGGCCATTTAGCCTGCACTGACCACAATCCCAACCAGACCCTATCTCCATATCCCTATACATTTTACCCACTAATCCTCTAACTTACACATCTCAGGACATTAAGGGACAATTTAAACATGGCCAATCAACTTAACCCTCACATCTCTGGACAACAGTACCAAATGAAGTATCAGAATGACACATGCTTTGACCATTAACACGTTAAAATGCAACAAGTTTATTTGGTAACATAAACTGAGTCATGGTAGCATTTGACCATCAACAATTTTTAAAGCACTGAACTTTTATTCAGTGTGAGCTGAGCATTTTAACCTCTGCACATTTATACCTTTTGACAGGACCAAAGCAGGGAGAGCAGTTGCAGCCAGAGAAGAGCAGATGGCATACCGCTTCTGAGTTATATTCACCCTGCGATGCCAACGGCGCCAAGTCTTTGTGGGAGCAAACATACGGCCACCACGACACATCTGATGTGGGTTAAGGAGTATAACTTTGCCAAAATAAACACGACATCTATTTCTGAAGACCAGAACACCTCATACACCTGACAAAGGCTATAAAGCCGAAAGCTTGCGAGTTTACTATCAAATAAATCGGTTGGATTTAAGACTGGTGTTGTCAAACCTCTTATTGGTTATACCCCAGTCCAATGCTGGCATCTTTGTATCATGACATCTATTTCTGCTCAAGATTTCCTCATTCGTCACTCCGCTATACCAGTTTAATGACAGCAGGCTAGTGTCACTGTGTATAGTGTAAGATGTAAATTACATCATCATAGCAATTAGGAACAAAGGCTAACAAATTAAGTAGCACAAATGAAACAAATTTGTTTGTTAAAGGACAGAACACAATGCAATTGCAGTAGTTAGTGTGCATCTGCAATGTTTAAACACAAAAGGATACATTGCCAAAAGCACCCTGGCCAGAGCGATGGGTGCCACCACCTCGTACACGAGGAATACGAGCTACAGCCCTGCCAGTGCCCCATGATTCAGCGCTGGTTTGGTGACCTGAAAAATAAACATTTTTTTTTTAAATACAAACAATGGAATAGATTTCCAAACAAAGTCATTGTCTAACCTACACTGACAAGTGAATTCCAGTTTGTTAACTGTCACCATTCAAATCAGCTGTAAATAAAAACTAATGCACAATCAAGCATACAAGTACAGATAGAATGGACAGAATGAAAAAGCCATTCACACATCCATGCCAGTACGGATGCTCCATACATACTTCCTTCCAGCCCTTCAGCTCACCTGCACAAACTAACAAAGTAGTAGGATATCTATTTTCTATTCTCAGCCATTTTCTATGCTAGAGTTCCATATCGAACTACTCTCCATGAGGGGCTGAGATAGAGAAAATTTGTTTCCCCTAGCAGAGATCAGTGACAGGGATTGATAGGATTAAGTAGGACATTATTTCACCCAAAAGATGATAGGTGTCTGAAATCTAATGCCCAGAATGGCGGTTGAAAAGAAATCCTCAAATCATTTAAGGACCTACATTTGAAATGTTGCAACCTGCTAGGTGATGGCTCATGTCCGGAACGTGGTTTTAGATTGAGCAGCTAGCAACATTTATCAAAAAAAGCAACATTTTGAGCACAATCTTACTTACAACTTAAATCTGTATTATAAAATCAAAACATTTTTGCATAAAATACCTTAAAGTGAGCTACTACTCAGGTAATGACAATAGTCATGCCCCTTTATGCAACAGGATGAATTTATCTTCAAATGTTAACCCTTTTAGAATACCTAAACATTCCACTCCCAAATTCAACTTACTAGATACAAAAAGTGGGTTTACTTTTATATTTCTGAATTCCAGCTTCCATTTAATTTGTTTTCATATAGTGCTTGCAAGTAGCCTTCACTCCAGAAAGTGAAGATCTAAATGAGTACAAAAGTTTAACACTGACACCTCAGGGGTTGAATGACCCACTCCTGTTACTCCTCCAATGTAGCAAATTCAATCAATACAGTAACTTCAACCTGTTATACGATTAGACCACGCAAACTAAATGGAAGAAAATCAGTCTTCCCTAAATCAGGTTTAAAAGATCAATATACTTTACCTGCATCTGCACTCACAGCATATGGCTGTCTGCTGTTTTTGCGTAGATTTGTGTGAACAAAGTTCACAATATCTGGCCGAATAGGAGCCTTGAAAACAGCAGGCATAACAACATTTTTGCCTGATAGTTCACCCTTGTCAGTGTACACTGTTATTAACGGTCGAGCACATGCCTGAAATGAGAGAAAGGCAGCCATTAGAATACAAATGTTGCACAAGTCTGGACCCCAGTTTAGTAGTACAATTTATTACCCAGTCTCTTGCCAGTCTGATAATGAAACCCATCCTCTGGCCATGGGCACTTCCTGTAACCAGACAGCAGCCAGGCATAAGCGCTAACTAAATGATACTCAGAAAGACACCCATATAATTATTCACATGTACTCAACTCTGCCAATATACAGCAACACATTTAAAAATCACTAATTCTTGATAGTTATCACATGAAGTTAGGTTATTCTCAGGAAATATAAAAAAATAAACAAACTCCCCTGTTATTTCACGACTAGAGAGTCACCCTGCTAGACAAACAGCCAAAAAATGTCTCAAAGGCAAAGCGTAAGTAACTTACTCCTTAGTGGGTTATAACTTTTTAAAGATTTATAATGATCCATGAAAAGACGGAAGTATCAACAGTACTGCGATTATTTTATTACGTTAGGGGCTACGATGTTAGAACTACTTAAAAGGCATTTCTCTAATACGAAAATGTTGGCAAAAATACGAAAAATAGTTAACAAATACACGAAAAACCATGTTTAGTAAAAGCACCCAACCACATGGCGCCGATTCATTCAGCAAGGCCTCCCTTGGAAATGAACCCCCTTTATTTACAAAGCATCAAGCAAATCTGAAACAACTCCAGCACTTCACCCCAAATTAAGAAAACCGACAGTGGAAAATTGTTATAAGTGAATTTTCTCATCACCAGATTCTGCTCCGTGTTGTCTATTCGCAGCTCTTTATTAAAGAGGCTTCCAGGAGACAACGTGTCTCTCCCTCCCCCACCCGCATATAAAATGGCGGTCTGGCCTCCGCATTACTCTCTTTCACAGAAAGTTTATATTTATACATATATATTTTAAAACTGAACATATTCTAAGTGCTGGGAGGGTCCCGCGGTGTGCTGGAGCGGGGTTGAAGCCGAGTTTTAACAGCTTTAACCGCCAGCTTTCCTCTCTCACCATCTCCTCTGCTACTCCCCGGCCTCGAGATGGCGGCGGCCTGAGAAAGGAAGTACTTATCACCACCGCTGCCTTAAGTAGAGGCCGCGGCCGGCTTTTCCCTACGCCCCGCCTTCCCCCCCCCCCCCCCCTTCCCCGAATAATATCACCGGCAGCCCAGTCACCGGGACCCAGACATTCATTCACAAACCGGCTTTCCCCTCACCAATCACACATTGAAAACCAGTAAAACATCCCGTTCCCCTTCAGAAAAAGACACTAAAAGATCGCCGGCACTATTTTCTTGTGGCGGTGGAACTATTTTATAGCGCTGTAATGCGGCTTCTAAAATAAAATGTTCTTTTCTTTTTAGTTAAATCATTTCAGACAATAGTGATATTATGGAAAAGTTGTTGAACGTAAATCCTTCGTCTAAAATAAGTAAATTAATTAATATATTTGGACGGACTATTGGCGGAAGTGATGGCCGAGAAAGGCGCGCGCCGGGCGGCGGTTTGAATTTCTGTCGGTTTTATTTTAACAAGTTGGGTTTCTTTTGAGGCGAATTCAGATTCATTTCTCCTTACAGCCTTCGTTTAGAATGGACTCTGTCGCTCTCCAGTCCGTCCGAGGCTTTCACACCTTCCTTCTGGGGTAAGTGCCCAGGGAGTTGTTGATCCAACCCAAACTCCTGCTGTTGTTAAATGATGTGGAGATGGACTGGGATAAACACGCAAGAAGCAAGAAGTCTCACAATACCAGGTTAAAGTCCAACAGGCCTTTTAGGATGCTTGTTACCAGCTCAGACACCCAGGACCCTGGCATTAGGGAGGCAGACTACCACCCTGGAGTCTCGTTTGTGATGTAGAGATGCCGGCGTTGGACTGGGGTAAACTTAGTAAAGTTTTACAACACCAATTTTAAATCCAACCAATTTATTTGATAATAAATCCGCGAGCTTTCGACACTATATGCCTTCGTCAGGCAAATGCAGTGTTCTGATCTGCAGAGGCACTCATGTCCACACAGACAGTTACAGATTGCTGATTAGAATGCGAATCCTTACATCTAACCTGCTATTCAAGTGTTAAAGTGGCTAACAATGTGTGTGAAGGGAATCCTGAGCATTGGTTAGAGAATTGTGTATTTTCTCCAGACAGCACAGTAAGTGAGGTTTTTTGCTAATCCAGGCAAGTTACGGGGGTTACAGATAGTGTGTCATGAAGCCAAGATCCCTGTTAAGACCGTCCTCATGTGTGCGGAACTTGGCTATCAGTCTCTGCTCAGCAACTCTGCGCTGTCGTGTGTCACGAAGGCCCCCTTGAAGAACATTTACCCGCAGGTCGGAGGCCGAATGCCCATGACTGCTGAAGTGTTCGCCCACAGGAAGAGAACTGTTTTGCCTGGTGATTGTTGAGCGATGCTCATTCATCCGCTGTCGTAGTGTCTGCATGGTCTCCCCAATGTACCATGCTTCGGGACATCCTTTCTTGCAACGTATTAGGTAGACAACGTTGGCCGAGTTGCAAGAGTATGTACCGTGTACCTGGTGAATGGTATCCTCACGTTTGATGATGTCGTCCATGTCGATGATCATCCAAATTATTTGGAGATTCCAGAGAAATCTTGATTGTTGGCAACCCAGTTAATAGGGATCTTGGCTTCATGACACACTATCTGTAACCCCCGTAACTTGCCTGGGTTAGCAAAAAACTTCACTTACTGTGCTGTCTGGAGAAAATACACAATTCTCTAACCAATGCTCAGGATTCCCTTCACACACATTGTTAGCCACTTTAACACTTGAATAGCAGGTTAGATGTAAGGATTCGCATTCTAATCAACAATCTGTAACTGTCTGTGTGGATATGAGTGCCTCTGCAGATCAGAACACTGCATTTGCCTGACGAAGGCACATAGTGTCGAAAGCTCGCGGATTTACTATCAAATAAATTGGTTGGATTTAAAATTGGTGTTGTAAAACTTTACTGAGTCTCGTTTGTGCCCATAGAACCACCTGTCTGTGTCTCTAACTATTGTGTCTCCCAGTCCCCTTCTTTCCCTTAAGAGCCACAGAGCCCAACTCTGTGCCAGTGACCTGGTCGCCATGGCTTACCCCCCCCACAGTATCCAAAATGGTATATATATTTTGGAGGGGGACCCCTTCACTGTCTCCCCTCTCCCTTCTCCTGTCTGTCACTGTTAAGGGGGACAGCCACCAGTGTACTCTCTGGTATGTGACCCTTACTCTTCCTGACCATGATCCACATGGCTTCCTCCCATGGCCTCGGTGTGATTACCTGCCTGTAGGTGACTCCATGAACTCCCACATCTGACACTGAAAGCAACAAACTAGCCTCTCACTCATTATTACCCCTTTAAATTACTGGAAGAATGAAGAACAGAACCTACCCTGCCTCTGCCTGTTTATGCCAAAGCCTGCTGAGCCAAAGCCCTTCAGCCTTCACTCTGCGCCCATTCTCAATGCTACCTGCTGCATAGAGTGGCCTGCTCTTTATAGCTGTCCTTCACCATTGGCTGGCATTGTTTTCCTAGTTTAAAAAAACATTTTAAGGAAAAAAGCCTGCGAAAACACTTAACTGATAAATAAATAGCCAAACACTAGCTGCCTTACCCTCGGCACGAATCTCTCCCTCTCAATCTTACTCTGGTCGCACCAATGAAAATACAATGTATACAAAGCTAGTAAGTGGACCAGAAGGAATGGGAGAGTATAAACAAAGTAGATAGCTAGGCACTGAGGCTATTGGGGTTTTAAAGATTGAGATTTTAATGTTTGGAAAACAAATTCAATAAAGATCAGTGAGGTTGAAATAACATAGTGGGGGCTGTGTTTTGAAATTAATGAAAGGTGGGAGGTTTGGAAGGAGGGCATTGCAACAACAAATTCTGGAGGGGATAGGGGTTTTGACAAGTATTGGAACAAACAGATTTTCATTTATGTAGTGCTTTTAATTTCCTTATGCATCAAGTGTTTACAGCCTATTATTAGTTTTTAAATGTAGCCACTATTGGTTTGCAAGTGAATGTGCACACGTTACAGTAGCGAGTGTCCCACAAACAATACCCAGTTAACTTTGTTTGAAATTAGTTGGGAAATAAATTTGTGGTACGATGAATGCACAACGCAGCAGTTGAGTGTGGTGTGGTGGTTGAATACAAGTTCAAGCTTAGGTTGAATGCTGGCAACTAACCCCAAGGGAATTGAGAAGTATGATGGCTTTTGTCATCCTTGCTTGTACAAAATTTAATGTGGATAATCAATTTTATTTTTGTTTGCCAAGTAGTTGTTGAACCTTGCAGTTATTATACTGATGGTGAGGTAATTTGGGACTGCAGTTCACCGCCTGTTGGAATTGAGAGTTGATGGGTGGGGGAGGAGGGGTGGGGGTCGCAGTGTTCCCTTCGGAGCTTTTTTGAAAAGAAAATCTCTAACAAATTTAGTCTCTGGGTCAAACAAATTTTGACCCAGAGACTAAACTTTGGTTTTAGAGGATTGAAAGACTTCGCTATTTCTTTGCTGCTAATGAAATTACAGTAGAGGAGTAAACAGGGTTAAGCTTTTTCCTAGGATGGACTCTAATAGCACGAGGGGTCATGGGCTTAGGGTGAGGGGGTAAGGTATAATTTGGATGCTATAGGGAGTTTTTTCACACAGGAGGGTGATGGGGGTATGGAATGCACTGCCAAGTAAAGTGGTGGAGGCAGGCACTCTGGAATTATTTAAGAAATACTTAGATGGGCACATGAACAGAATGGGAATGGAGGGGTATAGAAAACTGATTTAAAATAGGGACCATGAGTCTTGGGAGTCCCTGGGAAGTGTGTAAATAGATGATGATATTGATGTACTTGTTTGTATCCTACAGATGCTTTGGTCCACCTTGTTGTCTAATGAGGGGCACACACACAATGGGTCGTGAGAGGGCTGCTCTTGGAATTTTTTCAAAAGTATCCTAGTGCTTCACGTCGTTAGTGTACGCTTGACCTAGACCATTTGATGGGCGACACGACAGCTCAGTGACTATCGCTGTGCTGTGCAGATACACGGATTTGGGCCTGTGTCTGTGGGAGTTTGCGCATTCTCCCCGTGCTTGCGTGGGTTTTCTCCGGGTGCTCCAGTTTCCTCCCACATCCCAAAGATGTGCTCTTAGGCTAATTGGCAAAACAAATTCTCCCTAAATTGTCTCAAATTTGGTTTTTAATCCATAGATCAATAAACACAGACAGGGAGCACGGGTAGAGGTGGGAACATCAGGATGGCGGCGCGGTCTGTTTGGGCCAAAGAGCCTGTTTCCCGTGCTGTTTTGTTCTTTGTTCTTGATCCTTTTATGAGCAGGAACGATTTCTCCCTATCTACTGTGTCCAGCTCCTTCATGATTTTTGAACATCTCTGTTGAATCTCCTCTTAGCTGCCTCTGCTCCAGGGAGAACAGTCCCAACCTCTCCACTATTCTCATACATAGATTCTTGTAAACTTCTTCTGCCCTCTCCTTGTGTTCACATTCTTCCTGTACACAATATTCCAGCTGAGATCTAACTAGCATCATGTACAAGTTTAATAGAATCTCCTTGCTCTTGTACTCTGTACCCTCATTAATAAAGTCCAGAATACTTTATTAACTGCTCTCTCTACCTTCAATGAGTTATGCACATATACTCCTGCAAGTTTAGAATTTTATCTCTTATTCAAATTGTCTCTCCTTGTTCTTTCTACTGAAATGCACCATCTTGGACCTCTTTCTATGCTCTACAACTACAATAGAGTCATGGAGGTTTACAGCATGGAAATAGGCCCTTTGGTCCAGCGTGTCCGTGCTGCCCTTTTTTTTCAACTAAATCCCAATTGCCCACATTTGGCCATATCTGTCTGTACCCATCTTACCCATGTAACTGACTAAATGCTTTTAAAAAGACAAAATTGTACCCGCTTCTATTATTACTCTGGCAGTTTGTTCCAAACAAGCACCACCCTCTGTGTGGGAAAAAATTGCCTCTCTGGACACTTTTGTATCTCTCCCCTCTCACCTTAAACCTATGTCCTCTAGTTTTAAACTCCCCTATCTTTGGAAACCTGATATTGACTATTTAGCTGATGTATGCCCCTCATTATTTTATAGACCTCTATAAGATCAGCCCTTAAGTCTCCTACACTCCAGTGTAGGAGATGTCCCAGTCCATCCAGCCTTTCGTTATAACGTAATCCATCAAGTCCCAGTAACTCTTTCTAGTTTAATAATCACCTTTTCTATAATAAGGTGACCAGAACTGTACACAGTATTCCAAGTGTGGCCTTACTAATGTCTTCTACAACTTCAGCAAGATGTCCCACTCCTATATTCAGTGTTCTGTCCAATGAAATCAAGCATGCTGAATGCTGCCTTCGCCACTCTGTCCACCTGTGAGTCCACTTTGAAGGAACTATGAGCCTGCACTGCTAGATCTCTTTGTTCTATAGTGCTCCCCAATGCCCTACCATTAACTGAGTAAGTCCTGTCCTGGTTCGATTTTGCAAAGTGCACCACTTTGCATTTACATAAATTAAACTCCCCCTGCCATTCGTCTGCCCACTGGCCCAATTGATCAAGATCCTGTTGCATTTGGAGATGACTTCACTATCCACTGTGCCTCCAATCTTGGTGTCATCTGCAAACTTACTAACCATGCCCCTATATTCTCATCCAAATCGTTAATGTAAATGACAAATAACAGTGGGCTCTACACTGATTCCTGAGGCACACTGCTGGTCATAAACTCCAAGTTTGAAAAACAACCCTCTACAACCACCCTCTGACTTCTCATCAAGCCAATTTTGTATCCATTTAGCTACCTTACCCTAGATCCTATGTGATCTAATCTTATGTAACGACCTACCTTAAATACCTTGTCAAAGGTGACTTACTGTGACTTGATTTGCAATGTTAAAAGAATTCTGAGGATTTAGTTAGTGTTGGCAAAGCCAGCATTTATGGCTCAATTGCAGTTGTCCTAATGCCAGACTCCCACAGTGCTGTTTAGACATTCCTGGATTTTGAGGCAGCAACAATGCAGGAATGGTGATTGATGTCCAAGTGTGATTGTCTCATTTTAACCAATGATCTTTGTTTTCACAAATCTTTCTCTCTGTCACAGGCACATGCTTTCATCAAGCAATCGGAGGCTGAAAAGGTGGATTTTGCAGATTGGCTGTGTACAACCATTGGCCTGAAGCAGCCAAGCACACCAACGCACACTCCTGCTGTGTAACCACCCAGTGCTGCTAAACCTCTGATGGATGTTTCTGCTAACATTACCTCATCAATTTCCCCCTGTCCCATAAATAATTCTAAAGATATATATTTAAAAAGAAATGTATTTTCATTTTTAAAGGAATGATGTCTGTTTAAAAATAATTGCCATGATATCACTCCCTCTTAAACATTAGATCAATGGGAGTCAGTATTGAGTTTTGAATGGGGCTCGGCTCAGGAGCTGAAGACAATGGAGCATCTTATTTATCCATTAGGAAACTCATTCTACTGCAGAAATTTAGTGGCCACTGGTGGAGACATTCCATTTTGCCGAGTTATTACCCATCCTTTTAAAGGAGAATGACGTCTCGCCCTCCTTACTTGACACTCAGAATACCAATTGCTTCAATTTGCACTGTAAATGGGAAACTATAACAGATTAAAATTACATTTTCCCCAATTTATTTCTCCTGCGTCCCTTATCCTACTGGGGAAGATCATTTATCTCTTCGCTGTTATCCCTCTGCAGCCAGAAGAGGAGTTTGGGTCATTACATTTTTTTCTACCAGGCATTTGGCCCTGAACAATAAGACAGATTGGGAACTTACTGCAGATTGCTGGCTGGAACAGGGACATTGTAAACACACCTGGGGCAGGAGAAAGATTTATAGACGTAGTTCAGCCGAGGGGAAGGTTCTGGACTTTTAACTTCTTTTAATAATCCCAGAAATTATTAGTGAACCTTGATTTAGAGTTATAAAAACAAGACAGAATTAATGTAGTGTGGATGCCTTCTTCAAGACGTTAAAATATAATTTACAAGTTGCACATTGGTTGAATGAGATCAATTTAGATCAAGATGAAGCCTGTGTCCATTATTGCAGTTACTCTGCAAACCCAGATATCAGTGAGATACCAAGGAGAATTAAATGAAAAAAGCAGCAAAGATTGTGTAATTTTAAGCAAGTGAATTACAAATATTTTAGTCCTGATTATTTGGTTTGTTCACAAATTGAGAATGTTTTGCCCATTAAGTGTGCAGGCAACTGTAGTCCTGCAAATTCAATGTGTGGGCATCAGCCAACGTGTGGCAAGATCAGCATTTATTGCCCATCCCTAATTGCCCTTGAAAACAGTTAAGAGTCAGAGTCACGTATAGGCCAAGGATTCTTTGCTTTTCCGTTTGGTATGAAGGAGTTTGCTTTGTGACTTGTTGCTGCACACCCATCACCTTCTTGTTTTCCTCCACTGTCAGATACACCCTGATGCTCTGTTTTGCTGTCTGGCAGTGGGGGAGGACCCCAGCAGAGGGCTGTCTGTGGGAGTCCTCCCTTTCTCCATCGGGAACCCTGGCACTCATCAGTGCCACGTAACCGTAGTTCATGGCTTATAGACTGCTAGGTTGCATGCCTTTTCTGCAGCAAAGGAGTGTCTGTGTTCCATGTTTATATTGATTGCCCAAGATTGCAGCCCCTTTTTGCTATTTGAAGAGACTGTTCCTCAACTTTTGATTTCACTTTAGCCCCACATCCCGGGTTTGGTCGTCCGCTGCAGAGAGAGGTGGGACTCCTCATACCCTTGTACCTGGGATAGGTTAAGTTAGCTGTTAACAGGTTCAGGTAGCGGGTGGACATTTGCCCCTCTTTTGCAGCCAGGTGGCCTTAAAGAGGGAGCAGGCGGTGTCCACTGGCACACTTCAGGTCTTCTGTGTCTGGTGGGTGTCGTGAGGTTGGGGTGCATCGTCAGCTCTGGGAATAATATTTTAGTTTTTTTGTTTTATTTTTGTTCGTGTCCCACCAAGGCTGTGACCCCTACCATTTTTGCTTAATGTTTTTCTTAAGGCCAAGGATGACGATTCCTTCCTTTTAAAAGACTTGAGTGAATTTGAGATTTTTACAATTTGCTGTTTCACAGTCAGAGTCTAGTTTGCAATTCTATCAGCTGCTGTAATGCAATTTGAACCCAGAGCATTAATCTAGACTTCAGGATTGCTAATCCAATGACCTTACCTTAATCCACCATCTATAGGACAAACCCATGCGGCTTCAATTGACTCTTGATCACGGGATTTGTACATACCTAGAGTAGCTTTAAGTGGACAGTTGAGGAGCAGTGGAGGATTTTTAAGGAGTTTTTTTCAGTGCTCAGCAAAAATATCTTCCAGTGATTAAGAAGGAATGTAAGAAAAGGGATAACCAGCCATGGTTAACTAAGGAAATAAAGGAGAGTATCAAATTAAAAACTAATGGACTGAGTGATCACAATATGGTTGAATTTCTAATACAGATGTCCTCTGCTTGAACAAAAGGGATTACAATAGGATGAAAGTGGAGTTAGCTAATGTAGACTGGGAACACAGACTAATTGGTGGGACAGTTGAGGAACAGTGGAGGATTTTTAAGGAGCTTTTTTCAGTGCTCAGTAAAAATATATCTCAGTGAAAAAGGGATGTAAGAAAAGGGATAACCAGCCCTGGATAACTAAGGGAATAAAGGAGAGTATCAAAAACTAATGCATACAAAGTGGCCAAAATTAGTGGGGAAGTAGAAGAAAGATAAAATATACTGCAAGAAATCAGCAATTTAGAGAGAATCTGTAGAGAATTGGTTAATGTTTCTGATCTGTAACTCTACGTTGCAATGGAAGAATAATTTTCAGGTTAAGCAAATAGAGGCAGGGAAGGGAAAAATGAATGAAACAAAAGGTTTGTGATGAAGAGAACAAATGTTAAAAGGGAATGATGGAGCAAGGCAAAAATATAGCAGTAATAAGAGAAGAAAATAAATAAAATGGGTTTAGAGGAGCTGAAAATGGCAACAGAAATAGTTTGAGGACTTGGTTATAATTGGAAGTTGCTGAATTAAATAAGTCAGGAAAGAGGTGTTGCTCCTTAAACTTCACATGAAGCAAAAGTCAGTGTGGGATTGGGGCTGAGAATTAAAATGACAAATGACGGGATGCTCAAGGACATGCTTACAGACTAGAGATTTGTCAACTTAGACCAAGAACAGTACAAGTCAATTGAAAAAGCTCATCTCTTGGTGACGCCACTCTATGCTGGCGATTACTTGTTCCACAAAGTGATCACACTTGCAACAGATTTGGGCTTTTGCAAACAAGTTTGTACAGAAACTCGAGTGTAACTTTATTGCAGCTTTTCGAGTGGATCATAAAACAAAGGGATACCACTGTGACAGAACAAGGCAAATTAACATCTGGAGATTTACAGATAAACATTCCTGACTGTTAATTGCATTTGTTTTCTGTTGGTACACTGAGGAGATATCCTCTGTCTCATCCCGCTGGGACAAGAGAATAAAAGGTTATCAGGAAGGAAGTCATTAGTGACTTTGTCCAGCAATGCGCAATTAGCGCTCTCAAAATAATTATTCAAAAAACTAAATAATATCGTATTATGCACTTGAGTTGATTGGTCAACTCAAGTTGGACGTGGTGGACTTGAGGAAGAGTTCTTAGAATGCTGTCGTGATCTTGCCTGTTGATTGTCAAGTGGATGTCCTGAGACTATGCAGATGCTACGACAACAGATGAATGAATGCAGCTCGACAATCACCAGCCAAGACTGTTCTTTTCCTGTTGGAGAATACGTTAGCAGTCACAGGCATTCGGTTTCTGACCTTCAGGTAAGCATTCTCCAAGCAGCCTTCACAACACACAACAGTGCGGAGTTGCTGAACAGAGACTGCTAGCCAAGTTCAGCTCACAAGGATGGCCTCAACCGGGATCTTGGGTTCATGTCACGTTATCTGCAACCCCCATAAATTCCCTGGACTTGCAAAATCTCACTAACTTTTCCTGTCTAAAACCAATATGTATGTTTTTAAACTATGCTTAATGCTCTCTCCACTCACATTGTCTGTACCTTGAAGACTTGATTAATGATTGGAATTGTGTCTTTATATGCTGTTTGTGATACAACTCCCATCCACCTGACAAGGAACAGCCAGTTCTGAAAGCTAGTGATGTTTGCTACAAATAAACCTGTTGGACTTCAACCTCATGTTGTGAGACTATGTTTACTCACAGTCCAATGCTGGCATCTCCACATCCTCAAGATGATGCAGTTATTGAAACTATTGAGATAGGCTCCACAATTGGTATTTTTACTGGCTAGTTAAAGAAATCAGTTTTTATTCAAAAGCACTGGTTTTGTATAAATTAAGGGCAGTGCTGAGATAGACCTATAATCAGTAACCCAGAATGATGCCAGAAGCCAAGAGGTTACAAACCTTTTCCCTAGTAACTTAGCTTATCCCTCACACTTTCAGAGATGGCCCTGTATCATGTACAAAATAGAAGTGCATGAATTATTGTTCAGTCTCCCCTGGGAAGGAGACAAGCATGGATTCATTTGCCCTCCACTTCTTTAGTTCTGCAGTTCTCAAACCTCTGGTTGAAAGATCCCTTCAAATGGTTTAGTTATAATATAGATCAGTGTGGTCTATTTTGTGAGGAGTGCTACATGTAAATAATGGGTACTTGAAGAAATTTGAATGGATAAGGTTACTTCTAATTTGTACCCTTGAGTAATATTTACTGCGCTCAGCTTGCGACAAGCCTCTTTGTTTTTGTAGGTCCCAGTTTGAGGACCACTGCCCTCTTTCATGATGGTTTTTGGCCTTCACCTGGGTTTCCCATGATGCAGCCCCTCCCACAAGCTTAATCCTGTATTTTTCCCATCTACTGCTTAACTATTTAAAGGTCCAATTTTGGAATGATAACTGTTTTTTGTACTGAATTTTTTGAAATTGTGGAAAGTCAGGGAATGAGATGTGCAGTTCACTAAATCAGACAATCTTCCTTTAGACTAAGTACAACCTGTGTAAGAAAATATTCTTGACTGCTAAAAGTGCAAGTGTAAAAGTGTGTTATTCTGAACCCCTTCAACCTGTGTTCCTGCTAAAAGTTTTCACCATTTACCAGATGTTACAATAAATGATTGTAATGTGATCTTGGAAACTATTTTCCTTTTGCCATTTTGCTGCTTTTACATCAACTAAAGGAACAATTGATTCACATCTTTACAGTTAACAAAATCCAAACACAAACTATCCATAGGCCCCAGTTTCTTAGTGATTAGCAATCTGCATGTAGCCCATTTGGATTGACTGTAGTCCATGAAATATTTTGACTATGTTCCACCTCTACATAGTTTTTTTCTTTCCAGTATGACTGAAATATGAATGTGAAGTGAGTTGTGTTGTTCTTGTGTCCAAGTTGCCTCCCGGGCGCTGGGGTCAGTGATATCTCTGACCGAGTGTTCGGGATCCTTAAGGGGGAGGGGAACCAGCTCCAAGTTGTGGTGCATGTAGGTACCCATGATGTAGGTACCCATGATGTAGGTAGGAAAAGGGATAGGGATATAAAGCAGGAATTCAGAGAGTTAGGGTGGAAACTTAGAGCTAAAACTAACAGAGTGGTTATCTCTGGTTTGTTACCTGTGCTGCGGGATAGCATAGAAAAGAATAGGGAGAGAGAACATTTGAACTCGTGGCTAAAGGGATGGTGCAGGAGGGAAGGGTTCAGGTATTTGGACAATTGGGGCTCATTCTGGGGAAGGTGGGACCTCTACAAGAGGGATGGTCTGCACCTGAACTGGAGAGGTACCAATATCTTGGGGGGTAAATTTACCAGTGCTATTCGGGGGGGTTTAAACTGATTCGGGGGGGGATGGGAACCTGAATTGTTGTGCCAGTATACAGGAGGATGTGAATAGGGAGGTCACGGATAAGGTTTCTAGGTCGCAGCAGTATAGTGGCAAACGGGAGGGTGGTTTGAAATGTGTATACTTTAATGCGAGGAGCATACGCAATAAGGTGGATGAACTTGCAGCCTGGATTGGTGCTTGGGACTTCGATGTTGTGGCCATTTCAGAGACGTGGATAGAGCAGGGGCAGGAATGGTTGTTGCAGGTTCCGGGGTTCAGATGTTTCAGTCAGAGCAGGGGTGGTGGTAGAAGAGGGGGAGGAGTGGCATTGTTAGTTAAGGACAGCATTACTGTGGCAGAAAAGAAGTTTGATGTGGACTTGTCTGCTGAGGTAGTGTGGGCTGAGATTAGAAACAAGAAAGGAGAGGTCACACTGTTGGGAGTTTTTTATAGGCCTCCAAAAAGTTCCAGAGAAGTAGAGGAAGGGATTGCAAAGTTGATCCTGGATAGGTGTGAAAGTAACAGGGTAGTTGTAATGGGGGACTTTAACTTTTCTAATATCGATTGGAAAAGCTATAGTTCAAGTACGTTAGAGGGGTCAGTTTTTGTTCAATGTGTGCAGGAAGGTTTCATGACTCAGTATGTAGATAGGCCAACAAGAGGCGAGGCTATATTGGATTTGGTACTGGGTAATGAACCAGACCAGGTGTTAGACTTGGAGGTGGGTGTGCACTTTGGTGATAGTGACCACAATTCGGTTACGTTTACCTTAGTGATGGAAAGGGATGGGCACGTACCGAATAACAGTAGTTATAGCTGGGGGAAAGGTAATTATGAGGCTATTAGGAGAGATTTAGGATGCATAGGGTGGAGCAGGAAATTGCAGGGGCTGGGGACATCTGAAATGTGGAGCATATTTAAGGAACAGCTTCTGCATGTCCTTAATGAATATGTACCTGCCAGGCAGGGAGGAAGTGGTCGAGTGAGGGAACCATGGTGTACTAGGGAAGTTGAATCTCTGGTGAAGAGGAAGAAGGAGGCTTATATAATGATGAGACGTGAAGGCTCAGTTAGGGCAATAGAGAGCTATAAATCAGCCAGGAAGGAGCTAAAGAGGGAGTTGAGAAGAGCTAGAAGAAGACACGAGAAGACTTTGGCGGATAGGATTAAGGAGAATCCTAAAGCTTTTTACAGGTATATAAATAATAAAAGATTGGTTAGGGCAAGATTAGGGCCAGTCAGAGATAGCAGTGGGAAGTTGTGCGTGGAGCCTGAGGAGATAGGAGAGACACTGAATGAGTATTTTTCATCAGTATTCACGCAGGAGAAAGACAGTGTTGTCGGGGAGAATACTGCGATACCAGGTTGTAGACTGGGTAGGATTGAGGTTCATGAGGAGGTGTTAGCGAATCTTGAGGGTATGAAAATTGATAAGTCCCCTGGGCCAGATGGGATTTACCCTAGGATTCTCTGGGAGGCTGGAGAGGAGATTGCAGAGTCTTTGGCTTTGATCTTCATGTCGTCGTTAGCTGCAGGTATAGTGCGGGAAGACTGGAGGATGGCAAATGTTGTCCCGCTTTTCAAAAAGGGGAGTAGGGACCATCCTGGAAATTATAGATCGGTGAGCCTGACTTCTGTTGTGGGCAAGGTCTTGGAAAGAATTATAAGGGATAGGATTTATAAGCATCTAGAGAGGAATAAATTGATTAGGGATAGTCAGCACGGTTTTGTGAAGGGTAGGTCGTGCCTCACAAACCTTATTGAGTTTTTTGAGGAGGTGACCAAAGAGGTAGATAAGGGTAAGGCAGTTGATGTAGTGTATATGGATTTTAGCAAAGCGTTTGATAAGGTTCCCCATGGTAGGCTACTGCAGAAAGTGCAGATGCATGGGATTGAAGGTGATTTAGCAGTTTGGATTAGGAATTGGCTAGCTGATAGAAGACAGAGGGTGGTGGTTGATGGGAAATATTCAACCTGGAGTGCAGTTACAAGTGGTGTACCTCAAGGATCTGTTTTAGGGCCACTGCTGTTTGTCATTTTTATAAATGACCTAGATGAGGGTGTAGAGGGTTGGATTAGTAAATTTGCTGACGATACCAAAGTGGGGGGAGTTGTAGACAGCGAGGATGGATGTTACAGTTTGCAGAGGGACATAGATAGGTTGCAGAGCTGGGCCGTGAGGTGGCAAATGGAATTCAATATGGATAAGTGTGAGGTGATTCACTTTGGTAGGAATAACAGGCATATGAAATATAGGGCTAATGGAAGGACCCTTAATAGTGTTGTCGAGCAGAGGGATCTTGGGGTACAAGTACATAGCTCTTTGAAAGTTGGCACCCAGGTTGATAAAGTTGTTAAGAAGGCGTACGGTGTGTTAGCTTTTATTGGTAGAGGGATTGAATTTAGGAGCCGTGAGGTTATGTTACAACTGTACAAAACTCTGGTGCGGCCGCACTTGGAGTATTGCGTACAGTTCTGGTCGCCGCATTATAAGAAAGATGTGGAAGCATTGGAAAGGGTGCAGAGGAGGTTACCAGGATGTTGCCTGGTATGGTGGGAAGGCCTTATGAGGAAAGGCTGAGGGACCTGAGGTTATTTTCATTAGAGAGAAGAAGGTTACGCGGTGACCTAATTGAGGCGTATAAGATGATCAAGGGATTGGATAGGGTGGATAGTGAGAGCCTTTTTCCTCGGATGGTGATGACCAACACAAGGGGACATAACTTTAAATTAAGAGGTGGTAGTTATAGGACGGATGTCAGAGGCAGGTTCTTCACACAGAGGGTGGTGAGGGCGTGGAATGCCCTGCCTGCAGCAGTTGTGGACTCGCCTACTTTGGGGGCATTCAAATGTTCGGTGGATAGGCATATGGATGATATTGGAATAGTTTAGGTTAGAGGGTCCACTGGCTGGCGCAACATCGAGGGCCGAAGGGCCTGTACTGCGCTGTAATGTTCTATGTTCTAATGCAGTATGAACATTGCTTTAAAGTACTATTGAAATATTCAGCATGGAATTATCCAATCTTACTTAGGGTCATAACAAACATGGCAGATTTTAATCTTATGACTCAATTGAAATGGAAAGCCACTCACTGTTCCATTTATGAATGTAAAGAAGATTCCGAGTGGGCTTGGAGGTCTGTAGTGTTTCTGTTTCAATGCGAGGAGTGTAACAGGAAAAACAGATGAACTTAGGGCCTTAATGTTTGCGAGGAACTTGGATGTGGTTGCGGTGACGGAGACGTGGTTAAAGGAAGGGGAGCAGTGGCAACTGAATATTCCTGGCTATAAGTGTTTCAGGTGTGACAGAGGAAGGTCCAGAAGAGGTGGGGGAGTGGCATTGTTAGTTAGGGAAAGCATCATGGCGGTGCAGAGGGAGGACAATACAGAGGAGTTAGGAGTGGAGTCACTGTGGGTGGAGTTGAGGAATAAAAAGGGGGCGATTACTATGCTAGGGGTGCATTATAGGCCACCCAACAGCCCGCGGGTAGTTGAAGATGGCATATGTAAAGACATTTTGAATAGGTGCAGAAAGAACAGAGTCGTTATAGTGGGAGATTTTAATCTCCCTAGGGTGGAAGGTACCCAGAGCTGCAGGTTTGGACGGGCAGGAATTTGTAAAATGTGTACTAGAAGAATCGTTGGAGCAGTATGTGGCTAGCCTGACTAGAGAAGGGGCTATATTGGATTTAGTTCTGAGTAATGAGCCAGGGCGGGTGGTTGATGTTGTAGTAGGGGAACATGTGGCTAACAGTGACCACAATTCTGTCTACTTTAGGATATAGATGGAAAAGGATGCTTGTTGCCCTAGGGGCAGGATGCTAAATTGGGGGAAAGCTAACTATGGTCGGATTAGGCAGGAACTTATGGAAACCGATTGGGAATGGTTGTTCGTGGGTAAGTCCATGCTAGGCATGTGGGACTCTTTCAAGGGAATACTGAAAATGTTGCAAGAAAGATATGTGCTGGCTAAGAGGAAAGATGGAAAAGGTAGGATTAGAGAGCCGTGGATTACTAGGGATATCGAGAACTTGGTTAGGAAGAAAAGAGAAGCGTATGATAGGTCAAAGCAGCTGGGAATGGAGAGAGCATTGGAGGAATACAGAGAAAGTAGGAGGGAGCTCAAACGGGGAGTTAGAAGGGCAAAAGGGGGGCATGAAATGATCTTGGCAGATAGGACCAAGGAAAATCCAAAGGCTTTTTACTCCTATGTGAGGAATAAAAGGGTGGTTAGAGGAAAAATCAGACCTCTTAGGGACAGAGGAGGGGAACTGTGCTTAGAGCCCGAGGGAATGGCGGCGATCCTGAATGAATACTTTGCGTCGGTATTCACGAAGGAGAGGAGCTTGTTGACAGCTCCTGTCTCTGAGGGAGCTGTGGACTAGTTGAGGGAAATATCCATACCGAGGGAGGAAGTGTTAGAGCTTCTAGTAGCATTAAAACTGATAAATCTCCAGGGCCTGATGGCATTTATCCCAGGCTGCTTAGGGAGGTGCGAGGCGAAATTGTTGGGCCTCTGACGCAAATCTTTGTCTCTTCTTTGGACACAGGTGAGGTCCCAGAGGACTGGAGAATAGCTAATGTTGTACCGCTGTTTAAAAAGGGTAGTAGGGATAACCCTAGTGGGAGTAACTATGACTCATGACTTTATGGTGTTCTCTCACTGGAGAGTAGTCCAGCATAGTTGCCGTGTGTGATCGGATTTGCGTGCTTTGATGATCATAGACGTTGGTTCTGCCTCCCTGGGGCCCCACTGGTAACCTTGATCGATTTCGATCAAGGGCTAAATGTCCAATTCCAAAAACCACGCGATGGGTGATCCGGCTGTCTCAGCAGCTGGATCAGTGAAAAAAAGTGAATGTCTATCTGGAAGGCAGGAGACTGGCTGGGTTGCAAACCGGACAAACAACAACTCCGCAGACGAGTCAGTAACCGCTCTCTGTGAAAAGTTACAAAGGCTAGGTTACACAGTAACTAACTCAAAAGAGTTAGTGACAAGATCAGTCTCGACCCAAACAGAAGAGTTGATCTTGAGACTGAGTCAAATTTCTGGGCACTATTGGGTGGTAGACTCAGGTCCCAGGCCTGAGGAATCTATTACTCCAATATGTGAAGACGAGGAGCCTGTTGTAGAAGAGTCGGTCTGGACAGCCCATCCAGCTGAGGAAGTGGAGATAACCACCTGCACCTTCTATAACAAGGCATATCAAGCCCTGAATAAGGGTACGGGAGCTAAAGCAAAAATCGCAACTACTGCAAGCGATGGGGATGCCCAGGACAAAGGCACCTTCATTGAGACTGTTATAATCAAACCTACAGAAGACTGTTCAGAGGTTAAGGAAGTGGTGATCCATTATCCCACTGATGCATTGTATTGCAAGCCCTGCAATTCCATACTCCCCACGGTTGGAGCTTTTAGAGACCATTTCAAGACAGTGCACAAGACCAAGAACATTGTGACCGAATGTTCTCGATGCAGTAAGTCCGGGGAGTTCCACTCTATCGCCAGCCACTACCTGAAATGTCAGGGCGAGAAGCCCCTGGCAGTTGGGCAGTATATGTGCAGCGCCTGTGAGTTGGCCTTTACCACAGAGAGTGGACTCAGCCAGCATGAGCGACACCATCATCCAGTTCTTCGCAATGAAAAATGTGTGGAGAAGGCACTGCCCAAACCTTCAGCCAAACAGAGAAGGACTAACAGCGTATGGTCTGAGGAGGAGGAATCACTCCTCAAAGAGCTTGAAAAGAGATTTGCTGGCGCACGATTTATCAACAAAGAGATTCGGAGTATTCTAACATCCAAAATGGCCAAACAAATCTCTGACAAGTGCAGGCTACTTGCAAATGCGCGCAAAGCAGCAAACAACACACTCCCAGTTGTTTCTGAAAACCCAGGCTCCGAGCAAGGTCAGGAGCTGGAGGAGGCAGATGTCGGAGAGCCAGTCCCGCAGGTAAGTATCACCAGTCAGCCCCCGGCTCAAGTCACTAAACACAGGGATGTGGATGAACACTTCATTCAGGCCGAGAGGCTCCTAACTGTGAGGAACGACCCCGATAAACGAGCCCTGGCAGTGGGGATAATCGAGAGCATCACCGACCTTCTGATGGGCGGTGCGACTAACGGGCAAGGAAAGGATGGTCTGAAGGAGAAGGCACGAGAGAAGGATAACAGAAGGCCTAGGCACAAGGTTAACAGCAGAGCGAGGAAACGATGGACAAAAGAGAAATCCGTTTTTAGAGCTACGCAATTGCTCTATAAGAACAATAGGCACCAACTTGCCCAGTAGATCATGGGCGCGCCTTCACAGATGAAATGTCCACTTTCCATAGTGGAACTGGAGGCAAGCTTTCGAGAGAAACTCTCCAGTCAAAACAATAAAGCAAACATCAACAAGTTCCAACCATACAGCGGGAAAACCGATAATGGCGAGTTGATGAAGCCGATCACCGAGGAAGAGGGTACCCAGGCTATCAAGGGCATTAAGGAGGACAGTGCGCCCGGACCGGATGGTCAGAAATTGGAGGACATCCGGGATATTCACGAGGTTTACGAGACCCGCATACCTCACCTCTTCACCTTGTGGTTGGCTTCAAAAACAATCCCGAACTGTATGAAGCAGAGTCAAACAATCCTGATCCCAAAGTGTGAGGATAGGCAACACCTTAAAAACATAGGCAACTGGCAACCAATTACAATCGGTCCAATGCTGCTGCGCCTGTTCACCAAGATCATGGCAAAGAGACTGAGTGAAACAGTCAAGATAAACCCAAGACAGAAAGGGTTTTTGGCAGCTACTCCCAGATGCAACCAAAACATCGCAATGTCGCAGAACATCATGAAGGGAGCTAAGAAGAACCACAAGGACCTCGCAGTTGTGTTTGTTGATTTGGCGAAAGCGTTCGACTCTGTCGGCCATAAATTACTCATTAAATCACTGCAGAGAATCAACCTCCCAAAAGCCTTTGTGGAGCTCATCCAGGACCTCTACACTGACAACTCAACGGTGGTGGAAGGCGAGAAGTCCAAAATCACCCCAATAAAGATCAAGAGGGGTGTCAAACAAGGAGACCCACTCTCACCAATATTATTCAATATTGCTTTGGATCCGCTACTATGTAGTCTCGAAGCGGCGAAATCTGGTGTCAGCATGACGCTAGATGGAGCACAAATCAACTGCTCGGCCCTTGCATTCGCGGATGACATCGCCCTGCTCAGTGACTCGCACACCGGGATGGCACGAAGCCTGAAGATTCTCCAGTCTTTTTGCGAAATGACTGGTCTTGCTGTCAACACCAGCAAGACCAAAGGATTCCACTTTACTTACAAGAGGAAGACCTTCGTTTACAAACAATGCAAAAACTGGCAGATTCAGAAGGAAGACATTGCGTACATCCCCCAGGAGAGACTGAGAAATACCTGGGAGCCCAGATAGACCTGTGGGCTGGTGTGGAAGGAGGAGCATGAGAAGAGAGGCTGAAGATCTGGATCTCCAGCCTACAGGCAGCAGCTCTTCGCCCAAGACAACGTGTTGAGTTGCTTACAGTCCATGTCATCCCGAGACTATATTATCATCTGATCCTGTCAGAAGCATCTCAAAATACGCTAACTAAACTGGACCAAATCATTCGCAACGTTGTCAAGCAATTCCTGCACCTTCCATCTCATATGACAGATGGCATCCTCTATTCACAGACTCGGAATGGAGGTCTGGGAATTCCCAAGCTCGAGATCCAGATTCCATCTGCGGTGATCCGAAAATGGGAATCACTGCCTCAAATGACCAAGTCATTTGAGCCTCTTTCCAGTTCTGCGAGCAGAATGTTGGCAGGAACATTAAAGAGTTGAGGTCTCTCAAGGCATTGAGAGAAATCAAAGACTTCATGCCAACAACTGAAGACGGCAGCAATGATGAAACGGGGTCATTGGTGATGATCAGAGCCACATTACCAATGCTGGCTGCAGAAGAGGCAGGCCCCAGAAAGCCACTGAACAGATATGCAGGGTGGAGGGAATGGGAATTCCACAAATGGAGACAACTAACATCTCAAGGAGTGGGAGTCCATTACTATCACAATGATAAAATATCCAACAGTTGGATGAAGGCTGCATATCAGCTGAAATCCCATCACCTGATCAACAACATGTTGCTTCGATGCAACTTATATCTGACGAGGGTGACCCTGTCAAGAGGGAATCCCCCTGCCACAAAAACCTGCCGAAGATGAGGGAGGTTGGGAAACACTTGGACACATCTCTGGCTTTTACCCATTCGTTAAGAATTGCTGAATCAAGCGCCACAATAAGATCTTGGAACAACTGTGCAATTACGTTGGAAAATACGGCTGGACATCCTACCTGGAACCGAGGCTCATCATCAAAGATGGCAACCTCTGGAAGCCGGATATCATCTTCAAGAGGGGGAAAGATCAGCAGGTTGCGGTGGTGGATGTAACAGTCCGTTTCGAAGACAAATGTGACAGTTTGGAGAAGGCGTGGCAGGAGAAGTGCCTGAAGTACCAACACCTCAGACCAGAGATTGGAAAACTGACTGGATGCCTGAATCCCCAATACTTTGGATTTGTTGTTGGCGCCAGGGGCAAGTGGCTGGAAAAGAACAACAGCCTCATGGCTTTCCTGGGCATAAAGAGATTCCGCTCATTTGCCCAACAAATCTCAAGGCTCACCCTGTCGCTTACGTTGGAACTACTGGGGATCTTCAACAACAGGTGAGACACGTTAGAAGACCACAAGACAAGCTGGCCACTTGTCAAGACATCAGGGCTCATAGCCCACAAGGAGACCATATGGTGGACTCACTGGTGTTTGTTGTACTGTTTGTATGTGTTGTTTCATATGTAAATGTTACTAACAACACCTATTCCATCCACAGTCCACCTTGTCAGTGACAAAGGGTATGCACTCAGTGGGTTGTGCTTGGATGGTTCTTGAGTATCGATCTGAGAGTGTCCAGTACTTCACTGCCGGCAGTGCGTGCTAACCATGGACTGGTGTATGGGCAGCATCACCAATTTTAAATCCAACTGATTTATTTGATAGTAAATCTGCTAGCTTTTGGCGTTTGTGCCTTCGTCAGGCAAATGAGGTGTTCTGGTCTCCAAAAGCACATATATCAGCTCATTCGCCTGACGAAGGCACAAATGCTGAAAGCTAGCAGATTTACTATCAAATAAATCAGTTGGATTTAAAACTGATGTTGCCAGACCTCTTACTGAGTTTACCCCAGATCAACGCCAGCATCTCTACATTATGGGCAGCACGTCAGCCCAATGAGTAGCACTGTTGGCTGTGCAGCTAGAGACCCAGGGCAGTACTCCCGGCCTTGGTCAATGTCTGTGGGAGTTTGCACATTCTCCCTGTGCTTGTGTGGGTTTTCTCCAGGCACTGATTTCCTCCCACACCCCCAAAAACATGCTAAATTAGGCTAATTGGCAATGGCTAAAATGTCAACTAATTGGATTCCCTTTAATTCAGCCCAATTGTTCCCCAAATTTCCACCCTCCTGCTGGAGTAACTCGTGCACTTGGTACAAATGGCTCACCAATAGGCCCATTAACCTCTGGGATGACAGTAAATAACCTGGCTATAATACCTTAGCTCTGAACTTAACTCATGTTCCCTAGCTAGAACATCTCAGCTTTAACCCCAACGCACGTACCTCAATCAAGATCAAGTGGGGGCCCTTGACTGGGTTGACAAAACCGTCAACAAGCAATGTAAAGACTCTAGTGTATTAAAATAGGCTGGTGCGTTTGACGTCAGTGGTAGGGAAGCTGTTGGAGGGGATTCTTAGAGCGTTGTGATCTGATTAGGGATACGCTGCATGGCTTTGTTAAGGAGGTTATGCCTTACAAATCTGGTAGAATTTTTTGAGGTGACGAAAACGGTCGACGAAGGGCGAGCTGTTGATGTCGTCTATATGGATTTCAGTAAAGCATTTGACAAAGTCCCTCATGGGAGGTTAGTTGAGAAGGTAAAGGCTAATGGGATACAAGGACAGGCAGCTAGATGGATAAGTAACTGGCTTAGTAATAGGAGACAGTAGTAGTGGATAGTGAGGAGCATTGTCAGGCAATGCAGCAGGACATAGGCTGGTAGCTTGGGCAGATGGATGGCAAATTGAATTCAATCCTGATAAATGTGAGGTGATGCATTTTGGGAGAAAGAATGTAGCAGGGAGGTATATGATAAAGGGTAGACATATTAAGAGTATAGAAACGCAGAGGGACCTGGGGGTGCAGGTACACAAGTTTTTGAAGGTGATAGAGCAAGTGGAGAAGGTTGTGAAGAAAGCATATAGTATGCTAGCCTTTATAGGAAGGGGTATAGAGTACAAGAGCTGGCCTTTAATGTTGCAGTTGCATAAAACATTGGTTAGACCTCATTTGGAATACTGTGTCCAGTTCTGGTAACCTTACTGTTAGAAGGATGTGGAGACTCTGGAGAGAGTGCAGAGGAGGTTTACCAGGCTGCTGCCTGGTATGGAAGGTCTGAGTTACAAGGAGAGGTTAAGCAAATTGGGACTGTTTTTCCTTAGAAAGACATAGGCTTAGAAGAAATCTGATAGAGGTGTACAAGATTGAGGGGTATATATAGACTCAAATAGCATGAGGGGTCACAGGCTTAGGGTGAGGGGGGTAAGGTATAATTTGGATGCTAGGGGGAGTTTTTTTTCCCCCCACATGGAGGGTGGTGGAGGCAGGCACTCGAGTTATTTAAGAAATACTTAGATAGGCACATGAACAGAATGGGAATGGAAGGGTATAGAAAACAGATTTAAAATGGGGATCATGAGCCATGGGAGTCCCTGGGAAGTGTGTAAATAGATGATAGAGGTACTTTTTAATCTTACAGATGCTTTGGTCCACCTTGTTGTCTGATGAGGGGCATATATGCAATGGGTCATGAGAGGGCTGCTCTTGGATTTTTTGAGTAGCCTAGTGCATGTTGTTAGTGAATGCTTGACCTGGACCATTTGATGGGCAACATGACAGCTCAGTGACTATTGTTGGGCAGATACATGAATTTGGGCTTGTGTCTATGGGAGTCTGCACTTTCTCCCTGTGCTTGCACAGGTTTTCCCCAGGTGCTCCAGTTTTCTCCCACAGCCCAGAGACATACTCTTAGGCTAATTGGCAAAAGAAATTCTCCCTAAATTGTCTCATTTAATTTTTAATCCATAGATCTATAAACAGACAGGGATCACAGGTAGAGGTAGGAACATCAGGGTGGTAGCATGGGTTTGTTGGGCCAGAGGGCCTGTTTCCTGTGCTGTTTTGTTTTTTGTATATGGAAAGTGTCTAGAATTTAAGTGAATCATCCTATCCTTAGTATCCTGAGTCAGTTATATAGTCAATAGAACAAACCTGAATACCAAGGATTTTTCAAAGTTAACCATCTTTTTTCAGTCTATACTGAATCATATATCATCCAAGGACAGTCACAATTTAACATGGCCAATGCACCTAACCAGCACATCTTTTGTACTGTGGGAAGAAACCCACAAACACAAAACAGTTTCTGTACAGAGTGAACCAAGCCAGGAATTGAAGCTGGGCCTCTGGTGTTCAGACAACAGTACTAACTACTGTGCCACCATGCTGCCAAATTCCTGAAGTGGTGCTTGTTGCACCAAAGAGCTGGCACAAAGACCAAATAGGCTCTTTTGTGCTGGTGTAATTCTACTACCAAAGGCAAGCTGTAGATGTTGCAGCACCACCAAAATAAGTGATCAACCAGAACATATGATACTGTGGCCCAATCTTTGAATGCCACAATAGAATAATTTCCTGTTCAATTAACTCATCATTGCCAATGATTATCTTAATTCAAACAACTGATCTGGACAATGGAAAAAGCTGCATTATATATTTTAAATAGATTTTATTTAAATAAAACCTATACAGCAATGTAAAGAATCACATGACAACATAAGCATATCTGCAAAACAGGAGCTTTATTTTATTGTCACTGGTGCTGCTGCCACTGTTTCTGCTTTCTTTTGCCTCTTCTCTACTTTGGCTTTGTACTGAAAGAACAAAAAAAAAAATCAGTTCAGTATTCAATATCCACACTAACCTCACTCATTTTTTAAAAACTGGATTAAATTTCATTTCCATACCAACATTTAAAAAATTTGGAACCAGTTTTTAAAGCCAGAATCAAAAACTCTTGAATTATTTGATTAAATACGAGTAGCAAATCTGATTCAAATTCCAACCAGTTTTTTGTCCATATTTTCTGGCAAGCATTCGAAATTGCATACATGACATTTAGATGATTGGAACCCAGCAAAAATTAAACACATTGCAGTAAAAATGTTGCAATTACCACCACCCCAACTATGACCCTCTACAGAATCCAAACAGTTTAACTGGCCATCAAGGATCAAGCATGGCCAGATATCCATCAGATCAAGCACAAACCAATACACAGCTGCACTTACATTCCTTTCCTGCCGAAGGATTGCATGGCGTCGTGCAGTCTTGGCATACAGATTCAGTTTGATCATGATCCTCAGGTTCTTCAGTGGGTTCTTCTTGAGTACCTGGCGCTGAACCTTTTTACTGTTGAAAAAAGTATGAATATAGTTGTAATACAGAGAGGCACAATAAAACAAACAGGTCCTTAGTTTCAGTTTGTCTGGCTCAGTAGTTAGTGTGACAGCAGTTCAAGTCTGATCTGTTGTGCCTTGATGGAAAAGCAGCACAAATCAAGACATTGCAATAATACAGGTGGCAGTGACATCTTATGGTGCATGTCTAACTCTAGGTTGGCTATGGGTAGATAACACAAAGTTAGTTGACATTAGCATGAACATTGCTTCCTTACAGATACATTTAAAATGCTTCACATGCTCCCCACTCCCAGGCAATTATCCCAACTTTAGCTTAGTCAAAACATGAAACTTCTCATCACTAGGTATGAAAAACATGTACTATGAAGTGGATCATTATTCTAACTCCAGAATATGCCAACTCCAAAGCACAAGTTGTACATTCACTTTATAATTCCCATTAAATGCATGGAATTCAACCAAAATCCCAGGGCAATGACGTTCAGCTCAGAAAAATCAGGAGAAACATTCCAACTTACTTTGGTGGACGAAGAGCCTTCTGAATTTCTTGACTCTTCATGATGCGACTCAGATCTGTGTTTGTCATCTTGTGGACAGGAAGGCTGGATTTCAAAAACAACAAAAGCTATAAGGGTACAAGCAACATGAAAACTTAAAACCACTGGTGTATTTAGCAGGAAATTAGGCCATTACACTCACTGCAGCAAGTAATTTGTGCTCTTAGACATCAGAACTTCCACTAATATCACAATTTATCAAAAACACGGACCATGAAGTGGAATCTCATCATCGTCACAAGATTATAGCTAGTCCCCAATTTTGCCAGTGGAATAAAGAAAATAGTTTAGCAGAGTAGGAATGCTGCCACTGGCCTTCAACTTCCTGGGTTAGAGATGAAAGATCCATGAGGTGCAAATCATGATGCTCATACACTTAAAGACAACTTTGGCAAACAGACAGTAACTTCACACAAGGGGAGAAAGCACAAAGAACTTAGATGAAGAACTTCATTGGTTCCCACCTATCCAGAGGCTTACTTGGCACAAGCCTTCCAGACTGAAGGCTGGATACAAGTTCCATACAAGTCATCCAGCTTATGGAAAGCACACTGTCCAGATACAGAACCACCCTACATGACCACCAGGAGCAAGTCTCAGGATATTTAATTTGCTGACATTAAGAGTTATGCCTGAAGGTAACAGACAAAGCTGCATTAGATTCTCTGCCAAGTACAGCTACCTTCAACTTAAGTAACATTACAATAAGCTGTTAAAAAAGCAATTGCCAACAATATAAAAATGAATTTGCACTTGCCATCTGGGAGCAATTACATACAACCCAGTACCGTTCTTCTCCCAGAATGGACTGAGCCAGAAAAGAGCAGTTAAACCTCTACTCAAGTCAGAGCTTCCACTCACCACAAGTTCAGAAAAACAGACCTTGAAGTAGAATCTCATTATTCTATCCAGCTCAGAGCAGACAATTAGCTGTCCCTCCTCCCCCCTCCCAAACCAACCAGTCTTTAACAATACATTATAGATGATCCTCAAATTGAAAAACAGTTGTCCCAAAAATGTCAATTGTATTAACAAAAAATTGATATCTGTAAATGCACTCCTGCACATTAGAACACATGTTACAATGCCAACACTGCCCCCTCCAACAAGATTACCTGGGATGTTTCTGAAAGCTCTTACAACACCATTGTCCTCATTGTAGATAATGCATGGGCCCTTGCACCAAAGGTTCCTCATTTTACCTTTGCCAGCATGCATATGCTGGGAAGCATAAACCTGCAGAGATAAAAATCAATCTCATTTTGATCAACTCCAAGTAATAGTCAATAGCTTTTTTAAAAAAATTCATCCAAGATCAGATCTTCAAACTCATGTCATCAGAAACAGACCTGAAGTGAAATCTCATCCTCTATGTCACTGATTAAGGAAGAGAATTACTTACCTTTATGATATCATTCCAGGCCTTCAGTTTCTTTAGCATCAAAATAGCTTCCTTTGTCTTTTTGTAGCTTTCAATCTTGTCTTCAACCACAAGTGGAAGCTCTGGTATTTCCTCAATGCGATGACCTGCAGATACTTAAAATTAGTTTCTGAAAAATTCAAATCCCAATTTGGCTGTATAAACAATTCCAAATACAAGTTACAAAAGTCCAAATCAGAATTGATCAAAGCAAAAGACGTCCCACCTGAGCAATAAGGAAAATGTCTTTTACCCCATGCATTCTCTTGACAGAAATTACAGAAACCCCAAAGTACAGAAAGAGTCCATTGAGTCTGCACTAACACAATCCCACCCAGACCCTAGCTCCATATCTCTATATATTTTACCCACTAATCCTCTAACTTACACATCTCATGACATTAAGGGGCAATTTAAACATGGCCAATCAACTTAACTCTCATCTCTAGATAACAGTACCAAATGAAGTATCAGAATGACACATGCTTTGACCATTAACAACACATTAAAATGCAACAAGTTAATTTGGTAGCATGAGCTGAGTCATTGTAGCCTTTGACCATTAACAATTTTCAAAGCACTGAACTTTTATTCAGTGTGAGCTGAGCAGTTTAACCTCTGCACATTTAATACCTTTTGATAGGACCAAAACAGGGAGAGCAGTTGCAGCCAGAGAAGAGCAGATGGCATACCGCTTGAGTTATATTCACCCTGCAATGCCAACAGCACCAAGTCTTTGTGGGAGCAAACATACGGCCACCACGACACATCTGATGTGGGTTGAGTATAACTTTGCCAAAATAAACACCACAGGACATCTATTTCTGAAGACTAGAACACCTCATTTGCCTGACGAAGGCTATAAAGCCAAAAGCTTGCGAGTTTACTATCAAATAAATTCATTGGATTTAAGGTTGGTGTTGTCAGACCTCTTACTGTGTTCACCCCAGTCTAACACTGGCATCTCTACATCATGACATCTATTTCTGCTCAGATTTCTTCATTCGCCACTCCGCTGTACCAGTTTAATGACAGCAGGCTAGTGTCACTGTGTACAGTGTAAGACGTAAATTACATCATCATAGCAATTAGGAACATTAGGCTAACAAATCAAGTAGCACAAATGAAATAAATTTGTTTAAGGATAGAACATAATACTACTGTAACAGTTAGTGTGCATCTACAATGTTTAAACACAATAGGATACATTACCAAAAGCACCGTGGCCAGTGTGACGGGTGCCACCATCTCGTACACAGGGAATACAAGCTACAGCCCTGCCAGTGCCCCATGATTCAGTGACCTGAAAAATAAGCATTTGTTTTAATACAAATAATATAGATTTCCAAACAAAGTCTGACTAACCTACACTGACAAGGGAATTCCAGTTTGTTAACTGTCACCATTCAAATAAGCTGCAAGTAAAAACTAATGCAGTATCAAGCATACAAGCACAAATAGAATGGACAGAATGAAAGCCATTCACGCCCTTTCCCGAATAACACCGCCAGCAGCCTGGCCACCAGGACCCAGACATTTGTTCACAAACCAGCTTTCCCCTCAATCACACATTGAAAACCAGTAAAACATCCCATTCCACTTCAGAAAAAGACACTAAAATATCACTGGCACTATTTTCTTGTGGCGGGACTATTTTACAGTATGGTAATGCAGCCACTAAAATAACATTTTGTTTTGATTAAATATTTCAGACAAGTGATGTTATGTAAAAGTTGCTGAACATAAATCCTGTCTAAAATTAGTAATTAATATATTTGGATGGACCATTGGTGGAAGTGACGGCCGAGAAAGGCATGCACCAGGCGGTGGTTTGAATCTGTCGGTTTTATTTTAACAAGTTGGGTTTTCTTTTGTGGCAAATTCAGATTCATTTCTCCTTACAGTCCCCGTTTAGAATGGACTCTGTCGCTCTCCAGTCCGTCCAAGGCTTTCACACCTTCCTTCTGGGGTAAGTGCCCAGGGAGTTGTCGATGCAACCTAAACTCCTGCAGTTGTTAAATAACATGGAGATGGACTGGCGTAAACACGCAAGAAGTCTCACAATACCAGGTTAAAGTCCAACAGGTTTATTTTGGTAGCATAAACTTTTGGAGCCTGAATAGTGCTCTGAAAACTTGTGCTACCAAATAAACCTATTGGACTTTAAGTCTCATAATACCAGGTTCTCAGCTAAGAAAGCCCCATCACCAATAATGCTTCTACTTTCTCAGAAGACTAAGGAAACTTGGTATGTCCGCTACACCTCTCACCAACTTTTACGGATGCATCATAGAAAGCATTCTTTCTAGTTGTATCACAGCTTGGTATGGCTCCTGCTGTGCCCAAGACTGCAAGATTCAGGCTGTTCCCCCTTGTTTTGGGGGGCTACCCTTTTACTTTGTCCTGATTTAACTTGAGTTTGTTTATTCAGTTTGACCTAAAAGAGGCCAAGACTGCAAGAAACTACATAGGGTGATAAATAAAGCCCAACCCCATCATGTAAACCACCATCCCATCCATTGATTCTGTCTACGCTTCTGCTGCCTTGGCAAAGCAGCCAATGTAATTAAGGACCCCTCACACATTTTCTCTTTGACTTTCTTCCTTTGGAAAAAGGATACAAAAGTCTGAGGTCACATACCAACTAATTCAAGAACAGCTTCTTCCCTGCTGCTATCAGACCTTTGAATGGAACCAGAAGAGCTTTGACAAAGTGTCAATCTGGACTCAAACCATCAGCTCTTTTCTTTCCTTACAGATGCTGCCAGACTTGGAGATTTTCCAGCATTTTGTTTTGATTTCAGCATATGCAATATTTGCTTTTATCCAGACTTTTGTAATGGTCTTATTTTATATTAAGTTGATCTTTCTCGACACCCTAGCCATGGCTGTAATACTACATTAAGAGTATAGAAATGCAGAGGGGCCTGGAGGTGCAGGTGCACAAGTCTGAAGGTGGCAGAGCAGGTGGAGCAAGTTAAAAAAGCATATGGTATGCTAGCCTTTATAGGAAGGGGCCTTTAATGTTGCAGTTGTATAAAACGTTGGTTAGACCTCATTTGTAATACTGCATCCAGTTCTGGTTGCCTTACTACCGGACGGACGTGGAGAATCTAGAGTGCAGAGGTTTATCAGGATGCTGCCTGGTATGAAGGTCCGAGTTTGAGGAGAGGTTAGGCAAATTGGGACTGTTTTCCTTAGAAAGACATAGACTTAGAGACCTAATAGAGGTGTACAAGATTATGAGGGGTATAGTTAGAGTAACAGGGTTAAACTTTCTCCTAGGATGGACTTGAATAGCATGAGGCGTAACAGGCTTTGGGTGAGGGGGGTAAGGTATAATTTGGATGCTAGAGGGAGTTTTTTCACAGAGGGTGATGGGGGTATGGAATGCACTGCCAAGTGGTGGAGGCAGGCACTCTGGAGTTTGGATTTGGGCCAGTGTCCATGGCAGCTTGCGCATTCTCCCCATGCTTGCATGGATTTTCTCCAGGTGCTCTGGTTTCCTCTCACATCCCAAAGATGTGCTCTTAGGCTAACTGGCAAAACAAATTCTCCCGAAATTGTCTCAAATTTGGTTTTTAATCCATAGATCTATAAATATGGACAGGAATCGTGGGTAGAGGTGGGAACATCCAGGTGGCAGCTTGGGCTCGTTGGGCCAAAGGGCCTGTTTCCTGTGCTGTTTTGTTCTTTGTTCTAACCCACACATCTCTGGACAACAGTACCAAGTGAAGTATCAGAATGACACATGCTTTGCCCATTAACATGTTAAAATGCAACAAAAACTTATTTGGTAGCATGAGCTTGACCATTAACAATTTTCAAAGCACTGAACTTTTATTCAGTGTCAGCTGAGCATTTTAACCTCTGCACATTTATATCTTTTGACAGGACCAAAGCAGGGAGAGCAGTTGCAGCCAGAGAAGAGTAGATGGCATACCGCTTCTGAGTTATATTCACCCTGCGATGCTAACGGCACCAGGTCTTTGTGGGAACAAACATACGGCCACCACGACACATCTGATGTGGGTTAAGGAGTATAACTTCCAAAGACCAGAACACTTCATTCACCCAACAAAGGCTGTAAAGCCGAAAGCTTGCGAGTTTACCATCAAATAAATTGGCTGGATTTAAGATTGATTGTCAGACCTCTTACTGTTTACCCCAGTCTAACACTGGCATTTCTACATCATAACATTCACTTCTGCTCAGATTTCTTCATTCGTCACTCCGCTGTACCAGTTTAATGACAGCAGGCTAGTGTCACTGTGTACAGTGTAAGACGTAAATTACATCATCATAGCAATTAGGAACATTAGGCCAACAAATTAAGTAGCACAATGAAACAAATTTGTTTAAGGACAGAACACAATACAATTGCAACAGTTAGTGTGCATCTGCAATGTTTAAACACAATAGGATACATTGCCAAAAGCACCCTGGCCAGAGTGATGCGTGCCACTACCTCATACACAGGGAATACGAGCTACAGCCCTGCCAGTACCCCATGATTCAGCGCTGGTTTGGTGACCTGAAAAATAAACATTTTTTTTAAAAATACAGACAATGGAATAGATTTCCAAACAGTCATTGTCTAACCTACACTGACAAGTGAATTCCAGTTTGTTAACTGTCACCATTCAAATCAGCTGTAAATAACTAATGCACTATTAAGCATACAAGCACAGATAGAATGACAGCTCAGGAGTTGAATGACCCACTCCTGTTACTCCTCCAGTGCAGCAAATTCAATCAACCTGTTATACAATCAGACCACACAAACTAAACAGAAGAAAAACAGTCAAAAGAAGTAGTCTTCTCTAAATCAGGTTTAAAAGATCAATATACTTTACCTGCATCTGCAATCACAGCATATGGCTGTCTGCTGTTTTTGCAAAGCTTTGTGAACAAAGTACACAATATCTGGCCGAATAGGAGCCTTGAAAACAGCAGGCATAACAACATTTTTGCCTGATTTGTACACTGACAAGGGTGAACTCTGTTATTAACGGTCGAGCACATGCCTGAAATGACAGAAAGGCAGCCATTAGGCTACAGATGTTGCATAAGTCTGGATCCCAGTTTAGTAGTACAATTTATTACCCAGTCTCTTACCACTCTGATATTGAAACCCATCCTCTGGCCATGGGTACTTCCTGTAACCAGACAGCAGCCAGGCATTAGCAGTAACTAAATGGTAATCAGCAAGGCACCCATATAATTATTCACTCGTACTCAACTCTGCCAATATATAGCAACATTTAAAAATCACTCATTCTTGATAGTTATCACATGAAGTTAGGTTATTCTCAGGAAATATAAAAAATAAATAAACACCCCTATTATTTCATGACTAAAGAGCCACCCTGCTACACAAACAGCCAAAAAAGTCTAAGGCAAAGCATAAGTAACTTTCCCCTTAGTGGGGAGTAACTTTTTTTTTTAGAATATCCATGAAAAGACAAAACTATCAACAGTACGGCGATTATTTTACTACATTAGGGGCTACGATGTTGGAACTACTTGAAAGCCATTTCGCTAATATAAAAATATTGGCAGAAATACAAAAAATAGCTAACAAATATACACAAAACCATGTTTAGTAAAAGCACCCAACCACATGGCGCCACTTCATTCAGCAAGGCCTCCCTTGGAAATGAACCCCCTTTATTTACAAAGCATCAAGCAAATCTGAAACAACTTCAGCACTTCACCCCAAATTAAGAAAACCAACAGTGGGAAATTGTTATAAATGAATTTTTTCTCATCACCAGATTCTGCTCCATGTCATCTACTCCCAGCTCTTTGTTAAAAAGAGGCTTCCAGGAGACATGTCTCCCCCTCCCACCTATAAAATGGTGGCCTGGCCTCTGCATTACTCTTTCACAGAAAGTTTACATTTATACATATATATTTTAAAACCGAACATTTTCTAGGTGCTGTGAGGGTCCTGTGATGTGCTGGAGTGGGGTTGAAGCCACGTTTTAACAGCTTTAACCGCCTGCTTTCCTCTCTCACCATCTCCTCTGTGCTCCCTGCCCTCAAGATGGCAGCTCATGGCCCTGGAGGAGATGCCAGTGTCAGGGTGAACCCATTTCATCACTTTGTAGATGCAGATGGAATAACTCTCCTTGCTGGATCTTTTTTGCTTCCTGCCACCCTTTGCCAGCAGTTTTTTCTGTGCTTTCTTGGCTCCCTTGTTGCAAACCAGCGCTTTCTTCTCAATGAGATGCCAGCAGCCTGAGAAAGGAAGCACCTATCACCACTACACCCTTAAATAGAGGCCACGGCCCACCTTCCCCCCTCCCCCAACACCTTCCCTGAATAACACTGCCGGCAGCCCAGCCATTCATTCACAAACCAGCTTTCCTTCACCAATCTCACATTGAAAACCAGTAAAACATCCCATTTCCCTTCAAAACAAGGGAATATCACTGGCACCATTTTCTTGTGGCGGTGGACTATTTTATAGCACAGTAATGCGGCTGCTAAAATAACATTTTGTTTTGATTAAATCATTTCAGACAAAAGTGATTTAATGGAAGAGTTGTTGAGCGTAAATCCTTCGTCTAAAATAAGTAATTAATACATTTGGACGGATTATTGGTGGAAGTGACAGCTGAGAAAGGTGCACACCAGGCGGCGGTTTGAATTTGTTGGTTTTATTTCAACAAGGTGGGTTTCTTCTGAGACAAATTCAGATTCATTTCTCCTTACAGCCCTGTTTAGAATGGGCTCTGTTGTTCTCCAGTCCATCCAAGGCTTTCACACCTTCCTTCTGGGGTAAGTGGCCAGGGAGTTGTTGTTGCAACCCAAACTCATGCAGTTGTTAAATAATGTGGAGATGGACTGGTGTAAACACGCAAGAAGTCTCACAATACCAGGTTAAAGTCCAACAGGTTTATTTTGGTAGCATAAACTTTTGGAGCCTAAATAGTGCTCCACAAACATGTGCTACTAAATAAACCTATTGGACTTTAACCTGGTATTGAGAGACTTTTCAGTTATAAAGAAAGCCCCATCACCAATAATGCTTCTACTGTCTTAGAAGACTAAGGAAATTTGGTGTGTGTGCCACAGCTCTCACCAACTTTTACGGATGCATCATAGAAAGCATTCTTTCTAGTTGTATCACAGCTTGGTATGGCTCCTGCTGTGCCCAAGACTGCAAGATTCAGGCTGTTTCCCCTTGTTTTGGGGGGCTACCTTTTTACTTTGTCCTGATTTAACTTGAGTTTGTTTATTCAGTTTGACCTAAGAGGCCAAGACTGCAGGAAACTACATAGGGTGATGAATAAAGCCCAACCCATCACGTAAACCACCATCCCATCCATTGATTCTGTCTATGCTTTGGCTGCTTTGCCAAGGCAGCCAATGTAATTAAGGACCCCTCACACCCCAGACATTTTCTCTTTGACGTTCTTCCTTTGGAAAAAGGATACAGAAGTCCGAGGTCACATACCAACTAATTCAAGAACAGCTTCTTCCCTGCTGCTATCAGACCTTTGAAATGGAACCAGAAGAGCTTTGACAAAGTGTCAATCTGGACTTGAAACATCAGCTCTTTTCTTTCCTTACAGATGCTGCCACACTTGCTGAGATTTTTCAGCATTTTCTGTTTTGATTTCAGATTCCAGCATATGCAATAATTTGCTTTTATCCAGGCTTTTGTATGGTCTTATTTTATATTAAGTTGATCTTTCTCAACTCCCTAGCCATGGCTGTAATACTATATTCTGTACCCACTCTTTCCTATGCACAATATACTTTGTCTATATAGCGTGCAAGAAGCAATACTTTTCACTGTATATGAATAACAAGTCAAATTGAATCCTTCATTCAAAATTAAGTGAACAAAAACTGAGTTGTGTTCTTAGCCCCTTCCCTGGATAATAATTTACTGTCAGAGGTATTGGCATACAGTGAAAAGTATTGTTTCTTGCACGGTACAGCCAAAGCATCCTAGGTATAGAATATATGGAGAGGAGGGAAAGGATAGGATGTAGAATGTCCTGTAACAGTTATTGCCAGGGTATAGAGAAAGATCAACTTAATATAAGGGAGATCCATTCAAAAGCCTGATGGCAGCAAGAAGCTGTTTTTGAATTGGTTCTTATTTTACTCTTGGTTTTTTGTACCTTTTTCCTGATGCAAGAATTTGGAAGAGAGACATGGAGTGGGGTCAACTCCTCCAATAAGAATTGAGTGAAGCTGAGCAGCTATCTCCTCAGCTTAAGACAGCTGGATTTGCAGATAGTGAGGAGCATTGTTAGGCGATGCAGCAGGACTACATATGCTGGTAGCTTGGGCAGATAGAACTCAATCCTGATAAATGTGAGGTGATGCATTTCAGGAGAAAGAATGTAGCCGGGAGGTATACGATAAAGGGCAGACCTATTAAGAGTACAGGAACACAGAGGGACCTGGGGGGCAGGTGAACAAGTCTCTGAAAGTGGCAGAGCAGGTGGAGAAGGTTGTGAAGAAAGCGTATGGTATGCTAGCCTTTATAGGAAGGGGTATAGAGTACAAGAGCTGGCCTTTAATGTTACAGTTGCATAAAACGTTGGTTAGACCTCATTTGGAATACTGCGTCCAGTTCGAAGGACGTGGAGACTCTCGAGAGAGTGGAGAGGTTTACCAGGATGCTGCCTGGTATGGAAGGTCTGAGTTATGAAAGGCTAGGCAAATTGGGACTGTTTTCCTTAGAAGAGGTACAAGATTATTAGGGGTATAGTTAGAGTAAACAGGGTTAAGCTTTTTCCTAGGATGGACTCAAATAGCACAAGGGGTCACAGGCTTAGGGTGAGGGGGGTAAGGTATAATTTGGATGCTAGAGGGAGTTTTTTCAGAGGGTGGTGGGGGTATGGAATGCACTGCCAAGTAAAGTGGTGGAGGCAGGTACTCTGGAGTTATTTAAGAAATACTTAGATGGGCACACGAACAGAATGGGAATGGAGGGGTATAGAAAACTGATTTAAAATAGGGATCATGAGCCTTGGGAGTCCCTGGGAAGTGTGTAAATAGATGATGATATTGATGTACTTGTTTTTATCCTACAGGTGCTTTGGTCCACCTTGTTGTCTAACGAGGGGCATACACATGATGGGTCGTGAGAGGGCTGCTCTTGGATCTTTTTCGAGAGTATCCTAGTGCTTCACGTCGTTAGTGTACGCTTGACCTGGACCATTTGATGGGCAACACGACAGCTCAGTGACTATCGCTGTGCTGTGCAGATACATGGATTTGGGCCTGTGTCTGTGGGAGTTTGCGCATTCTCCCCGTGCTTGCGTGGGTTTTCTCCGGGTGCTCCGGTTTCCTCCCACATCCCAAAGATGTGCTCTTAGGCTAATTGGCAAAACAAATTCTCCCTAAATTGTCTCAAATTTGGTTTTTAATCCATAGATCTATAAACATGGACAGGGATCGCAGGTAGAGATGGGAACATCCAGGTGGCAGGGCAGGCTTGTTGGGCTGAAGGGCGTGTTTTCTGCACTGTTTTATTCTAACCCACACATCTCTGGACAACAGTACCAAATGAAGTATCAGAATGACACATGCTTTGACCATTAACAACATGTTAAAATGCAACAAACTTATTTGGTAGCATGAGCTTGACCATTAACAATTTTCAAAGCACTGACCTTTTATTCAGTGTGAGCTGACCATTTTAACCTCTGCACATTTATACCTTTTGACAGGACCAAAGCAAGGAGAGCAGCTGCAGACAGAAGATGGCATACTGCTTCTGAGTTATATTCACCCTGCAATGCCAACGGCACCAAGTCTTTGTGGGAACAAACATATGACCACGACGACATCTGATGTGGGTTAAGGAGTATAACTTCCGAAGACCAGAACACCTCATTCGCCCGACAAAGGCTGTAAAGCCGAAAGCTTGCGAGTGTACCATCAAATAAATTGGTTGGATTTAAGATTGATTGTCAGACCTCTTACTGTGTTTACCCCAGTCCAATGCTAGCATCTCTACATCATAACATTCACTTCTGCTCAGATTTCTTCATTCGTCACTCCGCTGTACCAGTTTAATGACAGCAGGCTAGTGTCACTGTGTACAGTGTAAGACGTAAATTACATCATCATAGCAATTAGGAGCATTAGGCCAAATTAAGTAGCACAAATGAAATAAATTTGTTCGTTAAGGATAGAACACAAAACGATTGCAACAGTTAGTGTGCCTCTGCAATGTTTAAACACAATAGGATACATTGCCAAAAGCACCCTGGCCAGAGCGATGCATGCCACCTCCTCGTACACAGGGAATACGAGCTACAGCCCTGCCAGTGCCCCATGATTCAGCGCTGGTTCGGTGACCTGAAAAATAAACATTTGTTTTAGTACAAACAACTGAACAGATTTCCAAACAAAGTCATTGCCTAACCTACACTGACAAGTGAATTCCAGTTTGTTAACTGTCACCATTCAAATCAGCTGTAAATAAAAACTAATGCACTATCAAGCATACAAGCACAGATAGAATGGACAGAATGAAAAAAGCCATCCCCACATCCATGCCAGTGCTGATGCTCCATACATACTTCCTTCCACCCCATTATCTCATCTATACAAACTAACAAAGTAGTAGGATATCTATTTTCTATTCTCAGCCACTTTATGGTAGAGTTCCATATCAAACTACTCTCCATGAGGAGCTGAGACAGAGGAAATTTGTTTCCCCTAGCAAAGAGATTAGTTACAGGGATTGATAGAAGTTAGTGTGCAATAGGACATTATTTCACCCAAAAGATGACAGCTGTCTGAAATCTAATGCCCAGAATGGTGGTTGAAACAAATCCTCAAATCATTTAAGGATCTACATTTGAAGTGTTGCAACCTGCAAGGTTATGGCTCATATCTGGAACGTGGTTTTTGATCAGGCAGCTAGCAACATTTATCAAAAAAAGCAACATTTTGAGCAGTCTTATTTACAATGTAAATCTGTACTATAAAATTAAAACATTTTTGCATAATACCTCAAAGTGAGCTACCACTCAGGTAATGACAAGCCTCTTCATGCAACAGGATGAATTTATCTTCAAATGTTAACCCTTTTAGAATACCTAAACATTCCACTCCCAAATTCAACTTACTAGATGCAAAAAGTGGGTTTACTTTTATATTTCTGAATTCCAGCTTCCATTTAATTTGTTTTCATATAGTGCTTGCAAGTAGCCTTCACTCCAGAAAGTGAAGATCTAAATGAGTACAAAAGTTTAACACTGACACCTCAGGGGTTGAATGACCCACTCCTGTTACTCCTCCAATGTAGCAAATTCAATCAATACAGTAACTTCAACCTGTTATACGATTAGACCGCGCAAACTAAACAGAAGAAAAACAGTCAAAAGTAGTCTTCTCTAAATCAGGTTTAAAAGATCAACATAGTTTACCTGCATCTACACTCACAGCACATGGCTGTCTGCTATTTTCGCAAAGACTTGTGTGTCTGGCCAAATAAGAGCCTTGAAAACAGCAGGAATAACATTTTTGCCTGATTTCACCCTTGTCAGTGTACACTCTTATTAACGGTCGAGCACATGCCTGAAATGAGAGAAAGGCAGCCATTAGGATACATATGTTGCACAAGTCTGGACCCCAGTTTAGTAGTACAATCTATTACCCGGTCTCTTGCCACTCTGATACTGAAACCCATTCAGTCATGGGTACTACCTGTAACCAGACAGCAGCCAGGCATAAGCAGTAATTAAATGGTACTCAGCAAGGCACCCATATAATTATTCACACGTGCTCAACTCCGCCAATATATAGCAACATTTAAAAACCACTAATTCTTGATAGCGTAAGTAACTTTCTCCTTAGTGGGTTATAACTTTTTAAAGATTTATAATGATCCATGAAAAGACGAAAGTATCAACAGTACTGCGATTATTTTATTACGTTAGGGGCTACGATGTTAGAACTACTTAAAAGGCATTTCTCTAATACGAAAATGTTGGCAAAAATACGAAAAATAGTCAATAAATACACGAAAAACCACGTTTAGTAAAAGCACCCAACCACATGGCGCCGATTCATTCGGCAAGGCCTCCCTTGGAAATGAACCCCCTTTATTTACAAAGCATCAAGCAAATCTGAAACTCCAGCACTTCACCCCAAAATAAGAAAACCGACAGTGGAAAATTGTTATAAGTGAATTTTCTCATCACCAGATTCTGCCATCTATAATCTATTCCCAGTTCTTTATTAAAGAGGCTTCCACGAGTCCACGTGTTTCCCCCTCCCTCACCCGCCTATAAAATGGCGGCCTGGCCTCCGCATTACTCTCTTTCATAGAACGTTTATATTTATACATCTTAAAACTGAAGATTTTCAAAGTGCTGGAGCGGGGTTGAAGCCGAGTTTTAACAGCTTTAACCGCCGGCTTTCCTCTCTCACCATCTCCTCTGCTGCTCACCGCCCTCGAGATGGCGGCTCATGGCCTTGGAGGAGATGCTGGTGTCGGGGTAAACCTGCTTCATCCCTTTGCAGATGTAGATGGAATAACTCTCCTTGCTGGATTTTTCCCGCTCTGTGCCGCCCTTTGCCGGCAGTTTTTTCTGCGCTTTCTTCCTATCGACGAGATAGCAGCAGCCCGAAAGAGGAAGCACCTATCACCACTGCACCCTTAAATAGAGGCCGCGGCCCGCCTTTTCCCCCACGCCCCGCCTTTTCCCCCACGCCCCGCCTTTTCCCCCCCACGCCTTCCCCGAATAACACCGCCGGCATTCCGGCCACCGGGACCCAGACATTCATTCACAAACCGGCTTTCCCCTCACCAATCACACATTGAAAACCAGTAAAACATCCCGTTCCCCTTCAGAAAAAGACACTAAAATATCGCCGGCACTATTTTGTTGTGGCGGTGGAACTATTTTATAGCGCGGTAATGCGGCCGCAAAAATAAAATGTTCTTTTCTTTTTGGTTAAATCATTTCAGACAATAGTGATTTTATGGAAAAGTTTATGACCGTAAATCCTTCGTCTAAAATAAGTAAATTAATTAATATATTTGGACGGACTATTGGCGGAAGTGACGGCCGAGAAAGGCGCGCGCCGGGCGGCGGTTTGAATTTCTGTCGGTTTTATTTTAACAAGTTGGGTTTTCCTTTGTGGCGAATTCAGATTCATTTCTCCTTACAGCCTTCGTTTAGAATGGACTCTGTCGCTCTCCAGTCCATCCGAGGCTTTCACACCTTCCTTCTGGGGTAAGTGCCCAGGGAGTTGTTGATCCAACCCAAACTCCTGCTGTTGTTAAATGATGTGGAGATGGACTGGCGTAAACACGCAAGAAGTCTCACAATACCAGGTTAAAGTCCAACAGGTTTTTGGAACCTGAATAGTGCTCCGAAAACTTGTGCTACCAAATAAACCTATTGGACTTTAACCTGGTATTGTGAGACTTTTCACAATTATTAAGAAAACCCCATCATCAATAATGCTTCTACTTTCTCCGAAGACTAAGGAAATTTGGTATGTCCGCCACAGCTGTCACCAACTTTTACGGATGCACCATAGAAAGCATTCTTTTTGGTGTATCACAGCTTGGTATGGCTTCTGCTCTGCCCAAGACTGCAAGTTTCATGCTGTTTCCCCTTGTTTTGGGGAGCTACCCTTTTACTTTGTCCTGATTTAACTTGAGTTTGTTTATTTGGTTTGACCTAAAAGAGGCCAAGATTGCAAGAAACTACATAGGGTGATGAATAAAGCCCAGCCCATCACATAAACCAGCATCCCATCCATTACTCTGTCTACGCTTCTGCTGCCTTGGCAAAGCAGCCAGCGTAATTAAGGACCTCTCGCACCCCAGACATTTTCTCTTTGACTTTCTTCCTTTGGAAAAAGGATACAGAAGTCTGAGGTCACATACCAACTAATTCAAGAACAGCTTCTTCCCAGCTGCTTTTAGACCTTTGAATGGAACCAGATGAGCTTTGACAAAGTGTCAATCTGGACTTGAACCATCAGCTCTTTTCTTTCCTTGCAGAAGCTGCCAGCCTTGCTGAGATTTTCCAGCATTTTCTCTTTTGATTTCAGATTCCAGCATATGCAATAATTTGCTTTTATCCAGACTTTTGTATGGTCTTATATTAAGTTGATCTTTCTCGACACCCTAGCCATGGCTGTGATACTATATTCTGTACCCACCCTTTCCTTTTCTATGCACAATATACTTTGTCTATATAGCATGCAAGAAACAATACTTTTCACTGTATATGAATAACAAGTCAAATTGACCGCTTCATTGAAAATTGAGTGAACAAAAACTGAGTTCTTGTCTTCTTAGCCCCTTTCCTGGATTATGATTTGATTTATTACTGGTAGAGGAAATTGGTGTTGCCAGACTCTTACTGAGTTTACCCCAGTCCACTGCTGGCATCTCTACATCAGAGGTATTGGTATACAGTGAAAAGTATTGTTTCTTGCACACTGTACAGCCAAAGCATCCTATTTATAGAATATATGGAGGGGGTGGGGGGAGGATAGGATGCAGAATGTACTGTAACAGTTATTGTGAGGGTATAGAGAAAAATCAACTTAATATAAGAGAGGTCTATTCAAAAGTCTGATGGCAGCAGGAAGAAGCTGTTTTTGAATTGGTTCTTATGTGACTCCTGGTTTTTTTGTATCTTTTTCCCGATGCAAGAATTTGGAAGAGAGACATGGAGTGGGGTCAACTCTTCCATTAAGAATTGAGTGAAGCTGAGCTGTTATCTCCTCAGCTTCTTAAGATGGCTGGACTTGCAGATAGTGAGGAGCATTGTCAGGCGATGCAACAGGACGTAGATAGGCTGATGGCTTAGGCAGATAGATGGCAGATGGAATTCAATCCTGATCAATGCGAGGTGATGCATTTTGGGAGAAAGAATGTAGTGGGGAGGTATATGATAAAGGGTAGACCTATTAAGAGTATAGAAACGCAGAGGGACCTGGGGCTGCAGGTGCACAAGTCTCTGAAGGTGACAGAGCAGGTGCAGAAGTTTGTGAAGAAAGCATCCTGGTTCTAGATACCCCACCATGGGGGACATTTTTCTTGTATCGACCCTGCCTAGTTCTCTTAGAATTTTGTATGTTTCTGTGAGATAACCACCAACAACACCCCCCCCCCCATCAGAACGGTTTGAAGTGAGGGATGAAGAACATTATTTCAAGCAGCATCATTCTATCCTAATTTTAGCTTTTGATTTCTCACTCTTTATAGGAAGAGGTATAAAGTACAAGAGCTGGCCTTTAATGTCGCAGTTGTATAAAACATTGGGTAGACCTCATTTGGAATACTGCATCTGGTTCTGCTCGCTTTACTACCGGAAGGATGTGGAGATTCTGGAGAGAGTGCAGAGGAGGTTTACCAGGATGCTGCCTGGTATGGAAGGTCTGAGTTACGAGGAGAGATTAGGCAAATTGGGACTGTTTTCCTTAGAAAGACATAGATTTAGAGGAGATCTAATAGAGGTGTACAAGATTATGAGGGGTATAGTTAGAGTAAACAGGGTTAAGCTTTTTCCTAGGATGGACTCGAATAGCACAAGGGGTCATGGGCTTAGGGTGAGAGGGGTAAGGTATACTTTGGATTCTAGAGGGAGTTTTTTCACACAGAGGCTGGTGGGGGTATGAAATGCGCTGCTAAGTCAAGTGGCGGAGGCAGGCACTCTGGAATTATTTCTCCGGTTTCCTCCCACGCCCCAAAGATGTGCTCTTAGGCTAATTAGCAAAACAAATTCTCCCTAAATTTTCTCAAATTTGGTTTTTAATCCATAGATCTATAAACATAGACAGGGATCACGGGTAGGGGTGGGAACATTGGGGTGGCGGCGCGGGCTCGTTGGCCCAAAGGGCCTGTTTCCCGTGCTGTTTTGTTCTTTGTTCCGGAAATGGGAATGAGGAGGAATGATCATTGACTTGAAGAATAGGGTGGGTAATATTCTATTTGTCTGTCTCTCTTTGTCAGTGATATTGCCTTATAGAGAAACATCTACAGAAACAAAAACAGAAAATCTCAGCAGGTCTGACAGCATCTGTACAGAGAGAACAGGGTCAACAGAGGATGGTCGTCAGATTCCAGCAACCACAGTATTTTGCCTTTAACATGCATAGAAACAGAAAATGGGAGCAAGAGGATGCCTTTTGGATCTGCACTGCTGTTTAATTTTGATCATGGCGGATCATCCAACTCTAGCCTAATCTCGCCTTTCCTCTATAGCCTCTGATCCCCTTTGTCTCTTGGAAACATTCAATGTTTTGAATTCAACTGCTTTCTGTGGTAGCTAATTCTATAGGCTGACACTCTGGGTGAAGAAATTTCTCCTCATCTCTGTCCTAAACAATCTATCCTGCATCATCAGACTGTGATCCCTGGTTCTAGATACCCCACCACGGGGGACATTTTTCTTGTGTCGACCCTGCCTAGTTCTCTTAGAATTTTATATGTTTCTGTGAGATAACCACCAACAACACCCCCCCCCCCCAATCAGAACGGTTTGAAGTGAGGGATGAAGAACATTATTTCAAGCAGCATCATTCTATCCTAATTTTAGCTTTTGATTTCTCATTCTCGCACTCCCACTCTAGTTCCTTACTCCCACAGAACCAAGGAATTTCTGTAGTACAGAAGGAAGTCATTCAGCCCAACAAATCTGCACAAGTCCTCCGTGCCCCCACCTCCACCCCCACCATCCTTATATGCCTGTGTGTTTACCATGATTAATCCACCTAACCTGCACATCGTTGGACATTGGGGCACAATTTAGCATGGCCAATCCACCTAACTAGCATGTCTTTTGGACTGTGGAAGGAAAGCGGCATATCCAGAGGAAAGCCAAGCAGAGACAAAGAGAATGTGCAAACTCCACACATTTCTTTTTCCATATACTTCCAGCATTTTATTTCGCTCTTAGATTTTCCAGTTTATTTTTATGTGTAAATAAAATAAAGTTTATTTATTAGTCACAAGTAAGGCTTACATTAACATTGCGATGAGGTTACTGTGAAATTTCCCTAGTTGCCTGTTCAGGTCAATGCATCTAACCAGCATGTCTTTCAAACTGTGGGGAGGAAACAGGAGCATCTGGAGGAAAACCATGCAGACATGGGGGAAACCATGCAAACTTCACACAGACAGTGACCCAAGCCAGGAATTGAACCTGGACCCCTGGCACTGTGAGACAGCAGTGCTAACCACTGTGCCAATGTGCCATTTGAAATGTTAACATATCTTAGTGCTTTAATAACGTAGATGTTTTATTTTGTTTGTATCATTGTGTTAGAGATACTTGATTCCATGTTGAGCTCTGCATTCTAGAATTAGCTAAGGCCTTCATTCTGGAGTACAGAGAAAACATGTTGAGAGAGTTTCAAGAAGAAAGAAGCATCTGTCTCAAAAATTGAAATACAAAATGAGATTGTGTCAATACATTTGTTCTGCTTCTAGACTCTGTGACCAAGAAAACAAAAGGATGTTAAAGCAGCCCATGCTGTATGAGGTAATCTACTTGAACAATTTGAGTATTTTATTTTCTCCCGTGCACTGCTTCCATGATCCAGCTCCATCGTACTAGGACTACTGTATCCTACTCTCTTCATGCACAATCAGACCCCCATCTCCAATACTTTACTTTAGGCTTTATGTTCCTGAACTTAATCAATGCATTTCAGTAGTGGATCCGTACAATACACCTATTGGACCCAGTAACAGCACATGTTCGTTGTACAGTACTTATATACAACTGAAACTTTTACCTGCTAAATCATGGTTAAAGAAGTAGGTTTTTTTTTTAGTCTCCTTCCCTGAGAGTTATCAATGGTCTTTACTGCCATTCAGATTCTGGGAGACAATGGCACAGTGATATTGTCACTGCATTAACAATCTACAGATGTTGGGTAATGATCTAGGAACCCGGGTTTGAATCCCACCATGGCAGATTTGAAAATATCTGCAATTTAAAGTCTAATGATGACTATAAAACCATTGTTGATTATCGTGGAGGGGGAAAAACAAACAACTGGTTCACTAATGTTCTTTATATAAATGACTTGGAAGAGGGGGTGGGTGGTGTGATCAGCAAATTTGCTGATGACACTAAGATGCTTGGATTGGCGGGGACTGAGGAGCAGTGCCAGGCAATACAACAGGACATAGATAGGCTGGTAGACTGGGCAGATAGATGGCAAATGGAATTTAATCCGGATAAATGCGAGGTGATGCATTTTGGCCGGAATAATGTAGAGGGGAGTTATAGGATAAAAGGTAAAACTATCCGGAGTATAGAGACGCAGAGAGACCTGGGGTTGCAGGTTCACAAGTCTCTGAAGGTGTCAGTACAGGTGGAGAAAGTGATAAAGAAAGCGTATGGTATGTTAGCCTTCATAGGAAGGGGTATAGAATACAAGAGTAGGAGTCTGATGTTACAAGTGTATAGAACGTTGGTTAGGCCTCACTTGGAGTACTGCATCCAGTTCTGGTCGCCGTACTACCAGAAGGATGTGGAGGCCCTGGAGAGAGTGCAGAGGAGATTTACCAGGATGCTGCTTGGTATGGAAGGGCTGTCTTACGAGGAAAGATTGAACGCACTGGGGTTGTTTTCCCTTGAAAGACGTCGGCTGAGAGGGGATCTATTAGAGGTATATAAGATTATGAGGGGTATAGATGGAGTAAATGGTGGTAAGCTTTTTCCAACATTAGAATCGGATAGAACGAGGGGTCACGGCCTTAGGGTGAGGGGGGCTATGTATAAGACGATTATTAGAGGGCATTTTTTCACACAAAAGGTAGTGGGGGTGTGGAATGCGCTACCGAGTAAGGTGGTGGGAGCAGGCACGCTAGGGTTGTTTAAGGGTCTCTTGGACAGCCACATGAGCGGTCTGCAGATAGAGGGATATAGGAGGACTGTTTAAATACTTTATTTGTTTCCACAGGCTATTCGGTCCACCTTGTTGACCAACAAGGCGCATGCATTCGGCAGGTCGTGCGAGGGCTGCTCTTGGATGTTACTTCAGGAGTGGCCTAGTGCTTCATGTCGTTAGTGTATGCTTAAACTGGACCATCAGATGGGCAAAATGACAGCTCAGAGACTATCGCTGTTGCTGTGCAGACACATGGATTTGGGCCTGTGTCTGTGGGAGTTTGCGCGTTCTCCCTGTGGTTGCGTGGGTTTTCTCCGGGTGCTTCGGTTTCCTCCCACGTCCCAAAAATGTGCTCTTAGGCTGATTGGGTAACAAATTGTCCCTATATTGGTCTCTATATGTCATTAAGACGTTAGGACGGCGGCGCGGACTCGTTGGGCCGAAGGGCCTGTTTCCCGTGCTGTGTTGTTCTTTGTTCTTTGTTCTTTAGGAAAGCAAACCTATCATCCTTACTTGGTCTGGCCTATATGTGACTCAGACCCACAGCAATGAGGTTGATTCTGTTCAAGAGCAATTAGGGATGGGCAATAAATCCTGGCCCAGCCAGCAAAACCCAGATTTCATAAACAAATAAAAAAAATGTGAACTCTGCCTGCTGTGACCATCCTACCTTCTCCTCTCCATTATGTCACAATGTGCCTTGTAAAATGTGATTGCAATTTAGAATTCATTATGAGGGAAATTACCTGTGTCCATCTTTGTTTTGCTGCTCTCACCCATCAAAGTAGAGCATCAATGTACTATGCTAACTTTCTATCCCTCTACCAGTACTGTGTTTTCAATTGTTTGTGGATAGATTTAATTTAGATTGAGATTTTCATTCTTTTCTGGGATATTTTTTAGGATGATGTCCAAATGCATATTGTAAGTGAAGTGAAAAAAAGTCCCTTGCAGGCTTTCTGGAAGGAGAATGTGCCCATCTTTATAGCGGAGAGAGCAGTAAGTATGTAAAGTTAAGTAAAAAGTAATTCCAGGATTTACTGAAACAGGTTTACAGGAAGTTTATACATGTCAGTGGTGGGCTTCATGTGACATACTTTTGAGACCCGTTATCATTCAAGATTGGAGTAAAGATGTATTTAATGGGGTGGTTTGACTTGATATCTGTGCTGTTTAGCTTCTCAGTATTCGAGCTTAAAAGGAATTGCTGCAAAGAACTGCAAGTGCATAATAATCATTTTTCAGTGATCCATCCCTTGTTTCTATGTTCTTTGAGATTTTGTGGCTATTTAGGGTAATGTTTTCATTTCCAGCCTAGCTGGCAGTGATTCATGGGGTACTGTAGGGATGAGTGCTAGGACCCTAGCTATTCACAATGCATATTAATGATTTAGATGAGGGAACTAAATGTAATATCTCCAAATGTGGTAGGAAAGTGAGCTGTGAAGAGTTTGCAGGGATGCTTCAGTGTGATTTGGACAAGTTGAGTGAGTGGGTAAATGCAAGGCAGATACAATGTAAGGTGGATAAATGTAAAGTTATCCACTTTGATAGCAAAAATAGGAAGCAGATTATTATAATGGGTATTAAGAGAGGGGAATGTGTCCTTGTGCATCTTAAGCATGCAGGCACAGCAGCGGATAAAGGTATGTGGTATGTTGGTCTTCGTAGCCAAAGGTATGAAAGAGTACAAGAGCAGAGATATGTTGTTGCAATTATACTGGGCCTTGGTGAGAAAACACCTGGAATATTGTGCAGAGCTGTGGTCTCCTTATTTGAGGAAGGATGTTCTTGCTGTAGAGGGAATATGGTTTACAAACCAATTCCTGGGATAGTGAGACTGATGTACGAGGAGAGATTGAGGATTATGTTCACTGGAGTTTAGAAGAATGAAGGGGGAATCTCCTAGAAACCTATAAAACTGAGACAGGTTGGATGCAGAAAGGATGTTTTTGATTGTGGGGGTGTCCAGAACCAGGATTAATAGTCTAAGTATATGGATAGGGTAAACCTTTTAGGACTGAAACAAGGAGAAATTTCTTTACTTGGAGTCGTGAGCCTATGGAATGTGTTACTACAGAAAGCAATTGAGATCAAAACACTATGTTTCCAATAAGGAGTTAGATACAGCATTTGGAGCGAAGGAAATCAAAGGATATGTGGGAGAAGACAGGATCAGGTTATTAAGTTGGATAATCAGCCATAATCATAATGAATAGTGGAGCAGAAATGAAGGGCCGAATGGCCTACTCCAGGTCCTATTTTCTACATTTCAATATTTCATCCTTGTCTTTTTCTAATTTGGGTTGCTGCTTTGCTAAATTTGAGTTTATATTTCTATCAATGAATGAGTATTGGAGTTAGTGCCCTATCACAGCTGCCGTTTGCTGATCAGAAGAAACAGAATATGATAAAAATTTTGGAAGGACTGGTAGGAATATATTAAATACAAGAAAAAAGAACTGAGCATGAGAGATAATCTTTTACTTTCATGTTATGAACTGAGCAGATCCATTGTATAATATAGACCTGAAGAAAAAGATGACTTGAGTTGGCAGAATCTTTAGCAAAGTGATGTTGAACTAGCCTCAGTATAGATATTTTAGAAATGGCCTGAGTTTCATGCAGCTGATTCCTACCTGTTACTGATGCTAAATTGCATATAAACATCTAGTTAGAAGAGGATTGGTATTGGCTTTGGTACCTCTACAAGTTGAATAGCCATTGATGATCATTGTTTAGGGTCACACTTGAAGGAATTTGGGAATTCTGAGTCATTATGCAAGACATGGCTTTACACAGAACTACCCTCTCTTGATGAGCTTTGCAACCACGCTGCCATTTTATTATTTTCAATTGATTGGCCTAACTGCAGTTCTCTCTGTTTACAGCCAGTTAAAGTAGATGAGGACCACGTGGAAGACTCCTATAATAATGAAATCAACGATCTATCATCTAGCAAGTTAGAAGAGAAAATGGGGCCTTTGCCCCTCTTTGTCATGAAGGCAAGGTAATCAGCAAAGTAATGACTAAGCTAATAATCTATAACTGGAGTTATTTAGATTTAGAAAAATTGGATTCTTGTGAGGCAAAGTGGCCAACAGTTTTGCAAAAGTGTTGTTCATTGCTCCGATTTTCTACCCAAATAAAGTGCACTTTGAGATTTAAGAAAAACCAATGTTGGTTCCTTGAGAAGGCTCTGTGAATTTTATTAGAATATTAACTGTATGCTCTCCCTCTTTAATCCCTCCCTATACAGCTCAAAAATAATTTCTTTTTTCAGGAATATTTTCTTCATAATTTAAACTGAAAACTGTATGTTAAGGGAGAAATCATGTAACTACTGTGATTTCTTAAAGATCTGATTTCTTCAATTTGGTTAATGATTTGATTGTTTGGTACATGGGGGTTAAATTACATCTAAAAAATGAGAAGAGCCATACCAAAGACAGATTACATTACATTTCACTGATTGTTTGTGATCACCACATTGAAGGATTAATGGAAGTAAAATAACTGCAATTTTTAATGAGCACTGCGTGCTGGGATGACAGTGAAAAAGCAGTTTTAACATAGTTCTCAAGTGCAAGTTAATCTCCTTTGGAACAATAGCCATAATTTCACCTGTAAATTTTTAATGTGATAAGGCGTAATGTTGGAGCAGAAAATGGGCATCTTTACTCTGTACCTGACCTGGGAAGTCTCCAGATGTCTAATAGTTGCTAGAACTGGAACAGCTTTTCATTTATAATGATAGCCTTTGTTTTTGATTTGTGCAAAAATTCGTCTGATTATTTGACAAGGTGCCATATAGGAAACTGTTAAATAAGTTATGTATGGATACTTAAGACCCTGGCATGGATAGAGGATTGGTTGATAGGCAGAAGACAGAGAGTGGGGATAAAGTAATCTTTTTTAGGATGGCAGCCGGTGACTAGTGGTATGCCTTGGGTCACTGCTGGGATCACAACTTTTCACAATATACATAAACGAACTGGAAGAAAGAACTGAAGGCACTGTTCCTAAGTTTATAGATAATACAAAGATACGTAGAAGAATAGGTAGTATTGAGGAAGCAGAGGGGCTGCAGAAGGATTTGGCAGGTTAGGAGAGTGGGCAAAGAAGTGGCAGGTGGAATACAATGTTGAAAAGTGTGAGGTGATGCACTTTGGAAGGAGGAATGGAGGCATTGACTATTTTCTAAATGGGGAAATGCTTAGGAAATCAGAAACACAATGGGACTTGGGAATCATTGTTCAAGATTCTCTTCAGATTAACATGCAGGTTCAGTTGGCAGTTAGGAAGACAAATGTAATTCATGTTGAGAGGGCTAAAATACAAGAGCAATGATGTATTTCTGAGGCTCTGATCAGACCTCATTTGGAGTATTGTGAGCTGTTTTGGGCCCTGTATCTAAGGATAGATGTGCTGGCTTTGGAAAGGGTCGAGAGGAGGTTCACATGAATGATCCCTGAAAGAAGAGCTTGTCATTTGAGGAATGCCTGAGGACGCTGGGTCTATACCCTTGGAGTTTAAAAGGATGAGGGAGGATCTTATTGAAACTTACAGAATACTGCGAGGCCTGGATAGAGTGGACATGGAGAGGGTGTTTCCACTAATAGGAAAAACTAGAACCAGATGGCACAACCTCAGGCTAAAGGGACAATCCTTTAAAACAGAGATGTGGAGAAATTTTTCAGCCAGAGAGTAGTGAATCTATGGAACCCTTTGCCACAGAAGGTTGTGGACGCCAGTCATTGAGTGTCTTTAACACAGATAGATAGCTTCTTGATTAATAAGGGATCGGGATAATGGGAAAAAGTTGGGAGAATGGGGATGAGAAAAATATCAGCCATGATTGAATGGAGGAGCAGATGCGATGGGCCGAGTGGCCTAATTCTGCTGCTATATCTTATGGTCTTAATGCCAATCATGTTGACATGTTTTGAAATCTCAAATGCTTATCCATTTTTTTCCTATTTGTAGACAGTTGGTTTCCTGGTACACATTAACTCGTAATCCACATATGTCCCAGGTGGTCAACTGCACTGCACCTACTGCCTTTCCTGTGCTGTGGGTGCGATGTGATGGTTCTGACCCTGAAGGTACTGTTTGGTTGGGAGCTGAACCTGTGAAAACAGGGAAGGAGATTACATCAATAGTCTTCCATATGGTCACATGCACTGGTAAGATGCCAAAATAGTACCTTTAAAAAGTGTTATGTTAACCATGAGTTTAGTCATTTATACTTTGACGGTGTATTTTCACCCTGATAAAATTATACTTGACAGTTTTCATTTTAAATATGGACATTGGAGTATTTAATGCAAGTGTAAAAATGAGGACAAAATATGACGCGATTTTAAAATGAAGCTATAGACTGTCACAGACTAAAGCTCACATTTGAATTTGGCTCCCTGTGTGAAATATTTTTATAAAACCATATATGTATTGAATATTTGAACTCTGGAAGAACAACTCTGAACTATAGTATATAGTGTATATATATATATACACACAAGTATAGTACTATATGCTAATAGTTGTAAAAAATCTTTATGTGGTTTCTTTTTCTGTCTTGTCAGTATTAGATAGGATCTGAATATATGCAATGGATTAGGCCTAGTGACTTTCTATGTTTTAAACATTTAGGTCTCTTGTGGAGAGAGCTAGACCGGTTTTGCATTTGAACGCTATTTTCAAAGTGTTATTTTTCATCATTTTAGGACCGATTATCGACAAGAGCTCTTTCGCAAGCATAGAAAGATTGAAGACTGACCATAAGAGTAGACATTCCTGTTCTGCTGTAGGTATTCCAATTTTTTTCTCCCACCCAACCCCCGCCAGTTATAAATTGCTTGGCTAAATCTGAAAAACTCTGAAATCAGACAAGTGATATTTATATAGGATTTTAACATAATAAAATGACATAAGATGCCTTAACAATGTTAGGACTGATGACCAGAAGCTTAGTTAAAGAGAGAGGTTTTGAGGAACATCTTAAAAGAAGAAATAGAGGCCGAGAATTTTAGGGCTTAAGGCAGCTGAAGGCTCGTCTATCAATAGTGGAACGATTAAAACCAAGGATGCCCAAGATGATAAATTTGATGAACATGGATCCCTCTGGATTTGTTAGGCTGAAGAAGATTACAGATACAAGGAGGGGGCCATGCCAGAGAACCAGGATGAGAAATTAAAGCATTGCTTGAGCTGCAACTATTGTCGTTGAGCTGCAATAGGTTGAAACTTAATTAACATGAAGATATGGGCAACAGAGCTTTGAGTGACCTCAAATTTGTGGAGGATAGAATGTGGAAGCTAATCAGGAATGTATTGGAATAGTCAAGTCTAGAGGTAATAATGGCTTGAATAAAAAAAATCGTCAGTAGATAAGCTAAGGCAGGATGAAGTCGAGCAATGCCACACAGATGGAAATAGGTGGCCTTAGTGAAGATGTGGATATCTGGTTGAAAGTGCCTCGCAAAAACAAAAAAAGTTAGAAATTTCAGTATTCTGCCATATCTGAAAAGAGAAGGTTAAGGGTATTAGTATTACACCTTCATTGTAACACACTTACAAAAGTTAGTAAATGAAATGTTCATCTGGATTTTCTCTTTCATATGCTGATATCTACCATTTTCTACCTTTATTTTAAATTGCTTTTAGGTTTCTCCTCCTGGTTTTCTAGTTCATGACCTTAACCTCCCTATCTCATCATCTTCTCGAGCCCCACAACTCTCTGAGATAGCTATGCTCATCTAATTCTGGCCCCTTGAGCTGATTTTAATTGCTCCAACTTTGAGGTGGAATTTTACTGCTTTGTCGCATTGGGGACAGGACAGTAAAATGTGGTGAGTCATTCAAAAGTTTGTTAACTTTGGTAGGACCGGAAAATCCTGCCAGTGGCAGAAGCCATAAAATTTTACCTCAGCTGCCTGGGAGGATTCTGGAATTCCCTCCTTAAACTTCTCTCTCGTTCTTTTGACATACTTTTTAAAATCTACCTCTTTGCTCAAGATTCAGACCATCTGCCCTAATGTTACCTTAAGTGACTTAGGTATTTTGTTAGGGTTAAAGACACCATCCAACTTGTTATTTTCAGTAACTACTATTGAATTTTTCTGAAGTAACAGTTTGGATTGTAGGAGTGTGAGCATCATTACTTCAGTATTTTGAAGCAACAAATGAATTCTGAGATTATAAAAGTACTTGGAAACTTCCCAATATCTGAATTATCTATTTGTATCTATGTATCTGCAATTACAAACACTGATGGTGTCTGATCACAGATGTAGGTCAAAGGAGGAAGAGAGCAAACAGCTAGAAACAGAGCTTGGGTCATTGTGGGTCAATGTGTGTATATCTCATTAATGCTGAGTAGCATCAATGATGGAGGCATTCCTGCTCTCCTGGCAAGTATATATGATGTGAGAAGTCTTAAAAAAAAGAGTGCAGGGAAATGTATTTAATTTGAGTGGAAAAGTATTTGGATACAACTGTATCTATTTTTAAAGTGTAATGGTTTTTTTGCCTTGATTCAGGTAATGACCAAGGGCTATGCACAGTATGACCTGTTTGGTGCCTCTGTATTAGAGAATACAATTATGGAATCCCAGAGTAACATTACAGTGGATTTAGCTTGGAATAATGTGGAGAAAATCTTAGAAATTCCACCACTTAGATCCATTGCTACGCTGGTAAGGAAAACAAACTTTGATACTTGCTTATTTTACTGCACACATCATTATACAAATGAGGACAAATGTCTATACACACATTGATAGCATATTCTCTGACTTTTGGAGGCAGTTTTGTTGTCTTTCTTTTAAAAAGTCTCCAGATACCATGTGATTGCTTGTCCAGGGACGGACAGTTGATCAATCCAAGATGTCAACCAATGGAGCTGCAAATTCTGTTCAGCCATTGGAAGATTGTTGTCCATGTGATAACCTCTAATTTTTCTCTGCCTATCTCAATGTGGGGAGATCTACACTGTGTTTCTAAACTTGTTCTTGGTTGAGTCACAAGGGTTTTTAAAAATCTTTTCATGGGATGTGGTACACTCAGTATTTGCTGCCCATCCCTAATTGCCCCTGAGAGGGTGGTGGTGAACCATCTTCTTGAACTGCTGCTATCATGTAGTATAGGTATACTCACAGTTCTGAGTTATAAGGTGTTGGGTAAAGGAAAGTGTTTCTGTGCTGGAGAGAAAGTTACTTTTGGCCTTGTCTCTTGAATCCTTCGAGAATCAGTTGCACAGTAGAATTGTTAGATATTTGGAAACCAGCTCCATGCTTGATTTTTTTTAAAATATGCTTTTATAAAGGAGTCTTTGTAGGATGCTTTGTGCCTGTTCCTATTTTACCTAATGTATTGTCAGATCTCTCTTTATTTTCGGCATTGGGTTTATTTAAAGGTTGTATGTTCAAGTTTGGCTGTATTTTTCTGTGCCAACTAAGTCCCATAAATTAAATGCCACACACAAATATTGGGCAAAAGAAGAAATTAATATCTTTGTAAAAATGAAATGAAAGCTGATTTACAGAAATATTGATGACATGTGCATAGATTGCAGGTGCAAGTATTCATACAAGTCTCCTATAGTCTGACCTATAGTTTGGTTCCCAAAAAGTTTAAGGAGAGTTAATTAAGCTTATCACAATGCATCCAATTGAGGTCTGAAAAACTGATAATTTTGCTTCAATGAGTTACCTTCTGGCAGGCTATTCTAAATGTTTTACACTTAGCTTAGCAGCTAGTAGGTTTTGATGTTTTTTCCCAGATTGATGTAATTTTAATATTTTGCAAAGAATAAGATTTTCTGAATTAACAAATTGGTGATTTCATTTCAATAATTTGTTCAATCCAAGTCTGAGCTGTATAATGCAGCCTAGGAATGGGATTAAGTATCTTGATGTACAAGTTTAGGCTTACCTTCCAAATTCACAGTAGTCGGTTAGATTGAATTGGCCTATTTTGCATGTGCTTTTGTTACAGTTTTATTCCTCTTGTTTTTGTGGTTGTTTAGAATATCAAAGTGGAACCTGGAGACATGAGAAGTCCTGTTATTCAAACTTATAAGGAGCTAGAATTTCTCCTTGTAAGTATTTACTTTAATTAAATATGGCATTTATGAAGTTCTTTCACAAGTCGATTTTTAAATTCATAATTGTAAACATGTATTTCTGTAAATTGCAACCTGAATATGTTTCTTGTTTTAAGCAAACATTTCATAAATGCTTCTGTAGTGGGATCTTCGGTCACAAAACCTGAAAGCTTCCCTTTATGATGTGGTATGCAAGGTTGTTTTACATTGCACACTAAGGAAGTATCTCTCTGTGATAGTGTATGTGGGATCTGGATGCCTTTAGTCATATAATTCTTTCTAAGTTTGTCTGAGGTTTTGAACTTCCTTTTGTTTAATTTAATTTAATATGTAATTTTAAAAACATTGCTTTAAGTTTGTATTGGTAGTCAAAATTGGAACTTCAGCAATCATCAATTTCTTTTTCCTTTTTAAAAAATGTTTGTAGTTTAGTTGTATCTGTTCTTCTTTAACAAAACAACTTTCCAGCTCTCTTCTGAAGTGTAGGGATGCAAGTTTACTGAAGAAAGTCTGTGTCTCCTGACAAAGCCGTATGCTTGACTTAATGATCCCTAAATAGTGTTTTTAGTCTGAATGCTGAAATAAATAATCCAGTTCGAGGTTCTTCACCCCATTCAATTCAAAATTAATTGTTGGCCCACCCTCTCTAAGAACTCACAGAGAACGGCACTTGATCTGTGTAGATATAGCCCAATAAAAGTATACTGGGAAGGATGACTATCATGACAAAGCCCATCGTGGGGGAGGTGGCTTTCCAATCAAAATTCATTGACACTTAATGGAATTGGAAAATTCCTGTGGCAGGTGGAACCAGAAAATTCCTGCTGATGAAAAGAAATAAGAAAGAACTGCAATTATATAGCATCTCAAAGCACTTTACAGCCAATTTAATTGTTGCTGTTGCTTGTAATTATTCCTACCATGTTTGTCTATCTTGTGCCATCATCAAAAATCCACTGTAGGCCATTTGCAATACCTAATGCTGACTGAGAAAGAAATATTTCCCTAAACACCATTAATAATTTTCCTGCTAATCTTCAAAAGAGTATAGTGGGATCTTTTGTGTTTATCTAAGAAGGTTGCCTGGGTCCGGTTTAATGACTCACGCAAAAGACAGCACTTCTGACAGTACAGCACTCCCTCAGTGCTGCACTGGATTTTGTATCGAAACTCTGGAATGAGACTTGAACCCTGAAACTCGAAAATTGAGAGTGCTACCAGTTTTAAACTAATCTTTGTGAATGTTGCTGGCCAGGCCATCCTTAATTGCCCATGAACCAAGTGGCTTGCTTGGCTTCTTCGGAGGTAAGTTAAGAGACAACTATGTTGCTATGGGTCTGGAATCGCACGTAGGTCAGACAAGGTATGGTTGGCAGAGTTCCTTTCCCAAAGAACGTAGAGAAGCATTTTTTTTACAACAATAGATAACAGTTTTATGACATCTTTACTGAAACTAGCTTTCAATTATTAACTGAATTTAAATTTTATAAGGTACCATGATGGAATGTAAACCCATGTTCTCAGGACAGAGCCTGCTGCTTTGGATTATTAGATATTACTAGATCACTGAAATTAACACTGCCACCATCTCCCCTGGCTGGACCACAGCTGGTACAAAGGGGTAAAACTTTAGGGAGAAAGGATTGGGAACAAATTTAAAAAAAAAAATTTAAAACTTAAATGTTCTTAGAGATGTTAAATATATGCATGTTTTGATTGAATGACCTAGTTTCTGCTGTGTTGTTTGACAGGTTTTAGCTCAAGGTTTGAAAACAGGTGAAACAGAGTGGCCAGAAGTGTTAGAAGAAAAATCTGCAGTCACTGTTGTGCAGGAGTTAATTGAAGGTACACACTTCTCGCATTTGAACAATATCAGCTATAAAATTTAGACTGTTTTCAGCTGGATACTCTATAGTCAACAGTAGGATTGCCAAGTTATCTTTGAGCTCAGTTTACTGTTTACCAGACAGTAATCTTGTCCACAATGTATAAGACTGCAAAGTTGTTTTCCACAAAGCATTGTGCCTGAAGTGGCATGTGAAATCCTTTCAAACATTTTTAATCAGAAGTAAAGCTTTTTTTGAGTGTTCATCAAAGTGGCAAAGATGATGCTGGAGAAGAAAACACTTTCTTATTTTTTTCCAACGACAATGATTATGGTTTCATTCCCAGATGTTTGGAAATGGGATGGAAAATTCCACAGATTTGTTCATATTAGAAATGGTCTCCTTTTTTGCATTTAATTCCCAGCTCATATATGTTAATATGATTGGAGTAAAATAATTGGCTAAATTGTACTGAAAGTTGTGGAAATACATCTATGTTATAATATGGGGATAGACTTTGGGAGTTGCTTCTACTATGAATAGACATTTACATATCACTGTTTGTTTTCATGTTGGATACAGAGCTAAAGAATCAGCTCAATGCTTCTCAACAGCAACCAAAGACCGAGGAGACTGAGGTAAGATCTGACAAATGGAAACCTGTTGGTGGGAAAAGATATGGGAAATGTAACTTTATTCTGTCAAGGGCAGGTTCTCTTTAGGTAAACACTTGTTTGTATAACATCTGCAACACGTCAGTCATTCTTTCATTCCAGTAACACCACGATACAAATAACCTCTAGTAATGTCAACAGAATCTGTTCTCTTAGGGTGTACCTGCTGTAGTTCATTTTCCATCGCAATTGCAATAATTTCTAGTCAGTAGTGGTCTATAGAGTTTTAGTTACATCACCAAATGAAATTGGACTAATGTAAGAGGATTTTGTTTACAAAGGAATAATGCTAAGCAAATGTATGTTTGAGTCTCCCGTGATCTACATTTGGATATGTTTGCAGTGTGTGATGAGAGAATATTATCTTAGGTTTTGTTTGTGGCATTCTGCTAAAAGATAGTACATGCAAATGAGCCAAAAATAATTTGTTTAATTCATGTATTTTGGGTTCATAAGACATTAAAAAATTAAATAGCTAATTTAAAATGAGATTGGAGGGAGTGCAGAGTATACAAAAAAATTTAACTTCCCAATAGTTATTGTATCACGTTGCTGTTGCTACTGTGGATACAGGGTGGCATAGTGGTTATTACTGCTGCCTCACAGTGCCATGGACCTGAGTTCAATTTCTGGCTTGGGTCACCATCAGTTTGGAGTCCGCATATTCTCCCTGTGTGTGCGTAAGTTTCCTCTGGATGCTGCAGTTTCCTCCCATAGTCCAAAAGACATGCTGGTTAGGTGCATTGGCCATGATAAATCCTCTCTGTGTACCTCAACAGGTGCCAGTGTGGTGACTAGGGAATTTTCACAGTAACTTCATTGCAGTGTTAATGTAAGCCTACTTATGACACTAATAAATAAATTTTAGACTTGTCAACTTGTACATAGTTATTTTGTGCAGGTTTTGAAGCTTTGCTTCATTAGAACTGACATCTGAAAGTTAAGAAATAGAAACTTGCAGCAGTGTGGGATTAATTAGATAATTTTAAAGCACGGGCACAATGTTTTTGGTGGCCTCCTGTGCTATGACTCAATAAAATTTTGTGTGTTCTGCCTTGCAGTAAGACAGCACCCAAGATTTATTTATGGTAGGTTATGTATTGTAAATCTGTTTAAGGATTTTTGAAATGCTAATCATGGATTTTGAACCAAGACTTTGTTTTTATTAAATTTATTTGTTTTAATATCAGAAATTAAGAAGTGATGAAGCTGCTGTTGAATCAACCATTCATGCATCATTTGCCCCTGAACGTGGAGATCTTGATTTTGCAGAGCAGCTTTGGACTAGAATGAGGAAAGGTATGTGTGTCTGTGGGTCAGATCAGCTCTGTAAGGAAGCACAGATATTGAGCATTGATATCCAGTGGCACAGTGGACAATTGCAGATTCTTATATAGTACTCTTACCAAGAACAAGAGCTATGAATATAAATTATGGAAACTATAGAAGCAATTCTAACAAGAGGCAGTTTCCTGATTCAGTAGGGGGCTCATGACTTTGTGAAAGGCAAAAGTATTGAAAGAGTTTTGTGATTATCAATGTAAATTTAATTGAAAATAAATTAGATGGGCAAACAACTTCTTATTATGAAAACAGAATGCTGAAAGTACTCAGCAAGTAGATGATAGCTACAGCACAGGTGTAAGAGTCCAGTAATTTATTAGAAAGAGCTGCAGTAATGGGACTAGAAATTCATCTTTGCTGCTTTCCTCGTTCTCTCAGTAACCTGGAATTTATTTCCTTATGATTAAGAAAAAACTCTTTTCTACTAATTTCTTTCTTTTATTTTAGCTATTTCTTCATACCAAGATGTGGTAGATTGCTTGATGCTAGTTATTCAGCATCTAAAATGCAAGGATATTCAACCATGGGTATGTAGCAAACTCATTATTTTGATATTTAACTAAATGGTGCAGCCTGTGTGCTACTTGTAGAGATGGCATATAGCATTATAAAGGATGTGTCTGGGAGATCCAGTTAGCGACCCATAAGCTTTCATTTAGGACACAGATCACATCTCACATGGATACTATTAATGTATTTAACCTTTATGCCTCCTCTCTTGATTTCCTTTTGTTATTCAATTTCCTTACTGGCCTCTAATATTAATTTTCAGATGAATTGAATGTTCCTTTAGCTTATTGCAAGTAAAACATGCCTCAGCCTGAGAGGGTGGTGCACTTAGGGGCTAAGTTTGATGGTATAGGAACATGTTACTTAATCTTAAGCTCAACTAATTTCTCCAAATTAAGTTCCACCTTTTGCAATCTCATCCATTTTAGCTCCTTTACTGACTATTGCTAGGAATTTAATCTACATCTTTTGACCTCAGTTTCTCTAATGTTCTCCTACTTTGTGTTCCTACTTCCACAAAGCACAAATATTGAGAATTACTTATGGCAAGTAGGAAAATAAAATTAAGGTCACAATCGGATCAGCCACAATCTTATTGAATGGTGGAACAGGGTAATTGGGCTGAATGGCCTACTCATGTTTTTTTTTATGATTCTTAAATTCTGTATTTGAATTATTTTTGTTCTGATTTTGTGAGATTATGGGCTTTGTGAAATTACAATAGTTTTTCTGTAACTGGCACATTGAATAGCCTCTGTTCACATTTTAGATCCATCGAGGAAGCAACAGTTCTCTCAGCAAGCTGATCCAGCAGTCATACCATGGCAGCATGCCCACTGTCTCTGTTAATGGACTTACTGCTATCCGAATGCTGTTGGAAATAGGACTGGATAAATTGCGGAGGGATTACATAAACTATTTTATAGGTAGATACTTTTTCACTCATGTCTAATGTTTGGTGAGGTGTTTTTTGATTTTTAAAATGTTTCATTTGATTGTAAGTTTCTTTGCACACAGTGTTGCAAGGAGTCAGAGTTTGATCATGATTTCCAGATTTTACTGTGATTCTGGAGAGAGTTTGCAATCCTCTCCAAATGGAAAGGGGCGAAAGGTCTGTGATAGGGATGAAAGGCAGGGGAGATTAAATGACAAACATTTTCATGGTACAAATATGGGTGGTAATGGAACAAATAAAGAAAGAAGAGGTTTGAATGGCAGAGTCATGAGTGGCTGCCACCTAAATTTTTTTTAGAAAGAAATAAGAGAGAGAAACCAGAAAGGGAAAAAAAAATCAAAACTATCGAAGTAAAAAAAGAAACAAAATGGGAGCAAAGATAATGATTGAATTACATGTTGAGCATAGAACATCACAGCGCAGTACAGGCCCTTCAGCCCTTGATGTTGTGCCGTTCTGTGAAAATCAATCTAAAGCCCACCTAACCTGCACTATTCCAATATCATCCATTTGTTTATCCAATGACCATTTAAATGCCCTTAATATTGGAGAGTCTACTACTGTATGATAAACAGCAGTGGACCCAAAACAGATCCTTGCTTTGCATCTCAAGTAACTGTACTCCAGGATGATCATTTCCAATCAGCTAGCCAGTTTCTGATCCAAACTGCTAAATTACCCTCAATCCCATACCTCCGTATTTTCGGCAATAGCCTACCACGGGGAACCTTATCAAACGCTTTACTGCAATCCATATATACCACATCAACTGCTTTATTCTCAAACACCTCTTTGGTCACCTTTTCAAAGAACTCAATAAGGTTTGTGAGGCATGACCTACCCTTCACAAAACTGTGTTGACTATCCCTAAACAAATTATTCTTTTCTAGATGATTATAAATCCTATCTCTTATAATCCTTTCCAAAACTTTGCCACAACAGAAGTAAGGCTCACTGGTGTATAATTACGAGGGTTGTTTCTATTCCCCTCCTTGAAGAAGGGGAGAACATTTGCTATCCTGTAGTGTTTGGGCACTATTCCTGTAGACAATGACGACCTAAGACCAAAGCCAAAAGCTCTGCAATCTCCTCTCTAGCTTCCCAGAGAATTCTAGGATAAATTCCATCTGGCCCAGAAGTCATTAAATTACCCAGTGAAAGATGAAGTGTTTTTCCTTGAACTTGTGTTGAACTTCATTGGAACACTGAAGTAGGCCAAAGACAACAAAGGTGAATAATTGAAATGACAAGCGATGGGAAGTTCAGGGTCACACTTGCTGGCTGGATGGACATGTTCCGCAAAGTGGTCACCCAATCTTCATTTGATTTCTAATGTATAGGAGACCACGTTGTGAGCAGTGAATATAGTATAAATTGGAAGAGGTACAAGTTTCGCTTGGAAAGGATGTTTTGGGTCTTGGACAAAGAGAAGAGAGGAGAATTGGTGTCATTGGAAGGGTGTGTAAACTAACATCATGAGGTCTGGGATGAGAGAGAGGCTGCTCTATTAAATTCTATACAACAAAGTGAAAATCATTATTGAAAGAAATATTTTCTTTTAGGTCAAGAACTCACGACTTTGAATTATTTGGTAAGAACAATGAATGGATTTTAGAAATTACAAAATACTTGAAATTTAGTTTCTACTTTATTTTAGAAATTAGTTTTTCCTGATTTTCTTCTGCAGGATTATTTTGTGAATTGCACTATAACTCTAGATGAGCAGATACTCCGTCTCCAGAAACTGCACCATATACTTGAATTGGTAGTGAGTTGCAGTGCCTTTCTGAACTTGAGCCATGAAAACCTCTTTACACTGACACAGTAAGTACTTTCCTTACTTCAGATGTTCTGGTACAAATAATACCCTTAAGGGTTACAGCAACACATAAATACACTTTCTTTGCCTGTACTGTTGTATTGTTCTACCTTGACACTTTTTATAATGAACACCATGTCTCTCCATTGGTATATTGTGCTGTGTGCTGTTCCCTCTGTTGAGTTATCGGTGTGCTGAAACAAATATTCATAGCAATGTAGTCCCTTATACTCCATTTGTTCTTTTCCATAATCTCCAGGCTGTTCAACATTTTATTTTTTATTTTTTCCAATCTGAAGATTTTTAAAAGCAAAGCTGGATATACTTAATTACTACTACATTATTTGAATGAGACAAATAATTTGTCTCATTCTTGCTTCTTACTGCTGTCCTGCATTATGACCAAGACTCATAATTTCTTTTCTCCATTCCAATAAAAGAAGCACCTAGACACTACTACAATATAAGCAAAATACTATGGACGCTGTAAATCTGAAATAATAGAAAATGCTAAGGGAAAACCTGAGCAGGTCTGGCAGCAAGAATGAAAGAGTTAACGTTAGGAGCCTATATGACTGTTCAGAGCTGGACACAGCTTTCCATGTAATACTTCAATACCATAATTTCAATTTATATAACTGAACTTTGTTATATTAATTCATAGAATCTAGTTTTATTGCTTAACTTTAGAAGAAAGTAAATTCTGCAAATTTTGGCAGTTCAATACAAGAATATAAAAGAGAAAATTTAAATAAATATTTCTGGTAAAATAAAAGGAAGGAAGCTTTCCTAAACATCAAAACATATTTTAACACTAAGATTGTGATGAAAGAATGTTATTCAAGATCATTTTAACTTGGGAGAAGCAGAATTTTGGGCAATTTGCATAAAAAATTAATAGACACATACTGAGTGATTGTGATGCAGTAATCTTAATAAAGTGATCTTTTAAACTGATCATTTAATTTAATGGAGTTCAGAAAATTATGGTTTGAAATCTCTTTAAAACAGATGAAAGTAAAAGTCTATGAAGCGAGATCAAGCAAGAAATTGGCAGTATCTTAAATTGCTAACCAAGACAGTCGGGACATAGAAAACTACAGCTCTTACAGGCCCTTCGGCCCACGTGTTGTGCTGATCATATCTCTACCTACTAGGCCTATCTATAACCCTCAATCCCATTAAATCATGGTGGCCTCCTTCTGTACCTTAGATTACAGCAATGGATAAGTCAGCCTCCATTTTTGAGGGATTTTTTTTGAAGCTTCAAAGTCAACTTGTGTGCCACAATCTACAATAAATATTTTATTTCTTGACACACTAAGGATAATGGTGCTGACTTTGTTATGAGAGTAGGAATTGACTGTACATTCCATGTTTTACACACTTGAGGGTTTAGTGATTGTAAAGTTATTGCAAGTTTCTGCTCATTGGTTATAAATGTATTATGTCTCTTTGGTGATAGGTCGTGCACACGATACTACAAGGACAATCCACTGGATGAGCAGCATGTTTTTCAGTTGCCAATCAGACCAGCCACCATCAATGCTTTCTATGAAAAGTAAGAATCATAACTATGATGTTGTAGTTTATACAGAAATAGTTTTATATTCTCAAATAATTTTTTCCGCAAAGAAATAAAGAGGGCTTGATACACAGCCAAAGTAGGAAGACTTTTCAAATCATTTCAGTGGAATGAAAGATAAAAAGCATTAGATGCTCAATAAGCTGGGAAAAATGAAAAATAGCCTTGAAGTTATGTTAAAGGGTGCAAAGATATTATTTTGGAGAAGGGTAATAACTTTCTTGAAGGAAAGTGTCACTGTGAAGAGAGTCAGTGGTTCCTAAAGAATAGGAACATAAATATGGAGCAGGCCAGACCTAGTGGCGAAAGAAACTGACAGTAATAGACCACATCTGGTAGAGCAGGAAGCTGGATAATGATTTACAACGATGAAACAGAGCAATTGTGTAGAAAATAACATTGGTTGAACCAATTCAAATGTAAAGAGCATGAGCTAGCTAAAGAGGAAAGGAGTAAGCAAACCAACCAATCAATATATAGGAGTCTATATACGTGAAACTTTGATTTATTTACAGTTTGCTCCTGAATGTACGGTCAGCTTTAATTTTTGGGTTGCCTAAAGATGTCTTGTGCCTGTAAATAACTGCGTACATTGTGCTGCCAACATAATGAAATATTGTGATGTTTGGGTATTTTAAGGTGTCAGATATGATTCTGCTTGACCCAGTATTTTACTAACTTATTCCATTATTGTGGAAACTGTATCTGACTTCTGCTCCAGAAGATTGTGCATCCTATGATGGGGTTTGGAGTTATTAGAAATACTTCTGGCAGCTATTTGAATATTTAGAAGTGATTTCCTGATGAGACAGGTTTCTTGCATTCTAGTGAATACCCCAACATGTGGCGAATGGAGATCACTAGTTGCCATGGACAGAGAGAATTGAAGACCATTTGGCAGCTCAACACCAGGCCACCAGTGGATCATGTGACATTTACTACCCCAGGTATTTTCTTTTACGTAGTCAAATTCCTCAGGAATATTTTTCTTGGTATACCTTAAGACAATTTTTAAAAACTATGTGCCTTTAGTGTTCAAGATCGCCATTTGATGGCAATCTTGCATCATTGTGAAAAATGGAAATCTTTTGAAATAATCATTTTCTCTAAAATAAAGTCCAAAACTGGACAGCGAAAGCTCCTATAAGTATTTAAAGAGGAAGAGAGTAGCTGGAGTGAACGCTGGAAGATAAGGCTGGGGATTAATAGTGGGGAATGCAGAAATGCCTGAGACACCAAATCAATATTTTGCCTCAATTTTCATGGTGGAGGACACGAGAATTCTTCCAATAGTAACAGAAAACACAGAGGAAATAAAAAAGGGGAGCTTAGAACTATCATTGTTACTAGAGATACAAGCAGTTGGTCTAAATAAGACAACATGATCGGTGCAGGTTTGGAGGGCCAAAGGGCCTCTTCCTGTGCTGTAACGTTCTTTGTTACATTCATCGAGTTTATTGTTGCATTTCAATTCATCTAAGAAGTTATTGTTAACCTGTGATGTCTCTCCATATGGCATTGGCATAGTGTCCCATGAGATGGACGATAGTTCTGAAAGGCCAGCAGGGTGTGTCTCGAGAACCCTCTCAGAAGCTGGAAGAAGTTACTCACAAACAGAGAGAAGGATTATTGATAGTTTTTAATGACAAGAGATTCCACCACTAGGGAAAAAAGTACCGAACAAACTATTGGGATTGAACATAGAACATAGAACATAGAACAATACAGCACAGAACAGGCCCTTCGGCCTTCGATGTTGTGCCGACCAAAATAAAAAGCAATGCCCCTCCTACTAAACCATTCCCTTCTCATCCATATACTTATCAACTAACCTCTTAAACGCCACCAAACTTGGCGCATCTACAACAGCTGCAGGCAGGGCATTCCACTCCCTAATCACTCTTTGAGTAAAGAACCTACCTCTGATATCCGTCCTATAACTCATACCCCTTAATTTAAAGTTGTGTCCCCTCGTGCTAGCTTTTTCCATCCTAGGAAAAAGGCTATCACTGTCCACCCTATCCAAACCTCTAATCATCTTATATGCTTCAATAAGATCCCCCCTTAGCCGCCTCCTTTCTAACGAAAACAACCTCAAATCCTTCAACCTCTCTTCATAGGACCTGCCCTCCATACCAGGCAACATCCTAGTAAACCTCCTCTGTACCCTCTCCAATGCCTCCACATCTTTCTTATAATGTGGCGACCAGAACTGCACACAATACTCCAAGTGCGGCCGCACTAGAGTTTTGTACAGCTGCAACATGATGCTGCGGCTCCTAAATTCAATCCCCCTACCAATAAAAGCTAAGACTCCATAAGCCTTCTTAACAACTTTATCCACTTGACTGCCTACTTTCAGGGATCTATTGACACATACACCAAGATCCTTCTGTTCCTCAACACTATTAAGAGCCCTACCATTAGCCCTATACTCTACACATTTATTGTTCCTGCCAAAGTGCATTACCTCACACTTTTCCACATTAAACTCCATTTGCCACTCTCGGCCCAGCTCTGCAACTTGTCCAAGTCTCTCTGCAAACTACAACACCCCTCTTCACTATCTACCACTCCACCGACTTTAGTGTCATCCGCAAACTTACTAATCCATCCTTCAATACCCTCATCCAGATCATTTATAAAAATTACAAACAGCAGGGGCCCCAAAACAGACCCCTGAGGTACACCACTTGTCACCGAACTCCACGATGAATATCTCCCATCAACCACCACCCTCTGTCTTCTATCTGCCAGCCAATTCCTAATCCAATTAGCTAAATCACCCTCTATTCCACACATCTGCATTTTCTGTAGAAGTCTTCCATGGGCCACCTTATCAAACGCCTTACTAAAGTCCATATATACTACATCAACCGCCTTACCCCCATCCACCTCTCTGGTCACTTTCTCCAAAAACTCAATGAGGTTAGTAAGGCATGACCTACCCTTCACGAAACCATGCTGACTATCCCCAATCAATTCATTTCTCTCTAAATAACTATAAATCCTATCCCTAATAATTCTCTCCAATACCTTGCCCACCACAGAAGTAAGACTCACTGGCCTATAATTCCCAGGAAGGTCTCTCTCCCCCTTCTTAAACAATGGGACCACATTCGCCATCCTCCAGTCCTCCGGAACCACACCCGTAACCAACGAGGACCCGAAGATCAGAGCCAGAGGCTCTGCAATCTCCTCTCTTGCCTCCCAGAGAATCCTAGGGTAAATCCCGTCCGGCCCAGGGGACTTATCCAACTTCAAACCTCGAGAATTTCTAACACATCCTCCCTATCTACTACAATACTCCCCAATTTGCAACCCTGTACCTCAGTGCTCTCCACAGCTACATTTCCAGCACTCTGCGTGAATACCGAAGAAGACGGGCAAGTTCCCAGGGACTGATGGTCTATGTCCTAGGGCCTTAAAGAAAATGGTGTTGGAGATAGCGGAGCCATTGGTTACAGTATTCCAAAGCGCCCTGTGTGGGAATAGTTCTGATGGATTGGTAAAATGCTAATATAAGGCCCTTATTCAAAAAGGGACGGAGGCAAAAAGTAGGAAACTGTACGCCAATTAGTTTAGGGAAATTGTTTGAATCCATTATAAAGGAAGTAATAACAAGACATTTAGAAAATCAAAATGCAAACTATCAGAGCCAACTTAGTTTTATGAAGGGTAAATCATGTTTGACTCATTTGAATTCTTTGAAGCTGTAACAAGCAAGGTGGATAATGGCGATCATGTAGATATAGTATATCTTGACTTCCACAAGATGTTTTATAAAGTTCCATGCAAAAGGTTAATAACTCAACGTTAATTCACCTAGGATTAGGGGTTGATTTTAGTTTGAATAGAGGATTGGTTAACCAACAGAAAGCAAAGAGTTGGGTCTTTCTCTGGTCGGCAAGATGTAATAGGATGCCACAGGGTTTGGTCCTCAGGCTCCAACTATTTACAATCTATATTAATTACTTGGATGCAGTGATAGCCAAATTTGTAGATGACACTAAAGTAACTGGGAAAGTAAGTTACGATAATGAAATAAGAAATTTACAAATGGATATGGATAGGTTAAGTGAATGAGACAAAATTTGGCAGATGGAGTTTAATATGGATAAGTCTGAAGTTATCCATTTTGGCAGGATAAATATAAAAGCAAATTATTATCTAAACAGAGAAAACTTTGAAGTGCTTTGAATAAGTGGGACCTGGGTGTTCTCGGGCATGAATCATAGATTAGTATGTTGATACAGCAGGTAATAAGGAAGACAAATGGAATTTTGTCACTTATCGGTAAAGGAATAGAATATAAAAGTAATGAAGTGTTGCTACTGTGCAAAGCGTTTAGTGAGACTGCATTTAGAACATCGTGTACAGTTTTGCTCCCCTTCCTTGGGAGGAATATAATTGCATTGGAGGCAGTTTAGAGGAGGTTTACTAGATTGATTTGAGAGATGAGATGTTTGTCTCATGAAGAGAGATTGGGCAGTTTAGCGCTATATTCCCTAGAATTTGAAAGAATGAGAGGAGATTTGATTGTGATATACAAGATGATGAGGGGGATTGACAAATTGGAAAGGATGTTTCCTTTTGTGGGGCAATCTAGAACAAGAGCTCACAGTTCATAGAACACCTACAGTGCAGAAAGAGGCCCTTTGGCCCATTGACTCTGCACCGACCACAATCCCATCCAGCTTTAGGATAAGGGATGGCAGATTTAAAACAGATGTGGAGAAATTACTTCTTTTAAAGGGCCATGAATCTATGGAATTCACAATCCCAAAGAGTGGTGAATGCCAGGACTTCGGCAAATGTAAGGAAGAAATGTACAAATTCTTAATTAGTAAGGGTTTGAAGGGCTGTGATGAGGGTCAGGAATTGAGATTGAGATGAGATTAGCCACGATCATATTAAATAGCGAGAGCAAACTTGAGAGGCTGAACAGCCTACTCCTGCTCCTAGTTCTTATGATTTTTCAGTTGGGAAACAGTAAGCTGAAGAATGATAAAAGCCAGCACATAGCCAAACCCAGCAGCCATTGCTTAGTCTTCAAGAAATGTAGCAGCTTGGGTGCCTGATACAATGAGAAGCATGGGAAATCCCTTTCATCTTGGAGTTGGATTCTGTAGGCTGTTAAAGCTGCATATATTTTTAACATTGATTTCAATTCAATACTTAGTTTGGACTAACTGGAGACCCAGAACTCTGGCCTCTAATGATGGACACGCCATTATTAAAGTCAGGCAAGAATCTGACTTCCTGGAGCCACCATGTATGGTAGAAATCAGATCTTCGAAGTGATACAAGTTATATGTAACCAGCCTTTCTCTCTCCTGAGCAGGGATACCTGCATAACCTTGGATCTCCACCAAATGGCAGAGGATGCTAAGACAGCCAATGTCATTAGTTAATTAGAACCACACGGTGTGAAATACTCAAACACTAAAGCATATCCAGGCTCTGACTTTTCTCTTTTTCCAGACTGGGTTTGACCATTCTCATTGCAGGACGCAGAAAATTCCAGTGGTCAACCCTCCAACCAGCCACAAGATGACCTGACATTTCCAGTGGAAGTCGAAAAAAGAGAGCATTCAGTGGTCTGAGAAGTCTCTACTGCCAACCATGGCAACAGTACAGCTGGTCAACACATGACATGAACACGAGTGATGCTGGAAGGTGGTAGTAGTCTCCCATCAGTAACAAAAGGCAGAGATGAGCATACCACTAAACTATCTTCTTGCCTCAGGAATGTTCTTTCTCGGCCACAAAGGGCATTAAGACCCAGAGAAAGAAGTGACATAAAGGTGAGCATGATGCAAGAAACTGTTTAGAGTAGCAGCAGTCACTAATCAGTGCAACAGCTGGATTGATCAAGTGCAGTTCAACACTAAGGACTGGACAAAAAGAATGAAAGCATACCCAAATGCCAGTCCAATCTCCAAGCTAACAGCAAGAACTAGAACTAACAAAGCCTACCACTCCTCCAACAGAACAACGAATGAGTTATGGAAGGTTTATGAAGCTTCCTGATTGTTTGAACCTGTAAACTCAAGAACTTGCAGGAGGAAAATGGAATAGTGAGAATGTTGTAATGGTGGTAATGCATTGATAGCAACAATGTAAATTGTGATGATGGAATACTCCCCCCTTGCCTGGATGGGTGCATTTACAACAACACTCATGAAGCTTGACACCATCCAGGACAAAGCACCACATCTACAAACATTCAATTTCTCCACCACCAATGCTCAGTAGCAGCAGTGTGTACTACCTACAAGATGCACTGCAGTGATTTGCCAAAGATCCTTTGACAGCACCTTCCAAACCCATCACTGTTTCCATCTAAAAGGACAAGGGCAGCAGATACACAGGAATACCACTACCTGCAAGTTCCCCTCCAAGCCATTCAACATCCTGACTTGGAAATATATTGCCATTCGGAATCGCTGGGTCAAAATCCTAGAATTACCTCCCTAATGGCATTGTGGGTCAACCCAAAGAATATGGATTGCAGCGATTCAAGAAGGCTCCTTCTTGAGGGCAAGTAGGGATGGGCAATAAATGCTAGCCCAGCCAGCAGGACGCAAGTCCCATGAATGAATTAAAAAAACACTGTAAATGTATGTGATAATGTCTAACATGTAGCAAACTAGTGTAATTCCACACGCATTGGATAAAGACTTGGGAGAAAGTGTAGGAGAAGGAACTGGGTTTATGTGGGACTTGCGTACAATGCTGCCCATACAGTGATGTAAGAAGGCATAGTCCAGCTGTTAGAATGATGTTGAGAAAAGATGAGTTAATGCCTAGGCATTGAGATATTTTCTAACCTGTACCCTTTACTGTACATGTTTAAATCTTCTACTGCTAATAAAGAATAATTTACTATAACCAACAGTTGTTAGTTATAATGGTGGATCTACTGTAATTTCCTGAAAATTCCAAGCACATCTAAATGTAAGCTTTTCTGATCATGTTTTTAATGCATTTGAGATACTTGTGGCATTAAAGAAAGGTAGATATTTACTTGACTGAATATTATCTTTCTCTCTCATAATCCAAGACAACAATTACTACTGTAGACTGTGTATGTGATAGTGAACCTTTAAGAGATTTTTTTTAAAATCATGATCTCTGTAGGTCACACTGTTGGTGATGTCATTATTGGGAGCAGAGAAAAGCTGTGGAGCTCAAGTGACAAGAGTTGTTTTAGTTTCATTTTGGTTGTAGTGTTAGAAAAAAAATTCTCTTTCTCTCTCGGTTTTTATTTTTAAAGTTTTACCAGTTAGCTGAAAGCACAACTTATTTGCCATCCTTCAGTAAAGAATCTGTGTTTTGATGCCTGGAATAAAGAATCCATGTTTTGATTTGGGAAGCTTAAAACTACAAGCTGCTCTGAGTTTTCAAGATCATTTGAAATCAGCCTTCAACCCAGGGAATTAGATTCCAGTATCATATTAGCTTTAATCTGTGCAGTAATAAATCTGTTTTGAGAGCTGTCTTTATTGGATTTTGCTTTTAATTGGAATACATGAGAAATATTCATTCAGCATTATACGTTATAGTGATTGTTTTGTTTCTTGTTTGTAATGAATAAAAATGTTTGCTTATTTTCTTACTATACATGTTAACTGTATTCTTAGATAAACTTTGTTTGATCAAAGCTCCCTGGTGGGTCACTTTAATTATACCTGAAGTGAACATCTTGTGCTTATCCCAACCAAATTCAATGTAAAAATCTTATGCTTCAGGCAGTTTTCATAAAACACTTAAATTTCTAACCTGAACCATAAAGTGTATCTATCACAAATTGGATTAAATCAAAATATTATTCCACCCATAAAATATAAATGGTGCTTGATATTTAGGAAATGTCACAGCACTTCTCACTTCTATGCTAGCATATATGTAGAGTTTGATTTGACAAAAGTGCTTATTTGGAAATATGTGTGGTCATTTAATCCTTATTAACAATGGACTGCTGACCAGTTGATGGAGTTATTTCCAAATCCAATGTTTAGTGTACTTCAAGTGGAATGCGAAGAAACTTGGCAAGCCAAATAAGAGTCTATCACTAATACTATTATCCCATTGTGTTTTCAAGATCTGCCAGTTGTTGATACAACTTTGACTAGTGATTACGAGGAGGCATTTTATTACAACACAGTGATCAGCTGCAGTCAGGCACATTTCGTATAAATCTTTGGGAGGAAAGGTAAATACAAAGATCGTGTAAATTGATCACTCTTTTCCTCCACTTTCTTTAAGCATATATGCCTGGTGACATCCCAGCATTTTTGGATGTGGGAATTCAAATGATCTATCACATTTCCTGAACACAGGCGGGGTATTATAGTTATGAAAATGGAAACTCAAAGAAGTGTCATATTGGATTTGAAATATTAACTGTTTCTCTCCACAGAGACTGTTAGTCTTGCTGAGATTTTCTAGCACTTTGTTTTTATATCCAATCTCCAGCTACCATAGTATTTTGCTTTAATACTAATTAGTGTTGCTTTTACACTCCACCAACATACTTGAGTTGCCTCAGTGGAAATGAAATAAATTGGCATATGCTCTATCCTCCTGACTCCGCACTTAACCTGTATGGTAAAAAACCACATCAATCTGTTCTCTACACATCCAAACCCACCACACATACCACCACCCTCCCATACGTCAAATTCCAAACAATAGCGTCACTTGCATTAATTTCAATTAGCAAAGCAATTTATGAATCAAATTAGTTAACACAATTCTGTCATTTATATTCTTAAATCAACTGCAAATTTATTTTATTTTTAAAAAATCTTATATTACTAAAATTAGGATCTAAATTCCATCTCATAAAAATGGCACACTATGGATTAAATTTAAATTCATTTGACTTACACATGCTTTGCTTGATCTTTTATTTGTCTTGAGTTTGTTTTGTGAGGTGTTGGGTAATTGGAATTGGATGAATTGAAACTATTGGCCATTTTATGTGTCGTTACAAAGTTAAGTTCGTAGTGTAAAGATCCGAGTTTTCATATTTAAACCAGACCAAACTAAATTACCCTGAAATCTGACTTGCAACAACTCTAATGCCTATAAGTAACATAGCAGTAAAATAATTAATTAAACTTGTTCTTAAGGTAATATTTATACCTAATGAAGTGTGTGGTTCAAATAGTATGCAAATTTGAACAGCCGTAGTTTGGTCTAAACGTTAGTCCAATAATAGAGTTTACAGATTGTGGATCAACTCATAGATAGATTGGCTATTTCTTCAGTTCACACCTTTCATTTTTTTTCAAGCTGTGAGTTTTATTCTTCCTATTGTCGTTGTGCATTTCTTTATTGTTTTTGGAAAGTTGTATGTTTTTAATGAGGAAACAGCTCTCCTGCAGGAATCTGCTCTGTTATCAGGAGACACCATTACAAGTAAATATTTGTTATCCTAAATCCACAGTGAAATCATGATGATGTAGACCTGGATTTGCACCACACCTATTAGGGAAGGACATAGTGGAAGTGAAATCACTTTATTATGTTGTGAACTCCTTTACCTTGGCTGTGGAATTGAAATCTGGAATTTGATTGATTGAGTTGTTTATAATGCAGTTTTACTATCCTGGTAATGGCTGATCTCATTCATTCGTAATAAAGCCATAGGATCTTTGATGGTGACAGTAGCGAAGTATCAATTCAGTTATTCGAAGACTTTTCATAATTTAACAAACTTGAAATAACTAGTCATCAGTTTATGTTCTTGTACATCTACCATTGTATTGTCACAACAGCAATCTGGGTTTTTCACTGCCTCCGAAGTAGGAACATCAGTAATATAGCGCTGAGCAGTATACAAAGGGTGCACACAGTTGGAACAACTATCTCAGTAACCATCTCCATATGATTGACAAGAGGATCTAAAAGTAAAGGGGAAAGGAAAAATATTACACTGCAAAAATTATATTCAGTTATTTTAGAGAAATGCTTTATTTTGCATCATGCAACATGTTTCCTTACTGTGTGCCTTGTTTAAATTTTTTTGAAGTTACATCTTTGCTTACCATAATTAGCCTGAGAATATTAGCAGTGGCAATATACTATTGTTCCTCTAATGTTGAAGAAAAAAGCTCATTACTGAACTGTTCACTAAAGCCTTCCTGTCTGGCTATTACTGTACATTTCCACACCACCCCCCCCCCCCCCCCTCCCCATGCGCGTGCGTGCGTGCACGCACACTTGCTCGCGCACGCACACACACACACACTCAACACATTCAACTTTTTGTCCTCATCTTGAAATCCATCCAACATCTTACCTGCCCATTCCATCTTTTGTAATCTCCCCCAACCTTAAGTTTCGTTGTCCTCTTCAGCTTTCTGATTCTAACCTTCCATGCAATCTTTTCTCCCAGAATAAATGTAAAACTTCAAGCTGACTAACCATTTGATCAGGAATTTCTTCTATAAACTCCTCCATCTCTTTCTCTCTATTTTTTAAAGTCTCCTTGATGTGTCTTTTCAGATGAAGTTTTGTCAGCTCGCCCAACCTTTCCACCATACACACGAATACATAAAGGGCAAAAAAATAACAAGGGAAAGAGTAGGTCCTCTTAAGGATCAACAAGGTAATCTATGCGCAGAGTCACAAGAGATGCGTAAGATCCTAAATGAATATTTCTCATCAGTATTTACTGTTGAGAAAAGCATGGAGGTTCAGGAACTTGGGGAAATAAATAGTGATGTCTTGAACAGTATACATATTACAGAGAAAGTGGTGCTGGAAGCATCACTTCCAGTGATGTTGGAAGTGCATCAAGATAGGTAAATCCCTGGGACCTGATGAAGTTATCCTTTTTGTGGGAGGCTAGAGAGAAAATTGCGGGTCCCCTAGCTGAGATATTTGAATCACCGATAGTCATGGGTGAGGTGCCTGAAGATTGAGAATGACAAATGTTGTTCATTTGTTTAAAAAGGGCTTCAGGGAGAAGCCTGGAAACTACAGGCCAGTGAGCCTTACATCTGTGGTGAGTAAATTGTTGGAAGTATTTTGAGAGACAGGGTCTATAGGCATTTAGAGACACAAGTACTAATCAGGTACAGTCAGCATAGCTTTGTGAGTGCGAAAAATCATGCCTCACAAACTTGAATGAGTTTTTTGAAGGGGTGACCAAGAAGGTAGGTGAGGGCAGTGCAGTTGATATTGTCTACATAGACTTTAGCAAGGCCTTTGACAAGCTACCATATGGTAGGTTGCTGCATTAGGTTAAATCTCATGAGATCTAGGGTGAGGTACCTAAATGGACACAAAATTGGCTCTTGACAGAAGCCAGAGGGTGGTTGTAAGGATTGTTTCTCAAACTGAGACCTGTGACTAGTGGTGAGCCACAGGGATCAGTGCTGGGTCCACTATTATTTGTCATTTATATTAATGATTTGGATGAGAATATAGGAGGCATGGTTAGTAAATTTACAAATGACACCAAGTTTGGCGGGAGAGTGGACAGTGAAGAAAGTTATCTCCAATTGCAACGGGATTTTGATCAGTTGGGCCAATGGGCTGACAAATGGCAGATGGAGTTTAATTTAGACAAATGCGAGATAATGCATTTTGGTAGACTGAACCAGTTCAGGACTTACTCAGTTAACGGTAGGGCATTGGGGAGAGTTACAAAACAAGGAGATCTAGGGGTACATGTTCAAAGCTCCTTGAAAGTGAAGTCACAGATGGACGGAGTAGTGAAGAAAGCATTTGGCATGCTTGATTTCATCAGTCAGAACATTGAATACAGGAGTTGGAATATCTTGTTGAAGTTGTACAAGACATTGGTAAGGCCACGCTTGGAATAATATGTACAATTCTGGTCACCTTATTAGAGAAAGGACATTATTAAATTAGAAAGAGTGCAGAAAAGATTTATTAGGATGCCACTGGGAGTTGATGGATTGAATTATGAGGAGGGACTGGATAGACTGGGACTTTTTTCTCTGGAGCGTAGGAGGCTCAGGGGTGACTTTATAGAGGTCTATAAAATAATGAGAGGCACAGATCAGCTAGATGGTCTATCTTTTCCCAAAGATAGAGGAGTCTAAAACTAGAAGGTATAGGTTTAAGGTGAGAGGGGAGAGATACAGAAATGTCCAGAGAGGCAATTTTTTCACGCAGAATGTGGTGAGTGTCTAGAACAAGCTGCCAGAGGCAGTAGTAGAGGCAGATACAATTTTATCTTTTAAAAAGCATTTAGATAGTTACATGGGTACGATGGCATAGAGGGATATGGGCCAAATGTGGGCCATTGGGATTAGCTCAGGGTTTAAAAAAAAGGGCGGCATGGATAAGTTGGGCTGAAGAGCCTGTTTTCATGCTGTAAACCTCTATGACCCTATGACCATAGTTTTGCTCTGTAAAATAACTTGATGTGCTACGTGTGCATTTTTGTGTGTGTATTGGTCAAAGAGAGCGCTGAAAACCAGTCATAGCCCATTGCTGTTGCACTTGGATGAATGCTGAAGGTCAGTGAAGTAGACAGGAGCCTATGCTGGTGGTTTGGGGACATAAATCATACAACCACCCTCTTCCTTTCTTGGGGGCAAATAACACTGCGTCCAGATGAACTTAAGACATTCTAAGTAATTTGTATTTCATAATCAAGTAATTGCTCTTTCTAGGCATGCAATGCTGTTAATCTGTTTGAAATACTATTGCAAACAGTAAAGTCTTGAAAAAAACCATTTGGTTTTGAGGATTGTTCAGTATGAGCATTCTAGAGTTAAGTGATTTTTGGGTGAAGTATTACAACTTAATTAATTAGCCATAACCAGGAAAGCTAAGGTTAAAGAGACAATTAGGATGTTGCTTTCAAGGCTGCAGTTCAGCACTGAGTGACACAAAGCCCCTAATACCTAAACTTCATCATGCATTGGCCAAACCGTTGGCATGTTTGCCTGCTTCTCAATTGTTCGGTCTGTTCTTCTAGCTGGAAAGGGCAAACAAAGAAGAACCCATTAGCCTATGATTGCTATCACATCCTTCTGTCCCTCTCCAATGTTGCAAGTGAAATGGTGTTAGTGAATTTTCAAAGAACTCTATTGAGGAAATTATTTTAAAACTGTCTTAACATTTAAACAGAACTTATAATATCAGATTATACATATTTTTGGCCCATTTAAGGGAGAAAGCTGTGGTATTGCTGCATATTGATCTCTGTCTGTCTATTTAACAGCATTGTTTCATCAGTATTTTTGATCATTGTGTGTTTTGGAATTTGGACAATAAATAAACCATACATTGCCCTTGCCTCAGCTGTCTTAAATTGAGAAAATGGGACAGACTAAATTTCTTCTGGTGTGCTGAATAGAGCAATTGCATGTTCCTATCTTTAACAACTTCCAAGAAAGACCAGGTTATTCTGAAATACTTTCCTTGCTTTGCTCTATATTTAACTTCTAGTCTTTTGTCTGATATAAGATTAAAAACTGCAGTATTGCACGTTATCCAAGAAAAGGGGCTTGAATTTTAGAATAGGAGAAATGTCAAGTTTGTGCACTTAATTTAGTATTGCACTAAAATGTGTCATCACATTTAGAAGTGGCAAATTTGGTCTCCATTCTTGCTAAATACCATTTTAAAATCTTTATTTGCCCTTTTCAAATGAGAACAGAAACAGACTATATATTAAACAGGGAACGTATCCCTTCTCTTAGGGCAACATGGTGGCACAATGTTAGCACTGCTGCCTCAGCACCAGGTCTTGGGCGCTGTCTGTGTAGAGATTACACATTCTTGTGTGTCTGCGTGGGTTTCCTCCGGGTGCTCCAGTTTCCTTCCTTGGCCAAAGATGTGCAGGTTAGGTGAATTGGACCATGCTAAAATTGTCCCTTGCTTGGGGTTATGGGCCTGATAAAATGCTCTCTCAGCGAGTTGATGCAGATTCATTGTGCCAAATGGCTCCATTCTCTAAAGCATGGGAGGATTATGACTGAGTGTTAAAGAAAAGTCAAAAACATTGCTTGACTTTGTTTTCTCTCTGAAGCTGGCAGAAAGAACATTTGATCTTTATGGGATGCAGAAGCTAGTGGTGGCAGAGGAAGAGCTTGAAATGGAATTATTATACATAGGCTCTGGCCATGGAGGACAGTTGGGCTGAAATACTGAGTGACTGCATTCACATACCTGCAGCAAGCAATTCTTTAGTGGTAGAACAAGTTTCTGCAGCCTTGCGTTTCCAACTCTCTATCTAGCAGAAGAGGAAAGCGGAAAGATTATTTTTACATTGCCTTGAGTAAGGATCAAAGTTCTATGGTCATGAGAAAGGGTGACTAAACATCAGACGAGAAGTTAACTGTTTACTGGAACTGCTTAATATTATGTTGAACAGTATTGTGCCTTTGTGCAACATTAGTGTACTTTTTTTTTTGCCCGCTGTTTATTCTACAGAGAAACTAGGACGCAACAGGCATAAAGCAACAAATACTTAATAATTCTATAGGATTCTCTGAAGTAAAATCTACATAGTATTCTAAGTTGGCAGTTGCCTTTTATTCAAAATACTCACTTCATCTTTCCCCCACTGCTGTTCAAAGTGAAATGCCTTAGCACAGCAAATGCTGAATCTGTTGGTATTCTTATTCGCCCCAGTATTGTTAGTGAACAAGCCTGAGTCAGTTTACAAACAATGTACGGTACTTAACCTGGCCCACAGCATTAAAGTCTCCCTTTGATTTTCCTTATTACTCACTTGCACTGCCTCCCTGAGCAATCTCTTTTCTATATTCATCAGCTTCTCCATAAATTTATATTCGAGCTTCTTTCTATGTTTGTTTCCATATTTGTGATTTGGAGTTTCATGAGGGAAAGCTGTCATCTCCTGCCAGGATGCCAATAATGTATTGCTTCTCTTTAATAAGAACGGTACTTACTTCTCTCTGGTTAGGAAATCCATTTGAGCTGATCATCTTCCTGTAGTATTGAACCGAAGCTTTGGGATATCTCCTTTTATTCTTGCTTTTAAAATCGATATAGTATAGCCCGAACCTTTCTGAATAGCCTTCATCCCATTCAAACTTATCCAGCAGTGACCAGGACGTGTATCCTTTGACTTTAACACCATCCTTAACAGCTGCAACAAGTTTTAAAATCATACTAGTTTTAAAAAGCACTACCGATGTAAAATGACAGAAAATGCTGGAAATTCACAGCAGTTTCATGAATGCTGATAAAAGGACAATGTTTGATTTGTGTACTGTTGGGACAGAGTCTTTGTGGAGTGTTAATCTGCTTTCTGTGCATTTCCTGTTTTTAATTTCAGAATTGTCCTGCCAGGAGTCTCTGCTTTCTCGTTCGTTGCAGCCTCTATTCAACTGAATGGCAAATAAAACAGCCCATTGAATGAACTGCTGTTGGTTTAATGAAAAGACAAAAGATCGCACTCTTTTCTGCACTTCACACCCTACTCCTTCTCCTAATGCCCTACCCATGCCATGTTAACTCCCCTTGGTGAAGGGTTAATTATTGCCCAGTTATTGAATAATATAGCGAACATTTTGCTTCTTACCGTCTCCTTCATATGGTAATGATTTGTGGCTAAGGGATTACCCTCCTCCAGCACTATTATGATTATTAGTTTGGTAGCTATAGTTAATTACTATTTGTGTAATATTTAGCAATTTTATGTGGCAAAACCTTACAACAGCCAAAATTGCAAAACAAAAGAGATATAATATCTAAATGCCAGTTTTTCTGTATTAATCTGCAATGGAATTGCAAGATTGACTGGTTTTTGAAAATAGCTTTGGGGTGGGAGCAGGATGGTGGGAGGCATTTTTCTCTCCCCCATTAAAAGGAATTTTTCCTTTCATCCTTCCTTCAGTAGTCTCTCCCATTCCATTTATAAGACACTTGAATGCTTTTTTGCTTTATTGTTGTCATCCCTTCCCATGTAGAAGATAACTACCTAAGTTTTATCATATGCCACCCTTACTGAGCAATATGTCATATTTTGATTAAAAAGTGAACCACCTTTAAGAATCTCATTAATGTAATTGTTCATGTACTGCATTCGCCAATTGTCACAGAGCTCGGTACACTGTTGTTTTTCAGAGACTCCGTTTTCTGTCACGTAGATCCTAGGGTTTCCATAGCGACTCTGAAACAAAATAGAATAAGAAGAATCATAGAGGTTTATAGCATGGAAATAGGCCCTTCAGTCCAACTTGTCCATGCTGCCCTGCTTTTAAAACCCCTAAGCTAATCCCAGTTGCCCCCATTTGGCTCATATCCCTCTATACCCATGTAACTATCTAAATGCTTTTTAAAAGATAAAATTGTACCTGCCTCTGCTACTACCTGATGGCAGCTTGTTCCAAACACTCACCACTTCTTTGTGAAAACATTGCTCTTCTGACACTTGTTTCTTTCCCTTTTCACCTTAAACCTAAGCTCTCTAGTTTTAGATTCCTACCTTTGGGAAAAGAAATTGACTATCTACCTTGTCCATGCATTGCAACTGATCAAATTTCAGCCGTGCACAAACTGAAATAATCTCATTGTATGGTGTTTATACGGAGAGAGTTGCAATGGAAGAAAGAACAAAACTCGCAAATAACATGATTAGTTAATTAGGATCTGCTTAGAAATAATTTGAATTATAATTGCTATTAGGATTATTACTTAAAACATTAAATTCTACAATTGGAACGGGATGAATTGGCAATAAGTAACAGTCCCCATTTAGTCAAACGTTTTGACTATCAAATCAATGGATGCGAGAAAATAGAATCCTGCTCGAATTTTGTTGCTTTACTTTAGTATGCACACTGAGGCCTTGCCATCTCTACTGACCTCACTACTCCTGAGGTCGCCTGTAGCCACTTTAGTTCTATTCCTCACCATCCATATTCACAATCCACATTCACAATTAACTTATGATACACTGAGCCTTTGGTTCTCATTCTCCAGGATGCCATTGTAGCCTCAATTTGCTCCCTTACTTCCATCTTTACTTTGATCTCAAGTCAAATCTTCCCAATATAAGCATGCCATGTCTTAAGGGGCACAGCCTTGAATGTTAACTTTCTTGACCAGATTTGACTGCACCATAACATTCTCATTCTCCTTTACCAACACTGTTCCAAACTCTCTCTCAAGATTATCCAGTTTCTTTTCAATACAGATTTTTTCCCATCTCCTGCCCCACCTTTCTCACTTCTTAACAAGTCCGAGAAGCTTGGGGGCTTTTTTGCCATCCATCTTGCTCTTTCCTTATCGCTGCACATCAACCAAATTTCTCACTGTACTTCTGAAACTGAACTGTCCCTAATTTTTCTCCCTTTCATCTGCATGCTGTCTGAGTAAATTAATTCCATTCATGGATCTATTTCCATGATTCCATTCTCACTAAACAGCTGCTAATGCCAGTATCCATTTTTCTCTGTTTATGCTGCTATGAAACATATCAAGATTTATTTTCCTCTGTGTAAGGGTGTCGTATAATTGCAAGTTGGGATTAAATGATTCTGTAATCTAGTCCTGTGTTCGTTATTTTCAAGCCCTAAGATTTGTAGATTTTACAGATTGAAAACCTGGTGCAGGACCATAACAGTATTTGTGTCATTTCTACTGTCTACAGTCAGATTTTCTGTGGTTAAGTAAAATCATAAACCATTCTCTTCAAATTATTAGGGCAGCACAATAGCTCAATGGTTAGCACTGCTGCTTCAAAGTTCCAGAGAGCTGGGTTTGATTCCCAGCTCAGGTCACTGTCTGTGTGGAGTTTGCACAGTCTTCTTGTGTCTGCGTGGGTTTCTTACGGCTACCCCAGTTTCCTCCCACAGTCCAGAGATGTGCAGGTTAGGTTGATTGGCCATGCCATAAAATTGTCCTTAGTGTCCTGAGACGTATAGGTTAGTGGGATTAGTGGGTAAAATATGTAGGGATATAGGGGTAGGGCCTAGGTGGGATTGTGTTCGGTGCAGACTCGATGGGCCAAAGAGCCTCTTTCTGCACTGTAGGGTTCTATGATTCTATTAGATTTTTTTTAAATAGCCCACTCTTTTCCTCTGACATGTTAACCACACATGATATCTTCATCAGTGTTACTTAGTTTCAGACTACATACATGTACAACAGAATGCATCGGGGGTTGATGATTTATGGAACCTAAACCCACCTGTGCTGAAGGTAATCTATGATACAATGCTCAATAATCAATGATAGTTGGTGATTTACCTTTTGTAAATTGCTGATGACTGAGAAATTGGCTGCTGCATTTGCATACATCAACCATGACAGCAAAGTAATCCACTGAGATGTGAGGAAGATGAGAAATCATTATGTACAAATGCAAGACTTTCCATGTTGATGAAGCAATTTGTGATTTGGACCTTCCTGATTATTTTCCAGGTTTCAGGACTATATGCCTATGCATTTCAGCACCTTGTATCCAAGACATTAACACTCGGATTTTCCGATCCTATTGTGGGAAATTTGACTGTTCCGCCAAAACTCCAGGGACTTTCAGTGGGATTGGACAATTCTGGCAGCTGACAGAGCCAGAAGATCACACCACACATTCTCATTTTTCTCAATTTTTCTACTTTTTCTATCATCTTGCTCTTTGCTGCAGTTTTACAAATTGTTGTACATTATTTTTATTCCTAATAAAGATATTTTGTATGTTTCCTTTGTGACCTGAATGTGATGTAGTTTGTAGTATCCAATAAAGGCACAGCTGTATCACTCCTGAGCTTCTCAATTGACTCAATTGTATGCACTAAAGCAAGTCACCAAAGCTTCTTTAACATAACCTCCCAATCCCATAACTTATGCCACTTAGCAGAACATGGGCAGAAGGTGGATGGAAATACATTGTCCTGATTTGGACATATTTTGCCATTCATTACTAGGTCAGAGTCTTGAAATCTCCTACCTTCATGATACAGATTAGTGCAGTTCAAGAAACCACTTAACCACCACCTTCTCAAAGACAACCTGTGATTGGCAATGTTAGTACGCCAGTCCTGATGGTGTACGGACTTACATTTCCTTGTAGCAATCTTGGTTTAGTGAGATGAGAAAACAAAATACCTAAACTGATGCATGAACTCCTTTTGAAAATCATTGCCCAGAACAGCCTTGTAGCTCAGCCAAGATTTGGAAGCAAATATAAGAATTGTTGGATGAGCCAATCGTTTACCTCACCGACCTCAATATTGCACTACTTAAGGTAATTCTGGTTTATCATTCCAAGGTCAGAAAGCTTGGACGATGGATGAACTGACTACTAAGAAGTTGATGTATTCAATTAATAACTGATTTATTATATACAACTGAACTATATTTAGCTATTCATGATTAGGTGTCACTGCTGAAGTCATGAACATTCTCCTTCGTGATTCCTCTTCGTGTGTTTTCTTATATCGTCATTATGGGAGGCACTATTTCCACAATCCCACACATTAACCCTTACAAATTCTAATACTGTAGTTTTCAAAGGGCAATTGGATAAGAACAAAACAGCACAGGAAACAGGCCCTTCGGCCCATCAAGCCCGCGCCGCCACCCCGATGTTCCCACCTCTATCTGCGATCCCTGTCCATGTTTATAGATCTATGGATTAAGACCAAATTTGAGACAATTTAGGGAGAATTTGTTTTGCCAATTAGCCTAAGAGCACATCTTTGGGATGTGGGAGGAAACCGGAGCACCCGGAGAAAACCCACGCAAGCACGGGGAGAATGCGCAAACTCCCACAGACACAGGCCCAAATCCATGTATCTGCACAGCACAGCGATAGTCACTGAGCTGTCGTGTTGCCCATCAAATGGTCCAGGTCAAGCGTACACTAACGATGTGAAGCACTAGGATACTCTCAAAAAAAAATTCAAGAGCAGCCCTCTCACGACCCATCGCGTGTATGCCCCTCGTTAGACAACAAGGTGGACCAAAGCACCTGTAGGATAAAAACAAGTACATCAATATCATCATCTATTTACACACTTCCCAGGGACTCGCAAGGCTCATGATCCCTATTTTAAATCAGTTTTCTATACCCCTCCATTCCCATTCTGTTCATGTGCCCATCTAAGTATTTCTTAAATAACTCCAGAGTACCTGCCTCCACCACTTTACTTGGCAGGGCATTCCATACCCCCACCACCCTCTGTATGAAAAAACTCCCTCTAGCATCCAAATTATACCTTACCCCCCTCACCCTAAGCCCGTGACCCCTCGTGCTATTAGAGTCCATCCTAGGAAAAAGCTTAGCCCTGTTTACTCTATCCCCTTCAAAATCTTGTACACCTCTATCAGATCTCCTCTAAGTCTACGTCTTTCTAAGGAAAACAGTCTCAATTTGCCTAATCTCTCCTCGTAACTCAGACCTTCCATACCAGGCAGCATCCTGGTAAACCTCCTCTGCACTCTTTCCAGAGTCTCCACGTCCTTCCGGTAGTAAAGCGACCAGAACTGGACACAGTATTCCAAATGAGGTCTAACAAGCGTTTTATACAACTGCAACATTAAAGGCCAGCTCTTGTACTCTATACCCCTTCCTATAAAGGCTAGCATACTATATGCTTTCTTCACAACCTTCTCCACTTGCTCTGCCACCTTCAGAGACTTGTTCACCTGCACCCCCAGGTCCCTCTGCGTTTCTATACTCTTAATAGGTCTACCCTTTATCATATACCTCCCCCCTACATTCTTTCTCCCGAAATGCATCACCTCACATTTATCAGGATTGAATTCCATCTGCTATCTGTCTGCCCAAGCTACCAGCCTATCTATGTCCTGCTGCATTGCCTGACAATGCTCCTCACTATCCACAAGTCCAGCCATCTTTGTATCGTCTGCAAACTTGCTGATCACTCCACTTACTCCCTCTTCCAAGTCATTTATATATATATTTACCAGCATCCTGGTAAACTTCCTCGGCACTCTCTCCAGAGTCTCCACGTCCTTCCTGTAGTAGGGTGACCAGAACTGGGCGCAGTATTCCAAATGAGGTCTAACCAACGTTTTATTCAACTGCAACATTAAAGGCCAGCACTTGTATTCTATACCCTTTCCTATAAGTGACGAAAACGGTAGACGAAGGGCGAGCCGTTGATGTCGTCTATATGGATTTTAGTAAGGCGTTTGACAAAGTCCCTCATGGGAGGTTAGTCGAGGAGGTCAAGGCAAATGGATACAAGGACAGGTAGCTAGATGGATAAGCAACTGGCTTGGTAATAGGAGACAGAGAGTAATAGTGGAAGGGTGTTTCTCTAGCTGGAGGTCGGTCACTAGTGGTGTGCCGCAGGGCTCAGTACTGGGACCTCTTCTATTTGTAATATATATAAATGACTTGGAAGAGGGAGTAAGTGGAGTGATCAGCAAGTTTGCAGACGATACAAAGATGGCTGGACTTGCGGATAGTGAGGAGCATTGTCAGGCAATGCAGCAGGACATAGATAGGCTGGTAGCTTGGGCAGACAGATGGCAGATGGAATTCAATCCTGATAAATGTGAGGTGATGCATTTCGGGAGAAAGAATGTAGGGGGGAGGTATATGATAAAGGGTAGACCTATTAAGAGTATAGAAACGCAGAGGGACCTGGGGGTGCAGGTGAACAAGTCTCTGAAGGTGGCAGAGCAAGTGGAGAAGGTTGTGAAGAAAGCATATAGTATGCTAGCCTTTATAGGAAGGGTGTAGAGTACAAGAGTTGGCCTTTAATGTTGCAGTTGTATAAAACGCTTGTTAGACCTCATTTGGAATACTGTGTCCAGTTCTGGTCGCTTTACTACCGGGAGGACGTGGAGACTCTGGAAAGAGTGCAGAGGAGGTTTACCAGGATGCTGCCTGGTATGGAAGGTCTGAGTTACGAGGAGAGATTAGGCAAATTGGGACTGTTTTCCTTAGAAAGACGTAGACTTAGAGGAGATCTGATAGAGGTGTACAAGATTTTGAAGGGGATAGATAGAGTAAACAGGGCTAAGCTTTTTCCTAGGATGGACTCTAATAGCACAAGAGGTCACGGGCTTAGGGTGAGGAGGGTAAGGTAAAATTTGGATGCTAGAGGGAGTTTTTTCACACAGAGGGTGGTGGGGGTATGGAATGCACTGCCAAGTAAAGTGGTGGAGGCAGGTACTCTGGAGTTATTTAAGAAATACTTAGATGGGCACACGAACAAAATGGGAATGGAGGGGTATAGAAAACTGATTTAAAATAGGGATCATGAGCCTTGGGAGTCCCTGGGAAGTGTGTAAATAGATAGAACATGGAACATAGAACACTACAGCACAAACAGGCCCTTCGGCCCACAAGTTGTGCCGAACACATCAAAACCTACCCAGCCATAGACCTATCTATAACCCCCAATCCCATTGGATCCCATATACTCATCCAGAAGTCTTTTAAAAGACCCCAGCGAGTTCGCCTCGACCACCACCGACGGCAGCCGATTCCATTCACTCACCACCCTCTGAGTGAAAAACTTTCCCCTAGCATCCCCTCTGTACTTGCTTCCCTGCACCTTAAATCTGTGCCCTCTCGTCGCGACCATTTCAGCCCTGGGAAATAGTCTCTGAGAGTCCACCCTATCTATTCCTCTCAACATCTTGTAAACCTCTATCAGGTCGCCTCTCAACCTTCGTCTCTCCAGGGAGAACAGTCCCAGCTCCCTCAACCTGTCTTCATAAGGCATGCCTCCCAATCCAGGCAACATCCTTGTAAATCTCCTCTGCACCCTTTCAATAGCTTCCACGTCCTTCCTATAGTGAGGCGACCAGAACTGCGCACAGTACTCCAAGTGTGGTCTGACAAGGGTCCTATAAAGCTGCAGCATTACCTCCTGACTCCTGAACTCAATCCCTCGATGAATGAAGGCCAGTACACCGTAAGCTTTCTTAACCACATCCTCCACCTGGGAGGCCGATTTGAGAGTCTTATGGACCCGGACCCCAAGATCCCTCTGCTCTTCCACACAGCTAAGACTCCTACCTTTGATAGTGTACTCATTCATCCCGTTGGATCTGCCAAAATGGACCACAACACATTTATCCGCGTTGAAGTCCATCTGCCACTTCTCCGCCCAGTCTTGCATCCTGTCGATGTCATGCTGCAACTTCTGACATCCCTCCAGACCATCCACAACACCACCGACCTTCGTGTCATCGGCGAACTTACTCACCCATCCCTCCACTTCCTCATCCAGGTCATTTATGAAAATGACAAACAGCAAGGGTCCTAGAACAGATCCCTGGGGCACTCCACTGGTGACCGACCTCCATGCAGAAAAAGAGCCATCCACAACCACCCTCTGCCTTCTGCAGGCAAGCCAGTTCTGGATCCACAAGGCCAAAGCCCCTTGGATCCCATGGCCTCTCACCTTCTCAAGAAGTCTTGCATGTGGGACCTTGTCAAATGCCTTGCTGAAGTCCATGTACACCACGTCCACTGCTCTTCCTTCGTCAATGTGTTCAGTCACATTTTCGAAGAACTCAATTAAGCTCGTAAGGCACGACCTGCCTTTTACAAAACCATGCTGACTATTTCTAATCAACCTAAACTTCTCCAAATGCTCGTAAATCTTGTCCCTCAGAAGCCTCTCCATCAGCTTACCAACCACTGAGGTCAGACTCACCGGTCGGTAATTTCCAGGACTATCCCTGTTCCCTTTCTTGAAAATAGGGACCACATCCGCAATCCTCCGAACCTCTCCCGTCTCCATCGACGACGCAAAGATCATCGCCAGGGGCTCTGCAATGACATCCCTCACCTCCCACAATAACCTGGGGTACATCCCATCTGGTCCCGGAGACTTGTCTATCTTGATAGCATTTAAAAGTTCTAACACATCCGCTTCCTTAATATCTACATACTCAATCTTTTCAGTCTGCCGCAAACTTGTAGTGCATCCTCCCAGATCACTTTCCACCGTGAATACTGAGGCAAAGTACTCATTAAGCACCTCTGCCATTTCTTCCGGTTCCATACAGACTTTTCCCCCTTCACCTTTTATAGGTCCTATCCCTTCTCTTCTCATCCTTTTACTTTTCACATATTTGTAGAAGGCCTTGGGATTCTCCTTAATCCTACTAGCCAAGGCCTTCTCACGACCCCTTCTGGCTCTCCTAATTTCCTTTTTAAGCTCTCTTCTATAAGCCTTATACTTCTCTAGATCCCCAACATCTCCTAGCTCTTTGAACCTTTTATACACCTTTCTTTTCTTCCTGACTATGTTCACCACAGCCTTCGTGCACCACGGTTCCCGCGTCCTACCAAAACCTCCTTGTCTCACCGGAATGTTGTCGTGCAAAGCTCCAGACAAGCATTCCTTGAATATCTGCCACCTTCCTTCTGTGCTTTTCCCCAAGAACACCTCCTTCCAGTTTATTCGCCCCAACATCTGCCTGATGTCTTTATATTTCCCCTTATTCCAGACAAACACTTTCCTAGCCTGCCTGATCCTATCCTTTTCCAATGCAAGGATGAAGGAGATAGAATTATGATCTCCATCCCCAAGATGCTCTCCTGCTGAGAGATCCATCACCTGTCCTGGTTCATTAGCTAGTACCAGGTCCAGTACAGCCTCTCCTCTCGTAGGCTTGTCCACGTGCTGTGTCAGGAAACCCTTCTGAACACACCTAACAAACTCCTCCCCATCCAAACCCCTTACCCTTGGGATATTCCAGTCGATGTTTGGGAAATTGAAGTCTCCCATCACAACAACTCTGTTATTTCTACATCTCTCCAGTATCTGTTTCCCTATCTGCACCTCAACTTCCCTGTCACTATTGGGCGGCCTATAGAATACACCCAGCAACGTCACCGACCCTTTGCTATTCCTAACTTCCACCCACAGAGACTCCGTAGACATTCCCTCCTCGGTATCCACCTTCTCTGCAGCCATGACACTGTCCCTGATCAACAGTGCCACTCCACCACCTCTTTTGCCTCCCTCCCTGTCCTTCCTGAAGGATCTGAATCCCGGGACCTGTAGTACCCAGTCCTGTCCCTGAGACATCCAAGTCTCTGTAATGGCCACCACATCACAATCCCAAGCAGCAATCCACGCCCTAAGTTCATCCATCTTATTTACTACACTCCTGGTAGATGATGATATTGATGTACTTGTTTTTATCCTACAGGTGCTTTGGTCCACCTTGTTGTCCAACAAGGGGCATACACGCGATAGGTCATGAGAGGACTGCTCTTGGACCTTTTTCGAGAGTATCCTACTGCTTCACATTGTTAGTGTATGCTTGACCTGGACCATCTGATGGGCAACACGACAGCGCAGTGACTATCGCTGTGCTGTGCAGATACATGGATTTGGGCCTGTGTCTGTGGGAGTTTGCGTATTCTCCCTGTGCTTGTGTGGGTTTTCTCCGGGAACTCCGGTTTCCTCCCACATCCCAAAGATGTGCTCTTAGGCTAATTGGCAAAACAAATTCTCCCTAAATTGTCTCAAATTTGGTTTTTAATCCATAGATCTATAAACATGGACAGGGATCACGTGTAGAAGTAGGAACATCGAGGTGGCAGCGCGGGCTCGTTGGGCCAAAGGACATGTTTCCCATGCTGTTTTTTTTGTTCTTCTTTATACCATATGCTTTCTTCACAACCTTCTCCACTTGCTCTGCCACCTTCAGAGACTTGTTCACCTGCACCCCAGTTCCCTCTGCGTTTCTATACTCTTAATAGGTCTACCCTTTATCATATACCTCCCCTCTACATTCTTTCTCCTGAAATGCATCACCTCGCATTTATCAGGATTGAATTCCATCTGCCATCTGTCTGCCCAAGCTACCAGCCTATCTATGTCCTGCTGCATCGCCTGACAATGCTCCTCACTATCCGCAAATCCAGCCATCTTTATATGATCTGCAAACTTGCTGATCACTCCACTTATGCCCTCTTCCAAGTCATTTATATATATTACAAATAGAAGAGGTCCCAGTACTGAGCCCTGTGGCACACCACTAGAAGACCAGCTAGAAAACACCCTTCCACTATTACTCTCTGTCTCCTATTACCAAGCCAGTTACTTATCCATCTAGCTACCTGTCCTTGTATCCCATTAGCCTTGACTTTCTCAACTAACCTCCCATGAGGGACTTTGTCAAACGCCTTACTAAAATCCATATAGACGACATCAACGACTCGCCCTTCGTCCACCGTTTTCGTCACCTCCTCAAACAATTCTACCAGATTTGTAAGGCATGACCTCCCCTTAACAACTCCATGCTGCATATCCCTAATCAGATCGCAACCCTCTAAGTGCCTATGCATGGTATCTCTAAGAATTCCCTCCAACAGCTTCCCTACCACTGACGTCAAACTCACCGGCCTATAATTTTCAGGGTTATCCCTACTATCCTTTTTAAACAACGGTACAACATTAGCTATTCTCCAGTCCTCTGGGACCTCACCTGTGTCCAAGGAAGAGACAAAGATTTGCATCAGAAGCCCAGCAATTTCACCTTGCACCTCCCTAAGCAGCCTGGGATAAATGCCATCAAGCCCCGGAGATTTATCAGTTTTAATGCTACCTAGAAGCTCTAACACTTCCTCCCTCGGTATGGATATTTCCCTCAACTGGTCCACAGCTCCCTCAGAGACAGGAGCTGTCAACAAGCCCCTCTCCTTCATGAATACCGACGCAAAATATTCATTCAGGATCTCCACCATTCCCTCAGGCTCTAAGCACAGTTCCCCTCTTCTGTCCCTAAGAGGTCCGATTTTTCCTCTAACCACCCTTTTATTCCTAACATAGGAGTAAAAAGCCTTTGGGTTTTCCTTAATCCTATCCGCCAAAATCATTTCATGCTCCCTTTTTGCCCTTCTAACTCCCCGTTTGAGCTCGCACCTGAAGAGAAAACATGCAAGGACACACAGGAAGCACAGAACTGACTAAGATGCTCTTGCAGACAGCTTCGGGATGGCTAGAGGTTGTGAAGGCCACAAACAACATATTAAGCTATATATCTCTGATTGGCAGTAAATACCTTAATATAATTCAGAATCCTCCTGAAACCCCAAGGTACAGAGTACAGCCACTCAGAACCTGGATCTGGCCACCGTGGGTCAACAAGTTCTGCCAAGTCACGGTCTGTATAATAACTTGGTCCCTTGCTATAATGGTAATTCTTGTGAGTGATGTAGCGAGTTGTGAAGTGACCCAGCCCAAAAAAGTCTGCTGTGCCTTTGATGAAGTGTTTCTCCTGTGGAGTAAAGGCAGGTAATCTGGAGCTGCTCAGGCCTTCCTGTGAGCTCTTCCTCCCTGTTAGCAAACAGCAAGGTAGATCAAATTCAGATATAAAGATTAAACTGTTTAAAGAAGCCAAATGCTCACATGCAAAACATTGTTCTTAATTTATCTCTGATTGAGTTGTGAAAAGTATATGTCCTCATAAACATTAAATCATGTCTGCCTCAGATTTGAATAAGATCCACATCTGCACTAACAATAATTAAATAGAAACCTCAGAAAACGATTTGAAAATGAAATGGAAGTTTGTAGAGACATTTTACATTCTTGTGACTTGCTAAAAAAGTCATAAAAGCTACAAGCATGTAAAGTAAATAAATACAAGGCCTTTCTATTTATGCAATTTTATACTATGCTAGGACTTGATTGTAAAACACTTTTATCTTTCCCTAATCAACATGTTTGGAATCCAACTGTAAGGCATGTTTGCATTTTTTTTTGTGTTATTTAAAATCATTGCATTGATGTGTATAGAAACCCATTGTGGAGAGCTTTGAAGAGACAAGCCCTCAAGCTGCTCACCACTGTACACATATATCACTGCCTAAATTACTCTGCAGAAACTGTGTCTATGTAGGTTCATCCACAACAGCAGGGGTCCCTAGGGTTACATTATCTGTCTGGCCTTTGACGCACAGAAAGCGAAGGGAGATAAAATGAACATTCCAAAATAATCCTTCTCCATACTTGCTATGAGAAAACAAAATGGATTCTGTAGCAGTAAATGCTGGAAAAACTCTGGCAACATCTGAGAGAGAAATAGTTAACATTTTGAGTCTGTAAGACTTCTTCAGAATTGTTCAGAAGTTATATGGACTTGAAACATCAACTCTCTCCTCTCAGATGCTGCTAGATCTGTTGAGTTAATCTAGCATTTATTGTTATATTTCAGAATTCCAGCATCCACAACATTTTGCTTTTGGTGGCATGGTAGCATAGTCGTTAGCACTGCTGCTTCACAGCACTAGGGATCTGGGTTCAATTCCCAGCTTGGGTCACTATCTGAGTGGAGTTTGCATATTTTCCCAGTATCTGTATGGATTTTCTCTAGGTACTCTGGTTCCCTCCCACATTCTGAAAGATATGCTGGTTAGGTGCATTGACCCAAACAGGTGCAGGACTGTGGCGACTAGGGGAATTTCACAGTAACCTCATTGCAGTGTTAATGTAAGCTTTACTTAGGACTAGTAAATAAACTTTAACTTCTATTTGCTACCTTGTTAATGATATTTTAGACCCTTAAATAATCCACCAGCAAGCAAAAACTCTAGACCTCAGCAATAAAACCAGAGACAATGCTGGAAAAAATTCAAAACACATCCATGAAGTGGGTATTATGGCCTGAGCAGACTAGGTCAAATAGTCCCCTCATTGGCTCTCATTTGACTGCATGAACTTCTTCTATTTGATAAGAACATACTTATCTATTCAGTGAGTTTATGGACTGTGATCATAAAAAAAGAATAGAGGCAGGTTTAACAAAAAAGAGGTTTCATGAGACTTAAACTGAACTAAGTCATTAAAATATGCACTGACTTTTGCGTGCACCGATGCAAAATCAAATTTCACAAGCTAATACAGATTAGAGAGTGGGGAAGGATAAGTTGGCCAAATTCAAGTTAACAAAAAAAAGAGGATTACTGTTTGTTTTTTGCTTACTGCTGACTTCTTACTGAATTCAGTGTTCTTAATGCATACAATTTAAAATGTAGGTGACTGAGTTTGTTCCTTGGGAGATGGTGGTGATATTCTGGATTATTTTAAGAAATCTCTGAGTGCAATGGGGTGTTCCTGGGCGATCGTAGTTTGCGAACAGGGCTCAAAATTTACTAGGTGGGTTGGAGAAAGAAGCGAGGTAGAAAGGACCCCACTTAGGTCTCCTCCCAAAACTGATTGAGCTCAGTTTTGCAGAGAAAGTATGCATTTAAAATACGCAAAGGGTTGGGTTGTCATGTGACTTGCAACTGCCAGAGGAATTAGAAAAACATACTATCCATGAATTCCAAAAGTGACTTGATTAGCTCATGTCAGGAAGCTAATTTAACCAAGGTCTCATTGCCCAAGTGAATAGTACTAAGAGCTGACTCTAACAGTTGAACACCCCAGGAGATTGCCATAGATGATTTGCTAATGAGACAGGGGTCGGGAGTCTCATACTCCCCTGAAGCCAGCTTTGACAGGTTTTATGGGCAGATGGTCTCCACTGTAATAAATTGTGGAACATATAGTAATGCAAATTGAGGCTAGCCATCTTGGGCTGTGAATTCAAATCACTTTAATCTCAGCACTTTTAAAATTTTTAAAAGTTCAATTCAGATTCCCAGCCGGTGGATTAAAATCATTTAGTATAAAGCACACTAGGGAAAACTGGGTTAACATTTCTGAGAATTGGTTATTAGAAAGTTTCATCATCTGAAACATTAACTCTTTCTCTCTCCATGGATGCTGCCTGACCTGCTGAATATTTCCAATATTTTCGCTTTTTACTTTAAATTTTTGGTATTTGGGATATTTTGCTTTTGTTATAGATCCTAGCATCTATTTATCTGTGTTTTTGGGTCTCAGTATTCCAGCTTGTAGTCAGTGTGGATATGTGTGTGCTCAGTATTCTCTCCATAATTTACACTTACCAATGCAGTCCTTCATTACTTGAGGGTAGTCCCCGTTGAAAATTGGGTTGGCAAACCAGCCGAGATAAAACTGGATGTATCGCTCAGCAGCCTCAATATCCTTTTGGTTTGTAATGTCGACTGGCTCTCCCCATTCACTCGTGATAGAAATACCTACCAGTCCTTTCATATTAAGAGAATATTGAATGAATTATTTACATCATACAAATAGTATGATCAATTAGAATATGCATGAATCAGCTGCAATTTTTAAATATATGCGACTGATATCTCCACAATGCAGCACATGACTTTATATACTGAGGCCATTTGGCCTCTTATGCCTGTACTGACTCTTAGAAAGAGCTTTCCAATTAGTCCCACTTCCCTGCTCTTTTCCCTTAGACTTGCTTGCTACCTTTTCAAGTATTCATTGAATTTCCTTTTGAAGTTACCATTGAATCTCCTTCTATCAGCCTTTTACCTTTAACTTAAATATACTCAAATTCCTTCTAGTTTTTGTGCCAGATTGCTTTAAATCCATGTCCTCTGGTTACTGCTCCTTTGCTAGTGAAAGCAGTTTCTCTTTGTTTGCTCTATCTTCATTATTTTGAACATTGCCTTTAAAACTCTTCCTAACCTTCTCAATTGTAAGGAGAACAGCCCCATCGGGATGGCATAGTGGCACACTGGTTAGTACTGCTGCCTCACAGTGCCAGGGACCTGGGTTCAATCCTGATTTTGGTCACTGTTTGTGTAGAGTTTGCACATACTCCCAGTGTTTGCATTGGTTTCCTCTGGGTACTGCGGTTTCCTCCCACAGTCTGAAGATGTGCAGGTTCATAGGGATCATAGGTCATAGAACCCTATAGTGCAGAAAGAGGCTCTTCGGCCCATTGAGTCTGCACCGAACACAATCCCACCTAGGCTCTACCCCCATATCCTTACATATTATACCCACTAATCCCTCTAACCTACACATCCTTGGATACTAATGGTCAATTTCTTAGCATGGCCAATCAACCTAACCAGCACATCTTTGGACTGTGGGAGGAAATTGGTGCACCCGGAGGAAACCCATGCAGACACGAGGAGAATGTGCAAACTCCACATAGATAGTGACCCAAGCTGGGAATCGAACCCAGGACTCTGGAGCTGTGAAGCAGCAGGGCTAACTACTGTGCTACCACACTGCCCATGGATGGACCGTGTTAAATTGCCCCTTAGTGTCAGGGGCATTAGCTAGGGTAAATGCATGGGGAAAAGGGGATGGAGACTGGGTGAGATTGTAATCGGTACAGACTCAATGGACCAAATAGCCTCCTTTTGCACTGTAGAGACTTCATGATGTTCTGCTGTCACTCCATATAACTGAAATTCCTCATCCCAGATCCAACTGAAATAAGACAAGACATGCTGGGGCTGAATAGTTATAATAGATACTGCCAATCCATGATTTCCTATATATATAGAACACAATATTTATTTATATTTACACATAACTTGCATCTACCTGTAAACAGTGACAATTCCGTGGAATTTGTTGTGTCCATCTATCACTCAAATCTCAAACACTATGTGAAGCTGATGAAACATTTGACTGATGAACACTACAATCTTTACAGCAGAAACTAGTCGAAATGTACAATATGCATTACTCCAGCTGAGTCCTAGTGGTAAATATTTGCACTTTGATTTGGTTCTGTCTTAACAGTTAGCTCAGTTACCTTTTTGATGACTGCGCCAGAGTCTGTCGTATGTGTGCCAAGCCTTTGCGTGAGCCTGTGAAGCAGAAATCAACACCAATTGTGTTATTGAGATTACAGTTTGTTTGTATTTTCCTCCCACACAGGCTTTTTTGAATTTCTCTGTTCTCACCCCCACCTTAATGAGCTCTGTCCAAAAGTAATCTACATCACAAAATTTTACAGATTTGTTTTATAGTTTTGCTGCAGATCTTCAATGTAGGGGCAGTTACAAGGCTGGTGCTTTCTTCTGAAGGTTTACGGGTAAGCTTGCCTCTGTGGTCACACTTGAAATTCTGAGTTAGGTTTGCAGGTTTGAGCCACACTACTCAAGCTTGAGCTACGTGATCTAAGTTGACATTTCAGTTCAATACGCAGGGGGTGCAATGGTCTTCTGTTTATTATGTAAAATATCCGAAGGACGAGAACAGGGGTGTTCTTTTTATGTCTTGGCCAATATTTATCCCACAACCAAGAGCAAAAGACCTCATGTCTGTTACACCTTGCTGTGCCTAAATTGTCTGAGATTTATAAAGAAGAATACAGCACAGGAACAGGCTCTTCTGCTCATCAAGCTTGTGGCGATTCCTAATCCTTTTTGATTCACTATTTATTGCCTATATGTGGTTTTTATTCCTCTGTTCTATATGTCAATCAAGATATGCCTTAAACGTTGCCTTCTTATACCACCTCCACTGGCAAAAATTTACTATCAAATAAATCGGTTGGATTTAAAATTGGTGTTGTTAGATTCTTACTGAGTTCTTACTACCCCAGTCCAACGCCGGCATCTCTACATCATGTTTCCAGGCACCCAGATCTCTCTGTGAAAAACTTACCCCACATATCTCCCCTAAACTTTTGCCCTCTTATCTTGAACCTGTGCCCTACATACAAGAGTGACCATACCACATTGGCTATGAAGCACCTTAGGATGCCCCAGGAACATAAAAGATACTATATACAAGCAAGTTCTTTTGTATTTCAATGAGTTATGCATTCTTTGATACCAAAAAAAGGACAGGTACTTACCTTAATAATGTTATGTGCAGCCCTGTACGCTCCTATTCCTTTCAGCTGTAACCCCGGAGCATGCTCTCCCAACTCATATCCCTCCACAGCTATGGACTACAATGAAAGATGCAATAGTTTATTATCCAAAGGAATCAGTTCACACAGATCTTCATTACTGATAATGACCTATGAAACCTCCTCCTTATGAGTTGGGGTCTAACAAACATAAATATTAGGAGCAGAAGTAAGCCACTTGTCCCCTCGAACCTGCTCTGTCATTTAATCACATCAAGCCTTACTTGAATGAATCCTTCTTATGCTCTGTGTTAAAAATTCAGAGTATTGTTTTTTTAAAATTCATTTTATGTGATGTGGGTGTCACTGACTAGGCTGGCATTTATTACCCACCCCTAATTGCCTTTCAGAAGGTGATGGTAAGCTGCCTTCCTGAACTGCTGTAGTCCCTGACATATAGGTGTACCCATAGCACTGCTAGGGAAGGAATTCCAGGATTTTGACCCAGTGACGTTGAAGGAAAGGTGATATATTTCCATGTCAGGATGGAGAATGACTTGGAGCAGAACCTCCAGGTGGTGATGCTTCCAGGTATCTGCTTCCCTTCCCTTCTAGATGGTTGTGGTGATGTATTTGGAGGGTGTTGTGTAAGGATCCTTGGTGAGTTCCTTCTGTGCATCTTGTAGATGGCACACACTGTTGCCAGTGCTCTTCAGTGGTGGAGGAAGTGAATGCAGCAGGGAGGACATTGAAGTCCCACATCCAAAGTAATTTTGCACCCTCAGTGCTCTGCCAAAAGGTGTTCAAAGTGATTAATCAGCGGAAGTTTGAACAGGTGCCATGAGACTATATGGAATCTAGAGTTGACTGTATAACACTGTGCTGCCACTCTGCTGGCTGTGTCCTGCCAATGGGGCAAGACATACCCAGGGATGGTGAACATGATGTTTAGGGTGTAATCTGTAAGGTATGATTCTGTGATATGATTTCAGCTATTACTTGAGTAGTCTGTGAGACAGCTCTCCCAATTTTGGCACGAGCACCCAGCTGCTAGTAAGGAAGACTTTGCAAGGTTGTCAGGACTCGGTTTGCTATAATCGTTTCCAGTACCTGGTCAATGCCAGGTAGTCCATCCAGTTTCATTCCTTTATGTTTTCTTTGTAATGTTTGAATACAACTGTGCAGCTGCTGGGCCATTTCAGAGGACATTTAAGAGTCGACCACATTGCTGTGAGTCATATGTAGGCCAGTCCAGCCTATCCTAAAGAATATTAGGGAACCCAATGAGTTTTTACAACAATCACTTGTCATCATTAGACTTTCATTTTTTGATGTTTTATTAAGGTTTAAATTCCATCATCTGCCGTGGTGAGATTAAAACCTGGGTCTCCAGAGCATTACCCTGGGATTACCAGTCCAGCAACAATACCACCATGCACTGTCTCTCTTTGAAGGATAAAGGGTTGAACCAGGACTCTTGTCAAACACAGACTTCCCAACTTCCATTCAGTGGGTTTGTTGGCGGAAAGGGGAAGTAAACTAGGAATTCCCTAAAACAGTAATAGGATAACTGGTGCCTATCTCTTATCAGCAGATCAGAAATATCCTAAGCAAGATATCTGCCTGTCTTCAATTGGAGAATGACAGAAGTAATCTAAAGATTCTATGCATTATTCCCATTTATCTGGAAGCAGAACAAGTCTAAACTTTGTGTCCTGATCTACTCAGGATAGGTTAGCTGTGCTGTCTCCTAAACTATGAGAAACATTCTGGTTGTTCCAGTCCAGTTTTAACTATGGAAGAATGAGAAATTAGATCTTTCTGCAACATTTGAAGTCAAGACCCTCTCTGATGATGAGGCAGAAGCATCCTTGAGTTCCCACCATCATCTAGCATCATGCAGAGTGTATATGCCAAAAGTAGAAGTTACATCACAGATCATAGATAATTAGAGTGTCCAAGATGTTTGTCTCTATAGATAATAAAATGCACATCACACGCCTCAGATTAAAATAGTAAATAGTACTTGTGTTCCTGTTAATATGCAGATATCTCAATCTGCCAGCTTTAATTGTTTCAGTGCTTTGACCTAGAATTTATCCACCGGCAACAGTGCCAAGAAGAAGTCTTTCTAAACCTGCTCGAGGACAGGATTCACACAGGATAAAATCACTGTGTACCGTTGTAAGACCAGGACCCACAGACTGTGATCGTGACTGTCCAATGTAGAGGATGAATTGTTGTTACTGAACCAAGAACTTCACCTATTCACTAAATAGTTCACGTAAAAAATCAATAAACTCTCGATTTTTCAGTTGTATTTTCATGTAATTCCTTATTATCTATACCCTTAATTACCACACAATGGACAAACCACAAACTGTAGTGTTAGATCAGCTTTTACTGAAGAGACCATTTAAAAGTAAAGGTAGAAAAAGGTTTTGGCCTCAAACAATCACAATTAATCTTCATTTTGAAACAATTTCCAAAACCCTTTAAATATTTAAGAGAAAAGATTAAAGTCTTTCATTTTTAGAGGGGGCATTCAGAGAACTATACAATGCAGATGAGGCCCTTTGGCCCCTCAAGTCTGCACCGACACACAAGAAACACCTGACCTCCCTAATCCTATTTACCAGCACTTGGCCCATAGTCTTGATGTGTGGAAAATGGCTGCCATGTTTGTCTACATGACAATGTCACTGCCCCTCAGTTCATGCATTCTGAAGCACTTTGAGATGATACTGTGATTCAAAGCACAGTATAAATAGAAAATCCTTTCACTATCTGAGATGGGAATACTATTGGACATGTTGACAATGATGTTGTCAAACTTCACTCTGGTTCCAAGTTTTAGTCGTCTGAGACTTTGGCCAGTAGTTGAAACCTGACTGAATAAAGGATCTGATAAGAAAAGGTTAATCAAATAAGAGCCATTCTTTAACAGGGGAAACTCTGAATCAATTTATTGACAAACAAACTTACCTCTAGGTTTATATGCAATGGAAAGTGCACTATGGGAAATCCACCATTAAAGATTATTTATTAGTCACAAGTAGGCTTACATTAACACTGCAATGAAGGTACTGTGAAAATTCTCTGGTCACTATACTTTGGCACCTGTTGAGTACATTCAGGGAGAATCTAGCATGGCCAACACACCTAACTAGCACGTTTGGGAGGAAACCAGAGCAACTGGAGGAAATCCATGCAGACGTTGTGAGAAAGTGCAGACTTCGTACAGATAGTGACCCAAGCCGGGAATCAAACCTGGGTGCCCAGCACTGTGAGGCAGCACTGCTAACCACTGTGCCACCCTATTTGGGATAGGTGTAACAAAGTAGCTGTTTCAATGATGGTAAAAGTTTCAAGGTCTCAATAAACATTTTATTGTATTTTTTAAAAGCTGTAACTGTGTCTACTATAATCCATAAAGCAAACACTCTGTGCTTCTGTGTTAAACTTCATCTCGCTAGTATTGTGACAATGAAATGTTGCTTTCAGTTTTCACCTATCTTGGAAAGGCCAGAATTAAATGCTTCTTGTGATTTGAGTTGGGATGTGCAGGATAAATCAGGCAAAATATTAGATTTCTCCCTAAGACCTTGGCTGTTTTTAATCTTGACCAACTAAAGGAGGAGCTTCTTACCAGGAATTTAATTTTAAATTCATCTTTTTAAATTCAGAAACCAAAGCAGGAAGGCCGAACACAATAACATTAGAAATAAAAACAGAAAATGCTGGATAAACTCAGCAGATCTGGTAGCGTCTGTGGAGAAAGAAACAGAGTTAACATTTCAAATCCTTGTGACCCTTTTTCAGAGTAATGTTAGATTGGTTCATGCTTCAGTTCAGAGATTAGTTTCAAGAAATGCACTATAATTGGAAGAAGATGGCATTGCAAAAAATAGATTTAAACAATATAAATATGTATCTTTCGTTTGCTATATAAACTGAAATCATGTTATCTTTAGAAACCCAAGAATTGAATAGTTCTTGTACCTGAGATGGGATATGTAATACCAAATTGATCATCTCCAGAGTACCATGGACACAGATATAAATCTCAATCCATGATTCCTACAATAAGTTAACTAAAATATTTAAAACTGCAATATTTAATATCCATTAAATCCAATCCTACTGAAACATACCCAGGGATTATTGAAAGTAATCCAGTGTTTCACCCGATCACCAAACTTCTCAAAACACAGGTTGGCATAATCATTAAAGAAGTTGACCAGACTGTTGTTCTGCCAGCCTCCATATCGATCCTGCAACACCTAAAATAATAATGATGGTAGATTGTAGTCGGTTTCAGGAAGAGCAATCAATGCTAAAAGGCCATTTGACTCTTCATGTCTGTTCCTCCCAATAAATTATGTAGAGTTTAACAACCTCTTCTAGGCTTGCATAGCAACAAATAAAACTTCCAACAACATAAGCCTCCTGGTCACCAAAACTAAACTTAGATTTTGGCAGGACCATGGAACTGGGAAAGTCAGAGCTTAAGTCTGCAGTGTAAGCTCAGACTGTGGGGGGAGGGAAGGAATGGTGGTGGTCAGAGTTGTCACCATTGACCTCAGTGTTCAGACTTGGAAATGGTTCCGGTGCGGATATGATTGGGATGAATTGGAATCTCCATTAATTTTACTGAGATCCCATGTAAGGGTAATGCTGGACTCTGGATCTATACTCAATGGTGGGGGTGGTGGGGGGGCGTTCACACTGAAACTTACAAAATACTGAAAGGAACAGCTTGGGGTCAGTACTGAGCTGTGGATTTGTAACTTCACAATGTCAGGAAAATTACAGTCTGCTGGGAACATTGTGACTGATCTACTTCATGAAATATAGCAGATCACAAATAAAGTAACACTGATTCTTTTCAATAAAAAGACAGATCCTTTGGAAGAGTTGAAAAAACCCCATGGAAGATGGCTACATTGGTGGGGCATGTCCTGTGTTCACAGAATTCAAACTCTCCATTGTTCACCTCTTTCCATTGGGAAAAGGACACAAAAACCTGAGATCACATACCGACCGATTCAAGAACAGCTTCTTTCCCGCTGCTGTCAGACTTTTGAATGGACCTACCTTGCATTAAGTTGATCTTTCTCTACACCTTCACTATGACTGTAACACTACATTCTGCATTCTCTCCTTTCCTTCTCTGTGAAACGTATGCATTGTTTGTACAGTGTGCAATAAACAATACTTTTCACTGTAAATACATGTGACAATAATAAATCAAATCAAATCAAATGATCAAGAGAGGAAAAGACTCGAATAAAAACGATAAAAATATTTATTATTTGTAGGGATCGTCAGTGTTTACAGTTTGGGTGTAGCTCTGGGTTTTTTAATTCATTTTGGGATGTGTAATTCTGACACCTATTGCCTCTGTCCAGCTGCCCCGAGGGTAACGTTGTGCCTTCTTGAACTTCTGCAGTTTTTAATACTCTCATAGATGTTAGCACCTTCCAAACGGTGTTCAAACACTTTCACATACCTGAGGCAGATCACCATGGTACAGGGTCACAATGGGCTGGATCTTGCTCTCCAGGAGAGTGTTAATTAGCTCATTATAATGCATGATTCCTTTGTCATTGACGCGCTCAGCTGAATAATAAAGAGAAGTGAGAAACAGACTATGACTTAAAAAGGAAACAATGTTATTTGACAATATTAAAGATTTTCTCAATGTCAAAGATTTTTCCCTTGAAGAAGCAGTGCTCTGAAAGGTAGTAGCTTGTGCTACCAAGTAAACCTCTTGAACTTTAACCTGGTATTGTGAGACTTCTGACTGTGTTTACCCCCCAGTCCAATGCCGGCATCTCCACATCAAGATTTATATACAGTTTCACCTGGTGGCAATCTCCTCCCACACGTATACAGAGATGCCTCAATATTCCTGTGAGAGGGCAAAACTGGGAGTCAGTGCTCAGCTGAAGATTTTTCCCTTCACACTAGGGTAGAATCTCACGAGCAGGAAGACTTGAAACCATCTGGGGCATGGTGATTGACTATTTCAGGATACACTAAGCAGATTCAGATAGGGCTGCAGCATTACAAGTAAGCTGCACATTACAGTAAGTGTGCCATCTCTTAGTAGAAAGACAGTAGCCTATGGAAGAGGAAGCCACGCTGTCACACCTGACGGATGGTCTGTCGGGGACGGATGCCTACCTTGTTTTTCACTTACAGAGTGACTGATGCTAACCTCTGGCTATGTGGAGAATGTTAAGGAGGATTCCAAATCCCAAATGTGCCAAAAAGACATGTCAACAAAATCCTTTTTATTTCTTGTTAATGGAAAATGAAAATGCATTATGCCTAAGTACTTTCTGTACTCTTGCTCAGCAGACACTAATCCCTAGTTGACATCCCCTCCAGCTTAGAATCATAGAATCCCTACAGTGCAGAAGGAGGCCATTTGGCCCATTGAGTCTATACCGACCACAATCCCACCCAGAACCCATCCCCATAAACATTTACTCTAGCTAGTCCTCCCAACACTAAGGGGCAATTTAGCATGATCAATCCAGCTAATCCTCAAGTCTTTGGACTGTGGGAGGAAACCGAAGCACCTGGAGGAAACCTGTGCAGACATGGGGGAGAACGTTGCAGACTCCACACAGACAGTGACCCTAGCCGGGAATCAAACCTGGGTTCCTGGCGCTGTGAGGCAGCAGTGCTAACCACTGTGCCACCATTCCATCTGCTTCTACCAGCTCAGCTGCAATCTGTAGCTCCTGCAGTTGGACCCTAGATTAAATTTGGCTTAGTTTTACATCCTGCTGGCAGCAGTGTTGTAAGCTGCTTTCTCCATTCCTTAACCTCAATTAATAGAAGGAAGTTGGCATTTTGCAAAGATTTGATCAAAGCACCGGCTGAGGCAATGATTATCAAAAATATCACAACACCAGAGCTGTTACCTTTGATTCCTGTGGGTATGATTCGAGGCCAAGAAATGGAGAAACGATAATGATTGACTTTCAATTCCTTCAACAGGCCAATATCCTCCTGAAAGAAAAGCCAGTATTAACCATGCCTTGCACACATTAGGGACCATTGACTCAGAGCAGCAGAGAAAACATCGAGTCAAAACCGGGTAGCAAGCAGAGAGAAAAAGAAAGATTCCTGTTTCAAACATTATCTCTCCTCAAAACTCAGAAGGATCAAAACCCTTTCCAACAGATCAAGAATAAGGTGCAAGTGATGTAAACAATTCCTTCATCTCTAGGCTTTAGATTTGAATTCAGCCAAAAAATATTTGATCATAGAATTATTGAGCCCTACAGCACAGAAGAGGCCATTTGGCCCATCAAGTCTGCACCAACACATTAAAAACACCTGAACTCCTCCTCATCCCACCTTCCAGCACTTGGCCCATAGCTGTGAAAGTTACGATTGCCAACTGTTTGTCACAAACCTCCAGTTACAGTGGTATTCTTCCAATGCTACTCTCTGCTTTCTATGCCCAAACCAGTTTTGTATCCATCTTACCAGATCACCTCACCTCCCATATGGCTTCACTTTCTGTATCAGTCTGTCATGAGGATCCTTATCGAAGGCTTCACTAAAGTCCACGTATACAACTTTCACTGACTTGCCCTGGTCAATTTTTCTTGTCACTTCCTCAAAGAGCTCCATCAAGTTTGTGAGACACGACTTTCCCTTCACCAAACCATGCTGCTCACTGCTAATAAGCCTATTCTCTTCCAGATATGAGTACATCCTGTCCCTGAGAATCTTCGCCAATATCTTCCCCACCACTGATGTAAAGCTCATAGGCCTGTAATTTCCTGATTGTCTCTTCTGCCATTCTTAAACTGAGGAACAATATTAGGTACTCTCCAACCCTCTGATACCTTGCCTGTGGTTAAAAGGGATACAAAGATTTTTGGCCAAGGCAGCAGCAATTTTTTCCCTTGCCTCTCTCAATATTCTGGGATAGAGTCTATCTGGGCCAGAGGACTTGTCCATCTTAATGTTTTCCAGAACCTCCAATACTCCTCTCTTTTTGTCTCAACATGTCCTAGAATGACAATGTCCTCCTTTCTACAGTCAGTATCCACTACATTCTTCTCCTTTGTCAATACTGATGCAAAATACTCGTTAAGGACCTCACCCATCTCATCTGGCTCCATACTTTTTAAAGGATGTAAGGCAGTCTGCCTCTACCACTCTCCCAGGCAGTGCATCCCTGATCATCTATGATGTATCCTGGTTATCACCACCATAAATATGATAGCTGTGTTTACAGGTTAAAATGGTTTAGTCAAAATGATGCTGGCCTCTCAGTCAGACTGTTATTAATGCCAATATCGTTCATTAGGAAATTGAATTCAACAAGTCTGGTAAAGCAATGGACCAATGGAATGAACCATGATATTTCTGGATTGTTTAACCAGCAAAATTCCAGCTGGTTAATTCATACCCATAAGAGAGGGGAATACATCTGACAAATTCTGACCTACATCCCGTCCATGCTGAAGGCAATGGATGGTGGGAATCTGGAACTCGCTGCCTGAAAGGGTGGTAAATGTGGAACATTTAAGAAGAATTTAGATGAGCACTTGAAAAGCTACAGACTAAGTGCTGGAAAATGGGATTAGAATAGATAGGTGCTTGATGGTTGGCATAGACATGATGGGCTGAAGGGCCTCTGTGCTGTAAAATTCTATGATGCTTTGACTTTCAATATCCTCAGAGTGAGGGATAGTAAAAAGCACAGCTTCGTGGGTGAAACTTATACCACAAAAGTAAAGAAAATAATCTAATATTCTGTATCTGTTTATGGTAACCTTGATTCAACTCTAAATGGAGTTAAGAATGGGTGCTGTGGAATTCCAAACTGGGAAATGCACGGCAGTGACTGCAATTTAAACAAATTGTTAGTATAGAAGGGGGAAGCTGGCTTCTTGTATCCCCACGTTGTGTTGGTGATAGTTGTAAAATGTTATGTAGTTCAGTAGATCTCATGAAGAGGTACTGAGTCCTTTTTTGGTTTAACAGTAAATGCTTATTAACTATTAGTAACTATACATTTAGACAATGTGAGGTCTAAACTAGGAGCTGTTTTCATGCTTCCCTCTACATCGCCTCTGTCCAGTACATGACTGCCCTCAGATTCAGATCATGTATTTCTTTACATCACAATGTGGGCGGTACCGAATCCCACATTAATCCTTTCCATGCCAGACCTCCCCAAGTCTTTATCCAATGTGTTTACAGTCCATTCCTGTTTACCTGCCTGTGCTGACCCTACCTCCTCTTCCTCCTGCTCTTTGCTTCCTCTTCAGAGGAGATCTCAGCAGCAGGGGACACTATCCTCATTAGAACAGACACAGAGGGCCAGTATCTTGGAAGTGATGACACAATGTTCTCCAATCCTCAGGAAAACCTTCCACAGAAGTCCTGAAATGATGGAAGTCTCACCTCAAATGCTGAGTAACTAGGAAACTCAAGCTAACAGCAACACTAACGTGGCTCTGAGCTTTATTACTGAGAAACTGCAGCTATTCTGGGGGCCTCTTATCCTGCCCTTGGTGAACACCTGAAGAATTTCATGGACATAAACCAGTTTTGCCCACATGACAAGTTACAAATGGCACAGGCAGAAAAATCATCACTGATTGGACATTTACTGGCCTTAACTGGCTCTTTAATTGTAAGTGGACGTACATCCAATTCGCAAATGGCCCACCAAACTCAAAATGGCGCTTTTTAAGGTTAATTTATTAGTGTCACAAGTAGGCGATATTAACACTGCAATGAAGTTACTGTGAAAATCCCCTAGTCACCACTGTCCGATGCCTGTTCGGGTACACCGAGGGAGATTTTAGCATGGCCAATACACTTAACTAGCACGTCTATGTGTGCTTGATGATATCAGGAAACACTCCCAATATCATCTCATTTTATGCACTTCCAGGTTGGGCAAGTGTCCAGCCCAAACACGAAAAAACTGGCCCAAATGTTCTTACCTTGAATTTATAATAACTTTCACAGGATGAATCCCCTGTTTCATTCAGGTGCACTTTTCCTTTGACGCGGGTGAAAACATCCCAGATACTGAGTCCTTTTCCATCTTGATCCCAAGCCCCTTCTGTCTGGTAAGCAGAACTCCCCACACCCCAGGAGAAACCTGCAACCAATGGAACAGTTAAACACAGTGTTTCACAACACTGTTGAGATGCTGAGCAAAATTTAGCTACAAACCAAATGATTCTAAAAGTAGATGGCAGCAACTGAAAAGTTCCATTTCAGAAAGTTAATGCATGTACTACACAATTTTCACCCCAAATACAACTTATAAATAAGTTCAAATATTATTTCTATAAATTATAGCTGCTTTAATCCAGGAAGCAGATTGATTAGAAAAAAAGCCTTGTTGTCAGAGATGATGTACAGTCAATATTTGGACCAGTTTTACACCCTTTCCCCACTTTACCTCCTCTATCAATTCCCTCACAATTCCCTCTCCCACTCCATACTCGCTCTTTCTCCATATGGTCCTCCCACTCCACATCCCTCTCCCACTCCATACCCTCCTTTCGCTCCATACCCCTCTCTCCTGTTCCACACCCCCTCTCCATCCATATCCCCCTCCCACTCTGTACCCCCCCAATCTGTACTCCCTACCCACTCCACACCCACTCCATACCCCCTCCTTTTGCTCTATACCCCTGCCTCCTGCTCCATACCCCCCTCCCTCATAAACCCCTCCCACTCCATATCCCCCTCCCACTCCCCCTCCCACTTCATACCCCGACTCCTTCTCCATACCGTCTCTCCCGGTCTATACTTCCCTGCTTCATATCCCGCCCCTCTCTTTCTGCTCTATAAACCACTCCATACTTTATCCTTTGTAGTTTTTAATATTTTCTTACTGAGTTGGTTATCTAAAATTTCTTTCAAAGTGTTGCGGATATCTTTGCTTCTACCTAACTATGAGAATTAGAGCAAACCTCACACACAGGAAGAAGTTCTCCCCCAACACACATAAGGGAAATCCCACCTGGGGCTCTCCAGAGGGCCCACCCTGGCACTACCACAGGGCAATGACAATCTGTGCCATGTCAGTGTCAGGGGACAGTTCCAGGGCACTGCCCAGGCATGTCTCTCTCCTACCAACAGGAATGCCCTGACAGGTTCCTCTTGACTGATTCATAGAATCATAGAGTCTATAGTGCAGAAGGAGGCCATTTGGCTATTGAGCCTGCACTGACAACAATCCCAGTCAAGCCCTTTCTCCATGCACTTAGCCTAGGTGGTCCCCCTGTCCCCCACACACCAAAGGCAATTTAGCATGGCCATTTAACCTAACCTGCACACCTTTGGATTGTGGGAGGAAACCGGAGCACCCGGAGGAAACCCATGCAGACATGTGGGAGAATGTACAAATTCCACACAGACAGTGACGCAAGCTGGAAATCAAACTGGGTCCCTGGCATTGTGAGGCAGCAGTGTTAACCACTGTGTTACCATGCCACCTGTTTGTATTAAACTGGTGCAAACTTTGCTGTTTATGAATATTTAATGAGGGGGAATCATGTGGGTGTGAGGCCCCTTAACAAGAAGTAAATGCATTAAAATATATTTTAAAATAAAATGTATGCTAATGTCTCCAGCAAGGGACGGAGAAAATTGGGAAAATGGAAATCACCAGTGAGAATCTCAGTTCACGATTCTCGCAGATTTTGGCCCACATTGCCATCCATGCTGATGGTGAACATGGGATCAAAATTCCCCTCACCATGCGTGATGAATGGAGTGTGCTTGTCAGGGACAGGCAACTTTGGATTTATTGTTCCTAGGAATCTCCGTCACTGGGGCCGCTTGCTTACTACATGTCTGAGTCTTTTGTAGACTTCATTGACAGACATTGATCAATGTAACTGATAATAACTAATAACTATTATTGTTTGTCATGTGGTTACCAAGAGAGTGGAAGATGAATAAAATGGACCACTCACTTTTGTCTAAATTTCCCTTGTTCCCAATAGCTCCTTATAATGTATAACATGTCATGAAATAGTTCAGGGAATCAAAGTTTTGAGAGCTTGTCTTGTTTTTAAATCTAGGGTTAATGTGACTCTGTAACAGTACAGGATGCTTACTGCAGAATTCACCAGCCTTTCAATAGCTTCAAATCACAGAATAATCTAATGTTCAAAATCCATCTCTCAAATCAGTGTTAAACTGGCAAAGGTTCCGAATTCCTTCAATGCACAGAAAGTATCGAAAGTGTTCATTTATTCTAAAAAGATTTAAAATGGAAAGTATAGTGTTCGCGCGTGAAATAGTTATTCTTGAAGGCATCACAAATTGATGGATTAGTGATAGGATCTGGACATTCTGGGAAGATGGACACGTTGTAAACACAAAAGACGTCTCACAATTGAACTTCTCAAAGGTGCTTTTTTTAGCGCTTGCTACAACAGTAAATAAAGACACAACAAACATCCCACATTTTCTTGGATGTTTCGCTTACCAGGAGGGAACGTCCCGTAATAGAAGGATCCGCCAGGGTCTTTTGTCCACCCGAATTCTTGAGACAGAGTGAGAGATAGCAGCAGCAGAAAGGCGCGGGACACAATGTATAGAGCTGGATGCATCATCCTCTACTTAGTGTCTGTCTAGCGCTCTCCCACCTGTACCAAGACAACAACCTGTCGGCAGATAGAGCGAAGGAGAATCATACAAACTGCGGGGAATGGAGAGGAAAAAGAACAGTCAGATTGAACAAACCACGGCTCTTCCCTTTAAAAAGAAGGCTGAAGGATAACCTCATTGAGGTCTTTAAATTGGTAATGGATTTGATGGGTTATTGCAGAGAGGATATTTCCACTTGTGAAGGAAACTAAAAGCAAGCACTGTAAATATAGCAAAGTTGCTAATAAATCCAAAAGGGAGTTTAGGAAAGACTTATTGACCCAGAATGTGAGAGTGTGGAACTTACTACCATAAGGAATGGCTGCGGGAATAAATTAAATGTATCAAAGGGGAAGCAGGATAAAGGGATATGGAAGGATTTGTTAATGAGATTAGATGAAGGGATGGGGATGTCAGGGAGAGTAGGTTGAGGGGAAAGAGTCTTTGGTGGAGAATAGCAGGGACCAGTTGGCCGAGGTAGTCTGCTTCTGTCTGGTAAATTTAATTCAAACAGGAGCCAGCAGTTATTAACCATCACATCATTCAACAATTAGAGCAAATATCGAAAATGTACTTTTCTATCTTTATCTGTAAATAATCATTTTATTTTGTGTTCTCTTTAAAACGTCACTCCCCATCCAGGTAAATACACGATGGATCAATTAAATGAATGCAAAGGACTCAGCCTCATTTTGTCCCGTCCAGGAAACCGGAACAGTTCCTCCGTGACAACATCCAACTTTCTCTTGACTAATCCAGACGTTTTACTCAATTTTTTTTTGTGTAATGGATTTCCAGGTGATTGTTGGAGAACATTTACACCGGACAGTTAAAAGGTTCACAGAATGACAGCATTGGGTGATATTTTGTATGGTACAAGTAGCACTTTTTGATATATCTCAATATTCAAAAAACAGGTTAAAATTACAGTTCATACATCCGTTTCAATTTCATACAAAATTTGGGAAAATAAATTTTGAAATATTGATGTTTCGAGATATTAAATATGGAAATTTACAACACACAGCATTCTCTACTGCACTTTAAGTTTTAAGTTCCCTTACATTTCAAACAGCTATCAGGTTCATCTCAGCTATCAATTAAATATTATTACAGTTTTTTTAAAAAAACCTTCCTCCTATCCTCCTTAAACAGCATAAAACCCAATGGTTAGCACTGATGCCTGAGAGGGGGACCTGGGTTTGATTCCCACTCAGGGTCACTTCTGTGCTGAATCTGCACGTTCTCCCTATGTCTGTGTGGGTTTCCTCCAGGTGCTCCAGTTTCCTCCCACAGTCCGAAAGACGCACTGATTAGATGCATTGGCCATGCTAAATTCTCCCTCAGTGCACCTGAACAGGTGCTGGAGTGTGGCGATGAGGAGCTGTTCAGAGTAACTTCATTGCAGTGTTAATCCTACTTGTGATTAATAAATTAAAAAAAAATTCTTCTCTTTACTTTTGTAGAAAATTCACAAACTCAATATTAACTCTGTTTCTCTTGTCCACAGATGCTACCAGACCTGCTGAGTTCATCCAGTATTTTCTGTTTTTATTTATAAATTTCCAGCATGGGCAGTACTTTATTTTTATTTCTTTAATCCCGTCTCTTCAGTTTCCAGGAGAAATATAAAATACTGGATCTTCAAGATTAAACAATCACATGCACAACCAAAAATAGTCAGATTTGGTAAATGGGATCTCTGCAGGATGGGTTATCTCTTGAATGACCTATAGCTGCTCTGGAATGTCTCTTACCTGCTAACCTTTCTTCATTTGTCTAGCCTGAAGACGGAACACGATCTACAGGCGATGCAGGGCGTTCACAGAATGAATCCAACAAATCCAAAATAGGCTGCAGCCCCACACAGCCCCAAATCTAGCAACACTTTGAAGAACAATCCAGCACATCATTCATTACATCTGAACAGAGAGAAAGTCCCTTTGGAACTCAGTGATGCATTACCAAATTTAGCTTATCCACACACATCTCTTTGTACAGAGTGAGTTTTCCGAGGTAAGCAAACTCTTTTGCTGTATTTGAACCAGCAACTCATCTGTTTTTTTTTTGATGACATTACCTTATAGTGAGAAGGGACCGGGCTGTCTCATATTTGATTGCAAGTGTTCCAAGTGTAAACGAATACCTGGTGAGGCAGGAGGGCAATGAAGAGCAGAAATGCAGCAGTAATGTGGGTAATTGCTACAGTGACAATCACAAACAAAGCCTGACCCCAGCGAGCTCAGTAAGAAGTCTAACAGGACTTAAACCTGGTGTTGTGAGACTTCTTACTGTGTTTACCCCAGTCCTACGCTGGCATCTCTACACCAGTGAGCTTAAACAGTATTTATATATTTCAACAATTTGTAAATTTAGTTATTACCATTTCAGGTTTTTCTGAAAAATAAGTTTCCACTTTACAGAAAAATACTATTCTCTCAGCAAAGTTAGACCTTATTGTAAAATTATAAGATATTGTTACTCTCTCTCTCGCCAAACAGATGGAAGGAAAATGGTCTTTAATAGATTCGGGATAGTTGCAAGAACAATCTACAATGGTCCATAGTATCCGCCCATTGACGTGGTTGTGTATTTAATCTGTCCCTTGCCTGCACCATAAGGCCAGAATCAATATCTTCACTTAAACCCCCTAAGCAGCAGACCAGATCAAATACAATTGTGTCCATGCAGAAATGCATCCCCTTCAGCAAGCTCACATTTCCATTTGGAAAATCAAGGTGCCTTTTTCCTTGGATAAGCGGTTCTGTCCTGATAGAGGGTGAGGTGGTCGGATGTTGCTATTAAAGGGGAGCTTTGAACAAGTTCAGTTCCACTTCTCACTGAGTAAAACAAAGCCTATGATTTTGCACTCGGATTGCTGTGGGTAAATTAATGCCATTCTTTATCATCTCACAGAAATGATCAGCCTGTTGACAGGCTTTTTCACAGAGGGTGGTGAATGTCTGGAATGAGCTGTCCGGCAGTAGCAGAGGCGGGTACAATTTTGTATTTTTAAAAGTGTTTAGTCAGTTACTTGGATAAGATGGGTATAGAGGGCCAAATCCAAGCAATTGGGACTAGCTTACTGGTTTAAAAAGAGCAGCACGGACAAGTTACGCTGAAGGGCCTATTTCCATGTTGTAAACCTCTATGAGTCTATGACTCTGGATGTTTTTTGAACCAATTTTGTTCTAGTCGAATCTCACCATTCTCCACCAGTTCTGCTCCTTGTACGTAGGAATTTGATCTGAGGTCTGTCTCTTGAAGTGTTCACCACTGGTCACACAAAGCAGAGTTAAGTTCTGTGGTGTTTTCATTTTTGGTTTGAGGCCCTTAGACTAATGTTGGGCTGTGGGGATGTGTGAGATTGGAAAAGACATGTCCGACTACATTCCTTTATATTCGTCCATGGGAATGTGTTGACTGAGGGATAAATACTTGTCAAAGACACTGGTTCTTAATAATCCAGGACTGAGAAAAATCTTCTTCATACAAGTGAGTGGTTTGCTGTCTGGAATGTTTTGCCTGGCAGTGTGGTGGAGGCAGGTTCAATTGAGACATTAAAGAGGATGTTAGAGATTACTTGAATAGAAACAATGCGCAGGGGTATTGGGAAAGAGGGCTCTCTTTTGGAGAGCTGGTGCAGATACAATGGGCTGAATGGCCGCCTTCTGCACTGTAATAATTCTGGGACTTTGTTTTAGTGCTTTGCGCCCAACTGCTGGGGTTTATTTTATACTAAAGTTCAAAATGTCATAACTGCTGCAAATTGTCTCCTGTGGATTTTTCATTTGAACCAATATTTTCATCATTACAAAGGATGTTAATAAACTAGAAAAAGTGCAGAAGAGATTTATTAGATGCTACTGGGACTTGATGGATTGAGTTATAAGGAGAGCGGAATAGACTAGGACTTTTTTCTCTGGAGTGTAGGAGGCTGAGGGGTAACCTTACAGAGGTCTATAAAATAATGAGGGGCATATATCAGCCAGAAAGTCAATATCTTTTCCCAAAGGTAGGGGAGTCTAAAACTAGAGGGCATAGGTTTAAGGTGAGAGGGAAGAGATACACAAGCGTCCAGAGGGGCAATATTTTCAGAGGATGGTGAGCATCTGCAACAAGCTGCCAGAGGTAGTAGAAGAGGCAAGTACAATTTTATCTTTTAAAAATGATACAGCTTTGACAAAAGGTCATCCAAACTCAAAATGTTGGATCTATTTCTCTCCACAGGTGCTGTCACATCTGCTGAGATTTTCCAGCATTTTCTGATTTTGTTATATTGGTAATCGTTGATGACTGCTGCTTTTTGTTTGCGTTGTTTTGAATTTAGGGGAAGCAGTAGTGTAGTGGTACTGTCATTGGACAAGTAATCCAGAAACCCATTGCAAGATCTGGGTTCAAATCCCACCATGGCAGATGGTGGAATTTGAATTCAATAACAGTGGAAGCCACAAATAACATGGCAAAGATTGATGACAGGAAGGCTATGGAAGATGAGGTCCTAGAAACAATCATTATCAATAAAGAAGCAGTGTTGGGCCAGCTGATGGGGCTAAAAACAGACAAGTCTCCTGACCCTGATGAAATGCATCCTAGAGTCCTAAAAGAGATGGTGAGAGAAATAGCAAATGCACTAGTGGGAATTTATCAAAATTCACTGGATTCTGGAGTGATTCCCACAGATTGGAAAACAGCAAATGTGACGTCACTGTTTAAAAACAGTAGACTAAAAGCAGGTAACTATACACCAGTTAACTTAACCCATATAGTGGGAAAATGCTTGACTCTATCATCAAAGAAGAAATGGTGAGAAATCTAGCAAATAAATTGTCCTATTGTAAGACGCAGCGTGGATTATGAAAGCAGGTCATGTTTAACTAATTTATTGGAATTCTTTGAGGACATTATGAATGCGATGAACAACAGGGAATTGGTGGATGGTGATGTATCTGGATTTCCAGTAAGTGTTTGACAAGATGCTGCAACACAAAATAAAGGTGCATGGATAATGTATTAGCATGGATAGAGGATTGGTTAACTAACAGAAAAAAAAGAGTGGGGGTAAATGGGTGTTTTTCTGGTTAGCAATTGTGGCTAGTGGTGTGTCTCAGAGATTAGAGTTGGGACTGCAATTGTTTACAATTTACATAGATTTGGAATTTGGAACCTAGTGTGTCAAAGTTCCCAGGTAAGAAAGTGTGCAGAGGGATGTAGCTGGTATCTGCAAAGGGATGTAGGTAGTCTAAGTGAATGGACGAGGGTCCGGCAGATGGAGTACAATGTTGGTAAACGCGAGGTCATGCATTTTGGTAGGAATAACAGCAAAATTGACTATTATTTAAATGGTTAACGTGCAGGTTCATTCAGCGGTTAGGAAGGCAAATGCAATGTTAGCACCTATGTCAAGAGGGTGAGAATCCAAGGGCAGAGATGTATTTCTGAGGCTAAGGCTCTGGTCAGACCCCATTTGGAGTATTACGAGTGGTTTTGGCCCTGTACCTAAGGAAGGACATATTGGTCATGGAAAGGGTCCAGAGAAGGTTCACAAAAATGATCCCTGGAATGAAGAGCTTGTCATATGAAGAACAGTTGAGGACTCTGAGTCTGAACTTGGAGTTTAGAAGGATGAGGGATATGTTATTGAAACTTATAGAATAGTGTGTGGCCTGGGTAGAGTGGACATGGAGAGGATGTTTCTATTAGTAGGAAAACTAAAACCAGAGGGCATAGCCTCAGTCTAAAGGAATGATCCTTTAAAACAGAGATGAGGAAGAATTTCTTCAGCCAGAGAGGTTAATCTGTGGAATTCTTTGTCACAGAAGGTTGTGGAAGTCAGGTCATTGAGTGTCTTTAAGATTAATAGGGATATCAGGGGTTACAGGGAGAAGGCAGGAGAATGGGGATGAGAAATATATCAGCCATGATTGAATGGTGGAGCAGACTCAATGTGATGAGTGGCTTAATTCTGCTCCTTTGTCTTATTGTCTTCTAATCTTAATGGAAAGCAAAGAATGAGGGTAAATGGGTGTTTTTCTGGTTGGCAATTGGTGACTAGTGGTGTCTCAGGGAATCAGTTTTGGGACCGTAATTGTTTACAATTTACATAGATGATTTGGAGTTGGGACTAAGTGTAGTGGGTCAAAGTTTGCAGACATCACTAAGATGCGTAGTGAAGCAAATTGTGCTGGAAGTGTGCAAAGGGATATGGATAGTCTAAATGAGTGGGCAAGGGTCTGGCAGATGGAGTATAATGTTGGTAAATGTGAGTTTATTCATTTTGGCATGAATAATAGCAAAATGAACAATTATTTAAATTGTAAAAAAATTGCAGCGTACTGCTGTGCAGAGGGACCTGGGTGTCCTTGTGTATGAATCACAAAAAGTTGGTTTGATGTGCAGCAGGTAATTAAGAAGGCAAATGTAATGTTGTCCTTCATTGCTAGAAGAATGAATTTAAAAACGGAGAGGTTATGTTGCAGCTATATAAAGTGCTGGTGAGGCCACACCTGGAATTCTGTGTACAGTTTTGATATTCTTACTTGAGAAAGGATATACTAGCACTGGAAAGGATACAGAGGAGATTCACTAGGTTGATTCCAGAGTTGAGAGGGTTGGCTTATGAGGAGGGACTGAGTAGACTGGAATTATACTCATTGAAATTCAGAAGGATGAGGGGAGATCTTATAGAAACATATAAAATTATGAAGGGAAGTTGTTTCCACTGGCTGGTAAAACCTGAATTGGGGACATGGCCTCAAAATAAGGGGGAGCAGATTTAGGACTGAGTTGAAGAGGAACTTCTTCACACAAAGGGTTGTGAATCTGTGGAAGTCCCTGCCCAGTGAAGCAGTTGAAGCTACCTCATTGAATGTTTTTGAAGGCAAGGCCAGATAAATTTTTGAACAGTAAAGGAATTAAAGGTTATGATGGAGTGGGTAAGTGGACCTGAGTCTATGAAAAGATCAGCCATGATCTTGTTGAATGACAGAGCAGGCTTGAGGGGCCAGATGGCCTACTCCTGCTTCTAGTTCTTATGAAAGTTGAATAATCAGTTTTAGTGATGTTGGTTAAAGAATAAACATTGCCCAGATTATTGGGGCAACTTCTCTGCTTTTCATTAGATTTTAAGAGGGGAGACAGGATTCTAGTGCAAATGTCCACTCCCTCAGTATTGCATTAGTGTTAGGCTAGATCACATGCTCAAGCCTCTAGAATGACCTTTCTGCTTCCAAGGTGAGAGTGGTGTCAACTGAGCCACACTCTCATTCTCCTCCCACTCCCACGTCTTCATGGCAGAAATTGATTTTTAATCCATTCTTTGCAGCCTCGTGATATTTTGATTTGGATGATTGCTATGGAGCCCACGTCAACATCATTTCTCACCTATTATTCCCCTACTGCTGATTTACCGGACCCAAATGATTTTAACACCTGTTGCAATTCTTTATTTTCCTTTGTCTTTAACAGTTGGGTTGGATACGAGGGTGAAAATTACAGTGGGCGTCAGTACCTCTGGGATATGTATGAGAAACGAGAATACAGCAACTATGACAAATGGCTTTGAGCATCAGATTACAGCTCTGTAAGAGCAGTGAGAGAGGCAAGTTTAAAGAAAATCCGAGAATCTTGCACAATGCAGAAAGTTACCTGCCATAGACAAAAATCCTCTGAGCAGAGGGTAGACCGGGAAAGATAGAAACCATAAAACTCACAGCACAGAAGGCAGCCAAAAGTGGTCATCAGAAACAAATTCATTCTTTTATCATTCTTTTATGCAGAACAAAGGCTCCTGGCCAGAGTATCTCACACCATGCATCCTTCAGCATTGCTGTATTGGCTGAGAGAGATACCAAATTGAAGTTATCTCATAGATGGATTATCAGGCACAGAGGAGCAGCATAGTGGCACAGTGTTAGCACTGCTGCTTCACACTGCCAGGGACCTGGGTTTAGTTCCCGGCTTGGGTCACTGTTTGTGTGGAGTTTGCACGTTCTTCGTGTCTGTGTGGGTTTCCTCTGAATGTTCCCACATTCTGAAAGATGTGCTGGTTAGTTACATTGACCCGAATAGGTGCTGGACGACAGCAACAAGGGGAATTTCACAGTAGCTTCATTGCAGTAAGTCTTAATTGTGACAAATTAATTTTAACTTTAATTTTGTTTGGAACAGAATGAACAGAAAGAACTCTCAAGAATTAGGAAATATTACAACACAATGTCACTCAGTCTGTTAGTGATATCAAAACCAGCCTTGGTTGATCCAAGGAGCTGCTGTGAAACTGGGAAGCTATATAAAGCAGGTGGAAAAAAATTTAATTAATCAGGAATGCAGAAAAAAAATGGAATTGAAAAATGAGAAAAACCGCAAGCATTGATATATTAAAGAGGTAAGTTTTTGTGCCTTGAATCCAATAAAGAACATTTCCCATCTGAAATCTGGCTGTATAAAAATACCTGGCTTTTCTGGAAGGAAGGTGGAATTCCAGGAAGACATTTCAAACCTCATCTCACACTTCAACCTCAATTGTTTGCTTCCGCCAAGGTTCTTGGAAGAGTGTGCGAGTGCAGTCTGAGCCAGGTTGGCCATACAGGTCACTGTATTTGAGAAGCATTTTATTGTTCAACGTTTAAGTGTTGAAACATTTTTATAATTTGTCATTGCAGTTCAAACTTTATTCACATCATTTGCATTGTGAAGATTCCGAACCTTTTCCCATTCTTCAGGAAAGTGCAACTGATAGAATCATAGAGGTTTACATATGAAAACAGGTCCTTTGGCCCAACTTGTTCATGCTGTCCTTCTGTCTTTAACAACTAAGTTAGTCCCAACTGTCCACATTTGGCCCATATCCCTCAATAGCCATCTTGCATATATAAGTGTAAACGCTTTTTAAAAGACAGAATTGTATGCGCCTCTATTACTGCCTCTGGCAGCTCGTTCCAGACACTCATGTTGGGACTTTGTTGATGCCCATTCATAATAAAGCCCCCAAACTGTCACTGGGCTATCTGCGTTCACAGCAGAGCCTGATTATATGAACTGCAGGAGTCACTGGATAATGATCAGAAGCAGAAGTCCTGGCTGATATCTTTCTCTCTCTTCCAGCCTGGCTGGGAAGGAAATTTGCAACCACTTACTGAAACCCTCAATTCAGATCATCCATCTCAGCACAAAAAGGGAATCCTTGACCTATATGGGCAGTGCAGCTACCTACAAGGCACAAAGAACATTTCTGACAGAATATTTCCTCACATCCCCCTCTCTACAATAGTTGAAAAATGGGAGTATTATACACTGAATATATTTCTGGAAATGATAATGTTTTAAGTAAAGATTGAGCATCAAGAGGAGGAAGCAGATTTAAATAAGCATGAAGTTATTGGGTCAATGCCCATTTCATTATTATTTATCATTTTCATCATAGCTGGATAGCCTACCAGGATGCAAATTACCAGGGCTCTCACTACTTTTTGGAGAAGGGAGACTTTAATAATTATACTGAATGGGGAGCAACTGCTGCTCATCCGGGCTCTATTCGACGCATACGTTTTCACTGAGTTAAGAAACGAGTTTCCACTGTTGTCACAAGAAAAATATCAGAATTTTATTAGCCATCTTTGTAGCAGTGCAATTATTAGCTGCAATAATCTTCCACATCTTTTACAAAGCCCTAAGTATTTATTTTATAACAATACTGCAAATATGAAGTAATCCAGAGTACGCTCACCGGAATGGTGGAGGGAATGCTCTCCGGCAACTTTCTCAGTTTCCTAGTCACATTTTCAGGAGGGAAGTGTCACAAGACTTCAGTAGCTCCCTCGTAAACAGATCCATTGTCCCTGCATCACCTCTTTGCTGGTTCATTTCTGTTTGAGCGTTCCCCCTTTAGCTCACCACTGGCTCTTGTCCCATCAGCCAGGATGTTGCACACTGGTGTTAACTATTGGCCATGCATTTCAACTGATGGATTTGATTTGAAACAAAATCGAGTGGAAAACAAAACTCAGCCAATATCTTACTTTCACTAAAAAAATGTTCACTGCTAGGCTAAGGTATCGCAGGACATACAATCTTATTAGATTCCTTTCTAAAATAAAACAATTAAACTTCTACATTCACAGTTTTACTATCAGACAAAAGCTTAACAATTCCTTTGAGCAGTACCTTGAGATCTTGATTATTAAAACCTAAAAATATTCATATATTTATTGGCAGTTCACAGCCTGCTGCATTGGTAACACTACACAAAAGAAATCTTTATATGGTCATTAATCCATAACAGATTTCACATGTGGGTGTGGATACAACATAAATAAATTCCATAGTGGCACTACTTGTCTTCTCTCTAAGGCTGTGGAATAGGCCACTATGCTGGGAGCTCAAAAGCAAAATAATTACACTGTAAAAATCTAGGGAATGATTGAATCACAGAGGGCAATTATAGAAATCTGCACAGCTGTTCTTCTGGCCTGTGGCACTGACGGATACGCTACTCTTCCAGTGAGGCTCCACAAATTCCCCTGTAGATATATCAAATCAATGAAGAAGCAAGTGTGCAATGTCTCAGCAGCTTTGTGAAGAATTGCGAAAGGACTCTGATAATGGTTCACCAGAGATGGTAATTACAATCCCATGCCAGGAGGTTGCAGTAACTGAATGTGTCAGCTTTTTAAACAAAAATACACAAATTGGCTCTCATCCAGCAGAACAATAATGTTTAAATCAATTCCAAAATTCAACAAAACAGTTAAATGTTTATCCAGACTCAGCTCAGTCTCAGGTACTTTCTGTATCAAATACACTCTCCTTCTTCAACACATTTAGGAGTGAAACATTATTTTAAAAACATGTTTGCTCAGGAACTTGTGTTTGTGTGTGTGCGCGTGTATCTGTGTGGGGTGTAATATTGTTTACCACCATTAGAGGATCTCAGTGAGACACACAAATAGTAAAGTTCCCCAATTAGCTAAGAACAAATACTGTAATATTTGAATATAAACCTAAGGTCCAGCTAATTTTATCTATTGTTCTTATGTCCTGATAACAATGCTTCAAAAAAAAGTTTAGGATTGTAGAATCTTGCACCCTCTCTTATTCCACCAACATGCTTTTTAGTTTCCATTTTATTAATCCAAGGATTTTTTAGTGCCAGAAGCATACACATCATTCCAGCAAGCAAATGGCTAAGTTCCTACTGCCAGCTTTCAATCTCAATCTTCGTTTCACTGTTTCTTTCAAGAAACAAGGCACAACAACGAAGACAACTATTTCAACATTTTAATTTCTGCTAAACATTCTAGTACTTAATAAACTGAAGGCTCAGAAACGTTTCCCACCTGTGACAACCATCTGCCCATTGCCTAGCTTACTCTGCTGCTACTGGAAAGCCATGCGTTGACGCATCAGATTGAGGTTTCACTCTTTACAGGTACAGTTCAACACTTCACCTTAAATAGGAACTGAGTGCATTCTATTTGCGCAACTTCCTTGCATTCTTGTCTGAAAATGACCCATTTAGGAGTTGATTTCATCATCCTCTTCCTCCTCCTCTTCCTCGTCTCTCTGTGTTACACTTGTAACCGTCTGCAGTGTGGTTAGCTGAAGCTGGGTTTGATTGATAATGCTTGCGTCGTCCACCTGCATTGAGGACTGAAGAAAGAAATGGAGCAAGTGAAAAATATCACAATAGCCACTGATGATAAAGTAAAGCTAGGCTAAAACCTTAAAGCTTCTGAGGTTTCTCATATGTTGGGAGAATCATTTTCCCACAATTACCAGTCTGTTGTTAATCTCTGCACTTGTGCATTAAATGAAAAACTTTCCTTCCTCTGCCTATTTTCTGCACTGACTGATAACTTCAAAGCTCACTGGCGAAGTAGGATGAGGACAGTGGAATTGAGGTGTGTACGGACCATATATTAGAACATTGTTTCTTGCAGTAGAGCCAGTCTATTGAGCCTGATCAGTCCATACTGGTCTTTATTCTTGACTTGAGGCTTTTCATTAGCGTACTATTCCAGGGATTGTGGATGTCACTGGCAATTTGCTGTCATCTCTAATTACATATGGCTTGCTCGACTATCTCAAGGGCTTGGTAAGAGTAAATCATATTGCAGTGGGTCTGGAGTCACATGTAGGGATGACTGAGAGAGGACAACGGACTCCTTTCCCTAAAGGTAGTGGACCAGGTGGATTTTTACAAGAAATGATGATAGTTGCCATGGTCACCATTACTGAAACTAGCTTTATTTTCCAGACTTATTAATTGAATTTAAATATCATCAGTTCCTGTAGTGGGATTCGAATCTGGGGTCTCTGGATTACAAGTCCAGTGACATTATCACTACATCACAGTCTCTTTCCATCCTTCCTCATCTACTGATATCAGTGTAACCCTTTAATCCTTTCTTCCTCATGTGTTTACCCAACTTACCCTTCAACAAATTTGCTAAAAAAAAAAGCATATCCAGGGTTACAGATGACTGGGGACTGGCACAAAGTGAACTGCTTATTCAGAGGGTCAGCACAGAAATGATGGGCTGAATTGCCTTTTTTTGTGCTGTAACAGTGATTCTACCTTAGACTGAGGGCCTCTAGTCATCATCTTCCCAAGAAATATTCTCTCTGTAACCATTACATCAAAATCACTCAATATTAAAGACTGCCCTTTCCAAAAGAGATCCAACCCTTCGATTCCTTCCCAATTTGAAAACCCAGACATTTCTGTGAATTCTTTGTGAATCTTCTCTGCATCCTCTCCATTGCTTCTATATGTTTTTATATAATTTGGCAGTTAGAACTATAAGCAGTGGTCTTAACTGTGGTCTAACCAAGGTTTGATATAACTTCTCTACTCCAGTTCCAACCCATTAGAAGTAAAATGAAGTGCTTGTTTTTTTTAATGGCCTTGCAAAGCTGTGACACATCTTTCAGTGATTGATGTATTTGTATCACAAACTCTTTGTTCTTCACCCACCTGGATTTACACCGCCTCCCCCTTTTTCCTACCAAGCTAAACTACTTCACACTTGTGCGTTATAGTTCATTTGCCAATTATTTGCCCAATCTCAATGTTTATTAGTTTCTTCCTGTAATTTGCTTAGGAAGGATGTTAGGGCCTGGGAGAAGAAATTTACTAGAAACATTTGAACAGGAGGCAGCCTTTCAGCCCATTCAACTTGAACTAAAGTTTTAACATTTATTTAATAGTGACAAGGAGGCTTGTATTAACATCGCAATGAAGTTACTGTGAAAATGCCCTTATCATCACACTCCGTCACCTGTTGGATATATTGAGGAAGAATTTAGCATAGCCAATGTACATAATCAGCACATCTTTGAACTGTGGGAGGAAACCCAAGCAGATATGGGGAGAACACACGCAAACTCCACACAAACACTGACCCAAGCCGGGAATCGAACTCGGACCCCTGGTACTGTGAGGCAGCAGTGCTAACCACTGCCACTGCGCCGCCCCTATTCAATAAGGTCAAGGCTGATTGGAAACTTCAATGCCTTTTACATGCACTGTCCCCATAACCTTTAATGCTAGTGTTAATCAGAATGCTTCTAGAGGTGAGAGGTTAGTTAAGGGATTGAGAAGGGTATCAAGGGGAAAAGGTAGGAAAATGGGGATGAGAAAAATATCAGCCATGATTGAATGGTGCAGCAGACTCAATGGGCCAAATGGCCTAATTCTGCTCCTGTGTCTTACGGTCTAAATTGCAGTTGTTCTCCTTGGAAAAGAAAAGATAAAGAGGAGATCTAATAAAGATATTTAAAATATGAAAGATTCAGAGGACATCAATTTAAATGATTGACAAAGTATCCTCCTGAAAAATGAGAATGTGTGGCTTTTTTAGCGAACAAAGGAATCAGTACTGTGATGAGGAGTTACATAAGCATTCGAGATTAACATGTAGGATCAGCCTGGGTAGAAATAAGAAATAGCAAAGGAAAGCAGTCCTCGGGGAGGGCAGGAGATGTCATCTACAGATCTCCAAACAATAGTTAGGCAGTGGGGCACAGTATAAATCAGGAAATACGGGGTGGTTTTAAGAAAGGTATGGATATAATCATGAGTAATTTTAATATAATAAAAACTGGATTAATTAAATTGGCAAGGGTAGCCTCGAGGGAGAGTTCATGGAGTGTATTAGAGATTGTTTGTTCTTGTGGAACCAACTCCCAAGGAGCAGACTATTTTGTATTTGGTATCGTACAATGAGCAGGGATTAATTAATGCGTTCTAACCTAAGAATCATAGTATGATAGAATTCAAAATTCAATCTGAGGGCAAGAGACTGAAGTCTCACACTTGCAGTCTGGATTAAACACAGATAATTATGTCATCATGAGGACAGACTTGGCTTCAGTGGACAGAGCAGGAAGATTAAAAGATAGGATGAGTAATGGCAGTTGTTTAAAGAGATATTCTGGCTAACCAACAGAAGGCAGTGAGTCGGGATAAATGGATTATTTTTGGTTGGCAAAACGTAACTAGTGAGCTGCCACAGGGTTCGGTCCTCAGACCCCAAATATTTACAACCTATATTAATGACTTGAATACAGGGATGGAAGGTATTATAGCCAAATTTGCAGATGACATTGGAGAGTAAGTTGCAGAGGGAAGTGTTCTCGCGCACAAGTCCAAGGAAACTAGAACGCAGATAAATTACAAATTGAAAGTTTATTTATTAGTGTCATAAGAAGGCTTACATTAACACTGCAATGAAGTTACTGTGAAAATTCCTTGGTTCACTGAGGGAGAATTTAGCATGGCCAATCCACTTAACCAGCACATCTCTTGGACTGTGGAAGGAAACCAGAGCACCTCGAAGAAATCCATGTAGATTCTGCACAGATGATGACCCAAGCCAGGAATCGAATCCAGGTCCCTGGCACTATGATGAAGCAGTGCTAAGGAAAGCAAATGGAATTTACACATTTATAGCTAAAGGAATAGAATATAAAAGCAAGAAAACGTTGCTGCAACTTTACAAGACATTGGTTAAGCTGTACCTGGGGTATTGTGTACAGTTTTGGTTCCCTTATTTGAGCAAGGATATAACGGCATTAGATGCACTTCAGAAGAGGATTGATTCTAGAGCTGAGGGGTTTGTCTTACAAAGAGAGATTGAGCAGTTTAGGTATGTATTCCCTGGAGTTTAGAGAATAAGAATATACTTTAAGAATAATTAAGATATAGAAGGTATTACAGAGTCGAAGTACAGGTTCCTCTTGTGGGGCAATCTAAAACAAGAGGTTAAAGTTTTAGAATTAGGGTGGCAGATTTAAAACAGAGAAGAGAAACTACTTCCCTCAAAGGATGGTGAATCTGTGGAATTCACTCACTCAAAGTGCGGTGGATGCTGGGACCTTGAGTATATTTGAGAAGAAAAGATTTTTAATTAATAGAGCTGAAGTGTTAAGGAAAATGGACAGGAAAATGGGACTGAGGCTGAGATGAGATTAGCCATGATTGTACAACACATTTTCCATGCATCTTTAAAGAAATTCAAACATTTCCATCTCAGCTCAGACTTCTCACCTCTACAGGTTCAGATGCCTGACCACAACTGTCACTGTCATCATCATCACCATCTTGCTTGTTGTTGATCATGGAGCGCAGAGCCAACTCTTCAACCTAAAGGCACAACACACACACACTGGTACAATAACACATTCCAATATAGTACTGCCATCAAGTATTTATAATGATTTTCATTCTTGTAGCATTTTATCTTATCAGGTATACCAAGGTGCTTAAACAGAAGTAAAGCTGCACAGTATCTGGAAGGGACAAGAGATTGTCAAACTCTTCAATTCAATTGGATCACAATTGATCTGTATCTTAACTCCACTGCTATGGTTTTTTTTGGAATCATTCCCAGATCTAAATGACTCAGGTGCTCAAGCCCTGTTCAGACTCTACGGATCCCACAACCTGTCTTTGGCTGCAAGGCTCAGGTTATGCCCAGAGCCACTACAGGAGTGCAGCCTGCACAATGTTAACCCAGAATTTAGAATTGGAACTCAACTTTACACCCCAAGATCCAAACTTTCCATTTACTGACTTGGAAGGAATGCAAATCACTAAAGTCTCATTCCACTTGATGCCTTTACAGCAACTTCATTGCAGTGTTAATGTAAACCTTACTTGTGACAAATAAATAAATGTATTTTGCAGCGAACATAATAGTGCTGGATCTGCTGATACAGTGTGACTGCAAAATATGGCAATAGCATAATTTAATCAAATGACAGTTTAGGAGATGCTTTATTGACACCACAGGAGGAATAAAATATAAAACTCAACAGTGTGTTTGATTGGGTGATGGGAGCAGAGAACCCGTTCATCCTTGGCCCCCCCCACCCACAAAGTGCTCCAAAGGGAGGGTGGCAAGAGCAAATCTCAGCAATAATGAAGTGGTGGAGATGGGGGAGAGAGTTCAAGAGTTCTACCTTATTGCCAGCCTATTCCTTACTGGGAAACACTTGCTTACTAGTCCCGGGTGAAAAGGCACTTCATCCGCGTACGGAGCAGAGGAAAAGAATTCAATATATAAATAATTATGCAACGTTCTTTGGGTTTACCTTGAGTCGGTTTAACTGATCTTGTAAACTGGTTTTGATTTTCAGGAGAGCTTCCTCCTCTTTCTTCAGCTCCTGTAGTCGGCTCAGCATTCTAAGCCCTTTGGAGTTTTAAGCTTCACCAGGAGGAGGAATAACTGCACCTTTTGAATAACTGTGCCAGGGGATGCTCTGGATTATGCATTGCACCACTTGTAAGAGGAGCACTCCTTGACTGAAGGGTAAGATTGAGGAGCAAAAACGGCTTCGGTTGAAGGACACTGCCAATTAAAAGTATAAAGGAGTGTCGGGTGAGATAAACAGCTTCCTATCAACATCTGAAACAGAAAAGACAGTATGGCAGCTTTGACGGTGTCACAATGTTAAGTAATCCTTTGTATTATTGCTAAACTGTTCACATATGCCATATTTTAAATAGCAGCAGGCTTTTACACCCTGTCCACACTCTGTCTAATTCAAATCAAGCAGAAAATGTCAAGAAGGTCCTCCCCAACTTGAGTTCAGAAGAATAATGGATGATGTATCAGATGCTTAAGTTGGTTTGACAGGTTAGATATAGAGAAATTATTTCCTCTACTGGGGGAAACCAGAGAAAGGGTCACAATATTAAAATTAGAGTTAGGATATTCAGGAGCAAGATCAATCTGAAATGGCTTCCCACAAAAAGTTGCTTTTGCTGGGGCAAACCATCTATTGGGTTTGGATGTCAGTGAAGATGGAGCTAAGAGGCATCAATGGGATTGAGATTACAGATCAGATAAAACTGAATGTTGGAACTAGTCTGAGGCCGAATGGCCGACTTGCTAATCTGTAAGCAAATAATCGAAAAAAATCATCTTCGTAGAGTTGTCACGTTCTTGCAGAACCTGGTAGAGGATAATAATACTGTTCTTATCAATGTCAAAGTCAGCACTTTATTTCAGGGCACTTGCAATTTCTCTTGATAATGGAATTTTTTTTAATCTATTGCAAACAATACTTTCTTCCATTCCTTGGCTTTTGTTAGCTATGAAATGCTGGTAAAGGTTAACTTTCTGAGCATTCAGACAGAGCTACAGTTTACACCTGCAGCAATGCAAACTTTAATTGAAAGAAATATCCATAACTTTTGATTAAAAACTTTTTTCTCACTTTGTACTTATAAATCACAGAATCTAACAGTACACAAAGATAATGATCATTGTGCCAGCACTGCCTCTTTAAAACATTTAACCAATTACCCTGTCATTTCCCCTCTGCATGATTAATTATCCAATGCAGTGCATTCATTTGATCATAATTTGTGACAGAAAACAAAATTCTCACCATCTGGTTCTTTGACCCAGTATCTTAATCTGTTCTCTCCAATAGCCCAAATTTCAGTCTGTTACCTTGTTCTATGCTATAAAATCCCCTCAAGATTTTAACCCTGCTCTCAAATTTCATCCATTTTTAGAAAAGATCAAAGATTTAACATCTATGACTTGCCAAAAAAATACTTAATCAACTTGCAAAAATTGACAAACAGAAATGATTTTAGGTTTAAAATATTACACCTCCAACCCTGTGACATTTATTACAGATGGAAAATTCTGGAAATGCACACCATGGATATCAGCATCTCAGGAAGGTCCCTCCTGTCTACTCTCTTCCTACCCCTCTCAATTTTCTATATCTCAATCATGTCACCCGTCAGCTTCTCTGTTCCAAGGAAAATAACCTCAACCTCTCTAATCTCTCTCCTTAGCTAAAATTCTCCAGCCCTGGCAACATTCTAGTAAATCTTCTCTGCACTCTCTCCAGAGCAATTGTGTAACGTAGCGACCAGAACTACTCACAATACTGCAGTTGTAGTCTCATCAGAGTCTTATATAGTTCCATCATCGTAACCTTACTTCTCTATACCTCTGCCAATGAATGACAGCATTCCATATGCTTTATTTACAAACTTATCTATCTGTACTGTTACCTTTATTAACCTGTGCACTTGACAAATGTCTTACTGAACTCCATGTAAACAACATCCACTGTACTACCCTCATCGATTCTCCTTATCACTTTTGCAAAGATTTCAATTAAATTTGTATGGCATGACCCTTCCTTAAAGCCATACTGACTGTGCCTTTCAAAATGACAGTTATCTGATTTCTCAGGATTGACTCTAACAAATTGTCCACAACCAAAGTAAGACTAACTAATTATAATTATTTGCCATCTCCTTCATTCGTTTTTAAACAACGGAACCACATTTGCATTACTCTGGTCCTCCAGTGAAGACTGGAAAATAATCCTCAGAGCATCTGCTATTTCCTCCGTGACCTTCTTCAACATACTAGGGAACAATCCATCTGGTCCTGGAGACTTATCCACTTTAAGCATTCTCACTCCTCAAACATTTCCCTCATTATGATTATTTTATCCAACATTTCACACTGCTCCTTTTCAATTACTATATCCACATCATCTCTTTCCTTTGTGAATACAGAGACAAAAAATTCATTTACAACTCTTCCCATATACTCTCTTCCCTTCACCTCTGATAGGTCCTGCCTTTTCCCTAACTATCCATTTGCTCTTTATATACTGGTACAACATTTTTTTGTTTTTCTTAATCGTGCTAGCTAATATTTTTTGATGCCCTCTCCTTGATTCCTTTATTTCTTTTGTTACTTGATCTCTGTACTTTCTACACTTTCCTTGGCTACCTGCAGTGTTGAACATTTTGTGACTATCATAAACTTTCTTTTTCCATTTAATTTTCTCCTGTAGTTTTCTAGACAATCATGACAGCTTAGATTTGGCTGTACCATTCTTACTTTTGGAGAGACATGACTGTACACAGAGGATCTCCACTTTTCATGCCTCCCACTGGTTCACCAGATTTATCCTTTATCAGTCTTGCCCAGTCCATCTCAGCCAAATCAGTTCTCAGTTTTGTAAAATTTGCTCTCCACCCTCCCCCAACAACTTCTATTCCTGCTTTACCTCTGTTCTTTGGCTTAACAACATTGAATCTAACCAAACTGACTCTCCTTGAGCCAGATTTGCATTTTATAGCAATGACACTACGCTGCCATGTGCCAATCTGTGCCCTTAGTTCATCTAACTTATTTCTAATACACTTTACATTGAAGTATAAACAGTTTAACCCTGTCAGTTTGCTTTGCTGGATTAAAGAACAAAGAACAAAATAGCATGGGAAACAGGCCCTTCGGCCCAACGAGCCCACACCGCCACCCCGATGTTCCCACCTCTACCCGTGATCCCTATCTATGTTTATAGATCTATGGATTAAAAACCAAATTTGAGACAATTTAGGGAGAATTTGTTTTGCCAATTAACCTAAGAGCACATCTTTGGGATGTGGGAGGAAACCGGAGCACCCGGAGAAAACCCACGCAAGCACGGGGAGAATGCGCAAACTCCCACAGACACAGGCCCAAATCCATGTATCTGCACAGCTCAGCGATAGTCACTGAGCTGTCGTGTTGCCCATCAAATGGTCCAGGTCAAGCGTATACTAACGACGTGAAGCACTAGGATACTCTCGAAAAAAATCCAAGAGCAGCCCTCTCACGACCCATCGCGTGTATGCCCCTTATTAGACAACAAGGTGGACCAAAGCACCTGTAGGATAAAAACAAGTACATCAATATCATCATCTATTTACACACTTCCCAGGGACTCCCAAGGCTCATGATCCCTATTTTAAATCAGTTTTCTATACCCTCCATTCCCATTCTGTTCATGTGCCCATCTAAGTATCTCTTAAATAACTCCAGAGTGCCTGCCTCCACCACTTTATTTAATAGCACATTCCATACCCCCACCACCCTCTACATGAAAAAACTCCCTCCAGCATCCAAATTATACTTTACCCACCTCACCCTAAGCCCGTGCTATTTGAGTCCATCCTAGGTAAAAGCTTAACCCTGTTTACTCTATCTATCCCCCTCAATCTTGTACACCTCTAGTAGATCTCCTCTAAGTCTATGTCTTTCTAAGGAAAACAGTCCCAATTTGCCTAACCTCTTCTCGTAACTCAGACCTTCCATACCAGGCAGCATCCTGGTAAACCTCCTCTGCACTCTCTCCAGAGTCTCCACGTCCTTCCGGTAGTAAGGCGACCAGAACTGGACGCAGTATTCCAAATGAGGTCTAACCAACGTTTTAAACAACTGCAACATTAAAGGCCAGACTTCTTTATAACCTTTGCTTGTTTTCTCTTTCGGGTGACTGATTACATCACCAACTAACGTACTACCTCTTGTTTTGTGATCTGAATCTGATGCATCTAAGCCCACCCTTTTATTCCCATCTACCCGCCACACTAGTTTAAACCACCCCAATAGAAATCCCCAACCCCTTTCTACCATTCCCTGCCCCATCCCCCAGTATCACCCCCCACTTCGTCTTCCCAAAGTTTTGTCCCCTCCTCCCTCTTTGTGTCCCCTTCTTCTGCTTCCCTCAGTGCCCCCCATTCCTCCCGCAATGTCCCTGCTTCTCCTCCTCATTCAGTGCCCCCCCCAATGTCTCCCTTCCCCTCTCTTCCCCATTGACCTCCCATGTCTCCCTTTCCCTCCACTCCCCCTAATTCCCCCCTTTCATCCTGTGCACCCCTTTCCCCCCCTCTCTCCCCCCTGCCTCCCCCTTTTCCCCCGATCTCTTTGCCCCTCTCCCCGTCCCCTCATGCCCCCTTTCCCTTTCCCCTCGTGCCACACCCCCTCCGTGAGCCCCCTCTCCTGCACTTCCTCCCTCTTGTGCCCCCTCTACCTCCCCTTGCCCCCCTCCCCCCTATTCACCCCGTGCCCCCCTCCCCTCCTATTCCCCCCCGTGCCCCCCTCCCTCCCCCCATCCCCCTCCCTCCCCTTTACACCCTCCCCCTCCTCCCCTTTTACCCCCCTCCCTCCCCTTTAACCCCCTCCCTCCCTCCCCCCTCCCCTTTACCCCCCTCCCCCTCCCCTTTACCCCCCTCCCTCCTCCTCCCCTTTACCCCCTCCCTCCCTCCTCCCTTTACCCCTCCCTCCCCTCCCCTCCCCCCCTCCCCCTCCAGTCCCTTCCCCCCCCTCTCCCTTCTCCTCCCCTCCCTACTCCCCCCCTCCCCTTCCCCCCTCCCATTCCTCCTCCCCTCCCCCTTCCCCCCCTCCCCCCCTTCCCCCCCTCCCCCCTTCCTCCTCCCCTCCCCCTTCCCCCCCCTCCCTCCCCTTTCCTTTCTTATTTTCCCTTTCCCCCCCATCCGCCTTCCCCCTCACTCCCTCCCCCGCCCCCTTCCCCTTTTCCCACCTTCCCCTTGCTCCTTTCCCCTCCCGCCCTCCCCTTCCCCTCCCTCCCGCCCCTTTTTTTTTTTTCCCTCCTCCCCTTTCCCCCCCCTGCCCTCTTCCCCCCCCCCTCCCTCCCTCCCTTCCTTTCCCCTCCCCTCCCCCCGCTCCCCCCTCCCATTTCCCTCCTCCCTCCCCTTTCCCCCTCCCCCCCTCCCTCCCCTCCCCTCCTCCCCTTTCCCCCTCCCTCCCTCCCCCGTCTCCCCCTCCCTTCCCCCTCCCTCCCCTTTCCCCTCCCTCCCTCCCCTTGCCCTCTCCCTCTCCTTCCCCCTTCCCCCTCCTCCCCTTCCCCTCCCTCTCCCCTCTCCCCTTTCCCCTCCCGTCCCTCGCCCCCCCGCCTTCCCCCTCCCCTCCCTCCCTCCCCCCCCCCCTTCCCCTTTTCCGCCCCTCCCCCCCTCCCCTTTCCTCCCCTCCCCCCCTCCCGCCCTTCCCCCCTCCCTCCCCTGTCCCCCCTACCTCCCCTTCCCCCCCTCCTCCCCGTCCCGCCCCTCCCCGTTCCCCCCTCCCCTCCCCCTCCTCCCCCCCCTCCCCCCCATGTCCCCCCCCCCTTCCCCCCCCCCCTCCCCCCCTCCTCCCCCTCCCTCCCCTTCCCCTCCCCCCCTCCCCCACCCTCCCCCCCTCCCCCCTACCCTCCCCCTCCCCCCTACCCGCCCCCCCTCCTCCCCCTCCCCTCCATACCTTCCCCCTCTCACCTCCCTCCTCCTTCCCCATACCTCCTCCCCCCTCCTCCTCCTGTTCTCCCCCCTCCTGCCCTCCCTTCCCCCTCCCCTCCCTCTCTTGATCCTCTCCTCCCCCTCCCCTCCCCCCCCCCCACCTCCCCTCCCCCCCCTCTCTTTTTGCCCCCTCTCCCCTCCCCCCTCCTTTTTCCCCCTCTCCCCTCCCCCCTCCTTTTCCCCCCTCTCCCCTCCCCCCTCCTTTTCCCCGCCTCCCCCCCCCCTTCCCCCCCCTCCCCATTCCCTCCCTCACCTTCCCCCCCCCCTTCCCCCTACCCCCCCTTCCTCCTTACTCCACCCCATCCCCCTACCCCTTCCCCCCCCCTTCCCCTCCCCCTTCCTACCCCTTCCCCCCTACCCCCACCCCCTTCCCTCTATCCCCTTCCCCTCTACCCCCCACCCCCCCTTCCTCTACCCCCCCCCACCCCTTCCCCCACCCCCCCCACCCCCTTCCCCCACTCCCCGTTACCCCCCCCTTATCCCCGTGTGTCGCCACCCCTCCCCCCTCCCCCCCATTCCCGGTCCCCCTCCCCCGCTCCCTTGTATCCCTCCTCCCCCCCCCCCTTCCCCTACCCCCCCTCCCCCCTACCCCATCCCCTTCCCTTCGCCCTACCCCTATCCCCCCATCCCTCCCCTTCCCCCCCCCTCCGGATCCCCTCCCCTTCCTACCTTCATCCCCTCCCCTCCCCCCCATCCCCTCCCATCCCCTCCCACCCCCCCCCTTCCCCCTCCCCCCCCTCCCCATTCCCCCTCCCCCTCTCCCTTCACCCCTCCCCTCCTTAATAACCCCCACCCCCTCCCACCCAACCCCCCACCACCCCCCCCCCCAAACCCCCTAACCCCCCAACCCCCTCCCCCCACCCCTTCCCCTCCCCCACCCCCTACCCTCCCCTTCCCCCATCCCCCCCCCCCCACCCCCAACCCCTTCCCCCTACCCCCCCCGTACCCCCTCCCACTTCCCCCCCGACCCCCATCCCCTTCCCCCATCCCCTCCCCCACCCCACCCCTACCCCCCCTTCCCCCACCCCACCCTTCCCGCCCTCTACCCCCTCCCTTCCCCGGGGCCCCTACCCCCTTCCCCCATACCTCTCCTGCCTTCTCCCCCACCCCCATCCTTCCCCCTACCGCGCCCTCCCCTTTCTTCCTCTACCCCCAGCAGACCCTACCCCCGTCCCCCCCTTCCCCCCATATCCTCACCTTACCCCCACCCCTTCCTACACCTCTACCCCCACCCCATTGTAATACCCCCTACCCCCGCTGACCTCTAACCCCCTCCCCCACCCTCCACAAATCCCCCCCTTCCGCCCTCCCCCCCCTTCCCCCCCTCCCCACTACCCCCACCTCTACCCCTGACCTTCCCCCCATCCCCCCCCTTCCCCCTCCCCCCGCTACCCCCGACCTCTACCCCCTCCCTTCCTCCCTGAACCATCGCCTCCCTTCCCCCTGCCCCCATCCCCTCCCCTTCCCCCTACCCCCATCCCCTTCCCCGGCCCCCCCTTACCCCTAACCCCCCCTCCTTCCCCCCCTCCCCGCCTTCCCCTCACCCTTCCCCCTACCCCCTCCCTTCCCCCCCCTGCCCTTCCCCCTCCCCTTCCCCTATCGCCCCCATTCCCCTCGGTCAGTCCCCTGCCCCGCGTGTGGACAAAAAGCCCATCCCCTTCCCCCCATACCCCATTCCCCTTACCCCCTCCCTCTTCCCCCCATCCCCCTTCCCCCTACCCCCATCCCCTTCCCCCCCATCCCCCTACCCCCATCCCCCTACCCCCATCCCCTTCCCCCCCTCCCCCCCCACCCGCCATGCCCCCTACCCCCCTACCCCCCATCCCCCTACCCCGCCCATCCCCCTACCCCCCCTTACCCCAATCCCCTCCCCCCTTTGTCCCCCCCCCATTATGCATTACCCCCCATCCCCTCCCCCCCCTTACCCCATCCCCCCCCCCCCTTAACCCCATCCCCTTCCCCCCCTCCCCCCCCCCCTCCCCCCTACACCGCTACCCCCCGCACCACCTACCCCCTACCTCTACCTCCCCCCCCCTCCCCTACCCCCACCTCTACCCCCTCCCCCCCCCTCCCTCCCCTTCCCCCTCCCCTTCCCCCCCCTTGTCCTGCGGTGTGTGTCCCCTTCCCCCCACCCCTTTCCACCCCACCTTCCCCTACCCCCACCCCTTCCCCGCCCAACACCCCTTCCCCCTACCCCCACCTTCTACCCCCTCTTACCCCTTCCCCCTACCCCCTACCCACCCCCCCTTCCCCCTACCCCCACCGGACCCCCCCCCTCCCCTACCCCCCACCCACCCTGTCCCCCTACCCCTCCACCTCTACCCCCACATCCCTTCCCCCTAACCCACCCCTTCCCCCTACCCCCACCCCTTCCCCTACCCCCACCTCTCGCCCACCCCCCCTACCCTCCCCCTACCCCCACCCCTTCCCCCCTACCCCCCTCGACCGACCCGTGACCCCCTTCCCCCTACCCCCACCATACCCCCCACCCCTACCCCCACCTCTAACCCCTTCCCCCTACCCCCCCTCTACCACCCACCCCTTCCCCGCTAAGGCCCACCTCTACCCCCCACCCTTCCCCCTACCCCGTCCCCTACCAACCCCTTTCCCCCCACCCCCTCGCCCTAACCCACTACCCCCACCTCTACCCCCACCCCTTCCCCCTACCCGCACCTCTACCCCCCCCCTTCCCCCTACCCCCACCTCTACCCCCACCCTTCCCCTACCCCCCACCTCTACCCCCACCCATCTACCCCCCTCTACCCCCACCCCTTCCCCCTACCCCTTCCCCTACCCCTTCCCCCACCCCCTCCCCCCTACCCCTTCCCCCACCCACTACCCCACCTCTACCCCCACCCCCCCAACCCCGTGCCCCCCCTCCCCTTCCCCCCCCTTCCCCCACCTCTACCCACCACCCCTTCCCTCTACCCCCACCCCGTGCCCCCCTATTTCTCCCTCACCTCCCAATGAACCCACTTCAGGCCGCCGCTTCCCCGACGTCATATCCGACGATAGACATGCGCAACATGATCATCGTTGGCACGTTGCCACAGGCCCCACCTCCGGCCCCAGGCCCCAGGCCCCACCCCTGCCCCGCCCCCGACCACGGGCCCTGCTCCCGGCAACGTTTTACGACACCAAGTTTAAATACAACCAATTTATTTGATAGTAAATCCGCGAGGTTTCGACGCTATGCGCCTTCGTCACGCAAATGCGTCAGGCCCTGCTCCCGGCCACAGGCCCCGCCCCAGCTTCCGGTTCCTCCGCCCCCGTGTACGAGCCCGCCCAGGTCACTGCCCCCCCCCCCCCCGCATGATGCAGACCCCGCCCACAGCTCCCCACCCCTCGCCCCCAGGGAAGGGTCCCGCTCCCAGTTCCGGTGAGGATGAAGTTGAGCAGATAGTAACTTGCTGAAGTTGTCATGGAGCCTTGGGTATTGACAGAGATTGTGCAGCGTCACTGGATGGCTGTTTGTTCCCTCATAGTGGCAGGTAAGGGAGAGAAGCAACGGCAACAGCGAGAGGGAATGACAGTGGGAAAAGAAAGAGAGAAAGTGAGAGTGAGAAAGGAAAGGGAGAGAGTGGGAAAGGGGAAAGGGGAGAGGGAGCGTGAGAGAGGAGAGAATGGGAGAGGAGAGGTGGAGTTGGGAGGATGTGGGAAAGGTGTAGCGAAAGCAGAATTCAGAGACTACAGAAGAAAAGCAGAGACTGGAAGGTGTTGAATTTTTCTCTTTCGAGCAGCGAATATTAAAGTAGATTTACTGGAGGAGTTTTTGACAAAGTAAATGAGAAGAAACTGTTGCTAATGATGGGAAAATTTGCAAAAGAATTTGAGGCGAAATGAGAGTTTTTTAAACAGAATGTTTATGATCTATTCTTACTTGAAGGAAGCAGGCACAACTTCCAAAAGGGAATTGCGTAAGTGCTTTGAAAAGGAAAAAAACAGGCAGGCGAATGAAGAAAGGAACAGGGCAATGATGTAGCCTCCTATTGTTTCAATGGGATTTTTTTTAAAAAATCACTTTGATCTGGAGATCTGGGTTTTAATTGCCCATTCCTAGTTGCCTCCTGGGAAGATAGTGGTGAGTTGTCATCTTGAATTTCTGCAATCCATATGTTATAGGTACATCCACAGTGCTATTGGGGAGGGAATTTCAGAATTTTGGTCTAGTGATGATGAAGAAACAGTGATACGTTTCTAAGTCAGGATGGTGAGTGACTAGGAGGGGAGCCTCCAGATGGTGATATTACAAGGTATCTGCTGCCTCATTCTTCATCTAGGGGGTGGTAGTGGTCTTGGATTTTAAAGGTGCTGATTGAGGAACCTTGGTAAGTCCCTGCACAACATCTTGTAGGTGGTTCTCATGGCTGTTACTGTTTGGTAGTGGAGGGAGTGAATGTTTATGGAAGGAATGTCAAGGGGTGATGGTTAGATCATCTTTTGTTGGACAGAATGACAGTTGCAATGATGTAATTGGGTGATGCAAATATTACTTGCCACTTGTTAGCTAAAGTCTGGATATTATTCAGGTATTTCTGCATTTGAATATGGACTGCTTCAATATCTAGGTGTTGCAAATGGTGCTGAATATTGTGCAATCATCAATGAAAATCCCCACTTCTGACCTTGTGATGGAAGGGGCGTCATTGATGAACCAGCTGAAGATGGTTGGTTTGAGGACACTACCCTGAGGGACTCTTGCAAGTGATGTCCTGGAACTGAGATGATTAACCTTCCAAACATCATAGCCATCTTTCTTTGTGCCAGCTATGACACCAACCAATGGAGAAAGGCTCCCCCCCCACCTCTGCAATTCCCATTGACTCCACTTTTGCTGGGGCTGCTTGATGCCACACTTGGTCAAATGCTGCCTTGAAGTCTCACCTCACCTCTGGAGTTCAACTCTTGTCCAGCTCATTCCAAAAGCTGGAATGAGATCAGGAACTGAGTGACCCTGGCAAAACCCAAACTGAGTGTAAGTGAGTAGGGTATGACAGTGTTGTTGATGACCCCTGCTATTGCTTTTAAAAAAAAAGTTTATTTATTAATTGCAAGTAGGCTTACATGCTGCAATGAAGTTATGGTGAAAATCCTCCAGTTGCCACACCACGGTATTTGTTTGCGTACGTTAAAGGAGTCTAGTACTGCCGGTGCACCTAACCAGCATGTGTTTTGAACTGTGGGAGAAAACTAAAGCACACAGAGGAAACCTATGCAAACATGAGGAGAATGTGGAAACTCCACACAGACAGTGATCCAAGCTGGGAATCAAAATTGGGTCCCTGGCACTGAGAGGCAGCAGTGCTAATCACTATGCCATTGTGCCGCCCCTTTAAAGATGATCAAGAGTAAGCTGATGGAGGGGTAATTGACTGGATGGAACTTGACCTGTTTCTTACTCCGCGTTGCTGGATAGATGCCAGCACTGTAGTTTGTACCAGAATAGCTTGACTAGGGGAGCGGCAAGTTCTGGAGTACGAGTCTTCAGTACTATTACCAGAATATGTTAGGGCCCTTGGCCGTTGCAGTATCCGATGCCCTCACCCATTTCTTGATATCTTGGAGTGAATTAAGTCAGCTGGAGATTGGCATCTCAGATGCCAATGAAAGCTGAAATGGATTATCCACTTGGTACTTCTGGCTGAAGATTGTGGCGAATGCTTCAGCCTTATCTTTTACACTGATGTGCTGGACTCCTCCATCATTGAGGATGGGGATATTTGCGAAGCCTCCTTCTCCAGTGAGTTTAATTATCGTCCACCATTCACGAATAGATGCAATAGGGCTGCAGAGCTTAGATCTGATCGGTTGGTTGTGGGATCACTTGGTGCTTTGTCTCTTACTTGCTGTTTATTCTGTTTGTCATGCAAATAGTCGTGTTTAGTAGCTTCACCTGGTTGACACTTCAATGTTAGATATGCTGGTGCTGCTCCTGCATGCCCTCCTGCACTCACCATTGAACCGGATTGATTTAAATTCTAGTTTAGGTGTTCAGCCTTTTTTTCCTGGACAAGTAATTTTTTTGGTGGGGAATGGATAAAAATTACTGGCAAGTGGTTAAGTCACCACTGTCTGTTCCAACGAAAATATAATTTTTGAAAAAAAGCACAAGTGAAATATCATAGCCAGTTATAACTGGATAGATTCCTTATCTTTATTTTTCTAATCTCAAGCTTGATGGTGGAAAGCATTGAGTTTATAGTTTGTGGTTGCTTACAGTTCTGTTGCTGCTGATAAGAGCAGCGCTTCATGGATGCCCAGTCTTGAGTTGCTAGGTCTGTCTAAAGTTTATCCAATTTAGCACAATGGAGGTATCCTCAATGTGATGGGACTTTGTCTCCAGAAGAATTGTGTAATGGTCACTCTTACCGATAGTGCCATGGGCTGCTGCATCTGTGGCAGGCAGGTTGGTGAGGATGAGGTTAGGAATGTTTTTTCCTCACTGTGTAGGGTGCCTTTGTCTCATAACCAAATCATCATTTGTTAAAAATAGTCACTAATTGGATAACTCTTTGGAGTGGGCTTAGGCATAACTCCTTCTGTGCTGTATTATTCTATTATGACTTAGCTCAGCAGAGTTTATTGCTTATTTGTATATTTGTAATTGAAAAAGATTAACACTCCCAAGATAGGGAAGCTAGAATGCCTATTGGTTTGCTAGCTTGAAGTGAGAAGTGTAATAGGAAAATCTCTGTGTAAAATGAACTGGTCTTAAACTCACTGCCCTAACATGTACAAACACATGTAACGAAATATTATAGTGTTCAATGCAAATTCCACTTTGGAGGCTGGTATGATGATTAGAGAAAGATGTAGTAATCCTGAGTTAGGTTTGCATATTAGAATACATCTGACAGCACTTAAAGATTGACTGACAAATTATCTTTGGACTTAACTTTTATTTATTTCAAATATTAAGTGATCAAAATAGATTGTTTCCTCAGTTCTCTCCTGTGCTATTTGTATGAGCCTGCTGCTTTGCAAGGTTGTAATCTGGTGACGTTGAAAGCAAGCTGACGACTGGGAGCAGGATGAATGCGGCTTATTTGGAAGCTTCAAGCATTAGGATCTAGATTTCTATCCAATTAAAGTAATAAGCAGTGTTGTAATGTGAGGGGGGAGAACTAGGTTTTCCTGATCACCGAGCTTAATGTATAACTTTTCAGTAAGTTGCTTCATTGTTGGTTTGCACTCTTGGTTTGTAGATTAAATAAACATTAGGTTATGTTGTTTTCTTTACTGGCTCAGTTTGCTTGTGGATAATGGAAAGCACCAGTGGTTCCAACTAATATGATTTTAAGCAGAGTTAAGAGAATTTAATGCTGTTTTTGTCTCAAAGTTGGTGCTGTTATCAGCCTTGGCCATTATTGATGTAACAATTTCAGAATGAAGCCCAAATATCCGTGGTATCCTGTGGTTCTGTTCTGGAATTCCATCTGTTGTCCATAACCTATATGGTTCCTTCTTGACACTTGACGTTTCTTGTTCCTTCAGCTAGAGGAATCATATTGGAAGATGTGGAGGAACAGCTTCATGCACACAACCCCAATATTTCTATTATAAAGTTATTTAGAATATACAATGCAGATGCAGCTAGCTTCTGTTGGTATTTTTAATTTACGTGTCCTCATTCTGTTCACCTCTTCTCTGCCTTACAGTTTATCGCTCTATTTACTTTTCTCTCATTTACTCGCCTAGTTTTCATTTGAAACTATCTAACTACTTTCCTTCATATCATGTTCTATCCTTGTGTATAACAACTCTCTTTGGCTTGATTGCTGTGCTTCCAATATCAGCAGTTACTGACCACAAAGCTGTTGAAACCAAGAGAAGGTATTGAGATTCTATCTTGTTGGTTACTGCCTGGCACTCGTGATATAAGTGTTACTTGCTGTTTCTCAGCCCAAGCATGAATGTTGTCTGGGTTCTGTTGCATGCAGATTTCTGAGACATTATAAATGGCACTGAACACCTTGTAACCTTTGGTGAACATTTTCAATTCTAATCCTTACGACGGAGTGAAAGTCATTAAGCAGCTGAAGATTGTAGGACTTAGAACAATATCCTGAAGAATCAATGAATTGTTACAGCACCGAGGGAGCCATTTGATCCATTGTGTCTGTGCTGTTAATCTGCAAGAACAACTCAGCTAGTCCCATTCCCCAGCTCCTTCTCTTTCGCCCTGCTCGTCCTATTCTTCAGCTGCTTATTCTCTGCTCTATAGAAAGTCAGAATTGAACTGGGCTGCAGTGTACACTTAGGCTCTGCATTCCACAACCTGATGTAGAGATGCCGGCGTTGGACTGGGGTAAACTCAGTAAAGTTTTGTAAAGGATTCGCATTCTAATCAGCAGTATGTAACTGTCTGTGTGGATATGAGTGCCTCTGCAGATCAGAACACTGCATTTGCCTGACGAAGGCACAACATAGTATTGAAAGCTCGTGGATTTACTATCAAATAAATTGGTTGGATTTTAAATTGGTGTTGCAAAACTTTACTGAGTTTACCCCAGTCCAACGCCGGCATCTCTACATCATGACTACTATCGACACCGCATACTGCCGGATCCAAGTGGAGAGGATCTCCAAGAGGATTGCACATATTGACACAGACATCAAGTTTCTACAGAGATGCAAGAAAGCAGACAGGATACCAAAGGGACTACAGATCACGAACCCACTCAGGTCAACCTATAACACAGACTACGCTGAGAGGCTTTGCCGTCGCACCTCTCTCACACTCCTCAATCACCTCATACACCAGCTCTATAGCAAACGCCGCACCCTGGAAAGTAAAATGGAATACATATTCTCAACTTGCGCTCAGGACGCAGATCAGATGCGAAACTTTGCCAAGCAGATGAGACAAAGAAACTACACCATTTATATGCACACCAAGAACAGGAAACTTGAAAAACTCGGCATCGTCACCAGCAACAACCAAGCCTCCCTTGGCACCACAGTAGAAAACAACACTACCGCAGGGAGGTCCATTGTTAACCTGTCAGACTACACACTTCAATCAGAGGAAATCGAAGTTCTCAGCCGAGGGCTCAATTTCTGTCCCACCACCAAAATGGACCCCATCAGTCTTGCAGCGGACACAGAGGAATTCATCAGGCGAATGAGGCTGCGTGAGTTCTTCCACAAACCCCAAGACGCCAATAGCAGACCCAATGAGATAGCTAATGAACCAGAACAGCCGACAGAGGGATCCGCAGTGCAGCAACCGAAGAGGAATGAATCCAATTGGACTCCTCCGGAAGGCCGCTGCCCCCGACTGGACATGTATGCCCAAGCCATCAGGAAGTGCGTGAACACCAGATTCATCAACCGCACTTACAAGACAGTCCCGAACATCACCCAAGCACAAAGCAAGGCCATCCGTGCTCTTAAGACCAACCGCAACATTGTCATCAAATCAGCAGACAAAGGAGGCGCCACCGTCATACTGAACAGAACGGACTACTGTGAAGAAGTGTACTGACAACTAAACAATGTGAAACACTACAGACAGTTACCAGCAGATCCGACCAAAGAACACACTCGTCAACTCAACACTCTGATCAAAACCTTTGATCCGGACCTTCAGAACACCCTCTGGACTCTCATTCCACGTACTCCCCGCATTGGAGATCTCTACTGCCTCCCAAAGATACACAAGGCAAACATACCTGGCCGTCCCATCATATCGGGCAATGGGACCCTGTGTGAGAACCTCTCCGGCTATATCGAGGGCATCCTGAAACCCATTGTACAAAGAACCCCCAGCTTTTGTCTTGACACTACGGACTTCCTACAGAAACTCAGCACGCATGAAGCAGTTGAACCAGGGACACTCCTTGTCACAATGGATGTCTCGGCACTCTACACCAACATCCCCCACGACGATGGTATTGCTGCAACTGCCTCAGTACTCAATGTCAACAACTGTCAGTTTCTGGATGCAATTTTACAACTCATCTGCTTCATCTTGGACCACAATGTCTTCACCTTCAACAACCAGCTTTTCATCCAGACACATGGAACAGCCATGAGGATCAAATTTGCACCTCAGTATGCCAACATCTTCATGCACAGGTTCGAACAAGACTTCTTCACTACACAAGATCTTCAACCAAGGTTATATACTAGATACATTGATGACATCTTCTTCCTTTGGACTCATGGTGAACAATCATTGAAACAACCGTATGATGATATCAACAAGTTCCATCCCACCATCAGACTCACCATGGACTATTCTCCAGAATCAGTTGCATTCTTGGACACACGCATCTCCATCAAGGACGGTCACCTCAGCACCTCACTGTACCGCAAACCGACAGACAACCTCACAATGCTCCACTTCTCCAGCTTCCACCCTAGACACGTTAAAGAAGCCATTCCCTATGGACAAGCCCTCCGTATACACAGAATTTGCTCAGATGAGGAGGATCGTGACAGACACCTCCAGACACTGAAGGATGCCCTCGTGAGAACAGGATATGGCGCTCGACTCATCGATCGACAGTTCCAACGTGCCACAACGATAAACCGCACTGACCTCCTCAGAAGACGAACACGGGACACGGTGGACAGAGTACCCTTTGTTGTCCAGTACTTCCCCGGAGCGGAGAAGCTACGACATCTTCTCCGGAGTCTTCAACATATCATTGATGACGATGAACATCTCGCTAGGGCCATCCCCACCCCCCCACTTCTTGCTTTCAGACAACCGCACAACCTCAAACAGATCATTGTTCGCAGCAAACTACCCAACCTTCAGGAGAACGGTGACCACAATACCACACAACCCTGCCACAACAACCTCTGCAAGACATGCCAGATCATAGACATGGACGACATCATCAAACGTGAGGATACCATTCACCAGGTACACGGTACATACTCTTGCAACTCGGCCAACGTTGTCTACTTAATACGTTGCAAGAAAGGATGTCCCGAAGCATGGTACATTGGGGAGACCATGCAGACACTACGACAGCGGATGAATGAGCATCGCTCAACAATCACCAGGCAAAACAGTTCCCTTCCTGTGGGCGAACACTTCAGCAGTCATGGGCATTCGGCCTCCGACCTGCGGGTAAATGTTCTTCAAGGGGGCCTTCGTGACACACACAGCGCAGAGTTGCTGAGCAGAGACTGATAGCCAAGTTCCGCACACATGAGGACGGTCTTAACAGGGATCTTGGCTTCATGACACACTATCTGTAACCCCCGTAACTTGCCTGGATTAGCAAAAAACCTCACTTACTGTGCTGTCTGGAGAAAATACACAATTCTCTAACCAATGCTCAGGATTTCCTTCACACACATTGTTAGCCACTTTAACACTTGAATAGCAGGTTAGATGTAAGGATTCGCATTCTAATCAGCAATCTGTAACTGTCTGTGTGGATATGAGTGCCTCTGCAGATCAGAACACTGCATTTGCCTGACAAAGGCACAACATAGTGTCGAAAGCTCGTGGATTTACTATCAAATAAATTGGTTTGATTTTAAATTGGTGTTGCAAAACTTTACTGAGTTCCACAACCTAACCAGTCGCCTAACCTCTTTTCCTACATACCACTTTTGATTCTTTTGCCATTCATTTTATTTTTGTGCACTGTGACAAAGGGTCTGCACCTGAAATATTCAGACAGGGCTTTCCAAACTAGGGTTGCAGCCCCATGGGATCATGAGATGAGGTTTGGAAAGTATGCTCTGAGGTAGCAATTTTATTTTTGCTATTCATTCATGGGATATGGGTGTCACTGGCTGGCCTGCATTTATGGTCCAACCCTAATTGCCCTTGGGCAGTTGAATCTCAACCATGTTGCTGCGGCTCTGGAGTCACATGTAGGCCAGATCAGGTAAAGAACATAGAACATAGAACATTACAGTGCAGAACAGGCCCTTCGGCCTTCAATGTTGCGCCGACCAATTAGGAACAAGCAGTGACCCTCTAACCTAAACCATTCCCCTTTCATCCATAAACTTATCTACTAAACTCTTAAACGCCACCAAACTTGGCGCATCTACAACTGACGCAGGCAAGGCATTCCATACCCTTACCACCCTCTGGGTAAAGAACCTACCTCTTACATCTGTCCTAAAACCACCACCCCTTAATTTAAAGCTATGTCCCCTCGTGCTAGCTTTCTCCATCCTAGAAAAAAGGCTATCACTGTCCACCCTATCTAAACCTCTAATCATCTTATATGTTTCAATAAGGTCTCCTCTTAGCCGCCTTCTTTCTAACGAAAACAACCTCAAATCTCTCAGCCTCCCTTCATAAGACCTGCCTTCCATACCAGGCAACATCCTGGTAAACCTCTCTGTACCCTCTCCAATGCCTCCACATCTTTCTTATAATGCGGGGACCAGAACTGTACACAATACTCCAAGTGCAGCTGCACTAGAGTTTTGTACAGTTGCAACATGAGGAGATGGCAGATTTCCTTCCCTGAAAGGCGTTAGTGAACCAGATGGGTTTTTCCCAACAATAGATAAAAGTTTCATGGTCACCATTAGATTCTTATTTCCAGATTTTTTTTTTTTGAATTCGAATTCCATCATCTGCTGTGATGGGATTCGAGCTTGGGTCCCTAGGACATTAGTTGAGCTTTTGGATTAATAGTCTAGCGATAATACCATTCGGCCATTGCCTTGCTGCAATAGCGCCTGTGGCGCTTAGACAGTTTTCTGACAGCAATGGAGTTCCTTTGAATGCTTGTTGCCTTTCCATCATTGGCTGTTGCTGCCAATTACCTGATTATTGCTGCAAAAAAGCCCCTCTAAGCATTCATTTTTATTTGAGGCAACTCCATTCCATCAACTCGCTCCACGCTCAATAACTGAAGCTCCCCCCACTATCCCCTGTCCTCAATTGCACATATACCCCCCCTCCAAATTTTCACTGTGAACCACCCAGAAAGTTAGATATTAAAATGGGTCATGCTGTAAAGCTATGTTTGTGAAGCACTGTAAAACTGTCTTTGCAGTTGCTAGCAGGCTTAGACCATAAGGCATAGGAGCAGAATTAGGCCACTTGGCCTATCGGGTCTGCTCCACCATTCAATCATGACTGATGTTTTTCTCATCTCTATTCTCCTGCCTTTTCTCCATAATCCCTGATCCCTCTTATTAATCAAGAACCTATCCATCACTGTCTTAAAGACAGTCAATGACCTGGCCTCCACAGCCTTCTGCAGCAAAGAGTTCCGATTATGTATTTCCAAGAGTATTATTCCACCTTATAGTTAAGCATTTGCCAATACAGGAACTCCACCAGCATAAAGCAGCAGTACAATTCTGACCTAAGTATTTGAGTTATGAGGAGGGACTGGATAGAGTGGAACGTTTTTCTCTAGGGCGTAGATGGCTGAGGGTTGATCTTATAGAGGTCTGTAAAATAATGAGAGGCACAGATCAGCTAGATAATTAATATCTTTTCTCAAAGGTAGGGGAGCCTAAAATAGAGAGCATAGGTTTGAGGTGAGAGGGGAGAGATACAAAAGGGTCCAGAGGAGCAATTTTTTATGCAGAGAGTAATGAGTTTCTGGAACAAGCTGCTAGAGGTAGTAGTAGAGGTTTTGTCTTTTAAAAAGCATTTAAAGTTACATGGGTAAGATGGGTGTTGAGGGATACAGGTCGAATTCAGGCAATTAGGACTAGCTTAGAGCTTTTAAAAAAAAGGTGGCATTGACAAATTGGGCCAAAGGGCCTGTTTCCATGCTGTAAACCTCTATAACTCTGTGCTCTTAACATCACCACCTATTTGGCAGTCATATAGCACATCAAAGAAAAATGTAATCTGAAGTTTTCCTGTGCATGTTTCATTTATTTTCAATAAATATTATGTGGAGTTGAGATAGGGTAGTTTGACTAAATATTGACATTCCTACAATCCCCTAACATCAAATTTGAGAGTGAGAAACTGGGTCAGAAGCAATTCTGCTAAAATTAAATAAAGATAATTCCAAAGGAATGAGAGGAAAGCTAATGGAGTGGGCTGGAAGTTTAGCAGAAAGATGGTTGGTTAGCAATGGCAGATGTTTCGGAAAATTGTTCGTGACTCAACAAAGATACATCCCTGTGAAGGAGGATTCTAGGAAGAAGATAAATCAACCCTGGTTAACCAAGAAAGGTAAGGAGTTAAGTTAATACTTGTCAGTCTTCACAGTGAAGGACACTAAGAGCATTCTTGAAATTCTAAATAATCAAGCAGCAAAAGGGTGGAAGGAAATACAATATCTATCACTAGAGAAAAACTAGGGAAAGTAATGGGGCTAAAGGCCGATAAATCCTGTGACCTGATGGATTGTGTCCTAGGAAATTGAAGAAAGTGGGTATAGAAATAGTGGATGAACTGTTAGTAATCTTCCAAGAATCCTTAAATTTTGGAATTGGAAATTGTCAATGTAACTATACAACCATAAGATATATGAACAGAATTAGGCCATTCTCCGTATCAAATTTACTCCACCATTGAATTGTGGCTGATATGTTTCTCATCCTATTCACAAAGGCCTGTACTCATTGGAATTTAGAAGAATGAGAAGTAACCTTATTTACACATACAAAATTCTCAGGGAACTTGATAGGGTAGGATCGATGAGGTTCCCTTTGTGGGAGAATCTAGGACCAGGGGTATAATTTCAGAGTATGGGGTATCCCATTTAAGATTGAGATGAGTAGGAATTTCTTCTTGGAGGATAATGAATCTGTGGAATTCTTTACTACAGAGGGCTGTAGAGGCTGGATCATTAATATGTTTAAGGCTGAAAGGAACAGACTTTTAATCAGTAAGGGAATTAAAGTGAGAAAGTGGAGTTGAGGATTATCGTAGATCAGTAACAATCATTGAATGAGCAGACTTGATGGGTTGAATGGTCTTGTTCTGCTGCTACATATTATGGTCTGCTTTCCTCCCAGCAGGAACATAAGGATGAAGCATTCAAAAGTGGATACATCAAAACTTTTTGTTTGTTACAAGAAGAAACCAAGATTTTTTTTGCAGATAAAGCTACAGAAAGCATGTTTAATCAGGCTGACTAAATTGCTTGTAAAGTATTCATCTGGGAATAAGCATCACAATTCCAAGAATGTATAACAGATCTGGAAAATGCATAGCAATGCTCTGTCACAGACTGTCTGTCTCGTGCAGAGTGAGCAGTTGAAATGCTGTTTGGTTGGATATAAACAAAAACAAAGAACAAAACAGCACGGGAAACAGGCCGTTCAGCCCAACGAGCCCGCGCTGCCACCCCGATGTTCCCAGCTCTATCTGCGATCCCTGTCTATGTTTATAGATCTATGGATTAAAAACCAAATTTGAGACAATTTAGGGAGAATTTGTTTTGCCAATCAGCCTAAGAGCACATCTTTGGGATGTGGAGGAAACCGGAGCACCCGGAGAAAAACCCACACAAGCACGGGGAGAATGCGCAAACTCCCACGGACACAGGCCCAAATCCATGTATCTGCACAGCACAGCGATAGTCACTGAGCTGTCGTGTTGCCCATCAAATGGTCCAGGTCAAGCGTACACTAATGACGTGAAGCACTAGGATACTCTTGAAAAAAAATCCAAGAGCAGCCCTCTCATGATCCATCGCGTGTATGCCCCTTGTTAGACAACAAGGTGGACCAACGCACCTGTAGGATAAAAACAAGTACATCAATATCATCTATTTATACACTTCCCAGGGACTCCCAAGGCTCGTGATCCCTATTTTAAATCAGTTTTCTATACCCCTCCATTCCCATTCTGTTCATGTGCCCATCTAAGTATTTCTTAAATAACTGCAGAGTGCCTGCCTCCACCACTTTACTTGGCAGCACATTCCATACCCCCACCACCCTCTGTGTGAAAAAACTCCCTCTAGCATCCAAATTATACCTTACCCCCCTCACCCTAAGCCAGTGACCCCTCGTGCTATTTGAGTCCATCCTAGGAAAAAGCTTAACCCTGTTTACTCTATCTATACCCCTCATAATCTTGTACACCTCTATTAGATCTCCTCTAAGTCTACGTCTTTCTAAGGAAAACAGTCCCAATTTGCCTAACCTCTCCTCGTAACTCAGACCTTCCATACCAGGCAGCATTCTGATAAACCTCCTCTGCACTCTCTCCAGAGACTCCACGTCCTCCCGGTAGTAAGGCGGTCAGAACTGGACGCAGTATTCCAAATGAGGTCTAACCAATGTTTTATACAACTGCAACATTAAAGGACAGCTCTTGTACTCTATACCCCTTCCTATAAAGGCTAGCATACCATATGCTTTCTTCACAACCTTCTCCACTTGCTCTGCCACCTTCAGAGACTTGTTCACTTGCACCCCCAGGTTCCTGTACGTTTCTGTACTCCTAATAGGTCTACCCTTTATCACATACCTCCCCCCTACATTCTTTCTCCTGAAATGCATCACCTCACATTTATCAGGATTGAATTCCATCTGCCATCTACCTGCCCAAGCTACCACCCTATCAATATCCTGCTGCATCGCCTGACAATGCTCCTCACTATCTGCAAGTCCAGCCATCTTTGTATCGTCTGCAAACTTGCTGATCACTCCACTTACTCCCTCTTCCAAGTCATTTATATATATTACAAATAGAAGAGGTCCCAGTACCGAGCCCTGTGGCACACCATGAGTGACCGACCTCCAGCTAGAAAAACACCCTTCCACTATTCTTCTCTGTCTCCTATTACCAAGCCAGTTACTTATCCGTCTAGCTACTTGTCCTTGTATCCTATGAGCCTTGACCTTCTCAATTAACCTATCTTTTCAAATTATAAAGTCACCTGCTATCTAAATCAATAAGCTCATACCTTAATTTAGTAGGCAACATTTGGAGCAATTTTATCAAGAATTTTGCTTTGTTTCATGGATGAAAAAATTCCCTCCCCCTGCCCCCAATGTGTGCGTGTGCCCCTCCAATGCTCCACCTCACACCACTTACACAACCTTCCCTCACACACCCCACACTTCCCTGCCCTCCTCTCTCACACATATACACCCACATATGCACACACACAGGCACACGTGCACATGCACCCACACTCCTCTCGTGTGCCTGCCTGCTGCCCCTACTCGCCCCTCCCCGTCTGCTGCCGTCTCGCCTCATGATTGAATATAGCAAGAACACATTTGGCTCTCCCTTTTCGGTTGCTGCTAGCCAGCAGTGGAGTTGAAGATGAGAAGCCAACTTGCACACACAAGTGGAAAGCATGTTAACTCTCTTCACCCACGCACTAGAAGTATTATGTTCACTTCTCTACACCAATACTGTACTTTAAATAACAACTTGCCTTCATCAATAGAGGAACTGAGTTTATGAGTCGGGATATAATGCTGCAGCTGTATAAGGACCTGGTCAGAGCCCACTTGGGGTACTGGAGTCAGTTCTAATTGCCTCATTACAGGAAGGATATGGAAGTCATAGAAAGGGTGCAGAGGAAATTTACAAGGATGTTGCCTGGATTGGGTGGCATGCCTTATGAGGATAGGTTGAGAGAGCTCGGTCTTTCTTCCTTAGAGAGACGAAGGATGAGATGACGTGATAGAGATGTATAAGACGTTGAGAGGTATTGATTGAGTGGATTCTTGGAGGCTTTTTCCCAGGGCTGAAATGGCTGCCACAAGAGAACACACAGAGGAGATGTCAAGGGCACGTTTTTCACTTAGAGGGTGGTAAGCGCGTGGAATCGGCTGCTGGCAGTAGAGGTGGAGGCAGTTTCGATAGGATCTTTTAAGAGACTTTTAGATAAATACATAGGACTTAGTAAGATAGAGGGTTATAGATAAGCCTAGTAGGTAGGGACATGTTTGATGTAACTTGTGGGCCAAAAGGACTTTGTGCTCTAGTTTTCCTATTTTCTAACTAAAATGCTGGTGCGAAACCAGGTCAAGTAGCATCTGTGGAAATAGATTGCAACGTGATGCATTGTAGTAAACTCTCTATCTGAAACATTGGCCCTACATCATTCCTCCATGCACTACTGAGGGATTCCACCATTTTAAATTTGCAGCTTCTGTAAATTTCATTTTTTTGATTCAGTTATAATGGTGTGTTATAACTTTGCTGTCCTGTTCCAATGAGGACAAATACAATCGATTGGTTGTAATCTTGCCACACTATTTGCTTTACCCATTGTTATCTGAAATGTACTTTAAGATCAAACAAACTCCATGATACAAATGTAACTGTGACAGGCTGCACTTCACCATTTCCCTGTTTAAAGAAACTTCACTTCAAGTTAGCAAACCTTTAAAAGAAGTTTGCCAATTTGTCTTCAGGTGAGAGGAATGGTTCTGCACACCAAACGCTGTCTACCACACCTTCAATATTTATTTGCAATAGTTTGGAATGTTGGTTAGAGTATCTGTGTTGTAATTCTAGTGAACACTGACTGTAGAGTATTGTGGCTTGGGCTGCATTTGCATTACAACCAGCATCAACACACAATTTCATTCCTTCACAGGACGTGGGTCAGAGTGCAACCATTGAAAATATTTCACTTAAAGCAGAAATGCTGTCCGAGTATCAGCTTAAGTAACCGCAGCAATTGCAACAACCATCGATGTCTCTTCCTGGTCAGCATCTTGGGAAATACCAACAGATTGCAGATCTTGATTGAACACCTCTATCCCAAATCCCAGCGTGGTTTCAAAACTGGAAGGTCTACAATCATTATGATCTCAGTCCAGCAGCTGCAGGAGAAATCCTGCAAACGAAGGAGACAATTAAATATTGCCTTCATTGATCTCATTGTGTGAGTTGAGGTGATCTACTTAAGTTTCAGGAGAAGATTGGCTGTCCACTGAATCTGCTGAATGTGATTCCACGACAGCATGTTGAGAAAGGCCAGCTATGACAGGGCAACATAGGCATCCTTAATCCACAGGGTCACTGAGATGCTGACACATTCTCCTCTTTGCGGCATTTATAGGTCTTAGGCCATGGACAGAGTGTGTCTACTTCCAGACCAGAACTGAGCTGTCCGTGCTCGCCTCAGGCCTAAGACAAATATGTGCTGTTCTTGAAGTTACTCTATGTTGACAATGCTGCACTAACATTTTGTGCCAAGGAACATCTTTAAACACACACACTTCTCTCACGTAGAGTCATAGAGGTTTACAGCATGGAAACAGACCCTTTGGTCCAATTTGTCCATGCCACCCAGTTTTTACCACTAAGCTAGTCCCAATTGCCTGCATTTGGCCCATATCCCTCTATACTAATCTTACCCATATAACTGTCCAAATGCTTTTTAAAAGACAAAATTGTATTTGCCTGTACTACTGCCTCTGGCGCTCACCATCTGCTGAGTGAAAACATTGTCCCTCTGGACCCTTTTGTATCTCACCTCTCTCATCCTAAACCTTTGCCCTCTAGTTTTAGACTACTCTACCTTTGGGAAACGTTGTTGACTGCCTATTTTGTCTATGTCCTTCATGTTATAGACTTCAAAAAGTTCACCCCTAAGTCTCCTACACCATAGGGAAAAAAGCCCCAGTCTATCCAGCCCCTCCAACAAACTATAAATACCTGGTTGTATCCCAGTAAATCTTTTCTGCACTCTTTCTTGTTTAATATCCTTTCTGGTCATCTTATTATAGAACTGTACACAGTATTCCAAGTGTGATCTTTCCAATGTCTTATACAACTTCAACAAGATGTCCAACTCCTCTATTCAATGTTCTGACTGATGAAACCAAACATGCCAAATATCTTCTTCACTACCCTGTCTACCTATGACTCCATTTTCAAGGAGCTATGAATGTATACGCTGAGATTTCTTTGTCCTATAACTCTTCCCAACACCCTACCATTAACTGAGTAAATCCTGCCCTGGTTTGATCTACCAAAACACATCACCTTGCGTTTATCTAAATTAAACTCCATCTGCCCTTCATCAGCCCAATTGGAATCCTAAATAACCTTCTTCACTGTACACTATGCACTTACTGACGATGCCCACAAATTCAAGTTTCTTCAACCTCTCCTCACACATAATGCCTTCTATGCCAGGTAACGTCCTGGTAAATCTGTTCTGTACTCCCTCCAAAACCTCTACATACTTGTCGCTCTTTGCACAGTTGTCCATGTACTCTGGTCCTGCCTTCTTGGGGTGAGTGAGGAATTGTTGGGTTTGAAAATAAAATTAATTTCCTTTCTCCTCTTTTCTCCTCTGTTATGAGATTGTTAATGTCTTGGCTAATGATTTGGAAGTATAAATTCAAAACTTTTCTTGACAGCAGCTGGGAAATTTAAATTCTGTTGATGAAATAAATCTGGAATTAACAGCCAGTGTTGGTACTGCTGCCCATGTAATTACTGGATTTTCATTAAAACCCATCTGGTTCATTAATGTCTTTCAGAGATGTGAATCTGGTCTGGCTTAAGTATAACTCCAGGCTCCCAGCAATTGATTGATTGATTCTTATTTATTCTGTTAAATGTCACTTAAGAAATGTTTTCTCTTTTCTGTTTTTCTCTCACCTACTTGGCCTGTTTCGCACCATCCCTGGCAGATTCCTGGTGTGACAGGAAAAGGCATAAATAAGAAAGATGAAATCACAAAGTCGGGGTCCTGATTTTCAAAGATGGTTGGGTGCTGGTATATTGTGTGTGAACTTGGGGAGTCTGAGCACCTGGAAACAATGTCAGTACAGGTGGCTAGGCTTTGCTTCCATAAAGTTCCTGGAACATTCCCTGAACCTGGTATAATCCACTGGTGGGCACAGTAAGAAGTCTCACAACACCAAGTTAAAATCCAACAATAGCACAACCTTTTGGGGTGTCACTCCTTCATGGCTAGTGGGTAGCAGAGGGAATTCAGCGATAGGAGGTCACAGCTAGGTATCTGTGGGACTGCACTCTGACAGTCAGTTGAGGGATATTCCTGCAGGTGACTGGGGCTGGGGGATCTTAGGGCATACCTGGTTCACAGGAAAACCTTTCTTAATTTGGTATCTATTTTTGTGGCCATCTTGGGACATTAATAACATTACCACTGACCAATAATTGCAAGTTGATGAACATAGCCTTTTGAAACAGCAAGTACAGTGTTGGATTGCAGGTTAAAAGATCGAGCATGATTTGAACAATGTTCCAGGGCATCACTGCAGGAGTTCCTCGGGGTACTGTCCTAGGCCCAACCACCTTAAGCTGCTTCATCATAGCTTTTCCTTCAGAAGGTCAGGAGTGGGGATATTCACTGACAATTGAAAAATGTTCACTATTCACGACTTGGATAGCACAGCAGTCCTTGTCCAACTGCAGTAAGACCTGGATAATACTCAGGCTTAGGCTGACAAGTAGTAACTAACATTTGCACCACACAAGTGCCAGACAATGACCATCTCCAATAAGTGAGAATCTAACTATCACCTCTTGACGTTCAATGGCATGACCATTGCTGATTTCCTCCTCACCCTTCCATTATCAACATCCAGTGAGTTACCATTGTCCAGAAACTGAACTGGACTAACCATATGAATATTATGGCTACAAGAGAAAATCAGAAACTAAGAATCCTGTGGCATCACCAAAGTTTGTCTACCATCCATAAGATGCAAGTCAAGCGTGTGATTGATACTTTCTGCTCACCTGAGTGCAGTTCTAACAATACTCCAGAAATGTGGCAGCAACCAAATCAAATCCTGCTTGATTGGTGCTCCTTCCGCAAACATTCAATTCTTCCGCCAAACAGTGCAAGCAGCGTATATCATCTACAAGATATATTGCAAGAACTTACCAAAGCTCCTGAGGCAACAACTTTCAAATTCACGACTGATACTGTCTAGACAGACAAGGGCAACAGAAACATGGGAACACCACCACCTGGAGTACTTCCTCCCTAACAGCACTATGGGTGTACCTATACCTCAGGAATTGAAGTGGTTCAAGAAGGCAGCCCACCACCACTACCACCTCAAGGGCATTTAGGGATGGGCAATAAATACTGTCATGGCCAATGAGGCCCAAATCCTATGAATGAATTTAAAAGAAATTACCATCTGGTATGTGGTTAAAATAGCAGTGAGATGTTTCCTAATGCATTTGCACTCCCTGCTATTTTAACTGCCAGATGTTCAGTTTCCATGGGCCTGCTTGCTGCAGGTAGATGAGGGTCTGGATAATATTAGAAGTTAGGATCTGAGATTTGGGTTCCCTGCCCCTGATTTGCTGATGGCTATTCTCCTTTCTCCTGAGTCTAATTTTGACTGCTTCTTGCCAATGCTTTGAGGAACTCCGCACCATTCCACTGTTTTGGCAAGGGCTTTGCATTCTCCTGGGTATTTCCACCCAATTTTGCAGCAGCAGGATATAATATAGCAGGATGGAAAAGTGGAGCTACTGATTTGGAAATGATGATGCTGAAAAAGCATTGGCTGTCGCACTGATCTGCACGAATGCACCTTGTATGGTTGAATGGATAGATGTTCTCAACTATTCAATAGTTAGTTCAGTGCACAGCAAACATAACTGACCTGTTTTCTTAATGATCCTGTAGGAATTGGACTCGTTCTTATAAGGCGATGGTGTTCTGGTGGGGTTTGTAAGAGTAAAGCGCGATTGGATGGAAAAACGGTGATCATCACTGGTGCTAATGTTGGGATTGGAAAGGAGACGGCCAGGGACCTTGCTCAGAGAGGTAATGCTGCCGTTAACTGCAATGCTCTGTTATGTATGGCTGCTTGTATTTTTATATATGTCAACATGCATGACAACTAATATTTGATGGTCTGAAGTGAAAGTGGTTTTGGTTTATAATGAATCTGTTCTAATTCTGCATGTCCTGTTATTGTTCCCGTAAGAAATGAAAGCCACATAGAACCTTTCATGAGCTCAAGAAAGTGCTCCACCATCAATAGAATAAATTTTGTCTTTTTTTTAATGTTAGAAGAAACTGCTGGAATGTATGCTGGTGACTGATATCTCAATTCTGAGATCACGTTGCTTGCATTAAATATTTGAAGTGAAAAATTTACTATGGCAATGTTGCCTGCACCTGCCATACAGCCTATTTTAACCCTAATACAGTGGACCAAGAAATATGACTAGAATATTAGAATTCTAAGAAGGAGGCCATCCAGCCCATTGAATCTGCACTGACCATAATCCCACCAGGCCTGAACCCCAGGACCCTATGCATTTGCCCTTGTTAATCTCCCTGACGCTAAGGGGCAATTGAGCATGGTCAATCCACCTAACCCGCACATTTTTGGATTGAGAGAGGAAACTGGAGCACCCAGAGTAAAACCCGTGCAGACATGGGAGAATGTGCAGACTCCACACAGACAGAGACACAAGCCAGGAATCGAACCTGGATCCCCAGCGCTGTGAGGCAGCAGTGCTAATCACTACCACTGTGAAGGTAGACTTTTTGTTAGTGCAGCAGTATTTATTCACAAAGAATTATTAATCATCCAGACAATCAATACTAAATTATCTCTCAGAATATTAAAGTTCAAGTCCAGTACTAGACATTGACTTAACTTTTTTGTGAACTGGCAAATATCAGGCAGATATTGGCCTTTATCTTCGAGTTGGTCTCCATAGTCCTCCACGTAGTCTGACCTGATGCTCTGGCTCTGGTCTTCCTTTCTTCCTTGGGTGTGGTGGCTCTCGTCATGCTGGTTGTTGTTGGTGATAGTCACTGTTGTTGTGGTTTGCCCATTGAGGAGTGAGAAAGAGATTCTTCTGTTGTGCAGTACCTTTTATACCTCGTTCGTTTTGCATTCTTCTTTGTTATTATCACTCAATTGATCAGGGCTTGATCACTCTGATCGATAGGCTCCAATCAGGTGCTACCACATCGATCTCTGGGGTTGTACCCAACGTCTCCCCCACACTTCCCCCATAAGGGGTTAAGGTGTCCCTGTGTCTGGTAAACAAGATGTGGAGATGCTGGCATTGGACTAGGGTAAACACAGTTAGACTTCAGGTAAAGTCCAATTTTCTTTTGGTAGCAAAAGCCTCTGGCTTTCAGAGACTGGCTGCCCCTTTGTCAGGTAAGTGGGAGTTCTAATCTCAAACAGGGCATGTAAGGACACACTCAATTTACAGAATAATGATTGGAATACATATCTCTTTAACTTCTGCTTAACGCTCTCTCCACTCACATTGATTAGCTGTAAAGATTCGCATTCCAATCATTTTTCTGTAAATTGAGTTTGTGTCTTTATATGCCCTGTTTGTGATTAGAACTCCCACTCACCTGATGAAGGGACAACCAGCACTCTGAAAGCCAGTGCCTTCTGCTACCAGATAAACCTGTTGGACTTTAACCTGGCCTGGTAAACGACCCAGTTTGACCAGGAGTGTCTTTTGTCCACGAGATGCCGATATTCTGTGTATTCCTGTGTCTGCACCTGTAGCCTGTTTATCACTGTCCAATTTCTTTTGAAGCTGCACTCTTATCTGTTTCTGTACTTGTCCAATTATCCCAGCATGCTCTTACAAATCCCATCTTGGGTGGCCCGTTTGACCACAGCGGAGTAAAGGGAGTGGAATTAATTTGATAGCTCAAAGAGCTGGCACAGGCTTAGATGGGCAGAATGTTTGCTTGTGCTATTTTGCTGTAAGTCGTAGTTTAATAATGAGGAAGCGAACAGTCTCAGTTTGTGTTTGCAGGAGCTCGTGTAATATTAGCTTGCCGGGATTTGGAAAAAGCCAACAAGGCGGCAGATGAGATCAGGAAAACAAGCGGGAATGGAAATGTCCTGGTGCAGAAACTGGATTTAGCTTCGCTTCAGTCTGTGCGTTCATTTGTTGACAGAATCACAGAAACTGAAGCACGCCTTGACATTCTCATCAATAACGCAGGTGCGTATTTAAGGAGCAAATGAAAGAAGCAAAATAATTTTCTTCACCTGAAACATCTTTGGGCTTTTGGTTGTCTTGCAAAATTGCCTGGATTTTGTGAAGTGATGACACTTGCTGCTGACTGAAAGAAAACTGTCCACAATGATCTAGCAATCTCTGTAAAATGAATTGTCCCTTTCCTGATGTTTATTTAAATCTGGCACTGAGTCAGGTAATCTTCAGCCTCTGAGTTGCGATGATGTCATCAAGCCAATTACAAGTATTATCAAAAACCTTAAACCAGGACTGATTAAAGTCATGAAAGTTTATAGCATGGAAACAGGCCCTTCGGCCCAACTTGTTCATATCATCCCTTATTTTCACCTCTAATTCTAATTGCCTGCATTTGGCCCATATCCCTCTGTACCCATCTTACCCATGTAACTGTCAGATGCTTTTTAAAAGACAAAATTGTACCTGCTTCTACTACTATCTCTAGCAGCTTGTTCCAGGCACTCACCACTCTGTGAAAAAAAATTGCCCCTCTGGACCTTTTTGTATCTTTCCCCTCTCACCTTAAGCCTGTGCCCTCTAGTTTTAGACTCCCCTACTTTTGAAAAACGTTGACTATCTAGCTGATCTATGCCCCTCATTATTTTACAGACCTCTATGAGGTCACCCCTAAGCCTCCTGTGTTCAGAGAAAAAAGTCGCAGTGTATCCAGCCTCTCCTTATACGTAACTCATCCTTTAGTTTTAATTTAAATTTTACAAACAGCGAAGTAAGTGATTGGGACATGCACATGACATTAGAATAGAAGTTAAAATCTCGTATGTAATTATTTTAAAAATATGATTTTTTAATCATGATGGGAAAATTTGACATTCCACAAATATTGGAGCCAGAGAGATTTTTCAGCATTAATGATGAACTTATTTTAATATCAAAACCCCAGTCACACCTCATTAATTGTGTCAGTTTTGCTCTCATTACTGTTGCAAAATCTAGGCCAACAGTAATTAATGCACAACACAGTATCCCCATGAGAAAAATGACTGGATCTTCAATTTTAATGATATTGATTGAAGTTCATATAGTACATGGGACATTAGGACTGCATTACTCTTCTAATGGCATCATAAGATCTTTTATCTGCTTGAGAAGATAGCCTCAGTTTAACACAGTATCTGATGAATGTAACACTTTGTGAGGATTTTGCAGTCTTTCTATACACTGTCACGAACCCACAGCTCAAGCTTTCTTTAAAATACAATATTGACTTTTGGTTTTTGTTCTTTTACTTATGATTTGATCTGAAACAATTCTGTATACATGGTCAGTGCAGTTCAAATCTGATGTGCGTTTTGCTTCAGAATTCATGCTGCTTCACTGGTGCTCGGAATGCATTTTCTCACTGAGCTCACGTGACCTTTTCTGCTGGCACTTCCAGGTATCATGAGATGCCCCAAGTGGAAGACTGAGGATGGCTTTGAGATGCAGTTTGGAGTCAATCATCTGGGTCATTTTCTGCTGACCAACCTCCTGCTGGATTTACTGAAAAAGTCTGCACCCAGTCGGATTGTGACAGTGTCCAGTTTAGCGCATGTTCGCGGTAAGTGTGTCTGATTGCAGTGCGCAATGCTTGGCTGAACCTTATAGAACAGGAAAATTTTATGTTTCCCCAACCATTCTTATTTAGCTGATCTTGGAGACAGAAGCCAGATGTTTGTAGCTGGCGTTTTGGGAGGTGGGGAAACAGGAGGTGGGATGTGGAAATAAACCATGGTCTACATCAGTATTCAACAAATCCTGATTTAATAAGAACGTGGATGTGTTGGTGGTGCGTTGGATCTGCTTCAGCTGTGATGCCCCCTTTGGTTGAACAGCCTATCTGCTAACTGTCACTGTTAAACTCTACCCCAAGTTATAGCCACTTTGGCTACATAAGGGAAAGAGGTATCTCTGGAATTGTAACCCAGCAAAGATGGGAAGGAGAGAGCTGCGAAAGCACAAAGGTGAGTAGCAAGGTCAGAGACCTTACAAAAATATATAACAGGACACAATAAATCAGCTAGATTGACACTTATAAAACTGACCTGTTGGGATGCTGGAATAATCTACAGACTGCTGATGTGCTGGAGCTAAACACACTAATTGAAAAGACTACAGGAATCACTATTGGAGTAAAGATGGTGCTAAGATGCATCTTTTGAAACTCTTTAAGAGAATCCTCCTGGGCCACGCCTGGATATTCCAAGTGAGGGTTTACTTTCTTCAGGGTTGGATTCAGCCACTTTTTTATTTAAGAGGTTATTTCTGATATGATTTTACTAGCTTTACCTAAGTATTCTTGTCACAGCAACAATAGGATTTGAGAATAAAATAATTCAACGTTTGGAATGATGGCGAGCTCTATTTCATTTTTTTTTTGAATTGCACGTATTCGGGTTTTAGAACACAATAAACCGAGGAAGGGTTGGGATCTTATTCCCAAGGAATCAACGGTAACGAAATGCTAGAGTCAACCATTAGAGGTGTGGTAATAGGGCACTTTTCCAAATCAGATTTGATTTTCAGAGTCAGTGATCTTATGAAAGGAAAATCATGTTGACAGACGTGTTTTTTTTTAAAGTAACCAGCAGGATAAATAAAGGGGAATCAGTACATGTTGTGTTTTTAAAAAGTTTTCAATAAGGTACAAAACAAGAGGTTTTACCCAACAATGTAGAACAAATAGGGAATAATTAATGTAAATTTGGGTTAGCGGGCAAAAAAGAGAACACTCATAAACAGGTCATTTTTGGGTTGCAACAAGTGGGTTATTGCAAGGATCAGTGCTTGCGTCTTAGTTATTTACAATCTATATCAATGATTTAGTTGATGATGAAGCCGAATGTTATGTATCTGTCAGGAGGCCATAGACAAAGAGGCTGCAGAGGAATATAGATAGATTTCAGTAAGTTGGTAGATGGACTATGATGTGAGAAAGTGTGAAATTATCCAATTTGGGATGAAGCATAGAAATGGTGAATATTTTTAAATGGTGAATGTTTAGCGTGAGTTAACATAAAGGTATAGGAGGCAATTAGGAAAGCAAGTTTATGTCGGTCTTCATTGCAAGGAAGTTGGAATATAAGGCTAAGGAAATCTTCCTCCTATTGTATGGGATAAGATGAGACCACACCTGGAGCACTTTGCACAGTTTTGGTCTCCCCGCAAAAGGAAGGATATATTTTCTAGGGAAGGTGGAGTGGGAGTAGATGTGCATGGAGGTTTACTAAATTGTACATGTAAGGAGAGACTGAGATGGCCTATATTTCTGGAGATTGGTCTCACTGAGATGTCTAAAGTTCTGAAAGGGCTGAATATGATAGAAACTGAGACTTTTTCCCTTGATTGGAGAATCTGGAACCAGGGAGCATAGCCTCAGGCAAAGAAATGGACCGTTTTGGATTGAAATGAGGATAAACGTCTTCTCTTGGAGAGTTGTAATTTTGAAATCCTTTATCCCAGAGAGCTGTGGGTTTAGTATATTCGTGGCTGAGATCACTGGATGTGAAACAGGTAATGGGGCAGGAAAGTGGATTGAAGCTAAAGGTCAATTATGACCTCATTGAATAGTGAGCAGTAGGAAGGGCCAGTATGATCCACTCCTGCTCCTGTTTCTTACCTTATGTTAATCTGTCACCGCCTGCTCAAAACTTTCTCTTGATACAACTTTAAGTGATTCTAGTAAATGAACTCCGAAGCCTACTTTATTGTTTAATTAAAAGCCTCCAACTCCTGTACAGATAAGGAAGATAGAACTAATGATTGGGGCACAATCAGAGATGTATTTGAGTTTTGTGCTGTGTGGTCTCCTTTTCAAGGAGTGAGGGTTTTGAGGACCTCCTTTCCAGTGAGACTTGAAAGGATTTCTCCAGTATGTTAAGATGTACTGAAGAATCATTTCGAGCTATGTATCTTTTGCTGTAAAACATGGAAAATACTTTCTTTTGTATTGATCCATGGGAGCACTAAGTAGAAGTCTGGAAATTCCCAGAGCTGCCAGGGAGGCGAAGGCCCCGTAGTTCGAATCCCATCGCCACAGGTGGTGGAATTTGAATTCAGGAAAAAAGTCTGGAATTAAGAATCTACTGATGTCCGTGAAACCATTGTTGATTGTCTTATAAACCCATCTAGTTCATTAATATCCTTTAGGGAACAAAATCTGCCATCCTTACCTGATGAAAAGTCATCCAGACTCCAAACGTCGGCTCTGTTCTCTCTCCACAGATGCATCAGACCTGCTGAGTTCCTCCTGCATTTTCTGTTTTTGTTTCAGATTCTAGCAACTGCAGTAATAATTTGCCTTTATCTGAGTCCTTACCTGGTCTGGCCTACATGTGAGGCCAGAACCATAGCAATGTGATTGACTCTCAAATGCCCTCAACCAATTAGGGATGGGCGATAAGTGCTGGCAGGCCAGCAATACCCATGTCTCATGAATGAATAAAAAAAACCTCTTCTAAACCTTGTTTTTGATCATTATATCAAGGAACAGGCTCGTGTTATCTATAGTGCTCCCTGGACACTTTTTATTGTGCTCTTCTTAGAAATAGTGTTGTGATCTTTTGGGTCCATGAGAGGCCAGACAGGAACTTGATTTTAACGTTAGCCCAACAAGCTGGCCCCTCAGTGCAGCAATGCTTGAGTACTGGGACTGAGAGTATCACCCTGGGTTTTGCTGAAGCCATTGGAGTGGGCTTAAGCTTGCAATCCTTTGACTTGGATGAGATTGCTATGACACTAAGGCATCTATCTATATATGAGGTGTTTGTAAATTATCTGGAGCTTTCTGTAAGAGTAACAAGATTTTCATCTGATTTATTCTTACCTAAGCATGTCCCTAAAATGCTTCACAGAATTGTTATAGTGCAGAAGGAGACAATGTGGCCCATTGTGACTGCACCAACTCTCCAAACAAGCATTACAATTGTTGTCATTCCCCTGCTTTTTCCTGCACATTGTTCCAATTCAAATACTCTTTTGAATGCATCAATTGAATCTGTTTTCACCGCCTTTCCAGCTAGTGCCTTCCAGATCTGAACCCCACACTGTGTGAAAAAGATTTCTTGAATTGTATTTACTTCTTCTGCAAATCATTTGAACACTCTGCCCTCTCAAGAGTAGAAACAGTTTTTCCCTATCCACTGTCTAATCTGCCATCCTTTTGAATGTCTGTCTATCACATCTCCTCTTAGCCACGTTCTCTCCAAGGAAAACAGTCCCAACCTCTGCAATCTAACTTCCTAATGAGGTTTCTCATGCCTGGAACAATTCTTGTAAACCTCTTCTGTACTCTCTCCAATGCATTTTGGACTTAATTCATTCGTTTCCCCTTCCCCATCTATCCTGTGGGGGTGATACTTGTCTTGATAATGCAGGGCATAGTCCAGTCAATGTTCTGTATTTGGTCATCTGTCCTGTCCATTAATATGAGATTAATTGAATTAGTTCATAGAATGTTGCCAGAATGATTTCTCAGAACTGCATGTTCTGGACCAACCAGAGAGTAAGTTGTACAGACCTGGTATTGTGCAACTAGATGGGAGTAGCTAATGACTTTATGGTGAAGGCGCCCCTACATAGCAATGATCATAATGTGAAAATTTTTCATTCAGTTTGTGGGAGAGAGGAGTGCGTCTGAGACTGTTTTTAAGTTTAAGCAAGTGCTGTTCTGAAGACATGAAAGCAGAACCCACTAAAGTGAATTGGCAATTTGAGCCTATTCATCACTAACAAGGCATAAGTCAGGAGTGTGATGGAATACTCCCCACTTGCCTGGATGGATGCAGCTCCAGCAACACTCAAGAAGCTTGACACCATCCAGGATAAAACAGCCCGCTTAATTGACATCCCATCCACAAATACTGACTCCCTCCACCACCGTGCTCAATAGCAGCCGTGTGTACTATCTACAAGATGTACTGCAGTAATTCACCAAAGATCCTTAGACAGTACCTTCCAAACCCATGACCACTTCCATCTAGAAGAACAAGGGCAGCAATTAAATGGGAACACTACTACCTGCAAGTTCCCTTCCAAGCCACTTACTATCCTGACTTTGAAATAAATCGCCGTTTCTTCGCAGTCGCTATGTCTAAATGCTGGAATTTCCTTCCTTCAAACCACAGAACATGGATTGTAGTAATTCAAGAAGACAGCTCACCACTACCTTCTCAAGGGCAACTAAATGCTGGCCAACCAGCGACATCCATGTCCCACAAATGAATAAAAAAAGGCATAGGTCAATAGAGACACTTAAGGGGACATTTCAGAATACACAGAATACATATATTCCAGTGAGTGAGAAAAAAATTCCAGGCGTGGACCGACTAATTGTGAGTCTAGAAAGGTTAAAAATAGTGTCAGAAAAAACATAAAATTTACTAAGATAGATGGAAGATCAGAAGATTGGACAGAATATAAAGAACGACAAAGAATGGCTAAAAGGTTAATTAGAGAAAAATTAGACTGAAAGAAAGCTAGCCAGATTTCAAAAAGAAACCAGTTAATAAAATGAGCATTGTTCCTATAGAAAATGAGTCTGAAGAATTGATAATAGAGAGCCAGGAAATGGCAGGTGAATGAAACAGATATTTTGCATCAGTCTCAACTATATAACATCCCAGAAGCAGCTATTAACCAGGAAGTAGAAGTCATAGAAATTAGGAGTAGGAGCAGGAGTAGGCCATTCGAGCCTATAAACCTGTTCTGCCATTCAATATGATTATGGCTGATCCCCTATCTCAATGCCATACTCTTGCTTTCTTCCCATTAACATCTAAAAATGTATCTTTTTCTCAAATGCATTGGTTCCACAGCTTTCTCTGGTAGAAAATTCCACGGGTTCACTACCCTTTTTGAGTGAGGACATCTTTCCTTTTCATAATCCTAAATTGTTACTTCTGAGACTGTGTCCCTGGTTTTAGATTCCCCAACTAGGGAAAACATCATCCTTGCATCTAGTCTGTCCAGCCCTTTAGAATTTTATATATCTCAGTCAGGTACCCTCTCATCCTTCTAAACTTTTGTGAATGCAAGCCTAGCCCAAACAATCTCTCCTCATAAGACAGTCCTGCCAACCCAGTATCAGCCTAGTGAAGCTTTGCACTCTTTGTATGGCAAGTACATCTTAAGCAGGAAGACCAAAACTGCATGCATTCTTCTAGTTGTGGTTTCACCAACGCTCTATTTTAATACAGTAATGATATGGAAATGCTGGCGTTGGGCTGCAGTAAGCACAGTAAGAAGTCTCTCAACACCAGGTTACAGTCAAACAGCTTTCTTTGGCAGCACAAGCCACAAGCGTTCAGAGCACTACTCTTCATCAGGTGATGGAAATTGTGTTCACAAACAGAGCATATATAGACACAAACTCAATTTACGAGATACTGGTTGGAATGTGAATCTTTACAGGTAATCAAGTCTTGAAGGTACAGACACTGAGTGGAGAGAGTGTTAAACATGGGTAAAAAAGGTATTTATTATCTCTAGCCAGGAGATTTTGCAAGCCCAGGCAAGTTGTGGAGGTTATACATAGTGTGGCATGACCCAAGATCTCGGTTGAGGCCATTCTCATGTTATGAAACTCGGCTGTCACTTTATGCTCAGCGATTCTGCATTATCACCATTATGTAACCCCAGTGACTTGCCTGGGCTTGTAAAATCGCACTAACTGTCCTGGCTGGAGACAATACACATCTCTTTAATTTGTGCTTAACCCTCTCTCCATTCACAATGTCTGTACCTTTAAGACTTGATGATCTGTAAAGACTCGCATTCCAACCATTTTCTTTTAAATTGAGTTTGTCTATATATGTTCTGTTTGTGAACAAACTCCTCACTCACCTGATGAAAGGACAGTGCTCCAAAAGCTTGTGGCTTGTGGTACCAAATAAATCTGTTGGACTTCAGCCTGGTGTTTCGAGACTTCTTACTGTAAATGCAGTAAGACATCCCTACTTCTGAACTCGCATCTCACAATGAAGACCAGCATATGTTTACCTTTCTAATTGCTTGCTGCATCTGCCTCTCCACTTTCATTGACTGATGTACAAGGATACCCAGATCATTTTGTACATCCTAGTTCTTTGAAAATGGAGTCACAGGTGGACAAGGTGATGAAAAAGGCATCCGGCATGCTTGGCTTCATTGGTCAGAACTTTGAATACAGGAGTTGGGGCGTATTGTTGAAATTGTACAAGACACCAGTAAGGCCACACTTGGAATGCTTTGTACAGTTCTGGTCACACTGTTACAAAAAGGATATTATTAAGCTAGGAATGCAGAAAAGATTTAATAAGATGCTGCTAGGACTTGATGATTTGAGGTAGGAGGAGAGGCTGGATAGACTGGGAATTTTTTTTCTGTGGAGGCTGAGGGGTGATCTTATAGAAGTCTATAAAATAATTAGGAGCATAGATAAGGTAGATGATCAATATCTTTTCCCAAAGGTAGGGGAGTCTAAAACTAGAGGGCGTATGTTTAAGGTGAGAGGAGAAAGATACAAAAGGGTCCAGTGGAGCAATTTTTTCAGAGTTGAGTGTCTGGAATAAGTTTCGAGAGGTAGTAGTAGAGGTGGGTATAATTTTGTCTTTTTAAAAAGCATTTAGACAGTTACATGGCTAATGTGAGTATAGAAGGATATGGGTGGGCAATTGGGATTAGCTTAATGGTAAAAACTGGATGACAGTTGGGCCAAAGGGCTTCTTTCCATGCTGTAAACCTCTAACTCTATCCATACATCCCAAGATGTTACGTTTAAAAAACATACTCTTCCTTTCTGTTTTTCACACTGAAGTGGATAACTTCCCGTTTAGCCACATTGCAATGTATCTACCATGTGTTTGCCTACTCACTCAACTTGTCAAATCACATTGAAGCCTCCTTGCATCCTCCTTACAGTTTACAATTCTACTAAATTTCATGTTATCAGCAAACTTGGGTTCCCTTAACCAGGCCATTTATATGTGTTCTGAACAGCTGGATCTCAACCACAGACCCCTGCAGTAGCTCGTTAGTTACTGTCTGTCACTTGGTAAAAGACTTATTTATTCCCACTCTGTTTCTTGTCTCAACCAATTTTTGATCCATGCTACTGTGCTTTAATTTTGATCACTAACCTGTTATGAGGGGTGTTATCAGAACTGTTCTGAAAGCCCAAATACGCCACATCCACTGGTTCTTCCTAATCTATTCTGAGTTACATTCTCAAAAATCTCCAGTTTTTGTTAAACATGATTTGCCTTTCATTATGGGCAGCACAGTAGCATAGTGGATAGCACTACTACCTCATGGCACTGGAGACTTGGGTGTGATTCCTGGCTTGGGTGATTGTGCGGAGTCTGCATGTTCTCCCCATGACTGCATGGGTTTCTTCTGGGTAATCTGGTTTCTTTCTGAAGTCCAAAAGACATACTAGTTAGGTGCATTGGCTATACTAAATTCTCCTTCAGTGTACCCGAACAGGCACTGGAGTGTGGTGACTAGGGGACTTTCACAGTAGCTTCATTGCAATGTTAATGTAAGCTTACTTGTGATACTAATAATTAAACTTAAAAACTTTAAACTAACCCTTTGTCCAATCCACAATCCATTAATGCTTTCCAAAGTTCTGTTCTTTTATTACTAGACTTTAGCATCTTCCCCACTACTCATGTCAGGCTAACTTGCTTGTAATTATCCTTTTTTTCTGTCCTTCCCAAGCAAGTTGGGGAAAAGTGCAATCACCAGAGACGTGGTACTGAATAAATTCAGCTTTGATAAAAAAAGTCACCTGGACTCGAAGCGTTAGTTCTTTTCTCTCCTTACAGATGCTGCCAGATCTGCTGAGACATTTCAGCATTTTCTCTTTTAGTTTCAGATTCCAGCTTCTGCAGTAATTTTCCTTTTATTGTACTGAATAAATAGTTGGAACCGTGGGCTAACAAGAGCGCGCGTCCTGATGAACTTCATCCAGAGTCTTGAAAGAAGTATCTAGTGGAATAGTTGATGCATTGGTTTTAATTTTCCAAAATTTCCTAGATTCAGGGAAACTTCCATTAGATTGTAAAATAACAATGTAACTCCTTTAGTCAAAAAAGGGAGGGAGACAGAAAGTAGGAAACTAAGTCAGTTAGCCTTACATCTGTCAGAGGGAAAATCTTAGAATCTATTATTAAAGTTATAGCAGGATACTTGGATAAACTCAAGGTAATCAGACAGAGTCAACATAGTTTTGTGAAAAGGAAATCATGTGTAGTCAATTTGTTGACAATTTTTGAAGAAGTAACATGTTGTGGATAAAGGGAAACTGATGGATGTACTGTACTTAGATTTCCAAAAGGCATTTGATAAAGTGCTACATCATAGTTTATTGTGGAAAATAAAAGATTGTGATTTAGGGAGTAAGGTATTGGCGCAGATATAAGATTGGCTGGCTGGATATTGGGAAGCTGAAAGTAGACATCAATGTGTCTTTTTCTGGTTGGCAAGATGTAACATGTGGTGTGCCACAGGGATCATTGTTGGGATCTTAACTTGTGTAAATGACTTGGATGAAGGGGTTGAAGGGTGATCATCAAATTTGCTGATGACACAAAGATAGGTGGGAAAGTAAGTTGTGAAGAGGACATAAAGCTACAAAAAGATCTAGATAGGTTAAGTAAGTGAGCAAAGATCTGGCAAGTGGGATTTAATGTGGGAAATTGTACATTTTGGCAGGAAGAGTAAATTGCAATTTTTCCAAATATGTTTTAAACTAATTAACTTTGTTAACTCATTTGTGGCATTAACTGAACCCATTCACTTCTTCAACCAATTTTATGATTTAATTTCATCAATGACTGAGGCAACATATGGGTTGCTAGTTATTTCAATTCTTTTCTCAAATGCAGGGAAAATTCATTTTGATGACATTAATTTGGACAATTGCTACACGCCTGGTGTTGGTTACGAACAGAGCAAGCTGTCCAATATCCTGTTCACTAAGGAACTGGCAAAGAAATTAAAAGGTGAGTATTGCATAATGATACCAGAATTATCAGGAAAGATTAAACAAACTGTGGCTGCCTTCCCATAAATAAGACTTAAAATTTGATCTGATAAATGCCTTTAAGATCATGAAAAGGTTTTATTGGGCACATGCAGAGATGACGTATCCATTTGTGGACAAGACTAGAATTAGGGCCATTAATATGAGGTGGTCACTAAATCCATGACAGAATTCAAGAAAATCTTATTTATCCAAAGAGTAGTGGGAATGTGAAACTTGCTACCAAAAGAACTATGGAAGTGAATTGCAGAGATAAATTCAGAAGGATAAAAACATGAGGGTGAAAGGAATAGAAGGATATGTTGATGGAGCTAGATGGAGAAGGGTGAAGGGAGGATGATGAGCATAAAGACGGGCATGGATCAGCCGGGCCAAATGGCCTGTTTCTATATTGTGAATACTTTGAGTTTTTGAAGACAGTATATAGAATTACAAATAAATTCTTTGTTATTAATGAGGGGAACAGGGAGCAGTTCTGATAGTTATTGGGAGCAGGTTACTAAGAAGTTAAGTTACTAGCCTTTAGGATATAATTAACTTCAATAATCGACATGTTGTTTTGCCCTTACCATGTTGAAGGATCTCTCTTGGAATATGGAGTGTGTTATTTGAATTTGTCCTCCAGGTCCACATTTATTCAGATGCAAGAATTGAGGTATTCATTTCATTTAACCCTGACTTGCATTGTTTAACCCCAACCTCTGAAGAGTGCTTCAAACATTTCCACTTCCTTTCCTCATGATAAGTGTTCCAATTGATGCCAAAGTTTGACCAGTTTTAAAGGTCCACATGACCATAATTGCTAAGGAAGCAATCTTCAGCAAACATGTTTTTTAAAAATGCTTGTATATTCCACATGTGTTTATAATTATATCTTTCTCAATTTTAGGCACAGGAATAACCACCAATTGTTTGCACCCTGGAATGGTGATGACTGAGTTGGGGCGTTATTTTCTCCCTACTGTACCGATGTGGTTGAAGATCCTTTTGGCACCTTTAATTGCTCTCACCTTTAAGAATCCATGGCAGGGAGCTCAGACAACCATCTATTGTGCAGTTGCTGAGGAATTGGAAAATACTAGTGGCCTATACTTCAGGTGAGGTTGAATTCTTTACTGGGCATCATATTGGCTTGTTCTATGATGTAGTTGAAAATGCCTGGTGGAAGATTTTAATCCTCCACATCCTTGCTGGGATTTCTGTGACAATGAGCACAACTAATGTACTAAACAGTAAAGCAACTAGTAAAGAAATGATTTCCAACTTCTAACTCTCTGGCCTTTCGCAGTCTGGCACCACCTGTCCAGCAGTGTGAGCTAAGGGTCAGTTGGTCAAACTGTTGCCTTTGAATCAGTGGGTCATGGGCTCAAGTCTGCAACAAGGGATTGAATATTCAGTGCAATGCTGTACTTTTCTTTTGGGTAATGCTCAATTGAGGCCCCATTTGCTTTCGGGTGGAAGTAAAAGATCTTGGTGTGTTATCTCAAAGCAGAGCAATAGAGCTCGCACTAATGTCCCAGACAATTTATCCTTGAGAATCAATGTGGCCATTGTCACCTTGCTGGTTATGGGATCTTGCTGTGTGCATTTTGAGTGCATTCCTACATTATGACAGTGACTACACTTCCAACCATTTACATTGGTGTAACACACTTGAAATATCCTATGATGCAGCATGGAATGTTATGAAAGCTGCTATATAAATACAAATACATCTTTCTTTCAATTTGCTGCTATATTGGAGTTTAAAAGTACATGACACTGACCCCATTGAAAACCTTGCTCTAAGCAACAGGACCAAGTCTCCAGTAGCATGTAGCCCAAAAGTAAAGTTTATTTATTAGTCACAAGTAGGCTTACATTAACACTGCAATGAGGTTACTGTGAAAATCCTCTAGTCGCCACACTCCGGTGCCTGTTCAGATCCTGAGGGAGAATTTAGCACAGCCAACGCACCTAACTTACACATCTTTGGAATGTGGGGGGGAAACTGGCACACTAGAGGAAACTCATGCAACCACAGGGGGAACACTCATAGACACACACACACACACACACACATAGACACAGACACACAGACACACACACATAGACACAGACACACACACATAGACACAGACACACACACATAGACACAGACACTCAAACTACAGACAGACGCGCGCGCATGCACGCAGATGCGCGCAGGCACAGTGATCCAAGGAGGTTTATTTGGTAGCGCAAGCTACCAAAGACACAAACTCAATTTACAAAATAATGGTTGAAATGAGAGTCTTTATAGGTAATCAAGTCTTAAAGATACAGACAATGTGAGTGGAGAGGGTTAAGCACAGGTTAAAGAGAGGTGTATTGTCTTCAGCTGTTACAGTTAGTGAGATTTTGCAAGCGCAGGCAAGGTTACAGGTAGTGTGAAATGAACGCAAGATCCTGGTTGAGGCTGTCCTGATGTGTGCGGACTTGGCTATCAGTTTCTGCTTAAGAATCCTGCAAGCTTGGCAATCATTAAGTGAGAATGTTCTCTTCCTGTTGGGCAGCACTTCTGCAGTCATGGGTATTCAGCCTCTGATCTGCAGATAAGCATTCTGCAATGCACCATCACAACTGAATCCGGGTCCCTGGATCTGTGAGGCAGCAGTGCTAACCAGTGCGCTGCCCACCAAATATCAAAAGGCGTTGTAGTACAGTGAACAATGTACATGAACATAATCATGTGGCTAGGTGGTGACAGTATACTATGCACAAATATTTATATAATATATACATTTATATATTAAATATATATTTAATCTTACTATTGACACTTGTAGATACACTAAACAGTATGAGAATATTTGCTTCATAATCTCTGTTGCTTCTCCCTGATGTAGCCAAGAGCCTTTGAGACTACTGATGCCACCATTACTGTTTCTGGCTGGGGTCTGTTTATTCAGTACAAGATGGGAATTCATCATGGTATTATTTTAAAATATTCCTATGAGTTTGCACTAGCAGTGGCGTTAGATTTTTGCTGCATTCTCTGGTGTAAATTCTCCTGCAGAAAGTGCTGAGTCTGCCTGAGCTCTCTGAGGAGGGGGTGGGTTCACGGATGAAGGGAAAATGCAATGATGGGAACAAGATCCTTGCTTGAGAGAATAAAGAATTGATGGATGTGGGCATGAGACTTGTGTTTTCCTTCAGCTCACACATCCATATCACCAGGAATGAAAGCCACAAGGCTTAGAAAAAGCAAAATGTATTGTTAGCGATTTTTGATAGTAAATTGATAGCCCGTTTTGTATCTCTGTATTGAAGAAGGTGGCTGCTGAGTTGCCATTGATCCATTTACATAACTGAACAAAGCCAACAACTTCCTATTTGCAGTTTCTAACCTGGTGGATCATATGCAGTTAACTCAATAAGCTGAACTAATTACACCTTGTTCATATCTGACAGTGACTGTGCTACTAAAGAGGTTGCCCCCCAAGCTAAAGATCATGAAGCTGCCAAGAGACTGTGGGAGCTCAGTGAAAAGATGGTTGGACTTGATGAATCCGAAAAACAACTTCTTGTTCCAGAATCCTGAGATGTTAATCTACCGTTTTTTTTTTCGTAATTCTTGCTTGAAATTTCTTATCCAAACGTGTAGTGGTATTTCTAAGCAAATTAAGATGTGAGCTTACTAGATCTGGAACTGATCCTGTTGTCAAGGTTTTATGTTTGGGCTATGGCTTATGTGGAGATTTTGAAATTTGGAATGGGCCAATGAAATTTATTAATGTCTTCCAAAACACTACAATTCGTTGAATTTAATGAATTCTCCTGACAGTCACTGATATCAAACACAGCCTGTAGGAGCAGGAAATAAGAAGTTTGATCTACCACTGGTTTTTATTTTAGATGAAAAAGATTGGTAGCGTTGCAATGTGCAATCTCAAAGCTGATTAAAAATTCCTTAAGAGTAGCACAGAGTTTGACTTAATTGGTGTCTAATGCATTTGCCCAGACATAGGTAAGCTAGATGACACTAGATGTTAATTATAACATCTGGCTTCAATTAAACATTTTGCATTTAGTTCAACTTTGTCAACTTTTCCAATTATAAACATGGATTCAGGAATTTACAATGGAAACCACTGTGGAAACCTGTATGTTGTAAGTAGAATGATGTGGAGACGCTGGCACTGGACCGGGGTAAGCACAGTAAGACGTCCAACAGGTTTATTTGGTAGCCCAAGCTACCAAAGACACAAACTCAATTTACAAAATAATGGTTGAAATGAGAGTCTTTATAGGTAATCAAGTCTTAAAGATACAGACAGTGTGAGTGGAGAGGGTTAAGCACAGGTTAAAGAGATGTGTATTGTCATCAGCTGTTACAATTAGTGAGATTTTGCTAGTGCAGGCAAGGTTACAGGTAGTGTGAAATGAACGCAAGATCCTGGTTGAGGCTGTCCTGATGTGTGCGGACTTGGCTATCAGTTTCTGCTTAAGAATTCTGCAAGCTCGGCAATCATCAAGTAAGAGCGTTCTTTTCCTGTTGGGCAGCACTTCTGCAGTCGTGGGTATTCAGTCTCTGATCTGCAGATAAGCATTCTGCAATGCACCATCACAACAAATGAGAACGCAGAATAGCTGAGCAGAAACTGTTAGCCAAGCTGTGCAGCCTCAACAGGGATGTTGGTACGTGTCACACTATCTGTAGCCCCCATGACTTGCCTAGGCTTGCAAAATCTCACTAATTGTCCTGAGTGGAGACAATACACATTTTTTTAACTTGTGCTTAATCCTCTCTCCACTCACATTGTCTGTATCTTTAAGACTTGATTACGTGTAAAGACTCACATTCCAACTATCATCATCTAAATTGAATTTGTGTCTTTATGTGCCCTGTCTGTGAACAGAACTCCCACTCAACTGATGAAGGAGCAGCGCTCTGAAAGCTTGTGGTTTGTGCTACCAAATAAACCTGTTGGACTTTAACTTGGTGTTGTGAACCTTCTTGCTATGTTATAAGTAGAGCGTCCTTGTTGGCTGGAGCATGTCAGTGCAAGCTGCTAATTAAAATATTTATCAACCTGGAAATGAAAATAGAAATAGAACAATGGTAGTATATGATTTTGTAAAATTGAATCCGAAATACATTTGCATTCCCTCATCCACTTATTGCATACTGCCTTGTCCCAGCTCAAAAAGGCAACCTTGGCTTAGTTGATAGAGCATTTGCCATTGAGCAAGGAGGTTGTCGGCTTAAGCTTCACTGCAGCAGGAGACGCTTGACCAAGCGCATTACTCCAGTGCAGTACCGAGGGAGTGCTGCACAGTGTATTGGACCAATGTTCATCCCTCGACCAACATTCATTCCTCAACCAACATAACCCAGTAGGCATTTTACAGACTTTCAGGCCATTCATTCCATTTTTGTTTGTAGGATCTTGCAATGTGCAAATTGATTGCTGTGTTTGATGCAGTGACTACACTTAAAAAGCAGGAGAATGTTCCAGCTGCTGTTCACCCTGCGACCAAAATTTCTTGAAAACAATCTGATCATTTATCTGATTGCTGCTTCTTGAGCCTTGCTCTATACAAATTGGCTGAAGTGTTTGCCTGCATTATAACAATAACTATACTTCAAAAATACTTCATTAATACTTCATTGACTGTGAAGTGTTCTGAAATTTTTTGAAATAGTGAGAAGTACTATATAAATGCAAATCTTTCTTTCTTGCTTTTATCAAATGCCTGCGCTTATCTCTCACTCCCAGTGTATAATTCCACAGAAGACTGATTAGTATTTGAGTGGAGAAAGAGTCACCATTCTTAACTGAAAAATATTCTTTTGCCAAAGCTCTGATGTTTCTGATTCAGGAGTGAGAGTAATTGAGGTTGCAAATATGAGTCACACTCTATGACTTCATCTCCCAAGCCCCAAACTTGATCACAAGAGCTGGTTGGAAAATTGTAATGTATAAAATTGATTTTTACACTCTCTGGCTTAGTGTGTTTGTGTGCAGGTTTATGTACATTGTCAATTTAATCTGAAGTTTATTCATATCAACTTCGAGATAGCATTTAACTTGCAGCCAAAACATGACCTGGCATCTTTCAGAATTTGCATTTCAAATGAAAATTAATTTTCTTATTTTGTAAACTAAGTGTTTAGTTAGATCCATGGACTTTGTTTTTAGTCATAGTCTTTCTTATTGCTAATGTAACATTTGGATTATCTCATCAAACAAAAATAAAGTTGCATTTAAAGAGTTAGAGTTTGAAATGTTGTATTCTGTGCTCTGCATTAATAGTCTTGGGTTAGGTGTGTGATGGTTTGACACAACTTTTAAATAGTCTTATGAGCTCTAATGGATTTATAAATGTCAGTTTTTAGTTTAAAGTGTGTGTTTAGGCTGAAGAGGGAGGCTGTACAGTTTGTAATGCATGCTGAGTGTTTGCATTAAAATATACTTTTGGGTGAGGAACCAGAGTCCTGCCTCATCCCGTCATGTTACTGCATTATGTCTTTATCTCTTCAACCACACTTTCCTTCATCCCCATAACTAGGGTTGCTGACACTTCTGGAATTGATCCATAATTTCCAGGAATTGAAGAAAAATCTCTGGGATGTGTAACCCTGGAAACAATATAATTGGGACACGACAAAATATTGTTTTTTTTGTCAGTTTGTCATTTTTTTGAATATTTTTTACCCAATATAAAAATATTGAAAATGAAAGAAAATGGCAGTTATTTGATTAGGTAGTGAGTCTCTTTATTTTCCAAATGGTGTAGTTTAAAGTTAAAGTTTATTTATTCGTCACAATTAGACTTGCATTAACACTGCAATGAAGTTACTGTGAAAATCTCCTAGTTGCCATACTCCAGTACCTGTTCAGATACACTGAGGCAGAATTTAGCACGGCCAATCCACCTAACCAGCCCAACTTTGTACTGTGGGAGTTAATCAGAATACCTGGAGGAAACCCATATAGACGCTGGGAGAAATATGCAAACTTCAGACAGACTGTGACCCAAGCTGGGAATTGAACCTGGGTCCCTAGCAGAAATACTATCCACTGTGCCACCTGAGGGCAGTAACGTTACAATGATGGATGTATTGGCCTACAGGGAAACAGCCAAGCTACAAGAAAGAGAGTTTCAGATTGGGGAAGAGCAGATTTTAGTAAAATAAGACGGGATCTGGCCAAGGTAGACTGAGAATAGCAACTAATGGGAAAATCTACAGAGAGCATTGGGGGGCATTCAAAAAGGAAACGGGAGGGTGCAAGGCCAACATATTCCTTCTAGGATGACAAGTAGGAAGAACAAGCTCAGAAAACCATGGACGATCAGAAATATTCAGGATACAATGAGAAAGGAAAGAATGGCTTTTAAAAAGTACAAGGGGAGCAAATTAGTGGTGGCATTAGTAAGATATAGAAAGTGCAGGGTGGAACTTAAGAAAGCAATTCGGATTACAAAGAGTGGATATGAGAAAGCTCCGGCTAGTAAAAATAGGGAAAATCCCAAGATATTCTATAAGTATATCAATGGAACAAGGGTAACTAGGGAAAGAATGGGGCCCATTAGGGACCAAGGGGACAATTTGTGGTTGGAGTCAGAGGACATTGTAGAGTGTTGAATGAATACTTCACATCCATCTTCACCCAGGAGAATGAGGACAATGGTATGAAATTCGGGGAGAGAAACTGAGAATTCCTGAAGACCTTGACATAGGGAAGGATTAGGTCTTAAAGATATTGGCACCCTTAAAAGTGGGTGAATCTCCAGGTCCAGATGAATTGTGCCTGAGACTGCAAGGCAAGGGAGGAGTTTTCTGTGGCTCCAACAATTCCTCTCTGGCCATGGGAAACTGTTAGATGACTGGAGAACAGCTAATGTGGTTCTGCTATTTAAGGAGGATTGTAGAGATAAACCAGGGAACTACAGACCAGTGAGTCTCACGTCAGTGGTAGGGAAACTATTAGAGAAACTTCCGAAGGAGAGAATCTATCTTCACTTGGTGAGGCAAAATTTGATCAGGGATAGCATGGTTTCATCAGAGGTCATGCCTAACATTTGATGGGATTTTTTTGAGGAGGTGACCAGGTGTGTAAATGAGGGTGGTGCAGTCGATGAAATTTATATGGATTTCGGCAAAGCCTTTGACAATGTCCCACATGGGAGGCTTATAAAGAAGGTAAATTCACATAGGATACAGGATAATTTGATAAAGTGGATTCCAAATTAGCTCAGTTGTAGGAGGCAGAGAATGATGACCAAAGGCTGCTTTAGTGACTGGAAGCCAGTGTCCAGTAGCGTGCCACAGAGATCTGGTTGTTTTATTTGTCATTCTTTTATTTGTCATTTATATAAATGACAGATGACTGTGGGGGATAGGATTAGTAAGTTTACAGATGCCACAAAGATGGTTAAGGGTAGTTAACAGTGAGGTGGATTGTCTTGGGCCACAAGAAGATAGACGGAATAGTCAAATGGGCAGAAGAGTGGCAGATGGTATCTAACTTTGAAAAGTGTGAGGTGATACAGTTTGGAAGAACTAATTTAAAAAGAAAGTGTTCAATAATAGTATGACACTAGGACGTTCTGTGGAACAATGGGACCTTGGTGTGTTTGTCCACAGATCTCTGAAAGTGAAATGTATGTTAGTAATGGTGAAAAAGGCACATGGGACACTTTATCAATCGAGGCATAGGTTACAAAAGCAGGGAAGTCATGTTGGAGTTGCATTGAACTTTGGTGGGGCCACAGCTGGAGTACAGTGTGCAGTTCACATTGTCCACATTACTGGAAGGAGGTGATTGCACTGAACGGGATGTAGAGGAGATTTATCAGAATGCTGCCTGGGAAGGAACATTTAAGTTATGAAGAGAGGTTGTGTAGATTTGGGTTGTTTTTGTTGAAGCAGAGCAGACTGTAGGGCAACCTGATTGCGGTGTACAAGATTATGAGGGGCGTGGACAGTTTGGATGAGGAGCAACTGTTCCCCTTAGTTGAAGGGTCAGTCATAAGGGGACATAGGTTCAAGGTGAGGGGCAGGGGCTTTAGGGGTGATGTGAGGAAAAGCATTTTTACCAAGAGGCTGGTGACAATCTGAAATGAGCTGCTAGGAGAGTGAAGAGGCTGGTTGCCTTACAACCTTTAACAAGTATCTGGCACTTAACTCTGAATGTTATGTTATACTATGGGCCAAGTGCTGGCAGATGGGATTAGGTGGAAATTCGGGTGTTTCTAATCTGTCTTTGATGGGCTGAAGGACCTTTTCTGCGCTGTATGATTCCATGATTCAAATAACCATTCTTTACATATGAAGTTAGACAGTGAATCTGTGCGTCCCATTTGTTCACTAAAGTGCATTTCATTTATTTGTTAAATGTAGTGCAAATGTTAATATACCACTCATTTATTTTATGAAAATATTCTTGTACACAAGATATCATAACAATCTGCTTACATTCCATAAAGAAATGCTTGCTATTTCAAGTGATAATTTACGTCTAAAACAGGCTGTCAACCTTGCTGCGAAGCTGGAAATTATGTCCACCATTCAGTTAACGTGGGTTAACATTTGCAGATTCCATCCAAGTTGCTTATTTACAGACATTGTAAAATATTAAGAAAATACAGATATTGTTATTTACACTGACAAAACACTAAGCAGGACACGAAGAAGTTAGACTGAGAAGCCAAGTTGTAATTTTCACAAACTGTAAAATTTGATCAGCTCATTGTTTCCTGCTTCATCTGGTTTAACAAACTTTGTCTCACCATCATTCAGGATGAAAGCGTGCGATTTGAGGGAGTCTCACCTCCGACAAAACTTTTTAAGGCGCTTTAACAGAGAAACAAACACATCTTAATGCACTTTGAGTTGGCAAACTGCTAATTATAGTTATTATTCTCATTCTAACTGATTTACTTTATTTTCACAGAAATATGCACATTTACTCAAACAATATATTCTCTCCAATATACAGAGTTTAAATAATTTAAATTTACTCACACAAAGAATACTCTGAAAGATCGATGCTAATATAACACTTATTGTATCATTTTAGTTCACTGGTGTAAATTACAGGATATTGAACTTTGCATTTTAATTTTTTTAATGAGTTCGCGACGATCAATTTTAGTGGAGTCACCGGTTTGGTGGAGTGAGACCGGAAGCTGACTTTTTTCTTTAGTCCACTGCCCTTTAATTTGACGAACTGACCCTTTTGCATAATACAGGTCAGTCTTTGCATTACTAAATGTCAGTACACTGGGATTGAGTGCCTTGTGTTTCAAAAGCCATGTGACTGGGGGAGGTTAGAGTTCAGGAGAATTGGAGATGAGATATCAGTGTGCAAGTGGTTTGTGCTGAAACGTATTTTTGACACAGGTCTGATTTTTTTTTAACTCTGGTTTCTAATGACTGCTGTCCACATTGTTATTAGTATTTATGCATTGCAATAGTTGCCACTCACTGCTCTGTAGCTGATGTGGCTAAATGTGTCTCAGGTGGGATCTCTTGGGTTAAAAAGCCAATATCTCAAAGAGCTGAGGAGTTCATAGATCCCAACAGTGCAGAAAGGGGCCATTTGGCCTATTGAGTCTGCACATAGCACAATCCCACCCAGGTCCTATCCCCATAACCCCACAAATTTACCCTGCTAATCCCCTGACACTTGGGTCAATTTAGCATAGCCAATTAAGCTAACCTGCACAACTTTGGACTGTGGGAGGAAACTGGAGCACTAGGAGGAAACCCACACAGATGAGGAGGAATGTGCAATCTCCACACAGACAGTGATCCAAGCTGGGAATTGAACCTAGGTCCCTGGTGCTGTGAGGCAGCAGTGCTAACCACTGTGCCAACATGCTGCCCTGTTGTCCCTATTGTCCTTAGGCAATATTTACCCAGTATCACAACACATTACTTATTGCTCTTTGTGGGGTCTTATTTAATATAATTTGATTGCCAAATTTCCTACATTACAACAGTAATCCAGCTTCAAAGGTATTTCATTGCCTACAAAGCGCTTTGGGATGTCCTGAGATGAAGCAAGGTGCTATATTAATATGAAATTAATGATTAAACCTGACAAAAATGTTCAGGCATCTGGTTGCTTAAATGAAAATGATTCTAACTCTTTCCAGTTTCTTAAAACTGATGCATGTTTTTTGCACTTTCACCTATTCAAGGAATAGGATAATATCTACTGCCTCAAATAAGGAGAATGGTTAAGGAATACTATCCAAATCAGGTAGCCAGTTCTGGAGCACAGTATGAGAATGAATGGTGGCAAATGGATGCATTGTGGAGCTTAAACAATCAACTTCGTGTTTCTGATACGGGGATTTTTGGTTTATTTATATTAGCCTTTTACATCTTCTGGATGCAGCTCTACATCTGTGTTTAATAACTATGGCCAGGAAGAAAACCTCTTCTGTCATCTTCTGCCTTTTGACCCCGATCCATTTAAAACAGGTTTTTAATTTGGATCGCTTACTTAAGAATAATATCTAAAACTGGCTGTGAAGTAAGCAGCAAGTTACACTTACTGTCTACAATATAAATTAGATTACTGATTAAAAAATACATCTGTTTTAATTTGTCACAATTAAGGAGATGCTTGTTATAATGAAGACTGATTCATGGGAAACTGCTTAAAACGGTAATTGCTTGTTGTACATGTCTATAAGCAACAAACTAAATAATTAGCACGTTTTTTTTTTACAGAGAGTTTGACATCATTCTGAAACCAAAACAATAAAAACACTGTCCTTGTCAGGAGTGACCACATTTCAGCTGAATATAGCTGGCATTGATGGGTGAGGGAGAAGGGGTACGAGAAACAGACTTGTTTAGGAGATTTATTGCCCTTTAAAAGCTGTACTCAAGTCCTTGTCCTCTCTGAAGGATGTTTCTCGTGGCCCAAGGATTTGACTGAAATCTCTCCAAGCTCCAGATGGCGAGTTGTTTGGAGAAGGCGGTAGGATTCCTGCTGCTTCCGTTTCATTGTGACCCAGATTGAAAAGTGGCTCCAGTCTCTTCACCCCTGGATGGGGAAAGTGAGAGACTGGCACCTCCTGCTGTCTATGCAAGGGCGCGATGGGCATTGGAACCGGGCTATCTGTGATGATTTGCTTTGCAACTTGTTGGAGTTTAATTTCAGCTCCTTTCCATCAGATATGTTGATTGGTTTGCATCCAAAATTTACCATATATAGTCAGGGTATCTCACACAGCTGGCCTAGCCCAGGTTACTTTAAAGGTAAAGACTAATCTTGTTTATGTGTTAGTTGAGCTCTAGGTTTCAGTTTGACATTCCCCTGGTGGTCTCAGGTGCACTAAGTATTCAACTCTTCAAAATCAGAAAGCTGCTTCATTTGCTCCACTTGCATCGAATGCCTTCTCACAAGCTTCTTTTTGGCTTTCATGTCATTTCGCTTTGGTGAAGATGGTGCCATGGGAACCATAGATTTCAGACACATGGTCAGAGGAGATGAAGGTTTGCTGTTACACCCTATGTCAGGGATGGGTGGATTGGGGTTGACATTCAATGGGGGGAGATGTCCTGGCCTCGTGTGGGAGATGTGATCTAGCAGCAGTGTCCCGGAACCTCTCCTTTCCAGTAAACCAGGGGGTCTGCGTCGCACAGAACTAGGGGATGTACTGGAAATGCTGTCCAGTGACTCACGGGAGCTGGTTAATAGTGTCAGCGGAGACGTGTTGTGTTTCTTTCTTTCAAAAGTGATTTTTCCAGAATCAAATGGATTGGAGATTGAGTCTGAGTACAGCTGAGAATCAGAATCGTAGTGGTCATTGCCTAATCTTCTGCGATGGACAGTGTCTCGCAAGCTCACCGGGCCTGTGGAAGCGAAGCTGCTAACAGTATCTTGCTCAGAAGGCAAGGTGCTTCTCCGAGCTAAAGGCTGATGCTGAGTTTGGCTTTTCTCATAGGATTGCTTTCGGGAGACTGGTGCAGATGTGGAGGGAGTTCGAGAAGTTGAATCACCCACAAATGGGAAGGTAGATGGATCTTTGCTTTCAACACTGTTTGTTCTGGACAAGTTGGTGCGTTTGGGCAGGGCTAACCCATTGATGCCCTGGATCACCTCGTCATCTGGGCTAAGTCTTTTGCACTCTTCCTGATAGGCTGAAGCAGCTAAGACGGATGGTGCAATCAAACCCCAAGGCTCTGATTGGAGTCGCTTCAGTTGGGGTAAACGGGTCCCAATTCTTTTAGGATTGACTTTTCTGGTTGGAGAGCCAGAGTCATTGTGGGTTTTGCCAGTGTAGTTTCCAGTCTGGTGCGACATGATTTGGAAATTAAAGGATTTTTCATTTTCCTCTTCATCTGTGGGAGATGGAGACAGGGATGTTTTGAGTTCAATATCAGATGGGGACATACAGATAGAAGGAGTGTGTCTTTCCTCCAGTTCTGGTGAAGGTGGCACATTTAGATACTGTTTTGTTGTCTTTGTACCGGAAGGAGATTTATCAGTTGTTATTATTATCACCTCCTTCCCTTTGGCTTTGCAGGCGTTTAGCAGACTTTTTAGGACCTCTTTGTCATCTGTGTTGATGGCATAAACCAAGGCAGAAGCACCTGAATGATCCTCCAAGCTCGGATCTGCTCCATTGGTGAGTAACAGGGACACAGCTTCCTCTCCAGCTCGTTCAATGCAGGCATGCATTAACGCTGTTTTGCCAGACTTGTCTTGAATGTTCGGGTCTGCCTGATTTTCCAGCAGGTACTTGACCATCTTGGCTTTGCTCACACTCTGTTGGTCGACATGCCTGGTCATACATGCCACCATGAGGGGGGTCTCTCCTCTTTCATTGCTTTCATTTATGTACGCTCCACCCTCCAACAAAAGTCTTGTTAATCTCAACCTTCCCAACCAAACTGCCTTTAGTAGAGAATTCCCATCAGTCCGTAGTTCAATAGCATCATCCATAATGACTGTGTTATTCTGGCCCCTTTAGAAGCGGGACAGACTTGAGAATCTGGATTGAATGGTAAAGGCAAAAATCAATTGTATTTTCTACAGCTAAATATTAATTTTCTCAATACACAAAAGCCATCTCACTTTGTCTGCTTAGAGTTACAAATTGTACTGTTCATAAGCCTCTTAGGGTACAGCTTTATTGCTGCTTTTACGTTTGGTGCAGAATTGATGGAGTGTTGCACTGTTGATGGTGCCATGTTTAGGATGTGGGGTCAAACCACATCTGTTCCTCCCAAGTGGATATAAATGATTCCATGACATTACTTCAAAAGTGAATTCCCCTCAGTGTTCTGGGCTCAATATTTATCCCTCTGCCAGCATCCCTAAAAAGCAGATTATCTGGTCATTATCACATTGTTGTTTATGGGAGCTTGCTGTGCACAAATTAGCTAACTCATTTCCTCTGTTACACCAGTGACTCTACATCAGAACAAAAAGTATTTAATTGCCTGTAAAGTTTTTTGCAATGACCTGAAGTTGTGGAAGGTGCTTTATAAAGACACTTTCTCTCTATCTTTTTAATGACTACTGAACATAATCCTGTTGTAAAAGAATGTTTAGGCATGAGTGACCATAATATGCTAGAATTTCGCATGATATTTGAAAGTTCAATCTGAAACCAAGTTGTTGAATTTGAACAAAGGAGATTAAATAGTATGGGGGGAATTAGCTGAAGTGAATTGGGCATTGGAAATTATGATGGAGCATTGGCAATGGACAGTCCTTAAAGAATTATTGTATTTTGTAGCAATTGTATGAACATATGAATTTGGAGCAAGAGAAGGCCATTCAGCCCTTTGGGCCTACTCCACCATTCAATATGATCATGGCTATTCCAATTGTAACCTGAACTCCACATTTCTGCTTAATGCCTGACAACTCCCTCCACTCGTTAATTGAGAATCTGTCTAGCACTGCCTTAAAAAGTATTCAAAGACTTTTAGGAAAGAGAGTTTCCGAGATTCATGACCTTCTAAGAGGAGACATTTCTCCTCAACCCTATCTTAAATGAGTGAGCATTTAAACAGTGACCTCTGGTTCTAACTTCTCTGGCAAAAGGAAATATCCTCTCCATATCCATAGTGAAGTGAAGGAAGTGGGTGATGGACAAGAGCAGAGATCTCGGAGGGTTATAGGGGCTGGTGCGAGATGGTGTGTGTGCGTGTCTGTGCATGGAGGCGAGTGGGTCTGGGATGATAGAGAGATTTGAACAGAAATAATTTTATAATGGAGGAATAATCAGACTGGCCTCTGGTGTATGAAGGATGGATGGATAGAGTTAGGGTACTGGCAGTGGAGTTTTGAATGAGCTTGGGTGTATTAGTGGAATACTACAGTGTGTACAACCAGTCTGAAATCATTGCTTCCAGTATAACTCTGGAGTAATTTCAGGATCTTAAAAATTTCAATCAAATCATCTCTTATTCTTACAAACTCTAGTTTATACAAATGTAACTTCTCCAATCTTGCCTTACAGGACAATCCGCCATTTCTGGTATTAGTCCAGTAAACATTCGCGGAGCTGTTTCTTTTACATTTAGATTTTTCCTTAAATAAGAAGACTAATACTGTAAACAATACTCCAAAGTGGTCCCACCAATTCCCCGTGTAACTGAAGCATAATCTCCCTATTTTTGTAATCAATTCTCCTCACAATAAATAATAACATTCTATTAGCTTTCCTAATTACTTGCTGTACTTGTATACCAGCCTTATGTGAATCATGCAGTAGGACACCCAGATCCCTCTGTATCTGAGAGTTCTGCAATCTTTTACCATTTAGATGATAATCTTTTCTTTTATTCTTCCTACCAAAATGGACAATTTCACATTTGCTCACATTATATTCCATTTGTCATATTTTTGCCCACTGACTTAACCAACCTATGTCCCTTTTTAGACTCCTTGTCTCGTCTTTACAATTTACTTTCCTATCTATATTTTTGTTGCTGAAATATTTACCAACAATATCTTCATCCAAATAATTAATATAAATTGTAAAAGGTTGAGACCCCAGCACTGATCCCTGTAGATCACCACTTGTCACATCCGCCAATCAAAAAAGACCCATTTATACCTACTCTGTTTCCTCTCCCCACCCACACACAAACACACACACTGTCTTAGTATTGACAATTGATGAAATATTTCATTGATGTCCAGATATGGAGCCTTTTGTGATTAAATTCAGCATGAGGTTTAGCTGGCATTCTGGTAACAATAACTATAACTTGCATCTTTAAGATTGGAAAATGATCCAATATATTTCAGAGAAGTGTAATCAGACAATAAAAGTGACATCAAGTCAAAGAATGAGATGGTGGAGCTTGGCCAAAAGACAGTGTTTTCAGGTTGGACTTAAAGAGAACGCTGCAGAGAAGTTTATGAAGGGAGTTCCTAGGAATGTACTCAAAGATGGTTAAAGGCACAGCCGCTCATGATGGAGTGAAGGAAATGGGTGATGGACAAGAGCAGAGATCTTGGAGGCTTCTAGGTGCTAGTGTGGGATGATGTGGGAGGTGCTGGGGCCATGGAGGGATTTGAAGGAGGTGATGGCCTAGTGGTATTATTGCTAGACTATTAATCCAGAAACTCAGTTAATGTTCTGGGGACCCGGGTTCGAATCCCATGAATCCCAGGTGGTAAAATTTGAATTCAATAAAAAAACCTGAAATTAAAAATCCACTGATGATCGTGAAACCATTGTCGATTGTTGGAAAAACCCATCTCGTCCAATAATGTCTTTTAGGAAAGGAAATCTGCTGTCCTTACCTGGTCTGGCCTACACGTGATTCCAGAGCCACAGCAATGTGGATGACTCTCAGCTGCCCTCGGGCAACTAGGAATGGGCAATAAATGCTGGCCAGCCAGTGATGCCCATGTCTCACAAATTAATAAAAAACTTGAACAGAAATAATTTTACAATGGAGGTGTAGCCAGGCTGGCCTCCAGTGTATGAAGGATGGATGGATGGCGATTTGGAAGATCTTGGGTGTATTAGAACATAGAACATAGAACATAGAACAATACAGCACAGAACAGGCCCTTCGGCCTTCGATGTTGTGCCGACCAAAATAAAAAGCAATGCCCCTCCTAACTAAACCATTCCCTTCTCATCCATATACTTATCAACTAACCTCTTAAACGCCACCAAACTTGGCGCATCTACAACAGCTGCAGGCAGGGCATTCCACTCCCTAATCACTCTTTGAGTAAAGAACCTACCTCTGATATCCGTCCTATAACTCATACCCCTTAATTTAAAGTTGTGTCCCCTCGTGCTAGCTTTCTCCATCCTAGGAAAAAGGCTATCACTGTCCACCCTATCCAAACCTCTAATTATCTTATATGCTTCAATAAGATTAGTGGAATATTACAATGTATACCAACCAGTTGGAATCAGTGTTTCCAGTATAACTATGGAGCAATTTCCATGTTTAAGGATTTATTCTAAATACAAAATTCCAATGAAATAATTGGGCATTAATTGTTGGTCTCACTCTGGTAGGCAACGGGAAACATAATGAGGAATGCTGTTAGCATTGTCCAACTTGTCTAATTGTACAGAGATCCCAACAAGGTAAGTATTATTCTGAAAGCTGGACTTTCAGAGACTGTCTAAACCACTATATTATATTTAAAATGATCACCCTTAACTGCAAATCTGTGATTTGGTGACTGGGCTCCACACTCCCAACGTATACATTTTCCAGCCTAATAACTATCTTAGCTTCATCTCCTTGACTATACATTTGGTTTTCTTCTATAACTTCTCTCCCAGTTAAGTTTTAAGTTTATTTATTAGTATCACAAGTAGGCTTACATTAACACTGCAATGAAGTTACTGTGAAAATTCCTATTGTGTCCCTTTTTCATTCTGCCCTTCCTTTTGGGATATTTATAGAGAATGATAGGATGAGCCATTTGGCCCATCATGCTTCTGTTAACTCTTTGAAAGGGCTATCTTTTTAATCCTCCCTATGTTAATGGTGCTGTGAATAATGACCCACTGATGCAGTATAGGAAACAATAGCCTCCTAACGATGGGATTCAGTGCATTCCTGGGAGTACAAGAAATCTTGTAAAAGGAGCAGAATTAAGATACTTAAAAAATGAGCTGAAGTCTCTGCCAACACATATAAACATCGGGTGGTAGGCAAACAATTGCTGGATCTCTGAGCTGCATAAAAACAGACTGACCCTCTTTCTACAGACTTGGGAAGGTTCCGGTGAAGCAAGTCACAGAGCTGGAGTAAATCCAGAACTTCAGTTCATTGCCCCGCTCCGGAGTAAGGTTGCAGTAAGGTTTCATACACACTAAAGGATGAGTTTTTCATTTATTTGTGGATTTTGTTAATCAAATTCGACAACAGGCAGCTTGGTGACTGTTCTTAAGATGTCTTATTCTGGTTGGAATGAGAACCAAGTTGGTGCTTAAAGAGCTCAGTGACTGAGTGAGGTAGCTGTATTGCAAAACAGTTTGGGAGTTTGATTGAACTGTTTCTCTTAGTTGTGGTGGCCCCCAATGAAGGAAGTTCAAAGTTAAGTTACAGAAATTAAAAGGGAATGTATTTGGTAATTGGACTATATTTCCTAGCCATTCTTGGACAATGTCATCTAATGAATTCTGTTTTCACAAATCTACTGGAATTGGCAGCTGAATCATCTGGAGAACAAAGAACAAAGAACAAAACAGCACGGGAAACAGACCCTCTGGCCCAACGAGCCCGCGCCGCCATCTCGATGTTCCCACTTCTGCCCGTGATCCCTGTCTGTGTTTATAAGCCTATGGATTGAAACCAAATTTGAGACAGTTTAGGGAGAATTTGTTCTGCCAACTAGCCTAACAGCACATCTTTGGGATGTGGGAGGAAACTGGAGCACCCAGAGAAAACCCACGCAAGCACGGGGAGAATGAGCAAACTCCCACAGACATAGGCCCAAATCCATGTATCTGCACAGCACAGCGATAGTCACTGAGCTGGAGAGAGTGACTCATTAATCTTTAGGCAGTTCAGTATGTATTGGCGATGAAATTCTTGAGCAAATGTGCTTATGCACTTCTGAAGGAAAGCCAAATGATTGGTCTTTGTTCCTCCTTATTGGTTTGCTCTGGTTGGGGTAGACGGGAGTGCTCGATCCTGAATCTAGCCTGTACTGTTACCCAACAATGTTACACCGAATGAAAAAGCTAGGTCTTCTTTTTAACTGCCATAGCTGCCATTTATGTCTGTGTCTTTGCTTTTCCCAGGCTTTGGGCTTTTAGCGGGAACCTTTTTGACCCTTTGTTACTTTTGGGGCTGTTACGGCGATGTCAAGGGATTTCAGAGTTTGTTAGGGACAAAAGGTATTTATTGATAAGAGAATCTCAGGGGCAGGAGTTTTTGCAGCACGAAAGCCGCCCAGAGGCAGAGCCCAGTTCTACGTATTTACAACATAGTGCCCAAAAGAGGACTCTCTCTCTGGTGTGACCACTCACTCTCGGTTCCCATTTGTACCTCAAATCAGTTGACTCACTTCTGCTATACTTTCTTAAAGAGACAGACATCAGATACCAACAGGAAGTATATTGCCTTCAGTAGCAGTGGCTTCTGTCTGCTTAAACCAAATTATTTGTCAACCCAACATGGTTATTTTCAGTTGGATAAATCACACCCATGACACTCCAGTGCAGCACAGAGGGAGTGCTGCACAGTTAGAGATGTTGGTCTAAATTCTCCAGCTGTTTATACTTCGCCACTGCTACCAGCGAGAATGGAGAATTGGGCTAATTTTTTTTTATATTCATTTGTGGGTCAAAAGGTTACTTATTGGGCCAGCACTTATTGCCCATCCCTAGTCACCCAGGGCAACTGAGAGTCAACCATATTGCTGTGGCTCTGGAGTCACATGTAGGCCAAATCAGGATAGCAGATTTCCTTTCCTAAAGGACATTAGTGAACCAGACGGGTTTTTCTGACAATCAATTATGGTTTCATGGCCATCAGCAGATTCTTAATTCCAGATTTTTTTATTTAATTCAAATTCCACCATCTATCATGGCAGGATTCGAATCTGGGTCCCCAGAAATTAGCTGAGTTTCTAGATGACTCGTATAGCAATAATGCCACTAAGCTATTACCTCCTCAAATTTCCACTTATTGCAGCAGGACTGGATAATCTCAGCTGTGGGTGAGGTTAGAGAATTGCATGAGATGTGAATGCTGTTCACTTGGGTGGATGAGAAAAGTCCTGGTTTGAAGATGAGCAGGACAATTCTCCCTGGTGTCCTAATCCATGTTTATCCCTCAGTCAACGTCACAAAAAATTCAGATTATCTGTTGATTATCAAATTTGTGAGAGTTTGCTGTGTGTAAATTGGCTGCTGCATTTCCTACAACAGTGATTGCATTTCAGAAATACATAATTGTGTTTAAAGCGCTTTGAGATATCCAGTGGTTATGAAAAGTGCTATATAAATGCAAGTCTTTTTTAGGTACTCCTAAGTCTTCAAAAAGCCGCAGTCAAAATTCTATGATCTTTTATGATGAAAGAGTTTACTGTTTTTGAGCAGTAGATGGCACAATTGTACGTGTGACCTAAAAAAACACCTCCAACATCAAGGCTCAGAATAGGTTAGTGATTGTACTTTGACTGTTGGATGCTTCTGAGATTCATTATAATAATGAAGATTTATCTGACAATATGCTTGTGTGAGACATTTTTGCACATCACACAATAAGTAAATATATCTGGAGATTGTTTGGCAATTAACATAATGCTAAGTATTTAAAACAAGTCACCGAATTATAACTGCAGCAAATATCAAAACTACTTCATGTGGAGATTTATGATTAACAATCAGTTTCGGATTAGAGAGGTTAATTAACACTGTTGGATGTGGACTGAACTGTTATGGAATATATTCCAGTCATTGATTCAGGTCTCTCATTGCATTGATTTTTGAATTCTTGTGCTGATTTATAAATCCCTTACTGGCCACACTCCCCAGTTCCACTATGACCTGCTCCAGATTGTCCTGGTTACTCTCTCAGTCAGAGAGATTTCAATGAATTCAATGTTCCATTCCTTTCATTTTATTTTCAATCTCCCCACATTGCTACATCTCTTTATTCCAGTGAAAGTGTCCTTAAGATTTATCCCATTGCCCTGTTCCTGCTGGAGGCCTATTCTCACCCCTCTCCACTTTGTGGCATGTTGCTATATAAGTGCAAGTTGTTTTTGTAAAAAACACAAATCAAGAACAGATCAAATCCCTCTCTGAATCCATTAATTGACAAACTAAATAATTGGTCAGACTTACCTACATATTTTGATTTGAACGGAAGTATTGAATTTATATTAATTAAATAAATATTCGCTTTTAATAACAGGATATTACAATAAACCTAAGAGGGTTAGGGCTGTATTTAATTCTTAGAACAAAAACTGGGATTGTAACGTTTATAACAATGATGAATATTAATTGCATAAACCTACGTTGAACTAAAGCACTAATATTATGCAAATTATTCAGATTTACACCATGGAAATGCAAATAGGGAAGAAATGAAAGCGCTGTCTTTTTTCAGTGTGAATATCACAGAGAGTAGAGAGTGTGGAAAGGTTTCGGGAATAAGGGAAGAGTTGGAATGGCTTGAAAGATAAAGAAATGAGAGACAGAATGAGACAGAGTTGGTAACAAAGGCAGACAGTGCGACACATAGCGACATAAATAGAGGCACACAGAAAGACAAGACAGGTAGTCGGACACATAGTGACAAACAGCAATAGACAATAAATGAGAAAGCACATTGGAATAAACTCGCTGTCCTTGGTGCTGATCCGGCAGTCCATTCAATGCTGTCACATTAACCCTATTAACGCTGTGCCCTAACACTTCTCTGAATCGTCAATCCTGTTTTTCTCTCCACAGATGTGGCCCGACTTGCTGAGTATTTCTGTTTTTATTGAGAGTTCCAGCATTCGCAGTATCTTGCTGTGTTTAACATTTCCATTGCTCTCCCTTCCACTCTCTGTACGTCTCTTACACAATCTCCCTCTCACAATCTGGCGCACAGAGGAGACATGTCTTTTTCTCTCATCGCCGCACCCCCACCCCCACCCCCACCCCCACCAAGCACTCTCTTCACACATTAAACTCTGAAACCTTAATCCTGCCCCACACCGACGTCTAAGAATTTTCGGCATTTCCTGTTTTGTATTCAACTCTTGTACTCCCAACCATGTCTCTCCATCTCCCTGTCCCTCTGTTTCTCCCTCTATGTGTATGCGTGTGTGTGTCTCTCTCTCCCTCTGTGTCTCCCCCTCTCCCTCTGTGTCTCACCCTCTCTCCCTGTGTGTCTCTCCATCTCTCCCTTTCTCTGTATCTCTTCCTGTGTCTCTCTCTCTCCCTCTGTCTCAGTCTCCATCTGTGTCTCTCCTTTCTCTCCCTCTGTCTCTCATCTCTTTCTCTCCCTCTGTGTAAGTCTTTCCATTTCTCTCTCTATGCCTCTCCTTCTTTCTCTCCCTCTGTATATCCTCCCCTCCTCCTGTGTTCCTGTCCAAAGGAATCTCTCTATTCGCCGCCCTTCGCGTTGCTCAAACTCAGTTTATTATTTGTGAATACATTTCCCCTCTCTGGTGTACAAAGGCCGGCGATTCTTCTACGACTGATGAACTCAACAGGTAAATGTGGGGTAATCCCTGCAGGAGATTCCGGCCATCTGCAGCTCCGAGCTCAGATAGCGGTGTCTGGGGGGACGGGGATTAGTGTTAGAGGAACTGGGAACCACCAGCCTCCACTTGCCGGGGGCTCAGGAAGTGCGGAGACGCGGACAGAGCTACATGGGAACCTTAATGGGGGAGAGGGGCTAAAGAAGGATCCGGATGGGAGGGGGAATTCCTGGATCTCTTCCCCTTCCAATTATAGGATCTTCCCATCTACAGTCCAAAAACAGCTCAAACCCCTGATTGTGAAGGCTTCTGGTGACCCTGGTGAAATCTCCCACTGCAGGATATAAACAGCACAACAAATTGGGGTTTTCTTTTCACAACATTGGGGTTTTTCGATAAATGTCCGGCACCCCCTAGCCGGATATTGGGCTTGCATACCAGTGAAGATATTTGAAAGAAGTGACAGAAATGTATTCCTCTCGGGTTAAAGAAAATAAGAGTTGAAATCAGGCGTGTAGCGAAATGCAGCGATATTCCTGAACTCTGCGATATCCCGGGGGAGGGAGGGAGGTATTCAGTCTCAATGTATGTACATAACAACAAGCTATACAACAATTCATGTAACCAAAAGGGGATGCAACATTTCGAGATTGCACGCAGATTTTACATTTTTTTTAGAAAAGCATTTACAATTGACCCCCTCTTTCCATCTTGTAATAAAACTCCCAAAGCTAAAGAAAGAGACATGAAGGAATAAGCAATCTTACCGTTTTGCAATGAGCTGGACCCCTTTGCAGGCTTTGACACATCATTCTGCCTCTTGCAGTGTCTGCAACCAACACAAGTCACTCAACCTCTTTTAAATTTTTGTGATATTTAAAAAAAAAAATATTCCCCCAAATAAAGCAAGGAGGAGTCGATTTCTTTCCTAACTGCAGCAGGAACCAAGAAGGAAAAGCTGACCCTGTAATGCAGAATTACATTCGCAACTCTAACTGAGACATTATTCTGGTATCAGTGGTGTGGAGTTCAGTGGTTGGGGCAGAGAGTGGCAATGTCTCCCTTGTCTAATCTCCTAGCACTGCCGCACAGGTTGCTCAGTGTTTGGGGCTAAGCTCAAATGGAGAGAGCGAGTTTATAAATAACCTCTTTTTTTTCATTTGTTGGAAGAAAGACGATTGCGTGCACGTCTCTAACGTCATCCCCAAAATACCACGTAACCACTGTGGAAAGTACCCCCCCCCCCCGCACCATTTCCTCAACTAACTCCCTAATGTTGAAAACTCTCCTGTTAGAAAGATGGAACCAGCCCTGTTTTGCTTGTGTTTGCAGAGGGAGGGGCTGCTAATAAATGATAACTCAGGACTTTAGTTAAAAACACCAATGAAACTTTGAAAAATTGTCATGGTCTGGCCGGAAGCCACTGATTATTCAAGAGAAATAGTTCTAAAAAGCCTCAGGATACTTTCCATCCCAATTCTCCAGAACTTTAGGTAGTTATTGGGATAGAATGTACTGTTTGATTTGAGACATGACCTATGCTCACTGTGAAGGCACAGGTGACTTTGGAGCTACAGTTTTCCAAACTGTGCACTCATTTCCTCTGTTCCTGTCCCAATCTGTCGTAGACTCATTAATAAGGAGTGGATTGCTGTGATTGGTTAACAGCTCACTGAATGAATGGCAGAATAAACTCAATGGGCCGAATGGCCTACTTCTGCTCCTTTGTCTTATGATTTTAATTCCATTATCACATTGTACATCGCAGAAGAGGCCATTCAGCCCATTGAGCTTGCACTGACACTGACAGAATATCTTACCCAGACCTCTCTCCCACACAATCTCTGTAACCTCACACATTTTAATTCATCTGAGCATCTTGGGCCACTAAGGGTCATTTTAGCATGGCCAATTCAGCTAACCTGCATATCTTTGAGTAGGATAGGAATAGAGGGATATGTTTCCCGGAAGGGTAGGGAACTTTAGGTCAGATGGGTAGCGTAGTCAGTGCAGGCTTGGAGAACCAAAGGACAAGTTCCTGTGCTGTAATTTTCTTTGTTCTTTGGACCAGGGGAGAAAATCCATGCAGATATGGGGAGAATTTGCAAACTCCACACAGGCAGTCACCCAAGCCAGGAATCGAACCCGGGTCCCCGGTGGTGTGAGGCAGCAATGCTAACCACTGTGCCACCGTGCCGCCCATTATTGTTGACAATCTGGGTGGTAGAAGGTGACCTAGATGGATCTTGGTAAGGAATCAGTTGTGGTTCTGTGTGTAGTACACTTACCTCTGAATCACTAGGTATTGCAAGTCAAATTCCAGTCCAGGTATTTGAACAGAAAATTCCAGGTGGAATTCTCTGACCTGGCCACTAGTTAATCAAAATGAGGAGACTTTTCTTTCAGTGTTTTGACCAATACTCTTGATTTGCTTTGATTAGTCTGATAATTCAATTGTTAGAGTTTCCAACCCATGTTAGAATTTGTCTGCTGCGTGGTGCATACTCTGTCCTCATGAGACACTCTCCTCTTCACACAGGGAGTTCAGAAACAGGTTGGACAAAGGCCGCACAAAAGGGCATCTATAACTATACTGCAGATGATTTTACTGAGTGAAGCCCAACAGTTTACTAACACAGAGTGGTGTTAAACTTCTAAACAGCAGTTCAACTATGACCATTGCTATCATTGGGGAAATGTCCTTCAATGTTGGCTGGAGCTGGAAGGATCTCAGATTTTAGCTCTTGTTAGTGATCAAGTTGATTGACCAATTCTCAACGGTGCTTTGGATTTGTGTTGTTCAGTCATAGAGCAACAGTTCAGCTCAGAAATGTACAATATCACCTTTAGACAGAATCTCAGTTTAACGTCTGTTCCAAATAATACCTTTCACATGTTAAATCCTCCTCTAATTGTCTGATCCTCTCTGTTGCACACGTGGATTGTAAAGTCCATTTGTAGGAACTCCAGGTTCATGATCTTTGGGTTGCAAAGAGAGTTTGTGTTAACAATTAATGATTAACATGGTTGAACAGCCTAGTCTTTGGTGTTAGCAGACTATGTGCAAAATGGCCAGGTTGACAGGATAGAAGCAAAAATCTGTACCTCAGAAGAGAAAAGAAGAAAAGGAATAAAATTAGAAAACCAAGAACTTCTGGGCCTGAATTGGAGTTAGTTTAAATATTAATTACCTGCAATGAATTCCATACCTGCCTTTGTATCAATTATGTATCATTTGACAATATTATTCTTTATATAATTGCTTATATCAACCACTTAATAAATTTTGGTTATTAAATGGATTTATATTTGTATAATCTTTTTGGACTGTGGATTGAACTTTTTTTTACCACTCATTGCCAGTTAGTTCCAAAAATAGACCCTTTTAACAATTTATTGCAGTGCTAATCTAAATCTCTCCCTGTGACTCACTGTAAATATAAATATATTTATAGCATTCGTTGAATATGTCTTCGCCATTCAACTGTTTCGGAATAGATGATATATTCAGAAATGGGGACATGTATTGATTTTCTACTTCTGTTGATCCCTTCATAATTCCTGGAAAAAATTAAATATTGATAATCGTTTGAAGAATTCTCATCCAAACTCGGTGATATATTGACACCGTAAAGAGACTCAGAATCCTGTGGTAACTAATACTCCTGTCTCCCCAAAGCCTGTTCACTATCTGCAAGACACATGACAGGAGTGTGATGGAATACTCTCCACTTGCCCAGATGTGAGTAGCTCCAACAACACTCAAGAAACTCAATGCTATTCAGGACAAAGCAGCCCCACTTGACTGGCACACTATCCAAAAAGCATCATTTCCTCCACCAGCAATGAACAGTGGCAGCCATGTGTACCATCTACAAGATGCGCTGCAGGAACTCATCAAAGCTCCTTTGGCAGCGCTTAAGGATGGCATGGTGGCACAGTGGTTAGCACTACTGTCTCACAGCATCAGAGATCCAGCCTCGATTCCTGGCTTGGGTCATTGTCTGTGCAGAGTTGGCACATTGTCCCCGTCAGTGTGGGTTTCCTTTGGGTGCTCCAGTTTCCTTCCACACTTCAAAAGATGTGTGGTTAGGTGTACTGGTCATGTTAAGTTCTCCCTCAGTGTACCCGAACAGGCGCCGGAGTGTGGTGACTAGGGGAATTTCACAGTAACTTCATTGCAGTGTTAATGTAAACCTACTTGTGACTAATAAATAAATTTTAACTTTACTTTTTTCAAACCCATCACCGCCATCATCTAGATTGAGGACAAGCACAGCAGATATTTGGGAACACCACCATCTCCAAATCACTCACCATCCTGACTTGGAAATATGTCACTGTTCCTTCACTATTGCTGGGTCAAAATCCTGTGTGTCCCTCGCCACACCTCAGACACTGCAGATATTCAAGAAAGCTGCTCACCATCACCTTCTCAAGGACAATTTGGATGAGAAATAAATGCTGCCTAGTCAACGACACCCACATCCCTTGAATGAATGTAAAACAGATCTTTTAACAGAAATATCCTTAAAAGTAATTCCTTATAGCTAAATATTATATGAAACTTCAATTATATGGAGAGACTGGAGAAGCTGAGTTAGTTTTCTTCATACCAGAGAAGGTTAAGGGGAGATTTAATAGTGATGTCCGAATCAAGGAGATCAGTGTGGAAACTGTCTCAATGGCAGAAGGGTCAGAGAAGACACTGATTTAAGGTAATCAGTAAAACAGAACAGAGGGAGAGATGAGGAGAGATTTTTCTTAAAGAGCAAAGTGTTATGATCTGGAATTCGCTGCTTGAAAGGATGGAAACAAATAATAACTTTCAAAAGGGGAAATTGGACAAATATTTGAATGAGTAAAAGTGGAAGGCTATGGGGAGAGAGCACGGGTATGGTTTTAAATAGAATAGAATAGACCATGCCATTCAGCCCATTGAGTCTGCACTGACATCAATCCCACTCTGACTCTATCCCTGTAACCCCATATATTTACCCTGCTAATCCCTCTGGCCCACATACCCGAGGACAATTTAGCATGGCCAATCAATCTAACCTACACACCTTTGGACTGTGGGAGGAAACCCATACAGACAGCAGAACTAGAGGACACAGCCTCAAAATAAGGGGGGGGGGGAGCGGGGAGGTGGTGCAGTTTAGAACTGAGTTGAGGAGGAACTTCTTCACTCAAAGGCTGGTGAACCTCTGGAATTCTCTGCCCATTGAAGTGGTGGAGGCTACCTCATCAAATATATTTAAGTCACGGGCAGATAGATTTCTGATACACAAGGGAATTAAGGGTTATGGGGAGAAAGTGGAACTGATCCACTTCAGATCAGCCATGATCTTACTGAATGGCGGGGCGGACTCAAAGGACTAGATAGCCTACTCCAGCTCCTATTTCTTATAAAAATGTGCAAACTCCAGACAGACAGTGACCCAAGCTAGGAATCGAACCTAGGTCCCTGGCACTGTGAGGCATCAGTGCTAACCATTATGCCACCGTGCTGTCCCTGTGGGCAACATTTTTGCCAGCTCCTCACACACGCGTATTGAGGTTGAACATTGTGTTTATTAGAATTCCAAGATTCAGTCTGAAAGTATTTAGTTTTTTTGTTCTGAATCTTCTGGGAACTCACCAATGTGTTTCCATAAACATAGGATAGTCACCAATAAATACAATTAGGGATCTAGGGAAAGCTTTGTGAGGGAGAAAGAAATAGAAATGTGGATGGGATGAGATGAAGAGAATGTGGGAGGAGGCATGGGATAAATGGGTTGAATGGCCAATTTCTCTGTTGTACATTCGATGTAACCACATGTCTCAAACTTGCACCAAAAGTTGTCAAGAAATTGTCCAAAAAATCCCCTGCAGCCAAAACTGATATTCCAGAAATTTCCTTGGATGGAAGTAGGAGATCAATTAATAATTGCTCACCAGACAAACAAATCCATTTGGAAATATCTTGGTGGATGTGCGGATCACTGATGAAGCCAGCATTTATTACTCATCCCGAATTGTCCTTATGAAGGTGGTGGTAAGCCTTGAACTGCTGTAGTCCCTGTTGTGTAGGCACATCCACAGTGCAGTTAGAATAGTTCTAGAGCACAGTAAAAGTACTTATTTGTTTGATTCCTTTAAAAGAGAGATGAGGAGGAATTTCTTCAGCCACAGAGTGGTGAATTTATGGAACTCTTTGCCGCAGAAGGCTGTGGAAGCCAGGTCATTGAGTGTCTTTAAGACAGGGATAGATAGGTCCTTGATTAATAAGGGGATCAGGGGCTATGGGGAAAAGGTAGGAGAATGGGGATGAGGAAAATATCATCCATGATTGCATGGTGGAGCAGATCCGATGGGTCGAGTGGTCTAATTCTGCTCCTATGTCTTATGGTCTAATCAGAAATGGAGATCCAGACATTTTGTTGGGTGGAATTGCAGAAAGTGCCATGTGCAAAGTCTTTTGTTACAGCATTTACAAAACCTACTAGAGAACAAAGAAAATTAATCAATGTAATGCTTCGATGTCTTGGGGTACATGTAATGTTGGCGCCTCAGTCACCTTTCAAAATAACCCAACGATAGACACTGGGAAATGCTCACAAATATTGGGAAGTGACCTGTTTTGATTTGTTCTGAGGTTTAATGCACTTAACACCTTGATGGCAATATATTCAGAGGAATTGTAACATGAGAATTCCTTTACCTCTCACCCACTAAATTAATAAAGGTTTCCCCACACAGGACAAGAAATGGGTATTAGAAATAGTTAACATTTCATAGGCTGTGATTTAGAACAAGTGGAATGGAGCAATGCCAGTTAAAGGATTTATTGATTCCTTCATCAATTTTTCAGAAAGCAATTACAACTAGTCCCTGAAATATATTAATTGAAGTAGTGTCTCCACACGAGAGACTACTGATTCTGTACAACATGAGAAGACAATATTATTAGTGTACAAAAGCTTAGCCTGTTCAAAGATTACATTGTCCCGATCTTAATGAAAACATTAATTTATTTTAATTACCAATGCCTTTATTAAGATCGCAGGAGGATAAAATCTTACAAACATGTTTTTCTCCTGAAATTAAGTCAGAGAGTAATGGTTACAGACACTTTAAGTTTCCCTCAAATTCATCCAAAACTCTGTTGCCCTGTTATCCCCAACTTGCAACAAGTCACTGGGTTTCATCCTTCTGTTCAGATCATTCCCCTCACCCCCTCCTCCTGCCCCTACAACCCTCCCTATCTCTGCAACACCCTCCAGACCCTACAACCCTTCCTATCTCGGCAACATCCTCCAGTCCCTACAACCCTCCCTATCTCTACAATCTCCTCCACTCCCTTCAGCACTTCTTATTTCTATATACTCTTCTAGCTCTACAACCTTCCCTATTTCTATACTCTTCTTAAGCCCCTGCAATCCTCCCTATTTTTCTTTTATTCTTTCGCGGGACATGGACATTGCTGGCTGGCCAGCATTTATTACTCATCCCTAGTTGCCCTTTGAAGGTAAAATCATAGAATCCTTATAGTACAGAAGAAGTTCATTTGGCCCATTGAGTCTGTACTTACCACATCCTATCCAGGCTCTTTTCCTGTAACCCCACACATTTACCTTGTTAATCACCTTGACACTAATATCAATTTAGCACCGTCAATGAACCTAACATGGACCTTTTTGGGAGGAAACCAGAGAACCAGGAGAACACCCATGCAGACACAGGGACAAAGTGCAAAATCTATACAAACAGTGACCAGAGGCAGAAATTGAACTTGATTCCTGGTGTTGTGAGGCATCAGTGCTAACCACTGTGCCACCATGCTGCCCCAGTTGAGAGTCAACTACATTGCTGTGGCTCTGAAGTCACATGTAGGCCAGATCAGGTAAGGATTGCAGATTTCCTCCCCTAAAAGGACGTCAATGAGCCAGATGGGTCCCTATATCTGTATCTTTCTCCAGCCCTACAATCTGCCCAGATATCTATGTTCCTCTGACCTCTTTGTGACTCCCTACTCTCTTCCCTCATGATTGATGACCAGGCCTTCAGCTGCCTAGGCTCTAATCTGTAAAAATCCCTTCATAAATCTCTCATCTCCCTCCACTTCTTAACAATACTCATTGGCCAAGCTTTTAGTCACCTGTCCTAATGCCTTTTTCTTTTGGCTAGGTTGACATTTGACTAGATTAAAGCACGCTGGCACAGAGAGGTGGCATTGTCCTGATGGGCCACATGGAACCATTTTGTGCTGGAACCGTTCTATAATATCATGAACAATTGTCATATTTGAAATTCCTCACTCCATTGCTTTCGAGATTATATTAACCTGTTTATTTTAAATAGATTAATGACTGTATTAAAATAACTCCGGAAAGAAATTCAAACAAATGTGTTAAGCATCACTTTTAACTAACCTATTACACACACACACACACACACACACACACACACACACACAACACACACACACACACACACACACACACACACACACACACACACACACACACACACACACCAGAAAGACACACACTAAGTCACAGACACACATGCAGTTCTGGGATCCACATTATGGGAGGGATGTGATAGTACAGGAAAGGGGACAGAGGAGATTTACCACCATGTTGCCTGGGCTGGAGAGTTCTAGTTGTGAGGAGAGATTAGACAGACAAGGGGTGTTTTACTTGGAGCAGAGGAGACTGATAGGGGGACAAAGAACAAAACAGCACAGGAAACAGGCCCTTCAGCCCAACGAGCCCGCACCGCCACCCCGATGTTCCCACCTCTACCCGCGATCCCTGTCCATGTTTATAGATGAGGTATATAAAATTATGAGGAGCATCGATAGAGTAGACAGGAAGAAACTTTTCTCTTTGGTGAAAGGATCAGTGACCAGAGGGCAAGTAAGAAGCAGTAGGTTTAGAGGAGATGTGAGGAAAATCTTTTTCATCCAGAGGATGGTGGGAGTCTGGAATCCACTGCTTGGAGACAGAGACCCTTATAACATTTCAGAAGTACTTTGATATGCACTTGCAGTGCCAAGATGTACAAGACTATGGACCAAGTGCAGGAAAATGGGTTTTGATAGCACAATCAAGATAGGCTGAAGGATCTTTTTCAGTACTGTAGACCTCTATGACTCTGTGACTCCATATTGCAGCTTTACAGAACGGGAGAGAGACCACATTTGGAATACTGGGTATAGTTTTGGTCTCCTTATTTGAAAAATCATATAACAACATGAGCAGTAGTTTAGAGGAGCTTCACTCAACCTAATGCTGGGATAAGGGCTTATATTATGAAGAAAGGTTCAATAAGTTGGGCTGGTATCCACTGAAGGTTAAAAGAATGAGAGGTGATCTTATAGAACATTGAAGATCCTGAGGATCTTGATGGTGAAAGGAGGAGGATGCTTCCTCTTGGGAGGAGTCTAGAACTAAGGGCCACAGTTTAAGAACAAGAGGTCTCCTTTTTAAGACAGAGATGAGAAGAAACTTTTTTTCTCTTAGGGTTTTATTAGAGTGAGGAATTCTCTTTCCTAGAGAGCAGTGAAGGTTCATTGAATATTTTCAAGGCAGAGTGAGGCAGAGTTTTAACAGGCAAGGAAATTGAGGGGGAAAACAGGACAGAAGAATGGACTTCAAACCATAACCAGGTCAGGCATGATCTTATCAAATGGTAGGCCAGGTTCAAAGGGCAGAATGACTAACACCTGCTCCTTGGTCCTAAAGGACATCGCTGCGAGACAGGGTCTGCAATAGACATTGAGGGAATCAACAAGATGTGAAGAAACCATACTTGACCTCATCCTCACTAACCTGCCTGCTCACAGATACATCTGTCCATGACAGTATTGGTAGGAGTGATCACCACACAAACCTTGTGGAGACAAAGTTTAATGTTCATATTAAGGACACTTTCCATCATATTGTGTTGCACTGTGCTAAATGGGGTGAACATTGAACAGAACTCAAAGTTGGGCATGTGTGAGGCACTGTGGAGCATCAGCAGCAGCAGAATTGTACTCAACCACAATCTGCAACCTCATGGCCCAGCATATCCCCCTCTCTATCATTACCACCAAGCCAGGCGATCAATCCTGGTTTAATGAAGAGTTCAGGAGGGCATGTCAGGAGCAACACCAAGCATCCCTAACAATGAGGTGTCAAGCCACAACATAGGACTACTTGCATGCCAAACAGAAGAAGGTGATGGATGGGGCTAAGCAATCCCATAAACAATGCATCAGATCTGACCTCTGCAGTCCTGCTGCATCCAGCTGTGATTGGTGGTGGACAACTAAACAACTCACTGGAGGAGGAAGCTCCACAAATAACTCCAACTCCAATGATGGAGTGCAAAAGATAAGGCTGAAGCATTCGCAACAATCTGCAGCAAGAAGTGCCGAGTCATTGATGCATCTTGCCCTCCCCCAGTGTCCCCAGCATCTCAGATGCCAGCCTTCATCCAATTTGATTCACTGCATGTGTTATCATGAAAATGCTAAAGGCACTGGATACTGCAATAGTCATAGGCCCAGACAATGTTTCAGCAATAGTACTGAAGACTTGTGCCCCAGAACATGCTGCACTCCTAGCCAAACTGTTCCAGTACAGCTACAACATTGGCATCTACCCGGCAATGTGGAAGATTGCCTGTTACGCCCTGAATACAAAAAACAAGACAAATCCAACTCGGCTAATTACCGCCCCGTCAGTCTACCCTCGATCATCAGTAAAGTGATGAAAGGGGTCATTAACAGCCCTATCAAGCAGCACCTGCTCAGCAATGACTTGGAAATTAATATTCAGTTTGGGTTTCTCAGTTTGCAGCTACTGATCTCAAACATTTTGAAGAATTTCATGTAATATAGCAACATCCTTAAAGGCCATATTAATAATCCAATACTGAGCAGCTCCTGCAGACAATAGATATCCTCAGCTTCCAATGCACAGATATCCAAAGGGACTCTGTGAATGAAGAAAGCACAGTCAGTGGATATCCCTCCATTATAGTCTTTTGCTGTCATTACAACGGTGTCACACACGCCTGAGTTTGGGACCCGGCTGGTTCCAGACATTACCTCTTTAAATTCTCAATATGAGATACTGAAACCCCAGCAAAGAAAGCTAGCAGACTCAGGAGAGCTTCTAATTCCAAAAGGCAAAAACCTTTCTCCTCAAAAAAAAAGAAAAAGCAATCACACGCTTACACACAGGACACCAATGATCCTGGGCTGATAGGTTTCCCCATTTCCTTCAGTAAGTTTTTTTCAACCTGCTCTAAACCGTCGATTGATTTGTACATGTAAACTCCCTGCTCCCTCCATTCTGGGTGGCACAGTGGTTAGTACTGCTGCCTCACAGAGCCAGGGACATGGGTTCAATCCCCATCTTAGGTCGCTGTCAGTGCGGATACTGCACATTCTCCTCATATCTCTGTGGGTTTCTTCTGGGCAGTTCTGTTTTCTCCCACAGTCCCAAAGACACATTGGTTAGGTGCATTGGCCATGCTAAATTCTCCCTCAGTATACCCAAACAGGTGGCGATTAGAGGATTTTCACAATAATTTCATTGTAGAATAAATGTAAACCTTACTTATGTCTAATAAATAAACTTTACTGCATGGAAGCTGTGTTAAACTAGCCAGAGTATTGTATTTACTGAACTGGATCTGAAAAGTAAATTTTGGTTATCAATGGATAAAGAATCCAGATTACTGACCACATTTATAACGCCATTTAGTCATTATTGTTGCAATAGATTGCTCATAGGTGGAACAGTGGCACAGTGGTCAGCACTGTTGCCTCACAGTACCAGGGAACCAGGTTCAATTCCCAGTTTGGGTCACTGACTGTGTGGAATCTGCATGTTCTCCCCATGTCTGCATGGGTTTCCTCCAGATGCTCTGGTTTCATCCCACTGTTCGAAAGACATGCTGGCTGGGTGCATTGGTCATGCTAAATTCTCCCCCAGTGTACCCAAACAGGTGCTGGGATGTGGTGATTAGGGAATTTTCACAGTAACTTCTTTGCAGCATTAATGTAAGCCTATTTGTGAGACTAACGAATAAATCCTGCAACCCTTTTTCAAATTGTATCCTTTAATTTATATTTTCCCTCCTTGTTCAGTGGATGAATCTTTTTTGAAAAAGAGAAGGTGGGGGGCTGCTCATGCTATGCAAATTTCCAAAATTTAGAAAGCAGTTGGCTAGAATCGGCATTTTTAGCAAAAATGGGAAGAAAATTGAGGAAAAACGGTATGACGTTGAGTTTGATGTCCAGTTTTTGAAACTTTGTTACTCTTTCATCGAAACTAGATTTAGAGGGGATTTGAGGAAAATCCTTTTCACCCAGGGGGTGGTGGGTGTCCGAAACCCGCTGCCTGAAAGGGTGATAGAGGCGGGGACCCTCACAACTTTTAAGAACCTGATGTGGAGATGCCGCCATTGGACAGAGGTTAGGTACAGTCAATGGTCTCACAATCCCAGGTTAAAGCCCAGCAGACATTTGGTCGCCTTACTACCGGAAGGACGTGGAGACTCTGGAGAGAGTGCAGAGGAGGTTTACCAGGATGCTGCCTGGTATGGAAGGTCTGAGTTACGAAGAGAGGTTAGGCAAATTGGGGCTCTTTTCATTAGAAAGACGTAGATTTAGAGGAGATCTAATAGAAGTGTATAAGATTATGAGGGGTATAGATAGAGTAAACAGGGTTAAGCTTTTTCCTAGGATGGACTCGAATAGCATGAGGGGTCATGGGCTTAGGGTAAGGGGGGTAAGGTATAATTTGGATGCTAGAGGGAGTTTTTTCACACAGAGGGTGGTGGGGGTATGGAATGCGCTGCCAAGTAAAGTGGTGGAGGCAGGTACTCTGGAGTTATTTAAGAAATACTTAGATGGGCACATGAACAGAATGGGAATGGAGGGGTATAGAAAACTGATTTAAAATAGGGATCATGAGCCTTGGGAGTCCCTGGGAAGTATGTAAATAGATGATGATATTGATGTACTTGTTTTTATCCTACAGGTGCTTTGGTCCACCTTGTTGTCTAACAAGGGGCATACACACGATGGGTTGTGAGAGGGCTGCTCTTGGATTTTTTTTCGAGAGAATCCTAGTGCTTCACGTCGTTAGTGTACGCTTGACCTGGACCATTTGATGGGCAACACGGCAGCTCAGTGACTATCGCTGTGCTCTGCAGATACATGGATTTGGGCCTGTGTCTGTGGGAGTTTGCGCATTCTCCCCGTGCTTGCGTGGGTTTTCTCCGGGTGCTCCGGTTTCCTCCCACATCCCAAAGATGTGCTCTTAGGCTAATTGGCAAAACAAATTCTCCCTAAATTGTCTCAAATTTGGTTTTTAATCCATAGGCCTATAAACATGGACAAGGATCACGGGTAGAGGTGGGAACATTGGGGTAGCGGCACGGGCTCGTTGGGTCGAAGGGCCTGTTTCCCATGCTGTTTTATTCTTTGTTCTTTGTTTATTTGGGAATCACGAGCTTACGGAGCAACGCGCCTTCATCAGGTGAGCCACTCAGCTGATCCGAAAACTCATGATTCCAAATAAATCTGTTGGATTTGAACCTGGTGTTGTGAGACTTCTTACTGTAATATTGAAGAAACATTTAAGTGAGCACTTGAAACACCAAGGCATACAAGGCAACAGACCAAGCGCTGGAAAATGGGATTAGAATAAATTGGTTGTTGATGGCTGGTGCAGACATGATGGGCCAAAGGGCCTCTTTCTGTGCTGTAAAACTGTATGGGTGGGATTTTTCAGCTGCATTCACCCCGAAAATCCCGCTTGAGGTCAACAAAGTTCATGAACAGCAAAATTCACCCCATATCTCTAACATCACTTAACATACAGCAAATTCTAACTGGATTGTAGAATGGACAAGGATTTCTCGATATTGAGAGCGAACAAACACAGGCTGAATGCAATCTGTTCTCTGATTCACACACTGCAGTGACACGCTTATGCTGCAGTTTATTTTATCCTCGCTCCTTGCATGTATTAATTGATATTGAAATGGCCTTTCGCTGTTCACACAATGGCTATTGGGAATTTCAATGATAAAAGTACCAGTTACAATAATGAAAGAAAATTACAGGCAATGAAATGGGAGATTAGAATTTGGTTCTGATACTGCAGTGCAATTGAGAAAAGGGAAGCAGGAATAATGAACAAGAGCTTTGCTCTTCAAGGTGATCAGATTACAGCAGAGTGCGGATCCAGGGCTTGTCATTTTGTCATGATGCTCCTTTGCAACACTAATTAAGGTGCAACGCAGTTCACCGAGGCAAACAAAATGGTGGCTTTGCATGGAATCGATTGTGGTTTTGAGCTCCACACTGTTACTCTGGAAGCTCACAGATAATTACAGTGAATGTTAGTCACTAAATACCAGTGACAGAAATAATAGTGAGAAAGACAAGGTATTAAGTGTTTGAATGGTAATGAGTTAGGAAGCTGCAGAAAGCAAACGTTTGAAAGATCGGTGAGGGAAAATGTAGCAGACAACATGTTTAAGCAAATATCAAACTGTTGACTTCTATTATCAATACCATATCTTCCAAAAACAAGTCATGGCTTTATTAAGGTCACATTGCGAGGGGAGTTGTGATGGAGAAGATTCTCCCATCAGAATATATAACCTTCGCTTTGCAAGACCTCTGCACTCCTCCTCAACCTGTCCCAGGATTTAATTGAGTCTTCCTGATGTTTTATCTGCCTGCCCTGACCTTCCCCCCTGTTGCTAAACAATTCATCACTTGATAGTCACTTTATCCTCCAACTGAGAAGTAAGAAAGACAGATTTTATACTGAGCCTTTTATGATTTTGGGATGTCCCAAAGCACTTTACTCTTGATGAATATCACTGTTGTGATGTAGGAAATAATCAGCCAGTTTGTGTACAGACTCCTCACAACAACACCAAGCAAATCATCTGTGTTTTTCCTCTAACATTCTGACAAGGGGTCTAGGACTTGAAATTTTTACTGTGTTTCTCTCCCAGTAGATGCAGGCAGGCCGGCTTCTCTCTGTGCCTATATTGATAGTGATGTTGCTTCAAGGAGTATATTGGCTGGGACTTGGGAGAGTTCCCCTGCCCTTCCTTAATTATTGCCACAGAATCTTTCACATTCAGCTGCAGAGAGAGCAGAGGGGGATCTTCTTACATCTGTGTGTGCTTCACAAAATATATATATGTATGTATATATAAAATGAGGGTGGCATGGTGCTTAGCACTGCTGCCTCACAGCGCCAGGGACTCGGGTTTGATTCTTGGCTTGGGTCACTGTCTGTATGGAGTCTGCATGTTCTCCCCGTGTCTGCATGGGTTTCCTCAGGATGCTCTGGCTTTCTCCCACAGTTCAAAATACATGCTGGTTAGGTGCACTGGCCATGCTAAATTCCCCATCTGTCTGCCTGAACAGGTGCCAAAGTGTGGCAAGAAGGTGATTTTCACAGTAACTTCATTGTGGTGTTAATGTCAGCCTGCTTGTTACTAATGAATAAACTTTAACTTTATATTTTGTGCGATAATTGCTGAATGCACCAAAATCCCCACTATGAATATCCATGTTCATCGCTGGATATAGATGTGCGACGTTGTCTATTGGACACTGATTAGTTTTCCTTTGGTGTTGCCCTGGTAAAGTGACCGTACTCCAATTTCAGAGGAATCTATCAAGGCAGTAACAACAATGTGCTGAGTTCTGGTGAGCTTTTGGTTTGGTTTACACTCAATGGGGATTTCTTTGAGGTTCATTAAACTCTTTTCACCACAGATCCATACAGGTGATCAATAAAAGATCTGAACTCCATCTGTCTGATGGATTCAGCTCCAAGATCCTGGAAGAAGATAGAGTTCTAACTCACTCACCAAGGCATCATTTATTCCCTTGTCTGATGTATTTTTGTTTATTTAGCTGCTCGAGTTGCAATGGAGGCGATTTTCCCAGCCGCTGCGCTGCTTGAGCTGGGACAGGAATCATTAGCAGGGGGCATTTACTGGGCTTCCCGCTGGGTGCCGTAGTTTCCACATGTCTCCAGCTCCAGGTTTTTTGGAGTCACCAGCTCCACACTGGAAATCGGCACCGATTTACACATTTAAATCTAAATTTCAATTTCATTTGGGATGAAGGTCTCTGGGTTCATTAACATCTCCCCCTCCCAACCAGGAGTGGCTCACTCCAGCAGGGCTCATAATAGCTCCTCAGTAATAGAGAGCCGGTGGCCTGACTCTGCTGGAGGGAGCGAAGGACATTGAGGCCCCCCCATCCCCCAAAGAGATCAGCGGTAAGGGACAGCACCCCCAGAGCAGTGCCAGCCTGGCGCTCTGGCACTGCCCAGGAGACAGTGGTAATATCCAAGGGGTACTTTGGCACTGTCACTGGGCATCGGGGAATGCCAAGGGAGTGGAACGAGAAGGGGCAGGGGCTATGGGCAGGGCGCGGTGAGGGTGATGGGTCCCACTGTCACTTGCATTGGGATCAGTGGCAGAGAGATGGATGCGGCTGATTGGGGCTGGCCATCCAACTGCTTGTTGTTGACAAGCCGGGGGTGGAGTCGGGATTGTCGGGGTGGGGGGAGTGTTGGGGAGATTGGGGCTGATGGGGGGATGAGTGTAGGAGGGGGGAGTGGGAGACTTTGCCACTTGCTCAGAGAGGTCTGGGAGGTCAGTAATGAGGGAACAGGGGTATTGGAGGGGAAGCAATGTGGGGCCATGGGGCTAGTGATTGAGAGCAGTGTGGGATTACTGAACATGCACCAATTTCTATTCTGATAGATCAGCGCATGTGCAGTGTTCTGCGCAGTGTTACACTGCTGACCTCTGCACAGGGTATAGGTCTCAGAGGACACTCTGATCCCATTAGGACACTCTGCAATGTTCAGAGTGTGGGAGATTCATTCTGAAAATCTCCCTAAAGTATTACAGGAGTGACTCCAGTTTTCCTGCAAATTCGGCACTTAGAATTTTCTTGGAAGAATTGCTGTCCTGATTTTCTATCAGATGGCCAGGCTGCTTTGTTAGCACTTCTTAGTCAGCAGGTAACAGGGAGGGAGTGATATTATCATTGAGTCAATCTGAACAATAATCCACCATAATGTTACTTGATGCCTCCTCCCCAACTGGAGAGAGAACGATGTGTATTAAAGAGAAGCTTGAGCCTTCTTCTTACTATATCCACATCCTGTACACTCACCATCTCTTGGGCTCACTGACCAACATTGAGTCACAGTTTGGCACTGTCTCAATTTTCAAATCCCTATTCTTGAGTTTCAACCTCTCCAGGGCCCGTTCATCCCAATCTCTTGAATCTCCTTCAGTCCTACAGCCCTCCAAGCTTTTGCCCTCCTCTAATTCTGTCCGTTCGTGCATCCTCACCATAAATCACCCCAATATTAATCACCTCTCTATGATTCACCTCATCATTAATCACCCCGATATTAATCCCCCGATTTTACTCCCCCTGATATTAATCACCCCAATTTTAATCCCTCTGATATTAATCACCCCGATATTAATCACCCCAATATTAATCACCTTGATATTAATCACTTTGATATTCACCACCCCGATATTAATCACCCCGATATTAATCACCCCAATATTAATCACCCCGATATTAATCACCCTGATATTATTCACCCCAATATTAATCACCTCAATATTAATCACCCTGATATTAATCATCTTGATATTAATCACCCTAGTATTAATCACCCTGATATTAATCACCTGATATTAATCACCCTGATATTAATCATCTTGATATTAATCACCCTAGTATTAATCACCCTGATATTAATCACCCTGATATTAATCACCTGATATTAATCACCTTGATATTAATCACCCCCAGCACCCCCAATATTAATCCTCCAATGTTAGCAGCCCTGCCTTCAGCTGACTAAGCTTTCGAATTCTTTCCCTAAATCTCTCCACTCCCTACCTCCATCTTTCCTTTTCGAATGCATCCCTTCATATCAAATTCCACTGTTTCTGTCAAATCTTTGTCCGATAACATTGCTCTGAGCTGCCATGGGATGTTTTATTACTAAATTTAAAGCTCCACATAAATACAAGTTGTTGTGGTCCTTGGTATATTAATGTATTAGATACACCACCACGTACTGGTCGAGGGTGAGGATAGAGGCGTCCTCTCGTTAGGAATGTTCTTGTTTAATGCTTGGTTGTGTGGGAAGTATTTAATTAACCATGTTACCATGGATATGAAAAACAATACATGTTGCGAGAATATGATGATGGACAATCATTAGCATTAACAGGAATCTGTTTTGACCCAGAATCTTCTGTTATTTCCCTTTAATAAATCACTTGAGACATTGGAAATGTGGGACAGGCTGTATTTGACTCGATTTGGAGTTGTTCCGATTCTGAACTAAATGATACTGCGATCTCGATGGTTATAGCAGCATCTATTTCTATTTCTGTAAGTCAGATGCAAGTACAGAGCAGCACTTGTGATTAATTAAGTTGACAGGATCTGGATGTGATTGATGGGAGTGGAAATAGAGCCCTGGTTAAAAAGACCAATGTGTATTGTGATTATTGCTTTGCATTTATTAGCATATTCAGAAAACTGGAAAATCAGATTTTTCTCACTGTAAAATGCGCAATGCACTGAATCAGTTAGTTCAGCCTAGATCTGGATTACGTCCCTGAGTGAGGCCTTAACCTTTGGCCAAAGTGTTGAACTCCAATGATCTTTGTTCTACTCCATTGCATCAACTGATTACAGAAGTTTGCATGGTTATACTCAAAGGGCAAGTGTTCCAGTGTGCCTGGATCAACATTCCTCCCTCAGATAACTACAGAGTCACCAAAAACTTGGATGTTTGTGGGATCTGATTGTGCATGGAAAGTGTGTGGCAAGTTTGTCTTTCTAACAGTAGTTGCTGCACCTCAATGGGAGGGTGTGTTATGGTGATGGAGAAAGGTGGCTTTAGTCATGTTGTTATCACGGGTTCAGAAGCTCATCTGAAGGTCAAATATGACATCAAGGTTGTGAACAATCTGATTGAGCCTCAGTGCTATAGAGAGGGATGGAATTGGTTGCTAGGGAACAAATTTTGCAGTGAGGACCAATGGCTTTGTTCCTTTATAATGTTTAATTGGAGGAGATTTTTGCTCACTCAGTTGGAAAAGCAAGCTGCCAACTTGGAGACATTGGAGATGCAGTGAGATATTGGGGAGCGGGAGTTGGCTGCCTTGCATCCACAAACTTGGGGATTATGTCAATCAAAAGTAGTGAAGAGGGGAAGGGGGCAAATACGTGAAAGATACCAGAGGAAATAGTGTGCAATGGGGCAAGAGTCAGGCCAGGCAGATCAATAACTATAGAAGATGCCATGATGAGAGGTCCAAAGGCTCAACAGTTAGGATTTTGAAAGTGCAGTTGGAATTGCAGAATCATAGAGCACAGAAGAGGATCTTCGGTCCATCAAGTCCACATCGACACTTTAGAAACACCTGAACTCCCACCTAATCCCATCTGCCAGCACTTGGCACATAGCCCTGAATGTTATAATGTGCCAAGTGTTCATCCAGGTATCTTTTAAAGGATGTGAGACAACCTGCCTTCACCACTCTCCCAGGCAGAGCATTTTAGACCATTACCAGCCTCTGGGTAAAAATATTTTTCCTCACATCCCCCCTAAACCTTGTGCCCCTCACCTTGAACCTACGTCCCCTCGTGACTGATCCTTCAGCTAAGAAGAACAGCTGCTCCTTATCCACACTGTTCATGTCTCTTATATTCTTGTACATCTCGATCAGGTCGCTCCTCAGTCTTCTCTGCTCCAACAAAAACAACCCAAGCCTATCCAAGCTCTCTACATAAGGTAAATGTTGTATCCCAGGCAGCATCCTGATGAATCTCCTCTGCACCCCCTCACATCCTTATTATAATGTGGTGACCTGAATTGCACACAGTACTTTAGCTGTGGCCTCACCAATGTTCTATGTAACTCCAGCATGACTTCCCTGCTTTTGAAATCTATGCCTTGATTGATAAAGACAAGTGTCCCATATTCCTTTTTCACTACTCTACTAATATGCCCTTTGACTTTCAGAGATCTGTGGACAAACAGGCCTCAGTCTCTTTGTTCCACAGAACTTCCTAGTGTCCTACAATTCATTGAATATGCTCTTGCCCAATTACTCCTTCCAAAGTGTATCACCTCATACTTTCCAGGGTTAAGTTCCATTTATCTGCCTATTTGACCATTCTGTATACGCCTTGTAGCCCAAGACATTTCGCCTCACTGTTGACCATTCGGCCAATCTTTGTGTCAACCGCTGTTGTTTGTGAATTAGAGAATAATTTGTCCAGGTGTGATCAGATGGATGTGAGGCTGCGATTGGGAAGGAGACGTGGGTGGAGAATGATACCAGAGATCGGAGAGGCTTTATTTGTGATTAACACCATGGAACCAGTGAGACCACTTGAGATTTAAAGATCGGAGGGATTTGGGGGTCGGTAGTAGTGGGTTGAGGTAGTGAATATGGGTTAGGGAGTTTACATGGAGAAAGATGTGAGGGGGAAGGAGGGCAATGGACTTACAGAAGAGAATGATGCCCAGTCGAGTTGGAAATTGAAGTCACTGAGGCAGAGGAATTGCTTGGTGCAGGGGGAAGGGAAATCCTCAATGAGTAAATCACTCTGGTTATTGGATAGGAGATAGAGAACAACGATTCTAAATGTTTACTCGAACACACAGGGTACACATACCCACTCAGAAATAACCCCACCCACGCACCCGTATAGTTACATTCACGTAGATACACACATACACACACTCCTCACAGATGCTTCCACACACACACTCACACCCCATACTCACCCACATGCACATATTTATGCATAGACATACAAACACATGCAAACATGTACATAATTACATGCACACAGGCTCATACATACTTATACATGCACACACAGTCACAAACACACACACACACACACACACACACACACACACACACACACATCCATAGTTACACACTCATACACACACATACATATTCACACACACATACTCCCACACACATACTCACATGCACACACTTACACACACACACACATGCTCCAACACAGAATAGTTTTGCTTTCCTCTTTTACATTCAAAATGTCTCTTCACCCAAAGTGAAGCCAGCTGTGCTGTTACAGGCTGAGAGATGTTTGACTGCATTTAGAAGAATTGTGATAAAAAATTTTAAAAGTATTCAAAATAATTATCTCCTTTTAAGCCTCAACTCACAAGCTGAGAGCATTATAGTTACTTTTGGACAAAAAGTTGAAAAGCAAAATGAGTCTTTAATATCAAATGTACATTACTTTAGAAAAGAAATCCATTTGATTACAAGCTGAAATTCATCATGGTCAGTGTCAGATAGATGTCACAGAATCAACTAATTAATGGTGACATCTCAGATCTCATTCACTCAAATCATCACTTTTGAGGGAGGAATGGGAGAGAAGGAGTTAAAATCTGCCTTGCTTGTTTGGTTGGTTTACTATCCAGTGTGATTCTGGCCAATATTAACCAGGCGTGTAACAGTGCTAACTGACCTACACTATCCAATCTCGCAGTCCCTCAATTTCAAAAGTCTCTCCCTTGTTTTCAAATCCTCTGGTCTTGCTCCCTCCTGTTCCCCTCCAGCCCTACAACCTTCTAAAATATCTGCATCCCTCCAATTCTGCTCTCGTGCATTTCTTGAAATTCTGCCCCTATACTATTGATGACTGTCCCTTCACCTGTCCTGGTCCTAAACTCTGGAATTCCTTCCCTAAATACGGAGGAATTGTGGGGAGAGGAATTTGGAGGAGATTGGGATAGATGGTTGGGAGAATGTTGGGTTGGGATGTTGGGGAGGAAGTTGGAAGGGGGTTTTGGAGAGGGATGGGGGAATGGGTTGGGGGGGGTTGGGAAGCAGGTTGGGGAGGTAATTGGGGAAAGAGTTGGAGAGCAGGTTGGGGATATGATTGGGGAAGGGATTGGGAAAGAACTGAGGGGGTTTGGGGAACAGGTTGGGGAAGGAGTGAGGAGGTGATTGGGAAATGTATTGCAGAAGGAGCTAGGAAGCAGCTTGGGAAGGATTTTGGGAAGGTGATTGGGAAAGGCATTGGGGAAGGGTCAGGGTAGGATATTGAGAAAATATTGGGATCACAAAGATTTTTTATTTTTAATCATCAATCAGTAACTTCCTCCAAACCACCCCCCCCTCTTTGATATTGTCCTTACGTAGGTTTTTTCCTAAATTTTCTCCCACTTGATTAAACATTATGTGAAACAGTATCGTTCTGCTTTCAATACATTCACCCAGATTATTTAGAAGTCCTGTTAGAACTCCAGTTCTTGCTCTTCCTTTGTTGTTGTCATTATGGAACCAGTTCTTTTTTCCAATTCACAATTTCCTTCATCACTTTGAGAGATACTGAAACATTTTTTTGTATCATTTTTTTGTATCATTTGTAACATTTTTTCAGTATCCCCCCTAAGGGGGGATCTTATTGAAACATATAAGATAATTAGAGGTTTGGATAGGGTGGACAGTGATAGCCTTTTTCCTAGGATGGAAAAAGCTAGCACGAGGGGACACAACTTTAATTAAGGGGTATGAGTTATAGGACGGATATCAGAGGTAGGTTCTTTACTCAAAGAGTGATTAGGGAGTGGAATGCCCTGCCTGCAGCTGTGTAGATGCGCCAAGTTTGGTGGCGTTTAAGAGGTTAGTTGATAAGTATATGGATGAGAAGGGAATGGTTAGTTAGGAGGGGCATTGCTTTTTATTTTGGTCGGCACAACATCGAAGGCCGAAGGGCCTGTTCTGTGCTGTATTGTTCTATGTTCTATGTTCTATTTTGACAATCAAGGAACTTTAGAACTGGGGTTTGATTCTATTCCATCAGCTAGTAATTTAGTCAGAGAATTGTGGAGTTCATTGAATAGAACGAAACATTGAAGAAGAATTCAAGGACATCTCCATCTGCAAGGTTCATTCACTCTGTGTATGAGTCCCTACAGTGCAGAAGGAGGCCATTCAGCCCACTGCATCTGCAACAACTCTTTGAAAGAACATCTTTCCCCAGGCTTTATCCCCGTAACTCCATATATTTACCTCCTAATTTATATATATTGGAGCACCAAGGGAAACATTATCATGGCTAATCCACCTAACTTATACATCCTTGGACTCATTGGAGGAAACCAGAGCACCAGGAGGAAACCCATGCAGACACGAGGAGAATGTGCAAACTCCACATAGAGAGTGATCCAAGCCGAGGATCGAACCTGGGTCCCTGGAACTATGAAGCAGCAGTGCCAACTACTGTGCCACTGTGCCACTCTGCAATACATGTTGACTGTAATCTCGTGAAATGTGGAAATCACATGATAAGTACTTAGCATTTTGTGCCCTCTAGATGGACAGTATGTTGTAAAGCATGAACGTGATTTGTTACTGGCCTTACTTTAATCCTATTGCTCACTGATATTGTATTGAGGGTGTGGACACCATTAGGGTGGCACAATGGCACGGTAGCACAGTGGTTAGCACTGCCAGGGACCTGGGTACAATTCTGGCCTCGGATGACTGTGTGGAATTTGCACATTCTCCTTGTGTCAGCATGGGTTTCCTCCGGGTGCTCCGGTTTCCTGCCACAGTCCAGAGATGTGTGCATTAGGTGGATTGGCCATGCCAAATTGCCCCTTAGTCTTGGGGGATTAGCAGGGTAAATATGTGGGGCTGCAGAGATTGGTCCTGGATGGGATTATTGTCAGTGCAGACTTGATGGGCCGAATGGCATCCTTCTGCACTGCCAGGATTTGACGATTCTGGAGGTGCTGATTTTCAGATGAGATATTAAACCCTCTCAGGGAAGGAAAAGGTTCCAATAGCATTATTTTAAAAAAGAGCAGGAGAATAGTATTAGCTGTGAAGTCATAGAGTGAAAGAGGGGGTGAACCATACCATACTCAAAGGGAGATGGAAAAAGGCCAATTTTTTGCTCTGAGTTCCTGAGTGTGAGAATGTGCAATAACAATGGTAGAAATTGAGGCCACAATGTAATTGTACATTGAGTACACTGATATCAAACTCCTCTCTGTGCAGTGAGCTGTTTGAATGGATTGGAAATGGAGAATGTGACATGTTCACATTTAAGTGTCAACTGGGCTGTGGCTTTCCTACCTCTGTGGCAGACAGCTGGTGGGTCATGAATACATTCATAACCTAGGCTGACGCTCTAGTACATTACAGAAAGAGTGCTGAGTGTGAGAGAGAGTGTGTGAGAGAGTGTGTATGTGAGAGTGTATGTTTGTGTTTGTGTGAATGTGTGTATGTGGTGTATGTGTGATTGAGAAAGAGTACGTGTTTGTGTGTGTTGTGTGTGAGAGAATGTGTGTGAGCATGTGTGTGTGTAAGAGAGTATATGTGAAAATATGTGTGTAAGACTATGTGTGTGTGTGTGTGTGTGTGTGTGTGTGTGTGTTTGTGTGAGAGAGAGAGAGTATGTATGTTTGTGTGGAGTCACAGGTGGACAGATAGTGAAGAAGACATTCGGCATGCTTGGTTTCATCAGTCAAGACATTGAATACAGAAGCTGGGACGTCTTGTTGAAGTTGTACAAGACATTGGTAAGGCCACACTTGGAATACTGTGTGCAATTCTGATCATCCTATTAGAGAAAGGATGTTATTAAACTAGAAAGAGTGCAGAAAATATTTACTAGGAGGCTATCAGGACTTGATGGATTGAGTTATAAGGAGAGGCTGAATAGACTAGGACTTTTTCCTTTAGAGTGTAGGAGGCTGAGAGATGATCTTATAGAGGTCTATAAAATAATGAAGGGCATAGACAAGGTAGATAGTCAGTACTTTTTCCCAAAGCTAGGGGAGTCTAAAACTACAGAGTATAATTTTAAGATGAGAGGGGAGAGATAAAAAAATGTCCAGAGGGGCAATTTTTTCACACAGAGGCTGGTGAGTGTCTGGAACAAGCTGCAAGGTAGCACAGGTACAATCTTATCTTTTAAAAAGCATTTAGATAGTTACATGGATATGATGGGCATAGAGGGATATGGGCCAGGTGTGAGCAATTGGGATTAGCTTTGGGGTTTAAAAAAAAGGGCAGCATGGACAAGTTGGGCCAAAGGGCCTGTTTCCATGCTGTAAACTTCTATGACTCTATCAAGATTGTGGAGAGAAAGGTTAAGAAGGGAATGACTTATCAAGCCTGTTGCTTTTATTCCCATGGTTTAGAGATGATTTGGTCCAGAATATCTTTTATGCTGGAAATTTTTAATGTTTCATCACAATTATAATTCTTCACCTTTTATTAATGTGAAATTTATTTTTATCGCCAATAATGGGCCATAAAATGACTGTCACCAAATCAGTTATACTTTGCTGTCGGTTCCTGTCACAGTGATTTTAGGATTCTGTCAGTAAGGCTGATAGATGATTTGGCTTTGAGGTTCTGTAATGTATATCAGACAGTTAATGCGTCAGATTGTTATCCTATATGGTATACATTGACAGTAATCACACGACGTGTGAATCATAGAACCCTACAGTGCAGAAAGAGGCCCTTCAGCTCATCGAGTCTGCACTGACTACAATCCCATCCAATCCCTACTCCTATATCCCTACATATTTTACCCACTAATCCCTCTAACCTAAGCATCTTAGGACACTAAGGGGCAATGTTGCCAAGATCAATCAACCTAACCTGCACATCTTCGGACTGTGGGAGGAAATCGGAGAACCTGGCGGAAACCCACACAGACACGAGGAGAATGTGCAAACTCTACACAGACAGTGACTTGAGTCAGGAACTGAACTCAGGACCCTGGAGCTGTGAAGCAGCCGTGCTAACCACTGTGCTACCGTGCCGCTCAAAGCCATATAATAAATACATAGCATTCTGTGTCCTTTAACATGGATAGCACATTATATAATTTGAACATGGTTTATTACTGGCCTGATTTTAATCCTACTGTGGTATGAGAAAGTGCTAGACTGTCAGAAGAGCTAAAACATTACACCATGGTCCTCTCTGCTCTCTCAAGTGAGAGTTCAAAGAAGAACAGAGGAGATTTCCCCCGTTTCCTGGAGCCAATATTTAATTCTGAATCTGACTTCACTAAGTCCAATTATTTGGTCAGAATCACATTACTGCTTGTGGGATCTTGCTATTCATGAATTTGCTTGCTCTCTTCTCTCTCTTTCTCTCTCATTTCCTACAGTACAACAATGACTAAGATTTAAAGTATGTTGTTGTTTTGGTTATGAAAGATGCTATATGAATGCAAGTCTTCCTGTCTAATTGTCTATTGGAATCCAGGCGAGTGGGACAGTGAGAATTGACTTTCTCACAAGATGTTATTGGAACCTTTGTTTTTTACTTTAATCTGAGGCACATGAGACTCTCATCTGAGGGGATTTATTTTAAATGTACAGATCAAACTCCAATAATGCCATTGGGAGCCAAGTGCAATTTTAACCCCAGGACCAAGTGGGGGCAGAAATGGCTCCAATAATGTAGTTACTTCTTGGTTTCTGTGTGGGTCAGTTCCAGCAGGATTACTTCCTTCGCCCATCCCTTTCTAGTCCCCATTATTTCCTCTTACCCCATCCCTAAGCACCGCTCTCTCTGCACCAACTCCCTCTCACCACTTTCGAGCTTACACACACATCTGAGTGTCAGAGAAAACTCCATAAAGATGATGCTGCTTAGATCGAGACCGGGGAAGAGATGGAGCTGGAAGTTAAAATCTTCTGGTGTTGGGAGGAACATGAGAGGAGACAGGAGAGCTTGGGGTCTGTCTCTCCCCCCGCCCGATAACTCCCACCAGGAGATAAAACCAAATCTTATCTCTCCATACATCAATCTTAGACTATATGCAGGTCTTGTTGTTATGTTATTTTGTTTTATTTTATTGCCCTTTACTGAATCTAAAATTTGTTTGGGGAAAATAATCCCTCTGATTCCCACACCATCCTGATTTGGAAATATATCATCATTTCTTCACTGCTGCTGGGTCAGAACCCTGGAACTCCCTCCCTAACAGTAATAACGTTGAGATGCCAGTGTTGGACTGAGGTGGGCACAGTAAGAGGTCTCACAACACCAGGTTAGACTGAGTGAGGTGAGTGGACCTGATGAAGGAGCAGCACTCTGAAAACTCGTGATTTCAAATAAACCTATTGGACTTTAACCTGACCTTATGAGACTTCTTACTGTGACTAACAGCACTGTGGGTGTACCTACTCCATGTGGACTGGAGCGGTTAAAGAAAGCAACTCATCACCACTTCTCAAGGGCAATTAGGGATGTGCAATAAATGTTGGCCAACCAGCAACACCCACATCCCATGAAAGGAAAAAAACCACAAGCAAATAATTGAACCTGTTGCTGTAATCATTTGTCCCTGACTTCAGGTGCCTGGAAACAAACAAAAAGATCCCAAAAAAACTGGAGCCTACATTCTTAGCTATCTATAAATAGTTAAGGAAGTTAAGGAATTCACTCATCTTAGTATTGAGATCATAGAATCATAGGATCCTACGGTGCAGAAGGAGGCCATTCAGCTCATTAAGTCTGTACCAAAAGCAATCCCACCCAGGGCCTATCCCTGTATAATCACACATATTTACCTTGCTAATCTTCTAACCTACACATCCCGGGACATAAAGGGGTAATTTAGCACAGCCAATGCACCTAACCTGCACATCTTTGGATTGTGGGAGGAAACCAGTGCACCCAGAGCAAACCCACGCAGACAGTGGGAAAACATGCAAACTCTGCACAGTGACCCAAGCTGGGAATCGAAACCAGGTCCCTGATACTGTGAGGCAGCAGTGCTAACCACTGTGCCACTGTGTCACCCCATGTCATCACAAAATCTGAAGTGGGCTGAATATGTTATGTACAGACTATGTTATCATCCTATAACACCCCTGCTATGTTTTTGTATTATATGTGCCGAGTTTTCTATTATCCTACAGAAAATGCGTAACCTCTCGTGTTATCTATAAGATGTGAGGTGGTACAGTTCACGCATGGAAATCACAATCTGTTTCTCAAGCTTGGTTCTTGTTGCTTTTTATCTAAGGAAGGTTAGAGATGGTAGACAGCACACTCAGAATTTAATATAGAATAACCAGAGTGATATATGTTTAAACTTGCGCCATATCCTAGGTTTGAGCATGCAGGATTTTCTAAATACTGCAGGGTAATCACTAGATTTAGAGTTTTATTTTTTATTTAATCTATATTTCTCGCCCTTCCTGCTTGAGTTTCTTATTGAGACAGTGTGAATGTGTGTTCAGCTGACAAGAGATGTGACTGCAGCCAGATGGTCCTGTGTCACAGCTTAAATGAGTGTTGCTTCTGGTTGGGAGTCAGTGCTCTGATGTTAGAATCTTTGAATGTCAGCATACAGATGTTTAAGACACTTGATTCAAGTTCTCTTGTGTGCTGTACGAATGGAAATATAAAAGAGAGAACAGAGGACTTTCACACAGTTCTGTTTATTCTCCAAACGCCTGATCTCACTGCCCAGGAGACACAGAACAACCAATCCAGATTATTGAATTATTTTAGTATTTCATTACTGCATTACTTTCATGTTATTTCCCATAAATACACTCTGGGATCTTACTGAGTAAACCCACAGTATTTACATTGCCAAAGGGTTGGTGGAAATCTAACACTTACTCCCTACAAGATTGTGATGTTGTGATGATAGTCTGAGATGGTGAAACTTTTGAGTATATCAAAGCACATGGAGCAAAGTCAATAACTAAAGTTTAGACATCATCTAACTCACGGGCAGAACAAACTCAAGGGGCTGAATGCCTTCTCCAGTTCAATTATGTCTATAAACAGTATAGATATGTTGTAGCAGGAACAGGTAATTCAGTATAGATATATCCTGGATTTAGGACTAAGGAGGAGTTGGATTGGACACTTTTGTCAAAACCTGGGATATTTTTCTCTGGAGTGTCGGAAGATTAGAAGTGATCCTGTAGAGGTCTGTAAAATAATGAGTGGTGTAGATAAGGTAAATAATCAACATCTTTTCCTACAGGTAGGGGAGTCTAAAACTAGATGGTATAGGTTTAAGATGAGAGGGGAGAGATAGAAAAGGCAACAGAGAAGCGATTTTTTTCACACAGAGGGTGGTGACTGTCTGGAACAAGCTGCCAGAGGTAGTAGTAAAGGCGGGTACAGTTTTGTCTTTTAAAAAGCATTTAGACAGTTATATGGATAAGATGGGTATAGAGGGATATGGGCCAAACTTGGGCAATTGGGACTAACTTAGTGGTTAAAAAAAGGTGACGTGGATAAGTTGGGTTAAACAGCCTGTTTCCATGCTGCGAACCTCTGTGACTCTATGTAATCTTTTCAGTGCAGAAGGAAGCCATTTGGCCCATCAAGTTTGCACCAACTCTCTGGCAGCATATGTTACCCAGGCCCTCTCCCCCACCTAATCCCCATAACACCACACATTTATCTTGGCTATTTGGTCTAACCTACACATCTTTGGAATGTGGGAGCACCTGGAGGAAACTCATGCAGATAAGAGGAGAATGTGCAAACTCCACTTAGTCACTCAAGATTGGAATTGAACCCAGGACCCTGGCACTGTAACGCAGCAGTGCTAACCACTGTGTCACTGTGTCACTGTGCTGCCTCATTTTTGTTGCAAGTGGTACTGTCAGTGTGAAGACCTTGGCATGGGGAATCCATGGTGGTTCTACAGTCTGGGGAAAGCCTGTATCACCCAAATTCCTGGGTCCCTGGAGCACGTATTGAGTGAATGATGGACTGACTCTATATCTAAAGCACATTTTTGCAATTAGACTGCATCTTGAGTGGTGAAGCAACTTGGAGAATGGAATGGCAAGAGTAGGAAAAAAAGGGCATTTATTTGGCAGTTTATGAGATCTTGCTGTTCACAAATCGACTGCTGAGTTTTCTACATTGTCAGAGTTTACACTTTACTGGCTATAATACACTTTGGGACATTTTGAGGCATAGGGAGGCGATGGCCTAGTGGTATAATTACTAGGTTATTAATCCAGAAACTCAGCTAATGTTCTGGGGACCCAGGTTTGAATCCTGCCATGCCAAATTGTGGAATTTGAACTCAATAAAGCAGATCTGGAGTTAAGAATCTACCGATGACCATGAAACGATTGTCAGAAAAACCCATTTGGTTCATTTAGGTTCACAATACCCTTTAGAGAAGGAAATCTGTTGTCTTCACCTGTTGTGACCTACATGTGACCCCAGAGCCACAACAATGTGGTTGACTCTGAATTGCCCTCTGAAATTGCTGAGCAAGTCATTCAGGATGGACAATAAAATGCTGGCCAGCCAACAATGCCCACGTCCCATGAATAACTTAAAAAAAAGGAAAGGTAGAAACATTGAAATTATCCAATAATATGTCTCCTGGATAGTGAGACCAGACTTTTGAGAATAAATAGAACTGTGTGAAAGTTCTCTGTCCTCTATTTTATATTCCCATTCGGAAGAAGAATTTCCATCAAATGTCTTAGACATCTGTATGTTGATATTCAAAGATTCTAACATCAGAGCGCTGATTCCCAACCAGAAGCAACACTCATTTAAGCTGTGACACAGGACCATCTGGCTGCAGTCACATCTCTTATCAGCTGAACACACATTCACACTGTCTCAACAGGAAACTCAAGCAGGGAGGCTGAGAATATAAGAATGTAAGAGCTGGGAGCAGGAGGAGGCTATTCAGCCCCTTGGGCCTGTTCCACCATTCAATACGATCATGGCTAATCTCATCACGGTCTCAGCTCCATTTCCCCATCCGTTCTCCATAACCCTTCAACGCCGTTACTAATTAAAATGTGTACATCTCCTCCTTAAACTTACTCACTGTCTTGGGATCCACCATAATCTGGGGTACTGAATTCCACAGAATGATGACCCTTTAAGAGGGGTAGTTTCTCCTCATTTTTGTCCTAAATCTGCCAACCCTTATCCTAAAACAATGATCTCTCATTTATTATATTTGATCTTGTATTTATTATATAAATGCAAACTTCCATTCTCTCTATGTGAAGTATCTGGGGAACGCGTCTCAAAAATATTTAATTCTTACACATTTAATCTGGCCTATTTTACAGTGGAACAGTTACTGACAGTGGGTGGAGAATAAAGTACACCAAATGCTATATAGTTTAGTCAGAGAGGAAATAAACTGAGTTAAAGCTAGCACTGACTATGCCTAACAGAATCCTAGCTAGGCATTAGCATATCTCCATCATTTCAGGCACAGGCTTCAGTTGTGCCAAGGTTGGTCATACCGCCACATGATGTTCAGTTCTGGACACCAAATTTCAGGATAAATGTATTGTTTTTGGAGTGGATCAGTACAGATGGTACTGGAGATCCCAGGGCTTAGGTTATGTGAGCAGCTTTTATTGACAAGGATTGTATTCCGTCATGTTTAACAGAGCAAAGTGTTATCTAATTGAAATGTTTTGAATGATTAAGGGGTTGAATTGGTGGGATTACTTCCTCTTGTGGGGCAATCCTAAATGATGGGAATGCAGCATCTTCAAATTAGAGCAAAGTTGCTCAGGAGAGAAATCAGGAAGCACTTCTTCACACAAAAAGGAGTGGAAATAATGGAAATAGTTGATGAAGTAGAAAAGGTCAAAAGCTTCAAGGTTTTAGGTGCCCAGATTACCAACAACCTGTCCTGGTCCCTTCATGTGGTTGCTATGGTTAAGAAAGTCCAACAATGCTTCTACTTTCTCAGAAAACTAAGGAAATTTGGCATGTCAGCCAAGACTCTCACCAACTTTTAAAGATGAACCATAGAAAGCATTCTTTCTGGTTGTATTACAACTTGGTATGGCTCCTGTCCTGCCCAAGACTGAAAGAAACTACAAAAGTTGTGAATATATCCCAATCCATCACTCAAACCAGCCTTCCACCCACTGACTCTGCCTACACTTCCTGCTGCCTTGGCAAAGCAGCCAGCATAATCAAGGACCCCACACACTCCCGACATTCTCTCTTTCATCTTCTTCAGTCAGGAAAAAGATACAAAAGTCTGAGGTCACATTCCAATTGACCAAGAACAGCTTTTTCCCTGCTGCCATCAGATTTTTGAATGAACCTACCTTATATTAAGTTGATCTTTCTCTACACCCTAGCTATGATGTAGCACTATATTTTAAACTCTTTTCTTTCTCTATACATTGTCTGTGTAGTGTGCAAGAAACCATACTTTCACTACATACTAATACATGTGACAATAATAAATCAAATCAAATTGTTAAGTTGAGACTTACACAGACTGTCTGCGATGAAATATCCAGCATGTCATTCAGAGTTCATTATTGAATATGAGTTGGAGATGCTGGTGTTGGACTGGGGTGGGCACAGTAATAAGTCTCACAACACCAGGTTAAAGTCCAACAGGTTTATTTGGTAGCACAAAGGTTCGGAGCACATTTCCTTCATCAGGTGACTCACTTATTGAAGGACCGGCGCTCGGAAAGCTTTTTGATTCCAAATAAACCTGTTGGACTTTAACCTGGTGTTGTGAGACTTCTCACTGTGCCAGTTATGGAATAGAAATGGGATCATTCCAGGTGAAAAATAACTCAGTTCTTCTGAGGGAAAGGGAGGTGTTTGCAGTTGGCAACTGAGGAGATAATGAGTCTTGCTTTTAAACAGTGGGATAGCTGTTGCATTCCCACCTGTTACAGAGTAATTTCCGCTGTCAACGACAATATTGAAATAGTTCTTTTCATCTTTCCAAGGGCATGAAAAGCTATTTCGGGGGATGTTTTCTTTTGAAGGCTTGCGATTATTTTGAATCATTCACCAATGAAAAATGGGACAAGAAGGAGATGAAATAGCATTGAAGTTTTTGTGAGATAATGAAAAAAAATTGGTGCAGTGAAATTGATCAATAGAAAGATCCAAAAATCCAGCAATCCCAGCTTCAGGTTTCAGACATGGAAAATAAGGTGGTTGTGAGATTGAATCTTTATATCCAATGAGTTGTTGAGTTATAGAATTCTTATAGCACAGAAGGAGGCTATTCAGCCCATCAAATCTGCACTGACTCTCTAAAAAAGCCTTTTAGCTATGCCCATCCTCCTGCCCTATCCCAGTAAGCCCTTGTATTTGCCATGGATAGTCCACCTAATCCTTACATCTTTGGAGTGTGGGATGCAACCGGAGCACAAAGAGGAAACCCACATAGACATGGGGAGAATGTACAAACTCCATACAGGCAATCATCTGAGACTGAAATTGAACTCGGATCTTTAGTGCTGTGAGGCAGCAGTGCTAACCACTTATGAAATCAATTACAGAGGAAGGTGATTGTATTTGCATACTTTGGGCTCGATTTTCACCATTCCATTGCACCCGTTTTCCATTGCAAAGATATGGTAAAGTCGGGTGTGAGACCATTAGCACGATTTGTGCCTGCTCCCGTGCAGATGCACACTATACTTGGCCTGAAAATGGGTGCGATCCAAACTGCACCCAAAATGGGTGCGACAGCACTTTAAATGCATTTGCAGGTGTTTAAATTGAATTAATGGGCTGCCCGCCCTACTTTACCAGCATTTCCCCCTTTACCACCGCGTTTGTCCATCCAGATTCAGCACAAAACAGATATGCTCGGCAAAAGTCTGTTTTGGGTGCTCCAGCTTCTGAAAAGATAAGTTCAGAACTTCCAGCGGCTCTCTGACTCAGATCAGTGGTGGGTGGAGTGGGTGGTGGGAGGTGAGGGGTTGGAGTGGGAGGAGGAGAGATGGAGGGGGGAGAGGATGGCGGGGGACCAGAACATTCTCTGTTGGGGGGTAATCAGGAGAAGGAAGGGCTGATCGTTCTCTGGTGGTGGGGGAGGAGGCGGGTGAGATCGGTGGGGAGGTAGGAGGATGGAGGACAGATCGTTCTCTTGGGGAAGAGGGCGTGGTGGGGGGAGGAGGATAGTGAGATTGCTCTCTGGTGGCGGAGGAGGGGCAGGAGAAGGCAGGTTAGATGTATCTCACTGGGGAGATGGGGTGGGGTGGGGGGGGAGTTGGGGGGTACTAGGTGGGGGAGGGGGGAAGACCTGGGCATTCTTGGGTGGGGGGGTGGGAGGAGAGGGGCAAGCTAGATGGGTCTCTGGTAGGGGGGGGCAGGAATCGTTGCCACTCTGCAAAGTGTGGCAACTGATGCAATTGGTGGGGAAGAAGGGAGGCAGGGGATTGCAATCGGTCTGGGTAGCAGGGGAGCTGGGTGGATAAGGTGGACAGTTATGTTGGAGGGTGGGGCGATATCTGTGGGGGATATCCCTCCTGAGCCATTTTATTCACGAAACAAACATGTGAGAGCAAAGGTAAGTTGAATGTGGTATATACGCGATGGGTCGTGAGAGGACTGCTCTTAGACCTTTTTCGACAGTATCCTACTGCTTCACATCGTTAGTGTATGCTTGACCTGGACCATCTGATGGGCAACACGACAGCGCAGTGACTATAGCTGCTGTGCTGTGCAGATACATGGATTTGGGCCTGTGTCTGTGGGAGTTTGCGCATTCTCCCCGTGCTTGTGTGGGTTTTCTCCGGGAGCTCCAGTTTCCTCCCACATCCCAAAGATGTGCTCTTAGGCTAATCGGCAAAACAAATTCTCCCTAAATTGTCTCAAATTTGGTTTTTAATCCATAGATCTATAAACATGGACAGGGATCGCGTGTAGAAGTGGGAACATCGAGGTGGCGGCGCGGGCTCGTTGGGCCAAAGGGCCTGTTTCCCATGCTGTTTTGTTCTTTGTTCTTTGAATGAACAAGGTGAATTTTGGTCAGTGAAAGTTCGAAGGGAGAGTAAACGATGCGGATTTGCTCGACTGAAAGTCCTGTTTCCCTGCTGGACATTCTCTTTGATTTCATGTGTCTCTTCTGTTCTCACTAGTGGCAAGCCTGGCAGTGAGTATTGGTAGTGTCCTGGAACCTTCCCTCCGCTGAGAGGATTGCAATATATGCCCTTCTCAGCCCTGCCAATTGAGAGTCTTAAGTGGCCAATTAATGTCCCCAATCAAAGGCATTTCAGTGCATTACCGAGGGACTTGGAATTGGATTGGAGATGGTCAGGGGTGGGGGGTGGGTGGGAGTCGGTTCTGTTGCAAGCTACCCACTTGTGCTGTCCGTGCCCCTTCAGACAAATGGATTCTAATTGTACATTGATTTGCTTGAATCAGACTCCACTGACCAGCACTCTGCTCTCATGAAGTAGAGCATTTGTTACTATTTCCCCTGATTTTGGTATTCTTGTGATTGTCCTGTTGAGTGCAAGATGAAAGCTTTGACAAATTATCTCCTTTCAGCAAAGATCACTCAACTCTGATTCGAATTATGAATTGATTGAGGATCAATTGCTGTTTGTGTGTAGAAGTGTTTTTGAATTTCACCCCTAGAAAGGCTTGACATTAATGTTTAGACTCTGTCCCCTCGTCCCAGAATCCCCAATCAACAGCAGTAGCTTCTGGTTATCACAGAACGGGCACTATTACGTTGTGTGTTTGAGTGTCTGAGTGTATCCATATCACTTACAAAGATGAAAAATAAGGAAACAATTTGTATTTAAATAGCATCCTTGAGAGCCAGACACTAATAAATTACTTGTGAAGTGAAGTCATGTTGGCAACCATAACAGTTAACCTGTGCACAGCAAGATCCCATAAACTACAATGCGATAAATGGGTAGTTAATTTGTTTTATTGGTATTGACTGAGGGACACATGTTGGCTATTTCACTTGAGAATTCTTACTCTTCTTTGACCATGCAAGGGCGGGGGCTGGGGGGGGAGGGTGCGATGGCCTAGATTCGCTAGATCAGAACTCCAGAAACTCGGCTAATGTTCTGTGGAGCTGGATTTGAATCCTGCAATGGCAGATTGAGGAATTTGAATTCAATAAAAAATATCTGGAATTAAGAATGTACTGATGGCCATAAACCATTGTCGATTAGTAGAAAAGCCCATTTGGTTCGCTGATGTCCTTAGGGAAGGAAATCTGCCAACCTTACCTGCTCTGGCCTATATGTGAACCCATAGCCAAACCAATGTGGTTGCCTCTCAACCCTCCTCTGAACAAGGTCAACTAGAGGTGGGAAATAAATACAGGCTAGCCAGTGACACCTGAGTCCTATAAATGAATAAAAAGAATTTAGTAGGCGACACTGCAAATGGTACAGCACAGCTTTGGGTACCTGCCTCAATTTATATGCTTTTTCTAATTGGATCATTGTGACAGGCAGCCGCTGGCAGGTTTATGTACATTTATGTGTGTAGGGGAGTGTGTGTGTGAATGCATTGGCATAGGCTCCCTCTGCCTTTATTCTTATTTATTATTGTCACAACCAGGTTTACGTTAACACTTCAATGAAGTTACTGTGAAAATCTCTTAATCGCCACACTCTGACACCTGTTTGTGTACACTGAGGGGCAATTTAGCATGGCCAATGCAGCTAATAAGCATGCCTTTCAGACTGTGGGAGGAAACTGGAGCATCCAGAGGAAACCTGCGCAGACATGGGGAGAATGTGCAGACTCCGTATGGACAGTAAGCCAAGTCAGGAATTGAACCTGGTTTCCTGGTGCTGTGAGGCACAGTGCTAACCACTGTGCTACCATGCCACCCATGTTGAAGGTGCTGTAATGTCCCAGGCATTTGCTGAACATTATCTGTGGCCTGTTATTATAAAAGAGCCAAAGAGATGGTTCTGTGTTACTCAGGGTCCTTGAGGCGAAAGATGATGTTCTCCTCCATAGTCATGTATAACATCCTCCTCACTGCAGCCCTCACCCCTGTCAGCACTGACTGGAACTCATGCAGGTTTAGCTAATCATGTATACTTTCTGATTGGTCACAGTCAATATCCATGGTGATGACTAAATGGCTTGCTGTCATTGGAGTTGTCATGGAAACGCTGGTTACCTCTAACCACTGAAACAACATCCTGATATTAACATATCGCTGAGCTGACTCATTGGAGCTGCATTTAATACTCTTTAATCCCGTGTATTTTACAAAAGTGAGCCTCTCCCTGGGAGCGGTGTGACTGGAATAATATCGATCTCTTAAGTTTGGTGGCGAATACAGCAGCCAGAGTTTGAGAACATGAGCGAGTCAGTGCCTCGCCTCCACCAAGGTTGAGGGGAGTCAGAGGCTCATGACTCACTGCAGCCAGTGGACAGATGATTCAAAGGAGGGAAAACTCAAAGTAGGGTTTCCACAGAGAGCAATGATACAACTCACAGGGGCAAATCATAGACTGGCTCCCATTGAGTAATCAGAATGTGAAGCTATTACAAGGGGGACTCAAAGTGAACAGATTGGTTGCCTTTCAGGCGAAGCTAGGTAAATACAAGGTGGAAATGATCAGAAGGATACATTTTTAAGACAGATGGATAGATTCTTGGACAGAAATGGGTGATAGATATCAGTTGGAGATTTGAGTTTACTGTCAGACCAGCCATGATCTTATTAAATGGCAATGCAGGCTTGAGAGGCTAAATGGCCTATTCCTGCTCCTTGTTTATATCTTCAGCCGGTGATAGTGTGAGAAGGAGAGGCTCAAGTGGAACAGTAACATTGGCAAGTACCAGCTGGGCAATTTGTGTGCTGTACATTTAATATACTGACTTCTCTTCTGTCCCATTCTAGATGTCATGATGAATGATAGGGATCATGGATAGAGGTGGGAACATCGGGGTGGCGGCGTGGGCTTGTTGGGCCAAAGGGCTTGTTTCCCGTGCTGTTTTGTTCTTTGACATCTCATTCAATGAATCAACAATTCACCATCCACATTTACAGCAGAGATATTTAATGAAATATCTTACTGCCTTAAACTGATGTCCTATTTAATGACTAGAGTCACACATATTCTTCATAACACAATCTTCCTCAGGTACAGAAACAGGAGGAGCCTATTTAACCCCTAACATCTGTTCCATCACTTAGTGAGATCACATTTACAGAACAGAGTTTCAAACTTCTCCCGTCTTTTGCAAATAAAAATCTTTCCTAATTTCACTAGTTTGAATTTTGACTCTAGTTACTGAGTCAGAGCCACTAGAAATTATTTCTCTTTATCTGCCCATTCTATAAAGATGATTACCCGCTTAACCACAAAAACTACAGCATGAGATGAGGCCATTCAGCTCATTCTACATGTACTGGTGCTAGCCCTCATCTGGAACTGTCTATTCCACTCCCATTTTTTCACCCTTTCTCTGTTTAGTTTTGTATTCTCCTTTTATTAACATTTATTCAATTCCTTTTGTTATGATGCACTAAGTGAATGGTCAAAACTTTGACCAATGTGAGGTCTTCCACTTTGGATCTAAAAAGAATAAAAACAGGCGTACTTTCTAAAACAGTGAAGATTCGGAGAGACATGGGGGTCCCGGTACATAAATCACTAAAACGTCTTCACCAGTGGAGAAGATAATCTGAAAGATGACAGAATACTGCTTTTATATCCAGAGGATTAGAATACAATGTGGGGAGAAGTCATGTTTCAGTAATACAAAGCCTTAGTAAAATCACACCTGGAGTCACTGCGAGCATTTCTGGGCACCGCATCTTAGGAAGAAAGTATTGGCTTTGAATGGAGCACAGAGTAGATTAGCCAGAATGATAAATTGGCACCAAGAGGTTAATTACGAGGAGCAGTTACACAAACTAAGATTGTAATTCCTGGAGTTTAGATGGTTCTGGCATTATTTGAACAAATTTCTCAAAACACGTAAGGGCAGATAAAGAGAAATAATTTCTAGTGGCTCTGACTCAGTAACTAGAGTCAAAATTCAAACTAGTGAAATTAGGAAAGATTTTTATTTGCAAAAGACGGGAGAAGTTTGAAACTCTGTCCTGTAAATGTGATCTCACTAAGTGATGGAACAGATGTTAGGGGTTAAATAGGCTCCTCCTGTTTCTGTACCTGAGGAAGATTGTGTTATGAAGAATATGTGTGACTCTAGTCATTAAATAGGACATCAGTTTAAGGCAGTAAGATATTTCATTAAATATCTCTGCTGTAAATGTGGATGGTGAATTGTTGATTCATTGAATGAGATGTCAAAGAACAAAACAGCACGGGAAACAAGCCCTTTGGCCCAACAAGCCCACGCCGCCACCCCGATGTTCCCACCTCTATCCATGATCCCTATCATTCGTCATGACATCTATTACTCCAAAGTGGCTGCTGGTCTGATGGACAGACTGCCTGATCAAAGATACCAGTGTTTAGGATTAAACTCTTACACGATGAATGTTACAAATCCTATTAGCTGTGGCAAGGTGGTACCCGTGCGAAGGGACACTTGAAATTTCCACTGCCCTTTACAGCTGGCAAGATCTTTGATTGGACTGTCTCAGATTTCACATAATCCAGGAACGACAGGACTTGAAACAATCCTAGAAAATTCTTAGAATAAAATTTCACCTGCTCTCATCAGCCTTCCTTTGACTAGGTTCAAGTGTATTTATTAATCACAAGTAAAACTTACATTAACACTGCAATGAAGTTATTGTGAAATTCCCCAGTCACCATACTTTGGGCCTGTTCGGGTCAATGCACCTAATCAGCATATCTTTCAGTTTATGGGAAGAAACCGGAGGCCCTGGAAAAAACCCATGCAGACATGGGGAGGACATGCAAACTCCACACAGATAGTGACCCAAGCCGGAAATTGAATCCAGGTCCCTGGCACTGTGAGGCAGCAGTGTTAACCACTGTGCTACCATACCACCCCATGGGTAAGATTTTCTATTCTGGAGTCTAAGCTGGTGGTTGGTAGGAAAGTTGGCATGATTCCTGCTGGGTGGGTACTCTGCTGCCATTGAGCAAATTGATTGTTCATCTGTGAGGAGCACTGCAAATCCGGTGGTTGGTTGGACAGGAAGTTGCCCGCCCATCATTATCTCATGGGATTGAAGCTCCTGGTGCCATCCACACTTTGCAGGCCAAGAGATCGGCCTTACTCTTCCAAAGAGCTTGTGGCGGCAGCTCATACTAGGGAAGCTGGTAGATGTGAGAAAATACATCCTGGAACACATGAGGGAGCCTCCAGCACTGCCTTTTTTCTTATTCTGAGATAAAAACACTGTCAGCAATGCACTCATGGTTGGGCAAATGCTGGTTATTGTAGCAAATCCCATTGATCAACAACTTAACTTTCCAGAAGTCCCAACTCCACTTGCTACTTGCTCCACCTGACCCTATGCCAAGCTGTGATTGGCCATCTCTCTTTCAGCTGGAGAGTGCTATTAGCATGGCAGGTTGCCCTGCTATCTGCATCTTCAACGCTTCCGTGGATCTGGGAAGGAATTGAAGTGATTCAATTCAGTGAGCATTTCTTTTACAGGTTTCCATCCATTTCAACACCAGCAGGCAAACTTTTCTCCTGACCTCTGTCTAGATCTGGTATCCTCACTCTCCCCTTCAAGTTAAAGAACACCTTGGAAGATCAGAGATGGATGTTCCTCTAATTGGTACATGAGTGCACATAAAAATGTTCCTCTTTGACCAGGGCATTGAGAGTTATGTGCAGGAAGCCTCACTCTGACACTTCAACTTATCTCCACTACCCTTGAGACACTGAGGAGAGACCATTGCCTTGGCAGCAGAGAAAGACTAACTACATAAATTCTTGTCAGCTATTACCATTCACTGAGGAGAATGGAGGTTTGGAATCATGAGTTAATTGCCCTCCACCAGCTATGTCCTTGGAGGAATTCACTATCCCTCACCTCGCTCTCCCTCCATCCTGCCTATGACTCAACCAAAGGCAAAAGGCACAGAATGAGTGGCAGCTCACACTTTGCTGGAATCTCAATGTTCTGGGATCCAGATTGGATCACTGACCAGCTGTCCAGCCAATTGAACCAACCTATCCCCAGTAAAACGCCCTAGTTATTTGCTGTCATGTTCCCGGAGGCAAAAGGTGGGGACGGGGTTGTATATTTAAGTGGTTGTATGATTGTTTTAAGAGGCAGTCATGGTTTGATGGTGATGTCATACAGAGTTTCACAGGCTCCTCCTTTAGTTTCATTTTCTACTCCATACTGGCAACATCGCACACAATAAACTTATTGTTGTTAATTTGAATCTACATGTCTGAATCACATCCTTGTATTTGTTTAAAACCCACAAACCCGAACATAGTAAGAACACACAGACAGACAGACACTTACTCTCAAGCACACTGACTCACTCTCATTCTCACACACACACACACCAACACTAACTCTCAAACACACTGATTCACTTTCGCAGTCACACACAGACACTAACTCTCAAGCACACTGACACACACACTGAGAGTCTCTCACTCTCACACACAGACACTAACTCTCAAGCACACTGATTCACTTTCGCAGCCACACTCGCACACAATCACACAATCTCTAACTCTCAAGCACACTGACTCCCTCTCACTCTCACATTCATACACAGACACTAACTCTCAAACACTCTCACTCACACACAGACACTAACTCTCAAACACACTGACTCTCACACACAGATACTAACATTCTCTCACACACACACACTTATACTCAGTCTTAAACTCACACACACTAAGGGTGGAATTTTCCCATTCCGTCTGCTCTGGGAATTGTAGTGGATGAGGGGTGAACCATGCAAATGTCCTTTGACCTCGGTTGGGATTTTCTGGTTTTGGAATGAGCGTGGCTCTCTAACACACACGCTCACACTGATATTGTCACTAACTGTCACACACACTAACTCATAAAATACTCACACTCACTGGTTAGAATTTTACTGGGGTGCCCACCCGATTCCGGGGGTGAATTCAACTCAGAGAACGGCATTCTGTGTTGGCCTCGGGCGGACGTACTGGTAAAATTCCACCCACTGACTCTCAAATGCTTACACACATCCATGCATTTACACAGACACTGATACACTCACACACATTTTTTCACTCTCACTCATACACACTAGGCATGTTACCTTTTAAAATCAGAATTTCCCCATCTGTCTTGCTTTGAGAGAATGAACATACTTTCATGATAAATATCTCATTTTTACTGTATTTAACATATCTCAATAAATTTATTTAGAACAGAATTAGATTTTGAATGAACACTGAGTGACAAAAGATAGAAATCAATTTTATTGTTTAGTTACCATATAAAGAATGAAATTGTAAAAATGCTTTACATGTTTATAAATGGTGACTGATTGAAGCCCAGAGGCTGGCACTATTTTCTTATTTATGATATTGATAGGTAATTACACCTTCAAAGATGATCGAGATGGATTGACACATCAGTCAACTTACTGAATACTCCTTGTGACATCTTCATTTCCACTTAGACTAATGGATAGAATGACTGTTACTCAAACCCTCAGACAGGTGACAGAAACACCAGGATCAACTTAAAGGATATTGTTTACAGGAAAAAAAACTGTTTGACAAACTAGCTTTCCTCTGTACGCAGAGTGTCTATTTGTCACTGCGAGTATTTCATCAAGTTCTTTGTCACCTCTAGATTTGATTATTAGAATAAAAGCAAAATATCTCAAATGTTGGAAATCTGAGATAAAAACAGAAAATGCTGGAAAATCGCAGCAGGTCTGGCAGAGAGAGAAACAGAAATAATATTTACAGCATTGGTTCCTGACCTTTTATATTGCATGGCACACATCAATATTGTAGAAAAATTTTCAGGCACACGTTCTATTTTCTCTCTCTTTCTCTTATTGGGAACTTTGTTTCTAGCCTCTCTATGTCTCTCGCTTCTCCCAGAGTTTTTGCGTCCTTTTTGAGTTTTTGCTTTTTGAGTGAGTGAGTGGGGCCTCTGTCTTAAGCTCCAAGTTCCATCGGTCATCCATTGGAAGAAGGAACTCATACTGTTAAAATGGCGGCGCGGGCTTGTTAGGCCAAAGGACTGACCAAGACAGAATCTAAACCCTGCATGTGTGGCTCTCTTCCAGCCAGTATATATGCACGGTTGGCCCAAGATTCATCAAGTCTAGGAGATGCCAGCTGAAGATAAAGGTTAGTTTTAGCTTAAGTACATGAATCATTTTAAAGCTTTTTTATGACACACTGGTTGGGGAACCACTGGTTTAGAGTCTGTGTGACTCTTCTACAGAACAGTTCTGAAGAAGGGTCAAAGGGAGTCGAAACATTAACTCTGTTTCTCTCTCTACAGATGCTGCCAAAGCTGCTGAGTTAGAACATAGAACATAGAACATAGAACAAAGAGTTTATCCAGCATTTTCTGTTGATTATTAGAATGCTCTGCTGGCTAGTGTCCCTCCATAAACTTGAGTTCATCTGAGATGCTGCAATATGTATCTTAACTCATACAAAGTCCCTTTCACCCATTATCCCCATGCTTCCTGACCCTCACAGACACCCGGTCTGGATTCTCAAAACCCTTCCTATCTCTCTAACCTCCTCTGAAATTACAAGGCAAAACTCTTGCACCTTTTCAATTTCCTTCCCACTACTGGTGTCCAGAATTCTCTTCTTAACCCTCTCTGCCTCTCCTTCTCTCTCCTCCTTTAAGAAGTTCTTCTCCCATCTCATTTCTGAAATTTTGGTCACCTGTCCTAATATCCGCTTAAGTCTCAGTGTGAGATTTTAATGATCAGTCCAGTGAAGCCCCTTGGGGCATTTTAGTTCAAGGAAGGTGCTATATGAGTGCAGATTGTTAATGTTCTGGTTGGTGAGAAGCTCTGTGAAAGCAAGTAGCCAGAAGATGGTTTTATAGTCATGTGTAAAATGTATCAAAGAGAATGAAAAACATCAATTCAAATTACTTGAAATTAAGTTGTGGAATAGAACAAGGGAGGGAATGTATATATTCAAGCTAATAAAAGGTATGTTGTGAATTGATATTGCGACAGAGTAAGTAAGGAGAAACAGGAGGGTCAGTAACAAGACGACACAGATTTCAAATCATTAATAATAGAGCCAGAGGGAAAACATGGAGAGATTTTTATAGATGGCATGTTGTTATGATGTGGAATCTGCCGGCTGAAAGGGTGGCAAAAACAGTTTCAATAAAAGCGGAATTGGATAAATACTTGAAGAGGAGAAAATGTGCAGGGTTATGAGAAATAGCTCAAACTGGAGGTAGTACACATCCACCCCCCGCAAACAAACAGCTAAGTGTTTCCTCTGAAAGAAACGAGCATCACCTATTGCAGGTATCTGAATCACCATCAACTACCACAGAACCCAATGCATCGAACCTGCAATCCAGGCCCCCTACACCAATGGAAACAGAGTCTCTCAGGACGTCAATGCAGCAAGCTCTGTAGTCAGTGAGTACGTCCACAAAGATGTCTAATTCCATTCACATTGACAACACCATCCTGAGGGCACCCCAAGCACAGTCACTGGCACAATCATACACTCAGGGTTCCTTAGTTAATCAAATACAAGGTTCAAGGACAATCTGACAATCTAGTCTACAAATGGGGCTTTTTTTAAAAAAACTGGAGTGGAGGAGACGCAGCGGGCTCTGCGCCAATTGCAGGAGGCCTAGTCAGTGTTCTGCACGATGTAAATTATTGTTTTCTTAGTCCGGTTTGACTTTGTAAATAGTTTATACCCTGTAACTGTTACGTGTCAGGCTATTGGTTGTCCCAGTTGAAATGGGGGAGATATAGACTGGATGGACACTGGGGTGACGTGGGTACAAAGGAAATCATGTATCTCTACTGTGGGAGTTCTCCCCTGGGTGCAGACAGACACACTAAGAGCAGCTCAGTATTGTTAATAAACACTCATTGTTAATCCTTTGTTGTCAGTTATCGTAACCTTGGAACTTTGACAACCTCTTTCTGTAGTGTTTGATTTTATAAACTCTTCATTATACTCTGATCAATACTTGGAACTGACTTCCTGATAGAATACTGAAGATTAACATTACTGAAATAATTTTATTGACTACTCGCTATTTCCTCTTCTACTGTCAGGTGGAGCAGTTTAAGGGAACAATTCAAGATAGATCAACACGTATTAGCAAAATTGAAGTCCAGAGGATTAAAGGGGAGGTGGCAGTGTGGATACAAGATTGGCTAAGGGATAGAACGATAGTTACTCTAACCTGGCGTTGTGAGACTTCTTACTGTGTTTACCCCAGTCCAATGCCAGCATCTGTACATAAAAGGATAGAAAGCAGAGAGTGGTGGTGAATGTTATTTGTCAGTCTGAAGGGAGTCCAAAGATGTGTGAGTTAGGTGGACTGGCCCATGCCAAACTGTTCCTTAGTATCAAGGGGATTACGTAAGAACTCAGAGCAGCAGTTGGTCAGAGGTAGTCGTAGAGGTGGACACAATTTTATCTTTTAAAATGTGTTCAGTTACATGGGTAAGATGGTATCGAGGGATATGGGCCAAATGCAGGCAGTTGGGACAAGCTTTGGAGTTTAAAAAAAGGGTGGGATGGACAAGTTAGGATGAAAAGTCTGTCTCCAAGCTGTAAACCTCTATGACTCTAACTTAAATGCCGGAATTTTACCTCTCTGCTCACTGCGGGAATTGGAGTGGGTGAAGGCTGGACAATGAAAAAGTCTGTTGATCTCGGGTGAGATTTTACGGTTTTGTGACAAGGGGAAGCTTTAAAATCCCACCCAAAGTGTAAAGTTTTGAAGGGTGCAGGCCTGAGGAGGGATCTGCACATAACATTGAAGGAAACAGGACAATCTGAGAAGTCTGCTTAAAGATAGGGCATTTGGCTCCATTAAGGCATCAAATACAATAGCAAGGATATTCTGTTAAATCTTTAAAAATCACTGCTTAGCACTCAGCTGGGATCTCATGTTCAATTTTAGACATCACACTTTGGGAAGGATGTCAAAGCTTTAGTTACAGTACCAGGGGGGATTAATTAGAAATAATGATGCCAGAAACTTCAGTGACTGGAGGAACAGAGGTTGTTTTTCCTGCAGCAGAGACGGTTAAAGGGGAATTTTCTGAATGTGATCAAAATCATGAAGATTTTTGATGGAGTAAGTGATGAGAAAGTGTTTCCAGTGGTCAGAGGTGTCAGTAACCAGAGGGAGATAAAGTTAAGGTGATTAAAAAGGACCAAAGACAACATGAGGAAAAAGTACAATACAGTGAGTAGTTCTGTGCTAGATTACAAGTATTTTCTTGGTGATGGAAGCAGATCCCAGAATCATTTTCAAAGTCAATTGGATAATTTTTTTTTTGTTCATGGGAATGTGGGCATCACTGGCTTTAGAATCATAGAACCCTGCAGTGTGGAAAGAGGCCATTTGACCCATCGAGACTGCACCAATCACAATTCCACCCAGGCCCTATCCCCATATCCCTACATATTTTACTTTCTAATCCCTCTAACCTACGCATCTCAGGACACTAAGGGCAATTTTAGTATGGCCAATCAACCTAACCCGCACATCTTTGGAAGAAGGAAACTGGAAACTCAGAGGAAACTCACGCAGACACGAGGAGAATGTGCAAACTCCACACAAACAGTGACCTAAACAAGGAATCGAACCCAAGTTTCTGGAGCTGTGAAGCAGCAGTGTTAGCCACCGTGCTACTATACCTCCCACCTAAACATTGTGCTACTGTGCTGCCTTTTGATTTGATTTGATTTGATTTATTATTGTCACATGTACAGTGAAAAATATTGTTTCTTGCACACTATACAGACAAAGCATTCCATTCATAGAGAAGGAAACAAGAATGTAATGTCACAGTCATAGCTAGAGTGTAAAGAAAGATCAATTTAATGAGGTAGGTCCATTCAAAAGTCTGTTAGCAACAGCAGGGAAGAAGCAGTTCTTGAGTCGGTTGGTAAGTGACTTCAGACTTTTGTATCTTTTTCCTAACAGAAAGAAGGCAGAAGAGAAAATGTCCAGCGTGCATGGGATCCTAATTATGCTGGCTGCTTTGCCAAGGCAGTGTGAAGTGTAGACAGAGTCAATGGATGGGAGGCTGGTTTGTGTGATGGATTGGGCTATATTCATGATCTTTTGTAGTTCCTTGCGGTCTTGGCAGAGCCATATCAAGCTGTGACACAACCAGAAAGAATGCTTTCTTTGGTGCATCTGTAAAATTTGGTGAGACTCAGAGCTAACATGACAAATTTCCTTAATCTCTGAGAAAGTAGAAGTTTTGGTGGGCTTTCTTAAATATTAGTGTTGGCATGGGGGACCAGGACAGGTTGTTAATGATCTGGACATCTAGGCCTGTCTTCATTATCATCCTTAATTGCCTTTGTTTAGACAATATTTAAGAGTCAATCGCATTACTGTAGCTCTGGAATCATGTGTAGGCCAGACCAGGAAAGGATGGCAGATTTCCTTCCCCAAAGGACATTAATGAACCAGGTGGGTTTTTGTTTAATAGCAATCAACAATCATTTTTAACCTCAGATTTTTACTGAGTTTAAATTCCTTCATTTGCTGTGATGGGATTTGAACCTGGGTCTCCAGGGCATGGTCTGGGTCTCAAGATTAATACTCCAGCAATAAATCACTGCGCCACTTTTGCACCTTTGTTGTCTCTTTAAGACAGTACAGCAGAAGTGGATCACCTGACTTGAGGAACCAATGGAACTGGAATCATGTGATCATGTAAGGGTGAAGTCCTTCTTTGGGCAGAATCATCTAGAAGCTATAGACAGGAGCCTAGAGCTGCAACTCCTGTACCTAGATTCTCTTATTAATCAACATCTTTTGTCCTTACAAAGTCTGTAATATCTTGATGACGCACACATAACACCATTGAAGAAGAGGAAATTTGCAAAGCTATGGGAAAAGAGTCAGGGATAGATCTGTCAAAGAGCCAGTATAAACACAGTGCACCGAATGTTTTAACTCTATGCTATAAGATTCCATCATGGGATAATTCTACATTAAATCAACCTTGGCTCAGTTGGGGAGCATTGACTCAGAAGGCCTTAGATTCAATGTAGAGTTGAGCATGAACTCTAAACTGACACACAGTGCAGTTTTGAGGGAGTGCGTCACTGTCAGAGATGCTGCGTTAAACCTGGGCTCCATTTGTCCCCTGATTCCATGGTAGCATTTTGCAGAAATGGAGAAGATTTTTTCCCAGTGTCTGGAGCCAACCAATCTGAGAATTATTAAATAAACAGCCCATTTGGTCACGATCACATGTGGGATCTTGCTGTGCACCTATATTAAATCCTAATGAACTGTCAAGGGCTTTGGTTTGAAAAGATGACGTGTTTTTTCTCTTCTTCATTGGTCTGATGTTGATGATTTCTACCTTCCTGGAACAACAGAGATTCCATCAATCATCTGTTACACTCACAAATCAGCCAAGAAGGAAGCTCTTTCAGAATTACTGCTGACCTGAAATCAGGCAGGTTCAAACAGGAGCAGTGCCTTGAGAATGTTAGACTGCAAACCAAACAAACTATTTTACCCTTTGATCATTTCCCCATTGAACCAGGTTTTGAATTTTATGTGTAATTCTGGGCTACAAGTCAGAAACATTAAAGAGGGCTCCGAGGAGTGATGATTGTGGGAGCTGGAACGCAGGGGATAGCTAAGGGTTGATATAATTGAACTGATTATCATTGGATCGCAAGCAAGCACGCTTGTAGACTTCCAAATGCTGAAAAAAGATGAATAATGTAAATATAATCAGCTCTCTTTAAGTTAAACTTTTATTGTAGCACTCGAGGACATGAATACCAATTGATTGCTATCTCTGTCTAGAGACCGAGACAGAGAAAAAGAGCTGGAATTCCCAGTCTCTCCCAGGTTAGAAGTGGGAACGGATTGAGCTGGGCTACTGGTTTCCTAGCCTCATTCCCAAGGCCAGCATTTTGGCCAATGTGACTTTGGGAGATGGGACCTGTCTCCATGAGATGGGGAGGCAATTAGTTAATATCCTCGTTAAGCAGGGATTGAGGACATGAGTGGGATTTTGCAGTTACCGACCTAATGCAATGGGGGGAAAATCGACTGTCTGAAGGTGAATAGCCAGTGGCAGAATGGAATTGGGGTGAGGCTGAGGGTGAAGGTCGAAGGGGGTCATTGCTCCAGGCAGCCTGACAAGTCCTCCCTGTCTGAGTAAGTTGCGATCACAGTGATTGGCTGTCCTGTAGATTGGCCCCACCCCCACCCTCTTACTGATGGGTGGCCTGGCTGCTTTTGGTATTTTTTAGTTAAAGTTTTTTTAAAAAGTGGCAAGTTATTGAGGCACAATCTCAGTTATTTGCCTTATCCTGCAGCCAGGGGCTGTTCTGAAGCAAGAATATCTCTTATAACAATTAAACATAGAAAGAGGAGTAGGCCATTTGAGTCAGCTCCGCCATTCATTTTGATCACAGAATCCCTACAGTGCAGAAGGAGGCCATTTGGCCCATTGAGCCTGCACCAACAACAATCCCATCCTATCCCCATACCCCACATATTTACCCTGTTAATCCCCCTGACATTAGGCTCAATTCAGCCTGGTCAATCAAAGTAACCCACACATCTTTGGACTTTAGGAGGAAACAAAGCACCTGGAGAAAACCCATGCAGACATGGGGAGAATGTGCAAACTCCACACAGACAGTGACCCGAAACCAGGAATTGAACCCGGGTCGCTGGCACTGTGATGCACAGTGCTTACTACTGTGCTACTGTGTTATTTCTTGTTGGTTTCCCAATTTTGAAAGCCCTTTCTTTACTCCTAATTGAACTGAAAGCATGTCTCTGTGCCAATTGCAGAGCAGCTTTAACTCCATTCATCTTTCTCCCAACCTTGGTGAGATTGGAAATCTCAGCCCTTCCCTGCCTCGTTTTTTGGAGACAGATAGTTACTCATTTGTATTCATATTCTCAAATGCAACAATGAAGCTTAATTTAAAGAACTACAGTTTCATTTACATTATTTGTTCTGCTCAGTGTTGGGGTCTGGGAGTGCGCTTGTCCCAGTCTGGTATCCATGTCAGTGATTATTTCTCCCCAGTGCAGGTTCAGAACGCAGAAGCAGACCCCATTCCTGTTTCCCAAATCCCAGCTGAAAATTCAATTCAAAGAAACAGAGAGAGATGGAGACAGAATGAGAAAGAGACAAAGGGAGAGAAGCAGAACAAAACAAAGAGAGGGAACAAGAGACAGAGAGATGGCGAGAGAGAGAGAGAGAGAGACAGAGGGAGAGAGACAAAGAAACAGAGAGAGAGGGAGCAAGAGTTAGGCAGATGGAGAGAGAGAAAGAAGGAGCAAGAAACAGAGAGATGGAGAGAGAGAGAGAGAGAGACAGAGGGAGAGAGATATAGAAACTGAGAGGGAGAGAGACAGACTGACGGAGAAAAAGACAGAGGGAGCGAGGCAGAGCAAAACAGAGAGAGGGACAGACACAGAAGCAGAGAGACAGAGAGCTGAAGAGACTGAGGGAGAGAGACAAAGAAAAACTGAGGGAGAGAGAGACAGAGAGGGAAAGAGACAGAGATGGAGGGAGACAGAGGGAGAGAAAGAGACGGAGAAAAACAGAACAGATGAGAGACAGAGAGAGGGAGAAAGACAGAGCAATGGAGAGGGATAGAGGAAAACAGGAGAGAGAGAGAGAGAGAAAAAGAGAAAGGGGAAACAGATAGAAACAGAGAGAGAAAAACAGAGAAAGAAACATAGAGAGAGAGAGAGAGAGAGAATAACCCTACTGTCTATAGGTGTGACTGCCATGGAAACCTGGAAACAGACGGGGCGATTCTCCCAAAAAAATTCTAATTGTCGAATTCACATAAAAACTGGAGTAAATGATGTTGGTTTTTTCAGTGGGAGTTTAGAGAAGAATCTCGCACACTCTGTACGTTGCTGAGTGCACCAGTGTGAATCCTGTTAAAAATCAGTGGACAGGGCCTTTTCCCACAGGAGAGGCTGGCAGCACTGAGCGGATTATTGTACATGCACTGAGCTGTCAGCGCTGAGGTCAGCACGTACACAGTCACCTCTGTCTGCTGACCTCACCTTTGCTGGCCAGCTCGTCAGCTCCTTAAGCACGTCCGGGCCAGCCGTGAACCCCCATGCACCCACTTCCTCCTGGCTACCTGCTGGCAGCCTTGACCACCTGCCAGCCCTGATCTCCCGTCCCCATCTACCCCCCCTCAACTCACCCCCAGTAGCAATCCTGACCCATCCTCCCCAGTGTTAAATATTCTCCCTCCTCACAGCCCTGACCACCCCTCCTCCCCACCCCCAGCAGCCTGGCCCTTACCACCCCCCCCTCCTCACCTTGATGGCCCCAAGCACTGGCCTCCCTCATTCCCCCACCAATCCTGACTGCAGAGTGTTGGCAGGACACCCACACACCCATTGGTCACCTTCAGAGGCCTTGCCCCTCCCCATTAGGCCCTGCGACATTGGCGCTGCCTGATGCTCAATGGACAGTGCCAGTGGAATGCCCTTGGCATTAGCATTTTGACCTTTGGGTGCCATGGGGTCCAGGCTGGCACTACCAAGGTGCCAATGCCAGTGAAACATTCCTGGGGGGGGGGTCCTTGGGGAGGGATTGGGAAACGGGGGTGGGATAGAGTGGAGAGAGGATTGGTGGGGGCTAGGGGTTCAGTCCTGGGCCTGCTAATGCAATTTCAATGAGGTTTAAATGGTGGACTATATGTATAACCCCGCATCTCACCTATTTCCAATACGGAACTGACAGTGCCAGGAATCCGACATAGGGAGATGTGCTCAGAGCCCAGCGTGGATCACACTAATCTGGCACTGCCTAAATCATCCTCATAGAAGCTAAAAGAAAGAGTAGGCCATTTGGCCCTTCAAGCCTGCTCTGCTATTCATTTAGATCATGGTTGGTCATCAAATTCAATATCCTGATTCCCCCCGTCCTCCCATGTCCCTTGATCCCTTTAGCCCTCAACAACTAATGCGGAAAAGTGTGAGGTAATTCACTTTGACAGGAATAACAAATGTGTAGATAGAGTATAGGGCTAATGGTAGAACTCTTAACAGTGTTGATGAACAGAGGGATCTTGATGTATATGTGCATAGATTCCTGAAAGTTGGCAATCAAGTCGATAAGGTTGTTAAGAAGGCGTACGGAGTCTTAGCTTTTATTGGTAGGGGGATTGAATTTTGGAGCCGCAACGTCATGTTGCAACTGTACAAAACTCTAGTGCGGCCGCACTGGAGTATTGTGTACAGTTCTGGTCCCCGCATTATAAGAAAGATGTGGAGGCATTGGAGAGGGTACAGAGGAGGTTTACCAGGATGTTGCCTGGTATGGAGGACAGGTCTTATGAAGAGAGGCTGAGGGATTTGAGGTTGTTTTCGTTAGAAAGAAGGCGGCTAAGAGGAGACCTTATTGAAACATATAAGATGATTAAATGTTTAGGTAGGGTGGACAGTGATAGCCTTTTTCCTAGGATGGAGAAAGCTAGCACGAGGGGACATAGCTTTAAATTAAGGGGTGGTAGTTATAGGACGGATGTCAGAGGTACGTTCTTTACCCAGAGTGTGGTAAGGGTATGGAATGCCCTGCCTGCTGCAGTTGTAGATGCGCCAAGTTTGGTGGCATTTAACTTATCTTAGTAGATAAGTTTATGGATGAAAAGGGAATGACTTAGGTTAGAGGGTCATTGCTTTTTCTTAATTGGTCGGCGCAACATCGAAGGCCAAAGGGCCTATTCTGCGCTGTAATGTTCTATGTTTTATGTTCTAACTATCTCAAATCTATCTTCTCAAAATCAGACAACATTTTGGCCTCAACTACTTTCTGTGGTAGTGGATTCTATGATGGGAAAGTTGCTGGATTTTATCATTTAGGGGGAGGTGACTTAAGGAGGGGGTGGCAGGGTGGCACAGTGATTAGCACTGCTGCCTCACAGCGCCAGGGACCTGGGTTCGATTTCCGGATTGGGTCACTATCTTTGTGGAGTTTGCACATTCTCCCCATGTCTGCATGGGTTTCCTCCAGATGCTCTGGTTTTCTCCCACAGTCCAAAGATGTGCAGGTTAGGTGGATTGGCCATGCTAAATTGTCCTTGCTGTCAGGAGGATTAGCTCGAGTAAATCCATGGGGGGGATGGGACCTTGGTAGGATTGTGATTGGTGCAGACTCGATGGGCCAAATGGCCTTCTCCTGCAGTGTAGGATTCTATGATTTGATGACTGAGCACCTGGAAAAGCAAAGTTCAATTCACCAATGTCAGCAAGGTTTTGTGAAAGGCAAGTCCTGTTTGGCAAACCTGCTAGAGTTCTTTGAACCAGGAAGATAGACAATGGGGATTCTATGGTTGTGATCTATCTGGAATTCCAGAAGATATTTGATAAGGTGCCACACAAGAGATTGATCCTGAAAGTTATATCCCAAGGGGTTGGGAGTAAGGTAGTGGCTTGGATTGGGGATTGGCTGACTGACAGAAAGCAGAGGATTGGGATAAATGAGTCTTACTCCACTTGGCGACCTGTAACTAGTGGGATTCTGCAGGGTTCAGTTCTCAGACATAGCTATTTGCAATCTATATTAATGATCTACAAGCAAGACTGCATTTAACATAAAGACGACATGAAGCTAGGTGGGGAAGAGATTAGAAGTTTACAACTGGTTATTGACAGGCTAGGGGAATGGGCCAGAATCTGGCAGATGGAGTTAAATGTGGATAAATGTGAGGTTATCCATTTTGACCAGAAAAACAAAAGGGCAAATTACTATTTAAATGGGAAACAGGTTCAAAGTGTGTCAGTGCAGAAGATCTGGGTGTCCTTGTGCATGAATCACAAGAAGTGGTTATGCAGGTATATAAGCAAGGTAAGTTGAATCTTGGCATTTATTGCAAAGAGTCTGGAATATAAAAGTAGAGAAGTGTTGTTACAATTGTATAAGGAATTGGTGAGACCACACTTGGAGTATTGTATTCAGTTTTGGTCATTTTCTTTGAAGCACTGGAGGTGGTTTAGAAGAGGTTCAGTAGATTGATTCCAGGTTTGAAGGGGCTATCGTATGAGGAGTGGTTGAGTAGCTTGGGCTTGTACTCACTGAAGTATTGAAGAACGAGGGGGGATTTGATTGAGGTATATAAAATACTCATTAATAAAGTAAATGTTAACCAAATGTTCTCCCTCCTAGAACAGTGTAGGACAAGAGGTCATATTTATAGTGTAAGGTGGGGGGGCAGGGAGGTTCAAGACAGAGATAAGGAGCAGTTACTTCTCACAGAGGTTTGTGAATCCATGGAACTCACTATGTGCCAGAGTGCAGTGAATGCAGGATCAATCAATGGCTTCAAGAAAGAAATAGATAAATATTTGATCAAAAGCAGGATAAAGTTATGGGGAAAAGGCAGAGAAGTGGAGTTAGGATGAGGTAGAAACCAGCCATGATCATATGGAATAGCAGAGTGAGCTCAAACAGCTGAATTACCTACTCCCGCTCCTAGTTCTGAAAACTTTTTTTCACACATTCATCACTCTCAGGGTAAAGAAATTTCTCCTCACCTCAGTTCTAAAAGGTTAACCCCATCCTTGTTCTGGACTCCCCCACCATCAAGAACATTCTTCCTAAATCTACCCTGTCTAACCCTGTTAGAATTTTATAAGTTTCTATGAGATCCCCTCTCACTCTTCTAAGTTCCAATGAATATAACCCTAACCAATTTAGTCTCTCCTCATGTGGTACAACTGCTGTCTCAGGAATCAGCCTGGTAAACATTTGGTGTACTTTGTCTACAGCAAGAACATCCTTCCTCAGATAAGAATACAAAACTGTACACAACACTCCAGATGTGGCTTCACCAACGCCCAAAACAATTGCAGCAAAATATCCCTATCCTTATACTCAAATCTTATTATGAAAGCCAACATACCATTTGCCTTCTTTACTGCCTGCCATTCTTTCAGTAATTGATGCATGAGGACACTAAGGTATCGTTGAGTGTCCCCTCTCTCAATTCATAGCCATTGAAATAATAACCTGTCTCCATATTATTGCTACTCATATCTACAGGTACTGTCCTGCTATCCACAGGTGTGAGTCTGCTGCGCAATGATCTCCACCCTTTCCTCCATAGACCGTCCCCAACCCCACACTGTAAACTCCTTCCCAACCCCACACTCTGTCCCACCAGAATCTCTGGAAGATATTGCCCAGTGTTTGATGTTTCATCTGGGAGTGTAACTGGCACTCGTGAAGAAGCAAAGAGGGTCAAAGTGGCCATTCCCTGGTGCTTTCCCACCAATTCATTAGGAGCAGCGTGATGGAGTCAGAGACGATCTGGAAATAATATCAGAGCCTATAATGTGCAAATTAAATCTCAATCTCCCTCCTCCTAGTAGCGTCTTGCTAATCTTTCATACATTACAGGAATTACTGAGTGGCAATTTATAGTTTATTACTGCAGACCGCAGGAACCCATTGAGTTCGATCAAGCATTGGTCTTTATCCCTTTGCTGCCAGAATTGGAGAATCCAACTGATGTTATTTTTTTTCACAGTTATGGCTATTCACTTCCGCTGTGAGATTTATTTATTCTGACCAAGCTGCAGATTGTGAATTAATGCAGACTCCTACACTCAGACTTAATGAAGACTTGCGACAACAGTGTCAGGGAAGGCAGCAGTCCCAGTGTTGCCCTGGCAACTGTCAGTTTAAAAATAGTTCCGCAACAATTTTTGGGCCTGGGAGTCTGGAGGAACCAATGGAAATCAGGCCGAGAAGATTCTTGAAATGGGAGAAGATTTGGAATATCTTCCTCACTTTGCAGTCATTCACTAACCTCCCTTACATAACGGGTTGCAACCCAAAGCAGAATTAATCCTCTCTTTTGAAGATTGCTGGTGATTTTCACAGTCACTTAACTGCAATGTTGTTAATGTAATTCTACTGGCGATACTAATGAATAAACTTAAACATGAGTGCATATGCACATGTCATGAGAGAGAGAGATAATCTCTCTGCCAGCTGCCTGGGTTGGGGTTTGCGAGCTATCTTGTCATCTGCCATAAGTTGAGTGTTTTCCAGATTCCCACTTCCATTGCCAACCTCTCAATGGCCTCGTTTTGATCCCTGTACAAAATTGTGCAGTGGGGATGGTGCGTGGGTAGGGGGGGTATTGACATCAATATTTTTAATATTAACATTAGTACATCAATCCATTTTTTTCAAGATGGTGCCAGAGCGTGGTGACTTCTTGCAAAATGTGCCCAGCATATCTTCTAATTCTATCTTTTACTCTTGTGTCATGCTTCTAAAACTTCATTCTATGTTTCTCTACACCCTGGCTATGACTGTCAAATGACATTCTGCACTCTGTCATTTTTTTCTCTTTGAATGGTATGCTTTGTTTTTTTTAGCATGCAAGAAACAACGTCATTTGGATAAGACCTCAACTACCCATCCAAGTAGAATCAAGCAACGTTGAGGCAGCATTTGGAAGGAAACAGAGGAGTGTGAGTGGGTCCAATATTTATCCCTCAATCAACATCACACAAAGAACCGTTCGTCTGCTCATGAGCACATTATTCTTTGTGGAATCTTCCTCTGCTTGAACTGGCTGCCTTCATTGCAACAATGTATTGCACTGTCTGTAAAGCTCTTTGTGGCGTTTGGACGGTATGAAGGGTGCTCCAATTCTGCATTGATTTTGTGTAAACCTTGACAAAAATAATTGATGTCACATTAATTTGCTTCACTTTAGAATGAAGCTTCTCAGTTTAAGATTTCACTGTGTTCTCTTGCTGTGTTTACAATATTTATTGGATTTTAGAGGTTACGTGATCAATACCTTTGGTTTTATCTGGATACAAATGTGTGCTTCATTCTCTGTATCATTGTGTTCCCCTGGTATGGCTCAGGCAATGCAACCAGATTTAATGCAACAATTTCAGTTCAACTGTCAAAGAACAAAAGAAGAAAGAACAAAACAGCACGGAAAACAGGCCCCCCAGCCCAACGAGCCCGCGCCGCCGTCCCAATGCCCCCACCCCTACCTGTGATCCTTGCCTATGTTTATAGATCTATGGATTAAAAACCAAATTTGAGACAATTTAGGGAGAATTTGTTTTGCCAATTAGCCTAACAGCACATCTTTGGGATGTGGGAGGAAACCGGAGCGCCCGGAGAAAACCCATGCAAGCACGGGGAGAATGCGCAAACTCCCACAGACACAGGCCCAAATCCATGTATCCGCACAGCACAGCGATAGTCACTGAGCTGTCGTGTTGCCCATCAAATGGTCCAGTCAAGCGTACACTAACGACGTGAAGCACTAGGATACTCTCGAAAAAAATCCAAGAGCAGCCCTCTCACGACCCATCGCGTGTATGCCCCTCGTTAGACAACAAGGTGGACCAAAGCACCTGTAGGATAAAAACAAGTACATCAATATCATCCTCTATTTACACACTTCCCAGGGACTCCCAAGGCTCATGATCCCTATTTTAAATCAGTTTTCTATACCCCTCCCTTCCCATTCTGTTCATGTGCCCATCTAAGTATTTCTTAAATAACTCCAGAGTGCCTGCCTCCACCACTTTACTTGGCAGCGTATTCCATACCTCCACCACCCTCTGTATGAAAAAACTCCCTCTAGCATCCAAAGTATACCTTACCCCCCTCACCCTAAGCCCGTGACCCCTTGTGCTATTCGAGTCCATCCTAGGAAAAAGCTTAACGCTGTTTACTCTAACTATACCCCTCATAATCTTGTACACCTCTATCAGATCTCCTCTAAGTCTACATGTTTCTAAGGAAAACAGTCCCAATTTTGCCTAACCTCTCCTCGTAACTCCATACAGGCAGCATCCTGGTAAACCTCCTCTGCACTCTCTCCAGAGTCTCCACGTCCTTCCGGTAGTAAGGTGACCAGAACTGGACGCAGTATTCCAAATGAGGTCTAACCAACGTTTTATACAACTGCAACATTGAAGGTCAGCTCTTGTAATCTATACCCCTTCCTATAAAGGCTAGCATACCATATGCTTTCTTCACAACCTTCTCCACTTGCTCTGCCACCTTCAGAGATTTGTACACCTGCACCCCCAGTTCCCTCTGCGTTTCTATACTCTTAATAGGTTTACCCTTTATCATATATCTCCTCCCTACATTCTTTCTCCCGAAATGCATCACCTCACATTTATCAGGATTGAATTCCATCTGCCATCTATCTGCCCAAGCTACCAGCCTATCTATGTCCTGTTGCATCGCCTGACAATGCTCCTCACTATCCGCAAGTCCAGCCATTTTTGTATCATCTGCAACTTGCTGATCACTCCACTTACTTCTTCTTCCAAGTCATTTATATATATTACAAATAGAAGAGGCCCAGTACCGAGCCCTGCAGCACACCACTAGTTCCTGACCTCCAGCTAGAAAAACACCCTTCCACTATTACTGTCTCCTATTACTAAGCCAGTTACTTATCCATCTAGCCACCTGTCCTTGTATCCCATGAGCCTTGACCTTCTCAACTAACCTCCCATGAGGGACTTTGTCAAACGCCTTACTAAAATCCATATAGATGACATCAACGGCTTGTCCTTTGTCCAACGTTTTCATCACCTCCTCAAAAAAAGTCTACCAGATTCGTAAGGCACAACCTCCCCTTAACAAAGCCATGCTGCGTTCCCTAATCATATCGCAATGCTCTAAGTGCCTATACATCCTATCTCTAAGAATTCCCTCCAACAGCTTCCCTACCACTGACGTCAAACTCACCGGCCTATAATTTCCAGGGTTAAACCTACTATCCTTTTTAAACAACAGTACAACATTAGCTATTCTCCAGTTCTCTGGGACCTTTTAAGGGTCTCTTGGACAGCCACATGAGTGGTCTGCAGATAGAGGGATATAGTAGGACTGTTTAAATATCCTATTTGTTTCCACAGGATGTTCGGTCCACCTTGTTGACCAACAAGGGCATGCATGCGGCAGGTTGTGCGAGAGCTGCTCTTGGATGTTGCTTCAGGAGTGGCCTCGTGCTTCACGTCGTTAGTGTATGCTTAAACTGGACCATCTGATGGGCACCATGACAGCTCAGGGACTATCGCTGTTGCTGTGCAGACACATGGATTTGGGCCTGTGTCTGCGGGAGTTTGCGCGTTCTCCCCGTGGTTGCATGGGTTTTCTCCGGGTGCTCTGGTTTCCTCCCACATCCCAAAAATGTGCTCTTAGGCTGATTGGGTAACAAATTGGTCCCTATATGTCATTAAGACGTTAGGACGGCGGCGCGGGCTCGTTGGGCCGAAGGGCCTGTTTCCGGTGCTGTGTTGTTCTTTGTTCTTTGACCTCACCTGTGTCCAAAGAAGAGACAAAGATTTGCATCAGAGGCCCAGCAATTTCAACTCACACCTCCCTAAGCAGCCTGGGATAAATGCCATCAGGCCCTGGAGATTTATCAGTTTTAATGCTATCTAGAAGCTCTAACACTTCCTCCCTCGGAATGGATATTTCCCTCAACTGGTTCACAGCTCCCTCAGAGACAGGAGCTGTCAACAAGCTCCTCTCCTTCGTGAATACCGATGCAAAGTATTCATTCAGGATCTCCGCCATTCCCTTGGGCTCGAAGCAAAGTTCCCCTCCTCTGTCCCTAAGAGGTCCAATTTTCCCTCTAACCACCCTTTCATTCCTCCTCAGCCAATAGACTTTTCCCAGTGCAAGTGATTTTATAAACAGGGTCTACAATTTGTTTTCAACTGGAGTCAGCTTGATACGTCCAGTAGCGAAAGCTTTGTGACGCAGATTGTGCACAATATTATTTTATTTATTTATTAGTGTCACAAGTAGGTTTATATTAACATCGCAATGAAGTTACTGTGAAAATCTCCTTGTTGCCACACTCTGGCACCTGTTCAGGTAAACTGAGGGAGAATTTAGCATGACCAATCCATCTAACCAGCATGTCTTTGGGGCTGTTGGAGAAAACTGGAGCAGCCGGAGAAAACCCACATAGACAAGGAGAGAATGTACAAACTCCACACAGAGAGTGACCCAAGCTAGGAATCGAACCCTGGTCCCTGGTACTGTGAGGTAGTAGTGTTACTTTAAGCTCTGTGCCATTGTGCCGTCCCACTAGAGACAGTCCTCAGTGCAGGTCATATATTCTCATACGTCACTGTGTGGGTGGTACTGTATTCAGTACCAATATTAACCCTATGTGTGTCAGATCCTTATACCATAGTGTGCAGGGCTGGGTGTAGGTTTGATGTACAGTGATGAGAGTGCAGGGTTGGGATAGTGTAAGAATGCGATGCAATTCTGCGTATGAGGCCAGTGTGCTGCTGGTTTATTCAGGAGGATTGCAATATATGAGTGTGTTTACAGTGAATACACATCCCAGCAGCCTCTCATTATACATTCACCAATCTCCTTGGAAACCTCGATAGCAACACTGAAAATCCAGATGGTAACACTGTCTGGAACGGAAGGGAAGGGCTACAATGGGATCCTAATTAGTGTAACACTCCCTTGGTCTGTAGGGATAGATTGTGCTTTGCAATTGCTTATCCTGTTAGAGATGTATCATTGACCTTACTTTCTGTGTGTTCAGTTGGCAACGGTGAGGTTAATGAAGCTGCAGGTATATAGGTTCAAACCCCCATCCTAGAGAGAAAGCATTTATTCCAGTCCGATACCCAGGACTGTGCTGAAGGAGTGCAGCATTGTCAGAGTGTCAGTACTGAGGGAGTGCCGCATTGTCAGAGTGTCAGTACTGAGGGAGTGCCGCATTGTCAGAGGGTCAGTACTGAGGGAGTGCCGCATTGTCAGAGTGTCAGTGCTAAGGAAATGCCGCACTGTCAGAGGGTCAGTGCTAAGGAAATGCCGCACTGTCAGAGGGTCAGTACTGAGGGAGTGCTGCATTGTCAGAGGGTCAGTACTGAGGGAGTGCTGCATTGTCAGAGGGTCAGTACTGAGGGAGTGCTGCATTGTCAGAGGGTCAGTACTGAGGGAGTGCTGCATTGTCAAAGAGTCAGGGCTGAGAGAGTGCCACACTGTTAAATGGTCAGTATTGAATGTGTGTGTGTGTATGTGTGTGTGCACGCGTGTGTGTATGTGTGTGTGTGTATGTGTGTGTGCGCACATGTGTGTTTGTGGGGAGGAGGTGTGGGATGTGGTTTATTATCTCACATTACATTCTGAATACTTTTATTTTCCTTTTTGCAGTTTCCTTGTGTTACTGTCTGATTTGCAGCATTGCTACCGAGGTTTCCAAGGAGATTGGTGAATGTGTGATGAGGGGCTGCTTGTTCACTGTAAACACACTCATATATTGCAATCCTCCTGAATAAACCTGCAGAATACTGGCCTCATGCACAGAATTACACCGCACTCTTACGCTGCCCCAACCCTGCACTCTTGTCACTGTACACCAAACCTACACCCAGCCCTGTACACTCATCACTGTATATCAAACCTACACCCAGCCCTGTACACTCATCACTGTACATCGAACACTGCACTTGCCTGAGGAAGACACAAGAGTGTTGAAAGCTCACGGATTTACTATCAAATAAATCGGTTGGATTAATAATTGGTGTTGCTAAATTCTTACTGAGTTCTTATCAAACCTACAGCCAGCCCTATACACTCATCACTGTATACCAAACCTACACCCAGTCCTGCACACTATAGTATGAGGATTTGGCACACAAGATTAATGTGGGACAGCTCCACCCACACAGTGATGTAAGAGAACAGATAATCTGCACTGTGGATGATTCTAATGTTGGACAAAGCTGTGGGCACAAGCAAACATGGAGATAGCTTGAACCCTGTACTGTCGATATGTGCATAGTTCTTGTAGTTAATAAATGCATAACAGTTAACTTAATTAAGACAACCAAGATTTCATTAAGACTTGCCAAAGTTTATCACGAATCCTATAACACACACTAACTCTTATGCACCATCCCTGCTCACCAAACACTGACAATGCACCAAACCACACTTGCACAATCCGTAAATCAACATCCGCCCTGCCTGTATGGCATTTCCAATCAGATACAAACACTCACACAGGCCACTCCAGTCAATACTCAGCAGCTAATCGCCTTCGATTGCCCATCAACTGGAGAAAGGAAGCACAAGTGCTGGGTTTACCTTTCACTGGAAACTGGCAGCAGCTTGCCAATATCATCCAATTTCTGATTAAGTCTGAGCTGCTCAGAATAGCATGCGTCAGGATTTAACCTTCAAACCCAGTTGGAAACTAATCCCATCCTCTTAATATTTTGAAAGTGGATTTGTCAAGAGTTGGTTTATTGAACTCCACTTTGTGTCTGGAATACTTTCTCTGGAGTGTGGTGTGACTTTATAAGTTCTGCTCTTTTCCAGTGATTCTGTAACTCTTGTATGAATTTGAAAATTTTCATTGGTAAGTTACTGACAGACAGAATACTTTTTCTCTCTGAAATGATTCTGGCTGATGAGATTAACATCAGGTTACTGGAGAATGTTCAACTGGCCTTCTACTGAATCATTATGGATAATGAAATGATAATCAATAAATCAGTGCAATGTTTACCTTCATCTTAGATTTCAATTTTATATACTGGAATTTATGCACTACTAGAGGATTTCATTATTGAGGCTGTGTAGATGTAGGTGTACACAAGAATCCCTAGAGACCTGCTCAAGACCATACAGTTCCACTGATACATTCTTCTTAAAGGAGGAATCAATGCAACAAGCAGGAACAATGGAGAGAGTTACTGATCTGTGGTGTGGCACAGTGGTTATCATTGCTGCCTCACAGCGCTAGGGACCTGGGTTCAATTCCAGCCTCAGATGACTGTGTGGAGTTTGCATGTTCTCCCTGTGTCTGTGTAGGTTCCCTCCAGTTGCTTCTCCTCCAACCTCTCTGTCTCAAACTATCTTTCTATTCCTTTCTCCTTCGAGTTATCTGGTTTTCCCTTGAATACATCAAATAGGATTCATCTCAACTTTTCTCTGTGGTAATAAACTCTGCATTTGTACCACTCTCTGATTAAAGACTCGGGCGGCACTGTGGCACAGTGGATAGAACTGCTATCTCACAGTGACAGGGACTCGGGTTCAATTCCTGGCTTGGGTCACTGTCTGTATGGAGTCTGCACGTTCTCCCTGTGTCTGTGTGGTTTCCTCTGGGGGTGCCCCGATTTCCTCCCACGGTCTAAAGATGTGTGGGTTAGGTTGATTGGCCATGTTAAATTGCCCCTTTGTGTCAGGGGGAATTAGAGGGGTAAATATCTGGGGTTACAGAGATAGGGTTAAGATGGGATTATTGGCCATGTAGACTCAATGGGCCGAATGGCTTCCTCCTGCACTGTAGGGATTCAAAGGAAAGTTCAGTTCATCACCTTCAAGGAAATGTTGCTTTAAGGGCAATTAGGGATAAAATGCTGGCCTAGCCAGTGATGTCCACATCCTGGGAGTGAATAAAAATGGGTGATGATATTGATAGTTTCCCTCCTACTTGAGTTTACTCCACTGTTCCCACTCTCCACTCTTTCCAGGACGGGCACCGTTCTTCTCCAAGTAATTATCTGAATTTCTGTCTTTATTCAGTTTCAGCCGAAGGAAGTTTGGATTTGGCCAGTTGGCCTCTCAAGTTTGTTCCACCATTCAACAAATTCATGGCTGACCAGCTACGTCAACTCCTCCAGAATTGGCCTGGAGTCTCCAGAAACTGAAGGCCAATTTCCAGCATATTGCTGTGTGCGACACTGGAGAAAAATCACTGGGACATTAAAAGAAGTTAATTTTTAAAATTTTCTTTGAATATTTCTCTTTACCAGTTATAAAACTTTTGAAAATGGAAGAAAAAAGTTGACAAGCATCTTCCAGTTGGGTAATGGGTCTTTTTGCCTTCAATTGGTGTAGGAAAGCAGTGCGTCGCACGCACGGATGGGTTGGGCTGACTAATATCAAGAGTGTGGGGGCAAGTCATGTGATGAAACCTCCGCGAAACATTTAATCACAGTTGGCAACCCTATTTCCTACATTAAATCTCTCTTAATTTCCTTAGCACCCAAAAGTTTATGTTTCTTTCTTTAAAATAATCTTGAGGTGGAGATGCCAGCATTGGATAATGCAGAATCGCTGAGCAGAAACTGATAGCCAAGTTCCACATGCACAAGAACGGCTTCAACCGGGATCTTGGGTTCATGTCACACAACATATAACCGCCACCATTTGGCCTGGGTTCGCAAAATCCTACTAACTGTCCTGTCTTGAGATAATTCACACCCTTTAACCTGTGATTATTGCTCTCTCAATTCACACAGTTCGTAAAGACTTGATTACCTGAAAAGACTCACATTCCAACCACAATTAAGATTCCAATTTGTAATTATCTTGCAGTTGTGTCTTTGTCTATATATGCTACGTTTGAGAACTAACATCCACTCACCTGATGAAGGAGCAGTGCTCCAAAAGCTCGTGATTCCAAATAAACCTGTTGGTCTTTAACCTGGTGTTATTAGCTTCTTGTTGCCCACACTCTCAGCCTGTCCAAATCATGCTGAAGCATCTTTGCATCCTCCTCACAGCTCATCCTTTCAGCCAACATTGTATGATGTATAAGAGTGGAGATAATATATTGAATTCCCTGTTACAAATCACTGATATATAATATGAATATTTGCAGCAGGTGCGCAATACTGGCTTGGCCAACATTCCTTGTCCTTTTATACTTGCCCTTGGGAAGGCAGGTCAGGTGGCATATGTATATGTATAATACTGTTAGAGAAGGAGTTCCAGGGCTCCCAGTGAAGGAATAGCGAGGTATTATTTGCTCCTCTTCACGGTGATGGAGATTGCGGGATTGTATACATTTCACTTTGTTTTGGATTTCAATGAATGGTTTATCTTTGCAATGTATGTTCCTCCCTTAGCCTTCATCCTCTGTCGCATTCTAATGGCCAGGTTCGACAGTGGACATTGATATTAGGGCAGGACCAGGAAATAAAAAAAGTAAAATTAGTGCTGGTTAGAGTTAAAAGACAACTGTTGGAAATGTAACTTGTTAAAAATATGTGAAGTGAAAAGTGTCTGTTAAAGAAAATCAAATCCTGGATGAGGGTGGGGAGAGGGGGAAAGCGAGGCAGATGTGTGAGTGACAGGGAGGGAGGCAATTTCGATGTACTGGGCATAGCTGTAGGGAGACAGTGACAACAGAGAGACAATTATTCTTGTGGCAGAGATAGACAGCTCCTCTCACTGCAGCTATAGCAAAAAAATAATAAAATGGAAAAGAAAAGACATTCAAACTTCTACAAAAACATTACTGTCTGCCTGCAAGAAAAGGTCAATGGAACAGTGGGAGGATTGGTCATTGCCAGACAGTTTGAGAGCATCTGAGTCATTTTCGCATTGCATTTTATATATATATTTTTTAACAGGTGTCAAAGCCTGGGGGAGGGTGCAGAAGAGATTTATCAGAATAGGGGCAGGGATGAGGGATTCCAGTTGTGGAGAGACTTGGGGTTGTTCTCCTTAGAGCAGAGAACATAATGAACAAAGAATAGCACAGCATAGGAACAAGCTGTTCGGCCCTTGAAGGCTGTGCGTTTACTTATCAAAATTAATCGCTTTTATCCCTCTATTCCCCATTTGTTCATATGCCTATCAAGATAAGCCTTAAATGTTGCTAATGTAATTGTCTCAATCATCTCACTTGGCAGAGCATTTCAGGCTCCCACCACCCTCTGTATAAAAAACTTCCACCTGCACATCTCCATTGAACCTTTCTCCTTTATCTTGAGCTTGCGCCCCCTTGTCATTCTGCCGTTGGGAAAAAACTTTCAACTGTTCACCCTATCTAAACCTCTCATTATCTTATAAACTTCTATCAGGTCATCTCTCAGCATCTGTCTTTCCAGGAAGAATAATCCCAGTTTTTTTAATTCCCCCATTAAATCTCCCCTTAACCTTGAATAATGTCCCAAACCTTGGAATGGTCTGGTCTGGCTGGGCTGGGCTGGGCTGGACTGGGGTAGACTTGGTTGGGATGGTTTGGGACATTAATCAAGGTTAAGGGGAGATTTAAGTGGGGTGCTCAAAATTACAAAGGCTTTGAAAGAGTATTCTTACTAACAGCCTGCCCCTGTGCTGGACATTCTATGCAATGTGAATGCAGCAACCAACATATGCATAGCAAGATCCTACAACCAACAATAAAACAGATAAAGACGCAAAAACTACGCTTTTAAAAATGTCCCAAACACTTACAGCCACAATGCAAACTCCCTCCCCCTCTCACACCCACACTTTTGTCTTTTGTTCTGAGAGTTACTACTTTTTGTGGCAGTTTTAACACATTCTCCTCCCGCCAGTTCTGACAAAAGGCGTTAAATCTGTTTCCCTCCTAAGCGATGGTGCCTGAGCTGCTGACCTTTTCCATATTCCTCTGTTCCTGTTTCAGATGAAGAGATGGTCTGTTAAACTGATGCTGAGTCGGGGACAGTTTCTCCTTTAGGCAAAAATAAAAGATTTAATGATAATTAAATTTTAAATTTCTCGAGAAACTAACCAGCCGCTTAACCATTACAGATAGAAAGTGTTGTATTATGGTCAATGATTATAAACATGACCGAAAATGGATACAGTGAAACATGATTCAGACTGTGAGTCAATGTTGGGTTGGGATATACAGGACTGGTCTGGACTCTGCTGGCCTGGTCTGGAATGTGCTGAGATGGACTAGGCTGGACTTGATTGGGACAGTTTGGGACACTATTCAGCTAGTACAGATTTTCTCATGAGATTTCCAGAACTGCCTTTTTCTTTCCATTGATTTTTAGATCTATGGTTGGGATTTTATATTTGGGAATAGAGATTGCTGGCATCCTGTGCAAAATTCAGCGTGAAGGTATCAGGATGGTGAGTCCATGTCCAGATAGAGTTTCTCAAAGTGATGGTGGACAGGTGCTAGTTTGAAACAAATCATGAACAGGTGATTGTGCTGCTAACAATTAACCCGAATATTACGCAGCCCATTTCAGCGGCTGGTCTGAGCTGGTAGGCGTGAGTTTCACAGTCTGAGGTGAAAATAGGAAGGAAGCAAAATATTGCGGATGCTGAAATCTGAAACAAAAACAGAAAATCTCAGCAGGTCTGACAGCATCTGTGGAGAGAAAATATAACTAATGATTTGAGTTTAGATGATGCTGAGAGCTCTGACAAAGAGTCATCCAGACTTGAAACATTGGCTCTATTCTCCCTCCACAGATGCTCTCAGATGTTCCAGCATTTTCTGCTTTTGTTATATCTTCTAAGGGCTGTTCTGTGAAGCAATCCCTGAGGATAACCCCTTTTTGCCTCCCTTCCTGCCATCAAAACCCACCTCCCTCCTCCCTTGCCCCTCTCCAGCACATCTGATCTTTCCAAAAATGCCATCCTTACCCGGGTCTGGGTCCTTCAGGATCCATTGCTGTCCCTCCTGGGCTTGTTTGCAATCCCGGCAGTGTCCAGTGCTGATTTCTGGCTTTATACATTCTGTCCGAGCCGCTGGCTAAACAGATTGGCTGGCTGCTCTCTGAGGGTGAACCTTCACTTCCTCAGGAGATGGAAGTATCCACTCCCTTTGGGCCTTCCTTAGGATTATAATCATTGTGGAACTAATTTGCTTTAAGTCAGCAATGTGCTCCCCCTCTTGGAAAATCTATCTCTATGAGATCAGATATGGGCTGGAATTCTCCAGCCTTGTCCCCAGAGCTGAGATTCTCCAGTCCCGCTGCAGTGAATGGAGTTTTGGCTGAGTGTCAAATTGTCCACTCTCGCTGGCAGCAGTGGTGGGTTGTGAATGGCCAAAGAATTCTGCCCATGGTCTGACCTATTCCTGATTTGTTCATTTGATGAGCATTTGAGCTTTTACCAATAAATTGTATTTTTGAGTTTGATAGATGAGAAATTTAAGGTGTGACGTGTGCTGTGTGGGGAGTGTTCGGGAGGAACAGGTAACCTTTGGCCCCCCCAGAACTCTCCAGCACTGGGGGTAATTTCCCTCATCTCAAATTTGCATTCATCGAAAACTTACTGATGGAAGCTGATTGCTGTGATTAGCCAACAATTCCATTCTCTTTGTATCACTTCTTGACCTATTGGTACATTTAGTGGGTTTTGCATCCAGAATTATTAAATTAATAACAGTATTTCATCCCATGACAGATTCCCGCAATGTTATTACATAATTTGATCTTAAACACATTGGGCGGGAGTTTATGTTCTTGTGCATCCCAAAAACGCCTGAGGTCAACAGATCTTTCTATGTCTGCCCCTCATCTGCTCCATTTGTCATGGCAAGTGGGTGGATGAATTCTGGCTAGTGAAAGAAGTGAGTATTTTTGGAAGCAGAATAGACAGTTGGTTATATCTTACATTGCACTTAGGTGCCAACATCCACAAATAACCCGGCCAATATAAGGGGAGGAATCCCTGTTGCCCTGACTCACATTGTCCTCCAAATTGATGTTAAATCTTCCTCTTCCTTTGGTATTAATACATCTCATACAATTACATGAGATATTCCAGCACAGGAACTGGCATTTGACTTAATTGGTCTGTACTGGTGTTAAGCTTCACATGAACCTCCTCGCACCCTTTGTTTTTCAACCCCATTTCTGCTAAATGTTTCTATTCAAGTTTCCCCTCAGATTTTTACCTAGCATTCCCATTCCAACATTAGATCTTTGGCTTCTAAACTGGCCCTGATTTGCATCAGCAACAGGTAGTAATAAGTGGATATGAAATACACTGACTTCCATCATTTTCTTGAGATCCCAATTACAATGTGAATGTGCCTGTAGCCTCCAAGAGAAGACAGAGGGTTAAAACTCTGCACTATATCTTCCGGACTCATGACAGTAAGGCTATGATTACCAGTTATGTTGTGTATAAATACTACAGATTAAACAGTGAGTTGCACGGGACAATACAACAGATGCGCACAACTTCAAGCAAACCTAATAAAAATATTGTGTCTTTTGGAGACATAATTGCTAGTTGCTAAAATGTTAATTTTAATGATAGGTTGAGTTTTAAGGTTAAACATAAGTTTAGCGTGGTTTCACTGTAACATGGGAGGAAGGTGCTGGAGGAATAGTGCTGAGATTATCATGGAAATATGTAACAATAACAAAATACAGAGATATTGCTCATACCCAACTGTGTGAATCAGGGAAAATTCCCGTAGAACCAAAAAACATAGGAGTAGGCCATTCAGCCCATCGAATCAGCTTCACCATTCAATTAGATTATGATTGATCTGAAATGATAATCTTCAACTCCACTTTCCCATCTTTTCCCATATCCCTCGATCCCCTTACTGATTAAAAACCTTGTCTATGTCAGCTTTGAACATAGTTAACAACACAGCCTCTCCAGCCCTCTGTAGGAAAGAATTCTGCAGATTCTTCATCTTCATTTCTGTTTTAATTGGGTTACCCCTTACTCTGAGATTATGCCTTCTGGTCCTCAACTCTCCTGCAAGAGGAAACAACTTCTCAGCATCTATCCTGTCAAGCCCCCTGAGAATCTGATATGTCTCAATGAGGTCACCTCTCATTCTTCTAAAGTCCAGTAAGCACAGGTCCAACCTACTCAATCTCTCCTAATAAGAAAATCCCTCCATACCCGGAATCAACCTAATGAACATTCTCTGGATTGCCTCCAATGCCAGTGTATCTTTCCTTAGATAAGAAGACCAAAACTTTTCACAGTATTCCCAGTGTGAACTAACTTGCACATTGTATAGTTTTAACAAGCTATCCCTGTTTTTATATTCCATTCCCTTTGAAATTAAAGCCAACATTCCACTTGCTTTCTCTACCAGCTGCTAAACTTGCTGCTAGCTTTTAGTGATTTGTGCACAAGGGCCCCCAAATCCCTCTGTGTGTAGTCTTGGTGTTCTGGTCAATAGCCAACACTTAAAACAGTTGAATTGCTCATTGATTTCATTTTTGTTTATGGAAGCTTGCTGGTCACCATGTTTCCCGCAATGGGATTGGGGGGGTGGGGGGGTGGTGTCATTTGGTGCAGAGTTAATGTACTTACCTCTGGGCCAGAGGGTCTGGGTTCAAGCCCTACCTCAGGACCTGATTGCTGTGAAAAGTGCATCTTAATGTGGGCAAACAGGGTGATTATCGGCCTGTAAATCCTCCCAATGCACTTAATGAGTGGGAGAGTTTCCTGGTAAACCAGACTGCCAAATGTAAACACAGATCAATTCATGGTTGCCAATGTTCTATTAAGGCATTATTTAAATCACAAGTAGGCATATATTAACACTGCAATAAAGTTACTCTGAAAAATCCACTAGTCACCACACTTCGGTGCCTGTTTGGATACACTGAGAGAGAATTTAGCATGGCCAATGCACCTAACCAGCATGTATTTGGGTTGTGGGAGGAAATCGGAGACCTGGAGAAAACCCGTGCAGACTCAGGAAGAACATGCAGACTCCGCATAGACAGTCACCCAAACTGGGAATCGAAGCCAGGTCCCTAGTGCTAACCACTGTGCCATCCCTGCATGGTACATAACAGAGGAGTGAATAGTATTTCATTGACTGTAATGAGTTCTGAGATTATGAAAGGTGCTACATAAATGCAGATTTTTTTTACTTTGGCAATAATGGAAGAATAATATCAAAGATGATAATTAGTTAAAAAAAAGTCATTGAATGGTTTTAGCTAATCAAATCCAGCTGCATCTTAACTGAAAGGGGTGTTAGAATGACCCATTTGTAACCTGTAATTATTGCAGTGCATGGAGAATCAGTTCCCCATGCCCAAACACGGCATCCAGACAGCTTCCGATATAACTTTGGGTGACTGACTGACCACAGTCACTCACTGCTTGTGGAAACAAAACACGAGTAAAGACAGGAATATCAGGTGGTTTGGGAGAGTGAGACTGGTGAGGCTGGAAGCAGTAAGATTGGAAGCAGTGTGAGGTTCTCTCTGCCTGAGCTTTAGTTGCAGGAATTCATCAAAAAAAGTAAACAAACCCACATAACACATTGAAATGGAGGAAAAGCCCCTTTGTCTGAAAACTTACTCTATTCTAACACCTTTCCTGAAATTGTACACTAGATGGTAAAGGGAGAAAGGACTTACATTTATATAGCACCTTCCATGATCTCAGGATGTTACAAACCACTTTACAGACAATGTATCATAGAATCATAGAAGAATCATAGAATCCCTACAGTACAGAGGAATGCCATTCAGCCCATCGAGTCTGCATGGACCACAATCCCATCCAGGCCCTATCCCTGTAACCCCACATATTTTCCCTACTAATTCCCCTGACACAAAGGGGCAATTTAGCATAACCAATCAATCTAACCTGCACATCTTTGGAGTTGGGGGAAAACTGGAGTACTTGGAGGAAACCCATGTAAACATAAGAAACATAGAAATATAGAAATATAGAAAATAGGTGCAGGAGGAGGCCATTTGGCTCTTCGAGCCTGCTCTGCCATTCATTGCAGTCATCGATGATTGCCCAATTCAATAGCCTAATCCTGCTTTCTCCCCATAACCTTTGATCCCATTCATCCCAAATGAATACATTCAATGTTTTGGCATCAGCTACTTCCTGTGGTAATGAATTCCACAAGCTCACCATTCTTTGAGTGAAGAAATGACTCCTCATCACCATCCTAAATGGTCTATCCCAAATCCGCAGACCGTGACCCTTGGTTCTGGACACCCCCACCATCGGGAACATATTCCCAAGATTCTGCAAACTCCACACAGACAGTCAGCAGATGCCAGAATTGATCCCAGGTCCCTGGCATTGTGAGGCAGTAGTGCTAACCACTATATCACTGTGCCATCTTGACTTCTGAAATAAAAGCTGAAATTTTACCGACCCGCTTGCCACAGGAATCGAAGTGAGCGAGGGACAGACAATAGGCAGTTCCGTTGACATTGAGCAGGATTTTATGGTTTTGGGACACCAAGGCTGTAAAATTTCACCCATTATTATGCTATAAGGTAGGGTGCATGCCAATTTATGCACAGCAAGCTCCCACAAATAGCACTGTGTTAGTGACATTAGGGGAGTGATGTTGTCCAGGCGAAATTTCTCTGTTCTTCTTCTAAATCTTTTAGGTCCAACTAGAAAGGAAACCTCAGTCTTATTTGAAAGTAATGGTAGGTATAGCAAAACAACATTCGTATTATTGATTAGGTCCATTCCTTTCCCTGCAATTACATTCCAATTATTTGAATGGGTCATTTTAAGTGGATTAACACAATTGCTTCAGATAAGTGGCCAGACTTGATGGGCAATGTGATTATAGTGTTTCTATGTTCGAGTTGGCTGAGAGGATTCTCTTACAGAAAAATTCAACCAACAGATTATCCTCTGACAGAGGAACTTTCTCTCTCTCTCAAGCTTTGTGCCCAGAAGTTCAAATAAATACATGGTTTGAATTTCAGCATATAAAGGTCTGCAGAACTCATTTCAAAATTAATCTAAAAACCTTTATCTCCAGAACTGATATAAGCCAGAAAATGACTTTTACACAGAGTAATTATCTTTCCCTGTACAGCATGACATAACATCCATTCAAACTGACCAACATCCAGGCCACTTATTTCCAACTGTTGGATAACTGAGTTCTTCTAAGCATCAAATTTCAACCTACATGCATTATTTATTTTGCTTAATTCAAATTATTGGGGAAGGTGTATCTTTTTATTGCAAACAATTTCTCAAATTGAATTTAAAATTGAAAGACAGTTCAAGGGAATAGTGACATGGAGAGAATAATGAAAACATTATTTCCTTCAGGCAGCATGGTGACACTGTGGTTAGCATTGCTGCCTCACAAAGCCAGGGACCCAGGTTTGATTCCTGGCTTAGGTCACTGTGCAGAGTCTGCACATTCTCCCCATGTCTGTGTGGGTTTCCTCCAGGTGCTCTGATTTCCTCACACAGTCCAAAAGACGTGCTGGTTAGATGCATTGGCCATGCTAAATTGTCCCTCAGAATATCCAAACAAAGAAATATTGATGGAGGCTGGAGATCATTTGTAATCTTAGAGACTGAAGTTGATGGATGTTTTATTTGATAAGGGTTTGGAGGGGGAATGGAGCAATGTAAGGTAACTAACTTGCGTTTCTAGCCAAGACCAAATGGAATTTTAGAGGATGCTTAAAGACTGAGTTATGTTGAATTTGTGAGACAGAAATGGACCATTTATCAGAGTTGGTCTACGTCAATGTTTATGCCCCACATGAGCCTTCTCCCAATCTCCTTCATCAATATTTCTTCTATTCCTGTCTCTTTATACAGCTTCCCGTTAAATGCATCTATACTATTCACCTCAAGTTTTTCTTTTGGCAACAAGTACCACATGTTAACTATACATTAAGTCAAATCATTTCTCCTGAACTCCTTTTTGGATTTATTAATGACTATATTTCATTTTCCGCTCCTAACTCAACCCTATCAAAGCCCTTTCATCACCTCAAAGACCACTACAGTTGGTCACGTCTCAACCTTCTCCTTTCTAGTATTATGATTCCAGTTGATTTTATAACAGGAAAATCCTAGAATGGAGCTCTGACCCAGTAGATTGTAACTTTTCCATTTCTTTTAGAAAACAGAGAAACAGTGCCACAGGGCCACTAATTAATTTTAACAACAAGAAACACTTACTAAACATGAAAAGTCAGATACTCCTTTACTCCCTCCTTATTTCACAAACATATACAGACTTTGACATTAACATGATTTATAAAAAGCTACAATGGTTTCAGTAACACAAAGTCCCTTTATACACACAAGTTTGGCTGTGGTCAAATACACTCTCCACTCTGAATCTCAAATGAGTGTTTGTGGATTTCTCTGTAAAATCCCCTCCAGGTGGTTGTCACTCGAGAGTTTCCAAACTCCATTCCAAAAAAATGCTTTAAAATTTTCTTTCACATCAATGTTTCCCATCAGTAGATTGCATTCCAAAATCCAGTCCAGGCTTTCCAAATTACTGTTTCAAACAAATGCACCTCTTTTAACAAAGAATTCAGAATCCAGGTTTATAATTCCCCCTTCAGGATTTCTTTGTTTTGAGTAAGTTCACAATTCCTTTAACTATTGACTCCTGGACTCAATTCAAATAGGATCAAACTTTTGATTTAGCTCTGAAGTTTGCTTTCCCACTGATTCCTACAGCTTTCTCTTTCACTTTGTGTGCTTTTCCTTTCAATTCTGCTGAATAATATCTTTGTCTCTGTTCTCCTCACTTCAGTCTTCTTAATACATTCTTGCTGTCCCAATTATTTAGTTATCTGGACTGAATCTGGTTCTTTGGGTAGTCTGGCTCTTTGCAGCTCCCTTGTCCAGTTCAACTTGTTTTTTTCTGGCTGATGTTCACACACTGGTATCCTATCTTTAACTGCAAGCAAATTCAACTAAAGCTAAATTCAAAAGCCTTTCTACTTTGAAAGGGCCCCCAGTTGCTAAGCAATGGTCACATGCTCCTTCTAACTTATTTACTTTTCATAGAAACATAGAAAATAGGAGTAGGAGTAGGCCATTTGGCCCTTTGAGCCTGCTTCACCATTCGTTATGACCATGGCTAATGTAACCGCTGCTGTAAGCCTCTCAAAGCACAGTCAAAGCAGTTTGAATTGAGCCAACTCCACAAATACAAATATCTTTGTCCAGCATGAATCTAACTTTCATTACATAGAAACATTAAACACACCTAAAATGATATCTTATTTCTAATATTGACCAACACAAATATTAATCCCTTAAAACTATCTTGTTTTCTCAAGAGTTGGGAAAACAGTTGTTCAACCTTGTACTGACTCAGTCTCTATCCTATGTTACTTTTAGCCATGGCTGGTACCTTTAGCCCCTGGTTGATGATGATTTCCACAGAATCACTTGATGAAAGCTTTGGGACTACTTCCAGTGAATGAGCAGCTAACACAGCTCAAGTGGAAAGCTGAGTGATTGCCCTCAGGGCCCCAGATAACAGTGCAGGTGATGTCAATGAGTCCACTGTCACGGAACGGTCACATTGCTGTTCAGCAGCGAGGGTGATGAAAATAAAAGCAAAATACTGCAGGTGCTAGAATCTGAAACAAAAGTGAAAAGTGTTGGAAAATCTCAACATGTCTGACAATACCTGTGGAGAGTTGATTCTATTCTTTCTCCACAGATGCTGATAGACCCACTGAGATTTTCCAGCATTTTCTGTTTCTGATGGTGATGAAAATATTGGTTCTGTTCAACAAATCATCGGTAATTGTGCAATGATATCCTAGGTTTGAAAGTGGGTGTAGAATTATTGCTGGTGTGGATGTTGCCTACAGGAAGATGCTAATGCTCTGTTGACCTGAGTGCGATTTCCCACATTTTATAATAGTGACTACACTTCAGTGGGTACTTCCTTGCCTGTGGAGAATCTTGGGATGCCTAGTGGTGCTGAAAGGTGCTATATAAATGCAAGATCTTTCTTATCTTTTTCTCAATTTGTAATTGTGTAAAAACCTTCCCTGCTATAACCTAATCTTCCTCACATCCCTGTGCTCTCATCCTTTTCCTTTCAGATTCAGTGAGGGAAAACCAATCTCTGTAATTTTAAATCAAGAATAGGAAGCTAAATTTTGTAGGTTAACTTCAAGGAACTGCGACCCAACAGATAAATGGAATGGATGGAGCAATGGACTACCTGAGGTTGTGGAAAATGCTAAATCAAAGACACTTCTTTCTTGTAGCTGACATCGAGATTGGTTTACGCTGCTTCATATGGAAGATGAATAGATTCTGGTGTAGCTCGAGCTTTAATCAGGTTTCAGAATCTCTGTTCCATTCAATACACTGATCCTTCTTGACTGATAATGAATTCTGGATCAGAAGAATGATGTTAGTCCTGAGATATTCTTCCAATCATGAGAAATGTCAGCATCTCTCATGCATTAATTTTCTTCAAATGTTAACCAATACAGCTGTTGTACTGAGCTGTAAAGAGGTCAGTAAAGGGGCTGGCATGTGAAAGCTTGCCAAGTGATTAATGATTGAATGAAAAATTGGTCTGCCTTCTCTTGCCCTGAACAGTCCAAATTTTTATTACAAGCCAAGGAACTTGACTCAGGGTTGTTTGTGCATGAAGAAAGAAACAATAAGACAAAGAACATTACAAACTCATTCTTTGAAACAAGTTAGCATCTTAAAATTTACCATAGATTGATCACACTTTACTGTAATCTGTGCAATATTGCAACACATATTGTGAGTCTCTGTAATTTCCTTAATTTATACATCACAGCTCACATTATACTAAATAATGTGTTATAAAAGATGACATGGTGCAAAATAACCAATTGCAAAGTCAATTTAAACTGCGTTAAAGCAAACACTAGAGTCAAAATTGCTATTTTTCCTATAATTCACATCTTGATTAACATGTTTCAGATCTATCAGATGCACCAACACAAATTAAACAGTTTATTTACAGCCAATAGCTGAGTGTCTATATTTAAACAAAAACACATTCTGTAACACTCAGAAATGAAGGAAAACAATGAACTAACCTTTCACCATCCCATTGGGAGTGAAACAGAGAGATTTAAGGAAGGGAAAATGCTTCACAAATTAGCAACTACTTCTTGAAGTTTAGTCAGTTTTATAATGTAGGAAATACAGCAAGATCCCACAAGTAAAATGGTAATGACCGGAAAATTGTATTTTTAGCTGCTCGTGGTAAGATGCTTACTCAGGCCCGTTAAAGAGAGGGGCATTTACAGAATGTCACCCGCTTTAGTCCAGTAGCTGGCATAAGCAGGGAGTCGCCGATGTTGTTTGCTGCCAGCAAAGATTGACCAACACAAATATTAATCCCTTAAAACTATCTTGTTTTCTCAAGAGTTGGGAAAACAGTTGTTCAACCTTGTACTGACTCAGTCTCTATCCCATGTTACTTTTAGCCATGGCTGGTACCTTTAGCCCCTGGTTGATGATGATTTCCACAGAATCACTTGATGAAAGCTTTGGGACTACTTCCAGTGAATGAGCAGCTAACACAGCTCAAGTGGAAAGCTGAGTGATTGCCCTCAGGGCCCCAGATAACAGTGCAGGTGATGTCAATGAGTCCACTGTCACGGAACGGTCACATTGCTGTTCAGCAGCGAGGGTGATGAAAATAAAAGCAAAATACTGCAGGTGCTAGAATCTGAAACAAAAGTGAAAAGTGTTGGAAAATCTCAACACGTCTGACAATATCTTTGGAGAGTTGATTCTATTCTTTCTCCACAGATGCTGATAGACCCACTGAGATTTTCCAGCATTTTCTGTTTCTGATGGTGATGAAAATATTGGTTCTGTTCAACAAATCATCGGTAATTGTGCAATGATATCCTAGGTTTGAAAGTGGGTGTAGAATTATTGCTGGTGTGGATGTTGCCTACAGGAAGATGCTAATGCTCTGTTGACCTGAGTGCGATTTCCCACATTTTATAATAGTGACTACACTTCAATGGGTACTTCCTTGCCTGTGGAGAATCTTGGGATGCCTAGTGGTGCTGAAAGGTGCTATATAAATGCAAGATCTTTCTTATCTTTTTCTCAATTTGTAATTGTGTAAAAACCTTCCCTGCTATAACCTAATCTTCCTCACATCCCTGTGCTCTCATCCTTTTCCTTTCAGATTCAGTGAGGGAAAACCAATCTCTCTAACTTTAAATCAAGAATAGGAAGCTAAATTTTGTAGGTTAACTTCAAGGAACTGCGACCCAACAGATAAATGGAATGGATGGAGCAATGGACTACCTGAGCAATGGAAAACTTGACACTCAACCGAAACTCCATCCACTGCAGCGGGACTGGAGAATCCCAGCCACTCAGCAGGGCAGGGCTAGAGGATTTTGGGGGTGTGGGGAGAGGATACAGTTGGTAGTTGGGTGGGAGTGAAAGTGTCAAAGACCGAACGACATTTCTTTGACTCCTGTTTGTGTTTCACCCAATTATGTCCAAAGTTCTGAATGACAAATGGACAGGACTCCCCCATTGCTGCATTTATCTTCCACTAATAGCCTTGCTTAGATGGTGTCCAAGTCACCAACTCCTCATGGGAGCAATCTTCTAACTGGCAGCTTCCAATTAACACAAGAACGATGGGGAAGGACAAATCACTGATCTCGCATTGACTCCCCCTCCTCCCGGTGATCACTGCACCCACACCCATCCCTGCCCCCACCTCCATTTCCCACCACCCCCACACCCTTACCCCCACTCCCACCCTCAGCCCCGACCTTTCCCCATCTCCCGGTCTGGTCTCCACTGTCCTCATTCCCACATCCATCCTCATCCCCACTCCCACTTGCACTCCCAAACCCAACCCCCACCCGCACACCTTCCCCCATTCCCAAACCCCACTCCAACGCTACTCCCACCCCAATCCTCACCTCACCTTCACCCTAGCCCCCACCCTAACTCGCCCCAGCCCCCATCCTCGCCTTCCACCCCCATCCCCACCCCCATCCCCACCCACCCCAACTCTAATACCAATCCCGATCACCACCCCCTCCTCCATTCCCAACTCACATCCCAACCCCACTCCCACCCCAACCTCATCCCATCTCCACCCCAGCCTCCACCTAACTTGCCCTCATCCTCACTCCACCCATCCTCATTCCCATCCGCATTCCCAACCCCCAATCCCATCACTGAACCCCCACCTCCACCCCCATTCCCAATCCCCACCCCAACCCCACCCCCACCAACCCTACTCCACCTCCATCCCAACCCCCACCCCAATCCGTGCCCACTCCATCCCCACCCCACACCCACCCATGCATAGTTGCTGCCTGCAGATGAAAATCAAACCCAGCACCCAATCCCCACCCCCCTCTCCTCCCAACCTGCTCACCCCATCCCACGTCACACCTCCCATCCCCAACCCATCTACCCCAAATCCCACCATTTGCCCATCTATCCTTCCCAATCCCCTTACCTTACAATGCACCCACCCCACCCCACGCCGCTCCATTCTATCTCTTCTTCTGCCCCACCAATCCCCCCCCCACTCCCTAAGTCACTCTACCTCCCTCCCCCGTATTCAGTTCGATTTGACCAATTTCTTTTTTAGACCTCGAGATCAGTGCCTGCTGTGGTGTTACTTTGAGTGATGGTTCCCACAGAAATATTGATTTGCCCTCGGTTTCTCTGTGAACGTGGCTTGCATGCATGTTTTAATAGCTTTTCCCAAGCTGTCTTTTTATGGTATTACACAGAATATTGATTACGAGTGAGAGTCAGTAAGCTAAGCTGTGGCCTGAGGGTGGTGTTCATACCGAGATGTCAAGTCTGAGACCGTGAGATCAGAGCATCATTTTGGAAATGGATAACACTTTATGAAGAGATTGTTACATCAGGTCTGTAGCACAGAAACTGGACCTTCAGTTCAACAGTTCAATGCTTCACATTAGCCTCCTCCAACCTCTCTTTGGTTCAAACTATTCCTTCCTGCTTTGAGGTATCTGGCTTTTCCTTCAATATATCAAATAGTATTCACCTCAGCTACTCCCTGTCGTAATGAGTTCCACATTTAGAACCACAGAATCCCTACAGTGCAGAAGGAGGCCATTAGGCCCATCGAATCTGCTCCAAATCCTGGTGCTATTCCTGTGACCCCATACATTTACCCAATCAATCCCCCTGACACTAAGTGGCAATTTAGCATGGCCAATCCATCTAACACACATTTTTGGATTGTGGGAGGAAACCGGAGCATCTGAAGGAAACATGCAGACATGGGGAGAATGTGCAGACTCCACACAGATAGTGACCTGAGCCGGGAATTGAACCCAGGTTCCTGGCGCAGTGAGGCATCAGTGCTAACCACTGTGCCACCGTGCCGCCCGATATCACTCTCTGATTAAAGAAGATATCTCTTGAATTCGAGATTGGATTTATCAGTGACTGCTTTATACTTATCCTCAGTTTTCATTCCCCCATTTTCTTTGTCTACCCTATTGAAATTCTTCCTTGTTTTAAAGACAATTGGATTGACTGGGCCTGGAGTCACAGGAGTTTTCGAAGAATGAAAAGGGTTTTGACTGAAAAGTATAGAATTCTGACAGGACAGGACAGGACGAGTGCAGGGATGTAGTTTCCTCTGGCTAGTGATGGAGGGGGAGGCGGAGGTGGGGGGAGGGGGTATCGGGAAGGAGGGGTATCTGGCACAAAGGGTTACAGTCTTTGTAATAGGCCATTTAGGACTGAAATGAGGAGAAAACTTCTTCATTAGGGAGTGGTGAACCAGTGGAGTTCAGGAGCACAGAAGACTGTGGAGGACAATTCACTCAATAGATAGACCTCTATTCTCTAAAGGTATCAAGGGAGATGGAGTGAGCACAGTGGAATTGCTGTGAGTTAGAGGATCAGCCATGGGCATACTGAATGACAGCAGGCTCGAAGGGGTATATGGCTTAAGGTTAACATGCAGGTTCAGTCAGCAGTTAGGAAGGCAAATGCAATGTTATCATTCATGTCAAGAGGGCGAGAATACAAGAGCAGGGATGTACTTCTGAGGCTGTATAAGGTGCTGGTCAATGTGAAGTATTGGGAGCACTTTTGGGCTACGTATCTAAGGAAGGACATGTTGGCCTTGAAAAGGGTCCAGAGGAGGTTCACAAGAATGATCCCTGGAATGAAGAGCTTATCGTATGAGGAACGATTAAGGACTCTGGGTCTGTACTCATTGGAATTTAAAAGAATGAGGGGGGTCCTTTTTGAAACATACAGGATACTGCAAGGCCTGATAGAGTGGATGTGGAGAGGGTGTTTCCACTGGCTACAACCAGCTAGAACCCGAACAACCTCAGGCTAAAGGGACAATTCTTTAAAACAGAGATGAGGAGAAATTTCTTCAGCCAGAGGATGGTGAATCTGTGGAACTCTTTGCCGCAGAAGACCGTGGAGGCCAGGTCATTGAGTATCTCCAAGACAGAGATAGATAGGTTCTTTATTAATAAGGGGATCAGGGATTATGAGGAAAAGGCAGGAGAATGGGAATGAGAAAAATATCAGCCATGATTGAATGGCGGAGCAGACTCTATGGTCCGAGTGCCTAATTCTGCTCATATGTCTTATTGCAGGCTCCTGCTCTCAGTTTCTAAGTTTCTCTCTAGTCATCCTTCCCTGTTCTGTTTCCTGAAGAAAATAACTTCAGCTTCTTCAACCTTTCTTAATATATCGACTGCTAAAGTTTATTTAAAGCTAATTTTATTTATTAATTAAAGTAAACCAAATAGGCTTACATTAACAGCAATGAAGTTATTGTAAAAATTCGCTTGTCGCCATACTCCAGCACCTGTTTGGGTACACTGAGGGTGAATTTAGCATGACCAATGCACCTAACCAGGTAGTCTTTCGCACTGTGAGAAGAAACCGGAGCACCCCGTGGAGACACAGGGAGAATGTGCAGACTTCACAAGATAATGATCCAAGCCAGGAATTGAACCTGAGTTCTTAGCGCTGTGAGACAGCAGTGCTAATCACTATGTCACTGTATCACATTATGATTCCTAACTAATTGCACTCTGTGTACCGCTGTTAGTTTGTAAATAAAGGGATTTTGATAAAGGGATTCTGCCCTTGAAGAGTTATTGCAAAATCCACACTGAATGAACCACTATATATTTTGGAAAGGGGAAATCTCGAAAGCATCTGTTGCTGAAGGTAATGTTTTGTCTGATGCTCTCTCCCTCTCTCTCACAGTGAGATCTGTGGGCTCCTCTTGCGAATTGAATGGGAAATGTAGATTTTCAATCCAACCTCAGCTGATCATTAATTTCTTTAATGAATCTTCTTTGAAATGGCCGGCTAAATCTTGCCATTGTGCATTAAGCCCCATGAGTTGGACATTTGCAGTCTTCAGTATGAACATATATTTGCCTTTTAGTCTGTTGGGTGTATGATTTGCTAACAGCATGCTGAGAGTAATGGGACATCACAATATTACTGCAGAGTGGAAGGAGGCCATTCAGCCTATCATATCTACACTGGCATTATGACTTAATACCATTGCCCATCCCCTTGCAGTTGGACATCAGTGAGTCACAACACAACCTCTATCTTCCATCCTTTGTAAACCTATAATCATCCAAAACTCTGCCCAAATCTTAACTCAGTGCAAACCTCATTCATCCTTCACCCCTCTGCTTGCTGATTTTCACTGACTCCTGGTCTAGAAATGCTCAATTTTAAAATTCTCATCAGCTACAAAAGTCTGAGCTCATGTACCAGCTGACTCAAGAACGGCTTCTTCTCTGCTGTCATCAGGATTTTGAATGGCCCTTTCGTCTTTATTCATCTATTCTTTATTTTCACTCTACCTGCAAATGCAACACTATATTCTGCACCTTTTCCTTTCCTTCTCTCCTATGGATTCTATGAACTGTATGCTTTGCCTGTATAGAATGCAAGAAACAATACTTTTCATTGCGTCCCAATATGCAACAATAATAACTCAAATCAATCCTTCCATGATCTTACCCCTTACCATCCCTGACCCATTCCATAGTCTTACAAAATTTCAGGATCTTTGCATTCCTTCAATTCTGGCGTTTTGTGCACTGATGTAGAGATGCTGATGTTGGATTGGGGTAAACACGGTAAGATATCTCACAACACCAGGTTAAAATCCAACCAGTTTATTTGATAGTAAACCCACAAACTTTCGGAAATGCTGTTCCTTTGTCAGGTGTGCACACTGAAAACTTGTGGGTTTACTATCAAATAAACTGGTTGGACTTTAACATGGTGTTGTGAGACTTCTTACTCTTGTGCACTCCCAGTTTTAATCATGCCCTCTGTAATGACCTCAACAAAACCCATGAGGTTGACCACTTGGAGTATGAGCTCCCTGATTGAGGTAATGATTGTCAACTCCTTTGATGCCCTCTGGGCACTGCAGGAACCAGGGTGTATTATTAACACCTTTAATCACATTTTGATTTGATGTTTGAAGTTTTCTTTCCACTTTGTCTTTTATTTTGGGTGGTTGCCCTCCTTTTAGAAATGGCCCCTTTTTATTTGCCCCCTCATTAATTTGAGTTAATTTATTTGTTGGCCGTATCAGGGAGCTTCACTTGTATATATTTTGAGAAGTGTCGGGGCTACTGACACTCCAGGTGCTACCTGAAGCTCTCTTAGAAGTATGTAACTAAAGAAAATCTGGCGAAGCGACATCTACCTCTGAGGAGTTATTTCACCACCATTGGTGCCATGCTCTCTGCTGCCTAAACCCTAAGCTCTGGAATTCTCTCCTTATACCTTTCCATTCTCTCTCCTTCTTTGAGACTCCTTAAATCCTGCCTATTTGTCCAAAATTTCTCCCTATCAAAAACCATTGTAAAGTTTCTTTTACTGATATTGTTCTTGTCCATGGGATAGTTCAGTGTGCTGAAATTGTTGTAATGTTATAATCTGTAAGCATTCACGTGTATTCATTATTCTACACATAATTCATTGACATCTTTCAATTAGATTCGATCACAATTCATTGATCTCAGTAGAAACCAGATAATCCCTCATCTGAATTCAGAACTTCAGCTGTGAAAGCAGAGTAAGTTATTTTAAAACTTTTTAAAAATTAGTCTCAAGTAAAGCTAACATTAACACTGCAATGAAATTACTGTGAAATTCCCCCAGTCGCCACATTCTGGCGCCTGTTCGGGTCAATGTACCTAACCAACATGTCTTTCAAATTGTGGGAGAAAACTGGAGCACCAGGAGGAAACCCACACAAACACACGGAGAACGTGCAAATTTCACACAGACAGTGACCCAAACTGGGAATCGAACAGGAGTCCCTGGCATTGTGAGGCAGCAGTGCTAACTACTGTGCCACTGTGCCATCTTATGTCTGACCAATCACAGAATCATAGAATCCTACAGTGCAGAAAGAGGCCCTTTGGCCCATCAAATCTGCACCAACTACCATTCCACCCAGGCCCTACCCCCACAACCCTACATGTTTTACCCACTAATCCCTCTAACTTAAGCACTTTAGGACACTAAGAGGCAATTTTAGCACGGCCAATCACCCACACATTTTTGGACTGTGGGAGGAAACTGAGCACCTGGAGGAAACCCACGCAGACATGAGGAGAATGTGCAAACTCCACACAGACACAAGCCAGGAATTGAACCCAGGTCCCTGGAGCTGTGAAGCAGCAGTGCTAACCACTGTGCTATTGTGCTGCATTTTTTTTAATATTTAAAGTCCTGCTGTTATGAGATGCAGTTGGGTGGCTGAGGGAAAATGTGTTTATAGATCATATGATACAGCTTCTTCCAGAAAGCTGAAATGGTAATATTGTGTCAATTAACATTTAACAATGTCATAATTGATTAATATTTCACTCTAGAATGAAGAAGTCTGCCCAATGAAAATCACTGGGAAGTGGTGTGATAAATTTTTACTGCATGTTCAACAATGGGAAAGCATATTAGTATCTTTCACTTTGACCCAGTAGATGTTGACATGAATTTAGCTGACAAGTCGTGGTAGAAATACGAGCATTTAACATTCATTGGCTTTATCTAAAGTTATTTAAATCAGGTACATCAGCATTCAGATGTATTCTCTTGATTTTAATTGAAGAATTCAAAATGATAGTTCTTGTGGAAAGGCAGTTTTGGAGAATCAACTAATTTCGACTTGCTTCCTTTGACTTGCTTCTAGGATTCTGTGCTTCAGTTAATCGAGATGTCTCCATAGTGACTCCCTGACGAGGCAATTTACAGATAATAGACTGTCATCAAGGAGGGAGAATGTATTTTTACAAGGCTCAGCTCAAGTGTCAACCATTTATTATGTTCATCAAAAATATAGCTGTCTATTTATTCAATGTTATTTGTGATAAGGATTGCATATCAATGAACTCCTGAGTCAGGAATCAAAGTTGCAGGCTGCTTGGCTCGATAGTACATTGCATAGATGGGCTTAACTCCAATGAGAGACACTGCACGGGTGCTTATAATACCGCACCAAACAGAGGAAAGAGCGATGCAAACAGACATATTGTCATCCTGGATTAATTCTCTGTGTCAAAGAAAGATAAACTGCATTTCTGCACTGCTTTTCAAAACCTCAGGATATCTCAGAGTGTTTTACAGTTAATGAAGTCATTCTGAAGTGCCGATACTGTTGAAATGCAGGAAATAGGACAGTCAATTTGCGCTCAGCAAGATCCCACAAGCATCAGTATGATGAAGATCAGATTGTCTGCTTTTTAATGACTTTGGTTGAGGGATAAATGTTGGCCAGGAAATCAGAGAGAATTTCCTTGTCCTTTTTTTTTAAATAGTGCAGAGGCTGATAGGCCATTGGTTTAACAGCTCATCTGAAATATCCTGTACCAATAATCTGTGGGTTTGACCAGAAACTGAGCTGGACGCGCCAGATTTTTACTACAAGAGCATCTCAGTGACTGGGAATTCTGCAGCGAGTAAATCACTCCCTGACTTCCAAAGTCTGTCCACCATCTACAAGGCACAAGTCATCTACAATACTCTGTTTGCCTGGATGGGTGCAGCTCCAACACGCAAGAAACTCAACACTATCCAGAACAAAGTACTCCATGCACAAACATTCACTCCCTCCACGGCGGTGGTAGCTGTGTGCACCGCCCACTGCAGGAACTCACCAAGTCTCCCTCAACGTCACCTTCCAAATACACAACCATCTACCATCTAGGAGACAAGGGCAACAGATGTTGGGGAATACCATCACCTGCAAGCTCCCCTTCAAACCACTTACCATCTTTACTTGGAACTGTATGTCCATTCCTTCACAGACACTGGGTCAAAACCCAGGAATTTCCTCCCTAACACCAATGTGGGTGAACCTACACCACACGGACTAGAGCGGTTCATGAAGGACTTCTCAAGGGCAGTTATGAATGGGCAATGAATGTTGGCCTAGCCAGCAACATCCACACTCCATAAATGTACACAAAACATCCTTCGTCCTTGGTAATGTGAGTGGATTACTCCAGCACAGGAGACATTCCTAAGGAAGATTATTGGAATCAATTGCAATATTTTGAGCCTGCATTCAGTTATCATATTACATTTTCGATTGTTTTTTACAATGATAACAATAGTTAGTTAGGCACAACCGCAGGTAGATCCTATTATAATATTAGAGGAAATAATAAGTGCAATTCTGATCGATTCTGCCATCGCTTTGTTAAAGAAAATGCCATCAAATGTGCAATTGTAGGAGTCCTTTCAACAGAGATCTCACTGGGCAGCAATTCAGCTTTTGCTGCAAGCCGCACAGTGTGTCTCTCACCTTGCCCAGCAGTTGGTGAGAATTGAATGAAATAAAGTTTAACAGAGAATGAAGTGTGAAATGCTGAAAATATAAACTGCAAATATATACCCAGGCAGTAAGCATCATTGAAGAAATCAGGTGAATATTCTATCTGGAAACTGCATGATTGGCAAATCTCTTACTGATTAATATAGGAAGAGTTACCCTCAATTTACACAGCAGAGTTACATTCCCTGAGTAGCTTCAAGGAACTGGAAAATTAGAAAAGTTTCTGGAAAGTCAGCAGAACTGTATTGAACTGAAATGGAAAATGTACACAGATTAAACAGACCTGAAAGTGGAGCGGAAAATGCAGGTCTGATATTTTAAAGTCTTTTTAAAGTTTTAAAGTTAATTTATTAGTGTCACAAGCAGGCTTACATTAACACTGCAATGAAGTTGCTGTGAAAATCCCCTAATCGCCCAGCGCCTGATAAGGGATACTGAAGGAGAATGGCTAATGCACTGAACCAGCATGTCTTTTGGACTGTGGGAGGAAACTGGAGCACCCAGAGGAAACCCATGCAGATATGGGGAGAACATACAAACTGGGAATCAAACCCCGGTTGCTGGCACTGAGAAACAGCAGTGCTAACTATTATGCCACCATGCTATCCATACGAGTTGTGCGCACCTCATGTCTATGCCTCATTCTTCCGAACACAGTCACAAATAGAAGCATTTTCTCCAATTTTACCCTATCAAACTTCATCAAAATTTTCAAGATCTTGAGTTGGAAACAAGGAGGCCAACCTGGCCAACTTTCTACAAATGATCGTTCAAGAGGAAAGAGTGAGGCTAACTTCCCGAAGTTACAGATGGTAGGCAATATGTTCCATACATTGAGAGAGATTTAAGAATGTTACATTTGAGATGAGTAATCACAGTTTATGAATTAAAAACAAATATATGTTTGTTGTGGTAATTTCTATGGTATGTAATGATAAATTGAAAACAAAGGATAATCACCTCACTCAATTTTCCTGTAACGGAATATTTACAGGAATTAAATCCATGTCCAAATCTACAGTTCATTCAGTTGCATGGTTTCATCTAAAATATGACAGTAATTGCTTGGTGTCTTTTCTTACTGAGCTCCTGACATTGAGAATGATCTCAGTGGGGGCGAGAACGAAGATATTGTTGTGATTGTCAATGTCAGCAGGAAGACGTTTATGGAGAGAGGTTGGACTCTGCCTAAGTGGCGGAGAATGTCAGAGAAATCTCTGAGAAGCAGCAGCCGAAGTTTCAATATCCTCAGGAAGATTTCTCGCCTCATTCTGATGAGGCAATTTCTTCAAAGGAAGAAACTGATCAGATACCACAGCTTCTTAATGTAGCAAATCCAACAAGCCTGCTTAAGATGTAAAGCTGCACACATTGACACCATACATCAAAGCCTGCCCCTCATCCAATGATTAACCGCATCACACAGAAGAAGCATCTGACTAAACAGGTTTACTACGACGCTACTGGGACTTAATGGTTTGAGTTTTAAGGAAGGCTGGATAGGCTAGGGCATTTTTCCCTGGAATGTAGGAGACTTAGGATGATCTTATAGATGTCCATAAAATAATGAGGGGCATAGATCAGCTAGATAGTCAACATCTTTTTCTAAAATGTGGAGATGCTGGTGACTTACCTGATGAAGGAGCAACGTTCCGAAAGCTCGTGATATCAAATAAACCTGTAGGACTTTAACCTGGTCTTGTGAGACTTCTTACTATGTTCTTCTCCCAAAGATAGTAGAGTGTAAAACTAGAGGACTTAAGTTTAAGGTGAGAGGGGAGAGATACAAAACAGTCCGGAGGGGCAATTTTTTCACACAGAGGGTGCTGAGTGCCTGGAACAAGTTGCCAGAGGTAATAGTAGAGGCGATTACAATTTTGTCTCTTAAAAAGTGTTTAGACAGTTACATAGGTAAGATGGGTATAGAGGGATATGGGCCAAATGCGGGCAATTGGGACTAGTATAGCGGTTTAAAAAAATAGGCAGCATGGACAAGTTGGGCTGAAGGGCTTGTTTCCATGCTGTAAACCTCCAAGATTCTAAACTGAACTGGCTTTGGGATTCCAGTTATGTAGACTGAATGATCACGTGATGACACGGCTACAAATAGAGTCAGGTGATGGGAGTGTGGACAGAATACAAGCACAAGGCAGCTGTTCAGTTAGAATAAACTAGCCTTTGTTACAGTTGCTTGTTGTCAGTGCTTCATGAACATCAATATTTATAAGTCAGTCTGCAACTTTAGTATTTAAGTTACCCTTTGGTTCAGCTAATATTTGTAAAACAATTTGGGGAGGGAAACTTAAATGAGGGCCAGAGGGATCCTTGTTGGCTCCCTCCTCTTGTTCCTGTGTGCTATATCCTCCACACCTGCCTATATCTGCCATTGCTTTCCCCTGGTCTATATTGCTGAGACTCTCCACAGCCCTCCGTCCACCCCCCTCCTTCAAACGCATATGCTTTTGCCACTTAGAGTCATAAAGTCATAGAGCATGCAAATAGGCCCTTTGACCCAACTTGTCCATGCTGTTGTTTCTTTAAAACCCCCAAAACTAATCTCAATTGCCTGCATTTGGCCAATATCCCTCTATACCCATCAATTCCATATAATTATCTAAATGCTTTTTAAAAGATAAAATTGTACCTCTATTGCTATTACTATTATTTATTACTATCTCTGGCAGCTTGTTTCAGACACTCACCACCCTCTGTGTGAAAAAATTGTCCCTCTGGACACTTCTCTATCTCTACTCTCTCACCTTAAACCTATGCCCTATAGTCTTAAACTCCTCTACCTTTGGGAAAAGATATTGACTATCAACTTTGTCTATGTCCCTCATTATTTTATAGACTTCTATAAGATCATCCCTCAGTCTCCTACGATCCAAAGAAAAAATCCCAGTCTATTCAGCCTCTTATAATTCAATCCATCAAGTCCCAGTAGCATCCTAGTAAATCTTTTCTGCGCTCTTTCTAGTTTAATAATATCCTTTCTATAATAGGGTGACCAGAATTGCACACAGTATTCCAAGTGTTATCTTACCAATGTCTTATACAACTTCAACCAGACACCCCAATTTTAGTATTCAATGTTTTGGCCAATGAAACCAATCATATTCAATGCCTTCTTCACCACCCTGTTTGTATGACTTGGGTGAGGTTTTCCAGCCTCACTCACCTCAAAATCAGAAAATCCCCACCAAGGACCTGTCCATGTTCCACCACTTGCCTGCTCCGATTCCCATAATGATGATGGTAATGGTGGTGATGGAGGTGGTGGGTAAATTTCCAGCCCATATGATTCAAAGGAGATACTTTTTGACAGGAAAGGAGATAATTTTTGACAGGAAACTAAGTTAAAGTGAAAACAGAAGAAAGTAGTTGTCCCATCCTCAGACACAGAGAGATGATTCATTAAAGGGGGAGGGTTGCTAAACATTTCTGGGTAAACTGGGTCACAGAGAACATTACACTCGAATGTTGAACACTCAGGCAGATAAAGACATGGATCCCATGCAGCAGTGACGGTTAAAGCAAGATTAAAACAGTGCCATGGCAACCAGTAAGAAACAACCAAAGTAACACCAGCTAAATGCCAACTAAACCAAAGCTACTCGCATTCGGTTCCCATCAGCAACACATGGCTTTAATCTCAATCCAACAAGCACACCTCATTGTGACGTTAGACACTTGTAGACACAGACACAGCTGGTTAAGGGCTGTTACTGCCCTGTCTGTGTTGTGGGGCAACTAATTTTGAAGGGGAAGGTTCCACAAGTGGCAAGAGTTACACAAGCAAATGTTTGTGTTAAGGGATGGGTATTAATCAGGGGACTGGGTAAACCTATCCTGCTGTTCCTGTAGAAAGTGAGATCATCTACAGCTACTAAAGAGGCAGAAGAATTAACACCCCTTCTGAAAGACAGCATCTCTGACAGTGCGGCACTCTCTCAGTACTGATCCTCAGATAGTGCGGCACTCCCTCAGTACTGACCCTCAGACAGTGCGGCACTCCCTCAGTACTGACCCTCAGACAGTGCGGCACTCCCTCAGTACTGACCCTCAGACAATGCAGCACTCCCTCAGTACTGACCCTCAGACAGTGCGGTACTCCCTCAGTACAGATCCTCTGACAGTGCGGCACTCCCTCAGTACTGACCTCCTGACAATGTGGCACTCCCTCAGTACTGACCCTCAGACAGTGCGGCACTCCCTCAGTACTGACCTCCTGACAGTGTGGCACTCCCTCAATACTGACCCTCAGACAGTGAGGCACTCCCTCAGTACTGACCCTCTGACAGTGCGGCACTCCCTCAGTACTGACCCCCTGACAGTGCGGCACTCCCTCAGTACTGACCCTCAGACAGTGCGGCACTCCCTCAGTACTGACCCTCAGACAGTGCGGCACTCCCTCAGTACTGACCCTCAGACAGTGCGGCACTCCCTCAGCACTGATCCTCTGACAGTACGGCACTCCCTCAGCACTGATCCCCTGACAGTGCGGCACTCCCTTAGTATTGACCCTGTATCAGTGTAGCACTCTTTCAATACTGATCTTCTGAGTGTGGCATTCCCTCAGTACTGACTCTCTGACTGTGCAGCATTCTCTCTGCACTGACCCTCTGACAGTGCAGCAATCCCTCAGTACTGACACTCTAATAGTGCAGCATTTCCTTAGTACTGATCCTGTGACAGTGTGGCACTCCCTCAGTGCTGAGCCTCTGACAGTACAGTGCTCCTTCAATACTGACCCCCTGATAGTGCGTCACTCCCTCAATACAGATTCTGTGACAGTGTGGCACTCCCTCAGTACTGACCCTCTGACAGTGCGATGCTCCCTCAATAGTGACCCTTTGACAGTGCGGTGCCCACTCAGCACTGACCCTCTGTGCAGCACACCCTCAATACTGACTCTCAGACAGTGCAGAACTCCTTCAGTATTAACCCTCTGATTGTGCAGCACTCACTTATTACTGACCTCTGGTAGTGCAGCACTCTCACAGCACTGACTCTCTGACAGTACAGCACTCCCTCAGTACTGACCCTCTGACAGTGTGGCACTCCCTCTGTACTGACCTCTGACAGTGCAGCACCCTCTCACTACTGACCCTCTGACAGTATGGCACTCCCTCAGTGTTGACCTTTTGATAGTGCGGCACTCCCTCAGTACTGACTCTCTGACCATGTGGCACTCCTTCTGTACTGATCCTCTGACAATGCAGCACTTCCTCAGTACTGATCTTCTGACAGTGTGGTAGTTCCTCAGTACTGACCCTCTGACAGTGTGGTAGTTCCTCAGTACTGAGCCTCTGACAGTGCAATGCTCCCTCAGTATTGACCCTCTGACAGTGCAGCACTCCCTCAGTACTGCCCTCTAACAATGTAGCACTCCCTCAGTACTGACTCTCTGACAATGCAGCACTCCCTCAGTACTGACTCTCTGACAATGCAGCACTCCCTCAGTACTGACTCTCTGACAATGCAGCACTCCCTCAGTACTGACCCTCTGACAGTACGGTGCTGACAGAGGTTCTGTTGGTTGGTGCTAATAACACAGTCATGGCTTTGATCACTCGTACTGGTCAGCAATCCCTAACCTCTTTAACCCTGATTCTCCCCTATCATCCACTATTTACAGTATGGAATTTGCATGTTCTCCCCATGTCTGCATGGGTTTCCTCCGGGTGCTCTAGTTTCCTCCCACTGTCCAAAGATGTGCGAGTTAGGTGGTTTGGCCATGCTAAATTGCCCCTTAGTGTCAGGGGGATTAATTAGGTAAAAATGCATGGGGTTATGGGAATAGGGCTTGGGTGGGATTGTGGGAAGTGCAAACTCGTTGGGCTGAATGGCCTCTTTCTGCCCTGTCGGGTTCTATTCCATGAATCTACAACCTATTGCCCACTTTGATACCAAGAATCTGTCCATCTCTGTCTTAACAATATTCACTCTTGCTTTCACTGCCTGTTCAGGGAGTGTTCCAAAAATTCTCAACCCCCTGAGGAATTTTTTTTGCCTCCTCTCCAGTTTAAGAGGCCAATCCCTTATTTTTAAACAGGGTCTCCCCAGTTCCAAATCTTCCCACAAGAGGAAACATCCGGTCCTCGTCCACTTTGAGAGATCAGGTGGTGGTGAGGAGTGATCCATTCATGCAAGTCTTTTATTTCTTATTTTTTTGTCTTGTTTCAGTTCACAAACCCATTTCCACCTTTGGATCTGTTATGGTTTCCTTTCCTGTCTGGCTGCAGTACCAGAGCTCTGAAGTGAGTGAAGCAATTGTGGGAAGCGGGACAAAGCTGTGGGTGGTATCACCCACCCCCTCACTCTGTGAAAAATCTACGGGGGCAGATGGAACATTTCCCTGCAATAAGCAACTCTTTTTTTCTAGCTGAAGGCTATCAATTTTTCTGTAATCTTAAAAATCTCCAAATAATCAAACAGGGTGGTTAGCACTGCTGGCTCACAGCGCCAGGGTCCTGGGTTCGATTCCAGCCTCGGATCACTGCCTGGGTGAAGTCTGCATGTTCTTCCCGTGTCTGCATAGGTTTCCTCAGGGTACTCCAGTTTCTTCTCTCAGTCCAAAGATGTGCAGGTTAGGTTAATTGGCCATGGTAAATTGCCACTGAATATCAGGGGGGATTAGTGGGGTAAAGATGTGGGGTCATGGGGATTAGGCCTGGGTGGGATTGTTGTCAGTACAGGCTGGAAGGGCTGAATGGCCTCCTTCTTCCTATAAGAATTATATTAATTCTATTCTATATGTAGATCATACCATAACCAATCTTATGTTAACTCTTCATGTAGCAGATACTAAATCTTGGATTAAGTATTGTATTGGATGTGTACAGCTTGCACTGATTTTTCAGTTCCGAGGACTATTAATCCAGAAACTCCTGGAGACCCAGGTTCAAATCCCGTCACGGCAGATAGTGGAATTTGAATTCAATTTTTTCCTAGGGTGGAAGAGTCAATTACTACGGGGCACAGGTTTAAGGTGTGAGGAGCAAGATTTGAAGGAGACGTATGAGGCAAGTTTTTTACAGAGGGTGGTGGGTGCCTGGAACTCGTTTACCGGAGGAGGTAGTAGAAGCAGATACGATAGTGACTTTTAAGGGGCAAATACATGAATAGGATGGGAATAGAGGGATATGGTCCCCGGAAGGATAGGGGGTTTTAGTTCATTCGGGCAGCATGGTCAGTGCAGGCTTGAAGGGCCAAAGAGCCTGTTCCTGTGCTGTAATTTTCTTCGTTCTTTGTCAATAATGATTCAATTCAAACTGGCAGAATTCTAAACCTCCTCCCAGACAATTCCTCACTCACATTTTAAATTCAAAGCCTCCCATGGATGTATTACCTCTCCGGCTCTGTAATTTCCTCCAATCCTCCAATTCTGAAATCTTTTGCGCTCATCCTATTTTGGTCTCTTGTCTATTCCTGATTCCTTTTCACCGGCTATGCTTTCAGCTGCCTGGGCCTTATACTCTGAAATTCCCTCTGCAAACCTCACACCTCCAAGATGCTCCTCAAAACCAACCTCTTTAACCAAGCTGTTTGGACGTCTGTCCTCATCTCTCCTTAAGTGTGTCAATATGAAAATTTGTTTGCTCCTGTGATGCAGCTTGATATATTTTAATTTTTTAACTCAAAAAAATTAATACTGTCACAAGTAGACTGACGTCAACACTGCAATGAAGTTACTATGAAAACCCCTCCAGTCACCACACTCCAGTACCTGTTCGGATACACTGAGGGAGAATTTAGTATGGCCAATGCACTATAACCAGCATGTCTTTCAGACTGTGGGAGGAAACTGGAACACCTGGAGGAAACCCATGCAGACATGGGGAGAAAGTGCAGACTCCACACAGACAATCACCCAAGCCGGGAATTAAACCCATATCTCTGGCACTGTGAGGCAGCAGCACTAACCATTGTGCCGCCCCATATCCATTAATCAGATGAGTGACACAGAGACTAGTCTGAAGATGTATTAACAGGTACTGAAGATGTATTAACAGGGGCCTGGCAAAGCACTGATCAGGAAACACCTTCTTCAGATAGAAGAAGAGTAGCAGGAGAATCGTGGACAGAGTCCCCCAACATTTCATTTAGAACCATACTAACCTTTCTATACAAAAGGAGGCCGTTTGGCCCATCGAGTATGTAGAAACCACAATCCCATTGAGGCACTATTTCTGAAGCCTCACACATTTACACTGCTAATCCCCCTGACATTAGGGTTAATTTAGTTTGGCCAACCCACCTAACCTGCACATCTTTGGATTGTGGGAAGAAATCGGAGCACTTGGAGGAAACCCACACAGACACAGGGAGAATGTGTGAACTTCACACAGACAGTGACCAAGGCTGGAATTGAACCCAAGTGTCTGTTGCTGTGAGGCAGCAGTGCTAACTGCTGAGCCACCGTGCCACCTCAAGAGAGCAAAATGCTTTTATCACAAGCTATTGAGATCAATACACTCTGTGCCAACCATCCATCCATCCTCTGGAATCAATAAACCACTCTCCACAAGACCATAAGATGTAGGAGCAGCAGTAAGCCTTTTGGCCCGTCTAGAATGCTACACGTTCGATGAGATCATTACTGCTAATCCTCATCTCCACTTTCCCATCTTTTCCCCATAACTCTTAATTACCTTATTGATTAAAAAATCTATCTCAGCTTTGAACATACTTAACGAACCAGCCTCTGCAGCCTTCTGTGGTAAAGAATCCATAGGTTCATTCCCGTCAGAGAATAAAGTCTTCAACTCTGTCTTACTTGGATTATGATGTAGAGATGCCGGTGTTGGACTGGGGTAAGCTCAGTAAGAGGTCTGGCAACACCAATTTTAAATCCAACTGATTTATTTGATAGTAAACTTGCTAGCTTTCGGCGTTTGTGTCTTCGTCAGGCGAATTCGCATTCTAATCAGCAATCTGTAAACTGTCTGAGCTGATATGTGTGCTTTTGGAGACCAGAAACCTCATTCGCCTGACGAAGGCACAAATGCTGAAAGCTAGCAAGTTTACTATCAAATAAATCGGCTGGATTTAAAATTGGTGTTGCCAGACCTCTTACTGAGCTTACTTGGATTACTCACTACTCTGAGATGATGCCCCTGATCCCAGACTCTCCCACAGGGGGAAACAACCTCTCAACATCTGTCAAGTCACCGAGAATCTGATATGTCTCAATAAGGTCACCTCTCATTCTTCTAAACTCCAATGAGCACAGGCCCAACTTACTCAACCTCTCCTCATTAGAAAATCTCTCCATACTCAGGATCAATCCAATGAACATTCTCTGGACTGCCTCCTGTGCCAGTATATTTTTCCTGAGGTAAGGGGATCAAAACTGTTCAGTTTTCTAGGTGTTGTATAACCAGTACCTTGTATAGATGTATCAAATCTCCCTAGTTTTGTATTCCATTCCTTTTGAAATAAAGATCAACATTCCATTTGCCTTTCCTCTCAACTGTCATGTCTCATTTACCTTTTCTGTCTAATTAATTAATGAATCAAATCTAAACTGTTGCTTCTGACTAATCAACTGCCTGTCTCTCTTATCTTTGATCGACAAGTCCCAAAAATCCTACAATATTTATTCTCCATCAATATCACTAATGCAGATTATCTGGTCATCTAATTTTGATGCACTAATTTGCATACATTTCCTACTTTACAACAGTGATTACACTTCAAAATGCAAGGTAAAGTCATCTTAGTCCTAGATGACTGTAAACTGTGATGGGTGTTGGAGCAGCACGATGGCACACTGATGAGCACTGCTGCCTCACAGTGTGAAGGGCCTGTGTTCAATTCTGGCCTCGGGTCACTGTCTGTGTGAGCTTTGCACATTCTCACCATGTCTGTGTGGGTTTTCTTCTGCTGTTCCATTTTCCTCCCACAGTCCAAAGATATGCAGATTAGGTTGATTGGCCAAGCTAAAATTGACCCTCATGTCAGGGGATTAGCAGGGTAAATATGTGGGATTGCAGGAGTAGGGCCCAGGTGGGATTGTGGCTGGTGCAGACTCAATGGGCCAAATGAGCTCCTTCTGCACTATAGGGATTTTATGAACATGAGGATCACCATACCTCAGGCCAGGGACAAAGTTGACAAGGCGAGTCTTCCTGATTTGGAAGAGGGAACTAAATGTATTATCTCCAAATTTGCAGATGATACAAAGTTGGATAGGATGGTGAGCTGTGAGGAGGATGCAGAGATGCTTCAGCATGATTTGGACAGGCTGAGTGTGTGGGAATCTGCATAGAAGATGCAGTATAAGGTGGATAAATGTGAGGTTATCCACTTTGGTAGCAAAACTAGGAAGGCAGCTTATTATTTGAATGGGTGTAAATTGAGAGAGGTGGATACTCTGCAAGGCCTTGGTGTCCTTGAGCATTAGTCACTGAAAATAAGTGTGCAGGTAAAAAAAAGCTAAAAGTCTTCACAGTGAGAGGATTTGACTATAGGGATAGGGTTCTTTTGCTGTAATTGTATAGGACGTTGGTGAGACAGACGTGCAGTTTTGGTGTCTCTATCAGTGGAAGGGTGTCCTTGCTATACAGGGAGTATTGTGAAGGTTTACCAGGCTGATCCCTGGGATAGTAGGTCTGTCTTATGAGGACAGACTAAGTCAGTTAGGATTATATTCACTGGAGTTTAGAAGAATGAGAAGGGATCTCATAGAAACTTATAAAATTCTGACAGAGTAGAACACAGTAGATTCAGAAAGAATGTTCCCAATTGTGGGGGTGTCCTGAACTAGGGGTCATAGTTTGAGGATAATGGGCAAATTATTTAGAACAGAGGTGAGGAGAAATTTCTTCACCCAGATGGTGGTGAATGTATGGAATTCACTCCCTCAGAATGTAATTGAAATCAAAACACCTCAATTACATTTCAGGAAGAAATTAGATATAGCTCTGTGGCCTAGAGGGAGGGGGATCAAGATATTGAATTTGATTATCAGCTGTGGTCAAAATGAATGGTGGTGCAGGCTTAAGGGTCTGAATGACCTCCTCCTGCTTCTAGTTTCTATGTATAACCTTAGCCAATATGGGAATTGAACCCACACTGTTGGTGTGATTTTGTATCACAAACCAGCCATCCAGCCAACTCAGCTAACTGGCAACCCATTTCAAAAAGTCCCGCAGTGGCAGTGAAGTGATTCAAGGTATATTGATGTAATGAAAAGGACTATGAAAATGCAAAGCTATTTTTAGCTTTAGTTTGGATTAAAGATATCTCTGGTCTTGCTGGTATGGACATCCCCCCACCTCCCAAAGTTCTCCCACCCTCCTGCACCACGCCTGATCTTTGTGACTCCTTTGTTGGCTGGTCTTGGGAGAACATCAATTGCTGATGCTTCCTAGAGTCTCCACAATTGCACAGAAATACCAAATAACCAAAAGGCTAACAGAAAGTTGGACTTTCTCTCAACAAGATTGGGATCCAAATACGAGCAAGTAATTCTTTGATTCAGAGAGAAGGTATTGGCCTTAGATTGGGTGCAATGTGTATTCATCAGGATGATATTGGAATTTAAATGTTTCCATTTTGCGGACAAGTTAAAGAAACATCTTGCATTCTTTGCATTGACGAGGTTGGGAGGGGGTCACCTATTTGAGGTGTTGAAATGGTTAAAAGGTTACGAGGTTGATAGAAAGAAAATATATTTCATTTGATAGCAGAATCTTGAACAAGGTGACTTTAAAGCTCGGTCAGTCACAGGCCTCAAACCAGGAATCGTTTTTCACACTAAAGGTTTTAGTAATCTAGAATTCTACCTCCTGAAAAGCTATAAAGTTTGGCAAGTTCATTCAAATGATCAAGACTGAGATTGTGGTTGAACATCAAGAGATATTGAACAAGAGCGAGTAATGGAGCCACAATAACAGAATAGCATCTAGGCTCGAGGGACTGAATAGACTTCTCCTGTTCCTCATTCTCTCCTGAGCTAGTTAGAGCTGTTCTTTCCAAGTGAGAGCTTTTTTAATACTTTGATCCGCTTCTCAGTTCCTGGAGGAATTCACAGGATACGTTGCATAAGGAGGCATTGGCCTTGATATTAACCCAGTACAGACTGGGTACTTCTGGCTGATTTGAATCCTCCTCAACAGATTATAACCATCAGGAGCAATGTTCATGATAGAGGACATCAAACTCTTTGAACACAGAGTAATGACAATGTAGATTCATAGAACAGTTTTGATGAACAGCATAAATGTATTTAATGGCAAATTAGTTAACCACATGAGGGAGAAAGCAATAGAACTGAGTGCTGATTGAGTTAGATAAAGAGGGACAGGAAGAGGCTTTTATGGAATATAAACACCGACATGCACCATTTGGCGAATGGACAATGTCATGCTGCAAAACCCATGGTGATATAAGCAAGAGAATCCCATGCAAATCACTCCAAACATACTGAAATTCTTAGATGTGAAAAGGACAGAAACAGACAGGAGTTGCTGGCAATAATCCAGCAACAGAGCACAGAACTGAGAAATTCCATCATCAAACACTCGAGGCGAACCTTATTCCAAAATATCAGAAAGACAAACTCATCAGACACTTAAAAACCAACCCTGCCAATTACATTTTTCATCAAGGAAAACCTGACTCAACTTGTTCAGAACAGGACAGGACATTTCTGGAGGATTAAGATAAGATGACATAAAAGTCACTTACTGCCATCAAGCTTGCTGTTTCTCTCAATTACACATAGAGATTGAACTGAACTGGAAAGTCTGTTTGCCACAACATGTTGTTCACATTATCAGATCCAGTGATGAGCTTAGTGGGATTCACATGTCAGCACTGCAGCATCTGAGTTCAGCTTTTATCTCTTACTGCCTTATCTGAACACTAAAGCTGCCTCTTGATTCACCGAAGGGATCTGTTTTATTCTGTAAATCCCCTAAACAATACGTTGTAGTTGGGATTTTTGCTCCCGTTTGTGTTGGGCGGGTTTGACAACAGGAGCAGAAATTATTGTGAGGTGATAAAGTCGCAACAGTGTCAACCTAGGAAGTGATTGGTTGAGGACTCTGGGTCTGCACTTGTTGGAGTTTAGAAGGATGCGGGGGGGATCTTATTGAAACTTACAAGGTACTGCTGTTCCGTGTCACGTTAACACTAGCGAGTAAAGGCTAGTCAGTTTAAGAAACAATAGGTTTTGGAGACCATTCAGCCCATCAAGCCTCCCCTGCCATTCAGCCAGGTCACTGATGACCTTCTGCCTCAACTGTAACTCCTCTCCTCCTCTTCATATTCCCCGATTCCCCAATGCACCAAAATTCCATCTATCCCAATTGGAAATGTGTTCAGCGATGGAGTGTCCACAACTCTCTGGGGCCCGGAATTCCAAAGATTCACAATCTTTTGAGTGAAGACATTTCTCCTCCCCTTAGTCCTCAATGATTGGCCCCTTAATCTACCCCAATTTACTCAGCAGAAACTGGGTCAGAGGAGGAGACATTTGTTGGAAAGAGTGAGAAATGAAAGAGGGTCCCAACTGCCAACAAATCAACAGGGGGAACCATTCACCAGCTGTGCTCCAAAACAGGGTTCCTATCCCCAAACCCCAGATTCTCTCTCACCCTCTATGACTCCTGTCCCATCTCTAAAAATGCTGGAATATCCATCTTATTTCATGAGTATTTGCTGCCTAGATGAATATGTGGGTGGTAGTTGAGGCCGGAAATTATTAACTTTGATGTGAAAGTTGGAAACTGCAAGATGCTGGGTGTGATTCTCCATCATCGAGAAGTGTTGATTGGAGCAGAGATTCACTACCCTGTTAACGGCCTGTTTAAAAAATGAGAGACTCCAGGTGTTATTAGATCCAGCTGTGTTCCTTCTTGATGAATCCAAGCTCCATATTTTACCATGACATGTGTATTCCTTCAACATGTTTTATTATTAACACTGCTCAGTCTCATAGGTACAGAATATCTCAAATGTAAGAATGCCAGAAGCATTTGGAACGTAATCCGGATGTTGTATTGTGTGTATGTACACAGTGACAGATTAATGCACAATGTCTGAATAATGGTCTTGAGAACCTGCTTACACTGCGATTCCTGTACATCTGCCTCTATGACCCCATTACGCCCCCTTTACATATATTCCAGTCACACTCCAGCTAATCTCTTTTACCCCCATAACATCCTCTCTACAATCCATTACGAACTTCATACACTCTATTACAGACCTCCCCTCTACCTCATTACACGTCTCTTTACCCCTGTAACATACATGCTCTGCTTGGTTAAACACTTACTCTGCATTCCCTAATGTAATTCCATTAACCCCATTAATACTCATTGCAGGACCCACATTATGGAACCCACAGCACAGGGACTGTTCTGCTAAATGCTGATGATTTGTCTGGTAACAGGTGAGTAATTGAGTTTTGAGCTGAATTTTGGCTGTAAATAAGAATGTTTAACGTCTCAGAACCAGCGTCTGTTGATAATGTTGTCTATGTGTGATCATGTTAGTGAGAAATATACTTTATATATTAATACAGAGGAGGGGACAGTGTGATAACGGCACCTCACTGCTTTGCTCGGTGAATCCTGTAAATGTCAACAGGATTTCCTCTTGGAGAAACAACAGAAGAAGAGAGTTTGATCAACCGTTCAGACTCATGAAGCCCAGTCCCGGGTCAGCTGCACAAAAGTCATCCATGCATAGTTTGAATGAACGAGCTCACACCAAGCTATTCTTGGTGGCTGGGACTTGACTCCCAAACAGAAGCAAAAGAACAAAGAAAATTACTGCACAGGATCAGGCCCTTCAACCCTTCCAAGCCTGCACCAACCATGCTGCCAGACTTAATTAAGACCCCCAACCCTTCTGGGACCATAGCCCTTTATTTCCATCCTATTCATGTATTTGTCAAGATGTCCCTTAAAATTCACTATCATATCTGCTTCTACTACCTCCATTACCAAGGTGGAGCAATGCGGTCATGTGTTAGAATACAGAATACTCCCTCTAGCAACCACTTCACCCATTAGATTGACCAAAACTATCTTAATGTGGACAATCTTGGCAAACAATGCATATTTTGTCTTCACAAGGCCCTGTCAAGGTGACGTGTTTCTTGTCCTGGTGGGTGCACACTCAAAGAAGCCTGAGTCAGGATGATGAAATTCACCACGACAAATGGACCATTGAGAAATTGGATGCGTTGTTCGCAAGATTTGGTCGGCCCAAACAACTAGTCAGTGATAATCGGATGCAATTCACACCACCGTAATTTGTGGATTACCTTGAGAACAATGATATACAACGCATAAGGACTGCTCCGTATTATCTGTCCACTAAAGGATTGGCAGAGAGGCTAGTACCATCAATCAAACAGGTCAAAAAGTGTCAGAGGTGAAGGTTCACTCTCCAGGAGAGTAAACAGCTTTCTCGTGTCCAATCAGAAATGACTTACGCTACCTCACAGAATTCATCAGCAATGTTATTCCTGAGAAGAAAACTGGGAACTAAATTCAATTCCTTCACACCACCCAACATTCTTACAACAGAGACAACAACACACACAAGTTTAAACCAGGATCAAGAGTTTTAGCAAGAAAATATTCTACGAGGAAGAAGTGGACACCTAAAACTATTCTAGCAAAGATCAACGTAATGGTGAAAGAATATTGCGGATACACACAGATCAAATCTTTGCTTCAAAGAGACAAGGTCATAGAATCCTTTAGAATCACAGAATCTTTACAGTGCAGAATGAGGCCATTTGGCCCATTGAGTCTGCACCCACCCCAATCCCATCCTTTTCCCTTCATCCTACATAACTCTCTAACACTAAGGATCAATTTAGTTTGGCCAATCAACTTCACGCACACATCTTTGGACCATGAGAGGAAATTGGAATACCTGGAGGAAACCCATGCAGACATAGGGCAAATGTGCAAACTCCACACAGACAGTGACCTGAGGCTGGAATCGAACCAGGTCCCTGGCGCTGTGAGGCAGCAGTGCTAACTATCGTGCCACCTCAGGAAGGCTTATGTCAGACACCCAAGGGTCTGATATCTCTGAACTAAGGATTGCTACAAAACCAAATTTTGATTCTACTCCAGTAGAACAACCAACATCTCTGCGAGCTGACAATGAAGCAACTTCCCAAAATGAAACAGCTGATGTTTTCTCAGAGACGCTCCCTTCCCATGTCCCATTAACAAAAAACAATTAAACTTTAGTGAGCCATTTGTTATCTTCAACCACTCAGAGCTCTTGTTAATCCCTAACCCAATGGATAAACAGATTAAAGTTAGTATAATTGGTTAGCTCCACAATGTACAGGGAAGGTTATATGCGAGGTAGCTCAGGGTTCAAACCCCAAGGTTTGGAACATTCACAGTTAATGTCAATGATTAAAATGAGAGGGAGTTGGCCCAAGAGAATGTATGTTATGTGATAATCATTGTTTTATGCTGCAGAGGTCTAAACTGCACAAAGAAATCATTTTGCCAGAATAACATAATTAGAGTTCTGTTAAAGGTTCAAATTTAACAACTAATTATGCAAAGGGATGGGTTTTTGTGGCATAATTAACAATCTGCTCCAGAAATGTGGCTCAGAATAGGATCTCTCAGCAAGAGGAAATGGACGAGAGGCAATCTCTCCTTCTGTCTTCACCCAATCCTGAACCTTTGCTGCCATCTCGGAGAACAGAACAGAAACCCTACCCAGGAAGAGCTACCAGGAATCTTTCCACAGAGGGACTGAGCTCAAAGAGCAGAGTGAGAGCAATTTGCTCCCACATTAGCCACATTTATAAATATATTAAAAACTGAAATGGTTCCTCCTACTCCCTCTCAGTCCACAGAGCAGGGACCAGGGCTGCTGGTAAAACGTGAAACAGAATTTCCTGCAGCTATGATCGATACGATCTCCAAACAGGAAAAGCAGAAGTTAACACCGGAATGGGGAGTTGGGAAAAACACGGACATTTCTCTGCTATCAGAGGGCGCCCAGCTGTGCCATTCCATTTTGTTTTTAAATTTCAAATTGAATTAAAAAGGATGGGATTTTCTCACAGGGTGGTGTGGTGGCGCAATAATTAGCACTGCTGCCTCACTGCACCAGGGACCCAGGTTCAATTCCGGCTTTGGGTCACTGCCTGTGTGGAGTTTGTACATTCTCCCTGTTTCTGTGTGGGTTTCCTTAGGATGCCCCGGTTTTCTCCCACAGTCCAAAGATGTGCAGATTAGTTGGATTGGCCACAATAAATTGCCCCTTACTGTCCAAAAATGTGTAGGTTAGGGAGATTAGAAGGATCAATGTGTTAGGGTTACAGAGCGAGGGTGGGATGATCTTGGAGAGATAGTACAGACTCAAAGGGCCGAATGGTGAACCATCCCCTCACCTGAAACAGTGACGCAGACCAGCCATGCAAAACAGCAGAGACTTGGTGATGAGACCGGCAGTGGCCAGTTGCGACCTGCCTTTGCTACAGAAAGCACGCCGCAGGCGAGACTGGAAAATCTCAGGCACAGTATTGCCAGCTCACAGAGGCCATTCAGCCCAACAGACCTATGCCAGTATGTGTGCTCTTCCCACACTTTCACCCCGTGTCCCACTCATTTCATCCTCAGGTATTGGCCCAGCTGAAACTCATTGACACAATTCTGTGCAGCCATTCCCCGGGGCACTCAGTTTCACACTCTCTGGCCAAAGAGGTTTCTCCGGCATTCTCGATATTTGGGTCTTCTCTTCCCTATATCTCAGAGGCATTGCCATGGTGACAAATACCATTCATGATGCTCTGACCAAGCTGAGAGATCTGGGAGGGCAGGGTGAGGGGGTTGTGGTCAGGTCTGTCTCTGATGCTGAGCCTCAGTTTCTAACTGAGATGCGGAAGTGCCATGGTTTGACCAGAGATAACTGCCCCACCCCCCGCCTCCTATAATCAACACTGGCATTCCCTCACCGCCCACTGCAATCGATACTGACATCACCCTCTTTCTCTCTCTACCTCCCTCCCTCCCCCAGAAATCACTGGCATGGGGTCCTGTTCCCATTACCCAACCAAATATCACCAGCGCCCCCTCCATTCCCTCACCACCACCATATGAGGCTCCCTCTAGTGTCTGCCCTTGGTACTGCCCCCATGACACAGATTGGCTCTGCCAGGTTGGCTTGGTACCAATCTATGCCAAGGGGCAGCGCCAGGGCACTGCCTACCTGAGCCCTTCTCCCGCCGGGTGGAGGAGGCTATATTCACCTTTCCACTCTTGTGACAGGTTCACGCCTGGGTGAACCTGTTGAAAATACAATGAGGGGGGGAAATAAATGACACAGAGTGGGGAAGGGGGTTTAATGAGATTCAAATATATTAAAATTTATGTAAATGAGGTTCTCACCCCATGTGGGCGTGAACCTCGATGTTGCTGGTGAGGGGCAGAAATGGCGAAATGCGATTACTCCGGGGCAAAGTGCCTTTCCTGATTCTCTCTGAATTTTCACACCGTGTCACTGTTCTCCCAGATGCCGAGTATGAAAATCTCCTCCATGACCATGATGGAGTGAAATGGACAGTGAGAGGAGAGGCTTGACTCTGGGTCAGAGCTCCAATTTCTACAACATTGGTTATAACCTGGCCTGAGTTTATTTGCAGAGGGAGCAGGACAGAGATTTTGGGAGCATTTCTCCCAAAAAGGTTCGAAGTGTTGAATTTGCAGAAAAAAATGGTATAAATCACGATTGTTGTTCAGTGAGAGTTCAGACCTGAATCTCCCACACACTGTGCACTGCAGAGGTTATAATTGTGAATATCATTAAAAGCTCGGTGGGGTGGGGGGGGGCGCGATTCATGTCGGAGTTGGACAATTCCGGAACTCTCCATGTACACACTGGCCCCAAACTGTCAGCCTGCAGTTTGCTGGGGGCAGCGTGGTCTCTGGACAGCTGGAGACCCTCGAGCTACTGAACCTCCACTCCATCCCATGGCCCGATCACAGCCTCCATGAGCATTCCTGGACCAGCCTCGAACCCCTCCCCTCCTTACCATCTCGATTTCCAGCCCCCACCACCTCCCAGCAGGGGCAATCCCCTCAATCATCGCCCCCACCCCCCCCACAGGAGGCAAACCCCCACTGGCAGCTCTCTGGCCTCCCTCCAGTCCTGACCGGTGCCAATAACAAGTGGCAGTGGGAACCGCTCCATCCACACCCTCACTGATTGCCCTTAACTATCTGATGCTCACTAGGCAGTGCCAATGTGCCACTGAGCATGGGTAGTTTGCCTCTGGCAGTGCCAGGGCAGGGGCAAGGCTGGCACTGCCGAGATGCCCATGCCCAGAGGTTCTCCCCATCCCTACCCAATGACTTGATAGGCCCTGATTACTACTCTCCGGGAGGGGGGAGGGTGGGTGGTCCTCTAGTTCTCCGAAAATGGGGAGCTACTTTGAACTCTAAAAGGAGTGAAATTGCATTGTGGGGGTGGTGGTGGGGGGCGCGCAGTAGGAGATGATCACAGGCCCAGAGTATTCAATCCCTCCTGGGCCCAATAATCTCATCTAATTGGCATTAAAATAAGAAAGTTACATACCTGCTGGTTTCCAGTGTATTCCCGACTGTGCTGGAAGGTGCACGTGCATCGGAAATGCACATGCAAATTCCATGAATCGGCCCACATGCGATTCTTCAGGTCCAATGTGCTAAAAAAATTAATGCGTCGTGACGGGAGAATCACCCCCTTTAACTCCCGGTGTGAATCACACCCAAACTGGATGTGAATCACTGGCCAGTTAGGAAAGAGAGCAGTTCAGGGAGCAGTCTATCGTCACAGGAAATGTTTCCCACCGAGACCCAGAACAACTCTTCCAGTCCAGCAGAGACTCAAAATAATAGCCACAAAAATCATTTCAGATAATTATCCCACCACCCCGCCGTGCCTGCTCTGGCCTGGCTCTCGTCTCCCACCTCTTCCATCGACAGCTTGGGTGACATGTGGAATTTGTGAGATTATTGGTTAAAATTATGGGCAGAATTTTCCTAACTCATCCATGGGTGTGCAAGGAGGGAGGTTTGGAAGGATGAGGGCTCACGCTGGCAGGCAGAGGGGCAAGGATGTGGATGGAGGGCAGCGGGAAGATCAAGGGTGGGGGTTGAGAGTGGCAGGAGCAGCTGGAATGCAACAAAGCTACAATGAAAAGGTCCTAAACAAGGGGGTCAAAGGGACGCCATATTGTTTACAGGAACAGGATGGATGAAAACTCCAAGAGCAGTGGGTAGAGGTTCAAATGGGGCCAGGGCACCTTGCAGTTGAGGGGGGGAGGGCAGGTTTTTTTGATTATTACTGTCACATGTATTAGTATACAGTGAAAAGTATTGTTTCTTGCACGCTATACAAATAAAGCATACTGTTCATAGAGAAGGAAAGGAGAGAGTGCAGAATGTAGTGTTACAGTCATAGCTAGGGTGCAGAGAAAGACCAACTTAATGCAAGGTAAGTCCACTCAAAACCAGCAGGGAAGCCTAAGGATCGCCAAATTTGTATGATATTGCATTAAATCATTGTTAGAGAGGTTAAAAAAATTAGAATGAAGTTTTAGAAGACTAGAATGAGAGTAAAAGACAGAATTAGAAGTACACTGGACACAGCTTGCAAGAAGTTGCCTCGCTGGTTAGATTGAGGAACAAGCCTCTTTTTGATGTTGCTGGTCTTTTTCCCTCTGGATTGCTGTCCATCCTGCACAGTATGATGATGACAGAGAGGGCTGGAGAGAGTGAAAGGATTGTGATAGACTGGCGCTTAGATATGGCACCATGACCATCAGCTGAGGCTGGGTGGACGAACCAACTCTCGGCTTGCCAGGTGACTGAATGCACTTGTGTAACGAATGAGATTCCGAAGATCCTGCTTTCTGTCTGGTGGGATAGACGCTGCTGGGATAACCCGCCATCCCCGGCTCAAAACGGGAGAATTCTGTGCAACGTTGAGGCCCTAATTGCCTCATTCCCAAAATCCACAGAACCTCAGTCTGCCCGTGACAATCCCCCAAGACCAAAAACAATGAAAACAGCGGCCAGCTAGGGGTTTTGGGAAATGGTAGCCATTTTAACCACACCTTCGCCCCCGTTATTTCCCAAGAGACGCGAGTGAACATCACATCCTTTCCCTGTCTGTTGATTTATGCCAACGTGTCCATGGGTTAGAAACTGGTGGCTTCCACTGGAAAAAACATGGGATGGAGCAGGAGACTCAGTGGAGACACAGATAGCAGTCACTAATGGCTGACAAGACAGTGGTATTAATAGGAGATGCATATTTACTGTACATACTTGTAGCTCAAGTGGCAATATCACTACTCGTGAATCAAAAAGTGAGTTCAAGTCCCAAAGACCTGGCTCTCCCACCCAATGCAATACAGAGGGAGTGCTGCACCGTCAGAGGTGCTGTGTTTTGGGTGAGATGTTAATTTAAGGCTTGGTCCACTCCATTGGGTCGTCACGATTTGAGGAAGAGTGGAATTCTCCTGGATGCACTGGCCAACGTATCTCTCAAACAACATCACAAAGAACACATCAGCTGGACATGATCACATTGCTGTTTGTGGAGTTTTATTGAGCGAAAATTGATCGCTTTGTTTCTTACTTTATGATAGTGGCCCCAATCCAAAAATACTTCATTGACTGCAAGGTGCTTTCGGTTAAGGGAGGGGGGAGTCACAAAATCTAGACACGCTTGAAATTCTCAGCCATAATTCTGGATGTAAATTAGAATGTGAGACTATAAATCATTCAGCCTCCTTATTAATCATTAAATGGTATCAGTGAAAAGGCGGAGGTAGTTGAGATTGATTTCAATCACTTGGAGCTGTCATGGTCCAGCCTTCAATTCTTTCTGTCTTTGACTTCACTTGGTGACTGGTCTCAGATCTCGGTGAAGGCAGCAAGAGCCCCTTTTGTCAGCTAACAGTGTGAGGAGGAAGGGTCACTGCTGGGCTTTTCACTGTATCGAAACAGACTTGATGTGTGCGGGGAAAGGTTGGAATGTGGAACAGCAGGAGGAAGGAAGCTGTAATGACAGCTGAAGCTCCTTTGTATTCCGGAGCTATTCTTGATGTCTTTCTATTCATTCGTCCCGGTTGGAAATCTCAATCCCCACATGATTTCAGCTGTACGGCTGTTGGGTTATAATCAGGGAATTAACTGCAACTGATCTCTTGCTGCCTATTAACTGCAAACTCTGTCAGGTACTTAAATGTCACGTTGACAAAGAGCAAAACCTCATTAATGTTTATTGTTCACACTGTTCTCTTCTTTAGTGATTATTTTTGTTTAAACAAATAGGCATTTTCACATTGAAAGGAAAGCCTCGAGTTCTGTGCCACGGGTCACGGTGGCAGTTCGTCCCGACAGCCGGTGAAGTTTTTCTGAAGTGTGGGCGCTATTGCACGGTCAGGAATGCAGCAATCAATTTGCATACAGCAACCTCCCACAAGCAGATAATTTGTGATATTGATTGAGGGATGAATATCAGTTAGGATATTAGGTAGAATTATCCTCTAACATAGCTCGATAGAAAACTTTCTGACAGTCACATGAGTGACTGATGTTCTTTGAACAATTTCACCTCCAATAACATAGCCTATACAAAATCAAAGCAGACCATTCAGCCCGTGCTGGTCTTTCTACTCCATTTGAGCCTCTTCCTTCTTGGAAGTGAATCACTGTAACCCTCTAATCCTTTCTCCCCTGTGTGCTCATCCAGTCTTCTCTTAAACTCATCTATACTCTTCACTTTGACCACTCCCTGGTATACTGAGTTCCACATTCTCACCTCACTTTGGGTAAAGGTGTTTCTTCCTTATTGAGTATAGAGATAGGGATATTTTGCTGCAAATATATTGGGCATTGGTGATGTTACAGCTGGAGTATTGTGTGCAGTTTTGGTGTCCTTGCTATAGAAGTACAGCAAAACGTTTACAAGGCTGATGCCTGGGATAGCAAGTCTGTCATATGAGGAGAGGTTAAGCTGGTTAGGATCATATTCACTGGAGCTTAGAAGAGAGAACATGGGGATCTCATAGAAACTTCTAATAGGGTAAACAGGGTAGATTTAGAAAGAATGTTCCCTACGGTAAAACTAGTGGTCATAGTTTTAGGATAAAGAATAAACCTTTTAGGACTAAGATGAGGAGAAATTTCTTCACCCAGAGGATGGTGAATATGTGGCATTCACTACCACAGAAAGTAGTTGTGGCCAAAACATTGTCTGATTTCGAAAAGAAATTAAATAGCTAAGATAAGGCATAGATAAGATAGTTAGGAGTATAGATCAAGTAGGTAGTCAACATCTTTTCCCAAAGGTAGAGGAGTCTAAAACTAGAGGGCATGGATTGAAGATGAGACGGGAGAGATACAAAAGGATCCAAAGGGGCATTTTTTTTTACTCAAAAGAGTAAATCAGATGGGATTTTACAGAGCTTAGGAAAATGAAAATCAACCTCATTCTGAAGAGGCTTGATAGAGTAGACACAGGGATTGTTTCTGCGGGTCAAAGTGTCTACAACAAGAGGCAAAGCTCAGGATGAGAGGCTGATTATTTAGGACTGAAATGATGAGAAATGTCAAAGGTTTGTGAATCTTTGGAATTCTTTACCACCACCCCCCCCCCCCCCCCCCCAGGGTATTAGATTCTCCACTGAGTACAGATTGGTTCTGGAGAATCTGCCAATCTCTTATCAATTGCATTATTAAATTGAAGGCAAACAGGGTATTTGAACATAAAGCTTGGCCTTTTGCCTGAGATCCAGGATTTTCCAACTGCACTCTCCCAAAACCAGAAAATCCCACCCAAGGTCAACGAAATTTTGTGTGGTCTGCCCACTATGAATCCCATGGTGGCTGGGATGGGAAAACTGCCCCCACAAATGGCAAATCAAACCCAGGATGGGGGGCAGTGCCTTAGCTTGCCAGAACAAAGAACCAGTTCATGGTGGGAGATATAGAAGGGATGTCCAACATAGATTCTTTACTCAGTCATTGTGGTGTGGGGTGCTCTGCCTGTTCTGATAGTGGAGTCGGACACTTCAGGAACTTTCCAGCGGTTATTGGATAGGCACATGGAGCACACCAGAATGGTAGGGAGTGGGATAGCTTGATCTTGGGTTTGGATAGAGTGTGGCACAACATTGAGGGCTGAAGGGCCTGTACTGTGCTGTACTGTTATATGTTCTATGAGACCATTCAGCTCATTGAGTCTGCACCACCCACAACCCCACCCAGGCCTTATCCCTGTAACTCCACTGATCCCTCTAATCACATTCTGGGACACTAAGAGGCAATTTAGCATGGCCAGTGCACCTAACTCACATCTTTGTACTCTGGGAAGAAACCCACACTGACATGGGGAGATTGTGCAAACTCCACACAGACAGTGACCCAAACCAAGAATCAAATCCTGGACCCTGGTGCAGCCCATCAAGTCTGCACTGTCAACAATCCCATCCAAGCCTGTAACCCCACATATTTCCCCCACTAATCCCTTTAACCAGCTCTAACCACTGTGCTGTTCCCATGTTGCGTTCTTCTACAGAAATACCTGAACACAAGCACACAGAAATGCAATAAATAAAACTGCGTAACATGCTGCAGCATCTGTTTGAATTCTCCCACTCTATCTTCATTATTTGCCATGTTTAATATTAAACCAAGGGCTTCAGGCAGCTGAAATTGAATTCTGGAGCTTTGCTGCCATCTTGTGATTCATTTCATGCACTGGAACCAAAATCAAATATACAAACATGCTTCTAAAACTTTGTGTATTTGCTCTGTGGCGAGTTAACAAATCACTTGGATCGTTGGACACTACAATTAGTCTGAATATCCTCGGGTTAATGATTGGGTTAGGCTCTGTCACATCAGATTATATTTAGCAATGCTAATGGACGTGCCTGTATGTACATGTATGCGTGTGTATTCGAATGAACTGAGTGCACCCATGCGTGAGACATGTTTGGGTGTGATAACATCAGGCTCAACTGTGTGATCAGCGGATGAGTCAAAGTTGGAAGAATTTGCATTAACGTAGTGCCTTCCAAAACATTTTCCAGCCAATGCAACACCTCAAAGTGTAGTCGCTGTTGTAACGTGGGAAAAACAGCAGCCAAAATGTACACAGCAAGCTCCCACAAACTGCAACTCTGCTGCTGGTTTTTGAAACATTTCCAGGTCTTTTATATTCATGCGAGAAGGCTGATAGAGCCTCGCTTTTAACTGGTTTGTGGCCAAATGGCCCATCTAAAACGGCGATTTGTAAAGCACTCTGGGACAATTGGGCAACTAAAACAATAGGCCGCAGTTTAAAGACAGAGATAAACAGGATACAAACCCGACGAGTGAATAAACAGGGTATGGGTCATCTCCAGGATGAAAGGAACTTTATAGTCACACTGGGTTGTGTACCAGACATAAGGGCACCGTGATCCCTTATTTAGAAGGGAGATATGTGACCTAGATGCCTTTAGCACCTACAGACATGGCCATTGGGAACATACCCAGAGATCAGTGTGGTAGTACCTGATTGGACTCTTATTGATCAGGGGATCAAGTCCTGATCAATTGATTGGCCATGGCCAAAAAGGAGCATGAAACCAAACAGGGTATAAAGGATGTTGCACAATCAGGAACCCCTCTCTCTCTCTGCCCCCCGAATGAGCTACAACAATGGTTACCATCGCAAGTGACAATCAGCATGAGGAGAGTCACCACGTCCGACAAGGAAGGAAGATCAGAGCCACGGTGCCAGACCAAACCATGGGAACAAATTACGCAGGCAACTATCAAGACCAGCGCATAGATAAATGCCAATATCTGCTTGGGTACTTGCCAGTCATGCAAGGTTAAGTCAAGGTCTAGTATTGGATTTGAACTTTAGTATTTTCCCATAAGATAACTTATTATTGGTCGGGTGGGTGATTATTGATTGTATGCGTTTAAATAAGTATTGATCATACTAAAAAGACACTTACTCGTAGTTATTTGTGCACTGTATAAGTGTTAAAACAGACTGTGTAGCAGGCAACAGGTTATTACTGACAGTGCAGCACTCTCTTGGTACTGCACGGTCTAAATGTTTGTGTTCAGGTTTTAATGTGGAAAGTGAGTGTCTGCGCAATGAGAATTTTTTGACTGCATCAAGAATGAGCTAATGCAAAGTACTTAGTATAATTAAGTAGAAAGCCCCACCAACATCTCTACTCTCGCAGAAAACTAAGGAAATTTGACACGTCAGCTGCAACTCTCACCAACTTTTACAGATGCACCATAGAAAGCATTCTTTCTGGTTGTATCACAGCTTGGTATGGCTCCTGCTCTGCCCAAGACTGCAAGGAACTACAAAAGAAAGTGAATGTAGCCCAATCCATTACGTAAACCAGCCTTCCATCCATTGCTATGTCTACAATTCCTGCCGCCTTGGCAAAGCAGGCAGCATAATTAAGGACCCCATGAAAGCCAGACATTCTTTCTTCCACTTCCTCCTTCATAAAAAAATACAAAAATTAGAGATACCAACCAACTCAAGAACAGCTTCTTCCCTGCTGCTATCAGATTTTTGAATGGACCTACTTTGATCTTTCTCTACACCCCAGCTATGACTGTAGCACTATATTCTGCACTCTCTCCTTTCCTTCTCTATGAATGGAATGCTTTGTATAGTGTGCAAAAAACAATACTTTTCACTGTAGGTTAATACATGTGACAATACTAAATCAATCAAGTTATGGGCATATGGGATTGCATCTTTGATGCAGTATAGAAGCTCAGCAGCAGTGAACATACTGTTGGCACAGGGGTTGCAATGATTCTGCTTGCACAATGAGGTATATTGTTCCTGACATCTTGTTGGGACAAAGCAGGGATTTTACACCTAACCTCAGCTGTACAGAGCAGGGAGAGCTAAACTTGCTGCAGTTCCCATTAATACATCTGATTCAAATAAATATAATAAATACGTTCCATTTACAATGCAGATCAGAGCCGAAGGCCATAATAGTGAAATAGTCATTAATATCTCTCATTGGGAATTCAGGAGAAATCTCTTTACCCAGAGTGTGGGAATTTGGATAAAAGAAAATTATGCAGATACTGAAATCTGTAACCAAAAGAGAAAATGCTGGAATGTCTCAGCAAGTCTGGCAGCATCTGTGAGGAGAGAAAAGAGCTGACGTTTCGAGTCTGGCCAACCCCTTTGTCAAAGCTAAAACACACAAGGTGGGAGATATTTATACTGCAGGCTGAGGGAATGAAAGATGAGTCACAGCCATAGAAAATGAGGTCCTTGATGAGATTACAGTCGCTAGACAGGTGGTGCTTGATAGGCTAATGGGGCTGAGGGCAGATAAGTCCCTTGGACTAGATGGAATGCATCCCAGGGTCCTCAAAGAAATGGCAGAGGTGATAGTGGATGCCCTGGTAATTATCTTTCAAAATTCGCTGGACTCCAGAAAAGTGCCAGAAGATTAGAAAAAAGCTAATGTAATGCCGCTGTTTAAAAATGGTAGCAGACAGAAGGCAGAAAATTGTAGGCCAGTTAGTTTGACGTCTGTAATAGGAAAAATGCTTGAATCTGTAGTCAAAGCAGAAATAACAAGGCACCTGGATACGAACTGTTTGATCAAGCAGACACAGCACAGATTTGTTAAGGGGAAGTTGTGCTTGACGAATTTATTGGAGTTCTATGAGGAAGTGACTCATGCAATACATAAAGAGGAACTGGTAGATGTGGAGTTTATGGCTTTCCAGAAAGCGTTTGATAAGGTACCTCACAAAAGATTGCTGCAGACGGTTAAGGTGCAGGGAGTTGGGGGTAGGGTGTTAGAGTGGATAGAGGATTGGTTGTCTAATAGGAAGCAGAGGGTAGGTATTAATGGGTGCTATTCTGATTGGTAGCTGGTGACTAGTGAATGCCCCAAGGTTTGGTGCTGGGGCCTCAACTGTTTACCATTTACATAGATGATCTGGAGGAAGGAGCTGAGTGCAGGGTGATGAAATTTGCTGATGACACGAAGACGAGTGGAAAAGCAAATTGCGTGGAGGGTGTGGAAAGCCTGCAGAAGGATCTGGATAGGTTGAGTGAGATGGTGAGGACCTGGCAGATGGAGTATAATGTTAGCAAGTGTGAGGTTATCCACTTTGGGAAGGATAATGGTAGGAAGGACTACTATTTAAATGGCAAAAAGCTGCAGCATGCGACAATGCAGAGGGACCTGGGGGCCCTTGTGCACAAATCACAAAAACACAGTATGCAGGTGCAGCAGGTGATTAAGAAGGCGAATGCAATGTTGGCCTTTATAGCTAGGGGGATAGAATATAAAAGTAGGGAGGTTCTGTTGCAGCTGTACAGGACCCTGGTGAGGCTGCAGCTGGAGTATCATGTGCAGTTTTGGTCTCTGCATTCGAGGAAGGATATATTGGCCTTGGATGGGGTGCAGAGAAGGTTTACTAGGCTGATACTGGAGATGAGGGCGTTGGATTATGAGGAGAGACTGAATAGGCTAGGTTTGTACTCTTTGGAGTTTGGAAGGCTGAGAGGGGATCTAATAGAGACGTATAAGATAATGAAGGGGATGGATAAGGTAGAGGTTGAGAGATTCTTCCTGCTTAAGATAGCGGGACTAGAGGGCACAGCCTCAAGATTGGGGGGGTTCAGATCAGAGTTGCAGAGGAGTTTCTTCACGCAGAGGGTGATGAATCTTTGGAATTCTCTGCCTGATGAGGTGGTGGAGGTTTCCTTGCTGAATATGTTCAAGTCAAGAATGGATAGGTTTTTAATTGACAAGGGAATTAAGGGTTACGGGGAGAAAGCGGGAAAGTGGTACTGAACAACTATAGATCAGCCATGACCTTATTGAATGGCAGGGCAGGCTCGAGGGGCTGTATGGCCTACTCCTGCTCCTATTTCTTATGTTCTTAATGGCAGTCCACAGAGTGAATGGCCAAACGGCAGAGAAACTGAAATCAGGATAAACTGTGACAGATCCCCTTGATTTCTGTGGCTGAGACTCAACTTTCATTCATTCCCCCTGCAGTATAAATACCTCCCATTTTCTATGCGTTTTAGCTTTGACAAAGGGTCGTCTAGACTTGAAACGTCAGCTTTTTTTCTCCTTACAGATACTGCCAGACCCGCTGAGATTTTCCAGCATTTTCTCTTTTGGTAATGAGAATGTGGAACTCAATGAGAAGGAGTAGCTCAGGTGACTGAGGTAGATGCATTTTCAGGGGAATTGGATTCAGATGGGGTGGGGGGAGAGAAATGAATAAAAGGAAATGTTGATAGAGTAAAATGTAGAGGACTGGGAGAAAATATATACAGGTATAGATTTAAAGCAAAGGACAGACCAATGTAACATACTTAGGGCGAAAGTCTTTAAAATGTGCCATTGTGGAATGGTTGAATAAAAGGTTCAGACAATCACAACAGGATTGAACAAAGTAAACAGTACACTGCAAGAGACAAAAATAAAGATTTGAAATCAACCTTCTAAAACATCAACCATAAAAGTCTCTGTGGGATTAGTTTGACGTTTGTAATTACTACAAATTCTTGTAAGCAAAGAGTGTGCAAAGTCAACATATCCTGAACCAAAGTCTGATAAATATATCAGTAACAGGCCAGCTTCAGAAACAGATCTGCACCAAAGCAATTTGCTTTCCTGGAATGACTAAAGATATAGTCTATTTCCAGTTAACACAGAAAAATACTGGAAAATCTCAGCAAATCTGACAGCATCTATGGAGAGAGAGAGAATAGAACAAACCTCCATAGATGCTGTCAGATTTGCTGAGATTTTCCAGCATTTCTCTGTTTCAGATTCCAGCCTCTTTTTATCCATAGAATATTTCCAGTGATTGACAAGTTGGGAATGATGGGTCTAAGTTAAAAGGAAAAGCTTTAGGCCAGGAAGGTGGAGAATCTCTTACACAGCTTAATGCGGAATTCACCATCAGAGCTGGAATAAAGATCACATTAACTTTTTATATCGTGTTAGATATTTGAAGCAACATTATGGATGAAGAGGCAAGGGAACAGGGAGGCAGATAGGATAAGGATAACTGATTGAATGCAGGGCTAACTCTAAACCAAACTTATTTTGTATAACAACTTGAATTATTCCCAGTTTTCTTTACCAGAATTTAATGTGATATCTGCTACTGAACATCTAAAGTTTATTTATTAGTCACAAGTAAGACTTGCATTAACACTGCAATGAAGTTACTGTGAAATTCCCCTGGTCACCACAGACCAGCACTTATTCAGGTCTTTCAGGATGTGGGAGGAAACCACAGCACCCGGAAGAAACCGACACAGACATGGGGAGAATGTGCAGACTCTGCACAGAGACAGTGGCCCTAGCGAAGAATCAAATCTGGGTGCCTGGCACTATGAAGCAGCAGTGCTAATCACTGTGCCACTATGCTGCCCCTAATCTAATCCACTTAACATTGGCATTTGATAAGATAATTCCATTTGTTCATTTGACTGAGGTTGCTAGCTCCTTAAAAATCAAGGTGCTCTTGTGATATTTCTTACACACAGAAAGACAGCTGAAAGATACAAAGACTGAGCACTCATGTCAATGGAATGCCTGCAAGCCTGTTTTATCCGATCAATACTAATTGTACAAGTGTAATCACACCTGTGGTTACACACCTGTGAGTGCACTGTCTCCTCTCTAGATGAATTCTGCTGAAATAGCAAAGGAATTGCCAAACTTCTATTCTCAGAGAATTCCTTCTCAACATGTAACATTTGTTACATTATATTCACTTCTTCATTCCAGCATTGGAGGTCAAAGTCTCCCCACCTCACCCCGAGGTGTAGCTTTACACTAGATATTGGATCCTCACAGCTGTGTTTTGTTGAGAACACTCGCATCCCAAAGACTGAAGGTTTAGAATTATAGAATCCTTACAGTAAAGAAGGTCATTCGGTCCATCGAGCCTGCACTGACAACAATCCCACCTAGGCCCTATCCCCTCAACCCCATGTATTTACCCTGCTAATCTGCCTAAGGGGCAATTTAGCACAGTCAATCAACCAAACCAGTGCATCTTTGGAGTGAGGGGAGAAACTGGAGCACCCGGAGGAAACCCACACTGACACAGGGAGAACATGGAAACGCCACACACACGGTGATCCGATGCCAGAATCGAATTTGTGTCTCTGGCGCTGTGATGCAGCAGTGCTAACCGCTTTGCCATCCCAAAGCAAGTACCCCACTTGAGTCTCAAACTCACAACCTTTAGATTATGAGACTGACACACTGCTTACAGCTCTAATGAGGCTCTGGACTCAGGCTGGACTCCAGAGACTCGAGCACAAAAGTCTAGGCTGACTGACATGCTGATGCAGTAGTAAGGGAGCACACACTGCACTGTCAGAGGTGCCAACTTGCAAATGTCAAGGCACAGACAGATGGATGGAACCCATGGAACTATTCTGAGGGACAGCAGCAGAATTCTGTCCAATGTCCTGTTTAGCAATAAGATGGAGATGATGGCATTGGATTGCAGTGGACACAATAAGAAGTTTCACAACACCAGGTTAAAATCCAATAAGGTTTATTTGAAATCACAAGGTACTGGAGCATTGCTCCTTCCTCAGGTGAGACATTCACCTGATGAAAGAACAGTGCTCCGAAAGCTCGTGATTCCAAATAAACCTGTTGGGCTTTAATCTGGTTAACAATATTTATACATCAATTCATATAAAAACCTGGATTTTATCTCATTGCTGTTTGAGCGAGTTTGCTGTGTGGAAATTAGTTACAGTGTTCCCTCCATTACAACAATGATCAAATTTAAAAAGGATTGGCTGGAAAACACTTCAGAATGTCCTGAGGGTGTAAAAGGATGTTTTATAAACACAAGTCTCTCAGTAACAGAAGTGCATTCTTTGTGTCATTCCTGCATGGTGAACACCTGGGTGAGTTACAGCTCCCAGGATAAACCAGTAATTCAAGTCAACTCATTCACTAACATACCACAAAACCACAAGAGAGGTGGAGAGCAGGACTCTCTCGCCAGATAGACACAACATGACAGGCACACAATTTGTGTTAACAATGACTAGAAACACAACTTAAGCCAGTATTTACTGCGGAATTAAACACTTCCAACTCAACAAATGAGAAAAGTAAGCCGTGTATAAACATAACCCCCAAATCTCAATCCAACGGGGTCAATTCACAGCTGATGCAACCTGGAAAAAATCCTATTTTTCGGGAAAACAAAACCCACGCACGCTTTTCTTTTGGTTGGAAGTTTTTCCTGAAACATCTTCACCGCGACTCACACTTCACATCCCATCCAGTGATCTGGAGTGCAGAATGTCCTAGATTAAAGTGACAAAGTGGTTTATAATCGCCGCTTGAACAGGGAAAGAAAAACACATTTACCCGAATCCTGCGAGATTTTGCTAATCTGCTTTGTGCCAGACTGGCAGCTTGTCACAGGCACACACACACACACACACACACACATATTTAATTAGAACTGAACACATTCCTTTTCATGAACTCGAAGCTCCAGCCCAAACGCATGCCCTTATCAGTTCTCCGTCCAGCAAGTTACACAAAAGCTGGACTGGAAAAGTGATAAGGTGATGTGGGTGGGATTCTCCAGCTCCAGTACCGTCCACAGACTCTCCCTCTCCTCATTCTATTTAGTGTTGCTCTCGTTTTCGTTTCCTCTTCAATTTGCTAGTCTCCAATTTCCCCCTGGAAACTCCAGCTCCTCGCTGCCACACCAGACATCACCTTCCCATCTGCCGGCAGACAGTCAGGAGAAAGCGGCAGAACTTTTGTAGGGGGACTGCCTCCTGTCCCTGGCCCAGGCAGCAGTGCTGTCCCTCTGGGAACTGACAGCAACTGAGCCGGCAGAGTAGCAGGGCTCTTGGTAAATCACATCACAGACCCGCCCATTCACAAACTTCCCAAACTTTCACTCCCCAGCCCAGGCCATTGGCCGCTTTCCTGCTGAGATTGACAGGAGCTGATGCCCCACCCACTTATCAAGTATCTGGGTGGGAGGGGGTGGGGAGTTGGAGGAGGGGCAGTTTGGAGGGGATTGGGGTCGGGGGGGAGATGGAATATTGCCAGGAGTTTTGTCTGGGAAGGGGCGGGGTGATTATGTGGGTTACTGGCAGAGGAACTGGCAACTCATAGGAGCTGGACACTGTGCACAGGAGTCAATCTGCATTGCAAACATAGTGAGAAGTCTCACAAAACCAGGTTAAAGTCCAACCAGTTTATTTGGTAGCACCAGCTTTCGGAGTTCTGCCCCTTCATCAGGTTCATCATCTTCTGGCTAGAGGCAGGTGAGAGAGACAAAAAAAAGATCAATTTTAAGTGTATCTAGCTGTGCCGGATAGTTACCAGGGGCAGGATTGTGGGTCCTTTAACACATTGCCTCCCAGGGGTATAGCTGGAGGGATTTGTGAATGGGCAGAAGTGCAGGGGGATGGGCAGGTCACTCCATGCAATCATTCCCCCCACCCCAGGAGAAACTTTCAGAAAGGTCAGTCAGGACCAGAGGGTCAAATCCGGATAGTTAAAAGTTATTTAAAGATCAGTTCTTGATGGGGGGGATAGTTGGAATTTTTCACCCAGTCTGTGGAGTCCTCATAGGATCACAGCAACTAGCTTACAGCAGCCCTCCTCTCCCCTCGCCCTCAGTGATAGACTCAGGGTAGGGAGGGGTGATGCTCCTGGGAGACACTAAGTCCCCTTCTCCCACCTTCCTGCTCATACAGATCATTCAGGACAGAGTGGGAAGGGGAATTCCACCCTCCATGATAGTGGTCCAACAGCTGGTGGCCTTGTTTAAGTTTTCTAAGTGTTGGGAGAATAAAGTCAAAGTCTGTGTTGAGTGACTGTTTCCTGTACGCTCCAGCATTGGGAACCATATTTGACCCCAATGTTAGGCTCATATTGGGTTTGTTTGAAACGGGTGCTAGGCCTCTGACATTCCCGCCTCAATTGGTGATCACCTGGACTAGGTTTCTCCAGCACCCTCACCAGCTGGCAACCGGAATCTGTAAAGCCAGAAGGAGCAGATCTGCCCCTATTCCCTTTCCACCTGTACTTCTACCCCACCCTGACCTGTAGCTATGGGACGTACCCTCCGCTCATCCCAATCTCCCCACTTCCCCAGTCTGGAGGCCTGAGGGATACCTGCATCTCACCCAGGATAACCCAGGGTGAGGCCCAATCTCAGGCATGTATAGAACCTCTCAGTTGAGGTGTGACTTGTGTTTTTGTAACACTCCCCTCCCATTGGACAATTTACAAACCAGATTAAACTTGCACAATCCTCTTTTACACAATTAAATGTGGTTTCATGGTTTCACATATGTAATTTGTTGGAGCAAATCCACAGCAAGCTTTGCAACTGGTTATTGTTCAAACTTCTCAAAACAAGCATAACAGACAGGCACTCCCGTACAACAACAACTTCTACTAATTATTATTAGCACTTTTTAAATTCATTCGTGGGACATGGGCGTTGCTGGCTGGGCCAGCATTTATTGCCCATCCCTAATTGCTCTAGAACCGAATGGCTTACAAGACCATTCCAGAGGGCAGTTGAGAGTCAACCACATTGCTGTGGCTTTGGAGGCCAGACTGAGTAAGGACTGCAGATTTCCTTCCCTAAAGGACATTAGTGAACCAGATGGGGTTTTCCGACAATCGACAATGGTCGTTTCATGGTCATCAGATTTTTTTTTACTGAATTCAAATTCCTCCAAAGCTTTGACAAAGGATCATCCGGACTTGAAACGTAGGCTCTTTCCTCTCCTTATAGATGCTGCCAGACCTGCTGAGATTTTCCAGCATTTTCTCTTTTGCTTTCAGATTCCAGCATCTGCAGTAATTTGCTTTTATATATAAAGAATTCACATTTATATTGCACCTTTCATGACTTAAGGACATCCCAAAAAAATTTGACAGCCAATGAATGGACAGTTTAAAAAAGGTAGAATAGCAAAAAATGTGAGGTAGAATAGAATCATAGAATCCCTACAGCGCAAAAGGAGGCCATTTTACCCATTGAGCCTATACCGACAACAATGCCACCAAGGCCCTATCCCCATAACCCCATGTATTTATCCCGCTCATCTCCCTGACAATAAGGGACAATTTAGCATGACCAATCCACATAACCCGCACATCTTTGGACTGTGGGAGGAAACTGGAGCACCCAGAGGATACCCATGCAGACACAGGGAGAATGTGCAAACTCCACACAGACAGTGACCTGAGGCCAGATTTGAACCCGGGTCCCTGGCACTCTGAGGCAGCAATGCTAACCACTGTGCCACTGTGCCTCCAGAATTCAGTGAGGGGATGTGAGTCAGGGCAGTAGCTGAATCATTTCCATCCATACAAATGGGTCAAACAGTAAAGAGAAATGTTTTAAGAATGAAGATGATGATGTCCACATTGGATTCGCCAGTTCCAAACAACAATATCAGTTTTATCAAGCTTGCCTTCTTTTGTCCTAACTACAGTAACATTCACTCCGTTTTAGTACAGGATAAATATTTCAGTGTTTGCTGGTTAAATCATAGAATCTGACTAAAAAGTATTCACCACCTGTTTCATCATTCTCTGGTGATATCTTCTTAAAAACCCAAGGGTTACTCATCTGGCCTGGCTGGCTTGGGTATTAGCTGAAGGAGTGGTCTTTATTCCGACAGCACAGAAAGAGACCATTCAGAGCATTGCTTTGAAGAAACCATGTATTTAATCCCATTCCCCCCACACTTTCCACGTGGCCCTGCAAATCTTTCAAGTATTTATCCAATTCCCATCGATTACTGAATCAACTTCCAGCACCCTGAATGCAGTTTGTTGCAGATTACTACAACTGGCCATGTGAAAACAATTCTCCTCATTCCTCTCTGTGCTTCTTGATGATTATCTTCGATGTGTTTTCTCTCTGGTTACCAGCTCTTCTGCCTCTGCAAACAGTTTTTCCATCTGTCATTGACCAAACTCCTCATTATTTTGAAAACCTCGATGAATTCTCTTAATCTTCTCTGCTCTAAGGACAACAATACCATCATCCCTCGTCACTTGGTGAATGATGAATCTGGGAAAGGGTGTGTAGATAGTGTGAGTCATGTTGAGATCAAAAAGGAGAAGATTTTGGGGTTCTTGAGAAACTTTAAGGTAGACAAGTCCCCAGGGTCTGATGGGATATATCTCAAAATACTGAGAAAGGCAAGGGAGGAAATTGCTGGGGCCTTGACAGAAATCTTTGTATCCTCACTAGCTACAGGGGAGATCTCAGAGGACTGGAGAATATCCAATGTTGTTCCTATGTTTAAGAAGGGTAGCAAGAATAATCCAGGTAATTACAGGCTGGTGAGGCTTACATCAGTGGTAGGGAAATTATTAGAGAGGATTCTTCATGACAGGATTTATTCCCAGTTGGAAATAAGTGGACATATTAGTGAGAGGCAACATGGTTTTGTGAAGGGGAGGTCCTGTCTTAATAACTTCATTGAATTTTTTGAGGAAGTGATGAAGATGATTGATCAAGGTAGGGCAGTAGATGGTGTCTACATGGAGACCATGGCAGACTGGTGCAGAAGGTGAAGTTCCATGGGATCAGAGACGAGCTGGCAAGGTCGATACAGAACTGGCTTGGTCGTAGAAGGCAGAGGATAGCAGTGGAAGGGTGTGTTTCTGAATACAGGGCTATAACAAGTGGCGTTCTTCAGGGATCAGTGCTGGAACCTTTGCGGTTTGTAATATATATAAATGATTTGGAGGAAAATATAACTGGTTTTATTAGTAAGTCTGTGGATGACACAAAGATTGGTGGATTTGCGGATAGCGATGAAAACCATCAGAGAATACAGCAGGACATAGATCAGTTGGAGGCTTGGGCAGAGAGATGGTCAATGGAGTTTAATCCAGAGAAATGTGAGGTAGTGCATTTTTGAAGATCTAATACAGATAGGAAATATACAATAAGTGGCAGAACCCTTAGAGTATTGATAGGCAGAGGGATCTAGGTGTACAAATCACTGAAAGTGGCAATGCAGATCACTGAAAGTGGCAATGCAGGTGGATACGATAGTCAAGAAGGCTTAAGGCATGCTTATCTTCATTGACGAGGGCATTGAGTTTAAAAATTGGCAAGTCATGTTGCAGCTTTATAGAACCTTAGTTAGGCCACACCTGGAATATAGTGTTCAACTCTGGTCACCACACTACCAGAAGGATGTGGAGGCTTTGAAGAGGGTACAGAAAAGATTTATCAGGATATTGCCTGGTATGGAGCGCATTAGGTATGAGGGGAGGTTGGAGAAATGTGGTTTATTCTCACTGGAATGAGGGAGGTTGAGAGGTAACCTGATAGGAATCTGCAAGATTATGAGGAGCATGGACAGAGTGGATAGTCAGAAACTTTTTCCCAGGATGGAAGAATCAATTACTAGGGGGCACAGGTTTAAGGTGCGAGGGACAAGGTTTAAAGGAGATGTAGGAGGCAAGTTTTTTACACAGAGGGTGGTGGATGCCTGGAATTTGCTGCCGGGGAGGTTGTGGAAGCAGATATAGTACTGAGTTTTAAGGGGGCTTGGACAAATACATGAATAGGATGGCAATAGAGGGATATGATCCCTGGAAGGGTAGGGAGTTTTAGTTCAGTCAGGCAGCATGGTTCGTGCTGGCTTGGAGGGCCAAAGAGCTTGTTCCTTTGCTGTAATTTTCTTTGTTCTTTGTCTCTCCACATGTCTTTAATTCTAATAACTCATCCCTGTACCTGTTTTCTAATTAGTCTCATCGTGGAAGTTACCATTGAGAAGCGAGAGGTGGATAAGCTCAGGATTTAAACTGTGAGGTCCAGCCTGCGCAAATAGCTTAACTTAATGTGTATTTATCCTACTGAAATCTTTAATCATCACAGATATGTTGACAACGGCATGGTTTTTGATTTTGATTTGATTCATTATTGTTACACGTATTAACGTACAGTGTTGTTTCTTGTGTGCTACACAGACAAAGCATATCGTTCATGGAGAAGGAAAGGAAAGAGTGCAGAATGTATTTTTACAGTCATAACTAGGGTGTAGAGAAAGATCAACTTAATGCAAAATAAGTCCATTCAAAGGTCCGACAGCAGCAGGGAAGAAGCTGTTCTTGAATCAGTTGGTACATGACCTCAGACATTTGTATCTTTTTCGGACGGAAGAGAGAATGTCCAGAGTGTGTGGGGTCCTTAATTATGCCGGCTGCTTTGCCGAGATAGTGGGAAGTGTAGACAGAATCAGTGGATGGAGGCTGGTTTGCGTGATGGATTGGGCTACATTTATGATCTTTCGTAGTTCCTTTTGGTCTTGGGCAGAGCAGAAGCCATACCAAGCTGTGATACAACCAGAAAGAATGCTTTTTATGGTGCATCTATAAAAGTAGCACATTGCTTAGCACTGCTGCCACACATTGCCAGGGACCCAGATTCGATTCCTGGCTTGGGTTACTGTCTGTGCAGAGTCTGCACATTCTCCCCGTGTCTGCATGTGTTTTCTCCGGATGCTCAGTTTCTAGGCGACTAGGGTAACTCGACTGCAGTGTTAATCTAAGCCTACTTGTGAAAAAAGTCATCGTAAATACTTCGGTGAGATCACTGTTAATCATCTGTACTCACATGGATCTAAACTGAGTCAATGCAACCCATGTGCCTAATTCTGCTTTCATTCAGCTGAGCCAGCACTGAACCTGCTAATTTCCCACCCCTCCACCCCCTCCACCCTCAATACGCTGCATCTAAGGCCAATACATCCTTCCTGAGGTTTGTTGCCCAGGGTTTGTATCTGTGTATCTGTTGATCTGCCACAGGGCCTTGAAATATGGTTAAAGAGTGAAGGCTTTCTATATTCCACGGACAGGCCAACTCTATCCTCTGACAGCCTGCTGTAGCTTCATGCTCCTTATGCTGTGAAAAGCCAGAACATATCAACTCCAGAGTCATGTGGACACCATCAATAATGTAGAAAATAAGAAATGATTGGCTTTGTATAGCAAGGCTCTGATCTACTGCTGCTGGGCACAGTTTAATAGCGTCATAGACATTTACAGCATGGAAACAGGCCCTTTGGCCCAACTTGTCCATGCCAACCTTTCTCTTAAACCTGTAAGCTAGTCCCAATTGACTGCATTGGCCTATATCCCTTGATATCCGTCGTCTGCAAGTAATTGTATAAACGCTTTTTAAAAGACAAAATTGTACCTGCCTTCACTACTACCTCTGGCAGCTTGTTCCAGACACTCACCATCTTTTGTGTGAAAAAAATTGCCCCTCTGGACCCTTTTGTATCTCTCCTCTCTCATGATGGTTATAGTGATTATACTAAAAGGGGTTGTATTTAATTAAATCGCTGTCCCTGGGTCTTGCTGGTAACTTGAGTTGCTTTCTCTCTGTGTGTGTTGATGTTCCAAACCTTCAGCTGATCCATCAATTCAGCTGCTAATTACCTGTTAGAAAATGTCAACTTCTCACATCAGTCTGTGCACCTCTTAACCGGAGGATAAAAGAGGTCTGAGAAGTCAGAACATTCACAAGAAAGATTCTTTTGTTTATTAGATGTGAGGTTGCTTCTTATATTCTCTGGTAAGATTGGCCGTTTCATCTGTGTCTGTGTGTAATAACTCAGCAGTCAGTGAAAAGGAACGGTGCTTTCTTGCACAAAATAAAATAAAATTAAAACTGCAAACCTGTGGTGAACATAACCAAGTCCCTGTCAGAATGATGCAATAATGGACCAGCTTTCATATCCACCTTATCAGGGGCTTGGGATCCACCTGTTAAGATAATTACCAATCACCACAGTGACTGACAGTGGTCAGCACGGCTCCTCCACAACACCAGGGATGCCAGTTCGATTCCCAGCTTGGGTCACTGTATGTATGGAGTTTCTACATTCTCCACGTGTCTGCATGGGTTTCCTCAGGGTACTCCAGTTTCTTCCAGTCTGAAAGATGTGCTGGTTAGGTGCATTGGCCGTGCTAAATTCTTCCTCAGTGTAAAGAGGCATCGGAGTGTGGCGACTAGAGGATTTTCACAGTAACTTTATTGCAGTGTTAATGTAAGCCTTACTTGTAACAAGTAAATAAACTTTAACTTTGATTTGTATTCTACGAGTCCTATATGGAGGTCACTCAGGAATTCTCTAGGTTAGTTTTGGGGTTATCCCATCCTTCCCCCTCTGAGTCCAAAGACTTTCCCTCACGGTTAAGACATTGGGTCATCTTTGTTCTTTGGCTCATGGCCTTCTGTCTATTTCACACTTTGCTAATCAGACAGGGAATACTGTGTGGGTGAGCGTCTCTTTCCGGATGACTGCTAAATCACCGTAGGTGAATTTCTGGTTGAGATTCTGCTCCCTCTGTTTCCATTATGGTGACTGAGTTCCCATATGCGATCTCTGAATTTCCCATTGGTTGAGTTCCGTTATAGTTTATCAGTATACTTGGTGTCCCAAATGGCATGCTCGCTGCATTAGTTGCTTCTGTTGAAAGTGTTTGACAGCCTAGGTGGTCGACAAGTTTCCTTAGGATCTCATCCCCAACTTTTACCGTAGTCTTGTTCTTGAAAGGATCCTTCCTGGTGTCCATGGTGTGCGTTCTCCAAAATTTCACACTTGGACCGTGTGAAAAAGCTCGATTGGCTTCTGTCCATGCTGGCCACTTCACTTCAATTTGGGGAAAGTGAGGCCTGCCCTGGTTGGTAGATGCCTGCCTAGAACTAAGCCTATCATTATGTGTGGCACCGTCCTGTAATTAAAAAGGATTAGTGCCAACTTGTGTCCAGGGAACCTCTGGTCTGTTTTTTTCTTTCATTCCATATCCGATAACTTGGACTGTTGACTCCGCTAAGCCACTTGTTGGTGGATGGTACAGAGCTGTGCGGACATGTTATATTCCGTTCGTTTTCATCGATGTCCTAAGTTCTCCACTGGTTAACAGGATTCCATTTAACTGTACAAAACTCTAGTGTGGCTGCACTTGGAGTATTGTGTACAGTTCTGGTCCCCGCATTATAAGAAAGATGTGGAGGCATTGGAGAGGGTACAGAGGAGGTTTACCAGGATGTTGCCTGGTATGGAGGGCAGGTCTTATGAAGAGAGGCTGAGAGATTTGAGGTTGTTTTCGTTAGAAAGAAGGCGGCTAAGAGGAGACCTTATTGAAACATATAAGATGATTAGAGGTTTAGATAGGGGGGACAGTGATAGCCTTTTTCCTAGGATGGAGAAAGCTAGCACGAGGGGACATAGCTTTAAATTAAGGGGTGGTGGTTTTAGGACAGATGTCAGAGGTAGATTCTTTACCCAGAGGGTGGTAAGGGTATGGAATATCTTGCCTGCGTCAGTTGTAGATGCGCCAAGTTTGGTGGCGTTTAAGAGGTTAGTAGATAAGTTTATGGATGAAAGGGGAATGGTTAGGTTAGAGGGTCACTGCTTCTTCCTAATTGGTCGGCGCAACATCGAAGGCCGAAGGGCCTGTTCTGCGCTGTAATGTTCTATGTTCTATATTCTATGTCCATTGCATATCTGATATCCCATGAATACTAAAAGTCTTTCCATCATGTAATGCAATAAAGTTCTTGGAGGATAGGTCCCAGAGGATTGGACAATAGCCAGTGTTGTCCCTTTGTTTGAGAAGTGTAACAAGAATAATTCAGGTCAGTAGTATTACATCAGTGGTAGTGAAATTATTGGAGAGGATTCTTCAAGACAGGAGTTATCCCACTTGGAAATAAGTGGATGTCTTAATGAGAGACAAAGTGGTTTTGTGAATGGTATCTCATGAACTTGATTGAGTATTTCGAGGAAGTGATGAAGATGATTAATGAAGGTAGAGCAGTGGATATTGTCTACACTGACTTAAGTAAGGCCTTTGACAAGTTCCCTCATGGCAGAGTGAAGTTGCATGGGATCAGAGATGAGCTGGCAAGGTGGATACAAAACTGGCTCGATCAAAAAATACAGAAGGGTAGCAGTGGAAGGGTGCTTTTCTGAATGGAGGGCTGTGACAAGCGGCGTTCCTCAGGAATCAATGCTGGGACTTTTGCTGTTTGTAATATATATAAATAATTTGGAGGAAAATGTAACTAATGAAAATTTCATTAGTAAGTTTGCGGACAATTCAAAGGTTGGTGGATGTGTGGATAGTGTTGAGGTCCATCAGAGGATACAGCAAGATATAGATCAGTTGGAGACTTGGGCAGAGAGATGGCAGATGGAGTTTAATCCAGAAAAATGTGAGGTAATGCATTCTGGAAGGTCTACTACAGTTAATGGCAGAACCCTTAAGAGTATTGGTAGGTAAAGGGATCTGGGTGTATGGGTACACAAGGCACTGAAAATGGCAATGCAGGTGGAGAAGGTAGTCAAGAAGGCATATGACATGCTTATCTTCATTGGCCAGTGCACTGAGTTTAAAAATTGGCAAGTCATGTTGTAGCTTTATAGAACCTTAGTTAGGCTGCACTTGAAATATAGTGTTCAATTCTGGTCGCCACATTACCAGAAGGATGCGGAGGCTTTGGAGAGGGTACGGAAAAGATTTACCAGGATGTTGCCTAGTGTGGAGGACATTAGCTATGAGGAGAGGTTGAAGAAACGTGGTTTGTTCTCACTGAAGCGACTGAGATTGAGGGGTACCTGATAGAAATCTGCACAATTATGAGAGGCATGGACACAGTGGATAGAAGTTTTTTCCCAGAACGGAAGAGTCAATTACTAGGGGGCACAGGTTTAAAATGTGAGGAACAAAGTTTAAAGGAATTGTATGAGGCAGATTTCTCACACAGAGAATAATGGATGTCTGGACCTCGTTGCCAGGGAAGGTAGTGGAAGTAGATATGGTAATGACTTTTAAGGGGCTTCTTGACAAGCATATGAATAGGATGGGAATAGAGGGATATGGTCCCTGGAAGGATAGGGAGTTTTAGTTAAGTCAAGTTCTATAGCTTTTGTAGGTATAGGTTTGGCTCTGTTAGAAGCCTTCTTTGAGTTGCTAAATCATTTATGGCCACATACTAAATGATCTCTCAACATTTCAGGCAATGCTGAGACATACTTGTAATGCTCTGCCAGTTTTCTTAGTCATGTCAGGAATTTCATCACTGGTTCCCCTGCAAATCTACTTGCTGTATTGAACCTGCACCATTGCAGGATAACGGACGCTTTAGAATTGTCACGACTTGCCACCATTTCCACTAATTCATGAAATATGGCATGATGGCAAGTGTTAACATTGCTACCTCACAGTGCCAGGGACCTAGGTTCGATTCCTGGCTTGGGTCATTGTCTATGCAGAGTCTGCACATTCTCCCTATGTTTGTGTGGGTTTCCTCTGGGTGCTCCGATTTCCTGCCATAGTCCGAAAAACATGCTGGTTAGGTGCATTGGTTATGCTAAATTTTCCCTCAATGTACTCGAACAGACGCCGGAACGTGGCGACTAGTGGATTTTCACAGTAACTTCATTGCAGTGTTAATGTAAGCCTACTTGTGACACTAGGAGGTAAACGCTAAAAAATTTTAATGGTCCTAGAATCATATGCTGCCGGATATGTCAGGCCTTTTATGATACTGAAAGTTGCGTGGTCATTAGGATAATCTTTTGCCGGTTATCACTTTCTGTTTGCCCTGAAGAAGAACTTTATTTTCTCAGCAAATTGGAGCCATTTGTGTGACTCTAATTCCCCAAAAAATGACATTTTAAAATCTTCACGATATAGGTTTACCAGGATGAAATGAGCAGGGTTACTCAAATATTCTTTCTACCTTGTCGCCAGTGTAATAACTCAGGAGTCAAATGTAAAGGAATGGTGCTTTATTGCCCAAAGCAAAGTAAAATCACAATCCTGTGGTGAGCACAAACAGGTCTCAACCAAGATAATACAATGATGGACCCACTCAGGGGCCTGCTTTCTAAAGGCTTGGGATATGAATTCTGTCTGTTATGGTAATTACCAATCACCATGGGAACTCGTATTCTATGAGTCCCACTGGGAGGACAATCAGGGATTCCCCATGCAAGTCCTGGGGTAACCACACTGTTCAAAATAGGAAATCAGATGAACCATGCCCGAAATGTGCATGTGCGGTAAATGTGGGAATGTAATTGGTTTGGTATTCACCAGAGCCAAATAATCGATGATGCAAGGTGACTAATTCGACACATAAGTTTTCTGTGCTGAGATTTCATAGCAGGCAATGCTCTCAAACCTAAACTACAGTGAGAATCCTCTCACAGGCAGACAGGATAGGAAGATTTTAAATCATTCAGGATTGTTTTACGATTAAGGACTCTATTCTTCAGAAATTGGTGAAAGCAACACCCAGTGAGAAGTCGCAAGCCACCTACAAAATGTTGCACTAGTTTATCGATTTTTTTTTGATAAACCCCATTTAAAATCTGATGGATATTTATTTTTTGTTGTTTTGCTTCCCACAGCACGTAACACAATAAAATTTTGTGAACACCCACAAGCTGCTTGCTACACAACATTAGGACCTATCTCCAATTGTTAAAGAAGCAAGATAAAAATAAAATATGGTGGATGCTGGAATCTGAATTAAAACCAGAAAATGCTGGAAAATTAAAGATAAAGTTTTAAAATCTATTTTTCAGTCATAAGTAAAGGTTTACATTGCCTCAGCAGGCCTGGAAACGTCTGTGGAGAGGAAATAGACTCAACGTTTCCAGTCTGGATGACCCTTAGTCAGTTGCTGGTCTCTCAGTGTGACCCTGATGGAGCAGTAAAATGGGCTGGGAATTGGGATGGAACACATTTCTGCTGCTTTACAACCTGCAGGTTTGTGAGTATATTTTCCTGACACAGCACAGGCCATTGAGGTCAACTGTGGACCCTGTTGCTTTTCTTTCAGTTAATTGATTTCAGCAAACGCAGCAAGTATAGAAACTTGACCTGTAACATATTGTTCTATTCCGGACTGCACGGAAGTACATGCTGCACTGTCAGCAAAATCCATCTCCCTCGTTGGATGACCAAAAGTGCAAGTCCCACTCTAGAAACTACAGCAAAAGCTGACAATCAATGTAGTACTGAGGAAGTGCCACAGAGTCAGAGGGTCAGTATTGAGGGAATGCCACACTGTCAGAGGATGAGTACTGAGGGAGTGCTGCACTGTCAGGAGGTCAGTATTGAGGGAATGCCACACTGTCAAAGGGTCAGTGCTGAGGGTGTGTCACACTATCAGATGGGCAGTACTGACAGAGTGCTGCACTGTCAGAGGGTCAGTGCTCAAGGAATGTGCACTGTCAGAGGGTCATTACTGAGAGAGTGCCACACTGTCAGAGGGTCAGTACTGAGGGAGCGCCACACTGTCAGAGGGTCAGTACTGAAGGAGTGCCACACTGTCAGAGGGTCATTACTGAGGGAGTGTCACACTGTCAGAGGTTCAATACTGAAGGAGTCTGTGCTTCTCCTTTTTAGAGGAGTTGGTGTCTCCCTCTCTGTCCTATCATTTGGATATATAAGACACCATGTATTTATTTTAACAAGTCTCAAACACCTGGTTGATGTCCAACAGATTCATTTGGTAGCGTTCTGAAAGCCAGTTGCGTTTACTACCAAATAAATCTGTTGGACTTTAACCTGATGTTGTGAAACTTCTTACTGTGTTTATCCCAGTCCAATGCCAGCATTTCTAATCTATTTTATGGGGCAAGAACCTTATTCTCAATATCCAGGAGCCAATATTCACCCTCCACCAGCCTCAATATAAATCAATTAACTGGTTATTAACACAGCACTATACATGAAATCTTGCTGTGTGGAAATTGGCTGCTTCATTTCCTTGTTAGAATGACAATTATAATTCAAAAATCATTTCACTGGCTGTAAAATGCTTTGCGATATATTCTGGGTCTTGAACGGAAGTCTGGAAATGTCTTTCACCAGAATCATTAGCCTTTGCTGCAATGTGTTGATGTGCTCTGAGTCAGTGTACATCTTGGAATACCTGAGATTTGACACCACCTTGCTGAGGAATGTGTATCTCTAGATTGCTCACTGTCTGTCTTTCCAACTAAACTCACATTTGCTTAATCTGTGTGTTTAACAGGCTCTGATCTGCTCTGAGTCAGTGAGTCACAGAGTGTATTATCCTTGATCACTCTGGAATGTTGCCCCAGGCATTTAGTATCCATGAGAAAGATTACACAGCCCAATGAACTGCACATGTAGCTGACTCGGCATCACGCACACTAACTCTGCCTAACTCTAACCTCCAGAACAGACCAGAACACTGCACTAACTCTAACCTCCTGCAGTCCCACAACTGTAAGGTCCCTGCACTGTTCCAGCTCTCATCCCTTGCATGTTCCCTATTTTAACCGCTTCACCTTACAGTTGCTGAGGCTCTAAGTACTGGAATTTCCTCCAGAATTGTGAGTTAGTGCACAAAGCCCTGCCCAGAGAAATTGTTGGCTGTGGTTCAGCAACACCTTGGAGTCAGAAAGCTGTGGGTTCAAGTCTCACTCTGGTGGTTTGAGCACACAATCCACACTCCAGTGCAGTACCTAGGCAGCACTTCATTCATCCAGCTGTGGGCTTTTCAATCAGACATCAAACAGAGACTCTTTAAAGTTTTAAAGTTTATTTATTAGTCACAAGTAAGACTTACATTAACACTGCAATGAAGTTACTGTGAAAATCCCCTAGTCGCCTCACTCTGGCACCTGTTTGGATACACTGAGGGAGAATTTAGCATGGCTAAAGCACCCTAACCCTAACGTCTTCTGAAGGAAACCGGAGCACCATGCAGACATGGGGAGGACATGCAGACTCCAGACAGACAGTGACCCAAGCCGGGTCCCTAGCACTGTGAGGCAGAAGCACTAACATTGTGCCAATGAGCTGCTCTGTCTATCTGCTCCGTCAGAGGGATTATTTCAGGAAAGAGCAGAGGAGTTTTCCCTTAGTATTCAGGATCAATATTTATCCCTCAATTCATATTACTCAAACAGATTATTTATCTCATTGCTGTCTGTGGAAGCTTTCTATGAGTAAATTGGCTGGTGAAATGATGGGATATCCTGATGTTGTGGTTGGTGCTATATAAATGCAAGTTCTAAGTTTCTCAAGCAGTAATGTTGTGTGTGACCAGGAGTGCTTCTTTACAATGGAGGAAGGTGACAACTAAACCCAGTTCTGTCTTCACTAAATGACACACACACTTATCATCGATTTCATTGGTAGTGATTCAGAGCGTGAGCTTTGCCAGATTTATCTGCTTCCTCGCAGAGGGACTATTTAACACTCCCTCAATGAGCACACTGAGATCAGCAGCACTGCCCATCCTGAGTTTATCAAACTGGACCAGAGGATCCATGGAAGAAAGGGAACCTTTTCTTGTTGTAAAATTCATTCTTGGAGATGTCAGTGGCCTGGATATTTTATTGCCCTTCCCTAGTTTCCTGAGAAAACCATTGTATGACCGAATGATTTGTTAGACCAATTCAGAGAGGAGCTAAGAGTGAACCAGGTGAGAGTCTGGAGTCATGGGTAGACGTGGTAAGAAGTCTCACAACACCAGGTTAAAGTCCAACAGGTTTATTTAGTAGCACAAATCACTAGCTTTCGGAGCACTGCCCTTCCTAAGACTTTAACCTGGTATTATGAGATTTTTCAATATGTTTACCTCAATCTAATACCAGCATCACCATATCATGGTCACAAGTGAACAAGATGGGTTATTGTGACAATCGACAGTTTTGTGGCTATTTACTAAGACCTATTCCAGAAGATTTAAAAAAATGAATTGAAATTCTCAAACTGCCATGGTGGAATCATGTTCTCTGGATTATTGGGAAGGGGTAGGCCATTCAGCCCTTTGAGCCTGCTCTACCATTTATTATAATCATGACTGATCATCCAACTCAATAGCAAGATCCCATTTTCACCCACATTTCTTTTAATTTCTGTGATCTCGAATGCTGTAACTAATTCCTTCTTGAAAACATTCAGGCCGGAATGTCACAGTCGTTCCCTCTGGTGGGATTTTCCCATCCTGCTGCGGTGAACAAAGATGTGGCTGAGTGCCAAATCCCTGACCTTGCTATAGCTGGAGTGTGGTGTGAATGGCTGGTAAGTTCATACAATCAATGTTTTGGCCTCAACTACTTTCTATGATGATAAATTCCACAGGCTGACCACTCTCAGGATGAAGAAATTTTGCCTCATCTCTGTCCTAAACTGTCTACTCTTATACTCAGACTGTGACCACTTGTTCTGAACACCCCAACCATCAGGGATGTCCTCTTGCATCTAGCCTGTCCTGTTAGAATTTTATAGGTTTCAATGAGATCCCTCCTCATTCTCTGAACTCCAGTGAATGCAATCCTAACCAACTCAATTTCTCCTCATATCTTAGTTGTGCCGCCCCAGAAGTCAGTCTGGTAAATCTTCTCTGTATTCCCTCCAGAGCAAGAACATCCTTCCTCAGATAAAGAGACCAACTCTGCACACAATATCCCAGATTTGGCCTCACCAAGGCCCTGTGTAATTACAGTAAGACATCCCTGCTCTTGCTCGAATCCTTTCGCTATGAAGATCAACAGTGAATCGGTGAAATTCTTTATCACAAAGCGCTATAGAGGCTGGATCATTAAGTATGTTTAAGGCTAAGATAGACAGATTTTTAATTAGTAAAGGAATCAAGGGTTATAGCGGAGAAGTGGAGTGGAGGGTTAATAAGATAAAATTCAAAGATACAAAAATCCCTAAAGAATTCCAATACATTTGTCAAGCATGATTTCTCTTTTATAAATCCATGCTGATTCTATCCAATCCTGCCTCTGTTTTCCAAGTGCTCTGCTTTAAAATCTTTGATAATAGATTCTAGAATTTTCCCCACTACTGACATGAGGCTGACAGGTCTATAATTCTATTTTCTCCCTATTTAAATAATGGGGTTACATTAGTTACCCTCCCATCAGCAGGAACTGTTCCAGAGTCTACAGAATCTTGGAAGATGACCAGCAATGTATCCACTATTTCTAGGGCCACTTCCTTTAGTATTCTGGGATGTGGATTATCATACTTTGGGAATTTATTGGCCTTTTGGTTAGGGTGCATTGACCCAAACATGTGCCAGAATGTGGTGACAAGGGGAATTTCAGTGTAACTTCATTGCAGAGTTAATGTCAACCTCACTTGTGACTAATAAATAAACTCTCCTTTAATCCCATTTGTTTCTCCAAAACAATACCTACTAATGCTGATATCCTTCAGTTCCTCCCTCTTACTAAATCCTGTTGCCCAACATTTCTGGTATGTTATTTGTCTCCTCTTTTGTAAAGTATGTATTCAGTTGGTTAACCATTTCTTTGTTCCCTATTATAAATTCCTCGGTTTCTGACTGTGTGAGACCTACATTTTTTGGAAGGAGTAACAGGAATAAAGTGTACTGGGCTAATGATAAGATACTTGGTAGTGTGGATGAGCAGAGAGATCTCAGTGTCCATGTGCATAGATCACTGAAAGTGAGCACGTAGGTTGATAGAATTGTTAAGAAGGTGTATGGTGCGTTAGCTTTTATTGGTAGACAATTGAGTTTCGGAGCCATGAACTCATGTTGCAGCTGTACAAAACTTTGGTGTGGCCGCACTTGGAGTATTTCTGGTTGCCACATTATAAGAAGGATGTGGAAGCATTGGAAAGGGTGCAGAAGAGATTTACCAGGATTTTGCCTGGTATGATGGGAAGGTCTTACAAGGAAAAGCTGAGGAACTTGAGGCTGTAAAGAGAAGAAGGTCAAGAGGTGGCTTATTACGGCATACAAGATGATCAGAGGATTAGATAGGGTAGATAGTGAGAGCCTTTTTCCTCGGATGGTGATGGCAAGCATGAGGGGACATAGCTTTAAGTTGAGGGATGATAGGTATAGGACAGATATTAGAGTAAGTTCTTTACTCAGAGAGTAATAAGGGCCTGGAATGCCCTGCCTGCAACAGTAGTGCATAATAATCCTGGATAAATATATGCATGATTTGGAATAGTGTAGATTACATGGGCTTTAGACTGATTTTCACAGGTTGGCGTAACATCGATGGCTGAAGGGCCTGCACTGTGCTGGAATGTTCTATGTTCTACATTTGTCTTCAGCAATCTTTTTCTCCTCACATACCCATAGAAACACTTGCAGTCAGTTTTTATGTTTGCTGCAAGGTTACTCTCATACTTTATTTTCCCCTGAATGATTTTGTCAAGTTGCCAAGAAAGAAAATCTGTAACCGTGTTGTAATGCAGGAAGCGGAGAGGGCAATTTGAGGATAGCAAGATCCCATAAGTAGCACTGAAATAATGAACATAGAAACTAGAAGCAACTGTAGGCCATTCAGCCCTTCAAGCCTGCTCCACCATTTATCTTGATCACAGCTGATCATCGAATTCAATATCCTGATCTCCTCTTCCCCCACATCCCTTGATTCCTTTAGCACCAAGAGCGATATCTAATTTCTTATTGAAATCAATCATCATTTTGGCCTCAACTACATTCTATGGTAGTAAATTCCACACATTCACCACCCTCTGGGTGAAAAAAATTTCAGAGTCTGATTTGTGTTCTTCTGTTGTAGATTTAAGGGTCGATATTGGCCATATACACCGGGGAGAATATCTCTTACTCTTGTTTGGAATATTACCATTAGATCTTTCATGCCTGCCTGAGGGGGCAGATAGAGCCTTGGTTTCAGGTCTCTGAAAGATGGCATCTCCGACAGTGCAGCATTCAGTCAGCACCACACCAGGCCTGTCAGCCTACATCCTGCTCAAGTCCCTGGAGTGGGACTGCAACCTTCGGATTCAAAGGAGAACCGCCTGCTAAACCACAAGAGTAAGGGGCTTGGGGGCGAAAACGTCTATATCTGTGTTGAAAGCCTAGAATTTGGAAGGAGGGTGAAAACTGGGGGGAAAATGTAAGATTTGGAAAAGAGACTGGATGTATTTGTTAAATTTTGGAAACTGCATTGCAGATGTGACTAATAAGTTCACATTGTGATGGTCTGCATTTATTCAGATTCTCTACCTCTCATAGTCTAGTCTAAGGGACTGAACAACACTCTCCCTTTCACCCTCAATGATTAGTCATCTGGAGCATTGTGATTCCACAGAGCGCGGAACTGATGACTACAATAAATTGGATGCTGAACAGGAATCCCTCCTTAATCTACACTGGCAGCTCTCTTTTGTTGAGAGGTATCGGAGAGTGAATCTAATGTGACATGGCGTCAACTTAACCAAACACACCCAAAAAAATCAAACAGCTGAGCTCCGGAGATGGGACAGCCATTACAACACCAAAGCCTCTGCTTTTACAATGCTCCCAAATTCAACTAACCATAGTCTGTCCCCCCGCCCCCACCATCCCCAACCCCCCATCCCTCCACCCCCACTCACCCCCACTCACCCCCTGTTAGAGCTGCCATCTTTTGGATAGTATATTAGACTAAGCCCCATCTTCAAATGAGTGTAACAGACCCCACAGCATTGTTCTGAAGGAGAACGCGGGAGCTTCTCATGGTGCCCTGAGCCAATGTAACTGAAATAGATGAACTAATTACCTAAGGTCTCATTGCTACTCGTGGGAGCTTGTGACAAGAAATTGGCTGCTGTGTTTCTTACTTGATTGGCTGTAAAGCGCTTTGGGACAGCCTGAGATTGTGAAGGGTTCTATATAAATACAAGTTTTTCTTTCTATATTTCTATCTTTTGGGCGTGGCATGGTGGCACAGTGGTTGGCAATGCTCCCTCACAGGGCCAGGGACCTGGGTTTGGATTCTGGCCTTGTGCAACTGTCTTTGTTCTCCCCATGTCTGTGTGGGTTTCCTTCGGGTGCTCCAGTTTCCTCCTACACTTTAAAGATGTGCAGGTTAGATGGATTGGCCATGCTAAATTGCCCCTTAGTGTCATGAGATTTGGGGATTAGCCCATAGTAAATGCACAGAGATATGGCGATAGGGCAGAGGGGAGGACCTGGTTGGGATGCTTTTTTGAAGAGTTGGTGTGGACTTGATGGGCTGAATGGCCTCTTTCAGTACTGTAGGGATTCCACTGACTCCTCCCAATCCCTTCCAAACCTTATCCCAAACAGCAATGCAAAATTTCTTCCCTCCCAGTCACTGTCATCTTCTTGCTGTTATCATCCTGAACCCTCACTTCAAGATGGGGTTTCCTCCTGAAAAGATAAGGCGGAGGGTGTCCTTATAGAGGTCTTAGGATGTTGGTGAAGCCACATCTGGAATATTGTGTGCCATTTTGGTGTCCTTGTCTGAGGAAGGATATCCTTGCTGTAGAGGGAGCGCAGGAAAGGTTTAGCAGGTTGATTCCTGGGATGGCAGCACTGTCTTTGAGAAAAGACTAAGTTGATTAGCATTATATTCACTGGAGTTCAGAAGAATGAGAGGGGATCTCATAGAAACTTATAAAATTCTAACAGGGTTAGACAGGGTAGATTCAGAAAGAATGTTCCAGATGGTGGGAGAGTCCAGAACTAGGGGTCATAGTTTGAGGATAAGGAGTAAACCTTTTAGAACTGAAGTGAAGAGAAATTTCTTCACCCAGAGGCTGGTGAATGTATGGAATTCACTACCACAGAATGTAGTCAAGGCCAAAACGTTATCCGTTTTCAAGAAAAAAAATAGATACGGCTCTTGGGGCTAAAGGGATCAAGAGATATGGGAGGAAGGGGACGGGAATTCAGGATATTGAATTCATAGATTGGGGGCAGATGTTTGAGGGCAAATCAATATTTGGCATGTGGGAGGCTTTCAAGTGTAAGTCGAATAATCCAGGTAATTGTAGGCTGGTAAGGATATATCAGTGGTAGGGAAATTATTGGAGAGGATTCTTCGAGCCAGGATGTATTTCCACTTGAAAATAAATAGATGTATTAGTGAGAGGCAATGTGATTTTGAGAAGGGGAGGGTCGTGTCTCACGAACTTGATCACGTTTTTCGAGGAAGTAACAAAGATGATTGATGAGGGTAGGGCAATAGATGTTGTCTACATGGATTTCAGTAAGGCCTTTGACAAGTTCCCTCATGGTAGACTGGTGTAGAAGGTGAAGTTGCACGAGAACAGAAGCAAGCTGACAAGGTAGATACAGAACTGGCTTGGTCAAGGAAGACAGACAGTAGCAGTGGAGAAGTACGTTTCCAAATGGAGGGCTGTGACAAGTAACGTTCCTCAGGGATCAGTGCTGTGATCTTTGCTGTTTGTAATATATATAAATGGTTTGGAGAAAAATATAACTGGTTTGATTAGTAAGTTTGCGGACAACACAAGGTTGGTGGATTTGCAGATAGCGATGAGGACCATCAGTGAATATAGATCAGTTGGAGACTCGAGCAGAGAGATGGCAGATGGAGTTTAATCTGGACAAATGTGAGGTAATGCAGTTTGGAAGATCTAATACAGATAGGAAATATACAGTAAATGGCAGAACCCTTAAGAGCATTGATAGGCAGAGGGATCTGGGTGTACAGGTGCACAGGTCACTGTAAGTGCCAATGCAGGTGGAGAAGGTAGTTAAGAAGGCATATTGCATGCTTGTCTTCATCTACCAGAGTACTGAGTTTAAAAATTAGCAAGTCAAGCTTTATAGAACCTTAGTTAGGCTGCACTTGGAATGTAGTGTTCAATTCTGGTTGCCACACTACGAGAAGAATGTGGAGACTTTGAAGAGGGTACATTCATAGGATATTATTGGAAACCCCTCAGTGCAGAAAGAGGCCATTTGGCCCATCGAGTCTGCACTGAACCACAATCCCACCCAGGCCATACCACCATCTCCCCATATATTTACCTGCTAATCCTTCTAATCTATGCATCTCAGGGCACTAAGGGGCAATTTTAGCATGAACAATCAACCTAACTCACACATCTTTGGACTGTGGGAGGAAACCACAGCCCCCAGAGGAAACCCATGCAGATACGTGGATAATGCGCAAACTCCACACAGTGATCCAAGCCAGGAATCAAATCTAGGTCCCTGGCGGTATGAAGCAGCAGTGCTAACCACTGTGCTACCATGCCATACAGAAAATATTTACCAGGCTGTTGCCTGATAGAGAGGGCATTAGCTATGAGGAGAGGGTGGAGAAACTTGGCTTGTTCTCACTGGAACGATGGAGGTTGAGAAGTGAAGTCTTAGAAGTCTAGAAGATTATGAGAAGCATGGACAGAGTGGACAGTCAGAAACTTTTTCCCAGGGTAGAAGAATCAATTACTAGGGGGCACAGGTTTAAGGTACAAGGGACAAGGTTTAAAGGAGATGTAAAAGGCAGATTTTTTACATAAAGGGTGGTAGGTGCCTGGAATTCATTGTCAAGGGAGATAGTGGGAGTGAGTACGGTAGTACCTTTAAGGGGTGTCTTGAAAATACATGAATAGGATGGGAATTGAGGGATATGGTCTCCAGAAAGATAGGGGGTTTTAGTTAAGTTGGGCAGCATGGTCAGTGCAGGCTTGGAGGGCCGAAGGGCTTGTTCCTGTGCCGTAATTTTTTTTGTTCTTCATTCTTTGATCAGCCATGATCAAGATGAAGGTGGAGCAGGCACAAAGGGCCGAATGGCCCAGTTCTGCTTCAAGTTTCTATATTTAAAATGATGAAAGGTTTTGATGGAATGGACACAACGAGAATGTTTCCTCTTGTGGGGAAGAGCAGAGCTAGAGATCATCAATACAAAAAATCCAATCGAAAATTCAGAAGAAACTTATTCACCCAGAGAGTGGTGAGGATGTGGAACTTTCTCCCACAGAGAGGGTGTGAAGTGAATAGTGTTGATGTATTTTAGGGGAAGGTAGACAGGGATATGAGAGAGAGGAAGATTGAGGGTTACAATGATAGACTTGGATGAGGAAAATTGAGAGGAAGCTTGAGTGTAGTATAAACAGCAGCGTGGACCGGTTGGAATGGGTGGCCCGTCCCATTGGCGTATGTCCCTTATGTAAGCCCTTGTCTTATGTCAACTTGCATTTATATGGCACCTTTAACAGAGTAAAACTTTCCAAGAAGATTCACAAGCAAGACTTGAGCACAATGATTATTTAAAGGTGTGGAAATATGTGGCAAAAAGCTGGTTATAGAGATGGATTTGACCAGAGCTGGGATGAGAGACTTGCAGAGCCCCTGGAGAGACTGGAAAAGCTCCCATTGTTCACCTTAGAATGGAGAAGGGTATGAGGAGATTTAATGAAGTTGTTTAAAATTATAAGGGGCTTTGATAGACTAAATATGAGACAAACTGCTTTCAATGAAGGAGGCTGATAACCAGGGAAACAATTTAAGGTAAACGGCAAAAGAGTCAGGAGAGGTGAGGAGCATTTTGATATTTTAAACTAGGCAAGTTGTTACGACCTGGAAGGCACTGCCTGAAAGGATGGTGGCAACAGATACAATCGAAACTTGCCACAGGGAATTGGGGAAATGTTTGAAAAGGAAACATTTGCAGGGGGGGGAGAACACGATAGCATAGTGGTTAGCACTGCTGCCTCACAGCGACAGCGACCCAGATTCGATTTCGGCCTCGGGTCACTGTCTGAGTGGAGTGTGCACATTCTCCCTGTGTCTGCGTGGGTTTCCTCTGGGTACTCCAGTTTCCTCCCACTGTTCAAAAATGTGTAGGTTAGGTTGTTTGGCCTTAGTAAATGTGCGGTGTTTACAAGGGATTGTGGTGGAGAGGAGTGCGGTGGGCTTAGGTAGGATGTTCTTTCGAAGAGCTGGTACAGACTTGATGGACTGAATGGCCTCCTTCTGCATTATAGCGATTCAATGATTTTATGATGCAGAAAGAGGAGTGTGACTAATTAGGTAACTCTTTCACAGAGCAAATACAGGCATGATAGACTGAATGGCCTTCTTGATGTGAGGTTCTCTGGTACTATGAGGCCGTTTTGTGCCACCGGTAAACGTCAATGTCACTCCCATCGCCCCGTGACCCCCCCTCGGCCTCCTCCAGCTCTTGCATCAAGCCCACTATTCTTCAGGATATTTTAACCCTCAGTGGAATGTCAGATCCTCCGGAGTTGATGGTCAGATTGCACTCAACTGTCACCTCCTGGATAATCCCCCGCTTTGCTCCGAATGGCTGCCTCCATTATTTCCCAGTTTTTGCTGCTCTGTTTCACACGGACAGGGCTGGGAGGCGGATGGTGAGGAGGAAACCCACCTCCATCAGCAAAATGATTGCAGGAAAGGGAGAGGTTCCAACAATTAGATTAGCAACAGTTCAGTTAAGAAATGATCAGCCTCTAATTCGGTCGAATTCGATGCTGAATGGGCCAGTCAGATTGAATCAGCTCACTGGTGCTTTGAGGCTGGGTGTTTCTGCATTTTACTCTGCATGGTAGATATCGAACATTTCCTCAGGCTGCATCTTCCAAACCTGACACCACCTCGAAAGGCAAGGACAGCAGACACCGGAGAACACCACCACCTGGAGGTTCCCCTCCAAACCACTCACCATCCTGACTTGGAAATACATCATCGCTGGGTTGAAACCCTCCCTAACAGCACTGTGGGATTGTAGCTGTTCAAGTAAGCAGCTCATCATCACCTTCTCAAGGAGCAATTAGGAATGGGCAATAAATGTTGACCTCGATAGGCACCCACATTCCATGAACAAAATCTTTGTCCAGAGACAGTGATTTCTGCTAAAGTTGTGCATGTTTGCATGAGAGGAGAAAGGGAAAGGAGGGCTAAATGTGTTCAGGAAGGAAGGCAAAGTGGCACAGTGATTAGCACTGCTGCCTCACAGTGCCAGGGACCTGGATTTGATTCCCGACTTGGGTCACTGTCTGTGTGGAGTCCGCATGTTGTTCCCGTTTCTGCGTGGCTTTTCTCTGGGTGCTCTGGTTTCCTCCCACAATCTGAAGACGTGCTCATTAATTGCATTGGCCGTGCTAAATTCTCCCTCAGTGTCCCCAAACAGGTGCCGGAGTGTGGCGACTTGGGGATTTTCACAGTAACCTCATTGCAGTGTTAATGTAAGCATACTTAGACAAATGAATAAGCATAAAAGATTGGCAAAGCTGAGTGGAGATAGGTGTGGGGTTTAGTTATTGAGGCAAAATTAACTGGATTGAGTAGCTGTGGACATTCTCCCTCACCCAACTCTTCCTGGAACAGCACATCAAACACATCCCTCTGGGAAAGATAAAATAATCAGGAAAACACATAGTTGATGGATGAGTATTCAGTGAATTAACTCGCACTTGTGCTGATCATAGAATCCCTACAGTGCAGAAGGAGGCCATTCAGCCCATTGAGTCTGCACAATCCCAACCAAGTCCTATCCATGTTATCCCACACATTTCCCCTGCTAATTCCCATGACATTAAAGGCAATTTAGCATGGCCAATGCACCTAACCTGCACATCTTTGGACTGTGGCAGGAAACCCACACAGACACAGGGGGAACATGCAGACTCCACACAGACAGTGACCCAAGCCAGAAATTGAACCTGGGTCCTGGCAATGTGAGGTAGCAGCGCTAACCATTGTGCCACTGGACTGCCCTATTGCATTACTTCATTGCAGATTCTCCCTGACCCCTGCTCCAGCCCAATCTCTCAGGTTGATGTTTTTAATGCCAACCTCCCAAATACCCCCACTCTGAATCACTTGGCAGCTGTCCCTTTTATTGCCTGGGTCTAAACTGCAATTTTCCTCCTTAACCTCTCTGTTTATTTAGAATTCTCTCTCTCTTCCTTTAAGATGCTCCTTAAAATTTACTTGTTTGACCAAGCTTTTGGTCACATGTCCTGATATCCTCTACCCGGCTCGGAGTCATATTCTGTTTGACAATTACTGCAGTAAAACACTTTGGGATGTTCCATTCTGGTTGTATAAATGTAGGTTTTTGTTGCTAGATAGATTATTCCTGGTTTGATAGAGAGCATCATTCAACAGATTGCATGTGGGACAGAGATTGTGTGATTGACAGAGAGGGGGCAATGGTTTTTGTTGAATGCTTTAGATATTAAAGTGTAAAAAGGATGATTTAATCAGCATTTTGATTTGATTTACTCTTGTCACATGTATTAGCATGCAGTGAAAAGTATTTTCTTGCACACTATACAGACAAAACATACATAGAGAAGGAAATGAGAGTGCAGAATGTACTGTTACAGTTATAGTTAGAAGGTAGAGAAAAATCAACTTAATGGGAAGTATGGTCCAATCAAAAGTCTGACAGTAGCAGGGAAGAAGCTGTTCTTGAGTCGATTGGTACTTGACTTCAGACTTTTGTATCTTTTTCCTGACAAAAGAAGATGGAAGAGAGAATGTCTGGGGTACATAGGGTCCTTAATTATGCTGGCCACTTTGCCGAGGCAGCGAAAGTGTAGAAGGAGTCAATGGATGGGAGGCTGGTTTGCGTGATGGATTGGACTACATTCACGAGCTTTTGTAGTTTCTTGCAGTCTTGGTCAGAGCAGGAGCCATACCAAACTGTGATACAACTAGAAAGAATGTCCTCTAAGGTGCATCTGTAAAAGTTGGTGAGAATCATAGCTAACATGCCAAATTTCCTTAAACTTCTTCTGAAAAAGTAGAGGCATCAGTGGGCTTTCTTAACTATAGTGTCAGCATGTGGCATCAGAACAGGTTATTGGTGATCTGAACTCCTAAAAACTTGAAGCTCTGGACCATTTATTATTTGTCCCCATTGATGTAGACAGGGGTATGTTGTCCACTATGCTTCCTGAAGTCGATGACAATCTCTTTCATTCTGTTGACATTGAGGTAGAGATTATTATTGCCGCACTGGTTCACCAGATTCTCTATCTCATTCCTGTACTCTGTCTCGCCATTGTTTGAGATCTGACCCACTACAGTGGTGTCATCAGCAAACTTGAAAATCGAGTTGGAGAGGAATTTGGCTACACAGTCACAGGTGTATAAGGAGTGTAGTTGGGGGTCATCCTGACAAAGGATTGGAAGTCAGCTTGAGGGACAGCTGTGAACGCTTGTTACAGAGGCAGCAGAACCTTATGGCGCTTGTTCTAACATTTTTTTCTAATGGTGACCAACCGTTTGGGAGTAAACAAGTCTTCTCATGGACACTAAACATGACTTTAAAGAGACACTTACAATGTCCTGTTTATTGCTGCTAACAAACTTCTGAAACACATGGAGAGATTTGCTGGGACACTTTCACCAACTCTTGCCAATATTAATGTCCAAAGTTCTGAGGCCTCCGCTTAAAGGGAGTGTGTGCTGTGCTACCCCAATGTACTGGACTCCTTGTGCTCACCAGGGGAAAGGGAATGTTTGGTTATGGGCAATTTGTTTAGGGGTCCTGGTAGTTTGGACAAGGAATGGGAAGAAGACTGGGCAGAAAGACACCAGTTCCTGCAAGAGAGAGGGAGAGGGAGATGAGGTAGTTTCCGTCACTCCTACACAAATAGGACATTCCTTCTCCTCTGGACTGGCTCCACCAGAGCCTCTGGTGCCACATCCGGGAACCTGTGCCCGCTCTCCTGTCTCTGACTGATCTGCAACAAACTGCTCTGCACCAACTGGTGCACTCCATGGATGGGATTCTCCTGCCACGTTTGCTCCGCGATCAATGGACATTTGTGTTGTTCCACCACCACCAACACCCCCCACCCACCCCCAGCATCTTCTTGTGGCAGGCATGATTGGGGGAATACCATAACCAAACCCCCCCACACAGCAACCCCCCCCCCCCCACACCCCCCACCCCACCAAGCATCTTCAATGGCAGCAGCCTAACACGTACTGCTCCATGAAAATGAATCCCAAACAGTGTCTTATTGCTAATTTCTGTTTAGTAACTCCAGGCAAATTTAAGTAATGATTATCATCAATGTGGAAGAAAATTGCATGTGAAATTTGGATTTACAAAGCAGGCATTTCTTATTTCAAAAGGCTAGTGTACACAGCGTATTTTTTGTATACTAATTGTATACACTAGTATACAACTAGTGCACAAAAAAAAGGCAGTGGAATATCTTTAAGGTTACACTAGATAGATTCTTGGTTAGCAAGGTAAGAGGGAGGGGTGAAAGGTTATTGGAGGTCAACAGGAATGTGGGGTGAAGGATACAATCAGATCAGCTATGACCTTATTGAATGGCGGAGTAGGTTTGAGGGGCTGAATGGCCCACTCTCGCTATTAATTTGTATGTTTCTATGTTAAAGTTTATTTATTAGTCACAAGTAAAGCTTACATTAACACTGCAATGAAGTTATTGTGAAATTCCCCTGGTTTATATTTAGCACCTGTTTTCACCTCACACTTCACATGTGGCTTGTGTGAGGGTCTTTCTGACAGATATTTCTTGAATGGATAATGGGATGTGGGCGTTGCTGGATAGATCAGCGATTATTTTCCATCTTGGATTCCTCTTGGTGTGAGAAAATAGCCCAGAAAAGGAGACTAATTCACAGGGCAGATAGTTTTAATCATTGGGCTATCATTTCAGATTGCTACACAGATGCTCATAAACCAATGTCTCTGCAGATTCTACACCCTCAGAGGGTGTTTGCAGCTGGAAACTCCTTGTTAATCCTGTTTCGGATCATTTGCTGATGCATTTGTCCAGTTTGTGAGGTTCTTTAAAAAGATCGCTCTTTGACCACACGGAACACTTTTACTATTGATAGATCTTTCCCATTAACACCAGACTTTGCAACTTGCTATTTCTTGTTTCCTGAGCAAGAAATTCCAATTCTGTCTTGCTGACTTTGGGTGGTAGAGTTCTTTTGGTCTCAGGTTTTACTCACATCTTTTCATTGGTCGTGAGATTTGTTCAAGATGTCTTCATTATTTACCTCAAAATCCACAACTCTGTGACCTCAATCCTCCTCTGATCACCCCACACTCACTTCCATATCTCAGCATTGGAGCATTCCAGGATTCTCGGCTTCGCTTTTCTAGCTAATCCTGAACTGAGTGTAATCATTTTCATTTTCTGAAATATATCTTTGACAATTCCAATCCTTCGTCTTATTTCTGTCCAATATTAACACACTTTCCAGGTAATAAATATTCTTTATTCTTCAGTGGAGTCTTACATTCTAGAATGACTTCCCTGAGCTATAAAATAAATGGCAGAACTATCAGGAACATAGATACACAGAGAGATCTGGGAGTACATGTCCACAATCCTTAAAAATGGCAGCACAAGTGGAAAAGGTGGTGAAGAAAGCATACAGCATTCTTGTCTTCATGGGCCAGGGTGTCGAGTATAGAATTTAGCAAATGATGTTACAGTTATATAAAATGTTGTTTAAGCCACATTCGAAATGTGGTGTCCAATTCTGGTCACCACATTACCAGAAAAGTGTGGAGGTTTTGGAGAGGGTACAGAAAAGGTTTACCTGGTATGGAGGCTATTAGCTATGAGGAGAGATTAATACTGCAATAAATCTTTAATCTGAGTTAAAGGTTTATTGCAGCCTATTTACTGCCTGCTTGTTGAGATTATGCCTTTGGGGGGCAGTGCTGTTCTGCTAAAAATCCAAGCAAGAGTATTCTGATCTGATAACTGCACAGCTCAACAAGTAAGAATTTAGCAACACCAATTTATAATCCAACCGATTTATTTGATAGTAAAAACGCGAGCTTTCAACTCCTGTGTCTTCCTCAGGCAAATGCAGTGTTCTGGTCTGCAATAGCACACATCAGCACAGACAGTCAGAGATTGCTGATTAGAATGCGAATCCTTACATCTAACCTGCTATTGAAGTGTTAAAGTGGCGAACAATGTGTGTGAAGGGAATCCTGAGCATTGTTGGAGAATTGTGTGTTTTCTCCAGACAGCACAGTAAGTGAGGTTTTTTGCTAACCCAGGCAAGTTACGGGGGTTACAGATAGTGTGTCATGAAGCCAAGATCCCTGTTAAGACCGTCCTCATGTGTGCGGAGCTTGGCTATCAGTCTCTGCTCAGCAACTCTGCGCTGTTGTGTATCACGAAAGCCCCCTTGAAGAACATTTACCCGCAGGTCGGAGGCCGAATGCCCAACAAGGACAGAGTGATACAGTACACAAGGCCAGTTGAATCTACACGAACAAAACTACACTAAATCTACACTAATCCCACTTCCCAGTACTTGGTCCATGAATGTTATGTAATAATGTACACAAGAACAAGGAGCAGGAGTGGACCATTTGAACTACTCCGCCATACAATAAGATCATGGCTGATCTTTCTGTGGCCTCGGCTCCAATTACCCACTTGCTCACCATAACCCTTAATTTCTTTACTGTTCAAAAATTTATCTATCCTTGCCTCAAAAACATACAACGAGGTAGCCTCAACTGCCTCATCGGGCAGGGAATTCCACAGATCCACAGATTCAAATAGTATGATGCACAGATTGCTGGAGTTGTGTGGATAGTGATGAAGATTGTCAGATAATACAGCAGGACATAGATAAGATGGAAAATTGGATGAAGAAATGGCAGATGGAATTTAATCCGGACAAATACAAAGTGATGCATTTTGGTAGGTCCAATTCAGATGGGAGCTATAAAATAAGTGGCAGAACCATCAAGAGCATAGATACACAGAGAGATCTGGAAGTACAGGTCCACAGATCCTTAAAAGTGGCAGCACAAGTGGAAAAGAAAGCATACGGCATGCTTGCCTTCATCGGCTGGGGCATAAGGTATAAAAGTTGGCAAATTGTATTACAGTTATATAAAATGTTGGTTAGGCCACATTTGGAATATTGTGTCCAATTCTGGTCACTACACTATCAGGAGGAGGTTTTGAAAAGAGTACTGTAAAGATTTACCAGGATGTTGCCTGGTATGGAGGGTATTAGCTATGAGGAGAGACTGAATAAACTGGGATTGTTCTCCCTGGAAAGACGGAGGATGAGGGGCGACCTGATAGAAGTTTATAAAATTATGAGAGGGTATGGATAGGTGAACAGTTGGAAGCTTTTTCCAGGGCAGAAATGACAATTACAAGGGGGCATAAGTTCAAATTAAGGGGGGAATGGTTCAGTGGAGATGTGCGAGGAAAGTTTTTTTTACACAGAGGGTGGTGATGTTCTGGAATGGACTGTCAAGTGAGGTGATTGAGGCACGCTGGTGACATTTAAGACTTATTTGGATAGACATATGAGCAGATGGGGAATAACAGAATGCAGACATGGTCAGTGCAAGCTTGGAGGGCCAAGGGGCCTGCCCCTGTGTTTTAATGTTCTTTGTTCTTTGATTACTTTGGGATTTTTACAGAGCTATGGGGAGAGGGTCGGGCAGAGGGAATAGTTTGGGATTGGTACAGGACTATGGGGAAAGACTGGAGCAGTGGGATTAGTTTGGGATTGATACAGGGCTATGGGAAGAGAGCGGGACAGTGGGATTAGTTTGGGATTGGTACATAACTATGGGGAAAGAGCAGGGCAGTGGGATTAGATTGGGATTGATACTTATGAATCAGTATAGCGCACTATAAAATGGGAAGGGTGGAGAAACAATTAATAATCTTCAAATTGGGGGAAACAAAGATGGCGCTGGTGTGAGGGAAAGCATGATCCACAGGTGGCAAGATCCTTCTTGAAATCCGACTGTTTGTTGGGGTTTGGAAAGAAGCTAATGTACATCAAGCAAGTTTTAAACATACCTGAGTGCAGAGAGAACTTTGAAAGTTTAGCTGGAAAGGGTAATTTTTAGATTCCTTCAAGCCAGTTGGAATTTACTGTGTGTGCTCAGTGGGGGAGGGTCTGTAGATTGCTGTTCTGTCTGCAAGCTCTCTGTTCTTTTTTCACCCAAGAAAGGATGAATTAAAATGGGAAGAGGAGCCACTGAGGTCCTGCTGCAAATTGGAAGCTGCTATTTTTACTTTTGGATTTTTTTTGCAGCGAGACCTCAATGAGGGCCATGTGGGATTTGCAGTTCAGCCTGGAACCATCTGGTAGTTTTTTCACTCAGTCACCGTGAATTGACTTAGACAGGGTGGGGGTGGACGGGGTTGGGTGGGAGAGTGGGAGGTGCAGCCCAGAGAAGAACCCCTGTGTCATAAAAGCTGCAACTGTCAGATCAACCCGGGGACACTGTGCTGTTTCTTTTTTCACCCAACCAGGAGTGAATTAATGTGAGGGAGAAAAGTTGCAACTTGCAGCTCAGCTGGGAACCCTTTGCTGCTTCTGTTCGCCCAGTTAAGGGTGAAGTAGGGTGAAAAGCAATCCATGTAAGAACTCTGGTAGATCAAACAGTGAGACAGCTTGATATGTGGATCAAGAAATAGTTCTCCAGGATGGAGGAAATGGGTAAGCCTACAAGCACTGGCAAAATGGCAGGAGGCAGTGGTTGGTTGGGGGGGGGGGGGGGGGGGGGGGGTGGGAGGGTGGGAGAGGGGGTGCGGTGGTGGTGGTTAGAGAGTTGGGGTGGAGGTGGAGGGGTTCCCACCACACTCTCTTGGAGGGATTCCTGATTTGATTTAAGCAAAGTGCATATTAGGACACTGCAGTTGGGTGAGTAAATATTTGATTGCCCCAGGATTCTGTGTGCTCCCACAGAATCCTCCCCTCCCCCGATTGATGGATGTGCCCTGGACCTTTACCTGAGTACATCCGCCCCCCTGTCCTGCCAAGGTGTGGGGACCAACACGAGAACTTTTCTCTTTTCTCTCTCTCTTTCTTCTCTCTCCTTCCCTGTGTCTCTTTCTTTTCTCTGCTCGCTAGTTTATAGCTGGGGCCGCTTGGCTGCTCAGTTGGTTGTCCAGCGAGTTTCCTTTGCCTTTTTGTTTTTATATTATTACCATCATTACTGGTGCAATTAGACAGGACTTGGGCAGTGTGTGTGCTGGGGGTATTCAGGCACTTGTCCCTTGTCCACAGAGAGTCCCGTATCCAGTTATATTGGCATGAACACGCAAGCACTGTGTGGATCTGTATCTGGGTTTTTTGCCTTGTGAAATATAAGAAAATTTTTAATAAACATGTATGAAAATAATCTTCAAATTTACCAAATATTCTAAATGTGCGATGGCAGCAGTAATCCTGATCTGCCCAGTTGAAATCTGTTGAGACTATATCCGCTGCTTTTTTTTAAGTTGTCTGAGCATCTGAGCATCTTATTAAAAATAGTTGCAGTTTTGCCACTTTGCAAAAAAAAACCAAATGCTACAGCTAGTGATGAAATGAATAACCAATAAATCGGATACTTTTGGTGTTGACCAGGTCATCAGAGAAGCACCTGGTTGGTCAAATATTCGCAAATATACACAGGCAGCAGCTGAATGGCTCTCATCTCGATATACAAAGCAAAATTGGACTTGGCAGGCCATTTCAGCCCCTCGAGCCTGCTCTACCAATCAATAAGATCATGGCTGCCTTGGTTGTGGTTTCAACCCCATGTTTCTGTCCGTTCCCCCACGGCTTTGGCTACCATGTCTTTCAAAAGTCTGCCTACTTTGTCCCCTGGTTCGAGTTTCTGCTACAAGTAGCAACATCATCCTGGTACCTATCCTACCAAATCCCCATTGGATCTTGAGGCAGAATTTTCCAAAAGGCGCTAAAACTGGTGCAATTCCCACCGACCTGGGCAGTGTGATCCCATCATGATCTTCCCCCACTTAGTGCAATAAATGGTCCCCATGTGAAACATGTGGAGCCAGAGGCCCCCCACGGTTCCAATTTCCTGACCCAGGGATCCACTGAGTGCTGCAATCGAAGGGGAGCTGCATTTAAACATTCTTTCAGCACTCACTCCCAGCCAATCCAGGAGGATAGCAGTGCAGATACATGGTTTTTGGAGATGGATTTTGGAGGTGGAGGAGGAAGGATGAGTCATCATTTACCCTCATGTTGGAAGAAGGCCCAAAATAATGTTAGCAATCCCACCCAGTCAGTATCAGCAGTGGGACCGTTTATTCAAGATAAGATTTCTTCACAGACACACCATGCTGGGAGTTAAAACAACTTTTCCTTCTATTGGCTGTGATGTTGCAAACAGTTTGAGAGTTTATTTATTAGTGTCACAAATAGATTACACTAGCATGGCAACACTTACATTAACACTTTGGGTAAGATCCTGGCATTGGCTGACTGGCAGACGGCAGAAAGTGGGATAAAGGGGTCTTTTTCAGGATAGCAGCTGGTAACTAGTGGTGTGCCTCAGAGGTTGGTGCTGGGACCACAACTTTTCACAATATACGTTAACAGTTTGGATGAAGGAACTGATGGCACTGTTGCTAAGTTTGCAGATGATACAAAGATACGTAGAGGGACAGGTAGGATTGAGGAAGCAGAGGGGCTGCAGAAGGACTTGGATAGGTTGGGAGAGTGGGCAAGGAAGTGGCAGACGGAATATGATGTGGAAAATTGTGAGGTTATACACAACTTTGGAAGGAAGAATGTAGGCATAGACTATTTTCTAAATGGGGAAATGGTTAGGAAATCAGAAGCACAAATGGTAGACAAGCTGGTCAAGAAAGCATATGAATTGTCTTCCTTTATTAGGTAGGATGTTGAATTCAAAAGCAGGGATGATGGAATTGTAAAAAACACTGGTTGGGTGACAGCTGGAATGTGTACAGTTCTGGTCTTTTTTCTCATTCAAGGGATGTAAAAGCATAGAAACTATAACAGGAGGAGGCCATTCGACCCTTTGAACCTGCTCCACCATTCATTATCATCATGACTGATCATCAAATTCAATATTCTGATCCCCCCCTTCCTCCCATATCCCTTGATCCCTTTAGCCCTAAGAGCTATAACTAATTTCTTCTTGAAATCACACAGCGTTTTAGCTTCAATTTGGCAATTAGAGATGTGGACATCTCAAACTGCCCATGAACTAGACCTTCTTTTTCTAAAGGACATTAATGAAGAGGTGCATTGTCATGACAATCATTTCATGATTATCATGAGACTTTTAATTCCAGATGCTTCGTGACTTCAAATTTCACCATCTGCCATGGTGGGATTCAAACATTGGTCCCCAGAACAATGTCTTGAGTCTCTGGATTACTAGTCCAGTGATAATAACAATGCAACACCATATTACAGGAAGGGCAGGATGGCTCCGAAGAAAGTACAGAGGAGATTTACAAGAATGTTGCCAGAGCTTATACATTGCAACAATGAGGAGAGATTGGATAGGTTCAGGTTACTTTCCTTAGAATAGAGGAATCTAAAGGCTGATCTGACTGAGGTACAAAATTAAGAGGGGCTGGTATAGAAAAGTCAGGAAAAGATTATTTCCCCTATCTGATGGATCAGTTACCAGGAGCATAAATTGACTGATTTTGAGGGGATATGAAGAAAATCTTTTTCACCCAGAGGATAGGGGAAATTCAAAACAAAGAAAATTACAGCACAGGAACAGCCCTCCAACCCTGCACTGACATTGCTACCCAAATGAACTAAAGCCTACCCTTCAGGGGACCATATCCCTCTATTCCCATCCTATTCATGTACTTAAGACGCCCCTTAAAAGTCACGACCATATCCGCTTCCACTAACTCCCCCAGCAATGAGTTCCAGGCACACCCACTTTTCTCTGTGTAAAAAATCTGCCTCGTACATCTCCTTTAAACCTTGCCCTCGCACCTTAAACATGTGCCCCCTAATAATTGACTCTTCCATCCTGGGTAAAAGCTTCTGACTATCCACTCTGTCCATGCCTCTCATAATCTTGTAGACTTCTATCATGTCTCCCCTCAATCTCCGTTACTCCACTGAGAACAAATAAAATTTCTCCAACCTCTCCTCATAGCTTACACCCTCCATACCAAGCACCATCCTGGTAAATCTTTTCCGTAGTCTCTCCAAAGCCTTTTGCTAGTGTGATGACCAGAATTGAACACAATATTCCAAGTACAATCTAACTAAGGCTCTAAAAGCTGCAACATGACTTGCCAATTTTTAAACTCAATGCCCCAGACTTTGAAGGCAAACATGACATATGCCTTCTTGACTACCTTCTCCATCTGTGTTATCACTTTCAGTGACCATGATGATGAGAGAATTAACTTTAAAAGTGTAAAAAGAGAGAGAGACAATAGCAGCATATCTTTATACCCCAAGGAGCAGTTCCAATAAATGAAGGAATCTTGCTGTAAGGTGCATCTTAATTGGAGAAATACTAAGCATTTCCTACAGGGCTGAAGGAAGTGCTGACCAGCATTGATTCATTTCAATTGAAGATTATCCTCCGGTCACTTGCTTCAAACCCGACAATGGTAATAACAAAAGAAAGAGAGAGGAGAATGTAATCCTGCTTGACCTCTAATGGCACATGGAACCCATCTCTGTAACCAACCTCTGTCCTTACACAGCATCTGGGATCCTCATAGGTCATCGCATTAGCTGTATCCACCTTCGCTGGGATGTCTACAGAGAGAGAATTTTGCAGTGTGAAGATCTATCTGGATTATTGAGGGACTTGTTGAAATCCATGGGAATTCAATACTCCTTTTGGTTCTTAGTGACAATCCTGATAGTTCTCCATCCTCCCATGCCTATTGGCTACAACAGGACTCTGGTCTCAGAGACAACGGGCAAGATCTCGAGTCCACTCTCTCCGTGTGTGGGACCAGCAGCAGGGTCTCAGAATCAGGTGAAACCTGGAAATTGAGGATCTTGCCAGGGAGATCATGATCTCTGATTATTTCCACCCCTCCCTGTATGCCCTGTTCACAAAACGCTGGACAAATCCAATAGGAGGACTAACCGGCCCATCAATTTACTCCAGATCATCAACAGATGTTACATTATAACACTCCCCCAACAAAAAATATGCTATATTTTGTCTTTCACTATTAACAGCCTCTCTCTTTAAATGAATCCATTGCAATCCAGATAGATTAATTTCTGTGTGAGGAGTCTCTGATGATTTGTTGAAAGCTCCACAATCTCACTAAGTGCTGTGAGACACCCTAATCAGTTTAGAAGAGAATTCTAATTTGATTCAGGATATCTCTTGATTGCGTTAGTGAAGGATCACTGATATTTAATGCAGGTGATGGGGTTCCCTTTAGCTCTATTGGAGAAGCTAATTTGGTGAGTTCCCTGCAATCCAATTCAGGAGTCATTGAGGTGACTCAGTCCCAGCTTCCCTCCTTGTCATCACAAATTTTTCTGTGTGTTAGATTGTCTTTGTTAGTAGAACAAATTTCTTCCTTCTTGCTGCATCTATTGGCACATAGCAATTTGTCATGGCGCTGTTAAAAGCAGAATAAATCCAGCTGGAGAAGGACATATATAGTAGGTATAAGGGGAGAGAGCATAATAATGGATAGTTCCTTCAAAGGGCAGGCACAGCCACGATGGGCTGAAAGGCCTTTTTCTATGTTACAAGATTCAATGGTAATTGATGCAAACAGTTTCCTGTGTCAATATCTTCACATCCATTTCTTATACCTACCTGCTAATGAGAGATGGTAAACTTTGACCAGCCTTGTGTTGTTGACTTCACATTCTGAAGTTGTGAAAGGCTTCAAATAAAGTCTTTCTCCTTTTCTTCAAATGGCATAATCTCAATATCAAACAAAAAGGGGATATATTTACTGTGAGTGAATGAAATGGCATCTATCTCTCTGTATCCTTTATGGAGGTTTTAATACACCTTTTCCACTTGGAAAATATAACTGCAGCAAGGTCAACAGTAGAGACAGAAATGAATAAATGTTCCACTCTGTAGGAGATTTTCAAACTAAAACTGGCCCAAAAGTTTTGATCAGAATTAGAACTCATGATGCTGGTCAGACAGAAAACTACCCACTTAGCTGGCTATGTTGAAACAGTTCACGCTCCGATCTGCGATGCAGAAGAACTCTCAGAGCGCAGGAATCTTTGCAAAGTACATCAAAGAGAATCAACAAACAGAATGTTCTCCTTTCTTTTTACAGCACTGTGCTGCTGCTTAGCTGACCAGTGTGGGTGTTAGTGAGCAGGTCAGTGAATGGGCAGGATGATAGGGTAGCTAGAGGTGGGAGTGGCAAGTGAGCAAATGGGCAGAGAGTTGGACAGGTAGGGTGGCAGGGTTGAAGATGGATACAGTAGGTGAGGTGGCAGAGTGGTTGGTGGGTAGTTGGGTCGACTTCTTGAGGATTGGTCAGGTCTGGTCAAGTGACAGGAGTTGGTGGCTCAGGGGAGATGGGGGATGAGTTTAATCAAGTTCAGTCAGGGGGAGTCAGGTTGTGCTGAAGAAGTTGGGATTCATGGGGGTGGTTGGTGAGTTGGATGATGTATAGTTACCAGGAGTTAGATTAGAATTTCTCTGTCGATGTTTCCTGGGTGATTATCCAGGCAAGTGAAGTTGGAATTGTGTGAAATCACCAACTCTAATTTAGAGCTGGAGGACTTTGTTGGAAGATTCTGTGGATCAGGGGAATTTCCCCTTGGAATTTCAAATTTCCCAGGCAGTTGCCACCAGATCAATTCATTGGGAATTCCATAGGGTCCTGGGCACATCTTGGCGAAGGGATGCCATGATCCAGAGATTGGAAGATCTTGGCCATTATTAACTCTGATTTTTCCTGCTCCATCGTTGTCTAACCTTCTAAGAGCTCCCCAGAATCTCGGTTCTGTCAGATTCCTGGTATCTGCAGTATTTTGACTTTGTCCTTGCTACTTTCCCAATTTCATGGAGAAATCAAACGTGAAGTTAGTTTGAAAACTACAACTTTTGAAATTAGTTAAGGAAACGGCTGCTATCTCGCAGTCACGCCAACTGTGGGTGTAAATTCCCTAATGGCTGCTAAATCTCGCGAGAAACCAAATATGGGATTTCAAATAGTGAAATTTCAGTTTCCAATATTCCCATTCTCCCCTTCAATGTCACACAAGACCACAAAAATAGAAGCAGGAGGAGACCATTGGGCCCTTCAAGCCTGCCCCACCATTCAATATGATCTATTGCTGATTTAAGCTCATTTTCAGTGCAGTTCCCCATGGCTCTCTATTCCCCAGTCTATCAAATATTTATTCAACACCACTTTAAATACTTTGAATGATCAAGCCTCCACTATCCTTTGGGATTGAGCATTCCAGAGATTCACCACCTTCTGTCCTCCAATGGTTGGAGGGGGGAGGGCGGACCTCTGTGTCTGTGGGAGCGTAGGGATAGTTTATTTTTGTACAGATTGAGGTGCCTTTTAAAGGTGGTCATTTGTTCTCAGTGTAAGCTTGGTGTGGAGATAGGACACATCAAATCTATCCCGCAGGTTAATAGCAATCCTGATCAGATCATTGCTGGCTCTATATTGCACAAATTCATAAATGGGCCTGAGGCTGCCATTTCTGTCCTGAAAAGTGCCATGTCCACCTCAGATCATCCTGGATGGGCGAACAATAGTGATAATCTTCATGCCAGAGTACCTAACAATGTAGCCCTGGAAATAGTAGATCCATTGGTGGTTATTTGCTTTGGAGTAGTTCCTACAGATTGGAAGGTAGCTAATGTAAGCCTACTATTCAAAAAGGGAGGTAGAGAGAAAACAGGGAACTGTAGACTAGTGAGCCTAATGTCATTACTGGGGAAGTTGTGAGAGTCTATTATCAAGGATTTCATAGCTTGACATTTGGAAGGCAGTGGTGTAGTCAGAAAACATCAGCATGGATTTACAAAAGGGAAATCATGCTTGATGTATCAATTGGAATTCTTTGAGAATGTAACAAGTAGAGTTGACCTAGGAGAACCAGAGGATATGGTTTATTTAGACTTTGACAAGGCTTTCGACAAGGTCTCACATAACAGACTACTATGTAAATTTAAAGTACATGGGATTGCAGGTAATGTCTTGAGATGGACAGAAAGCTATTTTGCAGATAGAAAGCAAAGAGTTAGCATAAATGGGTCTTTTTCTGCTTGGCAGTCAGTGACTAGTGGGATTCCGCAGAGATCTGTGCTCGGACTCCAACTGTTTACATTATATGTTAATGATTTGGAAGAGAAAATTGAATGTATTATCTCCCATCAAGTCTACGCCGATTCACTGAAAGAGCATCTCACCCAGGCCCTCCCCTCTGCCCTATCTCTCTAACCTTGTGCAATTATCATGGCTAATCCTCCTAACCAAAACATCTTTGGACACTAAGGGACAATTTAGCATGGCCAATCCACTGAACCTGCATATCTTTAGACTATGGGAGGAAACTGGAGCACCTGGAAGAAACCCTCGCAGACATGGGGAGAATGCGTGAACTCCACACAGTCACCGAGGCCGAATCAAACCCCACTGTGAGACAGCAGTGATAATTACTGTGCCACTGTGCTGCCTGCTCCTCATGCCCACAGATTACAACTTTATTAACTGAACAAAAATTTGTGGACAGCCACTCCTTGATTTACTCTTGTTGCCTCTTACCAGGGGAACTCATACTCACCAAGTCCCACAGAGAGGTCAATCAGAGATTCCCCATGGAATATGTGAGGGCTATCATATATTGGGTATGAAATGAAGGCTGGTGGGAGGAGGTGTATGTGAGACATGAACACTGATTTAAATCTATTGGATCAAATGTCCTTCCTGTGCGAAAGATATTATGTAATTTTATATAATGGCAGAGCAGGCTCGAGGGGCTGAATGGCCTCCTCTTCTTGCTATGACTGGATACGAGACATTGAGTGGATAAATGCATCAGTGCGGTGCCGTTACTTAACAGTGAGAAGAAAATGTTTAAAATAGTAATAATAACTGTTAATAGGTCATTGTGTTGCCAGCTACCAGGTTCTATTATTTTCCTGTTTACTTAATATTGCCAGCCAACTTATCGGAATGTTACTTTAAATGCTGCTAAGTTGCTTTGACAGGAGGTGACCTACTTAAAGCTGGATAATGAGCAGCTGCTCGGTGATATTCTGTTGCTCAGGGTGGTTTGAATTCTCCAATGCAAAGCTGCAATCAATGTCTGAATGATTCTGTTACAAAGGGATTCTCTGCCCTCCTTTATTCCTCTTCTTTGTGTTGTCCTCACTTATCTTGTATTGTGAAATTATGCAAACTATCTCTAAATGGGGAGATTTCAGATCAGACAGGCTTTAATATTGCTGAGGTCAAAACAAGTAATCATCTATCAATCTGCCTGATTAATGCTGATCGATTGTGCATATTTGCTTCTGTAGCCCTTGCATTATACACTGACACACCTGATTATCTTGTAAACTGAGATTGTATCTATGTATGCCCTGATTGTGAACATAACTCTTCACTCATCTGAAGAAGGAACAACGCTCCGAAAGCTTGTGATACCAAATAAATCTGTTGGACTTTAACCTGGTGTTGAGAGACTTCTAAACCCAGTCCAGCACCAGCATCTCCACATCTTACCTGAGCAGAGCAAGGGAGTTCTGCTGGTGTCTTGGTGGCTATTTATTCCTCAATCAACATCAGTAAAAGAGGTTGTCTGGTCATTCGTACATTGCTGTTTGTGGGAGTTGCGCAGATAAATTAAGTGCTACATAATGACAGTAATTATACTTTACGTCATTGATTGTAAGAACAATTTGGATGTTCTGAGGTCATGAATCATGGTATAGTCATAGAACGTAAGAAGGCCATTCGACTCTGTGTCGGCTCTCTGCAATAGCAATCCAGCTAAAGTTCCACTGCCCCACTTGAAGGTCTGTCATTCCCATTTGAAAGCTACAGCTCAAACTGCCTCCACCACACTCTGAGGCAGTCACTTCCTCATCCATGCTAAATTCTCCCTCGGTGTACCTGAATAATCACTGAAGTATGGCAACTCAGAAATTTTCACAGTAACTCCACTGCAGTTTTAATGTATGCCTACTTGTCACACCAATAAAAATAATAAACTCATGGCCAACATTGTAGGATTTAGATGGGAGATCTTTTCACACCACCTCACTTCCCAGAAGGGATCAGTCCTGATTGGGAAAACATTCAGATAGAGTCCTACGGCGCAGAAGAAAGCCACTGGGCCCATGAAGTCTGCATCCACCACAATCCCATCCAGGTCCTATCCCTGTAACCCCACATTTTTATCCTGCTAATCTCCCTGACACTAAGGGGCAATTTATCACCTAACCCACATATCTTCTTCCTACTAGATTAGCCAAGACTAGTTGGTTCCATTGGAGAAAGGTAAAAGGATTGTACTTCAGTTCATTCACATCAGCAAATACCCTTAACCAATTTGTGAAGCCTTCTTTCTGAATCCTGTTTTGCCCTATCCGCCTTGTGTTGCTAGGTACTGGCTCGTAATGAGAGGTGAGCTGCTTGTACAACTGGAGTGACACATTTCATGAACTCAACAGACAGACTTCGCGACAGGAATCTCGACTTATCACCATCTGTTAGTAACTCTCACACTGCAGGGGCCCCAGCAATAATGTGAGCGGCTATTTCAGGAATACCTGCTCCAGGCACTGGGCGGGACCAGCAGGGTGAACGCCAAACCATCATTTAATAAAGAAAGGCAGCAACACAGATATAGATCAGAACCCCCCGCCACCTCCTCTGACAATCTGCATCCAGTTTGCGGAACGTCTCGTTTCTGATGAAAATAGTTTAGAATGTTATCATAAAATAGAGGTAATGAGAGAGGGACAGTAAAATCTGGTTTTGTCCCATTGAATATCAATTATGATTTGTAATAGAACATGCGTTTCCATGACAACTGTTTCAGTGCATCGGGATTCGCAGAGAGCTTGGATCCGGTTTAACTGGAATGAGCTTCACAGAGAGACTGAGTTGAGTTAAAGCTTCTTGTGAGTATAGGCTGCGTACTGCTTCTAGACACAGCCGCATCCGAGTCAGATCAAACGCATATTTGCGTCACCTCCTAATCCAGGAAAATCTTCCAAACAAAACATCAAGATTTCAATTTTGGAACTGCCATTCTAAATCGCATTCAGAGAAATTGCTTTTGGAAGAATTCTTTAACATTCTTTTCAATGCATATTCCAGTTCTCTCTGCCCATCTACAGTTCTTTGATCTCTACATACTTTCTTTCAAAAAAAAATTTACTTCCTATTCCCACATTTTTTACATCAAAGATTCCCAGTTGCAGATTTCTAATGCCCTGTTTAAAATGGAATTCTCATGTAAACATGTCACGATGTAATTTCACACTCTAGCCAATGGTGGTGCTGTTGAGCCCTAGGTTTGCAACTCCCAGTTCCCTTGTCTCCACAAGTTCCACTTCTCTGTTGCCAGAATTAGCATCAATTTTACTATTTAAAAATTAAACTTTTGCGTAAAAATACAAGTGGCATCAGAGGGGTGAACTTCCCCATTCCACCTGCCTTGGGAATTGTATCAGGTGAGGGACCATAGAAAGATTCTTTGACTTTGGATGGGATTTTTCAGTTTCAGGATGAGTGTGGTCAAAAATCCTGCCCAGAATCTTAAATTGGGGCTTACCCCTACCTTATATTAAGCTAATCTTTCTCTACACCCTAGTTATGACCATAACACTATATTCTGTACTCTCTCCTTCCCTATATGTGGTATGTTTAGCAAGAAAGAATACTTTTCACTGTATCTCAATACATACGGCAATAATAAATCAAATCAATCATTTAAATTGGGGTTTACCCAGACCCAGTTAGCCTAGCTGAACTTACTCATAGTAATATCAAAACATGTCTTTCAACACCCATGTGTACCACCATGCGGAACCACTTGATTATGTAATAACACCCACCAGGCTATATATAAAACTCCCTCCTCCATATAGAACTACACATCTTGTGGTTTATATTGGGACAGGCTGCGTTGAGTATATTATGACACTCGGCATTCTGTGCAAGAATGTACAGGCTCAGCTGTCTAATTTCCTGTCAAAATCCCCAGGATTTCATTCGCTTTGCCAGATATGGAAGGTGGTAGAGTTTGTTTTATTTCCTCCCGAACAGTTGCTGCTGGCAAAATAAATCATGTGAAAATTGTACGTATTGTGTGAAAAATGACAGGATCTGAATTTAGCAGAGAGCGCTCTTCAAACTGTCAGTCAGTGATGAGGTTAATGAACTCCAAATGTGGGTGATCTTATCAGCAGCAACGTGATAGCGGAGAAAGGGAGATGGAAGGTTGCGTGACCTGCTTCTAGCACAGCAAGTGTCGCCTGTATCTTTCCCAGTCCCCACAGCCTGTCAACCCATGAGAAGGTTCTGGATAAATCCCTGTTCCTGAGTCTTGGAATTAATACAGAAAGCACTATTGAAAGATAAGATTTTCTTGTAGCTTTGAGGACACTCTTCAGTTCTGTCACTTTAGGCATTATATTTAAATATTAATGCTCTGTCTTCCACCTTAATAACGAGTGGCTCAGACCCAATTAAGTGAGCTGTGCAGTTGAATTTGGCAGAGGTGAATTTTGAATTCTCATTGTGTTTCCTCACCCAGTGCAGGCTGCTGTATCAGAGGAACAGGAGATAACTGAGCTCCATTGTTCAAATCTCATTTGATTTTCCTTCTCTCCTTGTTAAAGCAAAAAGTAAAAGTAAGGTTTATTTATGATTCACAAATAAGACTTACATTAACACTGCAATGAAGTCACTTTGAAATTTTCCTAGTCGCCACAATCTACCTGTTCGGATCAATCTATCTAACCAGCTCTTTTCTCAGAATGTGGGAGGCACCTGGAGGAAGCCCATGCAGACATGGGGAGAATGTGCAAACTCCACACAGATGGTGACCCAAGTCAGGAATCAAACTCGGGTTCCTGGTGCTGTGTTAACCACTGTGCCACCATGCTGCCCATGTTGATTCAGACACAATCTGTTACTCCAGAACAAGCGGGCAGAGCATTAAAGCGAGAGCTAGGCAGCTCAGGTTCACACAGGGGAAATCTGGAAATATCTCCTTCATAAGCTTTCAAGGCTGGAAGTCATTTGGAATTCAAAACTGAGATTTATTACTAGCAAGGTGATAAAGGGCTGTGGAACCAAGGCAGGTAAATAGAATAAAGATACAGGTCAGCCCAAGGCCTAACTGAATGACAGAACAGAGTTGAGGGGCTGAATGGCCTCTTGTTCCTGTATTCCAATTGTAGCAGTTGGTACCTGAGGAAATATTCTTATTCAAAATGGAAATAAACAGATTACAATCAAACTGAATACCTCAATCATTCAAACCATGATGGATTTCTTTCTCTGCTTCTGAAGTTTGTAATCTCACCACGTCCCAGGCCAAATCCCACTTGATCATTTCCCCCGTGCTCACTCACCCATATTGTCCAACAATACCTGAAATTTAAGCTCCTCAATGCTGTGTTTAAATCTCTCCGTGTTTCCCCCGACCTCTGTAACCAAAGTGGTTGAAAGCACAGCCCCAAAAAGAGGCTGCAGAAATGGCTGGAATTATAGAAACACAAATCCCTCAAAACTATGGTGGCGATTTTCCCAACCCATTAAGCTGCTTCAGCCAGACACTCAAGTGGAAGCCGTCTCGCATGCTCCCCGCTGGGCCCGCTGTTCCACAAGTCTCCAGCATCATCAGCTCTGCGCCAGAAATTGGCTGCATAATTTATTTAAACTTTCATTCTAATATATTTTACATATAGTTAGAGGGCTCGGGACACAAGTCTCTGGGCCAGCTGGCCTCTCCTTGCAGCAACACAGGTGCTGAAGGTAGTCAAGAAGGCATATGGCATGCTTGCCTTCATTGACAAGGGCACTGAGTTTAAAAATTGGCAAGTCATGTTGCAGCTTTATAGAACTTTAGTTAGGCTGCACTTGGAATATAATGTTCAGTGCTGGTGGTCACACTACCAGAAGGATGTGGAGCCTCTGGAAAGGGTACAGAAAAGATTTACCAAGATGTTGCCTGGTATGGAGGGCATTAGCTATGAGGAGTGGTTGGAAAAACTTAGTTTGTTCTCACTGGAACGACAGAGTTTGAGGGATGACCTGATAGAGGTCCACAAGAGTATGAGTGGCATGAACAAAATGGATAATCAGAAGCTTTTTCCAGGGTGGAAGAGTCAATTACCCAGGGGGCACAGGTTTAAGGTGCAAGGGGCAAGGTTTAAATGAAATATTACACAGAGGATGGTGGGTATCTGGAATTTGCTGCTGGGGGAGATAGTGAAGCAGATACAATAGTGACTTTTAAGGGCTGTCCCTTCCAGGAACCATATCTCTCTATTCCCATCCTGTTCATGTATGGGAATAGAGAGATATGGTTCCCAGAAGGGTTGGGTTTTAGTTGACATGGGCAGAATGATTGGTTCAGGCTTGGAGGGCTGTAATTTTCTTGGTTTTTTTTGTTCTTAATGAGGTGGGGCCTCTGTGTGGGGGAGATTGATGAGGTGGGGGGAGTCCCACTGTCACTCAGCACTTGGTGATGACAGAGGGAGGGAAGCAATGATTGGTGCTGGCTATCAGGGTGGAGGTAGGCAGGGAAGGGTTCGGGGGTTAGTAGTCAGCCTGCCAGGGCCATTGGAACTGCTGGGAGGGGGGAGGAGGGAGGAATCGCGAGTTTGAAGTAGGCTGGTCGGGGCTGGGTGTCAATGCTGTTCCGGACATGTCCAGGAGGGCCGGTGATTGAGCTGTAAGGGGAAGTCAAAGGGCAGTAGTGCAAGGTCATGGGACTGGCAGTGATCAGGGTTGAGGGCTTGGCCGTTATTCAAGCTGGCCAGCGATTGGAAGGCTGACAGTGCGGGGCCAATGTGTATGAGTAGATCTTGGCGCTGACAGATCGGCGGGTGCGCAATGGCCTGCTCAGCGCTATGCTGCTGGCCTCTCCAGTGGGAATTCATGCTGAGACACTCTGTGATGAACAGAAAGCGGGACATTCATTTTGGAAATCCCGCTGAAAGAAAACCAGTATGATTAACTCCTGTTTTTACGCAAATTTAACATGTAGAATTTTTTTGGGAGGATCATCCCCATAGAAGTTACAGAACAGATAAAGGCCATTCTGCTTATTGGGCCTGAAAGAACTATCCCAATGAGTGCCACTCACCTGTTCTTTCCTCACTGTCCTGCAGATTTCTCCTTGTGAAAAATTCAGAATAACTCTCGAATCTGGCAGATGGATAAAACTATTTGATTGTGGACAGGGATTAGATTTCTTATAGTTTGACTGAGGTAATTTTTCACACATCTTGTGCACTGAGATTGTCTCCATAACTTAACATAGAAAAGCTAATTCTTGTGGCAGCAAAGTTCTCACTACGCTCTTGGTAAAGATATTTCTCCTGGATTCTCTGTGCTGGAAGATTACTGATTTCTGGAACTTATTCAATCCAAGCTGTAAAGAAGGGCACAGATTTGTCAATAGGCAGCTTGTACGTGAAATGATTCTATTTTTCTTCCTTTGAAGAAGCTTGATATCTCTTTTTGTGTTTTGTGTAGATCTCCCGTCGCTGCGTGGAGTCGACAAAATCCAAATGCTCAAATGAAAGCAAACTACTGCAGATGCTGGAAATCCGAAATAAAATCCAAAAATGCTGTACAACTCAGCAGATCTGAGCATCTGTGGAGAGAGAAGCAGAATTAATACTTTGAGTCTAAATGGGCCATTTTCTCTTTTTATCAACAACGACAACACAAAATACTGTGAACTCTGGCATATCGATGTGGCACCTACACAGGGAAAAAGATCACTCACTAACCGACTCAAAAACGGCTTCTTCGCTGCTGCCGTCAGACTTTTAAATGGACCTAACTTATAACTCATCAGGTGAGTGAAGGGGCAGACTCCAAAAGCTCGTGATACCAAATAAACCTGCTGGACTTTAACCTAGTGTTGTGAGACTTCTTACAATAATAAATCAAATCAAATCAGGCACAAAAGGCAGAATGGCCTTCTAGTATGTTGTAAGATTCTATGATTCACAGTCACATTATCAAATGAGTGGACCCTTGATTCAATGTCAACCTTGTAATTACTCCTAACCATCATTATTTGATACACAAACCGTCTGATACCCTTAATTAGAGTGCAGCCTTATCATTAAACTCTAATCGTGTTTATTCTCTATATAAACCATTTGGATCATTGACTAGTATTTAGCCTTATAATAATGCCTTGGTATCCATTCCTCTGCTCATAAACTACCTGAATCCTTCAATTAGATCATTGTATTTTATAATCTCCCATAGATAGCCAGTAAGTAATTTAGAAATCATTTGGATCACTCAATTTCAGCCTTTTAGTGATTTGGAGGTTTACAAATGTTTTATACATAATTATCTGAACCCCTCAATTAGATTACAGCCTTGTAATCACTATCAGGAGTCTATTATTCCTCATATAAACCATTTCATCTTCTCGATTAGATTACTGGCACATAATGACTCCCCAATTATTCTTCTTTTAACTGGTAACCTTGGTGTGAGACTGAACGCGCCCTATATAAACATTGTAATTCTGTGTACCCAGTTTCATTGTTATTCTGCTGAATTGCCAGAGAGAATCAATGATCCGATCTCTGTCTTGTTAGCAACACTGCGCTCTGCTTTGCCCTGTGCTGATATTAATAAGAACAGTTTTACTCTGCTTTCATAGTGGGGCAGATTTTTTTTTACCTAGGTACTATGTAAACCAGCTTCATGGCTTCAGGACCTGCAAGAGAGAGGAGCTTGAACATTTCTTAATAGAATTCTATTAACATTCAGCTCACTGAATTACAATCTGAATTAAGATTCATTAACACAGTTCTGATGTGTTTTGCCCATGTGAGTGCGTTTTTATGGATTTTGTGGATGTGTGCGTGTGTCTGTCTGTCTGTGACTGTCTGTATGTGTGTGTGTGTATGTCTGTGATTGTCTGTATGTGTGTGTGTGTATGTGTATGTCTGTGATTGTCTGTGTGTGTATGTGTGTGTGTGTGTGTGTGTATGTGTATGTCTGTGATTGTCTGTGTATGTGTATGTCTGTGTGTGTGTATGTGTATGTCTGTGATTGTCTGTATGTGTGTGTGTATGTGTATGTCTGTGATTGTCTGTCTGTGTGTGTGTGTCTGTGTACGTCTGTGATTGTCTGTATGTGTGTGTGTGTCTGTGTGTGTCTGTGATTGTCTGTATGTGTGTGTGTGTCTGTGTGTGTCTGTGATTGTATGTGTGTGTGTGTGTATGTGTATGTCTGTGATTGTCTGTATGTGTATGTCTGTGTGTGTGTCTGTGATTGTCTGTGTGTGTGTGTGTGTGTGTATGTGTGTGTCTGTCTGTCTATAGGTGTGTGTGAGTGAGTGACACTATATGTATTTGTGTCTGCGAGTGTGTTAATTTGTCCATGTGTGTGTTTTGAACGGTTACATTTCTGTCATTACCAGACCTGCTGGAAAACATTGCGACATTGATTTTCTATCATCGTTATTTTTTTTTTGAGACCTGTTGCCATGGTAATCACCCCAAGATGATAAATGCTAATTGGTTCACAAGGGTGCGGACATCTTATGATTTCCAGTGAGACAGGAAATCCTACACCATGGGCACAATTTCATTTAAAAAGACTTGTCGTCAAAGTGCGGGATTATTCTTTTGCCAATTTTTTGATGAGACTTTGTACCCAGGCATTGTGGATTTTAACATTTCAATCTTTCTTTAAAAATGGTATTTAATTATCTACAGGATGGGTGTCACAATTAAAATGTATTTCAATAATTTGCACAGGCAGTGGTTTGTCAGGTTGTAATTATAATGCGCTGGATTTCATAGTGGTGCTTTAATTAACAATAAAATGGTCAGATTACTAGATTTTCAAGACTCCCTTTCCCTCAGTAATCTTCATATGGCAAAGAAAACTGACAGACCTCTCATATTTTGCAATGTAGCCACATATAAAATAGTTTTGCTTTTTTGCAGAATATATCTTAAGCTTGGAATAAACAAATATATGAAGATGGTGGACAGGAAATGATCAGTTTGCTTCTCATCCCTGCTGATTGAAGCATTGTAACTCAGTACTTCCTCTCCATCCACTTCCCTTCCCCTTCCATTCCCATCTACCCCTCATCCTTCCAACTTCACTCTACTAAATTTCCCTTTCACTCCTTCTCTATAGAATCATAGAACCCCTACAGGGCAGAAGGAGGCCATTTGGCCCATCAAGTCTGTAGCGATAACGATCCCACCGAGGCCCTATCCTCGTAATTCCACACATTTCCCCTGATAACCTCCCTGACAGTGAGGAGGGAATTTTCTTGTTACAGGAATTGTTGGGGAGGACGGGGGAGTTGGTTCGGGGGGGGGGGCGGTTTGGTGGGGGGTTGGGAGCGTGGGGGAGTCAGGGAGGTTGGGAGAGTTGGGAGAGGGATGGGGAAGTAAGGGGGTGGGGGAGGGGAGTGGGAGGGAGGGGAAAGGGGCAGATGGGAGGAGGGGTGGGGGAGGGGGTTGGGATGTGAAAGGGGTTGGTTAAGGGTGGAGGGTATGGGGAATTGATTGGGGTGGGGATGTGTGTGGGGATTGGTTTGGGGGAGGGGGAGGGGATGGGATGGTGGGTAGTGGTGTGCGGGAGGTGGGATTGGTTGGGGGGATAGAGGGGATTGGGAGGTGAGGTTGGTTATGGCGTCGGGGGGGGAGCTGACAATGCAAAGGTCCATTGACCTCAGTCAGGATTTTGGGGTCAGCGCAGCTGGAAACCCCTGCACTAAGAGTCAATTTAGCACGGTCAATCAACCTAACATGCACATCATTGCACTCTGGGAGGAAACCGGAGCACCTGGAGGAAATCTACGCAAACATGGGGAGAATGTGCAAACTCGACATAGACAGTGACCCAAGGCCAGAAATAAACCCTGGTCCCTGGTCCCTGGTGCTGTGAGGCAGCAGTGCTCACCACTGTGCTGTCCTAAATTGTTTAATCTTACCCCTTTAATTATCTCCAAATCTCTCACTATATCTTAAACGGACTTTGTGCTTTTCATTCTGAAAGTTCAGGCATTTGTCTCACATCCATAAGAACAAAAAACAAAGAACAGTACAACTCAGAACAGGCCCTTTGGCCCTCCAAGCCTGCGCAGATTATGCTGTCCTATTTAGATCAACTGCTTGTATCCCTCTATTCCCCGTTTGTTCGAATGCCTACCAAGATAAGTCTTAAGTGTGACTAACGTAACTGCGTCAACCACATCACTTGACAATGCATTCCAGGGCCCCGAAAACAACTTGCCCTGCACATCTCCATTGAACCTTCCTCCTTATCTTAAACTTGTGCTCCCTTGTAATTGTCATTTTTGCCCTGGGAAAAAGCTTCCAACTGTTCACCCTATCTATAACTTTTATACTCGATGCCGCATCCAATGAAGGCAAGCATGCCATATGCTTTCTACATCACCTTTTCCACCTGCGTTGTCACTTTTAAGGATCTGTGGACTTGTATTCCCAGATCTCTGTGTGTGTGTGTGTGTGTGTGTGTGTGTCTATGCTTCTGATGGTTCTGCCATTTGTTTTATAGCTCCCGCCTGAATTGGATCTACCAAAATGCATCACCTCACGAGTTTGTCCGGATTAAATTTCATCTACCATTTCTCCAACCATTTTTCCAGCCTCTCTATATCCTGCTGTGCTCTCTGCAACCTGTAACTCCGTCAATCTTAGTATCATCTGCAAACTTGCTAAATAAAAGCCACAGATGTGAATAGCTGTGGAACATTGGGACACAGGTATTTGTGGGTTAACTTCTGTCATTCCTTACAGCTTCAGCAGATAGTGATGGGTTAATCTTCAATCTATAAGTTACAGAGTTAAAAGACACCTGCAGTCAGTGGCATTTATGCTGATATTGACAAATCTCCCTCTTTCCACACAATCTGGTATCTGGACTACAGAATGAAAGCACTGACATTGGTAATGGGTCTGGAGTTAAATGCATTTTTATTCGGTCTCAGAATCTTCAAACAGCAGAACTCCACCTTAACCCAAAGTCCCTATTCTCTATTTTCTCGAATTTGCAATGTCTGTTCACAATGTTTAACAGGAAGCTGTTGTGTTCCAGAATTTCATAGATCCGATATCTGCCACAACCTGCATTTTCCATTACAATAAGTTGAAAGCTGAGTGTGTTGGACAGTAAGATGGACTCTGTTCTCATATTCCAGCTAAATTCAGCTGCCAGAATTCCCATTCCGATGCCATGGGAATCGGGATAAGCGAGAGGTGGACAATGCGAAGATCCGTTGACCTCAGGTCGGATTTTCCAGTCTCAGGTCGAGTGAGGCTGTAAAATCCCACCCAAAATCTCTAATCCCAAGGATGTAAGGAACAGGATTTGTCAGCCATGCTTGCCCCAAAGCTGGAAAATTCCACCTGAGGTCAGTGGATCTTTGCATTGTCCGTGTCCCACCACTACAACTCCCATGGCAGGTGGGACAGGAAAGTTCAACCCAAGGTATCTGCATGACACATAACATAGCAACATAGGAATTAAGAGCAGAATATGGCAATTCAGCCCTTCATGACTGCTCCACCATTCAATCAGATTATGGCTGATCTCCCCCGGTCCCAAATCCATCTCTTTATCTGTTTCCTTATCTCTCTGATCTTTTTTTAATCAGAAACATCTAATTCCTTCTTGAAACCATTCACCGATTCAGATTCCATTGCGCTATGGGGCAAAGAGTTCCACAAATTTACCACCCTCTGCAAGAAGTAGCTCCTCTTCATGTCAGTTTTAACTCTATTGCCTCTCAACCCATAACTGTGAGATTGCCCAACAAGGGGAAACATTTGGTCTACATTTACTTCACAATCCCTTTTAAAATTTTATATATCTCAATCAGATCCTCTCTCATCCTTCTAAACTCCAGTGAGAACAAGCCCAAACTGTTTAATCTCTCTTCGTACTTCAGCCTTTTCATCCCTGGAGTCAATCTGGTGAACCTCCTCTGAACTGCCTCCGATGCCACTACATCCTTCCTCAAATAAGGAGACCAAAACTGGACACAATACTCCAGATGTGGTCTCACCAACATCCTATACAATTGCAACTATATTTCTCTACTTGTACATTCCAGTCCTTCTGCAATAAATGTCAATATCCCATTTGCATTTTTTATTATGTGCTGCACCTGCAAACTGATTTTCTGTGATTCACGAACACAGACACCCAGATCCCTCTACTTGGACAAATTTTGAAGCTGTTTTCCATTTAGCTAATAAAGTGCCTTTCTATTTTTTCTGCCAAAATGAATAACCTCACATTTACCCACATTAAATTCCATCTGTCAAACTTTGGCACATTCCCCTAGCCTATCTATATCTGCCTGTAAAATCTTTATATCCTTTTCACTGCCTGTTTTTTCACCTATTTTTGAATCATCTGCAAACTTTGCTATGTTATACTCTGTCCCTGCTCTCAGATCATTCATATAGATTATAAACAATAGAGATCCGAGGACTGATCGTGTGGCACCCCACTAGTTATATTTTGCTAGCCAGAGAATTTATCCCGACCTTTTGCTTTCTGATAGTCAGCCAGCCCTCAATCGAATCTAGCTCTGTACCCCCAATCTCCTGCGATCTCACCTTCTGGATCAATCTTTTATGCGGCACCTTCTCAAATGCCTTCTGGAAATCTAGATATACCATATCCACAAGTTCCCCAGTATCCACCTTGCCGGTTATGTCCTCAAAGAACTCAAGCAAGTTTGTCAAGCCTGATTTTCCCTTCATAATGGTGATAATGGTGGATTGAGCTTTTCCTTTCCAAACATTCATTCATCTCCTTCCACGATGATACCACATCTATTGGGTACAGTTTTGGTCTTCTTAATTAAAGAGGAATATATTTGCAGTCGAGGCAGCTCAGAGAAAGTTCTCTGCATTGGTTCCTGAGATGAAGTGGTTTTCTTATGAGGACAGGTTCAGCAGATTGGATCTATACTCATTGGAGTTTAGAAGAATGAGAGGTGATCTTATTAAACATCTGAGAAACTGAGGGAGGGGGGCACTTGACAGGAAAGTGCTCATAGTTTGTTGCTCCTTGTCAGGAAATCTAAAACCAGGGGGCATTGTTTCAGAATAATAAATCACCCATTTGTATTTGGAGATGAGCAGGAATTTTTCCTTGCAGAAGGTTGTAAATCTTCAGAATTTCTGCTCAGAGAGTTGTGGAGGTTGAGGCATTGACTATATTCCAGGCTGAGACTGACAATTGTTTGGCTGAAAAGGGAGTCAAGGATTATGGGTGTCAAGCAATTCAATCCCTCCACCAGCGCTCAGTAGCAGCAGTGTGTACTATCTACAAAATACACAGCACCAAAGATCCTTAGACAGCACCTTCCAAACCCATGACAACTTCCATAGAGAAGGACAGCAGATACATGGGAACACCACCACCTTCAAACCACTCATTATCCTGACTTGGAAATATATCGCCATTCCTTCACAGTCGCTGGGTCAAAATCCTGGAATTCCCTCCCAAAAGGCATTGTGGATCAACCCACAGAACATGGACTGCAGCGATTCAAGAAGGCAGCTCATCACCACCTTCTCAAGGACAACTAGGGATGGGCAATAAATATCCTACGAATGAATAAAAAAAGGCAGGAATGTGGAGCTGAGGCCAAGATCAGATCTTGCTGAATGGCAGAGCAGAATGGAGGGGCCGAATGGCCTACTCTTGCCCCTTATTTCTTCTGGTCATATGTTCAAAATTAAATCCATTCCTCACAGCCTTTCTTAACCTCATGGGAAGGTGTTATAAAAGTCACATTTTCGATAATGTTTATGGATCATTTGGGAGATTGTTCATCGACTCCTGGGATTCCACACATCTTTACTGCATTAATATGAACTGTTGAGAGATCTCATTGTGCTAATTGCTTCTGTGGCTGCATCTCCCTTTTTTGATCCTTGGGGATGATAATGGAAGTTTAATTTTAAAGAGACAAAAAAAATTTGGCATAGTGATAAATTGCAAAGTGACTGTTGTTTTGATTCCCAGGGAGAAGGTTTTAGTCTCAGCTTTGGCTAAGCTTCTAGGACCAGTTTGTCCGTGCACCCATGTTAGTTACCAAGAGCATTTCTTGGAGGGAACCTGGATCAGAGAATTGCTGCAGTAGTGTTGTAGCTTCATCTGTACAGTAGTGGTGCTGCGTTAGTCTTATAGTGTTATCGCACTTTCTCCAACCTGCGCTTCTGTCTGAGGTCTCGACAGCAGGAGCAGAGAGAATTGGAGAATTGACACTTTATCCTGTAAAAATAGCCCCAAATGAAGAGCCAGTCAGTGACCTGATTTTTGGATTGAGGTGGCCTGCTGATGTTTTGAAACTAAATCCAGATTTGCCCAGCTGAAATTGGCGTGAGCCAGCAATCACTGTGCATGCAGAGTGAATATATACACGGAGCAGCCCACAGGAACTCCAAATAAAAGTATTAACATTCGATTCACTGCTCTGCTTTTGACAGTGACAGCTTTTGTTTCACCCAGTTATTCCTTGATAAGTTGTTTCCAATCTCCTCTCTTGTAGATTATTGCACCCACACTGGGAGGAAACTCCAACCATTCCTTTCACAAATAAACATGATTGCATCTTCACAGTCTGTGGTGTTGGCTCATCACTCAGAAAGAAGACTGCGTGTTTGAGTTCTGTACACTGGTTAAAGAGGGAGACTTAGTAATATTATCGCTGGACTATTCATCCAGAAACTCAGGTAATGTTCTGGAGACCTGGGTTCGGTTTCTGCCACAGCAGATGGTGGAATTTGAATTCAATGAAAATTATCTGGAATTAAAAATCTACTGATGATTATGACACAATTGCCAATTGTCAGGAAAAACCCATCCAATTCTCTAATGTTCTATAGAGAAGGAAATCTGCCATCCTTATCCGGTCTGGCCTGCATGTGACTCCAGAGCCACAGCAATGTGGTTGACTCTCAACTGCCCTCCAAAGGCAACTAGGGGTTGGCAATAAATGCTGGCCTAGCCAGTGACACCCATATCCTATGAATGAACAAAGAAAAAGACTGATGCACAAAGCCTAGGCTGACACTCCCATACAATACAGAAAGAGTGTAGCATTGTTGAAGGTGGCTGAGAAATTCAACTGAGGATCTGTCTATCCTTTCAGATGGATGTAAAAGACCCCATGGCATTATGAGAAGACATGACGTGGATATGCCAGCATTGGACTGGAGTAAGCACAGTAAGCAGTGTGAGAAGCAGTGCTGCGAAACCTTGTGTCTTATGTTACCAAATAAACTTGTTGGACTTTAACCTGTTATAATGAGAAGGCCAGGGAGTTCTCCCTCAGGTCTTGGGGCCAATTGTTCTCCCTCAGTCATCAGCACTAAAAGTCATGATCTAATTGCCACTTGTATGAATTCACTGTGTGCTAATTGAGTTGCTGTTTTCCCTCCTTTTTCAACAGTGACAACATTTCAAAAATATTCTGGGATGCCCTGAGGTCACCCCAGTGCCGTATAACTGCAACTCTTTGTTGGAGTTGGAATAGTTCAGAGTTCACCTGCCTGAAGAGGAACACAATGGGTGGAATTTTCCAGTCATTCCTGCTGGCAGGATTTTCCGGTCCCACTGCGGTGAGCAGAGGTTTGGCCAAGAGCCAAATTCTCCATCCTCGCTTGTACTGGCTGGGGAGAGGGGAGGAGTTGGTGAATGGTTAGAAGATTTAGGCCAGTGTATCTCCCAATGGCTATACTCCAACCTGGAGGAGCCTGAAACATTCTGTTTCGGACTCCCATGGTTCCACCACCACCACTATTCCCTTCCTCTGCAGATCAACATACAGACTTGAATTCTCAAGCTGTTCACATCGGCAAGATTCTCCAGTCCCGCCAGCAGCGCATCCCCACCACAGATTGGCCAGAAATCTCATTGATGGTGCCGGGAACAGAGAACCCTGCCGCCACGGAGAAGCACGCAGCCAGAAGGCTGGAGAATCCCGGGATAGAGAATGACTTCCTCTCTTTCATTTTCCCATTTGATTAGAAGCTGCCTTTCTTCTGGGTGTCAGAATGTGTTTGACGCACCTTGCTAACATTCACATGGTATCAAGTTGACCCAATCTCTTTTCCATTGTGCCTCTGAGACTCCTACCTGATTCTGTGGTATGGGCTGCATTTGAATATTGCGCAATTGTTCCATAAAAAGTCCACCCGGGGGAACATCAAAGGCTGTGGGCACTTTGCATCTTATTATTATTACCATTCATTCTTTCAGAAAATGAATATATTTATGATTCTCAAATAGGTTCTTATCAAAGAATTAAACAAAAACTTGAAAAGGATGCAGCCATTCAGAGGAAAAAGCAAAAGTTGTTGGAAATTAAACATATGGTTTATAAATTTTGAAAGGAGCTGGGTAATGTTTCCTTGTCACTCGCTCTGAATTTAAAAGTTATCATTGTTCTGAGATGCAGTTGTTAGCGCTGCTGCCTCACAATGTTAGGGACCCGGGTTCGATTCCTGGTTTGGATCACTGTCCATGCAAAGTCTGCACATTCTCCCCGTGTCTTCATGGGTTTCCTCCGGGTGCTCCGGTTTCCTTCCACAGTCCAAAAGACATACTAAATTCTCCCTCAGTGTACCCGAACAGGTGCCAGAGTGTGGCAGCTAGGGAATTTTCACAATAAGCCTACTTTTGACAATAATAAATAAAAGCTTGACATTTCATCCCCATTCTGATCATCATTGGCCCTGAGATGTCATCTAGATCATGAAGTCTGTTACTATGCTTCCTATATACCGGATTTTATACCACCTGCAATACCTTGTATACCCAATCCAGGTCAGTAATGTATATTAACATAACTCCTGAAAAACACTATAAAGAGTAGTTGTGACAAATATCAGAGATATATTTAAAGTGAAGCTAGAAGAACTCAGAAGGAAGAAGGGAATTAAAGGATAGGGTGAATAAAGAATGGTGGAGGAAGCATATACACCAGCATGGACCAGTTGAGCCAAATGGCCTGTTTTTATGCTGTAAATTCCATCTAATTCAATGTTTGTAATTAACTCAGCGCACCGAAGGGAGGGAATGGGAACCTTGTAACACTTAATGAACTTTCAGTAATGCTGTGTAACTCTAATTTGACATACCTGAGATTTAACTTTTAAAAATGTTGTTACATTTTACAAGAGTATTAAAAAAAATTTGATGTAAATAACTTGTAATGAGACTAAGAGTCTTGTGAAAACCTAAGCAATTTATTTTTAATATATTTCTGTTTGTCTTTTTTCACAGAGATAAATTACTGTTTTATTTTCATTAAATATTAAAAACCACTTCATGTTTATGCACCCAAGGAGTATTAAAATAAGTATGAATACTCTGAAATATTTATGTTAAATAAACTGCAAAAATATTAAATAATGACATGACAATTGTAGGTCTCACTGGAATACATCAGGATTAACACAACCATGGTAAATAAATATGCTCCACAGTTCAACATCCCATACTATCTCTGTTGCCCACTTCTGCACTCAACTATTTTTTATTCACTCATGGGACATGAGCCAGTGGACTGACAAATGGCAGATGGAAATTTAGACAAATGTGAGGTGATGCATTTTAGTAGCTTGAACCAGGGCAGGACTTAGTTAATGGTAAGCCACTGGGGGGAGTTACAGAACAAAGATATCTAGGAGTACATGTTCATAACTCCTTGAACATGGAGTCACAGGTGGACAGAGTGGTGAAGAAGGCATTCGGCATGCTTGGTTTCATCGGCCAGAACATTGAATACAGGAGTTGGGACGTTTTGTTGCAGTTGTACAAGACATTGGTAAGGCCACACTTAGAATACTGTATGCAACTCTGGTCACTCTATTATGGAAAGGATATTATTAAATTAGAAAGAAATGCAAAAAAGATTTACTAGGATGCTACCAGGACTTGATGGATTGAGCTATAAGGAGAGGCTGAATAGACTGGGACATTTTTCTCTGGAGCGTAGGAGGCTGAGGACTGACCTTATAGAGGTCTATAAAATAATGAGGGACATAGGCAAGGTAGATAACCAATATCTTTTCCCAAAGGTAGGAGAATCTAAAACTAGAGGGCATAGGTTTCAGGTGAGAGAGGAAAGATACAAAAGTATCCAGAGGGGCATTTTTTTCATACTGAGGGTGATGAGTCTAGAACAAGCTGTTAGAGATAGTGATAGAGGCAGATACATTTTTATCTTTTGAAAAACATTTAGACAGGTACATGGGTATGATGGGTATACAGGGATATGAGCCAAATGCGGACGAGTAGGATTAGATTGCGAGTTTTTTAAAAAAAGGGCGGCATGGACAAGTTGGGCTGAAGGGTCTTTTTCCATGCTATAAACCTCTATGACTCTATGGGCTTCACTGGCTGGGCCAGCATTTGTTGCCTTTCCCTAGTTCTCCTTGAACTGAGTGACTAGCTAGGCCATTTCAGGGGGCAGTTGAGAATCAACCACATAGCTGTGGCTTTGGAGTCACACATAGGCCAGACCAGGTAAGGACGGCAGATTTCTTTCCTTAAAGAACATTAGTGAACAGGATGAGTTTTTCTAACAATCGATAACGGTTTCATGGTATTAGTAGATTCTCAATTCCAGGCTTTTTAAAAACTCAATTCAAATTCCACCATCTGCTGTAGCAGGATTTGAACGCAAGTCCTCAGAACTTTGTCTGAATTTCTGGATTAATAGCCTAGCGATAATACCTCTGGGCCATCACCTCCCATATTATTATCCTGCTTCTGAGATGAACATGTATAACTAAGTAGGAGTGATACAACTTTGTGCACCACATCCTCCTTCATGTCCCTCACCCTCATCTTTCTGTACACTCAGCTATTACAATCTTTCTATCTATTATGAGAATTTTCAACATAGAAGTACCAGAGTGAGAACAATTTGTAATCTCTTTAAAATGTCTATGCAGTCAGAATGTTTGAAAAGAAATTTTAAACATTTGCATCAATGATAAAATGGATAAGTTATCATTCTTTTGGACAATAGGAAATCCATGTGACCAGGTAACTCTTAACCTGGAAGCAATGCCAACAGGAAGGAAGTTAAGATGGGGGAAGCTGTGTGACCAAAAACATAAGGAGAACTGTGCACATGAAGGAGAGCTGCCGATAGAAGAGATGGACGGTGAAGATGATCAGCATGCAAATACATACACAAAGAGAAAGCAAAGACAGACAGAAAGAGGAACCCAGAAAATTAAAAAAAAATTGTGGGATATAGGCATTGCTGGCTGGCCAGCATTTATTGCCCATCCCTAGTTGTCCTTGGAGGGCATTTGAGAGCCAACTACATTGCTCTGCCCTGTAGTCACATGTAGGGCACAGCAGGTAAGGATGGCAGATTTCCTTTCCTAAAGGACATCAGTGAAACAGATGGGTTTTTCCAACAATTGACAATGGTTTCATGGTCATCAGTAGGTTCTTAATTCCAAATATCTTTTATTGAATTCAAATTCCACCATCTGCCAGATTTGTTGAGTTTCCAGATTAATAGTCTAGTGGTAATACCACGAGGCCATCACTACTGAGAAGAAACAAATCATTCTCAAAAAGAGATCAGTTAGCTTGGAGATTGTAAAGGTTTAGATGTTTTCCAAGAAGTGGTCACATTAAGAACCGAATGTTATTGCTCAGTGGGTTGCAAAATTTGAAAAGCTAACCATCAGGAATGTCAAGATCCGAAGGAGAGAGAGAAATGTGCTTTGCTGATGATAATCATGCACAAAAGCTGTTGTCTAATAGTATTCTTGACATACACTGTGTGAATGTAAAGTTTAAAGTTTATTTATTAGTCACAAGTAAGGTTTACATTAACACTGGAATGAAGTTACTGTGGAATTCCCGTAGTCGCCACACTACGGCACCAATTCAGGTCATTGCATCCTAACCAACATGTATTTTGGACTGTGGGAGGAAACTGGAGCACCCGGAGGAAAGCCATGAAGACACGAGGAGAACAAACAAACTCCACACAGACAGTGACTCAAGCTGAGAATGTGAACCCAGGTCCCTGACGCTGTGAGGCAGCAGTGCTAACCACTCTGCTGTACATCAGCAGATTGTGGAAATATGCAGTTCTATGGTACTGTGTTTCTGTGGGGAGAGATTATTTAAAGTGAAATTTATCTTTTTGTTTTAAGTATCATTTGCCTCAGAGAATTTATATGTAACTTGCATCGCTTCTGATTCATGTTAATGTAAAAGCTACAAAAAGAGGAACCTCGTTGATAATTTCTTCATTTGGGGATCATTCCTTTAATTTGGTTTTTTGGTTACAATTTCCATGTAGGAATTGTAACACCAGCTATGTGTATGTGCACATAAGGTGCCATGGGCGGCATGGTGGCACAATGGACAGCATGGTGGCACAGTAGTTAGCACTGCTGCTTCATAGTGTGAGGGACCCGTGTTCGATTTTGGTCTCAGGTTACTGTGTGGAGTTTGCACATTCTCCCTGTTTCTGTGTGGGTTTCCTCCCACAGTCCGAAGATGTGCCAGTTAGATTGATTGGCTGTACTAAATTGACCCTAGTGTCAGGGGATTAACAGGGTTATTAGATGGGGTTACAGAAATAAGGCCTGGGTGGGATTGTGCTCAGTACAGACTCGATGGGTGAATGGCCTCTTTTTACGCTGTAGGCATTCTATGATTCTGTGATATATGTATATATGGTTATATATGTGTGTATACATGGTTATATTGATGTATATAAGGCTATACATATATATGTATATATGTGTATGTATGGTTATGTATATACATATATATAAGGTATGGATAGTGGACGGTACACATAGCTACAATTCAGATTGTCCTGGGTTTGAGACTCGCTTTAGAGACTTGAGCACAATCTCTTGGTTGACATTCCTGGTGCAATACTTAGGGTGTGCTGCACCGTCAGAAGCACAGTCTTTCATTGGAGACATTAACCCAAGGTCTTGCTGCCCTCTCTGCTGGGTGTAAAAATCCCATGGCCATTACTGTGAAGAAGAAGAGTTTTCCCTGGGTGTCCTGGCCAATATTGATCAGCAGTCAATATCAATAAAACAGATTATCTGCTCATTATCACTGCTGTTTCTGGGAGCTGGCAGTGTGTAAATTAGCAGCATGTTCCCTTTATTATAACAATGATAACATTTCAAGATACTTCCTTCAGTGTTGACTGCTTCGGGACATTGTAAGATCATGAATAGCGCTGGAGAAAGACAAGTCAATTCTCTTTACACACAAGACATTTCAATATTACAACTGCAAGAATGTACAATTCCCTCCGTCCAGGGCCTATAACTGAATACTGACTTCTGTGTTAACACAGATCACACCGACCTCCCTTTCACCAAACTCATGGTACTGCCTGTAATATAATGTGTGTTATAAGACCCCCTTTACTTAAAGTATATTAGATATGTGCAACATAGTCAGCTACATTGCTGTTTCATTTTCTGCATCTAATGATACACAAGTCAGACTTCCATTTATTTCCATAGCTAGTTATTTTCGGAACAGGTCGCTAGTCTGTCGCCAGAAGCTTATAGTCAAAGGGCACCACTCCACATCAAGCATGGCTGACCAGAAGTCTGCTAATCATTGGGGTATTTGGAAGGATTTGCAGGTTGACATTCAATCTGTTTGGCCACATTATGAATGCACTTTCCTTGACCATCAAGTCCTGGGTAGGATTCGAACCTGGAGCTTCTGAGGCAGGAATGCTCAAGACTTCAAGTCATGTACAATACTATCCACAGGATATATAATTGTGCAACGAGCTTTATTACCTGCATAAAATTGCAATTTTTATCACATTATTTCCTCCATTGACAAACGGGAGTAATCAAATGTGTTTATTTTTAAATTGGTCATTTGGATGAAATGTTTTCTTCAGTGTAATTTCATTTCTTGATCTAACCAAGGCTGTTCTGAATGTGAATAAGGCAGCCAGGCCATTGGGAGTAAGATACACTACTGTGTCCTTCACATTCTCTGAAGCAGCAGTTCAGATGAACATCACTCCTTTGACCTTTCCCTAATTCAGGTCCAACCTGATGAGAGGTATCATAAAATCATAGATGTACAGTACAGAAGGAGGCCATTCGGTCAATCGAGTCTGTACTGACTAAATCCCACCCAGGCCCTACCGTCATAACCCCACATATTTACCCTGCTAATCCCCTGACACCAAGGGTCAATTAGCAAAAGTTTCAGCCTTTGGATGTACTTTGCATTTTAAACCTCCAAGAACTGAAACAATGCTTTTAAAGGGACCACACAACTTTTTTTTCCCTCTAACATTTTCTTTACACCTCTACAAACTCAATTTTGCAACACTCTGGGCCCTATTTTACCAGTTTTGATTCTAAATGCTGGGCGGACTTGAAACTAGGAGTGTTTCAGATCTGACTTTTAGACCCATTCTCAGGCACTCTGATGAAAAAATACCAGCAATTCCGAATCGTGCTGCAGAAACTTGTGGGTGGGTCTTATCGCTCCCAAAATCGTGCAGCTCCGATTGGCGCTTCCAACTGTGCAAAAATGATAGAATGCTGCTGCCCTGTCACATCCCTCCGGGCTGGATAATGCCTCCCCAGCTCCCACAGACATTACCCTACCCTCACAACATTAGTTATCTTATCCTCTTATCCCCCTGTACCCCCACCACCAAGACTGATCACAAGCCCCTCCCCCTTTCTCCCTCACAGATCTCAGGCAGAGAGCCATCAGACTCTAGGCACCTATCTCTCACTAACAGGAGTGCTCAAATCGGACTTTTGTGGAGCATATGCTGATTCTGGTTGGGCAAATGTGGTGGTAAAGGTGAAAGTGCCAGTAAAGTTGGCCGTGCAGCCCATTAAGTAGATTTAAATGCATGCAAATGCATTTAAATAGCATTGCGGATGTTTCGAGTGCTGTCCCAATCACGGCCATTTTGAGACCTTGGTAAAGGGGGAACAGGCGTGGAGGTGGGCACGCTACTCACCTCACATCTGACTTTACCAAGTGTTCGCAATTGAAAACGGATACAATGCTGTGATGGCTTCAGCCAGGCTAATGAGGTTGGCTTGCTCGAGTATGAACAACTTAATGTGTCTAATTTGGTTGATGTCAAAAGAGATACCTAATGGTTAAAACAGGTGTATCAGACTCCCAGTCTGCATTCAGCAGGGAGCAACTGGAGAGCAGGCTGTGTACAGATGTATGGTGTAAATAAAATAACTTGGTGATGGGACTTTTGCCTCTGTGGAGTTATAAAAAAACATGATGGTAAAATCAGGCACTCCATATTTCAATCTTTATTCAAATAATCCCTTTAAATGCAGAAAGGGTCTCAGCCCTAACATTATAAAAAGAATGTCTGAATGCAAATTTCTCTGTCAACAATTTTGAAGCAAGAATATCTTATGGCAGTTGAATTCTTCACTCAACAACCGAGGCTCAATTTGTAGCTATCAGCAGGAACCGACCAGATTGGGGCTTATTTCTCTAGAAAAGAGAAGGCTGACAGGTGGCCTGATAGAGATCTTTAACATTATGAGAGAGTTTTGTCGAGGAGATGTTTCCAATTGTGACGGAATCCAGAACCTGGCATCATAATTATACGACAGCCACTAATAAATCAAACAGGATATCCAGGAGAAACATTTTTCTGACAAGTGGTGAGAACGTGGAATCCACTTCCACAGGCTGAGGTGAACAGCACAGACACAATTAAACAGAAGTGAGGATAACAGTAAAGTTTATTTATTAGTGTCACAAGTAGGTTTACGTTAACACTGCAATGAAGTTACTGTGAAAGTACCCTAGTCTCCACACTCAGGTGCCTGTTCAGGTACACAGAGGGAGAATTTAGCATGACCAATGAATCTAACTAGCATTCTTTTGGACTGTGGGAGGAAACCGGAGCACCTGGAGGAAACTCATGCAGACACAGGAAGAACGTGCAAACTCCACACAGGCTGTCACTCAAGCCAGGAATTGAACTCTGGTCTCTGATGCTGTGAGGCAGCAGTGTTAACCACTGTGCCACCGCAGTAGAGAGGTAAAGGAATAGAGGATATGCTGAGAGAGTTGGAAGAAGCTCGTGTGGAGTCTAAAGGACATAAACCAACTGGTCTGTTGTAAATGCTATCCAAAACTGTGTAATGAATCCTAATATCACTCCCGACCAAAATAAAGGCAAAACCCCCTCTCCCCAGCAAAACAGACACCTTTGCCCACGACCTGCACATTCCTGACAGGGAATTTTCTAATTTTAACTCACAATCTCAGCAGCTCAGCAGCATAAAAGAGCTTCACAGTTTGCCAGCTGCTCTGTTAGTGTCTCTTTCTAGGGTGCACTGTAGTCTCTGCTATGACCAGTCTAAACCCATTAGTCGTACGGAGACTAGGAGACACTGCGAGCTTCTGCTAACTCGGGATCCCTATAGCTCTGAGACTCTGACAGATTGTAAAACTCAGCTTGTCCTCACAATTCAGATGTCAATCCAAACAGCTACAAGGAGAGAATGGGCAATGAGGCGTCTGTTTGCAATACATGGGGAATAGTTCATTTCCATCATCAGGGACTCATTCAGGAGTCTGAAGCTCAAACCTATACATTGTTTATGGGCAACTAGCAATGGATTCGGGTGCAAACGGAATTTATTTTACTGCCGTTATTTAAAAAGTAGAGTGTATCATTCTGAAACCAAAGGAGAAAATGCCAGAAAGTCTCAGCAGGTCTGACAGCATCTGAAGAAGAGAAAAGAGTAAATGTTTCAAGTCCTTTGTCAAAGCGAGTGTATTATTCTGCTGCTAAAGTGTAGATTTCATAGAATCATAGAATCCCTACAGTACAGAAGGAGACCATTTGGCCCATTGAGTCTGTATCGACAACAATCCCATCCAGACCCTTTCCCGATAACCTCACGTATTTACTCTGCTAATTCTCCTGACACCAAGGAATGAGTTTTTTAGTTCTGCCTGCCACAAGAATTGTAGTGGGTGAGGGGCAGACCATGAAAAAGTCCATTGACCTCAGGAGGGATTTTTCCAGTTTCTGGATAAGCACAGCCAGAAAACTCCCACCCTTCAATTTAGGATAGCCAATCAACCTAACCCACACATCTTTGGATTGTGGGAGGAAACCAGAGCACCCAGAGGAAACTTACGCAGACACAGGGAGAACATACAGACTCCACACAGGCACAAAACTGGAATTGAACCTGGGTCCCTGGTGCTGTGTGAGGTAACAGTTCTAATCCATACCATCCACGTCATGTGAAAGCTGGATAGAATCTGAAGTTGCAGCTTTGTTAATTCCGTCAGCCGCCTACCTAAGGGACACACTGTTAATCTGAATCCTTGCACTGGATTGCTGTAATACATCTCTTCAAGGCCACAGTTCATGCAAACAGACACATTTCCTGTCAATTGGAGGGTTATTGTTCGTCCACAATTTCAACAGCAGGAAAAGATTCACTCATCTTCTCCTGTTGCTTTCTTTGAGTAAAAATTGCTTTCTGCAGTGTAATCTCGAGTGAGACTGGGAAAAGTGTCTGTAAACAACGAAGAGTTTTTTTACCTGTAATGTGCAGCCTTGAGCATTGTACCCACCTTAGGTGCTACTGATGTTTTGCTCTGGAACCACTGGGTTGATGCTGAAAGCCTTGGCAAGTGTCCAGAAGAGATTTACTGCGATGGTTCTCGGGGTGAGTTCAATATTTGGATTGAAAAAGCTGATGCTGTTCTCCTTAGGGCAGAGAAGGGAAGATTTTGATAGAAGTGTTTAAAAGTGTGTAAAGTAAGCAAAGAGACATGGCTGGCTAAAGGATTAGTAACCAGAGGGCACTGGTTTAAGATGATTGAAGAACCACAAGGGAAAACCTTTCCAATACAAGTGGTTTGGATTTGGAATGTACTTCCTGATAGGGAAAAGATTCAATCAGAGTTTTCAAAAGGGAAATGTGTTCAAAGAATTTAAAGGCCAGAATGTTATGGCCTTTCGCACTGGCAGGATTTTCTCATCCCATTGCAGTGAACGGAGATTTTTCTGCAGTGAAAATGTGGCATGAATGGCTGGTAAGCTCGCGTCCAAAGAATTGCAGAGATACAGAGAGAGAGAGAGAGAGAGAGGGGGTGGATGGGGAGTGGAACTAACTCTGAAAAAGGTAGCTGACTCTTTTTAATCCATTTGTGGGACATGGGCATCACTGGCTGGCCACCATTTATTGATGTAGAGATACTGGCATTGGATTGGGGTAAACTCAGTAAGAGGTCTGACAACACCAATTTTAAATCCAACCGATTTATTTGAGAGTAAACTTGCTAGCTTTCGGCCTTTGTGCCTTCGTCAGGCGAATGAGGTGTTCTGGTCTGCAATAGCACACATATCAACATAGACAGTTTACAGATTGCTAATTGGAATGCGAATCCTTACACCTAACCTGCTATTCAAGTCTTAAAGCGGCTAACAATGTGAGTGGAAGGAGCACTGAGCACAGGTTAGAGAGATGATATTGTCTCCAGAAAGCACAGTAAGTGAGGTTTTTTGCTAACACAGCCAAGTCATGGGGGTTACAGATAGTGTGACATGAAGCCAAGATCCCTGTTAGGACCGTCCTCATGTGTGCGGAACTTGGCTATCAGTCTCTGCTCAGCGGCTCTGCACTGTTGTGTGTCATGAAGGTCCCCTTGAAGAACATTTACCCAAAGGTCGGAGGCCGAATGCCCGTGACCGCTGAAGTGTTCGCCAACAGGAAGGGAACTGTTTTGCCTGGTGATTGTCGAGCGATGTTCATTCATCTGCTGTCGTAGTGCCTGCATGGTCTCCTCAATGTACCATGCTTCAGGACATCCTTTCTTGCAACGTATTAGGTAGACAATGTTGGCTGAGTTGCAAGGGTATGTACCGTGTACCTGGTGAATGGTATTCTCATGTTTGATGATGTCATCCATGTCGAAGATCTAGCATGAATGGCAGAGATTGCTGTGGCAGGGTTGTATGGTATTGTGGTCACTGTTCTCCTGAAGGTTGGGTAGTTTGCTGCGAACAATGATATGTTTGAGGTTGCGCGGTTGTCTGAAGGCAAGAAGTGGGGAGGTGGGGATGGCCCTAGCGAGATGTTCATCATCATCAATGACATGTTGAAGACTCCGGAGAAGATGTCGTAGCTTCTCCGCTCCGGGGAAGTACTGGACAACAAAGGGTACTCTGTCCACCATGTCCCGTGTTCGTCTTCTGAGGAGGTCAGTGCGGTTTATCGCTGTGGCACGTCGGAACTGTCGATCGATGAGTCGAGCGCCATATCCTGTTCTCACGAGGGCATCTTTCAGCGTCTGGAGGTGTCTGTCACGATCCTCCTCATCTGAGCAAATTCTGTGTATACGGAGGGCTTGTCCGTAGGGGATGGCCTCTTTAATGTGTTTAGGGTGGAAGCTGGAGAAGTGGAGCATTGTGAGGTTGTCTGTCGGCTTGCGGTACAGTGAGGTGCTGAGGTGACCATCCTTGATGAAGATGCGTGTGTCTAAGAATGCATCCGATTCTGGATAATAGTCCATGGTGAGTCTGATGGTGGGATGGAACTTGTTGATATCATCATACAGTTGTTTCAATGATTGTTTACCATGAATCCAAAGAAAAAAAATGTCATCAATGTATCTAGTATATAGCCTCGGTTGAAGATCCCAAGTGGTGAAGAAGTCTTGTTCGAATCTGTGCATGAAGATGTTGGCATATTGAGGTGCAAATTTGGTCCCCATGGCTGTTCTATGTGTCTGGATGAAAAGCTGATTGTTGAAGGTGAAGACATTGGGGTCCAAGATGAAGCGGATGAGTTGTAAAATTGCATCCGGAAACTGACAGTTGTTGGCATTGAGTACTGAGGCAGTTGCAGCAATACCATCATCGTGGGGGATGTTGGTGTAGAGCGCCGAGACATCCATTGTGACAAGGAGTGTCCCTGGTTCAACTGCTCCACGTGTGCTGAGTTTCTGTAGGAAGTCAGTAGTGTCAAGACAAAAGCTGGGTGTTCTTTGTACAATGGGTTTCAGGATGCCCTCGACAGGTTCTCACACAGGGTCCCATTGCCCGATACGATGGGACGGCCAGGTATGTTTGCCTTGTTTATCTATGGGAGGCAGTAGAGATCTCCAATGCGGGGAGTACGTGGAATGAGAACCCGGAGGGTGTTCTGAAAGTCTGGATCAAAAGTTTTGATCAGAGTGTTGAGTTGATGAGTGTGCTGTTTGGTCGGATCTGCCGGTAATTGTCTGTAGTGTTTCTTATTGATTAGTTGTCGGTACACTTCTTCACAGTAGTCCGTTCTGTTCAGTACTGATAGCCAAGACTGATAGCCAAGTACCGCACACATGAGGACGGTCCTAACAGGGATCTTGGCTTCATGTCACACTATCTGTAATCCCTATGACTTGCCTGGGTTAGCAAAAAACCTCACTTACTGTGCTGTCTGAAGACAATACACATCTCTCTAACCTGTGCTCAGTGCTCCTTCCACTCACATTGTTAGCCACTTTAAGACTTGAATGGCAGGTTAGGTGTAAGGATTTGCATTCTAATCAGCAATCTGTGACTGTCTGTGTTGATATGTGTGCAATTACAGACCAGAACACCTCATTCGCCTGATGAAAGCACAAAGGCCGAAATCTAGCAAGATTACTATCAAATAAATCAGTTGGATTTAAAATTAGTGTTGTCAGACCTCTTACACCATTTATTGCCCATCCCTAGCTGCCTGAGGCAGTTGAGAGTCAACCACATTGCTATGGCCCTGGAGTTACATGGAGGCTAGACCAGGTGAGGAAGGCAGATTTCCTTCCCTAAAGGACAGTAGTGAACCAGATGGGCTTTTCCAACAATGGTTTCATTCTCAACAATAGATTCTTAATTCCAGATATTTTTTATTGAATTCAAATTGCTACTGCGGCAGGATTCGAACCTTGGTCCCCAGAACATTAGCTGAGTTTCTGAATAATTAGTCTAGTGATAATACCACTGGGCCACTACCTCCCCTTGATGGGCTGAATGGTCATCTTCTAACATGATTCAAAGATTCATATGCCTGAAATTCCTCTCTCAGATATTTCACACAAGGGATCAAGTTGAGTTGGTTAGTATGCTGGCTACTCCTTGTAAATTACTGCATGTCTGATTCTGCTTTCTTTGCTTTTCTAACATTTAGCTCCTGCGCAAAGCTTACAATTACAGGGTAGAGCTTTGGTCTGATGAATAATTTGAAACTAATAATTCCCCTTGCAGTCAGACATTCTCCTCCGAGTCGGATAATGAAGCATCACTAACACTAACTGGCAGAGTGGGGAACTGGCTGTAGTCAATGGCAGCTTCCTATGTCTACATTATTGCAAGCAGCAATGTTTCATTTCACGTTCCTTAACCTCACACAGATGAGTCTCAGAAAAGTCTCATGGATTGTATATTTCAGGCACCTCCTACCGGCCAGGGTCTGAATCCCTTCTTCCATGTTTCTACATCCGGTCGTCCCAGGATTTGGTGTCACAGTAAGAAAAACATTTTATTTAAATGAGTGACAAAAGAGCCAGTGATAACGCAGGAAGCACGTTTATACCTGGTGAGTTGTGATTTGGAACACATGGGAGGTGGAAGCAGATTCAAGAGGAACACTCAAAAAGGTGATTGGTAAATCCTTGAGGGAAACAGTTACAAGGAAGGGGCAGGTGACGTGGAGACTCTGGAGAGAGTGCAGAGGAGGTTTACCAGGATGCTGCCTGGTATGGAGGGTCTGAGTTACGAGGAGAGGTTAGGCAAATTGGGACTGTTTTCCTTAGAAAGACGTAGACTTAGAGGAGATCTAATAGAAGTGTACAAGATTATGAGGGGTATAGATAGAGTAAACAGGGTTAAGCTTTTTCTTAGGATGGACCTCAAATAGCACGAGGGGTCATGGGCTTAGTGTGCGGGGGGTAAGATATAATTTGAATGCTAGAGGGAGTTTTTTCACACAGAGGGTGGTGGGGGTATGGAATGCGCTGCCAAGTAAAGTGGTGGAGGCAAACACTCTGGAGTTATTTAAGAAATACTTAGATGGGCACATGAATAGAATGGGAATGGAGGGGTATAGAAAACTGATTTAAAATAGGGATCATGAGCCTTGGGACGCCCTGGGAAATGTGTAAATAGGTGATATTGATGTACTTGTTTTTATCCTACAGGTGCATTGGTCCGCCTTGTTGTTAACAAGGACCATACACGCGATGGGTTGTGAGAGGGCTGTTCTTGGATTTTTTTTGAGAGTATCCTAGTGCTTCACATCGTTAGTGTACGCTTGACCTGGACCATTTCATGGGCAGCACGACAGCTCAGTGACTATCGCTGTGCTGTGCAGATACATGGATTTGGGCCTGTGTCTGTGGGAGTTTGCGCATTCTCCCCATGCTTGCATGGGTTTTTCTCTGGGTGCTCCGGTTTCCTCCCACATCCCAAAGATGTGCTCTTAGGCTAATCGGCAAAACAAATTCTCCCTAAATTGTCTCAAATTTAGTTTTTAATCCATAGATCTATAAACATAGACAGGGATCACGGGTAAAGGTGGGAACATCAGGGTGGCGGCGCAGGCTCGTTGGGCCTAAGGGTCTGTTTCCTGTGCTGTTTTGTTCTTTGTTCTAATCTTTCAAAGGGCTAGCACTGGCACGATGGACAGACTGGCCTCCTTATGTGCTCACCAATTCTACATTCCTCTAATTGCTAGGCCGTGTGAAGCATGAGGGGATAATAACTCACTGCCTTGTCAGCTTTCAAATGATAACTAGATGGAAAATGGGAATTGATTTAATTTTCTTTTTTATCACCCAATTCAGATATTCAAGACGTTTAAAAATTGAGAATATTTGAATTTCAAGCAGGAAGGGCTGTGGCGAGAGTGGGCAGTGTTGAGAGTGGACAGTGGTGACAGTGGGCAGTGGTGAGAGTGGGTAGGGGGGAGAGTGGGTAGTGGGAAGAGTGGGCAGTGGTGAGAGTAGACAGTGGTGAGAGTAGACAGTGGCGAGAGTAGACAGTGGCGAGAGTGGGTAGTGGGGGAGAGTGGGCAGTGGGGAGAGTGGCAGTAGTGAGAGTGGGCAGTGGGGAGAGTGGGCAGTGGGGAGAGTGGGCAGTGGGGAGAGTGGGCAGTTGGGAGAGAGGGGTAGTGGGGAGAGGGGTAGTGGGGAGAATGGGTAGTGGGGAGAGTGGGCAGTGGGGAGAGTGGGCAGTGGTGAGAGTAGACAGTGGCGAGAGTGGGCAAGTGGTGAGAGTGGGCAGTGGGTGAGAGAGCAGTGGTGAGAGTGGGTAGTGGGGAGAGTGGGCAGTGGGGAGAATGGGCAGTGGGGAGAGTGGGCAGTGGTGAGAGTGGGTAGTGGGGAGAGTGGGCAGTGGTAAGAGTAGACAGTGGCAAGTGTGGACAGTGGTGAGAGTGGGCAGTGGTGAGTGGGCTGTGACCTGTGGTTTAGAGTTATCGTTGAAAATTTGAGTTTTTCCGTCAGTTTCTTCCTGGCCTCACACCAATGCTCATTCTCGTGGAGTTTACACAATCTTATTGACAAACCATGGCAACCTCTTTCATCATCTCAGGATTTCCCAAAGCACTTTCCAGCCAATCATGGAACCTTTGGAGTGGAATCACTGTTATCCTGTAGGAAATGTGGTATCCAATTTGTGCACAGCAAGATCCCACAAAAAACAATGAGATAATCTGTTTTTGTGGTTTTGAATGATGGATAAATATTGGCCAAGTAATTTTAGGGAGTTTCTGTTTAGCATCTCATTTGAAAGATGGCACTTTCAACAATGCAGCACTCTGTCGGTATAGAACTGGAGTGTCAGCATTAAAGATCCACAGTCTTTGGACCCAGAGGAACAGTGTTAGACTCCAAGTCACATTCTCATTGCACAAACATTTTCTATCTCTTTGAAATGTCACTATTTCACTGTGCACCCCTTCCCAAACACTATTACAGAATATCGGTAGTTTTGCACTTGGCGCTGAATGAATATCAGCATACTTAAGTAATCTTTTCATTTTGAAAAGTATTGTAGCTACAAAAAGATATGCTAAGTGAAGCAGACTTTGTAAAAAAATAAAGACAGATTCATGACTGAAATTGTAACATTTTCAAAGATCCTGTCAGTTTGTCAGTCCCGAGACTGACTGGAGCACAGAATTCCCAGCTGCCACTCGACTGAAGAACTTAGGGAATGCTGCAGTGTCAGAGGTGTGGTCTTACAGATGCAATGTTGAATCTCAGCATCCTTATTTGTTGAACCTCAACATCATTTGTGGTGAAAAGCTCCAAAAGCACCATATCCTGACAGAGCAAGGGGGGATGTTTTCTCCAGAGTTCCATGGCCAATATTTATCCCTCAACCAAAAGAAAAGAAAGTTAACAGGTCATTTTCAATTGCTGTCCATGGGATCTCGCTGTGTGCAAATTGTCTGTTGTGCTTCTCGTGGCAACATTGACTACACTTCAAGAAGGCGGTTGGTCCATTGGTCTAGGGATATGATTCTCGCTTAGGGTGATGTTAGAATGTGAGAGGTTCCAGGTTTAAATCCAGGACGAACACAGGGATTTTTTTTGGTTGGCACAGTGGTTATCACTGCTGCCTCACAGCGTCAGGGACCCGGGTTCAATTCTGACCTCGAGTCACTGTCTGTGTGGAGTTTGGACTTACTCCCAGTGTCTGTGTAGGTTTCCTCCATGTGCTCCAGTTTCCTCCCACAGTCCAAAGATATGCTGGTTAGGTTGACTGGCCATACTAAATTGACCCTAGAATATTAGCAGGGTAAGTATGTAGGGTTACAGGAATAGTGCCTGGGTAGGATTGTGAGCAGTATAGGCTCAATGGGCCGAATGGCCTCCTTCTGAGCTGTAAGGACTCTATGATTCTATGATAATGTATTGCCTGGAAAACACTGGGACATTCTAAGCTCATGAAATCTGCTATGAAATGTAAGTCTGCTTTGCTGTTTTCACTGACCCACTTACCACAAATGTCTCTGTGGAAGTGAAACTGATTGGAAGTGAGTTATGCGCATAATTCACTGTATTTTTATTTCCTGAAGTCTTGTGTGTGCTCTCTGAGCACAATTTCTGATAAATATTATTCGCAAGCCATCAACACTTGGTCACATTCTGCAGGTGACTGAGTTGTGCCTGAAATCTAAATACTTCACTGGCTGCATCGTAATGAATATGGAAGCAGCTGGCTCCGCCTCAGGTCACCTGGGTCCAACCTCATGTCAGGTAATACTCTGCAGATTTATGTTTTAGTGTATATTCTTAAAACGCTGTAACCTACAAAGCGTCTGATCCAGAATGTGTGATTTGGTGATATCACTCTTTTTTTTGGCTAGAACAGACACAATGGGCTGAATGGTCTCTGTCTGTATTGTAAACAGTTCGATGTTTCCAGATCCACCCGTTGCTCTGCCAGCTGTTAGGTTCTCTTGTAAATGGATGCATTATGAATCGATGTGTTGCTTTCACAGAGTAGTTTAATTATGCTTTCATTGCCAAGAACACCACTCCATTCTGAAAGGAAGATCAAATACAAGTGGAACCACAACTACGTTTTTGGATTCCTTGAAGTTTTTCCCATGGAATGGGTGATGAAGTGGTGGATTACATTCAAAACAGAGAAATGTGAGCTGTTACATTTTGGGAGGAAGAACATGGGGCAGTGGAGGTGATTCAGCCAGCTGCTCTCGCTCAGCACATCGGGCTGGCAGGTATCAGTGGTACCTGCTTCGTGGGTTTCCCGCTGGTGCCAACTCCCACCCCCTCCTTCCATCCCCGCAAGTCTCCATGGTTGAGATTTCCAGCATAATCAACTCTGCGTCAGAAATTGGGATTTCATTTGTGAGCCTGGGAGGTTTTAACTAGTTTGTCAGGACCAAAGCGGTAGGGAGAAAGAAGAAGGGTTGAGGACAGCATGTAAGTTAAAGAGAGCACATTAAATAGTAAAGGCAGTGTCAATAATCCTAGTACTAAATAGATCAGGCAAGAACAGGGCAGAGAACAAGGGAAGTTCAAATTAAACTGCATTCATTTCAATGCAAGAGGCCCTGATGGCCAAGGCAGATGAACTCAGGGCGTGGATGGGTACATGAGGTTAGATTGGGACTGTTTTCCTTGAAGAAAAGAAGGATAAGATGAGATTTGTAAGAAATTTCCAAAATGTTGAGAGGTCTGCTTGGAGTGGATGGGGAGAAACCGTTCGCACTTGTGAAAGAATCGAAAAGGAGAGAAAACAGATTTAAAGTAATTGGCGAAGGAAGGGGAAGCAACATGCGAAGAAATCTTTTCATGCAGCGAATGCTTAGCATCTATAATAGACTCCCCCACCTGAGACGGTGGCGGAGGCAGGTTTATCCGTGCAGGGTCACAGGGAGAAAACAGGATTTGGATCAGTCCAGATGTAACGGGCTGAATGCTCACCTCTATTCTGTAACAGTTCTGTGATGCTGAAAGAGAAACTCACCAACAGCGATGTCACCTCATTATCAGAAGCAACAACAACTGAACAAAGAGAAGGTGAGCATACAGAACTCGCTGTGAGGAGACCGGTTTACATTTCTGCTCATTCCTTCCTCTTCGTCAAATAACTACTTTATTTCCTTTTAAAACCATTTCACTTCATCTTCCTCAAGTGGCTGGTGCTGGGAGGAGAATGGTTTTACACAATTACAATTCCATATGGAGCCCGGACAGTGACAGTCTTACAGCCAAATTTAAAATATTAAATTATTAAATATATTAAAAATATTAAAAAGAAAAATATAGAGAGAGTTCTTGCTGGTGATGCATCCTAGTCAATTTGAATTCTCTACAGAGAGATGGCAAGAGGAGATTATTCAGCCCAATGACCCTGTTCCGATGTTCAGTGAGGTCATGATTGATCTGTGACATAACTCCCTACACTGGCCTGTTCCTTTGATCCCTTTAATACATTTGGTTAACAAAAGCTACCACTGAGAGTTCTAAACTTCCACTCCTTTGTGTGTCAAATTGTTTACTAATTTTCCACCTGAAAGTCCTGCTTTGAATTTTTAGTCTCTGATCCCAGCCTTTAGGCTCTACAACCAATTAAATACCAGGTTACACTTCATTCAACAAGTTATGTTTGTCTTCATTGGCCTTGATCAGCCGAAGTTTCTGTCCTTCGACATCCCTACCCAATGAGGTTTCTACTGGGAGGTGGATCCAGCGCACACATGCATATCAGTGAGAGGGGAGGGCAGGAGCAGGCTCCACACCAACATCCACGATGGTGAGAAACTTGCAGACTCTCATGTGAAGAATAACTACAAACTCAAGACACCGGAGTTAAAAATCACACCATGTCCTGGTATGGGTTAGAGAGAAAATTACAGGTGGCCAGGGAACAGAAAAAGTAATGTAAAGATGCATTTAAAAGATCTGCAATCAAGTTTTGAGTTGGTTGGTGTTTTTTCATTCCGGTGCATATTCTATGGAGGGTTAAAAGCTTGAGATTTTGGAATATTCTACATGAGGAAACAAGAACAATGACGAAAATCTTATGAATCTTTCATCAAACATTGAGTTTAAAAATTGGCAAGTCATGTTGCAGTTTTACAGAACCTTAGTTAAGCTGCACTTGGAATATAGTTTTCAATTCTGGTCGCCACACTAGCAGAAAGATGTGGAAGCTTTGGAGAGAGTACAGAAAAGATTTATCAGGATGTTGCCTGGTATGAAGGGCATTAGCTATGAGGAAAGGTTGGAGAAACTTGGTTTGTTCTCACTGGAACAATGGTGGTTGAGGGGCGACCTGGTAGAAGTCTACAAGAATATGAGGAGCATGGACAGAGTGGATAGTCAGAAGCTTTTTCCCAGGGTGGAAGAGTCAATTAATAGGAGGCATAAGTTTAAGGTGCGAGGGGTAATATTTAAAGGAGATATACGAGGCAAGTTTTTTACATAGCGAGTGGTGGGTGCCTGGAGCTCGCTGCTGGGGACATAGTGATAGCAGATACAAGAGTAACTTTTAAAGGGCATCTTGACAAATGCATGAATAGGATGGGAATAGAGAGATATGGTCTCCGAAAGGGTAGGAGGTTTTAGTTAAGTCGGGCAGCATGGTTTCTGCAGGCTTGAAAGGCCGAAGGGCCTGTTCCTATGCTGTAATTTTCTTTGTTCTTTGTTCTTTATAAAATAATTTCATTCTATCTATCCTTTCAGCTTCTCTTAATATCTTGTAAATTTTGGGCATGTTACCTCTTAACCTTCTAAAATATAGAGAATGTTACCCTAGTTTGTGTAAGACAGTAAGACCATAAGACATAGGAGCAGAATTAGGATCCTGCTCTACCATTTAATCATGGCTGATATTTTTCTCATTCCCATTCTCCTGCCTTTTCCCCATAATCCCTGATCTCCTTATTAATCAAGATCTTATCTATCTCTTTCTTAAAGACACTCAATGACCTGGCCTCCACAGCCTTCTGCGGCAAAGAGTTCCACAGATTCACCACTCTCTGACTGAAGAAATTCCTCCTCATCCCTGTCTTAAAGAATCATCTCTTTAGCCTGAGGTTGTGCCCTCTGATTCCAGTAATGTCTCTAGCAATCTAGTGTCTGAGGTCTGAGTATAATGTACCAGTAAATGTATTCCATTCAAGGCCTAATGTGTGGTGTCCAGAATGTCCCATATTAGCTTCAAATAGGATCTAAACCAAAAGTTCCCTGAAAGGCAGAGCCCAATGATCCACATGGGACAGAAATGCTCGCGGGTTTAGTACCTCACCTTTACAATTAGCGGATCTCACAATCACATGTGACAGTTAGAGTCAACACCCCCAGGTTAGAAAAAAATCAGGCAAAGCTTCTGTCCCTCGACATCCCTACCCAATGAGGTTCCTGCTGGGAGGTGGATCCAGCGCATACACGTGTATCAATGAGAGGGGAGGGTAGGACCAGGCTCCATACCAACAACCACCATTGGTGGGAAACTTGCAGACCCTCATTTGAAGAATAGCTACAAACACAAGACACCAGAATTAAAAAATCACACCATATCCTGGTATGGGTCAGACTCTGAGACAAAATTACAGGTGGCGAGGGAATAGAAACCGTAAAAGTAAAGGTGCATTTAAAAGATCTGCAATCAGGTTTTGAGTTGGCTGGTGTTTTTTATTCTGGTGCATATTCGATGGAGGGTGAAAAGCTTGAGACTTTGGAATATTCTACATGAGGAAACGAGCAATGATGAAAATCTTATGAATCTTTCATCAAACATTATTATGATAATGTATAATTTAATAAGTCCTTAAACTGTGACTGGATATTTGTTCTGCTGTGTCACTGCTGTTCTTTCGAATGGCTGACATTTAATCTTTATTTTATAATAATTAACAATTTGGTACAGCAAAGCTTTACAACTGACCTAAACAGACATTAACCTCAGACTATGTGTGGCTCGCTGCCAGCACAAACCTCTTTGACCACACAGATTACAGTTTCCAGCTTATCAACTTCCATTCTTTTGGTTTGTCTCAATTAGTGAAGTGATTAAGAAGCAGCCAACAAATAAATCCTTGAATAAAACACAGCTTTGTGTTGCTTGCTGTTGAGATCAGGATGAGAACATTTACTAATCTCAGCCTGCAATGCACCAGCTGAAATACAATCCGAAAATCGCTGCAACCGTGTCTCAATACATTCTGTAAAAATTCAAGTATATCACTCTTTTTATTTCTTCTTCCTTTCCTTCTTTCTCTCGTTCTTTCTTTCTCTCTCCTTCCATCCTTTGCTGTCTTATTTCATCTTTCGTTTGTTCTCTTATTTCATTTTTCTTCTTTCTTTTACTTCATCTTTCTTTCCTTCTGTAACGATTTTAATCAGGCAATTGAGGTTGGCTTGCTTGAATATGGACTCACTGATTAAGGATCAAATTGATGGTCCAATCAGGGAGTTGCAAGCTCTGTACCTAAACAGGAATGTCAGTTCCTCTGACACCCTAAATGTACAAGTAATAAATCTCACAACGCCACGTTAAAGTCCAACCATTTATTTGGTAGCAAACAGCACTAGCTTTCAGGCCTCTATTCCTTCGTCAGGTGAGACTCACCTAACGAAGAAGCAGCAAGAACTCTGAAAGCTAGTGGTGTTTGCTACCAAATAACCTGTTGGACTTTAACCTGGTGTTGTGAGACTTATTACTGTGTTTACTCCAGTCCAACGCCAGCATCTCCACATTATGACCCCGGATGTAGACAGCATACTGAGAGCACTGTGGATAGTGTTGTTGGATCTTGTAAATAAAGGAATTTTAGTGCAGGGACTTCTGTCTCCAAGGACTTATTACACCTTCCTTTCCTGTTTTTCTTTCCTTCTCTGGCCAGTCCAACATCTGGTAAAAGGTATCCTCAGTCCTCCAGTATTGAAATCATAGAAATCCTTACAGGGCAGAAAGAGGCCATTCGGCTCTTCAAGTCTGCACCAACCACAATCCCACCCAGGCTCTACCCCAATATTCCTACATATTTTACCCATTAATCCCTCTAACCTACACATTTCAGGGCACTAAGGGGCAATTTTAGCATGGGCAATTAACCTAACCCACACATCTTTGGGCTGTGGGAGGAAACTGAAGCACTAGGAGGAAACCCACGTGGACTCAAGGAGAATGTGCAAAGTCCACACAGACAGTGACCTGAGGCCAGAATGGAACCTGGGTCCTTGGAGCTGTGAAGCAGCAGTGCTAACCATTATGCTACTGTGCCATTCATGCTGTGTATGTGGAGGATATTCTAACTGATGCATTAGCACAGTCCTGGTAGACCACACAGTGCCATCAGTTCAACTTAGGCTGAAACATAGAAATATAGAAGATAGGAGCAGGAGGAGGCCATTTGGCCCTTTAAGCCTGCTGCACCATTCTTTGCAATCGTGACTGATCATCCAACTCAACAGCCCAACATGCTACAACCTAAGGTTCTTAGCAGAAGTTTGACATTGTCAAGTTGTGATCTGGATGATTTCATTCAGCTCAATGGTTGGCACTGACATCTCAGAGTCAGATGGATTCCAATCCCACATCCGAGACTAATCCCATACTCTAGACTGGCACACCAGTGAGTGCTGTGATGCCTCGGAAGATGTTTGCTGGATAAGATTTTAAACTTCCTTGATTCCACATATAAGATCCTATAGCACCAGACATTCTCCCAAATTACTAGCCAATGAAGAACAAAGAAGAACAAAGAACAAAACAGCATGGGAAACAGGCCCTTCGGCCCAATGAGCTCACGCCACCACCCCGATGTTCCCACCTCTACCCGCGATCCCTGTCCATGTTTATAGATCTATGGATTGAAAACCAAATTTGAGACAATTTAGGGAGAATTTGTTTTGCCAATTAGCCTAAGAGCACATCTTTGGGATGTGGGAGGAAACCGGAGCACTCGGAGAAAACCCATGCAAACACGGGGAGAATGCGCAAACTCCCACAGACACAGGCCCAAATCTATGTACCTGCACAGCACAGCAATAGTCACTGAGCTGTCGTGTCGCCCATCAAATGGTCCAGGTCAAGCATATACTAACAACGTGAAGCACTAGGATACTCTCGAAAAAAAATCCAAGAGCAGCCCTCTCACGATCCATCGCGTGTATGCCCCTTGTTAGACAACAAGGTGGACCAAAGCATCTGTAGGATAAAAAACAAATACATCAATATCATCATCTATTTACACACTTCCCAGGAACTCCCAAGGCTCATGATCCCTATTTTAAATCAGTTTTCTATACCCCTCCATTCCCATTCTGTTCATGTGCCCATCTAAGTATTTCTTAAATAACTCCAGAGTACCTGCCTCCACCACTTTACTTGGCAGCGCATTCCATACCCCCACCACCCTCTGTGTGAAAAAACTCCCTCTAGCATCCAAATTATACCTTACCCCCCTCACCCTAAGCCCGTGACCCCTCGTGCTATTTGAGTCCATCCTAGGAAAAAGCTTAACCCTGTTTACTCTATCTATACCCTCATAATCTTGTACACCTCTATTAGATCTCCTCTAAGTCTACGTCTTTCTAAGGAAAACAGTCCCAATTTGCCTAACCTCTCCTCATAACTCAGACCTTCCATATCAGGCAGCATCCTGGTAAAATAATTATCCTTTAATGACTATTCAGGAAACTGATGGTGGAATCTTGCTGTGCACAATCTAGTTGCTAAGACTGTGCAGGTAACATCAGCAGCTGCATAAGTAATTAATTAGATATCCAGCAATTTTGAATTTCTCGATGATGACAGTAGGTGCAACATAAATGCAAAGTTCAACATTTTTACGCAGTTTGTAATGTCTGCGACAGGAACTATAACAAATATTCAAATATTTCCATGGAATTCTGAGATAATGGAAGCTGAATGATGAGTCTAAGGTTCCAGACAGAGGGCCTGGAGTCAGATTTAAATTAGTTAAATTCTCTTGACTGCTACACATGGAGATGATATTTCACTTAAAGGGAGAACAGTGGGAGATTGGAATTTTTAGATGATTATTTATTCTCGCAGAGCTGCGTACATATTCATATTTCTGTGTTACAGAGGATGTGATAGAGATTCAACACTCTACTTGTTCTTTGCTTCACACTATTCCCAGACTCAACTGTACAGAGATTACTGGCCGTGTAAATTAACAAAAAATAGAGGGAGCTTGTGGTGCACGTGCTGGAGTAGTTCATGACAGTGCTGGTGTGGCAACAATAATCTCTCCCTCAACATCAACAAAACAAAGGAGATTGTTATTGACTTCAAGAAAAGTAAAGGAGAATATGCCCCTGACTACATCAACAGGGATGAAGCAGAAATGGTCTAAAGCTTCAAGTTTTTAGATGTCCAGATCATCAACAACCTGTCCTGGTTCCCCCTCCCTCCTCCCCCTCTCTCCCCATGCTGACACTATAGTTAAGAAAGCCCACCAATGCCTCTACTTTCTCAGAAGACTAAGGAAATTTGGCATGTCAACTATGACTATCACCAACTTTTACAGATGCATCATAGAAATCATTCTTCCTGGATGCATCACAGTTTGGTATGGCTCCTGCCCTGCCCAAGATCACACAAAACTATGAAAGGTTGTGAATGTAGCCCAATCCATCATGCAACCAGCCTCCCGTCCATTGACTCTGTCTACACTTCCCACTGCCTCAGGAAAGCAGCCAGCATAATTAAGGACTCCACGCACCCTGGACACTCTCTCTTCCATCTTCTTCCATCAGGAAGAAGATACAGAAGACTGAGGTCACATACCAAATGACTCACGAGCAGCTTCTCCCCTGCTGCTGTCAGACTTTTGAAGGGACCTACGTTGCATTAAATTGATCTTTCTCTACACTCTAGCATAATAGGACCCCACACACCCCAGATATACTCTCTTGTACCTCTTCCATCAGGAAAAAGATACATAAGTCTGAGGTCACATACCAAACAACTCAAGAACAGCTTCTTCCCTGCTGCTGTCAGACTGTTGACTGGATTTACCTGGCATTAAATTGATCTTTCTCTACACCCTAGCTATGACTGTAACACCACATTCTGTACTCTTTCCTTTCCTTCTCTATGAACAGTATGCTTTGTCTGCATAGCAGGAAAGAAACAATACTTTTCACTGTATGTTAATACATATGACAATAATAAATTCAAATCAAATAAAATAAATGATGTATACACTGACAATTGTTGGAATTCTACCACCCTGCCCTGCCATGGAATCGGAGCAGGCACAGGACAGACAATGGAAATGTCCGTTGACCTCGGGCGGGCTTTTCCGGTCTCAGGTCTCTGAAGATTTCTCCTCTGGTCTTCTTTCAAATAATGTTATTGGACCTTTGATGGCCAGCTGACAAAGCAGGTTGGGTCTTATTTCAAAATCTTGGAATCTTAGTGGTAACATAATTCATTTAATACACGTAGGCACTCCCACTGTGTGCTCAGCCTGGCGGGCTGTGTGAGATGAGGGATGGGTGGCAGCGGCAATGGACCAGGAACACCAACATTCAAGAAAAGGTTTTAAACGTCCAATCATCTGGGATGTTTCTCCAGTTGACTTCTCTGTTTGGGCCTGAAATCTGCTGTGTAATGGGAAAACTGGTTGTGTTTGGGACAAATCAGATTGGAAATAAAGACATTTTCCAACCTGGGAAATCCTTGCTCTGCCCAACCTGATCACAAGATCAGGATCGAAAATTGGGAGTAGGGTTTCTGTGCAAATCTTTTCCTAAATCCTCATAGTGAGGACCAATGGGACTGTCCCTTTATTCAGTGCTCACTTCACCTGAATGAACAAAAAAAATCACTAATTTCACCAACACTTACATTTTTCTCTGAGCCACTTTCAGAGCAACTGAGTCAATAAAAAAGCAATTACAATATTCCAATAGAATCATAGAATCCTGACTGTGCAGAAGGAGGCCATTCGGCCATCAAGTCTTCACAAATCACAATCCCACCCAGGCTCCATTCCCTGTAACCCCACACCTTCACCCTGTTAATCCCCCTGACACTAGGGTCAATTTGGTATGGTCAATCAACCAATTGTCTTTGGACTGTGGGAGGAAACTGGGAGCACCCTGAGGTAAACCCACACAGACATGGGAGAAAATGTGCAAACTCCACACAGAAGTGGGCTTCAGTTCAATTCAGGTTCAATTCAGGTTCAACCCGGGTCTCTGACACCGTGAGGCAGCAGTGCCAACCACTGTGCCACAGTGCTATGCATTCCTTCATCACTTCTTTTCTTCCAAAGCATCATATGAAGAACATTTCATTGTTTTTTTTAGTTCTCTCTGAAATGTTCAGTTGATTTAATGTCTCCCTCAGCATTTGTTTCTCACTAATTGGCAAACATTATATGGGGCACAGATGTGAATCTCACCTCACTGATACCACTAACACTTTGTGTAAGGAAACAACAACATGAGCTTAATGCCAATTCCTTGTTGTGCCGTTACTAATTGGGAGTGCTATGAATCTTTATAGGCAGTGTAAGAGCTGGCTACATTGCCTTCCTGCCCTGCTCAATCAGGCAGTGATTTAGATGGTCAACTTCTTTGATCAATTTAATACAACTTAGGGGAGATAGTGGTGCCATGGTACTGGTCATTGGACTAGTAACTGGACTCAGGGTTAGGCTCTGGCAACATGGGTTTAAATCCAGCCACAGCATTGGAAGGTAAATAAAAATCAGGATTTGAAAACTAGTGACCATGGAACTGTCACTGATTGTTGTAAAAGCCCACGTGATTCACTGATGACAGAAGGAACTCTGCCATCCTTACTCAGTGTAGCCTACATATGACTCCAGACCCACAGCACTGTGGTTGGCTCTGAACTGCCCTCTGAATTGGCCCACTCAGTTCAAAGGCAATTAGCGATGGGTAAGTTTATAGACTGCCTACAAAGATTCATAGCACTCCCAATTAGTAATAGCACAACAAGGAATTGGCATTAAGCCCCTGTTGCTGTTTCCTCACACAAAGTGTTAGTGGTGTCAGTGAGGTGAGATTCACATCTGTGCCAGCGATGCCCACATCCTGTGAAAGAATAATAAAAGCACATACACGACTTCCTCACCCCCTTCTGAAACTCATTTTATTTCTTCTGATCTTGTTTCCAAGATCAATCCTCATCACAGAGTTACAATGAGGGAAATGAAAACTTGCATTTATGTAGTATCTTTCACAACTTCAGGATATCCCAAAATACAATCCAGCCCATTAAGCATTTTTTTGAAGTTCGCTACTTGTGGCAATGGGATTTGAACTCATAATGACCAGGTCAAGACTGGAATCTTCAGCTGCTTTGTAGAGTTGCCAACTAAGGTGGGTGTATTCCTGAAGCTTTCATCACATAACCTCCTGCTTCCAATCACTCCTCCCTCACAAACCCATTGGTTCTTGCTCAGGGCATTCAATTTCCATGACCAATTGGAAAGAGAAGAAACTCTCGTGATACTTGATTGGCTTAATCTTGATTAAATTAACACAGTGATTAGCAGTGCTGCCCCACAGCACCAAGGACTGGGTTCAACTCCTGGCTTGCGTCACCGTCTGCGTGGAATTTGCACGTTCTCATGGGTTTCCTGCGAGTGCTCCAGTTTCCTCCCACTCTCCAAAGATGTGTGGGTTAGTTCGATTGGCCCTGCTTAGTTGCCCCTTAGTGTCAGGGGATGACGAGGGTAGATGCCTAGTCACAGGGATAGATCCTGGGTAGGATTATTGTCAGTGCAGGATGGATGGGCCAAATGGCCTCCTTCTCCACTGTAGGGATCTTAGGATGCTGTGAAATATGTGAAACAATCTATTTTAGAGGGTCATTGCTTTTTCTTAATTGGTCGGCGCAACATCGAGGGCTGAAGGGCCTGTTCTGCGCTGTAATGTTCTATGTTCTATTTTCTAATCTCACATATTTTTAACTGAAAATTCTAAGCATTGGAAGGAAGTGAAGCAAAGACGATTTGACTTCAGTGCCCGAGGGATCTCCAGAATCCTGGAGATTAATCCCTGACTCCTGGAGACTCTGGGGCCAATTCCGGAGAATTGGCAACCCTTTTCTCTTGTGTTGGCAGCGTGAGTGAGTGAATGCTTGATGCTTTCCTATGACTTTTGTCTGTAGTTTTCACACAGGCTATTAGTCTCCAGGCAGAAGTGATAGACTGTGGTGAACAGCGATAGTTCATATTAACAGCTAAAATCCATTCAGCAAGCAGATGAGCGATGGCAGTTGATCAGGTCAATGCCCCCACCCCCACCTTCCCCTGGAAAGTTTAGCCTGCTTCTTGTCTTTTTTTTATTCACAGCCCTTCTTATTCTCCTGACAAAGCAATTAAATATAGAAGCGGAACACTTATTATTGCAGAGCGCTCAATACCAGAAGCTCCGTCTCATCCCCAAAAAAAGCAATTGTCATATCTCGTTGCTAGGCAACTGAATGCAACTGCAGGTGAGGCTAAATAACTGCAGATTGATTCTGACATATTTACAGAATGCACCTCTATCAAGCAAGACACACGCATAAAAGAGTTTGTGTATTTTCGGAGAAATGATTTAAGGTAATTACGGGTGTTTTAAAGGCAGGAGACAGATAGGGTGCAAAGCTCCTTTTGCGTTTTACATTGTCGCTATCTCTGAGTTCTCAGCACTGAGATGCATTGCCTGTGAAAACACTGCTTTGTGTCGGGGAGCAGGAGACAGCAGATTGTGCTGACTCTTTCACTGCGCAACTAACTGAGAAAAGATTTAAATAGTCATTGAATAAAGTGTGAATGATTTCATCGCGCGGTGCTCAAAAAGTAAATGTCACTGCCTGAAAAACTCATTCCATTTTTAAAAAGGTTGGGGAGGGAGTGGGGAAATTGGGGGGGCGGAGGTTTAGAATGGGGTGGGAGGATTCTAACCTGTCTGAAACAACGTTCACTCACCAAACACCCACATCACACATAGAATCCCTACTGTGCAGAAGGAGGCTCATCAAGTCTGCATTGACCACAATCCCACCCAGATCCTAACTCCTTACCTCAGGTATTTACTCTGTTATTCAGGCCACCACTAAGGGGCAATTTAGCACAGTCAATCAACCTAACCTGCACATCTTTGGAGTGTGGGAGGAAATCGGAGCATCCGGAGGAAAACCATGCAGACGTAGGGAGGATGTGCAGACTCCACACAGGCAATCACTCAAGTGGGGAATCGAACCCAGGTCCCTGGCACTGTGAGACAGCAATACTAACCACTGTGTCACTGTGCTGTCCATGCCACACTCTGGCACTGCCAAGAGAATCAGTTTAGAACCTTGGCACATTCAATGTGAACCCCATTGCACCCCACCACCCTCTCAGGCCAATGGGAAAATAATGCAGCAAAATGTTACAAGGGGGAAAAGGGGGTATGTCCTGTCTGGAGACCTGGTCAATATCTACCCCTCATCCAAATCACCAAGACAGAGAATCTGCTCATCCATCAAACTGTGGCTTATGGATCTTGCTGTGCACAAACTTCCTACATTACCAACAGTGACTATGCTTCAAAAAGGCATTTAATTGGGTCAGTATGGTGGCACAGTGGTTAGCACTGCTACCTCACAGCACCAGGGACCTGGGTTCGATTCCTAGCTTGGGCCACTGTCTGTGTGGAGCATGTACATTCTCCCCGTTTCTACGTGGGTTTCTTCCAGGTGCTCCAGTTTCCCCCCATAGTCCAAAAATGTGCGACTCAAGTTGATTGAATGTGCTAATTGCCCCTTAGCATGAGGAGGAGTAGCCAGAGTAAATTTGGAGTTATGGGGATAGGATCTGAACGGAATTGTGGTTAGTATAGACTAGAAAGTCCGAATGGCCTCCTTCTGCACTGTAGAATTCTATGAATTGGCTCTAAAATGATTTAGGGCAACCTGAGATTGTGAAAAGTGCTGTAGAATTGAAGATCTTTCTTTAGTGGTGGGAAAGATGCGACAATGGGGAACCATTGGAAGGTCCTGATGAACCGTGGAAGAGAAGGGTTGATATTCCTCTTCTCCACAAGGTGATGATGCCAGGCTTTCCGGGAATTACTGGTGAACACATCCCCAATTCTATTAAGGACGTCAGTCAGTAGGGAAATAGGAATATGGGCTTGTTCCCCATAGACCCGAAATTGTTTCCTGGTTAATATGTCCAATTCCCTTCTGAAAATCACGGCAATGATCATAGACAGAGGGAGTTTAAGATGCGACTGAAGTTACAGGAAACAGAGATTTGAACAGGAAGTCATCTTTACCCAAAGGGTGGTTCGGGAGTGGAATGCCCTGCCTGCAGCAGTTGTAGATGTGCCAAGTTTGGTGGAGTTTAAGAGGTTAGTTGATAAGTATATGGAAGAGAAGGGAATGGTTTAGTTTGGAGGGTCATTGCTTTTTATATTGGTCGGCGCAACATCGAAGGCCGAAGGGCCTGTTCTGTGCTGTAATGTTCTATGTTCTATGTTCGATGTCATCAACTACTGATGACCTGAACTACACCCAGTTCTCCAGGTGGAATTGAGCCAATGGCCTATTTGGGGTTTAAGAGGATAGATCAGGCTACACACAACAGTGCCTTAGCAGCAGAATAATACTCTGCATTTTATAGCGTATAATCCCTCCATGGCCATGCTCACTTGTCTGTAACTTCCTCCTGCCCTGAAAGGTCACTGCGTTCTTCCATTCCTAACCCAACAGATGACCCTGATTTCACTCAGACCAGCTGATCTCAAGGTCCCTACTCTGGAACCCCCTTCCTCAAACTTTCCACCTCTCCATCTTTCTAATCCCTCCCTCTCTCTCACCCTCTTTCCATAATTAGCAACGCCCAGGTTTGAGGGAGGATCAAAAGCCTGCCTGGTAAAAGCTATTCTGTTTCCTGTTCATCAGATTCTCTGTTCTCTTGGTCTCTCTCTCTGTGCTCACTCTCTTTTCTTTCTATCTTGCCTGCCCTTTTCTCTCCCACCCTTACTCTTCTTCACCCTCCTCTATCTCTATGTATTAAACCTCAAATTGTTCTTTTTAGTAAAATGTGGGCTGTACCAATTCATAGGGACTCCTGAGGGCTGTTTAATTGTCTCGAGACATAGAAATATAGAAACGTAGAAGATAGGAACAGACACAGCGATGAGGACCACCAGAGGAGACAGCAGGATATAGAAGGGTTGGAGACTTGGGTGGAGATATGGCAGATGGAGTTTAATCCAGACAAATGTGATTTTGGAAAGTCTAATACAGATGGGAAATATACAGTAAATGGCAGAACCCTTATGAGTATTGACAGGCAGAGAGATCTAGATGTACAGGTACACAGATCACTGTAAGTGGCAATGCAGATGGAGAGGCTAGTCAAGAAGGCATACAGCATGGTTGCCTTCTTCAGCCAGGGCACTGAGTTTAAAAACTGGCAAGTCATATTGCAGCTTTATAGGACCTTAGTTAGGTTACACTTGGAAAATCATGTTCAATTCTGGTCGCCATACTACCAGAAAGATGTGGCAGCTTTGGAGAAGATATAGAAAAGATTTACCAGGATGCTGCTTGATATGAAGGGCATTAGCTATGAGGGAGATTGGAGAAACTTGGTTTGTTCTCATTGGAATGACAGAAGTTGAGGTGAGACCTGATAGAAATCAACAAGAATATGAGGGACATGGACAGAGTGGATAGTCAGAGGCTTTTTCCCAGGGTGGAAGTCAATTACTAGGGGGCACAAGTTTAAGGTGTGAGGGGCAAGGTTTAAAGAAGATGTACAAGGCAAGTTTTTTACACAGAGGGTGGTGGGTGCCTAGAACTCACTGCTAGGGGAGGTAATGGAAGCAGATATGACAGTGATGTTTAATGGGTGTCTGGACAAATATATGAATAGGAGGGAATAGAGTGCTATGGTCCCCAGAAGGGTGGGGGGTTTTAGTTCAGTAGGGCAGCATGGTCAGTGCAAGCTTGGAGGGCTGAAGGGCTTGTTCCTGTGCTGCAATTTTCTTTGTTCTTTGTTCTGAGAGGAGCCATTTGGCTTTTGGACCTGGTCCACCATTCTTTATGAACATGGCTGTTCTTCCATTCCTAACCCATCAGATGACCCTGATTTGCCTGATCCCACCTTTCTCCCCAAATCCTTTGATCCCTTGCACCCCAAGGGCGAAATCCAACTCCTTCAGCAGAGACAGTAGCTCTACAGCTTAATTTACTTTCTCAAGCATAGGCCACTGAGCAAAGACTGATGCCTCCTACAACCCTCCCCCTCAGAGAGCACACTGTCTAAGTGTCAGTGTAGATCGAGGTTGTCTAATAATAATATCTCTGCAGTTAGCAGACTCTCTGCACATGCACTGTATTTACGTAACTGATATAAAGTGAAATCTCGGTGACTGAACAGCCACTCGCTATCAAGAGCTAATTATGAAACAAAAGATTAAACACAATTATCACACAGCAGTAGCCAAGAACGATGCAGATCAAATGATGAAAGATCCATACATTGATTTCAGTTGTGCTGTATTTTGTTTCCTGAATTAATGTTCATTCCCCTTCAGGGAGAATCCAGTCAGCAACAAAGCTTCAATTTTACCTAGGCTATTGGAACAGGCAGTTTAATGAGCAGTTTGTCAGGAGATGCAATTTACTCTGATAGTCATGGGGAGGTGGGATGACAACGCTGTAGGATTGCCCAGGAGTCTCCAGGAATTAAAGATTCAAGTTCAGGATGCTGCAGCAAGCAGAAATACAGGAGGAAAAGCACAGGGACAACTCCCTCCCTAACTGCACTGTGGATGTACCTACACCATGGTAGCAGTTCAAGGGGGTAGCTCACCTCTAACTTCTCAAGGGCAACTAGGGATGGGCAATAAAGCCGGCCAGCCAGCGATGCCCACATCCCGTAAATGAATGAGAAGTAGAAATTTGTATATTTAAGATTATTTTAACACTCCTGTTCACTTATTTATAGAAATATTGGAAATGGGGTCACTGACAATGAAATGAGCAAAAAACTCATGAAGTGTCGGTGGGTTTTCCGATTGGTTCAGAAAGAGTGGGCAGCAGGTCATGGTAATGATCATGCCACACAGGTGCCTGATACTGACCTTCTTCAACAAGAGAGTCTAACCAGCTTCCAATAACATTGAACAGCATTGGTTAAATCCTCCACTGTCACCATTCTGGGCTTTACTATTGACCAGAATCTGAACTAGATTTGCCATATAAATATTGTCTCTACAAGACTAGGTTTGAGGCTAGGAATCCTGTGGAGAGCAACTCATTTTGCAGCGTGGAGTTTGCATGTTCTCCCCACGTCTGTGTGGGTTTCCTCTGGGTGCTCTGGTTTCCCCCGCAATCCAAAAATGTGCAGGTTCAGTTGGTTGGCCATGCTAATTTGCCCCTTAGTGTTCTAAGATGAGTAGGTTGGGGAATTAGCAGGGTAAATACGTGGGGTTATGGGGATAGGGGATGAGCAGGATTGTGTTCGGTACAGTCTCAATGGGCTGAATGGCCTCCTTCTGCACTGTAAGTATTCCATGATTCTATGATGATACTGCCATTGGAACGTTTACATTACTTGAGAAGACAAATATGGTCTCAGTATAACATGCCTGAATGACAATGGGGGGAGTTTTCCAATCTCGTCAATCATAGCAGGTAGCGGGGGTGTGGGTGAGGTGGAGAGGGGGTTGGGATCTATGCAAATGTTTGTTTATCTCGGATGGGATTTTCTGGTTCTGGGATAGAACAACTGGAAAATCCCATCCAACATGTCCAACAGTGCAGCACTCCCTCTGTGCTGATATCAGAGTGTTTGCCTGGAATTGGTGCCCAAGCAAGTAGTTCTCATTCTTTCTCCAGACTTTCAGGCATTGAAAAAAAGAGTGGGTGTGGTTTAAGCTGTCAGTCTGGCAGCACGGGGTTTGATGGAGTCGGCAAGAGATCAGGAAGCCATCTTTAAAGGGTGTCTTGATCATCACCACCAGCAATAGACATGGAAGAACCTCCCACCTCTTCACACAGGCATTGGGGGTTCCTGCATTCCTATTCAATGCCAATACTGGGGGCTCCACCCTCTCTTCTCTTTGTTGTTGGCATTGGAGCTCTCCCCTCCCCACAACACCACAGTCTGGGAGCACTCTCCCTCCTCTCCCCAGTTTATTTATTTCCAGAGTGTTTTTCTAAAACTGAAGTTCTGAAACTGCTATGGTTAGATTTGAATCACAGTTTCTGGGTTACTAGTGCACAATACATCACAACATGCCCAGAACAATAGGATCAAATCAAGAGACAAAGAGCCTGATGTTATGTTGTTTCTTTTTCCACATTACACCTCTGCAGACCTTAGGGCCAAGGAATATCCCATTTACACAAACTCCGCAATCCAACCTCTTAAAGACCTCAGGATCTGCCCATCTTTTGTGGAATTATTTAAAGGAACATCACCAATTTTCATTGTACCAATATTGGCAGCTCTGGCATTCACTGCCCAAATTCTTCCTCTATTTTCTCACTTATTGTAGAATCCCTGCAGTAAAAAAGAGGCCATTTGACCCATCAAGTCTGCACCGACTCTCAGTGTATCTGAATCGGGCCTCTCCACTGCCCCATCCCCATAATCTGACACATTTCCCATAACTAATCCATCTAACTTACACATTTTGGGACACTAAGGGAGAATTTAGCATGATCAATCCATCTAACCTGCACATTTTTGGAGTGTAGGAGGAAACTGGAGCATCCGGATGAAACACATGTGGACACAAGGAAAATGTGCGGACTCTGCACAGTCAGATGTCTAAGGATGAAACCAAGCCTGGGTCCCTAGAGCTGTGAGGCAGCTGTGTTGTCCACTGTGCCACCGGGCAGCACCTTTAGGATGTTTCTGAAAACCTACCTCTCTGAAGTCACCTGTCTGAATATTGTGTGTAACTAGGTGTGAAAGTTTGCTTCAGAATGTCGCTGTGAAGCATCTTGGGGCTTTCCCACTTTATAACCAATGATTGCAATGATTGTCCCTTTGGGGAAAACACAGACAAAGAGGGTCATCTGTCTTGAAGGACAAATTGGAATTGAGAATGGGTATTAACCCCAGGGATGGAGTCCTCTCTCAAGCATTAGATAGTCCAAAAGTATGTAGGGACTGGAGGTTGGTAGTCTCTTCTTTATAAATGGTGGCATGGTGGCACAGTGATTAGCACTGCTGCCCCACAGCGCCATGAACCCGCATTCAATTCCCAGCTTGGGTCACTGTCCTGCTCTTTTTAACTGTGTTTCACCTCCAAACTACAATGGGTATTAATTCACAGACCAGGCAGGATTGAGTAGTTAATATCTGGAAGCCATATGGACCCCTTCATTAAATATCACCTGTAACTATTCCCAAGTAATTATTATTTTACATACAAACCATCTGAGCACTTAATTAGATCACAGACTGTGTGGAATCTGCATGTTCTTCCCGTGTCTGCATGGGTTTTCTCTGGGTGCTTCGATTTCCTCCACAGTCTGAAAGGCGCACTGGTTAGGTGCATTGGCTGTACCAAATTCTCCCTCCACTCAACAGGTGCTGGAGTGTGGCGACTTGGGAATTTTCACAGTAATTTCATTGCAGTGTTCATGTAAGCCGCGATGTGACACTAATAAATAAACTTTAAACCTTTGTGCTCCAGACAAAGTCTGTGAGCGTGCTTCATTACAGTGCTATATAAATGCAAGTCTTGTTTTGTATTAAATCCCCATGTGGTGCTGGGACTGAATGTGAAGATTATACTCAAGAATTCAATAAAAGAGGCATTTTCTCAGGTTGGTGATGATTAGATATATGATCCAATGATTAAATCACTGGCTAATCACAATGAAAATCAGATACACTTGTTCATTAAGATTCAAATGAAAGTTGGGAGGCGATACATTTCTAATTAGATTTAATAGCTGAGAGGGTGAATCATACATTTTAAAATGATTAAAAATTCTTAAGTGAAGCAAAGGACAAATGTTTTCTTATCAGCCTGTTATGCTGCGATGCTGCATGGTGTATGTTAATATTAGCATGAAACAATACATTATTCTTGCTTTGTTTAACATGGCAACCTTTCATATATATAAAAATATTGTAAATAAAAGATAGATGAGCGTGATTGCATAACAGGATCATACTGGAATGCTTGAATCCTTTTTAAATCACCAATTCTGGGAGAGGTTGGTGAGGGGAGCACAGGAGCAAGGAGAAATTTAAACCCCTGGCTAACCGGCTGTAAATTTCCACCGCTCTCTGTTTTTATTTCAGATAATTAGTGCCGGGGGGGGGGCGGTGGGGGAAGAGATGCTATATTAATGAATACCTCAGGGAGTGCTTAGAATCTGGAACCTAATCGAGACGTTCAATTATTGACGCAAAAGTGAATATTTGGGGTCTGATTACAGGCTGTAACCAAAACAAGATTTTCAAATGGCTTATCTATAGAACAATGGAAGCTGTGTTGTGATTACTGCCCAATTGAATTGAGACATTCAGATGATTCTGTGTCAACACAGTTTCAATATAAACAAAGCATCCAATTGCTTTGTAAATAACTGGATATCTGGGAGTGCTCACATTCTGTATTCCATTCGCAGCATTCAGATGGTTTATATAAAGCATGATGTATGTTTTGTAGTTATTACAGTCTGTGATCTAATTAAGGTGCTCAGATGGATTGTATGTAGAATAATAATTATTTGGGAATAGCTGCAGGCAATGCATAATCAAGGGGTTCATATGGCTTCCAGATACCAAAGTTAACTAATTGATTCTGCCGTGGGTCTGAGAATTAATGCCCAGTGTAGTTTGGAAGTGAAGCCTGGTTAAAAAGGGCAGAACATAATGGGGCTGGGACCTGCAGATGTAATCTAAGCCTCATTTTATATTCACATTTGGCCCTTATTTTTACACAACACTTTTGATTTGATCACATTTACAATTCAGCAACACAGTGAACAAGTGACTTGGAAAGCAGAGTCTATTGGCCCACGGGTGTTTCTGTGAAGAGGTGAGCGGTACACCTGCTGGCAGGAGGGTATAATGACAGTGTGACAGTCGACATAGACTATTTGCATTGGAAATGTTGACATCTTGATTTATAACGGGAAATGCCAATACAAAAATGTAACAATAATGATGGGAATAAAGCTTTCCAGATAGGAAGTGCTTCCTGACCTGAAATATTTAATATTGATATTGGTTGGTATTGATTGCAATGTATGATTCTGGAATTTAGCATATTTCAGGGATTCAGTTGATAAACTGTAATTTTATCATTTATGTTCTTATTTAGCAAGGAAATGTTTTTTCTCAATATCAAGAAATTTCTTGTGCTATTGCCCATTGTGGATCTTATTAGCAAAGGTGCTAATTGTGTGAAAATTGTCATCTTGGATATAATGTCTGGAGAGTCAAATCTTGAGAGACGTCTGGGAAGTGATGCCCGTAGAATGACATCTGAGGAGTGATATCTGCGGAATGACATCTGAGGAGTGATGTCTACGGAATGACATCTGGGGTATGATGTCTGGGGAATGACATCTGGGGTATGATATCTGGGAATGTGTCTAGGAGGTGATGCCTGGGAAATGATGTCTAGGGAGTAATGTGTAGGTAGTGATGTCCAAGGAATGATGTCTAGGGAGTGATATCTGGAAAATGACATCTGGGAAACAGTATGGGGAGTGACGTCTGGGGAATGATGTCTGGGGAGCGATATCTGGGAAGCGATGTCTGGGAAGCGACGTCTGGGGAATGATGTCTGGGGAGTGACATCTAGACAGTGATGTTCAGGGAATGATGTCTAGGGAGTGATGTCTGGGGAATGATGTCTGGGGAATGATGTCTGGGGAGTGAAGTCTGGGGAGTGAAGTCTGGGGAGTGAAGTCTGTATGTCTGGTAGGTGACTTCTGGGACTTGACATCTCAGGGAGGGGGAGGGCAAATCTAGCTGGTGAATTTCAATTCCATGGACTAAATAAATCTGGAATAGAAAGCTGAGCGACACAAAGGAGTGCATGAAACTGTCAGGTTGTGGAAAACCCATCTGATTCATTAACATGCTTCAGGGAAGGTGTATTAATCACCTTTTTAAAGACAGTTGGAAATGGGCAATAAATCTTATAATTGTGTTAACCACATCTTGTGAAAAAATATTTTAAAAAACCTCTACAATTCAATGAAGGGTTAAGTCTTCTGCTGTGGGTATAACAGTAATTATATCCACAATTGTTTCAACTGTGATAACACAAATACAGCTGCTCAGTCTGAGCAACAGGAGTTGTGTGAGCAGCAACTTATTGCGAGGCTCAGACAGTATAATGACCTATTAGTTAGTATGAGGCTATATTCCTTCCACAGGGATCAGAACTCAGCCCTGTTGTATTTGAGTGATATCACCGATTGGAGTTTATTGAGGAAGAGCTGCAAATGGAGAATGATAATCTATTCCTTGGTCTCTAAGGGAAAGAATGGCTCCCTGTTTTATATCGGAAGCTGGATGCAGGATAATGGCAAATGATTGCTGTTCAGTAATTGCTTCCTAAACCGAAAGAGAGAACATCAAAATGAGCCACCTTTGTTATTTCCCAATGTTTGTATCACCGTGTGAGACAGGGAATTGAGAGTTCATGACTCAAGCACCTGAAATGTTTGTTAAAATGCTGACTGACATGCTGAATAGTATCTTGTAGTTTTGTTATAAAAAAGACATCCTGTTGAAGTTTTTCAATTCACACTCATCAGATCGGAATGGCCTCTTGTAAACAGCCAAAAGGACATGCTGTTAGATACAATCTACCAGTTGTTGGGATGTACAGTATCAGCTGTGTGACAGGCAAAACACTTTTTGTCTTGATGGCCACATTCTGTTCACGGAAAATACTACTCGTGTTGCTATTGTACAATAGCAGTGGGAAATGTCCAACTTCACCTTTTGCTCAAATTTCTAAGGATAATTTAATGTGGCCTGGGCACTTTTCTGGACCATTTATGAATTTTCTCTGATCGATGTTGCCATTATCCCATTGCCCCCTAGATATCACTCCCCAGACATCACTCCCCAGATGTCACTGATGCTGTAACTGAAATAAAAACTTGGCAGTTAACTGTTCCCTAATGCATTCTCCTTGGCAGTGCCTTTATCAATCAGAATACATTTCCCAACTCATCAGCACCTTATTTTTATGTAATATTAATTATGCTCCCTTGGAAATTCAACATTCTTGCAAATCCTGATCAGTGTAAGATAAGAAGTTTGGACAGAATGCCTCTCTTTTTCAGAAATATTCAAATCGTGTATTGCCAAATGAATGTCTTGTAGCTTCAAAGGGCAGATCTTGATTTTACTCAATAAAGTGAACCAGATAATAGCGAATGTACAATGTGGTCAACATTGTTCAGTCGGGCAGCATGGTCATTGCAGGCCTTGGAGGGCTGAAGGGCCTGTTCCTATGCTGTAATTTTATTTGTTCTTTGTTCTATCTCACCCTTTTATTATTTGCAGTGAAGCCAATGGCTGCTGACCTGCACAAAATCACTGTCTATTCCAGTGCCTAATATTGATATCAAAATGATCAATATGGTTGTGTACTGGTCCCTGCTGTGTTATAGAGGCAGGGAGTCACAGGGGAAGATTTCCCAGCAAGGACCGAGTCTAATAGAAGCACATCAGGATATCAAACTTGCACAGGTTTGACGAGACCATGGCAATCAATTTCCTGGTGACACGACTAGGCCTACTATCCAATTAAAGGAAGCAGTCAGCCTCCTTAAACTATTGGCTTAGCTCTGTAGCCTAAGCAACGCCACCAAGAGAGACAGCAAGAGGAACTAGAACACATCATCATTTTTAGATTCCTTTGTTCTTGTTCCAGTGCTAGACAAAGAGGCAGATCATGCCAACCAAAGGGGAAATCCCTCCAGCGGCAGTGGCATTGGGACTGCGATTGAAGCCATTTCCATTTGGAGCTCCTTCCATGGAGCCTTCCGGATACAATACCTCTGACGTCAAAAAATAGAATAGAAACCCTACAGTGCCCATCGAGCCTGCACCTACCGCAACCCCACCCAGGCCCTACCCTATATCCCTACACACTTAGCCACTAATCCCTCTAACCTACGCATCTCAGCACACTAAGGGGCAATTTTAGCATGGCCAATCAACCTAACCCACACATTTTGGACTGTGGGAGGAAACCACAGCACTCGAAGGAAACCCATGCAGACCTGAGGAGAATGTGCAAACTATACAGACAGTCCCAAGTTGGGAATCAAACCCAGGTCCCTGGAGCTGTGAAGCAGCAGTGCTAACCATTGTGCTGCTGTACCACCTGGAAATCTGCTGTGGGGTTCCCCCTAGCTGATATCACCTCACATAAGGAAGTCATGGTGAAGGGGGTTGGTTGGGCCTTTACTGAAATTGGCAGTCCACCTTCAGACAGTGAGCATCTGCATTGCCAGCATTCCCACCTGCGGGAAAAATCTCCATGGCTCCTGGGATTCTGACCCCATCCTGATTTCCTAGCTGTCAGCTGGGCGGGGGGGGGGTGTGCAGATAAATCTCAATGGAGAATGCAGGAGAGCACAGCAGGAACAGTACCAGGCCACTGAAGAATGAGGTGTGAAGCTACAATACAGGAGTAGTGTCAAAAAGCATAAATAGCAAGTAGTAGACAGACAGCTAAGATCTTCCACAATCAACGGATCAGATCTAAGCTCCGCAGTCCTGGCACATCCAACTATGAATGGTGGTGACAATTAAAAACTCAGTGGAGGAGGAAGAGGCTCCCATAAATATCCCCATCCTCAATGATGGAGGAGCACATTAATGCAAAATATTTGCAACAAATTTCAGCCAGCAGTGACAAGTGGATCATCCATCTCGGCCTCCTCCAGAGGTCCCCAGCCTTACATGTTTCAATCTTCGGACAATCTGATTCACCCCACATGATATCTAGAAACGACTAAAGGCAATGGATATTGCAAGGCAATGGGTCCTGATTATAATGCTGAAGATTTATGCTCCAGAACTTTCTGTGCCCTTAGCCAAGCTCCTCCAGTACAGCTGCAACACGGGCAGTGGGAAAAGTTGCCCAAGTATATCCCGTACACAAGAAACTCGGCCAATTACCTCCTCATCAGTCTACCCTCGCTCATCAGTAAAGTGATGGAAGGGGTCATTGACAGTGCTATCGAGCAGCACCTGCTCAGCAATAACCTGCTCAGTGACGCCCAGTTTGGGTTTCACCAGGGTCACTCAGCTCCTGACCTCATCACATCCTTCATGTTCAATTTTGGCATTTCCCCCTCAAACTATCATCTGCTTGCCAGCCTAAAATTTAAAGGGGGCGGGCAAAGGTCGTCAAGTGGCCACTTGAGGGACTTAATTATGGCAAGGATGAGCTTCCAGTCTGAGCCTTGCCTGTCCTGCTGTAAAATCGTGACCAGCTTAGGGCAGTGGGATCCTGGAAGAAATCTTGTTTATGTAATTTCATGCTGCCAACTGCCCCCACCCACCTCAGAACACGTCCAGGGGGATGGAGTTAGGTAAAAATTCTGGCTGGTGTGATTTTCACCACCTACATATTGATACCAACTCTGCAAATCAAACTATTAGGCTCATTCCCAATTCTTTGACTCTTGCCTCTAATTTTTTTCTTATCTGTCTTGCCATATTGTTGCCTGATTCCCTCTTCAAGGTATTCTGCCTGGATTATTGCTCCAATCATAGCTTCATGTTTTGAGAGATCAGTCCTTTCTTCTGCTAATGAATGTATTGAATGGAGAGAAGGAATCAGAGCTCAGAGGAAGGTACAATAACTACACGACTCTTCTGTTTATTTATTTACTAGTTTGGATGCAGAGCCCCATGAGCCTGGCTCCCAGATTGAACCTCTCCCCAATTACACTAGTGCAAAGCACATGATATAAAGAGATTTAAAAGTGAAGGTAACCCTGAAAGGATTGAAATCTTTTAGGTTACTAAAAGCAAAATAGCACTTTAAAGATGTGCGGGTTAGGTTGATTGGCCATGTAAAATTGCCCTTCAGTATCGGGGGACTAGCAGAGTAGGTATGTGGAGTTATGGAGATAGGGTGGGTGAGATTGTGGTCAGTGCAGGCTCAATGGGCCAAATGACCTCTTTCTGCAGTGTAGGGATTTTGTGATTCAATGATTCTATGCCTCATGTGTAAAACTGAAACATTCTATCAGCTTGAAGTGAACCTTACAGAGCCTGAAGATCAAGTCTTAGATCCACATGCTATATTAAGCTAATCAATTACCAAAATACTCCTTCATCTGCAGGCTTCACTCCTCTTCAGAACTGGTTTCCTTGCTATTGTGAGTGGGTACCTCACTCATTTACAGAGCATATCAACTGCTGCCCGGATGGACAGTGCAGAAAAGGTTTACCAGGATGTTGCCTAGCATGCAGGGACTTAGCTTTGAGATGAGATTGAGTAAGCTAGGGTTGTTCTCTCTGGAAAGACAGACTTTGAGGGGCAACCTAATAGAAGTTTATAAAATTATGAAGGGCATAGATAGGGTGAATAGTTGGAAGGTTTTTTCTCAGGTTGGAAATGACAAACAACAAGGGGTCACAAGTTCAAGGGGCAGGGCAAGGATTAATACAGATATGCAGGGGACATTTTTTGCACAGAGGGTGGTGGGGGCCTGAGATGCACTACGAAGCAAGCTGGTTGAGGCAGACACACTAGGATCATTTAAGACTTATCTAGATAGCCACATGAAAGACTGGGAATTGAGAAATACAAACAGATGGTCTAGTTAGGAACACATGATCGGTGCAGGCTTGGAGAGCCGAAGGGCCTGTCCCTGTGCTGTATTGTTCTTTGTCCTTTGTTGTTCTTTGTTGTTCTTTGTAGCCAACAAGCACACAAAGATAATAATAAAAACAGAACATGCTGCAAAATCCCAGCTTGTCTGATGGCATCTCTGAAGAAAGAATTGTGTCCAAAATTCCAAAAAAGTCATATTCAACTCAAAATATACTTGTTTTTAATTTCAGATCTCACTGTTTTGCTTTTAAGCATACAGCATCGGCAGGCAGGAATAGAGCCGCTGGTGCCTTAAGCCACACCCCATGATGGCTAGAACAACGTGATCAGAAACTCCAACTCCACAACCACATAATCTCTGCGAGAAGTGGAAAAGGAGGAAGGCACCAATACCAAGAAGGGGAAAATATTGTGAAAAATTCCTCGCCAGTGCTCTCAAGCAATCAAATCCAGCCCTGAATATTTGAGCCTCTCAGTTGTAGTAAAGGAGACACATGTTCTGCTTCTTCATAAAATACCTTGATTTCTTTGATGCAACTGCACACACAATTCTCCATCAATAACACGTGGCCTTTTTATATATCAGTGACTTCTTTTGAATAACTGACATCAAGCTAAGACTTAATTGGAAGGTCTATTAACTCATTCCTAACACTGGGGACCTCATGGACCATCTGTAAAGAGCTTTGTTGTCCATCCTAATCAGATACAAATCACCTTTTACACAGTATATACTGTACATGAGGATATAATTGTGGAAGGTCAGTGGCAGTGCTCTCCTACATTACTCTCCTAAACAACAGAATTTCCCTTCTCCAGCTCTCGAACCTAATCTCTCTCAGCCTCTTGCACATTACCCATTCTGCTCATGTGTGGCTGCAAGCAATGCAGGGTTTATCAGCTGTACAAGCACACAGGGTCTCAAGACACACTGAAGACAGAGTCTGCTGGCGAACCTGTGCATGAACCGAGTTTGATGTGATTCCACAGAGAGAAGTCTCACCACATCTTCCTCCAGCAGATTTTAGAGTGGTTCACATCCTTATTTCAGGGATCACTTAAGTATCGAGCTTCAGCCTCAGATCTCACACTCTAGTTTCAGAAACATGTTCCGATGTGGTTTGTTTGACCTCTTAATGTTTGGTCATTTATAGAAACCAGAGTTTTTGGGTGAATTTCTTTTTGCTTAAATGTAAGTGGGAGGCTGATGAATTTGTTTGACTGAGCTGAGGGCTCAGTTCCGGCGAAAGCTGACCTCAGCTGATGAAGGAGCAAGCGCTCTGAAAGCTCATGATTCCAAATAAACCTGTTGGACCTTAACCTGGTGTTAATCACGGCACAGTGAGGCAGCATGGTGGCACAGTGTTAGCACTGTTGCCTCAAAGCGCCAGGGATCTGGGTTCGATTCCCAGCTTGAGTCTGATGCGGAATCTGCATGTTCTTCCCCATGTTTGCATGAGTTTCCTCTGGGTGCTGATTTCCTCCTACAGAATGAAAGACATGCTGGTTAGCTGCATTGGCTATGCTAAATAGATCCTCGGTGTACCCAAACAGGAATGTGGTGCCTAGGGGATTTTCACAGTAATGTCATTGCAGTGTTAATGTAAGCCTACTTGTAACTCTAATAAATAAACTTACTGTACCAACCCCAGTCCAATGTTGGCATCTCCACATTGTAACATAAGCTGACAGGCCATCACTGTGACAAAATACACATATTCCTACAGCAGCAACATTGCAGACTGCACAATGATACTTCCGCTTAGCTGATTTAATATATATCTTCCAGCTCGCATTGATTGTCCCCAGAAGGGGAAGTTGTCAGATTGATTGTGTTATACGGGCTCCCCAGGCACTGATCAGTCTCAGCTTGGAGAATGCTTCCTGATGTTTTGCAGATTGCATTCACTTGTCCAGCCCCGTGTGATTGGAGAGAACAGATTTCAGCAGCTGTAAGGTTCAGTTAGCAACACTCAGACGGCGAGACTGAGACTGGGGAGGGGAGCGGTTTGGCAAGCCGGATAAGTGGGTGACACTACAGGAAAGGACATGTTTGCGGGGTCAGAGTGTGTGGATGAGTTCAACAGAGGTGTTTGGAGCTTTGAGGAGGTTTGCTGTGCTGGTTGGAGAGGTCAGCCTTAGAGCAGAGCAGCACTGTGGGAAGGGTGAGGACTGGAGGCCAGAGAGGGAATGCAAATCCGAGGCAGCGGGGCGGCACTTTTGGGAAAGGTGCCACAGGCATGACTCTGAGGTGAAGGGTATGAATTGGCCCTGTCAGGGAGAAATGACACTTTCAATGAGAGAGTAACAAAGGCACCAATAAATCTCACCCACTACCTATTCTCACCGACGTGTGAATCTCTGCACAGGTGGAGGTGAGGGTGGGGGATGAGGGGGGGGGGGTGGCGATACCTCTTTGATGGGAACTCCTGGAGAACTGGCTGGAGCTGCTGTTTGGGATGGTTTTCAAAGTCGTTCTGTTGGATGGACCTGACAGCTGAATTCCCTGCAAGGAACAGGGGTGTGGCAATGCATGGCGGAGGAAACAGAGAGGGGGGAGAAAACTCAGATGATTGCGTCGTAGGTCCTTACATTTTTCTCTTGCACCCTCAGTGCAGGAGTGAGCCCTCTCCTCTCCGGTAGGCTGGAGGGGCCTGTCCTCAAATGGGGCGAGGGTTTTCAGTTCAGAAATGCCTCCACCTGTCTGTGTTCTCTCCTTTTTATTGTGAACCAGCTTACCCTGCAAGAGGCAGATGGGGTGAGTGTAAACAGGGCATGTGCTGACTTCACAAGACTGTAAGAAATAGGAACAGGTGTAGGCTGTTCATTCCCTCGAGCCTGCTCCGCCATTTGGATCATGGCTGATACGACATTCCTCACATCTGCTTTCTTGACCTTTTGGAATAACGCTTGATTCCTTTACTGATCAAACATCTATCTATCTCAGCCTTGTGGCGGTACAGTGGTTAGCACTGCTCCTCACAGCATCAGGGATGTGGGTTTGATTCCGACCTTGAGTGACTGTGTGGAGTCTGCATGTTCTCCCTGTGTCTGCCTATGTTTCCTCCAGTTGCTCTGAACTGTCTCCAATGAAATAATATCTGTAATGACCCAGGAAGATTGACTGGAAACTTATTACAGAACGTAATTGTTGTTAAAATCCATCTGGTTCACTAATGTCCTTTCAGGAAGGAAATTGGCCCTCCTTACCTTGTCTAGAATAACTAAATCACAGAATTCCTACAATGCAGAAAGAGACCACTCAGCCCATCGAGTCTGTACTGACCTCAATCCCACCCAGGACCTATTCCCATAACCTCACATATTTACCTTGCTAATTCCCATGACACTAGTATCAATTTACCATGGCCAATCCACCTAAACCAAACGTCTTTGGATTACATACAACGCCAGGCGGACAGCTATGACTCTCAAATGCCCTCTGAAATGGAGGGCAATTAGGGATGGACAATAAATTCAGGCCCAGCCAGTGATGCCCACATTCCTTGAGTGAAGAAAACAAAATCTCCATATGGGACTTGCTGTCACATGTTGTTTTGTATTGCCCCTGTGATGCGCCTTGGGGCAGCTCATTAATTATAAAAGTATTAGTTATTGTTGTTGGATACAGAGGCATCGGAGAAGATACAAGACACATTCACAAGATTGATAGCTGGAACTACCAGAAACTGCTAAACAGGCTGTAACACAAAGGGCTGGTGGGTGACCTGATAGAGGTCCTTAAAATTATGAGTTGTTTGTCAGAGTAGATGGAGAGAAGATGGGCTTCGCTTGAGTGAGAGCGGAAATTTTGCCTGAGGTTAACAGACATTCCTGTTGTTCACTCCTTGTCCACTCCAATTCTGTAGCAGGCAAGGTGGTAGAATTCTGGTGAATGCCCCTATCTGTGGGCAAGACTGGAAGTAGGATCCAAAAAGAAAAGTAATCACAAATAAATCCAACAGGGAATTGAGGATAAAGTTCCACTGCCCAGGAACTAAGGAGAAGGTGAAACTTGTTAATGCACACACTGCATTTGATTTGAATTGATTTATTATTGTTGCATGTATTGGGATACAGTGAAAAGTATTTTTTCTTGCACGCTGTACATGCAAGGCTGTACATGGAGTACACAGGGGAGAAGGAAAAGAGGGCGCAGAATGAAGTGTTGCAGTTACTGATAGGGCGAAGAGAAAGATCAACTTAATATATAATAGGTCCACTGAAAAGTCTGCTGGTAGCTGGAAGAAGCTGTTCTTGAGTGGGTACAGTATTGGGATGAGTAACATGGATACATTTAGGGGAAGCTGGATATAGACATGATGGGGTAAGGAATATATTGATAGGGTGAGATGAAGAGAGTGGAAGGAGGCTTAGATGGACCAAAAACAGGTATGAGTAAGGTGGGCTGACTGGTCTGCATGGTGCTCAGTGGTTAGCACTGCTGCCTCACATCTCCAGGCACCTGGGTTCGATTCCTGGCTTGAGTCACTGTCTGTGCAGAGTCTGCATGTTCTCCCCATATTTGTGTGAGTTCCGTCTGGGGCTATGATTTCCTCCCATAGTCCAAAAAACGTGCTGATTAGGTGCATTGACCATGCTAAATTCTCCCTCAGTGTAACCGAACAGGTGCCTGAGTGTGGCGACTAGGAGATTTTCACAGTAACTTTATTGCAGTGTTAATGAAAGCCGACTAATAAATAAACTTTCAAAATTTTAAGTGTGGTGGACTCAGTAACTCATCGTATATACAAATTCTTTCTTCTTTGCTCCCAGCCAGTGGATTCGAAATGCAGCGTCTGTGCAGTAAGTGAGGTTGCCTCTAGAGGGAACACTCGAGCTTTCTCCAGCCCAGAGAGAAAAATGGCCATCGCACGGTGCACATTTCGTGGAAGGTCTTTCGTGTTAGAAATAAATTCTCAAACCTCAATGGCACTCCGGCAGGGAGCTTTCGGAGGCGGACAAGGTACTTCTTTCTCAAGCTCAGAGTGAGCAGCTCTAACCATTCAGCAAAGTGTTGACAACTTACATCTGACATGTGTCGTGTTGTGGAATTGACTTTGTTTATAGCTGGAGCAGATTTCATTAGCCGCAGAAAAATAAATGAGAATTTTTCACACGGTGGAACACCTCCATCTGAAATTTATTTATTTTTTTAGAAATGTATTTTTTTAATTTAAATCACTCAGTAAAAACCCCATAGTTTTAAATTATTATTGACGTTTTAGGACTTACACTAAATATATCAATATTCAAACAGCTTAGACAGAAAAGACAGTATGTACGTACATCGCAATCTTGTTCTCAGGATATCTGGATGAAATTGCTGCCAATAAATTCATTTAAACTGCTGTTGCTTCCTGCTACAGAAGTGGATTCTTACAATTACCTTAGAATTTACAGAACAGAGACAGGCCATTCAGCCCATCATGTCCATGCTAGTCTTTACTTGCCACATGAAACTGCCTTTCAGGTCTTGGCAAAGGAGCAGGTTTCTTTTGGTGTTAATTATAGCCGAGGTCTGGGTACTAGAATCACAGCATTCAAAACACAAAACAAAACCCAGTTTACATCCAGTTGTTGAGATCTGGGTGGTTTTTATCAACTCAGGACAAGAAATAACAGAGCAAGGGGCCTTGGTCATCTATCTGGAGAATTCTCAAACATTAAAGCACATCAAGGGACTCCAAATAAACACTGATACAGAATGAGTCTGTCTCTAAACACTGACATATTCCTGGGCATTGCTCAAAAATTTCACACAATCCCAAGGGTCCTTCTAAATGTTGACACAATCTGGGGATCTCTCTAAATATTGACAAAGTCTTGGGGATCCCTCTTAATATTGACAAAATCCTTTGTATTCTTCTTCATATTGGCACAATTCCAGGGATCCCTCAAAATATTGACACAGTCCTGGGAATCTGTCCAAATATTAACACAATCCGCGGGATCCCTCTAAATATTGACACAATTTTTGTTACATTCCTAAACATTGTTACAATCCTGGGGATCTCTTTAAATATTATTACAATCCTGGGAATCTCGCTGAATATTGACAACATCTGGGGTTCCTTCTAAACTTTGATATAATTGGTAATATCACTATATGTATTCACAGAATCCTGAGGAATGAACTGTCCCAATTTCTGCTGGATACTATTGGTAAAGTCGCCATAGTCCCAGTTGACCGTAGGCTGATGGTGATTTTAACCCGAGAATCACCACACCTCAGGAGAGGAGCAAGGTTGAGAAGTGGGGCCTTCATGGTTAACCTCAGCTGATACAGGATTTGAACCCACGCTGTTGGCATTCCTCTGCATCACTAACAAGTTACCTGGCTAATCGAAGCCCCCACCCACAACATTTTTCTACAAACATCACAATGCTATTAGTCAATGCTATTAGTCAAATACCATCCTGGTGCTGAAGGACCAACGGAATACTATACATTTCAGGGACCTTTGCCCTCCTTTCTGGCTCTCTGATTTCCCATGAATTACAGTTTAAAAATGATTGGCCAATTTATAAAACGAGCATTGTTTCCTTCTTATTATGAGTTTTCTATTTTAATGGTGAACTCCCAAAGCAGCTTTTTCTTTTGATGCAACTAAACATGGAATAACAATAGAGAGACGGTTGTGGGTAACATCAATCTCATAACATCAATCTTACATTTTTTAAATATTTTCCTGACATTATTGATATCAATAACTTTGTTCCTACAGGGGCCCTTTCAGCTTCTAAATCTTTCTATTCCTCCAATTCTGGTCTTGTGCATTCCTTAATTCTAACCATTTCAGAATTTTGGCCGTGCCTTCAGCTGCTTAGGCCCTAAGCTCCAGAATTTCCTCCCATCCTCCTTTAACAGTAAGAAGTCTCACAGCTCCAGGTTAAAGTCCAACAGGTTTATTTGGTAACATGAGCTTTTGGAGCATTGCTCCTTCATCAGATAACTCACCTGATGAAGGGGCAGCACTCTGAAAGCTTGTGCTACCAAATAAACCTGCTGGATTTTAACCTAATATTTTGAAACTTCTTAATGTGCCTACCCCAATCCAACACCGGCATCTCCACATCATGCCTCCTTTAAGATGCTCCTTAAAACTTACTTTTTCATCCGAGCTTTTTGTTCACTTGTCCCAGTGTGGACACTCAGTGAAACCAGCAATAACAAGCCTACTGCAGGCCTGAGAGTAAGAAGAGATGGATTCCAATGCAGTCCTGGCCTGCATTACAAGTGTATCTGGCCGAGCAATTTGTTTGTAACCTCTCCATGGTCTCATTCCCTCCCTATCTCTGTCACCCCCTCTAGCACTACAGTCCTCAAAGATCTCTGTGTTCCTCAAATTCTGAGCTCTTCAACATTCCTTAATTTCCTTAATCCTAACATTGATGACCATGTCTTCAGCTGCTTATAAAGTTCGGGAAAACCTCTCTGCCTTTCTACTTCATATTCCTCATTCAAGAATGCCTCTTACCATCTACCTCTTTGACAAAGTTTTTTGGTCATCTGACCTAATATCCTCTTCTCTAAATTGCTAACATATCTTGCTTTGTAATGTTCCTGTGAAACACTTCAGTATGTTTAAGAGTGCTAATTAAATCCAAGGTGTTGTTGTGAAAGCCAAGTAGTGAAAGGTAGAACAGGAAATGGGTCTTCATACAGTTAGAAGCTTTTATTTACAGGGATACACATTCTCCGTCAAACGCAACAACCACCGTTTCCCTCTGATCTATTTCTTGAAGCACAAGTGAATTTCCAACTAATATCCACCATATAAATACCATGATGGCTTTGCTCATGTAGGTAATATCTGTGCTGATCAATGAGTTTACAGGGTAGAGTCAAACTAAAGGAAGGTCCTGAAATTTCTTGAGATGTGCAATGAATACGTTCTTCTGAAATGAGGGGCCAACTATAAACGGGCCATTTGGCCCAACTGATCCAGGCTAGTGTTTATGCATCACATGAATTTCCTGCCAATTTACCTCATCTCACCCTTTCAACATATCCTTCTGTTTGTTTCTTCTTTATAAACTTATTTATCCAGTTTCTCTTCCATCTGCCTCAACTATTCCTTGTGGTACTGAGTTCCACATTCTCACTCTTTTCTAGGTAAAGAACTTTCTCCTGAATTCTCGATTAGATTTACTCATGACTGCCTCTTGTTTATGGCCCCCAGTCCTGATTACTTGGAAACATTTTCTCCACATCCACCCTATCCAAGCCTCTCATACACTGGAAGTCTACTGTCTTGTCCATCACGGAATCGAAGTAGGTGAGGGGCAGACAACGACCATTGACCTCAGGTGAGTATTTCTGGTTTTATTCGAGTGAGGCAGTAAAATCCTAAAATCTTAGAGATTATATCTGTACTTTACAGTCACAAATGTGGATGTTAAGATTCCATGGCATTTTATTACAAGATGTCACACAATGCTCTGTTCAATGTTCCTCCCTCAAGCATAAGCAGAAACACAGGTTCTAGTTGTCAGTGGGATCATGCTGTGCTCAAACAGCTGTAGCTCTGGATCACCTAATAAAAGTCAATTAATTTAAAATAAGTCATTATTTGTTAATCTCCGAGATTTTTCTGAGAGTTGAGAAGCTTTGCATTAATTCTTTTTACTGATGCATTGCAGATCAGCAAGTTAGCTCCATGTAAATACGGAACTGTACAGAAAGCTGTACAGAAACTGTAATCAGGGAATTGATGTTGGCCTGCTTAAATATTACCTCCCTGATTGAGGGTCAAATTGATGTTCCAATCAGGGAGCCCCATGCTCTGTAATTAAACAGGAGTGTCAGTTCCTCTGGCACCCCAGATGGAAACAGCATACTGAGAACACCGTGGATAGTATTGTTGGAGCTTGTAAATAAAGGAATTTTGGTGAATAGGCTTCTGCCTCCAGGGATTTATTACAACCATATCGACAGAAGCTGCTGCAATGGCTCCACTATGGAAAACATTCGCTTCTCTTGTGCATCTCAGGTTTGCTGGAAATAACTTAATTTGTAAACTATTGGAATCAATTTCTGTTTTAATTGAGGCACCAAGATTTACAATTGAAATATGGAAAATCCTTCATTCAGAAAATATCTGTTTGAACAATAATAAACCAAAACACTTCTATTGTGTAGGTCAGTGATCACATTGTACTTTTCCTTAAATAACCTTTTTCTTTTAAAGATAATTTAGGTTTCCACACAAAATGTGCCACTTCCTTAAATAAAACCCCCAAATGACTTGGTTTCTGCAGTTTAAGCATTAAACAAAATGGACAGAGTTTTCTGGGTTTTGCTGCATGTTGTCTCAGATGGGCAAATGGTTTTGAAGCCTTCGGCTGGACTGCCAGTGTTTCCCGCTTCAATATAAAAGGTGCAGGAGGTGATGCCATGCCATCACGCTGACATTTGAACCAAACTACATATATAAACAAATATCCACCTAAGGACATGGGAACCCTCCCCCCGCTACTCCTCAACACAGCTAATCCCCCCTTCACAGACATCCCTCCGCCCACTCCCCAAAATAGCTAATCCCCCACACACACCCTCCCCCCAATCCTCAACACTGCTAATCCCCCGTCCAAGACACCCTTTCCCCACTCCCCAACACAGCTAATCCCTACTTCACAGATAATCTTCCCCCTAATCCCCAACACAGCTAATCCCCCTTTCACAGACACCCCTTCCCCGCGCTCCCCAACACAGCTAATCCTCCCCTCATGAACACTTGTCCCCCAGACTTCTGAATATATCTAATCCTTCCTCACATACACCCATCCCCTCACTCTCCAACATAGCTCATCTCCCTTCAGAGGCACCCCTTCCCTCACACTCAATACAGCTAATCCCCAGTTCACAGAGATTCCACCCCCACTACCCAACACAGCTAATCCCTCCCAGTAGACACGGGGAACTCTTCCCCCCACTCCCTGACACAGCTAATCCTACCCTTACAGATACCCCTTCCCCCGAATCCCTGACACAGCTAATCCCCCTCTTCAGAGACACAGCAACTAACTCCAATGATACAGAAACCTCTCCCCTCACTGACAAAGGGAATCGCCCACCATAGACACAGAGAAAACCCCCCCTCTCATGGACACAGGGAAGCTCCTCCCCGCACAGACACAGGGAAGCAACCCTGCACAGACAAAAGAAAGCACTCCCCACGGACACAGGGAACCCTTTCCCCATAGACTCAGGGAATGCCCTCCTTCCCTTTATAGACAGGGGGGAACCTCCGCATGCACTCTCCCAAAGGAAGCATCTCCTGGCACAGCACCACAGCACCCTAGTAGCATGTTCCTCTCCCCTCCATCCCCACAGGGAATGTGAATCCCCGGCAGCTTCTCATTGCCAGGTTCATGTTGGTCTAGACCTGTTGTAAACATTGCTGATGTGGGGGAAATCCAAATATGGAGACGCTCCAGTGAGGAATCCCACAAATGATTTTGAAATGGTAATAAATGGAGTTTGCATCATTGCACAACTGGAATCCCATGACACCACTAACGGGGTACGGTGGGAGGGGCGTGGATGATTACACTGAGATCTCATCAGCATAAACCTCATTTTTGGGCTTTTGCCATTTTGCCCCATCACCATTTACGTTCAACTGAGCGCAAAACAAGAAAACAAGAGCACAAGATCATCATGTCTGGAAAACACTCGGTGAGTTGTGCCTCTTGCCTCGGGCTCAGTCAGGGTTGTACCTTCACAGGATCAAGAAATGGGAATTCATTAGGAAATCCCAGTCCATCCCTCATGGAGTTCCCTCCCACCGGTGTCTCCCATTCATGTCTTTTACATCAGAGTATTGTTTTGTGTGGGCTGTGGCTGGGATGGAGAGCACCTCAGTTATTGCATCAATTGTTGCAACACAGCCACAATTCTCACTTTTAACTCTCTCTGTTAGATCCTCCACTATGACTGTCCCCAGTGCGTTCCCATAAACATTCTTCAACACTCTCCCACAAAGATAGCAGGAGGATGGAGTGACACATAAATGACAGCATGGACTGGTTGTATCAGGCGATCAGTTTCTGCACCATACACTCTGTAATTTTCCATATTCTTAGACACACACCCTTACAAACTCCTACACACATTCATTCATACAAATGGACCCACACTTACATACTCGCAGACTGTCACACTTTCTTGTTACACTTGGAGAAACGAGCATTCCCTTACCAAGAGCTGTTCATGTTCTTCAGTCATGGGTTTAACTGGCCTTTCGATGAACTTTCAGTTTCTTCCTGACTCAGAGCACAAGACCTCCCTGTCTTGGTCAAATCTGGGAAAATAAAAGCAACAAAAGAGAAATTTTCAGATTGGCCGCTGGACTCTTCCGGATGTGAACACAAATTTAGTTCTGGTCACCTGGCTGGGTGTTCAGTTCTGGGCACCTCATTAAAAGAAGGATGTGGAAGCACTGGAGAGAGTGCAGAGAATATTTACCATGGTAGGTCTTATGAGAAAAGCTTGAGGGAGCTGGGGCTTTTCTTTTGGAGCGGAGGAGGATGAGAGGCGACTTAATAGAGGTTTATAAAATGATGAGGGATTAATAGAGTGGACGTGCAGAGACTATTTCCTCGGGTGGATGTAACTATTACTAGGGATCATAACTATAAGGTTTATGGTGGGAGATATAGAAGGGATGTCCGAGGTAGATTCTTCACTCAGAGAGTGGTTGAGTTGTGGAATAGACTGCCTGCTGTGATAGTGGAGTCAGACACTTTAGGAACTTTCAAGCGGTTATTGGGTAGACACAAGGAGCACTCCAGAATTATTGGGGGGTGGGATACCTTGATCTTGGGATTGGACATAGCTTGGCACAACACTGAGGGCTGAAGGGCCTGTACTGTGCTGTAATGTCCTATGTTTCTATTTCTAAATCCAGTCAGAATTAATGGGCAAGAAGTTTCTGCTTTCTCAGTGTCTGACCTGGGGGATTGAAGTCACAACATAAAACTACAAGCAGAATCCTCCAGGATAGGCCTAGAGTCTGCAGGAATCTCAGATCAATCTCCAAGACATTGCTAGGAGCAAAAACCTGGAGACAAAGCAAAGAGACGGAATTTTTTTTGAATACTTCTGTCCATTTTTATAAATACATCATAAGCACAGGATAAATATGAGAGTTTAGAATCATCCAATCATCTGTTGGAGAATCTGTTCATTGGCTGGGGGAAGGCAGGATAACACACTGATGAATGTAGCAATGGCCAATGGCACAAGGATAGAGGTGGTGCTGGTGGAGGTAGGAGGTCATGTGATGAAACCTCCAGGGGGAGATATCCAATTAGAGTTGGGAATGCTGCCCTGAAATGTGAGATGGATGAGTGGGATGCTGGTGCAATTGGGCAATGACCCTGTGGATGGGTGGGTGGGCAGTTAGGGTGCCTGGATAGATGAGATGGCTGGGTGGGTGGGTGAGGTAGCTGGATGGATGCATGGGTGGATGTGTGGGTGGGTGAGATAACTGGGTGGTTGAGTGTGTTGCTGGGTGGGTGGGATGGCTGGCTGGGTGGGTTGTTGGTTGAGTAGGTGGGTGGGTGAGGTAGCTGGATGGGTGGGTGTGATGCTGGATGAGTGCGGTGGCTGGCTGGGTGGGTGGTTGGTTGGGGGTGTGTATACGTGGGTGGGTGAGAGTGGTGGGTATCTGGGTGGGTAACTGGGTGGGTGGGTGGGTGAGGTGGGTTGATAGCTGCGTGGGTAGGTGGGTGGGTGAGTGGATATGTGAGTGGTTGGTTAGATGGTGTGTGGGTGAGTGAGGGTAGTGGGTAGCTGGGTGGGTGAGTGGGTAGGTAGATATGTGGGTGAGTGAGGGGAGTGGGTAGCTGGGTGGGTAGGTGGGTGTGTAGGTGAGTGAGGGGAGTAGGTAATTGGGTGGGTGGGTGAGTGGATAGGTGAGTGTGTGGGTGAGTGAGGGGACTGGGTAGCTGGGTGGGTGGGTGGGTTGGTGAGGGGTGGGTACTGGTTGGAAGGGTGAGGTGAGTGGCTAGCTGGATGGGTGGCTAGCTGGATGGGTGGGTGGGTGGTGCGTGAGTTGGGTTGATATCTAAGTGGGTGAGTGGGTGATGTAGTGTTTGAAGTTCAATGGGGTTGGGTAACTCCTGAGCATTAATTAATTTCCCATCTAAAAGGGACATACCTGAGCCAGGGATTTCTCGGTCTAGAAATAGAAATAGAAAGCGTTGGGTTCGCTCACAATCATCACACACAAAGCAGAAATGCTTATTTCAAACCTAACCAATCCCTCACTTTCTTGTGCTTATCTCTGTGAGAAAATGAATAATCATTTGTCATTAATTGCATCACAAAATCTATTTATTATCTGTTATATTAATGGAAAGAACTGTTACCATGGAGATCTTGAAACTGTGCAGCCTCCATTGTTCAAACTGAAATTGAATTTTACATTTTTGGCCATTTGGATCCACTTGTTATCAATCAAAGGGACTCTGTCATATGACAGCATTTGTGTGATTGTAATGAGAGAGGGGATTGTGTGGGATTTAATTTGGCTCAATAAAGGTCCATTCTCTTAGTGTTTTGGCACAGCCTCTGGCAAAATGTGGTGGCACACCAGTGAGAGTTACAAGCTGTCAATTGTTCTGGCTGATGATGAAGCTCTTCAAATAGAATCCGGGAGAAAGGTAGGGAAATTAACAAGCCGTCTGGCGTGGGTCTACTGCCAGTTACACAACCTCACCTTCATCAGGACTGGATCAAATCCCTGGAACTCTCTACCTAACGCACGCTGTGGCAACACCTTCACCAGGTGGACTGTGGCAGCTCAGGAAGAAAGCTTAGCTTTGCTTTCTCAATGGGTAATGAGGGAACAACCATAAATGATGCCTTTGCCAATGACACCCACATCCCAAGAAGAAGGTGTTTCTTTCCATCTAAAATTAGAAAAAAAATCAGGGAATATCTCATGGTGAGGGAGTGATGTAAATCGTCAGGAGATGGGATTCTGGAGGTGGGAGAAACAATGTTAGAAAGTGTAATCAGGTGGGTGGAACAGGAGAAGATGAATATCAATAAGTTGCTTCTGAAAGATGATTTTCTTTATAGACAATGGCTGGAGGAGTTGTGAAGTGACGCAATAAGTTAAAGAGTTGGTCTTTTACCTCTTGCACAAGACTTTATTGAGGAACAGATATGTAAGGAGATTACAGATAGCTTCAAAGAAAATAGGGTGGGTAATAGTAGGAGACTTTAACTTTTCCAACATTGACTGGGAACACCACTGTTGAATGTATTCAGAAGGAATTTGTTGAGTGTATTCAGGAAAAATTTCTCATTCAGTATGGCCCAATTAGGCAGGGGACAAAACTTAACCTCCTCTTGGGTAATAAGGAAGGGCAAGTGATAGAAATGTTAGTGGGGGATCACTTTGGGACCAGTGACTATAATTCCATTAGTTTTAAGATAGTTGTAGAGAATGATGGGTCTGGCCCAAAAATTAAAATTCTAAATTGGGGTGAGGTCAATTTTGATGGTATCAGACAGAAAACTTCAATAGTTAATTGGGGGAGTCTGTGGGAAGGCAAAGGGATGTCTGGTAAAGAGGAGACTTTCAACAGTCTGTTAACCAGAGTTCAGGGTCAGCACATTCCTTTTAGAGTGAAGGGCAAGGCTGGTAGAAGTCAGAAATCCTGGATGACTTAGGATATTAAGGCCCTGGCCAAGAAGAAGAAGGAGGCATATGACATGTATAGGCAGCTGGGATCAACTGGATCCGTTGAAGAGTATGGAGGTATCGAAGTAGCGTTAAGAAAGAGATCAGGAAGGCAGAAAAGGGATATGAAATATGCTAAAAAAATATAAAATATGCTTTGGCAGATAAGGCAAATGAGAATCCAAAGAGTTTTTACAAATACATAAAGACAAAAGGAGTAGGGCCTCTTAAGAATCAACAAGGTCATCTATGTAGTGATTCATAAGAAATGGATGAGATCCTAAATGAATATTTCTCATCAGTATTTATTGTTGGGAAAGGCATGGATGTTAGAAAACTTGGAGAAATAAATAATGATGTCTTGAGGAGTGTACATATTACAGAGAAGGAGGTACTGGAAGTCTTAAAGTGCATCAAAATAAATAAATGCCTATGACCTGTTGAGATATATCGCAGGATATTGTGGGAAGCTAGGGAGGAAATCGCGGATTTCCTAACAGAGATATTTAAATCATTAACAGCCACAGGTGAGTTGCCTAAAGATTGGAGGGTAGCAACTGTTGTGCTTTTGTTTAAGAATGGCTGCAAGGAAAAGCCTGGGAACTACAGGCTGCTGAGCCTAATGTCTGCAGTGGGTAAATTGTTAGAAGGTATTTTGAGAGACAGGATCTACAGGCATTTAGAGAGGCAAGGACTGATTAGGGAAAGTCAGCATGACTTTGTGAGTGGAAAATCATGTCTCATGAATTTGATTGAGTTTTTTTAAGGGGTAACCAAGAAGGTAGATAAGGGCAGTGCAGTTGATATTGTCTACATGGACATTAGCAAGACCTTTGACGAGGTACCACATGGTAGGTTGTTGCATAAAGTTAAATCTCACAGGACCCAGGGTGAAGTAGCAAATTGGATATAAAATTGGCTTGATGACAGATGACAGAGTGGTTATAGAGGGTTGTTTTTCAAACTGGAGGCCTGTGGCCAGTGGTATGCCGTAGGGATCAGTACTGTGTCCACTGTTACTTGTCATTTATATTAATAATTTGGATTAGAATTTATGAGGCATGATTAGTAAGTTTGCAGATGACACTAAGATTGGTGGCATTGTGGATAGTGAACAAGGTTATCTAGGACTGCAATGGGATCTTGATAAATTGGGCCAGTGGGCCGATGAATGGCAGATGGAGTTTAACGTAGGTAATTGTGAGGTGATGCATTTTGTAGATCGAATCAGAGCAGGACATACTCAGTTAATGGCAGAGCATTGGGAAGTTATAGAGCAAAGAGATCTAGGAGTATAGGTTTATAGAGTATAGGTTTATAGCTCCTTGAAAATGGAGACACAGGATGGTGAAGAAGGTATTTGACTTGCTTGGTTTCATTGGTCAGAACATTGAGTGCAGGAATTGCAAAATCTTGTCGAAGTTGTACAAGACATTGGTAAGGCCACACTTGGAAGCCTGTGTACAGTCTGGTCATCCTATTATAGAAAGGATATTATTAAACTAGAGAGTGCAGAAAAGATTTACTAGGATGCTATCAGGCCTTGATACTTTGAGTTATAAGGAGAGGCTGGATAGACTGGGACTTTTGTCCCTGGAGCGCAGGAGGCTTGGGGGTGATGTTATAGAGATCTATAACATAATGAGAGGCATTGATCAGCTAGATAGTCAACACCTTTTACGAAAGGTAGGGGAATCTAAAACTAAAGCATAGGTTTAAAGTGAGAGGGGTGACAGGTTCCAGAGGGGCAATTCTTTCACTCAGAGGATGGTGAGTGTCTAGAACAAGCTGTCAGAGGCAGTAGTAGAAATGGGTACAACTTTGTCTTTTAACAAATACTTAGACAGTTACATGAATAAGATGGTTATAGAGGGATTTGGGCCAAATGCTGGCAATTGGGAATAGCTTAATGGTAAAAACTAGGCAACATGGACAAGTTGGGCTGATGGGCCTGTTTCCATTGCTGTAAACCTCTGTGATTCTATGACTCAATAAAAATCTTCTAAAGCAGAAACACCAAAAACAGATGAGCTAGTCACATGTCTTTTGGCCAATTTCAGTCCATTTAACCCTGCCCTTTAACCCCAGCTTAACACATGCTTTACCTAAAAACATCGTTTGACACCCAATGCCCATCCTCAGTTGCCTGAGATATAACTGAGTGGCTTCCTGGGCCCAGTTACAAGTGATTGATGTGAGATTGGAGTCAAGTATTAGCTCAGATTGGATACATTCCCCCTGCAATATTCAAATGTTCTTCTGATAGTTTCACAGCCTCACAGCCATTGTTATTAAAACCAAATCTTTCTTCAAATTCTCAAATTGTCATAAAAACAGAAAATGCTGGAAAATCTCAACACATTTGGGAATGTCTGCAGAGATGGAAACAGATAACTGGCAGAACTTTCCACAAAAAAGCCTAAGTCTGAAACCCAGCACAGGAATCATCGTGGGCAGGACAGAAATTTTGGCGGATCCTTTAAGGTCTTGTGAGGAAATTTTCGGTCTTGGAGTGCATGCAGCTGGAAAATGCCATTGCTAGTGTCATAACGGCAAGAAAACATGAGTTGGTCCACCATGCGTGATCCACACCACAATCGTCCCACACTAATCGCTTTTTTGGAAAGTGGTGAATTGTGCATGGGACAGAGATGGGAGGGGGACATCAGGACCCCTGACACGTTCCATCCCTACTCAATCTCCCCTTTCATAGCTCCCACAATGACATAACACCCCCCCCCCCACAACGATAGCCCTCTCAACATAGACATCATCGACAGAGCCCCCTCCAAGATAGCCCTCGCTTAGGCACTGCACCAGAAAACTGGCAGAGCCCATCTGGCAGTGCCAGTGTGCCAGGCTAGCACTGCCAATTTGGCACTGTCCAGCCATGCCCCTTATCACCCAAAAGATTCAATGGCTTCCAAATCCCTGGTGTGGTCATCACACCCGGTCTACATTTATAGAGACCAGTCATTATTTGTACCCATTTGATGTTCCTCTGGAGAAATGGGAACATTCCAGGAGTTGGGGGGAGGGGACGATTGCATGCTGAACCCACTGATGAAACTGAAATCCAGCAAATCTTTTGCTAATCTGATTAGTGGATATGGTTTGGTAGAAACAGGCCAGGAAGATTGCAAACTATTTGGCACCGAGTTTAGAACCGATTTTTAGGCCCACACGTTATTTTCTGGGATCAGCATGATCTGTGCCAGGTTTGAGGAGGTCACAACATCGTCCCATTTAATGTCTCGAATTGAGTACAACTCTTCGCAAATTGTCACAATAGGATCTAATCTCAAGTTTACCATTATTAACATAGACCTCTGGATTACTAGAACTCAGACGAAGGGTCATCCCAACTTGAAACATTGGATCTATTCTCCCTCCACAGATGCTGTCGGACTGCTGAGGTTTTCCAGCATTTTCTGTTTTTGTTTCAGATTCCTGGTTTCACACCCACAGCACAACTTATTCCTGGGAGATTGACCACCTGACTGGGTGAAAGTGGAGAGCATAAAAGGCTGAAATTTAGAAAGAAAACACCTGTCACCAATTAACCCCAAAAATCAGTGAATCTCTCTCTCCTTTTATGATGTCCAAGTGTTGGAGTCTCTCTGCCTCATTCCAACTCCACCGGAACAATATTCTGTCTAGGAGGTAAAAAAGTCAATTCTGCTGTAATGAAATAACTATTGACAGATAACCTGCACTTTGTGTTCTGTTTAATATTTCAGCAATCACCTAAACCGAAGCTCACCGTGGCAAGAAAGCTATGAGAGGTGTTTTTTTTTCCCACAGGAAGATTTAACAAATGAAACTTTCTTACCTCATTCAGGTTGAGAGTAAAGATTAGTACGGCATGCAGTAAGAGAAATATAAAAAATAGACAAAGACAAAACGTGTGGGGGTATCGGAATTGATCAGAATGGGAGGTCTGACCCATGCCCTGCTGTGAGGTCTCAGATGTTAATTTAGAGGATAGAAATCGTACAACTAATGCTGCAGTGAGTCTTACAGAACGAAAGGAGGGCATTTGGCTCATTGGGGGTGAAAAGAATAGTGTGTTTCTCTCCAGATCTTACCACACTCTGCCAAAACAAATCAATCTGCTAGTGCAGCGATCGGGGTGGGGAATGTGTACACACAGTATACTGGGAGACCAGGCACCTGCGCAATGGTGCCCTTAGTGCTCAGCATCCAGCTACATGGGTTAGCCGAGGTTCCACCCAACCCCTCCCCCACAGGTGAACATCACACAATGGCTCCGCTTTTGTGCAGAACGCTGTAAATTCCCATTACTTACCTCTCTGAATGAACCAGCGGGCAAACGAGACGCACTTTATTGTATTGTTCTATGTTTCTATGTTTTCTCAGCCGTTCGACTCTGAATTGTTTTGAGAAAATTACGGCTAATATTGATTACAACTTCTCCTCAGAGGTGGGAAATGTGTTGTCATTTGCTGACCCATCTGCGACCAAACCAGCTTCTCATTATTTGATCTCATCAAAAACTTTTCTGATTTAAATTTATTAAATCTATCCAGAACCTTCTCTACTGGAAGGAGAAGAATTGTCACAATCCCATGAATCCTTGTGGACAGCGGGAAGTAATTGCACATGTGGCTGCCCCAATCCCTACCTGTCTTCCACATGTCTCTCTGCTCAAGAGATGACCCCACCCTCAATCTCAATTGGTCCGTTAAGCCAGGTGATCCTCTTCTGCTGCATTGCTGTTAAAGGGACAATCACCGCACAGGGATTTGGTTCAAGTGTTGGCTTTTGTTGTCAAATAGCCTACTGCTGAATGGATTCACACATGAAGAATGGTTACCTGCTGAGAAGAGCTAGTACACAACCCCTAAATGTCTCTCCAGGGCTCTTAAGGTCCCTTTGGCATTGCCCTGGAAGATAAATATCTCCCCGTTGCTTATTTTCCCATTTCCCATGCTGGCGTTCAGGTGTGCTGAACTTAGTGGAAGAGAGTAAGTTGACTCAGGCCCAGCAGATATGATTCAACACTCATTGCAAAGTCACACACTCAGCATTACATCAGGGTTTTGTGATAGAAATGGAAGGCCTTCAGAGTTTTATTATTACTAGTACTGCACTGTCCCCACTGCCAGGAGGGTGCAATTACTGCATGACAAATTTATGTTAATACATTTCAGTATAAATGTCGATTTAGGAATTAATAACAGAAAAGACTGACAGATGTTTAATGTATTTATAGATTTTCCAGATTAATTCTAGATCTAGAACTTATAATGTTTATGTTAGAATGTTCCTGTTTATCCCATTTTTGTCATTTGGAATTTGAAGCATTTAATGATTATTCTAGTTGCAATTATAGAATCCTAGAGTGCAGAAGGAGGCCATTCAGCCCATTGAGCCTGCAACAACCACACTCCCTCCCAGATCCCTATTCCCATAACCCCACACATTTACCCTCATAATCACCTGACACTAACGTCAATTTAGCATGGCCTAGCAACCTAACCCACACATCTTTGGACTGTGGGAGGAAACAGGAGCACCCGGAGGAAACCCACACAGGCATGGGCAGAATGTGCAGACTCTCCACAGACAGTGACCCGAGGCCAGAATTGAACACAGCTCCTTGGCGCTGTGAGGCAACAGTGCTAACTGCTGTGCCACCTCGCCACCCAAATGATACCGGGCATGGCATCATTCAGACACCACATGAAGTATTTCATAGAAACTAGAAGTGGGAGTAGGCCATGCGGCCCTTCAAGCCTGCTCTGCAATTCATCTTGATCATGGCTGATCATCAAACTCAGTTCCAATATTTTAATTCCAGCATCAAGCAACAACATTTCCCTGCACAGGAGATGATTCTTTTGTTTCCGCACTAGACACCACACTGATATTTCCAGGTCAGGGTCATGGGTCACCCCGGACCTTCACAGCTGGCAGAGCGAGGGAACATCAGCCCAGCAACCTCAGCTGGATTGAATCTGAAACTCAGATTCCAGAACAAAATCAGTGACCAACTTCACCTGTCAGTTTTGAGCAAACAATACGAACGGGTTTTCAGAGGATGGTTTTCTTTTTACATTAATAGAATCCCCGGCTTACAGGCAATGAGCTTCAAGCACCTCCTCCATCAACTTCATAGCTTGTGATGTCCTTATTGAACTCATGTGCAGTGATCCTTGTAATTCACTGATAGATCTCAATCATTCGGATCATGTACAAAGGTTGAGAAAACATAGTATGTACTGACTACAGACGTTTCCCATTTACCTGATACATGTATATAATGGCAGATTATATAACTGTATGATTTGTTTATGAATAAACCAACGTACACTTTTAATGCAAGCTGATTTAAAGGACAGCAACATCAGATGCCCTGTGGTGTTCAAGGCTCCCCACGTGCCAGTCTTACTCAGTGTCATGATTATTGCTAAATATTGTAGTTTGCTGTAAAAAAAAAAAATGACATTCAGTTCGATTCCATTTCAACAAATACAGTTCATTGTATTTACAGCACAGCAACAGGCCATTTGGCCCAACTGGTCCATGCTGGTGTTAATGCTTCTCTTCACTCCTCCTTAATCTTATTCTATCGATATGTCCTTTTACTCCTTTGTTTCAGATTCCAGTATCAGCAGTAGTTTGCTTATTTTGTCTTCCTTTTTTTTGTTCATGTACTTATTCTTTTTTTTAATTCATTCAAGGGATGTGGGCATCGTTGGCTATGCTAAGCATTTATTTCCGATCCCTTGTTGTCTTTGAATTGAGGGGTTTGCTCAGCCCATTTCAGAGGGCAGCTGAGAGTCAACGACGTTGCTGTGGCTAAAGGCCAGACCAGGTAGGTATAGCAGATTTCCTTCACTAAAGGACATTAGTGAACACGAGATGCGTTTTTATGACAATCGACAATGGTTTCATCAGTAGACTCTTAATTCTAGATTTTTATTGAATTCAAATTTCTCTGTCTGCCATGGTGGGATTTGAATCCACAGCCCCAGAACATCACTCTGGGTCTCTGGATTACTAGTCCAGTGACAATACACTACGCCACGGCCTCCCTAATTCATATAACATATAAAATTAGAGTACAAGTAGGCCATTCAGCACCTCGAGTCTGCTGCACTGTTCAACACAATCATGGTTGATTTTCTAACTCCACCTTCCATCTTGATCCCCAAATCTCATAATTTTCTGAGTTTCCAAATATCTGTCAAATTCTGTTCTAAATCTACTCAATGACTGACCAGCCACACCTCTCTGATGTAGAGAATTGCAAAGATTTGCAGTCCTCTGAGTGAAGAAGAGTCAAACAGGTTGAAACAATGAACATCTTGAGGTGTTTATGGCAGAATAGATTCTGGAAGGATGTTTCCCAGCTGAGGAATCTAGAACACAGTGTCACAGTCCGGGATAAGGTGTCAACCATTTAAGGACTGAGATGAGGAGTAATTGGATGTGGGGGAATTCCTTGCATGGAAGAATTACAAACTTTATTTTCTTAAAAAGGGTGCTCAATCTTCACACGTGCATGCACGCACGCATACATGCACACACGTACACACACATGCACCATATAGATGTATGCATACAAACACACACACAAGCACATGCACATACATGTATATACACATGTGCGCACACACATGTACACAAATGCAAACACACACACACATTCTTAGCTCATGGAAGTCTTTTTCACATGGCCATGATAATTTTCAATTCTATTGAAGGCAGAAAACGCAGAATATTTTGCATGTTGTATGGCATCAATAAAAACAATTTCTCCTAGAACTGCCAACTAGTGTCAAAGCAACTAAATGAAAACTCTGGCCAATTTGGGAGAGCAGTGAGATGTCGGATGGTAAAAATACAGAAGCAAATTCCTCTGCTGTAACCACACAGATGGACACAGATCAATGCCACACAAGTATATGCTCTTTTGAAGCTAGGTTTGAAACTGCTTGATCTGTCATTTTAGAAAAAGCCTTTAACAAGTCTTAATTAACAGAGTTATCCAGCAGAGAAAAAGCATTTTATTATAGCTCTTAGAAACTTTGCAAACTGTCTCATACCATGAATGATTTGGAGGTATGATGACTATTATCGTGTGATCAAATGTAGCAGCAATAAACACACAACAAAATCCCATAAGTAGCAATGAGGTGATTGGTTGGTTAACCTATTCAAGTAGCTGGATGAGGAGTTTCACCCAGACACATGTTTATTCCCAATATTGCATGCTACAATTTGATCATCTTGTAATCTCTCTGTGTATTACGAGAGCGGGATAGCTTTCGTTTTTTTAAAATGTATTTATTAGTGGCACAGGGAGGCTCACATTAACACTACAATGAAGTTACTATGAAAATCTCCAGTCACCACACTCCAGCACCTGTTCGGATTCACTGAAAAAGAATTTGGCATAGCCAAAGCACCCTAACCATCACATCCTTTGGACTGTGAGAGGAAACCAGAGCACCCGAAGGAGACCCACACAGATACGGAAAGAATGTACAGACTCCACAGAAACAGTAACCCAAGCCGGCAATTGAACCCTGGGCTAACTGCTGTGCCACCAAGCCGGCCTGCAATGCTGGATATGAAGTTCAGATGCTGGGTATGAAGGAGATATAAATTTAAGAGATGGCTGAGTCTTAGAATCACGGACTCAACTGACCAGTGCTGCAAAATTCAAATCCTTTAATGTCATTTAACCAAATAGCTTCAGTTTCTCTGATACAGGTTCCTGCTTAAGAGAACCCAATGCAAGTGAAGCCAATTTCTACCTCAGAAGCAATGAGAACATTTTGGCCAAAGTTTTGTCATGTTGTTTGACTTTTGATCCTAAATATGACATCCTCTGATGCCCACACTATCTACTAAAGGCCAAAAGAGCAAATCAAGGTTGCTTCCCCTTGTTAACTCACAGATAGAGAGACCAATGTTAGTGGCAATCCCATTGCCCCATTGTGAATTAATACTTTACTCCTGAGGCCTTCTATCAACCATTTGGTAACATTTCACCACTAAAATTGTTTTGCCTGGTACACAGTTGGAAGTCTTATAACCTACCCCACAAAATAATCCGATCCCACACATCCAATGCCAGATTCATTTAGAATGTTATATTCATTATCAATAATTTAATAAACACTTAGCAGTCACATTTTCAACAAACTGTAAAGTTTCCTCAGAGACAGAAATCCTTTCATCAAAATCCCTTTATTTACAAGCTCCACCAACACTATCCACAGTGCTGTCAGTATGCTGTCTCCATCCGGGGTGCCAGAGGAACTGACATGCCTACAGAGCATGGGGCTCCCTGATTGGACCATCGATTTGGCCCTTAATCAGGGACAACTTCTGATGCCAACCAAATAAACAAGATCAAGCTAACTCAGAGACAACTCAAAACAGCTGTTCCCAAAAGAGAGGAAGCATCTGAAACAAAAGACAAAGCAGAAAGGAAAATAACAAATTAATATGTGATTTAGTCATACTCAAGCAGCCAACCTCAATTCCCTGATTAAAATCCAACAAAAACCTTGTGCATTTTAGCCAGGACTTCAAACACAAGACATTTTCAAAGTCAGGTTTTAGGTTTACTTGGATCTTTTGTAAATTCTAATGTGTCTCTTCTAACAGAGGCAGCATAGCAGTACAGTGGTTAGCACTGCTGCCTCATAGCTTCAGGGACTTGGGTTCGATTCCTGGCTTGGATCACTGTCCGTGTAGAGTTTGCACATTCTCCCCGTGTCTGTATGGGTTTCGTCCAGGTGCTCTGGTTTCCTCCCACAGTCCAAAGATATGTGGGTTAGGTTCCTTGGTCATGCTAATTGACCCTTAGTCTCCTGGGATGCATAAATTGGAGGGATTAGCGGGGTAAATATGTGGGGTTATATGGATAGGGCCTAAGTGGCCTAAGCAGGTGGCATGATGGTACAATGGTTAGCACTGCTGTCTCACAGCACCAGGGAGCTTGAGTCACCATCAGTGTGGAGTTTGCATGTTCTCCCTGTGTCTGCGTAGGTTTCCTCTGGGTGCTCTGGTTTCCTTCCACAGTCTAAATTATATGGATAGGGCTTAAGGGGCCTAAGCGGGTGTCATGGTGGCACTGCAGTTAGCACTGCTGCATCCCAGCGCCAGGGATTTGTGTTCAAATCCAGTCTTGGGTCACTGTGTGGAGTTTGCATATTCTCCCCATATCAGTATGGGTTTCCCCCATGTGCTTCAGTTTCCTCCCACATTCTGAAAATGTGCTGGTTAGATGCATTAACCCGAATAGGGACTGGAGTATGGTGACTAGAGGAATTTCTCAGTAACTTCGTTGCAGTGTTAATGTAAGCCTTACTTGTGACTAATAAATAAACTTTAACCTTCATTGTTGGTGCAGCCTCGATGGTTAAATTACTGCACTGTAGGGATTCTATGATTCTTGGAAAATCTACTTTTTCCTTTATTTCTTCCCAACCCTACAAATTAGATTCTGCATTACCTGGTACAATTACAACATCCCTTATCCCTGATCAATATGCTTTGTTTTTGCAGTTCTTTTTCCCATACACTGCAACAACTCCCCTCCCCACTCGGTCACACTCCCTTAATCAGACATTTCTTTTCATCTTTAAGATCTTTCTTCTCATCTTGAGCAACAGGGGTTTCTCTGTCAGTTCTGTGGCTGTGATAAATCCGTTTCATTTCATCCCAGTCTCCTGCTGCTCAGAGGGATGATGGGCTGCTGCTGTGAACCTTGTTTTCAACTAATTATTGGAAGGTCTTCTAATTAGATTTATTGTCCAAATTGATCATTGCTTCAAGGTCCATCATAAATTGACTGTTCAGTGATCATTGCATCTAAATTGACTTGTAATTCCTCACTAAATCGGCAACATTACTACAGCATAGAGAGAAATAGCAATTAGCAGACAGCAAGGCAGTCTGATTAACCCTCTCCGTAAAACACTGCAAATAATAATTTGATGCGCATCTTGGATCCTATTGCTCGTGACAGCTGTCACAGTTAATATGAAGCATCTCCTTGATAATATTCACGGCAGTGATTTCACATTGAGTGCCTACAGCTGTATGAAGAAAACATATATTGACTATGTCAGGTCAACATATTCTGATATCAACGACTCTGATCAACAATGGTGGGCTCGCAGCACTGGCATGTACAGTGAGGGCAATCCCTGAGGAAAGAGACTGGTGGGAATCCCTATAAAATGAGCCAATAGGTAAGAATAACTAACACACTCTCTGGCTGTCAGTCATGCATTATTCGCCAGAGTGATTATTGTGGCATTTCATAGCATTCACACCCACCCCAACAATCACAACAAATACAATTCACTACCACATCACAGCTTCATCATCAAGAACATTGGAAATGGGAGAATCATAGAATCCCTTCAATGCAAAAATTTGGCCCTTCAAGTCTACATCAACTCTCTGACAGACTTTACCATTGTTAATCCCCCTAACCTTCATGTCTTGGCACACTAACTTGCAATTTAGCGTGGCCAACCCACCTAACCTGCACATCTTTGGACTGTGAGAGGAAAACAGAGCATCTGGAGGGAATCCATTCAGACACAGGGAGAATGTAGAAATTCCACAGTCATCCAAAACTGGAATTGAACCTGGATCCCTAGCGCTGTGAGGCAACAGTGCCAACCAATGTGTCTCAGAATCAGAAATCCCTTCATCAAAATCCCTTTAATTACAAGCTCCAACGTCACTATCCACAGTACTTTCAGTATGCTGTCTCCATCCGGGGTGCTGGAGAAAGCCATTCAGCCCCTCAAGCCTGTTCAAGTACAGCATGGTTGATCTGTATCTCAATTTTATTTAGACACCTTTTCTTCACACTCATTGATATTCTTACCACACAGAAATATAGCATTCCAAGTAGCAAATTCTCCAATTTTCTTCCAGATTCCACTGTTGGGCAGTGGATAAAATATAACACAATGGAACCAACACTGCAACTCAGGATAGGGGTTTAAGAAAGAACCAGTTAAAAAGTCCTTTCTGCCAACTCGGGGCTTTAGGGCCGTGTACAATATACTTCATCTCCTTGGTCTCTCTGAGGTACTGAACCTGTTGGGAGAGAGAGAAAAACTAACCACCATTCTCAGGTGAGAAAATGCTGTGAGATCTTCCCTTGAGCCTCAAAGGTAATCAATGAAAGCTCCAGGACATCAACCTAATCCTATCCATCTCTATGCCATAGAAAGCATCCATCTCGACAATACTGGAGCCACAAATCATCTGGAGTTAATCCTTTATCATGCAGCCCCTTTTATAAAAGATACTGAATTTAAAAATCAGATATATCAATGTCAGCAATTAGGATTTCCTGAATATATCCCCTTGATTTTTGAAATGGGTAGTTGTTTGTTCCAGGTAAAAAGTGAGTTAGTTCACCACTAGCATTGCCTTGAATGTGCAGCAGAGAAACGTGCCTCTTATATCCCTGATGTTTATCCTCCTCACATGTCTCAATCTCCCACTTTACTTCATCTCACCCTATCAGCATATCTTTCTATTCCTTTTTCCTCCATGTGTTTATCTAGCTTTCCTTTAAATGTATATGTGTTATTTGCCTCAACCACTTGCTGTAGAAACAAGTTCCAATTTTCCCATTACTCTTGAGGTGAAGTAATTCCTCCTGAATTCCATATTGGCTTTATTTTGGACTATCTGATAGTCAAATTCCCTTTTGAAAGTTCCTGTTGAAACTGCTTCCACTGTTTTTCCAAACCATAACAATTCACTGAGTGAAAATACTTCATTTGATTTATTATTGTCACATGTATTAGCATACAGTGAAAAGTATTGTTTCTTGCACACTATGCAGACAGAAGGAAAGGACAGAGTGCAGAATGTAGTGTTGCAATCATAGCTAGGGTGTGGAGAAAGATCAACTTAATGCAAAATAAGTCCATTCAAAAGCCTGACAGCAGCCGAGAAGAAGCCATTCTTGAGTTTGTTTGTACATGACCTCAGACTTTTGTATCTTTTTCCAAATAGAAGAAGATGGGAGAAAGAATGTCTGAGGTGCATGGGGTCCTTAATTATGCTGGCTGCTTTACTGAGGCAGTGGAAAATGTAGGCAGAGTTAGTGGATTGGGATACATTTGTGACTTTTTGTAGTTTCTTGCAGTCTTGGGCAGAGCAGGAACCATATGACGTTGTGATACAACCAGAAAGAGTGCTTTCTACACTGCATCTGTAAAGATTCCTGAGATTCGTAGCTGAAATGCCAAATTTCCTTACTCTTCTGAGAAAGTAGAGACACTTTTGTTCTCTGCTTCCTTTTGCAGATTATCTAAGTCAGTGTTCTCTACTTATAGGCCCTCACTGGAAACTGTTTCTCTCTAATTTTGAACATTTCAATTGTTCACATTAACCTTCTCTATTCTAAAGAGAACAATCCCAGCCTCTCTTATCTCACCATATGACTGAAGAGCCTCAGCCCTGATACCAGTCTTTAATGTTGCCTGTCAGAGAGACTTCTTGCTCATGGAAAGAGATGTTTCAAAAAGGAGATTTTATTGTGCTTATTCCACGAAAAACAGATCATTCAAAAAAAAACCCATGGAGTGGTCAGAGTGCTCTCCGTACAGTGAATCACCCAGAACATCGACTGTATAGTTCAGCACAGTGGGTGGTAATTAGCTTCAATGGTTTAAAGTTAGTTTTCTCTGCTCTGTGCTAATAGTTAGAGTCAGTATCATTCATTAAATTTCTGCCACTGTAAAATACACCAAGTTCTATTTTAATGCTGTAGGCTCTTTTTTTAATCAGCTGAATATTACGCAAGAGTTCAGCACTCTGAGTGAATGAGAGAATAACCAGCTGAGTGCCGCAAAAGTTAATTACAAGGCACTTGTCATTTCATGGGTATTCTTCAAGAACTCTTCATTCCCCCAAAGCACAGATGTTTCAGATAAGTCTGTGAATTATTCCTCTATTGGATTGATTTAATACCATTAATATGATCCATGGAGAGACATTGGCCTGAGTTTGCATGATATAGGCTGAGAAATTATTGTTAAAATTCTCACCCTTCTTTTCAAATTCCTCCATGGTCTTGCTCCCTCCCTTCTCTATAACCCCCTCCAACAGCCCTTCAAGATAGTTGAGTTCCTCCAATACCAGTCTTCTACATGACCCCAATTTTAATCACTCCTCCATTGAAAACCATGCCTCTCAGGTTCTGAGATCCAGAACTTCTCCCTAACCCTTGCCAGATTGCATTGTCTCTCTCTCTCTCGTTTAAGACACTTTGGCCAATATTTCGATCTCCTGCCCTAATAGCACCTCATGTGAAGTACTTTGGAATGTTTTACTATGCTAAAGGTGCAATATGAATTAAATTCATTATTGTTGATTCCCATATTGAAGAAGGAATTCTTCCTGTTCTTGTAGCACTACTATTTTTATTGGCAGAACGCTGAGAATAAATGAGCTAATATCTGGTCTAAAGCAACACAGAATATCCTCTGATATTGTTCTGACAGGGGCAGTTTAGCTTTCACCTACAAGTGACTCCAGCTGCACAATAGGTGGTTGATATTTAATGCCCTCGGAAATGCCCTCAATTGTTCAAGGACAAGGTTGGCATCTGCTTCTCGGGCAATTGGGCATGGACAATAAATCTATTAGAACATAGCAAAAGAGGAGATCATTTCGCCTTTAAAGTCTGCTCCTGAATCCGATTGGAGCATGGCTGACCTCTTAACTTTGACTCAAATCCATTTCTCTGCCTTTAATCCATTTTCTTTGATAAATTGCCCTTTGGAAAAAATCTATTGCGCTAAGTAATGAAAGTTCCAATTAACACCCAGTGTGTATAGATATTTGGGGGAGAACATTTCAGATTTCCATGGCATGTTATGTGATAAATCCTTGCTGATTCATTCCTGAGTGACCTAGATTATTCAGACATGACCTGCTTTTCACAAACTAATGATAAAAAATCCAGATATCATAGAAACCCTACAATGCAGAAGGAGGCCATTTGGCCCGTCTAGTCTGCACTGACTTTTAAAGCGAGCATCTTAGCCAGGCCCTATCCCTGTAACCCCATATACCTGCCCCAGAAATTTCCTTAACCTGCACATCTTTGGACAGGTCAATTTTGCATGCCCAATTTACTCAACCTACTCATCTTTGGAGTATGGGAGGGAACTGGAGCACCCAGAGGAAACACACACAGATATGGGGAGAACATGCAGATTCCACACAGTCAGTGACCTGAGGCTGGATTTGAACCCAGATCCCTGGAGTTGTGAGGCTGCAGTGTCGTATTCTGTATTCATTCATTAGTCATGTTGAATGTAATCCTTATTTTGGAGCGGCTATGTCTTGCATGCATCATTTTTTTAATGTGCTAATGGTTGAGGGTGATATGTGAGTTGCCCTCTCTGAGTTTGTGAAAGACTCACATTAGGTCAGAATAATTCAGCTATTAAGAAAATTAATGTCATTCTGTACTGATTTTGCGCAGCTGTTTCAGAGCAAATCCCATCAATTCAATCCATGAAAACTACTTGATGACCTGCAACGCCTCTCCTCACTTTATCAATTGTAACAATAATTACAACGAGAAATCGCCACATCAATCAAACTATTTCTACTGTTCTCATCGCTTGACTGGCATATTGAGCTTCTAAAGTGAGGTGAAGCAGTCTATGGTGGGTGAGGGGACAGAGGCTGGGGGGAGGAGGGGGCTGGGGCTGGAATAACACACAGGGTTACCAAAGGGAGTTAAAACACGGATACAAAAGTTAACGCGCAGAGAATAGTAGCACACAGGGAGAAGAGGTTAACGCAGGAGACAGAGGGGGTTAACACAGGGGAGGAGAGTTTAACGCAGGGAGAGATGGTTTAACATGGGGGAGGTAGGTTAATGGAGGGAAAGAGAGGGTTAACACAGGGAGAGGACAAAAGGGCAGAGAGTTAATGGGGGAAGAGAGTTGACACAGGTGGAGATGGGTTAACACAGGGGGAGGTGGGTTAACACAAGGGAGGAGAGGGTTAACACAAAAGAGGAGAGGATTAACACAGGGGGAGATAGGTTATCATGGGGAGGTGGGTTAGCACAAAGGAGGAGGGTTAACTCAGGAGAAGGTGGATTAACACAGGGGAGGAGAGGGTTAATACATGGGAAGACAGGGTTAACATGGGGGAGGTGGGTTAACACAGAGAAGGAGAGGGTTAACATAGGGGAAGAAAGGGTTAACACAAGAGAGAAGAGGGTTAACATAGGGAGGAGAGAGTTAACACAGAAGGAGGTTGGTTAACACAGGAAGAGGAGGGTTAACATGGAGGAGGTCTGTTAACACAGGAAGAGATTAACAAAGAAGGATGAGACGGTTAACATTGGGGAAGAGAGGGCCAACACTGGGGGAAGGTGGATTAACACAGGGGAAGTTGGGTTAACACAGGAGGAGGTTATTAACAAAGAAACAAAGGTTTATATATGGTTAGATTCACCTCAGTGGAAATGAAATGTTGTGGAGTGAGAAATGGGTTATCCACATACTGTCACCTGTTAATGTTACTGTCTAAAGTGAATTTCAACCCCCTGAGGGCATTTTGACTATCACATGCTGATAAGTATCAGATAGTTACTAATATATTAGTGGAGAATTGAGGAGAAAATTCTCTCCCAAGAAAGTGTAAGAATGTGGAACTAGGAGTAAATAGCATAGATGTATTTAAAACTGGATAGACACATGAAGGAGAAAGGAACAGATGGATGTAGTGATGGAGTAAGATGAGATGGGAAGAGATGCATGTGCAGCATGAATGCAAGCATGGATTGTGTGGGCTAAATGGCCTGTTTCTGCGTTGTAAATTCTATATGTATCCAAGGGAGTAGGCAGTGATCTACGCTGACACCAGGAAAGTCAGGGTTTTTCTAAGTTATTGGTTTTTGAGTGGCATAATCAGTTAGATTGGTTTAACTCCCTGTCACCTCTGTGGATGAGATTTATAACCGTCTCAGTGTTCCGCCAGCTCTGAAGGTCATCAGAATAAATGTGTTTGAGGAATTCTCAATCTGGCGTCTAATGAGTGTCAGCTAAAGGTACAGACTATCCACAGTCCCATTCTGATTGGTGTCAAATTTTGATGCCACAATATTATTTATTGTATTTATATATTGCAGGACTGTGGGCACCGCTGCCATTATCCAACTCGTCCTGTCACTGAATGGGGTTTGTCTGCTTATTGGCTGCAAGATTTCCTGCATACGATATGAGTGTTACCCACTAAGTCACAGTTCATAGAACCCAGTCAGACCTTCCTAGCAACTAAGTACACGTGTCAAGAGGCTATCCATTAAAAAGACGGATCTGAGGTGTCTGAAAGGATTTTGAGTGTGAAAGTTGATCAAAGCCATGATCCCAGCTGTGTCGCTAATCCACTTCATGTCTGAGCTGTTATCACAGGGAATTGCAGTGGTGGCACAGTGGTTAGCGTTGCTGCCTCACAGCACCAGGGACCCCGGTTCGATTCCAGTCTGGATCACTGTCTATGTGAAATCTGTGCATTCTCCTTGTGCCTGCATGGGTTTCCTCCAGTTTCGTCCACAGCCCAAAGGATGTGCTGGTTAGGTGTATTGGCCATGCTAAATTCTCCCTCAGTGTACCTGAACAGGCGCTGGAACGTGACAACCAGGGGATTTTCATAGTAACTTCATTGCGGTGTTAATGTAAGCCTACTTGTGAAATTAATAAATAAACTTTACAAAGTTATTTTTCTAAAGTTTATATTTACAGTAGATATTTAATGGATGGAACCATCCAAGATGCTTCACATCATGACATCATGAACATGGTTCAAGCCTCACTCCAGAGCCCTGAGCACATCACTCCAGGGTAACACTAACCACAAGAGGAGTGCTGCACTTTCAGGCTGATGGTTTTCAGGGTCATGTTAAACTGAAGCCCTGTCTGCCCTTTCAGGTGGATGCAAACGATTCCATGAGATAACCCAAAGAAGAACAGGGTGGTCTTGGACAAAGTGTATCCCTCAATCAAAGTCACTGAAAAAACAAATGATCTGCTCATTTTCACTTTGTAGCATCTGGGATCTTGCTGTGCATAGATTGACTGCCACATTTCCTACATTACAACAGTTACTGCACCTCAGAGGTACTTTTATTCACTTTGGGATACTCTTGGGTTGTGAAAAGCGTTATATAAATGCAAGCTCTTTCTTTCTTCTTTCTTTAATCATTTGATCAGATTGTCTCGTTTTTGGCTCAGATTCTTCATGACTCAGCTCAATCTGGCCTGGCAAGCCAGGCTTCAAAAAATCTCCACTCCAGAGGGGGTGAAATTAGCTTGAGTTCCTGCTACTGGCCACAAAACCCATGATCTCTGTGCAAGTGTGTACGGATTCTGAAAGATGAGAGGGCAAAGTGTCTTTTCTATGAGTAAAAATCTGCTGACAAGACACTGGAGGTGTGAGGTCCAGGGTGGAAGGGATACTAAACATTCAGGTCTTATTAGGCTAATGTATTAAAGGTAATGGAAGCTAGGCCAGTAGATGGAATTAAGATATATATCAACAATCATACCATGGAATGGTGGAGTGGACTTGAGGGGCTGAATAGCCTCCTCCCATTTTTATTATTATGTTTTTGCTCCAACTATGAATCACTGGATTAATTTTGATTAGCTTTGGAAGTCACTAGAGTATGACTGGCAGCTTTTCATCATACACTCCCTATAGTGCAAAAGGAGCTTGCACCAATAACAATCCCACCCACGCCTATCCCCAGAACCCCACATATTTACCCCACCAATCCCTCTAACCTACACATCCCGGGTCACAAAGGGGAAATTTAGCATGACCAACCCGCACATCTTTGGACTGTGGGAAAAAACCAGAGCACCCGGAGGAAACTCATGTGCAGACTCCGAACAGACAGTGACCCAAGCCGGGAATTGAACCCGCGTCCCTGGAGCTGTGAGGCAGCAGGTCTAACCACTGTGGCATCGTGCTGCCCAAATGATCGAATGATAGTAGTTGATCTGCGATCACCATTTCAACAACTGATCAAAGTTAAACAAGCCTGTATTCATCCCAAAATCCTAAAATACCATCCGGAGTCAATGGGCCTTTCCGTGGTCTGCCCCTCACCCAATCTGATTCCCATGGTAGGCAGGAGGGTAAAATTCTGGCCACTGTCCGAGCTTGAGCCCAATAAAAGCAAGATTGTAGTGATGGAAATAGCTTCATTATTTCCAGTGTTTACCCTCCAGTTCCGTGACAGGCAGGTCATGGCAATCCTCCAGAAGGTAAAGCATTTGCAGAGTATGTTGGAGTTATCTCCTCTGACTAGGTCCAAAGTTCTTATGTCACAAAACATTGATAAACAGACCTGATATGATGGAGATTTCATTGTGTGACAAGCAGTGGTTACAAATCCTGATTGTTTGAAAGCTCACCCAATTATAACCCAGGGAAAGTAGGTGGGTAACAGGTTGCAGAGTCCAGCCAGGCAAACAGTTGAGAGCCTGGGGTTTACTGCTGTGACTGCTTCCAGGCAGCCTATCGCACCATAACGTATCACAAAGAACAAGGCCTAACTCTGTTGTCCAGTTTCATTCATGTTTCTCTAATTGTGTTGCTATAAATGTCAGCAATTGTCATTAATTACAGATACCAAACTGAATTATTTGCAAGTTCTAATATCACACTGGAGCAAAGCAAAGCAGCCACTCATCACCCTCTATTGTAACACCAACCTGCACAACCTACCATGGCAACATCCACCTCTACAACACCGACCTTCACAATATTCACCTGAACTACACACCTATACAATACACCTGTACAACACAAACCTGTACAATGCCTACCTGTACAATACACCTGTACAATGCCCACCTGTACAATACCCACATATACCATACACACCTGTACAATGCACCTGTGGAATTGCATTCCTGATGTCTTGGCATCCCTGCTTCTTGCTTCTCCTTTAAAACACCTCTTAACATCTACCTCTTTAGATAAGTTTTTGGTCACTGTTCTAACATCTCCCTAAATGGCTCAGTGTCAGATTTTGCTTGGTAGTGCACCTATGTGGTGCTTTTGATTTGCAGATAGTGAGGAGCATTGTCAGGCAATGCAGCAGGACGCAGATAGGCTGGTAGCTTGGGCATATAGATGGCAGATGGAATTCAATCCTGATAAATGCGAGGTGATGCATTTCGGGAGAAAAAATGTAGGGGGGAGATATAAGATAAAGGGTAGACCTATTAAGACTATAGAAACACCAAGGGACCTGGGAGTGCAGGTGCACAAGTCTCTGAAGGTGGCAGAGCAGGTGGAGAAGGTTATGAAGAAAGCATATGGTATGTTAGCCTTTATAGGAAGGGCTATAGAGTACAAGAACTGGCCTTCAATGTTGCAGTTGTATAAAACGTTGGTTAGACCTCATTTGGAATACTGCGTCCAGTTCTGGTCGCCTTACTACCGGAAGGATGTGGAGATTGGAGAGAGTGCAGAGGAGGTTTACCAAGACGCTGCCTGGTATGGAAGGTCTGAGTTACGAGGAGAGGTTAGGCAAATTGGGGCTGTTTTCCTTAGAAAAACGTAGACTTAGAGGAGATTTAATAGAGGTGTACAAGATCATGAGGGGTATTGATAGAGTACACAGGGTTAAGCTTTTTCCTAGGATGGACTCAAATAGCACGGAGTCATGGGCTTAGGGTGAGGAGGGTAAGGTATAATTTGGATGCTAGAGGGAGTTTTTTCACACAGAGGGTGGTGGGGGTATGGAATGCGCTGCCAAATAAAGTGGTGGAGGCAGGTACTCTGGAATTATTTAAGAGATACTTAGGCACATAAACAGAATGGGAATGGAGGGATATAGAAAACTGATTTAAAATAAAGATCATGAGCCTTGGGAGTCACTGGGAAGTGTGTAAGTAGACGATGATATTGATGTATTTGGTTTTATCCTACATGTGCTTTGGTCCGCCTTGTTGTTAACAAGGGGCATACATGCGATGGGTCATGAGAAGGTTGCTCTTGGATTTTTCGAGAGTATCCTAGTGCTTCACGTCGTTAGTGTACGCTTGACCTGGACCATTTGATGGGCGACACGACAGCTCAGTGACTATCGCTGTGCTGTGCAGATACATGGATTTGGACCTGTGTCTGTGGGAGTTTGTGCATTCTCCCCGTGCTTGCATGGGTTTTCTCTGAGTGCTCCGGTTTCCTCCCACATCCCAAAAATGTGCTCTTCGGCTAATTGGCAGAACAAATTCTCCCTAAATTGTCTCAAATTTGATTTCAATCCATAGATCTATAAATATAGACAGGGATCATGGGTAGAGGTGGGAACATCGGGGCGGCGGCACAGGCTCGTTGGGCCGAAGGGCCTGTTTCCCGTGCTGTTTTGTTCTTTGTTCTTTGTCCTATCTCCAGCAAATTTCTTTTCTGCCCCCTCTGCTCTAAGGAAAACAGCATCACTTTCTCCAATCTCTCAAATCCCAGGGAACATTGTAGCAGAATTTAATCATGAATCACTGACCAGTACAATCCTATCTGAGTGGTGTGCCTCAGGGGTCTGTTTTGGGGCCCCTGCTGTTTGTAATTTTTATAAATGATCTGGATGAGGGTATTGAGGGATGGATCAGTAAATTTGCAGATGATACTAAAGTTGGTGGAGTGGTAGATAGTGAAGAGGGTGTTTTAGTTTACAGAGTGACTTGGACAAGTTGCAGAGCTGGGCCGAGAGGTGGCAAATGGAGTTTAATGTGGAAAAGTGTGAGGTAATGCACTTTGGCAGGAACAATAAATGTGTAGAGTATAGGGCTAATGGTAGGGCTCTTAATAGTGTTGAGGAACAGAAGGATCTTGGTGTATGTGTCAATAGATCCCTGAAAGTAGGCAGTCAAGTGGATAAAGTTGTTAAGAAGGCATATGGAGTCTTAGCTTTTATTGGTAGGGGGATTGAATTTAGGAGCCGCAGCATCATGTTGCAGCTGTACAAAACTCTAGTGCGGCCGCACTTGGAGTATTGTGTGCAGTTCTGGTCGCCACATTATAAGAAAGATGTGGAGGCATTGGAGAGGGTACAGAGGAGGTTTACCAGGATGTTGCCTGGTATGGAGGGCAGGTCCTATGAAGAGAGGTTGAAGGATTTGAGGTTGTTTTCGTTAGAAAGGAGGCGGCTAAGGGGGGATCTTATTGAAGCATATAAGATAATTAGAGGTTTGGATAGGGTGGACAGTGATAGCCTTTTTCCTAGGATGGAGAAAGCTAGCACGAGGGGACACAGCTTTAAATTAAGGGGTATGAGTTATAGGACGGATATCAGAGGTAGGTTCTTTACTCAAAGAGTGATTAGGGAGTGGAATGCCCTGCCTGCAGCTGTTGTAGATGCGCCAAGTTTGGTGGCGTTTAAGAGGTTAGTTGATAAGTATATGGATGAGAAGGGAATGGTTTAGTTAGGAGGGGCATTGCTTTTTATTTTGGTCGGCACAACATCGAAGGCCGAAGGGCCTGTTCTGTGCTGTATTGTTCTATGTTCTATGTTCTATCTCCAAACAACAGTTTTCCTCTGAGATAAGCAGGCAATGAATCGGAATGTGCCTGGTTGGCTTCCTGTCTCCGTGGTTCCAAGGTGCTGTGAGGTATTAATGTTTTCTACTGTTAGGATCTGTAGTATTTACTGGTCAACCCTGGGTCTGGTTGATCTGTTTTGCTTTTATAAAAGAAATGTCCTAATGATTAATCGCCACACGCATCTTCTCATTGCTCTAGATTCAATCTGATCGCTATTAGTCTCAAATTTTGCCATGGTTACATCTCAATTAAAACATAAATTTGCAAGCAGGGTCCAGGAACTCTGAAATGCAAATGTCACCATGACTGCAACACACAGATATCTCCTTAAATTGAATCCGTTCCCTGTGGGAGGCTTGTGAAGAACGCAGAGTTACTTATAGGAGCTAAAAAACACACAGTAATGATCCGAGATGAAAAAGGTGGGGAGAGAAAAGATTACAATATTGAATCTGATACTCAATCCACACCGCACCCCCCCTCCCCCCCCCACCCCCAACCTCAGTGTCCCACATACACACAGTATTCAGGAAGGATTTTTCTCTGCTATTTTCATTCTGACCTGCTGGAAGCTAGCCAAAGCTTTATTAGAGGCAACAGGGTATCAGGAAATATTCTGATTAAAGAATTGCTGGTGAAAGTCACGTCCGTGCATTTATTGCCTCTAGACCTGACTATTCCAATGGCCACCTCCCAAGATGCAGCCAAATCCCATTTACTCAGCACTCTCTCCTTCATTCACTTTTTTTAGTTCCCAGACCAACACCAACCTGATTTTAAAATTTTCATCCATCTTTTCAAATTCCTCCATGGCCTTATTTCTCTGAAAGCTCCCCCAGTCTCACATCCCCCTAAAAACTCCTCCAGTCTCATAACCTTCTGAAATCTCCTCATTCCTCTCATTTTGGCTGCCAGCATATGCCGTATTTTAAATACTTCACCACTGGTCACCATGCCTTCAGTTGTATTAGACCTAAGCTCTGGAATTCCCTACCTAAACATCAGATACTCTGTGCAATCTACATCTTTGCCAAGGATTTTAATCTTAAAATCCTGAAGTGCAGAAGGAGGCCATTTGGCCTATTAGACCTGCCCAGATCATGATCCCATCCAGGCCCTATCTCCATAATTCCATATATTTACCCTGCTAATCCCTCTGACACTAAGGGGCAATTTAGCATGGCCAATCAACCTAATCTTTGGATTGTGGGAGGAAACCAGAGCCCCAGAGGAAACCCATACAGGACGAGGAGAATATGCAAACTTCACACAGACAGTGACCCAAAGCTGGAATTGAATCTGGGTCGCTGGCGCTGTGAAGCGGCAGTGCTAATCATTGTGCCACTGTGCTGCCTCATCCCCATCCTGTTGCTCAGGGTCAAATTCATATTTAGTAACATCTCTGTGAATCACCTTGGATATATCACCATGAGAAAGGTGCTGTATTTTGGTATTATTGAAGCTGGACTGTATGATTGCTCTGAATCTATTTTTGCATAAACCTTTACTCCTATCCTTTTCATTAAACTGTTTTCTTAATCCATAATAACTCTCACTTCTCTTCAATAGCTCATTCAATATTTAGTATTGATCAGAGGCAGAATGTTTTTCTTTCTTCATTAACAGGATGTGCGCATCACTGGCTAGGCCTGGGTGCCCTTGATAAGATGGTTGGGAGCTGCCTTCATAAACCACTGCAGTCCATGTGGTGTAGGTACACTCACATTGCTGTTAGGGAGGCAGTTCCAAGATTTTAATCCAACAGTGAAGGAATAGCAATAGGAAGAGGCAATGGCTTAATGGTATTATCACTAGACTATTAATCCAGAATCTCAGCTGTTAATATTCTGGACATAGATTCCATCACACTCCTGACCTGCACCTTGTAGATAGTGGACAGGCTTTGGAGTCAGGAGGTAAGTTACTCACCACAGATTCCTACCCTCTGACCTGCTCATGTAGCCACAGTTTTTATATGGCTGGCTTGGTTTAGTTTTTGGTCCACGGTAACACAAGGATGTTGATTCAGTGATGGTAATACCATTGAATGTCAAGGGGCAGTGGTTAAATTCAGTCTTGTTGGAAATGATCATTGCCTGCCACCTGTGTGGTGTGAATATTATTTGCCACTTGTCAGCCTAAGCCTGGATATTGTCCAGGTCTTGCTGCATTTGGACATGAACTGTTTCAGTATCTGAGGAGTTGCGAATGGTACTGAACATTGTGCATCATCACTTCTGACCTTATGATAGAAGGAGGGTTATTGATGAAACATCTGAAGATGGTTGGATCTTGAACACTATCCTGAGGAACTCCTGCAATGATGTCCTGGAGCTGAGATGATTGAACTCCAACCACAAAAATTGTCTTCCTTTGTGCTGAGTATGACTCCAACCAATGGAGAGTTTTCCCTCTGATTGCCATTGACTCTGGTTTTGCTAGGGCTCCTAACCATTCAATCAAATGCTGCACTGATGTCAAGAACAGTTACTCTCACCTCATCTCTGGCATTCAGCTCTTTTGTTCATGTTTGAACCAAAGCTGTAATGAGGTCAGGAGCTGAGTGACCTTGGTGAAACTCAAACTGGGCATCAGTGAGCAGGTTATTGCTGAGCAGGTGCTGCTTGATAGGGCTGTTGATGTCCCCTTCCATCACTTTATTGATATCGAGAGTATACTGATGGGGTGTTAACAGGATTTGTCCTGTTTCTTGTGTACCGGACATACCTGGGCAATTTTCCACATTGCTGGATAGATGCCAGTATTGTACTGGAATAGCTTGACTAGGAGTGCAGCAAGTTCTGGAACATATGTCTTCAATACCATTACTGAAAGCTTAAATCTCATCTGCTGGTTGTGTATTTAGCTCTGTCTATTACTCGCTGCTTATGCTGTTTGACCTGTAAGTAGTCCTGCGTTGTAGCTTCAAGTGAAAGGTGATATTAATTGCCTATTATTATTCTGACTGTCAAATTTAAATAGAACTCCCATCACCATCAGTCACTCGCTTGACATTCCAGCTCACAAAGACTGAATATTGTTGGGTAAAGCTTAAGACTAGAGGCAGTGAATTCTTACAGCACAGATTCTGTGTATTAATTGAAATACTTATGCATGTTTTAGCCCCCTTGTTTCAATAACGATGTCAAATTCATTCTCCATTCCTGAAACAATAAATTAGGTCATTTTGAATGCTGCTAACTTCTGGTTCCAGGAGGGTTACCACGCTGTTGCTATAGGATTGAATGAAGTGAGTTGTCTCCTAGGTGATTCCACTCAATATTAATAATAGAAACAAGTGTTTGATCGTAAGTTTAGCGATGGTTAAATTGGACACACTTGTGTAAACCCATCAAAAAGAGATTCCCTTTTCATTCACCTACCTAGATATTTGTTAAGTAGGTTGTGGAGATGTGGTGGAACTACAGGAGGTTTAACACTTTGTGTGTCCAAAAGCCAGCATAGGTCAGTGAGCGATTGGTCATCCAGGCATGGTGCAAGTTAGGAAATGAGTTAGGAAAGAGTTTTGGATCTGTTCAGTTTATAAAAAATAGAAGATGGGAAGCCAGCCAAATGCATTGGAATTCTTAAACCCAGTGATAACAAAGGCACAAATGAGGGTTTCAGTCACAATTCTTTGATCAGAATATTTACCAAGTGCCTCTATCTCCTCCCTTCTTTAATAACTCATTGGCTAGTTACCAGCAAGTCAGAATGAACACAGCACAAAGGGAACCTTTATAGAACCACAGATAACCTGTGTCACCAGCACACAAACATTTGATGCTAGATTTGATGTTAGAATGTTTTCTGTCTCTAAATTCGTGCCTTTGAGGGTGGTAGAAGGGGAGATGATTAATGATTTGAAAGATATTAGATGGGAAATTGTAAGAAACAAACTCACAGGGGAATGGGACTGATTGGTTTACTGTACAAAGAGCTGAATTGACTCAATGGACCAAATGGCCACCTTTTGTAATCTGATGGCTTTTATTTCATCTTAGGTCAAATCCCTGCAGCGGGGTTTGAACACACAACCATTGAACCCCGGGGTAGAAAGTGCTACCAACGGAGCCACAACTGCTTCCTAGCCTGATATATACGATGGATGGACTAGTCAGATGAGCAACACTTGAGCGGCTGCAGCTCAACGTCTTCAACATGGTGGAGGAAGGAGTTGGAACCTCAGAACGGGGATGGCATTCAGCTTTTCCAGCCTGTCCCTCTATTCTATCAGATCATGATTGGTATTCACCTTCAATCTACTCACCTACATTAGGTCTGTAACCTTTAACATCTTTGTCCAAAGAAGAGTGGAACCAGAAACAACATCAGAACCAAATCAGATAAAAACATTCAGATCTCTACATTAAAGTGGAAAATTACACAAGTCAGCAGAAACTGAGTTCACAATGGTGGTAACCACCTTGAAGTGGCAAAGCAGCCAGCATAATCAAGGACCTCATGCACCCCGGACATTCTCTCTTCCACCTTCTTCTGTCGGGAAAAAGATACAAAAGTCTGAGGTCACGCACCAACTGAGTCAAGAACAGCTTCTTCCCTGCTGCTGTCAGACTTTTAAATGGATTTACCTTGCATTAAGTTGATCTTTCTCTACACCCTAGCTTTGACTGTAACACTACATTCTGCACTCTTTCCCTTTCTTCTCCATGCTTTCTCTGTATAGCGTGCAAGAAACAATACTTTTCACTGTATGCTAATACATGTGACAATAATAAATCAAATCAAAAGACGTATGCTTTGCTTTCATTGTTGAGCTCAGTGCACCCATAAGTGAAAAATGTGACAAAGAAATTTATGAAAACAATTAAATTCTCCATGAAATTATATTAATGTAGGCGCTGCCATGGAGACAGAATGATCCACCCAGGCTGTTGACTACAATCAATGCTAGATTTCAAAAATGCAGTTTTACAGAAAACAGTATGTGACAAATTAGAAGATTCCAAAGGAAGTTAGTCTGTATTCCCCACGGTACAATGTATCAATAATAGCAGCCACTGCAGAATTATATGGGTGGAATTTAAGGCAGGGATGCCTCTAGACTTTTATTCAACGCAAGAGAAAATTAGCTTGATTTTAGGTTTTGTTTATTTTTAGTTGAGAAAGATTATTGCTACAGGATGCAATACTTGAATGGTTTATTTTTAAACAAATAAATTCTGTTCTCTGTCATTAGTTAATTGTGACAAAATGCATAATTTTATATTCTTGAACCCAAAGCAAGTCATTATGGAATTGAAAGCTAAACAATGAATGTGCAAAGCCTTTCCAATTTAGGGCCTTTGTTGTTTTTGTCTCAGTTATGAATTGGGGTATGTTTCTGTGTAGATATGGGAGTATTTGTTACTGTCCTCAAACTGGAGAAACTATTGACTAAACTTACTATCCCAGCACCTGCGCTCCCAGAATGGCCTCAGCTCTATTATCTGCTAGGCACATCGACTGAGGGGTAATTAACCTGCTAAACCTCAACTAAACACTGGTTTGTCTCCAGCAAGAGCATTATTTTTAGTTCAGGGCATCACACATTAGGAAGGATATTCAGGCTTTAAGAGAGAGGGGAGATTTACTGAAAGGTGCAGGGATTAGAGACTCAGGATGGAAGTTTCCCATCCCACCCACCACAGGAATCATAGTGGGCGCGATACAGGGAGTGTAGACCATGTTGATCTTGGATGGGATTTTCTGCTCTCTGGGAGATCGTGACCAGAAAACCCCTCAACAGTTAAACTGAAATATGGGAGAAACTGAAATCCTTTTCTTTAGAGTAACAGAAGTTTAAGAAGAGATTTGACAAAGATATTCAAAATCATTAAAGGCTTTGATAGAGTAAATAAAGAGCAACTGTTATCGTTGACAGAAGGTTTCAGAATCAGAGGATATAGATTTAAGTTAATTGGCAAAAGAAGCACAGGCAATTTGAGGAAGCTTTTTTTTAACACAGTGAGTTGGTGTGATCTAGAAAGTGCTACCTGAAAGGGCAACGGAAGAAGATTCAATAATAAATTTCAAGAGAGATATAGATAAATTCTATTTAGGGAGGACAACAAAGGATAAGCATTTGAGGGAATACTGGGCCATAGCGATCGCTTGGACTGGATTCCACCACCTGGATGGATCGGAAAATCTCCCAAATGTCAAAGAAAACCTGGGACTTTTTAACTCAAAGACCATCAGACCATGAGACTATTGGAGCTTCCAATATTGAGATGGATCAATTCTGTTAGCGTGAGGGTATTAAGAAATGTGGAGCTAAGATGAGTAAATACGGGTATAAAACATAGAACATAGAACTGTACAGTCAGTACAGGCCTGTCAGCCCTCGATGCTATGCTGTGCTATGTCCAAACCCAAGATCAAGCTATCCCACTCTCTATCATTCTGTTGTGTTCCATGTGCCTATCCAATAACCGCTTGAAAGTTCCTAAAGTGTCTGACTCCACTATCACAGCAGGTGATATTCCACACCCCAACCACTCTCTGAGTAAAGAATCTACTTCAGACATCCCTCTTACATCTCCCACCATGAACCTTATAGTTATGCCCCTCACCCTCCTCGCTCACATCCTCCTCACTCATAGATCAGCCATGATTTCATTGAATGGTGGAAGTGGCTTAAGGAAGTGAAAAGCACTTCCTATATTCCAGTGATATAGACTGTGATGTCACAAGGGGAAAGGTGCTAGCAGGATGGAATTTCCAATAATGGCTCCTCCATTTTCTAGATCACGTCCATCCCACACTCAACATGGCAGTCAGCAATCCCAGAGATATTGGCGACCTTCAACCAGGGAAAGCTTCCATGTTCAGCTGCAAATCCCTGGATAGATCACATATGTAGATCACCGAGCAATAATGAAGAGAGGAAACCTGAGGATGTGAATGAGGAGAGTGTGAGTGAGGAGGGTGTTGGTGAGGAGGGTGTTGGTGAGGAGGGTGTTGGTGAGGAGGATGTGAGGGAGGAGGGTGTGAGGGAGGAGGGTGTGAGGAAGGAGGGTGTGGGTGAGGAGGGTGTGTATATTTAGGAGGAGGGTGTTGGGGCCCTGTGTGGATTACATGCTCTGTGCAATTTGTTCTGTACTTTGTGGATTACGAGCAGGATTGAACAAGAAATTTGTTTTGGAAGCTGGTTACGGATTGTTTGGGAACCTGCCTCACAAATCTGAGCCTTTTCCTATTTATATGGCTAATGATCTTGTCTATCTGCCTTCACATGTATAAAGTAATATGTTGTTTATTGAGTTGACTTGGTCTTCAGGCTGCCAACGTTGTTTCTCTAAATCCTATCTACATTTTCATCTAATCCTTTGCAACATTAAAACATGCTCACACACACATGCAGGCACACACACACGTGCACATATCTACACACACATGCACGCACACACACACTCACACGCACATTAACTCACTGCACATACACATGCATACACACATATACTCACACATACATATATGCACATTCACACATATGCATACACACACACACACACATGCACACATAGTCACACTCACATGCATACACACATACACCCACATATTCACATGCATGCACACTCACACACATGCACATATGCACATCACACACACATACGCACATATACTCACATTTACATGCATACATGTACACACACACACACACATACACACACAAACAGATACTCTCTCACACAGAATAAAGTATTTCCTTTAAATTTATAGCATTCAAATGATCTCTTTACTGACACTCTCACAATTACATTTCCATGAATTATAATATGGAACAGATTTGTACATATGGTAACACACTCTTCATCCTTTTGCACACTGGCTCACCTACTCACGTGAACACAAAATACCCATTTGTCAGAGGTGGAGCCAGGATGGCTGTAACTGCAGGTAATTTTCACAGTGTTGGCATCTTCCCATGCACAGCACTACAGGTAAGGCTGAGAATGGAAGAATGAATGTGAGTAACAGAGAAACAGAACCACAGGGGATCCTGAAAAGCAGCCACATTGCAATGTGACAGACCATCATTAGATCATTCACGGCATCAAATGTTGTGCCAACATCACCAGCATGTAGAGCAATATTGGCAACAAATAGTGACCCTCTACCTCTCTGTGACAGCTGACATACTCTTAGGAAACCTGAGGATGAGCCAATTAAAGGAATAATCCAGGAAAGCAACCCAAGAGTCAGACCTCTGAGGCATCTGTATGATTTCCTGCCGCTTTACTGCCTGGTTAGTAATTTACCCAGCGTTTAAGCACAAAACCAACATTCAATAACCTTCCAGATGATTTCCAAAAATGTCACAATCAGTCATTTTACAAATAATCAGCCAGGGATTGGTGATATCAGCGTCTAAAACATTCATTTTACCCTTCTGCCCTCCTGCATAAAATACAATTTAACAAAACATGTTTGGTACAGTGCTTAGTACTGCTGCTCACAGTGCCAGGGACCCGATTTGATTCCTGGCTTAGATCGCTGTGTGGGGTTTGCATGTACTTTCCGTGTCTGTGTGGCTTTCCTCCGGGTGCTCTGGTTTCCTCTCACAGTTCAAAGATGTGCAAGTTAGGTGAATTGGCCATGCTAAATTGATCCTTTGTGTTCCAAGATGTGTAGGTTAGGTAGATTAGCCGTAGTAAATGCGCAAAGTTATAGGAATAGGACAGGAGATGGGTAGGCCTGGATAAAATGCTCCTTTGGAGATTTGGTGCAGACTTGATAGGTTGAATGGCCTCCATCTGCACTATAAGATTCTAAGATTCACTTCCAGTCCCTCAGCTTAAAGAACACTTATTGTAAAATATTTTAATTATTTTCTTTCCCTTTGTAACTTGGACTGGGATATAAGATTTGGAACTGGTTGGATGTTTGGGATGATCAGTGTAGCAGTCCTAACTTTGTTGAGTCGAGATACAGATAAATCTGAATGTCAGGTTGCAATTAACAACAATAACTATGGTATTGTTGTTGATGGCATCTTGCTGTGCATAAATGGCTGCCATATTTCTTACATTATTCTTACAGGGTGGCACGGTGGTTAGCACTGCTGCCTCACAGTGCCAGGGACCTGGGTTCGATCCCTGGTTTGGGTCACTATCTGTGCAGAGTTTGCACATAGTCTGCGTGGATTTCCTCAGATGTTTCTGTTTCCTCCCAAAGACATGCTGGTTAGGTGCATTGGCCATGCTAAATTCTCCCTCAATGTACCAAACAGGTGCCAGAATGTAGCGACTAAGGAATTTTCACAGTAATTCCATTTCAAGTAAGCCTACTTGTAACACTAATAAATAAAGTTTAAATTATAACAGCAGTAACACTTCAAAATTAATTAATTGGCTGTGAATTCTTATGGGAATTCTGAGATTGTGAAGGGTGCTATATAAATGGTATTTTTTCTCCCTTTGATTCTAACTGATTCCTTCCTGCACTCATTCCCTCAATGCCACCTGGCATTGAAAATGTGGTGTTCCTCTTTGGTTGCCTTCCTCATCCCTTTCAAAACTGGGGGTCATCACCCCAATCCTACCTTGAACCCAGATTGTTCGACAGAGATTAGAAACTATCGGAATACCAATTCCAATCTCTGCAGCACATAGTTACATCCCAACATCACTCAACAACAATTTACACTTTATAGTATCTTAAATGCAATAAAACATTCCAAGGCACTAAAAACTTAGAGACAGGTTTTAAAGGGCATTGCAAAGGATGAGCAAGAAGTTGAGAGGGAATTCCAGAGCTTAGAGCCTTGTCAGCTAATAGCACGTCAATGAACAATGGAGCAAAAAAACCCCCCCAGAAATGACAGAGCGCAAAGAGTCCCTAACCACTGCTGGAATGCCACAATCTCTGATTGTCCTTCTTTCATACAATATATTCAGTACAGAAGGAGGTCATTTGGCCCATTAAGTCTGTACTGACTACAATCCCACCCAGGCCTTATTCCTGTAATCTCACACATGTACTCTGCTAGTCCTCCTGACACTGAGGTCAATTTAGCATAGTCAATCCACCTAACCGACACATCTTTGGACTGTGAGAGGAAACCGGAGCACCTGGAGGAAATCCACACAGACATGGGGAGAACATGCACTCTCCACACAGACAGTCTCTGTCTCTCTCAGACACATTCTGTTTTTCTCTCTCTCTCCTTGTATCTATCTCTTTGTCTCTCTCACACACTGCCTCTGGGAATTGAACCTGGGTCCCTGGTGCTGTGAAGGAACAGTGCTAACCACTGTGCCTCTACATGGATAGGTTCTGTTTGCAGATTGTGTTACTGACAGGAAATTCCTCCTTTTTGAGTTTAGCAGCTTTATTGCAGAAGTTCATCACACCTGTTAGCAACAGGAGTTGGGCAGTAAATTGTGATCTTTGAAAACTGTTCGTTGTTTAAAATTGCCATTTGGTCTTTAATTCACCAGTAGTTGACCTGGCAGCTTGGGAGACATTCTTTCTACATGTGTCCAGCAGTCAGCTAATTGCTTCAGATATGGCAAAGAATCATTTTTACAGCACTCTGTCAGTTTATCACTCCTGTTTAAAGAAAGCAAGTTACACTCTCAGGAATCTCACATTTCTGCGCGCTTTCCTGAGCTTTTTATCACTGAATTATTAATTACTTTGCTTCATGTTTTTCATTAGAAAGTCATAATCTATTCCATATATATATATATCAATCTACAGTACATATACTCTCCCTAACCCTCTATAATTGTTTCACCTTCTGGGCTGCTAATATTGATAATTCTCTCATTGAGTTCAGGATGTGTTCTGGTTGATATTAATAATTATTTATATCTAATGAGCAGTAACATTGTGATATCGAGGGAGCAGTGGGTTACATTCTCCTGCCTAAATTATGTTGCAATTTATTATTGGTTACTAACAGGCCCCATTCTCTGGTTTAGGGTTTGCGTCTGGTTTTGATCTTGGCATGTGTATCACTGCCAAAGCTGGCTGGTATTTACAGCTCATTCCTTGTTGCCCCTTGAGAAGGTGAGGGTGGATCTTCACCTTGAACTGTTGCACTCCATGTGCCCTCACGGTGGTGTTGGGTGGGAGTTCCAGGATTCTGACCCAGTGACGATGAAGGGTCAGTGATACATTTCACAACTCCTAGACATGGAGGCAGTCCATATCCAAATGTAACAAGACCCGAACACATTCAGGCTTGGACTGATATGTGGCAAATAAGACTCATGCCAAGCAAGTGCCAGCAAGGAGCAACTCCAACAACAGAGAATCGGAGTATGTTCCCTTGATAAAAACAAATAGATGCTGGAATCTAAAACCAGAAGAGAAAATGCTGGAAAATCTCAACAGACCCGGCAGGATCTGTAAGGAGAGAGAAGAGCTGTCCAGAAGGCCCTTTGTCAAAATTGGTGTGGATAAAAGATATTAAGGGATATAGAACTAAGGTGGGCAAATAGGATTGAGGTGTTTATCAACCATAATCTAACTGATTGGCAGCACAAGCTGAGAGGCCAAATGGCCTTTTCCTATTGTTGTTATTACATCACGAACAGCCAACACGTTCAAATGGGAAATATCTGGCTGATTACTTAACAGGTGAACAATCCATGTAAATGGAATTGGAAAATGTTTAGATTCATTTAGTGGCATCAATTATTTTTAGACTTGAAAGCTATAAGATTATAAGATATAGGAGCAGAATTAGGCTATTTGGCCCATCAAGTGGATGGTAGCAAGTGATTAGCTATTTCGCAACTCCCTGGACCTGGGTTTGATTCCTGGCTTGGGTCCCAGTCTGTGTGGAGTTTGCACATTCTCCCCTTGTCTGTGTGGGTTTCTTCTGGGTGCTCTAGTTTCCTCCCACAGTCTAAAGATGTGTGGGTTAGGTTGATTGGTCATGTTAAAAAATTGCCTCTTAGTGTCCTGAGATGCGTAGGTTAGGGGATTGGCAAATAAATGTGTACGGATGTGGGGTAGGGCCTGGGTGGCATTGTGGTCAGTGCAGACTCAATGGACCTAATGGTCTCTTTCTAAACTGTAAGGTTTCTGTGATTCTATGAAGTCTACTTTGTCATTCAATCCTGGCTGATAAGTTCAACTCGATTTTCCTGCTTTTTCTTTCTCATCCCCTTAACAATCAGTAGCCTATCTATCTCTGTCTTAAGTACACTCAATGACTTGGCCCCAAAGCCATCTGCGGCAATGAATTCCACGGATTCACCATTTGATTTGATTTGATTTATTATTGTCACACGTATTAACATACAATGAAAAGTATTGTTTCTTGCGTGCTTTACAGACAAATCATACTGGTCATAGAGAAGGAAAGGAGAAGGTGCAGAATGTAGTGAAAGATCAACTTAATGCAAGGTAAGTCCACTCAAAAGTCTGACAACAGCAGGGAAGAAGCTATTCTTGAGTAGTTTGGTACATGACCTCAGACTTTTGTATCTTTTTCCCGATGGAAGAAGGTGGAAGAGAGAATGTCTGGGATGCGTGGATTCCTTAATTATGCTGGCTACTTTGCTGAGGAACAGGAAGTGTAGACAGAGTCAATGAATGGGAGGCTGGTTTACATGATGAATTGAGCTATATTCATGATCTTTTGTAGTTTCTTGCAGTCTTGGGCAGAGGAGGAGACATACCAAAGGGTGATACAACCAGAAAGAATGCTTTCTATGGTGCATCTGTAAAATTTGTTGAGAGTCATAGCTGACATGCCAAATTTCCTTAGTCTTCTGAGAAAGTAGAGGCATTGGTGGGCTTTCTTAACTACAGTATTGGCATGGAGGGAGCAGGATGGGCTGTTGATGATGTGGACACTTAAAAACTTGAAACTCTCAACCATTTCTACTTCATCCCTGTTGATGTAAACAGGGGCATGTTCTCCACTACGCTTCCTGAAGTTGATGACAATCTCCTTTGTTTTGTTGACATTGAGGGAGAGATTATTGTCACCGTGCCAGTTCACCAGATTCTCTATCTCATTCCTCAAGTCATTATTTGAAATCTGACCCACCACAGTGATTGATTTGGAGAAGAATTTGGCACACAATTATAGGTGTGTAAGGAGTATAGCAGGGGGCTGAGAACACAGCCTTGTGGGGCACTGGTATTGAAGATGATCGTGGAGTAGTTGTTGTTGCTTATCCTTACTGATTGCAATCTGTGAGTTAAGAAGTTCAGGATCCAGCCGCAGAAGGAGGAACCAAGGCCCAGACCACGGAGTTTGGAGATGAGCTTCGCAGGAATAATGTTGTTGAAGGCTGAGCTGTATTTGATATGATGTGGAGTTGCTGGCGTTGAACTGGGATAGGCACAGTAAGTAGTCTCACAACACCAGGTTAACGTCTAACAGGTTTATTTGATAGCACGAGGTTTAGGAGCATTGCCCCTTCATCAGGTGAATGCAAGCTGCTCACCTGATAAAGGAGCAGTGCTCCAAAAACTCGTGCTCCCAAATAAACCTGTTAGAATTTAATCTGGTGTTGTGAAGCTACTTTCTATAGTTGATTAATAGGAGTCTGATATAGGTGTCTTGTTATCTAGGTATCCCACTCTCTGGCTGAAGAAATTCCTCATCTCAGTTCTAAAGGTTCGTCCCTTTACTCTGAGGCAGTGCTCTCGGATCTTAGTTTCTCTTGTTAATGGAAACATCTTCCTCATATTCACTCTATCCATGCCTTTCAGTATTCTGTAAGTTTCAATGAAGACACCTTCCTCACCCTTCTAAATGCCATTGAGTTAAATGAGTCAAATGAATATTTAATCATAAATTCTTAAAGTTATTTAAATTTTTAAATAGAATGGTTGCTTCATTTCAGACTAGCTTCTTAAAGTATTGAGTCACATAGAGTCCGTATCAGAGTGAGGAAACACATCAGAAATCTGTCAAACTACCGAATTTCAAACAATAGGCTTACATTTCTAATATCCATTCTCAGTATGTCTCAAAGTGCTCTACAGCCAATAAATTGCTTTTGTAATGTAAGAAACTCAGCAGTTAATTTGTGCACAGTAAGATCTCACAAACAGTAATCTAATAGTGAACAGATACTCTGTTTTAGTGGTGTTTGTTGCGAATACCTATTGGTCAGGACACCAGGGGAGACCTCCCCTGTACCTCTTCAAATCAGTTGCATAGAATCTTTTATATTTGGATGACTAGTTAGGGCCTCAGTTTTTCTCATCCAAAAAGATAGCACCTCCAGTAGTGCAGCACTCCCTCCTGTACAGCACAGGAAGTGTCAGCCTAGATATTATATCACCTCTGAAGCTGCATCCCTTTGACTCAGAGTGGAGTCTCTGCTATCACTGAGGCACATAACCCGATGAGAGCCCTGCTGAGATTGGAGACAATTGGGATGCAGAAATATTTGATGCTGTTCCTCATCACTGACAGCCCTTACCTCAAGAAGTGTAAAATTCTCCAGAATCATAGAATCCCTATTGTACAGAGGGGGCCATTCAGCCCATCATAACTGCACTGACTACAATCCTACCCTATCTCCATGACCTCACATATTTGTCCTGCTAATCACCCCAAAACTAGGGTCAATTCAGCATGGTCAATTAAAGTAACTCTAAGCTAACCTGATCTTTGGATTGTGGGAGGAAACCGGTGCACCCGGAGGAAACCCATGCACACATGGGGAGAATGTGCAAACTCCACACAGACAGTCACCCAAGCTGGGAATCAAACCCGGATCCCTGTCATTGTGAGGCAGCAGTGCTAACCACTGTGCCACCCATGTGTCGCCATGCCTTCCCAACAGAACAGGTTTTTTTTAAGATAATGTATTGTTCAGGGCCCCTTTCCCAAGTCAGTTATTTATATTCAAGTGAGCTGTTGGAGGATACATGATTATTTATAAAGGAGTTGTTGGTTGGACTGGCATAATGAATCATGAGACATAATTGATTAAAGGTTAAATAGTCTGTGCCGCTTGTTGATTGTATTATCTTAATTATTCATACTTCAGTGATCAGGTGATGCTGAAAACTGTTTCCCAGTGTCTTTGGATTAACACAGAGATCTCATCTGAGGGCTGAGCAGATAGAGCTAAAAGTCAAGATATCTGTCAGGGAATCATACTCCTCGCGATGGAATGAGAAAGGTGATGGATTAGAAACAAGTCATGTCTTAAAAAGGAGCCATGAATTACTACAGGGACCATCAGATGTCAGTGAATCATTACGTTTCCATTTCTATGGAGCTGGCTGAGTTAGCTTCATGATGAGAGGGTGAAATCTCCGTTCTTATTTAAAATAGATTGTGGTAAAGACGGCAGAGAGTGGCGGTGAGAGTTGTTATCAGACTGGAGGGAGGTCTACACTGGGGTCACTCAGGGATCACTATTTGGACCAAAGCTCTTGTTGATATTTATTAATAATCTGCAGTTGGACATATAGGCTTGAATTTGCATTCCTGAGGCCAGGTAGTGGGAGTTGAGGAGAAAGTGCCTGAAAATTAGCATGGTGGAGTGTGAATCATTAGGTGGCTTCAGGAAGGAGATAGATAAATTTCTAATTAAAAACTGGGTTAAAGGGATACAGGGAACAGGTGTGGAGGTGGATTTGAGGCCAGGGGAAGATCAACCATGGTCTGACTGAATGGCAGAGCTGGCTTGAAGGGCTAAATTGCCAACTTCTGCTCCTAATTGCCATGTTTTTATGTTCTTCATTGGCTGCATGCTGGAGTCAGCCAGTCACTCCTGGAAAGTAAGGAGGCAGCTACAGAGTTTACCAGGTAGAGTCATAGAGGCTCACTGCACAGAAAAAGGCTCTTTGGCCCATTACATCTGTGCTGGTCAAAGACAAACCACCTAACTAATTTACCATTTTCCAGCACTTGGTCCAAAGCCTTTGTGTGTCTTGGCATCGCAAGTGCCCATCTAAATACTTCTCAAATGTTATGAGGTTCTCTACCTCCATCACCCTTTCAGGCAGTGAGTTCCAGATATGTTGAGGCAGCTTGTTCAACTGGTCTACCTCAGTGCTATGGAGTATCGCCTTAGTTAAAATATGAACACAAAGACCCCCTTGCCCTCAGCCCCCACTCTCTCTCATCTTCCAAACATTCCACATCCTGCATCCATGCCACATCATGCCCTTCATCCATCCCACATATGCCAAGTTATGCCCCTCTAACCACCCCCATTCCTTAATGCCAAACTATAACACTTCTATGCCCATTGATCCATTATACACTATGTAGAACTCCTGAGCCCTGTAGTGACTATAGGTGGTATTAAAGAAAAACTTTAAAATGTAATTCATTCATACCTTTCTGCTATGTTAAAATGAATCATTTCTCTAGAAGTTAATAATATCAATCATCTAGACCTTTAAAATATCAATAATAGAAACAACAAACCCTTAAAATTACTTAACCTTGTGTAAGTAAACATTGTGAAGTTGACATCAAGATTGCAGAGTCTGAGCTAGTAATCAAGCTATGTTTTGCAAAGCAGTTTCAATAGAAGTAATGGTTGCTTGGGCTCTCAGCTAAGCATACATAATGGGGCTTGCCTCAGTGGATTAACGGGATTAGAAAGGTTTATAGCTATGCACTGGGCATACGCAGAGCCTTGGAGTGGGTGGAAGAGTCATGGCTTGGCATAAAGTGCATAAGGGTACGGGGGGGGGTGGTGGAGACATAGCTTTGCATGAGAGCTGGGTACAGGAGCATTCCTTGGAATGGGAGGTCATGAGAATGACATTTTGGATTTAGCTTTGAAAGTCCCCTCATGCAGACGATGACTGACACCTTCTCCAAGGGGTTTTGAAAACATGGCCTGCAGAAGAACATGACATGCCTATCCCAGTAACGGAGACAGCCAGCTCGAGGGTGCCAGATGTGGAGGGTGCCAGATTGGTGCCAGAAACCAATCTGCATCCATTAAAGGCACTCCCGAAAATTAAAAACCCTGGGAATGGGATCAGAAATCCACCATTCTTAAAGGATTGCTGAGTCACCCCAACTGAGTGAAAAACGTTTACAAATGCACCATAGAAAACATTCTTTCTGGTCATTACCAGAGTGTCCCTTCACCAGATTCCCTTTATTTACACGCTTAATTCCACTCCTAAGGATGCTTCTGATACAAAGTCAGAATCTGGAGTGTCGGTAGCTCTGACGCTACTCAATACATACACAGATGAGGTTCCCTGATTAGGCAGGCAATCAATATCTCAATCAGGGAGCTCATACTCAAGCCAACCTCATGGGCCTGATTGAGGTCATCATAAACTACCCCAGCTGAATTATCATGCAGGCAATCTACATAATTGCAATGACATGTTGCTTCCCCTGAGTAATTCCTGATGCTTTGGAGTTAATTGTTATTTGATTGCACTACTGTGATGCACTTTGGGATGGTTTATCATTGTTAAAGGTGTTCTATGAATGCAAGTTGTTGCTGTTGTTGTGGGTGCTTTCTGGATGATTGCCTAAGATGGGCTTAATGGCCTCATCTGTTTAGGTGCAATGAATGTTGGCCAGGTCCTCAGGGAGAACCTTCTTCGAATAGTGGACATAGGAACTCTAACATCCACTGGGATTGGGCAAACAGACTCAATTTAATATCACATTCAAATTCGGTATCTCTGACTGAGCAGCACTCTGGTTTTCACTGAACTAAAGTGGTAACCTGGATTTTGTGCTTAGAGTTTATCCTCAAAGTCGTGCCCTTTTGACCTAGAGGCTGGGTATTACCCACTGAATGATGGCTGACAGACAGAATTCCAAACAAATCCCTACTCATCATTACATAGTTTGCAGATGAATCTACCCGCTTGTTACAGTCAGACTAAGAACAGATTGTCCCTGTGTCTTTCCAGAAAGCTACAAATTTAAATTCCCTCAGAGTCTTTTTGAAAATGATGGTAAATTCAAATAAACATTTCCATTCATTTTGTACAAAAATAAAATGTGTTGCTGCCTCTGCTAACCGTTCTTTATCAGATCAGTTCCATTCTGGTGAAAGCCTGCAATTTGCTATTCCTAGCTTCCTAATAGTGAGCTACAATTCTGTGCAGTGTACAAATAATGACAAGAGAGAGGACAACACAGCATTCGATCATACTCACAAGGCAGCATTTCATTAACCAGGTCACAAAGAATTACTTCGAATTTTTATGACAGGAACAGGTCACTCATCCCAACTGAATCATGTTTATTCTCGACACAAACCTCCTTCCGCAAGACTTCATCTCATCCCATTGACATTCGCTTCTGTTCCTTTTTCCCTCCTGTGTTTATCTAACTTCCCTCGAATAAATGAATCGATTTAAATTGTATCAGTGGGAGCGAGTTTCACATCCTCTCCGCCCAGTGGTGAAGAGATTTCTCCTGAATTCCCTTCTAGATTCATCAATGCCTATCTTATATGGACAGCCTTTGGTTTTGGAGTCCTATCAACAGGTAGAATCATAGATTTATAGAATCCCTACAGTACAGAAGAAAGCCATTCAGCCCATTGAATCTCTACCAACCAGAATTCCACCCAGGCCCTATTCCTGTAACCCTCATTTAGCCTGCTAATCTCCCTTATGCTGGAGCCAATTTAGCATGGCCAATCAACCTAACCCGCACTTCTTTGGACTGTGGGAGGAAACCAGAGCACCCGGAGGAATCCCAGGCAGACATGGGGAGAAAGTGCAAATTCCACACAGATAGGAGCTCTAGGGAAAAAGCAGGATTAGGGCTATTGAGTTGGACAATCAGCTGCGTTTGTAATGAATGGGATCAGGCTTCAAGGGCCAAATGGCCTCCTCCTGCTTCTATCTCCTATGTCTTAAGGCTGGAAATTGAACTCGGATCTCTGGTGCTGTGAGGCAACACTGCTAACTACTGTTCCACCGAGCCGCTCTAGCTTCCCTATGTCTGCACTACTCAAACCCTTTCATAATTTTAAAGACTTCTATCAGGTTATTGGATTTCACTTCCGCTGATTCTGGCAACTATGGGGGGAACATGTTGTTAGAGAGCTCCATTGTAAATGTCACACCCTAGAAACTGGATTGTACCTCAGTCAAGATGTGGCTGCTGTGTGTGCAGTATATACTGACAGGGAATAGCAACAAGGCGTCAGGAAATTGTTACAGACACGTCTCAGTCAGATATCACTGGATTAGTTGGAAGGATGGGACATCTGAGATACTGGTCGAGGATATGAGGTGGGCTCAGGGTGTGGAGGTAGTCAATTGGGAGATGAGATTGAGAGATAATTGGCAATGGTCCAATACGGAATATGATGGGGCTGCCCTGCTCCTTCTGCCTCTACAGAGTTTTATATATTATTTGAAGATTGGAAGGGCTTGAAGCTTTTTTTAGCTAGATGACAGAAATATTATTGACAACCGTAGAATCAAGATGATGTCAGACAGAATCCTGTCACAGTTCTAGTCCGGCAGGAGGTCCACTTCATTGGATACATTTTGCATCTGTTCCCTGGCAGGGAAAACTGATGCATTGAGGTCCAATCCATAACGTTGTCTTGGAAGATGGTGATGCGGACTTGTCGACATTGGACTGGGGTAAGCACAGCAAGTAGTGTCACAACACCAGGTTAAAGTCCAACAGGTTTATTTGGTAGCATGAGCTTTTGAAGCATTGCCCCGTCATCAGGTGAGTCACCTGATGAAGGGGCAGATAGAATGACATGAGCCCAAGATCCTGGTTGAGGCCATCCTCATGTGTGTGGAATTTGGCTATCAATTTCTGCTTGGCGACTCTGCGCTGTCGTATGTCGTGAAGGCTGCCTCAGAGAACATTTACCCAAAGATCAGAGGCCGAAAGCCCGGGATTGCTGAAGTGGTTGTCACCAGGAAGGGAACAGTCTTGCCTGACGATTGTTGAGCGGTGATCATTCATCTGTTGTCGCAGCATCTGCATGTTCTCCCCAACGTACCATGCTTCAGGACATCCTTTCCTATAGCGTATTAGGTAGACAACATTGGCTGAATTCCTGGTGGATGATGTTCTCATGTGAGATGATGGCATCCATGCCACATTACCACATTACATCAGTATCAGCCGCTTTCCTGCATGACTTTACCGAGTTAACAGGTTGTTGGCGCTCGGAGTTCTGAGATAGTGAAAAGCCAACATTGAGAATCTGAATACTGAAGCTTTCGATGTTGGCACAAAGGTTTTGAACATTGAAGTGATGTGATTTAGTTTGTGTTCATTGAATTGATGGATAATCAGATAAAGAAAAGCAAAAAAGGCCCTGAATTGTGACTATTTAATGTTCCCCGAGAGACTCCCGTTCACACCTAAGTGTGATAGGTAAAAACAGTGATAGATTAGTCTTGCTAAGGGGGATGTGTAACACATAGTTATTGTGTGCCTCCATACTCCAGGGTGAAAATAAGCACCAAATTCTAACACAACAACACCAATTTACATTGATATAGAATGTCTAATGTAGTGAAATGATCCAAAGCACCTCATTGGAGCAAAATCGGACACATTCTGATACTGAGCCACAGAAGAGGATATTTAGACAAAGCTTTGGCAAAGTGGCATGTTTTAAGGAGAGGGAGTTTGAAAGAGAGGCGGAGAGGTTTAGGGAAGGAATTCCAGAGTTTAGAGCCCGGACAGCTGAAGGCATGGCCACCAATAAGGGAGTGATTAAACTCAGGATTGCACACAATTGATGGAATGCAGAGATCTGGGAGGATTGATCCTGATAGTATGATACTGCAAGAGAGATGGGAGCACTAACTGTGTGTGGATAGTGTGACTGAAGTTGCTGAAAATAACAATAGAAGAAGATGGGAATGAGGCTGTCAGAATATCAGCACCCACTCCACACTGTCTACACACAGTCAGTGCCCATCCCACACTATCTACACATAGTCAGTGCCATCCCCTACTATCTACACACAGTCAGCGCCCATCCCACATTATCTCCATATAGTCAGTGCCATCCCCTACTATCTGCACACAGTCAGCGCCCATCCCTTCCCACCTATACACAGTCAGCACCCATCCCACACTATCTCCGCATAGTCAGTGCCATCCCCTACTATCTATACACAGTCATCGCCCATCCCCTCCTACCTACACACAGTCAGTGCCCATCCTCTCCCACCTATACACAGTCAGTGCCCATCCCACACTATCTACACACAGTCAGCGCTCATTCCACATTACCTACACATAGTCAGCACACATCCCACACTATCTACACACAGTCAGCGCCCATCCCACACTATCTACACACAGTCAGCGCCCATCCCACACTATCTACACACAGTCAGCGCCCATCCCACACTATCTACACACAGTCAGCGCCCATCCCACACTATCTACACACAGTCAGCGCCCATCCCACACTATCTACACACAGTCAGCGCCCATCCCACACTATCTACACACAGTCAGCGCCCATCCCACACTATCTACACACAGTCAGCGCCCATCCCACACTATCTACACACAGTCAGAGCTCATGCCACACTATCTACACACAGTCAGTGCCCATCCCACACTATTTACACACAGTAAGTACTCATCCCACACTATCTACACACAGTCAGCACCCATCACCTCTTACCTACACACAGTCAGCGCCCATCCCCTATTATCTATACACAATCAGCACATCTCAAGCTACCTACACAAAGTCAGCATCTTTTCCAAGCATTGTCCAGCCAGTCCATCAGGGTAATGAGACTTTCACCATTAATTTTTCCCTAAGCATTTGTTCAACTTATCCACTTGTGTGTGGGGTGGGGGGGGGAGGGGTAAGTAGACATTAATATTAGAATTAGAGCTATCTTGTTCAGAGTGATATTAGCAAAAGCCTCTTCACACAAAAGGAGGTGAAAGTCTGGAACACTCTCTGCTCCAAAATTTTGTTGAGACTGAAGATGAATTATTGAAAATTTGGTGGATATTTTTATACGTTAATAGTAACTGCAATAACAGGTACCTCTTCTGGAACAGGCTGTTCCTAATGACTTCCTTCCACACAGAACTAGTTATGTCTATAACAGGTCAGATACCTACTTTGGTGTTTACAGGTTTGAAAACATTTCTCAGTGATTACACTGACTACTGGACCATCTCTCTATTCCCCGGGCGACTGACATGTTTACAAGTAATCCACTCCTCCATGTCTATTGGGTAAGACAGGAGTCCGGTCTCAGGAACAATGATTCCAGAGGTCTAACGTGATCCACCACTGAAGTTTCACAATATAACACAATGTCATATTATGTCCTTAATCTGGGTTGTTTTTACTTTGGAAGTGATGATGGCTCATTGATGAGATCTTGAGGCTTGTATTTTTAGACATAAACACTTTTATTGGTAGGTTTTAATGATGTACAATTCTAAATATAGTCTTGCATGAACCTGTTTTTTCATTCCTGCGACCAATTCAGCAATCTTCTTCTGGTGCGTATTCTTAGTTTCTTCCTCTGTCTGCGTCGCTGGTTTTGCTGTTAATTTCAATGCTTTTACCTCTTCAGTTAATTTCTCATTGCCAAACTTCCCTTTTTCAAGCTCTTATTCTCCAGATTCAATTCTTTATTGGACTTGTTCTTATTTTCCAGTTGCTTTTCTCATGGCTCTTTTCATCTTATTCTCTGTTGTCTTATCACATTTTCCTTCTTAACTTTTCCAAGTTTGTTGTCAATTATTTCATCTGTTTGTTTTAATGCCTTCTCTCGAGCTTTAATTTCTCTTTATGTTTAATAATTCCTAGTCTTTTGAAGTCTTTAATTTTTGCATTTCCCTTGAGGTGAATCCATCACATTTTTACTGGGCATGTACATTTCACAGATGGGGAATCCTCATCCCTCCTTGTCTTAGCTTCAGCCAAACCATTCTTAGGTTCACTATTGGACAGGTCTGGCTCTGATGAAGTGTTGACTTGTTTCCATCCTGCAATTCTCTCATTGTGTTTCATTTGGTTATTTAGTGTCTTTCATTGCTCTCCCTCTGAGGTCTTTCTGTGCCCTCTTCCACTTGTGTTGCTTATGGACCTATTTTGAGGGTTGCCCTCTATCTGGGGTCTTGTCCAAGTTTCCTGCCCATTGTAGTTTGTTCCTTCTTGTGATTGTTGCTTTAAATGCATTGTCAAATTAAATGTTATAACATTAAATACAATTATCTCTTTAAATGCATTAATGCTTTAAAACTGCCATCCTTTTATTTCAGCAGTTTGCAGCTGCTGTTTTAGAATCATAGAAATAGAAACCCTACAGTGCAGAAAGAGGCCATTTGGTCTATCAAGCTTGCACTGACCACAATCCCATCCAGGGTCCATCCCCACACATTTACCTGTCAATCTGTCTAACCTACACTTTGCAGCACACTAAGGGCAATTTTTAGCATGGCCAATCAACGTAACTCGCACATCTTTGGAGGAAACTGGAGCACCCAGAGGAAACCCATGCAGATATGCAGATACTTCTCTCTCTGTGTTTTTCCTACGCTTTTGAAATTTTGGCGAGAGGCTGGTGCTTTTCTGCTGAACCCATTTAAAATTTTAAAAACTTCATTTCTTTCTGCTGATGGAAAGCTCTCAGTGATCTCTGCAGCTTTCTTTGTCTTCCCCTGGCTGCTTGAAGGATCTGTTTACTCTCTGCTTTGTGATTGTATTTGTAGATCCGACTGGAGAATTGGTCCAAGCTTTTCTAAAACTTTTTAACTTTTTTTTAAGTATGTGGAGGTTTTTTAACAAATGTCTGGACTTTGCTGCCCACAGTCCCTTAGTGTAGAGATCACTTCCTGTACTCCACCACACCATCTCCACGCATCCCTCCCCCCCCCACACACACACACCCACACCCACACACACACACACCCACACACCCACACACACACACACTCCAGCTTCACGTGGATTAGGAACGGTGCAATCCCAGCCTCCTCATTTTCCCACTTTTCTGGAACAAGTCCTCTGGCTTCTTGGGGCAATTTTCCCTCTTAACTCAAAACACTACTCTGTGTTCTCTTTGTTTTCTATTTTCAAAAAAAACTTTGCAGCAACTGACTTGTTCTTTCTTAATTGAATTAAGTCTCCCATTTCTCCTCAGACACAAAATCATAATGCTTGCTTCTGTGAGTTATTTTATCTCCTTTTTTTTATATATTTTCTCAATGCTCGATTGTACTGGCCAATCTAGGTTCATCCCAAACCCGTCCTTCAGTGTCTGGCAACATCTCACTGGGTGTATTTGCCCAAAGGCAGCATTCAGTTGAGTATCTTTTCTTTTCAGACTTTGAGATTCCCTTCAGATTAAGTGTTGGTGCTTTGATTAGGTGTTGGGCCACAGGCAATATCCTTATAATTCATCCCATTCTCGTTGCCAATGTAATGATACACATTACAGACTTTTTATCAGCAGCACAAAAAGTATTTATTAACAAGACAAAATAGTACAAAGATCAGCACCTCCGTCTCTCCCCCCACCCCCTTAGCCCCCCACCCACCTACTGCCCCAGTCCCTACATATCTTCTACATGTCTTCAGACTCCCTTCTGCCCAAGAAAATAATCCACCCCTCTGGGAGGATTCCTCATTCTCAGTTCCAATTAGTCCCTCAAGCCAGGTGACTCTCTTCTGCTGCGTTGCCTTTAAAGGGACAATCACCACAGAATGAATAACAGAACAGGCTTGAGAAGCTGAATGGCCTTCACTTAATCCCATTTTCTTATCATTGCCCTGGTGTGAATTTGAACTGGATTACATCTTAACCTCACTATCCAGATGCAAAAAACAATTGGAAATATCTTAGATTGAGCTTCCTAGCAGGTGGAATTTATTCCGTTGCCTCTGTTACCAAATAATTGCTTTAAATAAGCTGTCTCTATCTCTTACAGCAATCATCTCATCATTTTAGGAAAACATATTACAAAAATGATGAACAACGTATCAGTTTGAAAATGTTTAAAGGAGTGGTTGGTGTAATTTTGGTCCTGTCATTATAAAATCTCTAATCCTGTGTTTCTCCCACTATCAATCTCCCAAACAGAACAAGCCATTTAAAAATGAAGCATCACTCACTCACCCTTCTCTTCTTCCTCACTCTCCCCTCCTCCCTCCGCCTTCCCCTTTCCTTCTGCTCTTCCATCCTTCTTCCATCAACCTCCCTATCCTGTACTCACTCCTCCCTCCTCCAATGTCTTTTCTCCCTCTCCCCTTCCTCCCCCTGCATCATTTACTCTCCTCTCTCCAGCACCTTCTTCCTCTCCTCTTCTTTTTCCCTCACTCCTTCCACCTTATCAGTGACTATGTTTTACTCCATGAGTCTCGTACCCCTGTCTGTGACAACAGTCTTTATATCTTTTAACTTTACTACACTCATCTTTTAACTTTACTACACTCATTACAACTTTACTACATTCATTCCTCATTCTGGGTGGATGTTCATCTCCAACTCTTATTTTGTAGATTTTTCAACGTGATTCTTTAAGTTTAGCCTCACTAATCATTGCCTCCAAGGAAATGTAAAAGATCCCGTGGCATTATTTTAAAGAAGGACATGGGAGTTCTCCCCAGTATCTTGATTGATATATATCACGCAGAAAATGTTGTGGGATCTCGCTGTGTAAAATGTAGCTGACATCTTTCCTATATTGCAACATTGACCATCTTTTAAAAAAAGTATTTTTCTGATTGGAAGGCAATTTGTGGCGTTATGAGATTGTGAAGGGTGCTATAGAAATCTAACCCTTTCTTTCTTTCATTTATCAAGAGGATTAGGGGCGGCAATTGTTAGATTTGCTGTCTGACAGCACCAGGGATTCAGGTTCGATTCCCGGGCTTTGGTCACTGTCTGTGTGGAGTTTGCATGTTCTTTTTGTATCTGTGTGGGCTTTCTCTGGGTGCTCCAGTTTCCTCCCACAGTCCAAAGCTGTATAAATTAGGTTGATTGACCATATTAAACCGTCCTTAGTGTCGGGGGAGGAGGAGTGGAATGTTAGTAGAGTAAATAAATAAGATTATGGGGATAGAGCATGGGTGGATTATTGTTGGTGCAGACTCAATGGGCCAAATGGCCTCCTTCTGCACTGTAGGGATTCCTTATATGACTGATTCTATGAGGATAATCACGGAACTAGCTCCAGACATTCCCTTTATCCTGATCTTTAGCAGAGGATGTCTGATGATGAGAATTCAGATTCTTCATTCCAAAACAGCCAGGCATTCACCAATCACAGCAAAGGATACTTTGTCAAATTAGGTATACAATTCAAGATCAGCAAATGCACAGAAGTGTTTCTTTTATTCATTCTTGGGATATGAGTGTTGCTGGCTGGCCAGCATTTATTGCCTATCCCTACTTGCCCCTTGAGAAGATGGTGGTGAGTTGCCTTCTTGCAGTACACGTGCTATGGGTTGACCCACAATGCTGCTAGGGAAGGAGTTCCAGGATTTTGACCCAGCGACTGCGATAGAATGGCAATATATTTCCAAGTCAGAACGGTGAATGGCTTGGAGGGGAACTTGCAGGTGGCAATGTTCCCAATTATCTGTTGTCCTTGTCCTTCTAGATGGAAGTGGTTGTGGGTTTGGAAAGTGTTGACTAAGGATCTTTAGGGAATTATTGTAGTGCATCTTGTAGATAGTAAACGCTATTGCTACTGAGCGTTAGTGGTGGAGGGAATGGATGTTTATCGATATGGTGCCAATCAAGCAAACTGCTTTGTCCTGGATGGTGTCAAGTTTCTTGAATGTTGTTGGAGCTGCACCCATCCAGGTAAGTGGGAGCATTCCATCACACTTGCAGATGGTGGTTAGGTTTTGTGAAGTCAGGAAGTGAGTTATTCACCGCAGTATTCCTAACCTCTGACCTGCTCTTGTAGCCATTGTGTTTATGTAGTGAGTCCAGTTGAGTTTCTGGTCAATGGTAACCCCAAAAATGTTGACAACGAGGGAATTCAGTGATGGTAACACCATTGAATGTCAAAGGTTGGTGGTTAGAGTGTCCCTTATTGGTGATGATCATTGCCTGACATTTGTGTGGCGCAAATGTTACATGCCACTTGTCAGCCCAAGCCTCGATATTGTCCTGATCTTATTGCATTTCAACATGGGTTGCTCCAGTATCTGAGGAGTTGCAAATGGTGCTGATCATTGTGTAATCATCAGTGAACATCCCCACTTCTGACCTGATGACAGAAAGAAGGTCATTGATGAAGCAGCTGAAGATGGTTGGTTTGAGAATACTATCCTGAGGGACTCCTGCCATGATGTCCTGAAGCTGAGATGATTGATAGTCCACCTTCTTACATACCAGGTATGACTCCATCCAGTGAAGAGTTTGTTCCTTGATACCAATTAATTCCAGTTTTGCTAGGGCTCCTTGATGCCAGACTCAGTCGAAGGTGGCCTTGATGTTAAGGGCAGTCACTCTCATCTCACCTCTGGGATTCAGTTCTTTTTTGTTTGAACCAAGGCTGTAATGAGGTCAGGAACTGAGTGACCCTGGCAAAACCTATACTGAACTTCCACAACCTGAACAGTTGCTGCTTGATAACACTGTTGATGGCCCCTTCCATCGATTGGGTAGTAATTGGCCGGGTTGGATTTGTCCTGTTTTTTGTGTACGGGACACACCTGGGCAATTTTCCACATTGCCGGTTAGGTGGCAGTGTTGTAGCTGTACTGAACAAGCTTGGCTAGGGGAGCAGCATGTTCTGGAGACCAAGTCCTCAGTTTTAGTGTCAGGGTCCATCACCTTTGCAGTATCCAGTGCCTCCAACTTGTTTCTTTACATCACGTGGAGTGAATTAAATTGGCTGGAGATTGACATGTTTAGATGCTGAGAATCTCTGGGGGAAGCTGAGATGGATAAACCACCCAGCACTTCTGGCTGAAGATTGTGGTGAATGCTTCAGCCTTATCTTTTACACTGATGTGCTGGGCTCCTCCATCATTGAAGATGGGGATATTTGTGGAGCCTCCTCCTCTTCCAGTGAATTGTTTAATTGTCCACCACCATTCATGACTGAATGTAGAAAGACTACAGAGTTTAGATCTGATCTGTTGGTTGTGGGATCACTTAACTTTATCACTTTTTCCATCTGGCATGCAAGTAGTCCTGTTTAGTAGCTTCATCAGGTTAACACCTCATTTTTAGATATGTCTGGGGTACATCTGATATTACTTCCTATACTCACCATTGAACAGGGTTGGTCCCTTGGCTTGATAGTAATGGTTGAGTGGGGACTATGCTGGGCCATGAGGTTGCAGATTATGCTGGAGTACAGTTCTGCTGCTGTTGACGATCCACAGTGTCTTATGGATGACTAGTGTTGAGTTGCTAGATCTGTTCAAAGTCTGTCCCATTTAGCACGGTGATAGTGCCACACAACATGAGGTTATTCTCAATGTGAAAGAGGGACTTTGTCTCCACAAAGATTGTACGGTGGTCACCCTTACCAATACTGTCAAGGACAGATACGTGTGCAGCTGGCAGTTTGAGAAGGATGAGGTCAGTTTGTTTTTCTTTTGTTGGTTCCTTCACCACCTGCTGCAGACCCAGTCTAGCAGTTATATCCTTTAGGACTCAACCAGCTCGATCAGTAGTGTTGCTGCTCAGCCGCTCTTGAAATCTGCCACCCGGAGTACATTTTGTACCCTTGCCAGCCTCAGTGCTTCCTCCAAGTGTTATTCAACCTGGAGGAATACTGATTCATCAGCTGAGAAAGGATGGTATGTAGTAACCACGTTTAACCTGAAGCAATGAGACTTCATGGGGTGCGGAGTTGATGTTAAGGACTCTCACAGCAACTCCTTCCTGACTATATATCCTGTGCCACCACCTCTACTGGGTCTGTCTTGCCGGTGGGACAGGACATATCCAGAGATGATAATAGTGACATCTGGGGTGTTATCCTTAAGGTATGATTCTATGAAAATGACTATGTCAGGCTGTTGCTTGATTAGTCTGTGAGACACTTCTCCCAAATTTAGTACTAGCCCCCCCGTAAGGAGGAGTTTGCAGGTTTGACAGCGCTATTTATTTTGTTGTTGTCTTTTCCAGTGCTAAGTTCGATGCCAGGTGATGCGTCTGGTTTCATTTCTTTGTTGAGACTTTGTAGCAATTAATACAACTGAGTAACTTGCTAAGTCATTTCAGAAGGCAGCTAAGAATCAACCATTGCTGTCTCTCTCGAGTTACATGTAGGCCAGACCGGGTAAGGATGGCAGATTTCCTTCCCTAAAGGACAGTAGTGAACCAGATACATTTTTCCAACAATCGACAACGGTTTCATGATCATCAGTGGACTCTTAATTCCAGATCTTGTTTCTGTATTAAATTTAAATTCCACCATCTGCCATGGCGGGATTCACAAAGTAAGAAGTCTCACAACACCAGGTTAAGTTCCAACAGGTTTATTTGTAGCAAATGCCACTAGATTTTGGAACTGGCTGTTCCTTTGTCATGGTGGGATTTGGACAAATCTATGGACTGGGTCTAAATGTGTGACTCTCCCAAAGAGCCAGCATAGACAGTATGGGCCAAACAGTGCCTTCCATGCTGCATGATTCAACTTCTGATGAGGGGCTCAAACCCATAACCTTCTGTCCTTGAGCAAGATTTCGACTGAATGAGGTGAGTCACATAAAGCTGTCACTGGAAAATTGCTCAATTCTAGCCTTGGGCGCAGAATATAAATTAACACTAAATAATTTAGAATATAATTTATAAAATAAATATACTGAAAGGCGGTTGAGCAGAATCATTAACTCTGTTTGTATCTCCCAAATATACTGCCTGACCTGCTGAGTATTTCTAAGATTTGCTGCTTTTATATCATATCTCCAGCATCTGGAGAGCGAATAAAGTCGTTCTCCAATCGCCACCACGATCAGCAACTGAGAAATCAATCACAATTTTTATACCCAACAGCATTCCGACCACAAGTCCATAAATCCTGCGGGTGATTCTGAAAACCAATCTTATACCAGGGCGTGAAACCTGAGATTGGTGCCCACGCTGTCACTTTGGCAGCAAATAATTATTTTGTGCCATTAAAAATGTTCAGGTTTATATTTATCAAATGAGTTTGGAGAGTTAAGATATCAAACGATTTCACAGGCCAATCTTTACGTTTGATCTTTTGATTCAGCCTCAGATCTGCCTGTGGCCCTTTATCATGTTGTTTTGGCAAGATCCCCATTCACTGCCTTTTCTTATGTTAATTACCTTCAGCTAATCCAGGTAATTTTAACCATTCATTGCTATTCAAATTTGTAACTCAGTGAAAGCCTATCATTAGGATGGCGTATGCTCCAATTGAAACTCAATTTAATGATTATTGCAGCAGCAATTGGAGAGTCCTTTGATAATATTGACTCACTGAATCCCACTGCTGCTATGGGGCAGATTGTGTCAACTCCCAAATGATGCAAGCATTCGATGCAGGGGGAAAACCTCATCTCTGAGCCAGGGTCAATTCCTGCTCCAGATCGCCTGATGAGTGGGGATTCCAGCTCAGAGTCTCCATTCTAGAGGAAATCTGCTGGGGCTATGTGTCTGCTGGATGAGGGTGGCCCACAGATAATCATTATAATTTCATGTCTGTTAAATAATGTAACGGAATCTTCCTGGTTCTAAATGTGTGGCACTTTAGTCAACCTCAGCTGTTGCACCAGTACAGTACTGAATGAGTGCTGCACTGTCGGAGGGTCAGTACTGAAGGAGTGCCGCACTGTCGGAGGGTCAGTACTGAAGGAGTGCCGCACTGTCGGAGGGTCAGTACTGAGGGAGTGCCGCACTGTCGGAGGGTCAGTACTGAGGGAGTGCCGCACTGTCGGAGGGTCAGTACTGAGGGAGTGCCGCACTGTCAGAGGGTCAGTATTGAGGGAGTGCCGCATTGTCAGACGGTCAGTACTGAGGGAGTGCCGCACTGTTGGAGGGTCAGTACTGAGGGAGGCCGCACTGTCAGAGGGTCAGTACTGAAGGAGTGCCGCATTGTCAGACGGTCAGTACTGAGGGAGTGCCGCACTGTCGGAGGGTCAGTACTGAAGGAGTGCCGCACTGTCGGAGGGTCAGTACTGAGGGAGTGCCGCACTGTCGGAGGGTCAATACTGAGGGAGTGCCGCACTGTCGGAAGGTCAGTACTGAGGGAGTGCCGCACTGTCAGAGGGTCAGTACTGAGGGAGTGCCGCACTGTCGGAGGGTCAGTATGAGCGAGTGCCGCACTGTCTGAGGACTGTACTGAGGGAGTGCCGCACTGTCGGAGGGTCAGTACTGAGGGAGTGCCGCACTGTCGGAGGGTTAGTACTGAAGGAGTGCCGCACTGTCGGAGGGTCAGTACTGAGGGAGTGCCGCACTGTCAGATGGTCAGTACTGAGGGAGTGCTGCACTATCAGAGGGTCAGTACTGAGGGAGTGCCACACTGTCAGAGGGTCAGTACTGAAGGAGTGCCGCACTGTCAGAGGGTCAGTACTGAGGGAGTGCTGCACTGTCAGAGGGTCAGTACTGAGGGAGTGCCGCACTGTCGGAGGGTCAGTACTGAGGGAGTGCCGCACTGTCGGAGGGTCAGTACTGAGGGAGTGCCACACTGTCAGAGGGTCAGTACTGAAGGAGTCGCACTGTCAGAGGGTCAGTACTGAGGGAGTGCTGCACTGTCAGAGGGTCAGTACTGAGGGAGTGCCGCACTGTCAGAGGGTCAGTACTGAGGGAGTGCCGCACTGTCAGAGGGTCAGTACTGAGGGAGTGCCGCACTGTCAGAGGGTCAATGCTGAGGGAGAGCTGGACTGTCTGAGGGACAGTCAGACTGAAGGAGAGCCACACTGTCAAAGGATCAGTACTGAGGGAGAGTCACACTGTCAGAAGGTCAATACTGAGGGAGAGCCGCGCTGTCAGAGGATCAGTACTGATGGAGTTTTGATTTCCATCCACAGTTGACAAATGTACGTGTTAGGTGGATTGGCCATGGGTAATGTGTAGGGTTATGGGGATAGAGTGGGAGAAAGGGCCTGGGTAAATTACTTTGTCAGAAAGTCAGGCATAATGGGCTGAATGGCCTCCTTCTACATTATGATGATTCTGTTCTAATGTTTTCTGCCACTATGCACACTCAAGTAGGTATTAACTCAGGAGTTACACTTGTAAAATGAGAGGTATCTGAATAATAGCATTGGAGTTTCTGTATCGGAGTCCAGGATGGCTCAATATCTGTCAGTCACAGGGGGCAGTCGCCTGGCTCTGAGGATGCAATCCAGCTTAGCCTGCCAGAGGATTTACCTTCCTCTTGGGCACAGCAAGCTGACCATGGAATTGACTGGGGCATTTCCATCCCTACCCCACCTGCCTGCTCATTTCACCACCTTATACTCTCCCGAGCCTGTTACAATCTTCTTTAATATTTACTACATTTCTGAGTTTCATATCATCTACAAACTTTGAATTACACCAAGGCCAGATCTTGGTGTTTATCAGATAGAGCAGTGCTTCCTAATACTGAACCCTTGGGGACACCACCCTCTCGAGTCTGAAAAACCGACTGTGTACTTCCTTCTCTAATTTTGTATCCTTGTGGATTTATTCTTCAAGCAAAACTCCAACTTGATCCAGCCACCCTCCTCCAAAGACTGAGCTCAAATTACAATCTATGGGAAGGCAACGGTTGTGGTGTCTTAGCCAATCACGCACCCAATTTCTGTCAGGGAAAAATCAAAGAGCAACATCATGGTCTAGTCTATCAGACAGCAAGAATTAATCACACCACCTTGTGTCAGTGTGGAGAATGCCCTCAACAGGTAGTGTTTAATCTTGGATTGTGTGGACACTTAAAAAAACCTTAATTTGCCATAACCTGTATTAGCCACACATTACTGCACAAAATGGTTAATAAAATCCGATTATAATTATTACTCTATCTCCAGTTGCATTGAATGTAACCCTGAGGGTGTCATTCTGACTACAATACTCGCTCTGATTTAAATTATCCTTTAAGTGTTTATTTTTTCAATTTAAGATTCACATTATGCCTTTGTTCAAAACAGGGTGTAAGGATGAACCCAGACTACAGTGACGGAGAAGCTTCTAGAAACAGTTGTTCAGGATAGAATTAGTTGATTAGGAAGAGACACAGTAAGAAGTCTCACAACACCAGGTTAAAGTTCAACCAATTTATTTGATAGTAAACTCAGAAGCTTTCGGTCCTTCGTCAGAACTGAGGCCAGAACTCTCCACTCATCTGAGGAAGGGGCAAACCCCAAAACTTGTGAGTTTAATATCAAATAAATTGGTTGGACTTTAATCTGGTGTTGTGAGACTTCTTACTGTGTTTACCCAAGTCCAACGCCAGCATCTCCACATCTTGATTAGGAACAGCCAGCATGGATTTCTAAAGGAGAAATCGTGTTTGACTATCTTGCTGGAATCTTGCTTTCCAATTGGTGTAGGGAGGCTGTGCATCACAAGATGGATGCGTTGGCTGACTAATAGCAAAAGTATGGGGGCAAGTCAAGAAGTGAAACCTCCAGGAATACATTAAATTACAGTTGGCAACCCCAGTCAGAATAGTTTATCTCAAAAAAGTAAAGAAAGGTTATGGAGGTTTATTCATCCTGAAAGAATACAGGTTGGATAAACCTTCACCAGAGATCAAATTGACCAGGTTTTACTAAGATGTTTTGCAAGATCAAAGCTTCTCAAAGAAACCTGCTAAAGTCTCCAGGCAGTTTTTTCACAGATAAACCAGAACCATGAGACTGTGATGGATGTGGCTAAGTGGCCTCTCGTGATAAAATAGGTGCCGAAAGCAACAGCCCAGTCAATTGTGCCCAAAGATGTGTTAGGTCATCCGGCTTAATTAAGAAACGTGTTCTGAGATAAAATTGAAAAGTGAAAATTTATTTTCAGTAGTTTTATAAGAAATTGAGAAAATAAATAATGGACGCAGTGGCAAATTTCAACAAGGAAACCCTGAAAGTTAGTTTACGAAGATGCTTTCAGGGAGTTGTTAAGAAAAACAACCACAGGGAATAGAAGGGAGAGCGGCCTGTAATGTATTTGAAGGAATGTCAATTCAGCTGACTTAAGTGGTAGCGCAGCGCTTAAAGATTTAAGTTTATTTGAAAACTGTAAGAGGTTGACACAAGCTAACATTGATTGATGATGACTAGGTTTGACTCTTTTTCAAAAGCAAAGAGGTTAACTCTATAAGGAGCTATTGTGTTTTCCTGCTCTTCCTCGTGTCAGATTAACCCTTTTCTAAAATTCACAACAACAGTCAAGGAGTCAATGTTTTGAGGGACTCTTGTTTAATTATCCTGGTGGCCATGGATTTGTAATCCCACAAGAAAATATTGTGTGCATTCATGATAATGTCTAAAGACTCACCGATGGTGTTGGAAATTTAAAGAAATTTAAGGGAGATGGACAACCTCAAAGCCAGCTTTAAACAAAAAATTCAACATACCTTTGGACATTGTAACCTAAGGCAGAGTTCGAAAGGGCAGTAAAGCCCTCGTCAATGGAACATCCATTCCCAGCTTGGAAAGGAAAGAATAAAGATTGTTGTAAAGAGTAATTTGACACTGCAGTCTGAATAGAGTGATTCAGCTAATCATCTGTTACTGAAAGTTCAACTCCTAAGTCACTTGACTTGTGCTGCTGTATAACTCTTATCGAGACTCTTTCTGAGACTATTGGTGTAAATTCAAAGGTTTTGAATCTGCTTTGGTAAACTTAATACTTTAACTAGGTTCTGTGACTGAGCGTTTTATCAACATTCTTGGATCTGACCTTAAACAAATAAGGTCTTAGGAGGGAGATATTACATTTCTGGGGGTATTGCTTTGTTCCAATATTCTCTCACACTCTCATTTGAGATGAGACATATTTCCAATCGTATCTAGCCCATTAATAATTCAGTTTTCTGAAAGAAAACATCTAATTGGGATATAGCTGAACATATGGCCCATTCAGGATGATGTAGGTAATGTAAGTAAGAATTACCTTGATATAACATCGTATCAGTTAGACATCGTTCCCATTTGATGAATTACCTTGAAGTCCAACCACACGCTGGTACATATTAGGAACAAGTGTGTGACCATGTAATGCAACAGATAACAATTGTTTTCATCCAATCCTGAATCTCTTGTCTTTCCGCTGAATGGTAAGCCACTCTCATTTTGTTTATCTTTATTTAAGAAATATACAAAGTAGGCAAATTCCTTTGGCGTTGGACCTGATGCTCTAATGGACAAAGCTTCCAAGGAATAAAAATGACAAATTTCCATAGGATATTATCACTCTGTCTTAAAGTATTTTCTTTTCTGTGCCTGTTTTTGCAATTTAATTATCTGTTAGAGATTCGAAGGGAAAACTAGCCATCCCATCTCCAGCCAGATATTAATTCAAGTCATCTTTGAAAATTTCTTCCCACACATCAGCTAACTCTGAGAAAACATTGGATAAAAGCGAATTACTGCGGACGCTGGAATCTGAAACCAAAAGAGAAAATGTTGGAAAATCTCAGCAAGTCTGGCAGCATCAGTAAAGAGAGAAAAGAGCTGACGTTTTGAGTCCAGATGACCCTTTGTCAAAGCTTTAACAAAGGGTCATCTGGACTTGAAATGTCAGCTCTTTTCTCTCCTTACAGATGCTACCAGATCTCCTCAGATTTTCCAGCATCTTCTCTTTTGATCTGTAAGCTGGTATGAAGCCCAATCATTACAATGTCCTCAGCTTTCATTAAGGGCAGCATAGAGGCACAGTGGTTAGCACTGGTGTCTCACAGCGCCAGGCACCCAGCTTCAATTCCCAGCTTGGGTCACAGTCTGTGTGAGTCTGCACATGCTCCCCATGTCTGCATGCATTTCCTCTGGGTGCTCCAGTTTTCTCCCACAGTCCAAAGATGTGCTAGTTAGGTTGATTGGCCATCTAAATTGACCCTAGTATCAGGGGATTAGCAGTGTAATTATGTGGTGTACGGGGATGGGGCCTGGGTGGAATTGTGGTCGGTGCAGACTCGTTGGGCTGAATGGCCTCCCTTTGGACTGTAGGGATTCCATGATTCTAAGTTTGCAATTGAAATTAATATGTGCTTTATTATTAACAATTAGCTCAATTGTTAATTAACAGCAATTTTATAATTGCTGAAGCTCTATTTAAAGGGAAGAAAATATTGGCATTTTCCAACTAAATAGGTAATTTAACATCAAACAGACTTCATATCTTGTGATTAGCATCTGGGTAGGAAATGACCAGCTGCTCCATCTAACCCACCCCACATCGCACAGAGCATTGCAATTAAATACTCAGTCCCTCCCTCCTCACACCTTCCTTCCCTGTAATCTCCTGTGAGAAATTTATTTAAAACTGTGGCTAACAAGGGGATAATAAGAAATAAAAAGAGGAAGTACCAGCAAAGCTCTGTTGGTCTGACAGCTTCTGTGGAGAAAGAAACTTTTTCCAGAGGCTGCCAGACTGACGGAACATTTGTGTTATAGTCATGGGATGGCACAGTGGCACAGTGGTTAGCGCTGCTGCCTCACAGCGTCAAGTATTCGGTTCAATTCCCAGCTTGAGTCGCTGTCTGTGTGGAGTTTGCAAGTTCTCCGTGTGTTTGCATGGTTGCTCCGGTTTCCTCCCACAGTTCAAAAGACTTGCTAGTTAGGTGCACTGGCCATGTTAAGTTCTCTCTCCGTGTACCCGAACAGGCCTGGAATGTGGCAACTAGGGGATTTTTACAGTAATTTCATTGCAGTGTTAATATAAGCCTACTTGTGACACTAACAAATCAACTCAACAAGAAACAAGAACTAATGTTTTGACTTGAATGTGATTCTTCTTCAGAGTCAGACCTGCCAAACTTCCTGAGTTTATTCAGCACTTTCTGTTTTTATTTCAGTTTTCTGCAGCATTCTGTTTTTATTTAAGGAAAAAATGTACTGAAGCATTTATCAGGCTAGGAGATCACATCCAATCAGTGCAATCACTTGCTTTCTATGTTACGGTCAATTTTGTACCTTTAAGTATCTTTACTTATCAATCCCAATTTTACAATTTCCATTTGACTTCCAGGTTTTGTTATAGTCCGTTCTACTGATAGAACACATGACAGTACACCACTGATAAAGTGCGTAGATGTTTAGTCCAGTGAATGAGGTGATAATCAATTGGGATCCTTTGACCTCGATAGTGTACACATGTGTAGCTGCAGCATCCAGGAATGTAAATGTTCCATCACATCAGACTTGTATCTTCTCAGTGGAAGAGAGAATTTGGGAACGCCAGGAGGTGAATCACTCTCTCTCTCAAATTCCCAGGCCCTGCCTTGTTCAAGTAGCTTCAGCATTTATGTGATTGATCCAGATGAGTTTCTGATCAATTGTATTGATCTGGCAACCTAAGGGTTGCCAAGGTGCTGATTTCAGCATTGGTAACAAGATTCAAAGAAAGTGGTCAGACTCTCTCTTACTGAAAGTGGACATTGCCTGCCACATGTGTGGATTGATACTTAACAGCCCAAGCCTGAATGTTGCCCAGAGGCTGAGATGATGAGCCTCCAACCACAGCCATCTCTTCCAGTGCCAACTGTGATTCCAAACACTGAAGATTTCTCTCTTTCTTTCCATTAATCTCAGTTTACTAGAGTTCCTTGCTGCCACATTCGATCATGTGCTGCTTTTATCATGACAGCCCACATCTGGGGCATTGAATATTTATGAGGAAGAAATTGAGAGCAGGAGCATATGTCAAATAAAATAATACATAACTGAAGACACAACCATAGGAACAGGAGGAGTCCATTCAGCCAACTGGACCTGTTCCGCCATTTAATTAGATCATAACTGATCTGCATTTTAACTCAATTTACCTGCTTTAGTTCCATAATCATTAACACACTCAGCAAACAAAGATCTACCAATCACAGTTTTAAAATTTTAAACGACCATTAACAGCCTCACCAGCTTTCTAGGGGACAGAGTTCCAGATTTCCAATGTCTTTTGTGCGAGCAAGTGCTTCCTGATAACTGTCCTCAGTGTTCTGCCTCTAATTTTAAAGTTATGCTCCCATTACAGATATAACATCACCAGAAGTAATAGTTTCTCTCAGTCCACACTATCAACTCAAATAATAATCTTAAACACCTCAATTAGATCTTCATTTAATCTCCTACACTCGGGGAACACAAACCTCGTCTCAACAAACACGTTTCATATCAATACTAATATTATTATGCAGTTAATTTTTCATCCATCTTTTCAGAGGTTGATTTTTAGCTTTTCAGACTGGTTTAATTGATTTTTTTTTTGGGTCAGCCAGAATATACTTCTGTCACATTTCATCGCCAATGTCATTTAGTTTTGTCTTTCCATCTCCATGTATTACACAGATGTTTTCTACCAAGACATGATCGGATGTCATGTGCTGTCTGACATTCCCTATCCACTTCATCTCCCCAGTCAGCTGTGGGAAATGTCAATTTGCTTCAGTTTGAGATTAGTTTCAGATGTTCGATCGGACATACAAACAAAAATGAATTGGTAACTTGGATTATTCCACAACATAGGAGCTTGGAAAGGAAATCAGTGACCTCAGAGAGTTCGCCCGCTATTTAGCCATCATCTTGAGCACCATTGATTTATCATAATCTAATTTAATGCTGGAATAAGCCCACGGGGCTGAATGGCTTCCTCCCCTTCCTGACACGAGGTTCCAAATAAAACAATTTTATGTTGGATTAGGGATTTCTACTGGTATAGAACTCCTGGAGTGAAGTATGTTGCAGATTCAGGATTTCTTAGGAATGGGATTTGATTTTCTAAATCCGAACAAAACCTACATTTACATGACACTCTTAACATAGCGAAAATATCCCAAGGTATATTGCTGCAGCATCATCAAACTGAATTTGACATTGAGCCACATAAGGAGATATCAGACAAGAGGTGAAAAGCTTGGTCAAAGGAAAGGAATGAGACAGACAGGTTTACGGAGGGAATTCCAGAGGGCAGGGTCCAGACAACTTAGAGCAATCAAAATAGGGGATGGACAAGACACTGGGATTGGATGAGGCAAATATCTGGAAGGAATAATGCTTTCCCCCAGGTAAGAATGCCGAATCATCCATTGTGCTGAGTTTTCTCTGTCCCTCTCTCTCAAAATTCTGTCTCTAAGCAGCCACCCCCCTCCCCCATTCCCATCTTCCCTTTCTTTCTCTCATTCTCTCTTCCTTGGTTCATCTCTCCCTATCCCTCTCCTTTTATCTATCTCTCTGACTCCTTCTTTCTCTCCATTGCTCCTGTTTCTCTCTCTGTCTATCCTTCTCAATGTGTCTCTTTCATTCTCTATCTCTTGATGCCTGCCTTCTGTATCTTCCTCTTCTTCCATCTGAATCCCTTCATCTCTATTCCCCTCCCTTTATATCTCTGCCCCTCCCTCTTTCTCTTCCTTTCTCTAACTGTCTCCCTCCTTCTCTCTCCCTCCCTTCTCTTTCCCTCCCTCTTTCCTACCCTTTCTCCCTCTCTCTCCCCCTCCCTCTCACTCTCTCCCTCCTTCTCTCTGTCTTCCTTCTCTCTCTGTCTTCCCTCTGTCTGCCTCCCTCACTCTCTCCCTCTCTCTATCTATTCCCCCCTTTGTGTCACTCTCTGCCCCCTCCCTTTCTGCTTCTCTCTCTCTCCTTCCCTCCCTCCCCATCTTTCCTCTCCCTCCCCCTCTCTCCCTCCCCTCTCTCTCTCCCTCCATTCATCCCCTCTTTCTCCTTCCGTGTCCCCTCCTTCCCTTCATCCCCCCTCCCTTCCTCCATTCCCTCTCTCCCTCACTCCCTCTCCTCTCCATCCCTCCTTCCCCCCTCTCCCATCCCCCTCCCTCCTTTCTCTCTCCATCCCTCCCTCCCTCTCGCTCTTCCCCTCTCTCACTCTATCCCTTTCTCTATCACTCCCCCACTCTCCTCTTTTCTCCTTCTCTGTCCCCTCTCTCTTCCCTATCTCTCTCTCCCTCTCTTTTCTCCTTCTTTCTCTCCCTCTATCTCTCCATCTCCCCGTTCTCTATCTCTCTCTCTCTTTCTCCCCTATCTCTCCATCTCTCCTTCTCCCTGTCTTCCTCTCCCCTTTCCTCTCTCCTCCTTGCTCTCTCCTTGTCCGTCTCTCTATCTCCCTCTCTCTCTCTCTTCTCCTTTCTCTCTGTTGCCTCTTCTCCCCCTCTCTTCTCTTATTTATCTCTCTATCCCCCTTCCCCCCCTTCCTCTTGCCCCCTTCCTCTCTCCCTCTCCATCACTCTATCTCTATCTCCCCTCCCTCTCCCTCTTCGCCTCTGTCTCTCTCAATCTCTATCTCTCTCTCCCTTTACATCTCTCTCCCTCTCTCTCTCTCTCCCTCTATTTTTCTCACTCCCTCTATTTCTTTTTCTGTCTCTCTCCCTCTATCTATCTCTCTCTCCTTTTTCCTTTATCTACCTCTTTCTATCTCTCCCTCTCTCTCTCCCCCCCATCTCTCTAGCTCCCTCTCCCGCTATCTCTCTCCCTTCCTCTCCGTCTATCTCTATCCCTTTATCTCTTGCTCCCTCTCTCTCTCCTCCCCTCTCTCCCTTTCCCTCTCTCTCCCTCTATCTCCCCCTCCCTCTCTCTCCCTCTCCCTTTATCTCTTTCCCTCTTTCTCTCTCCCTCGCTTTGTACCTCTCTTTCCTTCTCCCTCTCTCTCCTCCCTCTATATCTCTCTCTCCCACCCTCTATCTCTATCTCTCTCTCAATATATCTCTCTTTCCTTCTCTCTATCTCTCTCTCCCTCCCTCTATCTCTATCTCCCCTTCCTCCCTCTTTCCCGCTCTATCTCTCCTTCCCTCACACTCTACATCTCTATCTCTCTCTCTCCCTCTATCTTAATCTCTCTCTCTCTTCCTCTATCTCTCTCTTTCCCTATCCTTTTTCTCTCGCTCCATCTATCTCTATCTCTTTAACTCTCCCTATCTCTCTCCCTTTATCTATCTCTATCTATCTCTCCTCTCTCTCTCCCCTCTCTCCCTGTCCTTCTTTCTCCCTCTCCTTGTATCTCTCTTCCCCTCTCTCTCTAAGTCTATCTCCCTCTATCTCCCCCTCTTTCCCTTGCTTCCTCTTCCTCTCCCTCCCTCTCTTTGTACCTCTCTTTCCCTCTCCTTCTCTCTCCTCCTCCCTCTATCTCTCTCTCCCCCTCTTTCTATCTCTCTCTCTCTCTATCTCCCTTTCCCTCCATTTATCTCTATCTCCTCTCCCTCCCTCTCCCTCCTTCTATCTCTATCTCCCTTCCCTCTCTCTCTTTCTCCCTCTATCTCTATCTCCCCTTTCCTCTCCTTCTATCTATTGCCTTCTCCCTCTATCTATTTTCCTCTCCCTCTATCTCTATCTCTCTCCCCATATTTCTCTCGCTCTCTCTATCTCTATCTCTTTGTCTCTATCTCTTTCCCTCTATCTCTCTCTCTCCATCTACCTCTCTCTCTCTATCTCCCTCTATCTCTCCTTCTCTCTCTTTCTGTCTCTCTCCCTCTATCTCTCTCTTTGCCTCTCTCTCTCTATCTTCTCCTCCCGCTATCTCTATTTGTCTCTCTCTCCATCTCCCTCTCCCTCCCTCTGTATCTATCTAACCCTCTCTCCCTCTTTTTCTCCCTCTCCCTCCTCTTCCCTCTAACTCTCTCTCTCTCCTTTTCCCTCTAACTCTTTCTCTCCCTCTCTCTCTCCCTTCCTCCCTATCTGTCTCTCCCTCTCGCTTCCTCTCTTTCCTCTCTCTCTCTCTCTCTCTGTCCATGGTGCTGAAATTAACTTGCCGGCTGCGCCACGTGATGCCGCTGCCCCGATTCTGGAGGCTGGCAATCCGGAGTTTGGAGCTGGCACGGTGAAGACAGATTATTTCCAGTTTCTCTTTAGAATTGCTCAGGGACAGGAGGTGGCACCGAGACGCTTGAAGAGAGAAAGAAGGAAATGATGTAAAGGCAGGATTTGGGGGAGCAGTGCTTGATTTGTTTGCAAGTGGCTGGGGATTTGATTGGAGTTTGGTGTCTGTAAGTTGCTGTTGCGGGTGGATCGAGCCTGGGGGAGATGTGAGGATTCTAGCTGCTGCTGCTGCGGTAAAAATGCAGAAAGGAATCCGCCTGAATGATGGGCACCTTTCATACCTGGGCGCTCTGGCCAGGAAGGATGGAACCAGGAAAGGTTACCTGAGCAAGAAGAGCTCGGACAACACCAAATGGCACAACAAGTGGTTTGCTCTGCTTCAGAATATGTTGTTTTATTTTGAGAACGATTCCACGACGAAAGCCTCCGGTCTCTACTTACTGGAGGGGTGCATGTGCGAGAGGGCACCATCCCCAAAGCCATCGCTCTCAGCCAAGGAATCCCTAGAAAAGCAGGTAGGAGAGAAAAAGTCCAGTGCTCAGGCTGCAGTGACAGATATCTAGTGTCCAGCTACTGATATTCAGTCTCCAGTGACTCATATCCAGCGTTCATTGACTAATATCCAGTGTCCAGTTACTAATATCCAGTGCTCAGTGATCAATATCCAGTGACTAATGTCCAGTATCCAGTGTGCAGGGATTGATGTCAAGTGCCCAATGACTGATATCCAGTGCCAGTGATATATCCAATGCCCAGTGACTGATATCCAGTGCTCAGCAACTGATATCCAGTACCCAGTGACTGATATCCAGTGTCCAGTGACTGATTTCAAGTGTCCAGTGACTGTTAGTGCCCAGTGACTGATTTCCAGTTTCCATTGACAGATATACAGTGCCCAGTCACTGATTTCCAGTTTCCAGCGACTGATTTCCAGTGCCCAGTGACTGATATCCAGTGCCCAGTGATTAATCAGAGTTTAATCAGATCTCCACAGGCTGCAGGATTCTATGTTATTCAGGAATGTGCTCAATCTCCAAATGATAAATCCGAGAGCACTGTCTTTATCCATTTAGGGATTCACGCGGATTTTTTTTAATAATCCGAGTGCAGAGACTGCAGAGAAATTTCACCAAATAAACAGGAGGGGAAAATGCTGGAAAATGCAACATTGGAAATTGAGTCTTAATCCATTTTGGTGCATTGGGATTGCAATGAAGTTGTTAATGTCGAATCTCAGAGCAAAACCAAGCGCCGATAAAATCGTCATTAATATTAAAACTGGAATCAACTTTTCCTTTTTGCAAGAGAGGCATTTCTGCTGTTTTTGCTCGGATCCGCGATGTTTAAATTATTAATCGTAGTTGGCTTTATCGAGGCGATGTGTGATTCTATTTTTAACAGTTAATCAGTCAGAACGCGAATCTTTACAAAGCAAAACAATGTGTGGGGAGGGGGGTGGGGGTAGTGTGGAGACACAGTTTTTTGCTGCTCTCTGATTTTTAACTCGTCCTGTAAAATAAAGTCCTTTCCAGCTGAGATGACTGTATTACCAATCCGCAGAACAATAAATGATGCAGCTTGCCAGATGCATTGGTTTATAAAATTAGTTAAAGTTAATTAAGCGTTACTTGAACAACGTGCCGGGAACTAGACACAAGTGAAGCAGGAGAATCTGGGCGAGTTATTTTTGAAATATGGAAAAAGGCTGGCGGATTTTTTTTCTGGGCTCAGTGTCTCCGCCCCACGCACCCAGGGGGAACTGCAGACCCCCCCCCCCCCCCCCCCCCCCCCCGCCACCTCCTCCACACTCCAGATATTTCTGGGGCATCTGTCGAATTCATTGCTTTAATTACCCTCGAATCCCCAGTTGTTACCCACTCCCTCCCAATCATTTTCACAGATATCATGTAAACCAAAACCAATGGTTATTTTATTCAAGGTGGGGGGGGTGAAGGGTCTGTTTATTTACACAGAGGAAATACCACAACATCCATTGTATGGATATTGATCGACCCGCAGACATCCCTATATCCAGATCAATGTCTCTTTGTCATAGATTAAACATTAGTGATGCCCTTGCCTTGTACGAAATGTGGAGATGATTTCCTGAAGGAACCAGCTTTTTCTCCCCGCTGCCGATTCTTCTTCTTCATTTATCCTCCTTATTTTATCCCGCAACATTTCTGTCAATACCTGACACATTAATGTCCCGCAGTATCAGTGCAATAGTCCAACTACCCCCTGCACCAACAGCGCTTGTTTTGGATCACTCTTCATTTCCCTACTCGTCAAAACATTTTTCTAATGGACTCAACACTTTTTGTGCTTTATTTGTAAATCCAAATCGGTTTGAAGTTACGGGCATGTAAACAGCTGTCAGCCTGAGAATTTCAGACAAATTGGAAGGAGCGCAGGGAGATTTCAGATCACTACAGGAATGGGCCAGTGAGCAAAACAGGGCAGGGGACATATAATACACATACACGCACACTCAGATATATATATATATACACACATACACACACATCGGCACCTACACACACATACACACAGGCACCTTACACATACATATACACGGATACACACATACAACGCACACACATACACACACAAACACATACACAAATACGCACACACAAACACATACACATACGCACACACAAACACATACGCACACAAACATACACACAAACTCACACAAACACATACACACAAATACGCACACACAAACACATACACACAAACACACACTCACACAAACTCATATAAACACACAGACACATAAGATTTGGACAATCCCAGTCCTACAATGAGACCAGTTTTCAATCAATGAAGCTACAGATCCCAGTAGGGGATCTCTTCCGGGATCAGGGATACAGCACTGCAGGACCCTGAACCTGACCGGAGTGTTTCTGTCCTGGGAATGTCACTAGGTGTGAAAAGTAAGACATTTCCCAGTCCCTGTGATGGCAAACGCAGCCGAGTTGTAAACATTTGGATTCCTCTACAACAACCTGAAGGTTTAGGCACTAATCCCACCATCGGAATCTACAAGGATTGCTGAGCTGGAATTGTGGGGACTGGGAACTGGGTATGTGAAAATTGGGAGCTGGGATTATGGGGAATTTAGGAACAGGAAGCTGGGACTGTGGGGAATGGGATCTGGAGTTGTGGGGAGTGTGAAGATTGGGAGCTGAGAGCATGGGGACTGAGATTTGGGATTGTGAGGATTGTGGGGACTTCAAACCGATTTGGGATTGTGTTTAAATTGATTAAAGATGTTGACAGGGAAGATGGAGAGAAGCTGTCCATCTGATGGGCTAACGATGGCTTAACCTCAAAATTAGAGCTAGATTGTTTAGATTAATGCCAGGACGCGTTGCTTCACACAAAGAGCAGTGGAAATCAGGAACCCTCTCTCCAAAAAGAACTGTCGAGGCTGGGTATTAATTGAAATTTTCAGAAAAAAGTTGGATCATTTGTGTTGGGCAGAGACATTGGGGGTTATGGAACCCAGGCAGGTAAATGAAGCAAACAGACAAATTAGCCATGAGTTAATGGAACAGGGTCAATGGGCCGGATGGCATCTTCTGGTTCCTGTGTTTGTTCTCTTCATTTACATTATGGGCTAGAGTTTGCAGAGCTCCTCCTGCTCTCTGTCCACCCTTCTGTCTGATTATTATTAGTAGTCAAAAAGTGAGAACTTCAGCACTTCAGTGCTTGACCTCTCAGGCAGGACATTGAAGCCAATTGCAGATGTTGGTTGACTCAACTGAGGTCAAGAGGTCAGCCACATCTGCACCAACTGAGAGCCTGACCTGGTGATGCAATTCATCATTGAGCCAGCAGGGAGTGCTCTATCTCAGCCTTCAGGCACTTCCACCAGGAGGAGGAGTTCTGGAAAAGTTCCCCTCAGTCCCCTGGCCATTATTTATTCCTCAACTAATTCCTAAAACCGATTATGTATCCATTAACAAATTAATGTTTGTGGGAGCTTGCTGTGCATATATTGATTGCTGTTCTTTCCACATCAGTGACTAATTTCAAATAATAGGTTATTGTTTGCAAAGCATTTTAGGACATCCTACAGTCAGGAAAAGTGCTATAGAAATGCAACTGTTTCCTTGTTCTACGTAATTAAATATGGTGAGATCATGGAGTATTAAACAACAGCAATAACTGGCATTAATATAGCAGCTTTAATACGTCACTACGCATTTACCTTCTGGGATATAGTGAGCAGAAAGTAGTGCTTGGGAAACAGTCATGGATGTGATACATTGATACACAGTGGAAGGCAATTTCTCACCACAAACCTCATACTCAATTGCAGACGTTCCAAAGTAGTTGATAAAGAGATGGGTGACTATGGGCAGAATTTTCCAGCCTTGCTCGCCCTGAAACCACAAAATCCTGTCTGAGGTCAATGCACCTTTCCGTGGTCTACCCCTCACCTGCTCCGATTCCCATGGTGGGTGAGCACGACAGTAAAATTCCGATCAATAATAACACCCAGTTTCTACCCGCCCTATCTATTGCTTGCAAGGCAGCAATGAGGGTTTTAATACATGTGATATGTTGGTAGATTAACTAAATTTCTAAAATAAATTGCAATGTGAAAGGTTTAGAAGGAATTTATCCTCCATCACTAGTCAAAACATTTTGGCTTAATAAAGTTAATGTAGTATGTAGTGTCTTTCTTAATGGAGGAATTGAGTACAAGAATAAGGAAGTCATGTTGAACTTGTATATGACACTAGTTAGGCCTCATCTGGAGACTGTACCAAGTTCTGGACAGCATGCTTGAAGATGGATGTGAAAGTACTGGAGAGAGTACAGAGGACAATTACAAGAATGATTGCAGGGATAAACCACTGTAGCCAAGAGGATAGATTGGAGAGTTTGGGACTGTTTTCCTTAGAGAAAAAAGGCTGAGAGGAGACCTGTTGGAAGTATTCAAGATCATGAGAAGTATGGTAAGGATAAATAGTGAGAAACTGTTTGCATTCAAGAGGGCCAAGAACTGGAGGGCACAGTTTTAAAAATAATTGACAAAAAGAATAAAAGTGATGGAGGAAAAGGTTTTTCACCCAGGGAGCATCTAGAATGCCCTTCCTCATGGGGTTATGGAGGTAGCTTTGATCAGGGCATTCAAAAAAGAATTAGATAGCTATATGAAAAGAGAGATTGTGCAAGGATATGGGGAAAGGAAGGGGAGTGGGAACTGGGTAGAATGCGCTTTCCAGGGAGCCGTTGCAAACTCTGATTCTAGTGATTATTCTCCAAGACAGAAAAACAGAAGATATTGGAAAAGTTCAGCAGGCCTGGCAGCATCTGTGGAGAGAGGAACAAGAGTTAACAGAGAGTTTCTTCAGAACTTCTCCAAGATACTTAGTCTTGGGGAAGAATAGATTTACTGGCAATGATATGGAGAATAAATGACTTCAGTTAACTGGAGGGACTGGAGAAATTGCTTTGTTTTCTTTGAGCAGGGAAGACAAAGAGAAGATTTGATAGACATATTCAAAATCATGTAGTATTTTGATGGATTAAATAAAAGGAAACAGTTTCCAGCGTCAGGAAGGTTGGTAACCAGAGGGACACAGATTTATGGTGATGAGTAAAAGATGCAGAAAGGGCAGAGGAAGCAGATTCAATTGTAATTTTCAAAGGGAATTTGGAGATACATATTGGATTTAGTCAGCAAAATCCACACTACATATTCACACACTGATCAGTGCAAAGGAGTATTGAGACAAGTATATAATATTGGATGGCTAACTTGATATCAACCATTCCATTTTATAACAAACATTTCAAATTCATTGCCATACCTTTTAATGATGTCCAGCAATGAGTTAGTAAAATGTGTCTTAATTGTGAGACAATAAATATAGGCTTAAGTTGTTTTATTTCAAATTTTTTAAAAAAAGTATATATATATTGTAAATGATCAGTGGCCCTGATATGAATTCTGTTGATGAAATTTAATGCATTAATAGTGTTAGTGATTGGGTTTGGTGCTATTTTTCTGAGGCAGCAGGAAGTTTTTGCTCAGAGTATTTCCTATATCTGATTGCTTTAACACTAGTATCAAATGCACTGATGTTCCAGAGAATTATTTTGGCCAAAATCTCACAGAAAGTGTTAAGTATGAAGAAGCCTCTTGAATAAAGCAATGTGGGTCTCAGACCGAGTCAAAATTCTCATAGTGAAGGAGAGACAATACAATGTGGGACAATAGTATCTTTGATGAGAATGGAACTGGGAAGAGGTTTAAGCAGGCAGCTGATCCAATATCAAAAATCGCCCTCAGTAAACCTTTGTCATGTCCCTCCATGCCTGAAGAAAATCAGCTTACATAACATCTACACAATGCATTTTTTTTATTCATTCATGGAACATGGGCAGTGCTGGCTGGCCAGCATTTATTGCCCATCCTTAGTTGCCCTTGAGAAAGTGGAGATGAGCTGCCTTCTTGAATTGCTGCAGTTCATGTTCTGTGAGTTGATCACAATGCCGTTAGGGAGGGAATTCCAGGATTCAGCGACAGGGATATATTTCTAAGTCAGGGTGGTGAGTGGCTTGGAGAGGAACTTGCAAGTGGTGCATTTAAATGCTGTCCTTATCCTTCTAGATGCAAGTGATCGTAGGTTTGGAAGGCACTGTCTAAGGCTATTTGGTGAATTGCTGCAGTCCATCTTGTATATAGTACACTTTGCTGCTACTGAACATCATACTTTCTTTATATCTGGTTCAGTCTCTCTCTCTCTCTGCCTGTCTATCTATAAGTCAATCTATTTTGCTCTTTCACACTCTCTTGTACATAAAGGATACAAAACCTTCATGATTACTGTGCCTGAACTCTCCAAGATTTTAAGATTAATTGCCAGGACATAGCAGGAGGCAATGGTGCAACAATATTGTCATTGAACTGCTAAGAGAGCCAGGGTAATGGTTTGGGCAGCTGGATTTGAATCCCACCATAGCAGATGGTTAAAACTGAATTTGATACAAATCTGGAATTAAAAATTAATGATGAAACAATTGTTGATTGTCATAAAAGCCCATCTGGTTCACTAATGTCCTTTAAGGAAGGAAATTTACCTTCACACATGAACGAATTTTTAAAAATCAGGCAATAAAAGTGCAAGAGCATGAAAATGAATTGAAATTGTGGAGGCATTCTTGTTTCATTTTCTTTGAACAATTATGTTTACAAGTTATGGAGATATTGGAGATGAGAAAGAAAAAGGCTGTTTGACCAACTGGTGTGTTGGGAGTGGGATGTGTAATTACAAAACCTTCAGAAATGCATGCAATAGGAATCTGCACTCTAATTGGTGCTATATCTTGTATATTAAAAAAACTGAAGTTTTTCTTATTGATTCCAGAACCTGAGGTTGTAATATCATTTTTATATATTATTATAAACAACATGGTTTCATTGTGAATTATAATTACAATCATATTATTTATTTGATTTATTCATTTTGATTTATTTGTTTTACTTATTATTATTGTCACATATGTTAGTGTATCATGAGAACTATTGTACCTTGCATGCTATACAAAGCATACCATTCATAGAGAAGGGAAAGAAGGGGTGCAGAATGTAGTGTTACAGTTATAGCTAGGGTATAGAGAAAGATCAGCTTAATGCAAGGTAAGTCCATTGAAAAGCCTGACGTCAGCAGGAAGAAGCTGTTCTTGAGTCGGTTGGTATATGATTTCAGACTTTTGTGTTTTTTTCCCGATGGAAGAAAGCGGAAGAGAAAATGTCTGGGGTGCCAAGACTTCTTGATTGTGCTAGCTGAGGCAGTGGAAAGTGTTGACAGTGTTAATGGATGGAAGACTGGTTTGAGTGATGGGTTTATCTGTGTAAATGACTAAATATATAATACCATAAGACCCTAAGACATAGGAGCAGAATTAGGCCACTCGACCCATCGAATCTGTTCTGCCATTCAATCATGGCTGATATTTTTCAATCCTCACTCTCCTACCTTTTCCCCATTCCCCTGATCCCCTTATTAATGAAGAACCTATCTATCTCTGTCTTAAAGACACTAAAATGACCTGAACTCCACAGCCTTCTGCGGCAAAGGGTTCCACAGCTTCACCACTCTCTGACTAAAATTCCACCTCATCTCTATTTTAAAGGATCATCCCTTTAGCCTGGGGATTTTCCTTTCTGTCTGCTTTTAGGTTACGTCAGAGAGAGTTGTTTACAGCAATCTGGTTACAGGTTTATTTTGGAAGCTGCTGGGGAGAGGTCAATGTGATTGGCAAATTGGAAAAAGACTCAACCAATGATGAACCATTAGTCAAAGGTATGTCATGATGATCACTCAGCAACTAAACCTTCTAATGGGAGATATGGATACAAGAGTGTGATAAACCCAGTAAGATTGCATTAATGGAAACCCTGTGGACTGCTCTGCGGTAATCTGGATCATGGTCTTATGTTTTACTGCTAAGATGGAGCCTGTTTAAACTGCTTAGCCCCTTAAAGGTCACTGCTGCAATATTTCCCATTGGAAAGTGACATAACTGGGCAAATCCACTCAATTTCAGTTGCTTATGGGCTTCTGAGATCAACTAGGGTCAAGTGCAATTGTTTTGGAGAAAGGCCAACTTACAAGGGCAGAAAAGCTGAAGAAAATGACTACTGTGGTCATTTTGAAGCCTCAACATGATAGTGACTCACCCATCAGTAAAACACAGTTAATTTAGAGTAGAGTAATATTTTTGTAATAGAAAAAAACCTTGTAAAGGCATCATACCACAATTAATATTCTCATCAGTGGTAGTACGGTAGCACCTCCAGTGGGATGGAAGGTGTAATTACAGCATGGTAAGAAGTCTTTCAACATCAGTCAACAGGTTTATCGAGTAGCAAACACCACTCAGTCGAAAGCTCGTGCTACCAAATAAGCCTGTTGGACTTTAACCTGGCGTTGTAAAACTTCTTACTGTGTTTACCCCATTCCAACACCGGCATCTCAACAAGTGTTTACACAGTGAACTCCTGTTATAAATACTTCCATTGATAATTAGAATAGAAATGATTGACCAGAAGTTATTGTCTGTATTACAGTGTGTATTTTGAGAAAAAATCAAGTGTCACAGGATAGCACAACAAGATTGAAAAGAAAAGTGAAAAGGGTCAGAAATTTGTAGTTTGGGCCAACAGACTTGGGCTAGGGCTTATAGATTGTAGGAGAATTGAATGTCAGGGCACAGGAAGAGATTCAGTTTGAACAACCAGGGAAAAAGTGAACTGCAGCAGTGACAGTATTCATGGTGGCTCAGTGGTTTGCACTGGTGCCTCACAGCATCAGGGGGCCAGGTTCAATTCTCAGCTTGGGTCATTATCTGTACAGAGTCTGCACATTCTCCCCATGTCTGCGTGGGTTTCCTCTGGATGGTCCGGTTTCCTCCCACAGCCTGAAAGTGTGTTGGTTAGATGCATTAGCCATTCTCCCTTGATGTACCCAAACAGGTGCCAGAGTGTGGCAATTTTCTCAGTAACTTCATTGCGGAATTAATGTAAGCCTACTTGTGACATTAATAAATAAACCTTAAACTTGGTAAATCGACAGGAGAAAGAACAGAATTATACATGAAGAACACAAGAGGAAGTTCAGAGATGATAAAAGAGACAAATAAAATACTGAGAGGAAAACAATACGTTGGAGAAACTTGGTTTCTTCTCACTGAAATGATAGAGTTGAGGGGTGACCTAATAGAAGTTTACAAAATCATGAAGGGTATAGGCAGAGTGGATAGTCAGAAGCTTTTTCCCAGTGTGAAAAAGTCAATTATGTGGGGACATAGGTTTAAGGTACAAGGGGCAAGGTTTAAAGAGATGTACAAAGCAGGTTTTTTACATAGAGGGTGGTGGGTGCCTGCAACTCGCTGCCGGGGGAGCTAGTGAAAACAGATACGATAGTGACTTTTAAGGGGTGTCTGGAGAAATACATGAATAGGATGGGAATGGAGGGATATGGTCCCCAGAAGGGTAGGGGGCTTTAGTTCAGTCAGGCAGCATGGTCGGTGCAGGGTTGGAGGGTCGAAGGGCCTGTTCCTGTGCTGTAATTTTCTTTGTTCTTTGAGGGATTGGAAATGGAGGCAAGGACATGATTGCCTTCAGATTTCCCATATATCCCCATCCAGGAATGGGAAACAGGTGGAAGAGGAGCCTTTCCAGATGTGCTAACTATAACAAGCTTGGACTTAAAAAGAACATAAGAATGAGGAGCAGGAATAGGCCATCCGGCTCCTCGAACCTGCTCTGCCATTCAATAAGATCATGGCTGATCTTTTTGTGGACTCAGCTCCACATACCCGCCTGCCCACCATAACCCTTAATTCCTTTACTGTTTAAAAATTTATCTATCCTTGCTTTAAAAACATTCAATGAGGTAGCCTCAGCTGTTTCACTGGGCAGAGAATTCCACTAATTCACAACCCTTTGTATGAAGAAGTTCCTCCTCAAGTCAGTCCTAAAGCTGTTCCCTCTTATTTTGAGGCCATGCCCCTAGTTCTAGTTTCATCCTCCAGTAAGGGAAAATAAGGATTTGGCACCAGTAAGGAATTTAGGCTCTGAGATTGCCTGACAAGTGAGGAACTGTGATTATTTCATCTGAGGCCATAGGAGATAGTGAGAGTGAGGTGAAGAAATGGCTGGGTTAAGTCCTGACTTGAAGTGCTTGTGAGTTAGATTTGTGAGTGTTACAGCACTGACTGTGAAGAGGCGTAGGAAGCAAAAGTCTGGAAAACATATCAGCATAAGAATTTGTGGACACATCTTTATAAGAAAAGCCTGAGACTGATTTACAATCCTGTTAAAACGGCAGATGTAGAAACCTCACACCGACACTTGCAGGGTTTCCGTGTTAATACTGCAATCAGTGATTGGAAAGGTGAGATTCTCAATTCTCAGAAAGGGGACCAAGAGAGAAACATAAGGGCCATCAAGAAAATGGACATGAAACAATGGGAATAAATAACTGATATATTAACATCCAAAAAGAATAAAACAGTCAACATTCTAACTTCATCGGGAACTGAAACAGGTGAACCTTGCCTTGTCTCTCTTCCGATCCTGAAGTAGCTGATGTTTCTACTCAGTATTTCCCATTTGTCATTTGGTTTCTCTTTCTATTGAGTAGGAGGGTTGCTCAAAAACAAGCCACTAGAAACTAAGGAGCAGCTTGTGAAACGTTTGCTGATTATTGGTTTGTTTTTTTACAGGTAGAGTTCCCTTTAACTGCAGGTATTGCCTGTAACTAGGTTTAATCCACAGTCTGTGCACTGTTACTCTGCTATAAATGATATGTTGTGTGATTTGCTCGCTGTGGGACCAGATGGTATTCTCTTCAGTGCCGAATCTCACCCAATCTGTTTACTCCCCCTCCTGAAGAGGACTTGTTTTCAATTAACACATTCCTCCAACTTGTCACTGAACACAAATCTTGACTTGCTGCCTTTCTGTCCTCTGACCCTTTTTTGCCTCTGACCTTTTCTGCCCCTTGACCCTTTCCACCCTCTGACCCTTTCCACTCTCTGACCCTTTCTGCCTTCTGAACCTTTCTCTATCTCATAGTCTAAAGTGGAATGTGGTTCCCAAGTGTTGACTGGTGTTGCCAAAACCCTGGGAGTGCTGGAGCCTCCAGGAATAAAAGATTGACTTCCAGGACATTGAGAAAATCACAGGAGTTTGGAAAATTAGTGTCATTTCTTTTTGAATAACATTGTTTATTGGTTATAAAATATTGGAGATGAGTAAAAAAGATTGTTTGTCTGACAGTCAATAATTCTCTAATCAGTTATGACAGCGTTCATTAGTTTTCTAATTGGTTGTGGAAAAGTAGATTATCACAAAGATGTGTGTGTTTGGAGGGAGGTTGTGTAATAACAGCTCCAGGAATGTCCATCCTGGGTTAGCAGTTAGAGTGCTAACTGTGTCCACCTGAATATTCCTCATGGGTGAATGGAGACAAAGCTCTCGGACAATGAACTCTTCAGGTGCTGACATCCATGCGCAAACTCTCTCACACGAGTGGGAGATCCCTGTCTAACCAATTGGGAATATTTACATTAAGTATTCTCATGGTGTAGTACAAAGTGGAATTAAACCAAATAGCTTCTCTCATCAGTATCACATGGGAGTTTCTTATGCCATCTCATCATTCTCAACTCACACACTCACAAGTCCACCGCTCAAACATAAGGATTTCGCTCAGTGTTACCTTCAGGTACGTGACCACTCATTCTCACACACACCTTCTCACTTCCACATGGCCCCATCTGGCAGGAAAGGATGTGAAGCATGGTGACAGTGAGGATCCTATTCATTTTTCACTCAACGCTCCTGTGAGTGCACAGTTCTGTTTTTTATTTGGTTACCAAATGCCACTTATCTTGACTTTCTTTCATTGGCACTTTGGCCAAGCACCTGAGGCCATCAACCAGGCAAACCTTAAGCTCCAACCCTGAGGAGAGTTGAAATGTGGAAGCAGTGGATTGTATCTTTGAAGGATTCAGCCACACCTTCCACCCCCAGCACGACCTCAGTGGCACCTAGTTCTAGAATAGCCTCTGAGTCACAGTCATCTGGAGAACACAGTGCACAATCTAATCCACAGAAGGCGGAAGGAGGGGCATCCAAAGTCACGGGAGGAATGCTGGAGGCCAGGATTCTGCTGAATCGGTGTCAGATGATGAGCCTGTGGACTTGGTCTTAAGTAAGTAGCTGGAAATGCAGCAGAAATCACAAGAACATCTGGAAGGGGGCGTCTGCCCCTTTCACCTTCAGTCCAAGGTCATATCACAGACTTATTAGTGCTCCGGGCTCAACAGTGCAGGATGTTGAGCAGGAGCTGCTCTCCAGTGCCATACCCTTGGTGGTATCCATCAGTATCAATGCAAGAGGGATATGAGGCACCTCAATCTCACTCCAGCCGCCAAGGTATCAACCAGCAGCCTTTGGCACCCACAGAGAGGAGGATATCCCAGAGACAGCTACCCAGAGTCAGCAACCGAAGTGACTCCGGAAATCTCCGACTCATCCAGAATTTGTGATCCCATCATCTCCGGTCTGCAGGCTGAGGAGGGTGCACAGCCGCCACAGCAGAACACCCAAAGCAAGCCAGGTCAAATATTGTACTTCCAGATGTGTGCACCTTTTGCATGTTATTGTCAACATCAATGACTCTCAATCTTATTGTTAAGTGCGTTTGTGGAACGAACCTCATTCACAGGTTTTGCAGTAGAAATGTGCAGTTCCTCCAGCTCATTTTATATCCATTTTATGAGATGTGGGTGTCGCTGAAAATCAGGATTTATTTCCCATCCTTAATTGCCCTTCAGAAGGTAGTACTGAGCTGCCTTCTTGAATCGCTGCAGTCCTTGAGGTATAGGTACAACCACAGTGCTGTTAGCGAGGGAATTCCAGGATTTTGGCCCAGCGACAGTGAAGGAATAGTGATATATTTCCAATTCAGGATGGTCAGGATAAGAGAGTACCTACTGCTCTTATCCTTCTAGGTGGTAGTTGTGGGTTTGGAAGGTGGGTCTTGTAGATAATACAGATTGCTGCCACTGTTTGTCAGTGGTAGAGGAATTGAATGTTTGTGGATGGGGTGCTAATCAAGTGCACTGCGTTGTCCTGATTGGTGTTGAGTTTCTTCAGTGTTCCTGGAGCTGCATCTGTCCAGGCAAGTGAAGAATATTCTACCACAACTCTGACTTGTGCTTTTTAGATGGTGGACAGACTTTGCAGGGGTGGGGTCAGCTGATGAGATGACGAGCTGATGGATTCCCAGCCTCTGACCTATTCTAGTAGCTACAGTATTTATAAAGCTAATTCAGTTAAGTTTCTGGTCAATGGTAACCCCCCCCCCAGGATGTTGATAGTGGGGGACTCAGCAATGATAATGGCATTGGATATCAGAGGGATGAGATCATCTCTTGTTGGAGATAGTCATTGCCTGGCATTTTGTGGTGTGAAAGTTACTTCCCATTCGTCACCTGACAAGTCTTCTCTTTACAGCATCAGGATGTGCAGAGTGCAGTAAGTCACAATGATCTGTGAGATCCTTTGGGACTGTAATGGGAGTGTTCCCCACCAGGCATCAGAATCACACCCCAAGGATATCAATGGCGCACTCCACCAATGCTTGGCCAGTGCTATAACCTTCTCTCTGTGGGTGTCTGAGACTGAAGCGTGGGTGTCATCAGCTATGTCCTATGCAGATACCATTGTCACCAAGGAACCTGCCCTGGATCAATGACGTGTGGGATCTGGGATCTGCTCAGGATGTATGAGTCGTGGATGTTTCCTGGATATCTGCATGATCAGTTCTTCATTAAACAAGTAGTAAGCAGCCTTTCCACTTTATGTAGGCAATGCCTGTTGCCAGGGAGCTTTTAAAGCCTCCTGAATGCAGTTGATGACACCCTGAACGTGTGGGAATCCAGCAATTTCAGTAAAGCAGAGTGCTCTGGCGTGCTGGTTTGTTTGATCTCTGCTGAAGTTGACATAATTGTCGATCTTGGCAAAAACAACAGCTGCGACCTGAAAAATGTCATGTTGAGTCTTGGCTGTGTAAGATTGTGGCAGAAGTATTCTCCAAAATCGATGTATTCTTGAAAGGTGAAGGTGCAGTGTAGAAGGAGATGTATTCATGTGTGGAGAAGGGCTATATATCGTGTCAACTCCACGTCCTCTGTCTCTCAGAAGGAATTTGCAATGAGCATGTACTCAGAGCTCATATACTCTGCTGTTAGCCAATCATTTCATCTTTCAGAGTGTACATCTGCTAAGATTCCCAATAGGTGACGATAGTTACTACCCCGAGGTGATGAAACTCAGTCCTTCTGAGCCAGATTACTATCCTCGCATTCAATCATCCCATCTTGTATATCTTTTGCCCTGCTGCTGTCTGTCTTGCAGGGGCAAAGCTCCCATCACAAACTTGGAAGCACACTGTGTTTCCCCTCACCTGTGCACTCGCAGACATCCCTGAAGTTAATTCCATGTGATCATCTCTGGTGGCTAATAAAAGCTCTGAGCAGACACTGGAAGTGGTTTAGACAATGTAGGAAAGCAATGGGATAGGGGTGAGGATATACTGAAGCTGAAATGTGATACTCTCAGTAGGAAAAGGCCATTCGGGTCTGCACAGATTCTCCAAAAGAGCATCCCACTCAGGCCCTCCACTCTGCCCCATCCCATAACTCCACATATTTACCAAAGCTAACCTACCTAGCCCGCACATCTTTGGAGCACAGGAGGAAATTGGAGCACCTGGAGGAAACCCACACAGACACTAGAGAACTTGTAGATTCCACACAGATACCCAAGACTGGAATCGAACGTGGGTCCCTGGCATTGTGAAGCAGCAGTGCTAATCGCTGTACTGCAATGCCAGCCACCCATCGTGCTCTTTATTAGCATTGTTGTCTGAGTGCTTCTTGTTGTGTGTGCATTTTGGACCAAGGCTGGCCACAAGGGAACAATATCTGTGTTAAAGAAGAGGCATTTTAATGTCTGATAGACACATGTTTGATATTGTCATGCTCAGGTGGTCTATATTCATATCAAGCTGACGATAAATGCAGTCCAGGATCCCCAGCTGAGAATGCTGGGTGCCAGGGTGATTTGGAAGAATGCAGCGCAGCTGACTGAATCATTTATAAATGGATTCACAGCAGTGGAATATTGTTGGCTGCCTTGTCCCAAGTGTGAATTATCTGGTTCACCATCAATGTTATACAGAGTGTATAGTTCTGCTGTAGTGGATCTCCTCAAGTACCTGGTCACATTGAAGACAAACAGCAACAAGACCACTGAGGATGACTGACAGTTTCTAACTTTTGCTGGATGCGTTATGGCTGGGTTCTGGGGAGACACTTGAAGAGGCAGCACTTTCTGACATTTCATGTTGGGACTCCATCCCCAGTTAGCACATCCTCTCAGCGAGGACACATGCTCCTGAGGCTTTTTTTATGGTTCAGGATTAGAAATTCCAAAGCGTTTTATGGAGCTCGCCTGAGTTAAAGTTTTGCATTTTGAATTTGGTTAGGATAAGCATAAAATGCTTCACTTTAGGTATAATTAGAGTGACCCACTAGGGAGCTTTTATCAAACAAAATTTAATTAAGATTACAGTTACTCATTGGAATTCAGAAGAATGAGGGAAGATCTTAAAGAAACATGTAAGATTATAAAGGGAATAGATAAGATAGAAGCAGGGAAGTTCTTTCCACTGGCAGGTGAAATTAGAACTAGAGGATATGGTCTCAAAATAAAGTGGGCAGATTTAGGACTGAGTTGAGGAGAAACTTCTTCACACAAAAGGTTGCGAATCTGTGGAATTCCCTGCCCAGTGAAGCAGTTGAGGCTACTTCATTGAATGTTTTTAAGGCAAAGATAGATAATTTTTTTAAACAGTAAAGGAATTAAGGGTTCTCGTGAGTGGGCTGGTAAGTGGAGCTGAGTCCATGAAAATATCAGCTCAAGGAGCCAGATGGCCAACTCCTGCTCCTAGTTCTTATGTTCTTATATTAACATGTATAGTAAGAAAATTAGCAAGACCTTTTATCAAATACAAACAAGAAACAAATCATAATAATGTATAATCCTTAATGAATATATATAAACTGCCCCATTCAAACCCAAAACCTCCCACAGACAAAAGGCTCTTTTAACACAGCACAGACTAATGCTCACGTGATATGGCCACTAGTTGAGGTCTGCAGTCAAATTCTTTTGAGATTCAGAACAGTTTGAAAACAAGGCAACTTCTCCAAAACACCAAAGAGACTCTGGTCCAGCCCTAACAGTAGTAGATTTTCTTTCAGGAAAACAAGGTCTTACTTTCAGTTAACCAACAGAATTTTCAAAACAACAGGGAGAAGGGGAAAAGACTTCTTTTTAGCTTGCAGTCCCCTCTAAAACTAAAAATTCAAACCTGCAGCTCTAAACCAAAACAGAAAATGAAATCCTTGTCACCTGAGCTGCAGTTTTTTCTCCCTCTCAGTGACAACATCACCTAAGGCTGTGGGCATGAATTTTTTAAAAACTCTTAAAAGGTATACTAACATCACACTTCACCATCATTCGGAAGCTGAGGAGAATGTGAGAATGTGAAAACAACAACATTATGAAACTAGTTTGCAAACGTCCACTCCACCTGTCACTGTCAGTCCATGTTTCCCACTGCATCATGTCAGGAGCATCATTTTGATATATTTGTATCTCATTATAAGTCCAACTTGCTGGAATCATCCCAGCACAATCAACCATCAGACTGCATTGGTGTACAATTAGAACGACACATTTCAGAGCAGTACATAAATGACATGCAGCAGGTAACCTGCACCTCATTCATCGCTTCACGGTTAGTTTGCCTATTTATCATTGTGTAGCGCTCATGGGAATCAGCATCAGGCATGACAACATGAAACTAATTTTTGGCCTTCTCATGATATTTTCCATTCCTGCCACCACAGCACCCGCTGTGAAGTGTAGCAGAAAAACCGGGGCTTTGTTTTTTTTTGTGTTATTAATTACTGGGATCTGGTCAGTGGTTTTATTCCTTATTGGAGAGAAATCACTTTGTAATATTCAATGAAATACCTGAACAGGATGTTGCCTATTTAAAAATAACAAAGACAGGAATTCTACATCTTTTTTCTCACTGCGAACATCAAACAGTGAAATACACATCATGATACATCTATAAAGGGATTACAGACTGCAAGGTAGATACTGCAGAATTATCAAATCTTGATAAGACCATAAGACATAGGAGCAGTGTTAGGACATTTTGCCCATCGAGTCTATTCTGCCATTCAATATTTTTTCATTCACATTTTTGATATTTTTCTCATTCACATTCTCCTGCTTTTCCCCCATAACCTCTGATCCCCTTATTAATCAATAACCTATCTACCTCTGACTTAAAGACACTCAATGACCTGGCCTCTGCAGCCTTCTGTGGCAAAGGGTTCCACAGATTCACCATTCTCTGGCCAAAGAAATTCCTTCTCATCTCTGTTTTAAAGGATCGTCCCTTTAGGCTGAGGTTGTGCCTCAGTCAATGTGCACTCATATCGTCAATTATTTCTAAGCGTGTTTTCCCCTTTGTTAAGTATAAATGTTGAAAAGTCCCGATTAGTGGACTTAGTGGACAATTCACCACCCATTGAAATATTTAGAAAAGAGGGAGGCAGGAATGGCCAAGGATCAACTTTTGATATGTAATGATTTCCAAAATTTTTTAAAAAATCTCTCTCAGGAAGTAGGCAATGTTCTCCAGCAGTGAGAATACTCCAGTAACAAGCCATAAAATAACTACCTTCAGAAAGTAAATCAAAGAGAAAGGTTTAATAAAGAAACTTTATTACTGCACCATTCTGGCCAAGCCCTCCCCATAAGGAGGGCATGTCCTCCCCCCAAGGAGGGCATGGCAAGAGTGCACAAGCTCCCCCCAATCCCCATCTGATCGCCACATAATTTTGTCATTGGTTACATAGTCTAACAGGTTAGCTGCTCCTCACAGCATGTTACCATTGGTTACATTATAACAGGCAGCAAAGTCAATATTTATTACCCAGCTCTCTTGCCCCTTGAGATGGTGGTGCTGTATCTACTTCTTGAATCATAGAATCCCTACAGTGCAAAAGGAGGCCATTCAGCCCATCAAGCCTGCACCAACAATATTCCCACTCTATCCCTGTGAGACCACATATTTATCTTGTTAGTCTCCCTGACACTAACGGGCAAGTAAGCATGGCTAATGCACCTGACCTGCACAAATCTTTGGACTGCACGAGAAAACCAGAGTACTTGGAGGAAACCCATGCAAACACAAGGAGAATGTGCAGACTCCATACAGACAGTGACTTGAGGCTAGAATGAACATGGGTCCCTGGGGTTGTAAGGCAGCAGCACTAACCGCTATGCCACCATGCCACTGTCATCCATATAGTATTCTTTGCGATCTGATCCTTCTTGTCCATCCTGTGAGGTGAAACTGACTGTGTTCATCACCTGCAGCATTTGATAGAGTCCGATATGTATGTGGGCAATTGCTAAGGCTGATTGTATTTGGGAAGTTCTGTTGAAAATAGGCCAGGATACTGGAGATGGTTAATTTTTGGATGAGTTGCTGACAGTTTCTGTCTGCTCTTGATATGTGCTTGCTTTGGAAAGAAGCCTTAGCCATGTCAGATACAGCAATCCCAAACGATCTGATCCCATGAGTCAAAACTGTTATGACTTTGACTTCAATGAGAGAACACCCAGATTGAATCTTTTCACAAAAGACACAATTTGGTAAGCAATGTCTGGCACTCTTTTAATTCTCTTTTTTATGGGATGTAGGTATTGTTGGCTATGCCAGCAGTTATTGCCCATCCCTAACTGCCTTTGAAAAGATGGTGGTGAGAAGCCTTCTTGAATCGTTGCTGTCCATGTGATGTATGTATACCCACTGTGCTGTTAGGAAGGGAGTTCCAGGATTTTGATGCAATGACAGTGAACAAGTAACAATATCTTTCCAAGTCAGGATAGTGTGTGGCTTGGAAGGGATATCCCCAGGTGGTGATGTTTCCATGTGTCTACTTGACTTTGTCCTTCTAGATAGCAGTTGTCATGGGTTTGGAAGATGCTGTCTAAGGGGCCTTGGTGAGTTCCTGCAGTGTATCTTGTGGATGGTAAACATGGTTGCCACTATTTGTTGATAGTGGAGAAATGTTTGTGAAAGCAGTGCCAATCAAACGGGCTGTTTTCTCTCGGGTGATGTTGAATTTCTTGAGTATTATTGGAGCTGCACCATTCAGACAAGTGCAGAGTATTCCGTCACACTCCTGACTTGTGCCTTGTAGATAGATAGTGCACAAGTTCTGGGAGATCAGGAAGTGAGTTAATTGCCTTTAGTCCAGTTCAGTTTCTGGTAAATGGTAACCCCCAGGATGATGATAGTGGAGGATTCAGTAAAACTAATGCCACTGATTACATTGTCTCTTGTTGGTGATGGTCATTGCCTGGCACTTACGTTGAGCAAATTTTATTTGTCACTTGCCAGCCCAAGCCTGGATATTGTCCAGGTCACACTGCATTTGGTCATGGACTGCTTCAGTATCTGAGGAATTATTACATTGCTACATGGCCAACCTAACTGAGTAGTGACTGTATAAATATGCTATGGATGCTTGCCATGTCAGCATCTCAGTGTCTGCTATTCCATCCTGCCATCTGATCTTCAGGAGTTTTTGAAGGTAGATTCAGTGAAAGTCGTTGAGTTTCTTGACATGATGCTGGAGCAAAGGCCGTGTTTCACCTGTGAAGAGCACAGGGACTGAATTTTGCTTTAAAGACTTCCAATTTGGTAGACAGACTTATTCCTCTTCTTTGCCAGAGTGATGTTTAAAGTCTGCCTACGGCTGCATTTACTTTGGCAATTCTTGTAATTATTTCATATGGACAGCTACGGAGAATCTACTGGTGAGATACGTGAACCTATCCATTGCTGACAGATCCTGGTCATGGGCTGAAACCCTGGGCAATTGATAGGGAGATAGATTTTTTCTGGTTCACTGTTGCAGTTTTCTTTTGCTGATTGCAAGATCAAAGCTGTCACGTGTATTAGGCCACGTTACTCTCTGTGTCCAGCTCTGAAGCAGCAGCGCAGTCATCAGCAAACAGGAAATCACAGGCATGTCTTTGGAGGCTTTTTCCTGGAGTCATCTCACATTCAGTAGCAGCCCATCCATGTGATACCCGATGTTGACCACAGGATTATCATCAGAGAAGACATTGGGATGAGAAGAAAAATGTGCTGAGGTAAGTTGGTCCTTGCACACAGCCCTGTTCAACTGCATTAATGACTGGGAATGGCTTGAAAGACTCACCATGATCCAAAACACGTACATGTGTGCCTTCAGTGAATGGTCGAAGCATTGTGATTAACTTCACGAGGAAGCCAAATTTCCTCTTTACTTTCCAAAAGCCCTCATGGCGAAGTGTGCCAAAGGCCTTGGTCAGTCAGTCATCAAGGAGTAAAGGTCCATATTCTGAACAATGGCATTTCTGCTGAACCCTGCACCACTGGAGTCTTGAGCTTTTCTGAAAATGCACTGAATCCCTGGCAGCAGATCGTGGTCATGAGTCACTGCGATGATGTGCTGGCGAATGACTTGCCAGGCTGCTCCAAGGGGAAATTCAGGCCGTTGTTGGGATTGGACCGAGCTCTGGAGGGGATCCTGGGGATGAGTGTGTTCCCATGACGTATGCTCCTCCTGAATATATAGCAGCTATAGGGGAAGGGGGTAGGGGTGGGGGGGGGGGGGGGGGGGGGTGTAGGGGGTAACCTCGCTGAGTCGCTGCAGAATAACATTGGATTGAATTAGACTGTTGCTGTGCAGGGTTCCGTTATGTGTTTCACCATGGCAACCACAATGACATGGATTTCACTGCACTGGATGTAATTAAAATAAACTAGTCAGATTAACATTCTCACCACGGAGTGCTGGTTAATACTGATCTGTTAGCACAGTACTTACAAGATTTAAGTCACTGTGGGGGCAGGAATTCTAAAGTTTCTCTGTTTTTACATTGAAGCCTATTCTCAAAAATGAGAGAGAAGAGTAGAATGATACTCAGTAGGATGGAGACCACTCAGCCCATTGTGCCTCTGCAAGCTCCCTGAAAGAGCTTTCCAGTGAGTCCCATTACCCTGCTCTTCACTCCATAGCCTTCTATCATAGTGGCAGCTTTTTGTAGTCGAGAGCTTTATGCTCCAGTGTCACAACACAGCCTCTACCTTATTTTTTATTCATTTGTGGGACATGGGTGTTGCTGGCTGGCCAGCATTTATTGCCCACCCCTAGTTGCCCTTGAAACTGAGTAGGTTGCTAGATCACTTCAGTAAGCACTTGAAAGTCAACCACATTTCTGGTAGCACATGAGCGATTTGCTTGCTGCAGCACATGTGCATTAATTTTACAGAGTTGTGTATAGCCAGAATGGGATTTTTTGAGTTACACAATGCTACACAGTTTAGAGGGAAATCTGAAGACCAGTTCACAATCCTTTCGAATAATATTTTTTAATAATATACCACATTTTGTTGAGAGAGGGTTTAGAGCGATCACAATTTGACTCTGGCCTAGTTAAAGGCAAAATGATCCAGGGTTCCTGACAAACATTGCCACAAAGTGCAATTTCCAAATGAAGACAACAACAATTTGCTTTTATAAAGCATCTTTAAGGTAATAAAAATGTCCCAAGGTGTTTCAAAGGAATGATTAGCTGTTTGCACTGACCACATAGTAGAATAGGTGAACAAAAACTCGGTCAAAGATTTGCTTTTAAGGAACCCTTCAAAAGCAGAACGAGTTGGAAAGAAGGAGGAGTTTAAAGTGGGAATTCCAGATCTTAGAACAAAGGCAGCTGAAGCCACAGCCCCCTGCAGTGGAGTAATTAAAATTAGGGTTGAGCTGAGAGACTGGATGAGCTCAGCAGGTCATAGGGCTTGAGGATGTTACAGGGATAGGGGGAGGTAAGGTCACGGAGGGATTTAAACAAGACTATGCGGAGATGATGGCGTAGTGGTATAACCGCTAGACCATTAATCCAGAAACTCAGCTAATGTCCTGGGGATCTGGATTCAAATCTCGCCATGGCAAATGGTGGAATTTGAATTCCATAAAAATATCCGGAATTAAGAATCTACTGATGACCATGAAACCATTGTCAATTGTCAAAAACACCCATCTGGTAAAATGCATCTGGTTCACTAATGACCTTCAGGGAAGGAAACCTACTATCCGATTGGCCTATATGAGACTCCAGGGCCATGGCAATTTGCTTGGCCCTCAACTGCCCTCAAACAATAGGGATGGGTAATAAATCCTATTTATTAGGCCAGCCAGTGACACACATGTTCAATGAGTGAATAAAAAAAATGACAATTTATCAATTGAGACATTTCTCAACTGGGAGAAAATGTAGTTCAGTGAGATGATGTGTGAACAATAGAATTCACGTTTATGGAAAATGGAAGATGGAAGATCAGTCAGGCGAGCATTGGAATAGTCCAGTCTAGAGGAAACAAAAGCATGGAAGAGGTTTCAACAGCAGATAATCTCAGGCAGGGTGGCAGAAGTGAAACACTGTTCACCAGGCAGGGGTGCACTTCTTGGCTTGTTGGTGAAGTCAAACATCAGACCCAATCCAAGATGGGTGCAATGCCTTATCTTGTCAGTCTGGATCTTGTTTATCTTTCTTGTGGAGACCACAAATTGGGTTCAATTAGGATCTGGATTTTGGAAAAAGTAAGGAGGTGGATTCAGGTCTGCCCACTCTGCTCTGATCATTGGTGTTCCACTTTGAGAGTTTAAAAATAAACCCAGGACAAACAAAGCATTCCATTGAATGGAATCGAAGTAAGTGGCTAAGTCCTAGCCTCTGTGGGGATAATTGTATGAATTCAATTTCAATTGTCTGTGCGTGGCTGTACAGATCAATAATTATCATCTGTGCAATATCCATACATTGCAAACTGGAAACTCTCTCACATATTGTTCTTGCATTATTCTCTTTCTAAGAAAATCAGTCATTGCCTCCTCTGAATTTCACACTCCAGTTTATATACAGCACGAGAGGCCATTCGGCCCATCGTTCTCATGCCAGTTCTCTGAATAAATCACACTCCCCCTCCTCATTCCCCATAGTTATAGAATTTCCGACAGTGCAGAAGGAGGCCATTCAGCCCATCAAGCCTGTACCGACCACAATCTCACTCAGGCCCCATCCCCAAACCCCACGTATTTGCCCTGCTAATCCCACTGACACTAAGGGTCAATTTATCATGGCCAATCAACCTAACCTGCACATCTTTAGACTGTGGGAGGAAATCACAACATCTGGAAGAAACTCATGCAGACACGGGGAGAATGTGCAGACTCCGTACAGTCACCCAAGGCCAAGATTGAACCTGGATCCCTGGTGGTGAGGCAGCAGTGCTAACAAGCCAGACAAAATAATTGTCCCTGTATGGGTCTGCAAAATCTCTATCAAATTCCCTTACCATTGAATCTACTTCCACTGCTTTTTCAGGCAGCGCTTTCCACATTCTGTGTAAAAACAGAAAGTTTTATCATCTACCCTTTGCTTCCTTTGCTAATTAACTTAGATCAGTATCCTCTGCTTATCTTCCTGACACTAAAGAGTCAATTTATCAAGGCCAATGAACCTAATCGCTCATTTTTAGACTGTGGGAGAAAACTGGAGCATCCAGCGAAAGCCCACTCTTTCTGGCAATTTTCCCACTATTTCTCCCATTTTCTCCAATAATTTTGAAAAGCTCTATTAACTTCCATCTTAATCTTCTCTCTTCCAAGAACAATCCCATTTTCTCCAATTTCTCTACATGACTGAAGTTCCTCTTTCATGGTCCTAATCCAATAAACCTTCCTTCCACCCTCTCCAAGACCTTAATAACCTTCCTAAAGCATGATGTTCAGAATTGATCACAATTCTCCAGCTGAAGTTTTGTCAGCGCTTTATAAAAGTTTAGCATAACTTCCTTCCTATTGTATGCTATTCCTCTATTAATAAAGCCCAGAGATCTTCTGTATTAGAAAATAGAGATAGTTTAAATATTTCATATTTGCATTGTGTATATTAGGAATTAGTTTGCTTAATTTGTGTTTCTGCATTTATGATAAGAAAATGTTAAAATTTCAGTTTAGATTCATGTTGAATAAAGTTGTCTGCAAGTCTGTAGGTTTAGAACATAGAACATAGAACATTACAGCGCAGAACAGGCCCTTCGGCCTTTGATGTTGCGCCGACCAATTATGAAAAAAGCAATGACCCTCCAAACTAAACCATTCCCTTCTCTTCCATAAACTTATCAACTAACCTCTTAAACGCCTCTTAAACTCTTTAGATTCACTTTAAACATTGCCTGCATTGTAAGTAAATGTTTTACAGTTTAAAAGCATACACAAGATTTAAAAAAAGCAAGATGTTGCTTAGCAACCAGAGGCCCTCACTGAAAAGCAGAAACACTTGAGTTTCTGGGCCCTGAATGTTTCACCTATAGGGCGCATGCACTCATCAGATCCTGGCCTTGGAGTGAAACACGGTCTTGGCTACAATTGGCCCCGGAGGGCAACTTCCTGCTGACTGGCCAATCAGTGGCTAAATTGTGTGAAATGCATGTTGTAAGAAGCTGAGTGCTGCAGGGAAAGGCAGGAAAGGAGAGAAAATGGAGAATGCAGACGGAAGCTTCTAATGTGTTTTCTCGGGGGACAGCCATTGTGGAGCTATCTCAGAATAATGCAGACCTGGGAAACGTAAATGTCGATGTTGAAACTGTGCTAAGGGTGTCTGGGCGGCACAATCATATACAATCCCTGGGCACAGTTGTTAATTTTATTTGAACCCTGACCTTTCATCTCACCCGGGATCGAGGTTGTAACTTCAACATAAAGGCTGTGTGACCAATCACCCTGCCTGCCAAATGCAAACACAGACCAGCAAAGCAAAATTCTGGTTAATTAGCATTTAATTAACTTAAGTTGATTTCTTGATTGTTAGTGGGCACACATCAGCTTCGTGCACGCATCTACTGGCCTTAAATCTGCAATGGTGTCAGGAAGTGCGTCCAATGTCATTAATCAAAATTTTACCAACAGTTGCGTCCATTGCATGCCCAAGTCTCAAATGTGAAATTCTGGCCCAGGAAACCCAGAGGCAAACAATGTTTCACTGATATTGGCAGTAATGGAAGGAAAATACATAGAGACAGAAATCAAATCCCAGGAATTAAAGAACAAAAAGTCCCAGAAACTAGGGATTGGGTCAGAACAGAGTTCCAGGAAGTTAAAGGAACAAAGGATCAAAGATCTTGAAAAAATATTTCTGTTTAGTGAATCAGAAAAAGAGAGAGAGGCTCCCAGTTAAAGACAGGGTTATGAGGAGCAAACATGGAGACCTAGACTAGTGAGAAGCCAGACACCAAACAAAAACCTGATCAAAACATTGGCGACATCTTATCACAGTCTGTGAAGCAATGGTGTTCTTTTGGCTTGGCTGGGTACCTGAGAGATTGTGTAGAAGCTTGAATCAGCGGTGATCCAGGGCAGAAAAATACCAAAGGAGAGGTTGAAATCCTGGAGGTGGACTGTTGGTGAAGGTATTCAAAAGAATGCATAATTTGGGGAGAAGCAACATTCTTCAAGAGTGGTGTTTGGAAAGTATATGTGAAGGTCAGAGTTCAGGGAGATGAGTTGGTTCACAGTGTGAAAATGTCAAGGGGACATGGAGAAGAAATCTGCATAAATTGTATTGAATGGTATCTGTCACTTGGTTTTCAAAGTGTGGGGTGTCAGAATACAGTTTGTCTATTGGTTTATTTGAACTGTGTATTTACTGAAAACATTAGAGTGCATGTAAATTTTACAACCTGTGTATTCCTTACAAATCTGCTATATCTGTAAAGCTGTCGAGAAGGAATAATGATTTATAATTAATATTTCCTTCTTTAATAAATGTTTTATTATTTTGTTAAAAGTTCATTGGCAGCCTCTGACTCTGTTCATCGTGTATCTAAATAAAAAGTAAAAGTTAGGATCTATCAAGCAGGATTCTATCCTGGGATCTGATGTGTCTATGCATTTTCAACTTGCCTTGCTGCTTTCAAACAGTTTTGCCCATACACCCGAGGTCTCTGTGTTCCTTAAAATTGTGCATTTCATTTTCTGTTGCCTCTCCTCATTTTGGGGCCTGATGTCTGTGACTGGCCCTAATCTTATCCTAACCAATCTTCTATTCTTAACATATCTAAAGAAAGCTTTAGGATTCTCCTTAATCCTATCAGCCAAAGTCTTCTCGTGTCCCCTCTTAGCTCTCCTCAATTCACTCTTTAGCTCCCTCCTGGCTAATCTATAGCTATTCATTGCACTAACTGAGCCTTCAAGCCTCATCCTGACATAAGCCTCCTTTTTCCTTTTAACCAGCGAATCAACTTTTTTCGTACACCAAGGTTCCCTTACTCAACCATTTCCTCCTTGCCTGACAGGGACATACTTATCAAGGACTCGCAGCAGCTGCTCCTTGAATAAGCTCCACATTCCAGATGTTCCAAGTCCCTGTAGTTTCCTAGTCCAATCTATGCACCCTAATTCTCTCCTGATGGCCTCATAATTACCCTTCCCCCAGCTATAACTACTGCCCTCAGCTTCATGCCTATCCCTATCCATCACTAAGGTGAACGTAACCGAATTGTGGTCACTATCATCAAAATGTTCACTAACTTCCAAGCCTAACACCTGGTCTGGCTCATTGCCCAGCACCAAATCCAATATAGCCTCACCTCTAGTTGGCCTATCTACATACTGAGTCAAAAAACCTTCCTGCACACCTTGTACAAAAACTGACCCCTCTAACGTGCTAGAGCTATAGCTATTCCAATCAATATTAATAAAGTTAAAGTCCCCCATAACAATTACTCTATTACTTTCACTCCTGTCCAGGATCGACTTTGCAATCCTTTCCTCTACCTCTCTAGAACTTTTAGGAGGTCTATAAAAAACTCCCAACAGGGTGACCTCTCCTCTCCTGTTTCTAATCTCAGCCCATACTACCTCAACAGACAAGTCCTCATCAAACTTCCTTTCTGTCACTGTGATACAGTCTTTGACTAATAATGGCACTCCTCCCCCCCTTCTACCTCCTTCTCTACTCCGACTAAAGCATTTGAACCCCGGAACCTGCAACATCCATTCTTGTCCCTGCTCTACCCAAGTCTCTGAAATGGCCACAACATCGAAGTTCCAGGTATTGGTCCAAGCTGCAAGTTCCTCCATCTTATTGGGAATACTCCTTGCATTAAAGTATACGCATTTCAAACCATGCCCTACCCCACCCGTATGCTGCTGTGTTTTACAGCTTTCCTCTATGACCCCCTTACTCTCATCCCTCTTAGCACCCCAACTACTTAGGATCCCACCCCCCCCTCCCGAATCAGTTTAAAGCCCCCTGCATAGCCTTAGCAAATTTTCCCCCCAAGATATTAGTTCCCCTCTGGTTCAGGTGTAGACCATCTCTCTTGTAGAGGTCCCACCTATCCCAGAATGAGTCCCAATTGTTCAGGAACCTGAACCCCTCCCTCGTGCACCATCCCCGCAGCCACGAGTTCAAACATTCCCTCTCTCTGTTCTTCTCTAAACTATCCCTTGGCACAGGCAAGAGTCCAGAGATAACCACTCTGCCAGTTTTGGCCCTAAGCTTCCACCCCAACTCCATAAATTTCTGTTTAATATCCCCTTCCCTCGGCCTTCCTATATCATGTGTCCCTACATGAACTATGACTTGGGGTTGACTCCCCTCTCCCTTAAGAATCTTAAAAAACCTATCTGTGACATCCTGGACTCCAGCCCCTGGGAGGCAACACACCAGCCCTGAGTCCCGTTTATTACTATTTACTCTCCTATCTGTCCCTCTAACTGTGGAGTCTCCAATTACTAGGCCCAATCTCTTATTCCCCCTACCCACCTGAGCATTCTCAGCAGGCTCACCCCCAGAGACCTGCTCCCTTTGGTCATCTCCAGTTGATTCTTCCTCAACTGTAGCCAAGACAGAAAATTTGTTTTGGAGGGGAACAGCCCCAGGGGATTGTCTACCCGATTGCTTCTTACCCCTCCTCCTAATAGTTACCCAAGAATCACTTTTAGGAGTGACTATCTCTTTGTTACTCCTGCCACTATCCTCCTCAACCTCTCGAATTACCCTGAGTTCCTCTAATTCCAGCTCCAGCTCCTTAACACGATCCTCAAGGAGCTGCAAATGTGCACACTTCCTGCAGGTGTAATCAGCAGGAACACTACTGGTGTCCCTCACCTCGTACATACCGCAGGAGGTGCAACATACTGCCTGCACTGCCATCCCTGATACTTTAATTTCCAGGAGAGAGAAAAAAAACTTCCCACACACTTTTATTATTAGGTTAGAGGAGGGGGGAGGGTGGGATACTCTACCTGTGTAGAGTATCGAGTTTCCTCTCTGTACCAATTTATAGAGACAGAGAAAACTACAACTACCGGCAGCCTCCTAATGACGACTTCCGGTTTCCAGTTAGTTTAAATAAAAACGGCAAAAACTACCCCCGCCCGCTATTTTAAACAAAGAGAAAAGTTAAAAACTACTTAACACTCAAACTTCACGCTCTCCCAAATCGCTGCCTCTCCGTGCTGCTCCAAGGGAAGTTGTGCGTGGAGCCTGAAGAGATTGGAGAGGCACTGAATAAATATTTCTCTTCAGTATTCACGCAGGGTGATGTAAATGTAGTTATGGAGAACACTGAGGTACAGGGTAGCAAACTGGAAGGTATTGAAGTAGAGAGGGAGGATGTGCTAGATATTCTCGAGGGTTTGAAGTTGGATAAGTCCCCTGGGCCGGACGGGATTTACCCTAGGATTCTCTGGGAGGCAAGAGAGGAGATTGCAGAGCCTCTGGCTGTGATCTTCAGGTCGTCGTTGGTTACGGGTGTGGTTCCGGAGGACTGGAGGATAGCGAATGTGGTCCCGTTGTTCAAGAAGGGAAGAGAGACCTTCCAGGGAATTATAGGCCAGTGAGTCTTACTTCTGTTGTGGGCAAAGTATTGGAGAGAATTATTAGGGATAGGAATTATAGTTATTTAGAGAGAAATGAATTGATTGGGGATAGTCAGCATGGTTTTGTGAAGGGTAGGTCGTGCCTTACTAACCTCATTGAGTTTTTTGAAAAAGTGACCAAAGAGGTGGATGGGGGTAAGGGCGGTTGATGTGGTATATATGGACTTTAGTAAGGCGTTTGATAAGGTGGCCCATGGAAGACTTCTGCAGAAAATGCAGATGTATGGGCTAGAGGGTGATTTAGCTAATTGGGTTAGGAATTGGCTAGCAGATAGAAGACAGAGGGTGGTGGTTGATGGGAGATATTCATCTTGGATTTCGGTGACAAGTGGTGTACCTCAGGGGTCTGTTTTGGGGCCCCTGCTGTTTGTAATTTTTATAAATGATCTGGATGAGGGTATTGAGGGATGGATCAGTAAATTTGCAGATGATACTAAAGTTGGTGGCGTGGTAGATAGTGAAGAGGGGTGTTTTAGTTTACAGAGTGACTTGGACAAGTTGCAGAGCTGGGCCGAGAGGTGGCAAATGGAGTTTAATGTGGAAAAGTGTGAGGTAATGCACTTTGGCAGGAATAATAAATGTGTAGAGTATAGGGCTAATGGTAGGATCTTAATAGTGTTGATGAACAGAGGGATCTTGGTGTATATGTGCATAGATCCCTGAAAGTAGGCAGTCAAGTCGATAAGGTTGTTAAGAAGGCATACGGAGTCTTAGCTTTATTGGTAGGGGGATTGAATTTCGGAGCCGCAACGTCATGTTGCAACTGTACAAAACTCTAGTGCGGCCGCGCTTGGAGTATTGTGTACAGTTCTGGTCCCCGCATTATAAGAAAGATGTGGAGCATTGGAGAGGGTACAGAGGAGGTTTACCAGGATGTTGCCTGGTATGGAGGGCAGGTCTTATGAAGAGGGGCTGAGGGATTTGAGGTTGTTTTCGTTAGAAAGGAGGCGGCTAAGAGGGGACCTAATCGAAACATATAAGATGATTAGAGGTTTAGATAGGGTGGACAGTGATAGCCTTTTTCCTAGGATGGAGAAAGGTAGCATGAGGGGACACAGCTTTAAATTAAGGGGTGATATTTATAGGACGGATATCAGAGGTAGGTTCTTTACCCAAAGGGTGGTTCGGGAGTGGAATGCCCTGCCTGCAGCAGTTGTAGATGTGCCAAGTTTGGTGGCGTTTAAGAGGTTAGTTGATAAGTATATGGAAGAGAAGGGAATGGTGTAGTTTGGAGGGTCATTGCTTTTTATATTGGTCGGTGCAACATCGAAGGCCGAAGGGCCTGTTCTGTGCTGTAATGTTCTATGTTCTATGTTCTATGATGTTGCCATTTTGATTCTAAGTGCTGAATCTGGGCGCAATTCAGACCTGACTTGGAAATTTGTTCTCAGGTGCCCCCATACACCTTAGCCTTAAAAAAGAATCATGGGTCTGAACCGTGCTGTGGGCAAGGCTCATCATGCCAAAAACGCTGCTGCTCCAATCGGAGCCTTAAACTACGCATGCATGGTGAAAAAAAAATTGAAAAATGAGCTGCTGTCACATCAGTCTCAGGCCACCAAAAACAGATAAAGTGGCCTGGGAACAAAAAGCAGGAGTGATGGGTGCCACACACATCACCCCTGCCCCACAACATAACTGTCTCCCTTATCAATCATCTACCCACATCAATCACAACGGTCTGCCCCCCTCCTCCCCACCGATTGCCCACAGGGTGGCAGCGGACCCCACTTGCCACCCATCTCCCTGCCACCAGAGTTCCATCTGGCCTCCCTTTTCCCCATCTCCAACCAGGGAATGACTGGGCACCCCCCCACCATCAGAGAATGATCTGACCCACCTCACTACCCCCCTCCACCACTGATCTGAGTCAGAATGCCGCTGGAAGCTCTGAACTTACCTCTTCAGAAGCTGGAGCGCTGAACAGACATTTGCCGAGCACATCTGTTTCTCGCTGAATCTAGATGCACGACGGGATGGTAAAGGTGAAAACGCTGGTAAAGTTGGGCGAGCAGCCCATTAATTCAATTTAAATGCATTTAAATCGTTGTTGCGCCCGTTTTGGGCATGATTCAGATCGCAAACATTTCTAGATAAAGTGGGCATTTGGTGGACATGATACGGATTGCATTAATGGCCTCATGCCCGATTTTACCAAGTTTTCACACCGGAAATGGGTGTGACACAATGGCAAAATTGGCCCTTAGTCTCATTATTTCAAATTTCTCTAAATCACCTCTTCCCATTTTGCCACTCTGTGTACATTCTCCAGTTGCTGTCCTCCTAATTGTTTACTACTTTACTGAATTTTGGACTGTCTGTAACCTTTGACATTGCCTACCCAAGTCCAGGCCACCAGTTTATATCAAAAAAAGCCATATACTAACCCCTGGGGAGGGAAGGAGGGAACAGATATCTCCCTCCAGTGTTATTAAAAGATACTGCTCACCACAACTCCTTGATTTAGAGAATTTTATTCTATTTATGAAGAATTAGCTTTGCATGATAGAACTTAAAAAAGACAGAACATTTTGTGTAAATGTCAGTTCAAATCCACAGTAATTATAGCATTTGGAATTTCTGTCGCCACCCCGCCAACCCTCCCCACAACCCTACCCCCTCTCTGGCCCTGGCTTTGTTGCTCCTTATACAGATAAAGAGAAAGAATAAAGCTTCGCATTGCAGAAGTGTACGTCTAATCTTAGAGATAGGCCTCTCAGGAGTATGTAAATCTGGAATATTCACCCCAAAAGGCTGGGGGTGGTGTCAGTCAAGGCAGAGAGGTATAGATTTCTGTTGTAAGAATATCAAGGAATCTGAAGCAAAAGTGGATAAATGGATTTAAGATACAAATCAGCCATAATGCAATTGAATGCTGTGACCACAGGACTCGATGGGATCTATCCCAGGCTATCGAGATTTTGATTTGATTTAATTTGATTTATTATTGTATTGCGCGCAATACAAAGAAAGCATATGTACATAGAGAAGGAAAGGAGTGCAGAATGTAGTGCTATAGTCATAGTTAGGGGTAGAGAAAGTTCATCTTAATGCAAGGCAATTCCATTCAAAAGTCTGACAGTAGGAGGGAAGAAGCTGTTCTTGAGTCAGTTGGTACGTGACCTCAGACTTTTGTATCTGTTTCCCGATAGAAGAAGGTGGAAGAGAGAATGCCCTGGGTGCGTGGCTGCTTTGCCATGGCAGTGGCAAGTATAGACAGCGTCAATGGATGGGAGGCTGGTTTGCATGATGGATTGGGCTACATTTACGATCTTTTGTATTTTCTTGCAGTCTTGAGTACAGCAGGAGCCATACTAAGCTGTGATATAATCAGAAAGAAGTTTTCAAAAGTGCATCTGTAAAAGTTGGTAAGAGTCATAGCTGACATGCCAAGGAGAGAGGCAAGAGAGGAGAGGCAAGAGAAGAGATCGCTGGACCTTAACAAAAATCTTTATACCCTCACTAGTCACTGGCGAGGCCTCAGAGGACTGGCAAGGAGCTAATGTTGTTCCTCTGTTCAAGAAAGGAAGTAGGTAAGATCCAGGAAATTATAGACCAGTGAGTTTCACATCGATGGTTGGGAAGCTAATGAAGAGGATTTTTAGGGATTGGTTTTACATGCATTTGGAAAAGCATGGCTTAATTAGGGAAAGTCAGCATGGTTTTGTGGAGGGCAGGTCACGTCTTACTAACTTGATTGATTTTTTTGAGGTGGTGACAATAATGATTGGTAAGGCTAAAGCAATGGAGAGCTTTTAATAAGGCTTTCAACAAGGTCCTTCATGTAGGCGCATCCATAGCATTAAGATGCATGAGATCCAGGGTGACTTGGCCATTTCGCTTGCCCATAGAAATCAGAGGGTAGTGGTGGAAGGGTGTTTTTCTAGCTGAAGTCTGTGAGTATGGTGTTCTGCAGGAATCCGTAAGGAACCAAATAATATAACTTCAGGCAGGAAGTGAGTTTAGAGTCAAAGATCAGCCATGATCTTATTCATAGAATCATAGAATCCTACGGTGCAGAAGGAGGCCATTCAGCCCATCAAGTCTGCACCGACCACAATTTCACTAGGCCCTATCCCCATAACCCCATGCATTCACCCTAGCTAGGCCCTCTGACACTAGGGGGCAATTTAGCATGGCCAATCCACCTAACCCACACATCTTTGAAAACAAAGAGGCAATTTAACGTGCCAATCCACTTAACCTACACATTTTTGGACTGTGGGAGGAAACCAAAGCACCTGAGAAAACCCACAGGGTTTCACAGGAGATGTGCAAACTCCGCACAGAAAGTGACCCAAAGCCGGGAATCAAACCTGGGTCCCAAGCACAGTGAGGCAGCAGTGTTAACCACTGTACCACAATGCCACTTCTTAAATGGTGGAGCAAGCTTGAAGGGCCAAATGAATTACTCCTGCTCCCATTTTTTTTATGTCCTTACGTTGATGCTGTTTTTTCCTATAATGACTTCTCACAGAATTCAGCAATTCCAGTGTTCAAGAATGGAAGTATCACCCACATTACCTGCTCCCTCATCATCCTGTGATAAGTCATTATAGGAAAAAACAGCATCAACATAAGGATGTTAAAAAAAGGGAGCAGGAGTAGGTCATTTGGCCCTTCAAGCTTGCTCCACCAGTAAATAAGAGGTGACACAGTGGCACAGTAGTTAGCACTGCTGTCTCAGTGCCAGGGACCTCATCAGGTGTAGCATGGACTGGAATCAGAGGAAATCTCTCATGTGCCCCCAACACTTTATCAATGAAGTTCATTCTCAACTCTTCCAGGTTCTATGACAGGTGCCAGCGGAAGTTGAACACACCTGATCAGATGCCAATGAACTTTGCACAGATTGATTGCATTTACAAATGAGTGAACTGGGAAAAGTGATGGATGTTCCTTGTGGTCTAGATGGGCACATATATGGGAAGTGTCAGCAGTTGCTGAACATGGAGCCCGTGGCCATAGACGTGCCTCCAAGGAGGATATGTTGGTGTGACGGAGTGTCTGCAAGATGTTCTTCTGGGGGAGAGTGATCAGCCAGAGGTTGTGGTCCATGTTAGATAAAAACGCGGGGGTATCACATTATTGTTTAAAGAATCATTCATAGCTGTGAGGGAGGATGTTATACTAAATAAAACATCAAATTAAGTTATAGAGGTTGAGCTCAGAAATAAAAAAGGGACAGCCACATTGCTGAGAGTGTACTTTTGACCCCCAAATAGTGGAAGAGAAAATAACAGATATGAAGTTAGACAGTAATCACTGGGGGCTTTAACTATCCTAATATTAACTGGGACATAAACAAGGTGAAGAACAATAATACAGCTAAATTTTTGAATGGCTTTCAAGAGAACTTTTTTCGCCAGTGCATAACAAACCCAATGAGAGAGGGCACAATTCCAGATTTAGTCATAAGAAATAAAGTTGGGCAAGTGGGTGAAGTAGCAGTGGAGGAGCATTGAGGCGAATTAGTGAATGCTCTGAGGATCATTTTCCAATTCCATGAGATATAGGCGAGGTATCAGAGAATTGGTGGTCGCAAATGTTGTATCATTATTTAAAAAGGGTGTGAGAGATGGGCCAGAGAACTATAGGCAATCACTCTGACTTTGGTGGTGGGTAAACTATTGGAAACAATTCTGAGAGTCAGGATAATCTGTCACTGAGAAATGTGCAGATTAATTAGGGATAGTCAGCATGGTTTGTTAGGGGTGGATTGTGTGCTGCTAACTGAATAAAATGTTTTGAGGAAATAAGAAGGAGGATTGATGAGGGTGATGCAGTAGATGTTGTCTACATGGATTTTAAAAGGTATTTGACAAAATTCCACACAGCAGACTGGTCAGAACAGGGAGATTTCGTGGGATACAGGGGAAGGTGGCAGGGTGGATCCAAAATTAACTCACTGACAGAAAACAAAGGATAATTGACAGTAGATGCTTTTGTGATGGAAAAGTTTGCAGTGGTGCTCCCCAGGGCTCAGTGTTGGACCCTTTCCTGCTTGTTGTCTATATTAATGAGTAAGACATAAAAATGAAAGGCACAAAAATTGCAGAAGGCACAGAAATTGTCAGTGTAGTTGATAGTGAAGAGGATAGCTGTTGATTCCAGAATGATAGGGCGAATTTGAAACCCGCTTTTCCCCTTTGGGAATGGCAGCATGAACTCAATATCTGGAGTGATTCAAAAAGCACGATTCGTGCCGGCAAGTTTCAGAGATCCAATCTTCCAGCCCCCTCATTGGCAAAGTGGTATGAAACATGCTATGGAACCCCACAAAGCCCATTTTAATATATTAGCATGGCATTAGCATGCACTCTCTATGGCATTTGCTCCCTCACAGGATATTCAGTGGCCACCGATGTGATGGCACACCATACCATTTACAACTATGGCAATGCCACAATTTATCAACTCATCTGAAAGACAGCACATTGCACAGTGCGGCATCCCCTGAGTTCTGCACATTAGACAGTGCAGCGCACTCTCAGTACTGACCGTCTGATAGTGCAGCACTCCCTCAGTACTGATTGTCTGACAGTGCGGCTCTCCTTCTGTATTGACTCTCTGACAGTGCAACTCTCCCTCAGTATTGACTCTCTGACAGTATGACTCTCCCTCAGCACTGATCCTTTGACAGAACAGCACTTCCTCAATATTGACCCTCCAGTAGTGAGGTGGTTTCTCAGTTCTGGTCCTCTGACAATCTGGCACTCTGTCAGTCCTCACCTATCAACAGTGCAGCACTCCTTCAGTCCAACCCCATTGACAGTGCAGCACTCCCTCAGCACTGATCCTCTGACACCGCAGCACTCCCTCAGCACTGTCCCTCTGACAGTGCAGCACTCCCTCAGTATTGTCCCTTTGACAGTGCAGTGCTCCATCAGTACTGACCCTCTGACTGCGCAGCACTCCCTCAGCACTGATTCTCTGACAGTGCAATGCTCCCTCAGTACTGATCCTCTGACAGTATGGCACTCACTCAGTACAGATCCTCTGACAGTGTGGCATTCCCTCAACACTGATCCTCTGACAATGTGGTACTCCTTCTGTACTGACTCTGACAGTGTGACTCTCCCTCAGCACTGACCCTCTGACGAACAGCACTCCCACAGTACTGACCCTCTGACAGTGCAGAACTCCCTCAATATTGACCCTCCAGTAGTGAGGTGGTCTCTCAATTCTGATCCTCTGACAATCTGGCACTCTGTCAGTCCTCACCTATCAACAGTGCAGCACTCCTTCAGTCCAACCTCATTGACAGTGCAGCACTCCCTCAGTATTGATCCTCTGACACCGCAGCACTTCCTCAGCACTGTCCCTCTGACAGTGCAGCACTTCCTCAGTGCTGACCACCTAATAGTGCAGCGTTACCTCAGTACTGATCTTCTAGCACTGTAATACTCCCTCAGTATTGACCCTCTGACAGTGCAGTGTTCCATCAGTACTGATCATCTAATTGCGCAGCACTCCTCAGCACTGACCCTGTGATAGTGCAGCAGTCTCTCAGTACTGATCCTCTGACAGTGCAGTGCTCCCTCAGTACTGACCCTCTGGCAGTGTGGCACTCTTTCAGTACTGACCTCTGACAGTGCGGCACTCCCTCAGTACTGACCCTCTGACAGTCTTGCACTCCCTCAGTGCTGCTCAGAAGTGTCTGCCTGAATTACACACTCAGTTCCAGCTTTGTTATCTACATTCTGATTCAGTGGCCAAGTGGACATTATAAATGAAACAAATCAAAGTCAGACTATTGACAAGCAGATGCTTTTATTCAGCAAATGCTAAATTTATAAATGCTAAATATAAATATTAGGCAAGGTGTGTCCAAAATAACTTCATGTATCTCCCTTACTGTCTGAAGCAGAGCCAAATGAATATGAAATTAGCTTAGGACAAGTCAGCTTAGTTAGGGAATTTGATTCTAATCTATCCCATCTCCATCAGTGTAAACACACCAGTATTATCTGCTTTCCATGGAACATTCTATCAATATTATTCAATTAATAGGACCCAGAAGAAAACACTCCATTACGAAAAAGTACATTTGAAAATCTTTAATTGGTTACCTTGGAAACCAACCATCAGGCTCTATAATTAACTAGAACATCCTGTAACTGAAATAAATAACTTGTTTTTAACCAACTCACTCAATAATATTTCCTGAGTTACAATAAATAATGTAAATATTTAAAATAAAGAGAAATCACGCAAACTATTTGCAATTTGGGCTCACCAGTGTTTTAGCGTTTGACTCAGAGCTATCTGATATTCATTTTATGGGCAGCATGGTGGCACAATGGTTATCACTGTTGCCTCACAGTGCCAGGAACCGGGTTCAATTCCCGGCTTGGGTCACTGTCTGTTCTCCCTCTGGGTTTCTTCCGGGTGCTCTGGTTTCCTCTCACAGTCTGAAAGACGAGCTGGTTCAATGCATTTGTCATGCTAACTTCTCATTCAGTGTACGCAAACAGACGCCAGAGTGTGGTGAGTAGCAGATTTTTACAGTAACTTAATTGCAGCATGAATGTAAGCCTCTTTGTGACTAATAATAAATAAACTTTAACTTTCTCTGTGCTTGTTTGGGGAATAGCAGGTTGGGGATGTTGAAATGCCAGTCCAGCTTGGTTCCTGGCACTTCCAGGAGCTGTGTGCTTAGATGTCATATTGAGGGGATTTCTGGAGGAGAGCTGCATTGTCAAAGGTGTCACTAGACCAACAACTGGTCTACTTGTTCGGGACAATGTTAGAGTCTGTTTTGGAAAGTCAGGGATGCAGAGGTCAAATAAAACAGAATTATTCATCCAATCTTATAAGTAACATGACGAACAAAGACTGCAGAGTTTGCACTGGGTTGTGTTAAGACAAGTTAAATTCAGTGAGAACTGATGCATTGCCATTCTTCAATAGTGACACTCAGATATTCACAGAACACACACACAAAATATCACACAGTATGTGACGGAACAGTGTTAGACAGCCATCTGAAATGAAGATATAATTAACTTATTCTGATCCATTCAACTAAGCTCTGCCATCTTCATCAATGATCTTTCTTCCATCATAAGGTCAGAAGTGGGGATGTTCACCAAAAGTTATACAATGTTCAGCACCATTTCAGATACTGAAGCAGTCCCTGTCCAAATGTAGCAAGACCTGGACAACATTCAGGCTTGGATTGACAAGTGACAAGTAACATTCATGGTAGGTAAGTGCCAGACAATGACTATCACAAAAAGAGAGAATCTAACTCTTACTCCTTGGCATTACTAATGCAAATGGTCTCCCTATCAACACCATAGTGGGTACCATTGATGAGAAACTGAATGGGACTAGCCATATAAATATTGTAGCTACAAGAGCAGATCAGAGACTAGGAATCCTATAAGGTATAACTCACCTCCTGACTCGCCAGAGTCTCTCCACTATCTACAAGGCATAAGTAGGAATATAACGGAATACTCTTCACTTGCCTGGGTGGGTGCAGCTCCAACAACACTCAAGAAGCTCAACACCATCCAGGACAAAGCAACACACTTGATTGGCACCCCATCCACAAACAATCACTGCCTCCACCATGATGCATAGTGGCAGCTGTTGTGTACCATTTAGAAGATGCACTGCAGCAACTCACCAATAATATTGAAAGCTACTGTGTGTAGTTCAGCAATTTTGATACTGAACTATGAAACAGGGTTACTTAAGGTAAAGAGTACCTCTGGGAACAAATCTACTTTTCACTCATGTCCATTGTCTTCGTTTTTCTCTGTTGATTGGATGTTGTGGTTCAGAGAACGATTAAAACTGGTACAGATCAGTCCATATGCCAAACCAGCCTACAGTAGTGTGAGCAAGTGGATGGTGAATAGGATGTGTATACACAGGAAGATCCCAAAGGGAATAATGAAGTTAAATAACTAGTTACTTTTGACAGTGATGGGTGAAGGGGGAACGATGTCCATGATAGGATTTGATTTGTGTCACAGGATCTCCTACGTCCACCTGAATGGCAGACAGATCCCTCATTTAGTATCTAATTCAAAGGTTCATGTCCCAGAGAACAATGGCAGGCGGCATTAGTGTAATTTCCAAATATTTTTGGACACAAAGAAATCAGGGATATTGGATTGTGCTGGGGAACAAAGTTGAGGTTGAAGATTAGCTATAATCTTAAATGGTGAAGGAGGCCCAAGGATCATACTGTTTATTCCTGTTCTTACTTCTAATGTTCCTGTGTAGAATATTAAACAAGTAGCTATTGTCAAATTACAGTAATGGGTTGCAAAGGTGCAAGACTGATATCAGCTATTCCTAATGAGAACATAGAAAATGGCAGCTCAGTGGCTAAAGCAGCAATCACTTCACCCAGTCATGATTTCCTTCCTTTGGTAGGTTTCTAGCTCACAAAGCATGCAGCCTTGTGCTATAAATATTATCTGCCCTGACTGAGATCTGTTATTATGCCTTTCTGTGAAAAAACCCCTTCAGCATTTTTAGTTCCACTCTGAATCAGTGCACATTTTATTGTCTAGAAAATAGCACACTTCAGAACAGAAGATTAACCCACATGTTTAATCCCAAATGTTCTTTTCCAGCCAGCAGCACCACTCTCCTTCCTCATCGTTCTAATTTCCAAATGCCATTGATTCCTCTCTGCTTCTCTGCCAACATTCCTGGCAAAAGAATTCTTTTGGTGGAATTTTTTTGCAGCCGAATTAAATCTACGAATTCCTGATGGTTGAGAGGAAAGAAATGATTTCACTGCACAGGAAGGAGCTCTTTCAAACTGTGCTATTTCCTAGGATAACTACAGGGAAACCTCAAACTCCAGAAGCGATTTTAAACTAGGAATGAGAAAAATCATAAAGTCACAGAGATTTACAGCATGGAATCAGGCCCTTCAGCCCAACTTGTCCACACCACCTTTTTTTTTAAACCCTTAAGTGAGTCCCAACTGCCTGCATTTGGCCCATATCCCTCGACACCCATCGTACCCATGTAATTATCTAAACACTTTTTAAAAGATAAAATTGTACCCACCTCTACTATTATCTCTGGCAGCTTGTTCCAGACAGTCTCCACCCTCTGTGTGAAAAAAACTGCCCCTCTGGATACTTCTGTACCTCTCCCCTCTCACCTTAAACCTATGCCCTCTAATTTTAGACTCTCCTACCTTTGGGAAAAGATATTGATTATCCAGCTAATCTGTGCCGCTCATTATTTTATAGATCTCTATAAGGTCACCCATCAGCCTTCTACGCTCCAGAGAAACAAGTCCCAATCAATCCAGCTGCTCCCTATAACTCAAACCATCAAGTCCTGGTAGCATCCTAGTAAATCTTTTCTGCATTCTTTCTTGTTTAATAATATCGTTTCTGCCCTGGGTCATTTTTATCTCCCTATCATTGCAGCCTCCTCCAGGCACACAATTCTTTATGAACTTTCCATTCCTCCAAATTAACGTTCTCCCCTCCCCACTGTTGATCTCTTCACCATTGTCTTAGATGCTGGAATGCTGAAAGGCTCCATAAGCCTTTCTATCTCTTGCTGCTCCTTTAAGATTTTCCTTAGAAGCTGCCTTTTTGACCAAGCTTATGGTCACCTATCTGAATATCTTCTGGGGTTCACTGTTGAATTTGTTTCTGCAACTCTTGAGTTTTTTTTATGGAATAGGTGCCTTATGAATGCAGGCATTATTGTTTTTCTCTTCCTTTGGATGATACAATTGCCAGCAATGAAGGTGACATAATCTCATGGGTAGTGAGGTCAATATGTGACAGACACAGTCATCCACACAAACCCTCACATAACTACCTTCCCGGGAATAGATTAATCTGAACTGATGTTGAATATAAAATAAACAAGCATGGATAACTCTGCTCCCATTGGCTCAAATTATAGAAAAATATCTTCTGTCAGACAGGATGGATTCAGAAAGAATGTTCCCAATAGTGGATGGGTTGGGAGCAGGGGAGGAGAGATAAGGGATAAACCTTTTAGAATTGAGGTGAGGAGAAATTTCTTCACCCAAAGGATGGTGAATGTGTGGAATTCACTTCTACAGAGTGTAGTTGAGGCCAAAACGTTGTGCAATTTCAAAAGGAAATTAGATATAGCTCTTGGGGGTGCTAAAGGGATCAAGGGATATGAGAGGAAGTGGGGATCAGGATATTGAATTCAATTAGCCATGATCAAAATGAATGGCGGAGCAGGCTTGAAGGGCCGAATGGCTTCCCCCTACTTCTAGTTTCTATATTTCTATGTCATGTATTGACTGGAATTCCAAACAACATGCTCAAAATGACTGCCACTGTTACTAATTCTTTTCCTACACCACTGACTCTAGTAGGTGACCTCTAATCCTCGGTTTAATTTTATCATTTATTCAGTAATACTTACAACAATGTTTTTCCTTCACAATTTGCAGGTAAACCAGATTTTCTCTAGTTGATTTAATGCAGTCACTCTCTCTCTCTGTCTGAGTGATGTTATGTGGTTCTGCTATCTATATTTGTAAGGGGATATTACTGTTATGGTCTTGCAGCTGTTATCCATCTCTGATGGGATTGAACGGGTTAATGAAAGTGGGAAATGGAACTGTTGTCTGTGTCTGTTCAGAACTGTGATTACCCCCATGGGCTCCATGGAGAATCATTGATCAATCTTCCTGTGAGGCTCGTAGTGTATGAGTTCCCTTGGTAACAGGCTGTGGCCTGCCCTGCTGGATTTCATTACTTGAGCCTTTTATAGGGCAGGCTCAGGACTGATTTTACTTTGCATTCTGTAATAAACTATGTTCCTTTTCAATTAAACTTCCTGAGTCATTACATTGGCAATGAGGAACAAGAAAAGTTGTGAGGCTCTGACTTTCAGCATCACAAAAAGTTTAACCTGCCCAGCAGCCCTGGATTCAAAATTTTTTGACAAATTGATAGATATGATATCAGACCACTCTGGCCCTAAACCACTCGTTATATTGCAACACGACAGGTTTAACACAGCAAACAAACTCCCTGGGGACCAGTCACTGAATTCTTGACAAGATTGTGGAAATTATTGGAACGCTGTGAGTACGGATCAACACTTCTGGAAATGTTAAGAAATCATTTAGTATGTGGAATTTATAATATTTGCAACTCAAAGGAAGAGATCGAACCCAACTCTGGACTTCAAGAAAGCCGTAGAACTGGCTCTTTCCTACAAAAATTTGGAGAAAAGGGGCTCAGGAACTTCCAGGGTCCATAGACAGTACTGTTCTCAGCCTTGCACGACCCCCACCCTGAAGAACCAAGTTCCCAACGGAAAACACTTGCTTTTCCCATTTGCTGCCAAGAGTGATTGGAGTCATGGCCAGGAGATTCCAGAACTGGATGGGAAATCTCTCCACAATACAGTGAGGAGTGAGCACATCCATGCTGCACTTGTAGTCATCGTGTCCGAGCCAGGCTATTAAAACAGGCAAAATGTGCACCACCCAGGCCAAAGCCAGATCAGCGCAGGGTTTTGTAAATAAACCAGCCTGACAATGAGGAATGGATGCAGGCAATACTGTATCCAAAGTGTCTCCAAACTAGATTAAACTCCAGGTAAATGGCTGCTCTCTAACATGGAGGGAGACACAGGAGCTGCTGGATCTATTATTGGGGAGCAAACCTTTAGATGACTCCATTTGGGCATCTTGCATTTAAGCTGGGGGACACCAAAGCTCAATTGGCCACATACACTACGGAGACCTTACGTTATGTCAGAACCACTGTAATCTCAGTTACACACGGTCAACAGACAGTTCAACTCCCCCTCATAGTGGTGCAAGGACCAAGGCCCTGTCTTCTGGAAAGGGACAGGCTGCAGACTATCTGCCTGGATTGGCAACAGATTTTCAAAATGGACACTGATGAAAAAAATAAAAAAAAAATACAAAGGCATTGAGAAATATCCCAAAGTGTTCCAAGAGGGCCTCGGGAAGGTTAGAAGTGCTAGGGTCAAGATCTACATAGTCTCAGAGGCCCAATCTAAATACTTCAAGGCGCAACCTGTCCCCTATGCCCTGCGTGCCAAAGTAAAGGCCTAATTGGAACATCTAGAGGAACTTGACACTAAATACCCGGTACATTTTGTGGAAGGGGCCACCCCATTGGTCCCAGTTTTAAAACATGATAATTCGGTCCATTTCAGTGGAGATGATAATTGATGGTTAAAAGAACCTCCCACTTAGATAAGTAACCCATGCCACACATCAAAGATCTGTGTGCGAAACTGGCTGGGGGTCACATATTTTCCAAATTAGGTATAAACCACACACTGGAGCTTAAAATGTCATCCAGGAAATATATCATCATGAATACTCAGAAAGGGCTGTACGAATATACTCACTAGCCTTTGGGGTGTCTTCAGATTGCACCTTTCTTCAAAAGGTGATGGAGAACATCCTTTAAGGGGTGTCCAGTGTGGCAGTCTACCTGTATGACCTCCTAATCTCAGTAGCTACTGCAATGGAACGTTTGGAAGAGAACTTCTGGCTTTTTTATGATTCTGGCACCAATTAAAAAGGGAAAATGTGTGTTCTGGGTAAATGAGGTGACAGAATTGACAAGGATTGATTACACCTGTTGAAGTGAAGGAGGTGACTATAATAGGCCTCCGACTCCAAGGGACATAACAGTATCGAAGTCTTTCCTAGGTCTGATAAATGACAATGAAAAACTCATACTGAATTTGGTGACCCTGCTGGAACCCCATCACATACTGTTAAAAAATCAGAAATAGGCATGGCAAATGCCACAAGAGAAAGCTGTGCAAATATCAAACAACAATTGCTGTTAACAAATATACTAGCCCACTGTGACCCCCAAGACCACTCGTAACCTGTAATGCCTTCCTATGGGTTAGGAGAGGTATTATCACATCATTGTGAAGATAGGACAATTCTAATCTTGTGCACACCATGAACTGTAGCGGATACAAAGAAGAAGTATGCCCAGATTGAAAAAGAAGGTTTGTCCATGGTGTTCATGGAGAAAATGTTCCACTAGTACGTCCACGGTTAACATTTCACCACAGTAACTGACCACAAACCTCTGTTGAACCTCTTCAAGAAAGACAAGACAATTCCTCCCATCATATTAGTCCAGATCCAACATTGCTATCCAGTACTGTGAATATATGTTAACATATTGTCCAGGGAGACATACAGCTAACACAATGCCTTGAGCCACCTGTCGCTATCCACCAGCCTACCTTCTCCTCTAAAGATGGATGAATTGTCATGACTCTGAACTTCATGGACACTCTGGAAGTATCTGCCAAGCCAATTCAGGCTTGAACCCCAAAGGCAAAACTCTGTCACGTCATTCTAAGCGATGGACTACATGGTTGTCCTAGAGAAGATTTGAATCTTTATCTCTCTAAATATCAGGAGTTGAATATAGAAGATGATCACTACAGACCAGTGATCAATACTTCAAGAATTACACATTGACCACCCAAGAATTTCTAAGATGGAAAGTCTCTCAAGGAGCTATGTCTGATGGCCTGGCGGAGGCAGTGATATCAAAAACATGGCCGAGTGGCACAAAGCATGCTGGGAAAGCCAGAAAGTCTCACTGCACCCTTGGGGAGGCCCTGGGTGTGAGTACATGCAGACTTTGTGGGATTGTTTATGGGCTCCATGTGGCTAATTCTCATCGATGCCCATTCAGAATGGATCAACAGGCACTGGATGGTCTCTTCTGCCCCTTACAATACCAGGGGGAAACTCTATCAATCTTTTCATACACATTGTACACCTGAGGTTCTCATAACAGTCAGTGAGATTCCATTTACCAGCAGGGAGTTTTAGACCTTCGTGAGTACAAACGGAGTAAGGCACCTCCCCCCGGCACCCTACCACCCATTCTCAAACCGCCTGGCTGAGCGAGCGGTTTAGACAATCAGAAGTGGCATGGAGAAACAAAACTCACACATTTCCTTTTTAACTATCAGGTTGTGCTGCATATGACGGCCAACATATTAATGGGCCAATGCTTTCTGACTAGGTTTAGCCGGATCCTCCCAAATTTGGTTGATACTATTGAGTTGAAACAAGAAGTCCAGAAAAGGGACCAGGATGGTCAGAGACAGATAGAGACATCAAACTGGGAGATACAGTCCACATGAGAACTTCGGCTGTTTGCAGATTCCGGGAGTTATTCCTGAGAAAACTGGACCAGTGCCTTGTACAGCAAAAACCAGGGAGAAGACCTTAAAGGAGCACATAAATCTCCCCGTATACAGGGAATCTTTGGCAGAGACAACTGTTTCCATGGCCACACCACCATCAGATCCTTCATACCAGCCAGTAGACAGGAAATGCTGTCCTCTAAAAACGTAAGAGCCAGTAACCTGGATGAAGAGGATTCTGGCTCAGACATGGAGACAGAGGTGTTGGATACCCAATCAGAGGTCACCACCGAGGATGAGCGCCCTGTACTGGCTTTTCCTGGAAGAGCCTACAAGCAATGGGGATTAGGCCACAGACAAAGAGATGGAGAAGATTCTATCATCATGAGAGTGAGGAGGAACCCTCTGACTTGAGGGGAGAGGAGTGTGATAACCCCCATGAGGTCCATGGGGAATCACTGATTGATCTCATTGTGGGACTAGTTGAAAATGAGTTCCTCTGGTAACAGGCAGCAGCCTGCCCAGATGGAACTCATGACCTGATTCTATTATAAGTCAGGCCAAAGACCAGACTGCTGAATTGTAGTGCCAGTCAGGGACTAACGTACGTACACCAAAGTAGTGGTTTTACTTTGCATTCTATAATAAACTATGTTTCTTTCCAGTCGGACTTCCTGAGTCATTACACAAACACATTTTATTCTGAGGGTAGATCCAGGGGTGGGAGAGGGAGAAGGAGCAGAATAGATTTCACTCAATATCATTCAGCCAACACAGCTTTTATCAGATTTTGCTTTCAAACTGGTTCTAAGTAGTACTTCCATTAAGACGATGGAGCCATACTGGGATACAAGGTTAATTTAGCAATAGACTTTGTCTCTCACTATATCCAGAGGCTGCAATCGTTTCCTGAACCTATTTATACTGCACACTTCAATGATTTTCTGTGGTAATTTATTTTGCAGTTCTACCTCTTTGTGAATGCCACTAAAATTCTCTTTTAATTCCTAACCTGCTTGCTTTGATTTCCCCACTGATCCTTACAAGGGGCCCCACTCCTCGAGGATTGTCCTGGAGTTTCCAGAAGTTAAAGATTAATCTCCAGGAGACTATTGCAAACAATAGCCCAGGGAGAGAAGTCACAAGACCATTTTTTAAAAATCGCAAGTGTTTTATTTTCACTTTCAATGAATATTTTTGTGGGTGAATTGTAAAGATATTGGAGGTGAAGGAGAATCCCAGCCTTGTGCAGAATCTCTCCACTTTCTGATTGGTGGTAGGCAAAATTGAGGTATCTGGTTTCAGGTATTGGGAGTGTGGAGGTCGAATGATTTTGGCAGGAAGTCATGGGATGAAACTTCCTTGAATATTTCTCACAAGAATTCTAGATGATTGCCTGATTGAGATATTTTATGATCTTTTTTCTGTCTCCACAGTATTATTTCACAATTAACTTTGGCCATGATGCTCAGAAAACCCTGGAGCTGAGGACAGAGGATGTGAAGGATTGTGATGATTGGGTGGCAGCAATTAGTCACGCAAGGTAAGGCTAGGCCAATGTGGCCAATCTCACACTTTTCACCCTCTGTAAATTCGAGTTTTTACTGTTCATATCCTAACTCACATTAAGTATTCTTCACTCTTCATTCTGTTGGCTCAATAACCCTCATTGGTTCCCAGTCCAGCAATGCTTCCATTTCAAATTACCATCCTTGCTTTCATATCATTCCATAGTTTTGCTTCTCTCTATCTGTTATCTCCTCCAGCCCTATGACCCTCTGAGATATATATTCTCCTCCAATTTCACCTTTGTGCACATTTGATTCAGTCCACCATTGATCCCTGTGTCTCCAGCTGCTTAGACTTCATCCCTCAAACCTCTCCTCATCCCCCTTTAAGATGTTCCTTATAATCTACCATTTTGACCAAGCTTTTGGTTTCCCTATTTTATTAACTCATTGCAAAAGCAGAAGTAATAGTCATGTTGAATTTTGAGAGATGGGGGTGGAATTTTCCCATCCCAGTCACCACAGGAATCATGGCAGGCGGGCGCAAAGGTTCATTAACCTTGGACGGGATCTTGGGGTGAACGCAGACAGAAAATCCCATCTAAGGAGATCATTGCTTAGATGGATGAATAGTCTGTCAACTCTCACTTTCAAAAGGTTTCAGAGTGGTCTAGATGTGAGGCACAGGAGAGTTCCTCTAATAAAGAAGCAATGAGGTTGGCAGGAGTACAAATTTCCTTGAATGGGCCACCTGAGAACATGGGACAGACCTGAAGAGGTTTTTAGTGCACCTCTGCCCCGCACTTAACAATCCAAAGGTGCTTGATATTCTCAATAAAAACACAAAGAGGATTTAAAGTCGTTAGGCCCAAGCACGTAAATGAAACTTTTACCAAATTTACTTCAACAGTTCAACAACACACCCTGCCTCTCAAAAGATATTAAACACTCTAGAAAACTGTCACAACAATTGGCTCTCCAGCTGAGTTGGTTTAGACAAAAAGGCTCTTGACTTGTTTATGAAATCATGTAGGCTACCTTCCGGACCTGACCTCCATGCTCTTTGGTTTCTATGGCTACTAAAAGCGATTTTGGATATTGTTACTCATGTCTGTCAAATAATTGGCCACTTGATGAAACAGAGTACATTCCAGAAGGAGAAGCAGGCACTGACCGTAAGGAATGACTTTAACCCCATGTCTCAGTTGACCCTCTGAGTGATTTATCAGGCTTTGCCTCAAGCTGTTGACCTCTCACTGGCCATCTGTGAGTAAACAAATTTCTTAAATGTTTGGAAAATGAAAGATTGAGATAAACTGCTGGGATGTGGGCATCATTGGCAAGGCTGGCATTTAGTGCCCACCACCTAGTTAATCTGAGGAGGTGGTGACAACTGCTCCTTTGAACCAGTTGTGAGCATTCTGGGTCAACTCAGATGATCAGTTAAGAGTCAGCCACGTATGTGTTGGACTAAAGTGACACATGGGCTCAGACTGTGTAAGGATGGCAGATTTCTTTCATTAGTGTTTTAGTTTTAAGATCTCCAGGAGAGGTGTCAGTGTGGGGGAGAGAGACGGGGGAGCAATGTTTATCCAGGCTGACTGAAGCTCGATCAGGAGGGGATAAAAATTCTAAAATAAATTTGGAGAATGGAGAGAGGAGAGTATTGAGAGTCAGTGAGAGCAATCGGCAGGTGGCGTGATGATTGCAACATATGGGTGGTTAATGTGCCAATACTGTCTGTATGAGGTTTATAATTAGCACGATTAATATTTGTGTGAATTTGATTACTAGCCTGAGAGCAGCTATGAATGCAGCTACCAGTAGGTGTAAATTAGATGAGAGTGTGAGGATGGCAGTGTTATAATGAGGTGATGTGTTGCTTTACACATCTCTGCCTGGTTGTTCGTACCCTGCCGTAGAAAGTAATTGCTGATTTAACACAACATGGGAATGACTGTAAAAGAAAAGCCAAGGTCCATCAATCAGCTAATTGGACAGCTGTTTTATAGAGATAGCACAGGGGCAGCAAGTGGAATGGCCTCCTTCTGTGCTGCATCGTTTGATGATTCTACTCTGGTTGCCCCAACAATAATGGAGTCACTAACTAATCGCAGTGGTTAATCTCTTATCAATGAGTTTGCAGCAGACCACAGGCGAGGTTAGGAAAAACCCCAGTTCTGGAGTGTTTTAGGTGCCACAGGCAGTAATTTCTGCACAACCTGCCGCATGTTCATGATGGTGGGGATGGCCCACTGTTGTCTGGCAGTGAAAATTTCTGGTCCCACTGTTGTCCATGGGATTTCCTGTTGAATGCACAAGATGGAACAGCCAATCATGGTCCACGTTACTCAGTCCCTTCAAAACACTAAAAACAGCAATCAGATCACTTCCCAAACTTTTATTTTGAACAAGAATAAGGGAGATATCCCTGATGCCATTGCCAATATTTATCCTTCAATCATATTGCTGCTTGTGGGAACTTGCTGTGCATAACTTGACTGCTGTGTTTCCTACATTATACAGGGCAATATGGTGACACAGGGCAGCACTGTGACACGGGGGTTAGCATTCACAGCGTCAGGGTTCTGGGTTCGATTCCCGGCTTGGGTCACTGTCTGTGTGGAGTTTGCATGTTCTCCCCGTGTCTGTGTGGGTTTCCTCCAGGTGCTCTGATTTTCTCAAATAGTCAAAAGACGTGCAAGTTAGATGGATGGGTCATATTAAATTGTCCCTTAGTGTTGGGGGGGACTAACTCGGGTAAATGGGTTATGGGTTATGGGGACAAGGCCTGGATGTATTGTAGTCTGTGTAGAATTGATGGGCCAAATGGCCTCCTTCTACACTGTAGAAATACTATGATTACAACAGCGACTACACTTCAAAAGTATTTCATTAGCTGTAAAGTGCTTTGTAGCGTCCTGAGGTCATGAAATGCAATTCTTTCCAACTTCTGTGCCATTTCCAGGATTGTCGATGATAAACTAATTGGGTCTCGGATTCTTCCCATTTGGCAAATCCTATTGGTCCAAAGTATCCATTCAGTTTGAGCTCAGAAAACCCAAGCTCCAGCCTCATTTTTATTCAATATGTTAACAGTTGTATTCTTGGAACAGTTACAGAAACCTTGCAACGGAACATGAATCCCTGATGCAGAAATACCTGCACCTACTGCAGATCGTAGAGACTGAGAAAACAGTGGCGAAGCGACTCCGACACCAAATCGAAGACCAGGAAATTGAAGTGGAGCGATTAAAATCTGAGGTAGGGCAAGAAATAGGGCAGCAAGCTTCCCTCCTTTCATGTTCATTTTTGAAGAGGATGTCACTTCTGGGAGGTGCAGTGTGGACATTTTGCAGGGTTGTTAAATGAGGTACTTAGTCAGATATGGAATAGCTGCTTCATTTACCAAGATTCCTCCACAATCTCTGTAGGGAATGCTTTAAATCAAGGATTAAATCAGGAATCTCCCTCTGGATTTCCAACCAGTGAATCCTGTTGGGGAACACACTTGTGGGAACGTGCGGTGGGACAGGGTTGATCTCAACTCTAATGCCCCCCAATGTCAATTAGTCCAACAAATCTTAACTCGCAAATAAAGGATCATTAATTGGTGGAGGTGACGGAAGAAGATCCTTCGTAATAGATAAGGGGGATATAATAAATTACCTTAGGCCACACTGGTGAAATCCATCTGGAATGCAGATAATGCTAATGTTTATTCTCTGATGTTTATTCTCAATTCCTCTTTAATTGCGGCTCCCAACTGAGAGCCTGGGAGCAATGAATGGATCCCGGTGTTGTGGCGTAAATCAACACGATGGCACAGTGGTTAGCACTGCTACCTCACAGCACCAGGGACCTGGGTTCAATTCCCAGCTTGGGTCACTGCCTGTGTGGAGTTTGCACAGTCTCCCCGTGTCTGTATGAGTTTCTGCTGGATGCTCCATTTTCCTCTCACAGTCTGAAAGACATGCTAGTTAGGTTGATTGGCAGTGTTAAATTCTCCTTCAGTGTACCCGAAAAGGCACTGGACTGTGCTAAATAAGGGATTTTCATAGTAACTTTATTGCATGTTAATGTAAGCCTACTTGTGACACTAATAAATAAACCTTCAAAAACATCTTCAGGCGAGGAGTGGAGACATTATAAATGGATTTAAACTCAAAAAAAATTCTAGTTTATCTTTACTCATTAATATTGATAAGAAAACAGGAAAGTCTGAATAAGGAAATACCATCTGGATCCTCAGATCCATTCCGATGATGATTATTCTGGAATGGGTTTCCCCAAACCCCACTCATGGATTCTGCAGTTTGGGGAATTGTGAAAGCCTCCACTATTGTGTGAATGCACATCCCCCCATCTGATGTTATTCAGGAGTGAAACTGTTAGTTTTTGATGACTTTGTCGCCATCCTTCCTTACATGAGAGCTGATGAACTCACAGCAAAGCGTCTATTTAGGTGGGATGTCTTCATTTGGTGAACATTTGCCAATGGTGGTGAAGACCAACCCTTGAGAAAGCAGTTCTACACAAGTGCTATACTTTCACTATCTATGTGACCATTTTCCATACTGTGGACATGTCCAACTCACCAAGGTCACCTCTGTTTGATTTGCACCAGCACACTTGGGAGTTCTCTGCCTTTGAGAGGAACGAGACACCCATGTGGTCCCACCTGGATGGACCCATCCTGTGCCACAGGCAGCGATGATAGAAATTATTCAGCTTTTTTTTGATTGCTGTAAGTCAACCATGTATCACAGCTCTATAACAAAATGATGTGAGCACAGGCCTCATAAACCAGCAGCTTGGCCCTAAGATTCAGCTTGGTGTTATTTCAAGCAAGTCAGCCAAAGATGTTTCAGATGAGCAACTCAAAAGCACATAGCATAGCGCAATTGAAATTGAAGGCTATGGAATTGTCATTAAAACCAATTGTTCTAATGTTCCTCAGGGAGGGAAGCTGCTGATCTTACTCTGTCTAACCTGTGTGTGACTACATCAGTGTAAAGCTCCATAACTTTGCCTCTCCTGGTCCACATTTTCCCTGAGTGCAGCTCGATATCTGCAAAATGGGAGAACTGAATTTATTCCTCTTTATTTTAAACAGATTGCTTCTCTGCTTAAAAACAATGAACGCATCCAATTAACACAGCCCGTGGCACAGAACGAAGAAGATGTTGACATAAGGAAAATCAAAAAGGTAAAGCAGACATGTGGATGAGCCAACAGCAGCACCAAGACATCCTGGCCGAGAGTTTCTGCACTGTTATGTTGGTCTTTTGCCATAGTTTGGCCTTAATTGTCTGAACTGGCACAAAAGGTGGCAGAAATTTCAATCCAATTTGTTTCCAAATGCAAATTGTCTTCAGAGCAACTAGAGTTTCTGTAATTCTTTGTACGAGTTTATCTGCTAGAAACAGGTCACATACACAAACCTCATGTACCCCCCATCCTATGGCCCAGACTTCCCTGTGCCGCTCTTCCCTCCAACACCACCCTTCCCACCTTCACAGCCCCCCTTCTTAATTAATCAACATTAAGAATTTCCACGGGTTGCTCTTGTTTGCAGCGTTCAGGGAGAATCCATTTACCAAATTGCTTCTTCTGGGCACTAAAAGGTACAGAATGTTTTAAAAGCTTTTAAAAGCACAGTGGTTAGCACTGTTATCACACAGCTTCATGGACTTGAGTTCGATTCCCAGCTTAGGTCACTGTCTGTATGGAATCTGCATGTTCTCTCCAGATCAGTGTGGGTTTTCTACAGCTGCTCTGGTTTCCTCCCACACTCCAAAGATGTGCAGGTTAGGTGCATTGGTGGTGCTAAATTTCCCCTCAGTGTTAGAGGGATTAGTGGGATAAATATGTGGGGTTATGGGGCTAGGGCCTGGGGGGATCATTGTCAGTGCAGACTCAATAGCTGAATGGCTTCCTTCTGCGCTGTAGCGTTTCAATGATTCTAAAAGAGTTTCTATGGTTTTTGCTGTAACTTATTAATAAACGGGTAACCCATTTTCTACAAATGTAGAAATGACTGTACTTGGAAGAGTATTTAATTGGTTGTAAGGCACTTTAGGATGACCTATTGGTTTGAATGGTGCTGTACAAGTGCATGGCCTTCTCTCTGAAAATGAACCTGACCACAACTGCAGCACCGCGTCCCGCTGCAGGAATGGGTTCTGTGTGCCACTGTCGCACAGGGCTTTGGGAGGCTGGCTGACTGTGTGCTTTTTGCCCCCAACAGGTGCAGAGCTTCTTGCGGGGTTGGCTCTGCAGAAGGAAATGGAAGACTATTATCCAGGACTACATCCGCTCGCCGCACGCAGAAAGCATGAGGAAGAGGAACCAGGTGGTGTTCAGCATGCTCGAGGCCGAGGCTGAGTATGTGCAGCAGTTGCACATCCTGGTTAACTGCTTCCTGCGGCCTCTCAGGATGGCTGCCAGCTCCAAAAAACCCCCAGTTGCCCATGATGATGTCAGCAGCATCTTCCTAAATAGGTACTCGGCTAAGTATTTGCAAAAGCTCTGTGAAGAAGTGAAAAATTCTGTAAAGGTGTTGACCGCACTTTAGAGTAACTGTGAATTTTCAGAATATTTCTGAGATGCATTTGTATCAGACCTCAATTAGACCACAGATGGAGTGTTGCGTACAGTTTTGGGCACCCGTTATATTTCTTATATTCATTTTGTTTTTGGTATTTATTCAGTTTTTGAGTATCTTCAAGACAGAGATTTGGGTACAAAGGGTATTAAGAGATTTGGGCTTAGTGCGGCAGATAGATAGGTTTAAGATCATGATCTTGTAGAAGAATGCAGTAAACCTGTCTTTTCCCAGAAACTATTTATTATATTTGCATTAAAGTAAGCATGTGAAAATAATGAAAAAATTCACAAGGATGGCACGGTGGGGCAGCATGGTGGCTTGGGTTCGATTCCCAGCTTGGGTCACTGCCTGTGTGGAGCTTGCACATTGTCCCCATGTCTGTGTGTGTTTCCTTCCACAGTCCAAAGATGTGTGGGTTAGGTGGATTGGCCATACTTAATCGCCCTTAGTGTCGAGGGACTAGTTAGCATAAATATGTGGGGTTATGGGGATAGGCCCTGGGTGGGATTATGGTCGGTGTAGACTCATGGGCCGAATGGCCTTCTTTTGCACTGTAGGATTCGATGATACTTCTATGATATTCCCAGAATGAAGGGTCACAGTTATAAAGATACATTTGGGAAGTGAGGGATTTGCTCACTGATATTGAGGAGGTTTAAACAGAGACCAGATAGAGGTCTTTCGGATTACAAAGGCTGATGTAATGTAGACATAGAATCATAGAATCATAGAATCATAAAATCTATGGCACAGAGACAGGTCTTATGGCCTGAACTGTCCATGCCAACCAAAATATTCATGTAAGTTAACCCCATTTGCCTGCATTTGACCCATATCCTCTAAACCTTTCCTATCCGTGTATCTGTCCAAATTTATTTTAAATGTCATCAATGTCCCTGCCTCAATTACTTCCTCCAGCAGTTCATTTCACATACATACCACCCATTGTGTAAAAAAGTTACTCCTCAGGTTTCCATTGATTCTTTCTCCTTTTAACTTAAACCTATACCATCGTGTTCTTGATTTCCCAACGCTGGGAAAAAGACTGAGTACATTCATCTTATCCATGCCTGTCATGACCTTATACAGGTCAATATATCATGATCGATAAGATCACCCCTCAGTTTCCTACACTCCAAAGGAAAAAGTCCTAAAGAGTCCAATCTCTCCCCATAACTCAGTCCCTTGAATCCTGGCAACATTCTTGTAAATCTCTTGTGCGCTTTCTTCAGTTTAATAATATCTTTCCTATAGCAAAGCGACCAAACCAGAATGCAATAATCCAGGTGCAGCCTCACCAACATCCTGTACAACTGCAACATAACTTCCCAATTTCTATACTCAATGCTCTGGCTGATGAAGGCCAGCATATCTAAACCCTTCTTCACTCCTCTATCTACCTGTGACTTCTCCTTTAGAGAACCATGCATCTGAACTCCAAAATCCCTTTGTTCCACAATACTCCCTAAGGTCCTACCATTCATTGTAAAATTCCTACCATGATTTGACTTTCCAAGATGCAATGCCTCACACTTACCTGTATTGAACTCCATTTGCCATTTCTTGGCCCACTTCCCCAGCTGATCAAGGTCCTGCTGCAATTTTTGATAATCTTCCTCACTGCCTACAATACCATCTATTTTATTGTCATCAGCAAACTTACTGATTTTGCTTTGTACATTCTCATCCAAATCGTTGATACAGATAACAAACAGCAATGGGCCCAGCACTGACCCCTGTGGCACATCATTAGTCACAGGCCTCCAACAAGCATATTTCATCATTACCCTCTGCTTCTGCCATCAACCCAATTGTATATCCAATTTGCCAGCTCTCCCTGGATTCCATGTGATTTAACCTTCCAGAGAAACTACCATGTGGAAATTTATCACTGAAGTCCACATAAACTAGATCCTATGCCCCCATCAATCTTTCTGGCCACTTCATCAAAGAACTGTAACAAATTTGTAAGGCCTGATCTCCCATGCATAAAGCCATGCCGACTACCCCTAATCAAACCTGTCTTTCCAAATGCCCGTATATCTTATCCATCAAAATCCTCAGAAACAGTGACAGATTGAGTTGGTTGAGAGGACCCCAACAAGGGGGATCAAATTGTATAAATACAAATTCTGTTCTATTTTTGTTCATTGTTTTTCTCCTCTTACAGTGAAACGATCATGTTTTTGCACCAAATATTTTACCAAGGACTCAAAGCTCGTGTATCCAGCTGGCCTACCTTAGTATTAGGTAAGATATGAAGCCTACATCATTAATTTCTGCACAGCCAGAGAATTGCCAGTGAGAAGCTGAGTAACAGCATTCTTTGCAAGGATGTGAAATGATAACAATATTTTGGTCCGTTGCAAAAGTGGAGCCATGTTGTTTTAAGAGCAGAAATTTAAGTTGTTGTCATATGAACAGAATTTGATTTGATTTGATTTGATTTATTATTGTCACATATATTAACATATAATGAAAAGTAATTTTTTTGCGCGCTACATGGACAAAAAGCATATCGTTCATAGAGAAGGAAATAAGAGAGCGCAGAATGTAATGTTACAGTCATAGCTAGGGTATAGAGAAAGATCAATTTAGTGCAAGTTAAGTCCATTCAAAAGTCTGACAGCAGCAGAGAAGAGCTGCTCTTGAGTCAGTTGGTACATGACCTCAGACTTTTGTATCTTTTTCTGACGGAAGAAGGTGGAAGAGAGAATGTCTGGGATGTGTGGGGTTCTTAATTATGCTAGCTGCTATGCCGAGGCAGTAGGAAGTGTAGACAGAGTCAATGGATGGGAGGCTGGTTTCACTTCAGTCAGGGTTCAGATGTTCTTTGAGCTGTAAGGTCGGACTCAGGATGAAATTCTTTCTGTTTGATGTTTCACTGTTTGTTAAGGTAGCAACCAAGAAACTTGTAGGAATTATAACCTCACAGAGAATAGAAAGGAACGGAGCTAAATGGATAGAAGGGCTGAATTTTGGAAAGAAATCAAGGGTGGAATTTTCCAATTGTTTTCGATGTGTTGTTTAGAGAGGAAAGAGGGGAGGGCAGTCCGCCCACTGCCTTGCTGGGTTTTGCCATCATATTTTTAAACACTTCGAAAAAAAAGTGAAGAGGCAGGTCCCACAATGTCATGCTGACAAGTCCAGCTCAGTGACATTGACTCCTGACAGATGGAAGGAGAGCAGAGAAATTTCCCCAGTGTCTTGGGGCTGATATTAACCCTGAACAATATGACGTATAATCTGGTGCCCTGCTTGTGGGACCTCGTACACAAATTGGCTGCCACAATCCTTACACTACACTGGTAACTACATCCCAAAAATACTTCAGTGGCTTTATGTGATGCCTTGCAGTCATGATAGGTGTTGTATAAATGCAAGTATTTCTTTTCTTTACTAGTTCAATGGTAGCATCTTTTATCCGATTTGTGTTTAGGTATGTGATTTTATGTTTGTGAAAGAGAGAGAGGAGAGAGAGAGAGAATATGACTATGTGTGTGAGAGTGTGTAAGTTTGTGAGAGTGTCTGTATGTGTGTGAGAGAGAGAGTGTGTGTGCGTGTGAGAGTGTGTGTCTGTGTATGTGTGTCTATGTGAGCATGTGTGAATATCTGTGTGGGTGTGTATATGTGTGTGTGAGTGTTTGTATGTGTGAGTGTGTGTGTGTGTGTGTGTGTATATGTGTGTGTGTACATGTATGTATGTGTGAATGTGTGTGAGTGCGTGTTGTGTGTGAGTGCACGTGTGTGTATGTAAGTGTGTATGTGTGTGTGAGTGTGAGTAAGAGTGTATGAGAGCATGTGTGTGTGTGCGTGTGTCTGTGTGAATGTGTGAATGTGTGTGTGTGTGTGTGTGTGGTGTGTGTGTGTGTGTGTGTGTGTGTGTGTGTGTGTGTGTGTGTGTGTGTGTGTGTGTGAGAGTCCGGTGTGTGTATGACAGTGCGTGTGTGTATGTGTGTCTGTGTGAGAGTGTGTGTGTGTGAGTATATGTTTCTATGTGAGAGTATGTGTGTGCGTGTGTGTGTAAGCCATAATGCAACTTTTAACTCCTTCACACCCCCTCCACAGCACTCTGTTCTCTTGTGCAAATAGGAGTTGTAACTGGTGCCTAAACCAAGTTGTTGACTCTGCTTATTGTGAACCTTTTTCCAGCTGACCTGTTCGACATTCTCCTTCCAATGCTGAACATCTACCAGGAGTTTGTGAGGAATCACCAGTACAGCCTACAGATCCTGGCCAGTTGCAAACAGAACAGAGACTTTGATAAACTGCTGAAACAATACGAAGCAAAGCCGGATTGTGAAGAGAGGACATTGGAGACATTCCTGACCTACCCAATGTTTCAGGTAAACCAGCAGGACTCAGGGAAGGTCTGAGTTATAAGATCACTGAAATGTAAACAGGAGCAGAAGTTGGCAATTCAGCCCTTCGAGCCTGCTCTGCTATTCAATCAGATCATGGCTGATCTCTCCCTGGTCTCAAATCCACCCCCCACCTGTTCCCCGTATCTCTTAAACACATTGTTAAATCAGAAGTACCCCTCTCTCTTCTTGAAACTGATTCAGACTATGGAGCAGTGAGCTCCACCCTCTGTGAGAAGTAGTTCCTCCTCATCTCAGTTTTAAACCTACTATCTCTCAACCTATACTTGTGACCTCTTGTTCTAGATTACCCCATAAGGGGAAACATTTGGCCAACGTTTCCTTACGTATTTTGTATACCTCAATCAGTTCCCCTCTCGTCCTTTTAAACTCCAGCGAGTACAAACTCTAACTGTTCAATCTCTCTTTATACAACAATCCTTTCATCCTTGGAATCAATCTGGTCAATCTCCTCTGAACTGCCTCCAATGCCACCACGTCCTTCCTCAAATAAGGAGACCAAAACTGGACACAATACTTCAGGTGTGGTCTCACCAACACCCTGTACAATTACAACAACACTTCTCTACTTTTATATTCCAGTATAGGAAAGCATTTATACCCTAATGCTCCTTTCCTGATTGGTGGCAGTCAACTGCTGACGTAGATCTGTTAAATACGACCTTCATTGTTAAGGTCTAACTGAGGCGGAGCAGAAATCTGATCTTCTAGCTGCTCGTCAGTTGTAACTTGGTCAAATCTCAGCTCAATCCTGTTGCTGGGGACAGTTTGTCTTTAGGTTCACATCCGTTTGTGAATCGTGGACTGGCTGCTTGAGGAGAAGTCAGGTTATCAGAATCAGAAAATAACAAAAAGAAATGTCTGGTGTTCTGGAAATGTTTTAAGATGCTATGTGGGGATTGGTTTCAATCTTGCTATTTTATCAAAATGACGGATAATTTGCATTTCGAGCTCTCCTGTGTATGACAAGAGTCTGATGTAAAGATTAGACAACATTATTATATGTTTAAATCTGACATGATGATGGTGGTGAAATGGCACCACTGGGAGCCCCACAACAAGCTGTGCCAATAATACATAGAATAGAAGAATCCCTACTGTGCATAAGGAGGTTATTTAGCCCATCGAGTCTGCATTGACCACAATCACACCCAGGTCCTATCCCCTTAATATCATGTAGTTACCCTGCTAGTCCCACTGACACTAAGGGGCAATTTACTATGGCCAATCAATGTGGCCCACACATCTTTGGACTGTGGGAGGAAACCCACACAGACACGGGGAGGATGTGCAGACTCACACAGACAGCAGCCCAAGCTGGGAATTGAACCCAAGTCCCTGATGCTGTGAGGCATCACTGCTAATCGCCAGGCCACAGTGTATGGGAAACTTAAAGGTCCAGTCTTTGAATGTTAGTGAATGATGAGTGAATGGATGGGTGAGGAGGTGAATAGATAGGTTAAGTAGTCAGGTTGGGGTGGGCCAGATAGGGAAGTGTATCCACGTCTAGAGGCAGTTAGGTGGTTGGGAGGGTAATCAGGTCAGGTCAGGGGTAGCCAAGTCAAGGCACGAGGGTCAGATCAGGTCCGATGGTGAAGACATTTGTTCTTCAGATTGGTACATCTCGTTGCAATCTCTCACAGCTATAGTTTAATATCTCAGGCATTTCCCTCTCATTTTAGTTCTGATGAAGACTCAAACAGACTCGTAACATTAGCTTTGTTTTCTGTCCCTACAGATTTACCTCATCTGCTGAGTTTTTCCAGTATTCTGTATTTTTGTTTCAGATTGTGAGGGCAGGTCAGGGAGGTGAGCTAGTAAAGTCAGGTCTGGTCAGGAACATAGTCGGGTAGGGAGGATCATCATGTTGGGTCAGGAAGGTAGTCAGATCAAGTTGGGGGAGTGGTCAGGTTGGATTGTAAGGGTAGTTGGATCCGGTCAGGGAGTTGTAGTCTGATCTAGGAGGGTTGTTTGGGGGGCAGTTAGAGGGTCGGGGGAGTAATTGGGGGCTCAGTTTTGGAGTAAACAACTTGTTAGACTCAGTTTTGTCCAACATTCCTGGGTAATTATTCAGCCAATTATTCAAGTCAGTAATTATACTGACGGAACCGTCAGTCTCTGACTCCAGCTCATTTGTACAGTGCCCCAGGGAACTGTGGAATTGTCAGTTCAAATTTAAACCTCCAAGACAATTTCCATGTAGATTCATGTGTCAGGGCTTCCACTGGAAGACTGGTAGGTTTGACAGACTCTTGAAACAGTTATACTCAGCCTTGGAAACAGAGAAAAGTTCAACCCAATCCTGCATGGCCACCCGGAAAACGTGGTTAATCTATTGGAATATTAACTTGTGTTTTTTTAAATCAATTCCTGATCAGGTTTCTCTCCTTTTCCCTGTCAGATTCCCAGGTACATCCTGACCCTACATGAACTGCTGGCCCACACACCTCACGAACATGTGGAGAGGAAGAGCCTGGAATATGCAAAGTCAAAGCTAGAGGAACTCTCACGGTTAGTTGGCTCGTCAGAGTGGGAGGTGGGGAGGAGGGATGTGGAGATGGGGTTGTAGTCAGGTCTGGTCAGAGAGAGTAAATCAAATAGGGAGGGTAGTTGGGTTGTTTTGGGAGGTGATGAGGGGGAGTAATTAGGCACTTAGTTGTGGACTTAGCGAAGTGTTAGACTTGGTTTTGTCTAACATTTCCAGGGTAATTATTCAGGTAAGTACCACGGAACTGTCAGACTCTCTGACTCTTGCTCAAATTCAGGGACATAAAGCAGCATGGGGCAACCTTACTGCTGGCAGGAGCTGGAGTTTGTTGCAATTCTTTATAGTTCAAATTAAGGTTCTTGATCTTTCTGATCTCGACTCTCAGGACTACTCTGATTCTGCAATCATGCTCTTCCTTCTGGAACAACTATTAAGTGATCCATATGGCACATTATTCCATCCAAGCCTTCTACAGTGTGAAACATTGTTCTCTAAAAAATTTCTGGAACAGATGTTATGCCAAAAAAAGTTAAAATTTATTTATTAGTGTCACAAGTAGGCTACATTAACACTTCAATTAAGTTATTTGAAAATCCCCTAGTCACCACACTCTGGCACCTGTTTGGGTACATTGAGAGAGAATTTAGCGTGGTCAATGCACCTAACCAGCACATCTTTTGGATTCTGGGAGGAAACCGGGGCACCCGGAGGAAACCCATGCAGACATGGGAAGAACATACAAGTTCCGCATAGGTAGTGACCCAAGCCGGGAATCAAACCTGGATCCCTGGTGCTGTGAGGCAGCAGTGTTAACCACTGTGCCATTGTTTCACCCATGAGCAATCTGTTGCAACAGTAATGACCAAATGACATTCTAAATGTGGTCAGTACTCTGGATTCTTTGTTCAACCAGAATTCACTTTTCAGATCCAGTTTAGTAAATACTCCTGGCTAGTTTAACACAGCTCCCATCCACTGAGGTAATTGGGTGGATTTGACATCCCACTGATTTGTTTAGCTGAGTAATCCATGCAGATTTTTATAGAGCCATTATCCTTGGGACCTTCCTGAACACCATTTTATTGGCGTGGTGACAAGTGAGATAACCCCTTTACTGCAACACTTTTACACGTTCACCCTTGATTATATCCAAGAATGGCTGAGGGACATTCCTCAGTGTAAAGAGCTTGTCGGATGATAGAGTTTTCAGTCTTTAACATCTCTACAATATTAGTTGAGACCAATAGAAAGAGGTGCAATATTTGAAAAAAAACCATAACCAAGATTGTACAGGACTGAGACAGAGCAGGGAGAAACAACAGCACCTTAATATCCTTGGCGAGAAAGCCAATAAAAATTTGGGTTTACTGCCCAAATCCTGATGAAGAAGAATCATAGAAACAAGAAGAAAGACTTACAGTTACTCAGGAGAATGATATTAACACTGACAGAATATCCTTCACTTCAGAAGGAGGTCAGGACAAGATCAGGAACGTTGGCCAAGACACCTCCAAGAATAATTATGTGGAGTTTGATTTTGGGGGGAGAGGTAGAAGGATGTAAATATGAAAGGGGTAAAGATGTGGGGGGAAATGCAGAGTAAAGTATTCTGCATGTATGCTTCCGTATACATCAGAAGCATACAGGATACTGATATAATAATAATGTCATATCACATTATGAAAAAGAACAAGCGATCTGGAAAGAGAAGAAAATCCAAGCTCACGTAGAGATTCAAATATGTAAATGACAATAACCCTAAGTAAATAAAGAATAATGGCCTTGTGAGACTACAAACTAGAGCAGCATACCATGAGAGAACAGAAAATTTCCAAAGCCCTCCCACCCAGATCCCAGCTTACAACAAAATAGTTCATTGCTGTGCCTATTGTAGTATTTATTGTAAGAATTATAAAGACCTCTTCAACTGTTTCATTTTTATAATGGCGTCAGGTGGCTCCATCTACTTCCCACCCAACATCATCCCTCTTCATGTCTCTTTTCCCCAAGCCTCTGCTCCACTCCAAAGCAGTTCTTATTTAATGCTGGTTGCCATGCCTCTAAGCCTGATGCTATTATAATGTGACATTGAATGCTGACAGACTATTTCACTGTAAGGAGCTGGCAAGCTGAGCCCAGTTATAAGAAATTTCAAGCAGGGATCAATGATAATGTTCAGATTGAGGAACCCCCATACCATTTCCTCTTTCTCACTCTAGCAATGCTGTGTCCATTTGTAATGATGATGTAGAAATGCCAGCATTGGACTGGGGTGAACACAGTAAGAAGTCTGACAACATCAGGTTTAAGTCCAACCAATTTATTTGAGAGTAAACTTGTGTGAGTTTACTATCAAATAAATCTGTTGGACTTAAACCTGGTGTTGTCAGACTTCTTACTGTGTTCATTTGTAATGCCCAGTCCTGGTGCCAAATGAGATTAACTAACTTAGCACAATTCAGAGATCAGTCTGAGACCATCTAAAGCAGCTTGGTCAACAAGGAAGACACTTCTAACATTAGAGACAAATCAGGTTGGATTTTATGGTCATTGTCAGTGGGTTGTTGGAGATCTAGTTCCATTGGGTTGAGAAGTTGTGTCAAGTGTGCGGGAGTGTCAGTGAGGAATTCACTCTATTTACATTTTCCTCAGAATAATGCACGATGAAGTCAGCGAAACAGAAAACATTCGGAAGAACCTCGCCATTGAGCGAATGATTGTGGAAGGATGTGAGATCCTCCTGGACACCAGCCAGACTTTTGTACGACAAGGTATAGAGGCATTGCAATCAGCAGAATTTATTCTGAGGTCTCAGCTTCTCAGTTTGATTCAATGATCCTTCAGTCCACATTCACCATATGCCAGCTGATGGCTTTATGCCACTTTATGGTGAATTCTGAATGCCACTGGCACAACACCACTTGTTGAACTTGTCTAGACGGAATGAATGTTGAAACAACTAACTCAACAGATGATGTAACATTCAATTTACACTCTGATTGTCAAGAAATTTGATTCTGTTACAACCTGTTGACTGAAAATGTCTCGACTTAGATCAGTCACTTTACAACCAAACAAGTTCAAAACTCTGAAGTGCAATCTCTGTTTTAATGCAGCAAATTTGTACAATGCAAGATCCCACAAACAGAGGCATGATCAATGAGTTTTATCAATGGTTTAGGGATAAATATTGACCAGGAAATGGACAGAATATTTATGCTCATCTTTGAAAGAGTAGCTATTGGATCTTTTGCATCCACCTGGCAGGCCAGGTAGAGCCTTGATTTAATTTTTCATCCAAAAGATAGAATCTGGAATCAAAGAATCATAGAACAGTTACTGCACAGAAGGAGGCCATTCAGCCCCTTGAGTGTGTACCAGAGCTCTGCAACAACAACTCCCCTAATCCCATCCCTGACCTTTGTCCCATAGCCGGGATATAATTGAGTTATTTTGAAAGTAGAATCTGAATCTGCTTCCTCCGCACTCCCAGGCATTCCAGAGCTTCACCACGCCTTGAGTAAAACATTTTCCCTCATGTTGCTATTACTCCTTTTGCCAACTACCTCAAAGCATTGTCCTCTGGTTTTCTAACAGAATGACAGAATTTCTGCAGTGCAGAAAGGGGCCATTCGGCCCATCGAGTCTGCGCTGATTATCTTACCCAGGCTTACTTTCCCAACCTATCCCAGTTTACCATGGCCAATCCGCCTAACCTACACATCTTTTGGACACTGAGAGGCAATTCAGCATGGCCAATCCACCCAACCTGCATAACTTTGAAGAGTAGGAGGAAACCAGAACACCCAGTGGAAACCCACCAAACTTGGGGAGGACATGGTAGTGTAGTGGTTAGCATTGCTGCCTCACAGTGCCAGAGACCTGGGGTTCAATTCCAGCCTTGGGTGACTGTGTGGATTTTGTACATTCATGTCTGTGTGGATTTCCTCTGGGTGCTCCAGTTTTCTCCCACACTCCAAAGATGCAAAGGTTAGGTGGAATGGCCATGCTAAATTGTCCCTTAGTGTTTAGAGGTGCATAGGTTAGGCTGGTTAATCATAGTAAATATGCAGGGTAACGGGAGATGAGGGATTGGGGGATGGGTTACGATGGGCCTGGGTACGACGTTCTTTTGGACAGTTGGTTCAGACCTGATAGACCAAATGGCTTCCTCCTGCATTGTAGGGATTCTACGATTCTCTGAACATGCAAACTCCACATAGACAGACACCCAAGGCTGGAATCAAACCAGGGTCCCTGGTGCTGTGAGACAGCAGTGCTGACCACCTAGTAAACAGAAACCATTTTGAACATCTTCATCAAATATCTTAATCTCCTCTTAGCTAACGAGAACCCCAGCTTCTCCAATATATCCACTTAACTGCAGTTCTTCATCCCTGGAACTATTCTCGAGAATCTTACCTGCCACCTCTACAATTGCCTTCACATCCACCCTAAAAGAACTGGCCATGTATTACCAGATAAAAACAAACAAACCAGATAAAAAACAGATTTTAGAATCTGAAACCTAAAGAGAAAATGCTGGAAAATCTCAGCAGGTCTGGCAGAATCTGTAAGGAGAGAAAAGAACTGACATTTCAAGTCCAGATGATCCTTCGTCAAAACTGGTCAGATGCTGCCAGACAGTTGAGATTTTCCAGCATTTTCTCTTTTAGCCATGTGTGACTCTGCTGGTAAAATTTTGCCTCCCACTTGATGAAGGAGTCAGACATCAAGAGAGGTGACATTCTTGAAGAGAAATGGTGAGTTAAAAATCCCATCTGCTTATTCCAATGAACTTTAAAGGAGCAATGATATTATTTGGGCGAAAAACAATATTCTAGTGTCTTCAATGAATTCCTCCCCCAATAATATTACCAAACACTGAATAACATAGGTTGGCTATTTTTAGGATCTAGCTGATGAATTTGCCTTTATAACAGTTAGTACACTTTGACAGCAATTTGATTTATGAAGTAATCAGGAGATGTTGAGGTGAAAGGCCTGTACTCTTATTCTTTTTATAGAATTTAATTCACATATTGAAGGTCCAATGACACAACAAGACTATCCATCTGAGATGTTTTATTAACTTACTAGTGGATATTGGCTGTGGTCTCAATGTATGGAGATCCCAGCAGGCGATCCCTGCTGCATCAATGATTCACCTGATGTAAAAAGCTTTTGACTGAGTTCCTGCTGTGCTAGAATTAGAAGCTTATGAGGGAGCTAGAGCAAGTGACAAGATGCTGCCTCAGACAGTATCTCTCTTTGACAGTGATGTGCTTCTCCTGATACTAATCTGTTTTTTTTTGACTAGGGTCGCTGATCCAAGTACCAATGACTGAAAAAGGGAAAATCACACGAGGCCGGTTGGGATCACTATCCTTGAAAAAGGAAGGAGAGAAACAGTGTTTTCTATTCTCCAAACATCTGATAATATGCACCAGAGGATCAGGTGGAAAACTCCACTTAACAAAAGTAGGTGTCCCATTGCATCTGATTTTCAGTTATTCAATAAAAATGATTGAGCCCTTTCAACTTTGGAATCAAGAAAGGATAAGAGGCCAAACAGCCCATCTTCACTGAAACCTTCCATTCCCTCAATTTCAGGTTCAGAGAACAATAGAATAATCTGCCCATTATGTCCCCATCTCTCTGCAAATCATTCTTTTTCAACTGTTTATCTAATTCCCTTTTGAAAGTTATGACTCAATTTATTTCCATCACCTTTTCAGGCAGTACATTTCATATCACAATAACTTGCTGCATAAAAAAAATCATCTTCCTCATCTTGCCCCTGGCTCTTTCACTAATTGTCTCAAACCTGAATCATCTGGTAACCGAATTCTCTCAATTTCTAATGTTTCTGTGAGCAGAACACTCAGTGGAGCCATTCTGAGATCTGTCTGCTGTTCCCTGATTCACCTTGTGATATTCACAGTGATTTTGTTTTATTTTCAGATGCTGTTTGACAGTAAACGTGTGAGTATATCAGAAGCTGCTAAGAACATCTAGCACTTCCAGGGTGAAGTGTCTCTGATCATTGGGGATGCAGGTTGAGGGGTTTAAGAGGAAATGAGAGTTTGTAATTGAGATCCTTGCCCACTAATTTTCACGAGATGTAGTTGTTTTGTGTTAGATTATTCTTCAAAGGATTGCATCTCCAAATGAGCATCATGACTTAGTGCCATTCTCCTGTCTCTTGCCCATACTCCTGCACATTGTTTCTGTTCAAATAATCATCTAATGCCCTCTTGAAAGCCTCCATCAAACCTGCTTCCACCACACATCCAGCTAGTGTATTCCAGACCCCAACCACTCACTGTGTGAAAAGGATTTTTCTCAAATCACTTTATATCCCTTGTTCTTGATCCTTTGACAAGCAGGAACAGTTAGTGTCTTGTGACAGTCAAATATCACTCCTTCCCTAGTTTCTGTGCTTTAACTCCATATCAGATAAAATATTTACACACCTAGGGAGGCGAACTTGCCTCAACACCTTCAGTGGTAAATGTACATGAACCTGAAAGTCTCTCTGTTCCTGCATCTCTTTTAAAATTGCACTGTTTGGTTTTTATTGTATCTCTTCATCCTTACCCCTGAAATGTGTCACTTTATAGCTCATGGGGTTTAATTGCCATCTATCGGTACATTATGCTCATGTTTCTGTTTGAAAGATTAACTCAGGTGAGAGAAGGAGCATAATTATTATTTAAAAAGAACTTTGGTTCCCTTATAATGTGTCTGTCGTTGCCTTTCAGAATGGAGTATTATCACTCATTGATTGCACCTTGATGGAAGATACAGAAACTACAGAAGATGAATGTACGTCAAAAACTTAAACTATTTACAAAGTTGTATGAGTGGCTAGGTGGGTGCGTGTGTTAAGTGAGTGTGTGAGTGAGTGTGTAAGTGAGTGTGTATGTGATTCTTATCTCTCAGTCACAAGGTTTTGGGTTCAAGGCTTAAGCACATAAATCAAGGTGACACTCCAGTGCAGCGCTGAGGGAGTGCTGGTCTGTCAGAGGTACTGTTTTTCAGATGAGACATTAAACCAAGGTCACTAGTGGATGTAAAGAATCCATGGCATTATTTTGAAAAAGTGTAGGGAAATTATCCCTAATCTACCCTTCAATGAATATCATAAACATGAACATTATGGGTGGCACTGTGACACAGCGGTTAGCTCTGCTGCCTCAGAGCGCCAGGAACCTGGGTTCAATTATAGCCTTTGGAGACTGTCTGTGTAGAGTTTGCATGTTCTTCCCATGTCTGTGTAAGATTCCTCTGGGTGCTCCGGTTTTCTCCCACAGTACAAGATGTGCGGGTAGGTGGATTGGCCATGTTCAATTGCCCATAGTGTCCAAAGATGTATAGGTTCGGTGGATTAGCAGGGAAAATGAATAGGGTTATGGGGATGGTGCAGGGTTGGGCCTGGCTAAAATGCTCTGTTAGATAGTTGTCGAAGATTCGATGGGCCAAATGGTCTTCTTCTACACTGTGGGGATTCTATGATAAAAGATTAACTGGTCATAACATAGAACATAGAACATTACAGCGCAGAACAGGCCCTTCGGCCCACGGCGTTGCGCCGACCAATTAGGAACAAGCAGTGACCCTCTAACCTAAACCATTCCCTTTTCACCCATAAACTTATCTACTAACCTCTTAAATGCCACCAAACTTGGCGCATCTACAACTGCAGCAGGCAAGGCATTCCATACCCTTACCACCCTCTGGGTAAAGAACCTACCTCTGACATCTGTCCTAAAACCACCACCCCTTAATTTAAAGCTATGTCCCCTCGTGCTAGCTTTCTCCATCCTAGGAAAAAGGCTATCACTGTCCACCCTATCTAAACCTCTAATCATCTTATATGTTTCAATAAGGTCTCCTCTTAGCCGCCTTCTTTCTAACGAAAACAACCTCAAATCCCTCAGCCTCTCTTCATAAGACCTGCCCTCCATACCAGGCAACATCCTGGTAAACCTCCTCTGTACCCTCTCCAATGCCTCCACATCTTTCTTATAATGTGGGGACCAGAACTGCACACAATACTCCAAGTGCGGCCGCACTAGAGTTTTGTACAGTTGCAACATGATGTTGCGGCTCCTAAATTCAATCCCCCTACCAATAAAAGCTAAGACTCCATATGCCTTCTTAACAACCTTATCGACTTGATTGCCAACTTTCAGGGATCTATGCACATATACACCAAGATCCCTCTGTTCATCAACACTATTAAGAGTGCTACCATTAGCCCTATACTCTACACATTTGTTATTCCTGCCAAAGTGAATTACCTCACACTTTTCCACATTAAACTCCATTTGCCACCTCTCGGCCCAGCTCTGCAACTTGTCCAATAATATTGCAACTTGTGCAATAATATTAGCAATATCATTGCTAATCATAATTATTAAAATATGGCAGAATATGGATATTAGTTTGTAATATGACACAATTAAAGCTGACCTGTATGTGTTGGTGTGAGTGTGTATGTAAGTGTGAGTGTGTATGTTTGTGTGAGTGTGTGTGTTGATGTGGTTGTGTTGAGGGTGTGAGTATGTGTGTTGGTGTGAATGTGTGTATTGACGTGAGTGTGTATGTTGGTGAGAGTGTGTGTTGTTGGTGTGAGTGTGTGTTAAAGATGTGAGTATCTGTGTTGAAGGTGTTGAGTGTATGTGTTGGTGTGAGTGTGTGTGTTGATGTGAGTGTGTGTGTTGTTAGCGTGAGTGTATTATTGTGAGTGTGCATGTTGTGTGTGTGTGTGTCATTGTGAGTTTGTGTGTTGGTGTGAGTGTGTGTGTTATGAGTCTGTGTGTTGGTGTGAGTTTGCGTATTGGTGTGAGTTTGTGTTGTTAGTGTAAATGTGTATGTTGGTGTGTGTGTTGATGTGAGTGTGTGTGTTGATGTGAGTTTGAATGTTGAGGGTGTGAGTGTGTGTCTGTTGACTGTGTATGTATGTGTTGGTGTGACTGTATGTTGAAGGGAGTGTGTGTTGAGGGTGTGAGTCTATGCGTTGGTGTGTATGTATGTGTTGATGAGTGTGTGTTGAGAGTGTGTATGTGTGTGTTGATGTGACTGTGTGTTAATGTGAGTGTGTGCTCAGAGTTGAGTGTGTTTGAGGGTGTGAGTGTGTGTAGGTGTGAGTGTGTATTGAGGGTGTGAGTTTGTGTGATGGTGTGAGTGTGTGTTGAGGGTCTGAGTGTGTGTGTTGGTGTGAGTGTGTGAGTGTGTGTTGAGGGTGTGAGTGTGTGTGTTGACGTGTGTGTGTGTTGAGGATCTGAGTGTGTGTGTTGGTGTGAGTGTGTGTTGAGGGTGTGAGTGTGTGTGTTGGTGTGAGTGTGTGTTGAGGGTGTGAGTGTGTGTTGAGGGTGTGAGTGTGTGTGTGTTGGTGTGAGTGCGTGTTGAGGGTGTGAGTTTGTGTGTTGGTGTGAGTGTGTGTTGAAGGCGTGAGTGTGTGTGTTGGTGTGAGTGTGTGTTGAGGGTGTGAGTGTGTGTGTTGGTGTGAGTGTGTGTGTTGGTGTGAGTGTGTGTTGAGGGTGTGAGTGTGTGTGTTGGTGTAGTGTGTGTGTTGGTGTGAGTGTATGTTGAGGGTGTGAGCATGTGTGTTTGTGTGTGTGTGTTGAGGGTGTGAGTTTGTGTGTTGGTGTGAGTGTGTATTGAGGGTGTGAGTGTGTGTTGGTGTGAGTGTGTGTGTTGGTGTGAGTGTGTGTTGAGGGGTGTGAGTGTGTGTGTTGGTGTGAGTGTGTATTGAGGGTGTGAGTGTGTGTTGGTGTGAGTGTGTGTGTTGGTGTGAGTGTGTGTTGAGGGGGTGACCGTGTGTGTTTGTGTGTGTGTTGAGGGTGTGAGTTTGTGTGTTGGTGTGAGTGTGTGTTGAAGGCATGAGTGTGTATTGAGGGTGTGAGTGTGTGTGTTGGTGTGAGTGTGCGTGTTGGTGTGAGTGTGTGTCGAGGGTGTGAGCGTGTGTGTTTGTGTGTGTGTGTGTGCCTGTCAGTGTATCTGAAAAAGTTCTTGACGGGGAGTTGTGGAACCATCGAGAGGCCCAGGCAGTGATGGCAGTAACTGCTTCATCATTCCTTAGAATGGCATGTGACTGAGGCCAATTCCAAAAGTAAAGAGTGGAGTGACTGGATGGCCAATCTTTTGTTGTAAAGTTTCTCTCGTTTCAATCTGTCAGCACGGGGATTGGGACAGGACATGGAACACCTTGACTTCAAAATTGTTGTGGAACCAAAAGACTCCCCTTCCTTCACTGTGATCCTGGTGGCCTCGTCGCGTCAGGAGAAAGCAGCATGGACAAGTGACATCAGTCAGGCAAGTCTGTGGCCATCTGAACTGTGGGAGCACAATGAATAAACTATCCACATGGACTTACTCCTCCTGCCCTTTTCCATTCAAGTCTTTATCCAATTCTCAGTTTTACTCTTTCTTTCCTGTGTGATTGTCAACCCAGGAACTCTTCATCACATGGAGTCAGATTAAATAAGGATTGCCAGTGGGTTGCTGCTCTTGTCAACATTGCCCACATCCTGAGAATGAAGAATAAAAAAACTGGTTGTGAACTCCCACAAAGAGTTAATGAAATGAGCAACCAGTTCATTGGTATTGGTTAAGCAGTGGTTAGCGTTACTGCCTCACATCATCCCTAATATTAAATAGAGAAAAACTTGTTCTGATGCATAGGTGCTGGCCCATTGGAACAGCAGTAGTCCATTCGGCCCCTCAAACCTGTTCCACTGTGCAAAATAATAACATTAGCTAACAGTCATTTCAATTCTTACCTCTATAGAGGCTTTGCAGTGCCAGAGCCTTGGGTTCAATTCCAGGCTTGGGATCTCTGTCTGTGTGAAGTTCACACATTCTCCCTGTGTCTGTGTGTGTTTCCTCAAGAGCTCCGGTTTCCTCCCACACTCCAGAGATGTGTATGTTAAATGGATTTCCCATGCTCAATTGCCTCTTACTGTGTCAAGATGTGTAGATTAGGGGGATTAGTGGGGTAAATGCATATGGATAGGGCAGGGATTGGGCCTGGGTAAAATGCTCTGTTGGAGATCACTGCAAACTCAATGGGCTGAATGGCCTCCTTCTGTACTATAGGGATTCTATACAGACTATGTTGGACAATGCCTCCCTGCTCTCCTTGACATTGCTATGGGATCTTGTACGTCTGCTGAAATTGATTTAGCACCATGTCCAAAAGATGGCATTTCTGGCAATGCTGCAGTCCATCAGTACTGCATGGATACAGCAACGGGGTGGAAAATGAGGATATTTTCTCCTTAATTATTTAATTGAGAAACCCAGGTGAAGGTATTATATGTTACAAATTTTAATCAATTACTAGATTAACATCGCCACTAACATAACATAGTAAAGAATTTGTCTTAATGCATAGGTGCTGGCCCACAGGAACAGCAGTAGTCCATGTAGCCCCTCAAACCTGTTCTACTATATTCAGATGATAACATTAGCTAACAATCATTTCAAATCTTAAAGCTCTGTAGAATTCTAGACATTTTATTGATTTCTATCACCGTTCTAGTGCATAGATAACATTCGATGCAATGGTCTGATGATGAACGCGTTTGAAGAGAATTCAAAAGTCACAGTTCCGCAAATGATTAAGTAAGTATGTTTAATGCTAACATTTTCACAGTTGTGCCACTCACCTTGTTAAACACTGGGAAGAGTATAGTGCCCCTTCTCTTCATGGGTTAAACATATTATGTCCCAAAAAACACGCCACAGGCCCCATGAACTCTCTCTGGCATACCAGCTTGGGTCACTGTCTGTGTGGAGTTTGTATGTTCTGCCTGTGTCTGCATGGGTTTCCTCCAGGTGCTCTGGTTTCCTCCCACAGTCCAAAAATGTGCAGGTTAGGTTGATTGGTCATGCTAAATTGCCTCTTAGTGTCCCGGGATGTATACGTTAGAGGGATTAGCAGGGTAAATGTGTGGGATTGTGAGAGATAGGGTATGGGGTGGAATTATTGTTGGTGCAGACTCGATAGGCCAATGGCCTCCATCGGTACTGTAGGATTTCTGTGATTTTATGAAGTGGAATGATTTCTAATCTCTACATTTGATAAACAATGGGACGTATTTTTGCCTGTGAAATCCTGGATTATTTTCCTCTTTGCCCTATGCATTGAGCATTCCCATTTGCCACAAAAGGTAGGTTTATGCGAGACTGTTCCTAGTTTCAGCAATCTGACAGAAACCTTACCATCTTGAGAATTATGCAGCCCTGAAAGAGGTGAACCCATTGCCTTGCTATGCAATTAATCTCGTTCTCCTGCACTTTCCCCATAGCCCTGTAATTTTTTTCCCTTCAAGTATTTATCTGAATGCTTTTTGAAAGTTGCAATTCAATTTGCATCTACCACTCTTTAAGATGCTACATTCCAGATCACAACTCAGTGTCTAAAAACATGTAAATTACTGCCTCCTGCTGTATCAATATGCTGTTTCCCTTTCTCCCAGCTATACTCTGTGAGCTATCAGAATGATCAAACTGCAAATTGGACAGTGACGACAGGCACAGATACAAGAAAGACTTGGGGTGGAGGTCATCAGAGGCAATTCTGGTTATTTGGGGAATGTGGGGAATGGGGCATAATCATTGCAGAAACCAGGACAGTTTCCTCCCACTCTCCAAGGATTAGGTGGATTTCCCATGCTCAATTTCCCCTTAGTGTCTCAAGATGCATAGATAACGGGGATTGGTGGGATGAACGTGTGTATGAATAGGACATGGGCAAACCTCATCTTCTGATTAGGCATGCTGCAGCCCTTGGGACTCAACACTGAGCTTGGCAGCTTTCGTTTGTGACCATTCTCTTCCATCTTAAACCTTTTTTTAAATATTATGGTTGTGGAATGCTGAGATGACCTCTGCCCCATATCACGTAGACTAGTTCCACAAGTTGGCTTATAACGCACATTAGGCTCTTAAATTCAGAAAAGTACCTGGTATATCTCTGCATGAGTTTGCATCGATGGACAATGACCAATCTAGGCTTCAGTTGGAACCAAGGCCTAGAATATAAAGAGAGATGCTCTAACTACCCACTGCTCATATCTTTAATATTAACATAAAACAGAAATGTAGGAATCAGAGGCCATTCAGCCCTTCAATCCTGTTCTGCCATCCAATGAGATGATAGCTGTTCTATATCTAAACTCTATTCCCTGTCTTGCTTCTGATACTTAATATTTTCTAAACAAAAATCGATCTGGTCCCACCCAAGCATGTACACTACATGATCAAAGTTTTTGTACCATTACATTGTACCCCAATGCATTACTGATTCTGTTTCCGCTGTGATTGGCAGGTCTGACACCAGTCTGTACTGTGATGATGTTGATATACGGTTTAGCAAAACCCTCAATTCCTGCAAAGTTCTCCAGATTCGCTATGCAAGTGTGGAACGTTTGTTGGAACGTCTAACTGATCTGCGATTCTTAAGTATAGATTTCCTGAATACGTTCCTGCATTCATATCGAGTTTTCACCACAGCTGATGTTGTACTGGACAAACTCATCACCATCTACAAGAAGCCAATAAGCGCAATACCTGCAAGGTGCACTATCCATTTTGTCAACATTTGCCTCTTCATATGTTAAGGCACATTTACATTTAAGGTGTGAATGTGTATATCTATGTACGAGAATGTGTGTTTGTATGTGTGAGAGGGTGTGAGTGTGCGTGTATGTGTTCGTGTATGAGAAAGCATGAGTGTGCAAGAACGTGTGAGTGTATGTTTATGTGTAAGAGTGTGAGTGCGTGTTTGTCTGTGTGCAAGTATGTGTGTGTATGTTTGTATCTGTGAAACAGTGTGTGAGTGTCTATGTATATGTGTGAGTGTGTGTGTGTACCATGCAGTTGAAAGAAGTGATAAAGAGGCAGAATTACTCTGTGTGCAGTAACCCCATCAATTCTTTCATGAAGATTTCTTTCAATCAATTTCACCTAACAAAATCATTGAATTCCTGTTTTAATTTGGCATTTATTAATGTTTCTGTTAAATCTGCCAACAGTATAATTTAAAAATCAAAGGATTCTTTACACTGAGTAATCATAGGGAGTGAAGAAGCTGAATGAATATTAGAGATATAGATGACAATCATTTCACTCATTTCGCTGAAGGCCTGTAACCATTATTATCCTGGTGTGTACAGGTGATTTATCTATCTAATTCCTTATATTCTGCCCTGTTCACAAGCATGAAACTTTCCTGTTGCTGTCATTTTAGCTCAAGCTCTCATGCCCACACGTCTGTCCTCGGCCTACTGCAGTGCTCCAGTGAAGCCCTACTCAAACTGCAGGAACTACGCTTCATCTTTTAATTAGGCATGCTGCAGGTCTTGGGACTCAAAATTGAGTTTGGCAGCTGTAGATTGTGACCATTCTCCTCCATTTTAAACCCTCTTTCTAAAGATATGATGGTTGAGGAATGCTGAGATGACGAATCCTGACCCCTGCCCCATGCTACGCAAGTTAGTTCCACACAGAGGCTTATAATACACATTAGGCTCTTAAATTTAGAAACAGAAAATGATAAAGCACAGAAGGAAGCCATTTGGACTAATGTGCCTGTGCTGACTGAAAAGGATCTATTGAACTTAATCATACCTTCCAGTTTTTGGTTCATAGTCTCAGATGTTATTGCATCTCAAATGTACATCAAGGTTTTTCAAACACGATAAGAATTTTTGTTTCTGCCATTCTTTCAGCTAGTGAGTTCCAGGCCCTCACCATCCTCTGAGGGAAAAAAATATTCTCTTTAACTCTAATCCTTTTGTCAATTACTTTAAATCTTTGCCCCTTACCTCTCAGATCGCACCAGTCCCACCCTCCCCAGTTATAGACCACTCTGCTAGTGGAGATGGATCTTTCCTATTCACTCTATCTAGGCTCCTCATAACTTTGCACGCTTCAATTAAATCTTCCCTTTTTCCTCCTCTGTTCCAAAGATCACAATCCCAACCGATCCTATCTTTCCTCATAACTAAAATTCTCCATTCCTAACAAAATCCTAATTAAATCCAATCAAAATCCTGATAAAATCTCCTTTATACCCACCACCCCTTAGTGATAGAGGAGCCTAACAGCTGTTCATAGTGGCCTGCAAAATGATTCAATCCAATTTTGAATGAGGTGTTTTTCAGTGCTCCTCAAAATGTTGCTCTCCAGTAACTGTGTTTCATCCTCTTCCAGGTAATGTCATATATCAAATGCAACAATGCCCAGTTTCTGTTACAAGTCCGAAATGCCCGATTTTGACTGCACTTGGAAACTCAGGAGATGTGTTAATATTTGGATGGAAGATAGTCTGGGAGTAGATTTTTGGGTTCTTCCTGTGACAGGTCACTGAACTAGTAAACCATAAACCTAGAGCAATGCTCTGGAGTTCTTGGCTTGGATCCCAGCGCAGTGGATGATAAGTCATCCTGAAAAATCCTTGCAACCAACCAACCTCCCAAAGTGAACAAAAAATAAATGAGGAATGTTCATTGTCACGAGAACAGAGTATGCTGGAAAAACTCAGCAGCATTTATCTGTCAGGAGAGAAACAGGGTTAATATTTTGAGTCATAGACTCTTCAGCAAAATTGAAAGGAAGGGGAATGTCTGAGTGAAAGAAAGTGCAACAAAAAGCAACAACCTTAAGAACAAGTGACAGACGGCCTGGTGTGGGAGGGGGTGGGGATGCATTGCATTGTGTTCTGAAAGCTACAACGTGCCCAACTGGAAGATGAAGTGCTGCAATGCTCCAGTTTGCTTTGAGCTTCACGGGAGCATTGCAGCAAGTCAAGGACACATATGTAGGCATGGCAGTAAGATGCTGAGTTAAAATGGAAAGCAACAGGAAGGTCAGGGTCATGTTGCAGAATGAGCAAAAGTGTTCTGCAAAGCAGTCACCCAGTCTGCGTTTAATCTCCTCAGTATAGACAGGACATTGGAACAGTGAATACAATAAACCAAACTGAAAGAGGTGCAAGTGCTTTCCCTGGAAGGAGTGTTTGGGGCCTCAAATGCAATGGAGGGAAGAGGTGAATGATCAGCTGTAACATCTTCTGAGACTACAAGCATGGGAAGGGTGTAATAATTCCACAGAGACAAAAGTCATCAAGTTACTTTATTTACACCATACATCTGTACACAGCCAGCTCTCCAGTTGCTCCCGCTGAATGAAGGCTGGGAGTCTGACACACCTTGTTTTAAATAAGGAGCATGAGGCTTCCTAATTTAACCATCAATTAGGACTCATCAGGTAGTTCTTTCATGTACCCAATAAGTAAATGAGCTCAAATTAACTTAAGGACAAATTAAGAGGGGCAGCCCCCCAAAAAGGAAGGGGGGACAGCCTGAACAGAAATCAAAGTCCAAAAGAAACTTAAAACATTAAATCAAAATGTGATTGTAATGGTCTATAACACACAGCAGCCCCTGCGGTGCCCAGTGGGCACGGAAAGGACTCATCAAGTAGTTCATACTCAAGCAAGCCAACCTTATTAACCTGACTGAAGTCATCATAAAAGGGAAAGGGAGTTGGACATGATGGAGGGAGGTGTGTCCCTGCAGAATGCTGACAGCGAGTAAGGCAAAGATGTATTGGATGGTGACACCACACTGGAGTTGGTGGAAATAGCATCCTTTGAATGTAGAGGTTAGTGGCATAAAAAGTGAGACAAAGTGAACCTTACTATGGTTCTGCGAGAGAGGGGAAGGGGTGAGGGCAGAGCTGTGGGAGATGGGGCAAACCTGAGAGGGAGAATCTGGGTTAAGGAGAAACATGGACATGTCGGAAGAACCATTCTCAAAAGTGGCATCATCGCAACAGATGTGATGGAGGTGGAGAAACTGGGAGAATGGGATAGAGGTGTTACAGGAAGCAGGATGTCAGAAGTTTGAAGCTGAGGCAGCTATGGGAAGTGATGAGTTTATAATAAATATTGGTGGTCAGTCTATCACTGGAAATAGAGACAGAGAGGTTAAGGAAGTGATGTGAAGTATTGGAGGTGGACTGTGTGAAGCTGAGAGGGGTAGAAATTGGAAGCAAAATTGGTAAACTTATTCCGGTCTAGATGAGAGCACATGGCATCTCTGATACAGTCATGTTAATTATCATCCTGCCTGAAAAGGTGGAATCCTGCTGCAACTTTCTTAGGAAAGTAGGTTTCATTTCACCTTGCAATATATTTATGTAATGGAGCTTTCAGTTAAATAAAATGGAGCAATGAGACTTTAGCAATCATATTAATATTTGATTTCCTTTCAAAATCAGGTCACTCGAACTGTTTCTTGCGAGCAGTCAAAATAACAAGCTTCTGTACAGGGAGCCCCCGAAATCTCCACGAGCCAGTCGGAAATTTTCCTCCCCGCCACCTCTATCTATTTCCAAGTCATCCTCACCAATTCGGAGAAGGAAGCTTTCCCTAAACATTCCCATTATCACTGGGGGAAAAGCTCTGGATTTAGCTACGATGACCTGCTCAGCCAATGGCTATGCGAGCATGTACTCTTCCTCATCACCCTTCAGTAAGACTTCCCTGGACATCAATAAACTGTATGTGTCGAGCACTTATTCCAATAAACTCCCAGATGAGCAAGAAACCAAACTGGATAAAGCTGAAGATGTTGGACCCAGCAAAGGAGGTAAGCTGTTAACATGTTTATGGAGTGAGTTGATGAGTACAAATCAAGAAAGAGGATAATGCAACAAGATGGTGTCAGATAGTGAATTTTTGATTTGATTTATTATTGTCACATGTATTGGAAAAGTATCGTTTCTTGCGCACTATACAAAGCATACCTTTCATAGAGAAGCAAAGGCATGTAGAACATAGTGTCACAATCATAGCTAGGGTGTAGAGAAAGAGTTAATGCAAAAAGAGTTAGAATAAAGTTTTAGCAGCATAGAACAAGAGTAAAAGATAGAATTTGAGGGTATGTTGGGGGCAGCTTGTAAGAAGTCGCCGCACTCCAGCGCTATCTTACAAAGAACAAAAAGCAAAGAAAATTAAAGCACACGAACTTCAGCCCTCCATGCCTGCACCAACCATGCTGCCCAATTGAATTAAATTCCTCTAAGCTTCTGGAAACCGTATCCCTCTATTCCCATCCTATTTATGTATTTGTCAAGGCATCCCTTAAATATCACCATCATATCTGCTTCCAATACACCCCCCAACAGCGAGTTCAGACACCCACCGCCCTTTGTGCCAGAAATTTGCCTCGTACATCTCCTTTATATTGGATTAAAAGAATTTCACTCTGATTTGTTCTTAGGATGTGAGTGTTGTTGGCCAGGCCATCATTTATTGCCCTATCTATAATTCTCTATGAGTAGATGGCCATGAGCTATCTTGGTGAATTGCTGCAGTCTACATTCTGTTAGGTCAAGGATTCCAGGATTTTGACCCAGCAACAATGAAGGGATGCTGATATAGTTCCAAGCAGGCTGGCTTGGAGAGAAACTAACAGATGGTGGTGTTTCTATGCACCTGATCTATGGTGAACACCAGACGGGGAAATAATTAATTTCGGTCTTTTAGGTGTTAGTAATTGTCGGTTATTTGCAGATAAATGACCAAACATCCCACATTATCCCATGTTGGTCCCATGTTTGAGACCACTTAAAGGTGATCACATGAGTGAGATCATTGATAACAAATGATTCCTCATTTTTCATTTTCATAATTAATAAATACATTTCATTTATTGCAAAATATATCTCAATTGGTGGACATTGAGATGAGGTGATATTAGCTAATCCCAGTGAACCCCTGGTCCAGTGTCTGGGCAGCTGGAGGGAGGATCAGACACGGAAATTGTCTCACAGAGATATGTATATGAATAATTAAGATATTGTCTGAAATTCTTCTCTAGGCAAACTCAGTTGAAATTCCAGAGCCTTTGCTTAGAAAGTAATGGGCAATTGCCTTCCAGTACTTCTTCTTTCTCATCTATGCTGATTTATTTCCGTTAACCTCTCTCTGAATTTTATGGCAATACCAATATGGCATTGTATTACCAGATGTCAGTGTATTTCCAAATGGTAATAAGTCTTTCCTGTCCGCCATATGTGAGGATTAGGATGTTATTTAGTGTCCAAGCAACAGGCCAATGTGTTAATGTGCATGTCTCTTAACTTTTATCTGTAAGCTGTTAGACAGCAAGGGCGGCAAAAAGGACATCTCAACAACTCACCCAAAAAATGTATTTATGATAAAATGATTGTATTTATAGTCAACCTTTCACACCAGGCATATTTATGCACAGTAAAGTTAGTTTCCCTCTGAAAAATGTTGACAATGAGAGGCCAATTATTCCAGCATGCCTCGCAGTGAAAAGATAATTATTTAATTCCATTGGTTTCAGTAGGTGACAGGTCCAAAGAGCTGAAAGGAGAGTAACCATCTGATTCATCTCTTGTTATAATCAGGTGCAAGCAAGACAGTCAAAGAGGATTCGGAGAGTGAACAGGCTCTTAGTGATGAGGCGGAGACAGAAACATCACCAACAAAATCTCCAACCACACCAAAAAAACTGAAAGGCAAGACTGCCTCAGGTAAGGAGCTCAGGTATGGTGCCAACTCACCAGGGCACAACTCCAGTTCAATAACCCTCCTTATCTCTGTCCCCTATGCCAGTCCTGCAACCCTCAGAGATCTCTGCATGATTCCAATTCTGGCCACTTGCGCTCCCTGATTTTAATCACTCCACCATTGTCAAACCTTCATCTGCCTGTACTCTAAGCCCTGGAATGTGCTCCTCTCTGACTCACTACTTCCCTCTCTTCTGGTGTTCAGGTTGGTGGGGTCGTATGATTCCAATGGCACAGGGTGCATTCAAAGGTAAATCCCGTTGATAATGTTGGAAGCATGAGATCCCAACACCAGTGAGCAGCGCACTACTTCCCGCTGACACAAAATTCTCTGGCCAAAATTTTGGTTCAGCCTGAATATCTCCTTACATGGCTGAGCATCAAACTTCAAGGATGTACTGGCCTTGGAAAGAGTCCAAAGGAGGTTCACAAGAATGATTCCTGGAATTAAAAGCTTGTCAAGTGAGGAATGGTTGAGGAATCTGGTCTGTACTCATTGGAATTTAGAAGGATGATCTTATTGAAACTTACAGAATACCACGAGGCCTGGATAGAGTGGATGTGGAGAGGATGTTTCCACTAAAAGGAAAAATTAGAACCAGAGGGCACAGCCCCAGACTAAAGGGATGACCCTTTAAAACAGAGATGAGAAGGAATTTCTTTGAACAGAAAGTGGTGAATCTGTGGAACTCTTTACCGCAGAACACTGTAGAGGTCAGGTCATTGAGTGTCTTTAAGACAGAGACAGACAGGTTCTTGATTAATAAGGGGATCAGGAGTTATGGGGAAAAGGCAGGAGAATGGGGATGAAAAAAATATCAGCCATGATTGAATGGCAAAGCGGACTCGATGGGCTGAGTGGACTAATTCTGCTCCAATGTCTTATCGTCCTATAGTCTTTGTTTGATCACACTTCAATGCAGCACTTTGGGACATTACAGTAAAAGTACTACATAAACACAAGCATTATTGTTATTTTCCTCAAAAATATTCAGATATTATTTCTTCATCTCAGAAAATAGGGAAGTTTTTCCACCCTCCTGCGATGGAAATTGCAGTAGGTGGGTCAGGACCACGCGGGACCTCGGGCAGGATATTCCTATTTTGGGTAAGCGCAGCCAGAAAATCCTACCCAATATCTTTGTACATCTCCTTAACCCTTTTTTTAGAACAACAGATTTCTTCCTAAGCTTTACCAATCCAGTCTGAAGGGGTAGAATGGAGGCCCTCATTTTTGATGTTTTCTGCATTTTATGTTTAATTAATAAAAGGCCTTGACACGTACATGGGAACACTAATTCAACTGAATAAAACTATTATTCCAACAAAGTGATTTTTTTAAAGTGATCAAGTTACTTTAACAGGTGGCAGGGAGGCATAGTGGTTAGCACTGGATCCTGGCTTGGCTCATTGTCTGTGTGGAGTTTGTACGTTCTGTGTCAGTGTGGGTTTCGTCTGGGTTCTCTGGTTTCCTCCCATTGTCTGAAAGACATGCTAGTTAGGGTGCATTGGCCTGAGCAGGTGCTGACGTGTGGCAACTCAGGGGATTGCACAGTAACTTCATTGCGGTGTTAATTAAACCTTACTTGTGACTAATAAATTAACTTTAAGTTAATAATGGCCTTAAAATCACAGGCAAGGGCATCTTAAAATATGCAATAATCAGCCAATATCTAATTATTCATAAACCATCATTTCAGAACTCAAATCTCAGATTAGGGAAATCAGAGGACGAGAAGCAGTAAGGATAATTGATCTATTTCTTTCTTTCAATTTATTTCTTCTAATCCCTTCCCACAAGTTTTTTAAATCACAGTCACTGTCGTAGACAGACAATGTGGCTATGTCTAATAATTATACTGTCACTATGGGCGGAATTCTCCCAATTTGAGAGTCCCAAGATGAGGGAGGGAATATGGAATGTTTCTCACTACAGAGGCTGACAGGAAAATGCGCCAAATTTTCCTGCCACGACTGATTAATTACATGCTCTGCTGTTTAGCTCTGGGTTCCATGGTGGGGCAGGTCTGAATGGCACAGTGAGTGCCAATCCAGGTGCCATGTTGTAAAGGCGTCCAACATCATTTAGGGCAGCATAATGGCATAGTGGTTAGCACTGCCACTTCACAACACTAAGGACCTGGATTCAATTCCTGGCTTGGGTCACTGTCTGTGTGGAGTTTGCGCATTCCGCCCATGTCTGCGTGAGTTTCCTCCAAATGGTCCAGTTTCCTCCCATAATCCAAAGATGTGCAAATTAGATGGATTGGCCATGCTAAATAGTCCCTTAGTGTCAAGGAGACTAGTTAGTGAAAATGCATGGGAGCATGGGGATAGGGCCTGGGTGGGATTGTAGTCAGTGCAGACACAATGGGCCAAATGGCCTCTGTCTGCACTGTAGGGATTCTATGACTCTATGAATCACTGACCCATTATTGAAGTAAGACAGCAGACCACCTGAAAATGAAGACAGATCTTCAGGAGCATTCTGAAACCGGAAAATGAAAGTTTTGAGAACAAAGATGGATCTCCAGGAACATTCTGAGGCTGGAAGGTGGACCCGCTCCAGGGCACCAAATCTGAAAGATTTTTTGATGTCCCCCACCCCCCCACACACACATTGCTGTAATGTTCCAGGCTCCATGGTTGCCAACTGACTCCAACTTGAATTCCGAAGGCAGTCCCAGGCATTGTTCAGGTGAATCCCAACATCCACACATCACTGTTCCAAAAAGTATTTCTCGCCAGTATATTTTCCTGCTATTGTTGCAGAGAACCCAGCATAGGGGTTGTGTGTTCATCTATACCTTTTTATCAGGATGCTAGTTTGAGTCACGCAGGTTTTCTAACCTGCCATGGCAGACACCAGCAGAAGATTACGCTGACATGAAACCGATATCTGATTCGCCTGCTACATTGCCCCCCCCAATGTCCACCATTGCACCCTCCGCCAGAAACTTGGGAGAATTCCTCACAATAATTAAAAATGAATGATAAAACCATGAGTACTCAGAATGACAGTCACTGTATAATTCCAGGATTGCTATATTGTGTGGAATAAGGTAATGAAAATGATACTGTTGTTGTGCCATTTGGAAAATGACTGTCTCTATATTACATAGAAAATATTATAGATACTATGTGATACATAATGGATGAGAATGAGCAGGCCTTGTGGAATTGGCATCACTTCAATGATCTGTTGTGACTCCACAGAATTCTCCTTGTTTTCCTACAATAATGGAGTGGTGGTCACATCCAGCCGCGAGATGGACAACAACCGCAGTGCAGTTTCAGCAACCTCAGCCTTTGCTATTGCCACAGCTGGAGCCAATGAGGGAACTCCCACTAAGGAGAAGTTCAGGCGGATGTCCTTGGCTAGTGCAGGTACATTTTACACCTTGTCTCAGGGGAGCCAATCTCTTTGGAATCTAGGTTTCTACCAATAATAACTCTTAATATAACATCAAGCGTGGGCAGATGGTGGCACAGTGTTTAGCAATGTTGTCTCACAGCACCAGAGACCCAGGTTCAATTCTGATCTCAGCTCACTGTCTGTATAGAGTTTGCACATTCTGCTCATGTCTGCAGGGGTTTCTCTGGGTGCTCCGGTTTCTTCCCACAGTCCAAAGAAATGCAGGTTAGATTGACTTTCAGCAATCTGTGCCCAGACTTGGGCTGCTTGTTGATTTTGACAGAATTATAGGAAATTTGGTAAGGGATGTTTTGGTATTCAAAGAGAGAGAAGGTAATGTATCATTACAAAGTGCATCTAGCTCATTGATATCATTCTCTGTTTACTTACTTCTGAATTAACTTTCTCCTGTTGGTTCTATAGGTTTCCCTGCTGATCAGAGAATCTGTGATAAGGAGTTTGTCATTCGCAGAGCAGCAACCAATCGGGTGCTCAATGTGTTGAGGCATTGGGTCTCAAAGCATTCCCAGGTAGAGTTTTAACCGTGAACAGTAGCTAAGCTAATGGCTCTCGTACTAAGATCAGTTTGTCTCCGCTTTTTTTGGAACTTCTAATGGAAGTTGCACCCACACTGATAGGAATTAGCTGGTCCCATTAATGCGGTAATCATTGAGGAAGCAAAATGGCACATGGAAATGAAGGTGTTACTCTACATTTCAGTAAAGAATTATAAATATGACTATTTAAGCAGTTATTTCATTAAGGTGATTAATGGAGTAAAGAGAAACTATTTTCTCAGGTGGGACAATTTCTGAATAAGGGGCATAATCTTAAAATTAGAACAAAGTTACATTGGGTGATACTGGAAGCAATTCTTCACACAATGGCAGCTCAAGAAGAAAAGTTACTGCTGTCTTACCGGCATTGATAGAGATGGGTAATAAATGTGATCTCTTCCACTTCACCCAACATTCCAAAAATACACATGGAATATTACTTTAGAATGATTAGCATGAGCATAAATGGTTTTCTTTGTCTATATTTATTTCATGAGTTTTCTCTCGGAAGCTGTAGTTCGGGATTATTGACAATCCTGAATGTGAAAGATTAAGGGTGAGCTTGAAGTTGAAACAGGGAATTTGGACAGAAGCTCGAGGTTATGTCGCAGTGAGTACAGAACTCACATTAAAAAGTTGCTCTAAGGCTTCAAACAAGAATTCTCTTTTCATGTTTCAGTGCAGCTGTCAGAATGAATTGCTTTTGGAATTCCAATTACTGCTCCAAGTATATTGCTGACAGCGGATTCTGGCCATTGAAACATTCTTCCCACAACAGGAGGATGATGTAGAAACAGAGCTAGTGGCTTTTCTAATATAATGTTGATGGTAACCCATTTAATGGAATCATTTATTATTGCTATGCTAATTGGAACATTTAGGCTATTGCTTGGACTGTTAGAGCAAGAATGATTGAGAGAATGAAAGTTTGATGAATTGATTGATTGATGGAATGAATGACAGATTAACCTCCTCCAGAATAGACACAACTGGGAGCTGGACGTGGCCCCTGTGGCTAAAGGGATGAAAGAAGGGTAAGGAAAGAAAGTGGGTGTGCATGCTTGCCATTATCACGGTGATGCAAGCTTGAAGGGTCAAATGGCCTATTCCTGCACCTATTTTCTATGTTTCTATGAGTTGATGAGATAATTTTAGCTCCACCTTGGATATCCATGGTGATTATGTTGAAGATCACAGAGGTGAATGAAGTTTTACTTCATATTGGTCCAGGATCCCTGAGAAAATGATGACCTTTTCCCTTTACTGCAACTTGAACAGTCCCACAGTGTGTTTACCATACATTGAGGAAACAGCTTTCTAGGAACTATTAAGTATTTATTAACTATTTGCAACTATGAATAGAGATAGAAAAGCATGAGACTGCGTCCAGAACCATTTCTCTCTGAGCTCCAATCACATAGAATCCCTACAGTGCAGAAAAGGGCTTTCAATCCATCCAATCAGCAAGATTCTCTGACACATCATCTCACCCAAGCCCTTTTCCCCACCCTATTCCCATAACCCCACATGTTTGCCATCTAAACTACACATCTTGAAGCTCAACTCAGCATCAAATTGACATCAAGTTTGCAAACACCCTGATTTATTGAAGTCCTGTCCTTGGAATGAGAGTCCATTTTAATATTTGGTTCTCCTGGAGCATTGGGAACTCTACCGGGGTTTATGGGCAATGCTAATTGTTATCCATCCCTTTTCCCACAGGATTTTGAATCAAACACTGAACTGAAAATCAAAGTGATTGGTTTTCTGGAGGAAGTCATTCATGATCCTGAGCTGCTGACACAGGAGAGGAAAGCAGCTGCAAACATCATCAGGCAAGTCTTCTGGAGAAACCGCCAACAAAAACATACACGAACTCTTAACCATAGATCCACGTTCAAATGATCTGTGGCTTTTCATAGAATGCACAGCACAGAAAGAGACCATTTTTCCCAGCTAATCAATGCTGGTGATTATGATCCATCCTAACCTTCTCTTGCTCCTCTTCATTTCACTCTATCACTACTTTCTCCCTCATGAGTTTCACTGGATGACCCTGAAATGCATCCACACTATTCTACTTAATCACTCCCTGTGGTAGCAAAGCCCTATATTCTCACCACTCTCTGTACAAATAGGTTTTTCCTCAATTTCCTATCAGCTTTATAGAATCCTACAGTGCAGAAGGAGGTCATTTAGTCCATCAAATCTGACCGGCTATAAATCACCCAGACCCTAACCCTATAACCCCATGCATTTATCCTGGCTAGTCTCTCTGACACTAAGGAGCAACTTAGCAAGGCCAATCAACTAACCCGCACATCTTTGGAGTGTGGGAGGAAAGCTGAGCACCCGGAAGAAACCCACGCAGATATGGGGAGAACTTGCAGATTCTGCACATACAGTGACCTGAGCTGGAATTGAATCCAGATCCTGGCACTGTGAGGCAGCAATGCTAACTAGTCACTGTGCCACCCCATGCCAATTTTGTATCAATGCACCCTAATTTTGGGCTATTTTGTAAGTGTAAGTATCTTTTCTGAGCTTACCCTATCACACCTTCACATGATGTTAAAGCCCAATCAGGTCATCTTTGAGCCACCTCCCTTCAAGAAAAATGAACTCTATCCTGTTCAATATGGAATGTGGAGCTTGGTGACAGTATTTTGTTTCTTAAGAGTCTGTACCTTTAGGGTTACAGTTCTAGTATTATCTATCCATGGGAACAAAGTAAGTGAGGCTGCTTGGCAATCGCCAGTGATTATCAGATTAGTAAATTATTTATATATCACAAGCGTTTTTTAAATCATCTCTAACTTTGCTAATGCTCTGTGAATCTCGTACCTGTGCGCTCTAACCCTGAGCTTTGTGTCTGTGATGACTAGTTTTTAATTATGTTAATGTTATCCAAAGTTTTTGAAGTCTTTTGTCATATCTCCTGTCAGTATCATGTGTTTAATGGCACAGCATGTTTCCAATCTCCAGGACTCTGAGCCAAGAAGACTCAGTGGACCATCAAACAACTCTGAATGAGATCATGAACACGGTTAGTAATTTTTTATGTGAAGCTTTTATTCGAGATGTGACTTGAGAAGTTTTCTTTCTAAAGTCCCATTTTGTTTCCTCTTCTTTGGAAAGACGGAGGAAGAGACATTTGAAAATCTTTCTGCCCTGGAAATAGCTGAGGAGTTGACATTATTGGATCATCTTATTTTTGGATGTATTCCATATGAGTAAGTTATGTTTAATCCACCATTTGCTAAATACCTTCCGCAGAACTACATAGAATGCATGTCACAAAAACAGACCAACTCAAGGCTCCTCACATCCTTACTTCATCTCATCCAGTCATTCCGTACTTCCATTCATTTCTCCCACACGTCCTTGCTTTTAAATGTATCCATATGATTTGCTGCAACGACTCTGTGCTGGAAGTTCCACATCCGAGCCACTCACTGGGTAAGGGAGATTTTCTTGAATTCTTTGCTGGTTTATTAGTGACTATCAGAAATAGCAGCATTGTGTTTAAGGACAGAACTAATAAATGAGAGGTGGGACTCAAAGTCATGAGTTCAATTCCCACAATGATAGCTGAGATGGTAACATTCAGTGAATTGAATAATCTCTGTCATAGTGACCATGAAGCTATTGGATTGTTATAAAAACCCAACTGGCCCATGAGTGTTCTTCAGGGAAGGAAATCTGCCATCCTTACCTGGTCTGACCTAAGTGTAACTCCAGACACTTAGCTCTTAACTATTTTTTGAAGTAACTTAATAGTTGACTCTGTTGTCATTTCACCTTCCCTTAGGCATTTAGGGATGGGAAATAAATGCTGGATGTTCAGATTTTGTGAATAAATAGAAAAAGTCATTTATTTATGTCCCCTAATTTTAGGAAGGGATTTTTCAGCCTTGCTCATCCTAAAACCAGAAAATTCTGCCGATGGTCAACAGAGTTTAGCATGATCCACCTCCACCCTATCCCGCACCCGCTACGATTCCCATAGCAGGCAGGATGGCAAAATTCCCCCCTTAGTTTCCATCACAATTGAAATATCTTCCCCATACTTGATCTATTGAAATCCTTTATATTTTTAAATAAATATAGTTTGTCACCTTTCAGAATTCTCTCTTCAAGAGAAAAGAATCCCAGCCTGTACTATTTTACCATGTCACAGGAGGCTAGATGAAACCAGTAAGCAATATTTTCACTTGGTTAAATGTTAACGGTTTTGCTCTCCCCACAGGGAATTTTTTGGTCAGGGCTGGATGAAACCTGAAAAAAATGAGAGAGCCCCATACATTATGAAAACCACCAAACACTTCAATGATGTGAGTACAAACTGTCTGGCGTGTTAGGCAGATGAAAGAATCCCTACAGTGCAGAAGGAGGTTTCTACAACAGTGGAGAAGTAAGAGTTTCTGAATCCATTCTGCATCACATCTTTAATGTTACTTTCCACTAACGTGCTTTATCTATAGTTCCCCAGTCTCAGTTGGCAACACAGAGGCACAGTGATTAGCACTACTGTCTCACACACTAGGGACCTGGGTTCGATACCCAGCTTGGATCACTGTCTGGGTGGAAGTTGCATGGTTTCCCCGTGTATGCGTGGGTTTCCTCTGGGTGCTCCGGTTCCCTCCCACTGTCAAAAGATGTGCGGGTTAGATGGATTGGCTGTGCTAAATTGCTCCTTAGTGTCAGGGGGACTAGCTAGGATAAATGCATGGGATTATGGGGATAAGGCCTGAGTGGGATTGTGGTCTGTGCAGACTCCTTCTGCACTATAGAATTCTATGATTCCATGAAAGTAAGTTTTTGTATATAAGCTTGGTTAACACCAATTTTTGTCTCTGTGACTGAATACTGAATCCAGCACCTGCCTAATGTACACCCTATATGAAAATCAATCATTAGATCTGCTCTGGATTTTTTTGGCTATTTTGATGCAGACATTAACCAACTTAAAGTAAAGATTAGATTTTGACCTTTATTGGGGTGGAGGATAGTGGGAATAGGAGATTGATCCTTCAGGCTCCATTCAAAGGATTTGATTTGGGAGCCACAGCAAAAGCTGGAGATTCTTGAACATGACAGGATTTCAGAAGATTCCAGAAAACATTTCTCAGAACTTGATCCTTCAATTTATAATTTCGAGGGGACTTAGACCTAATTCAGGCTTCCACAAGACTGAGATGAGCCTCAAGAGTTTAGCAATGGAATTTGAACCTGAAGAGATTGTGAAAGGCATCATCCCATTGCTAAATGCTCTGCTCAGCATCCGTTTTTTACACACTGCCCTGTACCAGTTCCTGTACCTCAGCATTGGATAGCTGGTAATAGCTTACACACAGCAATGGATTCTGCTCCTCAGTCTCCTCTTCATCCTTGTTTTACAATCTTTCTCCTTCTGAGCAACCCAGAAAGTCATGAAGTTCCAACTATTTTGCATTGGGATGCTCAGCCACTTGAGGTAGAAATGGGATAATCTATTTTATAGAATTATGGAATCTTGCAGTTTAAGAGACCATTTGGCCTAACCTTGCCTGTACTACTCTTTGAAAAAGCAATCCAGTTCATCCTTCTGAACTTACCCCTTGCCCTGCAAATTTCACTTTTTCAATTTTTTATCCAATTCCCTTTTGAAATCAGCTTCCTCCATCTTTTCACACAGTATAATTCCGATCACAAGAACTTGGTAAATAAAGTTTACCAAATAAAAGTAAATACTTTCCTTCAATCTGTGTTCTCTAGTCACCATCTCTCCACTGCCATTGAAACAATTTTTTCCTATCTACTCAGTCAAAATCCCTCATGATTTTGAATGTCTCTATTAAATCTGAACCTTCTGTGCTCTGGGGAAAACAATTGCCGCTTCTCCAGTCTCCCCGTGACTCCAGTACATTTTTAGTAAATCGCTTCTGGACTTTCTTCCAAACCTTGATTTCCTTTCTAAAGTGCGGCGTCCAGAGTGGGACACAATAGTTGGATGATGAAGTGACAATTTCTTTCAATCTCTCTCAGATCAGCAACTTAATAGCTTCAGAGATTTTGAAGAACGATGATGTTAATGCTAGAACAGCAGCCATTGAGAAATGGGTAGCGGTGGCAGACATCTGCAAGTGTCTACACAACTACAATGCTGTGCTGGTGATAACCTCCGCACTGAACCGAAGCGCCATCTTCCGCCTGAAGAAGACGTGGCTGAAGGTATCAAAACAGGTGGGTGTAGCAGGCAGCCATTATTGGATTAACATCTTCAGCCTCCTTCAAGTGGAGTTGGTCTGTGCGTCTCACTTTCTCTTGCTCTGTTTCAGACAAAGGCATTAATCGATAAGTTGCAAAAGCTGGTGTCTTCTGAAGGACGATTCAAAAACCTCAGAGAGGCTTTGAAAAAGTAGGTTTCAATTTCCTCAAAAGAAGCTGTGTAGACTGTAGGAATCAGAATCAGTCTTGAGCATTTGTGTTAAACAGGTGCCAGCTCTTGGTTTGCCTATTAGATGTCTTTCCAGGCAATATGATTGACACAAAGATTGGCAGAAATACAGGTGGCCAACTTGATTCTGCCAAGATCTATCCTACCGAATCTTGGGTAACAGGACTGAACAGTAACCTAAGCAACAGAGCCAGTGATGATCGTGGCTTCTGCCATGTCTTGTTTTGACATTGGCCGCTGCCCCATGCTAAATGGTTGCTGTCAAGGCCAGATCTGCCCAGATTTCTGCCCACCACCACTAGCACAACTGTACTGGAGAATACCTCCAGAATAGCTCACCCACCTGACCTTCCATAAAGTTGCTTCAGATAAAGAAGAACCCTGAATCCATTTAATTTTTTCCATAAAAATTTGTCCATTTTGCATAGTAGGAGGCCGTTCAGCTCATCATGCCTGTGCTGGACCTTTGAAAAAGCTATCCACTTCAAGTTAGAGGGATTAGCAGGGATAACGCCTGGGTGGGATTGTTGTCAGTGCCAACCCAATAAGCCTGATGGCCTCCTTCTGCATTGAAGGGATTCTATGTTCTCTTATATTCCACAAAAGCCCTGCAATTCTTTTCCAGTACTTATGCAAGTCCCTTTTGAAAGTAACTGATCAATCTACTCTGCCATCTTTTCATGCAGTGCATTCCAGATCATAATATCTAATTACATCAAATAATGTGTGCATTCCCTCTATGGTTCATTTAACAATCATTTTAATCTGTCTTCTTCACTAATCAGCCCTTCTGCCAATTTAAACAATTTATCCTTATTTACCTTATTAAACCTTTTCACAATTTTGAACATCTCAATTATATCTCCTTATGATCTTTGCTGATCTAAGGAGGACTCTCTGATCACTCCAAATAACTGAAGGCCCTCATCTCTGGCAGCATTCGAGTTAAACCTCCCCTACACCTTCACTATGATCTAGACATCTTTCCTAAAGTGTGGTGACATATTTCTGTCATTTGAATATCAATCTAAAATGATCTATAACCAAAGTATTGTGTAGAGTCACCAGCTCTGCTGAGGCAGCAGCAGATACAGGGTGCAGACTCCCAGTCATGGTATAAAAGTCATAAGGCGGAATTTTACCGTCCCACTCGCCATGGGAGCAGATGACAGGCGGACAATGAAAATGTCTGTTGACATTGGGCGAGATTTTATGGTTTCAGGATGAGCGAGGCCATAAAGCCCCCCATAAACTTTCACATTTAATGGATAATTTCTCTTTCTTGTCTAAAGTTGTGACCCTCCGTGTGTTCCCTATTTGGGGATGTACCTAACAGACCTGGCATTCATTGAGGAGGGAACACCAAATTATACTGAAGATGGTTTAGTCAACTTCTCCAAGATGAGAATGGTAGGTCCATAGAGATTGGATTTGTTCATTCTTTCTTTGTTCAACCACGCTTCCTCCTCTGGTTTGATTTGATTTATTATTGTCACATGTCTTTGTTTTCAGTGAAAAGTACTTTTTCTTGCATGCTATACAGACAAAGCATACCATTCATAGAAAAGGAAAGGAGAGAGTGCAGAATTAAGTGTTACAGTCATAGCTAGGGTGTCACATACAAATCTCTGCTAAAATATTTGAGATGCACCTTACTGATAAGGGATCTATCATGTAGATCCAGGGCATGGCCACTCATCCAAGAACAAAACAAAATAGCTGTTCCACATTTTCCAAAGCTTTTATTTCCATGATATAGCAGGAGAGAAATTCAGACAACACAAAATGGGTATATTGTATCTGCCAACAGTTATACTTCTTTCTCCTGAAGATATAGAGCTGGTGGGCAGTAACTACCCTCTAGCACTCATCCCAAATGGATACACTTCCTGTGTGATACAGGTCAGTGTATGGTGAAGAATATTTGACAATCAGGGCATCACACTAAAGCCTGATCTTATCATCACCTGATAAAACTTTCACTTCTAGTAGTGGTCCCTAGATACTGGTCTCGATTAGGATATTGAGATACTATATTTCCCTTGTATACAATTCTGGTCACCCTATTACAGAAAGGATATTACGAAACTAGAAAGAGTGCAGAAAAGATTTACTAAGATGCTACCAGGACTTGATGGTTTGAGTTATAAAGAGAGGCTTGATAGACTGGGACTCTTTTCTCTGGAGCACAGGAGGCTGTGGGATGATTTTACAGAGTTTACAAAATAATGAGCGGCATAGATCAGCTAGATAGACAATATCTAGGGGAGTTTAAAATAAAGGGCATAGGTTTAAGGTGAGAGGGGAGAGATACAAAAGTGTCCAGAGGAGCAATTTTTTTACATAGAGGGACAAGCTGCCAGAGGTAGTAGTAGAGGGGGTACAATTTGGTCTTCTAAAAAGCATTTAGATAGTTACATGGGTAAGATGAATATAGAGGGAGATAGGCCAAATGCAGGCAATTGGGATGAGCTTAGGGGTTTAAAAAAAGGCAGCATGAACAAGTTGGGCCAAAGAGCCTGTTTCCATGCTGTAAACCTCTATGACACTTGCCTAGCCAATCCCTGATATATCTTCATTGCTGTTGATACTACTGGGTCCATCAAACTTTATGTCAATGTTAATGGGCTTCTATTCATTTTTAAGAGCTGCAGAAGCAACATCTTTATGGAAAACTTTTATTTAAATCTCAGGAATTTAAACCTGTATGTAAGTTCCCAAACTGAGCGTTAATTGTTTGATTGTAGGATCATAAACAGTAGGAATGAAAGAACATAGGTTCATTGGAATTCCATATAATGGAAAAAATGAATGGATATGGATAAGGTTCAGTTGAGTTTTGCATAATGAATCTGAAATAGGGAATGAACTGGAATACATAATGGGAGCTTTATGAGATACACAGAGATTTCAAGGAGTGGGGAAAGCAGATAGCAGTTGAGGAACCTCCAAATGCACAGGGAACTCCAGATTGAGAGCAATTGATTCTCAAATAGAACACCATGGGCAGCACAGTAGCACAGTGGTTAGCACTGCTGCTTCACAGCGCCAGGAACCCGGGCTCAATTTCAGTCTTGGGTTTCTGTCTGTGTAGAGTTTGCAATTTCTCCCCATGTCTGCATGGGTTTCTTCCAGGTGCTCCAGTTCTGTCCCACAGTCCAAAGATGCATAGGTTAGGTTGACTGACTGTGTTAAATTGTCCCTTAGTATCCCAAGGTGTATGGGTTAGGAGGATTGGCCATGGTAGCTGTGGTGGATTGCAGGGATAGGCAGGGAGAGGACCTGGATAAGATGCTCTGTCAGAGAGTCAGTGCAGGCTCAATGGGCTGAATGGTCTCTTCTGCACTGTAGGATTCTCCGAAACATTCAGATTCAGGAGTACCATCAAAACATTAACTCAGTAGGACAGTAAATACAATGAAGACAGTTGTTATATCGGGGTAAAATCAAGGGTGAACAGATAGCCCTTTCTCATGTGCCTGTGTTATTTTATACAAGGATGTTAAAATAGTCTTACACTGATGTGTTTGTTCAACTATATCTGTGTTTGGCTAGTGGCTGGAAAGCTGTATCAATGCAATAGATTGCTGTGCCTGTCTTCATGCTGCATTTATATCAACAGATATCTCACATAATTCGAGAAATCAGACAATTCCAGCAGACTGCCTATAAGATAGAGCAACAAACCAAGGTTGGTTCATTTTAAGTTCTGTGTAAACTTAAAAGCTTTGCCATGTCTTTTTCTGAGTGGACAATATGCAAATAGTTTTCGATGGAGTTACTTGGAAGAGAAAAGTTGGCTGGGACATCAGGAGAATTCCCCCTTTGGTCTTGAGTAGCAGCATGAAATCCTTGACACCAATTTGAATTGCAGACATAACCTTGGTTTAAAATGATCTGGCAGTGCAGCACTCCCACAATAATTGACCAATAGTCTTTAATATATCTTTATTTTAACTCAATTTTCAGATTTAATTTAAGCTCATTTCCTTCCAACTTATCTCCCATTTTTTCAGCCCTGCCTGATTCCACCCACTGCTGCAGAAAGGGTGGGTATGCAGACTGCTTTCACAGTTTAACTAGTGCTTTCCCTCTGAGTTCACTCGCCATCCAAACTAGAACATACATCCTTCATCACCACTGATCAGGATACGGGAATTCTGCCCCCCTCTGTTAGTGTTCCTTCACTACATGCACTGCAGCAATTCAAGAAAGCAATTTGATACCACCTTCTCAAGAGGCAATGACAGATGAACAATTACTTACCAGTGATGCCCATCTCCAGAGATTTTATTTTGAAATAGAATCATAGAATCCCAACAGTACAGAAGGAGGCCATTCGGCCCATTGAGTCTGTGTAACCCCGCACATTTACCCTGCAAATCCCCCTGAAACTAGGGTCAAGGTGAAACAGTAGCGTTGAGAAACCTTCCAACAAGTGGTACAGCAAATTGTCTGATAATGCTCCCAACTAATTCTGCTAAATTCCAGACCCCACCAAAGAGATGGATTTATTTGGATGGATTTATTTTTTTAAACTGGCTACAAAGCTTTAGTTTCAGTTAAATCTCCTACACTATCCAACTTGCAACCAACATTCAGGATACAAAGCAGCTCCAAATAGCCAATATAATGGCAGTGATAAAAGCTAGTGAACTGCATGCAAGGTTAGGGTACTGGACTAACAAAGAAGAGGCAATGAGTTCAAATCCTATGGTTCCAAAATAGGAGATTGAATCCAATGCACCTGGCTGGAAATATATTACCATTCCTTCACTGTCACTGGATCAAAATCCTCCCTAACAGCACTGTGGTGAACCTGTGGTATACAGGGCAATTAAGGATGGGCAATAAATGCCAGTGATACCCACATCCTGTGAAAGGATAAAAAAAACCTGCTAACTTGTGGGATGATGCAATGACTAAGAAGCTGCTAGGATCATGAAGTCCTTACATGACAGCAAGAGGCCATTCAGTCCATTGGGGCCATGCTGCCTCTCTGTCGAGTATTGAATCAGAATTATTCCCCTGCTCTATCACAATAACACTGCAAGGTTATTTTCCTGCAAGTGCCAGCCAATTTCCTTTGAAATCATAACTTGTCGCTGCTTCCACCATCCTCATAGGTAGCAAGTCCAGGTTAGTATCACTCACTGTATAAACACTATCCTCTGCATCTCTGGTTCAAAACCTTATACTTGTTCCCTGGATCTTGTACAATCAATTAATGGGAACAGTGTCTTTCTGTCAACCTTATCCTTACCATATCTTTTTGTCTACCTTACCATAATCCTGTACATTTCTATCAAATAGAGCACTGCTGTCTCACAGCATCAGGGACCTGGGTTCAATTCCCTGCTTGGGTCACTGTCTGTGTGGAGTTTGCACATTCACCTTGTGTCTATATGGGTTTCCTCCGGGTGCTCCAGTTTCCTCCCACAGTCCAAAGATACACTAGTTAGTTGGATTGGCCGTGCTAAATTGATCCTTAGTGTCAGGGGGACTTGATGGGCTGAATAGCCTCCTTCGATACTGTCAGATTCTATGATTAAACTCCTCAATCTTCTTTGCTCCAAGGAGAACAACCTCAGCTGTTCAACCCAACCATTAGTTAAAATCCCTCATGATTGCTGTTAAAAACCCAAGTGTTTCACTGATGTTCCTCAGGGAAGGATACCTGTCATCCTTCTCAGTTGCACCTAGATGTTACTCTAGTCTCATAATAGCTTGCCAATAACATCAACTACGAATAAATAAGTAGCGGAAAGTAAATTGCAGATTTCTAAGTATGTGCGCTTTCCAACTGAAGACGTGACAATATTGAGTTACCTGCTCCATTTCTCAGCTGGGAGTGAAATTGAGATTTAGGTTGTAAATTGGACATGCTGCATATTTTATATATGCATATATCAGAAGCTATTTCCCTGGGCTGAAATGGTCGCTATGAGAGGACACTGATTTAAGGTGCAGGGAAGCAAATACAGAGAGGATGTTAGGGGTAAGTTTTTCACTCAGAGGGTGGTGAGTGAATGGAATTGGTTGCCGTCGGTGGTGGTAAAGGCGAACTCGCTGGGGTCTTTTAAAAGACTTCTGGATGAGTATATGGGAACTAATGGGATAGGGGGTTATAGATAAGTCCGTGGCTTGGTAGGTATAGATGTGATCGGCGCAACTCATGGGCCGAAGGGCCAGTTTGTGCTGTAGTGTTCTATGTTCTATATTTTCAGCTATATAATCAAAAAGCAATTCTGAACTTTACTCTGATCAGTTTGTAGACTATAGACATATGCATCCTTGTAGACTGCTATGACCAACTTCACTCCATTTCAAAGTCACCAGGTGATTTTTTTTGCTTCAATCAGGTGGCCCGATATTTGCTGGTCCAGTTGAACGTCATGGATGAAGAAAGTCTTTATGAAGCATCCCTGAGGATAGAACCAAAGCTTCTGACCTGAATCCCAACCATCCCTTGCATCAGAAACCTTGCATCAATGATGATATCACTGCTCTCCTCCAACCTGCTGTGCATGGGGCCTTCGCTGACAAGTAGACACGAAAATAGCCGAGGAGTGCACCAACCATCTGTCTGCTCAGCAGGGGAACCTGACAATAACCGGCTGCTGTACTCTTTCTCTAGAGCAAACCTTTTCCAAATGAAAAACACTGCAGCGGTAGTAGGTTTTTGTGATACCAATTGAATCATTCAGCAATCTTAGAAAACCTAAGAGAAACGTCTTTAAAATGTCTTGGAATGGATGGCATATTGGGCCAGAACATTGTCCTTTCTGGTTTCCAATCCAGCCCAGAATACTGGGATTGAAAGCCTCTCCTCTCTGTTGAAGGGTTGTGTGATTTAGATGGTCAGCAGACTCTCTTCACACTGGGAGCTGAGTTCATGCCCCAGAATGATGACACCTATGTCTCACCTCCCTGACAAAGGGGGTTTTTGCACTATCCTTTCACCTCTGGGACCTAGTTCTAATCCAGCTCAGCTCGATGGGATGAAGGCCCCTTCTTAATGATGAAGGATCGTGTCATCTACACACTCTCTAGTTATCATTGGGTTGAAAAGGTTGAAACCCAGTTGTTTTCCCTGATTGGTGGTGTGGAAGTTCCCTCTTAGTGTTGAAGGGCAACCTGATAATCATTGATCAACACAACATCCTTTCCTGAGAGGATCAGAGTTCATATCCCTCAATGTGCAGGTGACGGTTTTCTCTCTCTCTGAGCATTTAATTCACCAAACTTCTATTTCTGGGTCCAAATTAAGTTCAAACTGATTGGTCAAACAATTCCTTTCTTTGGTAAGGGCCTTGCTTTGGATCCCACTCATGCTCACCCCTTTTCTGGATGTGAAGTGTCTTAAATAAAATGAATCTGGGTGGTCTCAATCCAATTTTAACAGACACTATAAAAGTCCTCTAAAACTTGACATTTATGACCGTTTAGCATCAATAATTAGTGTGGGAGCTGGAGATGTCACACTGATGCAATAGGAATCCCTTCTAAGGTTAAGTTACATCATTACAGTGGTGTAGAGTCACCATTTACCTGCACTTACCTCCTGATGTACCTAATTGGAGAACACCGAACAGTAACAATTCCTCAGTTTTACTGATCCTCATTTTTATGAACTTTCTACCCTGTCCCAATCTTAAATTCTTAAGAAGCAATTCTGAAATCAAAATTCTGCTAAAGCTCATCCTCAGGCCAATGCTTCTGTATACATCTCAAAGCTGCTTAAAGTTTTGCGGGAGCCATTTTGACTGGAATGAGATGTCCTGTGTTCCCAATATGTAGGATGAGATATGTTGTGTTAACTCCGCGGAGGTTTTGGTTCATCTGTTAGAAATCCCTGGGCAGAGATGAGAATCATGAAGCTTAGGCTACATGTATCTAACATTATTTTATGAGTAAAGGCATTTTTCACAAATCTGTTAACACTTTCTTGGAAATTGTTTTATTTTAACCTTGCACATAGCGACCAGCTAGTAAAATATACAAGCAAGATTCAGTTAGACGTCCACTCTGCAGGCAATCAAAATCAGAAGGTTTGAGTAGGATTACCTGCTATAATCACCTAGAGCACCCACAACTCTCCAAAAAGGCCTATGCATTGAGTTGTAGCCACAGCTGTCTAATACAAGGTAATACCAGTGCTGCATTTCGATTTGCCTTTCCAGATTGTGATTCCCTATCCCCCACCATGAAGCCAATGGGAAATCATTGATAGATCTTCCTGTGTGGCTAGTTGAATATGAGCTGGTAACAGGCAATAGCCTGTCCAGCTGGAACTCATTACCCGAGCCTTTTTTCAGGTAGGTCTAGGACTAGGCGTGCTGAACTGTAATCCCAGGAGGGCACTTGTGAGTGTACATTGCAGTAGTGGCATTATTTTGCATTCTATAGTAAACCACATTCCTTTCCAATAGGGCTTCCTGAGTTATTATATTGGCGACAAGAAAAGTTTCAGACAACCTTGCTTTTCAATGAAGCTGGTAACACAGTGATGGGGAGATATTGAAAATGTTACGGTTTGGGAAGTTGGAACCTTACAATGCAAACATGGAGGATTGGCCCTAGTAAGCTAAAAGAATGAGATATTTCTTTGGAGCAAATAGGATAGCAGGGAACAACCAGAAAAAGTCACCCTCCTGAACACTTGTGGGACCCCAACTCTCAGCATCATAAAAAGTTTAACCTATGTGGCAGTTCTGGATTCAATATCTTTTGACAAATTGGTAGATATGAAATCAGACCCTAAACCATCTGTTATATTGCAGCATCACAGTTATAACATGGCAAAGAAACTCCCTGGAGAACCAGTCACTGAAATCTTGATGAAACTGTGGAAATTGCTGGAACACTGTGAGTACGGATCAACACTTCTGGAAATGTTAAGAAATCATTTAGTATGTGGAATTAATAATATTTGTAATCCAGAGGAAGAGACTGAATCCAAGTCTGGACTTCAAGAAAGCCATGGAACTGGCTCTTTCCCATTAAAACACAGAATAAAGAGGCCTAGGAATTTCCGGCGACCATAGACAGTACAGTCCTCAGCCGTGCATGATCCCCACACCACAGAACCAAGTCCCCAGCGGATAACACTCGCGTCTCCCATTTGCTGCCAAGAAAGGGCGATTGGAATCGGAGGCCATGATATTCCAGACTGGATGGAAATCTCTCCACAATACAGTCAGGAGTGAGGACATCCATGCTGCACTTGTAGTCAATGTATCTCAGCCAGGCTACCAAAACAGGCAAAATGCGTACCATCCAGGCCGTAGCCAGATCAGGGCAGGGCTTTGTAAATAAACCAGCCCGACAGTGAGGAATGGATGCAGTTCAACTGTATTCCTGCATTTAAAGTGTCTCCAATCCAGGTTGAACTGCAGGTAAATGGCTGCCCCCTAACACAGAAATAGACACAATAGCTGCTGGATCTATTCTTGGGGAGCAAACCTTTAGATGACTCCAATTGGGCATCTTGCATTTAAGCTGTGGAACACCAAGGCTTGATTGGCCACATACACACAGGAGCCCCTACATATTGTGGGACCATAGTAACTCCCAATTACACAGGGGCAACAGGCAGCCCAACCCCTCCCAATTGGACCAAGGCCCAATCTTTTGGGATGGGACTGGTTATAATGATTCTGCCTCGATTGGCAACAGATCGTTAAAATGGGCACTGGTAATTTATACAAAGGCATTAGGAAGTATCCCAAAGTGTTCCAAGAAGGCCTCAGGATGATTAGAAGTGTTAGGGCCAAGGTCTACAGGCACCCAGAGGCCAGAATAAGTACTTCAAGACAAGACCTGTCCCCTATATCCTACGTGCTAAAGTACAGATCACTAAAGTAAACTGAGATCACTAGAGGAACTGGGTATTATACGCCCGGTACAATTTGCGGAAGGGACGCCCTATTAGTCCCAGTTTTAAAACCTGACAATTTGGTCCATTTCAGTGGAGATGATAGTTGATGGTTAAAAAAGCCTCCCACTTAGACAAGTAACCTATGTTACACATCAAAGACTTGTGTGCAATGCTGACTTGGGGTCACACATTTTCCAAATTAGGTATCAGCCGCACCTCTAACTGGAGCTTAAAGTGTCATCCCGGAAGTCTGTCACCATAAATGCTCACAAAGGACTGTACGAGTATACTCGCTTGCCTTTGGGATGTCTTCAGATTGCACTTTTCTTCAAATGGTGATGGAGAACATCCTTTAAGGGTGTTCACTGCAGCAGTCTCCCTGGATGACCTTTTAATCTCAGTAGCTACTGCAATGGAACATTTGGAGGAAGACTTCCAACTTTTTTATGACTCTGGCACCATTTAAAAAGGAAAAATGTGTATTCCGGGTAAATGAGGTGACGTACCTCGGGTATAGAGTTGACAAGGATTGATTACACCTGTTGAAGTGAAGGTGATGACTATAAAAGGGCTCTGACTCCAAGGGACATAACAGCATTGACGTCTATCCTAGGTTTGATAAATGACTATGAAAATCTCATACTGAATTTGGTGACTCTAGTGGAACCCTGACATGTACTGTTAAAAAATCAGAAATGGGCGTGGCAAATGCCACGAGAGAGAGCCTGTATAAACATCAAACAACAATTCCTGTCAGCAAATATACTAGCCCATTGTGAACCCCGAGACCACTCATTGTAACCTTTGATGCCTCCTTATGGGTTAGGAGCAGTAATATCACACCATTGTGATGACAAGACAGAATGTCTAATCTCGTGCACATCATGAACTATGGTGGATGCAAAGAGAAAGTATGCCCAGATTGAAAAACAAGGTTTGGCCAGTGACCAATACTTCAAGAATCGCACATTGACCACCCAGGAATTTCTAAGTTGGAAATTCTCACGAGGATCTATGTCTGGTGACCTGGCACAGACAGTGATATCAAAGACTTGGCTGAGAGGTGCAAATTGTGCTGGGAAAGCAGAAAGTCCCACCAGCAGCCTCACTGCACCTTTGGGAATGACAGAAGAGACCCTGGGTATGAGTACATGCAGACTTTGCCAAGTTATTTATGGGCTCCATGTTGTTAATTCTCATCCTTGCCCATTTAGAATGGATCAATGGTCACTAGATGGTCTCTTCTGCCTCTTACAATACCAGAGGGAAACTCCATCTTTTCTCAATCTTTTCATATGCATTGTATACCTAAGTTTCAGAGGACTTTCAGACTTTCGTAAGTACAAATGGAGTAAGGCACCTCCGCCTGACACCTTACCACCCATCCTCAAACCACCTGGCTGAGCGGGCAGTCCAGATATTCAGAAGTGGCATAAAGAAACAAACTGCAAGTTCTCTAGAAACAAAGCTCACACATCAGACACCTAGTCAGAGGTCATATCTGAGGACAAGCTCTCTATAGTGGCCCTTCAATGCTCTTCATACATCAGACATTTCCATATCTGCCACATACCCCCATTGAGATGAGACCAGGGACAAAGAGACAGTGAAGGTCCCATCATTATTGAAATGCGAGAGAACTCTTGGATTCAGGTCACTGGGTTGGTGGGGGGGGAAACAGGTGGGTGTTGTGTGATAACCCCCATGAGATTCATGGGGAATTGCTCATTCAACTCCCTGTGCTGCCCATTGACTGTGAGTTCCCACAGCAACAAATAGTGGCCTGCCCAGTTGGAACTCATAGCCTGATTCTTTGATAAGGCAGGCCCAGGACAGAGCCTGCTGAATTATAATCCTGGGTAGGGATTAGTGTGTGTACACCGCAGTAATGGTATTACTTTGCATTCTGTAATAAACTATATTCTTTTCCAATCGAATTTCCTGAGACATTACACAGATGGATGTTTAATCCCGTATGAGATGAATCCAGCAGAAGAGAGTTAAAGTTAGGCCGTTCAGAGCTGATGTCAGAATGCATTTCTTCATCAAAGGATGGTGGAAGTCTAGAACGTTCTCAACCAAAAAGCTGTTGAGACTTGGGGGAGGGGGGCATTAATGGAACATTTCAAACTTCAGATTGATAGATTGTTTTTAGGCAAGGAAGTTCAGAGTTAACATTGTGTTCCAGCAATTTAAGAGATTACAAGCATTCAGTTCATGCTACCGTATGCGTGAGTTGGTTGTTTTATCACATTAAAGGCGCCATATAAATGCAAGTTGTCATTGTTATGGCCCACATGAGCGTCTTCTGATCTCTCTTCATCTCATCCTATCAACATACCCTTACATAGAACATAGAACATAGAACAATACAGCACAGAACAGGCCCTTCGGCCTTCGATGTTGTGCCGACCAAAATAAAAAGCAATGCCCCTCCAAACTAAACCATTCCCTTCTCTTCCATATACTTATCAATTAACCTCTTAAACGCCACCAAACTTGGCGCATCTACAACAGCTGCAGGCAGGGCATTCCACTCCTAATCACTCTTTGAGTAAAGAACCTACCTCTGATATCCGTCCTATAACTCATACCCCTTAATTTAAAGCTGTGTCCCCTCGTGCTAGCTTTCTCCATCCTAGGAAAAAGGCTATCACTGTCCACCCTATCTAAACCTCTAATCATCTTATATGCTTCAATAAGATCCCATCTTAGCCGCCTCCTTTCTAACGAAAACAACCTCAAATCCCTCAGCCTCTCTTCATAAGACCTGCCCTCCATACCAGGCAACATCCTGGTAAACCTCCTCTGTACCCTCTCCAATGCCTCCACATCTTTCTTATAATGTGGGGACCAGAACTGCACACAATACTCCAAGTGCGGCCGCACTAGAGTTTTGTACAGTTGCAACATGATGCTGCGGCTCCTAAATTCAATCCCCCTACCAATAAAAGCTAAGACTCCATATGCCTTCTTAACAACTTTATCCACTTGACTGCCTACTTTCAGGGATCTATTGACACATACACCAAGATCCTTCTGTTCCTCAACACTATTAAGAGCCCTACCATTAGCCCTATACTCTACACATTTATTGTTCCTGCCAAAGTGCATTACCTCACACTTTTCCACATTAAACTCCATTTGCCACCTCTCGGCCCAGCTCTGCAACTTGTCCAAGTCACTCTGTAAACTAAAACACCCCTCTTCACTATCTACCACTCCACCAACTTTAGTATCATCTGCAAATTTACTGATCCATCCCTCAATACCCTCATCCAGATCATTTATAAAAATTACAAACAGCAGGGGCCCCAAAACAGACCCCTGAGGCACACCACTCGTCACCGAACTCCACGATGAATATCTCCCATCAACCACCACCCTCTGTCTTCTATCTGCCAGCCAATTCCTAATCCAATTAGCTAAATCACCCTCTATTCCACACATCTGCATTTTCTGTAGAAGTCTTCCATGGGCCACCTTATCAAACGCCTTACTAAAGTCCATATATACTACATCAACCGCCTTACCCCCATCCACCTCTCTGGTCACTTTCTCAAAAAACTCAATGAGGTTAGTAAGGCATGACCTACCCTTCACGAAACCATGCTGACTATCCCCCATCAATTCATTTCTCTCTAAATAACTATAAATCCTATCCCTAATAATTCTCTCCAATACCTTGCCCACAACAGAAGTAAGACTCACTGGCCTATAATTCCCAGGAAGGTCTCTCTTCCCCTTCTTAAACAATGGGACCACATTCGCTATCCTCCAGTCCTCCGGAACCATACCCGTAACCAACGAAAATGTATATGAGAGAAAAACACTCGTTTTTCTCTCATATACATATCCAGTTTACCCGTAAACATACTTATACCATTCACCTTAACCAATGCATGTGGCATTCGCACCCCTTTGGGTTGAGAAGTTCCTCCTGAAATTCCCTATTTGATTTATTTGTGATTGTCATAAATTTATGGCCATTTGTTTTTCTAAATCTGCTAGAAGTGGAAATATTCTTACTACATTGACCTTATCAAATTCCCTCATCATTTTAAAGATCCTGCCAGGTCACCCCTCAACCTTCTCCTAGCAAGTGTTACGAAAAAAAAATGAATAAATAGAGTTAAGATACAGGTTAGTCATGATCTAAATGAATGATGGAAACAGACTTCAAGGATGGCACAGTGGTTAGCATTGCTGCCTCTCAGCACCAAAGACCTGTGTTCAATTCTGGCCTTGGGGTTTGCAGATTCTCCCCGTGTCTGCATAGGCTTCCTCCACGTGCTCTGGTTTCCACCCACAGTTTGAAAGATGTGTGGGTTAGATTGATTGGCCATGCAAAATTAACCCTAGTGTCAGGCAATTGATACAGTAAATATATGGGATTACAGGAATAGGGCCTGGTTGGGATTGTTGTTGATGCAGATTCAATGGGTTCCACTCTTCAGTAGAGAAGAAGTGCCTCCTTCTGCACTGGAAAGATTTTATGATTCTATGGCTCAATGACTTCCTGGTCCTCCCATATTTCCATTTCCTAATGCTGTTAAAATGTGATCACTATTGTCAATTCCACCATCTTAAAATTTGATTGGAGTGATGGGAGGAGGCCATAATTTACAAAGAAAATTGTTTTTGGTACCTGTGCTTTTTTAAAGTGTTGATGGAGATAGTCATAAAACATAGGAGTAGTTGGCGACCATTTGGCCCTTCGAGCCAGTTGATATTCATTAACTTATTGCCCTCTTGTTATCATTCTTACTATTTTCCACCAAATATTGTTTAAACCTTCCAGGAAACTCAGTGAACTAGTGCCAGCAGAATCACAAAGAAACAAACAACATTTTTTTAAATTAATCTTTTACGGGATGTGGGTGCCACTGGCCTAGACTAGCATTCATTGCTCATAACCAGGTCAGCCATTTTGCTATGAGGCACATGTGGGCCAGATAGCTGGCATTCCATAAATGGCATTAGTGATTCTTTTGACATCATTAGATGATGACATCAAAAATCAGTAAACTTTTAATTCCGGATTTTTCTTCACTGAATTTCAAATTCCACCATGCGGCATGATGGTACTTCAATCTATGTCCACAGCATTGCCCTGGTTCAGTAACAATACCCCTATGCACTGCCTTTCCCGGAGAAACAGGATTCAGTTTTTGTAGTCTGCTATTAGATATTTTACAGCATCAAAATCCATTTTTTAAAACACAGTCATGGCTTGAAGGGCTGAATGACATCATCCTATTTCTATATTCCATATGGTATTTATTCTATACTGCTCCTGTGAAAGACAGCAGAAAAGAGCTAAAACAAGGACTTTGAAGGAATAAAAGGAACCATGGAATGTCCTTAGCAAGCAGGATTAAGGAGAATCCTAAGGCTTTTTATGCGTATATAAGGAGGAAAAGAGTAGCTAAGAAAAGGATAGGTCCATTCAAGGACAATAGAAAGAGTTTGTTGGCTGATTATTTGGGGGTCACAGGCTCCAAGGCAGCAATGGCATCTGTAGGCAGAGACTCTGACCAGGACATGGATTTATCTTTCCTGAACAGTTTTGCACTGCCCTGGTTGATTGTTCTTTCAGAGCCCTGATTAATCAATCATACAGTTCAGTGACTGATTAATCAGGGACTTCCTTGGCCATGCTCATAATGGGTGAGGTTCTTAATGAGTACTTAGCAACAGTATTCACAAAGGAAAAGAATGTGGTGGATGTTGACATTTGAGACCATGTTGAGTAAAAACGGAGGAGGTATTGGAGGTTTTGAAAAAACATTAAACTGGTCAAGTCGCCACTTGAATACTGAGAGAGGTGAGGGAAGAAATTGTTGAGATCTTGACCAAAATCCTTGTATCCTCTTTAGCCATGGGCGAGGTACCAAAGGATTGGAGAATAGCTAACATTGTTCCTCAGTTTAAGAGGCAATCGGGAAATTACAGGCCTGTGAGCCTTACATCAGTGTGATGGGGAAGGGTGAGGGGAACGGAATTATTGGAAAAGATTCTTAGGGATAAAATGTACTAACATCTGAAAGAGAGTAGGCTTATTAGCCATAGGCAGCATGGTTTTGTGAAATGGAGGTCTTGTCTCACAAACTTAATTGAGTTCTTTGAAGAAGTGACAAAAAGGATTGACCAAGGCAGGGCACTGCATATTGTATCCATGGACTTTCTGTGACAAGCGGTGTTCCACAAGAATCAGTGCTGGGGCCTCTGTTGTTTGTAATGTATATAAATGATTTGGAGGAAAATGTGAGCGGTCTGATTAGTAAATTTGCAGATGATACAAAATTTGGAGGAGTAGTGGATAGTGAGGAGGATTGTCAGAGGATACAGCAGGATATAAATCAACTGGAGACCTGGGCTGAAAGTTGGCAGATGGAATTTAACCCAGACAAATGTGAGGTCATGTGATTTGGAATGTCAACTGCAGAAGGAAGTATACAATAAATCCTAGAGTCCTTGGAAATATTAGTATACAGAGGGATCTAGGCGTGCAGATGCACAGATCCCTGAAAGTGGCAACTCAGGTGGACAAGGTGGTCAAGAAGGTATATGACATGCTGGCCTTCATCAGTCGGGGCTTTGAGTATAGGAATTGGAAAATCATGTTGCAACTGTATAAGACTTTAGTTAGGCCGTATTTGGAGTATTGAGTATAATTCTGGTCGTCACACTGCCAGAAGGTTATTAATGCATTAAAAAAGGTGCAGAACAGATTTACCAGGATATTGCCTGGTTTGGAGGATATGAACTATGAGGAAAGGTTGAACAAACTTGGATTGTTTTCATTGGAGGATGAGAGAGGAACTGATAGAGGTTTACAAGATTATGACAGGCTTGTATAAAGTGGATAGTCAGAGTCTTTTTCCCAGGGTCAAAGAGTCAATTACTCGAGAGGCATAGGTTGAAAGTGACATGGGAAAGTTTAAAAGAAATGTAAGGGGTAGGCTTTTCACACAGAAGGTGGTGAATGCTGCCGAAAGAGGTGGTGGAAGCAGATCTTATAATAGCATTCAAGAGGCATCTGGATAGATACATGAATAGGCAGGGAATAGAGGGATGTGGACCATGTAGTGGCAAGATAATATTAGATTAAAGAGGCATCTATGTCAGCGCAGACTTGGTGGGCTGAGAGGCCTGTTCCTGTGCTGTACTGTTCTCTGTAAAGATGCCATATTAATACAAACTGTTGTGAATATAAGAGGACAACAGTCAGGTTATGTTGGATACAGTTGACTGGTTCTCAAGTTTCTTTGATTGGAAGGATTGCTTTTCCATCAAATCAATAATCACAGAAACCCCATCCAAATAATAATACTGTTTGATAGTCATAATAGGGAAGTTGTTATTATATAACAGGGATTCCCAAACCAATGAGTCATGATCCCCCATTGGGGTTGTCGATTGATCATCTGAGGCCACAGGCTCCAAGGCAGCAATGGCACTTGCTGGGTAGAGACTCTGATCAGGACATGAATTTATTTTTCCTGAACGGTTTGTCAATGGGATGGCTTTGCACTGATTGGTTGTTCATTCACAGCTCTGATTAATCATACAGTTTAGTGGTCTGATTGGTTAATCAGGATCTTCCTTGGATGTGCTGATAATGGAGAAAGTATTTTAAATGCACACGGTGACAAATAGTGGGGCAGACCTAGCGAGGCTCCATTCCATGTTTGCTTATGAGTCCTTAGCTCCAAGGCCCCATCAGGAACCCACACTATTGTGGACAAACCCATTTCTCTCTTTTAACAACTGCCACCCACTCAAAATAACAAATATTTGCTTACAGCAATCTTCAGGCTGCTGTCAATGCTTTTGCATTCCTCTAGGTCGAATGGCCAGTGCATTCTGCACTGCACATGTGGCAGCCACATTCTGTCCCCTGCTTACACCCTATTTGCCTCCAGCAATCTCACCACCAGTAAGGCCAGCCCTATTTAGTAAGTAATTTTGCATTATTTCATGGAATGCCTGTAATGTTTGTATGGACCCCAAGATCACCATGGCCTCCAGTTTGACACCCATTGGACTAACTGAGACAGCACAAGAGATGGGAAATCTAGTTGGAACATGTCTATCTTCAATAGTATCCATCAATGGCCCCTCCGTACCATGTTCATACCAGGAGTTGAAGGATCTTGGTTTGTTTCTATGACCTTACTTTTTTCTGTAACCAAGAGACTTGTATCATCACCCTTCTAAGGAGCCTCAGTACAAAAACTCAGATGTCAGATCAGTAATGAAGTAAAACAATCTCACATTCACTTTTTAGCAGCACCTTTTGTCCAACATTCATGATCTTTGAATGCCTGATGCAGAGGACTAGAGGGTAAGTCCTCAATGGTTTATACATAAATCTGGCCAAGGTGGCAATGCTTATCTACATTGGATAAGGCTGATGCGCATGGTCACACCGACTGCCTGCCTCTCTTCTGTGGATTGCAAAATTGGAGTGCGTAGATAACACAGGAAGTAATATTCTAATTTAATGTGTTTTTTCTGAAAGGGGGGCAAGTTTGTTAGATTAGTTTTATTTGGATTCATGGCATTGAACAAGAGTTGGAATTCCCTGGCCTCATAGGCCATACTCCCACTGCCAGCGAGAATGGAGAATTTGGCACTCAGCCAAAACTCCATTCACCGCAGCAGAATTGGAGAATCCCAGCCACGAGAAATTGGAGAATCACAGCCAATGTATTTTCCCAAGTCCCAACAATCTATTGTTTTATGAACTATTTGAATTGGCAACATTTTCTCCTTACTCTAACATTAATGTCAGTTCAAAATAAATATTGCTTAAAATTTTTTTAATCATTAAGGTGATAACCAATTATGAAATCTTGGCTAAACAGCAAAGGGTTAAAAAATTCAACCATAAAATCTGAAGTAAGTTTTCAGCGTGTTAAATAATGCAGTGGAACTTGTGGTGAAGATTTAAATGCAAAGTATTGCTCCCAACCACTGCAGTTAGAGTTCAGTGTCAATCCCCAGCTGTGAAAACACCGCAGAGTCCAATGCAATTCTTGACGGCTGTTTGTACATTATTTACTGATCTGAATTTTGCAAGCAATCCTTGGCTGTCTTCTATCTCACTAACACATATGTGATATAAAAGCAGGAATGCAGTAAGTCGTGTACCACGACTACATTCCTCGACGTAATAAGCCTTCCCAGGTTTAGATTGACAAACTCTGCAATAACGTCAGCTGACTCCACAAATATGTTCCTCGCTTCAACTCAACATCCCAAAACCACAATCGTCAGTTGTTATGGCAACCGAATAGTTCCGTCTTGCATCTGAACTTTACAGATATCAAGCAAGCTCAATGATACAGCAAAAAGTCTAGATTATCTTTGTCTGATCCTTAACTGCAAAATATTTCAAACAAGTGCTCTTTGCTAGCTCCATATATTTATAGTTTGTGCAAATATTTCTCATAAAACATTTCCAAATGAGTACCTTTTTCTAATGTTAGAAATGAAGTATGATGTCCCTACTTTATCCTTCCTTCCTCCCAAGACCTCCATCCACAATATTCACATCTTGGGAATTGATTACTCAAGAGTCCACCTATCAGTTCTCCCATCAACACCAACTCTATAACCTGAACACAATCTTGATACAACACTGACTCACTTACAATCTCTCTTTGTGTTAGCATCGTGTGGTGGGTTAGCGACTGTCCAACTGAAAGGAGAAAGATGGCTGGGCCAGTGAGGTAACCGAAAACATAGGTGAGGGGAGGAATGTTTGAGGCTTTGTAAAGAAGAATAGGTGTGGAGGAAGTAATTATTATACTTCCAAAGTGTAGCAAGTTAGGATGCAGGACTGGGGTGAGGGAATTTGAGCAGTAACGCGCTGGAGATTAGGGGAGATAATGGCTTAGTAGTATTATCGCTAGACTATTAATCCAGAAACTCAACTAATGTTCTAGGGACCTGGGTTCGGCCATCACCATGGCAGATGATGGAATTTGAATTCAAAAAGAAAAATCTGAAATTAAGAATCTACTGATAACCATGAAACCATTGTTGATTATCACAAACCCCACCTGGTTCATTAATGTCCTTTAGGGAAGGAAATCTGCCATCCTCATCCAGTCTGGCCTACATGTGATTCCAGAGCCATAGCAATGTGATTGACTCTCAACTGCCCTCCAAGGGACGGGCAATAAATGCTGGCCAGCCAGCAACCCCATGTCCCGCAAATGAATAAAAAAGTGTCACAAGATAAGGCTGAAGCAACGAGAGACAGTCTCTCAAACAGCGCAAGGCCGAATGGACAGCGACCATGCCAAGCTTGGCACATCATCACTATTCAGACACAGGAGGCTGTGATTTCAACATGCACTGCCAAGAGAGGCAACAAGAGAGAGTTGTGGGTTGCTGACTGTCACACAGTGATCGCTGCTTGCAGTGAAACACAAGCTGAACATATGTATTAAATGCTAATAACGGGTGGTTGGTATTTAGTGAAAATTAAAAACTAGAGTAGATCAAAATGGGAAGCATTTCTCCATAATACGTAGGCACGCTTAAATATTTTATACGGAAGTGTGAAATTTAGTGCAAATCATATGAATATATTAACAATAGTATTAATTTTTGTACATCAGAATCATTGTAAAGTACTTAAGATTCAATTATATTCAAAGTGGCAGACATGGAGAGTAAAAGGATCATTCAGAAAATTCCAAGCTTTCAACTGAACACAATACCTTGTGATGTAGTGGTGACACTTTAAGCCTGAATATTTCCAGTGATTTTTTTGAAGTTTACCCATTTTGTATCAATACACATTTCCTGATTACCTCTTGACAATAAATCTCTTTTATCTCAGGGTGATATACATGGTTGTCAGTGTTGTTCAGAGTTTGATTGATTTCTAGCAGGATATGGACGGATACACCGATTCTGGAATTGTTCTAAATTGCATCCATAGATTCTAGCAACTCAAAGGCCAGCAATTGGTCCTCAGCTGCAAAGTGACAGCGATCAAGTTTGGCATCAAGAAATGCTGTGCTGACAGACTGAGCAACCTTTGGAGCAAGAACGTAATCGTTCTTGATGCATAATTGAGTGAAATGCTGAACAGAATTCTCCCTTTATAAATGCGGTGGTGGGCATGTCCCAGTGGAGACAGAATGTCAGGATCTCGCGGCAGTTTCTGCACTCGGAACCTTAATTATGTACAGGTGAGTTCCCCTCCATGTCACCTGATTCATCAGATGCCCTCAGGTTTGAAGGTCACGGTGACATATTTAAAAGCCAGTCCAGCACACTCCTCTCACTCTCTCCAGCCCCCCCTGTCTACACCAGACTGTGCAGGATGTCAGCAACCCAGAGAGAAAAGATTAGCAGGCTCAAGAAGAACTCTTAACTCAACCACTCTCCCTTCCAGCCCATCACTTGTGAGGCACCCATGTCTCATTTGGGCCTTTATCCATCGCCTCTGGAGCCTACATCCATCCCCTTCCTATAAATGATGCAATATCGCTTTAACCTTCTTGTCTGTAAACTTTTGATGCAGCCTTGTTAGGATCCAGCTTCCCTTCCCTCAGTCTTCCCTCTACCTTTCACTGTTGGTCTTCTTCATCCAGTTCCTTCCCTCTGTCTACCAGAATGAGCCCTTCCCCTTCCCTCCAACTCCTTGCAGGGCTATATTGCCCCCTCTCCCCTCGGCTTCATCAGGCCAGCCCAACTCCACCAACCTTCACCCCTATCCCCAGCTTCACCTCGCACTCCGCTCCTGATAGAATTTCAGGTCTTTGTGGCAGTGACTAAAAACATGGTGCTATCCAGATAGACACAGGTGTGTGGCACCAGGGAAAGGAAACCCTGTACTCCCCAGCCCCAGCCTGTACTGATCTGACTCAGTGAGACAGGAGGGTCAATGGTTCCAGCAGTTTGGTGTTGTCCATGAAGAATAGCTCAGCATGGAAATGGAGGCAGGAATTGGTAAGCCTCGGCAGAGCAAACTATGCTTCAAGCACAGTGCAGCAGAAAGGTCCTTCACTCACCCTGAGAACTCTTGCAAGCTGTGGACCACCTTGTGTGCGCCACTCTTTAGTAATCAGGTTTCAAACCTATGTAATTTCACACTGGCATGGTATAGGATTAAAATCCTGACGGGATGCTGGCGGACAGCTGTTTTAATGAGCATTCACAACATGCAAATGAATGCAAATAGTGTGACACAATTAAATAAACATTAAACTTTACCCATCCTGCTGCCAGTGAGAATGAAGAATTTGCCAATCAAGGCAAACTCTGTCCATTGGCACGGCACTGGAGAATTCCAGCCTGGACAAGGTCAGAGGTTTTCAGCATTTGCCATTTTTTGAGGAAGATTCCACCTGTGTCGAGTAGCAGTGATATCATAAGGATGTCCAATTAGCCAATTGTATTAAAGAGTGCTCACAGACAATAAAAGAAAAGCATTATAATCAGCCCACGGTGTAAAAGTTTTAAACAGAGCAAAATAAAGATTGGGCTAAAAAATGGGGTTAAGGTAGAAGCTAAAATATCATGAACAAAATTTAAAAAAACATAATTATTTACAGAATCTTGTTTAAAAAAATGTAGCTAATCATAATGGAAACATTTGACATATTCTATAATTTTTTCTGGGCAGTTGTCCGACTGTGACTATTACTAAGATTGCCATAAAAAACACTGTTACACCCCATTAAAAAGGCTTGCATTCTTATGAGTTTCGAGTAATGCTATGAGAATGGAAGAGGGGAAGTTTTTTGTCAGATGAACGGATTTCACTGCTTACTGGTGTTAGGCAATGACACAGGGGAACAACGCAGTCTTTAGCAGTAAACAGTCGCCTCAAGATTTCCACATTAATTTGAAGCTAATCAGAGCTGCAATAGGGCTGAATTTTACAAGTAAAGTTTATTTATTAGTCACGAGTAAGCTTACATTAACATTGCAATGAAGTTACTGTGAAAATCTCTTGGTTGCCACATTCCGGTGACTATTCGGCTACATTGAGGTAGAATTTAGCATGGCCAATTCACCTAACCAGCACTTCTTTGGACTGTGAGAGGAAACCAGAACACCTGAGGAAACCCATGCAGACATGGGGAGAATGTGCAGAATCATGTCCCTAGAGCTGTGAGGCAGCAGTGCTTAACCACTGTGCCATTGATCACAAAATGCTCTCCATATTCTGGGTCAATGTATCACTGGCTCAGTGAGTAGCACTCTTTCCTCAGAATCAGAAATCACGTGTTCAAGCTCCAATGCAGTGATTCACAATAACATAAGAATTAGAAACAGCAGTCTTAAAGCCTGCTGTCATTCAATAAGCCATGATGTGGAAATGCTGGCGTTGGACTTGGGTAAACACAGTGAGAAGTTTCACAACACCAGGTTAAAGTCCAACAGATTTATTTGGTAGCAAAAGCCACTAGCTTTTGAAGCACTGCTCCTTCATTAGGTAAGTGGGAATTCACAAACAGATCATATAAAGAGACAAACTAAATTTACAAAATAATGGTTGGTAATCAAGTCTTAAAGGTACAGACAATATCAGCAGAGAGAGGGTCAAGCACATGTTAAAGAGATGTGATTTGTTTCCGGCCGGGACAGTTAGTGAGATTTTGCAAGCCCAGACGTATCTTGGGTTCATGTCACATTATCTGTAACCCCTATGATTTTAACCTGATGTTGTGATACTTCTTACTATGAAAGATCTGAGTCAGCACCTTGATGTGGTTTGCACTGGAAATTTTTACAGTTACTTGAATACTCCAGGAGGAAAGTGATTTTTTTTAAACCCAGCTAAACACAGACAAAAGCCAAGATTCAATAAATTTGCGACTTTAACCATAAGTACTGAGCAGGAAAACGCTGCAGAGAGCCATTTCAGAGAAAAAATTATTCAAACTGAGCATGATCACCATTGTAGTGGAACCTAAAAAAAAGGCAAGTATGGGAAATCCCTTTGTTTCTGAGGGAATGAAGATGCAGGTCAGCTGTGGAGCCAGCGATCGCACGGGTAAGTGAGGTGACCGCTTTCCAGGGGTACAGGTGGCTGACCTCTTGGTTATGTTGCACAAAACAGAGAAATATGCGCATGTGCAATTGTACCATATTAGTAATGACTAATAAATTAACTTTAACATGAACAAACTGTTTTGTAGGGACATATTCCATTACTTTTCAGTGGCAAGGAAAATGATTCAAAAGTAACTGGGCACACTGCTGGCAATATTCAACTTACGGTCTCAATCCCTCGACAGATATTCCATGCCAATTTTCCAAATGAAGAGTTTTAAATTCATTTAAATTCATTCATTCATTTAAATTCATTGTGAGCTGCCGGCTTGCTGGTGAACTTAGGCCCGCCTCTCCCCCTACTGGAGGGAAACGCTAGGGGATGGCATGGTGGCATAGTGGTCACAGCACCAGAGATCCTGGGTTCGATTCTTGGCTTGGGTCACTGTCTGTGTGGAGTTACATGTTCTCCCCATGTCTGCATGGGTTTCCTCCAGGTGTTCCGGTTTCCTCCTACAGTCTGAAAGATGTGCTGGTTAGGTGCATTGACCCGTACAGGTGCCAGCACGTGGCAACTAGGGGAATTTCACAGCCTTAATGTAAGCCTTACTTGTGACAAATGAATAAACTTCAAAAAAAAAACATGTTTAGGTTTTTTTTGCAGAGAGTAGCTTAAAATTAGACTGGTGGCCTCCCCGAAAAAATGCATGTGAAACGCTCCCATTTTCATGCTCATTCAGGACTGAGATACTTTTGGTAATATTGCCCCCTTAAAATTTTAAAAATAGCCTCAGTGATGCAAAGGGAATGTGGGAAGAACAAAGAAAGAACAACTACGGTTAACGTGGAGCCCTCTTGGGAAAAAAAAGTAAATGAAAAAAGCACTCAACTGTTATAAAAACCAGTCATGGATAATAAATTGAAGCCCCCCCACCAGATCAATTTAAGCTAGGGCAAGGGTCAAACGGGACCCAAAACTGGACGTTCGTCGAGGAGAACTTTTAGATTACAAGGGTACATCAAAATTAAATCAAAAATTAGAAAAACTACATGTTAATACGTATTTATACTTGTGCAGTACATTTGCATAAGGAGTAATCCTAATACAAAGCATTGATGAATCTTCAATCAACTTCGATTAAACACTAAAAGCCTTTGATGAACATTTTCATTATCAAGTTGTGGAGATCACAGAGCTTAAAAAGGGGGATAGATGTACAGTGTCAGTGTTCCTCCACGTATCCACCACCAAGGCGAATCACACAGTCCACTCCAAACTTCACATATGGTGGCCATACTCTGCTCTCACCTCATACCAAATCTGCCTTCAGCAATCAGTGTCACCCATCTCTTTGCTAAGCAATTTCATCTTATTTTGGAAAACACTGAGAAGTCTCTAAATTGATGATGCCCTTGCAGTATAATCACTAGACTATTAATCCAGAAACTCAGCTAATGTTCTGGGGACTCAGATGGTGGAATTTGAATTCAATAAAAAAAAAATCTGGAATTAAGAATTCACTGATAACCAAGGCTATATTGTCGATTGTCAGGAAAACCCACCTGGTTCTCTGAAGTCCTTTAGGGAAGGAAATCTGCTGTCCTTACCTGATCTGGCTGACATGTGACTCCAGAGCCACAGCAATGTGGTTAATTCTCAATTGCCCTTTGAAATGGCCGAGTGACACACTTAAGGGTGACTAGGATTGGGCAATAAATCTTGGCCAGCCTGTGACACCCATGTCCCATGAACGAATTAAATAAAAACCCAATTGTCCATATTGAGAACCAATGAACTAGTTGTCACATCACAAGAGATGGGGAAATGTATAGGGATATCTCTACCATGTATAACAGCATCAGAGTACCAGCTTATCAAAGGTTCAACTTCACCATTTTATCATGTCTGCATGGAAGCTGAAAAATCTTGGGTTGTTTGTATGACTTTTTAACTTTCTGGAACTAAGAAAACTTGCCCAGTTCAGCATACCCCGTGCATGAATTCTAATGGTGAATCCTGCAACAAAGAAAGGTTTCTCACAAAAATCAAAGTCAACACTCCAGTGCAAAGCTGAGGAAGCACCGATCTGCACCATCTTTCAGATGAGATGTTAATCCAAGGCCCCATTTGCCTGCTCAGTTGGATATAAAAGATCTCCTGGCACTATTGCCAAGAAAGATAGGGAAAATATTTCTAGTATCCTGGACAATATTTAGCCACAATCAACATTACAAACAACAGTCGCTGGTCATGATTAAATTGCTGTTTGTTGCAGTTAGTCAAGCATTTATTACCTATGACATTTTCAACATTATATCACTGACTACACTTCAAGAAGTTCATCATAGGTTGTCAAGCGCTTTGAGAAGTCCCAGTGGTTGTGAAAAGCACTATATAAATGCAAGTCTTTTCTAAAATTCAAATTTTGAAGGCAACATCTTCAGTCCCTGCATTCCTGGTCTTTGGATGCAGAGAGCAGAGGGTTGGACAGATAAGTTGGAAGACCTCATAAAATTCCTACAGTGCAGAAGGAGGCCATTCAGCCCATCAAGTCTGCACCAACCACAATCTCACCCAAGTCCTATCCCCGTAACCCCATACAGTTACCTAGTTAGCCCCCCTGCACAATGGGGAAATTTAGTGTGGTCAATCCACCTTATCCGCTCAGCTTTGGAGTATGGGAAGAAACCATTGTATCTGGAGAAACCCACACAGATACAGGGAGAACATGCAATCTCCACAAAAACAGTGACCCAAGTCAGGAATCAAACCTGGGTCCCTGGTACTGTGAGACAGTAGTGCTAACCATTGGACTATTGTGCCATTCCTTATGGGTGTGATCCTAAATCTGTCCAAGGCGGCCATATTCTGGGGCAAATTGGACAAGGCCCATCGGGGTGTTTTAATTGTGTGCTTCTCATCTGTAACAGTGAGGGAAGGGGAACAAACACTGGAGGTATTATCTTTCCCTTTGTATGATTTGCTTTGCATATTTATTAGTTGTGCTCCTCTGAAATCTTTATTTGGGTTGGTGACGATGGAAAACAGATGCATTTTCCCAAATCCAAACAATCTTTTATTTCCTGAGCTATTTAAATTGACAACATTTTGCATCATTTTCTCCTTAGCCCGACAGTAATGTCAATTAAAATAAATACTGTTTAGAAATGTTTTAAATCGCTAAAGTAGCAACCAATTAGTAAATTTTGGATAAATAGCAAAGTGCTAAGAAATTCAACCATAGAATTTGAAGCAAGCTTTCAGCGTGTTAAATAATGCAGTGGGGCTTGTGGTGAAGATTTAAATGCAAAGTATTGCTCCCAACCACTGCAGTTAGACTTCAGTGTCAATCCCCAGCTGTGAAAACACCGCAGAATCCCATGCAATTCTTGATGGCTGTTTGTACATTATTTACTGATCTGAATTTTGCAACCAATCCTCGACTGCCCTCTACCTCACTAAATACATACATGATACAAAAGCAGGAATGCAGTAAATCGAGTACCAGGACTACATTCCTCGACATAATAAGCTTTCTCAGGTTTAGAGTGACAAATTCTGCAATAGCGTCAGCTGACTCCACAGATGTGTCCCTCGCTTCAATTCAACATCCCAAAACCACAATCGTCAAAACCACAATATTACCCTATTACGGCAATAAGGTAGTTCTGCCTTTGTGGTATCTGAGCTTTCTAGATGTCAGACAAGTTGAATGATACAGCAAGAAGTGTAGATTATTTTTGAGTTATCTATTACAGTACCTGTCCTTGTGTTTATAACTGGTATAAATATGTCTTATTAAAGCATTTCCAAATTAATACATTTTCCTAATATTGGAAATCGAGTCTGATGTCCCTACTTTATCCTTCCTTCTCCCAAAATCTTCATCCACATGATTCACATCTTGATTCCAATCCCCACCCAGCCATAGCCGAGATTTCCAATGCTCTATTATCATGTTGCACTATGCTGGGGTTAATCTTCTCCTGCTGTTAGTTCCCAATCAATACCCACCACTCTTCCATTTGCAGGTTACTGCTTATCTTGCTCTACCCTTTCATCAGATGCCAATCTTTCAGCAGCATCGAGATACAAATCAGTAATAATCTAACAGTTGATAGAAAGGCCTCGAGCGGCTGAAGGGCCTATTCTTCTGTTCATAAGTAAGTGAAAAACGCGTTATTGTTATTGATTAAATTTTGGCACAAAACAACACTAGAATCAGAATTGATCCATTACTCCAAGTCTCAGCAGCACCAGTCAGTCAGAGGATATGCGGTAAAGAAGATCAGTGGAGGCATTGTAAAGCCACAGAATGCACAGGAGAGGAAAGGTTCCTAAGAGGTTTTGAAAAGAAGCAAGGGGAAGGGTAGCAGGGGCATTAGTGTTGGAAGAGAGTTCCAAGGTGCAGCAGAATACGATCCTGGTCAGCGGGATTGCATCTGAGCAGCAATAACTGGATCAAACATTATGGGTTGAGACAGTAGAAACAGTCTCTCAAACAGAAACGGTGAGCTTTGAATAGGAGAACAAGTCTGGATGGGTAGCTAGCTACCATGCTGAACCTGAAATATTATTGCCTTTCAAGTCACAGAAGCCCGCAATTTCAAGTCGCACTGAGGTAATGAAAGAGAATAGTGTGTTGCTCACACAGCAATCACTACTAGCGGCGAAACACAAGTTCAACAAGTTGAAGCATAAAATAGGAAAGATCTGTTTCAGCTGGACATGCCATAGGTGAGACTCATCTGGAGTGCTGTGTACAGTTTTGGTCTCTTTATTCATGAAGGGATTACAGTAATTCAGCAAAATGCCAGGTTCCACTGATACCCAAAGGAAAGGGCTTGACTGCAGCTTACAGTTGGGTAGTCTCCATCTCAGGACCTCAACAATGATTCGGATAGAGTAACAGTGTAAGTACGCCTGCTGACCACTTCCTTTTGGATGAACCTCCATTCACTCAGTAAGACAGCTCACACTCCAAAAAGCCTGCAGGGAGATCTATTGATGATTTCCTGTGACATTTGTGGCCATCATGACATCCCTTCCCCTTAGCTCTGCATTTTGCCCAGTACCCCCACTGCGAGGAGGTCCTTTCCATCCTTTGGTGCTCAGTCAGAGATCTGTTGAAGGTGGGCTTGGGGCAGGCAGTGTAAACCGAACAGGAGACCTTCTCTTCCAGAAGAAGTGTCGCAAGGTTACCAATGCAAGTTCCTCTACAGGTTCCTTTTCAGCCAAAGGCCGAATACTTCAGACTTCATTCTGAGTCTGTAACTTCACTATCCAGAGAGGTCAATGCGGAATCAGCTACGAGCCAAGGGCTGGCACCAACAGCAGTTAATTCCATGTCTGGTGCAGGGGTCTGCTCCAGATTGGACTCCCTGATTCTTTTTAGAGTTTCACCCTCAACATTGACCTTATAAGATACTGGTTTCATTTTCTCAATAACAATCTAAGGGACCCATCAATGACCATTCTTGAAGTTCCTTACATAGAACCAGATCACCTTTTGCTTGAAGTTCTTCCTGTTCTCATTGAATTGTAGTTCCATTTTTGATTTTTCTGTTGAGATGCCACCCTCCCCGCCAAGCTTGGGAATAGCAAGCTCAACCTGGTATGAAGCCATTGCCCCATTAGCAACTGCACCAGAGTGAAATCTGCTGTTGTGCGCATTGTGGTCCCGTATTCGAAGAATAATTGTGCCAGTTTGTGATTATTTGTTCATGCCATTTTAGAAGGTTTGAACCATCCATTCCAGCAGTCTACTTGATGATGAGTAATAAGGTGCAGTTTGGATGTGTTAGATACCATTGAAGGACATAAAATTCTGGGAATCATCACTAGGAAAGCCATGCCATTATTGGAAATCAGGATTTCCAGTATTCCTTGTATACTGAAGCTACATCATCATTTCTCAACTGTACCCAGGGAAGTCATGGAGTCCATATGGTGCACCACCAACCACTTGGGCGTGTGCGTCAATAATGATTGTAAAGATGGAACCCATAAAGGGAACCTGCAAAGCCCAATTTACAGATCCATGGACTGCCAGGCCACTCCCAGAGGTACAGGACATGGGTGGAAGATTTTGATGTTCCTGGCACAGGTCACATTGCTTCACCAAGTCTGTGATGTCAGAATCAAAGATCACCAGATGTAATTCTTAGCAAGCATCTTTACTTTTGATATTCCAGAGTGGCCACTGTGTTCCGTTAATATTGGATATTATCCTGGGCAAGGGGGGGAGGATGGGGTGGGGAAACAATTAATTGGGACCCACAAAGAATGATCCTGCTCTCAACACTAAATTTAGCTTTCTTAATGAGATTGGGTTTCACTTCTTTGGAAGGTCATCCTTGGAATCCACCATATGAGATCAGGTGTGTTATCTTGGATAAGGTTGGGTCCAGGATTTAATCTGCCAGCCTGACGCTGACAAGATCTCCAAAAGTTCAGTGTCATCACAACCTCTTTAGATGCTGGTAAAGAGACAGGCTTATGGGCAATGGGAGATGACTCATTAGCTATCCGAGTTCCAGAAGGTAGTTGTAGGCTACCAATTAAAAGACCCAATGTTGTAACTGAGTGGAAACGATAGGGGAAATTGCCTTGCCCTCTTTAAAAAGGCTTGGTAAGGATTTATAGTCAATAACCATAAAAAAGCAGGTAACCATAGACATATTGATGGAACTTCTTCACATCAAACATGATCACCAACCCGTCCTTCTCAATTTGAAAAGGTCTTTGCTCTGCATCTGTTAGAGTCCTGGAAGCATACGCAATGGGATTTTCCATTCTGAGCTTCCAGTGATGTGAAAGAACCACAATAATCCCGAATGGGGAAGTATCACAAGTTATATTCTTTCTTTGGGTCAAAATAGGCCAACAGGTTAGAGGACAGTATCTGAGGTTTAACTTTAGAAAGCGCCTCTGCCTGCAGAGCTTTCCAGGATCACCTCTGATATTTTTGTGGTAGGGCGTGCATGGGGCAGCATGGAAACCAAATCTGGAATGATTTTCCACAATAATTCATTAGCCTCAGAAAGGATTTTAATTATGGTGTTCCTTGGGTACAGTACTTCCTTGATAGCTTTTACCTTATCTTCTGCTGGATGTAATTCTTTGCCAGTAGCTTAAATAGCTTCAGCTTCTTGGAAAGTGCATTTCTCCCTCTTCAAGCGAACTCCGGTTTGGAAAATCTCTGCAAGACTTCTAGGTTGGCCAAGTGTTCCTATTCTGAAGGCCCCATGACTAAAATGTCATCTAAATATAATGTTATTTTGGGTAGGCCTTGAAGGACGTTCTCTATAACTTTTTGGAAGATGGCACACATTGAGGAGACTGTAAAAGGCAAATAGGTATGCTTGTAGAGTCCCTTATGTGTCTTGATCATTATATACATCCAGAGGACTTGTCCAATTTAAGTTGAATATAAGCATGGCCCATATCCAACTTGGTGACCATCTTGCCACCTGTTAACTTAGTGTACAAATCTTCAATTCAAAACGTGGGATTTGGGTCCCAATTAACTGTTAGCTTATTGTCCTCACAAAGACAAACTGATTTGTCAGGTTTATGATCACAGACTGCAGGCAAGGCCCATTCTGCACATTGCACCTGCCTTAATATATTCAAGCTTTCAAGGCACCCTAGTTCAGACTCCACCTTGTCCAGCATGGAATAGGGGACTGGTCTGGCTCTGAATTACTTCGGTGTAGCATCAGGGTCAACACAGATTTTGACCTTGGCTCCTTCTATTTTCCCCAGGCCCTCTTGAAAAACTCTATGGTATCTATTAATAACTTTGTACAGTCTCCCCACAGCTGGATTTGTTGGCGCCAATCTCTCTCCATAAGGCTTGGTCCATGCCCCCATACAACAGAGTGGAAGATGGGTTGCTTGTTGATTATAAGTTACTGGGGCCATTGCGGTACCTTGTATTTGTAAAGGGTCACCCACGTAGATGGTTAGCCTGGCCTTCGTGTCTTCCAACCTCAGAAGTTGGATACCCGATTCGAGGTGCTTATAGATCCATTCTCTGATAATAGAGACTGCAGCTTCGGTGTCCATCTCCATCTTCAAGGCGTGGCCGTTTACAAATAATCGCACCACTATCAGGTCAAATTTCCTTTGTTGTAGTGACCCTGTTTCTGGAAAGAGGAAATACCTGCATGGTATGCTCAGATATTGGCCTGACCATTCTTCAGAGGCAGCACCTGTTTTGCCTGTTTCAGAAGCATCACCAAGGCTTGCAATAATCCATCATCTGGCAACTACACCTCTCTAGAGTATGTTCTGCAATACTCTTGGGTTCATCACTGCCTTTCCTTGACTGCCTGGTGGTGACACTAAGTTTCCTATATCGAAGGGGGCCTTTTAACCCCCGAAATACATATGCACTCTCCATTAAGGACTGATTGCATGAGATCCCTTCCCCTAACTGAACATTGCTGTCTTTTGCCCTTTGTAGTTCCTGAGCCCCCTTTTTCTGTGTTCTCAAAATGATGAGGCTATTTAAACAACTTTTTTAAAGTCCACATTGAGTTTTGCCATTGGTAGTTAGGTCATTTATGTCACAATCTGTCCCACAACATTTCATTAAAAGGCAGTCTAAATTCACAATATTCAGCTAATTTCAAATCTAGCCAAGAATTCAGTGACAGATTCCCCAGTAATGTTGAAGGGATATCACTGGAGAATTACAGGGGGCTCCGGATTGCAGTGGCTTTTTTTTAACAGGTTTACTAGTAATGTTTTTGAGTCAAGGCATCCAGATAGTTTAGACTTCTTATTACACTGGAAGCCGGAGCCTTGCATGCTGTTAGCAATATCACTTCCTGTTTTTTGTTTCTTTCCACGTTATTAGCACAGAAGAAATAATGCCTGTGCTCAGCATATCAGGCCCAATCTTCCCCATCAGTTTGTCTTTGTGAGGACAATAAACTAACAGTTAATTGGGACCCAAATCCCATGTTCTGAATTGAAGATTTGAACACTAAGTTAACAGGTGGCAAGATGATCACCAAGTTGGATATGGGCCATGCTTATATTCAGCCTAAATTGGACAAGTCCTCTGGATGTATATAATCTTCCCCATTGGTATTACAAAGCTCAAGTTTTTCAAAAAGAGACACATAGTTTGTTGTTACTGGAGAAGATTCTTGATTTTTGAGGTTATCCAGAGGGAAAACGGAGAAAAACATTTCCCCTCATTCCCAACATAGTAACTCAGCCAAATGCCAATTTTCCAAGCCCAAGACTCTATATTGTGCACCAAAGGAAGGGGCTGTGACTGTGGCTTACAATCAGGTAGTCTCCACCTTTGGACCTCCAACTATCATTTGGATAGAACATCAGGCTTAAATACCCACTTTCCATTATTTGTTCAATATGACAACCTATACTCTTCAAAGCCTGCAGGAGATCTATTGATGATACCCCAGGGCTTTTGTAGCCATCATAACAAGGATATAATGTGCATTTGACTAATTCCTGGACTGAAGAAGTTGTCTCATCAAAGAATCTCTATAGTAGATAAAGAAGTCATTTGGTCCAATAAGCCTGCACTGACAATGATCCCACATTGGCCTTATCCTCATTTGCCCACGTATTCCCTGCTAATCTACTGACACTATGGATTAATTGAGCATGGCCAATCAACCTAATCCACACATCTTTGGACTGTGGTGGGAAACCAGAGCACTCAGAGAAAGTCCACTCAGACACGGAGATAATGTGTGGACTCCACACATTCAGTTACCCGAAGCTGGAATTGAACTCGGATCTCTGGCACTGTGAGATAGCAGTGCTAACCACTTGCCACTGTAACAAATCAAGGCTGAGTAGGTTTGGCCTGTGTTCTTTGGAGTGTAGAAAAATGAGAAGTGATCTTATTATGAAGGACACAGTTTAAGAAATAAGAGGGCTCCAATTTCTGATGGAGAAGTTGTTTTTTCAGACAATCATTGTCTGCAGAATTCTCTTCCCCAGAGAGCAGTGGAAGCAGTGTCATTGAATATTTTTCAGGCTGAGTTAAATAAATTCTTGATTAGCAAAGGGATTGACAGGAAATTAGAGTGGAGACCATGATCAAATCAGCCACGATCTTATCAACTAAGTCAGTTAGGATCATATTCACTGGAGTTTAGAAGAGTGAGAGGGGAGCTCGTAGAAACTTAGATAGTTAAGTTAAAGTTAGACAGGGTAGATTCAGAAAGAATGTTCCCAGTGGTGGGAGAGTCCAGAATTAGGGGTTATAATTTGAGGATAAGGGGTAAACCTTTTAGAACTGAAATGAGGAGAAATTTCTTCACCCAGGAGGTTATTTAAATCTGGTGACTAATCATAGTGGAGAAATGTGACAGCATTCCATTAATTTTTCAGAGGCAGATCCAGTTACTCAGCAGTCGTTATTATTCAGATTACCTGTTTAAAACCCAGTTATACTTCTGTGAACAATATTTAACTTTTCATGGCGTCTTGCAATAGGGGAACAGAAGAGGTGAAGTCCATCTTATCTTGTTCTTATTGTCAGTTGAACGATTATTTATAACATTCCCAACTCTCCTCTTACAATTCTTTTGTTGGTGCAACATGAAAAGGTCTGAAAGAGGGCATGTCTTTTCCCAGCTTTATACAATATCAAAATATCTACAAAAACCCTCTACCAATCATCTTGCCTCAATTGCTTTCGTCTCTCTCTTTCTCTCCCCCTCTGTATTTAATGGCTTGCAGTTTACAGATATGTTGATGGTGTGTGATGAAGCAGGACGGAAGGAGACTTGTGTGAAAAGTTGGGCGGAAGGGCCTGTTTGTGTGCTACAAGTTCTATCGGCGAAATTTTACAATCGTAGAAGTTAATGGACTTTTACACAGGTTGCCGCATTGTCTAGCCCTGCCCCCATCTCGACAGGGCTGTAAAATCCTGCCCTATCTCATTAACTTGTTGCTGTTTTTCTTCATTCAGGGACGAAATGACTTGGACACTGTTTCTGCCTGTGCTAAATCAGGCCCTCGTTCTTGGGTTTATTGGATCCTAGATCATAATAAACTTGCTGGTACTTTCATTCTGTATTTGCTGTGCTTATATCACGCACTTCTACACAGTCCTTTGGATTATTCCAGGGGATATTACCTTGTAAAGCAGCCAGGAATATAACACAGCAATGTGTCTTTCACACCACATGGTGGCACCAACAGCAGAGGGGATGGAAAATTCATACTAATTCCAAACTGGCAAAGTTTCTAATGTTACTTCAAATACAGCGCAGCACCACGCTTGCTGCATTAATCTCAATTTATTAATTTCCTTTGCTGATTGCACTGCCTCCTCCCCTCTTGTCACAAATGTTCTCCAATTAGAAAAGAGGCTGTTACTAAGCTTCCATGCTTATAACACCCTGCCCAGTTTCACATCTGAATGTCATTTCGAAGCTGCCCGGCTGTTAGAAGGAAGTGGAAATACTTGATCTGCACAAAGGGGAAATTCCAGCTTTTGCTTTTATTAAAAATCTCGCTGAAAATGGGACTATTGGAGGCGCTTATCCCAATCTTCCTACTCTCACACACAGTGTGCTCTCTGCCAGAGTTTTCTTTCAAAGGTAGGCGGATTTTTTTGTTTTGAAACACAGGAAACTGATATCTGTTTATTTCAATCAACCTCGGGAAAAGTCGATTACACTGATGTAACAGGAGAGATTTTGAGCAGAAGAACCTTCTAAAAGTAACTTGTTAAGATCTGGAGTGCTCTGCCTGCTGCTGAAACCAGGCTGGGTAATAACTTTCTCTCAAAGTGAATTAGATATATATTTGAAAAGGAAACATTTGCGGGTCCCTCAGGAAAGAGATGGGGGGGGGAGGTGATTTTAAACTCAGATTGACGCAGCCATGTAGACATCTGGCCTTGATCCAAATATGCAAAACACTAAGAATTTACATAAGTCTCAATGGTCTCCAGCTTTTGCTTTTGACTGATTCTGGCGCAAGTTCCGGCAGCTAGACACCAATCCAAGGTTTATAATGCATCGGATCTCCTGCCACCACTCCATCTTTCTATATTGTTTCTGGCAACAATTCAAAACTATAGACTGTGTTGGTTAGAATTCAGAGTGTAGCATTTTTACCTTTGTATTAGGAGGTCAGGGGCTCAGGTTTCATTCTAAAAATCAGAGCATGATATTGAAGCTGACAATCCCAGTGAGGTACTGAGTGCAGCAAGAAGCATCTATCAGAGGTGCCAGTTTTTTTTTGAATAAAATGTTAAACCCAAAGTTTTGCCTGCCCTGTTAAGTAAATGATCCCATGACATGAGGGTAGGGCTATGACAGGGGATGGTGGGAGACTTGCCAATGGACTCATTAGCCCAGTGACTTGTATTTGGGGGAAAGAGGGAGGTGACAATGCCGATGTGTGGGATGATGTCTAATAAACCTTAAAGATCAGTTTGGCATAGGAACAGGCCCTTTGGCCCACGAAGCCTGCACTGATCAACCGCCCCACCCTGGTTCATGTGTCTATCTAGATAAGTTCTAAACTTCATTCACGTGTCTACCTCAACCTCACTTGGCACTGCATTCCAGGTCCCTACCGCTGTCTGGAAAAAAAAAAAAATCCCCACACATCTCCACTGAACCTTTCTACCCCTCCACCTTGAATTTGTGTCCCCTTGTAATTGTCATTTCTGCCTCGGAAAAAAACTTCCAACTGTTCACCTTATCTATGCTCCTGCATAATTTTATAAATTTTATCAGATTGCCCCTCAGCCCCGGTCTTTCCAGGGAGAACGATCCCAGTTTATTCAACTTTCCTCGTAGCTAATACCTTCCACACCGGACAGCAGCCTGGTAAACCTTTTCTGTACTCCTTCCAAAACCTCCATGTCCTTCTGATAATGTGGAGACCAGAATTGGACACAGCATGCCAAATGTGCCTAACCGATGTTTTATTTAATTGTAACACAATTTGCCAACTTTTATACTTGATGCCCTGTCCAGTGAAGGCAAGCATGCCATATGCTTTCTTCACCACCATTTCCATCTATGCTGCCACGTTTAAGGATCTGTGGACCTGTAATCCCAGATATCTGTTTGTGTCTGTGCTCCTGATGATTCTGCCATTTATTTTATAGCGCCCACCTTAACTGGATCTACCAAAATGCATCACCTTGCATTCCTCTGGATTAACATGAGGTCCCAGCACTGATCCCCACAGACCTCCATTCAGGAAAATACCCTTCCACCATTTCCCTCTGTCTTCTATGGCCAAGCCATTCTGAATCCATCTACTAGTTCACCCTTGATCCCATGTGAACTATCCTTTTGCACTTGCCTGTCATGAGGGATCTTGTTAAATGCTTTATTGAAGTGTATATAGACAACATGCGTGGCCTTTCCCCTCATCAATCATTTTTGTCACCCCCTCAAAAGATTCAATCAAATTAGTGAGATATGACCTCCCTCTTACAAAATCATGCTGTCTGTCACTAATAAGACCATTCAGTTCTAAATGTGTAATAGATTCTAACCCTAAGAGTCTTCTCCAACAATTCCACTATCACTGATGTCAAGCTTACTAATCTATAATTACCTGGATTATCCTTGCTACCCTTCTTAAATAATGGAACAACATTGGTTATTCTTTAATCCTCTGGGACCTCACCTGTTGTCAACATGAAAACAAAGATTTCTGTTAGAGGCACACAGCAATGTCTGCACAGAGTGGGTGTTTGAAGCCAGTTTACAGTGTACCTCGGCTCTGCCCCCACCCTCACCTCACTGGCACAAGGTTCCCAGCTGTCAGAGAAATTGACAATGCAGGAAAATTGCAGTGTTGCTCAAAGTACCAGTGTGAAGGAGTCCCATTTTCATGCTGTTCTGACACTTAGGCCATGATCTTATGAAAAAATTCCAAATGCTGAATGAACAAGAAAATGGGTAAGTTTCAGACTGTTTTTTAAGTGAGTTTGAAATTGCAATCTTATGCCACTCTATGACCAGATTGGAGAGAAGTGAGATTCTCACAGTTCAGGGGGAAGGAGTTGGAGTGAAGTCTCAACCGGTTTTAGTGTGCTTGGGATGCTGGCATTGGCAGCGTCCCAATGTGTTGCCTGTCACACTCCCTCCACGTCCCTGCCTGCACTCTCACCCCTCCCAAATTCCCAATTACCCCTGTGCTGGAATTGCTTGAGCATCCCTTGTGCTAGTCTCTCTCTCTCTTCTGCCGCCCCCTCCACCTTGATTTCTACCTCTTTTTCTGACTGTTGGAACTGCTCATAAGTGTGGGTAAGTTTTTCACACACTTCTTCCAATCCTTCAACGAGCTGACCTCAGTGCATGACTCTCCTGATGATATTTCTCTCTGACCTAGCTGGAGACTGTTTGACCTTCACAATCTGCCTTTCTGTTATGGCAGAGCATCAATCTGAAACTGCACATGTGGGAGATGGTGAGGAGTAATGAATGGAGTGCCATGGGGATCAGTACTGGGGCCTCAGCTACTTACAGTCTATATCAATGACTTGGATGAAGGGACCAAAGGTACCCCATGGCTAAATTTGCTGATGACAAAGGATAGATAGAAGAATTTGCTGAGAAGAGAATATAAGGAGTCTTTAGAGGGATATTGACAGGTGAAGTGAATGAGCATAATATGGGAAAATTATTGTGGGTTAACCCATAGCACATGGTCTGCAGTGATTCAAGAAGGCAGCTCACCAATACCTTAAGAGCAACTGGGGATGGGCAATAAATGCTGGCCAGCCAGCAATACCCATGTCCCACAAATGAATTTTAAAAATGGGAATTTGCTTTTGGTAATGTAATATCTTGGAAAGAGGGTGACCACCAAGTGGAGTAACTGAAGAACTATTCGTTGATAGGGATAACTAGAGAGTGATAAAAATGCTACCGATTACTTGAACTCCAGTCGCCTCAGTTAGTCCATTTGAGGAGGGGTGGTGATGTGCAGTATGGAAGATAAGTATGTATATGCTTAATGTAATTTAATGACATGAGATGCTGAAACTGCTTGCTGGTAAATACTGTCAGTTTGTCAGAAACCAACACTTTGAGTAAATCATGGATGGCAAATGTTTGCCTTGACATTTCCACTGTTGCAAAAGGAATCGGGAATTCCATTTCATAGTTATCTAGCCATTTAAAGTATGCATCCACAATAAGTCCCCAAAAATGGGAGTACAAAATCAACATGGAGTCTCACCCATTGCTGATCTGGCCATTCCCAAAGGACAGCAAACAGTAACTACTGTTGTGCTTGGCATTAAGCACGCTGTTTCTTTTGCCCAGACAGCAGTGAAGGAAGGGTTATAGAATATTTTTAGGGTCTATTAGGTAGAATTTTGACTAGTAAGGTAATCAAAGGATACGTGGAGGCAGACAACTGAGGCCTCGATCAAATCACCTATAATAATAAAAGGAGGAACTGGCTAAAGGGGCAAAATGGTCATCTCCTGCTCCTAATCATATGTTCATACATTTTGTATAAGTCAACCATATTGAATATTGAAGCCCTGTACTTATCTCATTACTCAGAGATTAACAACACTGGCCAACGCAGCAAGAGGAAGACTGTAGCCTTGGGTTAAAGATGTCTTGAGATGCAGGATGAAATCGGATGGTATTGTGACAACCCTCATAATTAAATAGTCTCCTTACACCATACGTTGGGAGGGCCATACATGACAGGTGGCCAGTTAGAAGAGTATAAATTGGGAGGATATTGATCCTTGATTTATTATTGTCACCTGTATTGGGATGCAGTGATAAGTATTGTTTCTTGCACACTGTACAGACAAAACGTACCATTCGTAGAGTACATAAAGGAGAAGGAAAAGATAGGATACTGGACATAGTAAGCTGATTTTTCTCTGCACCCTGTGTGATCGGACCATTCAGTGTCTGATGTTAGCAGGGAAGAAACTGTTTCTGAGTCGGTTGGTATGTGCCCTCAGACTTTTATATCATTTTGCTAATGGGAGAAAGTGAAAGAGAGAATGTCCGGAGTCTGTGGGCTTTTCCAAGGTAGTGGGAAGTGGAAATGGAGTCAATGAAGGGGAGACTGGTTTGCATGATGCATTGGGGTACATTCCCAACTCTTTGTAGTTTCCTAGTCTTGGACAGAGTAGGAACCATACCAAGCTGTGATACAACCAGAAAAGGATGCTTTTTCTACAGTGCAATGAGAAAAGTTGAGAGTTGCTGTGGACATGAGACACTGAGTGGAACAACCAAGAGTTAGTGCCTGCAGAACAAGAGCGAAGAAAATGGTTAATGTGTTCACAATCTTCTTTCTTGTTTATTTTTCAGAAATAAGTCTTTTCAAAGAATGGATGATCACGGTAAATATTTCTTCCTTCAAACAATGTGCCTCTCACTTGATATTTAACATGTTCAGTCTCACTGCAGTAGGACAATGCTTATGCTTGATAACTAAGTCTTCTGGACTCCAAGACTTGAAATCGAAATCTTTATTCTGAAACAATAAGGCAGTTCCACCGGAGGTAGATGTGAAATATAACAGAGTAATAATGGAAGGAAGGGAAGTTCTCCCAGTCACTTGGCCATTTGCTCCTCCATCACACCAATTTCAAGGACCTTCATGTGCACAAAATATTTGACATATTTGCCTACAAAACAAGTCACTAAACCACAAAGCATGCCTTTGTGTGTTAACTTGTACCTTGAGGTACTCCAAGAAACTCTATCTGTATTGCAAAAGCAACTGTTTCCACTGAGTCAATAAGCAGAGAACCCAGATTTAATATAATTTACAAAAGAAACAGATGGGACTGAGGATTGTTCTTATACAAAGGTTATTGTGAACTAGAATGCATTGCTTGAAAAGGCGGTGGGAACACATGCAAAAGTAATTTACAAAAGTGAATTGAATAATTCAAGAGAAACACTGGATAAAAGCAAATCATTGCAGATGCTGGAATATGAAACCAAAAGAGAAACAGCTGGAAAATCTCAGCAGATGTGGCAGCATCTGAAAGAAGAGAAAAGAGCTGATGTTTTGAGTCCAGATGACTCTCTGTCAAAGCCAGAAGACCTAGAAAGTGAGAGATATTTATGCTGCAGGGTGAGGGAATGAAAGATGAGTCAGACCCACAAAAACCACCCATCACTCATGGCACTTTCCCATGCAATTGCAGAAGGTGTAACACCTTTCTCTTTACCTTTTCCATGCTTATCATCACGGGTCCAAAACATTCATTCCAGATTAAGCACCATTTCACTTGCATTCTTTCAATTGATGTATTGCATTTGCTGCTTCCAGTGTGGTTTCCTGTATGTTGGAGAAACCAAGCATAGACTGGGTGATTATTTTGCTGACCACCTTTGGAATGTGCACAATCAGGACCTTGACCTTCTGGTTGCTTGCCATTTTAACACAAGATCCTTCTCCTTTGCCCAAATATCTGTCCTTGGCCTGCTGCAATGTTCCAGTGAAGCTCAACACAAACTGGAGGAACAATATCTCATTTTCTCGCTAGGTGCTTTGTAGGCTTCGGATGATTGGCTTTACCCCACCTCCATCCCTTTGTTTTCATTTTATTTAATTTTTTATTTTCCCTACCTTTTTTATTTCTTCTTTGTCTTTCTTCTTTGTCTTTCTTTTTTTCTTCCTTTCCTACTCTGTTCCCTTTTTCCCTTACCTCCCCCCCCCCCCCCCCCCCCCCCAATCCATCCATCCATCCATCCGCACAAGCACGCACACCCCTTCATCTGTCACATCTTACCCTCTGATTTTAGCTTCTCTGCTGTTTAGCAAGTCACATCCTTTATTCTCTCTGTGGGCAGCCATTAGCAATCTTTTTGCCTGGTTTCTGTGGCTGTGACTCATCTCTCATCCTGCAGTATAAATATCTCCCATTTCCTGTGCCTTTTAGCTTTGACAAAGGGTCATCTGGACTCGATGTCAGCTCTTTTCTCTCCTTATAGGTGCTGCCAGACCTGCTGAGATTTTCCAGCATTTTCCCTTTTGAATTCAAGGGAAACAAATTACAGAAATATGGGGAAAGAGAGGGTATTGAGACTAACTGAGTTTCTCTTTCAAAGAGTTGACGCAGGCATGATAGCTATGCTGTCCTCCTGTGTTGTAACATTGTCAACTCTGGAATTGCCATCTTCACCTTTTCTATCTTCCAATTTCTTTTTTCTCCTTTAACATGCTCCTTAAAAACTCTTATTATAGTCTTGGGTCTTATATGTGGTAATCATGCATTTGGACTTTCAGATGATGCTGGTGGCAAGGCAGTTAATAAATTCTATCTTTTATTAAACTCTAACTGTGTACAATACAAATTTTTGGTACAAAGTTCTGTAGAGAACTATCTTTCTCATGCCCTCTTTTGTCATGTGATCTTGCATGGTGATGATGGACAAGATTTTCCAGTCCTTCCTGCCAGCAGGATCTTCCAGTCCTGTCAAATGTGACAAATCTTCCTGCCAGCAGGATCTTCCAGTCCTGTCAAAGAAATGTAGATTCCTTGGAGTGGGACAGGTAAACTATGCAAACTGTCATTGGCTGCGCTGGGATCTCCCAGTTCCGCTGAAGTCAATGATAATCCATTTCTGGCATAGGAAAACCCACTGAGGGGTTGGAAAATTCCAACTTTAAATATTTATATATTTAGCATTAACTCTTAATGCTACAAAACTGTCTGTTTGACCATACTCTTGGTCATGTGTCTTAATATATCCATATTTATTTTGTACATCTTATTTGATTGCTCCTGTGAATCATCTTGGGACAATTTACCACATTAGCTGTGAGATATAAATGTACATTGTTGATTCCAAATGAAAATTCACTTATTTCTATTTGCAAACAGCACAACAAAGATTATAACACAGAAGAGTATGAGCACAGGCTACGGATCTTTATCCAGAACAAAAGAAAGATTGAAGCTCACAACAGTGGTAAACACTCTTTCCAAAGTAAGTTCACTCAAGTAGGCTCACAGCTACTTTTTGGCACTTCCTCCTGCAGAAGCTGCGTTTCTTGTAAGGAGGAAGAGTTCAGAATGAGAGAAAATAACTTAAATTTCTAGCTACACTGCTTAGGGAGCGATGCCAAGAATCACTTTGTCACCAAAAAGTAAGTGGAAATGACTTCCCAAAAGCAGTTGAGGCTGAGATTCATAGATTCCTGTTAGGTAAAGGTATGAAGGGTTACAGAATCAATGGTTATGCATGGAGTTAGGATACAAGTCAGTCATGATTTAATGAATGGTGGAACAGACTTGAGGGGCTGAATTGCCTCTTCTTGTTTCTATGGTTCCAAATAGCCTGGAGAATATAAAATTAAATAACAGAAAAACGGTGAACATAAAAGGTTGAGGTGTCAAGAAAAATAGGAAAGGAACTGGCAATTTAGTCCTTCAAGTCAACTCAGTCATTCAAAGAAATCATGGCTGATATGTGATTTAACTCCATTTACCTGACCTTACCCTACGTCCTTTTTAATTCCTTTGGTTAACAAAAATCTATCTAACTCCGATTTTAGTTTACAATTGACATTGTATCATAGAATCCCTAGAGTGCAGAAAGAGATCATTTCAGCCCATCGAGTCTGCATCAACCACAATCCCACCTTGGCCCCGGCCCCATACATTTACTCTAGTTAGTCCCCCGACACTAACAGGCAATTTAGTATGGTCAGTCCACCTAACCCACACATCCTTAGACTGTGGAAGGAAACCGGATTACCTTGCGGAAACCCACACAGACAGAGGGAGAATGTGCAGACAGTGACCCAAGCTGGGAATCAAACCAGGTCTCTGGTGCTCTGAGGCAGCAGTGCTAAACACTGCACCACCCTTATCAATTTCTGGTGAAAGACAAGTGTTTCTGAATTTCTCTTTGATTTTTAGATACTGTTCCTAATTTTAGACTCCCAGCCAGCAAAAATAGATTCTTACAGCAGACCGGAAATAAATGACCTAATTATACTTATTTGAGTATATAAAACATCAGATGTAATTGCTTTTGTGTAATCGTATTCCTGTTCAATTGATTCTTTCACTGGAACACAAAGGAATTTTACAGCACAGTAACATGATCAACAATATAAGATCTAATGTCTTAAGTGACTTCTTATTTGTTTTATAATGCTCCTGTGAAGTGCTTTGAAATTTTTAAAATATTAAACGCACAGATAAACGAATTTGCGATATGGTGGGGGGGGGGGGGGGAGGCGGTCGTGAACAATGGGTGTTGACTGTACCATAAAGTATAAAAGAGTGCAGTGACATACAATTACCCAGAAAGGCATTTGGGCATCTCAATATATTATTTTTGTTAATTCTGTTAATACAGTGGGACTCAACCAGTTTTCTGACTTGACCTTCAGTGAATTTAAGTCGCTATACTTGCTGCAAAAACCACAGGTAATAGCTGGTCTTCTGTCGTCTCCCCCTTACTTTGTATTAGACCGCTGCATATTCTGTTTGACCTCTGTGAACCTCATTTGTGGTTTCCATCCAAATTCTGTCACAAAAGTACAAGGTCAAGCCTGATTGTGTACAGATCTCCAAGAATAGAAAATGCTGAATAAAAATAAGACAACAGAAATAAGGCAGAGGTGGGGAACACCAGGGGGGTTTGGCAGTGTAAATTATCCTGTTCACACCTTATCCCAGCTCCTTGTGTGTCCATGCTCTGTTCTATATTCTTTCAAAGTGCTACCTCAGTAATAGCACCCTACCTTCTCAGCCAGATGTTTGTGTGTTCAAGTTCCACTCCAGAGACATGAGCACATTATCTATCTCAAGGTTCCTGGTGCCAATACTAAGGTGGTGCTGCATTGTTAAGAAGGTGCTGCCTTTCTGGTAAGGGCATGAGGCATTAGAGGCCTTGTCCACCTTCTCAGATAGGTGTTTTTAAAAAAAAAACCCACAGCATAATTTTGGAAAAGAGCTGAATAGTTTTGTGCAACAAAAACAGAAAATGCTGGATGATCTCAATAGATCTGAGAGCATCTGTGGAGAGGGAATAACACAAATGTTTTGAATCTAAATGACCTTAGTCATGTGTTCTGGCCAATATTTATCCCTCAACCAACATCACAAAAAAAGTTTTATTTGTTTGCTGTCTCATTGAATTATAATGCTGTGGAAATTTGCACAAATTAGTAGCCACATTTTCCAACATTATAACAGTAATTACACATCAAATGTACTACTTTGGCTGTGGACTTTAGGGGATTTTGAGGCTTCTGAAAGGTAGTATATAAATGGATGTCTTTCTTTTCTTTCCTTACCCTGTGCCTGGCTTTCTGCATTCTGTGCCTTATTCTTATTGGCAATGTTTGCTCAACAATGTAACATTCTGTACAATTTACTAGAGTTTAGTTTTATTCTTGGTTCTGGTTAGTTATTGCAATGTTTTGATTTGTTCCAGCTATAACTAACCAGCCAGGTTGAACAAATCCGTGCAGCTTGACAATGGTATACACTATTTAACACCAGTAAAATAATCTCAAGTTTTGTTTCTGGAACAAACTTTAGACTTAGCCTAGCCACGGGTGAAAAGCTCTTTAAAACTAATAGGATATCTAAGGAAACATAGGAGCTGATGGGTCAGTGAATCCTGTCAAGTAAATAATACAATGAGATAATGATAAAACCATTGTTTTGATTTCAAGAAAGTAAACTAACAATTTAGTGCCTCATTAAACAACTCATTTCGATTTCAGCTTTGGGCAACTGTGCAAACTCCACAAACATTCTCCTCATGTCTGTGAAGGTTTCTGCTGGGTGCTCTGGTTTCCCCTCAGTCCAAAAGATATGTAGATTAGATGGATTAGCCATGGTAGTGTGGAGTTATGGGAATATGGGATGGTGGTGGTTGGGGACAGGGGTGTGCCTGGATAAAATGCCCTTTCATAGAGTCGGTACAGACATGATGGGCTGAATGACCTCCTTCTGCACTGTAGGAATTCTATGGTGCTTAAACTGTAATATTAAAGTTGACAGGCTGGGGGGAAAAAATCAATTTCCAAAATGAAAATCCATTGTGTGTTCATTATTCCATTTCAGATTGTGTGCAAACAGAAATTATACAGACAGCGTCACTGCCAATGGAGAATTTCCATGTGTTGAGCCATACACAAAGACACCAGAAATAGCGAGGCATGTGGCTGAAGAAGCCTGCCTGCATCCCTAGTACTGGCGCACACATGGCTCAAGGTGTCTGTGTGGCTAATCTTGGTGCTGCTCTACCCTTTTCCCTTCCAGCCCTGCCAGTCTGACATTTTGTGCACTGGCACTTACTTCACAAAAAATGGCATTGGAAAAGCCACCAACCAGCAATTACTGCTGCTGCCTGACATGGAATGGTGGTCAGTATGGAGTTTGAGACAGGATTGATGGAGTGCTGGAGGTGGAAGAGCCAAATGGAGGAACTCCCTGCACTAGGAGGAATGTCATGTTGATGAACCTGTTATGTCAAGGCACTTGCCATCACTACCCATGCTTCTTTCCCCCCCTCTCTCTCTCTCTCTCTCTCTCTCTCTTCCTCCCCTCCCCCCCCCCCCCCCCCCCCCCCCCCCCCCCCAAACCTGTACCCATCCTCACTTGAGGAGTGCAGTGGAGGAGCTTAGATTGGATACAGAACAAGGATGAGCAGTGCCCAAATGTGGCTGTGCACTGATAAGGCAAGGTGTGTGATCAGGTGGCAGGCAGGAGTGATTAAATGACAAAAGGAATTAGGAGATAATGATGTGACAAGCACAGGAAGATTGGTCTGGAAGAGTTGTAACAGACAACAGCAGAACCATTGCCAGCACCTGCTCTCCAATAAATTGGGAACAGAGGCTCTGATGTGAATTTATTGTAGCTGATGTTTGAACCCAGAAGGTATCATTTGAAAGATGAAAGCTGATCCTTGACCTTCACTGGAACAGTGCAAGAGGCTAAGGACACAGAGTTTGAAGCTTGTTTATTTGTGTCACAAGTAGACTTGCATTAATACTGCAATGAATTTACTGTGAAAATCCCCTAGTCGCCACGTTCTGGCACCTGTTCGGGTACACTGAGGGAGAGTAGAGCATGGCCAATATCCCTATCCAGCACATCTTTTGGACTGTGGGAAGAAACAGGAGCACCTGGAGAAAACCCGCATGGGCATGGGGAGAAAGTGACTCAAGCCAGGAACCAGGAATGGTGCTGTGAGGTAGCAGTGCTAACCACTATGTGAAAGGTTCTAAGACACAATTAAAAGGGCAAATGACCAGAAGGTTAGAGTCATGCTTGCACACTGAATAGGGATGTTCAACTAAACGAACAACCAATGTAGAAGAAACCATTATGTGGAGTTGCCAGCATTGAACTGGGGTAGGCACAGTAAGTAATCTCTCAACATCAGATTAAAGTCCAATAAGTTTATTTGTTAGCATGAGCTTTCAGAGTGCCACTCCTCACCTGATGAAGGAGTGGCCCTCCAAAAGCTCATGCTAACAAATAAACCTGTTGGACTTTAACCTGATGTTGTGAGACCACTTACAATGTGGAGGAAGGCACATTGTGAGCAGAGAATATTCAACTGAAAGAAGTAACAGTAAATTGTTGCTTCATTTCACCTTTTTTGGGCACTGGACAGTACAGCAGGTATTACATGGGAAGTGTTGTGGAAATGGAGGTGGTGCTGGGGAAATGATAGAACGAAAGTTATGGAGGTGCCCCCCCCTCCCCCAAAGCATCTCTACACTTGCTGCATATCACATCACATGTTATTCATCTGGTGTATCCCAACCACAAATGGAGTTAGCTAGCTTCTAGGCTGAGGGGAGGAAAGCAGGATCTAGACCCAAGTAGTTTGGGGTTAAACTTTTTTTAATTCCGCTACCTTTCCCCAACAGAACTGCTCAGCTACACGAGGGAACCATTACAGCAGTGAGACGTTGCTTCCTGAGTCTGTAGACTGGAGAAAAAAAGGAAATTATGTCACTGCTGTGAAGAATCAGGTAAAGCTCATTTCTTTGTGCTCGAATCGACTAAAAAAAAACTGAGGATGCTGGAAGTCCAAAATAAAACTGTTCAATAATACAGAAAATGTTCAGTAGATCTGGCAACATTTGTGACAAGAGAAATTGAGTTAATAAGCCTGATTTTAATTCGCTCAAAACCTATTCTCTTACACTGAGACAAAATTGAGCCCAAAGTTAGATTTCAATAGTTTTTAAACCAGTGCAGATGCAGAGAACAGTATAGATGAAACAGCATTAGCAGCCAATGCGTTGGAAGGGGTTGGGGCATATGGCAGGACTCACAACAATCTAATTTACAACAGGTCAAGTTTATTTACTCAGAAAACAGATTTTATTTAAATAGCCCACTACAGCAAACAGTCTACAGAGCCTATTTAAAAAGAGTCTCTATGAACTACAACAAATAAAACTCACAATTGAAATCAATGCATTGTCTTCTGATAAACGCAGAATTAATTTCTGATAAATTGCAGTGAATCAAGGAAAGTGATACAATACAAATACTGCACGTAAAATCAATCCCAGTCACTGCAGCAATGTGGACTTTAAGATTGTTGTCATGAATAGCACCAAAACTCCAGGTAGCTGGAAAAGCAGGTGAGTGAGTAAAAGGGAGAGAATTGGAAGAGTGAAGGGAAGAAGTAATTCAATGACAAAAAAGAGGATATGCAAGGAAGAAGATGATGAAACAATAGCAATCAATACTGAGTCACAAAGATCAGGAAGCTCCAGGCTGTCAGTCAGGGTTAGATTAGTCACTCATTTGAGGACCACTATGGTTGAATCAAGAAACTCTGGGCAGGGAAAGTGAAAAGCATCTGTTTCCAGTGGCTGAGTCAGGAGCACTTCATCGTTGGGCAGGGACTGGATCATTCTTGATTGTGATGCCTTCTACTGAAATATAGCTAGCAACCCTCTCCTTACAGGGACTAATAATATGAAATGAGCAAAGGTGGGAAAATAACAAATAAATAGACTAGCCAGCAAAACACAGCACTGTAATTAGCTGTTTAGATAGTTGGGAAGTTTTTTGGAAAATGAAGGAGGCCATTCAGCTCCTTGAGTCTGTTCTGTCATTCAATTACTTTACAGTGGATCTACATCCACTTGCCACGGTTGTGTAACCCTTAATATCCTCTTCCAACTTAAGTCTATGGTAATGATACTGAATATGAACTTTTCCTCAATTTTCAAAGTACCTGTGAGAGTTCTGAGTATGCTGGATCACTGAACTCCCTTTATATTTGTTTGTCTGACTAAGCAGTATACCCGGCAGATGTAGTTATTTTGTCCCCAACTGACCTGGTCCGTAGACTGAGTGCCAAATGCTTCATATAGCCTGCCACGTGTAGCTGGAAATGTATTGACACAAACCCACCTGAGACACATTAACAGGTATCTGTGGGTGCAAGAAGAGGGGGAAGCCATTCGGCCCTCTAGCCTGTTATTCCAATTCATGGCTGATCAAAAACTGAAGTAACTCTTGACCTGTTTCATACCCATTCCATGAGCAGAAACTGCATTCAGGAGTTGATTTCAGTCAGTATTTACCCAAACTTATGAATATGTTATACATACAAAACTCTACTAAATTCATGCTGGCTAGAGCATTGTGACTAAACACTTCCTGCCTCCCACAGCCATTTCCCAGGACGGGCAAAAATGCAGGGTCAAAAAGGAAAAATCCACTGGTGAATTCTTTCTTATACCTCAGACTAAAATCCAGGAGATCACACTGACCTACCTGTGATATGTCCCAGTCAAGAATCGATTCAGCTTTCTTTGGAACAACCAGTAACACATTCCAGTGACTCGCTATTCCCTGGAGAAAACAAGAGGCCTAATATCTATCCTTACTCTTCCATAGTTTAAACTCAATGTCTCCAGCTCTTTCCCATTCTGTTCAACTGTAATTATCTAGAAACAGGGGCTTTATCCAACCCTTTTATTATATAGACCTGTTATAAGCAGCATCCTATTCAACATTTTTTATGGAGTGAGCAGCTAACTTAAATGCGTGTCCTCTAATTTAATGCACAGCTGCACACATGCAGTAAAGTTGCTGACTTGTATGCAGCCTGCAAGGTGACTTCCGAATTCCTGTAGCTACGAGGTTTAAAGGAACATTGGCAACAGTTCATTGCTTAGTCAACTATGTTCTCTCAACACTTTCAATTTGTCTTTAACATAGTAAAACGTCACAAGGTGCTTCTCAGCATTGTGACCAGATAGAAAAATGACATTAAATCACATTAGGAGATTGACAGTTGGTCAAAATCTTGGTCAAAGAAAGTAAGTTAATCAGAAAGGTGCAAGTAAATGGACCCAGCACCATAATCTTGTCTGAGTAGCTTTAAGTTTGAAATTGCATACACTTTGACCCTGTTTTCAGTCTGAGTTTGTATTCTACTCAGGGTGGGTGTGGAAGCTGCTGGACCTTTTCCACCACTGGCTGCTTGGAATCTGTCATTGCAATAAAGTCAGGGAAACTCATTCCACTGGTAAGTGTTATACAAAATTTTGTTAATCTTTGGAATTATATGATATATCCGTCCTCATACTGGAGTAGATTTTTATATTTTAAATCTTTCCATAGGCGGAACAGCAACTTGTAGACTGTGCTCAGAACTTTAAAAACCATGGGTGCTCAGGGTAAGCGAATCAGTGGCATATTGAGTTTCCAATTTTGTCTTTTTGAACATCAGAAAAAAGAGGTGACCGCTAGGAAATCATTTCTTCAAAATGAATACTCGATCCTGCTTACTTTACCCTCTCATCACAACTCCAAGTGGGTGAAACATTAGCAATTGAGCGGACACCATCCATTGAAATGTAATTCTGCCCTTAAACAATACCATGCTCTTAGATGTATTAATATACAATGAAAAGTATTGTTTTTTGCATGTTATACAGACAAAGCATACCATTCATAGAGAAGGAAAGGAGAGAGCAGAATGTAGTATTACAGTCGTAGCTAGGGTGTCGACAAAGATTAACTTAGTGCAAGATAAGTCCCTTCAAAAGTCTGGCAGCAGGGGAGAAGCTATTCTTGTGCTAGTTGGTACATGACCTCTGGCTTTTGTATCCTTTTCCCTGACGGAAGAAGGTGAAAAAGAGCATGTCCAGAATGAGTGGAGTCCTTAATTGTGCTGGCTGCTTTGCCAAGTCGCTAGATGGGAGGCCGGTTTGTGTGATGAATTGGGCTTCGTTCATGACCCTCTGTAGTTTCTTGTGGTCTTGGACAGAGGAGGAGCCATACCAAGCTGTGATACAATCAGAGAATACTTTCTATGGTGCATCTGTAAAAGTTGGTGAGAGTTGTAGCAGACATGCCAAATTTTCTTAGTCTCCTGAGAAAGTCGAGGGTTAGTATTTTATAAATTTTACACTAGTGGATCTATTTCATGTTTACACTATTGTTTTTAATGTTTTTCAGGGGACTGCCAAGTCAAGCTTTTGAATATATTAAATACAACAATGGGCTGGAAAGGGAACAGGATTATCCTTATGAAGGAAAGGTCTGACTTTACATTTTTTTTTTAAAACTGTCTAATATTGGTAGAATGTGTCTCACTTGATAAAAACATTGCATGCCTATTAAGTCTTTCTGCAAATGAATCAATAACAAATACAATGGCAGGCTGTTGGGGGACATGGTGAACTGTACTCTGCCCTATATGGAGTTATTTACTAACATCCAAATGCCAATAGAAATAGCTCCATTGTAGAGGATGGGGAATATGCACATAAACTCAAAACATTGAAAAATGTATGAGCATTAGTAGTTTGAGCAAATAGGTGTTTTAAGATTAATTCTGCTTCAACGGATAAGACACCCAAGTCAGGAATCATACCAATGGTATCTTTAAAGGAGAAAACTTGTGAGCAGTCTTTTGATACCATTTGAATTGGTGTGTAGTTTCATGCAGGCAGCTTACAAAGAACATTGGCAGTATCCCATTTTATATACCTTACTTTTATTTCCATTGACTTCCAATTCAGTGTGATCATTTCACACAATCACACGCAGTCTCCTTGTCCTTCTCTCATAACTTAGCTTAATATACAAGATTTCCATCACAATCTTGAGACTGAGACTTAGAAAGTCAGCACCATTTCAGGACTGACTCTCCAATAAGCAGTGAATGTCAAACCAGCAAGATACCGAAGCAATTAATTGTTCTATTGTGATTATCTCAGGATGGACCTTGTCGGTTCCAGCCCAGCAAAGCAGCTGCATTTGTCAAGGAAATAGTCAACATCACTGAGGTAGGTTGCAGTCTTCCAATAACCATATTATGACACTGTGTGTTAGTGCTCACTCAATAATTACAACCACTTGTGTATTTTTGAGCTAAATCCAGAAACCAGTTTAATAAAAAAAATTTAGCTGATTCCCAATGGGATTAAAGCTCTTGATTTTATTTGAAATTAATAAAACCAGTTGAATTGCAATTCTGAACCTCAAGTACGTTATTACTCCTCATCCCTGATAAAAAGCATTGATCTAAATCTCCAATTTGTTTTCTAGTATGATGAAGCTGGAATGGTGGATGCTGTGGCAAGGCTGAACCCAGTCAGTTTTGCCTTTGAAGTGACTGATGACTTTTTGAGTTACACCAAAGGTGTTTATTCCAAGTAAGTTCATGACTTTCAAGAAGATGGCCCAACACCATCCTTGAGGGCACCCAGCAATGGGCAAATAAACGCTAGCCTTATCAAAAAAAAAATCTGGCAGCGCTTGAGGGTGTCCATTATTATTACTGATCTCCTCCACGGTTGATAAACTGGATTTTTGATCTGGGTCTATGCAGAGCCTGAAAACTGTTGATGTGTTCTCAACTTGCAGCAGGTTCAGGTTCAATCAGGTGCCTACACTGCATTGAATTTCCTGAAAGATCCCATGAGTCCGTCTGTCACCCTCACTCTTTCAATATGGGAGATGCAGGTGGGAGTCATGGGAATAGAAGTCAGATGTTTAATCCCTTAAGTCTGTTCCAACATTCAATAGCTGATCTCCTGACCCAACTTCACATACCCACCTCTATTAATCTTTCAGTCAGTTATAAATTGAACAATTGATCCAACATCAATTTCCACTTGTGGGACAGAATTCTAAGTTTCTGCCACCTTCAAATTGTAGGAGCATTTTCCTAGTTTCATTGCCTGAAGATCTGGCTTTAGTATCACACTGTCTAGATTCGCCAACCAGTAGAAAAGGTTTCTCTCTAACTACCTGACCTTTTCTTCTTAACTTACAAATTTCAATCAAATTGCCTTTAACTTTCTAACTTGCACAGAATAGTTGGGGTAATCATTCCTAAGTGAACATTTTGGAGTTCAATAATTCTGGTAAATCAGCAGTGCATTCTCTCCACAGCCAGTATGTCCTTCCTAAGGTGCAGTACCCAGAACTTCTCAGTGACTCGAGATGTAATTTAACCAGAATTTTATATAACTGAAACCTGACTTCTACCCTCTAGACATGGGCCGGCTTTTTGTTTGATTATTTTCTGTATCTCTGCATGACAATTCTAAGACCTGTACTTCGAATCCCAAATCTGTGTATCCCCACTGTCTCTAGCTTTTTACTATTTGTAAAGTATATAGTTCTATCCTTTTAAGTCTAAAATGGATAAACTCGTTTTGAATTCCACTAATATTTCTATTCTCAGTCCCGTTCAAAGTCTGTCTCTCCTCATTGAATTGTTCACAAGACAAACTGTTCAATTCAAATATCTTCCCCCAATATTTGATTCCATAAATCTACTACTTACCAGATAAAATGATTCTACATCACCAGCATATAACACTCTGTCATAAATCTTAATCTGCAAATTTCTGAATCCTTGAAGATATTTGAGATATTTCTGGTAGACCTGCTTTTCTTCAGAGTTTTTTGTTGGAAAGTAGAGTTGATTTCTCAACGGTGCTGCACACCAGGAGTTACAATCAAGTCAGTGTTATAATGACAAAGTGGTTTGCAGTGCTGTCTCTCAGTGCCAGGAACCTGGGTTCAATTGACTTTGGGTAACTGGAGTTTGCACGTTCTCTCCATGTCTGCATGGGTTTCCTCTCATGCTTCAGGTTAGGTGCACTGGCCATGCTAAATTGCCCCTTAGACCCCTGACACTAACAGGGCAAATATATGGGGATAGGGCCTGAGTGGATTGTTGTCAGTACAGATTTGATGGGATGAATGGCCTCTTTCTGTACTGTAGGGATTCTATGCTTCTTGAGGTGAAATGGGTTAGAAATATGTGAATGATTGGACCAGGTCAGAGACCTTAATTCAGTCCCTGTTTCAAAATCATACATTATAAATTCTAGTGGCTACATTTATGGCACCTGCCCATGTCAACTTGCCTTGCACCACTGGTGGTGCTATAATTGCAGCATGACAAGTTTACACTGGCAGTTCTCATTATAAGTACCAATGGGAAAAGTTGAATGGAATTGCACGTAAATATCAGAATTTTGACATTGAATAGAAAGTGGAACTAATGATTTTTAAAACTTGATTCTTCAACAGCCCAAACTGCAGTTCAACCGCAGATAAAGTGAATCATGCTGTCCTGGCTGTGGGATATGGCGTGTCCAATGGAACCAAGTACTGGATTGTGAAGAATTCCTGGGGCCCCAAATGGGGAATTGATGGGTCTGTATATTTTCTTAAGTAGTAAAATAAGATTTTGTTCTTTTAACAGCAAATATGGGAATTGCAGAGAGTATCTTATAAAGATTAATATCAGGAATTGTCCCAATGGCTCAACTGGTTAAGATATATTTTGAGCGGAAGGAGGTTCCAGGCTCAATATTTGAAGTTTGTCGAGGTATCCTTTCATTCCCACCCCTTATATGCTAATCACTTGAGTAAAAACATTGTACTGATTGAGGTATAAATTTTCATGGTTTACTTAACCACTGGAAAAAGAAAAGGGGATAACAGCAGCAGCTAGAGCAGTGGCATCATAGCTGGCTCTGTTGTTAAGCAGAGAGAGACAAAGCACTCTACAGCAAAAATTATAGAGGATTCTATAGTTAGGGGTATAGATAGGTGCTTCTGTGGATGTCAAAGACTTTAGGATGGTATGTTGCCTCCCCAGTGCCAGGGTCCAGGAAATCTCTGGGCAGAAAGCATTCTGAGGGGAGAGCGTGAACAACCAGAAGTCATGTACATATTGGTACTAAAGACTTGGATAGGAAGAGTGAAGAGGTCCTGCTGCAGCAGTTTAGGGAGTTAGGTAGAAAGTTAATAAGCAGGGTCTCTAGGATTGTAATCTCAGGATTACACCTTGTGCCATGTGCCATTGAGGCTAGAAGTAGGAAGATAGCCATGTGTTGAGCTGTACTAAGCAGCTGGTGTAGGAGGGGGGGGTTTCAGATGTCTGGACGATTGGGATCTCATCTGGACTGGTGGGATTTATACGAGAAGGACGAGTTGCATCTAAACTGGAGGGGCATAAATATTCTGGCCAGGAGGTTTGCTAATAGAGGATTTAAACTAGGTTGATGGGCGGTGGGAACCAAAACAAAGGTGAATTAACTAAAAGGAAACCAGAAAGTAGGGCCAGTAAGACTCCGCAGGCAGAGTGTGGTTACTAATTAGGGGGTCTGATGGACTGATGTGCATTTGTTTCAATGAGAAATGTAATGCATAAGGCAGATGAACTTGAAGCTTGGATTAGTACTTGCAACTATGATGATGTTGAAATAACAAGGACTTGGTTAAGGGAAGGACAGGATTGGCAATTTAATATTCCAGGATGCAAATGTTTCAGATGGGATAGAGGGAGATATATAAAGGATGGGGGAGTTGCATGATAGGTTAAGGAGAATATCGCAGCTGTACTGCAAAAGATACTTTAGAGGGCTCATATAGTATGGCAACACACGTAGAGCTTGGGAATAGAAAGGATGTAGCCACAATTTTGGGGGTTTATTATAGACTTTCCAACAGGCAGTGGGGGATACAGGAACAGATATGTAGGCAGATTTTGGCAAGATATAAAAGTAACAGCTTGTTGTGATGGGAGATTTTATCTTTCCCTATGTTGACTGAGACTCACTTAGTGCTGATTGGAGCAGAGATTGTAAGGAGCATCAAGGAGGACTTCTTGAAACAGTATGTAGATAGCCCAACTAGGGAAGGGTCCATACTGGACCTGGTATTGGGAAATGAACCCAGCTAGGTGTTGACATTTTCAGTAGGGGAGTATATCGGGGACAGTGACCACAATTCAGTAAGTTTTAAGATACTGATGGATAAAGATAAGTATAATCTTCAAATGAAGGTGCTAAATTGGGGGAAGGCTAATTACAACAATATTAGACAGGAGCTTAAGAATGAAGATTGGGACAGATGTTTAAGGACTGATGTGACGCAAAGGAAACATTTATAATATTGATAACGGTTCAAAAAATACTACCTGTTTTCCAAACTTTCTTAATATGAATTGCATCAAGTTCAAATTACACTATATTTCTGATTTTTTTTTTCTGGGCATAAGATGATCTCTGATCAGTTTTAAATGCTCACTAAATTAAATCCAGTTAAAGGTAGGAATGCGTGAAGGTGACTTAGATAGTTATTTGTCAAGATTGAATGTGTAATACTCTCAAGAAAGCAGTGTGTGATCAGTTTCAAGTGAACCTATTTGTTTGGGGTACTTAATAAATTTATTTAAGTTAGTTATTAAGTAAATAAGAGATGAACTACCTTTTTGGTTGAGTGAATTGCAAAGACCCGTGATAGTGGTACAAGTGCTGGCCATCCTGAGACAAGAGCCACTTGATCATGCTTTGCAGTAACATAGCTCTCAACTACCAGAAATGGTCTCGTCACTGTACGTTTAACCCTGAAATATACTTACTCAAAACTTTTTATAACTGCTGCATCTCCAACTTGCTGTTTGTGGGTCAAAAACAGGAAAATGCTGGAAAATCTCAGCAGGTTTGACAGCCTCTGGAGAGACCAGCATGTTCTTTCTCCACAGATGCTGTCAGATCAGCTGAAATTTTCCAACAGTTGCTGTTTTTGTTTCAGATTCCAGCATCCATTGTAATTTGCTTTTATCTTGCTGTTTGTGGGAATTTGTGTAAGATTGCTGCATTTCCTGCAATACAGCAGTGACTACACTTCAAAAAATGTTAACTACTGTAAAGCGTTTTGTCATACTGTGTTTGAAAAAATTGTTGATTGTATAAAAATTCTTTCTTTCTCTTTCTTTAGATATTTCTACATTGAACAGGGGAAGAACATGTGTGGCTTGGCTGCATGTGCTTCCTACCCCATCCCACTGCTCTGAGATACTGTGGAATCCCAGCCCAGATCTTATTAAACTGCAAGGCTGATGTAACAAGGGAAACATTTACAATGCTGATAATTCAAAAAATACTAATAATCTACCTGCTTTTCAAACTGTTTCTTAATATGAATTGCATCAAGTTCAAATTACACAGACTATTTCTGGGCATAAGATGATCACTGATCAGTTTTAAATGCTCATTACATTAAATCCAATCAATAATGTCAAATTACAACTAGAAGCAAATGTCCATTTTTATAAAAAATCTTTTGTGACATTTTTTTAAATAAAAATGCTGATTGTATTCCTAGATAAATGATAAATCTGTTGCAATGAAACACAAATGTTCAATTTTGGTCTCCAAGCTTGAGATAAAAACAAAATTTTTCTGTCAGGGTTTCACTCGCTTTATCAGAATTCCATAGCTAAACTTTAATTAATAGACTTGAAACAAAAGCAAAATACATTTTTATATACAGGGAAATCTCCTTAACATCTGAAAAGAACAAAGGCAGGTTAATGTTTCAGATTCAAACCTGTCATTGTGACTGGATTAAAAAAGGCAGGCCATCACCTTTTATAAGAGTAACCAAATTGAGTGGGCAGGAATTGACAAGAATGGGAGTCAAATGCAGACTTGCCAACCATAGATTTATCATCCGCTAAAGAGGAGGCAATTTTAACCTTTTTTTTTTTGGTTAATGACTGTGTCATTTTTTTTTAATCAAACAAACAAAGCTTCCCTACAATGAATAATGAACTTAATTATAAAAGTAAAGGAAACTTAAATAAAAACACTGGTAAGTATATTAATTAGATGCTCCAGGCCCCTTGGTCCTCACCAGTTGCACAAGAGCTCAAGTATGCTGGAGGACATTGCACATGTCCTTTTCATAGCTACCAGGGCATGGCCAATGCCAAGAAAGAAGCAAGCAGAATGACAACCAGCCTCCATGGGTCAAGTTCAATCTGGACCTGCAGGACACGTGCTTTGGACAGTCTGAGGAACAGGCCTTTCATCAGATGGTGATTGACCTGCTTGGATTTCCTGTAGCTGCAGTTTTTATCCTAAATGTAAAAAAAGTCAGATTTATACTGTGAATCATTTTGAAAATACTTTTGCGGTATGTTGCAATGTGAATAGGGGATAGGGCTGGTAGGCTTACATCTGCTGTAATTTGATATTTAAAATAAGCTCATTCTTTGGTTTCAATTTCAACCTCATCAATCAGGCAGGATGTCTTTATGTCTGATAGACGTTGGTCAGGTTGGTGATATTATTATAGGCTGGAAGCTTAAATCTGTGGTGCTTTCATACAAATACTTAGGATCACTGGAAGAAGGAGGCCATTCAGCCTCTCCATGCTGTTCTGTCATTCAGTTAGATTGAGGCTGATCTATACTTTATCTACCCGCCTAGGTTCTGTAGCCTTTAATTATCATACCTAACAACAATCCACCACTCAGTTTTGAAATTTCCAGTTGACCTCTAACTTCAAGAATCTTTTGAGGGAGAGAATTCCAGATTTCAAGATCTATTTAATATGCTGAAACTCTTCAAGTGCTATTTTCACACACAATTTGAAATAGTTGAAACTGTTAAACATTTGCACAAAAATAGTGTGAATCATAATTTCTATTCCTGTATTTCATTTTTTTCTTTTATGTTTTTTTACTGCAATAAAGTTTCTACCCTTTTGTGATCAAGTATTTATGTTGATATGTATATTAACTTCTCAGCACCACTGGCGTCAGGTTATTTTCACATTTTATTTATATTTTGTGTTGTCAGGGGATGGGAACATTTATCCACCTCTCTACTGCATTCAGCTTCCTCTATTCTGTTCAACGACTTACCTTAATTCCAATCGCCGAAGATAAACACTGCCTAATCCCTTCCTATTTCCTGCACATCTCCTCTGTTGCTGATTGTGATGAACTGAATGAGGTGACAAAAAAAAGTCTTATTTATAGAGAAGTGATCCCAATATCCATCAATTATTTTAACTTGCAATCAAAGCAGCACAGAACAACAACATATTACTGTCAACTTATGAAATAAGCTGACTACTGACAAAATTAATATATGACTGTAGAAAACTCTCAGAACAGGAGGAAGCCATTTGTTCCACTCAGTGCTGGTTAAAAAAGAGGCATCCACCCTAATGCCACTCTCTAACTCTTAGTTTGTAACCATGTAGGCTATGGCATTTCAAGTATGTATCCAAATCGTTGTTTTAATGTGATGAAGGTTTTTTCCTTTAACACCCTCTCGGGCAGTAAGTTCCGGATCCTCAACACTCTCTGGGTGAAAACAATTCATCTCAACTTTTCTAGCTCTAATCTTCCCATTGATTATTGACCTCTCTACTGAGGGGAAATAGTCTTGTCAGCTCTATCTCGCTCCTTCAAAGGCTGAGTTCTTACTCTGCGTCAGTTGCAGAATACGTACCCTCATAGAAAATCCTGATAAGATTAATGCTGACTAACCAGTTCCCAGACCTTTGGCTTTTAAACTGTTAAGATTTACTACCGTGCCTTTTGGTAACTTTGCTTGACAAATGTGAACAATACGTTTAAAATATCAGCATGTGTTTTAGATTCGTAACTATTTGCTCACTGCATTCAGATATGTGTAAGCTTGCCTAATAATCATCTAACTCTTTACTGATCCTTTGCCTTCTTAAGGACTGCATTCTGCTATGAATCTTATTGGTTAGGAATCCCCTTCTTTACTTGCTAATCCCCCTGACATTAAGGAACAATTTAGCGTAGTCAATCAACCTAACAAGCAAATCTTTGGATTGTGAGAGGAAACTGGAGCAACGAGGGGAAACATGTGCAGGCAAAGGGAGACTGTGCAAACTCTATACAGGCAGTCACCCCAGGCTGGAACTGAACCTGTGAAGCAGCAGTGCCAACCACTTTGCCTCCCTGGAGAGATGTATTGCTGGGACTGTGGAATTTTGCAGGAGACATTAAAATGGGGATCTGTTTTTGTGGATACAAAAGATAACATAATACTACCGAAGAATATGTAGCAGGGAAATTCTCCTGCCCTGATCAACATTTTATTCTTCAACTAACATCATTAATGTGGATCATCCAAGCTCAAAATGTTGGCTCTCTCTCCCTTCTCCATAGATGCTGTCAGACTTGCTGAGAATTTCCAGCATTTTCTGTTTTTCTTTCATTATTTGGTTGCTTTTTATAAACTTGCAAATGGCTGTGATATTTAACTACAGAGCAACAGTAACAAGATTTCAAGAAATAGTTAACTCAGTGAAGCACTTTGTGACAGCCTTGCAATTGGAAGTATCTTCCTTTCTTCTTTATTGATACTTTTCTTCCATTTATAAGTCCCCACTATCCCCGCCCATGCTCCTGAGCCTCAGAGTTTGTGCCACAGATTTTCTTGCTACATGACAAACATTACAACTTTAAAATAAAATACATTTTATGGGATGATGGTGTCGCTGGCTGGCCCAGCATTTATTGCCCATCCCTAAATGCCCTCCATATCAGTATCAACCACATTTGGAGTCACATATAGGCCAGACCAGGTATAGACTGCAGATTGTCTTCCCTCAAGAATATTAGCAAACCAGATGTTTGATTATTGCTATATGTATGTTAAAATATTGTCATGTACAGCAAGAAGTATTGTTCCTTGCATGCTATATAGAAAAGCACACTGTACATAGAGGAGGAGGGTACAGCATGCAGTGTTACAGTCATTATCAGAAAAAGATCAGATGGCAGCAGGGAAAAAGATTTGTTTCCAAGTCAGTTGGTACGTGATCTCAGACTTTTGTATCTTTTTCCCCGGAGTGACAAAGATGGAAGAGAGAATGTCTGGAGTGCACGGGATCCCTGATTATGCTGGCTGCTTTTCCAAGGCAGTGGGAAGTGTAGACAGAGTTAATAGATGGGAGTATGGTTTGTACGATGGACTGGGCTTTATTAAAGACCCTTTGTAGTTAGTTTTTTGCCTTCTTGATCAGAGCAGGACAAAATTGTGATACAATCACAATGGGTACTTTCTATGGTGGGTTTTTAATGACAATTGACAATGGGCTTCTTGATATCATTTAGACTTTTTAATTGCTTTTTTCTACCTGAATTTAAATTTCACCATCTGCTGTAGTGGATTTTGAATATGGGGGTCTCCAGAAAATTAGTTTTAAAGTTTACTTATTAGTGTTAGAAGTAGGTTTGCATTAACACTGCAATGAGATTACTGTGAAAACCTGAGTCGCCACACTCTGGCACCTGTTCAGTTACACTGAGGGAGAATTTTGTGTGGCCAATGCACCTAACCAGCACGTCATTTGGATTGTGGGTGCAAACTGGAGTGCTCAGAGGAATCCCAGACACAGGGAGAACGTGCAGCCTCTGCACAGACAGTGACCCAAGCCGGGACTCTTTCCTGGGTCCCTAGTGCCGTGAAGCAGCAGTGTTAACCACTATGCCACTGTGCTGCCCACAGGATTAGCATGGTAAATGCATGAGGTTACAGGGATTGGGCCTGGGTGGGATTGTTGTCAGTGCAGACTTGATGGGCTAAATGGCATCCTTCTGCACCGTAGGGATTCTATAGCTGGGAATTGAACACAAGTCCTTGGCGCTATGAGGCAGTTGTGCTAACCACCGTGCCCCCCATTATGAATTTCTCGATTAAGAACATAAGACCTAGAAGCAGGAGCAGGCCATCTGGCCCCTTGAGCCTGCTCTGCCATTCAAAAAGATCATGGCTGACCTTTTTGTGGACTCAACTCCACTTACCCACTCGCTCACCATAACCCTTAATTCCTTTACTATTCAAAAATTTATCTATCCTTGCCTTAAAAATACTCAGATGAGGTAGCCTCAACTGCCTCACTGGTCAAGAAATTCCACAAATTCATAACCCTTTGTGTGAAGTTCCTCCTCAACTCAGTCCTAAATCTGCTTCCCCTCATTTTGTTCTAGTTTCACCCACCAGTGGGAACAACTTCCCTTCTTCTAACTGATTTACTCCCTGCATAATCTTATACGTTTCTATAAGGTCTTCCCTCATTCTTCTGAATTCCATTAAGTATATCTCAGTTTACTCAATCTCTCCTCATAAGCCAACCCTCTCAATTCCAGAATCAACCTAGTGAATCTCCTCTGCAGCCCCTCCAGTGCCAGTATATCCTTTCTCAAGTAAGGAGACCAAAACTGTACGAAGTACTCCAGGTGTGACCTCACCACCACCTTATACAGCTGCATCATAACTTCACTTTTTAAACTCCATCCCTCTAGCATTGAAGAACAAAATTCCATTTGCCTTCTTAATTACCTGTTGCAAACCAACTCTTGAGATTCCTGCACAAAGACACCCAGATCCCTCAACACGGTAGTACGCTGCAATTTTTTACTATTTAAATAATAGTCCATTTTGCTGTTATTCCTACCAAAATGGATGGCATCACATTTATCAACATTGTACTCCATCTGCCAAACCCTTGCCCACTCAGACTATCGATATCCCTTTGCAGATTTTCAGCATCCTCTGCACACTTTACTCTGCCACCCATCTTAGTGTCGTCTGCGAATTTTAACATACTACACTTAGTCCCCAACTTGAAATCATCTAATGTAAATTGCAAACAATTGTGGTCCCAATACTATCCCTGAGGTACACCATTAGTCATTGATCATCAACCAGAAAATACCCCACAACTCTTTGCTTTCTGTTAGTCAATCAATCCTCTATCCATACTAATACATTACACCTAACACTGTGCACCTTTATCTTATGTAGCATTCTTTGGTGCAGTAACTTGTCAAATGCCTCTGGAAACCCAGATACACCACATCTATATGTTCCCCATTGTCTACTGCTTACGTAATGCTCTCAAAGAATTCCACCAAATTAGTCAAACATGGTCTGCTCTTCATGAATCCGTGCTGTGTCTTACCAATGGGACAATCTATATCCAGATGTCTCAGTATCATTTCCTTGATTACTAGTCTATCGAAAACACCACCGCCTTCCAAGCAGATCCAGCAATGCACAGGGGGCTGGGAGGAGAGGGGGGTTGAATTTATAAATTCGATATAAATTCGGGACAATGTCTGCAACTATTCACAAATGTTGGCATCAACTTGTCCCATTGTCGGTCCAAGCACTAGTCCTGACTCTGGAATGTGGCTGTGACTCTGGGCCTGGGCGCTGCGGATCTGCGCCGTGCTGGTGCACAGTCTGACTTAGCAGCATGGTGGTGATTCCCATAGCAACCTGCGGCGGAAGTGAAACTTTGACCCCAGGAGCATTTCCTGGAGACGCTGGCGGGATTTGCGCGGTAACTTGGAGCGGGTAAGCGGCGGCTGAGTTATAGTCCCCTTAATGCGGCCAGCACCGGGTCGTCGTGGCCACTGCCCTCTTAATGCGGCCAGCACCGGATTGCCGTGGCCACTGCCCCCTTAATGCGGCCGGTCCGGTTTGCAATTGTACTGTAAGTCTATTTAACGTGACTACCCCGGGTTGAACTTGGTATAGTCCCCTTTAAAGGGGGCCTGGACTGGTTTGCAATGGCCACTGTCCCCTTCAGAGGATTGGGATTGGTTTGTAATGGCTACAGTTCCCTTAAAGGGACTGAGACTGTCTGTAATGCTTGCTGTCCCTTTAATCAGGCACAGTCAGATTTGCAATGATAACTGTCCCATTACAAGGACTGGGGTTGGTCTATATTAGCCCCTGTCCCCTTAAAGGGACCGAGACAGGTCTGCAATCATTGCCCTCCCTCTGAAGGGCAGTTTGGTTTAGCATGGTTGCAGGCTTCTTAAAGGGATTGTAACAACATCTAATATAGACTCGTGCAATGCAAAAAAGACCCTTCAGCCCACCGAGACTACATTGACAACTACAACTGAAGGTGCGCTAACCCTGCATATTTCCCATATCCTTGAATGTTATGATATCTCAAGTGCTGATCCAAATACTTTTAAAGGCTGTAAGGTTTCCAGCCTCCACTACCTTCCCAGGCAGCGCATTCCAGGTTTTCACCACTCTCTTAAATTTTCTTAAATTCCCTTTGAATCTCCTGCTCTTTAATCTACAAATATGATCCCTCAACTAAGTGGAGCAGCTGCTTCCTGTTTACCCTGTGCATATTCCTCATAATCAGTCGTCCCCCCCACCCCTGTCCCCAGTCTTTTGTGCTCTAAAGAAAACAATCCAAGCCTATCCAGTCTCTGCTTATAGCTCAAATGTTCCATCCCAGGCAACATTCTGGTGAATCTCCTTTGTATCCAGTGTAGCACAGTCACATCCTTCCTACAGTGAGTGACCAGAACTGCACACAGTACTCCAGCTGTAGCCTCACCAATGTTCTGTACAACTCCAATGTAACCTCCTTGTTCTTATATTTTGTGCCACGACTAATAAAAGTGCATGTGTCATATACTTTCTTAACCGCCCTATTGATCTGCTCTGCTGCCTTCAGGGATCTGTGAGTTAGTACCTAAAACCCATCTGTCACGATGTCCTGCCATTCACTAAATACTCCCTTTTCTTGTTACTTCATCCAAAGTGTATCACTTCACATTTATCTGGGTTAAATAACATTTGACGCTGCTCTGTCCAATTGCCCAACCCATCTATATCTTGTAACCTATGACTTTTTTCACTAACCATCCTGCAATCTTGGTTCATCTGCAAACTTATTCTTCCCATGTTATCACTTATGTCATTTATGTATATAACAAAGAATAAGGGACCTAACACTGAACCTTGTGGTATGCCACTGGATACTGGCCTCCAGTCACTCAGCCGACTATCATCACCTTTGTTTCCTCTTACCTAAGCCAGCTTTGGATACAATGCGCCAGGTTTCTCTGAATTCCATATGCTGCAGCCTTCTCAATCAGCCTCCCATGTGGATCCTTGTCAAAGGCCTTGCTAAAATCCACATAAACTGCATCATCTGTACTTCCTTATCCATACATTTGATCACTTTTTCAAAAAATTCTAATAAATTTGTTAGGCATAGCCTCCCTCCGACAAAACCATGCTGACTATCTCTTATCAACCCATGTCTTTCCAAGTGAAGATTAATTATCTCCTTCAGGATTTTCACCCTGGGATTCAATTCGTCCGGTCCTATTGGTTAGCTTGTAGCGGAAGATCAACTTAATGCAAGGTAAGTTCAGTCAAAAGTCTGACAGCAGCAGGGAAGAAGCTGTTCTTGCGTTGGTTGGTGTATGATCTCAGACTTCTGTATCTTTTTGCTGAAGGAAGAAAGTGGAAGAGAGGATGTCCAGGACGCATGGAGCAGCTTAATTGTGCTGGCTGCTTTGTCAAAACAGCAGGATGTGTAGACACAGTCAATGATGGGAGGCTGGTTTGCATGATGGATTGGGATACATTCACGACCTTTTGTTGTTCCTTGCAGTCTTGGGCAGAGCAGGAGCCATACCAAGCTGTGATACAACCAGAAAGAATGCTTTCTGTGGCGCATCTGTAAAAGTTGGTGAAAGTCGTAGCTGACATGCCAAATTTCCTTAGTCTTCAGAGAAAATAGAGGCATTGATGGGCTTTCTTAATTATAGTGTTAGTGTAAAGAAGTTAGTGTCCTTCTTTACGTTTCCTGAAGTCGATGACAATCTCCTTTGTTTTGTTGACATTGAGGGAGAGATTATTGTTGTGCACCAGTTCACCAGATTCTCTATCTCATTCCTGTACTCTGACTCATCGTTTGATGTGAACAAAACTAAGGAAATGTGACTTTTCAAGATTGAAAGAAAAGCAGATTTGGAGTTGTCTGAACTCGTGTTGTACTATTCCACATAAATCATTGTATCGCAGCATTGACGGAAATCTGGGAGAAGGCCATCTGACCAGGAAGAGGTGGTGCAAAGAAAAAAGTAAAACTCTTCTTTTTGAAAGAAGGAATATAAATTAAGCCATCACTAGGCATTTACGCAAACATAGGATAAAGCTTATTTTAAATTGGTTATTCTACAGAATGACGTGTTTACCACAGAACAACCTTCAGAAACATCTGGAGCTTCACTCAGAGAAGGGAGTCCACAACAAGCTCTCCCTTGGGAAACACAAGCAAGGGTACGTATTAAACAGCTGATCAAAGTGAGGTAATGCAATTCTGTGTGATGGATATGTGCTATGTCTATATCCAGTACATTGACTTTTGTAGTTGTGTTACTAGTACATATATGATTAAAATTATATTTGTGATACACTTTTATAAAAAATTATATTTGAAGCTGTACATGCATCTAACTGTTTGTTTACATGTCTGTCTTGAGTGTTCTATCCAATACAATCACTGGGTTTTATATGAAATATTATCAACTTACTAGCTGGCATCTGCTGACTATGAATGAGTGGTCTCTTGTTAAAGAGATTATGATTGTCAAATCAGGCAATATGATGAAAAAAGATACACTATGAACTGTAATCTAAATGCACTGCCTGAAAATATAGTGGTAGCAGATTTGATAATAGCCTTCAAAAGAGAAATAGCTTTTTTTATCCATTCATGGGATGTGCATCTCACTGGTTGAGTCAACATTGCCCATACTTACCTAGTTGCTCTTGCAAAGATGGTGATTATTCATCTTCTTGGACCACTGCAATCTATCTGGGGTAGGTACACCTACAATGCTGTTAGGGAGGGAGTTCCAGGGTTTTGACTGAGTGACAGTGAAGGAGCAGCAATATATTTCCAAGTCAGCATAAGTGTGTGGCTTGGAGGGGTGCTTCGAAGTTCCTATGTATCTGCTGCCTTTCTCCTTTTAGGTTGTAGGGGTTACAGTTTTACATAGGTCATTCAGGTCTGCTGTGCTATTCGTTATGATCATGGCCGATCATCCAATTCAATAATCTATTCCTGCTTTTCCCCACATGCCCTTTGGTCCTTTTAGTCCCAAGCTATATCTAACTCCTTGAAAACATACAATGTTTTGGTCTCAGCTGTGTTCTGTGATAGAGAATGGCTTAGCACTAGAGAAAAATTTTTCCTCATCTCAGTCCTAAATGGTTTGCCCATATTGTCAGACTATGACCCCTGGTCTGGACTCACCCACTATTTGAAACGTCCTTTCTGCATTTACCATATTTAGTCCAATTAAAATTTTATAGGTTTCTGTGAGATCCCTTCTCATTCTTCTAAACTCCGCAAACATAAACCTAACCAACTCGATCTTTCCTCACACTTCAGTCCTGCCATCCCAAGAAGCAGGCTGCTAAATCTTCGCTGTATCCCTTCCATAGCAAAACATCCTTCCTCAGATAAGTAAACCAAAACTATACACAATGTTCCAGGCATGGCCTCACCAAAGCTCTGTATAACTACAGCAAGATGTCCCTGCTTTTATACTCGGAATCCTCTTGTTATGAAGACCAATCTACCATTTGCCTTCTTCACTGCCTACTGCACCTGCATGTTTTAGAAGGTGCTGTTGAAGGAACCGTGGTGAGTTGCTGCAGTTTTTGTATATGATACACGCTGCTGCCATTGGGCATCGGTGATGGAGGTTGTGAATGTTTAAGGTGGTGAATACAGTGCTGATCTAGAGGGTATGGTGTCGAGTTTAAGTATTGCTAGAGCCACATCCAGGGAAGTGACAAGCATTCCATTCCATTCCTGGATTGTTGTTAGTAAATGGACAGGCTTTAGGGACTGAGAAGATGAGATATTTGACTTAGAATTCTCATTTTCTCATTTTGTGAACTTCTGTTGTAGCTATAATATTCATATGGCTGGTCCAGTTCAATTTCTGGTTAGTAGTAGGCCCATGAATGTTGATAGTGGGGGATTCAGCAATGGGAATACCATTGAATGTTAAGGGGAGATGATTAGATGCTTTAATTGCCTTGGCAACTCTGGATGGGATGTAAATAGCAGTTTGCCAGCAATACCCGCATGCTGCAAATTAATTACTTTTGTTTTAGAAAGAGAAAGGAATGTCAAACGAAAGCAATGTCTTTTCTGACCCTGTTAAGCATGTCTAGAATTAATACCATGTTCCATCAGCACACTCCAAACGAGGTTTACATTTGAATCTAATTCATTATTGCTAGGACATTCACATTTAAGAAGATTCTCCCAGGCACTATTGGAACATCCAGTATCCAAAGAGTAACTGGCACCTGTGCTCTGAGGGACAGGAATGTGAATGCTTTTCAGAATGTCGCCGTGAATAAACCACAATCAACCCTGTGCTCGACAAAACGTAACGAGCAGCAGCCAAAAATCAATAACCTCCTGAAAGAAACTGTCAGGCAATCGGAATTGACCTTACAAACGGCTGCTGCAATAACGAACCCTGTTTCCAAGAAGCTTGACCCTGATCAGTCATTTGCCTCTGTTATTAGCCTGGATGACTGGGATGATCTGGATGATTTTGAAACGCCTTGGAATGAAAGTAACAATTTGAAAGTAAATTCATCTTCAAGCGCAGAGCAGCTAGTGCATAAACCTAATAAACCGAAGAATATAAATAGCAACAGACGGATTTCTCCCGAACACCCAACTGGGAACAATTTTCCTTTGAAAAATGCTGATGGCGATGAAACCAAGGACAATACAGCTCCAAGTGAGCCCAGCACAGAGTTAAAGGATGTGAATGATGTTGTCATCTGCCTGGACAGCTCCCAGAAGGAGTTCCCACACAGTGACGATGAAGACTGCGTCGAGTTTCCTCCCCTGAGGAAGAAAAGTTCTTCATCGGCAAGAATCATCTTGAGCGACAATGAATCAGATGGCAGTGGGAGGGAGGATGAAGAAGAGAAAAGTAAGATAAATTTTACTCTATTATTCTGAGTTGTTGAAAATTAATAAATTGCTTTAAGGAGATTCCAGTATTGAGTTAAACAGCTGGGTGCTTATTTCATCACAAATCTGTCCATAATCGTGAGGCAAAATTTCTTTAAACTGGCCTTTGCTATGAAATCTCACCTGCTGTTGCCTAAGTTTCACTGAGATTTTGCATTTAATTTTAAAAATTACAATGATACAGGTTTCTCGAAATAAGAAGTTGCCCCAAACCTGTAATCGACGGACAGTCCCAAGTGACTAGATTGTAAAGGTGCTATTCATTGATTTTTACTGCGCTTGTTCTGTTAATGGCCCAGAGAATGTGATATAAATCTGCTGTTTGCCTGATTCCTGTTCATGCAGATGTGTCCCAGAGATTCCCTTCCTACAACCACCAAGTTTTTACCTAAGTCCCTACCCTTGAGTTCTGTTCCTGACAGCTCCATGTTTTTTCTTCCTGTAAGGTGTAACCTTAAAATTCTTCTCTCTGACTAAGCTACTCGTTGCCTTTTCTAATTTTTGTCTGTTGACTGTTGCAGTGTTCAGTTGATCTCCCATCTTTCTACCCTCTTTTCAACTGAAGCTTATCAAAAACTCTACTACCTCTTTAACCAAACTTTTGGTTAAAAGTCCTCATAATTATCTATGTGACTTATTTCAAATTTAATCCTATTGTATTCTTGTGAAGCATTTTGGGGTGTTTTTACTATGTTAACCGCATATATAAATACAACTTGTGATTGTCTCAGTGTCTATATAAAATGGATATCCAATGCACTTCTCATTAAAGTTGTTTTATAAATGTATTGCTATTATTGTGTGCTATATAAGATTAAGAGTTGCTCCATTATTAAATAAGATCCTGACCGATCTGTGATCTCAATTCCATTTTCCTGCCCTGTCCTGTTGATTCTCTTAGTGCCCAACAATGCATTGATCTCAATCTTGCATCTACTTTGGCTAAGCATCTACATTCTCCAGGATGAGAATTCCAAAAATTCACAACCTCCTATGTGAGGAAATTTCTCCTCATCTCAGTCTTAGATAACCAAACCCTTACTCTGAGACTGTCCCTGTGCTTTAGATGCCTTTCAGCATCTACCCTGTCAAAATCTCTAAGAATCTATAAGTTTAAATGAGACCATTTCTTATTCTTCTAAACTCTGGAGAATATAGGTCCTTCAATTCAATCTCCCCGATAGGCAACCTTTCCAGAAATGAGCCTTCCGAACCTTTGTTGTACTTCCTCTAAGGCACAACTGTCCTTCCATGAGTAAGGATTCCAAAACTCCACAATTCTCCACGTGTGGTCTCATCTGCAATTGCAGCAAGGTTTTCTTACTCTTGTACTCCATCTCCCTCTAATAACAGTCAACATACAATGCACTTTTTTTTAATTTACAAGGTGTGGACTTCGCTGGCTAGGCTGCATTTATTGCCTATCCCTAGTTGTCTTTGGGAACATTGTGCTGAACTATTTTCTTGAACCACTGCAGCCCTGTGTTGTAGGTACACCCACAGTGCTGTTAAGGAAGGAGTTCCAGGATTGTGACTCCATATAGTGAAGGAACAGTGATACATTTCCAAGTCAGGATGACGTATGAGTTGAGGGGAATTTCTCAATGGAGATGTTCCTATGTGTCTGCTGCTTTTGTTCTTCTAGTTGGTAATGGTTGTAGGTTTGGAAGGTGCTGCCTAAGGAGCCTCTTGCAGTGATGAACTGGAACTTAGATGATTGACTTCCAGCCATCACAACCATCTTCCAATGTGCCAGGTACGATTCTAACCAACATAGAGTTTTCCCCATAATTCTCCTTGATTCCAGTTTTGCTCAAGATCTTGATGCCATTTTGGTGAAATGCTGACTTAATATCACTCTCGCCTCACCTCTGGCCTTCAGTTCTTTCTTCCATGTTTGAACGAAGGCTATAATGAGGTCGTGAGTTGAGTGACTCCAAGTGTCAGCGAGCAGGTTATTGCTCGATAACAGTGTTGATGCCCTTTCATCATTTTACTAATGGTTGAGAGTAGAGTGATGGGCTGATAATTGGCCAGTTTGGATTTGTCCTGCTTTTTTGTCTACAGGACATTTCTGGAGAATTTTCCACATTGCTGGGTAGATGTTTGCATTGTAGCTGTATTGGAACAACTTGGCTGGGGCTGTCACATATTCTGGATTTCAAGTCTTTGGTTCCAATGCCGGAATGTTGTTAAGATTGTTACCTTTGCAGCATCCAGTACCTTCAGCCATTTCTTGACATCCTGCGACCTGAATCAAAATGTCTGAAGACTGAGGCCGCGTTGCATCATCTACTCGGTACTTCAGTCTGAAGATTATTGCTGGCTGTATCTGCATTTTAACTTTCTGTAATTCGTTTAGTTAACCAAACAGGTGCCACCAGCTGCCCTAACAGTAAGCCACCACTGGAGTCCATGTCAGTAGACTGTGCACCAACCAGAGATTTGGAGAATGAGGATTCCGAGTTAGATTGCATCCCACCGTCTCCTGATAGTGATCAGCTGTCTCTACCATCGTTCGTGAAATGTCTCAGGTTTGTCCTATATAAACAATTGCTTTTACAACAGATTGGAAGGAGAGAGATTGGTGTTATCCCCTAGCTGGGATTGTAATATTCTGATCCTGTCCTCTAAGACACTTTCTTGAGTTATAGAATGTAGAATTTGCTGCCTATGTAACACTGAGCATAATGGCAAGTGCTGTTAGTGTGTAAATCATGCGGCATCTTGTAGTAGGAAGGAAATATCCTGTGAACTAGATATCATCCCAAGTTATTCGACAATTTTTGCTGCCACTCGCCCTCAATTTGCCTGTGAGTCTCAAAACATTGCTGAATTTGTGCATTCGTTATCTATGAAACTTGTGACTGAAAGTCAGAGCTGGTACTTAACAAGGTAAATAATTGTGTTCATGCAAAGCCACTGAACCTCACTGATCCAGACAGGGAATAATTTAAACCATGGAGTCTCAGTCCTGCAGCTAGTAAACTGTTCTTAGAGATTTTTAAACTTTTTCTTTATTTTTGTGTCTGTTTTTCTCTATCAGTCGATCTTTTTGTCTCTCTTTATTTCTCTTTCTGAACCTGTTTTTGACTCTCATCCGCCCAAATTCTCCCTCTATTGTTTCCCTGTTTCTTTGTCCATCTTTAAATGTCATTGATTAAGGAGATAAAGTATTATTTCTATCATGCACTGAGGTCCCCGATGTCTTGCTGCCTCCTCTGCACTATTATCATATTTCCTGTAAATTGTGATGCAACAATATTCAAATCGAAGATTGGAGGTTGATTGGCCACTTTTGCAGCAAAGTCTGGGCCAACATTTGCCCCCAGCGTTTTTGTTCGCAATGTTATATTGTCAGCCAAGTTGTCATGGATTATATAACCATGCTGTCAAGACATATGTATGGCTTCGTTATTCCTGTTTTTCCGTCTTTCACTTTTATTGTCTGTTGCATTGCATTTAAATGGCTCAGGTTAATGATCTCATGAGGAATCCCATTGGGAGAAGTTACCAAGCTTAGTAGAAAGCAGTATTGATCCTGTTAAAAATAAAATTTATACGGTGCCATATTATTTCTCACAAATGCTTCATTGTACAAAGAATTACTTTGAGAGTATTATCACCACAGAGCGTAATCTGGTTTAAAGAATAACTCAGGGCAGCCTGCACTTGGCAATAAATGGAGTCTTGTTTACGTTGCCTACACTGGTAGATAAGTACAGTAACCTTCGCACAAGATTGCACAAACAGTGATGCTGTTTCAGGTAGAAATGCAGAGTTGGGCATTGCAAGAAACTTCCTGCAATTTAGAGTCATGTCCATGATCACATTGAATGAGGAAACAGGCTTGAGAAGAGATGGCCTTGACTTGTTCGCACATGAGGTCATGTACTGGAAGTGGTGGGGTTGCAGGAATTGGAGTGAGATGCAAGGATTGGCGATTGGGGATTTGGATGGTGTGGGTGGGTTATGTCCACTTGTAATCCCAAACCCCATCCTCCTACTCCTGTTGACCTCCTGCTGGTTCACAGTCCGTGTGCTGTGAGGTTGCTGGATATTTAGGATCCCAGGAAAAATGTTAAATTTGTTGCAATCGTACATTTGCTGCTGGTTGCTGGCTCTCTGAAATGGGTCAGAGCACCCATTATAGAACTAAGAAAGCTTGTGGGAGACAAACTAACAGTTGTATTTTTAAATATAACCCTTTATTGATGCAATCTCTGTCTACAGTGACTCTGTAGAAACTGTGCAGTCCAGAGAAAAATCTATCTCCTCAACTTGTTCACAACCACATGAAAGGGAACCCAGCAAAGGATCAGGATGCACCACAGGTAATAGAACTGATAAGGGTAAGAGTTGTAACCTATTGATAGACAAGTTGAGACTTCTTCCTTTTATAAGCTGAGAAAATGGTTAAGAAGAGGTTCAAGTGTTTGAGCTTTATAAGTTTGGGCACAAAAACACTAAAACCTTTACAAAACACCGGCTTGATCCTAACTAGGGTATTATGTACAATTCTTTAGGAAATGATACAGAGCACGATCAAGAAGCTTGGTTTCTTGGAGAAGAGTAGATTGAGAGGAAATTTGATAGAGGTGTTCAAAATCATGAGCGATCTGGTCAAAAAATAGAGAGAGTCTGTTCCCATTGGTTGAGGATTGAGAACCAGTGGACACTAATTTAAGATACTGGCAAAAGAACCAATGGTGACATGAGGCACAATTTTTATGAAGCCAGGGGTTTGGATCTGAAAGGTACTGTCTGAGAGTGTGGTGGAGATAGATTCACACAATGACTGGTTAGGATCTGGAATACGTTGCCTATGAATGTGGTGGAAACAGATTCACATAGTGAATGGTTAGGATCTGGAATACACGGCCTGTGAATGTGGTGGAGACAGATTCACACCACGTGCGGTTAGGACCTGGAATACACTCTGAGACTATGGTGGACACAGTAAGAAGTCTCACAACACCAGGTTAAAGTCCAATAGGTTTACTTGATAGCAAAAGCCACTAGCTTTCAGAACGCTGCTCCTTCGTCAGGTAAGTGGGAGTTCTGTCCACAAACAGGGCATATAAAGACACAAACTCAATTTAGAAAATAATTATTGGAATGAGAGTCTTTACAGGTAATTTGAATCTACTTGAGACATATTCACGCAGTGAGTGATTAGGACTAGAATACACTGAGCGTGTGGTGGAGGGATGTTCAGCTGTGGCTGAAAATTTTGCAGAACTATGAGAAAAGGGCAGGGGAGTGAGATTGTATGAATTGCTGTTGCAAAAAGCCAGCACAGGACGTGATGTGCTGAAAGGTTTCCTCTGCTGTAACCATTCTGAAGTTCTAACTGACCTACTCTTGCTCCTAGTTAGTGTGTTTGTACATTAAAATATCTTCATACCGACATGTGCTTTAACTTTTTTTGTTATCAATTCCTATGTTCACATTTCGAATGTGAATTGTCATTGGAGAGCGTGTGTAATTATATAAATCTAGGATTATATACTGATAGTGAGGTGAAAAGTCTTTAATTTAATTTATTATTGTCACATTTATTAACATATCGCGAAAAGTATTGTTTCTTATGTGTATTTAGACAAAGCATACCATTCATAGAGAAGGAAAGGAAAGAATGCAGAATGTAGTGCTATAATCATAGCTAGGATGAAAACTCTACTGAGTACGAGGTAAGTCCATTCAAAAGTCTGATAGCAGCAGGGAAGAAGCTGTTCTTCAGTCATATACTTACCCTTACCTGCTGTTTATCCCTAGTGGTTTCAGTGTATCTTTGATCAGCCTTGTCCAGCATGTTAAAAATAATCCTTTTTAACTTGGTGATAGCCTTTGGTGCATTGGCTGCATTTTTAAATATTTAAACTTGAGAGAATTTATGTAGATTAGGATGCCAACTTTGTCTGTTTTGGTATGGAACAGTTGCATCAATCGACTACAGTGAACAGCTGATCCAAGTCATGGAAGATATCTGTAGAATTGTTGACCGGATTCCTGAGAGTGAACTACAGCTTTTGTCCTGTGCAAGTCAGCTGCTTCAGCAAAGGGAGATCCGGTAGGTGCTAGCTCTTACTCCATTGTATTGATAACACTTTGAACCAAAATAGTGAGATCCTTAAAGGTGTATTCTTTAATTATTTCCAACTGTTCCAATGCTCTCATGGCTGGCCTGCCTGTTATCTCAGTCTGTGACCATCTGTAGGTGCTCAATGAATCCCCAGTTGGTGCCCAGCACCTGCTGACTCTAAACAAAATGAACATTGAATTTATTCTCCCGATTACTACAACCTCCGAGATCATTGTTTTTCTCCAGAATGCCCTTTTTCACGGTGCTCAATAACTGGATCTCCCTCCAGTGGTACAAAGTGGTGATGCAGGCATTCTCTTTATTACCTGCTCTGATTCCTGTAGGATAACGAGGAATTACTGGGCACTGTATTTGGTAACTGTCTGCCTACAGATATTCCAGATATGGGCGGCACTGTGACACAGTGGTTAGCACTGCTGCCTCACAGCACCAGAGACCTCGGTTCGATTCCTGGCTTGGGTCGCTATCAGTGCAGAGTTTGTACGTTCTCCCTTGTCTGCGTGGGTTTTCTCTGGTTGCTCCGGTTTACACCCACAATCTGAAAAATGTGTTGCTTAGATGCATTGACCTAGAATACTGTGAAATTATTGTGAAATTCCTCTAGAATTTCACAGTAACTCCACTGCAGTGTTAATGTAAGCCTTACTTGTGACACTAATAAATAAACTTTAAAAACTTAGTGCTTTACTGCTCATTTACAGAAAGTCTGATGGAGGACATAACAAAAAAAAATGGTATTTTCTAGGAAGAAGCTTCTGGCCAATCAGAACGATGCACAGAATGGACTGAATGGAGGTATCTCGAGGACTGCTACATTTCCCAAACTGAACACTGTGAAGAGTAATATTTCCACAGATGCATCACCCATTCCGATCCGTCTCAATTCAACCCAGGGACTGAGTTCCCCTAAAACATTTACGTTCAAAAAATCTCCTTTGAATGCCTCAGCTATGCCGGGGAATAGTCTTTTCTGTATTACAGATTTTGCAATGGATGAAAGCTACGCACAAACAGGAAGGGACAGTGCTGTGTCTGCTGCCAAGAGCTGGCAGAATAAGTCATGTCATTTTCCAAGAGGAGGGAATGAGGCCTTGCCACCAAGTGCCTCTCAATCTAAGTATTCTCCACTTAATAGCATCCCATATGAGTTCCCTAGTGCAAACCATACAAGCGACCTAGACAAATCTTTGTGTGTATCTGCTGCAAGAACAGGTTCCAGTAGCAACGGTGAGAGGTGTGGAATTGAAGAGGAATCCACTTTTGATGATAGCTTTGATATTGATAATTTTGACATCAATGATTTGGAGGAAGAGGAGGTGCCAGAGTGTTTTCTGAATTCGCCAAGTTGCCCTGCAGTCAACTTGTCATCGTATGAGGCAGTTCAGCCAATCCGAGAGGGAGGAACCAAGACGACCTGGGAAAAGAGAACTCCAGTACGAGGTGACAGTGAATACACATCATGTCCCTCAGCAACAGCTAACGTCAAAAAATCTCAAACTGTGCTGGGTTCCACAGGTAATCAGTGTTCCACATGAGGGTAGATAATAGAACCGATGACCAGGTTAATAAATAAATATTCAGCTGAGTAAGGTGATAATGTGGTGGTTAGCACTGTAGCTTCACTGGGTTCAATTCTGGCCTCAGGTAATTATGTGGAGTCTGAATTATGTAGCTCTTTAGTGAAGGAAGAGAACACTCCTATAGTGAGAAATGATATTGGCACTGGAGATCAAGATGTAATCAGTCTGAGTAGAAATGAGAGAAAGAAGTCCCTGGTGGGAGTAATATATAGGTCCCCACACAGTCGTTCCACAGTAGGGCACGGAATAAATGAGGAATTGTTGGGAGGCTGTGAGAAACGTATGGCAACAATCATGCATGATTATAATATACACATGGACTGGACCAATCAAATTGAGATGGTTAGCCTCAAGGGAGAGTTCATTGAATGTATTCGGGATTGCTTCTTGGAGCAAAATATTGTGGAACCAACCAGAGAGCAGGCCTTTCTAGATTTAGTGTTGCATGATGAGGGACTAATTAGTCTTCTCATAGTTAAGGATCCTCTAGGGAAGAGTGGTCATAGTATGAAAAAATTCAAAATTCAGTTTGACGGTGATAAATTGGAGTCCCACACCCGCATCCTGGAGTTAAACAAAGGTGATTATATAGGCATGAGGACAGATTTGGCCCCAGTGGACTGGGCAGCAAGACTTAAAGGTAGGACAATTGATAGGCAGTGGCAGATGTTTAAGGAGATATTCCATTCCTGCTAACAAAATTATATTCAAGAAAGGAGAAAGATTGTCAGAAGGACAAGAAAATCCAAGGCTAAGCTAGGGAAGTTAAAGATAACATAAAGACAAAAACTAAGACGTAACATATCCCAAAGACAAGTGACAGGCTGAAAGATTGGGAAATTTTTGGAGATCAACAAAGAGTTACTAAAAAGTAATACGAGTAAAGGTAAATTATGAAAGAAAACTAGCACAAAACATAAAAAGGATAGCAAAAGTTCATATAAATATATGACAGTGAAGAGAGTGGTTAAAATGGATGTTGGTCCTTGGAGGTGAGATCGGGAGTTAATAGTAGGGAACACGAAAATGGTGGAATTGCTAAATCAATATTTTGTCTCAGCTTTGATGGTGGAGCACACTGTACCATCACAATAGTAACAGGTAATACAGAGGTGATAGAAAGGAACGAACTTAAAACAATTGTCATCAATAGGGAAAAACTGATGAGCAAACTATTGGGATTGAAGGCAGACAACTCCCCAGTCTATGGGGAGTTGGCCTATATGTTGGGGTCTTAAAAGAAGTGGCAGCGGAGATGGTGGGTCCATTGGTTACAATATTCCAAAATTCCCTGGATGCAGGAAAGGTTCCAATGATTGGAAAAATGCCATATAACACCCTTATTTAAAAAGGGAGGGAAACTATAGTTCAGTTAGTTTGACATCTGTTGCTGAGAAATTGTTAGAATCCACTATTAAGAAAGCAGTAACAGGACATTTGGAAAGTCAAAATGCAATCCATCAGTCAGCATGCTTTTATGAAGGATAAATTGACTAATTTGCTAGAGTTCTTTAAATATTTAACAAGTTAAGTGGATAATGGGGATTCTGTAATATATTTGGATATCCAGAAGGTATTTGATAAGATGCCACACCAAAGATGGCACAAGGTAATGGGATATTGGATAATTTATTAGCTTGGATAGAAATTTAGTTATGGAGAACGGGCAGGAAAGTGGAGTGGAAGTCGAGACAAGATCAGCCATGATCATATTGAATGGCAGAGCAGACTCAAGGGCCAAATTGGAATGTTCCCCGTTCTTATGGTCTTAGCATGATTTCCTTGTTTATGTATTCAGTGTCCCTAATTACAATGTAAAATGCACTTTCGTAACTGCTTTATCACTGTGCCCTACTACGTTAAGAATTTGTGATTATCCACCCCCTCAAAGTAGTAGCATTCAGGTTATACAAAAGGCCTGTCTACTTTGTTTTTCTCAAAATACAACAGTTCATGTTATTCTCCATTAAATTACGTCTGCTCATTTCACCAGCCTGTCTGTGCCCTCCTGAAATCTATTAATGTCATGCTTACTGTTTACTACACTGCCAAGCACACACTTCATGGTTTCAAGAACAAAGATACTAACAGCACCAGGACATGTAAAAGAGCAGTGAGGTGACTTTATAAAAGCAACAGTCTGAAAGTGCATTCATGTTTTTATCAGAACAAGGGCATCCAAAAAATCCTGTGCTGGAACAATTCCGTGGCTTCCATTTTTCCCATTCCAACGACATGATGTGTATTTTTCACAAGAAGTTTGGGCTGCACCAGTTTCGAACGAACCAACTGGAAGCAATCAATGCTGCTCTTTTGGGTGAAGACTGCTTCATCTTGATGCCCACAGGTATGTATTCAAAACAGACTGGAATATATACTTCAAATAATTTGGGTAGTTATTTGATAGTAAGTGTTCTTTTTACATACAAATTAATTATGTTATGTTTCTAATTACCACTTTTAAATGACTTGATGGATGGCAGTCTTTTTCTATTTCCTATTTTCTTTATCTATCTCCCTTTCCTTCCCCCTCGGCCTCTCTGTTTCTTTCTCCCTCGCCCTCCCTCTTGCTCAGCCTCTCTTCCCCCCCACTTCGCCAGCCCTGCGCTTCCTCTTGCCATCACCCTTTTTCTTGCCCTCTCTCACTACCTCACTATCTCGCTTGCCCTCTTGTGCTCCGTCTCCTACTCGCCTTGTGCTGACTGCACCCTCCCCCCACCTCCACTCCCCCCACCTCATGCCTACTCTTTATCTTCTTCACACCCACTTATCCTCATGACTTCACGATGTCCCAATGTGCTTCATGGCCAATTAAATATATTTGAAGTGTAATCACTGTTGTCTGCCACATTTACTCCATTAGAATTTGTATATAGAAAGCTCCCACAAACACCTGTGTGATAGTAACCAAGTGTCTGTTTTAGTAATGCTGGTTGAAAGATAAATATTGCTCAGATGCTGGAGAGTGGATAAACAGGGCCTTGGATTTCATATCTGATCCAAAAGACTGATTGCCAAATCAAATGTTCAGTTAGTTGATTGCGTTTTAAAATTGCTTATGTTGTCAAACATACAAGGCTCCTAGTTATAACGATAATTGTACCATGACAACATATCACTGCTACCTGGGCTGCTCGCCTTACCTGGTGTATTTTACAGCTAAATAAGTAGATATCAGTGCTGTCCTTTTCAATGAATGCTAGTGTTTTCCCTCTTTTGTGTGTTTATTTTTCTGTGATACCTCTATAATAATTATTAGCTAAGTATAGCTCTATCGAAAGTGTTGTTGATAAAGGTGGAGGAGCTGATGTTTTCAAGGCAAGAAAGCCTCATGACACCTTTGGGATATCCCAAAAAACTTCACAACCAGTCAATTACTTTACAAGAGTAATTATTATTATATGGCCATGTAAGGCAGTGAGATTATGCACAACATCACCTTACAAACAGCAGATAAGGTGATGATGGGGTAATCAATATTTTTAGTAGAACAGAATCATAGAATCCCTACAGTGTAGAAGGGGCCATTTGGTCATATTGTTTATCCCAATAACCCAGTGCATTTATCATGGCTAATGCACCAAACTTTCATGTCTTTGGACTGTGGGAGGAAACTGGAGCACCTAGAGGAAACCCACACAGACATGGAGAATGTGTGAAGTCAACACAATCACCCAAGGCCGAAATTGAACCTAGGTCCCTGGCACTGAGAGACAGCGTTGCTAACCACTGTGTCTCCGTGCTGTCCAGGTAACAGGGGACCGAATGTCAGCAAAGTCAGTGGGAACAATCCCTTTCCACTTGCAGTGGTGTAGAGGAAGATAAACATGGGGGCAAAAGAGGAAGTCACTAACTTACAGAGCAGTGTAGTGTAGATTATTCTCTGGTTCTGCTTCAACCTACATTTCTGTGTTGTGATTTGTCCTCTCTGTCTGTTTCAGGTGGTGGTAAAAGCCTGTGTTACCAGCTGCCAGCCTGTCTCACTCCAGGAGTCACTGTAGTGATTTCCCCTCTCAGGTCGCTGATCCTGGATCAGGTGCAGAAACTGACCTTGTTTGGCGTGAGTTTAAACATCACTTTGCTTGCTTCAGTGATCAAAGTGCATTTCTTTTTCTCTGGAGTGCTGTAACAATTTAACTACAGAATAAGCAGGACTCTTTCAACATAGGTATTTGCATGTGACACTCAAGTTCATCTTTCAGCAGAGACGGTTGAGTGGAGATTCAATATTAAGGAGTTTTGATGGAGTAAACAAAGAGAAATTGTTTCTGGCCAAAATTGCTATTAACAGAGACTCAAATTTAACATAATTGGTAAAAGAACTAGACTGGAGATGAAGATTTTTTTTTTAACCACAGCAAGTTATAATCTGGAATGTACTTACTGAAAGGCAATGGAAACAGATTCAATAGTAACTTTCAAAGGGAATTGGATAAATATTTTAAGTGGGAACATTTTCAGGTTTATGAAGGGAAATAGTGGGACTAATTGAAAAGGTTTTTCAAAGAGCCAGCACAGACCAAATGAGCATAATGGCCTCCTTCTGTGCCTTATCAATCAATAGTTTATATTACGGGGAAAGGTAGCAAATGGGAGCACCACAGTGATTAGTATTGCCATCTTGGGTCACTGTCTGTGTGGAATCTGCATATTTTCCCCGTGTCAATGTGCATTTCCTCTGGGTGCTGTGGTTTCCTTCCATAGTTCATAAGATGTGCAGGTTAGATGCGTTGGCCGTGCTCAATTGTCCTCAGTGTAACCAAACAGGCGTCAGAATGTGGCAACTAGGGGATTTTTACAGTAACTTCATTGTAGTGTTAATGTAAGCTTACTTGTCTCACTTGTGAGGGGAGTTGTAAATCTTTAATGACATTGACTGATGTGGAAAAATCAGAAGGTTACACTGTTTATTATGTATTACACAGGTGAGAGGGAATGGGGCCCATTTAGCACAGTGACACAATTTATAGTTTGGTTGTAAGAAATGGATTTGAACCATGTGACTACTGATATAGTGTGTTTCTGGTCAAAGCTAAATTCCAAATATGATGGTGGGAAGAGACTGGTCTTAATCCACAATGGAAGGGAAGTCAGCACCGGATTCAGACGGCGAGTGAGTGTGGAAACATTTCAACACCCGCCTAAAACCCAAAAGACAGAAACGGAGAGCTGTGAATAGATCCACTGAGCAGGAGGAAACTATTGAGAATCTTACATGGAAAAAGGAAAGGCCTGCAAAAATGTTTAAAATGTGTCCTTTATATTTCGTTAACAGATCTCAGCAGCGCACCTAACTGGAAATAAGAGTGACTCTGAAGCTGCTGATACGTACATGCAACTGTCCATGAAAACTCCTACTGTGAAGCTGCTTTACTGCACACCTGAGAAGGTAAGCCTGTTTCGGTCAGATTAGTAAATGATCTCTCATCATCCTAATTATCTGCTTAAAGTTGTTCTCTCTCTCTGTGTCGTAGATCTAAGATTGTGGGTGGTATGTGAAGGGCCCATGCTATAAATCTGCTTCCTAGTGACAGGCACCTCTCTCAATGCAATTGTAAATTGGGATTGTTGTAAAATATAACCCTTTAGTGAAATTAGGGCTCAGGGGATGTGTGAATCTCCTGTGGTTTTAGTGCCCTGGTGTCACTCATTGCAACATTGCTGCATTTCTCTCTCTATATTGCAGCGACCTGACCACAAAATATGAAGAGTTGGTAGGAAATATGTATGAACTGAAGTTTTCTAATTTTATTGATGTGGTAGAGATTGCTATGTTGCGCACAACTATTTTTTTGCGCACAACTAGTTTTTTTCCTTTCAGAATGTTTGACTGGATCTCCCCGGATATTTATCAGTTTTAAAAAGTTCAGCATAAACTCTGAACATATTCCCTTTGAAAATAAAAACTGAATGTCCAGCTCTAATATCATAACTGAGGAGTTTATAACTGCTCACAACTAGAGCAAGGACTTAATGTAAAAGAAAACACACATAAAATGAGAGGAGGAAAAGTAGACCCACCTCAGGTGAGCAATACATCACACGTCATAAATGCAAAAAGAGTTGGAACGGCATATTGTAATGACCTTGGTTCCATCGTTTGTGGAAATATTGAGAGTTCTTTTAGTATCAAAAACACAAGCAGATTTGTAATTTCACTGTGGTTGACTCTTAACTGCACTCCAAAGTGGACCAGATAGCCAATCTTTGTACCAAAAAGATACTGCAGCAGAATCATAGAATCCTACAGTGCTGAAGGAGGCCATTCAGCCCATCAATTCTGCTCCAACTATAATTCCACACAGGCCCTAACCCCATGCATTTACCCTAGCTCTGTTCCCTTGATACTAAGGGACATTTTACCATGGCCAACCAACCTAATCCGCACATCTTTGGAGGAAATTGGCACACCCAGAGGAAACCCACACAAACACAGGGAGAATGTGCAAACTCCACACAGTATTCATGCTGGGAATCAAACCTGGGTCCATGGTGCTGTCCACTATCTTCTCAGTGAACTAGACATCTGAGTATGCCCATACTTCCAGGATGAACTTAGAAGAACTATTTTCCTGGATCCAATAACTTTGATTCTCCTCTTTAATCCAGGTCAGTGCCAGTAACCGACTGATTGCAGCACTGGTAAATTTGTACGAGAGGAAGCTTTTGGCTCGTTTCGTTATCGATGAGGCTCACTGCGTCAGCCAGGTAACTGGCTTCATTATTTCTATTTCTAGTTTTCAGCCTCAACTCAGTGATGGCACTCTCTGAATCACAAGGTGTCCGATTCAAAGCTCACTCCAGAGAGTTAAGTACATGACTATATGGACAGTGTAGTGTCAGTACTGAGAGAGTGTCATAGTATCTAACGTCACCAAAGTTAATGGATGAAACTTTAAATCAAGCTTCCAATTAGCTTTTGAAGTAGATGGAAAAAGTATCTAGTGAGTCTTTGAAAAAGTGCAGGGTAGTTCTGCCTGATGGCCTGGCATATTTACATCTAAACCAATGTCACTAATACAAGTTAGATTTTTGTTTATTGCATTGCCGTTTGTGGGATCTTGTTGTATGGCTACATCTCATTGGTTTTGAACTGCTCTGGGGCCTTTAAACGTTTATATAAATGCATTTGTTTGTTATTTGTACATCAAAAAGGTGGGTGTGGGGAGCATCACCTGTCAAATACAAACTAGTATGTGAAATGAGGGCTCTGTCTATCCTACCTGCCACTGATTGATTATTTGTCCCTCCTTTTACTGAGTGATAAGCAAATCTGGTGCTGCTTGCAGCCAATGCTCATGCCACTGTTTCTTGGTGGGGTATCGCTGAATGAGGATTAAGGAGAGAAATGCTGGCTGGTTCATTCACCCTCCCTTTTCTATGGGCGTTGAAGCTAATTTGTGCACCCTAGCTGAGAGGAGGTAATTCAGCACAGATTGGGAACCAGACCTAGAATGTGCTGTTTCACTGGTGGTGACGGGCGAGCTTCCTGTTTTTCAACAGTCACCAGGAGGAGTATGTTTTAAGTGGGTGGATGCACTCAGCTGACTAACACCCTCGGGAATAGCAGAGAGCGATATCTTTTTCAATATTTTACCTGCTGCTCAAAGTCATGATTCATCTTGTAAATTAGTACCAAATAAGCGTAGGCTGTGGTTTACGATGCATATCACAGCTCGCTGTGGCTTGTACAAACAAAAGATATCCTCCTTTGAGATGTTTCCCATTAAGATCTCAGTGGTGGCAACAGTTGAAGAGAATCCTGTATTACAAAATGTCATTCTGCGTTGTCACTGTTTGCGTGCTGAGGTTTGATAGAACAAGATAGCAGAGATATGGAACTTGTGGAGAAGAAAGTTGTTTGGCTTATTGGCAGGCACAGAAGGGTAGGGACCGTCTGCAATTATCTCACCTGAAAGAATCCGTTTTAGCAGCTCACCAATTGAGTCCCCAGTTTGCTGTCTTTGCTGTAGCAGGTCCAAATGACTGCTCAATCTTGGTTTTCTTATCCACTTTAATTCTCACCCTTCATCCTCCCCAACTGGGAGCTATTACTTCTTTCAGTACTTCCCTGCCACATTCCAGTAGCACTTTGTTTTGCCACCTTTCTCCTGACCGTAAAATCAATTTTGTTAACAGTACTCTGTGATTTGCTGTTTTTTTTTGTAAAGAGACCTTGCCACTATGAACAATACTGACTAATGTATTCTAAGAAGCATGCTGTTGGCTGCAGCTGATTGCACCCCAACCACCCCCCCCCCCCCCCCCCCCTTAGTCCTACTAAAGATTTCTGCAGGAAGATATGTTTTTGTCAGTTCCTTGTGCTCATTCCTCACTTACATCTGGCATCTGTGAGAAATTAACTTTTTCTGTTTCTATCCCTATTCAGTGGGGTCATGATTTCCGCCCAGATTACAAGAGATTGAATGAGCTTCGGACCAAGTTTCCCTCAATCCCAATGATGGCTCTGACAGCCACAGCCACACCACGAGTCCAGAAAGATATTCTCAACCAGCTCAAGATGCTGAACCCTCAAGTGTATGTAGCTTTGCCTCTTGTGGGAGGGATGGGACAAGTTTCGGATTACAAACACTCATCTGCCTATCTTGCAAAATGTGTCACATTTCAGCTGTCACACTGGTTTTGTTTTAAGAAAAAAGAAAGGCAGTTATTGCCTGATGGTTTTGTCTGACTGGGGAGCAGCCAGGGATTTAAAAGCCACTGCCAGTCTATGAACAGATCTCCCCAGTAATTGGATCTATGGCCTTATGGATACTGCACCCAGCTCCATCTTAGCCACAGACTAGTATAATACTCCTCTGCATCTAAACCTCAATCTTCGGACACGCTATGAGCAATACCATGGGATCATTATAAATTCATTATATTTTTAAAATTATAGGTGCATCTTTCTTGTTACAATTTTTCAGTTGAAAAGTGGCCATCAGCAAGGCCAATCTTTAGTACCTAATTCTGGATCAAAATTTAGTCTATTTTCTCCTCTGTACTTTTATAAAATAAATCTTATAAAGAAAGAAGGGTTTGAATTTATATACTATCTCTTTTGACCCCGGGGCATGCTTAAGCGCCTTTACACCCAATGAAGCCCTTTTTGAAATGTAATCATGAGCATAATGTAGGAACTGTGGCAACCACTTTGTATACCATGAATTGTTGCGAACATCAATGTGATAATAATGAGACCCCAAATCTTCTTGGAAATGATACCACGGGATCTTTAGCATTCACCTAAGAGGGCAGATGAATCCTCAGCTTCATGTCTGTTTGAAATTGTGTCATCTTTGAAGGTGCAGCCTCCCTCAGTACTACAAAGCGAACCCACAGAAGTGCCAGATGTTGAGATTACAATCAGTATAGTCATTGTATAATTGTTGTGGTGCACTCTGCACCATTATTACACAATTCAAGCGATGAGATACAGCATTATATCCGTTACAGTCATTTGATAATACAGAATTTGAGTATTGCTGAAAAAGAGACACACTGTCAAAATGTTTCATCTTGCACTCATCAAGATAGATATTAGCATGGGGTATGAACAAGGTAATGGCTGTCCCTCAAGCTTTTGTTTGGTTGAAAAATATGTTCACATGTTCTGTCTAATAACAGGGCTTATATATGAACATATGTAGCTTCTAGAATCATAGAATCCCTACAGTGCAAAATTTTCTCATTCCTGGAACCATTCTTGTTACCATTCTTGTTGTGTGATGCATAGCGGGCAAAGATCTGAACAGGGTAGCCATTATCCTGAAGGATAGCAGTTGCAATAAGGCCAATCTTATGGTTGGAGTCTTAATACCTATATTGTCTAATGAAAATAGGCTTATCTAGTTCATTCCCATGTCAATTCCTTGTTCAATCAGAGTCGATCTGCCTGGTTTGAATTTGAACAAAACCTTGGCAATCAACTATTTCCTGGCCCATTCCCCATGCTAATGCCCTTACCAGCCAGAATCCACTTGCCAACCAATCAGTAACATTGTTTTATGCAGTATAAATTGTTGTTCCCATTGCGATTTGGTATTCTTGCATATCTGTCCTGATGATTGCAAGAAGCAAAGTTTCAACAGTATTGTCTCTTTTTCGGCAACATTTCTATCTGTTATGTAAATGTCTTCTTCCTTAAAGCAAGGCTTATTCTTTTGACATAGTTATGTGGTTTGTCTCCTTTAAGTGGCTCTAAGGGATGGCATTTGTGCCTCTGAGTTAGAAAGTTATGGCTTCCAACTCCACACCAGAGCTTGATTACAAAATGTAGGCTGAAATTGAGGAACATAGAACAATACAGCACAAACAGGCCCTTCGGCCCACGAGTTGCACCGATCACATCCACCAATCCACAGACCTATCTATAACCCCCTATCCTATTCTTTTCCATATACTCATCCAGAAGTCTCTTAAAAGACCCCAGTGAGTTTGCCTCAACAACCTCCGACGGCAGTCGGTTCCATTCACTCACCACCCTCTGAGTGAAAAACCTACCCCTGACATCTCCTTTGTATTTGCTTCCCTGCACCTTAAATCTGTGTCCTCTCGTAGTGACCATTTCAGCTCGGGGAAATAGTCTCTGAGAGTCCACCCTATCTATTCCTCTCAACATTTTATAAACCTCTATCAGGTCGTCTCTCAACCTACGTCTCTCCAGTGAGAAGAGTTCCAGCTCCCTCAACCTATCTTCATAAGGCCTGCCTCCTAATCCAGGCAGCATCCTTGTAAATCTCCTCTGCACTCTTTCAATAGCCTCAACATCTTTCCTGTAGTGAGGCGACCAGAACTGTGCACAATACTCCAAGTGGGGTCTGACAAGGGTCTTATAAAGCTGCATCATTACCTCCTGACTCCTAAACTCTATTCCTCGATTAATGAAGGCCAGTACACCGTACGCCTTTTTGACCACTTCCTCCACCTGCGAGGCCGATTTAAGAGTCCTATGGACCTGGACCCTGAGATCCTTCTGCTCTACAACACAGCTAAGACTCCTACCCCTTATATTGTACTCCTTCATCCCATTATTCCTGCCAAAATGGACCACTACACATTTATCTGCGTTGAAGTCCATCTGCCACTTCTCCGCCCAGTCTTGCATCCTGTCTATGTCCCGCTGCAACTTTTGGCATCCCTCCAGACCATCCACAACACCACCGACCTTTGTATCGTCGGCGAACTTACTAACCCATCCCTCCACTTCCTCATCCAGGTCATTTATGAAAATTATGAAAAACAGCAGGGATCCCAGAACAGGAGCACTGCATTGACTGAGATGTTGTCTCTGAGCATCGTTATTAAACCAAAATCTTGGTTGCCCTTGCAAAGAAACGTTAAAGATCCCATGATAATATTAGAAGAGGAGAAGGCAGTTTCCCCCATTTGCCCTGAACAACGTTTATTCCTCAACCAATTCTGCTAAAAACAGATTAAAATGTGTCCAAATTAATCACCATTTTTACCAACATAATTGCACTAAATAATGAATTGAAAATGAAATGTTTGTGACATTAGCAGTGCCACATAACCCCTTCTTTTCTCTTACACCTCCCTTGTTCCTGATCACCCTGCTCTGTACGGTCTGTCAATATAACTGGCTGCTCACAAATGTCAGCAATTAACCAAAGTAATGCAAACCTCCAGTTTTCCCTTCTCATTTTGATGCAGGAAGTTCTCTGCTTCTGTTCTGCACTTCCCACAATGGGTTTGAAAAGTGGGCTGCATAGGGAAATCTTCAATTTGCTGTATTTGTATAGTGCTGTTGTGTTAGTATAAGGTAGCAACCGAGAGATGGCTGTTGCTTCTTGATGTATGGAGTCCTATTGTTAAGGCTTCGTGCTGATATTCTGCAGATTCACCATGAGCTTCAACAGACACAATCTCAAGTATGAAGTTCTGCCAAAAAAGCCCAAGAAGATTGCTGAAGATTGCATGGAATGGATCCAGAGAAACTATCCACGTAAGTATCAACGGGGTAGCATGCAGGTGGCAATGGCTGCCTGCATGGAACCCATCCATTTCTCTACAGAACCAATGACTCTTGATAGTTGGAACTAAATATTTACGTGGACTATATGTATTATACCCAATGTATTTTGGGCTTAAATGGCCTCATGAATCAAATAGATTATCATTGGATCTTGTAACTAGTCACATCTCAAGGAGAGGCAAGTGGAAGGTTGTATAACGCAACTGGGAAGCTGTCAACCTTCATGTAGTCAATTATCCCCAATCTTTGCATAGGAAACTATTCCCAGCCTTCATATAGATAACTATCCCCGATCTTTGCAAAAGTGACTATCCCTAACCCTTCATGTGGGTAACTGTCCCCACCCTTTGTGTGGGTAACAGTCTCCACCCTTTATGTAGGATCTGGTTGTAAACAAAATATTTTACTGACTATCTGTAAAGTTTCTTACGTGCTCCTGAATTTACACCAAAGCAGATGATTTTACTTTGATCAGTGAAATGAAAGTCAGTAGCAATGTCAGCCAGAATTTTACATTGTTCAGGCAAGCGTGAGTTCCAGTGTCATCGTGTATTTGCAGAATAGTTTGATTGGAGGGTGTGTGCCAGAGTTGGCAATGTCCTTGCTGACTACCGAGCAGGCAACTTAGCTCATCAAGAGGCCAATTGATGTAATTTTATGTGGCCTATCTGCTTTTACAGTTGCCAGGTGGACCACTTGGCTAGGAGCCTTTACGTTTTAGCTTCAACCTCGATCCAGGGTGAAATGAAAAGTCAGGAATGAAATAAAATTTAAATAAGCTTTCCCCAGTATGAGTTTCACACTGGCTGCCCGTTAACTAGCTGACCAGCACAAAATCGCATTCCGGGGTTGGCCCACAGTCAGAAGCGCACTTGCGCTTGCTCACTGACCCACCAAGTGCATCCGCTTGCTGGAGGAAACATTCAGGCTGTATCGTAGGCTACATGGCACCTACTGTTGTGGAAGCAAAAGCCAATGCACTTTGATTGCAGATTTGTAAATAAGAATGTTTTATTGAATCGAGGCATGTGTTTTTGGTCAGTAACGCAATGATGAACCAAATGATGCCTGTGAATTCCTTTAAAGCACAATCATTGTTGTATTGTAAGGAAACATGGTTCCATTCTTCCCCTTCCTGTGTTGTCATTGAAGTGCAGTGTACAATCACAAAACTTGGGCGGCTTAATCCAACCTTTATTCCCTCAGGTACCAGCTTTTTAAAACTCTTTTCATCAAATCCCCTTTACCTGCCTCAGCCCACCCTTCCCCAAGTTCTTCTCATGATCACCTAACATGTCCATTCTTGTCATGCCTTTCCCCATATATCCTCTATTGATTGCTATTTTTATAAAACTTGCCCTCTCAAAGCAATCGGAAAACAAACAAGACTCCTTGTTACCTGATTCTAGACTTAATCAAATAGCCATTTACCAATCTCCAATATTACTATAGCTAATAAACAGAAAATAGAATAAAACTACAATGTTTTGATTAATACCTCATGCTTCTTCTCCCAGGTTTGTGTGTATCAATGTCCTGGGGATTAAACAGTTTCTGGAGACTACAGACCAAACCTGAAGGGTGGCAACGCTAAGCACCGGCCAAATTTGTGGCATGTAGAAACCATCTAGTCCCCGAGTACACAGAAAGGTTACAGTAAGAAGTCTCACAACATCAGGTTAAGGTCCAATAGGTTTATTTGGAATCAAAAACTTTTGGAGCACTGCTCTTTTATCAAATAAGTAGAGGTAGATTCACAAACATGACATACATAGATAGAGACACAAATGCAAGATAATTAAGGGTTGGAATGCGAGTCTTTACAGGTAAAACAGTGTGAATGGAGGGAGATAAGCACAGATTAAAGAGGTATGAATTGTCTCAAGCCAGGACAGTTAGTGAGATTTTGCAAATCCAGGCAGTATGATGGAGGTTGCATCTCGTGTGACATGAACCCAAGATCCCAGTTGAGACCGTCCTCATGCGTGCAGACCTTGCCTATCAGTTTCTGTTTTTGCAATTCTGCGTTATGTGTCTTGAAGGCAGCCTTGGAGAAAGCTTACCTGAAGATTGGAGGCTTGAGACAATTCACACCTTTTTAACTTGTGATCATCTCTCTGTCCACTCACATTGTTCATACCGATTTGTACAGACTGCATTCTAACTATTTTCACATTCCAATCTATAATTATTTTGTAATTATGCTTGTATCTATATATGTTGTGTTTGTGAATCCACCTTCACTCACCTGATGAAGGAGCAGCTCTCTGAAAGCTCATGATTCCAAATAAACCTGTTGGACTTTAACCAAAAGAGAAAACGCTGGAAAATCTCAGCAAGTCTGGCAGCATCTGTAAGGAGAGAAAAGAACTGAAGTTTTGAATCGAGGTAACCCTTTGTCAAAGCTAAAAGGCATAGAAAGTGGGAGATATTTATACTGCAGCCTGAGGGAATGAATGAGTCATTGCCATAGAAACTAGGGGAAAAGACTGCTAATAGCTGTCCACAGAGAGAATAAAGGGTGTGAATAAAAGATGTGAAGGGTGTAACACTCTCTCATTTCCTTCACTATGAACGGTATGTTTTGTCTGTATAGTGTACAAGAAACAATACTTTTCACTGTATCTTAATACACGTGACAATAATATACCAAATCAAAATCAAATCAAATCAGAATGGCTGACTAACCTGGCATTGTGAGACTTCTTACCGTACCCAACCCAGTCCAACACCGGCATCTCTACATCACAGAAATACTTTACAAGTACAGTCAGACAGGAGCGTTGCCATTCAGATGCTTGAGTGGCATTCCCATTCAGAACCTTGGCTTCTTAATCAGACATTTAGGTGTAAGAATGTAAATCTTCAAGTTCTGAAGACTCTGGGTCAAATCCTGTAGGATTGTCAATACTGAAATCATTTAAGATTAATTGCTGATTTATCTTGGTTCTCTTGCCTGCTTTAGCTCTCATAGTGCTTAGCACACAAAGGGACTGTATCCTTTAAAAGTAATAATTCCTGCAGCTCTAATTCCCTTATTTGTCCCATTAACAGGTGACTCCGGCATTATATACTGTCTGTCTCGGTATGAATGTGACACGGTGTCTAAAATATTGAAGAAAAATGGAATAGCTGCATTGGCCTATCATGCTGGCCTCCAGGACTCTGACAGGGAACTGGTACAAAATAAATGGATTAACCAAGATGGCTGCCAGGTTAGAAGCCCTAGAATCCAGGGCACAATTATCATCCCTGATTGGTGGGTTTGGTTCTTCTTGTAAGCTTCTGTTAAAGAACAACCTACAACATACTCCCTCAGCCAATGACAGTGCTCAGAGTTATAAAGTGGTTGAAGTACAGGAAGCTATTTAGCCCATTGAATCCATTTTGGCTCCCTGCAAGAGCAATTCCCCTGCTTCCACTTCCTCATCTCTTCCCTGTAGCCCTGCAAATATTTCTCCAGATCCAAATCTCTTTTGAAAGTGGAATTTGCTCAATCTCACTTTCAGGCAGTGCATTCCAGATCGTAACCACATGCTGAGTAAAAATATTTTTCCAAATGTCATCTTTGGTTCTTTTGCCAGTCAGCTAAAGTCAATGTCCTCTGATTCTCAATCCTTCTATCATTGGATACAGCTTGTCTCTGTCTACTTTGTATGGACCTCTCATGATTTTGAACATTATCGACTCTTCTCTCGAGCTTCGTTTCTCTAACTTCATAGAATGATACAGCATCAAAGGAGGCTATTCAGCCTATTGTGTCTGTGCCAGCCCTTTGAAAGAGTTTTCTAATTAATTCTACTCCCCTGTTGGCTTTTATTTACAATTCCCTGCTGTGTAAAATAATTCTCCTCATCTCCCCTCGAGTTCTTTATCTCCAGCCTATGATCTTTGGTTATTGACCCTTCAACCAAGAAACAGTTTCTACTTATTTACTCCATTAAAATCCTTCATGTCTTTAAACACCTGTTAACTTTCTCTGCTCTAAAGAGAGCAATCGCTGTTTCTTCAGATAACTGAAGTCTCTCATTTCTGGTACCATTCTATTTAATTTAAATTGCCAATAAAAATATTTATTGAAGAAGCAAGCTATTCTTGTGCAATTTCTTCTTGCAGAGGCTAAGGACATACCTTTGAAACCTGGTGTAAAACTTGCCCCCTCATATTCGCTGTTAGTATTTTGGCAAAATTTTCAAATAAGCCTAATAATATGTAAAAGGGGAGTGATGATATGTGTTGTACAGGGAGGATGATGGTGGGATATTGAAGGCTGACAGAATGGCTCACCTTTGATTTGTGTTCCTCCAGGTGATTTGTGCCACTATTGCCTTTGGTATGGGAATTGATAAGCCAGATGTTCGTTACGTGATTCATGCCACACTACCCAAGTCTATGGAAGGATACTATCAGGAGTCGGGCCGTGCAGGGAGAGATGGAGAGACATCCCATTGTATTCTTTTCTACAGCTACAGTGATGTCACTAGGATCAGGCGCCTTATCCAAAGTGAGTGAGCAGCCAGTGTAAATAGCAGCTAAAAGCATCATGGAATTAGGATAAAGTCTCTGGAGCAGGAGCAAATCAGCAAGCTGTCAAATAGTCCAGTGTTGTGCTGGGATTCCTCTGGGTGCTCCAGCTACCTACAAACTCCAAAGAGTGTGGGTTAGGCGCATTGGCTATGATAAGATGCCCCTTAGTGTCTCAAGATATCTGGTAAAGGGGATTAATGGGATAAATATGTGGAGTTACAGGAATAGGACCATAGTAAGATGCTCTTTCGGAGAGTCGGTGCAGACTTGATGGGCCAAATGGTCTCTTTCTGCACTGTAGAGCTTTTATGATTCTATGACATTGCATTGGCCTCGAGAAACTCGTGCACAAACATTTCACAATTTAAGAACCCATTTAATGATGGGATTTATGTTTTTGCTCAACTTTGCAAGCCCAGAAAGGGAACAGTTGAAACAGTGCAGTCCCATTCCTACAGCGAGTAAATTGTTCTTCAAAATTTTTAAAATTCAGAATCTTAACAAAAAAATTATGATTTTCTCTCCTATCTTTTCCTTTTCTCTCTCTGATGATCCAATTTTTCTTTCCCTTTTTATTTCTTTATTTGATCTGATATCACTGGGTTTCTGTCCGACCTGTCGTTTTAATCTCATTTGTTTACATAGATGGTCTTCACTGAAGTTCTGCTGACCTTATCTGACCTTGCCTCTTGCACTTCCAGCAATTTGTGGCACAAAAATGGTTTGAGCTGAAGGGTGAGGGAAAGATTTCTAACAAATGGGGCAGGCTGTGAGTTGCAGCACCCCAGCAAGTCCCGGGCCGTTGTCTCTTTGATGCATGTTGTGATCTCCATTAACCTGACCTAACAAGTGAGACATGTGTTCTACAGTGGAGAAGGACGGGAACCACTTCACCAAACAGACCCACTTCAACAACCTGTTCAACATGGTCCATTACTGTGAGAATGTGGTGGAGTGCCGCAGAACTCAGCTGCTGGCCTACTTTGGGGAAAATGACTTTAATCCCCAGTTTTGCAAAGAACACCCAGAAGTAACTTGTGACAACTGCCTCAGGAAGAAAGTAAGTTCAGCTGAATTACTGGTAGTAACTGTTACTAGTCCTGAAACGTTACTTTTTTTAACCTCATCTCTCCTTGTAGAGTTACAGGACCAGAAATGTCACGGATGAAGTGAAAAACATTGTGAGATTTGCTCAGGAGCATTGTGCTAGCGTCAATGGAAGAAAGTACAATGCAAACCAGCCCTCCAGTAGGCTAACCTTGAACATGCTAGTTGATATCTTCCTCGGTGAGTGCAGCGTACAGTGAGTTGTCTGTTTCTAGGTTATCTGGGGAGGAGAGGGAGGGAAAATGGGTATTTCAACACAAAATGATAAGCAAATGTGGCGCCATGTAAAGTTTGTGAAATGTTAATTAGAGAAGGACTTTCCTTTCATCTTAAAGTCATGTGGATTTGTACGTGGTGGATTTCTCTTCATTTTGCCTGCTTGTTCTCATTTCTTACCACACGCTTGCACTATCTCCCACTAAAGCATCTTATCATCACCTCATGATGTTCCAAAGCACTTTGGACTGATGGATTGCTTTGGGGCAGAGTCCGTGTTATTACAGGCATAACTACAGCAGTCACTTGTCCACACAAGGTTTCCAATACTAATGCAAAAATAAATAATCCAACAATCTTTTTTGATTGATTGTGTTGGTCAAGGAGGGATTGTTGATTGGATACTCCCTGCACTCTTCAAATAGTGGAGCAAGAAATCAGTACCGTGAAACAGAATGATCTGGTCATTATGCCCATTAAGAAGTCTCTCAACACCAGCTTAAAGTCCAACAGGTTTATTTGACAGCACAAGCTTTTGGAGTCTCAGGAGATTGAAACTCCGAGAGCTTGTGCTGCCGAATAAACCTGTTGGACTTTAATCTGGTATTGTGAGACTTCTTACTGTGCTTACCCCAGCCCAACACCAGCAACTCCACATTATGTTCTTGACATGTGTGGGAGCTTGCAAAACACATTAGCTTCCATCTTTTCTATATTACAACAGTTACTTTAAACTTACATCGTTGGCTGGAAAAGGCTTTGGGATGTTCTGAGATGGTGAAAGGCAACATCTGGACAAGATCAGGCTAATTGAATGAAAGGGGAGAAAATGTTAACCATTTAATGGCACACGTGCGTTCTCTTACGTTGTTGGGGAACGTAAGACCCTTTTGAGAGGTGTAATCAAATGCATCTCCTTTATCTAAAGTTCAGTTTGGGACACCTAATAAGCCTGAACGCTAACTGAACTTCCCCACCAGGTTGTAAAAATGCCAGGATCCAATCCGGTATATTCGGGGCAGGCGCCGCCTATTCTCGTCACAATGTGGAGCGACTGTTCCGAAAGCTGGTGCTGGATAGGATTCTGTGCGAAGATTTGTACATCACGGCCAATGATCAAGCAGTTGCTTATGTGACAGCTGGAGAGAGAGCACAGCAAGTTCTGATGGGTTTCCTACAGGTGTGTCCATTTTTATGTGATTAATCTTCAGTATACTTGCAATCTAATTTATATTGGTTCTCCTCATTATGTTCCAATGATGGAAGAGCTTTGAGATATTTAAACATGATGTGACACTAGAGCATTTTATTCTTTGACCCTAGGTGGAATTTCAGGAGACGGATAATGCCAGTAGCATCAGGAAGCAGAGGAATTCAGTGACAAAGAATGTTTCCAAACGGGAAGGGATGGTTAAGCAGTGTCTTGCTGAGCTCACTGAGCTCTGCAAGCGCCTGGGAAAAGTCTATGGTGTCCATTACTTCAACATTTTTAGCACTGCCACCATCAAAAGGATTGCAGGTATACATGAAAAAGACTGGTATGGGGTGGATGTTACTTGTCTTATTGGAGAAAAATGTTGCTCTTTTGCAGTCACAATAATTTAGACCAGCAGTTTGTTGTCATTTGGAAATATATTGGAAGCTATTATACGACCTTGCTTGGGCGAGGCTTGTAAGATCCTGCTCAAGGCCAACAGAGAATTCCGTTCTGTGAGCCTTTGGTGCAGGCAAGGTGGTAAACTTCCAACAATTGTACCTGTTAATATCTCATTATGTGATGAAATTCCTGATAAGGATCCTGCTGAAAGAATTAGATTTGTGTTTGTACAGTCTATTTCACCACCTCAGAGTCAAAGTCCTTTAGAGCAAATGAAGAATGTTGCGAAGTTGTGGAAAATATGGCAGATGAATTATACACAGCAAACTTTCACAGGAAAGGGTGTGATAATGACCAGATGACCAGTTCCGATGCCATTGGATGAGGCAATAAATATTAGTGAAAAACTCCCCTGCTTATCTTCAAAATAGTGTTTTAGGATCCATTGCATTGCTCTGACCAAGCATGTGTTAGCTGTAGTTCAGGCAGCGGTATTCTCACCTTGGAATCAGAAGGCTGCAGGTTCAAGTCCCCTCCAGCATTAGGAGACAAAGTCAAGGCTGACACTCCAGTGTACTGAGTGTATGTTGCACTGTCAGAGGTGGCCATCTATCTGATGAGCTGCTGAAACGAGGCCTGGATTTTGCTTATGTGACAGCTGGAGAGAGAGCACAGCAAGTTCTGATGGATTTCCTACAGGTGTGTCCATTTTAATGTGTTCAATTTCCTGTATTGATATTTGCCATCTCAAGTAGAAGTAAGAGATCCCATGGCACTATTTTGAAGGTGAACAGGGAGAATTATCCCTTCTGTCCTCTAATTCTTCACTCAACATCACAAAAACTGATCATCTGGATATTATTTTGGAGCAGTTTATGGGAGCTTGGTGTGCATTAATCAGCTGTCATGTTTCCTATATCATAATGGTGAATACATCTCAAAAGTACTTTTATTGGCTGTAATTCTGATATTCATGCAAGGTGCTATATCATTGTAAGTCTTTTTTCAGTACTGCAGTCTAACAATCTGGATTTTATGGTCAACCCTCTCAGGTATTTTCTTCACCACAATAATCAGAGATAATGAGACAGTACTAACATCCAGCAATTCGGCTAAATCCTTGACTCTTCTCCTAATGCTGGCTTGAATGTTCTGGACAAATTGTAACTGGATTTAGATTGCAGAGCAGGGACTGTGCTTAGCATTCACTTTACTCTTACTGAGTAGCAGCCAAACTTCCTGTCAGCCTCACAACAAAAACAGAAAAGTGCTAGAAAATCTCAGCAAGTTTGACAGCATCTCAGGAGAGAGATTAGAGCCAACATTTTGAGTCTAGATGAGTCTTTGTCAGCACGGTCATCTAGACTCGAAACGTTGGCTCTACTTACTCTCCACAGAGGCTGTCAGATCTGCTGAGATTTTCCAGCACTTTTCTGTTTTTGTTTCAGATTCTAGCATCCACAATATTTTGCATTTGTCTTCCTGTTAACCTATTTATTTTTACAAAAGTAAATGAAAACTGCAAATAAAAATTGAAATGTTGGGACAAAACAAATTAATATTCAGATTATTGCAGAAAAATGTGCAGTTCCCACTTGCAGAACAACTGGGTCAGCACAAGCGTCCAAGTTGTCTCTCAAGGGATGCTAATGAGCCGAATGTGTCTGCCACAGAGTCGCTGTCACCGGATCCAGAGCACCTTCTGCAGATTGACGGAGTCACCGAGGACAAGTTGGATAAATATGGAGGTGAACTCATCGATGTTCTCCAGAAGTACTCTGAATGGCAGTTGCCAGGTAACGGAAGTTTTACCCATTTGCGATATGTAAAGCATCTCTAGCAGACAAAACAATCCCTATCAGCCCAGGGGTGCTTTTGCTTTAGGAGCTATTAGGATCCAGTTCCATAGATGATACCAAACCAGCTCAGCCTTGTCCATACGGCCATTTCATCGAATCCTGCAGTGCAGAAGGAGGCCATTCGGCCCATCGAGTTTGTACCGAACACAGTCTCATCCCAGCCCTATTCCCAGGACTCCATGCATTTCCCCTAGCTAATCCTCCTGACACTAAGGAGCAATTTAGTGTGGCTAATTCAGCTAACCTGCGCATTTTTGGAATGTGAGAGGAAACCCATGCAGACATGGGAGAACATGCAGACTCCACACAGACAGTTACCCAAGCTGGGAATCAAACCAGGTCCTTGGTGCTGTGAGGTAACAGCGCTATGCCACCATGCCACCCCTCACGTGGAATCAAAAGAAGACTACAACAAGATATAATAATATGTTAATAAATTTGCAGAATGTGTGTGAGATTGCCAAATTAACCTCAGTATTGATTGTGGGTTTTGTAGAAGTAATAGTGAGGCCATGTGCTCACTGCTTTAGATAACCAGAGTGGGATAGAGGCAAGATTGCTTATATTAATAATTGCAAGATTAGCAATGTAAGATTGCTAATACTCAGATCACTACAACTAGTAATGCAGATTGGTACGGTCATGTTTAAAAAAGCAAACCAAATACTGGAGTTTATTTTTGGAGGGATAGGATTGAAAAGCAGGAAAGTTAAACTTGTAATAAGTCTTGATTAGAACACATTTAGAGTGCATTACATTTCTAGTTTCAATGCTATGAAAAAGAATATAGGACATTGGAGAAGATACAAAGGGATTTCATAAGGATGATGCCAAAACTGAAAAGTTATAATCACCAGGAAAAGCTGAACAGGTTGAGTCATTTGTCACGTGAACCTGATGGAGGTCTTTGAATATAATGGAAGGCTTGAGATGCAGAGAAATCATCTCCACTTGTGGGGATGTCAACATTCAAGGGTCTTGCATAAAAGATCATCTCTAATAAACTCAATAAATTATTTGTGCAAAACATATTAAACCAGAGTGTGATGAGAATGTGGAACTAAGTACCACGTGCAGTAATTGAAGCAAATAGTGTAAATGAATTGTAGATGAAGCTGGCTGAACATTTGAGGGAGAAAGGAATATAGAGGATATGTTGAAGGGGTTAGCTGTTCTTACTCAGCTCACTTTCCAACAGGAATCTCGAAGTTGTATTGTAAGGATGGCACAGTGGTTAGCATTGCTGCCTCATAGCACTAGGGACCCAGGTTCAATTCTAACCTTGGGTCACTGTCTGTATGGAGTTTGCACATTCTGCCCATGTCTGTGTAGGTTTCCTCCAGATGCTTCAGTTTCCTCCCACACTCCAAAAATGTGTGGGTTAGGTGAATTGGCCACGCTAAATTGCCCCTTAGTGTCAGGGAGATTAGCAAGGTAAATACGTGGAGTTACGGAGATAGAGCCTGTAACTCTATCAGTTAGTGCAGGCTCGATAGGCCGAATGGCCACCTCCTGCACTGTAGAGATTCTGTATATAAATATATTATATGATTCTATTCTGTGCATTTATAAAGCACCTTTTAACATAGAATAATGCCACCAGGCACTTCACGGGAGCATAATCTGACAACACTTGATGAGATATTACAAAGGGTGACTGCCCGTGTGAATGGATTCTGGTCAAATGATCAGAATTGGAGGTGTGCAGAAATATTGGAGGATTGTAGGACTGAAGATACTATAAAGTTAGGGAGGGATGATTCGAAAATAAGGATTAAAATTTTAATGTTGAAGCTTCTTGGATCAGGAGCCAGTGTGAGCACAGGGTGTTGGGTCAATGAGAGTTGATCAGTTTAATCGTATATCTGCATGGTATCCTCTGGGTGTTCTGGTTTCCTCCCGTAGTCTGAAAGACATGCTGGTTAGGTACATTGGCCATGCTAAATTCTCCCTCAGTAAAGTTTGAAGTTAGAGGTTATTCATTAATCACAAGTAAGACTTACATTAACACTGCGATAAAGTTACTGTGAAATACCCTAGTCGCCACAGTCTGATGCTTGTTCAAGTCAATGCACCCTAACCAGTATATCTTTCAGAATGTGGGAGGAAACTGGAGCACCCAGAGGAAATCCATGGAAACACAGCACAGATAGTGGCCAAGACCGGGATTGAACGTGAGTCCCTGGCGCTGTGAAGCAGCAGTGATAGCCACTGTGCTACCATGAACAGGTGCTAGAGTGTGGTGAAATTTTCACAGTCATTTCATTGCAGTGTTAACATAAACCTGCTTGTGACACCAATAAATAAATTTAAACTCAAACTTAGGACATGGGCAGAGTTTGGATGAGAGGTTGAACTCCTGAAATCTGTTTCTAAGATAAAATTGGTGACATTGACTCATTGTGAAAAGGGAGGAAATTTACAATGTCTTCTTTACAATAACAGAGGAGGAAACTGCTCAAGGCAGAGCTTCCAACAGCTGGATAGACTGTAGAAAATCTCAGGATGAGGAGGAACAGTATGAGGAAACCTCGATGTATTTCAATAGGAACAAAAACACAGGCAACAGAAAACGCAAAAAAGGATCATATTACAAAAAGACAAAGAAAAGGAAAACTGGATATAGCAACCAGCAATCTTCAAAAAGGTACATGACTTCTCCCAGATCATCAACATTCCCCGATGATACAATATACCTTCATAGTTTTATCAAGGATAGTGCTTCTGTTTGATGTATTATAATCTGTTTGGAAATACATTGACTGTAGTAGCAAATGTGCCACTCATTATGTGCATTGTAGATTCCAGAAATAGGACAGTGTAAGATATCAGGTATCGCGTAAAGGTTTACAGCATGGAAACAGCCCTTTGGCCCAACTTGTCCATGCTGCCTTTTTTAAAACCCCTAATCTAGTGCCAGTTGCCTGCATTTGGCCCATATCCCACCATATGCAAATTACCCATAAAACTGTCTAAACGTTTTTTAAAAGACAAAATTGTACTCGCCTCTACTAATACCTCTGACAGCTTGTTCCAGATACTCACCATCCTCTGTGAAAAAATTGTCCCTCTGGACACTTTTGTGTCCCCCCCCCCACCTTAAAATTATGCCCTCTAGTTTACTCTCCCTACTTTGGGAAAAGATATTGACTATCTAACTGATCTATGCCTCTCATTATTTTATAGACCTCTATAAGATCATCCCTCAGCGTTCCACGCTCCAGAGAAAAAAAAATCCCAGAGTATCCAGCCTCTCCTTATAAATCAAATCATAAAGTTCTGGTACCATCCCAGTAATTTTCTTCTGCACTCTTCCTAGTTTAATAATATCCTTTCTATAATATGGTGACCATATTTGTCACCATATGTGACAAGAATTGTACACAGTATTCCAAGCACAATCCTTATTTCTTGCGTTTCCTTTCATTCTGACTTTGTCTCTGTACTGTTGATGATGTAACCTTCACCCTAAGTGAAGGAGCACAAACATAACACATTTTGCAAACAGATATTAAAACATAGAACACGCATATTAAAACATAGTTACAGCGCAGTACAGGCCCTTTGGCCCTCCATGGTGCGTCGACCAGTGAAATGAATCTAATGACACTCTAACCTAAACTATTCCAATCTTATCCATATGCCTATCCAGTGACCATTTGAACGACCTTAAAGTTGACGAGTCCATAACAGCTGCAGGCAAGGCGTTCCGCACTCTTACTACCCTCTGAATAAAGAACCTATCTCTGACATCCGTCCTATAATTATCACCCCTCAATATAAAGCTATGTCCCCTTGTGTTAGCCATCACCTTCCGAGGAAAAAGGCTCTCATTGTTCACCCTATCTAATCCTCTAATCATCTTGTATGCCTCAATTAGGTCACCTCTTAACCTTCTCTCTAACGAAAACAACCTCAAGTCCCTCAGCCTTTCCTCATAAAACCTTCCCATCATACCAGGCAACATCCTGGTAAACCTCATCTGCACCTTTTCCAATGCTTCCACGTCTTTCTTATAGTGCGGCGACCAGAACTGTATGCAACACTCCAAGTGTGGTCACACCAGAGTTTTGTATAGTTGCAACATGACCTCATGGCTCCGAAACTCAATCCCTGTATCGATAAAAGCTAACACACCATACGCCTTCTTAACAACCTTATCAACCTGGGATTGCAGTATTAGGATTGCAGTCACATTTTTCTCCTTTGCTGCCTCAGGGTAAGGGTACTAAGGCTAACTATGTGGCATCTCTGCTATTCTAAGCTGACCAATTCAAACCTGGCACCTGTGCTTCTGTTGCACACTCATCTGTACATATCTAAATTAGCCACTGGAGGGTGCTATTTCACAACGTTCTGAACTTGAAGTATCACCTAGACGAAAAATTGCACTTTATATATCCACATTGTGCACCATCATGCAATTTTAAATAATTCACTTAGGAATTGGGCATCACAGGATAGAACAGCGCTTGCTGCCCATCCCTAATTGCTCTTCAGAAGGTGCTGGTTAGCTGTCTTCTTGAATCGCCATGAAGTGGCCATGCCAATGTTGGACTGGAATTCGCACAGTAAAAAGTCTCACAAAACTAGGTTTATTTGGCAGCACTGTTCCTTCACCACGTGAGTGGGCTAGACTTCACCTGAGGAAGGAATGGCACTCTGACAGCTCTCGCTACCAAAGAAATCTGTTGGATGTTAACATGGTGTCGTGAGACTTCTTACTGTTCCTGAACTGCTGCAATCCATGAGCTATAGGTACACCCCAGTACTGTTAGGGAGAGAGTTCCAGGAATTTGATCCAGTGACCGTGAAGGAATAGCAATATATTGGTCCACCTCGTTGTCTAACGAGGGCTGCTCTTGGATTTTTTTTTCAAGAGTATCCTACTGCTTCACGTCGTTAGTGTATGCTTGACCTGGACCATTTGATGGGCAACACGACAGCTCAGTGACCAGCGCTGTGCTGTGCAGATACATGGATTTGGGCCTGTGTCTGTGGGAGTTTGCGCGTTCTCCCCGTGCTTGCGTGGGTTTTCTCCGGATGCTCCAGTTTCCTCCCGCATCCCAAAGATGTGCTCTTAGGCTAATTGGCAAAACAAATTCTCCCTAAATTGTCTCAAATTGGGTTTTTAATCCATAGATCTATAAACATGGACAGGGATCGCTGGTAGAGGTGGGAGCATCAGGGTGGCGGTGCGGGCTCGTTGGGCCAAAGGGCCTGTTTCCCGTGCTGTTTTGTTCTTTGTTCAAATCAGGGTGGTGAGTGACTTGAAGGGGAACCTCAAGGTGATGGTGTCCCCAGGAGTCTGCCACCCTTGTCCTTCTAGATGTCAGTGTTGTACAGCCTGGCTAGGGGTGCAGCAAATTCTGGAGCACAAGTCTCCAGGATTATAGCTGGGATGTTGTCAGGGCCCAAGCCGTTGCTGTATCCAGCTCTTCATTCATTAATTGTTATCATGGGGAGTGAATTGAATTGGCTGAAGGCTGACACCTGTGATGCTGGGGACTTCTGAAGGAGGCCGAAGTGGATCATCCACTTGGCAATTCTGGCTAAAGATTATTGCAAATGCTTTAGCCTTTTGCACTGATGTGCTGGGCTCCTCCAACATTAAGAATGTGGATATTTATGGAGCCGCTTCCTCCAGTAAGTTGTTTAATTGTCCACCACCAATCATGGCTGCATGTGACAGGATTGCAGAGCTTAGATCTTATCTAATGGTTATGGAGTTGCTTAGCTCTGTGTTAAGGTGCTGGACCAGAAACACAAGTTATATTAGGAAACCAGACTAGACCCCAGCAATATTTCTATTTTAATATAAATGTAAGGATAGACTTCGCTCCAGATTAATTCTGCTGATAAACTAGGGATCTTTTACAGTAAAACAAACTTTATTTAATAATAGTTTAAATGTAAATTTAACAAATGAAGCAGCTTAACTGTTAAACATTCCCCTTAAACAAAAAAACAAAATGTGTATGTTTATGTTGGTTGCACTGCTATCATCAACCTGCCTATCACTTACTGTTAATAATGTTTAGCATGCAAGTATTCTTGTATTGTAGCTTCATCAGGTTGACACCTCATTGTTAGGGATGTCTGGTTCTGTTCCTGGCATGCCCTCCTGAACTCTTCATTGAACCAGGATTGATCCCCTGACTTGGTGGCAATGGGAGAATGGGGGATTTGCTAGGCCATGAGGTTGCAGATTGTATTTGGGTACAATTCTGCTACTGTTGATGACCCACAGCACCTCATGGACGGCCAGTCTCAAGTTGCTAGACTTGTTTGAAGTTTATCCCATTTAGCAAGTTGTCACACAACGCAATGGAAGGTATTCTTAATGTGAAGATGTGACTTTGTCACGGACAGATGCATCTACGACAGGCAGGTTAATGAGGATGAGGTCCAGTATGTTTCTCCCTCTTGTTGGTTTCCTCACTACCTGCCGCAGTCCCAGTCTAGCAGCGATGGCTAGCTTGGCTGTGGCCGTACACTGAGCTTCTCTTGTTGATGGATATTGAAACTCCCACTCAGAGGACATAGTGTATTCTTGGCACCCTCAGTGCTTTCTCCAAGAGGTGTTCAATGTAGAACAGTAGTGATTCATCTGTTGACGAGGATGGAACATGGCAATGAACAGGAAGATTCCTTGCCCGTGTTTGACCTAGTGACATGAGACTTCATGGGGTCCAGAGCTGATGTTGAGGACTTGCAGCATACCACTGTCTGCTGGTCTGTCCTGCTGGTGTGACAAGACATAACCAGGATTGGTGATAGTACTATCTGGAACATTATCTGTAAAATATGATTCCATAAGAATGAGTTTGTCATTACATCTGGTTTCTACATCTCAGGAAAACATATTGCCTTGGATGAAGTGAAGGGCAGTTTCATCTGAATGGTAGCGGAGTTTAAAGGATTAAATTTGGACGGTAGGCTTGTATTCTTTTCAGTATGTCAAAATGAAAGCTAACCTAATCAAGATGTTTAAGGTGATAGATGAGAGAAACTGATTCCTCTTGTGGGGGAGTGCAGAATAAGAGGGCATTAGCTTACAACAGCCCAGAGGTTTAGGTAGCACCTTCTCACACACACGGGAGTGGAAATCTCACCCAGAATAATGGTGGTATAATGGTAACATCACTACATCCAGAAATCCAGAGGCGCAGGCTAATGCCCTGGCTTTGAGGGTTCAGCAGCTGATTAAATTCAAATAATAAATTGGAATGTGAAGCTGGTCTCTATAATGGTAACATGAAATTATCATTGATTGTTGTAAAAACCCAGCTAGTTCACTAATGTCCCTTAGGGAAGGAAATCTGCTATCCTTACCTGGTCTGGCCTACATATGATTCCAGACTCACAGCAACATGGTTGACTCTTAACTGCCCTCTGAAATAGTCAACCAGGACACTCAGTTAAGGATGATTTCAAGCAAGCGATTCCCATATCCTGTGAAAGAATTGGAAAAAAGTGATTTAAGGTTAAGATTAGTTGAAAATGTTAAGAGTTTAACAAATTTTTTCTAGGCAACTTTATTAAGGATGAATATATGGGAGTTGGAATCTAACCTAATTGAATGGTCATACAGGGCCTAAAGGGGCCGAATGGCCTCACATCCTTATGTAGGCAAATCTGTTAAGTTCCACAACCAGCAATGGATATGACGGGCCAGTTAATGGACATGTTAATCTACACTTATTTGATGAAGGGGCAGCACTCCAAAAGCTTGTGATTCTAAATAAACTTGTCGGACTTTAACCTGGTGTTGTGAGATTTCTGAGTTAATCTACATTTAGCCATGTTGCTGAAGGATCAGATGTTCTCTGGAGACAGAGAAGAATTTGCTGCTTCTCTCGGAACAATGCCCTAGGATCTTTTACATCTATCTGAATGAACAGATATTCCATCAGTTTATTGCCATTTAGACAATGGTGTGTGCTGCTCGATTGAGGGATAATGTTCCTTGGTAAATATTTAACTGTTATGTCAGTGTAATACGATCTGGTCAATCTGATAATTGTTTTCTTATTATCTTTCATAGCAGTTCTAACACAAAGGGTGCAACAAATGCAAAACATTTCAACCCCAGACCCGCAACGGGCAGCCGACGACCAGGGGTAATGCCGCTACCGATCCCTCGCAGCAACACCAATCAACGACCCTTCCTCAAGCCCTCATACTCATTTAGCTAAGCATCGCTCAGACTTGCGCAGTCCCCGTGACACAGTTGTGACATAAATGGATGGATGCTACTTGGATTGTGTTTAAAAAGGAAATAGCATCCCAAGCATATTTCTGAATTTGAGTTCCAGGGCTGCTGAACTCGGAGCTGAATAGAAGCTGCAGATCGAAGCTGTTGTTTTCAGTTGATCCCAAAGTGTGCCATTTGACTGATGAGAATTGAACGGCACTGATGGGGCACTCCCTGGGAATCTGAACCAAGGCATCAGCAGCTACCTGGAGTGGTCCTGCCACTCCAGCCTACATAGCTTTGCTGAGGAATCTCCCAACTTATACTGCCACTTGCATTGATCAGGGTCCAAAGCTACTTTGCACCGATACCGAAGTGGTCAAGGTTTGGCATTTGAATTTGGGAAAGGAATTAAATTTGTATAAGTTGTGCCTGAGGAATATTTGGCTTTTTGGGATCAGGGTCTTGTACAGTAATTTTCTTTATGCATTCACTCAGTATTTGATCCCAATCGAGTTGTTTATTTAACAGACCTGTTCTCATGGGCTGTAATTACAAGTTAAATTTAGCAATTAGCTTCACTAAGTTTGCTGCTAACCTGTTTTATTTAAACACTGCATGTAACGTCTGTATTTCTGATTAAATATACATAAATTATACACAAATTAAATTTTAATCCTGAGACCTGGTTTGCATATTTAGAAATATTATTTCTGCTGCAAAACTCAAAGGGATCTGTGTGTGCTTATTTCTCTGGTAATCAGCCCTCACCTTGCTGAATACCCAGGACCATCACCCAGTGTGTCTCATTCTGGGAGGTCACCCTGCCACTGACTGAAAGATTCAATGGCTCTAAATGTCATGTTGATCCATTTTTGGTTCTCATCTCTTCCCTCTCTTATCTTCGCATTCCCCCCTTCTTTTCTCTCTGCACATGCTTTACTCTCCCAGAAAATTACATAATTTTGCATCCCCCGCCCCAGCTTCCTTCAGTAAACCACCCCCGCCATTTCTCCCATTACCTCCCTGGCCGTTGAAGAACACAGAATTGTAGAATCCCTACAGCGCAGAAGAAGGCCATTTGGCCCATCAATTCTGCACCAGGCACAGTCCACCCAGGTTCAGTCCAAATAACTTGATTTTTTTTCCCTTGCTAAACCCCTGACAATTTTTCAATTTAGCATGGCCAATCCACCTTAACTCACACATCTTTGGAGTGTGGGAGGAAACCGGAGCATCCGGAGGAAACCCATGAAGACACAAGAGAACATACAGACCCCACATAGATAGTGAGCCAAGGCCAGAATTGAACCCCGGGTCCCTGGCACTGTGAGGCAGCAGTGCTAACCACCGTGGCACCCCAAAGTAAAGTTGGTGGGAGTCCTGCCCCACAGCCAGAATGATTAAATTGCCTACCAGTAGATTTCTGCTTCCTTGTCAGCACTGACCCTCACCTCTTAGGCCCCTCTCCCCCAGTATAACCAGTTAAAAGTTGGTGGTGACATGGTGGATAAGAAGAAAGATGGGGTGGGTATTATCTTAAGGGGTAAATAAGTAAGTTTATTAGTCACAAGGCTTACATTAACACTGCAATGAAATTGCTGTGAAAATCCCCTAGTTGCCACACTCCGATGCCTGTTTGGTACACTAAGGGAGAATTTAGCATGGCCGATGCACCTAATCAGGGAAGAAACCCACACAGACACAAAGAGAACATGCAAACTTCACACAATGATCCAATCCAGGAATCGAACACTGGTCCCTGGAGCTGAGAGGCAGCAGCAATATGGGGTTGGGCAACGCCTTGAAGATAATACACCCTCTTTTCTTTCTGTCCTAATAAAAGGGATTTTTTAACGACCTATCAATTTCTGCCAGCCTGTCCTTGCCAGCTGTGTTAGGACAGGATGTTATCAGGGAAAAGCTCAAATGATTCTTAATTATTTATTTCAGTTTGGTAGGCAGATGGCTGATTTTGCCACCTGCATATCTACTCTGTTATAGGGTGAGCTTGAGTTTGAGCGTGAAAGTGGTAGTACCCCAAAACTCATAAAATCTACCCCCAATCTTTGATCTGTCATTCTGTACAATGCCAACGTGTATAATACCAAGTTGTACAATGCTGAGGTTTACCTCTTCATTAATGCAGAATATAGAAATAAATTATGATTTTTTTAACTGTTCAATAAATATATGGTTTCACTTGGCAGAGGACAACTGAACCCTGTGACTTATTGTGAAATTGAATTAAATACATCTTTGCCCACACCTTATTACAGATATTCTGATTCTGTCAATATACTGTAATACATATACAGTAATGGTGGCACAGTGCCTTTTAGTGTCAGGGATTGGCAGGATAAATACATGGTATTATGGGGATAGGGCATGAATAGGATTGTTGTCAGTGCAGGCTCAATGGGTCGAATGGCACTGGAGAATTCTATGAATAGCTGATACGTGCATCTTTAATATGCCTTGCATATTCTGTACAGAATGTCAAACACAAAATAACAACTGAATAATAAAGGGCCCAGATGGTGCAGTGAGTTGGAACAGTGAGCCTTGAGGCTGTTGTTTAAGGTTCTTACTATTGCACCTTGTGCATAAACTCAGTTGACAAATTTTAAATACTCTGACAAATTGGGTTTCATTTACAGCAGTGATAAGTAACCTAGACAAGTGAGTGGGCTGAACGGGTGGCCCTCCTTCAGATTTAAATTAGGTTTGTTCAGTAACCATGATCCTGTGAGTAAGATTAAAAACATTTAAAGCACCTCAAATATTTCATAAGTTGTAGAAAATGCTTAATTGTTCCTGTATTAATAGAACAATCATCAGCTTCAAATGATAAAAACAAAAGTAATACTTATTTGCATCACACCCAGTGTGACTTCTGGTTGGATCTGTTCTCCAGGTAATTATAGGCTAGTGAGCTTGACGTCAATGACATTGAAACTGTTGGAGAAGATTCTTAGGAAGCGTATCTACGCATTTGGAATTGAATGGTCTTGTTAGCTACAGACAGCATGGTTTTGTATGTGGAAGGTTATTTCGCATTAATTTAGTTGAGTTTTTGAGGAGGTGACAAACAATGATTGACAAGTGAAGGGTTGTGGATGTTGTCTACATAGACTTTAGTAAGGCATTTGACATGGTAGGCTGGTGCAAAAGATGAAATCTCACCTGATCATTGGTAAATTAGCTACAATGGAGTATTATAACTAGTGATGTTCTGCAGAGATTAGTGCTGGAACCTCTGCTGTTTGTGATATATATAAATGACTTGGAAGAAAACGTAGCTGGTTTCATTAGCAAGTTTATGGATGATACTAAAATTGGTGGAGTTGTGGGTTGTGATGCAGATTATCAGGGAATACAGCAGGATATAGATAGACTGGAAAATTGGGCGGAGAAATGGCAGATGGAATTTAATCCGGACAAATGCGAGGTGATGCATTTTGGTAGATCCAATTCAGGTGGGAGCTATAAATTAAATGGCAGAACCATCAGGAGCATAGACGCACAGAGAGATCTGAAAGCACGGGTCCACAGATCCTTAGAAGTGGCAGTACAGGTAGAAAAGGTGGTGAAGAAAACATAGTGCATGCTGCTTGCCTTCATCGGCCAGAGCATTGAAATGTTGGTTAGGCTACATTTGGAGTATTGTGTCCGATTCTGGCAACCACAATACAAGAAGGATTTGGAGGCAGTATAGAAAAGGTTTACTAGGATGTTGCCTGGTACGGAGGGTATTAGCTCTGAGGAGAGATTGAATAAACTAGGATTGTTCTCAGTGGGAAGATAGAGGAGTGACCTGATAGAGATTTATAAAATTATGAGAGGTATAGATAGCATGAACAGTTAGAAGCTTTTTCCCAGGGCAGGAATGACATCTACAAGGGAGCACAAGTTCAACTTAAGGGGGAAAAGATTCAGTGAAGATATGCGGGAGAAGTTTTTCATATAGAAGGTGGTAAGAGCCTGGAATGCACTGCCAAGTGTGGTAGTTGAGGCAATTACATTAACCACATTTAAGATTTGATAGGCATATGAACGAACGGGGAAAAGAGGGATATAACAGTTGGTTTAGGTGGAACAATGTGACTGGTCCTCCGAGCCCGCACCAAAGGGCCTGTTCCTGTGCTGGACTGTTCTTTGTTCTTGTTCCAACTGAACCTGCGCACATAGAATTTGCAGGCATGCCAATCAAACTAGAGCAGTAAGCACATTGATTGGAAGCAGAGGAAATGCATGGCTCTCAGTTACTGTGTGAAATCAGCACTTTTTAGAAATTTTTTCATGGGACATGGATGTCGCTGGCCGACCAGCATCTATTGCCCATCCCTAGTTGCCCTTGAGAAGGTGGTGTTGAGCTATGCCCTTGGTTTATGTGCATATTAGTTTAGTCATACCAGTAGTTAAAAAAACTACATGGAGAGAAACCAGTGGAATTTGGGCAACAGTCAACAAAATGTCTTGCAAGCTGCCTTCAAAACCCTGATGGGTAGGTAGCATGTGGCAGTTTGCTGCTACTAATCTACAGTTTAAAGGTCCCAAGATATAGCTTTCTAACTGGGTTTCTGCATTTCAAAACTGTATTTTCAGTTTAGATTTTAGCTAAATCAATGTTGAGAAAGCCTAGATTTTATTTAAGATGCATCTTCTTCAATCATGTTTCAATAAAAGATTTGTGAACCTCCACAAATCACATGTAACTAAGGAGTTCACATATATGTCTTACTCTGAATGTAAGAACAATAAACTTTAATGTCTAGACTGCAAATTGCTAAAACTGAGTTTTTCAGAAAACTGAAAATTTCAGATCCTGAAATATAATTGTCTTTGCAGCAACTAAATAACTGAATGAAAATCTTTGTAGAGGGACGGCATGCCTAAAATTTGCAAATGTTTGATTTGGATCTGATGCAGTTGTCCTCAATCAGTTTAATCCCCCAAATACTTACATAATCCTATGTAGATCTTCATCTCAGCATGGGGCCTTATCTGCTCACTCAGGTGGGGGTAAAATATCTTGAAGCACTATTCAGAAAAAAAAGCAGTAGAAGTCTTGCCAGCATCCTGAATCAATATTTATCTCTCAACCAACACCTAAAATGCCAGGGATCTGGGTTTGATTCCTGGCCTGGGTCATTTTCCATGCAGAGTCTGCATGTTCTCCATGTATCTGCATGGGTTTCCTCCGGGTGCTCCAATTTCTTCCCACAGTCGAAAAGACGTTTTTGTTTGATGCATTGGCTATCTAATCCCACAACCCCAACCATCTAGAAGGACAGAGGCAGCAGAGACCTGGGAACACCACCACCTGGAGATTCATCTTGAAGTATCAGCGTCCTGAGTTAGAATCACAGAATCCCTTCAGTGCAGAAAGACATCGTTTGGCCCATCGGGTCTGCACCAACTCTCCGACAGAGAATCAGGGCGATACAGTAGCACAGTGATTAGCAGTGCTGCCTCAAGAGCGCCAGAACCTGGGTTTGTTTTGTGGCTTGGATCAATGTTTATATGGAGTTTGCACATTCTCCCTGTATCAGTGTTGGTTTCCTCCAGGTGTCTGCTTTCCTCCCACAGTCCAAACGTTCTCCTTGGTGTATCCAAAAAGGGGCCAGAATGTGGCAACTAGGGGATTTTCACAACAACTTCATTGGATTGTTAATGTAAGCCTACTTGTGACTAATAAATAAACTTTAAAAACTTAATACCTTACCCAGGCGCTATTCCTGTAACTCCACATCTTTACCCTGCAATCCCCCAAGAACACTCCAGGGCAATTTAGCATAGCAAATCCACTTAATCTGCACATCTTTGGATTGGGGGAGGAAACTGGAGCATTTGGAGGAAACACACACAAATGAGGAGAATGAGCAACTCCACACAAATAATTGAATCTGGTTCTCTGGCACTGTGAGGCAGTGGTGCTAACCACTGTGCTGTCCTTGGAAATATATTGCCATTCCTTCACTGTTGCTAGATCAAAATCCTGAGATATCCTCCCTGACGTTTGATGCCCAGATTTCAAAGTTGTTCTTGAACCTGCTTCCCTCCAGTTTCCTGGGCAGGAATCCAGACGACAATAACTGGTTAGTTTGAGTGAGTTTAATGTTTCCAGTGAACCTTTGCAGAGAAATGTTACCTACCCATGTGCCTGGGGAATTTAAAAGATGTTAACATGGTGGCATAGTGGTTAACACTGTTGCCTCTCTGCACCAAGGACCCAGATTCAAATCTGTCTTGGGTGACTATCTGTGTGAAATCTGCATATTCTCACTGTGTCTGTCTGGGTTTCCTCTAGGTTCTCCAGTTTCCCCTCCCAGTTGCAAAGACATGCTAGTTAGATGCATCGGCCATGTTAAATTCTCCCTCAGTGACCCAAACAGGCGACAGAGTGTGGCGACTAGAGGGTTTTCACAGTAACTTCGTTGCAGTGTTAATGTAAGCCTGTTTGCGACACTAACAAATAAAACTTAAAACTTTAACGTTGATATCTTCAGGGTTTTGACGGGTTCATTCCCTTCCCCTTGAGTGGGCGGAGTTTTCGGTTCTCCCAGCAGGCTTTGCGATTCCAAGATGGCGGGTGTGAAAGTGCTCTATCTCAGCTGCTAGCGGAGCGCGGGAAAGCAGCGGCTTTAACCGGACCCACCAACACTTCATTGCTATTGCCCTGGTTAAAATCGCGCGCTGTTGGCGCCGGCTGAGCCTTGTGGATGAAGCCGGTGGGGAACCGGCGCTCGCTGAGCGCGACGGGGAGGCCGCAGCCGGGCGGCCAGAGCCGAAAGCGGCCGAGTGGCCGCGAGGCCCCGGCTTCCTCGTCCCGGAGGGTGAAGAGGAGAATGACCAGGCCTGGCACTGAGCAGCGGGGGGATATCTCTCCTGTGCCAACAATCCCCATAGAGGCAGACAGCCTCTCCTCAAACCAAAGTGACTCTGCTTCCAGCGGCGACGAGGAGCTTCCTTTGGCGGTAAGAAATCTGTTAAACCTCAACTCGGCTTTACCCCTTCCACTTTAAGGAATATTATTAATTTAATCTCTGGAACTCACTCCCTAAAGCCCTCCACTACTCTTTCCTCTTCTAAGAAACTCCCTAATCTTCTCTTAGACCATGCTTGTGGTTCCCTGTGCCAGTTATGAAAGCCCCACCCTAGTAAAAGTATCTCTCTACTTTCTCAGTTGTATAACTCGTTGCATAACTCGTTGCATAACTTTGCCAATCAGCTATTGTAGTGGGTGGAATAACCGCCTTTGCTGTTAGATTCTATGATTCCACTCTATTTAGTCAAGAGTTTTACAGCATGGAGGGTCTTTGGCCTATCACGTCTGCACTAGCCATTAAGCACCTATCTTATTTTAATCCCTCTCTTTCAGGCGGTGACTTCTAGATCCCCACCACCCTCTGGGTGAAGAAACTTTTCCTTAAATCATCTCTAAATCTATGCCCCCGGTTATTGACCCGTCTTGTAAGAGGAAGAGTTTATTCCTATCTATGTCCCTCGTAAATTTGTACACCTCAATTGCTCCCCATCCCCGCAGCCTTGGCTCAGTTAGAGATGAATCAACAAAAGTTTCAAATTGTTCCAACTTATTTTAGTTTCATCATTAAAATATGAATTCTGAATCTCTCAGCCTGCACAATTCCACATTGGGTTAATTGTCTACAGATATTCTGCATAGTGTTTCTAGAGCTTGTTTCACCTTTCATTTGAGCACAACTCATACTCAACAGAAGTCAAACTTTCTGGTGACTCTCTGTTTGCTTTTGCCCGCAGCTGCAGCAAAAATTGCTACCTACAGTACCTTGGCCAAAAGTATGGAGGAAGTGAACGTAGCAGGACTCTGTTTACTATAGGAGCTCTCATCTTCCAATTTTAATATATTTCGTTTTACTTTCATTAGCAATCTGAACAGCTCTCGGCATATGAGAAGAAGCGATTGAAAAACATTCAGGAAAATGCCCAGTTCTTTGAATCTTTGAGCATGCTGGAGGTAAGAAGGACCATAGAATCGCTACTGTGTTGAAGGAGGCCATTTGCCTCATCGGGTCTGCAGTGACTCTCCGACAGAGCAATTTACCTCGGCTCTCTCCCTGTAACCCCACTAATTCCCTTAACCTACAATTCTACGAACGCTAAGAGGCAATTTAACATGGCCAATCCCTCTATCCTGCACATCTTTGGATTGTGGGAGGTAACCAGAGCACGCGGTGGAAACCCACACAGACGGAGAATGAACAGATTTCACACAGACAGTGACCCGTGGCTAAATTGAACCCAGGTCTCTGGTGCTGTGAAGCAACAGTGCTAACCACTGCCACCAGAATTTTGTTGGTTCTGCAAACCAAGTCATGACTTACGTGTCTTTTGATTTATTATTGTCACATATTACTATGTAGTGAAAAATATTATTTCTTGTGGGCTATACAGACAAAGAGTACTGTTTGTAGAAAAGGAAAGGAAAGAGTGCAAAATGTAGTGTTACAGTCATAGCTAGAATGTAGAGAAAGATCAACTTAGTACAAGATAAGTCCATTCAAAGGTCTGACAGCAGCAGGGAAAAAGCTATTCTTGAGTCGGTTGTTACGTGATCTCAGACTTTTGTATCTTTTTCCCGAAGGTGGAAGAGAGAATATCCGGGATGCGTGGGGTCCTTAATTATGCTGGCTGCTTTGGCAAGTAGTGGGAAGCATAGACAGAGTCAGTGGATAGAAGGCTGGTTTGTGTGATGGATTGGCTACATTCATGACCTTTTATAGTTTCTTGTAGTCTTGGGCAGAGGAGGAGCCATATCAAGCTGTGTCTCAGCTCTTTATGGTCATAGGTTTACAGATGGACCATGTTTTCTATGGTCCATCTGTAAAAGTTGGTGAGATTCATAGCTGACAAGTAGAGATGTTAACTGTAGTGTCAGCAATGGGGGGTGGGCAGGGAGGTGGGGGAGGAAACCAGAACAGGTTGTTGGTGATCTGAGCATCTAAAAACTTGAAGCCCTCGACCCTTTCTACTTTGTCCCCACTGATGAAGACAGGGGCATGTCCTCTATTATGCTTCCTGAAATCGATGACCATCTCCTTCATTTTATTGACATCGAGGGAGAGATTACTGTTGCCACAACAGTTCACCAGGTTCTCTATCTCATTCCTGTATTCTGTCTTATCATTGCTTGAGATCCAACCTACTACAGTGGTGTCATCAGCAAACTTGAAAATCGAATTCTGCACTCTCTCATTTCCTTCTCTATGAAGGTATGCTTCCTCTGTATAGTACACAAGAAACAATATTTTTCACTGTGTAGTAAAACATGTGACAATAATAAATCAAATCAAAAGACATGTGAGTCTTGACTTGGTTTGCAGAATCAACAAAATCCTAGTGGCAGTAGTTAGCGCTGTTGCCTCATATTGCCAGAGACCTGGGCTCAGTCCGGCCATAAATTACAGTGTGTTTAAATCTGCACATTCTCCATCTGTGTGAGTTTCCACCGAGTGCTCTGGTTTCCTCCTACAGTATACAGGATATAAGAAGTATAGTAGGGGCCTGAGAACGCTGCCTTGTGGGCACCAGACTTGAGGATGATCGTGGAAGAAGTGTTGTTGCCTATCCTTGCTGATTGTGGTCTGAGTTAAGAGAGTCTAGAGAATCTTGTCTATAGTCAACCTGCTTAATGTGATCGTTTAACATCCGGTCTCTGGATTGGAACTCACGCCAGGAACACTTTGCAGTATCATCTCCTCAATGTAAAGTTCAGTTTTGATTTATTTTCAACATTAAATAGACAATTTTGATATTCCAAATCTGTAACTTGATGTTAGGTCATGAAGTTTAGTAAGTGATCATTTCTGGCATTCACTTTGTATTGCACAGAACTGAGTTACTCCTGCTTGTGATTTAATTGAGTTGAACACACGATATTTGTTCATTTTTAAAAAGCAGAGCAACTTGTATTGCAGACATTTGAAACGTTTTTTATCAGATGAAAACCATGCTTAAGCATCCAATGGATTTCTCCGACTGCAAGCATGGAAATCTGTAGCTTCAGTTTTGGGCATGAATCCATGAAAGAAGAGGAGCTTTAACAGCAGCAGTCATCTTAAAGGATTTTACAATCATAGAATTCCTACAGTACAAAAGGAAGGCATTTGGTCCATCAAGTCTGAACTGACCACAATCCCACACAGGGCCAATCCCTGTTACCTCACATATTTACTCTGCTAATCCCCTGACACCAGGATCAATTTAGCAAGGCCAGTTTCACCTGCACTCTTTGGGCTGTGGGAGGAGACTGGAGCACCCAGATGAAATCCACACAGATACAAGGAGAATGTGTAAACTTCATACAGACAGTGACCTGAGGCTGGAATTGAACCCTGATCCTTGGCACTGTGAGGCAGCAGTGCTAACTGCTGTGCCACTCCAAAAGAAGCAACCGAGAACCAACTAATGTAATAAATGAAGGACAATTGTTTCTGGTGGCAGATGTGTCAGTAAACAGATTATAAGATACTTGGGAAAGGAATTAGAGGTGACATGAGGAAACATTTTTCTTTACACAGTGAGCTATGGTCAAGAATACACTGTTGAGGGTAATAGAAGCAGATTTCATAGTAACTGAAGCTATTGAAAGGGTGCAGAGGAGAATTACAAGGATGTTGCCTGGATGGCATGCCTTATAAGGATAGGTTGCGAGAGCTCAGTCTTTTCTCCTTAGAGAGACAAAGGGTGAGAGGTGTATAAGATGTTGAGAGGTATAGATCGGATGGATTTTCAGAGACTTTTTCCAAGGGCTGGAATGGTTGCTATGAGAGGACACAGGTTTAAGGTGCTGGGGAGTAGATACACAGGAGATATCAGAGGTAAGCTTTTCGTTCAGAGGGTGGTGGGTGAGTGGAATTGGCTGTCAGTGATGGTGGAGGCAAATTCGATAGGATCTTTCAGGAGACTTCTGGATGAGTACATGGGACTTAATAGAATTGAGGGTTATTAGGTAAGCCTAGTAGGTATGGATATTATTGGTACAACTTGTGGGCCGAAGGGCCTGTTTGTGCTGTAGTTTTTCTGTGTTCTATGTAACTGGCAGGAGGGAATACAATAAGAACATGGAAAAACAAGAGGATGCCATTCAATCCCTCAAGTCTGCTCTACCATTGAGAGGGCAGAGGAGATTTACAAGAATGTTGCCAGGATTTAAAAATTGCAGCAATGGGGAGCGATTGATAGGCTTGGGTTGTTTTCCTAAGAACAAGAGGGCTAAGGAGTGAGTTAATTGAGGTGCATAAAATTGTGAGGGGCCTGGATAGGGTAGACAGGAAAGATTTGTTTCCTTCAGCTGAGGGATTAGTTAGCAGAGAGCGTAAATTTTAGATGATGGATAGAAGAGTGGTGGGTATCTGGCATTCACTGTCTTAAGTTGGCAGTTGAGGCCAAAGCTCTCAACTCATTTAAGAAGTACTTGGATTTGCACCTGAAAGCTGCAAAGATATGGATCAGGTGCTGGAAAATGAGATTAAAATGAGTGCTAGATTATTTTCTTCTCTGTTTTGGCCAGTGCATACGTGATGAGCTGAGTGGCCCCTCCACACCACGTCGTTGAATTCAATATAAATTCATTCCATTGATATGCTTGCTTCCCATAATCTTCAATTCCCTCAATCAGAAGGTACTTGAAGGGAAAATTAATGGGAATTAACTAAATTGTTCTGCCAAAGTGACAGTAGAAGCACGATGGGCCCAATGGCCTGACTCTGTGCTGTACCACTTCATGATTCTTTAATGTGGCACATGACAACTGGCTATATGCTGCAAATCACTGACTGTTTGCAATGCATAGCTCTGTTCAACTACCTGTAGGCTGTTTCTCCAGACACCACAGGATCACACTGCTGGAGCTGTCACTGCAGCTTCGCCAGGACTAAGCTCAGACAGGGTTCTAGGGTTATGCTAGGCCACAGCAAGTGTTGCTGTTCTTTTAGTTTACTGCTCATTTAAGGAGTTGACCCAGTCTTCACGAATCCTTGGTAATTCTTTTGGTCATGTGTCTCGTCTTTGGCAAAGCTTGATCTGTTTCAAGTACTTTGAATATCAAATTGAAATGCTAACTGCTGATCCGCGAAGGGATTTGTTCCTTTTGTTTTACAGACTGCTCAAAGACTCAGAGAACTGGGTAAAAGGCGGCCGATAAAGAAACGGATTACATCCAGAAGGTAGGCTTTTGGATGTGCTGTGATTAGAAGATCTGGAAGTTAAACGCAAAGTATTTTTGAATTGTACAGCACCTGATTCCCGACTTGGTCACTGAGTGGCGTTTGCACATTCTCCCCATGTTTGTGTGGGTTTCCTCCAGGTGCTCCAGTTTCCTCCCACAGTCCAGAGATGCGCAGATTAGGTTGTTTGGTCCTTAGTGCCGGTGATGAGCAGGATAAAATAAGTGGGGTGCCACGATAATCTTATAAAAGACATCAATACAAGTGTAGGAGTAGCCCCCTTGTTATTACAGAAGATCATGGCTGATCTTCACTTTCCTGTTCTATCCCTATATCCCTTAACTACATCAGTTTGGAATTACAGTGACTTTAAAGTGAATAAACCAATGCAGAAACTTTGAAATTCACAAGGAGGAAATAAATGGTTCACAAATGTTGGGGTTCATTGTAAATCTTGACTCAGATCAAAAAGCTGCTTGTTAAAGGATTTATGTAGTAAGATCTGGTGAGGAAGTGTCACAGTGATCATTGAACCCTGACATTGCAGGAGGAGACCATTTGGCCCGTTGAGTCTGTATCCATAACATTCCTAGGCCCTATCCCAGCAACCCCACTTTATTTACCTTGCTCATCACCCTGCCATTAAAAGGCTATTTAGCATGGCCAATCAACCTAACCCACACATCTTTGCACTGTGTGAGGAAACTGGAGAACTAGGAGGAAATCTACACAAACATGGGGAGAAATGTGCAAACTCCACACAGACAATGATCCAAGCTGAGAATTGAACCCAGGTCCCTGGCACTGAGGCAGCAGTGCTAACCACTGTGCCAACCAGTCAGCATTGGAGCTGATAGGTGAGTATTAGAGTTCATAAATGGATGAAATTGCAGATGATAACCAAGGAAGAAAATTAATTGTTCGGAGCCAGTTCAAGGGGATATAAAATAAATCTGACATGGAAATGGCAGAAAGTTCACAAGAAAAGTTAATTGCTGTTCTGCTGGTATTTAACTGTGTTTTTGTTTTATTTTTATCACCCTGTCACATGCAGCTTACTTACAAGCCTGACATCTTTTTTTTGTATTTTAGAGAGAAGGTTAAAAGCTCTAGAGAGCAACCTATAATCCGACGCTCAATGCGCCTACTGAGATTGGACCCAAAAGGCATTCCACTGCCAGAAATACCGATTGAAACACCGGAGGAGCCAGAAGAGAGGGTGTGTTTCACTGTCATTGTACAGCAGTCACATTGTCACATTGCATTGTTTGAAGTCAGGTAAAAAGCACTGGCTCAACAATGTAGTTGTTGCACAATGTGATCACTGTTTTTCTGTCTGTGAATCCAGGATTTGCAGCAAGTTGATCGCTGAACATTTCCTTTGTGCTTGCCCGATTTTGATAGGGATGGGGTTGGTGTTGTAAGATATTTCAATGCCGTGTAGGTAGATGCAGGGTCGCGACCACTCTGCTTTGTCCCAGCAGTACACTGTAACCAGGCCTATGGTACAATACGCCAGCCTACAGTGCAATGCTTCCATTTCCCACACCATTTGAGCCTTGTGTGTGTGAATTTTTTGTGCTGGCTACAGCTCACTGTTTGGAACTGAACTGCTTTTAATTTAACGGAGTAAAATACGATTTTACCTCTTTCCCACCCATCTCCTCCTTCCCCCCCCCCCACGTCTTCATCTGTCACAGTTTACCTTCTAATTTCAGCTTCTGTGCCGTTTGGCCATTCGCACCTTCTATTCTCCCTATGGGCTGCCATTAGCAGCCTTTCCCCTTGATTCTGTGACTGTGACTCATTTTTCATTCCCTCACCCTATAGTTTAAATATCTCCCACTTGCTATGCCTTTTAGTTTTGATAAAAGGTCATCTGGTCTCGAACATCAGCTCTTTTCTGTCCTTAGATGCTGCCAGACCTGCTGAGATTTTCTAGCATTTTCTCTTTTGCTTCAATGTGGACATGATTTCTCTGGGGAAGGAGAATTTGGCAAAACTTTAACATGAACAGCCACTTTCAAACTGCATCCTGTGTTATTATCAGATCATTTAGAAATCATCAAAGCAATCAGCAGTAACTTCATCGAGGACTTCCTATTAAGAGAAAATCCAGCTTAATATTTGAGTTGCAGGAGACTTCAGAACAATCAGGTCCTTACCTAAGCTGCTAATCTCTACATAAAAATAATATTATTTGGAAAATATCTTTAAAATATGAAAAATTTAATAATGTTTTCACTGTCACTATAGAGTCTGCTGGGTGAGTGATAGGTTTGCAAATTGTCTGTTTTTACTGATTATTTTATATAGAAATTTTATTTGACTATCCAAAGTATTATCACTGAATTTCAAGAGTAGTGATGCTCGAGAAGGATAGTTATTTATTGCATAACCAACTATCTGAACTGGTACACGCAAAGCACAAAGAACAGTATAGCACAGGAACAGGCCCTTTGGCCCACCAAGCCTGAGCTGACACATAATTTGATTCTTTATTGTCTCATGAAAAATATTGTTTCTTGCATGTTATACAGACAAAGCAAACCGTTCATAGGGATATCTGGTAGATAGAATGCTTTCAAAAGTGTGTTAACCAGGGTTCAGGGTAAACATGTTCCTCTTAGAATGAAGAGCAAGGCTCGCATAAGTTGGGAACCCTGGCTGACTCGGGATATTGAGGTCCTGGTCAAGAAGAAGAATGAGGCATATGACATGCATAGGCAGCTGGGATCAAATGAATCTCCTGAAGAGTATAGCGTATTAGAGTTAAAAGAGAAATTAGGAGGGCAAAAAGGGGACACAAAATTGTTTTGGCAGATAAGGCAAAGGAGAATCCAAAGACCTTCTACAAATACATAAAGGGCAAAAAGAGTAATGAGGGAGAAAGTAAGGCCTCTTAAGGATCAACAAGATAATCTATGTGCAGATCCACAACAGATGGGTGAGATCCTAAATGAATATTTCTCATCAGTATTTACTGTTGAGAAAAGCATGGAGGTTAAGGAATTTGGGGAATTAAATATTGTCTTGAGGTGTGTATATATTACAGAGAAGGAGGTGCTGGAAGTTTTAAAGTGCATCAAGTTGATAAATCTACAGGACCTGATGAAGTATTTAGACGTTGTGGAACGCTAGGGGGGGAATTGCAGGACACCTAGCCGAGATATTTGAATCATCGATAGCCACAGGTGAAGTGCCTGAAGATTGAAGAGTGGCAAATGTTGTGCCTTTGTTTAAAATAGACTGCAGGAAAAAGCCTAGGAACTATAGGACAGTTAGCCTCACATCTGTGGTGAGTAAATTGTTGGAAGATATTTTGAGAGACAGGATCTACAAGCATTTAGAGACACAAGGACTGATTAGGGACAATCAGCATGGCTTTGAGAGTGGAAAATCATGTCTCACAAATTTAATTTTTGAGGGGATAACCAAGAAGAAGTGCTGGGCCCGTTGTTATTTGTCATTTGTATTAATGATTTGGATGAGAATATGGGAGGCATGGTTAGTAAGATAATACCAAGATTGTCCAAGGTAGATTCTTCACTCAGAGTGGTTGGGGTGTTGAAAACACTGCCTGTTCTGATAGTGGAGTCAGACACTTTAGGAACTTTTAAGCGGTTATTGGATAGGCACATGGAGTACACCAGAATCATAGGGAGTGGGATAGCTTGATCTTGGGTTTGGACGTAGCTCGGCACAACATTGAGGGCTGAAAACCCTGTATTATGCTGTACTGTTCTATGTTTCTACGTAGAAGGCATAGGTTTAAGGTGAGAGGGGAGAAATACAAAAGGGTCCAGAGAGCAATTTTTTCACACAGTGATGAGTGTCTGGAACAAGCTGCCAGAGGTAGTAGTAGAGGTGGGTACAGCTTTGTCTTTTAAAAAGCATTTAGATAGTTACATGGGTACGATGGGTATAGAGGGATATGGGCCAAATGCCGGGGTTAGTTTAGAGTTTTTAAAAAAAAATAAGGGTGGCATGAACAAGTTGGATGTAGGGCTTGTTTCCATGCTGTAAGCTTCTATGACTAAAGAAATGGAAAATGCAGAATGTAGTGTTACAGTTATAGCTAGGGTGTAGAGAAAGATCAACTTAATGTAAGGAAGGCACTTTCAAAAGTCTGACAGTAGCAGGGAAGAAGCTGTTCTTAATTAGTTGGTATGTGACCTCAGACTTTTGTATCTTCTTCCTGACAGAAAAAGATGAAAGAATGTCTAGGGTGCATGGGGTCCTTAATTATACTAACTGCTTTGCCAAGACAGCGGAAATTGTAGACAGAGTCAATGGATGGGAGACTGATTTGCATGATGGATTGGGATTAATTTACAACCTTTTGTAGTTCCTTGCAGTCTTGGTCAGAGCAAGAGCCATACCAAGCTGTGATACAACCAGAAAGAATGCTTTCTATGATGCATCTATAAAATTTAGTAGTTGACATGCCAAATTTCCTTAGTCTTCTGAGAAAGTAGAGGCATTGGTGGGCTTTCTTAACTATAGTTCCTGTGTGGGAGGATCAGGACAAGTTGTTGATGATCTGAACACCTAAAAACCTGAAGCTTTTGACTATTTTTACTTTGTCTCCGTTAATGTAAAGACTTAACGGAGTCTTACATTAAGACTCCGTTAATGTAAGACTCGTGGGTTGAACAGGGGTTGAAGTAGAAATTTGCTCTCCTGATCTTTAATATCTGATGCTAAAATGCCACCTCTACTACCTTCCGCGGGTGTTCACCTCCACTACCCTGACAGCAGCTTGCATTCCACCCCACACAGTTGTGAAGATTGCGCTGGACAAAATATATACCATGTGAGGCCTTCCAAAAGACTTCTTGCCTCTATGTGGTCCATCTCTCTCTAATCCCTATCAGTTCATGTATTTAAATCAAAGTGAAGAATATGGGCATCAATCCCACTGTCTCTCACGTGCTAAGCTGACCTCTACCGTTTGAGCTAATTCCCCCAACTTGACGATAGCTTATGGAAAGAAATGTCACATTGATATTGAAGGTGAGAGTTTGGAACTTATTACTACAGGAAGTAGTTCAGGCAAGTGGTATCGATACGTTTAATGGAAACTAGATATACAGGAAAGGCAAGGGAAAAGAGGGTCATGCTGGTGGAGTAAGAAGATGGAAGAATATCCAACTGGACCCTAAATGCTGGGATGGGCTGGTAGGGCCAAATGATCTGTGTCTGTGCTGTATATTCTGTGTAATTCGATATTGATTATATTATCCTCCACAGATTTCTGGGCCTGTGAAAATAATTGGAAATGAAGAACAGGACAACAAAGTACTTGAAAATCTGATGAACACGTGGCTGGAGATTAGTCAGGTATTCCACTACAGTTGAACTGAGACGTCTGTGTACTGGCAAGATTAACTCAAACTTAGTTGTTGAGTGTAGCCCAGCTATTTAAAGCATTCCAGGCTTGCTGTATGGCCATACTGATCCTTACAGAAGAATTTAAAAACTTGGCCAATAGTTCTCAGTCAATATTCATAGAATCCCTACAGTGCAGGAGGAGGCCATTGGGCCCATCAAGTCTGCATCGACTACTATTCCTGTAACTGCACATATTTACCCTCCTAATCCCCTGATATACAGTCAATCTAGAATGGCCAATTAGCCTAACCCACACATCTTTGGAATGCAGGAGAAAACCAGAGCACGCGGAGGAAACCCATGCAGACATGGGGAGAATGTGAAACTCCCACTGACAGTGACCCTGGGTCCCTGGTGCTGTGAGGCAGCAGTGCTAACCACTGTGCCACCGTGCCATCACAAAGTTAATGATTTTGCTCCCTTTTGAGGCATCTAGTTTATATAACGTTCAGTTAGGTAAGTGCTTTCCCAAGTTACGTTCAACTGCTATGTTGCCATTTGGTTAGGTATTTCTAACAGGTCCTATGAAGAGAGGTTGAAGGATTTGAGGTTGTTTTCGTTAGAAAGGAGGCGGCTAAGAGGGGATCTTATTGAAGCATATAAGATGATTAGAGGTTTAGATAGGGTGGACAGTGATAGCCTTTTTCCTAGGATGGAGAAAGCTAGCACGAGGGGACACAGCTTTAAATTAAGGGGTATGAGTTATAGGACGGATATCAGAGGTAGGTTCTTTACTCAAAGAGTGATTAGGGAGTGGAATGCCCTGCTTGCAGCTGTTGTAGATGCGCCAAGTTTGGTGGCGTTTAAGAGGTTAGTTGATAAGTATATGGAAGAGAAGGGAATGGTTTAGTTTGGAGGGGCATTGCTTTTTATTTTGGTTGGCACAACATCGAAGGCCGAAGGGCCTGTTCTGTGCTGTAATGTTCTATGTTCTAATTACACGAAATATATAGATGTATGTATAAGCTGATTGTTACTGCAATCGTTTTTTTAGGCGATTTTATGATTAGCCAATACTTTTTCAGTATCTTAGCCATTTTAAATTTTGTCTTTTTTTCCTGACCCCATCCTGAGTCGTCTCCAACTCAAAATAACATTAACGATAAAAACTTAATTTTGGTGCTCAGTCAAAATAAAGCAGAAAATGTTGACAACTTGAACTGAATTGCAAAACAAAGGACTCTTAATTTTGGCACTATTTTAACATTTAGTACACTTTTCTTCCAGGGTGAGATGCACATTAAAGAAAAGCAGCCAGTAGAATTGAAAAAGTAAGTCTCTTCAGTTTTGAGATTGATTTTTAAATAAAAATTATTTCCAGTTTTTTATTTTTGATAAACCCGTTCCTTTCACCATTATCCCTCTGACTAGGTATAAGTCCAGTTTGAACAAGATGACCATCCAGGAAGGGTTTGTTGCAAAAGTAACAACAAACCGAGTCTGCTCATTGGCTTTTCATCCATCTCAACACAAGTTCCTGGTGGCTGCAGGGAGCACTTATGGACACGTCGGCCTTTGGGATCTGGTTGGTATACTCTTTGTTTTACCATTTGGGATTCAGGAAAGGAAGACTTTGATTCCTATTGTGGCTTTTGTGATCTTGGGACATCCCAGAGTACTTTACAGCCAATGACTTTTTTTTAAAAGCATTGTCACTGGGGCAATCATTTTCTGCTTCACAAACTCCCACCAATAGCAGACATTATGTTTGTGACTAAAAATTAACCAGGAGGGAACGCCCCATCACTTTGAATATAACCAAATGCACACTCATTCACTGGGGATGACTTCTTTTGCTCGGAAATGCTGATTGTTTCTTATTGTAAAAGTTATCACATTTGGCACACATGCAAATGTTCACCAGTTCGAAACATAGCAGAAAGATCCAATATATCTGGGAGTGGCACAGTGGTTACACAGATGCCTCACAGCATCAGCGACTCAGATTCTGTTCCTGGCTTGGGTCGCTGTTTGCATAGGCCTGCATGTTTTCCCCATGTCTATGTGGGTTTCCTCCGGGTGCTCCGGTTTCTTCCCACAGTCCGAAAGATGTGCTGGTTAGGTGCATTGACTCAAACAGGTGTCGGAGTGTGGCGACTAGGGGAATTTCAGAGTAACTTCACTGCAGTGTTAATGTAAGCCCTACCTGTGACAAATAAATAAACTTCAAGCTTCTGTATCTTTAGAGCTTGCTAGTTGTTAGCTGGTTTGAAATATAGGCGCCAAAATGAGTCACATACAGAAAAGTGAAGAAGTAATTTGCATTTCATTATTAATACGTTGATCGGATGAATTGCTTCTAACCCACGTGTTTGCTGCTATATAAATAGTTATAATTCTATAGAAATGGCCCTTTTTGTAACAGCCAACTTGTGTTGCGGAATGATTAAGATGAATTTGTGTCTGTGACCTTCTACAAGGTGGAATTCTGAGCAGTTGGGGAAGCTGCTTTAAATGAGGGTAGGCAGTTGTCCGGAGAGGAGGTTGAAGAGAGTAACAGATGCTAATGACTCTAGGTTCATTCCATACTGAAAATGTTTGCATTCAGTCAGCTGTGACTAAAAGGGTAGCTTGTCTCAGGGGTTTAAATCTTATCCCTAAGACTTGGCACAAAATGGTGAGGAAATGCTGCACTATCTGAGGAGCTGTCTTTCGTGTGAGTGCTTCGCTGAGGTCTGTCTTCTCCTTTTAGGGGGTAAAAAATCTTGTAAAACTTGAAGGTGAGCAGGGTATTTATTCCTGGTGTTCTAACCAATATGTATCTCTCAACCAACATCAGTAAAAGATTATCTGTCCATTACCATACTTGCTGTGTATAGGAGAATCATAGAAACCCTACAGGAGGTCATTCGGCCCATTGAGTCTGCACCAAAAACAATCCCACTCAGGTCCTGTGCCTATTGCCCACCGATTTACCCCACTAATCCTTCTAACCTAAGTATCCCAGGACACTAAGGGGCAATTGAGCATGGTCAATGCACCTAACTGGCACATGGACACAGGGAGAACTTGTAAGCTCCACACAGACAGATGCATGTTATGTATAAACTTTTGGTTTGATTTGATTTATTATTGTCACATGTATTAACATACAGTGAAAAGTATTGTTTCTTGTACACTGTACGAACAAAGCATGCCACTCGTAGAGAAGGAAACGAGAGTGCAGAATGTCGTGTTATAGTCATAGAGAAGGAGAGTAAAAGAATTAGCAGGTATGCTGGGCACAGCTTGCGAGAAATAACCTCATTCTGGCTCTATCTTTGGACTGCCTATCTGTTTCTTGAATTACAATAGTGACTATCTTTCAGAAAGACCTTCTTTGGCTTTAAAGGGAACATCCTGAATATTAATGTTTGAGAATAAACTTGGACAAGCTTCAGAGTTGAGAGCAGGTAATGCTCGTTGAAGCCTGTACTTAGGAGCTGAGTTATTTCTCAGTTTCCTCTAAGCAAGGAGAGGATCCAGATGGGAAGAGTGGAAACCACTGTTGGTGCAAAACTATAATGTAACAGTGAATTACAGAATGTCTTCCATTGCCTGATTCAGTAGAGGGAATAATCAAACATTATTATTTAGGATATTCCCTTTAAAGCCAATAAAGTTCTTTCTGAAAGATAGTCACTATTGTAATGTAGGAAACAGAAAAGATAGAGCCAGAATTAGATGATTTCTCGCAAGCTATGCCCAGCTTACCTGCCAATTCTGTCTTTTACTCTCATTCTCTACGACTATAACACGACATTCTGCACTCTTTCGTCTCCTTCTATATGAATAGTATGCTTTGTCTGTACAGCGTGCAAGAAACAATACTTTTCGCTGTACGTTAATACGTCTGACAATAATAAACTAAATCAAACCAAAACTTTATACACAACTTGCATCTGTCTCTGTGGAGTTTACACGTTCTCCCCATGTTTGCGTGGGTTTCCTCTGAGTGCTCTGGTTTCCTCCTGAAGTCTAAGGATATGTGGGTTAAGTGCATTGACCTGTTATACATTGAAGTTTGGGTAGGGACTATAGAAATGTATTTTTTTATATAATCTAACTCTGATTAGGCTTGCTTGTTGTATGTGTTTTATTTGCAGAGCTCTGAGGCTGATGCCATCCATCAGTTCAGGCCTCACATTGGCGCTGTTAACTGTTTGCATTTTTCACCTTCTAACTCGGCTGAGCTGCTGTCACTGAGCAATGATGGGACCGTTCGCTGTGGCAACATAGCTGCTGCTGTCTTCGATGAGGTAAAATGGACCACAGCTCTTTTTGAACTGTCTCGTTCCCTGTGGGGTTTATATGAATAGGCAGGCTGGAATGTATTGCATTGGTGATTGGAGACCAAAGAAAGTGCTGTTTGATTCCCTGTTTAAGCCCTGTTATTCTGGGCATCTTCAGTACATGGAAGAATATCACACAGGGGAGTAGAAATTCTTCAATTAGAGTCACACTTGGAATTCAAATACTACTTTGGCTGGAGTGTTGCTTCCAGTGAAACGGATATCTTGCTGTGTTTGACGCTCAGGGAGTTTAGAGGACTGTTGATCAGAAACATGATTTTCAAGGAGGAATCTTGAAAAATGTGGAGTTGAAGTGATTGCTGAAGGGAGGTCTCCATGCAACTGTACTACTTCCTTATTCATTCACAGTATCTTTTATAGATTTTAAAAGGCATTAATTGGCGTAGGGAGAACTGCAAGACAAAAAAAAATGTTTGACAGGAATTTAAATCACCTGCACGTCCTGAATAACGTGCACTCTTATCAGTTTATATGGCATCTTGGGCTTATCGGTAAGGGCATGGCAGACAAAGGTTATGTTAAGCTTGTGTAAAACAACCCAAGATATTGTGTTCAGTTCTAGGCACCATGTTTTAGGAAGAGTGGAAAGACATCAGAGAGGATGCAGGAAATATTCCAGGTTAGGACAGCATGGTACAATGGTTAGCACTAGATGACCCGCATTAAATTCTGACCTTGGATCGCTGTCATTGTGGAGTTTGCACATTCTCCCCATGGGTTTCCTCTGGATGCTCTGGTTTCCTCCCAGTCTAAAGACGTACAGGTTAGGTTGATCAGCCACGTTAAATTGAACCTAGTGTTAGGGGATTAGCAGGATAAATATGTGGAGTTATGGAAATAGATCTGAGCGGGATTGTGGTCAGTGCAGATTTGATGGGCTGAATAGTCTCCTTCTGCACCGTAGGGATTTATGATTCCAAGCCTGAGGAACTTAAATTATTTAGATGGAGGAAGTTGGGACTGTTCACCTTGGAGAAGAGATTTCCATTTTTGGAGGGTTTGAGCACCATGGAACACCAGTTTATGGTGATTGGCAAAAGAAGCAATGGCAACTTACTCACATGGTGAGTGCTTAGGATGTACTGAATGATGGAAGTGGTTAGGCTACCTGAGTGGTGGAGGCAGGTCAGTTGAAGCATTCAAAAGGGATTTGGATCATAACTTAAAGAGCAAATATGTGCAGGGTTGCAGGGGAAAGGGAGGGGAGTGGCACTAAATGAACACTTTCACATATCCAACACAAACATAATGGCAGCTGGTGGGTTATAGTCATTTTATGTTCATTCCAATGATTTAAAATTAATAGTAGAATAAACACTCAATAGAAACCAAGATTATACCAGCATCTCTCTCCTGTTACAAACTTTTTGCTGTCTCCATAGGGAACGTTCTGGTGTCATCTTTCCTTTGGTTAGAACTGAATAAGGAATTCCAGTGAATTTCAGTTTGCTTTTACCTTATTGCTCAAATGAGTTTGAACTTTGTTTAGCACTAATTGTTAGAGACTTCTCAAGTAAAAATGCCATCCAAGGAAACATCTTTCTAACTTGATCTGGTGCTTTTCCTTTTCTAGTAGTTAGTTACATTTAACATTACCCCTTGCACTTAATCTGTTTCCTAGGTGTATACGTCCAACACGTGGAATTGCTCTGCTTTTGACTTCTTGAGTGAGGATGGTTCAACGTTGATTGTCAGTCACTGGGATGGAGATGTCGCTGTGGTGGACAGGCGGACCCCAAGGTAGGCACTTGTTAGTAAAAGTGTGTTCACAATTTATAAACCGTTAGGTGAACAATTTGAGCCCTTTGACTAACACCACTAATTTAACAATGTTAATAGTAAATTAGTGATGTTAGTCAGTGTTAATGGTATGTTAATGAGATTGTTATGATAGAAGGGTGAAGGGCATTGTTTAATTAAGTACTTATAAATTTGGCCCCCAAAATGACACTTTAATTTAATGTAATAAAGAACAAAGAAAAGTACAACACAGGAACAGGCCCTTCAACCCTCCAAGCCTGTGTTGATCATGCCCAAACTACACTAAAAGCAAAACCTTCTTCCCTTAGTCTACATCCCTCAATTCCCTGCCTATTCACGTATCCATTCAGATGAATCTTAAATGTTTCTAATGTTCCTGGTTCTACCACCTCTGGCAGCGCATTCCAAGCATCCACCACTCGCTGCATTACGCCCCCCCCCCCCAACCGCACATCTCCCTTAAGCATTCCGTCTGTCATCTTGAACTTGTGTCCCCTTGTAATTTCCATCCTGGAAAAAAAACGTCTGACTATCCACCCTATCTATGCCTCTCATCATTTTGTAAGTCTCTATCAGGTCTACCCCTCAGCCGCCATCTTTTCAGTGAAAGCAAACCTAGTTTATTCAACCTCTCATCTTAGCCAACATCCTCGAGATCAGTATAACAGGCCCAATAACTTAAAGCAAACTCCTGCCAATGTTGGAAATCTGAAATAGAAACAGTAAGTGCAGGATAAGCTCATCAGCATCCGTGGAGAGAAAAAGAGTTAATGTTTCAAGTCCATTGACCTTCTACAGAACCTTCTACAACATTTAAATAGTATTTGGGTGAGGACTTGAAATACCATGACATTCAAGAACATGGAGCAAGTGCAGGAAAATGGGATTTGTGCGACTTTAGTGGTAATTGTTGTCGGTACAGACTCAATGGACCAAAGGTGCCTTTTCTGCACTGTGTGACTACACAAATTGATCACATTTTCAATTGATAAGGTGTGAAGCACTTTGAGTGTGAAAGGTGATAAATAAATGCATCTTCACTGAGTGGAGTTCCTTTTGCATTTGCATCCTGGTTTGGGAAAGGAGTTCTCTGCAGTTGGTTTCACTGCAGAGGTGAGACACACATACATAAGATGTGCATATAAAAGTGTACACCGTACATGCTGAAATCCTCAGTTAGCACCACGTATGTTGTATTAGCTGTTTGTCCCAATCCCAGACTTGGTGAGGCTGAATTCTGAGTGAAAGTAAAGATTCAAAATACTCATGTTATTGCAGAATATGGAATTTAAATATTTTCATTTTGTTTAAAAGGTTATCATGGGTGTGTGAAATACAGCAGAAAATGGACAAAAACACTCAAATACTTTTTCCAAAAGATTTATCAGCTTCCCTGATAACTCTGATTTACCCATATGGTTCACTTATGTCCTTTAGGAAAGGAAATCTGCCGTCCTTGCCTGGTCTGGCCTACATGTGGCTCCAGAGCCACAGCAATATGATTGACTTTCAACTGCCTTCCAAGAGAAAACTAAGAATGGGCAATAAATGGTGGCCAGCCAGTGATGCCCATATCACATGAATGAATAATTTAAAAAATTTTTTTCATTAATCTAAAGTGTTATTGAACTATTGTTAACTCCAGTTGCACTATCCGCACTAGCGCAGGCACTGTTAATGCTCGTTTCTGTTGCAGCGAAAGATTAATGTGTGCACATTACCAATTCGAATGACATTTTTGTTTTCCTTCCACAGCACCTCAGCAGAATCGGATGCATATCTGGGCATAAGTCATTTGCGGACAGTTAGTGTTCACCCAGTACATCGGCAATACTTTGTCACTGCCGGAGACAAGTAAGCTTATTTGGGAAACATTGTTACTGGCATTGCTGCTTTTTCTCTACATCAGAGGGTGGAACAAAGCTTTTTCCAAAATATTCGTCAACTTGCCTGATGTTAGATGTTGTTTTTTCATGAATCTGAGCTGCAATTAAATTATAGTTAACTCCAGATGAACAAGCTAGATTGGGAGAGCAGAGACTGAGAGGAGAAACTTCTTCTTTCAGAGTGATAAACCTGTGGAATTCTCTACCACAGAAGACTGTGGAGACCAAATCGTTGAATATCTTTAAGCAGGAGGTAGATACAGAGAGGCACAGTGGTTAGCACTGCTGCCTCACAGCATTATGGACCAGGGTTCAATTCCAGTCTTGGGTGACATCTGTGTGGAGTCTGCACATTCTCCCTGTGTCTGTGTGAGTTTCTTCCACATACTCTGGTTTCCTCCCAAAAATGTGCAGGTTAGGTGGATAGACCACGCTAAATTTACCCTTGGTGTCCCAAGGTGTGCAGATTAAGAAGATTAGTGGGATAAATGTGCAGGAGTTACGAGGTGGAGTTGGACCTGGGTATGATGCTCATCTGGAGAGTAAGTGCAAACCCAGTGGGCTGAATGGCTTCCTGCACTAATGTGGATTCTATGGATATAGAGGATCAGTCATGATCACGCTGAATGGTGGAAGGGCCAAGGCTTCCTCCTATCCTCTGTTAGAGGAACTGTTCTTTCTACAACATGGCATTCTGTTTGATATAAAAAATCTTTAATTCTATTCTCAAACAAGAATACAAATGTGAAGCTTCCCCAAATAATGGATCAGGCTGGGGATCTATTGAACTTTGTTCAGTGGAGTTATTGAGGGTAGGGAGCAAAGGAAAGTAGATGGAGTTAAGAAACAAATCAGCTGTGGTCTAACCAAATGGGACTGCCTTTTTCAGGATTGAAATTGGGAAACATTTCAATGTATTTCTCTTTCATGAATGGTAATTTCTGCTAGATAACTTGTTAATTTTAGATCTGTCATTGGTAGTCTCCTGATCTCATTGAACGGTAGACTGGGCTTAAGGGGTTAAATAGCCTTCTCCTGGTACAGTGAATAGCCTATTCCTGATCCAAAGGTCACTGATTTGAAATTTCTACTCCAGTGCCCTTAATTAATGAGATTCAGAAACTGACCTTATTCCTTTGGTTTTTGCAAGGTGTGCAACTATCTTTGATATTCGGAATCTAAAAAAATCGCACAATAAGGCCGTAGCTCACATGAATGGACACACAAAGAAAGTAAACTCTGCTGCCTTTTCACCAATTACTGGTAATCGAGTGGTGACAATCAGCATGGACGATAGAATCAGGTAATAAGTTGTAGAGTGAAGGTATCTGAATAGTTAATTCAAAAGTTCAGTTATACTAGTAAACCAAAGGCCAAAAAAGTTTGCTTTTTTTCATTTGATGTGATTTCTCTTACTGATTCTCCCATGTCAGTGCTAGTATTAGATATAGTGTGAAGGTTCCTTACATCCTTTAGTCTGCCTTGAGAGTGTTACCTCCATCCAATGCATTTCCATTAGCTGCCCCTATTCTGAAGCTGATTCAGGAGGGTGCTGTACCCTCACAGCAATGCTATTTTGAGGGACCAGAACCGGAGGTTGTATAGTTTAGATTTTGCAGTCATTACCCTGTCTGACAATAGGCAATCTCTGTGTGCTATAACATTGAAACACAAATAATTAGTGAACTGTTGGCTATTTGGAACAATGTGAATGGATTTCATTGTGATTCTTTACAGTAAGAGTAAGGATGAATGAAATAGAAAGTAGGTCATTCAGCATGACTGAGGGGGGTATAGATAGGGTGAACACTTAGAGGCTTTTTCCTAGGGCAGAAATGACAATTACAAGGGGGCACAAGCTCAAGATAAGAGGGGAAAGGTTCAATGGAGATGTGCGGAGGAAGTTTTTTTTTACACAGTGGATGGTGGAAGCCTGGAATGCATTGCCAAGTGAGGTGGTTGGGGCAGACACATTAGGGACATTTAAGACTTATCTGGATAGACACATGAACAGGCGCAGTATACAGGGATACAGGTGGCTGGTCTAGATAGGACGATGTGATCAGCGCAGGCTTGGGGGGCCGAAGGGCCTGTTCCTATGCGTTATTGCTGTTTGTTCTTTGACCGTTACATTCTGGTGTTTATCCTGCACTCATGGAGAATGGAACTGGATGTATGCTGCACTAATTTGATAAACAATTAATTTACCAGGAACCCTCCGTTTTAAGTGGGGAATTGATTTTGTTCATTTAAAATAAAATTTAACAATTTCCAGAAAAAAAACTACTCTTTAGTTTTATTAGTTTTTATATTTAACACTCAGGTTTTCATTGGATTAAATCTTTTTAAATATCTTTAAATGATTTGTTGCAGAATATTTGACACAAGTGGCATAATTCCCAACATTCCTGTTGTGGCGTCAATAGCGTAAGTAACCATTTTTTTGAAACAACAGATTAATCTGTAATGTGTCAGAGGTGTTAAAGTAAGTTCCTTCGGAAAGTACTCAAATTCCTGAGACTTCACTTTGTTCACCCGCCCCAATCCTGATTAATACTGGGTCCCATTCCAAAGGTGCTTAAGTCCAGACAGTGAGTGTTAACAAACTGTTTGATTCTGCTCTATCCTGCAGTTAGTTCTGTTTTTTTAAACCTAGTACCAATTTGCTTCCAATATCCGATGGGTGTCATGAGCTGGGACTGGGGAGTGTGAGCCCTGAGTTCAGTTTTCGCTCTTTGCTTGGATGGGTATATTGTCTAATGTTGGAGAGTGGAAACAGGAGCAGAACATTGTTAATTCTTTCTAGAGAGTGGTATGAAGGTTTGAAAAGGAATAGGTCAGTGGACAAACCAGTTAGTCCATCCAGTGGTGAGCACCTGAAATAAAGCAGGCACATGTCCTGGCTTCTTCGAGGAGTGGTTTTATTTCAATTTTTTTTAATCCATTCATGAGACACCAGCATTGCTGGTTGGCCAGCACTTATTGCCCATTGCTAGTTGCCCGAGAACAGTTGAAAGTCAATCACGTTGCTGAGAGTCTGGAATCATATGTAGGCCAGACCATGTAAGGAAGGCATATTTCCTTCCCTGAAGGACATAAGTGAACTGGATGGGTTTTTTTTAAGATAATTGACAATGGTCATCTTTAGATTTTTACTGAATCCAAATTTCACTATCTGTCATGGCGGGATTCAAACCAGGGTCACCAGAGCATTACCCTGGGTCTCTGAATTACTAGTCCAATGATAATAACACTACTCCACCACCTCCCGATAGATATGTATTATGGATCAAGAGGTGGGGGGAGGTGAACAAAGCAAGAAGTTGTCGGTCATGTGCGCAACTTCCAAAATTGGCACCAGAGGCGTATGATTTATCTGGAAAACAATATGAGAGAATCTTGGTTCCAAAGGTGAAGGAATTATTATCTAACTATACATGTTTTGATTCTAGCTGCTAATATCATGGATCTATTGAACAGGAAGCTTATAAACGTGGCAAGGAAGAGGAAATGGAAAGATAAGAGGGTGTACAGCAGTAATGCCAGCATGGAGCAGTTGCTTTGAATACTTAGTAAACCAAACCTGTGTCGATGGATTATTAATTTTTTCTTGTTGTTTTAAACAGGCATAACAATTACACTGGGCGCTGGCTGACTAAGTTCCGAGCTGTATGGGACCCGAAAAGAGATGATTGTTTTGTTGTGGGTAGTATGGCCAGACCGAGGCAAATAGAAGTGTTCCATGACACCGGCTCCAAAGTGCATGAATTCAGGGACGCAGAGTGGCTGGGTTCGGTGTGCTCCATTAATGTGATGCACCCAACAAAGAACATCCTAGTTGGTGGAAACTCCAGTGGACGCCTTCATGTCTTCACGGACAGTTCACTAAGTGGACAATAGTGGGATTTCCTGCTGAACGTGTGGGCCAAGGCTCACAGTCATTGTGAAGGTGAAGGGGGCATGTTGTCAGGCTATGCACTATGATTCAGGAGAAAGATCCTTTGGAATTTGGGTTTCATATCTGCCCTATTAAATTATAATTGATAGACGGGCAGCTTTCAGTACACAGTTAATGAAATAGCATGTATAGACTAGCAATCATAACAAAACTCATGTCCAGGCAAACAGGCAAGTGGAATAAGGAGATATTTTTAATTTGACTTGCTTCTCAAAAAATCACCATTGGATGGGCAGGAATGATCTTAGTCCACTTAACTTTAGGAGAGAAACTTTTCATAATGAGAAGAAATTGACAGAGATCAAATTAGAAAAGTATTCAGCTCTGATGAAATGGCATTGAGTAATTAGATTGAAAATGTGGGTAAAATAGAACAGGCTGCAGTTTCCAGTACTCCTGATGAACTGCAGTCTGCTGGATTCTGATAGTATTGGCAATTCTGGCTTGAACAGAGCTGCTTGAGGATGGTTTGAAATGTTTTTACGTTTTTTATTGTCGAGTGTTGCCTTTATCCCAGCCTCAACAAGCTGATATTTTCTATTGCATCTGAATTGCAAAGTCAAAGAGTTCCATTCAAAAACAAGGGGGATTTGAGTTTGTTTGTCTGCGTTTTCAGTGAAGATTCTGTAGTTACCATAGTGAAGTTTCAATATTACTGTTACGTTTGGAATTCTCCTGCGTCTCCCATTGGTGTGGCACCACTCCCCTCTCCCTCTCCCCAGACTGTGCTGTATTCTTACATAAAATCAGAAAATGCTCTATAAATTCAGCAGGTCTGGCAGCATCTGATGCATTTATCCAGCATTTTCTTTTAGATTTGCTGAATCCACAATACTTTGTGTTTACATTATTCTGTATTCTTCACTAGAACCTGAAATTATAGCTATGCATTTGTGAATGTTGATTTAAAATGTGGTGATCAGCAGGTGGACCCAGCTTTCTAAAGGTCTGCAAACTAAGTACAGGCAGAGATTGAAACATATTCTCAGTGCAGAGCCAGTGTGGAATGCTGGGGTTCATTCTCTTGAGCAATTTGTCTTAAAAACCCTGTGGAGGCGGTGCAATTTCCAAGACCGTTTCTGAATTTAGGAGCAATATTTCATATTAGGAGGCAAAAGTTCAAGTGTTTTACACAGAGATGAACAAGTGGTTCCACATTTTGTTTTGGAAGATTAGCAGAAATAGTAAACAATTTTAAAAATGTGATACAATTAAACATTCCTTTTCTAAAATCTGACTGTTTTGTGCCTGTTTTATAAGGTAACCCTCGTACAGTATAGTTTATGTATTAGTCATACATCAACTTGCATTAACATTACATTAACACTACAATGAAGTGACAACTTATGTCACTGAATTAACATTTCAGAGAGCAAAAGCTGATATTTCTGAACATTCACGTGAAGATGCCGGTGTTGGATTGGATTAAGCATAGTAAGAAATCTCATAACACCACGTTAAAATCCAGTAAGTTTATTTGGTAGCACAAGCTTTGAGTCTGACTCCTTCAGACGACTGAAGACTTGGGCACGTAAAGACATAAATTCAATTTATAAGATAACAGTTGGAATGCAAGTCTTACAGGTAATCAAGTCTTAAAGGTGAAGACAATGGGAGTGGAGAGAGCATTAAACACAAGTTAAAGAAGTGTGTATTATTCCAGCCAGGACAGTTAGTGAGTTTTTGCAAGTCTGGGAGCGGTAGTGTGACATGAACCCATCCTCATGCGTGGAACTTGGCTATTGGTTTCTGCTCAGTGTGTCATAAAGTCTGCCTCAACCAAGACCTCTTCACTGCATAGGACTTTCAATCGACATTACACACTAGATACATCAATGACATTTTCTTCCTTTGGATTCATGTTGAACAATGACTGAAACAGCTCTATGATGACATCAAATTCCATCTTACCATCAGACACATCATAGACTACTTTCTGGAATCGGTTGTATTTTTGGACATACACGTAGAACAATACAGTACAGTACAGGCTCTTCAGCCCTCGATGTTGTGCCGAGCTAGGTCTGAAACCAAGTTCAAGCTATCCTACTCCCTGTCATTCTGGCATCTCCATCACGGACAGTTACCTCAGCACCTCACTGTACCGCAGCAGATAACTTCATGACGCTCCACTTAGAACATAGAACAATACAGCACAAACAGGCCCTTCGGCCCACGAGTTGCACCGATCACACCAACCGATCCACAGACCTATCTATAAACCCCCTATCCTATTCTTTTCCATATACTCATTCAGAAGTCTCTTAAAAGACCCCAGTGAGTCTTTTCATTCACTCACCACCCTCTGAGTGAAAAACCTACCCCTGCCATCTCCTTTGTATTTACTTCCCTGCACCTTAAATCTGTGTTCTCTCATATTGACCATTTCCACTCGGGGAAATAGTCTCTGAGAGTCCACCCTATCTATCCCTCTCAACATTTTATAAACCTCCATCAGGTTTATACCGCCTCTCAACCTACGTCTCTCCAGTGAGAAGAGTCCCAGCTCCCTCAACCTATCTTCATAAGGCCTTCCTCCCAATCCAAGCAGCATCCTTGTAAAGCTCCTCTGAACTCTCTCAATAGCCTCTACATCCTTCCTATAATGAGGCGACCAGAACTGCGCACAATACTCCAACTGGGGTCTGACAAGAGTCTTATAGAGCTACATCATTACCTCCTGACTCCTAAACTCTATTCCTCAATTAATGAAGGCCATACACCATACACCTTCTTGACCACTTCCTCCACCTGCAAGGCCGATTTAAGAGTCCTGTGGACCCGGACCCCGAGATCCTTCCACTCTAAAACACAGCTAAGACTCCTATCCCTTACATTGTACTCCTTCATGCCATTATTCCTGCCAAAATGGACCACTACACATTTATCTGCATTGAAGTCCATCTGCCACTTCTCTGCCCAGTCTTGCATCCTGTCTATGTGCCGCTGCAACTTTTGGCATCCCTCCAGACCATCCACACCACCGATCTTTGTATCGTCGGCGAACTTGCTAATCCATCCCTCCACTTCCTCATCCAGGTCATCTATGAAAATGACAAACAGCAGGGGTCCCAGAACAGATCCCTGGGGCACTCCACAGGTTACCGACCTCCATGCAGAACAAGACCCAACCACAATCCCTCTCTGCCTTCTGCCGGCAAGCCAGTTCTGGATCCACGAGGCCAAAGCCCCTTGGATCCCATGCCCTCTCACCTTCTCCAGAAGCCTTGCATGTGGGACCTTATCAAACGCCTTACTAAAGTCCATGTACACTACGTCCACTGCCCTTCCTTCGTCAATGTGTTCAGTCACATTTTCGAAGAACTCAACTAGGCTCGTAAGGCATGACCTGCCCTTGACAAAACCATGCTGACTATTTCTAATCAGTCCAAACTTCTCTAAATGTTCATATATCTTATCCCTCAGAAGCCTCTCCATCAGCTTACCAACCACTGAAGTCAAACTCACTGGTCGGTAATTTCCTGGACTATCCCTGTCCCCTTTCTTAAAGATAGGAACCACATCCGCAATCCTCCAATCCTCTGGAACCTCTCCCGTTTCCATGGACGATGCAAAGATCATCGCCAGGGGCTCTGCAACCACTTCCCTCACCTCCCACAATAACCTGGGGTACATCCCATCCGGTCCCGGCGACTTGTCTATCTTGATAGACTTCTTCAGCTTTTGCCCTAAACACGTTAAAGAAACCATCCCCTATAGACAAGCCTTCCATTTACATAGGATCTACTCAGATGAGGATAGCAACAGAGACCTACAGAGGCTGAAAGTCGGCTTCAGAAGAACAGGATGTGGGTGCTCAACTTTTCGATCAACAGCTCCAATGCACCACAGCAAAAAAAAAAACACACTGACCTCCTTAGAAGACAAACACGGGATCTGGTGGACTGAGTACCCTTTGTCATCCAGTACTTCCCTATAGCAGAGAATCTACACCATTGTCTTCAGAGTCGTCAACATGTCACCTCAACGTGAAGATGAACATCCTGCCGAGATCATCCCCACACCCCGACTTCTTGCCTTCAAACAACTGCACAACCTCAAACAGACCACTGTCTGCAGCAAACTACCCAGCCTTCAGGAGAACAGTGACTACGACACTCCACAACCTGCCATAGCAATCTTTGCAAAATGTGCCCAATCATTGATACAGACGCCATCATCTCACATGAGAACACCATCCACCAAATACAAGGTTGTGACTCGGTCAATGTTGTCTACCTGATATGCTGCAGGAAAGATGTCCCAAGGCATGGTGCATTGGGGAGACCATGCAGACGCTGCGACAAAGGATGAATGAACTCTGATCAGCAATCACCAGGCAGGAGTGTTCTCCCTGTTGGGGAAGACTTCAACAGTCACAGGCATTTAGTCTCTGATTTTCAGGTAAGCGTCCTCTGAGGCGGCCTTCATGACAACGCAGAACTGCTGAGTAGAAACTGATAGCGAAGTTCCATACCATGAGAATGGCCTCAACTAGGATCTTGGGTTTATATTACACTATCTATAACCCCCATGACTTGCAAAATTTCTAACTGTTCTGGCTGGAGGTAATATACATCTGTTAACCTGTGCTTACCTCACTCTCCACTTAGACCTTTAAGACTTGATTACCTGTAAAGATTCGCATTCCAACCATTATCTTGCAAATTGAGTTTGTGTCTGTATGATGCTCTATTTGTGAACACAACTCCTCACTCACCTAAAGAAGGAGCAAGACTCTGAAAACTTGTGCTGCCAAATAAACCTGTTGGACTTTAATCTGGTGTTGTGAGACTTACTGATTTGTGAATGTTACCAGTTGTCTGGCTATTGATAAAACCCACTTGATTTACTGATGTCCCTTCTGGAGAATAAAGCTGCAATGTGCTTATCCACTCTGGATCCCATGTGTGACTCCAGTCTTACATCAACATGATCAATCTTTTGCTCTCTGAAGTGACTCAAAGTTCAGAGCCAGTGGACAATAAATGTTAGCGATGCATACATTCTGAGAATGATTGGAATGGAAGAATAATAAAAGTTTGAGTGATTAAATTACAGGATTTACTCACCCAGACATAAGTTTTAAGTGTCATTATGGCAACCAGTGGAGTTTAAATTCATCTCATTAATATATCTGGAGGAAAAAAATCTGATCTTTATTAATAACAACCAGAAAGTTACCAGTTATTGTAAAAGTTATTGTAAAACTCGCAGAGTTCACTAATGTTTTTTGGTGAAGGAAATCTGCCACCCTTACCTGGTCTAGCTGATATGTGACTCAAATCCAGAACAACATGGTTGACTCTTAACCGCTTTCTGAAATGGCCCCAGTATATCAATCTGCCACAGACAAAGCACACAATACCTGCACCAACTGAACAGCTCATCACTATTTCCTCGAGGGCAATTTAGAAAGGTCTAGCCAGCAATGCTAAGAATGGATAAAAGACAGTTTTTAACAGATGGCTTTCAATGTGAATAACCTGCCTACCCATAATGGGCATCAGAATGTCAATTTGCCATCATTTTTGTCATGTCAGTATTGTTTTATGTTAAAGAACAAAACAGCACGGGAAACAGGCCCTTCGACCCAACAAACCCACACCACCATTTTAACGTTCCCACTTCCACCCATGGCCCTTGTCTATGTTTACAGAAATCTGCATTGGAGTCAATTTGAGGAGACAATTTATTTTGTCAGTCAGCCTAAGAGCACATCTTTGGGGCATGGAAGGAAACCAGAGCACCTGAGAAAACCCACGCAAGCACGGGGAGAATGCGCAAAACTCCCACAGATACCAGCCCAAATCCCTGTATCTGCACAGCAACAGTGATAGTCACTGAGCTATCATATTGCCCAATAACTGGTCCAGTTTAAGCATACACTAACGACATGAAGCAAAGGCTACCCGCGAAAAAATCCGAAAACAGTCCTCTTATGACCCATCGCGTGTATGCCCCTTGTTGGACAACAAGGCTGACTGAAGTACCTATAGGATAAGAAAGAAATACATGCACAACTTATAGAATTCCCAGGAACATCCCAAGGCTCATGATCCCTATTGAATCAGTCTACTATATCCCTCCATCCCAATTCCACTCATGTGCCTATTTAAGTATCTCTTAAATAACTCCAGCGTGCCTGCCTCCACCACCTTGGCAGTGCATTCCATACCCTCAATAGGGTCTGTGTGAAAAACCTCCCTCTAACATCCAAATTAATACCCCCCCCCCCCCCCACTCCCCCCCCCCATCCTAAGCCTGTGGCCCTCATGATATTTGATTCCAACCCAGGAAAACACTTACCACTGTTTAGCTATACCCTTCATAATCCTGTACACCTCAATTCGATCTCCTCTCATCTCCGTCTTTCTAAAGAAAACAGCCCCAATTTACCTAACCTTTCCTCGTAACTCAGACCTTCGATACCATACAGCATCCTGGAAACCACCTCTGCACTCTATCCAGAGTCTCCATATCCTCCCGGTAGTAAGGTGACCAGAACTGGACGCTGTATTCCAAATGAGGTCTAACCAACGTTTTATACAACTGCAACATTAAAGGCCAGTTCTTGTACTCTATACCACTTCCTATAAAGGCTAGCATACCACATGCTTTCTTCACAACCCTCTCCACCTGTTCTGTCACCTTCAACAACTTGTTCACCTGCACCCTCAGGTTCCTCTGCATTTCTATACTCTTAATAGGTCTACCCTTTATCATTTAACTTCCTCCTACTGCAAGCCTCAAGCATTGGTGTGGGACAGTTCAATGAAGGGTTAGCAGCCTCAACAATTGATCTGGTACCATCTTTGAATGGAATGGAAGTGTAATTAAACACTGCAGCACCACAAAGCAAGGCTTATGGAAGCATTCCTGCAAGCAAGACTTAATGTTAGGTTTTAATAAGACAGCAGGAGTATGCTGGCTCTCCACTCATCAGCTATTAAATCAGGAAGTACAAACACTTACAGTTAAATTTCATATGAACCTTTCATTTGTTCATTTTTTGAATGATCATTCTCTGCCAATGCCGGAAAATTAATATGCCGCAATGAACATGAACCAGCTTTATTCTGCAGCTTCAGTAATAATTTCTCACCCTGTCCTGTGCACTATTGGCATCATTCACAGGGACTTGATATTTACACATAATTATACAGAGGTATAGCATGGTAATTTGGTGCAGTTGGTCTATGTCCCTGCCACTTCACAATCTGTATACATTACTAGTTCTTTCTTGCTCAGTACTTGTTTATCACCAATTTTTTATGGTGCAGAAGTAGCCCATTCAGCCCATCGTGTAATCATGATTGATGTCATTCCCAAAATCCTACATATTGTTTCTATTCCAATCATCTAATGCCCTCGTTAATGCCTCGATTGAACCTGCCTCCACCACACCGCCAGGAAGCCCATTCCAGACCCCAACCATTCACTGTGTGAAAAGATGTTTTCTCACATCACACATCTCAACTATTCAGCTTGCCATCAGCCAGTGAATTCTATATTCTTCCCAATCCCTGGCTAATGAGGTTACTCCTGAATTCCCAAATGGATTTGTTAGCAGTTACCTTATATTGACAGCCTCTAATACTGGTCTCATTTCATACTCTTATCTTTGCAAATTGTAAAAGACTTGGGTCCCATCTCAATCTTCTCTTTTCCAAAGAAAGAGGCCCCAGCTTGTTCAGCCTTTCCTTCTAGTTATAACCTTGTGAATCTGTAGGGGAAGGAGGGATGTGGAGTTGGGACAATATTACTCATTTCATGGAAAGCGAGGAGATACTTGCACCAAACTTAAAAGCAGAAAAACTATTTGCTTCGCTTTCATAGAATACCCACAGATCAGAAGGAGGCCATTTGGTCCATCAAGTCTGCACTGATGCACTGATACTGGGCTTACCTGGGCCGTGTCCCCACCCTATTCCTGTAACCCCACATGTATATCCCGTGGCTAATCCACCTTACATACCTTGGGACACCAAGAAGCAATTTAGCATTGTCAATCCATCTAATCAGCACGTCTTTCAGACTGTGGGAGGAAACCGAAGCATCTGGAGGAAACCCGTGCAGAAACGGGGAGAATGTACAAACTCCACAGAGACAGTCACCCAAGGCTGGAATTGAATCCGGATCCCTGGCATTGTGAGGCAGCAGTGCTAATCAATGTGTCACTATGCCATCCCACAGAATCCCAGAGGCTAAGGAAATTTCGATGTCAGCTACGACTTCCACTAACTTTTACAGATGCAACAAAGAAAGCTTTCTTTCTAGTTTTATCACAACTTGGTATGGCTCCTACTCTGTCCAAGATCACAAGAAATGACAAAAGCTCATGAATGCAGCCTAATCCATTCCATAAACCAGCCTCCCATTCATTGACCCTGCCGACACTTCCCACTGCCTCTATAAAGCAGCCAGCAGAATTAAGGACCCCATGCGCCCCAGACATTTTCTCTTCCACTTTTTGTCTTCAGGAAAAAGATACAAAAGTCTGAGGTCAGGTACCAACCAACTTGAGAACAGCTTTTTTCCTACTGCTGTCAGACTTTTGAATGGACTTACTTCACATTAAACTGATCTTTCTCTAAACCTGAGTTATGACTGAAACATTACATTCTGCACCCTCTCCTTTCCTTTTCTATGAATGGTATGCTTTGTATTGCGTGCAAGAAACAGTACTTTTCACAGTATATTAATACATGTGACAATAATAAATCAAACCAAAGACTCTGTGACAGAGCATCATACCCACGCACTGACTAATAACCCATCTCCACACAGACAGCGACCCAAGATTCGAATCGAACTTGGGTCCCTGGTGCTATAAGGCAGCAATGCTAACTACTGTGCCACCATGTTGCTGGGTTTGGCACAAATCTTTTCATTGCTATCCAACCTTTGCAAAACAAACCAAAACCAGCAGGGGGCTCCCAGATCCTTGCTGCTCAACAGCTTCACGACGACTCATCATCTGTACTGACTTGTAAATGCAAACAATCACACACACGCGCGCACACACGTGTGCATGTTAGTACACACGTGTGTTCCTTTTAACTAATTATCCTCCTTTTGCCAGTGCAATTCTTATTGGGAGTATTGGCTGAGCAAGAAGTGAGGGGGAACAACTCTCATGAGGATGTTGGGGGGTGAGACATGTACACAATAAAAAGCACTGGTCATTGCTCCCTGCCTTCTCTTTATTCCAATCTTAAAAACTTGAACAGTCTGAATCCTCAACAATGCTTCCATTTTTAGCCTCTTTTTGCAGATTTATTGCTCTAGCCAGAGTGGAAAAACCTATCCAGGGATTTTTAAGGATGTCCTGTGAAGCTGAAAAGCATTCAATAAACAAAATAAGTTTTTTTTGTCAAATTGTTAAAATATTACAAGGAAATGATTAACAAACATTAAAAGTCTAACAGTTCTCAGGGAAAAATCTCTCTTCACTAAACCAGAATGCTGGGTATATTTAGACATAGAGGCTTGTTGTTACTAATATTAATATCACGGGATCGTCTCGGTCCTTTTATTAAAGCCAGGAAACAGGACACCTCTTCAACATCACAATAACAAAACTTTACACTTTGTTACTCGGTTCCTGGGGGCTACTAATAGTTAATCACTTATTCTAATAGACTCTTATATAGCACAACAGTCTCAAGAACTTCATGTTGATTATGGATGGAAGGGAAAGGTGTTGAATGTAGATTTCCCTCCTTATTTCAAATTCCTTCTTGAAATCTTGATGATTCACAAAGTCTCCCAACAGTGGTTGAATTCATCTGTTAAAGGTGGCGTTACATGCCCGATGGTGCCACAGAGAGGGAGAGAGGGGGAAGGAGGGGAGCCCAGACTGTTCCATACGTGATACCATCTTGTCTTCTCAATGTCCCTGGGCCGCTAGCTCAGATTGAATGATGTCAAGTGTCAGTGAGAAGGTTTAGCAGGTACCGCACCTTGCAGGCAAACCATCGCCTGAGGGGACAAAAGTATTCATAATGGAACTGTTCAAACTCGGGTGTCTGACGTATATCACGAAAAAAAGCAACGTCAATATCTGACTCTGTAAGCCCTATCAGGAGCAGGAGCAAGGCAAAGAGGAGGCCAACTGTCACAAGCAGTAAACGGACCACACTTAAAACAAATGTATTCACCTGTTCCCTCTCGGCCCTGTCACTAACACCTTCAGGTAAGGCACTGGCTCCTCTGGCTGGCTCCTCAGGCTCTGCGGGTGTGCCAGTGTCACACTCCTTCTCCTCCTCGATGCTGCAGTTGCTGGTGTTGCCGTTTGTTTGCCGAGGGAGGATTGATTCCAGGCTGGGGTCAGACACCGGGGTGGGCAGGACACTGTTGGCGGGGCTGTAGAGCTCATCTGCTATCACGGAGGTGGGTTCACTGCCCTCGGCGGAGGAGGTCTTGCCTGCCGTACGCGTGCCAAAGGTGTCCGTGTGTGAGGTGGACCGCACAGGGGTGGAGTGAGCACTGTCTCGTAACGATTCCAAACCTGGAAAACAGAAGAGAAGTTGGACACTGAGATACAAGGGAGAGGTTATCTGGCAGTGGATGGTTGGGCAAAGGGAGAACCAATGGAACACAAGCCACAAACACAACTCCAATTGTGAAACAAGTTTTCTCATCTTCTGCTCGTTTGAGGATATCCGATGACTGGATAAATTCAACACAACAAAAACAAAAAATGCTAGAAACTCAGAAAATCTGACAGCATCTGTGGAGAGAGAATAGAACCAACTTTTCAAGTCTTGATGACTCTGAGGGGTCAAATGTTAACTCTGTTCTCTCTCCACAGATGCCAACAGGCTTGCTGAGTTTCTAGCATTCTTTCTGGTTGTATCTTCACGTGGCTCCTGCTCCGCCCAAGACTGCAAGGAACTACAAAGGGTCATGAATGAAGCCCAATCAATCACGCAAACCAGCCTCCCGTCATTGACTTTGTCTACACTTCCCACCTCCTTGGAAAAGGAGCCAGCATAATTAAGGACCGCATACGTTCTGGACATTCTCTCTTCCACCTTCTTCTGTGGGGAAAAAGATAGAAAACTCTGAGACCACATATCAGCCGACTCAAAAACAGCTTCTTTCCTGCTGCCATCAGACTTTTGAATGGACTTACCTCATACTAAATTGATCTTTCTCTGCATCTTAACTGTAACTGTAATACTACATTACATAGAACAATACAGCACAAACAGGCCCTTCGGCCCACTCTCTCCATTCTGCACTCTCTCCGTTCCTTTTCTATGAACGGTATGCCTAGTCTACATAGCCCACAAGAAACAACACTTTTTAATGTAAACTAATAAATGAAATAATATCAAATCAAAATTAAATCAAATTTCTGGAACTTTCTGTTTTTATTTCAGATTTCAGTACTCGCAGTAATTTTCTTTTATCAAATAAAGTCACAGTTGCTTCGCATGGCAATGTTTGCAGATTACAGGACAAGTAAAAGGCACAGAACTTCTCATCAGTTACTGTCCAGGTTGGGGTAAATGTGATGTGATTTAATATATTCATTTACATTGCAGCTTTAAGTGTCTGGAAGTGTTTCCAAGTGAATTACCTTTGATTCCGATCTTGTTACGGAAGCAGATGTAGTCACTCTCTCACCGGCAACACTGTAAACAGCAACAGCTAAATGACCAAATGGGCCATTTCTTGTCTGGCTGGTCTCTCCCGATGGAAACATTACAACAACTGGAAAGAATAAGCAGTGGACTTTGGTGGAAGTTAGCAAATAAATGCTGGATTTGTGGCTGGAATTTTCAAAGCACTGTTTTGAAAGATTAATATGCTAGAAATACTAACGTGAGCTTTTCAACCAGGGCGTGGTTTTACCAGCTGTTTTCGCCCCGCTCCCGCTGCAGTGAAGTCGGACAGTTAGGTGGCTGGTGGGGTGGGAAAAATCCCACTGGCGAGAACATAGGGTAAGATTCCGGCTGTCTTTATTTCAGAGTTTTAGCCCTGTCTAACCATACAGGAAGTTGCATTATCAGATTTCTGCTGTAGCCCTCATGAATTCTAGAAATTGACCTGATTGGTTTACGTGGGTGCTCATCCTGTCTGTGAAATACTGCTCGATTCCTCTTTTTAATGTCTGTATATTTGTGTGTGAGCAATAACATATGTGTGTATATGTGTGTGTGTGTGTGTCCGCGTCTATGTGCTTGTGTGAGTACATCTGTGTGTATATATGTGTCAAGTTCTTTGTGCATGTGAGCATTGTACAGTTGTATGTCTGAGGATGTGCATCAACGTATATGAACGTGCGTAAGTGTATTTTGCGATGAGGAGGTGCAGTCGTTGGACTGGGGTAGACAAGATGAGAGGTCATATTGACACCAGGTTATAGTCTAACAGGTTTAAATGAAATTACAAGCTTTCGCAGCATTGCTTCTTCATCAGGTATATTTGATATCTCTGATGCAAGAGCAGCACTCCGAAAGCTTGTGATTTCAAATAAATCTGTTGGACTTTGGTGTCGCGTGACCAGATCATATCATTGATTTTGATTGGATTTGATTTATTATTGTCACATGTATTTACACACAGTGAAAAGTATTGTTTCTTGTGCACTATACAGACAAAGCATACTGTTCAGAGAGAAGGAAAGGAGACAGTGCAGAATGTAGTGTTACAGTCACAGCGAGGGTGTAGAGAAAACTTAGTGCAAGATAGTCCATTCATAAGTCTGATGGTAGCAGGGAAGAAGCTGTTCTTGAATTGATTGGTACGTGATCTCGGACTTTTGTACCTTTTTCCCAATGGAAGAAGGTGGAAGAGAGAATGTCCAGGGTACGTGGCGTCGTTGATAATGCTGGCTGCTTTTCCGAGGCAGCAGGAAATGTCGACAGAGTCGATGGATGGGAGGGCCATTTGCGTGATGGATTGGGTTACATTCATGACCTTCTGTAGTTTCTTGTGGTCTTCGGCCAAGTAGGAGCCATACCAAGCTGTGATACAATCAGAGAGAATGCTTTCTATGGTGTATGTGTAAAAGTTGGTGAGAGTCATAATTGACATGCCAAATTTCCTTAGTCTTCTGAGAGTGTGTAGTGATGCTATACTGCAGTAAGCTACAAACAGTAAGAAGTCTCAAAACACAAAGTTAAAGTACAACAGGTTTATTTGGTAGCAAAAGCCACTAGCTTTCGGAGCACTGCTCCTTCATCTGATGAGTGGGATTTCAATTTACAAACAGGGCATAGAAGATACAAGCTCAATTTACGCTATAAAGTCAGCAGAGGGAGTGCTTGAGCTGAGTGTGTGAAACTAAGATTGCTTTTGAACTCCTCTGCGGGTGAAATATATTTTATATCTGAAGTCCATCGCAACTTTCCGCCTCTTAAAGGAAACCTAGAAAGTAAACTTCAGAATGTTCTCCAGTTAGAAAAAACACAACATTTCTGCTTCACAAGCCAATAGCCTTGACAGCATTTTTCCATCGAGGATTCAGTCCTGAATTCCCAGCCCAGCGCAAAGCCACAGCTTTCGACCAAATGCAATTTTCCCTGGTGCAGGTGAACAGCTCCCAGATGGAGTGGAGATTCCCAGTCCGAGATAATGCTGCCTGCGTGTGACTCAATTCACATGCTAAAGGGGGCACAGGTGTCATGAGGAATGGATGTGGATGGTGCATTCACAGAGGACAACAGATGGAAATGCAGAGTTCTGAGGCAATCATTCAGTGGAAAGATTCGGATGATTGAACCGACCACAACCTGTCCATGCAACTCCTAACAGAGAATTGCTCACTTTATAAAATCTTTCCTTTCCCTCCCACTAACACTAACGGAGGCACGGTAGCACAGTGGTTAGCACTGCTGCCTCACAGTGCCAGAGACCTGAGTTTGATTCCCGGTTTGGGTCACTGTCTGTGTGGAGTATGCATGGATTTCCTCCTGGTGCTCCGGTTTCCTCCCACAGTCCAAAGATGCGTGGGTGAGGCAGCAGGCTGTGGAGGCCACGTCATGGGGTGTCTTTAAGGCAGAGATAGATATGGCCTTGATGAATAAGGGGATCGGAGTTATGAGGAAAAGGCAGGAGAATGAGGATGAGAAAAATATCAACCATAACTGGATAGCGGAGCAGACCTTTTAGGCCAAGTGGCCTAATTCTGCTCCTTTGTCTTATGGAATGACCATACTAAATTGCCGCTGCAGTGCTAACCTCAGCTGGTAAATCAGCGCTCCTCCATGTTGAATACATGAGGAAGCACTGAGAGTGACAAGGGCACCAAATATACTCTGGGTGGGAACTTCAATCACAAGAATGGCTCAATGGTACCACCACAGCCGAGCTGGCTATCACTGCTAGACTGGGACTGCGGCAGGTAGTAAGGGAACCAACAAGAGGGAGAATGTACTTGACTTCATCCTCATCAACCTGCCTGACGCAAATGCATCTGTCCATGGCAGTGTTGGTAAGAGTGACTAATACTGTCTTCACACTGAGGATGTTCTCCATTGTACTGTGTGACACCATCACTGTGCTGAACTAGCAGCAGAATTCTACTCAACCCTAGTTCAATGGTAAGTAAAGGTGGGCATGGCAGGCATGGAACCAGGCATACCGAAAAATGAGATGTCAACCTGGTGAAGCTACTAAACAGGACTGCCTGCAATGACAAACAGGATACACAGCAAGTAATAGACATAGAACTCAATGATTCCACAATCAATGGATCTGATCTAAGCTCTACAATCCTTTCGCATCAAGTTGAGAATGATGGTGGACAATTAAACAACTCACTGGGGGAGGAGGCTCCACAAATATCCCCATCCTCAATGATGGAGAACCCAGCACATCAGTACAAAAGATAAGGCTGAAGCATTCGCCACAATCTTCAGCCTGAAGTGCCAAGTGGATGATCCATCTCGGCCTCCTCCAGCGGTCCCCATCATCTCAAGATGCCAGTCTCCAGCCAATTCAATTTACTCTACATGATAGAAAGAAATGGTTGGAGGATACTGCAAAGGCAGGGGGCCCTGACAATGTTTCAGCGATAACACTAAAGGTTTGAGTTCCAGAACTTGCCGCACCCCTAGCCACGCTGTTCCAGTTACAACACTGGCATCTACCCAACAATGTGGAAAATTGCCCAGGTACGTCCTGTACATAAACAGCAGGACAAATCCAACCAGCCAATTACCGCCCCATCAGTCCACTCTCGCTCATCAGTAAAGTGATGGAAGGGGTCATCAATAGTGCTATCAAGCAGTAAACTGCTTATGGATGCCCAGTTTGGTTTTCGCCAGAGTCACTCAGCTCCTGACCTCATTACAACCTTGGTTCAAATATGGACAAAAGAGCTGAATTCCAGAGGTGAAGTGAGAGTGACAGCCTTTGCTTTCAAGACAGCATTTGACCGAGTGTTGTATCAAGGAGCCTTAACGAAACTGGAGTCAATGGACATCAGGGGAAAATCTCTGCTGGCTGGAGTCATACCTGGTACATAGGAAGATGGATGTGATGGTTGGAGGTCAATCAGCTCAGTTCCAGGACATCGCTGCAGGAGTCCCTCAGGGTAATTCCAGGACCCAACAATCTTTAGCGGTTTCATAATGATTTTCCCTCCATCATGAGGTCAGAAGTGGGGACGTTCGCTGATGTTCGCACAATGTGCAGCACCATTCGCGACTCCTCAGATCCTGAAGCAGTTCATTTCAAAGTGTAGCAAGTCTTGGACAACATTCTAACTTGGGCTGACAAGTGACAAGTAACATTCACACCACACAAGTGCCAGGCAATGACCATTTCCAACAAGAGAGAATGTAACCATCGCTCTTTGTATTCATTGGTGTTACTGTCACTGAATCCACCACTATCAAAATCGTGGGGGTAACCATTGAGCAGAAAGTAAACAGGACTAGCTATATAAATACTCTGGCTACAAGTGTAGGTCAGAAGTTGGGAATACTAGGGTGAAGAATTCACGTCCTGACTCCCCCAAAGCTTGTCTACCATCTACAAGATAGAAGTTAGGAGTGTAATGGAAAATTCCCCATTTGTCTAGACGAGTGTAGCTCCAATAACACTCAGGAATCTCAACATCATCCAGGACAGAGCAGCTGCTTATTGAGTCTCCAAACCCAGAGGTGCTGAGGCTGATAACACAATTCTGCTCCACGAACCAACAGCCTGTCAGCATTGCTCCATCAAGGATTCAGTCCTGAATTCCCAGCCCAGCGCAAAGCCACAGCTTTCAACCAAATGCTACTTTCCCTGGTGCAGGTGAACGGCTCCCAGATGGAGCAGAGATTCCCAGTGCCAGGCAATGCTGCCTGCGCGTGACTCAATTCACATGTTAAAGAGGGCGCAGTTGTCACGAGGAACAGATGTGGATGGTGCATTCACAGAAGACAAGAGATAGAAAATGCGGGGTTTTGAGGCAGTCATTCAGTGGAGAGATTCGGATAACTGGACTGATCACAACATGTCCGTGCGACTCCCTGACAGAGATTTATTCACTTTATAAAAGCTTTCCTTTCCCTCCTACTAACATTAAGGGAGGCATGGTGGCGCAGTGGTTAACAGTGCTGTCTTACAGTGCTAGGGGCCTGGGTTCAATTCCAGCCTCGGGTCACTGTCTGTGCAGAGTCTGCACGTTCTCCCCATGTCTGCGTGGGTTTCCTTCATTTTCCTTCTACACTTCAAAGATGTGTGGGATAGGTGGATTACTAAATCTAGGGAATAAAACAGGCTGGTTAACAGCAGACACTTGCATTGTTATAGAACCTTAGATATAGGGAGCAGGTTTAAAAAATTCTGACACAGACAGCTGAAGGTGGAGTGATTAAAATTAGGCATCTCTATACAAGCTGATGACTCTCCAATATAACTGTACAATATCTACCCACAGCAATGGTGTGTTAGATGCTGTACACCACCCACACTATTGATAATTATTTTTGCAACAAACATGTTTTCATTTTGAACCACAGTTGTTGAAGTGAGCAGAATTGTACAGCCTTTCATTTTAGCTGTTCACAAATCACACACACACAAACAGACACCCAGATAAATGCACTCACACAAAACATGCAGGCACATACAAATACACACACAGACACGTACATACAAACACACACAGACATGTACATACAAACACACACAGACACGTACATACAAATACACACACAAAGACACGTACATACAAATACACATACAAAGACACGTACATACAAATACACAGACACACACATGCACGCTCATGTCCCTCATTCCCTGGACAACGTGAAGCTTTGTTTCTGCCATCAGCTGTCACAGTAATAAGCGCATCACCGTCTCTAAGCCAATAATTAGAAATAATCAGCCTGGGCTCCTGCACCTGATCACTGCCCAAAAAATCCACATGGGTTTGGGACTCAGATGTTCTGGCTCCTATGATCCAGTAATCTGTGATAGATAATTTAAACCGCTGATATATTTTTAATATCCAGACGAGTTGTGACTGAGCATTTTAATTGTTAAATACTGTTGCCTTGCTTTTCCTGGGCTGTAGAGTTAGACATGAGTGTTTGACAAGCGAAAGGTTACTTCAAAGGCACTATTCAGATGCAAAATAGCTGAAACACTGAGCTCAGGCTGCCAGCTTTACTCTGAGATTTAAAATATTGAGATAAAGTGCTTGGGTTCGTATAAATCATGTTATATTGGAAACTCTGAAAACCATGTTCCCTTCCCCACAACGTGATTAAACCACTTCCCATTAAAAGCATCTCTGACTTTGCAATATAAAAGTTTTCAATGTCAGTCATGGCAATTGGGATTAATTCTTGGTTAGCTAGCATTCCCCCGGGATTCAAGGCTGCAGACACTTATCCTGCTATTCCCAGCTGGAATACTGATGATTTTCCAGTCAATCGCACCTGGAAACCACACTGTTTTAATCTCACTGACTGAGATTGGTTTCACGTACATGGTTTATATTATCTATCACCTATCCTCCACTCACTGTATTCAACTGGAAAAATAGGCCTGTTTGACCAGGAAAAATTGCTATAATTTTGATAATGAGTTGTATTTGCTGTTCACCACCCACCCCATCCCAGTCCAACACCAGCATCTCCACATCATGGCCTGTTTGTGCAGTCCACGCAGACTCCTTTTATATTGACTGCTAACTCTGAGTCCAACCCCACTTCACATCAATATTCAGTTTGGTGATTTTGGATCTTTTGGAGACTTTTGCAACCAGTGAAAGACAAATATTTATTCTCCTTTAACACTAGTTAAGTATTATGCTAACTTAGCCACAGAAAGGTAGTCAAATACTTTATAATATTCAATCTTCAATATCAAAACACAGTACAGCATGGACTCAGAAATGGGTGCAGGTGGCACAATGGTTAGCACTGTTGTCTCCCAGCGTCAGGGACCTGGGTTCAATTCCCAGCTTGGGTTACTGTCTGTGTGGAATCTACACGTTCTTCCCATGTCTGCATGGGTTTCCTCCAGGCGCTCTGGTTTCCTCCCATAGTCTGAAAGATGTGCTAGTTAGGTGCGTTGGCCATGCTAAATTCTCCCTCAGTGTATCCGAACAGGCACTGGAGTGTGGCAACTGGGGTATTTTCCACAGTAACTTCATTGCAGGATTAATGTAAGCCAACTTGTGAAGCCAATAAATAAATAGGTGATTACACAGAATACCCCATGGCAAGACTAAACCTGAAAAGGCCTACGCTACAAATAACATCACTTGCAAATGCTCACATTTGCTCAAGACATCAGTTTATACACTCAAATAGGAAGATGCTAACTATAAAACTCTGTAACAAATATCAGAGAGGACAGAACAGTCTTGCTGCTTTCTGGCAGCTTTTTTGAGCTATCAAGAGTGTGGCAGAACAATAACAGAGATTTATTGTTGAAAAGAGAAGTAGTGAAGGGCTTTGTTTCAATGCTTATTTAATTCAGTGACACAGAAAGCTTTTTAAACTATTGTAATCAGTATATTTTCTGATCTCCCATCTTGCATCCTCTGTAAAATCAAACTCATCCAGAATTGGTGCCTGTGTCTTAACTCACCTCAAATCCTGCTTTCCCCCTCAGCCCTGCGATCACTGACGTACTTTGGCTGCTAAACCAGCAACGGGCCTGGATTTAAAAATTCTCAACCCGGTTTTCCAATCCCTCTGGGCCTTCCCTCGGTCTATCCATGTTACCCCCTCCAGCGCTACCACCCTCCAAGATCTCTGCACTCCTCCAATTCTAGCCTCTTGGGCATCCCCAGTTCTCATCATTCTTCCATTACCAGCCATGCTTCCAGCTGCATGGTTCCTGAGCGCTGGAATTCCCTCAAGAAAATTCTTGAGGTTAGGATGAACTGAAGATATGAAGAATGACATGATTGGTGTTTGTCGGGTGAGGGTGTTAAGGATTACAGAACACCTGTGAGCAGATGGATAAGACGATAAGACATAGAAGCAGAATATGGCCACTCGGCCCATCAAGTCTGCTCCGCCGTTCAATTATTTTTCTCATCCCTATTCGTCTGCCTTTTTCCCATGACCCCGGAACCCCTTATCAATCAAGAAGCTATTTATCTCTGTCTTAAAGACACTCAATGACCTGGCCTCCACAGTCTTCTGTAGCAAAGAGTTCCACAGATTCACCACTCTCTGGCTGAAGAAATTCCTCCTCATCTCTGTTTTAAAGGATCGTGCTTTTAGCCTGAAGTTATGCCCTGGTTCTAGTTTTTTCTACTTGTGGGAACATTCTCTCCATGTCCACTCTATTCAGGCCTGGCCGTATCCTGTAAGTTCCAGTAAAGGTCCCCCCTTCATCCTTCTGAATTCCAACGAATACAGACCCAGACCGTTCCTGATACAGCAAGTTCTTCATTCCAAAGATCATTCTTATGAACCTCCTCTGGACCCTTCAGAGGAGGCCAGCACATCCTTCATTAGTTATGGGGCCCAAAATTCACAATACTCCAAATGGGGCCTGACCAGAGCCTTATACAGCCTCAAATGTACATCCCTGTTCTTGTATTCTAGCTCCTTTGACTTGAATGCCAAGGGTGAGATACAGATCAGCTGTGATTTTACTGAAAAGCGTAACATGCTTGAAGGAATTAATTGCCTCTTGCACTTTCTTTGTCCCCATGCTAAGCACTTTTTTTTAATTCATTCATGGTGCATGGCCATCACTGGCTGGCCAGCATTTATTACCCATCCCTTGTTGCCCTTGGAGGCAGTTGGGAGTCAATCACATTGCTGTGGCTCTGGAATCACACGTAGGCCAAACCTGGCAAGGACGGCAGATTTCCTTCCCTAAAGGACATCAGTGAACCAGGTGGGGTTTTTTTTGACATTCGACATTGGTTTCATGGTCATCAGCAGACTCTTAATATCAGATATTTTTAATTGATTTCAAATGCCACCATCTGCCACGGTGGGGATTCAAATCTGGGTCCTGATGTAGAGGCTGGAAATTGAGCCAGGAATGTAAAGGTTAATTCTGAGGCCCAGCTTTCATGACTCTTCATTCTCTGCCATCTGCTGAAAGGGGAGTTATTTGTGTTCCGTCAGCAGTACAGAAATATCACCCCAACATGGGCTCCCTGGCTCAGTCAGAACAACCAACAGTGTCGGCAAGGTCACTGGAGTGTCAGAAAACTGAGACTAGAAAACAGAAGGTGATCTAAGCTTTTACCTCATCTTTAAGGCCCAGTATTGCAAACTCTAAAACTCTGCTTTCAACAAACACTGTTTATTATTTCCCAAAATGAGGACACAAGAAATAGAGGCAGGAGCCCACCAATCTGGAGTGTTGTGTTTTGTTGTCCTTATCTGAGGAAATTTCTTGCTATAGAGTGAGTACAGGCTAATTCCTGGGATGGCAGATCTGTCATACGAGGAGAGATTAAGTCGTTTAGAATTACATTCATAGAAGTTTAGCAGAGTGAAAGGGGATCTCACAGAAACGTATAAAATTCTAACAGGGTTAGACAAGGTAGAATCAGAAAGAATTCCTGATGGTGGGGGGAGGTCAGAATTAGAAGTCATAGTTTGAGGATAAGGGATAACTTAAGGGGTTTTAGAACTGAGGTGAGGAGAATTTTCTTCACCCAGAGGCTGGTGAATGTGTGGAATTCACTATCATAGAATGTAGTTGAGGCCAAAACATTGTCTGATTTCAAAAAGAAATTAAATATAGTTCTTGGAGCAAAAGGGATTGAGGAATATAGGGGGAAGGGGAGATCAGGATATTGAATTTGATGATCAGCCATGATCAAAATGAATGATGGAGCAGGCTGGAAGGGCCGAATGGCCCACTCATTCTAGTTTCTATGCGATCCCTCCTGCCTCCTCCAGCATTGAGACTGATCATGGCTAATCTTCAATCTGAAATTCACTTTCCTTTACTATCCACATATGCCCCTCAGTTCCCTCAATGTCCAAAACTTCTAGCCATCTCTGATATGACAGTGAGCGAATCCTTTCTGATGTTTCCTAAATGAACTCCTCCATGTGCACTGGGATCCATGGAATTAAAGGGGCAGAGATCAATCCAAGGAAAGGCTCGGAAGCTGCCCAGTGGCTCAGTCCGTCAACGAACTTCCCCATGTGATTCTCTGAGTGAACAAATTCCCAGTGCCCTGTCGGCAGTGCGATTCTGTGCGGAGTTAACTGATCTTAGCCACGTTGTACCGGAGACCCAACAACCCACCGTTAGACTCCGAACCAGAGAGGAGGAGGAATCAAACAGAATTCTCAGACTCCATCCCAGTGCCGGAAGTGGAACGTGAGTCAGGGAAAGGAGGAGAGTTTGCATTTCCATCTTACCATTCACAACATTAGGATGTCTGAAAGTGCTTCAGTGCTACTAAAGTACTTTTCAAGTCTGGTCATTGTTGTAATGTAAGAAATGCAGTACACAGCAAGATCTCACAATCAGCAATGAGATTAGGATCAGGTAGTATTGGCTCTGAACTCCAGAGAGAATTTCATTCCTCTCCTTTAAAACAGTGCCACATACGAGAGAAGAAATTATAGAATCCCTACAGTGCAGAAGGAGGCCATTTGTTTCATCCAGTCTGCACTGACCAGAATCCCACCCAGGCCCTATCCCCATAACGCCATGTACTTACCCTAGCTCATCCCCCTGACACCAAGGAGCAATTTAGCATGGCCAATCCATGCTAAACCACCCATCTTTGGACCGTGGGACGAAACTCACGCAGACATGGGGAGAATGTGCAAACTCTGCAAAGCAACCCAAGCCAGGAATCGAACCCACGTCCCTGGCGCTGTGAGGCAGCAATGACCTTAGTTTGATTTCTCATGTGAAAGGTGGCACCTTTGACAGTGCGGCAATCTCTCAGGGACTGTCAGCCCTGATACTGTGCCCGTGTCTCTGGCATGGGTCTCAAGCTGACAAACAATTGAGTAAGAGGCGATCGGGTTCGGCTCTGACCACCACTCCCTTCCCCAACATGGTCAAATAGCAGGCAAATTCTCCCAGTCTATGCTCATTTGTAACTTATGTCCATTTGGAGAATTGCTGTTCCGTGTGGAATGTGATCTCAGACTATTTGGAACAGGAAAGCAGAAAGACTGAACATAAGGAAATTCCCAAGATCTCAGAGTTGCTTAAAGGTCGGGAAGTTTATAATCCACGATCATTCTCTGAGTAAGAGGAGGTTGTTTTCTGCAAGGACATGACAGCACTTTTCCTCAGTTTATGCCTTTCCACCAAATGCACAGTGTCAAAGCAAGTCAGGAAATGTCAGTTCGCTGGGAGTAATGGATGGAGGCTGCACGGTACACAGCTGACTCAGGAACTTTGTAAACCAGAAACACGGAATCAATTCTGTACCGCAGGCACCTGATTCCCAAGTGATTCTAACACAAAACCTCCATCTGTAAATCTGCGTCACGCAAGGATGTATTAATAGATGTGGAACAATGCTGCACTTTCCAAACCTCGGGGAGTTGCTGAACCCGTACCTAGTGTTTCCAAATCCCTCCATGGCTTTGCACTTTAGGATTGTTTTTGCTGGAGTTCAGATGAATGTGGGGGTGGGGGAATCTCATAGATACTTATGAAATTCTCACAGTACTGCACAGGGTCGATACAGGGATGTTCCCAATGGAAAGGGAGTCCCGAACCAGGGATTACCGTCTAAGGATTCAGGGTAGACTATTTAGGACGGAGATATTTAAAGCATTTAAAAACAGTTACATGGGTAAAATGGGTAAAGGTGCTATATGAATGCAGCTTGTTGGTCATGGGATTTTTCTGTCTCTGTGGTTAGGTGTAGGTGGGAGACCATCTCAGGAGGCAGAACTCTGGGGCTTACAATTGTAGACAGTGGTGTAGAGGTAATACCTAATAATCCAGACACTCAGCCTCATGCTCTGAGGACACAATTCCCACCACATCAGCTGGTGGAATTTAAATTCGATTAATAAATCTGCAATATAAAGCTAATCTCAGAGAGAGCGATCATGAAACTATTACCGATTACTGCAGACACCCATCTGGTTCACCAATGTCCTTCAGGGAAGGAAATCTGCTGTCTTGAGGTGGCCTGGCCAAAATGTGACTCCAGACCCTCAGCAATGCAGATGATTCTTAACTGTCCCCCTGAGGTGGCAGAGCACTCAGTTCCAGGGCAAGTGGGAATGGGCAAAAGATCCTGCCATTGCCAGTGGCACCCACATCCCAAAAACAAAATATCATCTTCAGACAACTGACACGTGTGAAGATTTTGTAAATGCCACGCCAGTTACTAAGTTGCACTTAATTCAACCCATAAAGCCTCCTTTAATGGATTTCAGTGAACCAGTCTTGATTCATCTAGCTCTCTGAGGAAGATTAATAACAACCACAACATGAGTGATCACTAACCTATCTAACCATAAACATGCGGATTGACAGTTAAAATGATGAACAGTATCAGTGCTTTAAAACACAAATTCACCATATTCCATAACATTCTCATAATGCCAGCAGAACTGGTGACCACGGTGATCTGTGCAGTGATCCTCAATGCTTTTCCATTTTGTTCTAAGAAGTCGGGTGTTGCTGCCAAGGTTGCGATATTTATTGCCCATTGCTAAGTGCCCTTGAGAAGGTGTTGGTGAGCCAATTTCCTGAAAGGTAAGGTCCATGTGGTGTAGGTACACTCACAGTGCTGTTAGGGGAGAAGCTCCAGGATTTTGATCCAACGACAATGAAGAAATCTCCTTACCTAATATTGGCTAACTATGGATTATCTAAGAACTTAGTTTCCAATTAGTATCATGGTTAATTAGTGTTGTGTCAGAGCTGCATGGGTCTACTCTGCTAGTTTGGTTAACTGGGGAATGCATGTGACACAGGTGATGGTGAAGAGGAGCTGAAAGGAAGGTAAATAAATGGTGATGATCTCATCATTCAGTCTCCTGCCCTTGGGTGAGCTGCTGAATGACTTCATAATTCAATCATCTCAATGCTCAATCATCTCAGTTCCGATCCTGCTCTCCTACCCCTGCCAATGATTCCATCTCATAAACCCAACTCATATCCATCACATCCCAACAATGTTGTCCCATAAAACTCATTGACACTTGGCTGAACAATATATTATCTGTTCCCCTGGCCACAAAAAGCTAAATGATACACATTGAATAATGGTTAAAAATAAGCATTCAATCACATTTCCAAGGACTAAGGAAATTTGGCATGTCAGCTACGACTCTCACCAACTTTTACAGATGCATAGAACCATAGAAAGCATTCTTTCTAGTTGTATCACAGCTTGATGTGGCTCCTGCTCTGCCCAAGACCGCAAGTAACTACAAAAAATCGCGAATGTAGCCCAATCTATCACGCAAACCAGCCTCCCATCCACTGACTCTGTCTACACTTCCCAGTGCCTTGGAAAAGCAGTCAGCATAATTAAGGACCCCACGGACCTTGGACATACTTTCTTCCATCATCATCCATCGGGAAAAAGAGAAAAGTCCAAGGTCATATATCAACCAACTTCTTCCCTGCTGCCATCAGACTTTTGAATCGACCTGTCTACATTCTAGCTATGACCATAACACTGCTCTCTGCACCTTCTTCTTTCCTTCTCTAAGGTATGCTTTGCCTGTATAGCGTGCAAGAAACAATACTTTTCACTGTACGTTAATACATATGACAATAATAAATCAAATCAAATCAATCGCAATGTGCTCTGAAGCAACACATAGACTCACCAATGGAAGAGTGCCAATGCAGCAATGGAGACTGTGAGTGATGTTCAGTATGAAGGCATTCGCAATGCTGGAAGATTTTCTGCCTATGCAGAAAGTTACTATGATTTAATTCTGGACTCTACACTTTAAGACTGTCAAAAACTTGGAGGAGATTTGTCAGAATGTTAAAGAAATTATTTATTCATTCACAGGATGTGGGTATCGCTGGGCTAGACTAGCAATTATTGCCTATCCCTAATTGCCCTTGGATTAGGAGTCTCGCTTGGTCATTTCAGGGGGAGGTTGAGAGTCATCCACATTGCTGTGAGTCTGGAGTCACATGTAGATCAGGCCACGTAACGATGGCAGATTTTCTTCCCTAAAAGACTTGAGTGAACCAGTTGGGTTTTTACAATAATCAATGATACCTTTATGGTCACCAATACTGAGACAAGTTTTATATTCCAGATTTTTTTTAAATTAATTGAACTCAAATTCCACAAGTTGCTCTGGTTGGATTTCATCCCCTGGACATTAGCATGGGTTACTGGTCCAGTGACATTAACACTGTGCCACCTTCTTCCTCAGAATGGTACCGAGGCTGAGGGGCGTGTGTTCTGTGGAGGGGCTCAGGAAGCTTGGATTATTCTCCTTAGGGTACTGAAGGGAAAATGGAATAATATTCTGAAAGGTTTTTGATTGGGTTTGGAGATTCAGCAGGCACAGAACACTGATACTGCATAACAGACAAAAAGGACAGGTATCCGGGGGAATGATCAGGAGAACTCTTTGCCCTGCGAGCTGTGACCTCGAACAAAGCAGAAGTGAGGAAAGAAAAGGAGAAATCAATAAAACTTTACAGTTGAGAATCTGTAGGGATTTGGAGAAAAACTGGGCAGGGAGGAGCAGGACTATTGTTTTGCTTTTTCAAAAGAGCCAGCCCAGGCATGATGGGCTAAATGGCCTCTTTCTGTGCCAGAAGATTTTATGATTCAGTCAAATAATATATACATTGGGCTAAATTACTGTGACCAGGACAGTAATCTGGCACTAAGATCACTCTTACCCTTTTCATTATAGACCCTGATTGATTCTTATTCCATTCTGGACAGTATAGTGGGATAATGGTTAGCACTACGCTAGGGATCCAGGTTCAATTCCTAGCTTAGGTCACTGTCTGTGTGGAGTTTGCATGTTCTCCCCCTGTCTGCGTGGGTTTCCTCTGGATGCTCCGAACTCCTCTCACAGTCCAAAGATGTGCAGGTTAGGTTGATTGACCATGTTAAATTGCCCCTTTGTGTCCCAGGATGTATAGGTTAGAGGGGTTGTGGGAGATAGAGTCTGTATGGGTTTGTTGACAGAGCAGACTCAATGGGCTGAATGGCTCCCTTCTACACTGCAGGGATTGTAGTGACTCTGCCCAATAACCTCCTAGTCTGAAGACAGAGACCAATCGCGTTTGACTGTTAAGTGTCTCTTCCTAAGCTAGCTGAAGTTCTCACACAATAAGAACACTCTAGGCTGGGATCAGAATGATCACTATCTCTTCATCAGGACTCACTTGATGAAGGGGCAGTGGTCCAAAAGCTTGTGCTACCACATAAACCTTTTGGACTTCGTGAGACTTCTTAATGTCTTTTAGGGAAGGCAATCTGCCTGTTTTGGCCTATGTGGAACTTCAGAGCAATGCTCTCAGAAATGAGCAATAAATGCTATCCCAGCCAGTGACACCCCGACCCCTCTGACAGCACTGCACTCCCTCAGCCTGGGTTTTACACTCAATCCTAGACTAGGCAGACTAAGTCAAAGCAGCAAGTTCTTGAACAAGATAAGTATTATGTTTGAAAAGCAAGGTTAGTTCTACAGACAAAAGGACTTGTTGTTACCTCTCAAGATAGCAGACGTGTTGGAAAACTGCCTCTCCTGCTGGGTTTCCCCAGTCAAGGCTGGAAAGATGGGCAAAGCACCCAGAGCTTTGCTGAGGATCCGGGGACCAAGGCTGAGAATTCTCACTTTGACATCCCGGTAGCAGTGATTTATCATCCGAAGGTGAACATTGACTTTGGTTTTAATTTTGATTAAACATTTAACCATGACTCCCCGTCAGACACAAGCTGTCCAAACTGCACGTCCTGAGAACTGGATTTCTAAAGCTCCTGGATTACGTACGGGACAAGCGCTGGGAGAACAGGAGCAGCTGGAACATAAAATCTCCGGCCCGTCAGCGATTCGGGGGCATAACTAGCCTGCAAGCTACTGACATCAGAGCACATGTGCTATTTGCAAATGTGCTATTTATACCCAAACTGCGGAGTGATTTCTAACTGATTCTTGCTCAGGTTATCAGGTTTCAGTAGAGTAAGTCCAGACCCTCCACACTCGGATCTGAAATCCCACTCCTATCTTCAAATGTTTCTTTAACAACGTGCCTGATTTATTAAAGCCACAATTCCAACAAACCACACAGCATAACGGTGCTACATAGATTGGTAACTTGGGAACGGATTGTGTGATTTTTCTCTCTCTGCAACACACACACACACACACTCCTGTTTTTAGGTTTCCCATCAAATGGAGCGAAGATTCTATTTTAAAATTCACAGCTTTATTTTCAAACCCTTCTCCATATCTGTAACCTCCTCTGGCCTGCAGCGCTCCCCCACCCCATGCACCCTGAGGTATCTGCATTCCTGTAATGCCTGCCTTCTGAGCACGGCCAATTTTAATTCTTCCACCCGTCGATGGGTAGTGGGCTAGCACATCAGCCTCTTCTTCCAGAAGGTTCTGAGTTTGGGTACCACACCAAGATATGAGCACAGGAATCGAGACTGGAATTCCCAGTTCAGTACTGAGGGAGTGCCACACTGTCAGTGCTGCTGTGTTTTGGATATACATTAAATTGAGGGATGTTAACTCTACCTGAAGTGGGCCTAAAGATCCCATGGTACTCTCCTGTAGGGGAATTAGCCATTCTCCCCGTGCCCTGAGTAATATTTATCCCTTAATCAACCTGACTAAGAGTAAAGGCATGAGATGATCGTTATTAGATTCAGGAGTTTGTATTGGTGCCACAATTTCTTTTCAACAGTGATTATATTGCAAAACAAACTCTTCAATGATGATAAAGCATGCTGACATATGGAACTATCGTGAAAGATGCTAAACAAATGCAAGCTTTATTTCACACTGGTGGCCATGTCTTCTGTCACCTGGGCCCTAAGCTCTGGAATTCCATCAGAATTCTCTTCCCCTTTCTTTTCTCCCTGAAGATGGTCCATAAAATCTACTTTATTCAACAGGATTTTCCATTAGCATCCTTATGACTCCAACGGGTGGGATTTTCCAGCCCCTCCCCACAGCAGGACCTTCTGATCCTACCCAGCGGATAATGGGAGCTGACTCCATCAGGGGAAAATCCATCGTGGGGGGGTGGGGAGGTGGTGGTAACTGGAAAATTCCAGCCTGTGCGCGCCCTGGTGTCCAATCTTTGTTCATAACCTGTGAAGCACTTTGGGATGTTTCACCTTGGTAAAGGTGCTACATGAATATATATTGTTGTTGTGAGATTTTCATGAATGTGCAGTGCAGTCACCATTACATTCCTCAGATTTCCCTGAGGGGGTGTGCGTGTCTGGATTCAGATGCTCTAAGGTGGAGGGCACAGTGGTTAGCGTTGCTGCTTCACTGTACCAGGGATCCGGTTCGATTCCCAGCTCGAGTCACTATCTTTATGGAGACTGCATGTTCTCCCCATGACTGCTTGGGTTTCCTCTGAGTGCTCCAGTTTCTTCCCACAGTCCGAATTTCCTGCTGGTTAGGTGGATTGGTCATGTTAAATTCTCCCTCAGTGTACCTAAACAGGAGTGTGGTGACTAGGGGATTCTCACAGTAACTTCATTGCAGTGTTAATGGATTTTCACAATAACTTCATGTAAGCTACTTGGGACACTAATAAATCAATTTTAAACTTTAGCATGAGACTAAGGTGAAGCAAGAGCTAAGCCAATGACCGCAGCACTGCCGCATCGATCTCCCCCATCCACAATCCGGATCCCTCATTGCTCATTCTGCCAGCTTTAAATATCTTGTGCACTATCTGTATCCCTTGGTGGAATTCCTGTTTCTGAAGAGATTTGTGTAAATCCTCAGTTACCAGGATTAAAGCTCACAGACCATGTCTTGGTGAAAAGTGACAGGTCTGATGAGGGCAATTTATTTCCAGTTCTTATTAATAAAATTGCAGGATTTCAATGTTCTGCTCACAGGGGGTGTTCCTTGTGTATGAAACTATCCAAGTTTTTGTTTCAAACAGAAACACACAGTCACACAGCTAGCACATGCACAATGGGCCGAATGGCCTTCCTCTTGCTGCCTGATGTTATGAATCTTTAGACATCTTGTTACTGCTGTAAAGACAAAAGATGCAAAGCAGCAACTCAGCAAGGCTCCTTCAACAGGACCTGTGACCTCTACCACCAAGAAGGACAAGGAAAGCAGATACGTGGCAACATCACCACCTCCAAGTGCCCCTCCAAATCACGCACCAGCCTGACTTGGAAATATATCATCATTCCTTTCACTGTCGTTGGGTCAAAATCCTGGAATTCTCTCCCTAACAGCAGTGTGGGTTTACCTACACCTCAGGGTCTGCAGCAATTCAAGAAGGCAGCTCACCATGACCTTCTCAAGGACAATAAGGATGGACAATAAATGCTAGCCCTGCTCAATGAAGCCCATATTCTGTGAAATAAGCTTTAAAAATGTAGGAAAAGCAGCAGGCAATTGGTGCACAGCAAGATCCCATAAACAGTAGCAGATAAATGATCAGGTAATCTGTTTTAGTGAAGTTAATGAGATAAATATTGTTGGGAGGGCCAGCGGTCAGGCTGTGGAGGGGGGGACAGGTGGCAGTAGGGGTTGCGAGGCTGGCCAGCTATCTAGCTGAGCAGCAGTTGGAGGCCATCAGTGCGAGGTCGCTGCGCATGTGCCGATCTAAGCTCTGATGGATCAGTGCACACGCAGTGGCTCTCTCAGCGCCCTGATTTCAGCCTCTCCAGCGGGGTTAGGCTCCTCTCCTCCTCCCCCCCCACCTCCCCCAAATTTAATAATATTCAGGCTGGTGGCCTCTGCAGTACCCAGAGTGTAGGAGAATCTTCTCTGAACTCTCACTGAAAAGCAAGTGTGAATTACTCCAGTTTTCACACAAACCCAATACTTTGAATTTGTTTTGGGAGAATTCTGGCTCAGGTTTGTGCTGCGCGGAATGTTTTGCTTGTAATAAACTGGAGAATTGGTGAGGAATTGGTCTGTTGCATTTATTTTTAAATAGATTTCACTGAGTGGCAGTGACATGTGCTGTACAGGCTGATGAAGATTAGGCTCCGTTCACCCAGGCAGTTCTCTCTTTAGCTCAGAGCTTGTTGGCAGCTTCCTAGGAAGAGAGAGATCATTTCACGCAAGCTTTCGGACACTGTCACTTTGTATACGTGGTCTTATGCCATCGCTATTGTATATTATTAGGAGATGATGGCATAGCAGTATCGTCACTGGGCTAGCTAATCCAAGGATGATGTCCCTTTAGGGAAGGAAATCTGCTGTCCTTAGCTGGCCAGGCTCCAGGCCCAGAGAAAGTGGTTGATATCAATTCTACAATGGCCAAGGAACAACTTCATTCAAGGACAATTCAAATAGTAAATACTGACCCAGCCACACCCACATCCCATCAATGAATGTTTGATAGGTTATTTCAGTGGCTCAGGAGCTGTCCACAGGTAACATCCGCACTCCTGTGTCAAAGGTTTAAATCCCATTCTTGAGCTCTAAGCACCAAACCCAGTCTGATGCTCCCAGCGCAAGGACTTCCCTCCCCTTCTCAGGCCGCCCCTCCGAGTCCAGGGTGATTTGCTTCCACTCTAAAGATGGGTTCTCAGGAGCCCAGTGTGTGACTGACAGTCTGTGTCACATGGGGGAGATCCTGGCTGGAAGACTGGGTGGGTGAGATGCCAGGATGGGTGGGATGCTGGGGGTAGGTGGGGTGCCTGGGCAGGTGAGGTGCCGATTGTAATGCCTGGACGGTGGGGTGCCCAGGTGAGTGGGTGGGTGGAGATCCCCAAGCAGGTGAGGTACCCGGGTGAGTGAGATGCTGGAGTGACCAGGTAGTTGAGTGGTTGGGGCACCTAAATGGATGGGTATAGTGCCCGGGTGAGTGAGCATGTGGTTCCCCAGTTGTGTGGGGTGCCCAGGCGGGTGAGGTGCCTGAGTAGATGCACCCGGAGGAAACCCACACGACACAGGAAGAATGTCTATACAAGTGCTAGTGGCCTGGGTTCAATTCCTGGCTTGGGTCACTGTCATGTGGAGTCTACATGTTCTCTCCATTTCTGCATGGGTTTCCTCAGGGTCCAGTTTCCTCCCACAGTCCAAAGATGTGCAGGTTAAATGGATTAGCCATGACTAAATTGCCCTTTAATCATAGCTAGGGTAAATGCATGGGGTTACGGGGACAGAGCCTGGGTGGCACTGTAGTCAGTGCAGGCTAGATGGGCTGAATGCACTTATAGAATTCTGCACTTATAGAATTCTATGATTCACAGTCACCCAAGGCTGGAATCGAACCCAGGGCCCTGGTGCAGTGAGACAGCAGTGCTAACCATTGTGCCACCATCTGCCTGGCACGTTCTCCTCATTCGCACCAATGTTGCCCCTCCGCCATGGTTTAGTGCTTTGCAGAGATTCCATCTGCTCCTGATGCCTTGTTGTTCTTCAGCTGTCGAATGGTATTTTTGACCTCATGCGGGTTGGGGTTGTGTTGAGATGGTGGTGGGTAGCATGCTGTGGGATGGAGTCAAAGACATTCACCTTGAAGACAAATCTCTGCTGAGGAGGTCTTTGGAGTGCTCCTTGCAGCGCGAACTGACTGCCTCTCCACCTTGGAAATCGGTGGAGGGGGGTCAGGTGGTACTGACTACGTTAAAGAAACCTCGCGTGTCCTGGTTGTTGGGTAACTGCTGGATTTCCTTCACCTTCCCCACCCACTGTCTGTCCGTTACTTTAAGGGTTGGCTGGAACTCGCTGCCTGTGGAGCTGCTCACTTGCTCTCGGGTTGAGTTCAGGGCCAGAAAAGCCTCGCAGATTAGCAGCTCCAGGGTGTCCTGGCCATTTTGATCAAACCAGTCTTGGTGTTTCCTGGTCTCTTCACAACACTGATTACAGAGGGACAGACTAATTCCTATGGGCACTGTGTGTCTGGGACACAAAGAGGGCATATAAAGACACAAACTCAGTTTACAAAATAATAGTTGGAATGCGAGTCTTTACAGGTAATCAAGTCTTAAAGGTACAGACAATGTGAGTGGAGAGAGGGTTAAGCACAAAGTCTCACACACAGCGACTCTGCTCAGCAACTCGCATTCCAACCATTATCTCACTAAAGTCTCACTCTTTACGTCCTGTTCCCCTCACTGACGTCAGGCTCCTTATTCTCCGCTCTCCCCAATGAAGTCTGAAATTCTCTGTTCCTGCAGCAGTGAATGGAACTTGGCTGAATGCCAAATCATCCTTCCTCGCTTAAAGCAATGGTGTGACATGAATGGCTGGAGAATCCTGGCCATGGACTTTTCAGCCTATTGTCCCCACTGAAATCTCATTCTTAATCCCTCTCTCCCCGCTGAAGTCTTCCTCTTTATTCCCTTCTATCTTCACTGAAGTCTCGCTCTTAGTGCCTGTTCTCTATTTAAAAGCGTTGCAGTTTGCTTTAAGCTGATAAAATGATTTGGGGCAAACAGAATCAAAGGTTATGGGGAGAAAGCAGGAACAGGCTTTTGAGTTGGATGATCAGCCATGATTGTAATGAATGGGAGCAGGCTCAAAGGGCCAAATGGCCTCTTCCTGCTCCTATCTTCTATGTTTCTATGATTTGATGGTGATGTTGTTAGGGTGTTGCCACAGACGTTTTTTTTATTTCAGTTCTGTACTCTATGTGGGAAAGAGCAACTGGATTAAACCTTTGTTGTTAGTTTAAATCTATGTATGCAAACCATATTATGTTCCTTCTGTTAAAACCCACAACCTCTAATATGAAAACATTACAAAACGAAAATTGGCAGCAAGTAGGTGAACATTGAGAAAAAATCTTAAGTAGAGAAGTGAAAAATTGTGAGTCCTCCCACTCCAAATATTAGAAGACGGGGAAGAAGAAACAACAGGATTAAAGATTTAAATGTCAGTGCAGAAAGACAAATGAGAAAAACACTCTCTGTGCAGTTTTAAAGAGGGCTTTTTTTCACATCAGAGAAGGGTGAAATTCCAGTCATTATCTGCAGATTTAAAAAGAAACGGACACTTTGCTTTACGTTTGAAAGAAAAAAATATATAAAGTTAATGGTCTCCAGGGTTAAAAAAGGATTACTGGGAAGACAGTAAAAAAGATATACTCAGCGGTCTCGAGTCGCGTGTAACTGCAAGAGAAAAGTTGGGTCAGTTAGAATCTATGGGCCCTTTCAATTAAGAAAATGAATCATGGAGTTTCGATGCAGAACATTTTCTGTACTTTGTACAAGTGAATAAAATTGCAAACAAGCTGCTTGTACCAGCTTTTCTCAGTACAATAGGACATAAAATCTTTAATTTGCTTTAGAACTTGGTTCATCAACAAGCCAGGAACCAAAATTTATGATGACTTGATCCTTGAAGAACTTTCTTCTCCAAAGCCACTGATCATCATGGAATGTTTCAGGTTCCATCAAAGGAATCAGGTAGAAGGCAAAAACATTGCTTAGATTGTGGCAACCTTAGAAAGGCTGGTACAACATTGAATTGGTGAGTCATTAGAAGATTTTCTTCAAGATTGTCTAGATTGTGGTTTCTGAAATGAGGCTATCCAAAGAGGATTGCTTTTGAATATGCTTTGACTTTAAAGACAGCAGTAGAAATCAACAACAAGCTCAAGCTACTAGACAAGAAGTGAGGGCAAAACAATGTTAATTTCCACAAGGATATCGAGTGTTAGCATGTAATTATGTCATGAGCGAGAAATGGTCAGCAGCCGTAGTTTTTGCAAAAACAGGTCCAATTTCTTAGAAGGTTGAACCCGAAGATGAACCTGGCGACGCCATGGTGACCAACTGTTATCATCTCAAAATGATTTCTCTGCATCATCTCTGAAAATACCAATGTCTTTAGTCCCTAGTGCTCTGTATACTGCCACAAAAGATTTAGTTAAATCTTGAGCTCCCTGATGATTTTGACTTTGCCACTATACCGAAAAGAAATAATACAGAATTAGTATCTTGCTCTTTTTATAATACTCTCCTCACTGAAGTCTCGCTTTTTCTACTTCACTCTCCTAGTTGGTAAACAACATCCGTAGAAATGTCACGATAGCAACCTGATAGTCTCCCGATGCCCAGCTGATAATTTCTCTTTGAACTATGTCAGAGTGTGAGATTTTCTTCTATATAACGCCAGCTCAAAGCCGTTACAAATACAGATATTGTTTCCTCAAAAGATTTAGCAAGAGCCACCAATTAGTCTCTGGGGCTAGTGAAGCGTTCACAGTTTAAATGTTTTAGAAAGTGAACGAGCCAACAATTTCTGCATCGTGTGAATAAAGTCAAGCTGAGGCTCTGGGACTTGATGCCATTTTCAGCCAGTCTCCTAGACATTTACAGTCAAACTGCAGCAGTAACTGAGGAAAGTAACCTCAATCATTGAGGAATCTCTGACCCAATTCCATTGATCCAGGGCTTTATCCATCATCCACAATCTCTCTGATCAATCACACAATGGATTTAAAGATATTCCGCTAAAGAACAGCACAGGAACAGACCCTTCAGTCCTCCAATCTTGCACCGACCACTCTGCCCGACTGAAATTAAACTCCCTACCATTCTGAGGACCATTTCCCTCTACTCCCATCCTACTCGTGTACTTGTCCAGATGCCTCTTAAAAAACATAATCGCATCTATGTCTACTACTTCCTCTAGCAGTGAGTTCCAAGTATCCACTACCCTCTGTGTAAAAAAACTTGTCTCCTACATCTCCTTTAAACCTTGCCCCTTGCACCTTAAACCTGTGCCCCTCAATAATTGATTCTTCCACCCTGGGAAAAAGCTCCCGACTATCCACTCTGTCCATGCCCCTCATAATCTTGTAGATTCCTATCAGGTCTCCCCTCAACCTCCATTGTTCCAATGAGAATAAACCAAATTTCTCCAGCCTCTTCTCACAGCTAACAGTTGCCCTCCATACCAGGCAACAACTTGGTAAATCTTTTCTGTACACTCACCAAAGCCTCCACAAACTTCTGGTAGCGTGGTGACCAGAATTGAACACTATATTCCAAGTGTGGCCCAACTAACGTTCTATAAAACTGCAACATGATTTGCCAATTTTTTAAACTCAAACGCTGTTGAGTTTCTACGCATTATATCAACATGGTTCAATGGACTGATTCAGACTACTGAGTCTGGGTAGTTTTAAGCATTGGGGGCTTACCCCTCCGATTTCCTCAAACAGTCCAAAGATGTGTGGATTAGCATGGGTTGGCTATGCTAAGTTGTCCATTAGTGTCAGGGGATTAGCAGGGTAAATATGTGAGGTTACGGGAATAGGGCCTGGGTGGGATCATTGTCAATGGGCCAAATGGCCTCCTTCTGCACTATCGGGATTCTATGGATTTAACACCAGCTACTGAACTCTCTGTGACCTTTTACTCTGAGGTGAAGTAAGAAGTCTCACAACACCTGGTTGAAGTCCAACAGGTTTATTTGGAATCACAAGCTTGTGGAGCACTGCTCCAAGGTTTACTCTGGTTCAAGAGTCAAGTTGCCTGGATTTGAACCATCCACAAAAGCAGGCTAGGTCTTGGTGACAAGTTCCTGCCCCTATTTGATGGGTACACAACACAGTGTGTGGTCACGGAACTCAGTGTTAATCACTTGTACCAGCGCTGCCCCAGTGAAACCTCACCCAGGTCTGTTCATTCTGGTAAATCAACCGCTGTAGCTCGGTGACACAGAGCCTGCCTATTACTAAAAAGCAGGACATTGTCAAAGCTTTTCATCATGCACTCACCAGGTCAAAGACAAGAACGCCAAATTTCAAATATTCACAACAATTTATAACACAGTTGGAAAGGGTGCTGATTGGCTGACAAGTCGACTCTGCTTGGCCAAGCTGTAGCCATGGAGAAATTCCCAAGCAATTCAGAAATGGCACAAACTTGATCATCCTTCAGTTATTTGCAGAGAATGGATCGTGCGCATGAATGTGTGTCACTTTTAGCAAGTGGGAATGAGCCACAATTACTCTAAATTTAGCTCAGATTAATTCAAAAGTGCAGCCAATTGATTGAAGCTGGAACATTAGACTGTACTCAGCATTCAGTGGAAACAACTGGCTGTTATTTGAACACATTTTCACTTTAAATTAGTTTAATACTGTTATTTCTAAACCACATTTTCGCCAACGATTGATCACACTAGCTGGCGACCCTCAATGAGATATTTCATATTTGGATTCATGCAAATGAGCGGAATTTAAGCAGAATTCCAGTGAAGTCTGGTGCACATTTCAGTCCATTTTCCCATTGTGCTTCTGCAGTGGGAATGCCTAGTCCGGATCTCTGGCCCAATCCCATTGATCAGGGGCTTTATCCCTCATTCTAAGCTGGTCCAAACAAACCTTACCTTCCATGATGGAGATGTGCACCGCTCTCCGGCGCGTCCTCGGCACGCTACTCAATCTCGACCCGTGAGAAATAGAGGGGCAACTGCGACTAGGGACCAGACCTGACCTGTGGAGAGAGAGAGAGACACAAGCTCAGGGTGAAGAAGTTTCATTACGACTAGCATCAGTCGGCAAACAGACTGGTGTGGTAGAATGTTTATACGCCAACAGTAAGATAATGGTCATTCAAATGGATTAATTATGAGCAGTGAAACCCACGAGAGTGGTTATTTCAGATTACTGCAGACAATGACAGCCACTATCGGTTAATCTAGTTGAGTTAACGGGAGTCATTACGAGTTACCGAAAGCTTCTATGAACCAATTACAGTTAGTACAGGTGGCTGGTGAAAGAGTTAGTAGTTGATGATGAGTGAAGCAGTTACTGAGATTCAAGCTCCAATTGACATGGGTGAGGTGTGAGAAGGGCAGAGAATGAACTGTAGCTCGGAAATGTAAAAGATCACAAATCAGAAAGAGAGCACAGAGGAGGGAGTGAGCAAAAGGGTATCGCAGACTAAAACAACAGACAGAGGGCCAGAGAAAGATCAGAGAATACAGAAATGACGTGAAGTATCATCTAGAAGAAAAAACAGGTTCTGATTGAACAAAGCAAATATATCAGATAGAGCATGGACTGCAGTAAATACGAACCAGAAAAGCTGAATAGCAATGGGGATGAGACAGGCAGCTTTTTCTCTTCTGTTCAACAATCAAGCTTTGTCCAAATTTCTCAAATAACCGTTCAACCTGGATTCACTCGAGTGAAGATTCCTACCTGTGAATTTCCGGGGGACTCCTTTTAATCTTTGCACTCGACTCGATCACTTCCTTTGCGACTTTACCACTGAAAGCAGCAAAAATGGAACCATATGGAGAGAGTCAGTGCACGAGAGCTAACAGTGAGACACCAATTCCTTCTATCATTGACCTGTTACACTGGGATACAGAGCGATATAGACATTCCCTGCCATCCTCCTCAGGCACAGAATGAGGAGCCACGTCCTGTGTTCTTGCAGATGGAGATGTGTGTGGGGCTAATCAGCCATACCATAATAATTGCCTTCAATTATCTCTATGTTTCAACTAAACAGCTTCCAACGGCCATTTGTAACTAATGCCAGTTAAATGTTATTTTGAAAGATGCAATGAGATTGTTCCGTTTTCAAAGCAATTAGAAGATTTTATTTTTCTTATGGCTGAATTATCCATTATTAGATCTCCTTTCCCATCCAGCCCTCCATCCTTAACTTCTGTACAGAGGCCTGTTGATAATATTAAAGCCTGTGAGTTAGTGCCTTAACACCATGGCAATGGTGACCATCGGCCTAGGCTCCAAAGCCCAAGTGGGAATATCTCCTGACCATTTTGGTCCAAATATTTGGGGGGTGATGGCTGAGTGATATTATCGCTAGACAATTAATCCAAAAACTCAGTTAATGTTTGAGGAATCCGGCTTCCAATTCCACCACGGCAGATAGTGGAACTTAAATTCAATTAAAAACACGGATCTACTGATCACCAAGAAACCATTGCCGATGGTCAGAGAAACCCATCTGCTTCACCAATATTCTTTACAGAAGGAAATCTGCCACCCTTACCCAGTCTGGCCTACATGTGACTCCCAACAATGAACAAGGACAACTAGGGATGGGTAATAAATACTGGCTAGCCAGTAATGCCCACAAATAAATAAAAATAAATCTAAAGCCCAAACCGACCTGTCCTTCCTTCCATTACTGTGCCTAAATGAAGTGTTAGTGTTCAGTAGCCTCTACTTACTCTGACTATTTACCTGTATCGAAACCGACTTCCTTTGAAGAACAGATTGCTGCTCGAAACCGTTCGAACCTGACTGGATTTTTCAAATCTGTTCAAAGGACAGAAAGAGCATAAAATATTCAAATCCACTTCTGCCATTCTGCATCCTCAAACCCCCTCCCCCCACAGGTACCACCTCCTGCCCACCACTCTGCATCCTCAGCACCCTCCCCAGGACCACCCACTGCCAGCACTCCGAATCCTCAAACACACCCCCCGCACCGAGACCAACCTTTGCCCACCACTCTGCATCCTCAAACCCCCTTCCCCTCCCCCCTCCAGAGACCACCACTCTGCATCCTTAACAACCCCCCGAGACCAACCCCTGCCCGCTACTCTGCATCCTCAAACCCCTCCAAGACCACCCACTGCCAGCACTCTGAATCCTCAAACCCTCCCCCGAGACCAACCCCTGCCTGCTACTCTGCATCCTCAAACCCCCCCAGAGACCACCCCTGCCCACCACTCTGCATCCTCAAACCCCCTCCTCCTGAGACCACCCACTGCCCTTCCACAATGGGTTCTATCACTCAACTAGATCCTGTAATAACAACCACCTGCATTCATATAGCCTCATTTCTGTGGTAAGAATCTCCTGCACTATTGCACAGGGAGAGTTGCAATGCAAAATGTTAAACTGAGCCACATAGAGAGAAATATGAAGACAGGCGATCCCAAGCTTGGTTATAGTGATAGTTTGTGTTTTTAAAGGAGTTTGAAGTAGCATCTTAAAGGACAAGAAAGAGATGCAAAGATACTTCAGGAGGGATTTCCAGAGCCTGGAGACTAGGCCGTGGCTGCCAATGGCAGAGCGTTTAAAATTAGCAAAGCTCCAGAGGCCAGAACCAGAGGGGAAGAGGGATCTGAGGAATTTGGAGGACTGGAGGAGATTACAAAATAGAGAGGGAGCAACGTCATGGAGGAATCTGAAAGCAAGGGAGACGTGTTGGACCAGGAGTCATTGTGAGTCAATGAACACAGGGGTGATGGGGAACAAGGGTTTGGTACATGTGTGGATTTTAAATGAGCTCATGTTTATGGAAGGATGGAAGTGACCGGCTGGGATAGCACTGGAACAGTCACGTCTCAAGATAACAAAGGCATGGATGCGAGTTTCAACAGCAGGAACAAAGTATTTCAGAGACCACAGTTCAAATGCTGTGCGCCGTTCAGGTCTCCTTATCTAATGAAGGATATAAAAGTATTGGAGGTGGGTCAGAGGGGGGTTACTCGAGTGATACTGGGAATGAGTAGGTTGTCTTATAAGGAAAGATTGGATGGACTGGGCTCATTTCCACTGGAGTTTAGAAGACTGAAGGACGAATTGATTGGAATCTATCTGATCCTGAACAGTCTTTACAAGATGGACGTGGAAAGGATGTTTCTGTTAGTACAGTGAGAGGGCACTGTTTTAAAACTCGCCGTCACTCATCTAGAACAGAGACGAGGACAATTATTTTTCTCTCAGAGGGCTGTGTGACTTTGGATCTCTCTGCCTCAGAGTGTGGTGGAGGCGGGGTCACTGAATATTTTTAAGGTGAAAGTAGATGGATTCTTGGTGCTTAGACTCGAAACGCTGGCTCTATATTCTCTCTCCACGGATGCTGTCAGAATGGCTGAGATTTTCCAGCATTTTCTGTCTTTGTTTCAGATTTCAGCATCTGCAGTGTTTTGCCTTGGGTAGCTTCTTGCTGATTAAGAGAATGAAAGATTGTCGGGGGTAGATGGAGAATGTGGAACAAATCAGCTGTGATTCTACTGAATGATGGAGCAGTGATGAGGAGCTGAATGGTCTAATTCCACTCCTATTTTGCATGTTCATATGTTAGTCTGGGTTGAGGCAGGTGTAAAGGTGGGTAATGGTATAGAGATGGAATTTGGTGGTATTGGTGATGAGGCCACTCAGGGATTGGAAGTTCAGCTCAGGATTAAATAGGGCAGCAAAGTCTGTAAACGAGTGGCAGCAATGTCCACACAGAACAGTATCTGTTCAGTATCACAATTACTGTATTAATGGATCAAGTCTCTGCCTGAAGGCACAGTGGCACACTGGTTAGCAATGGTGCTGTGAGGCAGCAGGGACCCGTGTTCAGTTCCCAATGTGGGTCACTGTCTGTGTGGAGCTTGCACATTTTCCCCATGTCTGTGCAGGTTCCTTTCAGTTTCCTCTCTCAGTCCAAAAATGTGCCGGCTAGTTGGATTGGCCACGCTAAATTGCCCAGGGGGACTGGCTAGAGTAAATGCTTGGGGTTACGGGGATAGGGCCTGGGTGGGATTGAGGTCAGCGCAGACTCAATGGGCCAAATGGCTTCCTCCTGCTCTGTAGGGATTCTATGACTATCTTCATTCTAACCCAACTTTCTTGGCAGTTTTTGTGCATTGTGATTTGCCATCGCCTTTCCCTCCTGGAGGTAGCTGCCACATCTCAGCTGCAGAATTGAACCCACACTGTTGGTGTTACTCTGGACACCATCCAAGCTAACTGTGCGAACCATCCACCCAAACAATAACTAGAAAAGAAACATTCAGGTCATTTTCCACGGTGACAGTAGAGAAACATTCTTTTTGATAAATTACTGACATGTAGGGATCAGCGGTACCCTCCTTTCATAATATGTCCATATTGATATCATAGAATTCCTAAAGTGCAGAAGGAAGCCATTTAGCCCACAGTCTGCGTCAATTCTCTGACACAGTAGGTTACCCAGGCTGTCTCCCCCACCCTCCTCTCTATCCCCATAACCCCTAATCCACCTAACCTGCACATCTTTGAACTGTGGTTGGAAACCGGAGCACCTGGAGGAAACCCACACAGACACAGGGAGAATGTGCAGACTTCACACAGACAGTGACCCCAAGCCAGGAATCGAACCTGGGTCCCTGGCACTGTGAGGCAGCAGTGCTAACCCCTGTGCCACCGTGCCATAGCTTAATGACTAGTTCCCATGTCTCTGACTCAGAAGGCTCAGGGAGGTGGGGGGGATGGGGTTCAAGTTTCACTCCAGAGACAGGAACACAAATTCCATATTGACACGCTCAACGACGTACTGAGGGAGTGCTGCACTGTCTGTGTTACTGTCTGTACTGAGCCCAGAGACATGGCCCCAACAGCATGCCCAGCAACATAGTTCAAAACAAAACGCACAAGGGGGCAAATTGGAAAACAGAAAGAAAGCTTCAATCTGTGACGCTGGTCGGTATTTCCCTTTATTCCGTGTCACTAATCACAGCAACTGTCCCATTCGTAGACAACGCGGACATCACTATGACAAGGAAGGTGTGAGGTGGATATCACTGATGTCTTTAAAGCAAAGCTGGATAAATATGTGAGAAAGACAGAAATAGAATGATGTGGGGGGTGGTGGATGGGGTCAGAGCAGGAGAGATGAAGTTAGGAAAGAGGTACACAGGGATAGTCAGAAACGTTTTCCCAGGGTGAAAGATTTAGTTACGAGAGGGCACAAGTTTAAAAAAGATGTACAAGGCAGATTTTTTACTCAGAGGGTGGTGGGTGCCTGGAACTCGCTGTGGGGGGAGGTAGTGGAAGCAAATACAGTAGTGATCTTAAGGAGCGTCTTGATAAATACATAAATAGGATGGGAATAGAGGGATGTGGTCCCCGGAAGGGTAGGGGGCTTTAGTTAAGTTTGGCAGCATAGTCGGTGCAGGCTTGGAGGGCCGAAGGGCCTGCTTCTGGAGCAGTTGAGATGATTGGTCAGTTCCTGAGCTGTAACTAATCTGGAATGACAGACACTCACTTGTAAAATGCTTGATTTTCCACTCCACACTTCCACAGGTGTTTGCACGCCTCAGGAGTTGGTGCAAAGTACGTCAAAATAATCTTTGATTCCTGATAATGAAATGGTAAAAAATCCACTGGTTAGAAGGCCCACGGGAGAGAATTCTGACCTCACGCAACCTCACTTGAATAATTTCACAGAGAACAGGAGGAGAGATCGTCATGTTTGAACGAGGTGATCACACGGATGACAAAGGAATAGAAGAATGTGCCGATTGGCTGAGGTGAAATAGGCGGGAGGAGACTCATGTGGAGCATAAATTCCAACATAAACCAGATGGGCCAAATGGCCTGTCTCTCTGCTGTTTATCTAGCAATTTTGACCCTTCATCATCACTGGGAGCAGAATCCTGGAACTTCCTGTCTAACCCCCTGTACCTACACCACATGGATTGCAGTGGGTTCAAAAAGGCAGCTCACCGCCCTCCCTTCTCAAGGGAAATTAGGGGTGGGAAACAAACACTAGTCAGCGATACTCACGTGCCGAGAATTTTTTTTAGATACTAAATATAATTCTGCTTGTGCCATTCTGTCAGATATTGAGTATAAAGCCTACTGATCTCAGCGATGAAAGTGTAAATATTTTGACAGTGATTGGATGATGAACCACATTCACTTTAACATTTGAAACCAATGTTTAAACAGAGTCAGCATTTACCTCTTTCTGAGTTGCGTATAAATTAAATGTTTTCCCTTCAAACTTCATCTTGCTGACATCAGCCCTGTAAAAGTCAGAGTGCTGCTGTTAATTGGGACATTCTGGGACTTTACTCTATATGCAAATAGATTTTAATTTCCATCAGCGACGCTCATAAAGGTTCTCAAATCTGAGGGAATTACTTTCCGCAAAGTTGGAATTCTTGCCGCAGTCGTTCAGAACGTTGGCCGGGGGGCTGCGGGTCCGTGCAGTTCTGATTTGTTCAAAATCTTAGGGTGCGAGTTACCGGCCCACACTCACCCCAAGACCAGAAAATCCCACCCAAAGTCAATAGACCTTTCCGTGGTCCGCAGCACCTCCCCCTGCCCCGCTATAATTCCCATGGCGGGAAAATTCCACCCTTAGCGTTTCCCACAGACGAAACACATCAACCATCAGACGGTGGGGCGAGATCTTCCCAGCCGTGCACACCATGTTCCCAGTGCAGGGAGGTCAGAGAATTTGGCCGAATCTCCGGATGGGATGGAAAAATCCAGCTGGTGTTAACGGGGGGTGGTGGAAGAGCCTGGCTGACAGGTATTTGCTGTGCGCCCCCCCCCCCTCAAAACAATCAGTTTGCGATCATGGTTAGACTATCTCCATGATGTAGAGATGCCGGCGTTGGACTGGGGTAAACTCAGTAAAGTTTTGCAACACCAATTTAAAATCCAACCAATTTATTTGACAGTAAATCCGCGATCTTTCGACACTATGTTGTGCCTTTGTCAGGCAAATGCAGTTGAACACTGCATTTGCCTGACGAAGGCAGGACATAGTGTCGAAAGCTCGTGGATTTACTATCAAATAAATTGGTTGGATTTCAAATTGGTGTTGCAAAACTTTATAGACTATCTCCAGCCATCGACACTTTGGGCTGGGTTGGATTGCCATGGCAACAGTGGTGGCCAGGCCAACTTAATCACTGGCGGAGGCAGCAAAGGCGAGTTGCCAGTTTCTGATTGGATGCATCTCTCCATGAGCGGGTCTTCCACTGCTGGGCTTCTCAATCATGGGGAGGCCCAAAGGTGGCCAATTAAATGCTTGAAGGACATTGGATCCCATTGAAGTGGGAGGAAACTGGAGCACCCGGAGAAAACCCATGCTGACGTGGGGAGAACATGCAGACTCCACACAGACAGTCACCCGAGGCCAGAATCGAACACGGGTCTCTGTGGCTATGAGGCAGCAGTTCTAACCATTGTGCCTCTGTGGCATCCCTTTCACTAACACACAAGCAATGGAGATATAACTGTTTCTGGTTAATGAGAGATGGAAAGATTCCAGAATTGGAGTACAATGTGTACAGTTTGTAACAGGGACTGGGCATTCCCTCCAAACCACTCACCATCTTGATTTGGAAATATATTCGCTGTTCCCTCACTGTCGTTGGGTCAAAATCCTCCCTCCCTAACAGCACTGTGGGTATACATACACCAAGTGGACTGCAAAAATTCAAGAAGACAGCTCACTAGCATCCAGATGGGGTAAAGGTCATTGACAGTCGATAATAAATGCTGGTTTAGCCAGAAACACCCACATCCCATGAAATAATTTAAAAACTCGCTACTATGTTTGATTCAAAACAACGTAAGCATTGTATCTTATGTAAACAGAACCACAAGGAGATAATCAACATTAAACCAGGCACTGGCCACTCACCATTTTATAAAATGAATTCTCTTGTTTCCCTGAAGCACCACAAATCCAGATGGGGTAAAGGCCAAAAATGCTGCATTTCCTGAAACATCCTACAGGAGAAATACTCATATTCAGAAATCCAGGAATTTGCTGCCAAGATTTGTGTTAACTTGTAGATACTGTTTGTGTTCTTCACTGCACTATAAAAAGCATTCTGTATCACAGTTTGATATGGCTCCTGCTCTGCCCAAGACCACAAGGAACTACCAAAGATCGTGAATGTAGCCCAATCTATCACGCAAACCACCCTCCATCCATTGCCTCTGTCTACACTTTCCGCTGTCATAGAGGATTACAGCATGGAAACAGCCCTTCGGCGCAACTTGTCCTTGCCACCCCTTTTTTTTAATCCCTAAGCTAGTTCCAATTGCCCACATTTGACCCTTTTCCCTCTATACCCATCTTACCCATGCAACTGTCTAAATGCTTTTTAAAAGACAAAGTTTTACCCGCCTCTACTACTATCTCTGGCAGCTTGTTTCAGGCACTCACTATCTTCAGTATGAAAAAATTGCCCAATTATCGCAAAAGCAGCCAGCATAATTAAAGGACCCCACACGTATCAGCCATAGTCTCTTCCACCTTCTTCTGTCAGGAAAACAATATAGAAGTCTGAGGTCTTGTACCAACCAACTCAAGAACAGCTTCTTCTCTGCTGCTGTCAGACTTTTGAATGGACCTACCTTGCATTAAGTTGATCTTTACACCGTAACCATGACTGTAACACTACATTCTGCACTCTCTTGTATCCTTTTCTATGAATGGTATGCTTTCCCTCTACAGCACGCAAGAAACAATACTTTTCACTGTATACTAATGCACATGACAATAATAAATCAAATCAAATTCACATTTCCTCATCTCACACCACACTGTATGACACATGATTAAATGTAAACCTTTCTCTCCCCAATCCCCAGGCCAATACTAACCTAACACAGCAATCAATACATCAGGAGCCAGCACACACTATCTACGTTCCGATCATCCTAAATACAAGAGTAGTGAGGAAAGGAGGGAGAGAGAGGGAAGGAGGGAGAGAGAGGGAAGGAGGGAGAAAAAGAGAGAAGGGTAAGGAGGGAATGGAAGGGAGGGAGAGAGCGAGAGAAGAGGCAAGGGAGGGGGTGAAAGGGAGGGAGGGGGTGAAAGGGAGAGGGAAGGAGGGAAAGAGAGAGAATGTGGACAGAAAGGAGAGGGAGGAAAAGATGGAGAGAGGAAGAGAAGGAAGAGAGGATACATAGACAGAGTGATGTTGGGAGAGAGGAGAAGGAAAGGATAGTATGGAGAGGGAGAAGTTTATTGATGACAAGCTCTTGCTCAGCCTGTATTCGAATTCTAGGATTAAGACTTGACTGGGAGGTCAGTAACTGGGAGGGATGAGATTATAAACATTCAGAGACTGCATATCCAGACGGAGGTGTTCTGATTATTCCTCTCCGGTACCTTGCAAGGATGGGGATCAACTCCGTATGTTTCCAGTGACTGCGCTTTCTTCAGGAAATTCATTTCTGCTGTGTCCGGAGTCTGCCCACTGTAGAGAAATGATCAAATAGCACAGAGATCAGCGACTGGGGACATTTTAACTGTGTGTGTGTGTGTGTGTGTGTGTGTGTGTGTGTGAGAGAGAGAGTGTGAGTGTGTGTGTGAGTGCATTTGTGTGTGGACAAATATAGCAGCTTTGTGCTGCTAAACTTGCTTTTTAAAAAAGGTTTACATTTATATAGCGCCTTTAGCACTCAGTTCATTTTAAAGTGCTTCACAGACAATGGTGAGTGTGGACAGTAAATGATTTGGGAAATGTTAAGATGAAGCAAATAGACAATTGATTGAGAACACTCTGATCTCCAAACTGCCATGAGAATTTTAACTTAATTGGACAAAGCACCCCTCCCTCAGTCCTGCGCTCTGATTCTCTCCCACAGCCTCTGTCCCAGAGTTAAAAATGAAAAGAAAGCTGTGCATTTCTGTAGCACCTTTCAGTCTTAGAACACCTCAAAGTGCTTTCCAGCCAATGAGGTACTTTCAAAGGGCAATGTAGGTGCACAGCAAGCTCCCACAATGGTAATAGCAGGATCAAATGTGTTTTTGTGGTATTAGGTGAGGGATAAATATGACCAGGACACCTGGGAGAACTCCCCAATCCCCTACACAATAATGGCCAGGGGATCATTTCCATCCATCTGAGAGGACAAATGGGACAACGCAGCATTCCCTCAATACTCAGGGACTGTCAGCCTAGACCTTGTACTCAACATCTGGAACTAGACTTGAACCCACAATCTGAGTCAAAGATTTTATCTGCTGAACTGGCAGGATGAAGGGTTTAGCCAACGTGGCTTTACCATGTCACCAATTCGCTCCAGAGCAACTGAGTTTTCATAGAATCATAGAATTCCTACAGAGCAGAAGGAAGCCATTCAGCCCATTGAGGTCCATTCCCCCATAGCTCCATGTATTTGCCCCCGTAAATCCCTTAATCTATATATCTCAGGACACCAAGGTGTAATTTAGCATGACCAATCCACTTAGCTAGGATTCAAGATTGGGGTTCTACTGAAAATGTCAAAACTAAGATTGATGGAATGTTGTGAAGAGCGAGTATTCAGAGATTTGAACCCAAGTGGGGAAAATAGAGTTGAGATAAAGTGATGCACAAGCTAATAGAATGACAGGACAGGTTTGAGGGGCAGAATGGCCTCCTCCAGTTCTTGCGTTCCTTCCTATTAAGAAGCCTAACACTCTCCCAGCAACATCTTCAGATTCTTTGGCCAGAATCTTATCACCGTTCTCACCAGTGGGATTTTCCCATCCCGCTGCAGTGAATGAAGCCTTGGCTGGGTGTCAAATTCTCCAAATTCACTGCAGCAGGACCGTGGAGTGAATGGCCAGTAAGATCACGCCCTGAGGCTTCATTGCTGAATATTTCTGGTCTATTTTCTAAATCAAGAGTTGCTCCAATTATCCGTAAAATAAACCAAAGCTCAGGCTGGTGAAACTCTAAGCTCCACAATCACACTTACTGGCAACTCACTAAGACTCTCTTCATCTAAAGTTGTCATTCACACAGGGCTCCCATTCAGCAATCTCACCTCCAGGTCTCAAATCTGAGTATAAAAGATGAGTAATAATCAGTAATTCTTCCGTGAGGGAATGCTGCACTGTCAGAGGCGCTGATTTGAGGTGTTGAAATAAGGCTCCATGGGCCCTCACAAATGGACTTGTAAACCTCTGGAAGGATTGTGAAGTTTTCTCAGAAATCCTGGCTAATATTTATCCTCCACCCAATATCACTTAGAACAGATTATCTAGCGATTTAAAGAAAAAATGCTGGAAAATCTCAGCAGATCTGGCAGCATCTATAAGACTGTTAAAACTTTGACAAAGTATCATCTGGAATTGAAACGTCAGCTCTTTTCTCTCCTTATAGATGCTGAGATTTTCCAGTATCTTCTCTTTTGGTTTCAGAATCCAGCATTTGCAGTAATTTGCTTTTGTCTGGCAATTTATCTCAATGATGCTTGTGGGATCTTGTAAACTGGATAAACTTTAGAAAGTTCTTCCGTGACCTCAAAGCATACTGGAATATCTTTAGGGTGTGAAAGGCACTATATAAATACAAGTCCTCACTATCTCTCCTGTATTCTCAGTTTCCCACTCACACCATCCCCTATCTCAATGCACTTCCTCCACAGTTCCCAAAAGGCTAATTCACTTACTGTACCTAAGTTCAGTTTTGTGGATCTCAGCGATTTTTCTTTCCAGCTTCTCAGAATGTTTCGGAAAGAACTGGAACTTGGAGCTGTATCCTTCAGGGTGCTTTCCTGCATCATAGTCACCGATTTCAGCTAGAATTGAGAACATCTTCAAATAAACAAGATAGTTTCAAAAAAGAGACCTTTTCCCAAGCTCCGAGAAACATTAACATTTGCCTTGTGTTATCAGTTACTTTTCAGACTGAATTACTCTGGGCTCATCTGGGAGTGAGCGAGGGAGAACACAGTGAGAGAGGGAGGGGGAGAGAAAGAAAGAGAAAGAGAGAGAGAGTAGCACAGAGGCAAGAAAGAGAGAATGAATCAGAGAGAGGGAGAAAATGAAAGTGAGAGAAACAGAAAGGGAAACAGACAGAGAGCGAGAGAGAATGAATGACTAAGACAGGCTGAGAAAGAGAATGAGACAGAGAGAAAAATAATAAAACAGAGACAGAAAAAGAGGTGGGCAGAAAGAAAGAGCAAGGGAAAGAATCAGATACAGGCAGAATGAGAGAGAGGGAGAGAAACAGAGGGCACGAACAAAGAGGACATAATGAGAGAGTTACAGAGAGCAGAGACACAGAGATAGATACAGAAAAGGGAGTGAAAGAGAGAGAGAAAATGGGAGTTATGGGAGTCTGTAGAGAATAAGGAAAGATGAGAGGGAGAGAAAATGGAGAGATCAGGAGAAACGAAAGAAGCAGGGAGAGAACAAGGTTTATAAAGAGTGAAAAATTTCCATCAAAAATTCAGTTAATCTGAACCATAAGGTGGAGTATAAATTGGAGTGTTGTAGATAGAATCACCTGCTCAACTCCTTAAGAGTTAAGATGATGTAAACTAAGATTAACCCCACATGCCCAATAGGAAGCTGAAGGGCTCTCGTTTCACATTCTGTTTTTAGCCTTTCCCACCTTTCTTCATCTCACTCTTTCAGAGTATCTTCCTATTCCTTTCTCCTGCATACCTTTATTTTGATCTATAATATTTGATTCCACTACTGTGCTACTGTGAGTGACATGGTAGCACAGTGGTTAGCACTGCTGCTTCACAGCTCCAGCAATCTGGATTTGATTCCGGGCTTGGGTCACTGTGTAGAGTTTGCACATTCTTCCCGTGTCTGCGTGGGTTTCCTCCGGTTTCCTCACACAGTCCAAAGATGTGCGGGTTAGGTTAATTGGCCATGCAAAATAAATTTCCCCTTAGTGTCCTGAGATGTATAGATTAGAGGGATTAGCGGGTAAAATATGTAGGGATATAGGGGTAGGGCCTGGGTAGGATTGTGCTTGGTGCAGACTCGATGGGCCGAAGGGCCTCTTTCTGCACTGCAGAGTTTCTACTCCCAGTGGTAGTGAATTCCTCTCTGTGTAGAGGGGTTTCTCCTAAACTCCCAGTTGGATTTATTGATGACGATCTTGGATTTATGGAAAGATTTACTTCACCAAAGTGTCTACTGTTTCTACTGGAGCTGGGGAAATATCAAATTATCCCCGGCCCAGCTGGGAAGAGTGGACTCACTCGTTGCAGCCAGGGTTGTAATTGACACCAGTGAAAAATAGGTGGCAGCACTAGGAGCCCACTGAACAGGTGGACTCTGTCCTTGGTGCCGGAATTGTCCAGTGCCAGGATTGTCCAGTGCCGCTGAATGTGAATGGAGTTTTGGCTGGAACACTCCGTTTTCACAGCGGGACAAGGGCGAACGAGATCGGAGAATTCTGCCCGTGATGGTCAACATGAACATTCAGTGGAAGGAGCCTCAGGCCCATCATTTGCCTTTGTCGCTTTTCCTCAGAATTTTCAGGATTACTTTGCCGTGCAAGAATTACACCAGCTCTGGAAGACAGGCTGGCATTGGAATTCAAGGGGAAAAAAGGAAAGAAGGACTTGTATTTACAAAGAGCCTTATCATATCAAACAGCAATGTCTGAACATGCCATTCAATCATTTCAAACCACCAGCCGCTATAATCAAAGAGTTTATAATCCCACCAGGAAAACTGAAACTAAACTCAATAAAATCCATGTTTTGTTGGCATCAGAAAGAATGACCCATTGTTCTAGAGGACAAGAAACATTCCTTTATAAAGATCCTGAGCTGCAGGAGTGTTCAATGAGGCAATAACTTCATTAAATGATTTTTTTTGAGGCTTTAATAAGCTTGAGACATTCTGACACACCGACCCTCAATATTCAGGGTCCTTCCTCTTTGGCTACAAGGGTCCATCATTAAATATTAAAAATGTCTTGCAATTATCCATATTTTTCAATCTATCTCTGAACTTTGATTCGGGTTAACATTCCCATCAAGCATCAGAGAAATGGTTGTGGGTTCATATCCTTCAATCATAAAGACTATTTATATCCACCCCATAATATCACCCATCTCTGCACCGTCCCCCCGCCACTCCCCCCCTCTCCCCAAACCCCCAACTCTTCAGCTCATCTGCTGGTGTTAATTCCAAACTCAAACTATTGCTGTCCTGATCAATCTCTCATCTTTCAGCCGTTATAAACCTGAACATGATCAAGCCTGTCCTTATCCTAACAAACTATCCTATCAGAACTTTTTGACGAAGGAACAGTGTTTCTGAAAGCTTATGGGTTTACTAACAAATAAACTGGTTGGACTTTAACCTGGTGTTGTGAGACTTCTTAACTGCCCTTATCCTAACTAACACGAGGTCCCATTCCTCCATTAAGTCTGCATTTGCTGACCTGCTTCCGTGCCCAATTACTCCTCTATTTTTAAAGTCTTCTTCTTGTTTCCCAATTTTTCCCAATGGCTTCTTCCCTCCCTTCCCCTGTAATCTCCCCCCACTCTACAAAGCTCTGAGATCTCTGACACTTGTTCAATTTTGAGCATCTCCAATTTTCACCACTCCACTATTGGTGGCCGCCTGGGCCCAAAACTCTGGAGTTCCCTCCCTGAACCTCTCCATCACCTCCTTTAATTTCTACTTCTTCGATCAAACTTTCGGTTACCCGTCTTACCCGTATCTTCTTGCATGGTCTGGTATCAAACTGGGTTTGTTAATCATTCCCGTGAGGCACTTTGGGGTGTTTTACAACTTGAAAAAGGTGCTATATAAATGCAAGCTGCTGCTGCAGGGAACAAAGGGGGACAGAAATAAAGTCTTACTAACAGACAGTTACCTTGCAGGATGTAAGCTGCGAGCAGCGCTGCGTCAGAGGTCTTGCAGAGGAGACGCCCGTGATACAAATCTCTTTTTATCTGAAGGAAGACCAAATACCTGGAGGGAAATACAGGAGGTGTGTAATTCAAATCGTTAATTGCACACAGCCCAGGCATGTCCCACCAGAAACATAATCGGAAACAGAATCAGTAATAGTTTTCCAAAATAGGAAAAAGGTGAAGTATTTATAGAAGTAATATTTTATCAGAGAGGGGGGAATGGGGCTAGTAGGGATGAGCCCTTTCTTAGACATAGTGTAGGTAGCATGGGACCCCTGCGCCCCTCAACCCCAACCCCATTACTGCATCTGTAATGATGGCAGGATTGTGGAGACAATCATTATTTACTGAGATCAATCTATGCGTGAACGTTCGAACATATTCGAGGTAACAGAATCGAGGTGAGTAGATGGAGTTGAGACAGAATCCAGGCAGGATCGAATGGCAGACATGCTGGAGGAGCTCAATGGCCTCATCGTGCTCCCAGTGTTGAGAAACCAGCATTAGGGATACCGGCTTCACCAGAGGGACCAGGTATTCCAGATGGATGGATGTTTCCGGCAAATTCCCCAGTAACTGAGAGCAGCTGATCTGTGTTAGTGCAGGGCCTGTGATGAAGAGACTTCAGCCTCCAGCTAAACCACTGTGTGAATGCTCTCTGTCCCCCCCACCCCCTGAGAGAGACACAGCAAGGAAAATCTCCAAGGAAATATCTCAGATTGTTAACACAGCCACAAGGCAGCTGCAGCAATCAAATTGAATAAATGCTTGTCATTGGTTCAACCACTTATTCTTTTCATAGAGATTAATATGTTTTAATGAAGATCATTAACAGATACTCAGTCCTCCTCATCATGCCACACAGAGTCAGAATTGCCAAACCTCCAGGATTGCCCTGGAGTAACTAAAAGCAACACCTAACCATAACACACCCTAACCCTAACCCTAACCCTAACATCTAACACCTAACCCAACCCTAACCCCTAACTCTAACCCTAACCCCTAACTCTAATCCTAACACACCCTAACCCTAACCCCTAACTCTAACCCTAACACACCCAAACCCTAACCCCTAACCCAACCCTAACCCCTAACTCTAACCCTAACACACCCTAACCCTAACACCTAACCCAACCCTAACACCTAACCCTAACCCCTAACTCTAATCCTAACACACCCTAACCCTAACATCTAACACCTAACCCAACCCTAACCCCTAACCCCAACTCTAATCCTAACACACCCAAACCCTAACACCTAACCCAACCCTAACCCGTAACTCTAACCCTAACACACCCAAACCCTAACACCTAACCCAACCCTAACCCGTAACTCTAACCCTAACACACCCAAACCCTAACCCCTAACCCAACCCTAACCCGTAACTCTAACACACCCTAACCCTAACCCCTAACTCTAACCCTAACACACCCAAACCCTAACACCTAACCCAACCCTAACCCGTAACTCTAACCCTAACACACCCAAACCCTAACCCCTAACCCAACCCTAACCCGTAACTCTAACACACCCTAACTCTAACCCTAACACACTCAAACCCTAACACCTAACCCAACCCTAACCCGTAACTCTAACACACCCTAACTCTAACCCTAACACACCCAAACCCTAACACCTAACCCAACCCTAACCCGTAACTCTAACCCTAACACACCCAAACCCTAACCCCTAACCCAACCCTAACCCGTAACTCTAACACACCCTAACTCTAACCCTAACACACTCAAACCCTAACACCTAACCCAACCCTAACCCGTAACTCTAACCCTAACACACCCAAACCCTAACCCCTAACCCAACCCTAACCCCTAACCCAACCCTAACCCCTAACTCTAATCCTAACACACCCTAACCCTAACCCCTAACTCTAACCCTAACACACCCAAACCCTAACACCTAACCTAACTCTAACACTAGCCCTAACCCCTTGCCCTAACCCTTAACTCCTAGCCCCTACCCCTCACCCTCACCCTAACCTTAACCCCTAACCTAATCCTTAACTCTAATCCCTAATGCCTAGCCTTAACCCCTAACCCTAATGCTAACCCTAATCCTTAACCCTAACTCCTAACCATTAACCCTAACTCCGAATACCTGACCCTAATCCTAACCCTTTCTTAACTCCCAACAAACCTTCATCTATTCTGTTCAGCTTTTATTGCAGAGAGGGGAACCCACCCACTCGGGGGCCTGAGGCTGCACCCCTCACTGCTGAGTAAAGCTTCGGGTAGAGCTGCTTTGTAGGAGGTATCTGTGGAACATACCTCCTCCCTTCCTGACCCCTCCTCACTGCTTCCCTTCCTCACTCCTCTCCACTTGTTCCCCACCCTTCTCTGCCCCCACCAATCCCCCATATATTCCACCATTCCACCTCCGCACTCCCCTCCCTTCACCATCCCACACCATAGTGTTAGGTGCATTAGGGTTAGGGTTAGGTGTTAGACCGCGAGGCGGGCACGAGCGAGGCGGGCGCGAGCGAGCTGTAAATTGAGAGGTTTCATGGTCAATGACGTTTTTCCCTCAGGAAATTCTCCTTTTTCTAAGGATGTTCAGATTGTTCTTTAAGGCCAAGATTCCACTATTTTCATTCTCTCTCCTGAGTGCCAGTGTTTTCTAAAGTTAATTTCACACTGCACTGCCCGTGACGCCACCTATCCATCGATATCTGTGCTCTCTCTACATTATTTCTGTGCTGCCAGCCCTCTGTGACTGACACTGTTTCATTGTAAGCTAACTATCTCTGTGATGAATAACATGAGACTATCACCAAACGCCACCTGATCCACAAAGCCTTTGCTACTGTTAGCACAATCACACTCTCAGTATTGCTGTGTTGAATCAACAAACACACTCATCAATCTCCTTCATTTAGAGAGACAAATGTCACCACCTTTAACAAACCTGAATCTGGAGAGGGTACAGAACACTCCAGCTCAGAATGAGTGTCGCAGAAGTACTTACAATCAGGCCTTGCAAAACAGAATGGGAAAAGGACTGGGAGCAGGGTAATGTGGAACGACAGCAGAATGGGATTAAGGAGGCTGCAAAGAGCAAGCACAAATACACTGGGCTAAATGGCCTCCTTCCATGCTGTAACATAGAACATAGAACATAGAACATTACAGCACAGAACAGGCCCTTCGGCCTTCGATGTTGTGCCGATGTTGTTGTAACCTTTCTACGATCGTGTCTTCTTGCCCCTTGGCCAGCAATCGCAGCTGAGTCAAGGAGATTGTGGATTCAAACGTAGACACCATCATTGCCGAGGGGGATCTGCATTATTGAAAATCTCGTCATGTTAAACTGGGGCCTTGTCTATGGATATTAAAGATCCCACATCACTAAGTGAAGAGGAGCAGGAATTCTCCTGGTGACACAGCCAATGTTTCTCTCTCAAAACATTAGGATAAGCCAATCATTTGTTACTGTCAAATATAACTCGACATTAACGATTCCCTTTAAATGCTGCTCGTCCACTCGCGTCCCCAGTGAGAGAAACTCTTCCACATCTCACTCCAGCTTTCAACTACATTTCCTACAACATTCTGAGATCATGAACAGTGCTAAATAAATACAAGTTAGAATTACACAGCACGATCTTACTGCCCGTTCACGCCACGCTCTTGCTGGAGAATTTTCTGTCCAATCAGATCGCCCTTCACTGCAGCGGGATAAGAAAATCCTGCCGGTGTGAATGGCTGTAGCTTTCTAGCCACAGAGTTTTACAGCACAGAAAGAGGCCCTTTGGCCCGTCATATCCTTGCCACCCATCAAGCTCCAATGTATTCTAATTCCATTCCTTTTGCCAAAGGTTAACAAAGGATCGTCGGGACTTGAAACGTTTTCTATTTCCTTACAGATGCTGCCCAACCTGCTGAGATTTTCCAGCATTTTCTCTTTTGGTTTCAGATTTGCTTTTATTCTAATTCCATTTTCCGGCACTTGATCCATAGCCTTGAATGCTGTGTGCAAGGGTTCATCTAAATATCTCTTAAATGCTGTGAGAATTCCCACCTCTATCACTCTTTCAGGCAGTGAGTTCCAGATTCTCACCTGGAAACATTGTTCCCTCAAATCCTTTCTAAATCTCCTGTCCCTTTCCTTAAATCTCTGCCCCCTGCTAATTGACCCTTCTCCTAAGGGGAAAAATTTTTTCCTACCTATGTCCCTCACAATTTTGTGCATGTCAATTAGGTGTCCACCCCTCCACCTCCCCCAGTCTCCTCTGCTCTAAGGGAAACAACCCCAGCCTAACTAACCTCTCTTCCTAACTGAAACGCTGCATCCCAGGCAATGTCCTGATGAATCTCCTCTGCACTCTTTCTAGTTCTTGCTGCATCTTCTTTACAAAACTGTCAGACCTGCTTTCCCAAAGGAAGTCCCGTATTTTTAACTGTGACCAGCAGGGAGGGCATTTTGGATGAGATTCATTCATTCAGCTCATGGCCTGATGAACTCTGGGTCATCGTGAAACATTTGGCTCTTAGATGCTGCCTGACCTCGGGGAACATCCTTTATCGCCCAGATTTATATCCAATGTTGTGCTTCGTGAATACTATAAATAGGCTGCTAATTTCCTTCAACAAAATAAGATTACAGCTCACAAACTATGCGACAGATGCCCAGAAACAATATCGAATATATCACTTTAAGATTTGTGAGCTTGTTTCTCCCCTGAAGATGGACATCATGATAAAATAATGGAACCATCACAGCTTCAGTACCTCGTGTTCAATTTGTGTCAAACCCAATCTTAAATAACTGAACGATTTGAAAAATAAATCCTATAGGTGACTTCTCCTTGTTTCACTGATGTAATCTCATTCCTAGTAAATTAAATATTTATTTGAGGTTTGAAGCTTTTAAAAAATGCCAATTAGTGGCACTGAGTTTAATAAAGGCTTCATTTTAAAAGCCTCTTCAAAGAGCCAGGAATTGACGTGAACTTACAACAAAACACTGAACAATATGTTCAAAATGTTGGCCTAAACAGACCCCAAGGAATCAATAATTGATGTAACTTTGAAGGGTAAGTGCAAGAAAGATACAATAAGGAAGGGATTGAAAGGTTACCAGAGCAATTTAGTTTAAACTAGTGTGGAAAACAGAAATTTGAAAGCAATTTCTGGACTCATATAAAGTCCTTTATGTGAAGTCCAGTATGTGAGGTTACCTAACCCGATAGCTTCCATATGCTCTATCTGGTGCATTAGCTGTGCTAAATTCTCCCTCAGTGTACCCGAACAGTGTGGCAACTGGGGGATTTTCACAGTAACTTCATTGCAGTGTTAACATAAGCCTACTTGTGACAAATAAATAAACTTTAAATTATCAATATATTTGCATAAATAATAAAACTTACTACCATTCAGTTAGACTGGTAATTTTTTTGTCCCTAGGTGAATAAAGCAACAAAATTTCATGGATTTTAGAAAACAAAATAAACTTTCCTATAGAAAATCAACAACGTAAAACCATCTACAATGTCACAGAATCATGCAGTGCAGAAAAGGCCCTTCGGCCCATCAAGCCCGCACCAGTGCACAACAAACACCTGACCTCCCACCTAATCCCATCTGCCAGCACTTGGCCCATAGCCCTGAATGTTATGATGTGCCAAGTGCTCATCCACATATTTTTTAAAGACATGAAGCAATCCACTTCTATGCCCTCACAGGCAGTGCATTCCAGGCCATCACCAGCCTCTGGGTAAAAAATATTTTCCTCACATCGCCCCTAAACCTCTTGCCCCTCACCTTGAACTTGTGTCCTCTTATGACTGACCCTTCAACTAAAGGAATAGCTGTTCCCTATCCAATTTGTCCATGCCCCTCAATCTTGTACACCTCAATTAGGTCGTCCTTCAGTCTTCTCTGCTCCAACAAAAATAACCCAAGCTTATCCAACCTCTCTTCATAAATTAAATTTGCTGGCACGAGGGGACACAGCTTCAAATTAAGGGGTATGAGTTATAGGACGGATATCAGAGGTAGGTTCTTTACTCAAAGAGTGATTAGGGAGTGGAATGCCCTGCCTGCAGCTGTTGTAGATGCGCCAAGTTTGGTGGCGTTTAAGAGGTTAATTGATAAGTATATGGAAGAGAAGGGAATGGTTTAGTTTGGAGGGGCATTGCTTTTTATTTTGGTCGGCACAACATCGAAGGCCGAAGGGCCTGTTCTGTGCTGTAATGTTCTATGTTCTATGTTCTATGTTCTAAATGCTCCATCCCAGGCAGCATCCTGGTGAATCTCCTCTGCACTCCCTCCAGTGCAATCACATCCTTTCTATAATGTGATAACCAGAACTGCACACAGTAGTCTAGTTGTGAGCACACCCAAAATTCTATACAACTCAAACACGATTCCCCTGCTTTTATAATCTACACCTCGATTGATAAAGGCAAGTGTCCCACGTGACTTTTTCACCACCCTGCTAACATGCCCTTTGCCTTCAGAGATCTGTGGACAAACAGGCCAAGTCCCTTTGTTCCATGGAACTTCCTAATGTCCTACATTCATTGGATACTTTCTTGTCAAATTCTAACATCCAGAATTTATATGAGGTAAATATGAATTAACAGGTACACTGTAGTCCAAGACACCACACTGTGCAGAAAATGACAGCTGTCACCAAGGCAGATCAAGTGAAATTCTCAGCAAGCCAGCCAGATGTCAATAATTATTGTGAATCACAAAATCTCCTTTAAACTCTGCCTCAGTCATAAGGGATTTCTGTCGTTTCAACCTGGTCTGTCTCAAGAATTATTTATCTCTTCATCGTTCGATCTCTTCACCTATGACTGCATTCCATAGGGTTGACAAAGCTATACTCCTGCTTTAATTATTGGCACACGTTTGTCTCCTTTGCAGACTGATGGGTAAATGGGTGTTATCAGAAGTTGGCAAAAGGGGCAACAGCGGTGGAGGATGCATAAAAGATCATTGCAGGGTGTATGAATCATTGATAGGGCTGGTGTAGAGGAAGAGGCAGATATCAAAGCTCAAAGATGCAGGTGAGAGTCAAGGTTTACACTGTAATGTCCATCGTAGATGATAATGTACAATGACAGGGCTGCTATCGCATTCACTGAGACTCACAATGAAGTTTTAAGTTTATTTATTAGTCACAGGTAAGGCTGCAATTAAGTTACTGTGAAATTCTCCTAGTCGCCAGTCGCCACATTCTACTGCCTGTTTGGGTCAATGCACTTAACCAGCATGTCTTTCAGACTGCGGGAGAAAACTGGAGAACCTGGAGGAAACCCAAGCAGACATGGGGAGAATACGCAAACTGCACACAGACAGTGACCCGAAGCTGGAATTGAACCCGGGACCTTGATGCTGAGAGACAGCAGTGCTAACCAATGTGGCACTGCATCACTCAGGAAGAACCTGCTTCTGTTTCTTTGCACAGAATAGGAGGAACAAAATCAATGAGAACCTCCCTCTGAGGTCACACTTTGCCCCTAAAGAACCCAAAGTACTAACCAGATTGACACAACTGCAAGAGAACTGAGTTTGAAGGGGGATCACAGAGTTACCGCAGCAATCTGAAAACACCTTCCTATTCCCTTCACACCTCATTTATCTCCTGATCCAATCTACTCCTCCATTAGTTGGCACACTTCCAATAGTATGGTTTGCTCACCAGAACCATCAGGTGGTCAGTCTCAAGCTCCAAATCCTCAACATTGCAACATTCTGAAGGAGAGAATCTATCTCCATTTGAGGCAAGGTTTGACCAGGGATAGTTTGCATGGTTTTGTCAGAGGGAGGTTATGCCTAACAAATTTAATTGAATTTTCTGAGCATGCAAGTGTGTGGATGAGGGAGTGCGGTTGATGTAGTTTACATGGATTTCAGCAAAGCCTTTGACAAAGTCCCACATGGAAAACTTATTAAGAAGGCTAATACACATGGGATACAGGATGATCTGATAGGATTCGTAATTGGCTTAGTGTTAGGAGACAAAGGGTGGTGACAGGTGGCTGCTTTAGTGGCTGGAGGCCAGTGATCAGTGATGTATCACAGGGCTCTGTGCTGTTGTTCATCATTTATGGTAAATGACATTGATATCTATGTGAGGGGGCAGGATCAGTAAGTTTGCCGATGACACAATGATTGGCTGGTTTAACAGGGTGTTAGTCTAATGGGGTTAGTCTAACAGCATTGTCTAACAGGGTGTTAGACAACCCTTGCAATTGTGAATCACACTGACGGCCAATTTAAGATAGTGTGGTTCATTTACGTGTGAGAGAAGTTACATATTCACACACACAGGACTCTGTTCCTTTCAAATAGAAGGAGCATTTCCGTGCTATATTTTTCAAATAACAGAAGCTTGGAGTACAGCCATTCCCTGCTTCCTTCCCCATCGTAGTGCCTTGGTGAATCAGATTTGACCTGTCTCGTTTTTATTTAAACTGAAGTTTGGATGTTAACTGTTCCATGGTGTATTCTCCACAGCAGCACCTCTACCAGAGTCATGGGTAAGATGGGTACAGAGAGATGTGGACCAAATGCAAGCAACTGGGACCAACTAAGTGGTTAAAAAAAGGGTGGCACGGGGAAGGTGGGCCGAAGGGCCTGTGTTCCTGCTGTAAACCTCTCTGACTCGCCAACCAATCAGCATTGTCTTCTCATGCTCCCTTTATTGTTTGTAATCTTGTACCTGTCCTGATGAGTGCAAGATGTAAAGCTTTGACAGCATGCCTTTTTTTTCAGCAATTCTCAAGTTCTGTGTTACCAAATGAAGTCAATATTGAATGGGATAGTTGGCCTTCAGTCCCATGCTTGCTCTTGCAGGGACCCAGCTTAGATCTGATGGGCTGAATGGCCTCCTTTTGTGGCCACCATTCCACGATGAACAACTATGTTTCCTCTGTTTAAACCATCAGATGCCACCCTTTTTTAAAGTTAGTCACAACTGCCCGCATTTGGCCCATATCCCTCATTACCCATCTTACTCTGATTGGTAGAGGCATTGGTGTGGAGAATACAGTTAACATCCAAACTTTAGTTTAAATTCAAACTAGGCAGGTCAGATGGTGGGATGTCTCCCTGAGGATCTGAAACACGCTCCAGCAACATTGAAGATGGTAGAGTTTTGTAAATTGTCTGAAACAGAGGGTGTGTTCAATTTGCTGCAAGCCTTGTGTTTGAAACAAGCTGGTGACAAAGAGGGAATGTGAACGATGTTAATGGCTGCCCATCAAAAGCGTGGGCGTTGGAAGCACTGACAACTGTACTGACTTTTCCTGTTTTAATTTTATCTTGTACCTTAATTTATCATCACCACCCATATTTAGCTCATTTACCTGTCTATTGCATTACTCATACCCAGATCCAACAAAGCCTCTGCCCTTGTAAATGTCAGAGCATCAGGAAAGCTTCTTGTACACATTTCCTCCCTCTATCCCAATCTACATGTGCAGAATTAAAATCTCCCGGAGAAACAATTTACTCTCTCTATTCTTCTTTTTGGCTTGTGGGTTCCATCTTCCTTTTCATTCCCAAAATTTGGAGACTGCAATAATCCGTTGTGACTGAACAAATAATGGGATCTTCCCTGTAACCACTTGGAGAATTTGCCACTCTAGTGTTCAGGGAGAGTGGAATAGCTGAAGATCCCAATTTAAAACTGAACGGATCGGACCATTCGGTAGATACAAGACCTCTACAGAGGAAGAGAGAACAACCAGGATCGTGCTACAGAAAGAGCCCTGGGATTTATCACAGGAGAATTTGCAGCTAATGGCTAGACCAGAATCGTCTTTTAAAACTGCAAGGATGGTAATGTCTGTAGATTGGTTCAAATAACGTGTTACATTGAAAATAAACCCCAGTGGATTCAGTACATGGAGCAGGAATCCATTTATAGGTTAAAGGCTTTAAAAGCCTTCTGAATGCTGGCTCTTGAGATTGTTGTTTCAGCTCATGAGATGTAACCTCTCTCCTTCTCTTCGCTCAGACAACTGTTATACTCAGAGCTACCATTCAGATAAATAAACTGAATAACAAGTAACTTACCTAGTTATCTCCTCCTTCAATGCTGAGGGGTCAGTGGGATAAAACTTGACACGGAAGCACATGGTATACGGGGGCTGGGCTGCCAAATGGAAGAGAAAGGTGAACATTACAGGCTGGTCAGGTGATCCAGATCAACGGAACAGCATCCAAAACATCCCATAATAACCAATGATCCTCCTTTGTGCTTTTGTGATGAGATCGTGCCAGTGGAGAGATTGACAACATTTTCAATGATTATTTATAGGCTGTTGTGTCGTAACTTCACACAGTTGACAAGCAGTGTGATGCTGCAGGGAATGATTAACAATCAGAACACTCCTGCCATGGCTGTAACCCTCACAACACTGGCTGTTTTACAGGCTTCTGTAACACATTACAGCAAAGGGTTAAGATTAGGGGTTTTATTCATTCGTGGCTGGGCCAGTAATTAGTGCCCATCCCTAATTTCCCTTAAACTGAGTGGCTTACTAGGACCACTTCAGATCACATTGCTTTAGATCTGGAATCACATGTCGGCCAGACCAGGCAGATTTCCTTCTCTAAAGGACAGAGTTAACCAGATGGGTTTTTACGACAATGGCTTCATGGTCATCATTAGACTTAATTCCATCTGCCATTGTGGGATTTGAGCCCAGGTCCCCAGGGCATTGTCCTGGGTTGTCAAGTGACAATATCCCAATACGGTCAACAACAGCCCGAGCTCTGAACTCCACTCTCTGGAGCAAAGGACCGAATGCAGCACCTTCTAACTCTGAATCATCACTCGGTTCTGAAAACCTGATATTACTCTGAGTTCTCCCTTCCCTCCCTGAAAATGGAGGCTCATGTCAGGATGTAACTTCACATAACCTGGGCACGTCAACATCCTTAATGGTGTGGATCAGGGGAATGGAATTCATCAAGGTATTTTACCATGGATATTAATGGACAGGGGCACAGTTACTGGTACCCAATAGAATGGACAAAATTATCCAATAGAATGGGGCACAGGGTCACTTAATAAAATGGGACATAGTTATCCAATGAATCAGGATCTGAGATAATGTAGCATTTTCTTTCATCTTTTTTCAATTTTGCCACATGACGATGGGTCCAAACCAGCCAACAGAAGACATCTCCAAAAGTGAAAAGAATGGAATAAAGTAACAGAATGGATAATGAATGAGTATGATTACAATGTGACACACTGATCAGGTTTAACAGCAAGTTACTGCATGTTAACTTATGTAGGAACAGCTCATAAAATCTTGCAAACTTACATTTCATTTGTTTAACAATGGACTTGGAGATATCCAGCCAATGCTGTAAAACAACAGAGAGATACAGTTAAACATCATCAGGCCAAAGCCTGCAATGTTCCAAAGAATCACGTTTAGCATTAAAGCAAACTCCTGCGGACGCTGCGAATCCAAATGTTCACATTTAGGAGAAAGTCTCAAGGTTAGACGAGATCTGCCTGAATCCTTGGCTTGGAACCGGAACCGAATGAAAGGAAGGTCAGAGGATTTATTTACTGATATAATGTATCGGAGCTCTCGCCCACAGGAAGGGAAAGGAGATGGTTTTGGGATTGAGTGTCCCATCATAATCCCTCAAACCCAGCAGGTGAAAAGGAAAGCCAGAGGGGAATATCGAGTGTCTCCGCCTCTTCATCCCAACTGGCTATAATGGACAGGGACCTGGCAGCAAGGTGAGGATAGCCCATAGTGCAAGAGGGAGTACAAGGCAGGGCAGAATAGAACAGTCAATAGATTGAGTTCCACAAGCAAGATTTCCTAAATGACTCAATGCAGGATCCAAGTTGCTTTGCTCCAACTCACTTTTACCTACGGGTGGTTGGAACGCAGTACAAGTTCCTGAGCACTGTCAGAAAGGTGTTTCCAGAAACCAGCCCAGGAAATGAATGTGTTCTGGCTGCAAGAACAGAATTCTGACCAGAAACCTTGCCTTCTATTCCCTGAAACCTAGAATGATCAGGACTCAGTGACAATGGAGAATTCCAAAGGTTTTCACAAGCTCCTTCAGGATTTGCAGACTCTGATGTCTCAGCCTTTAATTGACCATCAAAAATTATAAAGCGGACCCATCTCCCAAAATTCAATAGTCTGCCAGACTAACCAGCGTAAAAATTCACAAGATTGGAAACTACCAAAATAATTGTACAAATTCACATATTTTCTCGGAAAGATTATAATATTATCCAATCAATCCTGCTAAATTGATTGGTTCTGTGGAGAGTAACCCGCCTTGGCAGAATTCCAGAAACAAAGTCATTAACATTGAACAATTGGTAACAAGTGCAGAATTGATCCGTGTAATTCTGAATCACCTGCAATTGAATAGTTATATCTGACACTCTGTTAAATACTCAGTATTGAACAGTCTCCCTGCTGTAGATTCTGGATGATACCCTATTCCAGGCTGTGAAAAGGCCAGGACTGAACTCAGTGATTCCCTCACGGATGGAATGGCCATGCTGTGGGGTTAGATGCAGGTATCTAATTGGCAATGAAGCCAGCAGGTACATAGATCACAATAAAAACATCTGCAACCACTTGCTTGTCTAAGCTGATATACAGCATTAATTTGTGTTTCTCTGGCTCATACAGGAACCTTAACAATGGTGGTTAGATGGAGTTAGGATACAAATTCGCTATGATCTAATTGAATATCAGAAAAAGCTCAAAGGACTGAATGGCCTCCTATTCTGTGTTCCATGAATATCAAATGCAAATGATGCCCAGTAATTCTTATCCATAATATTTAGGTTGACATCAAAGAACAGCAAAGAGTTATAAGGTAAACAGTCTTAACCTACAACAAAAAAATTCCATTTATATAGCACCTTTAAAAGAGTTAAACGTCCCAAGGTATTTCCTAGACATATCCAATCTGACCTTCCATGCAAAGAGACACGAAGACCAAAAGCTTGGTCAAAAGGTAGGTTTTAAACAGCTTTTTAAAGGACAGATAGAGGTGGAGTGACTTAGGTGCTGGGATGCTTATTGCTCTCCTGTTACAGAGTTAGTTTCAAACCAACTTTAAAGAAGGCCGCTCAGTCTCAGCAATAACACACCGGCCCCCAGGGTGAGCAGCCAGAGGTCCCGCCTTCTGGAGCTCCCAGCCAATCAGACAGTTCTGGCAGCCCCAGCAGGGAAAGAAATTGGCTGGTGCAGAACAGCAATGGCTTCCAGTCTCTGGGAGTCCTGGGCTCGGAGGGCAAGAGAAGTTTGTGCACCTTTGAGAGTGGGACATATCAATTTGTGGGATGAAGGGTTTCCCAATGCCCACAGGTCATCTCCAAAGAATGTACCCCCTTCCAACCAACCTTTTAACTAGCTGGGATAAAACAGCACCCAGCTCATTCTTACCTGTGCCAACTGTATTGAGATGCGGGCAGCTTAATAATCAGGTCAATAGTCAGCAAGCTCGATTACCCATTCATTATTATTATTTTAAAGATGGTGCCTGGGCTGTTCACTTCAGCACCGTTTCATGGGATTTATATTAGGAGAGCAGGCAGGAAGATGGTAGACTAATCACCAGTCATAATTTTAAATGCACCTCCCCACCCCCCAAACACCCACCCACCTCTCTCCTCCCACTCCACTGCCAAAAACACAGCCAGAAATTCAGTCCACTGAGATCCAGCATCTCTCGATTTGGAATCACAAAATCTTACGGCACAAAGGAAACTTTTTTTTATCTGCAACCAGTTTTTGGTTTGGAATGCACTACCTCAGCAAAGGTAGTGGTTAGCACTAATGCCTCACAGCACCAGGGACCTTGGTTCAATTCCCAGCTTGGGCTATTGTCTGTGTGGAGTCTGCATGTTCTCCCTGTGTCTGTGTGGATTTCCTTCGGGTGCTCCGGTTTCCTCCCACAGTACAAAAGACATGCTGGTTAGGTGCATTGGATAAATTCTCCCTCAGTGTGCCCAAATAGGCAGCGGAGTGTGGCGACTAGGAGATTTTTACAGTAACTTCATTTCAGCGTGAATGTAAGCTTACTTGGGACTAATAAATAAACTTTATCTGAAATGGAAATAGATTCAATAACTTTTCAAAAGGAGTTTGGATAAATACTTGAGAGGGAAACAGCTACCAGCTGAGCCACAAAGAGCCACTGGCCTCCTGTGCTCCACAACTCCACATGAGAAAAATCTTTCACAAGAAAGCGTGGTCTTAAATTGCATTTTTACACATTTATTATTTTGTTTCAACCAAATTTTTTTAAACCACAGGAGTTATTTAACACTCCATAACGATCTCATGTTACCAAGCTGCTCTCTCCAAACCCAAGTAGACTTCAGCTTAAAGTTCATGGTAACTAAGCAAAATACTGGAATCGGAAACAAAAACAGGAAATGCCTGGAAAATATCTGGGACACACTTGAAATGTTGGCTCGATTCTCTCCCCGCAGATGCTGTCACATCTGCTGAGATTCTCCACCATTTTCTGAGCTCAAAATCCATCTTCATGATCTAACTATTTAGCTACACTCAAGGGTTATTTTAGATTTAGAAAGTGGTGGAATGAACGTGGGTAAATTGGAATCTTGCTGAAAGATCCCTTGTGGCTTTGCTACAGGTGGGTACAAAGTACACGGTGCAAACCTCGATATACTGGGGTCCAGTGTTGGACTTGCCAACCCTGCTTGGACGTGTTCCTAGAATTTTCCTCATATGACCTCCCTCACCATTGGCTGCTCCCACATTTCCATCAGTGTTTGATTGGCTGCCCACGGCCAATGGGAAAGCAAGCAGATTCTTCACCATTTGATTGGATGGATGGCTGCCCTTTTTTTAAAAAAAGACTGTTCAAATAATAATAATTAATAATAAACAAAAGGATTCAAAGAAAATGAAGAAAAACGTGCTTTTTAAAATGTCTCAGTGAGTTTTCTCCTGGATTACGTTTAATCTTTAACTCCTGAGGCCTCCAGAGCAATCCTGGAGAGTTGGCATCTTGAGAGATTGGCTATACATGGTGATATATAGTGGGCTTTTGTTATTTTCGTATTTACTGCAGCAACTATATCACAAAGTTACTCATCCTGGATGAACGTATGGATTAGATTATTACCTGCTCATTCTTAATCAGAAATATAGGAGCATAGGAACCAGAGTAGGCCATTCAGCCTATCAAGCCTGCTGCACCATTCAATTCGATCATGGGTGAACATCTGCCTCAACACCATTTTCTCACACTCTCCTTGATGTCATAACTTCCAGGATTTCCGTCTTGTACAAGCTCACTGATTGAGCTTCCTCAGCCCTCTGGGGTAGAGAATCCCCTAAGATCCACCATCCTCTGAGTAAAGAAATTCCTCACCTCACTCTTCCTGGGCTATCCCTTATCCTGAGACTATTATCTCCTAGACTTGTTTCAGACCCACCAGCCAGGTGGAATACCTGACCTACATCCTCCACCCTGGCATGCTGTGTAAGAATCTAGTAAGTTTCAACGAGGTCACTTCTCGTTCCTTGAAACTCGAAAGAATATACGCCCAGTTTCATCAATCTCTCCTCGCCGGACAAACTCAACTCGGACGAGCGGATGGGGTTAAAACCTCCCTTTGTCCAAATAAACCTGCACTGAGTTTGGTCAGTGTCGCTGTGAATCAGCAGAGCAAAGCTACCAATATCCAACGTCAATTAACAGTGAAAGCTGTCAGATTCTCTCATAGAGGCCGTGAGCTTTGTTGATGTGAGAAATGGAGATGTCAAAGGGAAGAAAGCCAAGGATAAAGATAAGGGTTGGAATTCTCTGGCCGCTTCAGCCAGTGGGATTCTCCAGTCCTGCCGGAGGCGCACCTCCATCAGCAGGTATCCTGCCAGCATGGGGTGATGGCGATGGGGATTCCCACTGACAGCAGCGAGAACAGAGAATCCCACCGCTCACCAATAACACACCACCTCTCGCCAGTGAGAAACACATAACTACGAGGCCGGAGAATCTTACCCAAAAAATACTGTGGAGGTGAATTAGACTGAGCCTTACAATCTCACAGCTTTTTAAAAATTAATTCTTGGCTCTCAAGCATCGCTGCACTTATCACCTCTCCCAGTTGTTCCATTATTGGTAACAACATGATCCTTCCAGAACTTTAACTTATTAATAGAGGAGAGATCAATTTCTAAAATCAGCTCTGGTTGGATTTGAGCTCACGTTCTTCCAGATACTTCAAGTCAGCTCTGCCCATGTGCATAGCCACTACAGCCAGAATTACTTGCTGGACCTGACTTGGAAAGTCCAGTAGTTTGAGGAGTCTGTGGCACAATAATATTGTCGCCGAATTAGTGACCCAGGGTTAATAGGGACCCAGGTTCAAATCCCATCAAGGCAGAAAATCTGGAATTAAACCACTGTCAATTGTCGTAAAAACCCATCTGGTTCATTCATGTCTTTTAGGGAAGGAAATCTGCCATCCTTACCAGATCTTGCCTACATGTAACTCCAGGCTCACAGCAACAAAATGATTGACTGTTAAATCCTCTCAATAAATGCCCATGAATGAACAAAACAAAGCTTGTTCTCCACTCTGGTGTTCCTGGACTTGAACTGAATTTGCAGGGGGCCATTCAGCCCTTCATGTCAGTGCTCATTCTCTACAAGAATTATCCAACTAGTCCCACTAATCCCCATAAACTTGCCAATTTTACCTCAAGGATTTCTCCAATTCTCCTTCAGAAATGATTATTGAATCTGATTCCAGCGCCCTTTCAGGCAGCATGTTCTGGATCACAACTACTCTCTGTGTGGAAGCATTTCTCAACACCCCACTGGTCATTTCGAGAATGATCTTAAACTGTGACATTACTGACCCTCCAACTGCCGAAACTGTTTCTCCCTTTATACCCCTCATAATCTGGAACACTTCTGTTAAATCACCGCTTAGCGTTCTCTGCTCAAAGGAGAAATGGTCGCAGTTTCCTTTGAAGAGTCTCTCCCTTTTAAAGGAATGAAATAATATTTACGCGGTTTAACACTACCACCCTCAAGTAGGCTTGCTTCCACACCGGGGCCCTTCCACAGAGGGATAGTGTGCAAACAGGGGCACAGTCTGTACAATGAAGCAGGAACATGTAAGTGAATTGAGTGGCTGAGTCAGATACTCCCTCTGCTGTCAAACATTATCAAAGCTCTGAGTCACCTGTGTGAGGCTCTGGAGACTCAGCCACACACTAGCTACTGCTTAGCTCCCTAAACACACTCTACACTGGCCTTACCCATGAATCATTTCTCAAACCTTTCCAAAGTGACCTTCACCGACAGATTATCTCATTTAAATACACATGTTGCCATGGCATCTATTACAGCTTAATATTTCTTTTTTTTAAACAAAGGGCTGGAAACCGAAGCGCCTGCTTTCAAATTTCAGGATATCTTAATCTGTAATCCCACAAATGCATTAAAACGCCTTTCACATCATTCGAAGACTCCCACAGGCGGCAAGAATAGAAACTAACTTGAGAAATAAGATGATAATTTATGAAACTGGAAGACATCTGTCAGCGGTTCTCAGGCAAGGCGATGGTTTTCATCCTCTCAGCGTACCATGTAATGAGTTTTCACTCCTGTACTATTCTGCGGAACCAAATCCCTCCGAGTGAGAGAGGTATTGTCAGCTTTAACAGGTGGTTAATCAGAATTAATTCCCCTCTCACACACAGCAGCTTGCTGAGTTCACACTGGCCCAGAAATTGCTGGAAAAACTCAAGGCGTCTTTTGCTGGCCCACGTTAATAGGGTGTTAGAAATTGCAGCAACTGGCAGCGAGGCTCAGCTACAACCTGAGTTCCAATTGCCTATAAATCGCTTGGAGATTCACCTTGTTGAAACTGATTGACTCTCTGATAAGTGTTTGTGTTGTGCTCCAGGTTTGCTCCATCAATAAGAAACTATTCTCCAGGTCTGGCCTCATCAGTGTGTTGTTTAATTATAATACGACACTCCAATCACTTTGGAACAAGTCAACACACCATTTGTCTTCTTGTTACTTGCTGCAGAGCATCTGCATGTTAACTTTCTGTGATTCTTGTGCAAGGATAAGAAAGGTCTCTGACAGCAAGCATTACCGTTCCCTTGTCACTCAGAAAATATTCTGCTTTTGTACTTTTATCCTGTGGATAAAAGTGGATAAATTCACACTTTGAATCACAGAGTCAGAATAGACTGGAGATGACAACTGTCATTGCTGTGAATCCTTGGATTTCTCTATCCAATGGAGTTGGGGATGATCAGTCAATGCACATGTTCACGATAGATTGGATTTTTGACAATAAGGGAATGAAGGAATATTTCAAGTTCAAGTTTAATTATCTACTAGTGTCACAAGTTGACGTACATTCACACTGCAATGAAGTTACTGTGAAAATCCCCTGCTCATCATGATTCGGCATCTGTTCTGAGGGAGAATTTAGCAAGGCCAATGCACCCTAACCAGCACATCTCTTGGGCCGTAGGAGGAAGCCAGAGCAGCCGAAGGAAACCCATGCAGACATGGGGAGAACATGCAGACTCCACGTAGGCAGAGACCCAAGCCAGGAATCGAATCCGGATCCCTGGTGCTGTGAGACTGCAGTGCTAACCACTGTAACCACTGTGAATGTGGGGAAGAAGTGTGAGAAGGTGGAGTTGAGACAAATTAAACTTGATCTTTTTGAATGGCGGAGCAGGCTTGTGGGGCCGAATGGCCTCCCCAGCTTCTATTTCCCATGGTCTAATCTTGCCACAGTCATTTCAGCTGGAAATTTATGATTGACAAATGACCTGATATTGTTCCTGACATAATAATCAGCCTCAACATCTGAATCTCCCTCCTCCAGCTACTGAAAGCAGTCTGCAAAATTGACTATTTTAAACCTCGATTCCTACTCTTCCTTTGTCTTTTTCTTCTCCCCTTCTCAATCCACTCTTTTTAGCCTTTTTCTAATATTTTGCCCCATTTCCTTCACTATTGTTTCTCTATTTCTTTCTCACTCCTTAACTCTCAGTGATTATGGAGATATACTGTTGGTCCCACCATGCCCAAAGCTGCCATTACCCTTAACTCAAGGTGATCACCTCGCACTGTCCACTTTCTCCCAGTGTCTGCATGGGTTTCCTCCAGGTGATCAGGTTTCCTCCCGCAGTCCAAAAGATATGCTGGTTAAGTGTCTTGACCATGCTAAATTCTCCCTTAATGTACCCGAACAGGCCTCAGAGTGTGACGGGTAGGGGATTTTCACAGTAACTTCATTGCAGTATTAAAATAAGCCGACTTGTGATGCTAATAAATAAACTGAAATGTGAACAATTATGGAGCAAAACAGTCCTCCCCATCCTAGCTGAATAAGTTTAAGTTTGCGATAGATACATTTTTATTGAGCAGGCATATCAAGGAATATGGGCCTACGGCAGGTACATGGAGTTAGGCCACAGATCAGCCATGATCTTATTGATTGGCAAAACAGATGTGAGGGGCTGAATGGCCTCCTTCTGTTCCAATGTTCCTGACAATCCCTCTGCTTTTGCAGAACATCCCTCTCTCTACCCATTCCTCTGTTTCTCTATAATCTCACTCCACTCTCTAAATAGCTGCACCCTTCCTTCAGCTAGCCCCTCTGCTTCCAAACAGTCCCGCCCCTTTGTCTAGCTCCTCCCCTTTCTCAATAAGCCCCAACCCTACCCTCTAACTAGCCCCTCCCTTCTCTAACAAATCTTTCCTCTCCCCCTATAACTACCCCTTCCCAACAAGCCTGACTTTCTAATTATTTGGCTCCATTAACTGTGGAAGATGATTCACATTTGTCACTGAAACTTAGATTCTGCAATGAAAACACCACCACATTCACCGAGACACCTGCTCAACACTTTCAGTCAAACAAATTCACATCGTGCATTTGTCTTCAATAAATATTTTTTGATGATATAATGTCAGATTTAAATGCAAGACTCGGTGGAACGTCAAGTTTGATGAAATCCCACTGTCTTAGATGGTATGTCCATACTTCTACACAATCGCCTAACTGGGTGCACTGCCTCACACTTAGTAACTGTAGTAAAAATAATTCTCAGCATTTTTAGAATTTCTCCTCAAACTGCCTCAAACCACACCAAGAACAGTAGAGCTCAGTAGGTAGATCTCATGTCCCCCCAGTCAGGAAGTTGTAAGTTCAAGTCCTGTTCCAGGTTTTGAGCAGATTATCTAGGGGGTTACTCAACCTGTAACCCTGAGGGACTGCTTTGCTGTCAGGGGTGCCAACTTTTGGGTGAGATATTAAACGAGGGGCCCCAGCATTCTATGATGGATATAAAAAAACCTAAAACTATTATGTTAATAACATCAGGCAATTCTCCTGGTTCTGGCTATCCCTCAGCGAATATCACCAAATTGGATAAATGTGACATTAAATAATTTTGTTGTGGGATCTTGCTCTGCATATATTTATTGCTGAGCAGGACAATAGCGACAACACTCCATTTAATCCATTGACACCTCTGGCTAAATGCTTCATAAAACTTATTTTGTTGTTTTGACAAGCAGTAAGAGGTTTTGAAAAATTCATTATTGGAATGTTGACATTACAGGTAAAGGCTTAAATTTATTTCTTCTGCTTTTTCCCCATGGCCTGACAGATATTTTCCCTACAAGTATCCATTTAATTCCTTTGTGAAAATTCCGGCTGAACCTGCTTCCATCGCCCTTTCAGGCAGTGACTTCCAGATCACAACGACTCGCTTGGTAAAAAGATCTCCTCATCTCTTCCTTTTCTCAAATACCTTTTTATCTACTTCCTCCGGTTATTGATGTCCTGCACTGGGAACAGTTTCTCCTCATTTATCCCATCAAAACACTTCATGATTTTGTTCTTTTATCCAAGGTGAACAATCCTAAAATCGCCACCTCATTTGCATCCATTACCGTGAACAACAGGGGCATGATGTCATCATGGCTTGCCCTTTGTGATTGGTAGCCAGTGTTACTATGCCAACATTGACTGTCAATCAATCTTTCTCTGTCCCAATTCCAACCCATCAGAATCCCAATTCCATTCCTTGCAAAGATTGACTTGCTAAATTTATTGTCGTCCAGACGCCAGCTCCAATTGGACATATTCCAGCCAGGTTTCATTGCATTATCTCCATCTCAATGGCAGGAAGCCACAGCCCATCCGCCATCGGACACCTGATGCAGTCATCCTGATGCTGCCTCACCCCCTTGAACCACGAGGCCATCAGACCATAAGAACTAAAGCAGGCCATATCCACCCTTGGCCTGCTCAATGCTCCAGTGAAGCCCAACCTAAACTTCAAGAACAAAACCTCACTGTCCAATTCGGCACATTGTGGCCTTCCGGATGCAACACAGAGTTCAACAACTTTAGGCTGTGAACTCTCTCCTCCTTCTTGACCCTTTTTTAGTTTTCTTTGTTGCCCAACACAAACTGCCCCTTCTTCACAGAGTCAGCTGTCACTTCTCCTTTAGTTTCGTTTTCACTGACCTTTATTCCTTTATGAGCCCATTCTGCTATCTTACCTTTTTGCTACACCACCAGCACCTCCTTTAGTTTTTAACACCACCACTAACCTTTATCTCGTGTACAAGACTTCTTTGTCAATCTCTCCTTAGCTCCCACCAATCTCTGATCTTCTATTCTGCTCCACCTACCCCGCCCTCTCTCTTCAACTGTGAAATGGATCACATTTCTCCCTCTCTTCAGCTTTGAAGACAAGTCACACAGATTTGAAGCGTTAACTCTGTTCCTCTCTCCACAGTTGCTGCCAGACCTGCTGAGTTTATCCAGCATTTTCTGTTTTGGTTCAGAGTTGGTATTATAATGCAACGTTATAGGGAGTTCTGGGGGGGAAAGGTGTGGGGGGTGTTGATCCTGGTTAACCAATGCTGTGCCTCATCAGGAAGTAATTAATGCTGAGATTCAACACCGAAAACACAAATGATTCCTTCCCCTGACACTGTTGTCTCTCTTTTCTTACCTTGATAAATATTGAATCACACAGAGTAGTTTAAAAATAGAACAAAGAACAATATAGTAGAGGAACAGGCCCTTCAGCCCCCTGCAGCTGTGCCAACACAGATGCCTCTCTAATCTACTATTTTCTTGGTCCATATCCCTCTATTCACTGCCTATTCATGTACCTGTTTAAATGCCTCTTGAATGTTATTCTAGAATCTGCTTCCACCACCTCCTCCAGCAGCACGTTCCAGGCATTCCCCACCCTCTGTGTGAAAAACCTGCCCCTTACATCTCTTTCAAACATCCCCCTTCATCTCAATCAATGCCCCCTACTACTTGACTCTTCAACCCTGGGAAAAAAAAAACTCTATCCAAGCCTATCATAATCTTGTAAACCCTACTAAGTACCCCCTCATCCTCCAATGCTCTAAAGAAAGCAATCCAAGTTTGTTCAACCTTTCTTCATAGTCCATATCCTCCAAACAAGGCAACATCCTGGTAAATCTCTTCTGCACCCTTTCCAATGCATTAACATCCTTCCAGCAGCATGATGACCAGAATTGTACACATCCAAATGTAGCGTAACAAAGTCTTATACAGCTGCAACACGATTTTCCAATTCCTATACTCAACACCCCAAATGATGAAGGGCTGCATTCCATACGCCTTCTTGACCATCTTGTCCACCTGAGTTCCATATTCAGGGAATTGTGGATTTGCATGCTTGGATCCCTCTTCATGTAATATTTCTAAGGGCTTGACCATTCACTATTTACTTTCCTTCTGCAGTAGAGCTTCCAAATCGTATCAACTCACATTTGTCTGGGTTCATTTCCATTCGTCCAGTCTCCAGCCAACTTATATCCTGCTGTAACCTCTGATAATGCTCCTCACTATCTGCAATGCTTCAAATTTTTGTATCATTCAGATTAAACGCTGAATGAGTTAAATCTCAAAAGAAAACTGTACTTGTACAATTACAGCTTGGATGCAGCAACCCTTAACATGGTAATGTTTTAAAGAAGCTTTTAGCTCAGTTTCCTCCTGCTGCTTGGAAGAATTGACTCTGATTGAAGACTCTCTGCAGGGTCTTTAACCTTTGTTGATTAAATGCTTGTCAGTGATCGAGCTCTAATGGACCATTGTGTTTTGAAGGAAGGATGACGTGGAGATACTACTGCAATGCCACATGCCGGAATACCAAGACAGTATGGCGCACTGCACCATGACAGCAGCTAATGCTTCTCTACCTCTCACCCATCAAACTCTCAATTTCAGATGGCAGCGAGTCACATGAGAGATACCAAAGGGGCAGAGGTAGACGGAGTACATCAGGTTATCATCCCTCAGCACTCAGTAGCTCTGGAGTGGCATTAGAGGGGCCTGGTTACTGGAGGACTTTGCCATCTGTTAGTGGCGCAAAAGAGATGGTTCTAAAATGATACGGCCATAAACTAATTATAATAAAAGCAAGAAATGAACTATGTCTCAACTTTGCAAACATTGGCATAGGAAATATACAGTTTATCCATGGCACCAGAAAATCAATGCTCACCTTTGTAAAGAAATAATATATATTTTTGGAGCCAGTGTTTTATTAAAAGATAATCCAATTCATACATTTCTACTCATTGTTCATGCTTCAAGCACACCTTAGTGTCAACTCAAAGCTCCATTAATCCGCTCTGAAAACCCCTAATATTGATACCAAGATGCAACACAGAAAATGAGATTTTGTGGCACTTATAGCATCATAGAATGCGTCAGTAATGGAATGTTGTTATTAGATATAACATTCCAGAGCTTACTGGAAGAAATAACTGTGGGTGAAGCAACTCTGTGGCAAGAAACAGATAGTCCAGGAATTGCCCCAACTTGCTAGATGATTTACACTGCTCCATTAACTCTCCACTTTCCTTCCCCCAAGTGTTTCACACTGCTGTAACATTCTCACATCAATAATATGTGAAACCTAAGAGAAAGTTAAGTCTAGAAATTAACAGTGCTTTTAACAACCGTGATCATTGTTAATGATTGCCAATCAATCTCTCTTGCCCAGAAGAGGAATAATTGCTAAAGATTCCCTACTTTAGCCTGTGAATTGTTTTAGGAGATTTTTTACATGTTAATATTTTTTCTTACTTTTCCATTCTCACTCTGCTTTCCTTCTCTTTTAATCCAATCCTTTTTTTCTCAATCACTCTTTATTCCAGGTCTCCTGTTGCTTTTCCCATGCCGTTTATTGGAAAAACGCATTTTTCAAACCTAAGCAAATCTAACTAACAGGATACGGCCTCACTCCAGCAAATTCTGATCCAACAACATGGTTATTCTATTGAAGATGCAACTTGTTCTTTAACTATGCACACAGTTCTCATTGCGTATAACCACCAGTGACTGTGCACTAGAGGGAGAACAGGCTGAGCCTTCATGCATGGGCTGGCATCTCCATAAATATGACCTCTTCCACTCTTACTTTCCATTGCTCATTAATAGTGCAAATGATTTAATTATTGTTTTTAGGTTGATTAGAAATAGTTGATCGGATAGATAGAAAGAAAAACTATTCCGTCTGGTCAGGAAGTCCAAAATATGGAACCGTAATCTTCAAATTAAAGGCAGGCCATTCAGCTGTGAAGTCTTACAACGGATAGTTGCAATCTGGAACTTCTTGCCAAAGCATCAATTAAAAATTTCAAAACTGCGTTTGCGAGTTTGAGGGGTAAAGTTTGTGGATGGAATTAAGGTACAGATTAGCCATGAATGGCAGAACAATCATAAGGGGCTGAAAGGCCTCGTTTTGTTCTTATTGGAGAGGACAACAATATCATTCTTCTCGCGACGGGAAGCAAGGTGAAGAATAACAGCACCACCTGACGTGGTCTTTCAGCAGATTGTGTCCCAGGCGTATAACAGGGGAAGAGTTTGTGTGGAGAAAGCCAAGCCCCCAGTTACAATCTGCTCACACATCATTGTCCAACTGCGTCTCCCAGAACCTACCCGCTGCTTCTCAGGATCCACAAACCTGATTCCAAAGTAGTCCTTTTCCAGCAGGTTCATGTGATGACAGAGGAGATCTATGAGATAGTGACCTTTAGCATCCCGCTGTCAAAAACAAGAACAAGTTCAACATGAGTTTCATTCACACTGAATTTACTAGTGCAGAAGCTTCACTTTTCACTTTGGGACAAATGTAATTTATTCATAATTCTATTTTTCTTTTCACACCAAGATCTGCTGGTGGGAATGGGTTGCTCAAAAGAATGTATCAAACACTGATAAAGACATGATGGCACAGTGGTTAGCACTGCTGCCTCACAGTGCCAGGGACCCAGGTTCAATTCCTGGCTTGGGTCACTGTCTGTGTGGAGTTTACACATTCTCCCCGTGTCTGCGTGAGTCTCCTCCAGGTGCCTCAGTTTCCTCTCACAGTCTAAAAGGTGTGCTGATTAGGTCACTGGTCATGCTATATTCTCACTCAATGTACCTGAATAGGCAGTGGAATGTGGTGACTAGAGGATTTTCACAGTAACTTCATTGTAGTGTTAATGTAAGGCCTCTATGACTAATAAATAAACTTTACTTTTATGTCACTGTCTTCAATATGTTACCTTATCCAATATAAACAATCATAGAACATAGAACGATACATCACAGGAACAGGCCCTTTGGCCCACGATGTTGCACCGAACATGATGCCAAATTAAAATAATCCCTTCTGCCTGCCATTCCTCCATATCCTTCCATTCTTATAGAATCTTACAAAGCAGAAGGAAGCCATTTGGTCCATCCAGTCTGCACCGACCACAATCCTACGCAGGTCCTATCCCCATAACACTTCTCTACCCTAGCTAGTCTCCTAATAACTTAGGGGTAATTTAGCAACGGCCAATCCACACACCTTCGGACTGTGGGAAGAAACTGGAGCACCCGAAGAAAACCATGCAGACATGGGAGAGTGTGAAAACGCCACACAGACAGTGACCTAAGCTGGTAATTGAACTCAGGTCCCTGGCGCTGTAAGGCAGCAGTGCTGACCACTGGGCCACTGTGCCACCATGTGGAGATGCTGGTGTTGGAACGCGTTGGGGACAGTAAGAAGTCTCCAACACCAGCTTAAGGTCCATAAGCCTAGTTGGAATCACGAGCCTTTGGAGTGCTGCCCCTTCATCAGTGTTGGGCTTTAACCTGTTGTTGTGAGACTTCTTGCTATTCCTATAGAGGGAGAGGTCGATCCGAGAAACACGCTAAACATGAAAGGTCAGAAAATCATCGGGCAGTTGGAAATACGAGATGGCAGGCTGGGAATGACAAGATTCCAAAGGAATGAATTGCTCTGTTTATATCTCAGTTATCAAATATCTCAAAGGTTTCATAGAAATCATAGAAACCCTACAGTATAGAAAAAGGCCATTCGGCCCATCGAGTCTGCACCAACCACAATCCCACCCAGGCCCTATCCCCATATCCGTACATATTATACCCCTAATCCTCTAACCTATGCACTTACGATCAATTTAGCATGGCCAATCAACCTAACCTGCACGTCTTTGGACTGTGGGAGGAAATTGGAGCACCCGGAGAAAACTAACGCAGACATGAGGAGAACGTCCACACAGACAGTGACCCAAGGCAGGAATTGAGCCCAGGTCCAGTGAAGCAGCAGTGCTAACCACTGTGCTACCGTGCCGCCCCTTCATCAACATGAATAACACATTCAACGTAATAGCCTCACAATTCTTAGAATGGTGCATTGGATTTGACTGTAAAACAAAACATTGTGCCCCATTTACGTCATCTCTCCTTGATAAGCAAGGCAACAGGCTGAGAGGCTGGAAGAGCCAAATCAGCCACGCTGCCACTAATGAGATCTGATGGGCAAGCAAAGGAGGAGGAAAGCAGACAGATCAACGCAAACTCTGGATCTGGTTTTGATGAACGTTAAGGACAATTCTGCTCAAACTGACAACATTTGCTGGTTCAGTTGTCGGAGATTCTCTGCACAAGTAAACTGTGCTGCAGGGAACCCGCCAATGTTCTCTCTGTCGCTTCAATGCCAAGCCCATGGTCATTTGCTGAACACACTCTGACACACACACACACACACAGTGACAAGCAGAGGGTAATAATAGGCAGCCTAGCTCAAGGGGGAAGCGAGAGTGCCCCCAGAGCTTGCCCAGTGTTTGTAGCCTCTCATACGTCAGAGAAGCCGGGTGAAGCAGTGAAACCTATCAGCAGACAGCAGCCACTTCCACTGTCACCTGGATTTCAGCAGCTGTAATGTTGCCAATTTATCATAACTCAACCTTTTACCCGGACAAAAGGGGACTTTAAAATTCTTGTGAAGATTGAAGCTGTTCATCTGTGCATTCACACAACAAAAAAACTTGCATTTCTTTAGCATCTTTATCATACTCAAAACATCCCAAAGTGTTTCCAGACAGAAATTAATACTGAGCTATGTAGAGAGATATTAGATACAGGTGACCACAGCTTGGTTAGAGAGAGGTCAGTTTAAGAAGTGTCTGAAAGGGGGAAGAGGTTTAGGGAAGGAATTCCGGAGCTTGGAGCTTTGGTCTCATCTGCCAATGGGAGAACAATAAAGTAGGAAACTGCACTGACTATAACAATCTTTATGGAAGAATCCACAATTGTTTCACTAATTTGGAGAAAGACTCTGGACCCTAATGGGACTGCCAACAAATACAGGGAAATGAGAAGAGATTTTGGTATCATTAGTATGGAGATCCAGTGCAAACATGATGGCTAAATAGCCTCCTCCTGTGTCATAAGATTTCTATGATGGGTTTATAACAAGAACTGCATTCAGACAGAGAGGATGCAGTAAAATATCTCAAAGTCCTTCACAGGAGCATCATAAAGTTTGACACCAGAGTCACACGAGGAGATATCGGATCAGGTCAAAGAGGTCGGTTTGATATATTTCTGGACTGAACCCAGGTCATGAGTTTTTTCCCCTTGCGATTGGTTCAAGTCAAATTTGTTCAACTTAAATTCTGCCCACATTTCAAATGTAACTTCACAGGGTCACTCGCAGTGAAACCATGCAGAGATATTAATCCATACCAGCTAGAGGATTAATGCAGTGTTGTTAGCCATAGAATTGGAAATCCAGATGTGGGTAGTTGCATAATTAATGAGGCAATAAAAAATGATTAATAGATATTATGCAATCTCAACATTCATGTTCATTTAGTGAGTGTGTGTGAAATGGAACCTTTTATTGCACCGTATCTATATGGGGGGAAATGATAAGTGCTTTTGGAATACCACATTGTTGGTTGTCAGTGGAAGAAATTGCATCTCTGGGAGTCATGGGTTTGAGTCTCAGTCCAGAGTGGAGTAAAAATGCAGGCTGATTGGATTTGAAAGGACATGCTGCATTATCTCTTTGGTACAAAATTGAGGTCCTGTCTGTCCTACCTGGTGGAGCTAATATATCAAATGTCATTAATCTAGAAATGATGCAGAGATGCCAGCGTTGGACTGGGGTAAACATAGTAAGAAGTCTGACAATACCAGATTTATTGGTTGGATTTAAACCTGTGTGTTGTCAGACTTCTTACTGTATTAATCTAGAGAGTCAGAGATCCTGACTGAATAGTTGTTATTCAGTCATATCAGTAAAACAAATGATCTGGTCACTATGACATTACTGTTTGTGTAGGATGTGTGGATGGATTGTCCATGCAAATTGGTGGCTGTATTTTGTCTATTACATGATTGAGGTGTATTGGACTATGCGGGGTATAGACAGAGTGAGTCGGGAGCAGCTGTACCTCTTAATTGAGTGAGCAATCTCTAGGGGGCAGAGTTTTAGGGTGAGGGGCAGGAGGTTCTGAGGAGACTCAAGAAAAATCTTTTTGACTCAGAGGGTGGTGGGAATCTGGAATCACTACCTGGGGAGACAGTGGAGGCCGGAAACCTTACAGCCTTTAAAAAGTATTCGGATGAGCCCTTGAAACAACCTAACACTCAAGGAGGTGGGACAAGTGCAGGAAAATGGGATTCGCCTGTCTTTAGCGGTGCATATTGTTGGTGAAACTCAATGGGCTGAAGGTCCTTTTCAACACCAAATGATTCTATAACTATGACAACACTTCACAAAGTATTTCATTGATTGGAGAGTGTTTGGGGAAGCGCTGAAGTATAATAGACCTGCAGCTTCATTAACAGGTGCTGAAATATTTCCTAATACACAGAAGATACACAAATTCTAGCAATAAAATGATCCCAATATTGATGTGAAGATTATGGATTCATTATGCTGCTCGTGTCCCCTGGTTTGCACTCCACACCTTCCCTAACAAGCCACTTGCTCTTTCACCAAGGGCCCAGGCAGTAAATTGGGTTTGATTGTGTCTATAGCTGGAATGACAAGTTCACACTGGAATGAAAGATCAGCTGTCAGGGCTGCACTGACTTTCACCATGTCCCTGCGATTTATGGTATGCAGACTACACAGCAGCAACTCGCCAACTGAAGACAAATAACCTTCAGCTAAATCTCCCATTTGCCTGAAGCAGAAAACAAAAACATTGGTAGCGCGCGAGGGTTTTAAAACACAAACACAGAAAACTGTGAGGGTGGAGGGACAAAGGGGTGGACAGTTACCTTCCCCTGCCCCCCTCTCATAAGACAGTGGGATCTTACTCTGCACTCTCCCAGGCCAGAATTGTTGAGGGTGTCCTTGGGTGGAAGAAGTCCCGAGAGGTAAGGTTTAAAATTGTACTGCAGCTTTTCTCATTGGTTCCAGGAAGTGTAGGCACTGAGGCATGTCCTACCCTGTCCCCCACCCGCCTGTAACCACCCTCCTGCTATGTCCCCCACAAACATCCAATCACCTGCCCCTCTTCCCCCCCCCACCCAACCACAGGGAATCCTTACCCCTCCCCAAATCCAAATTCCAATCAGCTCCCACTTTCCTGACCGTTCCCACAGCTCCCCAGCTGTAGCTACATGGAGACAATTCCCTGGGCCTCACATTCCCCAGCCTTAGATGATCGGATGTGGATGGGGAGGATGATGGGGATGGCAATGAGGGTGATGGGTGGGTGTGGGGGGAGGTGGCAGGGGGCGTGGTGAAGTGCATTCCTGCTCCTCCTGGCTACAACCAGGCAAGTATTTTCTAATTCCTTCATGGGACATGGGTGTTCCTGACGAGACCAGCATTTATTGTCCATCCCTAATTGGCCTCTGGGAAGGTGATGGGTAAGCCGCCTTCTTCAACCCATAGGTAGGTATACCCACAATGCTGTTAGGAAAGGAATTCCAGGATTGTGATCCAGCGACTGTAAAGGAACGGTGATATATTCCCAAATCAGATTGGGTGTGGGTTGGAGGGGAACCTCCAAGTGATAGCAGTCCCAAGCTAAATACTGAAGTTGTTGCTGAATGGTTTACTTCGGGGTACTCAGGTATGATCACAGGGTTCCTTGAGGTTGACTGCAGGATCCCTCATGATAAACCAATCCCACTGTAAGGGCTCTGAGATCATCAAAAGGCAACTTCCTCCCTCGCACACACGCACACACACCCTCATGTCCGTTTCCCACATGGGCTCTTCACGCTGATCTTTATTTCCCTTTCCCAATATGGTGGCTCTGGCGGACACTACGCGCCACCAACACTGGGAGTTTAGTAGGCTGATCAGTGCCTGAAAATGTTCATCACTGGGGCCGGATTTCAGAGGCTCAAACGTCTCCGTTCTCAGCCATAATGATAATCCAAACTGACAGCGTGAGATGAAGGAAAAAGGTCTTTAAGTCAGGATAACCAAATACTGCAATTTACTCAAATCCATTCTGAGCCTTAATGTTGATTGAAGAACGTGACAGTCAGCATGTTAAAGGAAAGAAACAGAGCAGAGCTTGTGGAAAGTGATGTGTGGCCTTTCTCAAAACGAATGGGTTATTGATGTCCCCGGCACACTTCGAATAGACCTTGTTGAAATCAATTAGTGTCACTGCAGCTTACCACACGTGGTGTGGTTCCTCCAAATCCAACATCCAGAGATGTTGAATTGTGTGCACCTCAGTTTCTTGCTCAGATTTTAGAAAGACAAAGGCAGCAGATACAATGGGAACACCAGCTCCTGCAAGTTCCCCCCTGTCCTGATTTGGAAATATAGCGGCCATTCCTTCGCTATCACTGGGTCAAAATCCTGGAACTGCCTCCCTAGCGGCATTGTGGGTCAACCCGCAGCACACGGACTGCAGCAATTCAAAAAGGCAACTCACCGCCACCTTCTGAAGAGCAACCAGTGATGGGCAATAAATGCTGGTCAGCCAGCGATGCCCATGCCCCATGATTGAATAAAAATTTTATCATTTGCTGTGACCCTCTGTGAATCTGCACGTGGCAACAACCGACATTGAAGTAGCACCTTTAACATTGCAAAATATCCCAAGGTGTGACATGAGGACTTTATTGAACTAAATATTGCACTACATGGGGAGCTATGAGAAAACATGACCCAAACAGATGGGTTTACAGAAGTGCCTTAAAGGTGGAAAGAGATTTGGAGAAACGGAGAGGTTTAGGGAGGGAATACTAGAGGTTGCAGCTTTGAAAGCTGAAGGCAAAACCACCAATTAAAATTGGCAATACTCAAGAGGCCAGAGAGAGAGGAGTGTGGTTATTGCATACAGAGACTGGGATGAGAGAAGCCAGGGAGGGGACTGGAAACAAGAATGAGAACATGAAAATGGAGGCACTGCCAGATAGGAACCCATGTGGGTCATCAGGCACAGGCGGCGATGGGTGAAGGGCTCTCATGCCAATTGGGAAGCAGAATTGTAGGTGAGCTCAAGGAAGAAGAAGGAAGATTTGAGGTTGGCATGGACAGTACTGGAATAATCAAATCTGAGAATCATAAAGGCATAGATGAGGTTTTCAGTAGTTGAAGAGCTGAGACAAGGGCAGAGAGAGGATATAAGAGAAATGGAAGAAGGCACAGAGATCACCCACCCTTCACTCCCTGGACCCCCTTCTCTGTTACAGAACTCTGAACCATCATACTTCCAACCCTCATCTTGCATTCCACATGAACACCTGCCCCTTAATCGAGGAAATGTGCAACAGGAGAAAAACCAGCTTCTCATAAATAAAACAAGAGTTGATTAAAACTCTTGAATTTTCCAGCCCGATGTATTCTCTCCTGGCGCCATCAGTTCCAAATGAATAACTATTAAAAGCTGATTTAACAGGGAGTAGTAAGATAGGAAGCGACACAGTCTCATTCTCTTTATAGACAGTACAATATATATAACTGATCGCCCCCTCAATGGGGTTGAAATCATCCAGACATTCAACTATGAACCAATCAGAAAAAACCATCACAAGGCTTTGAGTCCTGGTGATTCAGAAACTGTGAGCAAACCCGATTCAGCTCAAGTTTCAAGATGTTTATTCAATATTTAAGTTACAGGATCGTTGTTTTGTTGACCAACTAAATAGCGGAGGCTGGAAGTGTGGTGGTTTTGTGCCAGTGATAGAACACAAGTATAGTCATTGGAGTCCATTCCAGGCCACAGTGCTAAACAACACTCGACCCAATAGATCTGCTGCAACAAAATCATGCAACAGAAGAGGCCATTTGGCCCACAAGTCCATGCCAGCTCTCTGCAAGAACAATTGAACAGTCTACACTTCTCATTCGGAAACGCAGCCAGCATAATTAAGGACTCCACACACCCTGGACATTCTGCCACCTTCTTCTGTCAGGAGAAAGGTACAAATGCCTGAGGTTACAACAAATCGACTCAAAAACAGCTTCTTTCCTGCTGTTGTCAGACTTTTGGATGGACCTACCTTATATTAAGTTGATCTTTCTCTACACCCTTGCTATGACTGTAACACTACATTCTGCATGCTCTCTATGAACAGTATGCTTTGTCTGTATAGCTCACAAGAAACAATATTTTACACAGTATATGAATATACGTGACAATAATAAATCAGAGCAAATATCAAATCAAATCTACTTAGCCCATCCCATTGCCCTCTCCTTTCTGCCTAAGATGTGAAGCAAATAAAGCTTGGTATTGTGATGCCACTGGAGAATTTCTATTGTTTCCAACACTGCCTGTCAATTTATCACTTTTCTCAAATGGTAAAGCAGCATTTTTTGAAATAATATTACATCCAATAGCTTTGCTTTGATGCTCGATCCTGCAAAATAATCAGGTGAAACACTTTTTGTGGATCAGAGTCAATGCTTTTTCTGTAATTTCCTCCTCTCATCTTTGAATTAGAAGGTTGGACATTCAGGCTCTGGGACATATGTGATTAGTTCAGGATAAGACTTGGATACTGCACTGAGGGAGTGCAGCACTGTCACAGGTGACGTACCCCAGATGGGGAGTTAAACTGAAGCTTATTAGGTAATTATGGAGAACGTTGAAGACCTTACGCTGCATCTGAAGGAGAGTCTGGAGTTTTCCCAGTGACTAAATTAACATTTTTCTTTCAGCGAACACTACCAGAAATGGGCAGCATGGTGGCACAGTGGTAGCACTGCCGCCTCGCAGTGTCAGGGACCTGGGTTTGATTCCCGGCTCAGTTCACTGTCCGTGTGGAGTCTGCATGTTCTCCCCATGTCTGCGCGGGTTTCCTCCAGGTGCTCCAGTTTCCTTCCATAATCCAAAAGAGGTGCAGGTTAAGTTGATTGGATATGCTAAATTAACCCTTAGTGTCCCAGGATGGTTAGAGATTAGAGGGATTAGCTAAGCAGGAAAGGATTTGAGTAGAATTGGTGTTGGTGCAGACTCGATGGGGCGAATGGCCTTCTTCTGCGCTGTCGAAATTCTAGATTCTATTTCTAAACAGATTAGATTATTTTGATGCAGGTTGTGGGATCTTACTGTGTACAAATGGCTGCTGAACATCATTTCATAGAGTGGTACATCACAGAAGGAGGCCATTCTGCAAACTAGCCCTGTGCCAACTCTTTGCAAGAACTTTACAACTTAATCCCAGATCGGGGGTTTCTTTCCCATGGCCTTGAAAGTTATTTCAGAATCTTGATTTCAAAGAGTTTCTTTGCCTGGGAAATACTCAGAGCTGTTTCTGAGAACAGGAATAACTGTTGTGTATTTCAGTGGCCAATGAGAAATGTGCTTCTGGGTTGATAAAGAAGTCAAGTCAGAGAAATCGATTCCAAATGTAAATCAGATCATGACCAAATTAAGGGGCAGTACAGGCTCAAGGGGCTGAATGCTCTCCCCTGACTCCAATGTTTCTACACAACCAGGATTGTCTGTTCTCTTTGGAGAACCTATGGAGAGCGGCAAGCTTATTGGAATATGACATTCGAATTGCCAATTCTAGTTGAATACCTCATCACCTGACTTCCAATTGTCCCACTCAGTCAAACATCTTGCCAATATTTTATATCTAATCATCAATATTTTTATGACACATCTCTGACTTATTTTCCTCCCCAAGTTTTTGCACACAGCCTGGAGATTAATTTCTGGAAACTCCAGGACAATTTATTTTTCTTTATTCTTTTGAGGGATGTGGGCATTGCTAACTAGACTAGCATTTATTGCCTATCCCTAATCGCCCTTCAGAAGCCACCTTCTTCCCTACCGTCCCTGTGGTGTAGGTAAGGAGGGAACTCCAGGATTTTGACCCAACAACGGGTGAAGGAAGGGCAATATATTTCCAAGTCAGGGTGGTGCGGGACTTGCAGGTGGTGGTGTTCCCATGTGGCTGATGCCCTTGTCCTTCCAAGTGGTAGAATGTGTGATTTGAAAGGTGCTGTTGCTGCAGTGCATCTTGTAATTGGCATACAGTACTGCCAATGTTTGTCAATGGTGTGGAAGTAGATGCTTAAGATGGTCAACGGAGTGCCAATCAAGACAACTGCATTGTCCTGGGTACTGTTGGGTTTTTTTTGGGTGCTGTTGGAGGGTTGGCAACTTGAGCCTGACCCATCGCAAGGTATCACCTTGAGAGAATGAACATTTAACGAATAAATCCAGGAAAGGAGACTGGTAGATAAAATCAAAAATGGAATAGGAGGAGCTATGAGTTGAAGGCAGCTCGTGTTTACCATAATTTTGAATTTGATAAAACATTAGTCTTTAACTTGCAAGTTTGACTGAGAGATTAATAAATGGACGGAGAGAGCATTGTTTCCCGGACTCCTGATGGGAAGCAGCATAATTCTTTATAAAGCAGCTATCAGAAATTTGATGGTATCCATCCGTAAAGCAGCTGGATATATTATACTGCGGTGAGAGCTCACACACTGGGAACGAGAAGATTAATCTCCTGGACCCTGCTGCCAGAAAAATAATCACAGGGGCATGAAAGCAAAGTGTGCTTCTTTCAATTACTTCGAAGATTTTTTTAAATAGTTGTAAAATTATTGGAGATGGGAACAAAATGGATGTTTAACTAGGCTAGGCAGTGAAAGGTGTAAATGCAATCAGACTCTGCTTAATCAATGTCAGTCCAGCTCCAGCTGTAACCATTTGGTTCTCATGTTGCTGATGTGGGACCTTTTATAAAATTCCTGTGATCTCCGGGTGCCGATTGTATTCCCAAGCAGGCACTGTTTAAACAGGAAACCTGCACTCGTGGTCATAGAATCCCAGAAGGATGCCATTCAGCCCATCGAGTCTACACCGACAACAATCCTATCTGGGCCCCACATATTTACCTTGCTAATCCCTCATCCTGGTATACTAAGGAGCTATTTACCATAGCTAATCAACCTAACCCGCACATCTTTGGATTGTGGGAGGAAACCTGAGCATCTGGTAAAAACCCATGCAGACACCGGGAGAATGTGCAAACTCCACACAAACTGTGACCTGAGCCAGGAATCCAGCCCGGGTCTCTGCTGTTGTGAAGCAGCACTGCTATCCACTGTGCCGATTCCATTCCATTTCAGGTCTCAATGTCGCAAATAAGTTTCCTGAGGGCAATTCGAAACTAGCTGCTGTGTGGTAAAGACTGACGGCACAAAGGCACCATCCTCTGCTGTCGATGAATTTCACTCGATTGAAATTGTTGCAGATTTTTTGCACATTTCAGCAGTTGCTCTCCATTGATAGAACGATCATCTCAGAATCAGAACGTAGCACGTCCAGACTAGGATGCTACCAGGGCTTGATGGATTGAGTTATAAGGAGAGTCTGGATAGACCAGGAATGTTTTACCCCAGAACATAGGAGGCTTCAGAGTGATATTACAGAGGTCTACAAAATAACGAGGGGCATGGATCAGCTAGATAGTCAATATCTTTTCCCAAAGGTAGGGGAGCCTAAAACTAAAAGGCATAGGGTTAAGGTAAGAGGGCAGAGATACAAAAGAGTCCAGAGGGGCAATTTTTTTCTCTGAGGGTGGTGAGTATCTGGAACAAGCTGCCAGAGGTACTAGTAAAGGAGGGTACAATTTTGCTTTTTAAAAACATTTAGACAGTTACATGGGTAAGATGGGTATGGAGAGATATGGGCTAAACATGGGCAATTGGGATAGCTTAAAAACTGGATGGCATGGACAAATTTGTGCCGAAGGGCCCGTTTTCATACTATAAACCTCTATGACTGGCATTCCCAGTCTGCATTGAGGGACTGCCACACTGCCAGAGGTGCCATCTTTCAGATAAGACATGAGCCCAGTGCTCCAGCTGCCTAAACATTCCCATAATGCTGTTTAAAAGTAGAGCAGGGAAATGTCTGCCCCCCCCCCCCACCTTCCCTTCTCCGTGCCCTACCCTCCCCCAGTAAACATCAGCAAAAACAGATTAGTTGGTCATTCATCTCATTGTGGGATCTTGTATCCTCTGATTGTCCTCATTGCTATCTGCAAATCCACCAATCTTTGCGTCGTCCACAAACTTACTAATCAAACCGGTTATGTTTTCCTCCAAATCATTGATTAGTAAGTTTGTGGACAACACAAAGGTTGGTGGATTTGCAGATAGCAATGAGGACAATCAGAGGATACAGCAGGATATAGATCGGCTGGAGACTAGGGCAGAGAGATGGCAGATGGAGTTTATTCCAGACAAATGTGAGGTAATGCATTTCAGAAGATCTAATTAAGACAGAAAACATACAGTAAAATGGCAGAACTATGAAGAGTATTGTTAGGCAGACATGTACGGGTACACAGGTTAATGAAAGTGGCAACGCAGCTGGAGGAGATAGTCAAGAAGGCATACAGCATGCTTACCTTCATCAGCTGGGGCACTGAGTTTAAAAATTGGCAAAATGTTGCAGCTTTATAGAACCAAGTTAGGCCGCGCGTAGAATATAATGTTCAATTCTGAAAGCCACACTACCAGAAGGATGTGGAGGTTTTGGAGAAAAGATTTACCATGATGTTGCCTGGTATGGTGGGGGGGGGGGGGGGGGGGCATTAGCTATGAGAAGACATTGGAGAAACTTGGTTTGTTTTCACTGGAACAACGGAGGTTGAGGGGAGATCTGATAGAAGTCTACAAGATTATGGGAGGCATGGACAGAGTGGATAGGCAGAAGATTTTTCCAAGTGTAGGAAAGTCAATTATTAGGGGTCATAGGTTTAAGGTGCAAGGGGCAACATTTAAAGGCGATGTACGAAGCAGGCTTTTTCTACAGAGGGTGGTGGGTGCCTGGAACTAGTTGCCAGGGGAGGTTGTGAAAGCAGATACAATAGTGAGTTTTAAGGAGCATCTTGACAAATACACAAATAGAATAAGAATAGAGGGATATGATCCCCGCAAAGTTAGGGGGTTTTAGTTCAGTCAAGCAGCATGGTTGCTGAAGGCTTGGAGAACCAGAGGGCTTGTTTTTGTGCTGTAACGTTCTTTGTTCTTTGCTTCAACAAATGTGTATAAATGGTGGCTGCTTCTCTCTCAGGGATACAGAAAATGTTGCCTTAATCATCATTTCATTACCTCCAACTGTCTATAATTCCTTATTTAATTAATGCTCCTACTGCAGACTTTGATTCAAGTATATTCTGTTGATGAGTTTGCTTTGGAGAATTCCAAACAGGGGCAGCAATATCCGAGATTCCGGATCGGATTGAAGTGAAGCTTTGTAGCAGACAGAAGATTAACAGTTCTTGCTCAAGGATTACCTGCAGCTGTTCCATTGAAGTCGGGTTATGTTCTAGTTTGGTTAAGAGTTTAGAAGTTGGACTTTACATTACGGGCTTGAGGGATACTGTTCAACCGTGAGAGCAGATCGCCACCTGGCTCAATCCAGTCTTCATCCGGGTGAGGAGTCTGCAAACGGCAATCAGGAAAGAGGCCGGGATGCTTTTCACAGGGGAACTGAGACGACAATCCCAGCATTGAGATTTTGCTGGACCTTCCTTAGTACAGAGTCTTACAGCGCAGAAAAGACCATTCTGCCCATCAGCTCTGTACCAACAATATCTATCACTAAAGATGCACTTATCCCACTTTCCAGCACAGTGGCACAGTGGTTAGCACTGCTACTTCACACCGCCAGGGACCCAAGTTCAATTCCGACCTCGGGTCACTGTCTGTGTGAAGTTTGCATGTTCTCCCCATGTCTGCGTGGGTTTCTTCTGGGTGCTCTGGTTTCCTCCCACAGTCCAACGATGTGCAGGTTAAGTTGATGGGCCAATTTCGCATGGCCACAGTGTCAGGTGCATTAGCTGGGTAAATATGTGGGGTGATGGGAATAGGGCCTGGGTGGGACTGTGGTCGGTACAGACTCGATGGGCCGAAAGGCCTCCTTCTGCACTGTAGGAATTCTATGATTCAGCTCTTGTCCTATATCCTTGAATGGTAAGATATTTCAAGTGCTCGTTCAAAATATTTTTGAAAGATTGTAAGGTTTCCAGCCTCCGCTACTTTCCCAGTCTGTGCATTCCAGATTCCCACAACCCCCTGATGGAAAAAGATTTTTCTCAAATCTCCCCCAATCTCCTGCTCCTCACCCTAAAACAATGCACCCTTGTGACTGGCCCCTCAACTAAGCTGCTCCCTACTCACCCTGTCCTTACCCCTCATAATCTTACGCATCTCAAATCATGTCCTCATCAGCCTTTTCTGCTCTACAGAAAACAATCCAAGCCTATCCAATCTCTCCTTACAGCTCAAATGCTCCGTCCTACGCAACACATCCTGGTGAATTTCCATTTTACCCCCTCCAGTGCTATCACGTCCTTCCTATAGTGAGGCGACCAGAACTGCGCACAAACTCCAGCTATGGCCTTCCAATAGTCTGTACAGCCTCAACATAACCTCCTTGTTCTTATACTTTATGCCAAAACTGATACCGTATTTACCTGCTGTGCCACCTTAAGGGAATAATTATCCAAGATCCACTGAACTTTCTGCCATTCATTAAATACTCCCTCATCTTTTTGCTTCTTCCAAAGTGCATCACTTCACACTTATCCGAGTTAAAAACCATCTGCCGCAGCTCTGTCCATCTGACCAATCCACCTATATCTTCCCGGTACGGTTGAAGACTCCACGAACATCCCACAGGGAGCTCTGACTGGCTCTGACTGGTTTTATTGTTCATGCGGAAGACAATATCCAAAAAATAATTACAACATAAAAGATGTTGAAGTACGTGGGATGTCAGGCTTAATGTGGATTCATTTTATGTGATATGAAGTGACATTGCAGAGGACAACAAACTGAACTCGAGAGCTATTCTGCACCAAGCCCAGCAGGAATATTTGCTGAATGGCTAAAGATTAGGACCTAAATTTTATACTCCTACGCACACCCCCTCCCCCCCTGCACCCCAGTGGGATCAGGGATGGGGGAAGGGGACAAAATTGCAGGGACACAATTTCTCCTGGGTTCACACTTGTCCCAAACACAATGATTTTGCACTGGGACAGGTAAGGCCTTGATTTGGAAGACTGCCCTTACCCCAATCGAGGCCCTTAAGTGACCAATTAATGGCCATTTCCCACCAGGCCTCGATATCTCGGCTGATGGGAATACTGAACCTCCGCAGGGGGATGGTTAGAAAAAAAATCAAAGTTAGGTCTAGGGTAGAGAGGAGGCGGGATGGGGGAGGGAGGAGGCTGCGAGGGCCTCCTGACTGGGTAGGGGGCCTCTCCTTAAAGCCCAGTTACCGCCAGACCTCTCTTTGCCATCAGGCTCTCTTAGATCTCCCCTCTCATAACCACCTGACCTTTCCTTTCTCCCAACTCTGGGACTCCCTCACATTCACCCTAACCCACAGCTCCTACCCTGAGGCTCTGGCAGGTTGATGAGGTTCCTCTTCTCTCCACTGCAGTCGAGTGAGGGGTAGAAGTCTTGCCTGTAGCTAATCAATGCTCACTGGGTGTAAATTGGATGCAGGGCAGGCGGGGTTGATGGTGACGTGTTCCCTGGATAATGGGCAGTGAGACAAGGAGTTATGGAGGATCCAGAGAGATTCATCTAGTGAGATGCAGAAACACTATTCCCTCTGGCCGGCACAGTGGTTAACACTGCTGCCTCATAGCATCAGGGACCCAGGTTCAATTCCAGCCTCAGGTGACTGTCTGTGTGAGTTAGCACATTCTTCTTATGTTTGTGTGGGTTTCTCTGTGCTCTGGTTTCCTCTCACAGACCAACGATGTGCAGGTTAGGTTGACTGGCAATGCTAAATTGACCCTCATGTCAGGGAGATTAGCAGGATAAATCAGTGGGCCTTATGGGAGTAGCCCATAAGACATAGGAGCAGAATTAGACCACTCAGCCCATCAAATCTGCTCCACCATTCAATTACAGCTGATATATTTCTCATCCCCATTCTCCTGTCTTTTCCCCATATGCCCTGATCCCCTTATGAATCAAGTACCTATCTATGTCTGTCTTAAAAATACTTGAAGACCCCAAATAAGGCCTGACTGGGATTGTGATCAGTGCAGACTCGATGGGCTGAATGGCCTCTTACTGCATAGACATTCTGTGGTTGGGGACAAACCAGGATAAATGGGATAGGTCAAACGATGTTATTCAGGAGTGAAATCAGGTAAAACTTCAAAGCAACTTTTAAATGTTGAACTCTGTGTCCAACGTGTTCTGGGGTTCATTCCAATTTTAGACTGAGATGGGGGTAAGGGTCAGCTGTGATCGAATAGCAGAGTGGACTCTCGGGATTAATGTAACCAGATCAACGATCGAGTCACAGAGCCGTCTGCGCCAGGAATGAGGAATCCTTCATTATAGGTTCAATCAATCTCCATTACAATATTGAAATCTGACTCGTTGCTGCATCTCCTTTAAATCAGTACTCCGCAGCCCCAGAGAAGGCTCTTCTCCAACAGGGGGAAGGCTGATTAAAAAACACAGTTTCCACTTGAGGCTGTCAGCAAAGCGCTTTCTCCTCAGCTGCTTTACTCCCTTGTGTCCATTATTGCTCAAGTATCATTTTTATAATTTATTACAACAGTTGCACGCAGTGTGAGTTGTAATATATGCTGAGATTTATCGCCATAATCTTATGGACTGCTTAGAATGGAAGGCTTTGTACATTTACAAAGCTCCAGGGTTCACACAGTCATTAAAGTGAGTCTAACCTTTGAGGTTAAGAAAATAGGAAATAAGAGCAGGAATAGATCATTTGGCCCATCGAACCTGCTCCATTATTCATGTCTGATTGCGTCTTTGCCTCAACTCCATTCTCCTGCCTGTTGCCCATAATCTTCAGCTCTCCTACAAATCTGTCCATCTCAACCTTGAATATATTCAATCACTCAACCTCTGGACAATCCTCTAAGAGAAGATTCTATGATTCTACGAAGAAATTCCTCCTCACCTCTGTCTGAAACAGGAGACCCCAACACTGAAATAGTATCCAGATCTCACCATGAGGTGAAAACATCTTCGCAGCATTTAACCAGTCAAGCCTCCGCTCAGAATCTTATAAGTTTCAATAAGATTCCTTAGAATCATAGAATCCCTACAGTGTAGAAGGAGGCCATTCACCCATCGAGTCTGCATCCACCACAATCCCACCCAGGCCCTATCCCCGTAACCCCACATATCTACCCCACTAATCCCTCTAATCTATGCAACCCAGGACACTAAGGGGCAATTTAGCATGGCTAATGCACCTAACCCGCACATCAGGCAGAAACCACAGCACCTGGAGGAAACCCACACAAACATGGGGAGAACGTGCAAACTCCACACAGACAGTGACCCAAGCTGGGAATTGAACCTGGATCTCTGGAGATGTAAAGCAGCAGTGCTAACCAACTCCTGTGCCACCCGACACTGCAGTGAATACTGGCCCAACCTACTCAACCTTTTCTCATAAGGCAACCCTTTCATCCCAAGAATCTACCTAGTGAACCTTCTCTAAACTGCCTCTGATGCAAGAATATCACTCTTCGAATAAGGAGCTCAAAACTATCTCCATCATTCCACATGTTCTCAGAAGTTGTATCTAAGCAGAAGCTAGATAAACACCTGAGAATCCAGGGAAAAGAGGAAAGATCAAGAAAGTGGCATTGAGATAGAAGACATTCTGATGTGATGAGGTGAACAGAGATTGGTCATGAGAAACTGGTATGAACCAATTGAATAGAATGGTCTGTTTCCCTGCCACCTATTCTGTTTAAGATAGCTTCACAGCAGTCAATCTCACAGACTCACACGTAATTCCCTCAAACAAGATGGAAAACCAACAGAACTGGGAATAAAATCAATACCACATACATTCTTTGAGCCATGGGTAGAACATCTTTCAAATGGTCGAAGTGCTTTTATGCCATTGTGATTCTGGCACTTGTGAGCTATGTGTAACAATGGTCTGGACTCTTGTTACTGCAATGGTGAACAGGCACCGAACTAACAGGGCCAAGATACAACAGTGAAGGAATTTGGCAAACTTACCAAGAATTGGTATCGTTGGTAAATATGGCTCAGTGGTCAAGGGCCGTCTCAGGCTATAGGTCTCAATCTACAATAAACCAGCACTAACCTTCAATAACACAGGTCAGGCTCGCTCTCAACATGAAGTACAATTGTCATATAGCCAGGCACAGCAGCTATTTTGTGCACAGCAAGATTCCAAAACCCATAACTGGAGAATGGCCAAATTTCTGTTTGTGGTAAAGTTGGCTGAGAGGGGAATGTTGGGCAGGAAATTTCCACCACTCCTTCAAGAACATCAGAGGAGCCCATAAATCCCATGAGGCAGAATTGACTGATCTCCCATCATAGGCATCATTAATCTTTGGAATTTTTTTTTACCAGGGAATATTGGAGCCTGGATTACTGAACTCATTCAAGGCTGACTTACACAGATATCTGATTTACACGGAAGTCAAGATCATGCAGTGAACATCAGGAGTTGAACCGCAGTAAAAACAGCCATGATGTTGTGAATGGTGGAGCAGGCTTAAGGGGCTGAGTGGCCTACCCCTGCTCCTATTTCCTGACGTCTTATTTCTCCAGCACTTTTTCCCATCTCCCATTAATCACAGAAGATCGGGTAAGCTCCATGGAAATTGAATCCTAAAATCATTCAACATTCACTCGTACAACTAACGGACAGTTTCGTGTTTGACTCAAAAGATGGCACCTGTGATGATGCAGCACTCCCTCCACACTGTTAACCTAGTGCACGGAAACGAGATTCAATTCTATAGGTTTTTTTTTGCCTCAGTCACTTCAGTCTAATGGTGGACAGCAGCTGCGTGCATCCCTTGTCTATATTCCAAAAACAAAAAAAAAATTATTTTCCAATTACACTTCCAGAGTGCAAGTCAATTAAAATAATTGCTGAGACCCAATGAACAAACAACAATGTCAACCTGTCATTAGTATCTCCTAGTGAACTCTCTCTGGATGGAACAATGCCCCCTTCCCTGCTGGCAAAGATTCCGCTGGCACAGGAATTATTTAATTCTGATTACATGAACAAGATGCGAGTCTAAACAGTAGGCATTATCTTGCTGCAGTAACCATAGAGACCAGGCCGCATTCAAAACCAAAGGCTCATTATGCCGAGGGTAACAAATGGCTTTGGGTGAATTGGAAGACTGTAATCTAGTTGGACAGGTGTTCTCCTACTTCATGGTCGCGTCGCTACCTCTGAATCAGAGGCTCCTGGGCCTGTGTCAAACCAACCAGCAAGAGAGAAGGAAGTCTTGTATCCGATGGGAGCAGTGCAATTCCAATCTCTGTCTCCACCCCAGCCCTCAGCCCGAGACGTATGGCCATGCAGGAGAACTGGTGTCCCTTTAACAATGATACCAGGTGACGTACTGAGCAAGAACATCCCCACCCCCTGCACCAGAGTGCCCAACACACAGAGCCTACAGCACAAGAAAAGTTAGGAAGCAGCAACAGTTACATCTTGGATCAGGTTTCTAAATCTGCATTTTGGATGAGTCATAGTTACTGTTAAATCTCTGAGCACTGAGGCATCTTCGCAATAACTTCGTCTACAGTCAGCGAATACAGGTCCTTATTCATACTACTCCTTCCACATTCCAAACATAGACTGACCGCTCAGAGTGGTTCCCAACTAGCTCACCTCACATCCCAGGTCACTCCCTTAGAGGGGCCACGCGCCAACAGACACAACAGTTACTGCTGCCAGCACTGCAGGAGGCAACACTTTCCACCCGCTCCCCAAATCAGGAAGAGTGAGTTCAGGCAGAGATGAATCATAAGAAATTTTAAAATGGGAACAGGAGCTGGCCATTCATCTCCATCATTCAATGAGAGGCGATTGAGCTTCTACCTCCACACCAGTTTCCCAACCTACCCTCTTGTTCCTTGATTGCCCCAGTGTCCATCCATCTCACTCTTGAATACGTATAGTCCTCTGGGGCAGCTGGTTCACAAGTTAAGACAGTCCAAAATGGCTGACTCCTTACTGCAAGGCTGTGGCTGTGAGTTGCAAACAGAGGGAAACAGTCTCTCGGCATTTCTGTGTCTTAATTCTTTCTGATTCTTTAATTTGGGGAAAAGGTCTTGGAAGGACGAAGGTGAGGGACATTAAGCGGAAATGAGATCCAAAGGGGCATAAACAAACTGACTTTGACTTTTCAGGAAGAATAATTAAACCAATGTTCAGTTCGACGCGTTTGTTTGACCTAGATAGTAGTTCCCGTGGATTCAAGGGCAAGTCTCTTTATTTTAGGATACACAGATTATTGCTTCATTGTCAGGCAGTGACAAAAATGTGAACATTGTAGAGATCTTCAATGGAATGGCAAATACTGTCCGACAGTCTGGCAGAACCTTCATCAAACAGAGTTTGTCAGCTGCTCAGCTGCATTAGAGAACTCTCTCCTCAGATGTCTTAACGACTTATGAACAATCTTTCAAAATTCCTCCACAAAGGGATGCATTAGTTCCAGAGCGGAAACTAAAATGGAATGGTATACGGAGGGGGGAAGTGTATATTTAAGAAAGTTCTGTTACTCCCCCAGTCTTGGTGGTTGTCTTGTTCTCAAGGTCAAGAATGTCAACACCGAGGGATGGTATGTTTCTTCAACGTTCATCCAATCCTGGCCTCATATACGAACCCGATTTCCATCATCCCACCATCAGCACCATGCCTTCAGCTACCTGAGCCCTCAGCTCTGCAACTCCCTCCTGCAACTTCACCCTCTCTCCATCCACCATCAAGGGGCTCCTTGAAACCTGTCCCTTATCCCAATATCTCTTTGTCTCGTTCAGAATCAAACTCTGTTTGATAACACTCCCGTGAGCTGCCTTCAGATGTTTTAGGCTGCTATATAAATGCAAGCTGTTATTACCCTTCCTAACCTTGCCTCTCAGATCAGTTTTGATTCCGGGAGAAGACGCAATTCGTTTCCATCTCCTCCCCATCCACCTGTTCAAACCCAAGAGCACTCAAACTTCAGGACCGGAATCTTTCTAACCTGCCCACTACAGAAAGCGGAGCGAGTGGGAGGCAGGGGAGGGTGGACTATACAAAGGTCGTTTGACCTCGGGCGGGATTTTCTGGTTTTGGGGCAAGCGTGGCCAGAAAATCCCACCCCAAAAGTCAGCACCAGAACAGCTACCATGATGCGATGCAGTAAGCTGGAGGGGCTGAATGGCCTACACCTGTTCCTGCTGCATCATTGCAGCATCCAACACACCATTCTCAATTTGCTGTCGAGCTGTTATGTCTGTTATAAATACAATGATAGTGAAAATGAAACGCTGTCTTACCTCAGATACTCTAAAATGCTGGACAGGAGGAATTCCATTCAAACAATGTAACACCAAACACAGCAAATGCAGCAGTCATTCTGCAGCCACAAACTGCATCCAAATAACCTGACTGAGTGATTAGATCGGCTGCTGATTTTTTATGCATTCATGGTACATGGGTGTCACTAGCTGGCTAGCATTTATTGCCCATTCCTGGTTCCCCCTCGAGAAGGTGGTGGTGAGCTGTCTTCTTGAATCGCTGCATTCTGCGTGCTATGTGCTGTTAGAGAGGGAGTTCCAGGATTTTGACCCAGCAATTGCAAAGGAATGGCGAAATATATCGCTGGGTCAGGATTCTGGATCAATATCAGGATTCGTTGGGTCAGACTCCTGGAATTCCCTTCCTAAGGGCATTGTGGGTCAACCCACAGCACATGGACTGCAGCGATTCGAGAAGGCAGCTCATCACCACCTTCTCAAGGACAACTAGGGATGGGCAATAAATACTGGGCAGACAGGGACACCCATTTCCCGTGAATGAATAATAAACATCAGCAGCCGATCTAATCACTCAGTCAGATTATTTGGTTGCAGTTTGTGCCTGCAGAATGACTGCTGCGTTTGCTGTGTTTGGTGTTACGTTGTTTGAATGTAATTCCTCCTGTCCAGCACTTTAGAATATTTGATGTAAGGCAGCATTTCATTTTCAATATCATTGTATTTATAACAATAACAGACATAATAGCTCAACAGCAGATTGAGAAGGGTGGGTGTCTTAGAGAGGAACTTGCTCCCATGTGTCTGTTGCCCTTGTCCTTCTAGATGGAAGTAGTCATGTGTTTGGAAGGTGCTGTCTAAGGATCTTTGGTGAATTGCTTCAGTGCATCTTGTAGATGGTACACACTGCTGCTACTGAGCATCGGTGGTGGAGGGAGTGGATGTTTGCAGATGTGGTGCCAATCAAGTGACTACTTTGTCCTGGATGGTGACGAGCTTCTTGAATATGGTTAGAGCTGCACCCAAAGGCAAGTGGGGAGCATTCCATCACACTCCTGACTTGTGCCTTGATTAATCCTGGGCTAGGATTATCGACCGGACAATAGTTAATCTCCTTTCTCTTTTTTGGAAAGCATCATTGCATCTCTAAGGGCTTTCATAATCAATTAGAAACAGATTGCTGAGGCACTTACACTTATCACTGTTTGTTGTGAGCTTGCTGTGTGTAAATTGATTGCCATATTTTCTACACCACAACAATAACTCACTGAGTGTGACATTAGTGGCCGACCTCCCACATACCACCCTCTGTAAATCTGAGCTCATCCAAAACTCAGCTGCTGGATCCTAACCCGCACAAAGTCCCGTTCTCCCCCTCACCCCTGAACTCCCCGACCTCTGCTGGTTTCCTGGCAATCAGCATCTGGATTTTAAACTCTCACCCTTGTTTACGAACCAGTCCCCTCCTCCAATCCTCTGAAGTCTCTGCACTCATCTAATTCGGCTCTTTTGATGTAACAAACCCAGCTGATGTTACAACTGGACGGGAAGATTTCAGAATGGAATCCTGACTCAAAAGACCATGGCCAGAATGTTATCACTATTCACACCGATGGGATTTTCTCATCCCGTTGCAGTGAACGGAGTTTTTGGCAGGCGCCAAAGTCTCTGACCTTGCTGCAGCAAGAGCGTGGTGTGATCACATTCTGTAACATTTCTTTAGAAAACATGAAGGAGCAGAGACATGGGACTGCTAATTATTTTCAACAAGAGTTTTTTTCCCCAAATGTTACAAGTTGGATTATGATACAATACTCCAATTTCCGTGCCAGCTGAGATTAATCATGAAGACCCCACCTCCTCAATCCTGTCCCTCGCCTGAGGTGAGGTGATCCTCAAGTTAAATCGCCACCAGCTCTTCCCCTCATTAGGGGAGAACAGTCCATGGTCACCCAGGACTATGGTGACTTTATTCCTTCCTTAGCTTCACAGATTTTAAGTTTAACAAGGGTTACAAAGTATATCTTAAGCTAAATGGTCTCAATCCTTTGAATACAAGCTGATTGTGGTTACACCCGTTCTGCTCTGATCCCAAATGAATGTTTGTGGATTTCTCCCTGCAGGTGATTCTTACACCACAAACTATCTTGTCTCACTGAACTCTACCTTCCACGTGAATGATTTTAAATTCTGCTTTCATAAAATCAAATCTTCCTTTAAACAATGTTTCCTTTCAACTGCTTCCATCAAGGTTTCACTCACAGTTTTACACCCTCTATCTTCAGCATTTCTTTGTCTTCATAGTTGCCTCAACAGTCAATTCCCAGATTCTGTTAAGATGGCACCAAACATTCGATTTGTCCCTGAAGTCTGCTTTTAAAATTTTAAATCTGATTAATGTAGCTGCCTCTTTCACTCGCAATACATTGCTTGCTTTTCCCTTGAATTCTCCTAAACAACACATGGCTCAGCTTCTTGGTTTCTGTTCTCTTATCTTCAGTCTTCCAAAGACATTCTTTCTTCACCAATTCCCAAGTTGTTTGGACTTTATCTGATTCTTTGGGAAGTCTGTTTTTTGCAACCCCTTGCTCTGTCCAGTCTTCCTCCTGGCAGAATTAAGAGATTTGACAAAGTGTCATCTGGAAATGAAATGTCAGCTCTTTTCTCTCCTTACAGATGCTGCCAGACCTGCTGAGATTTTCCAGCATTTTCTCTTTTGCTTTATTTTAGCAGCTTTGATAGTGTAGCACCCCTTTAGGAAGAACAATTCACTTGAACCCACAACTATCTGAGAGAGAGATGAGAGTATTATCTCCGAGCCACAGCTGCCAAAAGACAAACAGGAATAATAATACAGGACTCAGACACATTGAGGAACAATGTTTACTGGACATCGCCAAGGAACAGCCTGTGATATGGAACAAAACCGATGCAGTTGCCAGCAGGGGTAAAGAATCTCATTCAGCCATTCTGAATGGGATTTTAACTCAGGTTGCTAAACTGAAAGGTCAATGGGCCAATCCATACAAATATCTCTGAAGGTCACAGGTGAGTTGAGAGAATATTGACACAGTGAGTCACTTCCATCATCACATCCGCTTGACATTTTGGCAGCTTTATTATCAGACAATGGGATTTCACGCAAGTGTGAAAACATTACTCACAATCTGTGCAATTTCACTGAAACAATCACTCCAACAATCACATAACTAAGAGTTCCAAATTCAATATCATCACCTTCATTTTCCACTCTTTCAGCTAGTTCCCACGGGAAGGGAAATGTCTGAGGGTGATTTCGTTAAGCTGAATATCTTATAGAACATAGAACACTACAGCACAAACAGGCCTTTCGGCCCACAAGTTGTGCCAATCATGTCAGTACTTGCCAGGCCATAGAACTATCTGTAGCTCCCAATCCCATTAACTCCCATGTACTCATCCAGAAATCTCTTAAACGACCCCAGTGAGTTTGCCTCTACCACCACTGACGGCATCTTCACTACAGTCATTTTCTTTGTTCTTTCTTTTAGGATGGGAATAGAGAGATATGGTCCTTGGAGGGTAGGGGGTTTTAGACCAGTCGGGCAGCATGGTCAGTGCAGGCTGGGAGGGCCGAAGGACCTGTTCCTGCGCTGTAATTTTCTTTGTTCTTACAAGTGCAGCAGAGAAATCTCTTCCAACATTGATTAATTACCTTCCACCTCTTCCATCTTGCAACTAATTTAGAATATTTCAAACAGTTTAATGGGTACATCGCTACAATCTGAAGTTTCAGACATCAGAAAACGCAGATGAAACCTCGTTTCACTTTAATCAGCGCTGCTTCATCATTGCTGCACTCGTTACACAATTTCCTCTCTGATCTGAATCTAGTTTCCAGTTCACTGATAACTCCCTTTGATTCCAGTTCGAGTTCAGTGGCTAGCACGCTCACTTTTAAATCTCGGATTCAAACCCTATTCATGAGAATAGGGAACCGAGAATCCAAGTGGATAGTGCTCAGGGAGTGCTGTGACTGCAAGATGTGGAGTTCCTGGACACTGCCAAACAGTAGGTATCGCAGTATGAGGAACTTCAGCTCAGAGCATCAATTACTGCGATGTATTGGGGGTTGGATGGTTGTGAAGGAAGCAGTTACCTGGACACTCTAACAGGAGGCAGTCACACCCATTTGGGAGAGGGTCTCCTCATTTGGTCAGTTGTCTGGGACAGGAGTGCTTGACTGAAAGTGAGGCAGATATGGGGACCAGAAGGACAGCACAACAGTTAGCACTGCTGACTCACAGTGCCAGGGACCCAGGCTCAACTCCTGTCTTGAGTCACTGTGTGGAGTTAGAACAATATCCCTGTGTCTGCATGGGTTTCCTTTGGGTGCTCCGGTTTCCTCCCACATTCCAAAGGTGTGCGGGTTAGGTTGATTGGCTATGCTAAATTGACCTAGTATCAGGGGGATTAGCAGGGTAAATATGTGGGGTTATGGAAATAGGACCTGGGTAGGATTATGGTTGGTGCAGATGGCCTCCAGCTGCACTGTAGGGATTCTATGATTCTAAGTGGAGGAGCTTCAAATTTTGTAACTGTCCAACAGGTTTGAGGTTCTTATAGCTTGTATGAATAAAATTACTAATTACAGCATTGATGAACAAACTGACCAGTCTGTAAATTGAGTTTGTGTCATTATATGCCCTGTTTATAAACAGATCTCCCATTCACCTGACGAAGGAGCAGTGTTCTGAAAGCTAGTGGACTTTAACCTGGTGTTGTGAGACTTCTTACTATGGCACCATGGGATAGGAATCCCTTCAAACAGGGGGGAGATAATAGGAATGTAGTTGTAGTTGGGTGGGGGGGGCGCGGTAATAATGAGGGGGATAGAGACAGATCTCTGCAGCATAAGTCCAGGTGACAGTGTTGCCTGTCTGGTGCCAGAGTTCGGGACAGGTGAAGGAGAGGAACTTGCTATGGGAAGGAAAGGATTCAATGGAAATGGTCCGTGTAAGTACCAATGACATGGATAGAACTAGGAAAGAGATTCTGCTGAAGGAATGGGAGCAGCTAGGGGTTAAAGTACAAAGCAGAGCCTCCAAGGTAATGATCTCTGGGTTGCTATCTGAGCCATGTGCAAATTAACATTGTGTAAATCAGACTGGAGAGTGAAATGCATGGCTCAAAGATTGGTGTGAGAGAAATGAGTTTTGGGGCACTGACATCAGGAGCAGGAAAGTGGAAGCTGTGCCACTGGACAATCTTCACCAGAACCGTGCTGGCCAGTCGTATAACTAGGGCAGTAAAGAGAACTTAAAATGAAATTATGGAGGAGAGAGATCAAGTTTGGGAAGAGGCGATAAATTAGATAGAGAAGACAGAACAGAAGAGCAATAAGGGAAATGATGATCAGAATGAAGCAGGAAGGGGCAGAATGTATAAACCAAAACGTGCACCAGTCAATAAGGCTAGAGGTGACAAAAGTAGTAAAAACACAGAACTAATAGTTCCGTATCTGAATGCACATAACAAAGAACAAAGAACAAAGAACAACACAGCACGGGAAACAGGCCCTTCGGCCCAACGAGCCCGCGCCGCCATCCTAACGTCTTAATGACATATAGAGACCAATATAGGGACAATTTGTTACCCAATCAGCCTAACAGCACATTTTTGGGATGTGGGAGGAAACCGGAGCACCCGGAGAAATCCCACGCAACCACGGGGAGAACGCGCAAACTCCCGCAGACACAGGCCCAAATCCATGTGTCTGCACAGCAACAGCGATAGTCTCTGAGCTGTCATGTTGCCCATCTGATGGTCCAGTTTAAGCATACACTAACGACATGAAGCAGTAGGCCACTCCTGAAGTAACATCCAGGAGCAGCCCTCGCACGACCTGCCAAATGCATGCACCTTGTTGGTCAACAAGGTGGACTGAACAGTCTGTGGAAACAATTAAAGTATTTAAACAGTCCTCCTATAGCCCTCTATCTGCAGACCGCTCATGTGGCTGTCCAAGAGACCCTTAGACAACCCTAGCGTGCCTGCTCCCACCACCTTACTCGGTAGTGCATTCCACACCCCCACTACCCTTTGTGTGAAAAAATGCCCTCTAATATTAGTCTTATACATAGCCCCCCTCACCCTAAGGCCGTGACCCCTAGTTCTATCCGAATCTAATGGTGGAAAAAGCTTACCACCATTTACTCTATCTATACCCCTCATAATCTTATATACCTCTAATAGATCCCCTCTCAGCCGACGTCTTTCAAGGGAAAACAACCCCAGTGCGTTCAATCTTTCCTCGTAAGACCGCCCTTCCATACCAGGCAGCATCCTGGTAAATCTCCTCTGCACTCTCTCCAGGGCCTCCACATCCTTCCGGTAGTACAGCGACCAGAACTGGACACAGTACTCCAAGTGAGGCCTAACCAACGTTCTATACACTTGCAACATCAGACTCCTACTCTTGTATTCTATACCCCTTCCTATGAAGGCTAACATTCCATACGCTTTCTTTATCACATTCTCCACCTGTACTGACACCTTCAGAAACTTGTGAACCTGTACCCTCAGGTCTCTCTGCGTCTCTATACTCAGGATAGTTTTACCTTTTATCCTATAAATCCCCTCTACATTATTCCGGCCAAAATGCATCACCTCGCATTTATCCGGATTAAATTCCATTTGCCATCTATCTGCCCAATCTACCAGCCTATCCATGTCCTGTTGTATTGCCTGGCACTGCTCCTCAGTCCCCGCCAATCCAAGTATCTTAGTGTCATCAGCAAATTTGCTGATCACACCACCTACCCCCTCTTCCAAGTCATTTATATAAATCACAAAAAGAAGAGGTCCTAGTACTGAGCCCTGTGGCACACCACTGGTGACTGACCTCCAGTTGGAAAAAGAGCCTTCCACTACTACCTGCTGTCTCCTCCTCCCAAGCCAGTTCTCAACCCATCTACATACCTGGCCCTGCATCCCATGCGCCTTAACCTTTTCTATCAGCCTACCATGAGGAACCTTGTCAAACGCCTTATTGAAATCCATGTAGACGACATCAACGGCTTGTCCTTCATCAACCGTTTTTGTCACCTCTTCAAAAAAATTCCACTAGATTCGTAAGGCACGACCTCCCCTTAACGAAGCCATGCTATGTATCCCTGATCAGATCGCAGCGCTCCAGATGCTCATACATCCTGTCCCTGAGGATCCTCTCCATTAGCTTACCTAAAACTGAAGTCAAGCTCACCGGCCTATAGTTCCCTGGGTTATCCCTCTGACCCTTTTTAAACAACGGTACTACATTTGCAATCCGCCAGTCCTCTGGGACCTCCCCTGTGTCCAAAGAAGAGACAAAGATTTGCGTCAGAGGCCCAGCAATGTCATCTCTCACCTCCCTTAGCAGCCTGGGATAAATACCAGCAGGCCCCGGAGCTTTATAAGTCTTTATGCTACCTAAAAGCCCCAACACTTCGTCCCTCGTAATGATTATTTCCTTTAACGGGTCCTCAAAATCCTCAAAGCCAGCATCAGACATCAGGCCCCTCTCCCATGTGAATACTGACGCAAAGTATTCATTCAGGATCTCCCCCATCCCCTCAGGCTCTAAGCATAGATCCCCTCCTCTGTCCCTGAGAGGTCCAATCTTCCCTCTAACCATCCTTATGCTCCTTACATAGGAGTAAAATGCCTTAGGATTTTCCTTAATCCTACCTGCCAAAGCCATTTCATGGCCCCATTTTGCCTTTCTGACACCCCTTTTAAGATCCTGTCCACACTCTATATTTTTCCAGCGCTACCTCTGTCTCCAAGTGCCTGGATCTAACGTACGCCTCCCGCTTCTTCCTGACCAAGTCCTCAACATCCCTAGTAACCCACGGTTCTCTAATCCTACTCTTCCCATCCTTTCTCCTTACCGGCACGTGTCTATCCTGCAAAAATTTGAGTTTTCTCTTGAAAGATTCCCACATGTGCAGCGTCGACCTACCCTCGAACAGCTTATCCCAGTCGGTACCCTTAAGATCCTGCCTAATCTGGCTATATCTAGCCCTCCCCCCAGTTTAACACCCTCCCCTTAGGGCAGGCTTTATCTTTTTCCATTAATACCCTAAAGCAGACAGAGTTGTGGTCACTATTAGACACATGCTCTCCTACTACAACGTCAACCACCTGCCCTAGCTCATTCCCCAGAACCAGATCCAGTATAGCCCCCTCTCTAGTCGGGCTATCCACATACTGCTCCAAGGACCTTTCTAAAACACACTGTACAAATTCCTCCCCGTCCGCACCTTCCGCTCTGGGCACCTTCCAATCTACCCCAGGGAAATTGAAATCTCCCATTACAACTACCCTATTCTTCCTACACTTATCTAAAATTTCCCTACATATCCCTTCTTCCACGGCCTGCGGACTGTTGGGCGGTCTGTAGTACACACCCAACATAGTAACCTCTCCCTTCCTATTCCTCAACTCCACCCATAGCGACTCAATTCCTAACTCAGCCATACCACCTCCTTCTGCATTGCTATGATGTGATCCTTAACTAATAACGCCACTCCCCCTCCTCTCCCCAAACCACCTCTATCATGCCCAAAACACTTGTACCCCGGAATATTCAATTGCCAGTCCTGCCCTTCCTTTAGCCACATCTCAGTCACCACCACCACTTCTAACTTCCTCTTGAACATTATTGCCTTCAGCTCATCTGTTTTGCCAGTCACACTCCTCGCATTAAAACACATGCACTGAAGGCCCTCAGGCACTCTCTGATCTTCCCTCCTACTCTCCGGAGTTACCCTGTCACCAATCTCTCTCCCACTCCAAGTTCCCTCTATCTCCCCACCCCGCCTCCATATTAGTTTAAACCCTGCCGAAACACTCCAGCTAACCTCCCAGCTAAAATATGGGTGCCCTTTCCAGACAACTGTTCCCCGTCCCTCTTGTATAGATGCCCCTCCCTCCTGAAGACTTCCCAATGGTCTAAGAATCTGAATCCCTCCACCCTACACCAATCCCTCAACCACGCATTCAGTTGGAGCACTTCGTTGTTCCTAACCCTGTCATTCCCAGGCATTGACAGCAGCCCAGAGAATGCCACCCTGGAGGCCCTACACTTCAGCCGGGCCCCCAACTCCCTAAACTGCCTACGTATGTCCCCCCTGCACTTTGCTCCTACATCTTTCTCTCCCACGTGGACTATTACATCAGCCTTAGCCCCTCCACCCTTCAAAATTCCCTCTACCCTCTCCGTAACATCCTGGACCCCTGCTCTAGGGAGGCAGACTACCATCTGGAGTCCCGCTTTTGCCCACAGAACCGCCTGTCGATCCCCTTGACCTTCTCATCCCCCACCACTATCTCACATCCCTCACTCCTACCATCCTCCAGGGCATTTAGATCCCCCTCCCTTGCACTCTCTACCTCAGCTGTTGCCCTACCCTTGATGTTCTGGGATGCCTCCTCTGGGGTGATCTTAGTGCCGTGACTCCTTTTCTTTTTCAACTTCCTATCTGTTACCCCCCCATCCCTCCTCATAGGCCCTGGGGTCCCTTCTGGACTGTGGTCCCTGTTCATTAGCCCCTCGTTCTCTCTGACTATAAACATATCCTCCAGTCTCAGCTCCAGCTGCCTCACCCGAGCCCTCAATCGTTGCAATTCCAAACACTTTGTGCATATATGGGCCTTCGGGAGACGTGCTGCCTCCAAGAATGTCCACATATGGGCAGCGAACACAGCGGACGCATTTTATCATGGACCCTGACATTTTATACACCCCCTTTAGAGGTATGGGCCCTAGAGTTTGGGTGGGACAGGAGTCCAGCCATTTACCAAGTCCAAGCCTGCGCTCGCCCAAGCCCAGTGAGCTTAAGCCCTTACAGCTCTCACATTCGCACATTCGACAAACTGACAGGGCAAATACAAATAAATATGTATGATCTGATGGCCATTAGTATCATAGAAATCCTATAATGCAGAAAGTGCCATTCGGCCCATCGAGTCTGCACTGACCACAATCCCACCCAGGCCCTATCCCCAAAACCACATGCATTTACCCTAACTAATCCCCTGACACTAAGGGACAATTTAACATTATCAATCCACCTAACCTGCACATTTTTGGACTGTGGGAGGAAACCGGAGCACCCACAGAAAACCTACACAGACACGGGGAGAACGTGCAAACTCCACACAGACAGTGACCCAAACCAGGGATCGAACCTGGGTCCCTGGCACTGTGAGGCAGCAGTGGTAACCATCGTGCATGACACAGCTACAGGATGACAAAGATTGGGACTTCAATATTTAACGGTATGTGATATTTAGGAAGAACAGGAAACTAGGAAAAATTGGAGGGGTAGCTCTGTTAATTAAGGATGATAGTACAGTACAGTGGGATGACTGTAGCTCTGGAGACCAAGATGTAGAATCAGTTTGGGTAGAGATGAGAAACAGACAAGATAAGTCACTTGTAGGAGTGGTTGACAGCCACCTCGACAGTAACCACACTGTAGGATGGAGTACAGAAGAAGAAATAGAGAGAGCTTGTCAGAAAGGTGTGGCAATAATCATGGATGATTTTAATCTAGATATAGATCAGGCAACTCAGACTAGCAAGGGTAGTAAGGGCATGGAACGCCCTGCCTGCAGCAGTTGTGGACTCGTCAAATTTAAGGGTGTTCAAATGGTCAGTGGATAGGCATATGGATAACATTGGAATAGTTTAGGTTAACTGGTCATTAGATTGGTTCCACTGGTCGGTGCAACATCAAGGGCCAAAGGGCCTATACTGCGTTGTAATGTTCTATGTTCTAGCAAAGGCAGCCTAGGTGATGAGTTCATAGTGATTTTGGACCATTTCATAGAACAATACCATCTGGAGCCAACCAACAAGGCCATGCTAGATCTGAATATATACAATGAGATAGGATTAATTACTGACCTCAGAATAAAGATGCTTCTAGGCAGCAGTGATCATTAGTATGATTAAATTTCAGATTCAGTTTGAGGAAGAGAGGAGTAGACCTAAGACTAGTGTTTGAAACTTAAATAAGGGCAATTATGAGGGCATGAAGATAGATCTGACTAAAGTGAGCTGTGCAAGTAGGTTAAGGGATAGGTGGGTACTGATGTAGTGGCAGACATTTAAGAGATATTTTGGAATACTCAGAAAAGATACAGTCCAGTGAGAAAGAAAAACTCAAAGGAAAGAACACTATATCCGTGGCAAACTGAGATAATGTCAAATTGAAAGAAAAAGTGTATAATGTTAAAAAGATAAGTAACAGATTAGAGGATTGTACAGAGTATGAGCAAAGAATGCCTAAACAATCAATAAGGATGGAGAAATTAAAGTATAAGCAAAAGCTGGCTAAAAATCTAAAAACAGATAGCAAGAGTTTCTATAGGTTTTAAAAAGGAAAAGCATAATAAAGTGAGCATAGTTCCTCCAGAGAGCAAGAACGGGCAGTAAATGAATAAATATTTTCTGTCTGTTTTTGCTGTAGAGCCTGGAAATGTTTGTGAATCAGGAGGTAAAGGGAGGAAGGAACTTAAAACAATCACCAGAAAATTATCAAAACTAAAAGCTGACAAATCCCCAGATCTTGTTGAATTTCATCCTTAAAGAAGTGGCCACTGAGATGGTACATACATTGGTCTTAATCTTCCAAATTTCTGTACGTTCTGTAAAGGTCCTATCAGAATGAAAAATAGTGAATGTCATTCCTCTATTCAAGAAAAGGAAGAAACAGGAAGCAGGAACCTGCAGACCAGTTGGTCTAACAACTGTTGTCAGGAAATTATTGAAATCCATTGTTAAGGAAGTTATACAGGGCATTTAGAAATCTCAATTCAATCAGACAGTGTCAATCATGCTTGACTAATTTATTGGAGTTATTTGAGAAAATAACAAATAATATGAATAAAGGGGAACTTGTGGATGTGCGGTAATTAGATTTCCAGATGCCATTTGGTAAGATGTCACTTTAAAGGTTACTGTGAAGCTCCTAGTATGGGGGTAACATATTAGTGTGGATCGAGGATTGATTAGTTAATAGGAAACAGAGAGTAGGCATAAAGGGGTCATTTTTAGATTGGTAAGTTGTGACTGAATGCTGAACTTCAACTACTCATAATTTATATCAATGTCTTAGATAAAGGGACTGAAGGTATGGTTGCAAAATTTGCTGATGAGATAAAGATAGGCAGGAAAGTAAGCTATGAAGAGGACATAAGCAGCCTGCAAAGGAACACAGAAAAATCAAGAGAGTGAGTAAAAACGTGATCTTATTGAAACTTACGAGATCCTGAGGGGGCTGCACAGGTAGATGGTGAAAGGGGAGAGACTGGAACTAGCAGAGAAGGGGTTGCCCATTTAAGACTTGAGATGAGAAGAAAATCCTCCCACCGACCTTCCCACGATAGGCTCAATTGGGGCGGAAGCAGAATCAGCACCTGTCACCCTCCAGCCCTTTCACCCTCAAACATGCCAGACTCTGTCCAATACCGAGTACCCATCACATACCAGAAAGTGACAAAAGCTCAGGTTCTAAAAACCTACAGATAGGGAAAGCTGAGGAGGGAAGATATTTCATAGCTTTTAAGTCTTGAAAAATAACCAGCTCTTGAAAATAATCCTCTCCCAAAAGAATCATTAGGATAATCAGGAATACAAATCCTTATTAACCAATGGCAGTAAGTACAATGGAGGGTTACAGATATTAATGACCTCAGTGATTAAAGCCTGATTTAGCTCCTGGATTCGTATTGTACAAATATGTAACTTTTCTCTTTGATGTAAACTTATTTTTTATTGTTAATGCTTGACTCAACAATTCCAATGGTCTCCCAGCTGAATTCTCCCCGACCTCCTCAACAAATTTAAACTGATCTAAAACTCTGCTGCCTCCAGTCTAATTCATACCTCATCCATCCATCACTTCCGTGTGCTCATTGTCTCCTGGTTCAGAAACATCCCAATGTAACATTCACATCCTTGTACTGAAAGCCCTCCATGGTCTCATCCCTCCCTGTCTCTGTAATCTCCTCCAGCCCCACACCCCCCACTCCCTGTCTCTGTAACCTCCTCCAGTCTCACAACTCTCCTTCTCTGTAACCTCCTTCAGCCTCACACCCTCCCTGTCTCTGTAACCTCCTCCAGCCTCACACCCTCCCTGTCTCTGTAACCTCCTCCAGCCTCCACCCTCCCTTTTCTGTAACCTCCTTCAGCCTCACACCCTCCTTTTCTGTAACCTCCTCCACCTCACACCCTCCTGTCTCTGTAACCTCCTCCGCCTCACACCCTCCCTGTCTCTGTAACCTCCTCCAGCCTCACACCCTCCTTTTCTGTAACCTCCTCCAGCCTCACACCCTCCTTTTCTGTACCTCCTCCACCTCACACCCTCCCTTGTCTCTGTAACCTCCTCCAGCCTCACACCCTCCCTGTCTCTGTAACCTCCTTCAGCCTCACACCCTCCCTTGTCTCTGTAACCTCCTCCCCAGCCTCACACCCTCCTGTCTCTGTAACCTCCTTCAGTCTCACACCCTCCTGTCTCTTAACCTCCTCCACCTCACACCCTCCCTGTCTCTGTAACCTCCTCCAGCCTCACACCCTCCCTGTCTCTGTAACCTCCTACAGCCTCACACCCTCCCTCCCTGTTCTCTGTAACCTCCTCCAGCCTCACACCCTCCCTGTCTCTGTAACCTCCTTCAGCCTCACACCCTCCCTTTCTCTGTAACCTCCTCCAGCCTCACACCCTCCCTGTCTCTGTAACCTCCTCCAGCCTCACACCCTCCCTGTCTCTGTAACCTCCTCCAGCCTCACACCCTCCCTGTCTCTGTAACCTCCTCCAGCCTCACACCCTCCCTGTCTCTGTAACCTCCTCCAGCCTCACACCCTCCCTGTCTCTGTAACCTCCTCCAGCCCCACAAACCTCCCTGTCTCTGTAACCTCCTCCAGTCTCACACTCTTCCCTATCTCGTAACCTCCTCCAGCCCCACAAACTTTCCTGTCTCTGTAATCTTCTCTAGCCCGGCAACCTTCCCTGTTTCTATAACCTCTCCAGCCCCACAACCCTCCCTGTTTCTGTAACCTCTCCAAGATGCCTGCATTCTTCCAATTCTGGAGTATTGAGCAGCCATTGATTTTCATTGCTCCAAGGTTAGCGGCCTTGCCTTTAGCAGCCTAGGGCTCCAAGCTCTGCAATGTCCTCCAAGCTCTCCAATGTCTCCGGGACCAGATGCGATGTACCCCAGGTTATTGTGGGAGGTGAGGGATGTCATTGCAGAGCCCCTGGCGATGATCTTTGCGTCGTCGATGGAGACAGGAGAGGTTCCAGAGGATTGCAGATGTGGTCCCTATTTTCAAGGAAGGGAACAGAGATAGTCCTGGAAATTACCGACCGGTGAGTCTGACCTCAGTGGTTGGTAAGCTGATGGAAAGGCTTCTGAGGGACAAGATTTATGAGCATTTGGAGAAGTTTAGGTTGATTAGAAATAGTCAGCATGGTTTTGTAAAAGGCAGGTCGTGCCTTACAAGCTTAATTGAGTTCTTCGAAAATGTGACTGAACACATTGACGAAGGAAGAGCAGTGGACGTGGTGTACATGGACTTCAGCAAGGCATTTGACAAGGTCCCACATGCAAGACTTCTTGAGAAGGTGAGAGGCCATGGGATCCAAGGGGCTTTGGCCTTGTGGATCCAGAACTGGCTTGCCTGCAGAAGGCAGAGGGTGGTTGTGGATGGCTCTTTTTCTGCATGGAGGTCGGTCACCAGTGGAGTGCCCCAGGGATCTGTTCTAGGACCCTTGCTGTTTGTCATTTTCATAAATGACCTGGATGAGGAAGTGGAGGGATGGGTGAGTAAGTTCGCCGATGACACGAAGGTCGGTGGTGTTGTGGATGGTCTGGAGGGATGTCAGAAGTTGCAGCATGACATCGACAGGATGCAAGACTGGGCGGAGAAGTGGCAGATGGACTTCAACGCGGATAAATGTGTTGTGGTCCATTTTGGCAGATCCAACGGGATGAATGAGTACACTATCAAAGGTAGGAGTCTTAGCTGTGTGGAAGAGCAGAGGGATCTTGGGGTCCGGGTCCATAAGACTCTCAAATCGGCCTCCCAGGTGGAGGATGTGGTTAAGAAAGCTTACGGTGTACTGGCCTTCATTCATCAAGGGATTGAGTTCAGGAGTCAGGAGGTAATGCTGCAGCTTTATAGGACCCTTGTCAGACCACACTTGGAGTACTGTGCGCAGTTCTGGTCGCCTCACTATAGGAAGGACGTGGAAGCTATTGAAAGGGTGCAGAGGAGATTTACAAGGATGTTGCCTGGATTGGGAGGCATGCCTTATGAAGACAGGTTGAGGGAGCTGGGACTGTTCTCCCTGGAGAGACGAAGGTTGAGAGGCGACCTGATAGAGGTTTACAAGATGTTGAGAGGAATAGATAGGGTGGACTCTCAGAGACTATTTCCCAGGGCTGAAATGGTCGCGACGAGAGGGCACAGATTTAAGGTGCAGGGAAGCAAGTACAGAGGGGATGCTAGGGGAAAGTTTTTCACTCAGAGGGTGGTGAGTGAATGGAATCGGCTGCCGTCGGTGGTGGTCAAGGCGAACTCGCTGGGGTCTTTTAAAAGACTTCGGGATGAGTATATGGGATCCAATGGGATTAGGGGTTATAGATAGGTCTATGGCTGGGTAGGTTTTGATGCGTTCGGCACAACTTGTGGGCCGAAGGGCCTGTTTGTGCTGTAGTGTTCTATGTTAAACCCACTCCACCTCTCTCCCGAAAACCCATGTCCTTGATGAAGTTTTTGGTCACCTTTATTCCTTCTCATTTCTGCCCAAACTGATTCTACATCTTGATTTCCAGCCCCAAGGTCATCCCTCTCTAACGTACTGTCATCCTTCATTAACAGAGCTACTCTTCCACCTTTTCCTCGCTTCCTGTCCTTCCAAAAGGTCACATATCTTTGAATATTCAGATCCCAAACTTTGTCACCCTGAGGCTGAAGCTGTATTAGCCTTGTTATCACACATTTTTTTTCCCATTCACACTAAGTATTTGTTTCATTATGCCCCTGTGAAGCACATAGTGGTGATTTACTATGTTAAGGGTGCTATATAAATGCAGGTTGTCATTGCCTGAACGGCTGCCACTGGCTATGCTGGACCGTCTATGGGACATTCTGGGAATACCCTTCCCGAAGCAGTTGGAATTTGGGAAAGCACAGCTTGCTGTAATTGGCTGAAGGGTACTCCCAATCTAAGGTCGGAACTGCAACAATGAGATGAAGAGTGAATGCTTCTAAATGTGGACAGCAAGATGGATCTCTCGGTGTTGCAAGAAGGTAGAGTCAAGATTCATTTCCAATCATGGAAGGAAAGAGATAAAACTGATCTGAAACATGTCCTTGGAAGCAGAGAAAATAGCCAACATTATCCAGCTGTAAATATCATGTTATTCAGGTAGAAAAACAGAAGGTCAAATCATTTATGCTTTCCTTGACCTGTTATTAATCAGAAGCCACTCGAGGATTTTGAGGGGCACGTGGGAAAATTCATACAGTCGTTTCTCATTTGCTTTCCAAACGCACACTCACAACACAAACAAAACCTGCCATCGTTTTACAAGCATCGATTGCTGGTCAGCTTGGTCGGAAAACAGAAATTGAAATGTTGCTGACAGAGAGAGGTGGGCAGAGAGAAAGAGAAAAACAGAGAGAGATTATCAGAGGGAGCGCCGCAGTGTCAGAGGGTCAGAACAGAGGGAGCACCGCAATGTCAGAGGGTCAGTGCTGAGGGAGCGCCACAGTGTCAGAGGATCAGGACAGAGGGAGCGCCGCAGTGTCAGAGAGTCAGAACAGAGGGAGCGCCGCAGTGTCAGAGGGTCAGGACAGAGGGAGCGCCGCAGTGTCAGAGGGTCAGTGCTGAGGGAGCGCCGCAGTGTCAGAGGGTCAGTGCTGAGGGAGCGCCGCAGTGTCAGAGGGTCAGTGCTGAGGGAGCGCCGCAGTGTCAGAGGGTCAGTGCTGAGGGAGCGCCGCAGTGTCAGAGGGTCAGTGCTGAGGGAGCGCCGCAGTGTCAGAGGGTCAGTGCTGAGGGAGCGCCGCAGTGTCAGAGGGTCAGTGCTCAGGGATCGCCGCACTGTCAGAGGGTCAGGACAGAGGGAGCGCCGCAGTGTCAGAGGGTCAGGACAAAGGGAGCGCCGCAGTGTCAGAGGGTCAGAACAGAGGGAGCACCGCAGTGTCAGAGGGTCAGTGCTGAGGGAGCGCCGCAGTGTCAGAGGGTCAGTGCTGAGGGAGCGCCGCAGTGTCAGAGGGTCAGTGCTGAGGGTGCGCCGCACTGTCAGAGGGTCAGTACAGAGGGGGTGCTGCACTGTTAGAGGGTTCGCTGGCACTATTTCAAAGAAAAGCAAGGGATGTCCTGTTGGTGTCCTTCTCTCGGCTGATAACACTAAACAGATATTTCGCTATTGCATAAATAAATTGGAAAGTGCTTTCAGGGAGACTGCACAGCACAAAAGACCTCTTTCTGAGCAATAATATTTAATGATTGTACCATTTTGTTTCATTGCCATTGGGGGATTTTGCTTTGTGTAATTTGGTTAACCTGCTTCCTGCATAAAACAGCAACAGCACTTCAGAAACATCTCATTAGCTCTGAAGCAACTCTGAGGTGCTAGGTAAATGAAAGTCATTCTTCCTTTACTGCAGCTCAACCTATGCCCCTGAGTAACTGAGCCTTCAGCTCTGGAAAAAAGACTCTGACTATGCACTCTATCCAAGGCTGACATAATCTTGTAAACTTCTATCAGATCCTCCTCATCCTCCGATGCTCCAATGAAAACAATCCAATTTTGTTCATCCTTTCTTCATATCCATATCCTCCAAACCAGACAACATCCTGGTAAATCTCTTCTGCATCCTTTCCAATGCACCAACATCCTGCCAACAATGTGGCGACCAGAATTGTCCACAATACTCCAAATGCGGCCTAACCAAAGTTTTATACAGCTGCAACATGATTTTCCAATTCCTATACTCAACGCCCCAGCTGATGAAGGCCAGAATGTCATGCCTTCTTGTCCATCTGAGTTGCCATCTTCTGGGACTGTGGGTCTGCACGCTAATATTTCTCAGGGCTCTAACATATACTGTATGCTTTCTTTCTGTAGTAGACATTCCAAATTGCATTACCTCATATTTATCCGTGTTAAGTTCCATCTGCCATCTTTCAGCCCAGGTCTCCAGTTAATTTATATCCTGCTGTATCCTCTGACAATCCTCCTCACTATCTGCTACTCCCCCAATTTTTGTATCATCTACAAATTTACTAATCAGACCACCAGCATTTTCCTCCAAATTATTTATATATATTATAAATAACAGAGGCCCTAGCACTGATGCTTGTTTATAAGCCTCCAATTAGATGCTACTCTCTGCTTTCTATGCCCAAGCCAGTTTTGTATCCATCTTACCAACTCACCTCAGATCTCATCTGACTTCACTTCTGTATCAGTCTGTCATGAGGAACCTTATCGAAGGCTTCACTAAAGTCCATGTATACAACATCCACTGCCCTGTCCTGGTCAATTTTTCTTGTCACTTCCTCAAAGAACTCAATCAAGTTTGTGAGACACAACTTCCCTTCCCAAAATCATGCTGCCTATCGCTAATAAGCCTATTCTCTTCCAGATGTGAGTACACTCTGTCCCTAAGAATCTTCTCGAACGATTTCCCCACCACTTACGTAAAGTATCTAATTTCCCAGATTTCACATCTCAACTTTTTCGTGCTGTCCTATGCAAGACCGGTGGCCCAGGTGTGACTCTCGATGTCTCTATTAATTTTGTCCAGATTTGTTTAAAGTTTATTTATTAGTGTCACAAGTAGACTTATATTACTAATAAATCAAATCAAACATTAACACTGCAATGTAGATACTGTGAAAATCCCCTAGCCGTCACACTCCAGTGCCTGTTCAGGTACACAGAGAGAATTTAGCACGGCCGATCCACCTAACCAGCATGTCTTTTGGACTTTGGGAGGAAACAGGAGCACCCAGAGAAAACGCACGCAGACACGGGGAGAACGTGCAAACTCCACACAGATAGTAACCAAACGCTGGAATCAAACCTGGATCCCTGGCACGTGAGGTAGCAATGCCAAGCACTGTGCCACATGATGCCCAGCCAGGGAGAGCCGGGGCCAATCACTCCCTTTGTTGCTTCAAAAGAAATGTGCTCAGCACCTGGGCAGCCACTATTCCCATTTGTAAATCCCACTCCGCACTTTGCCATTTATTGATGGCCAGATACAAGATCACAGAGCCCAAACAGGACTGAGGACTCACTCTCTATATGACATTACTGGCTGGGTTAAAATTCACACAATTGCTTGATGGTGGGACAACCCTTGTCCTCGTCTATAATCTCCTAGAGCAAGTGCATCTTCTTCTCTTAAAACTTCCTCTCCCACAGAAAGTTAGCAATTTTTATCTCCTTAAGTTTCCAAAATGTTTTTTTTTTTACATACGCTGGGCTGGAGAACAGCTCATGAACAAAAAGGAGAAATGTTTGACCTTCCAGTCAATACTGCATCATACTGGGTACATCCAGAGTGAGGACTCACTCTCTATATGACATTACTGGCTGGGTTAAAATTCACACAATCGCTTGATGGTGGGACAACCCTTGTCCTCGTCTATAATCTCCTAGAGCAAGTGCATCTTCTTCTCTTAAAACTTCCTCTCCCACAGAAAGTTAGCAATTTTTATCTCCTTAAGTTTCCAAAATGTTTTTTTTTTTACATACGCCGGGCTGGAGAACAGCTCATGAACAAAAAGGAGAAATGTTTGACCTTCCAGTCAATACTGCATCATACTGGGTACATCCAACCATAACCTGTATTTATATAATGCTTTCAAAGTAGTGAAATGTCACAGTATCAGAATCAGTACGTACACAGAACTATATTGATGGTATTAGAAGAGGTGACATAAAGCTTGGTCAATCAGATGGATTTTAAGAAGCATTTTAAACTCAGAAAGAGATGGCGAGAGGTTTGGAGTGGGAATTCTCAAGCTTAGGATCCCGGTAGGTGAAGAGAAGCTGCAAAAGGCAGAACAAGAGGCCGGGATTGAAGGAGCATAGATACCTTGGAGGATGGTTTATTGGAGGATGTTACCAAGGTAGGAAGGGGTAAGACCATGGAAGCTCGTCAAAACACATTCCCTAAAAGTGTCCGCACAAGAACAGCTAAGTCCAGGATGATGTTTCCGGAGAATTGCGCTGACAGATGTTGACTAAATAAGTTTTGCATCATTCACTTCCAAGACGGGAGCATCGCTGGCCAAATCAGCAATTGCTGCTAAGCCCTAACTGCCCTCGAGAAGGTGGTGATGAGCTGCCCTCTTGGGCTGCTGCCTGGGTTAAAGATACTTCACAGTGCAGTTAGAGAGGCAGTTCCAGGATTTTGACCCTGCAACAGTGAAGGAACAGTGATATATTTCCATTTCAGGATGGGGAGTGACTTGGAGGGATTGCCCAGGTGATGGTGTTCCCAGGTATCTGTTGCCCTTGTCCTTCTAGATGTTACTATTGTGGATCTGGAAAGTGTTGCCTAAGAACCTTGGTGAATTCCTGCAATGCATCTTGTAAATGAGACACGTTCTTTAACTGTGCACCAGTGATGAAGGGAATGAATAGTAAAAATGACGGAAAGAGGGTCAAACAAGGCTGCTTTGATCTGGATGATGAGCTTAAGTATTGTTGGAGCTGCACCCATCCAGGCAAGTATTTCATCACACTCCTGACTAGTGGCTTGTAGATGGTGGACAGGCTTTGGGGAGTCAGGAATTGAATTACTCGCTGCGGTAATTCTAGCCCTGAACCGCTCTAATAGCCACAGTATTTATATAGTTCATCCAGTTCAGTTTCTGGTCAATGGTAACCCTCAGGATGTTGATGGTGGGAGGATTCAGTGATGGTAATGCCACTGAATATCAAGGGGCGATGGTTAGATTTTCTCTCGTAGAAATTTCGGCACTTCTGTGGCACAAGTTATTGCTACTTGTCAGCCTACGCATGAATATTGTCCAGTTCTTACAGCACGCGGGCATGGATTGCGTCAGTATCCGAGAAGCTGTCCAAGTTGTCAGCGTGCATCACCTTGTCACAGCAAGAGAACCGAAAGCTGGAGAAATAGCAGGTTCAAATACCTCCAGCAGTGTTGCAGGCACAACGCCAGACTGGACGTGGCTCTCGACAAGAAAATTAAATGGGCAAGTTTAGCTGGAGGCTCGATATGAAACTCACAAACTGAGAGAAGCAAGGACGGGACTGGGAACGCAATCACTGGAACTGGAGTGATATTTCTGATGACTCGAGCAAGCTCCAATTCCCCTTTTTCTATTTGGAGCAAAGCCTATTGGATGGCCACTCTGAACATCCTTGTGACTGGCTATTGTCATAGCTGCAAAGATCGATTCTGGCAAATCCCCTTTGACAGAACCGCCCCCGGGTGCCCTGCAAAATATTTTCATGCTAATTTGGTTTTGCTGCTGCTGTGCACTTAATTTAGGAAAGATAATTCAAGCATTAAACAATTTCTACAGGCAATGTAACTCTTTTCAAATACACGTTCTAGTCAATTTTTGTAACAATGTCAAAATCGTTTCTTTTCATTCTTAATCAATAGAAGCTATGTTGATCAATCTGTATCTCACACAATCTTGCCTTTCGATGTAGTTTTGTACGTTGTATCTGAAGTATTGAGCACCTTACAGGCAAAATAAATACTTTCGCGCAGACAATATTTGCCATCCGCTGAATTTTTCCATTTCACATTAACAGCTTCAGAAGATCACTGCACTAGGTGACAGAGTCGCAAACTGGTGCAACCTGTAGATACATTCATATATGGGATTTGGGCTTCATTAGCTAAGCCAGCATTTATTACCCATCCCAAATTGTCCTCGAGAAGGTGGTGATGAGCCGCTTTCTTGAGCCATTGCAATCCCTGTGGTGTAGGTACACCCACAGTGCAGTCAGGGAAGTTGCAGGATTTTGACCCAGTGACAATGAAAAAAACGGTGATATATTTCCAAGTCAGGATGTGGGCGGATTGGAGGGAAACTTGCAGGTTGTTTTGTTCCCACATGTATGTTGCCCTTCCCCTTCTCACGGAACTTGGCATGGGTTGGATGGTGCTGTCAAAGGAGTCTCAGTAAGCTGTTGCAGTGCATCATGTAGGTGACACACGCTGTTGTTACTATGCGCCAGTAGTGGAGGGAGTGAATGTTTAGGGTGCATGACGGGTGCATGACAGTCAAACGGGCTGCTTCATCCTGGATGGTGTCAAGTTTTCTGAGTGTTGCTGCACCCATCCAGGCAATTGGAGTGTAATCCATCAAATTCCTAACTTTTGTCCTGTAGTAGACTTTGGAAAGTCAGGAGAATTCCTAGCCTCTTACCTGTTGTTGTAACTGCAATATTTATCTGGCTCGTCCTGGTTATTAATAACCCCCAGGATGTTGACACTGGGTGATTCAGGGACAGTAATGCCACTAAACATCAAAGAGTAATGGTTAGATTCTCTGTTGTTGGAGATGGTCAGTGCCTGGTCGCTGTGGCACAAATGTTCCTTGCTACTTATCAGTCGAAGTCTGAATATTGTCCAGGTCTTGCTGTATAGGGACACAGACATTTTTCAGTGTCTGATGAATCATAAGTGGTGCTGAACATTGTTCACTGATGACTGCACATCCCTACTACTGACCTTATGATGGAAGGAAGGTCATTGATGAAGCAGCTGAAGATAGTTGAGCCTAGCACACTGCCCCCAGGAGCTCCTACAATCTTGTTGTGGAGCTGAGACAATTGACCTCCATCAACCACAACCATCTTCCAATGTACCTGGTATGACTCCAACCAGTGAAGAATTTTCCCCTGATCCCCATTGATTCCAGTTTTGCTGGAGTTCCTTGATGCTCTCGCCTCACCTATGGAGTGTAGCTTTTTTGTCCATGTTTGAACAAAGGCTGTAATGAGGTCAGGAGCAGAACCCAAACTGAATGTCCATGAGCATGTTACTGCTGAGTTAGCATTATATTGATATCACTATTGATGACTCCTTCCATTACTTGATGGAGGGTAGACTCATGGGTGATAACTGACCAGGTTGGAATGTGCCTGGATAGGATAATTTTACAGTAACTTCATTGCAGTGTTAATGTAAGCCTTACTTGTGCCTAATAAATTAACTTTTTAGTTTCTTTAGCCTTTCATGGGATGCAAGAAAAATTGACAAGGTGAGCATTTGTTGCCCATTCCTAAATGCCCTTTAACAGAGTGTCCTGTTTGGATTTTTCAGAGGGCAGTTAAGAGTCAACAACATTGCTGTGGGTCTGGAGTCACAGACCAGGTAAGGATGCGATTTCCTTTCCTGAAAGGCATTGCTGAACTAGATGAGTCACTTTAGATTTTTAATTCACATTGAACCATCAAACCAGAGTGCAGAGATCATCCCACTGTTCGCCTGCTTCCCTACACCCGGACAATTTTCCACATTGTAGGGCAGATGCCCACATTGCATCTGTACTGGAACAGATTGGAAGTCCCTGCACCCCACTGTGTCCATGCTGGCTCTCTTGAAGAGTAATCCAGTAAGTCCCCAACACTTTCTCCACATTTCTTTCTCCTTCAATGAAGTATTCAAATCTCTGAATGCTCCACTTGAATCTGTCTCCAACACCCTGTCAGGCAGTGCTTTGCAAATCATTTTATAAATGGTTAATCCTCATGGCTCGGCAGAGTCATTTAACTTCACCAATCCTTAGTAGGCAATAAATTGTCAGTGTTACTGATAATCCTTAAAGTATTATGTTCCTTTATTGCTCACATTTGAGGAAACACTGACCCATCCGTAACATACAGGTTTGATAGAGGCTTGCATTCATATATCCTTTCACTAACGTAGAACATCCCAAGGTGCTTCACAATCTTTCTGAAGTATAGTCACATTCACTAATCTCGGGAATGTGGCGATTAGTCTGCACACAGTAAGATGCCACAAGCCACAATGTGAGAAATGACCAGACAATCTGGCTATTTACTGGTGTTGATTATGGGGTTAATACTAGTCCCAGGGCACCAGGGAGAACTCAAAGTACTGCCATGGGATTTATTACACCAATCTGCCTCTGCTTTTTCTTCCTAAATCACTGCATAAACTCGAATGTTTTGAAAAGAGACATCAGTACATTTACCAGTGTTGAGCAGTCATTATTTGCTCTCTTTCTGGGTTTTGTATTTTTGAACTGAAGGTTACAATAAGTCAAGTAACCATTTTCTTTCCATCTTTCTTACTATATCTCTCGCCTTCTCACTTGCTGCTTTTCTCTCTCTCTCATTCACTGTCTCTCTCTCACTCAATATCTATCTCTCTCTCTCTCTTGCCGCTTCTTATTTTTCTGTCACACTCTCTCTCTGTCTCTCTCTCTCTCTCCCTGTCTCTCTCTCTTTCTTCCCTCCCTCTGAATCTCTCTGTCTCTCTCTGCAGTAATGTTGTCTAATATTCCTCTTGCTGTGATGTCATGAATTAACAGCCCAGTCACAGTGCAGACACAGTTGCCAAAGTGAGGACAATTTTAACATTCCGTTCACACAGGTGCTGCATGGAGAACCACAAAGCGGTCACGGCCACTGACAGACCGTACCACAAACTGGAGAAAGTAGGGACATTACAAACACCAGAAATTACAGCACAAATCCATCAGCATCTAGAAAAAGATGAGGAATGTTACAGGCGCTAACTCTTCATCAAAATAAATAGGTTTAACAAGGGCTTGGATCTCCATATCTGTCTGTTCTCTGTATGGATATTGACAGATGTGTATTTCAGGCATTTTCTAGTTTAGCTTTGGGAGAAATGTGGGATCTTTGGAATTAAAGGAGCCAGTCAGGAAATGTGGAAATATTCTGGGTATGTAGGTGAATCCAGATAACAGAATAAAGATACTATGACGGGGAGATAGGCTGAAACAAGGAGTGATACATAGACAAGTAACTTTGAACAGTCATAGAATCGTAGAATCCTACAGCGTAGAAGAGGCCATTTGACCCATTGAGTCTACACTGACCACAATCCTACCCAGGCCCTATCCCTATAACCCCATGCATTTACCCTAACTAGTCCCCCTGACACTGAGGGGCAATTTAGCATTGCTATTTAATCTGCACATTTTTAGATTGCAAATCAGTCCTGCAAATCAAACAGATAGTCAGTCGATGCAGAAGAGATCCTTCAGCCCATTGAGTCTGCACTGACTCCAGCACTTGGCTCATATGAATGTTATGACATTTGAGAGGTTTCCAGCCTTTGCTACCCTCCCAGGCAATTCCCACCACCCTCTGGATGAAAAATATTTTCCTCAAATTCCCTCTAGTCTCCTGCCCCTCACCTTAAAATTACCCTCATTGTTGACCCTTCATTTAAGGGAAACAGCTGTTTCCTATCCACTCTGTCCATACCCTTTAATCTGATACACCTCAATCTGATTCCCCCTCAGCCTTTTCTCTCTAAAGAAAACAATCCAGGCCTATCATAGTGTATCTCTTCAGAGCTCGAATGTTCAGTCCCAGGCAACATCCTGGTGAATCTCCTCTGTCCCCCTGCATATGGTGCTTGTGTCACATTTCAGTATTTAAAACCATGCAGTTATAGATTGGGAGGAATGAACCTCAATGTAGCGGATGTTAAAACCAGTCTCCCATCCAAAGTCTCTGTCTACAATTCCAGCTGCCTTGGAAAAGCAGCCAGCATAATCAAGGACCCCACGCATCCCACACATCCTCTCTTCCACCTCCTTCCTTTGGGAAAAAGATATAAAAATCTGAGATCATGTACCAACCGACTCAAAAACAACTTCTTCTCTGCTACTATTAAATATTTGAATGGACCTATCTGATATTAAGCTGATCTTTCTCCACATCCTAGCTGTGACTGTAACACTACATTCTATACTCTCCTTTCCTTCTCCCTTACATACACTATGAACAATGTGCTTTGTCTGTATAGTGCAAAAAAAGATTAGTTTTCATTGTATCCCAAAACATGTGACAATAATAGATCAAATCAAATCAAAGGTCACCCTATTATAGAAAGGATATTATTAAACTAGAGTGCAGAAAAGATTTACTAGGATGCTATTGGATTTGTGTTATAAGGAGAAGCTTGATAGACTGGTTCTTTTTTCTCTGAAGCGTGGAAGGCTGAGAGGTCGAGAAAATAATGAGGGGCACAGATCAGCTAGATAGCCAATATCTTTTTCTGAAGATCAGGGAGTTGAAAATTAGAGGGCATAGGTTTAAGGTGAGAGGGGAGAGATACAAAAGTGTCCAGGGGGACAATTTTTTCACACACAAGGTGATGAGTGTATGGAACAAACTGTCAGAGGTAGTAGTAGAGGAATGTAGACAGTTACGTGTATAGAGGGATATGGGCCAAATGAAGGCAATTGGCATTGGCTTGGGGTTTTAAAAAAAGGACAGCATGGACAAGTCAGGCCAAAAGGCCTGTTTCCATGCTGTTATCCTCTATGAAATCAAATTTTAAAAATGCTACCATTGAGGTAAACTTAACTCCTAATGAGTTACGTTCATAGGACATGGCACATATTGATTAGTTTTCAGAGGGCACGCCCGAACCAGTGTCATATGACAGTGAGAGACAATTTAATGTTAAATGATTGTCTACACCATCACATCCATGATAACCTTATTCACTGGGACACAGCAGGAGTCATTGCCGAGTGAGGTATGAGATTCGATTCTTGTGACACAGAGGGCATCCGAATCAGTATTAATGGATTAATTGACACTGGAATCCGGCTTTTAAAACTGGAGGGTGACAGCAGCAAAAGGAGAACTCTCAGGGAAGGAGAGAATCTGAAGAATGAGTTAGAAAACCAGATTTAAAACAGGAAAGGCATCCCACTGAAGCGTAATAAGTGTGCTATATCCTTTATTTTTATCATCACAAAAAGATTAGCTGTTACAACTGGGATAAAGTCAGTTTGATCACTGCTGCCCTATGTGTTCAGCTCACTGTGAAATCGAGTAACTCAGACCTGACCTAGCATCTCAGTCCACCTTTCCAGAGACTGAAGAATGAGGAAAACGTCTGGTTTTAAACTGTACAGATTGTCGCCCATCTGGGTCATACTATAGACAGAGGTAACAGAAAATGCTGAAAACACTCAGCAAGTCTGGCAGCAGAGAGAAACACAGCCAATGTTTGAGTTAAAATGCTTCTTCTTTGGGATGACAGCGATCAAGAAATGAGCATTGACTCAGGAAGGCCACCCCACTCCATGACCTGACACCACCAACCCTTTGATCCCCTGCCTTTTACCCATCACCCTTTCTGATCTTCTCTCGAACTATCCTCCTCCCCCTCCCATTCACTTTTCCCAGTTACCATGAAAGGTCACAGGCTGAAGCACAGGCCAGAATTTTCCAGTTGTTTCCAGCGGCGGGATCCTCCAGTCCCACCGACAGCAAAGCCCCACTGTGAATTTCCCGCCGGCAGGGAGTGCATAAGGTGGGAAACCCCATTGGCTGCAGTGGGACTAGAACATCCAGCCAATGGCAGGCTGCCTCCACCATCACAAAATACACAGCAGGAAGGGCGGAAAATCCGGCTCATTAACCGTGTTTCTCTCCACTGAGGCTGCCAGACTTGCCGAGGATTTCCACTCCTTTCTGTTTTTATTTCGTGCTTCCAGCACCTGCAGCATTTTGCTTTTGTGCCAACTTAGAGGCCAACAGGGATCACCAAAACCAAGAAGATATCAATGACAGACCTAATCATAGAGTCCTTACATGCAGGAGGGCATTGCACCGACCACAGTTGCACCATGGCCCTTTCCCCATAACTCCACGTATTTCCTCTGCTAGTCCCCTGATGTTAAGGGGCAATTTAGCAGGGCCAATCCATCTAAACTGCACATTTTTGGACTGTGGGAGGAAACCAGCAGGAACCCGTGCAGACACAGGAAGAACATGCAGACTCCACTCAGACAGTGACCTGAGACCGGAATGGAACCCGGGAGCTGTGAGGCAGCAGTGCTAACCACTGTGCCATCATACTGCCCACCAGCCTTTGGGTGGGATTTTCCAGCTGTGACAAGGAAAAATGTAAAGAGCTATTGAGGCTGAAAAATCTCACTTTTCAGTTTATTCAGGATTCCATTAAATGACTATCTTGTAAAAGATGCAGTGAAGATACAAATACGCTTCCCAAAAGGTGAATCTGAATATTCCAAGGATTGTTTCTTTTTTTAAGATGTGCACATCGCTAGCTAAGTCAGCATTAATTGCCAATCCCTAATTGCCCTCGGGTAGGTGCTGAGTTGCCTTCTTGAACCTCAGGGCTGTAGGTACACCCACAGTGCTGTTAGGGAGGGAGTTCCAGGATTTTGACCCAGTGACAGTGAAGGAACAGTTATTCAGGGTGGTGTGTGGTTTTGAGGATGGTGACATTCCCAATGCATCTGCTGCCCTTGTCCTTCCAGGCAGTGAAGTCTCAGATTTGGAAGGTGCTGTCAAAGGAGCCTTGACGAGTTGTTGCAATTTGAAAACAGAGGTCAAAGTGCCACAGGATATTAGTTGCTGCATTCAGATATTTGATGCATTAAACTGAAGAGAAGTCAGCAGATATAATTTTTCTTCTGTCATTTTCCCTTGCTCACTTCATCAAGCACATAGTTTCTCTGGAAGCAGAAAGGAAGGGCCCACAATTAACCAAAGTCTGGGGAGCAGGGTTTGCCATTTACTCCCAAAACATGTACTAAACATCAGGAGATAAATGGAGAAGAATCTCCATTGTCCATACCAGCCCGAGGCTGGTGCCCTTTCTAATTCCAGCATCCGGCTCACAGCCCTGTAGCTTACAGCACTTAAGGTGCAGGTCCAGGTACTTTTTAAAAGAGTTTAGGGTCTCTGTCTCCACCACCAACTCAGATACCCAGCACCCTCTGCACAATTCTTCCTGTAGCCTCTCCTACACCTACTGCCACTTATCCTGAATCTACTTTTCTACAGTTCTAGAATTTTCCGCCAAGGCCAACAATTTTATCCTATCCACTCTCTCATCCCCTCATAATTTTGTTCACCTCGATCAAGTCGCCCTCAGCCTTTTTTGTTCCAAGGAAAATAACCCAAATCTCTCCTTGTAGTTACATTTTACTATTTCCCACAACATTCTTGCAAACCTCCTCTACACTCTCTCCAGATATATCACATTCTTAATGTGATTATACCTCCAGGAAGACGCCCAACCAGAGTTGGCAGCACCGTTCCAGGGCCCCACTGGGAACCAAAGTTAAGATCTGGCTCCAAGTGGCTCTGCCCTGTTTCCAACGAACTCATGCATCAAGGTAACAATGAAGGTAATGATAATCAGAGCATCGCAGGGAGGGATAGCGATTGATAATTTAAAAGTTTACAAAAAAAAAAGAGAGCTCACGCTTGTAATTTCTGAATGCCTGCAGAGTACGCAATCATCAGCTCAAATAGAAACTTATATGTAGGAACCAATAATCATCATATAGCCATAGCTACATGGAAATCAAAGCTGGGACCTGAATATCCAAGAATATGTGACATCTGGAAAGGTCAGGAAGCTGGGAAGAGATGTTGGGTTGGCTCTGTTAATTTAAGAGGGAACACTTTTATGCGGTTCTGGTCTCCTTACCCAAGGGAAGATACACTTGCCTTACAAAGAGTACTATAATTATTAGCTAATACTATTAGTGTTAGCTAATTGGATCAGGAATTGGCTAGCTGATAGAAGACAGAGGGTGGTGGTTGATGGGAGATATTCATCGTGGAGTTCGGTTACTAGTGGGGCACCTCGGGGATCTGTCTTGGGGCCCCTGCTGTTTGTAATTTTTATAAATGATCTGGATGAGGGTATTGAAGGATGGATTAGTAAATTTGCAGATGACACCAAAGTCGGAGGAGTGGTAGATAGTGAAGAGGGGTGTTATAGTTTGCAGAGAGACTCGGACAAGTTGCAGAGCTGGGCCGAGAGGTGGCAAATGGAGTTTAATGCGGAAAAGTGTGAGGTAATTCACTTTGGCAGGAATAACAAATGTGTGGAGTATAGGGCTAATGGTAGGACTCTTAATAGTGTTGAAGAACAGAGGGGTCTTGGTGTATTTGTGCATAGATCCCTAAAGTTGGCAATCAAGTCGATAAGGTTGTTAAGAAGGCATACGGAGTCTTAGCTTTTATTGGTAGGGGGATTGAATTTCGGAGCCGCAATGTCATGTTGCAACTGTACAAAACTCTAGTGCGGCCGCACTTGGAGTATTGTGTGCAGTTCTGGTCCCCACATTATAAGAAAGATGTGGAGGCAGTGGAGAGGGTACAGAGGAGGTTTACCAGGATGTTGCCTGGTATGGAGGGCAGGTCTTATGAAGAGAGGCTGAGGGATTTGAGGTTGTTTTCGTTAGAAAGAAAGCAGCTAAGAGGAGACCTTATTGAAACATATAAGATGATTAGAGGTTTAGATAGGATGGACAATGATAGCCTTTTTCCTAGGATGGAGAAAGCTAGCACGAGGGGACATAGCTTTAAATTAAGGGGTGGTAGTTATAGGACGGATGTCAGAGGTAGGTTCTTTACCCAGAGGGTGGTAAGGGTATGGAATGCCCTGCCTGCTGCAGTTGTAGATGCGCCAAGTTTGGTGGCGTTTAAGACGTTAGTAGATAAGTTTATGGACGAAAAGGGAATGGTTTAGGTTAGAGGGTCATTGCTTTTTCCTAATTGGTCGGCGCAACATCGAACGCCAAAGGGCCTGTTCTGCGCTGTAATGTTCTATGTTCTATAAAGATTCACCAGACTAATTCCTGGGATGGAGGGATTTTCCTATGAGGAAAGATGAAATAGACTGGGACTTTATTCTCTGGAATTTAGAAAAATGAGAGATAATCTCATTCAAACGTACATAATTCTTCTAGGCCTCAACAGGGTAGATGCAGGAAGGATATTTCCCCTGGCGGGGGGACTATAGAAAGAAGTCTCACAACACCAGCTTAAAGTCCAAAAGCTTTATTTTGTAGCAAACACCATAAGCTTTCGGAATACGCTGTTCCTTCATCAGGTGGGTGGCTGGGGGCCTGTAGAGCCAGAGGACACTTTCAGAATAAGGGGGATGCCATTCAGGATTGAAATGAGGAGGAATTTCTTTAATCAGACTGTTGTGAATCTTTGAAATTCTCTGCCCCAAAGGGCTGAGGAGGATCAGTCACAGGGTGTGTCCAAGATTGAGACTGATGAGTTCCTGCATGTTAAAAACATTGAGAGACACTGGGGATAGTGCAGGAAAATGCTGCTGAAGTCGAAGATTAGCCATGATCTTCTCATTGAATGGCAGGAGCAGGTTAGAAGGGCTGAATGGCATATGCCTCTCCTATTTCCTACACTCGTACATTCAAACAGTACAGAGTTAATATGAACACAACCTACCAACTCTGCAGAATTACTTACACAAGAAGCAACTCAAAGCACAATGCAGGTAAAATATAAACTCTTCCAGGGACCTGGGAGATATTTATATAAAGCATTAATGCAAACTGGGATCATGCTTCAGTGAGTCAGCAGAGTTGAAAATGAAATGTGTCCTTAACCATAAAATCCAACTTTAATTCTTCTGACACAGAACTCTATTGCCAAGACTGATAACTCACATCCCGTTTGACAGGATCTGTCTCTGTAAATGTACTCAACAGGACGAGAAATAAAGGCACGGGAAATAATTTGCTCCTGGCCTGATTAAAGGACACTCCAATGACTGGACCCGCATGTAAAGATCACCACGCTGTCAGATCACAGGAAAGGAACTTCTGTACGAGCAGAGGCTCCTTCAAACATAGATACCGGTCCAATAGTCATTCTCATAGCTAAATGGCTGATTAAAGCTTATTTATTAGTGTCACGAGTAGGCTTACATTAGCACTGCATTCTCAGAACTAGACAGCTTCTACATTAGCATTCCCAGGATTGGGCTCGTGTTCCCGGGAACTGAAGATTGAAACTCCAGGTCATTGCTTACAGCAAATGGGAAACTCATAGGGTCAAAGGTAATGATAAAGAGAGGATCTCACAGAAACTTATACATTTCTAACAGGGTAGAATCAGGAAAAATGTTTCCAACACTGGGGGAGTCCAGAACTAGGGGTCATAGTTTGAGGAAAAGGGGTAAAGTTTTTTAGGACTGAGGTGAGGAAAAGTTTCTTCACGCAGAGAATAGTGATTGTGTGGAATTTCTTGGACTTATTGTCTGATGTATTAACATAATGATGAAAAGTATTGTTTCTTGTGCGCTATACAGTCAACGCATTCCGTTTATAGGAGAGAAGGAAAGGAGAGGGTGTAGAATGTACTGATACAGTCAGAGCTAGGGTGTGAGATAAAGTATAACCTAACCTAAGGTAGGTTCATTCAAACTTGTGACAGCAGCAGAGAAGAAGCAGCGCTTGAGTCAGTTGGTATGTGACCTCAGACTTTTGTATCTTTTTTTTCCCTGATAGAAGATGGAAAAGAGAATGTCCAGGGTGTGCGGGGCACTTAATTATGCTGGCTGCATAATCAAGGACCCCACACAGTAATGGATGGCAGGCTAGTTTTATGTGATGGACAGGGTTCTGTTCACAAGCCCTTGGTGGTTTCTTATGGTCTTGGGCAGAGCAGGAGCCATACCAAGCTGTGATACAACCAGAAAGAATGCTTTCTGTGGTACATCTGTAAAAATTCATGAGAGTCATAGCTGACATGCCAAATTTCCTTAGACTCCTGAGAAAGTAGAGGCATTGGTGGGCTTTCTTAATCATAGCATCAGCATAGGTCAGATTGTTGGTGCTCTGGATACCTAAAAACTTGACGCTGTCGACCATTTCCTCTTCATCCCTGTTGATTCACTAGCTCAGAAAGTAGTTGATGCCAAAACATTGTGACCCAAACGCTGGTCACAGGCCTCCTGATCGAAAAACAACTCTCTACGACCACCTTTCTGTCAAGAGACCAATTTTTATCCATTTAAATAACTCACCCTGGATCTCATGAGATTTAACCTTATACAACAACCTACAAGGTGGTATCTTGTCAAAGGTTTTGCTAAAGTCCACGAAAACAACATCAACTGCACTCTTCTTGGTTACCCCTTCAAAAAACGTAATCAAATTTGTGAGACATGATTTTCCACTCACAGAGCTTAATCAGTCCTTGCATCTCTAAATGCCTGTAAATCCTGTCTCTCAACAATTTACCCACCGCAGATGTGAGGCTCACTGGCCTGTAGTTCCCAGGCTTTTCCCTGCAGCCGATTTTAAATAAATAGACGAAATTTTACCCTTGTCCTGGTGACAGGGGCAGAGTATTTATGTCTATCTCTGCTTTCTCCTGGGGCATTAAGAGGCAGCTACAAAGTGTGGGACTGTGGTCACACTGGTGAGCAAATAGGACCAGGGCAACAGCTGATGAGCGAGTGAAGGATTTTCTCAGCACTGTGCAGCTTTTGACAATGATGTGTCTCTAGTACCAATCTATTAACGAACAGATTTTACTGAGTTTCACAACGTGTTCCCTGGTGATTGAAATGACACTAGAAAAATGATTGCATCTTGATCAGTAATTCATGGTCTGGGCAAAGTGTTCGGAGACTGCTGAGATTTGAGAAGAAAGAACTTGCATTTTTATGTTGCCTTCCGAATCCTGAGGACACCCCAAAGTTCTCCAGATATGTTCACTGTTTATGTAGGAAAGGTCATGGTCACTGCTGCTTCACAAAGCCAGTGATTTACATTCGATTCCCAGCTTGGGTCATTGTCTGTGTGGAGTTTATACATTCTCCCCGTGTCTGCATGGGTTTCCTCCCACAGCCCAAAGTAGTATGGATTAGATGGATTGGCCATGCCAAATCGCCCTTAACATCACGGGGATTAGCAAGGGAAATACATGGGGTTATGGAATAGGGCCTAGGCAGGATTGATGTTATCGCAGGTTTGATGGGCTGAATGGCTGCCTCCTGTACCATAGGGATTCTATGATAAATTACCACTTTGACAAATAGTCAGGGTGAGTTCTGAACTCAGCACCAGTATCTCGCTGCTCTAATACCGTAACTCGCTAATACAGTTTTGACCAGTCCGGCTTCATAATTTTTATCTTAAATTTTATTTAAATTTTATAAACATCTCCCACCTCTCTAACGTTCTCTCTTCTTCTCAGATCCTCGTTAAAACACAGCTCACTGATCAAGATTCGAATAATTCTCCCAATCTTCCTCAGTGAATATTCCTTTCAGATCGCACTTGCACTGCCTCGAGATACTTTGCTTCCCGAGTTATTATTTAATCACAATTCCAAACATCAAAATATATAAAAAAAACCAAGTGGTTTCCAGCTGCTTTTTCTGACCTTGACAACGAGACTTCTCCCCAGGCCAGGAGCCAGGGGTTTATAAGCAGATGCTAACTTGCAGAAACTTCCCACAGTAATTAGCTTCTAATTAGCACCGTGATGTGCCTATTTAGTCCACGTCCCTGTACACAGTCCTCAGGATCAAGAGTGCTCTTAAAAGGGCTGGCCACATTGCACACAGTTTCATTTCCACTATTTCACTCGCTCCACCATCAACGGCCATGTCTTCAACTGCTTCAAACTCCAGCATCTCTCCCTCATCCTAAAATACTCCTTCACATTCAGGCAATGATAAGGCTTTTCAAAATTAGGGTCAAATTTAGATTCAGTTGCTGTGAAGAGTCTTTTTATAATGTTACAGGCGCTAAGTGAGAGTGTGAGCATGTGCGCATGTGTATGTGTGCGTGTGCGTGTGAAGTGTCTGTGTGTGACTGTGTCTGTGTGTGAGTGTGAGTGTGTGTGTGAAAAATTCCTGCCTAATGTAAAAGTGGAGTCGGACACTTTAGGAACTTTTCAAGCGGTTATTGGATAGACACATGGAGCACACCAGAATGACAGGGAGTGGGATAGCTTGATCTTGGTTTCAGACAAAGCTTGGCACAACATCTAGAACCGAAGATCCTGTACTGTGCAGTACTGTTCGATGACTATGTTTTACAGTGTACATGTGTGTGTGTGTGTGGTGTGTGCGCGCGTGTGCGGGCAAGACAGAGAGAGAGAGTGTGTGGAAGTGTATGACTGTGTGTATCTGTGTGTGAGGGACTCTGTAAATGTGAGTGTATGTGTGTGTGAGAGTGAGTGTGTATGTGAGGGAATTGTGTGCGACTGTGTATGTGCAAGAGAGCGCATGTGTGCGAGAGAGTGCGTGTATGAGAGAGAGTGGTCATAACTGATCGATCATTCGACTTTGCTCATTTTGGCTCTTAAACCCTCAACCATTGGTTATTTTTAATTGTTTAATCTCTGTGGTGAAATTTTTAATTAGGCCCTGGCCTCGGAAACCTTTGGGAGAGACAGTTCCTGATTTCTTCTGCATTCTGTGCAAATAGAGGGAAAAAGGGAACTGAATGCATTATCTCCAAATCTGCAGGTGACACAAAGTTGTGTGGGGGGAGGGAGATGAGCAGTGAGGAGGATGCAGAGATGCTTCAAAGTGATTTGGACAAGCTGAGTGTGTGGGATCTGCATGGCAGATACAACATAATGGGGACAAATGTGAGGTTATCCACTTTGGTAGCAATAAAAGGAAGATAGATTATTTACTTGAATTGGTGTAAATTGAGGAAGTAGATGCTGAACAAGACTTTGGAGTCCTTATGCATCAGATGTTGAAAGTGAGCACGCAGGTACAGCGGACATTAAAGAAGGCAAATGGTATGTTGGCCTTCATAGCAAGAGGATTTGAGTATAGGGATAGGGGTATTTTGCTGCAATTGTTTGGGCATTGGTGAGATCACATCTGGAATAGTGTGTGTAGTTTTGATGTCCTTATCTGAGGGAGGATGTCCTTGTTATGGAGGGAGGACAGCAAAGTTTACCAGGATGATTCCTGGGATAGCAGTTCTGTCATATGAGAAGAGACTAAGTCGGTTAGGAATTATAGTCACTGGAGTTTAGAAGAGTGCGAGGGAATCTCACAGAAACTTATAAAATTCTAACAGATTTAGACACAGTAGATTCAGAAAGAATGTTCCCAATGATGGGGGAGTCAAGAACTAGGGGTCATAGTTTGATGATAAATGATAAGCCTTTTAGAATTGTAGGGAGAAGAAATTCCTTCATCTAGAAGGTAGTGAACATGTGGAATTCACTACAAGAGAAAGTAATTGAGGCAAGCGTTGTTTGATTGCAAGAAGAAATTAGATATAGCTCTTGGAGCTAGAGGGATTAAGGGATGAGGGGGATCAGGGTATTGAATTTGATGATCGGCCATGATCATAATGCATGGCGGAGCAGGCTCGAAGGGCCAAATGGCCTCCTTCTGCTTCTAGTTTTTATTTCTATGATTGTGTGTTTCTGGAAGAGCCTAGCTCCAGTTTTAGCCCCTGATCAGCAGAGGGAATAGTTTCTCTCGACCTCCACCACATTGTTCACTCACTAGAAACACTCAATTAGATCCCCCTTTAATTATCAGTATTGTCGGGAGTCTAGCCTAATCTGTATAACCCATGCACAGGGATTGACTGTAGAGGCCAGGTTATAACTGCAGGGGAACGTGTCCTGCTCGCATTCTAATCTTACTGGGATGAAGTGCCCAGAACTGAACCCAGCATGGATAGAGTGTAAACTCCCAAACCATCAACCCATCTTTACTCATTTTAGATAAAAATGGAACTTATGGATGTTTGAATTGGTGTTAATTGGGCAACACGATGGTCTCATAGCACCAGGGATCTGGGTTTGATGCCAGCCTCGGGTCACTGGCTGCGTGGAGTTTGCATTTCTCCTCGTATCTGCGTGGGTTTCCTCCCATGGTGGAAAGGTGTGCTGGTTAGGATGATACCCCTTAATGTCAGGGTGATTAGCAGCATAAATATGTGGGGTTACGGAGATGGGGCCTGAGTGGGATTGTGATCAGTGCAGATGCAAAAGGCCGAATGGCCTCTTCCTAGCCCATGGGGATCCTATGATAGACGGAGCTCAAAATGCTTTTGCTTTTAAAAAAACATCCAGTTCCCTTTGTGGAGAATGAATGGTTGAATAATTGAAATACTTTCCGGAACAGAGACATGCTGATTAATCCCAATGAAGTGCTTGCCCCTTGGACAGTGGTGATGTGGAGTCACCTTTGGTCTGGGAGCTGCCAAAAGGCTAAGAAACAGCAAAGCCTGAGGCTCTATACAAGCTTAATATGTAAAGCCTTCACCATCCCTGGTGGCTCAGCATGACTTCTATCGCAATGCTTGTCCTTGGAAATCTCCTCACGCCTCGATTGTGACTTTGACTGGCTCGATCTGCTCGCAGCTCCTGTCAGCACCTTGCCAGCTGATCTGAGAATTAGATTCACCAACTGGAAACAGCTGCCAGTGCCCGCGATGATTATACACATTTTCCATGTCATCTACATGGGGTAACGCTCAGAGTCAGAGGGTCACAGATTCAATTCACTCCAGGGAGTTCAGCACAAAATCCTGACTGACACTCCCTACACAAGTATTGAGGGAATGCTGCACTGTTTGACGTGCTGTGCTACTGGGAATGAGATCTGCCCTCTCAGACAACACCAATGGAGGTCTTTCTGGCATCCTGAGCTAATAGCTATCCCTCAACCAATCACTTCCCTGAGGTGAAACGTGCTACAGAAATGCAGCAGAATATCACATAATCACTACAGTGCAGGAGAGGTCATTCAGCCCATTGTGCAAGCAACTGTTCTCCGACAGAGCAACTTTCCCAGGCCCTAACCCCATATAAATACTCCATTAACTCCCCTAAATTATTAACAATTTGGTATGGCTAGCCTGCACACCTCCAGACTGTGGGAGGAAACCGGAGCACTCAGAGGAAACCTACACAGACACACGGAGAATATACAAGCTCCACATGGATAGTCACCCAAGGCAGTACTGCTAGCCACTGTGCCATAGGACTGACTGTGTGTGTGTGTGTGTGTGTGTGTGTGTGTGTGTGTGTGTGTTGTGTGTGTGTGTGTGTTGTGTGTGTGTGTGTGTGTGTGTGTGTGTGTGTGAGAGAGAGAGAGAGAGAGAGAGATAATGGCTGACCCTCTATCTCAACACAATATTCCTTCTCCCCTTACCCTTTAACATCTTTAGGCCAGAATTTTGCCACCCTACGCGCCAGGGAAATCGCAGCCATAAAAAGGTCCGTTGACATCGGGTGAGATTTTCCAGCTTTGGGGTGATTGTGGCCAGTAAATCACACCCTTAGAATCTAGAAATCTATTTTTTTCATAAATATATTTGGCCTACAGAGCCTTCTCTGAGGTAGAGAATTCCACAGATTCACCACTGAGTGAGATAGCTGAGGAAATTGTGAAGGCGTTGGTGGTGATCTTTCAGGAATCACTGGAGGCAGAGAAGATCGCAGAGAACTGGAAAGTAGCTGATGTAACTCCGCTGATTAAGAAGGGAGGGAAACAGCAAATGGGAAATTATAGGCTGGTTAGCCTGACTTCAGTCATTGGCAAGATTTTAGAGTCCATTATTAATGATGGGATTTAAGTGCAGAACTTCGTCAAGGGGAGGTCATGTCTGACAAATCTGTCAGAATTCTTTGAGAAGGCAACAAGGAAGTTAGGTAAAAGAGAACCACTGGACATGATTTATTCAGATTTCCAGAAAGCCTTTGACAAGGTGCTGCAGTGGAGACTATTAAATAAGTTAAATGTCCATGGTGTTAAGGGTAAGATCCTGACTGGCAGAAGGCAGAACGTAGGGATAAAGGATCTTTTTTTAGGATGTCAGCTAGGACCGGGGTCAGTATTAGGACCACAACTTTTCACAACATACATTAATGATTTGGAGGAAGGAACTGAAGGTACTGTTGCTAAGTTTGCAGATGATACAAAGATATGCAGAGGAAGCAGAGGGCTCCATAAGGACGTGGACAGGTTAGGAGAGTGGCCAAACTGAGATGGAATACAAAGTGAAAAAGAGTGAGGTTATGCACTTTGGAAGGAGGAATGAAGGCATAGACCACTTTCTAAATGGAGAAATGCTTAGGAAATCAGAAGCACAAAGGGACTTGGGGGTCCTTGTCCAAGATTCTCTTAACGTTAACGTTCAGGTTCAGTCGGCAGTTAGGAAGGCAAATGCAATGTTAGTGTTCATTGAAGAAGGCTAGAGTACAAGAGCAGGGATTTACTTCTGAGGCTGTATAATCCTCTGGTCAGACCACATTTGGAATAATTATGAACACAGTTTTGGGCCCCATACCAAGGAAGGATGTGCTGTTCTTGGAAAGGGTCCAGAGGAGGTTCACAAGAATGATCTCTGGAATAAAGAGCTTGTCCTATGAGGAACGATTGAGAACTCTGGGTCTGTACTCATTGGAGTTTAGAAGGATGAGGAGAAATCTTACTGAAACTTACAGGATAACTGCAAGGCCTGGATAGAGTGGATGTAGAGAGAATGTTTCCACCAGTTGGAAAAACTAGAGGCAGAGGGCACAATCTCAGGCAAAAGGATAATCCTTTAAAACAGAGATGAGGAAGAATTTCTTCAGCCAGAGAACAATGAATCTGTGGAACTCTTTGCCGCAGAAGGCAGTGGAGCTCAGGTCATTGAATGTCTTAAGATAGGGATAGACAGATTCTTGATTAATAAGGGGATCAGAAGTTATAGGAAAAAGACAGGAGAATGGGGACGAGAAATATATCAGCCATGATTGAATGGCAGAGCACACTCGATGGGCTGAGTGGCCTAATTCTGCTCTTATGTCTTATAGTCTTATGAATGAATAAGTTTCCCCCCAACAACTCCATTCTAAACATCCCTGTCTCCAGATAAAAGCAAATTACTGCAAATGCAGGAATCTGAAACCAAACAGAAAATGCTGGAAAAATCTCAGCTGATGTTTCGAGTCCAGATGACCATGGACAAAAGTCATCTGGACTCGAAGTATCAGCTGTTTTCTCTCCTTACAGATGTTGCCAAACCTGCTGAGAGTTTTCAGCATTTTCTCTTTTGATCCCTTTATCCAGTCTTTCCAGCTCTCAGAATTTTATACGTTTTAATGAGATTCCACCCCTCCTCCCCCACCAAAGGTTGGTCTAAATCTCAATGAATAGAGACACACTCAACCCAATCTCTCCTCAAATGACAACCCTGTAATTCCAGACACCACTCTGGTGAATATTCATTGGATTCCCTCTGTGGTTAAGTATATCCTTTCTTAGAAAGGAGACCAAAACTGCACACAATACTCCCAGCATGGTCTCATCAAGGCCTTGTACAGCCACATCCTTGTTTCTGTGTTCAAGTCCTCTTGCAATGAAGGCCAACATATCATTTCTCTTTCGAACTACTTGTTGTACCTGCACGCTTGCTTTCAGTGACTGGCACACTAGGACACCCAGGTCACTTTCTACTTCAACATTTCCCAATCTATCATCATTTAAATAATCTCTGTCCAAAATGGTTAACATCACATTTATCCACATTATACTGCATCTGCCATGTATTTATCCCCTCATTTCAATTTGTCTAAATCACCTTGAAGCCTCTTAACATCCTTCTCACCACTCATATTCAACCTAGTATCATGTCAGCAACAAACCTGGAAATGTATTCAGTTCCCTCATCCAAATCATTGACGCACATTGTGAGTAGCTGGGGACCAAACACTGATCCCTGGGGAACTCCACTAGTTACTGCCTGCCACTGCAAAAAAGATTCATTTATTCCTACTCTGTTTCCCCTGCCTGCTAATCAATTCTCAGTGCTTCCCAATATACCAATCCTAGTGCATATTAGCCTTTTATCTGAGACTTCACCAAAAGCTTCCTACATATCTGAATACACCACATCCACTGTTTCACCCTTATCTATTCTGTTAATTAAATTAAATAACTGCCATAAACAGGTTTTGAGAAGTTCGATTCAGCGCTGTTTATGTCTGCGGGTCGAGTGTGCCTCCTTCTTTCGGTTCTGGGGTTTCAAGATCTTTGTCGACATGAAAGTAAAGTGATGGAAGAACTGCATGTGCAGGCTGAAGAGTGGAAGGCGAAAGATGAGGCAGAGGTCCAGGTGAACGACTGCTGAAAATGCAGTAGTAACCTGGCTTTGATACATCTTACATGGCAAATGGACGCCGGCACTTCGGTTTATACATCTTTTTCTAGGACCATCAGTTTAGAGCACCTCGGATGTTGGTCATGAGAAGATCTTGTACGTTGATCTGTTGTGATACTGTGCCTTTATGTACAGTAGTTGGGAAATAAAATGGGAAAACTAAAAAAAAAGTCTGTATTGGCATGCTGCATTAGTGAGCTTAAGGTGAAGTTTGGCTTAAGGGTTAATTTGTCCCTAAAATCCAGTTTTCCTGTAGTTTAGTTATTCTGCCTATTGAGCAAACTCCACTATTCAGGAAGGTCTTGGCTGGTTTTCTACCTCTTCCTGCCCCATCTTGAAATCCTTAGGGTGGAATTTCTCTGTCCCATCTGCCACGGAATTCCAGCAAGCAGGACAGGACCGTGCAGAGGCCCACTGATCCAGGGCGGGATTTTCCAGTCTTGGGGAGAGCGTGGCCAGAAAATCCCACCTTTAGGGGCCAGCTTTCCTGTTCTGCACAGGAATTGTAGTGGGTGAGGGGTGGACCATGGAAAGACCTGTTTACCCAGGTTTCAGGGCGACTGTGGCCATAAAATCCTCCTTTTAGCGTCTACAAAGCAAGCAATCTCAGCTCTGAATCTGTTCAATGATGGAGCATCCACATCTCTCTGGGGTAGGTAATTCCAACAATTCAGTCCCTTGAATAAAGAAGATTCTCCCCAACTCAGTCCTAATTGACTGGCTCCCAGACTGAGACTGTGCCCTTGTGCTTTAGATTCCCCACTTTTTCCCCATCAAGCCCCTTGAGAATTGTATATGTTTCAATTAGATTATGCCACATTCTTCAAAACACTCAAGAATAGTGGTCTGTTCTCGTTGTTCCTTACGTACAGAACAGTTAAATCAGAACTTCTGTTCATGTAGGATTACAGAAATAAAGCATTTGTGATCACCAGCTGTTCATCTAGATATCTCACACATCTTTAATACACAAAAGGCATCCTTTGAACTGTCTACGGTGGTGAGCAATAAACAATAATCGGCTTGAATGCATGTTTTACACTCCTTTCCAAGAAATGCAACCGAGAAAGCAGTCAACCAGCCCTCACCGGCACAGATTATTGCTAATGTTTATTATACGATCAAAGATAATTACAGTCAGCGATGTTCGAGAGGGCAGTGTTAGTCAGTGAAGGAGCATTTCAAGGACAGTTCGGCTCATTAATCTCAGAAAACAATAAGATGGCCACACTTTGTTGCGGTTTGAGATTTCCATTACGTGAATACTTTTTCCAGAATCACTGATGGAATGATAATAAAATGTAACAAAGATCATGATACGATGCTTACAATTTTTCTTGTTTCTCTTCAATGGTCTTTGATTGTGGCACGTCTTTAGAGGGAGAAGGAAATCAGAGCTCCCACAGGAAAACCATGCAGACGCAGGGGAACATGCAAACTCCTTACAGTGACCCAAGGCTGGAATTGAACCTGGGTCCCTGGCACTGTGAGGCAGCACTGCCACCGTGCCGCCCCAGACAAAGTCAGCACAGATTTATAAAAGGGGAAAACATGCTTGATGAATCTATTGGAACTTTTTGAGGATGTAATGAGTAGAATTGACTGAGGAGAACCAGTGAATGTGGTTTATTTAGATTTTCAGAATACTTTCGACAAGACCTCACATAACAGACTACTATGTAAAATTATGGCTTTGGTAGCTTCAAGAAAAAATCCAACAGCGGTGGAGAGAGGAAGACCATTATAAAAAGGGAAATTTAAAAAAAAGATGAGGATAACAAGAGAAGAACAATAGATAAAGATGTCTGATCCATTCGCTGCAGTCCACACCAAGCTGTAGTTTGGTGATTTTAGTCGACTTTCCTGTGACTCTGTGCTTCAGAATGAGAATCGAACAGCTGCAATATCACACGTGTTGACAGCTGTTGCTGTATGTGATGCAATTTTTTAAAAACAAAAATCAAATATTTTGAGAAATCATCCAATAAGTCACTACAAGGCCTTCACCTGGTCTGATGTTATCTTTACCATGTTATTTAAATGTGACATTTGGAGAACAGTTTCAGTTTCCACAATACAACAATTTAGTAATTATGTTACTGAACTTCTTCTTAATCATTTGTGTTTGGATGTCACTAGCTAGGCCAACATTTATTGTCCATAGCCTAATTACCCTCGAGAAGGTGGCAGTGATCTGCTTTCTTGAACCATGTGGTGTGGGTGCACCCACAATGCTGTTGGGGGGAAGAATTCCACGATTTTGATCCACAGACAGTGAAGGAATATTCCCAAGTCAGGATTAATTTGAGTAATTTGGAGAGGTGGTGACATTCCCAGGTATTTTGCCCTTGGAGATGGTAGAGTTTGTGGATTTGGAAAGTTCTGTCAAAGAAGCCTTGGCAAATTCCTACACTACATCTTATAGACGATGTTTCCGCTGCGTCAGAGATGGAGGGAGTGAATGTTGAAGTGGTAGATGGGATGTCAAACAAAAGGGCTGTTTTATTCTGAATGGTGTCAAGCTACTGACGTGCTGTTGGAGCTGCACTCATCCAGCCAATTGGAGAGTTCTTCACCACCCTTAAACCTGCAGATGGAGAGCAGGCTTTGGAGAGTCAGGTGGTGAGAGTTACACACTGCACGATTCCCAGCCTCTGACTTGCTCTGGTAACTACAGCTTGTTCGCAATCTCCTGCGAGTGTGGCATGGGTGGGAGGTCTCGCCTTCTAAAGGAACTCAATGCCTGATTGAAGATCCTGGCATTGTAAAAGATGGAGTCTGCTGAGGGCCACTCCCTGCATGAACCCCTTCTCGCCCTCACTTTCTCATGTCCAGGCCCCCTCCTTCGATACAGTACCATAGAATCAGAAAATCCCTACAGTACAGAAAGAGGCCATTCAGTCCATCAAACCAACAACAATCCTTGGACTACGCACATCTTTGGACTGTGGGAGAAAAGCAAAGCACCCAGAGGAAACCCATGCAGACATGAGGAGAATGTGCAAACTCCACACATAGTGACCCAAGCTGGAATTGAACCCAGGGCCCTGGCGCTGTGAGGTAGCAGTGTTGATCACTGCGCCAACCTTAAGTGCTGAAAAGCTGCACTCTGATTGGCCAGCAATTCTCAGTAGGCAGGATTCCCAGTCCTTGGTCCTGAAGGAAGGCTCAAACCTGGCAGCAAGTCTTCCCAAAGAGCGACAATGGCGGAGGTCTGAGTCTCCAGCCAACAGCCAAGGCCCCAGCCACTTCCAGAAGATTCTGCTCAATCCAGTGGATTCTTCACTGCCGGTGACATGGCCCAGCAAGCCAGTTATTTTTGTAAGGACCTCTAATCAGGGCAATTAGGGATGGGTAATAAATGCTGGCCTTGCCAGCGATGCCCCACACCCCAAGAATGAATTTTAAAAACTTTTCCTTTGTAAAATAAACCAATAGGATTTACCCTGGAGTCATTACCAGAAAGGTAACTACACAAATACCCATCAACTGAGGAGACCCACTGATCCAACTCCACTTCAACTAAACCTACAATTTAAAACAAAATATTACTGTTGGTTAAAATGTTCGGTGTTTCAATGCCCAGAATCCAAAAAGCTATTGCAACAGATTGTGATAATCTCTATGGAGTTTCCACCCTCCGCTTCCAAACTAGTCTTTTCAAAGACATTTGAGAATTAGATTGCCGCTTTGCTAAGTTTGCATCATTGCTTAATGTCTTTATAGCACTAGCAGGAGTTTAAGATCAGATTTCGGCACGGTGGCCCAACAGTTAGCACTGCTGCCTTACGGCACCAAGGAGCTGGGTTTGATTCCTGGTTTGAGTCATTGTGTGTTGAGTTTGCATGGGGTTCCTTCAGATGGATTGGCTGTGCCATATTACCCCTTAGTATCAGGGAAACTAGCTGGCGTACAAGCATGGGGTTATGGAGATCGGGCCTGGGTGCCATTATGAATGGTCCACACTTGATGGGCTGAATGGCTTCCCTCTGCACTGTAGGGATTCTATGATTCTATTTGGCCTCAGTTTCCAAATGGGCTGTTTCTCACCAAACGCTGAAGAGTGACACTGGATACAGGGCACACTCAGATCATCTACTCGGATTGGAGGAATTCTGGGATGCTGCGTCACATGACCGCCCACTATCAACAGGCAAACCTCCCTCCCTCCTCACCCGCTCCAATCCCGCCATTGCATCTAACATGACTGTTCTCTGGCCATGCTGCCTTCCCTCAGCCAATCGGAAAGCAATTAAGCTCCTTGTTATCTGATTGGATGATTCCTTATTTTCAAACAGTCCGCTTTCCCATCTCTAATATTTATATCACCGATCACAAAGTGCTTCACAAAACTTAACACTCAGGCACTTCAGCATGACCAGTACCCCAGATGAAATTAATCAGTTTGGAACCACAGATGCACAGAATCCCTATAGTGGAGAAAGAGGCCATTCGGCCCATTGAGTCTGCACTGACTCTCCAGAAGAACATCCTACCCAGGCACTCCCCTCTGCCCTATCCCCATAATCCCATGCACATACCATGGCCAATTCCACCTAAACCGCACATCTTGGACTATGGGAGGGAACCCACACAGATACTGGGAGATTGTGTAAACTCCACACAGACAATGACTTGAGACGAATTGAACATAGGCCCCTGGCACTGTGAGGCAGCAGTACTAACCACTGTGCCACCATGCTGCTCTCCATCCCCTCACTGGGAACTATCTTGGCACAAGTCCACCAATAGTTAAAAATCCAGATCGGTGCCCCAATCTGCTAACACATGGTTGGGATACCCCAGTGTCGCTAGGCCCCAGGTGAGGGATGATGAGCTGACTCTGTCATTATTCAGCTCCTCCGCTGGTCACAACAAGATTAATCTAAACAGGATCTCTCCCTTCGCAGAGATCTTTTCCAAGTCCCAATATTCCTGTTTTAAATTGGGCTAATTGCAGCAGGCTTTCTCGAGTTAAAGATCAAGTAAATTTATTAATTACTAAAGTTAAGAAAATGATAAAACATATGTATAAACATTTGTACAGATTAGAAGTGAGAATTGTTCAATGCAAACTAAAACAAATGTATAAAATGAACCTTGATTCTGAGGACGTGATTGGGCATTGGCAGCTGTTGTGATTTTAGCAGTGCTAACTTCAGCAGGCGAATAGTCTGAGATTGAGTTTTGAGATTGTAGTGTTCAGCAGTTGGTGGAGAAGCTCTTCTGTTTCCATTCCAACCGCGTCTCACTTATTTGGCTGACTTCAGCAATCAGAGGTACAGATATCCCTGCAAAAACCCTTTGCAAGGGTGCTGCTGGCTGGCTTTTTGCTTCTGTGTCACGCACCCTCCGACACCACAACACTGATGCACCCATATCTCCACACGCAAATGCACGCACAGGCGCACGCATGCACACACACACCCCTTAACATATTCCTGGAAGTGAAATCCACAAATCTGTCCAGACATTGCACACAGGAAAGAAACACATTGCCCATTATATTCCATTGTCTCCACCAGTGATAGTAATACTTTTCTGTATGCTTTAGGAGCATTTGTCTGGACACAGTGTGGGGTTCCATTGCCCCTCAGAGTATCATTCCCCAGCAATTCAGCCAATGATTGACTTTACATTTTTTGATATTTTTATCTTGTCCATTTTTAAAAAAAACCTATTCAAAAAAGTCAATATTGCCAGACGCAATTTAATGTTTTTCTTCCATTATTATGACAACATGTTCCCAACTTTGATCAAAGATGTCAGTTTTAAGGAGCATCGAGAGTTCAGGACCCAGGCACGGCCATCAGTGATGGAGCGAAATAAAGTGAAAGTGACGGATCTCTCTCTGCGTCATTCCATCGAGGATTACAAGTAGTTAAAATTAGTTTTGTTTTGCTTATGAGAATAACCCCAATGAATGGGACCAGTTATGTAACGGACAATTAAAGAATTCGAATCCAGATGTACCAACCCTGTAGCAGCTGAACAATCTCCTCACAGTGATAACAACAAAAGGTTACTGTACCCAGGCTGTGACGCTGGAAGCTTTGCGCTTCATTACACTGCCTCGCAGTCCATGAGAATGATTTCATCATTGCCAGAACATTCTGCACTCCCCAAACATTCAGCTTTGCCCATCTACTGTGAAATATATCCCTTCCCTCAGCGACCTGCGCCCATCCCTCTAACTCCAGGGATAAGGTTCAAACTGGTGTTGTGGTGGAGGATCAGCTATGATCGCACTGAGTGCTGGAGCAGGTTCGAGGAGCTGAATGGTCCATTGCTGCTGCCATTTGTAAAGTTTCCCTCCCTGACAGTTTTCTCATTCCTGGTGACACTCCCTTCAAATTGCTCCCCAGCAACGAGGTGGAGCTGGGGGGGATAGGGCAGCACTGGAGCCACTTGGGCAGGCAGGGGTGGTGGTGGTGGAGCTACTGGGGGTGGTGGGAGCAGTACTGGAGCCCGGGGAGGCAGAAACGCTGGAAAGGGGAGTTTAATGGGATCTTTGCCAATAACAAGCAGCTGATTCCAGCATTGTGTGAGAGTGAGCAGCTGCTGCTAATCATTTCAAGTTCAATCCAGTAACCAGGTAAATTCATCTTGAAAGTATGATTAGCGTAAAAGGAGCTGGATCAATAACAGCAAATATTTCAATAGCCTTCGAAGGGTTCCAGGATCTATCCCACACCAGAATTCAGAAAGCTGCGACAGTTAATGCACTTCGCTGTAAATCCAAAGACCCCTATCCTCTAAAAAGCTGGAGGGATGTAGAAAAGGGCAATGGGGGAGGGAGACAGAGAGCAGAGTGAGGAGAGAAACTGTTTCCTCTGATGGGGGAGGCTCAGAATAATCTTAAAATTACAGCCTGATGACACAGGGCTGATGTCACTAAAGACATTACGAAAAGCAGGGTAAATACAGGTCAGCCAATGGACTGTGAAACAGGCTTGATGGGCTAAATGGTCTCCACCTCTTGGATTGATTTTCAAGTCAGGGTTGGGAACCCAAAGTCCAGGTGATTGCACAGAGATCATTGTAAACAACAAGAATTTTAAAATTGCAGTGTTGCCCAATTGGGCAACATGGTAGGATGGGGGTGACCAGGACTTTTATAAATTCAGATCTGAACTGGCTGGTTAAATATCTAATAGCACAAGACCAAAGCTAGGATGGGGGTAAAGTTCTGATTATGTCATTTTGAAAAGGTGTAGGGAGGTTTCAACATCACCAAAAACAGAAAATTACCTGCTTATGATGACATTGACAATTGCATAATCTTGCTGTATGCAAATTGGTTTGTGCATCCTCTGCATTACATCACCTTCTGCATTACAGCACCAATTACATTACTGCACCCATTACATCAGTGACTGTACTTCAAAAAGGGAAGTCTTGAGGTCAAAAAAGTTGCCACTTAAACACAAGTTTTTTTTTATCCAACAGTTGAAGATTTTGCAAATCATGAAGGTGGTAATGGTGAGATTAGTCTGAAGTGGTGGCAGGGGAGGTGATAGTAATTTCATTGGATTAGTGACTCAGAGACCCAGGATAATGCTCTGGGGAAATGGATTCAAATCTCCACAAAAGGATTTGATGGAATTTCTGTTCATCTGAAATTGAACTAGGTGTTCATTGTTGCAAAAATCCACTTTCTTCACTAACATTCTTCAGAGAAGGAAATCTGTTGTCCTTATCTGGTCTGGCCTATGTGTGACACTAGACCAAGGACAATGTGGTTGATTTTTACAAACCCTTCGAAATGGCTGGGCAAACCAGACACAAACTATAAGAAAATCCTATTGGAATTAAACCAGAGAGAGCATTCGGCATCAACCTAGCCACCAAAACAATGGTAAAACCAGCCCTGCTGACCTGCAAAGGCCTACTTACTAACATTTCAGAGCTTGTGCCAAAACTGGGACAGCTACCTCACAGAATAATCAACCAACAGCCTCACATAGTCATAGCAATGGGATCATACCTCACAGATAATGTCGCAGACACCACCATCACCATTGGTGAGGGAGTAGTTCTGGGAGTCCTCAACATTGACTCTGGATCTCATGCAGTTTTATGTCATCAGGTTACATGTGGGCAAGGAAACCTCCTGCTGATTACCACTTACTGCCCTGCCTCAGATGATAAATAGAAGTTCATTGAATCCCTACAGTACAGAAGACAACCATTCTCTGGGTCAAAATCCTGGAACTCTGTCACTAACAGCAGTGTGGCTGTACCTACACCACATGGACTGCAACATTTCAAAATGGTGGCTCACCCATTACCTTCTCAAAGACAACTAGGATTGGGCAATAAATGGTGGTCTAGCCAGCGACCTACATATCTCGTGAACATTTAGAAAACAGTACATGGAACGCAGAAGAAACAAGAAGTTGAACGAGAACAGGGCAGTTTCTGAAGATTCATCCCTGCAGCTGGCTCTCCTTTCACATGTGTTGGCAGCAATTCTGCTGAGGTTTTATTTCTCCTTCACTGAGCCAGCTTTCTTCCTAACAAACACCACTGCTACTACCGCACAAACTGCATTGGTCCCGAGATTACACTTGTGTGTATTGCTCTGTCAATACTCAATTCAAATATTTGTGGTTGAGCAAAAAGCTCTGGCAATGATTCAGACTCCAGCAATTTTCATTCTCAATCTCACCAAGGATCGTTTAAAATGATTTGATTTGATTTATTATTGTCACATGTGTTAACATACAGTGAAAAGTATTGTTTCTTGCACGCTATACAAAGCTTACTGTACATAGAGAAGGAAAGGAGAGAGTACAGAATGTAGAGTTAGTGTGATAGCTATATACAGTGTATAAAATAATGAGAGGCACAGATCAGCCAGATAGTCAATATCTTTTCCTAAAGGTAGGGAAGTCTAAAACTAGACGGTGTAGGTTAAGGTGAGAGGTATAAAAAGGTGTCCAGAAGGGCAATATTTTCATACACAGGGTGGTGAGTGTCTGGAACAAGCTACCTTAGGTAGTATTAGAATCGGTACAATTTTGTCTTTTAAAAATCATTTAGATAGTTACATGGGTACAATGGGTAGAGAGGGATATGAGCCAAATGCAGGCAATTGGGATTAGCTTGGGGGTTTTAAAAAAAAGAAAGGGCAGCATGGACAAGTTGGACCAAAGGACCTGTTTCCATGCTGCAAACCTCTATGACTGCAGCTAGGCTGTAGGGAAAGATCAGCTTAATATGAGGTAGGACAATTCAAACGTCCGATGGCAGCAGGGAAGATGCTGTTTTTGAGTCAGTTTGTACGTGATCTCAGATTCTTGTATTTTTTCCCCCAATGAAAAAACGTGGAAGAGAGTATATCCGGGGTGCATGGGATCCTTAATTATGCTGGCTGCTTTTCCGAGGCAGCAGGAAGTGTAGACAGTGTCAGTGAGTGGGAGGCTGATGTGTGTGATGGACTGGGCTTCGTTTACGCCCTTCAGAATTTCTTTCAGTCTTGGGCAGAGCAGGAGCCGTACCAACCTGTGACACAACCAGAAAGAATGTTTCCTATCTATAAAAGTTGGTGAGAGTCGTAGTGGATATGCCAAATTTCCTTAGTCTTCTGAGAAAGTCGAGTTGTTGGTGGGCTTTCTTAAGTATAGTGTCGGCATGCGGGGGCGGGGGAACCAGGACAGGTTGTTGGTGATCTGCTCACCTGAAAACCTTTGACCATTTCTACTTTGTCTCCATTCATCAAGGACTTTGATAGAGGAGATTAAGAAAAACCGACAGGAGAATCAGTAATGGGAAAGGATTAGCATCAGAAAGAGAGGGAAAGTGAGCAGAATATTTTTTCAGCGTTGAGTTATGATTTGTTACCTGAAAGAACATTGGAAGCAAATTCAGGAGCAATCTCAAAAGTGAATTTGATAAATACTTGGAGAGGAAAGAGTCTGCAGGATAATGGGGGGTGGGGGGTGGGTGGGGAGAGGGGGAGGCTAATAATCATTCCAAAGAGGTGGGTACTGACATTCTGGGCCAAATCACCTCCTTTTGTATTGCAACATTTAAATGATTCCAACAAAGTGCTGGGAAGACACCAAGGGCTAAAAGTCATCCCTCTTGGTCCAGCTGCTAAATTGACAGTGCCCGGGAACTTGCCCCAGCTGAGGAAGGACTCTTGCAACCCAGCCTCATCAGCCAATTTCAGCAGAGTCGTAAGTGACAGTTGGGCATCTATCCAATTTGAGGAGGAGCAATCTGACCTGACCATAGAATCATAAAATCCCTACAGTGCAGGAGGCCATTCAGCCCATTGAACCTGCACTGACCACAATCCCACCCAGCCCCCATCTCCATAACCCCATGTATTTACCCTGCCATGCCCCTTACACTAAGGAGCGATTTAGCATGACCAATTCACTTAACCAGCATATCTCTAGACTGTGGGAGGAAACTGCAGCACCCAGAGGAACCCAGGCAAACATGGGGAGAACATACAAACTCCACACAGGCAGTGACCCAAGGCTGGAATCGAACCCAGGTCCCTGGCACTGTGAGGCAGCAGTGTTCTGCTCTGATGGTTAGCACTGCTATCTCACAGTGACCACCTCATAACAGCAGTCAGCACCTCAGTCAGGTAGTGGAGGGAGAACATGATGGGGCAGGTGCAGGATTTCTTCAACCATTCTTGACGATGCAGCAATGTTGAGCTCAGCCGATGGCTCAATTTAATCGAACTGACATCTTGCTGTCAAGCTTTCGTCATAGAAGATGCTGCAACCATCCCATTCATTCAGAGAGTGGATACAGTCCAGAGAAAAAAAACCGCAGCTTCATCACTGATTCAGAAACTATCAACTGATAATAAGGAGAAAGAGGGAGAAAGAAAGAATGAGCATGAAAAACAATGAGAGAAAAAGAGAGAAAGAAAGAGACAGAACAAAAGAGCTGAAAGAATGAAATAGAAAGCAAGGGAGGAAAAGGGAAATAATGACAGGGTAAATATAAATAAGTAAAATAATTGAGGTTGTTGTTTTCATGAAGAAATGGACAGGGTTGCTGTAAAGACTGGAAAGGTTAATAAGAGAATGTAGGCATTCTGTCTCCAGTATTTCTCATGTCAGAACCATCCAACCATTGTGAAGGTGACCCTGACAGCCAGCTGTCAATTATGCAGCCAATTTGCCCGAACAATCTGAAAATATCCCAGCATTTGTGCTCTGTCCCCATAACCCAGCACAGACACGTGGAAAATAGGAGCAGAAGGAGGCCATTCGGCCCTTTGAGCCTGCTCCACCATTCATTTTACAGTTATGGATGATCACCCAACTCAGCAGCCTGATCCCACCATCCCTTCATATCCTTTAATCCTCTTCACCTCAAGTGCTGTATCGAACTACTTCTTGAAAACACACAATGTTTTGGCCTCAACTACTTGCTGTGAATTCCACAGGCTGACCACTCAATGGGGTGAAAACTTTCTCCTCATCTCTGTCCTGAACAGTCAAGCCTGTATCCTCAGACTGTGACTCCTGGTTCTGAATACTCCTGGGAATATCTTTCTTGCATCTCAACCTGTAGGAAAGTTATAAGTTTCTATGAGACCTCATTTTTCGGAATTCCAGCGAGTGCAATCCTAACCGACTCAATCGCTCCTCATTTGTCAATCCTGCCATCCAAGGAATTAGACCGGTAAATCTTCGCAGCACTCCCTCCGGAACATTCTTCCTCAGATAAAGAGATCAAAGCTACACCCACTGTTCCAGGTACAGCCTCACTAAGGCCCTGTATAATTGCAGCAAGACATCCCTACTCCTATACTCAAAACCTCTCACTATGAAGGCCAACAAATCATTTGCCTTCTTTACAGTCTGCTATATCTGAATTATTTCATCTCCCTGCCTTCTCTATTGCAGTCCCAATACTTCAAGCCCTTCCTCATAATTTGTCATTGATTTGATTTATTATTGTCACATGCATTGGTATACAGTGAAAAGTATTGGTTCCTGCGAGGTATACAGACAAAGCATACCATTCACAGAGAAGGAAAGGAATGCAGAACATAGTGTTACAGTCATAGCTAGGATGTACAGAAAAGCAGCCTAATATTAAGTAGGTCCATTCAATAGGCTGATGGCAGCAGGGAAGAATCTATCCTCGAGTCGGTCGGTACAAGGCCACAGATTTTGCATCTTTTTCCGGGCAGAAGAAGGTGGAAGAGAGAATGTCCGGGGTGCATGGCATCTTTGATTACGCTGGATGCTTTTCTGAGGCAGCAGGTAAAGTAGACAGATCAATGGATAGGAGGCTGGTTTGAGAGATGGACTGGGCTTCGCTCATGATGCTTTGTAGCTCCTTGGGGTCTAGAGCAGAGGAGGAGCCATACCAAGCTATGATACAACCAGAAAGAATGCTTTCTATGGTGCATCTGTAGAATTCGTAGAGTTGTAGCTGACATGCCAAATTTCCTTAGTCTTCTGAGAAAGTAGAGGCATTGGTGGGCTTTCTTAATTATAGTGTTGGCATGGGGGAACCAGTACAGGTTGATGGTGATCTGAATACCCAAAAACGTGACCATTTCCACTTCTTCCTGGTTAATGTAGATGGGGGCACGTTCTCCACTCTGTTTCCTGAAGTTGATGACAATCTAATTTTGCTGACATTGAGGGAGAGATTATGGTTGTCGCACCAGTTCATTGGATTCTCTATCTCATTCCTGTACTCTGTCTCATCATCGTTTGAGATCCAACCACAATGGTGTGTCATCAGCAAACTTGAAAATTGAGTTGGAGGGGAATTTGGCCACACAGTCATTAGGTGTTTAAGCAGTGTAGTCAGGGGCTGAAAATTCAGCCTTGTGGGGCCTCAGTGTTGAGGCTGACTGTGGGAGAGGTGTTATTGCCTTACTCATCCTGATAAATCTGGGCTGTGCACACTATGATTTACGTCCTTTCCAAAAAGCTGCACACAACTCTGATAGTAAAGACCAGTTCTTGTACAAAGGGAGATAACCTTAGTTAATCAGATATTCCATTTCTCTGCTGATAACATGCATTAGGCCTTCTCTCGCTTCCCCACTACAATCCCAACAGCACCTTCCTCTACATCCTTGATGAATTAGAGAGCCAACTGGATTGGTCAGTAGCTCCCGTTTAGCCACACCCAACACTTTATGGCAACAGGACAACTGTGTGTCAGCCATGATTGAACGGCAGAGCAGACTAGATGGAGCGAGTGGCCTAATTCTGTTCCAGTATGTTACGCAGTGCAACACCGCAGGAGCACTGCGCTGTCAGAGGAGCTTCTTTGAGACGAGACTTTTAAATGAGGTCCCATCGACCTGTTCAGGTGGCTATAAAAGATCCTGAGGGCCTCTCTTTAGAAGCAGCTCAGGAAAGTTCTCCCTAGTGTCCTGGCCAATAGATTTTCTTCAATCAACACCATAAAAACAGATGATCTGGTTATTATTACATCATCAAGCATATTCATGAAAACATGTTGGTGGAATAGTCTGGAATATCGACATAACCTAAGCAGGATAAGTTGTGACATGCGACCATTTCACACTCTCCAATTTCTCCTGCCCTCATTTTATCATTGAGGTAAAATTCTGGGACTGAAACAAACTGCCGATCTGTTACATCACCATCATACAAATGTTGAAAGAAGTCAAAATATACCTTCAAATATTTGCTGATTCCTGGCCACAGCCTCACTGCTTTTTTTTCTTACACACTGATTGAATTTAACATTAACCTTGCAGAACAGTGATGTTCTATTGACTGCTCTTCTGTCTCCAGCTACAATTTACAGATCAAAACAGCACAGAAAAATGATGCCAAGGGTCTGTGAGAGCTCCCCTCTGACTCAGCCTGACACCAGGATAATGAGAATGCATTCTTAGTGTCACCTAACAGTTATTCCACATCTTGCTCTGGTGCACCCACATTCAAACTCCTATTTATAAACAGAAAAAAATTGCCAATAATGGAATCTTGAATCAGCCACTTCCACTGCAGCGCCAACCCACTCAATGTTCTTGGAATCACAGAATCCTCACAGTAGAGGAGGAGAACATTCAGCCCATCAAACCTGCACTGACAATAATCCTACCTAGGCCCTATCCCCATAACCACACATATTTACCCTAACACTAAGGGACAATTTAGAATGGCCAATCCCTTATTCAAGATACCCGAGTGTGCCCACATCCTGGGAACCCTGTGGCAGTAGAATCAATGTGCACAAAATTGCTACAGTGTAAAAGAAGCCATTCAGTTCCAATGCACATTCAATGGACAGAAAATGTTTTACCCAGGTCTTCTCCCCTCACCCTATCCCACGGCTGATGGGACACTAAGGAGTAATTCAGCATGGCCAATCCAACTAATCTGCACATCTTTGGAGCCTGGGAAGAAAGTGGAGCATCTGGAGAAAACCCACACAGGCATGGGGAGAACGTGCAGACTCCACACAGGCACTGACCCAAGCTGGGGATTGAACCGGATCTCTAGCACTGAGAGGTTGCGCTGCTAACCACTGTGCTGCCGTGCTGCTCTACTGGGCTTCAGACCTCAAAATTATATCAAAGTTATATGAAATGTTGAGTCAACTAACATTCCTTGAATTCTCTTCGACTCTGCATTTCTCATTACTTGCAGAAGATTACAGAGTTCAGATAATTATTTTACTGCACAAATATTGTACCAATAATACTCCAATTCCTACGTCGCCTCAAGTAATGATGTCACCCTTGTTGACTTAGTGGTGAGAAGATTAACTGCTCAAGGCAAACTGAATAAATCTTTGCAATTTATCACTTAATTGCTCAGTTTTCACTTGCAGATTTTTCGAATTCTATTACATTAAGTGAAGCAGTTATTTGGATCTTACAGTCCCAGCTATTTTAGATAAAATAGCAATAGAATAGGGGATCTAAAATAGGAAATTATAAATCAGCTGTGCTTTAGACCCCAGGTTCCAGGATCTAATAGTTCCCCAGTATCTTTTCCCCAGTGGTTGCGACTGTTTCAATTTCTTCCCTCCCTATTACCTGTTTTCAAATTTTTTTTTTTAAACTCTGTCCTTAAAGTTATAAAGCCAATGAGTGGGCAAATGCAAATCCATTCCTTGCTTGCCCCAAAAACCAAATTCAAAATCCAATTGAATCCAATGGTCTCCACAAGAGAGACAAACAAGATCCAAGCTAACAAGGAAAGGAATCGCACTCGATCTTGGGCTTGACTTGACACTTAACCTCAGCCAATTTCTGGAGCACATTATCTGAAATTTCACCCAACCGACTTGGCTATCTTGCCTTCTCCCTATAGCAGTGGAATGATGTGGGTAAACTGGACTGGGGTAAATGCAGTAAGAAGTCTCACAACACCAGGTTAAAGTAAAACAGGTTTATTTGATAGCAAAAGCCACTAGTTTGAACGCTCGTTGCTCCTTCGTCAGATGAGTGGGATTTCAGTTCACAAACAGGGCACATAAAGACACAAACTCTAAGCACTCCGAAAGCTAGGGGCTTTTGCTACCAAATAAACTTGTTGGACTTTAATCTGGTGTTGTGAGACTTCTTGCAGTGGAATATATAGAGGTGTGCAGGCCTTGGAGATGGCAAAGGTTCATTTGATTGATTCCTGAGTTTGACAGAGTTGTCCTATGAGGAGGAGCAGAGTGGAATGGACTAAATACCCTTCTGCAATTATTATAACTTTTTGCAGTTAAAGTTTAAGTTTAAGTTTGTTTATTAGTGTCACAAGTAAGTTATTGTGAAAATCCCCTATTTGCCCAGCACCTGTTCAGGTACACTGAGGGAGAATTTAGCATGGCCAATGCACTCTAACCAGTACATGTTTCGGACCGTAGGAGGAAACCGGAACACCAAAGGAAATCCATACAGACACGGGGAGAACATGTAGACTCCATACAGACAGTGACCCAAGCTGGGAACTGAACCCAGGTCCCTGGCGCTGTGAAGCAGCAGTGCTAACCACTGTGCCACCATGCCGCTATATTACAGAATTCACCATTCAGCATAATCATGGCTGGTTTTCAATCTCTGTTTTCCTGCCATATCCCCGTTTCCTTTGATTTCCCTATTGCTTCATTGCAACTATTGATCTCAATCTTCAGTCTGCTCAATGTCTGAGCATCCCCACCTCTTTGCTTAGAGAAGGAGAGATTCTGGGTGGGTTTGAAAGGGCAGCTAATGAGACGCTGTTTTACCTGGCTAGAACTACAAGCCACAGGCTCAGGATAAAGGGTCAGCAATTTAGCCCTGAGATAAGATGGAATATCTTCACTCAGAGCTGTGAAATTCTCTAAGTGGTCAGTACTGCTGCTTCACAGCGCTGGGATCTGGGTTTGATTCCCAGCTTGGGTCACTGTCTGCGTGGAGTCTGCATGTGCTCCCCGTGTTCGTATGGATTTCCTTTGGTGTTCTGGTTTCTGGTCTGAAACACATGCTGGTTAGGAGCATTGGCTGTGCTAAATTCTCCCTCAGTGTACCCCAACAGGTACCGGGCAATTAAGGGATTTCTACAGTAACTTACTTGTGACACTAGTAACCTTAAACTGTAAAAAGTTATAATAATGACAGAAAGCAGAGAAGCAAACATTTTCCTGGACAAATGATAGCTCTAACCATAGTCAGAATACTGGATCGAATTTTACTCTAACACAGTTGGCACAAACAGGCAAGTTGAACACCCAACAGAGAAGGCTCTAAAGCCAAATTTGCAGATGACACAAAAATAGGCAGGATAGTAAGTTGCAATGAGGAAATAAGAATCTTACAAATGGATACATTAGGAGAGAGGGCCAAAATGTGGCAGGTGGAGTTTGACGTGAATAAACATGAAGTCGTGCATTTTGGTCAGAAAAATGGAAAGACGAGCTATTATCTAAATGGGGAGTGACTCCGGGCTGCTCCGGTGCAGAGGGATCTGGGTGACCTCATTCATGAGCACTAGCATGCAGGTACAGCAGGTAATAAAGAAAATGAACAGAATGTTAGCATTTATAGCTAAAGGAATAGAAATAAAGGTAAAGAATATTATTGCAACTATACAAGGCATTGGTGAGACTGCACCTGGAGTGTTGCACAGTTTTGGTCCCCTTATTTGAGGAAAGGTGTAGTGGCATTGGAGGCAGTTCAGAAGAAGTTCACTAGATTGATTCCAGAGATGAGGGGTTTGTCGTAGGAAGAGAGATTGAACGATTTAGGGCTATAGTCTGCAATTTAGAAGAATGAGGGGAGATCAAATTGAGGTATACAAGATGATAAAGGGTATGAATAAACTAGACGTGGAGCAGATGCTTCTGCTGGTGGAGCATTCTAAGGCGAGAGGTCATAGTCTTAGGGTAAGGGGCAGCAAATTTAAAACAGAGTTGAGGAGAAACTACTTGTCCCAAAGAGTTGTGAATCTCTGGGATTCGCTTCCCCAAAGTGCAGTGGATGCTGGGACAGTGAGTAAATTTAAGGAGGAATTAGACAGATTTTTAATTAGTAATGGGTTGAAGAGTTATGGGGAGAAGACAGGAAAATGGGCATGAGGAGCATATCTGCTACGATTAATGGCAGAACCCACTTGATGGACTGAATGGCCTAATTCTGCTCTTATACCTTGTGAGCTTATGAATTTATTTTGCATCCTGATTCATTTCATGCTCCAATTCTATTGGATGAGTGGGCTACCTATGGCATCCCGCTCCACTTCAAGGAGGATGTCATGTGAAGGGTCCAAAGGAGACTTTCACTGGAGCAGGGGATACTAAAAGATTATGTGACAGAACTGTTGAGAATTATGAAGTATTTATTGAGTTAAAAAGGGAATAAAGAAACTTCACTGGGCACCAACTAGAGGACATAAATTATTAACAGACCAAAGGCTAATGCTCTTTTAAAAAAAGCATTGCAGGATTGTTCGGACATGAAAATTGCCAGATACAAGCAGTATATCCATTTCATAACGTGGAAGTGAAGTGAATAAATATTTGAAAAAAAAATGTACAAGTGTTTGTTGAAAGCCCAGGAGAAAATGGGTTAGTCAGCAATGGCACAGATACAACAGGTCAAAACATTTCCTGTGCTGAAAATTCCACAACACCTTCTAGAAAAGCAATTCGGAAACTGTTGCACATCTATAGCTCCTTTGTCCCAAACTGCTCTGCGGCCAACGAAATACTTTTGAACTTCAGTGTGGCAAAAGTGGCAGCCAGTTTTCACACAGCAAGTTCGTACATGCAGCAGTAACAAAATGAGCAGGTCATCTGTTTTAATATTAGCTCACGGATAAATATTAGCTACGACAACAGGAAGATCTTCCCTACTCCTCTTTAGTTGTGCCATTGGCTCTTTGACACCAAGCTGTGTAAGCAGACGGCCCAGCTGAAATGTGGTATCTCCAACACTTCAGCACCCCTTCAGCGTGAACACCAGAAATGAGAGTTTAGATCTTGTCGCTCACATCTCTGGTGTGGGCTTGAGCCCATGGCTTTCTGACTCAGAGAGGGTGAGTAAACTGTTCAGTGAGTCAGCGTTGGCACTCTCTCAGACGTGGAAATGCCACAACAACGCTCCATATGGAGAGGAACGGCAGCCAATTGTCATTGAACAGCTACAGGGAAGGTGAGGGTGACATGGTGGATCAGCAATGGAAAAATCGGGGTGGGAAGATGCTGACGAGATGCAGTTCCTTCACCACCAGCCCGTGTGTGATCAGCTCAGACTTTTTCCAGGGATCATTATCCGATCTTCCACCAGTGTCTTGTTTTTTTTATTTATTATTAGTGTCACGAGTAACTTTACATCAACATTGCAATGAAGTTACTTTGAAAATCACAATCGCCACACTCCGTTAGGGTACACTAAGGGAGAATTTAGCAAGGCCAATCCACCTAACTAGCACATCTTTCAGGCTGTGGGATGTAACCGGAGCAACTGGAGGAAACCCACCCAGACACAGGGAGAACATGCAGACTCCATACAGACAGTGACCCAGCGCTGGTAGCAGTGCTAACCACTGTGCCACCATACTGCCCACATATTCCCCCACTCACTGTTAAAAACTGGGAACCATCCATCATCCTCAGGGGAGTTTTGCTGGAGTCAGCACTTGCACCTGTTGGCACCTCTGTTTCATAAATTAACAGCCCCAGGCGCAAGAAAGGAACAACAAGCAGCAAACTGGATGAATTCTTATTGCAGAGATCGATTTACTGCCAGAACGGATTCTGAGAAGCCCCCAATCAATGCTTATTTAATTTAAAATTTAATGAAACTGATCTGAAAGAAATTTAGACACATCCATTACATAAGGACACAGATTTGCAACCAGATCATTTTGCACCTGGTCTTTTTTCTTTCCCATTCCTTTCTCCGTGGAGGCTGGTTCTGTCACAGCACTGCTAACCCAATCCGTTTGTAGACGGGCTGCACGATAATTCCTGGCAGAATTTGCCCCCTCGGCACTGGCACCAGTTGTTGGCAAGGCCAACATTCATTAACCATCCCTAGGTGCCCTGAGAAGGAGCTGGTGAACTGCTTCCTTGAACCTCTGGTGATCGTTTGACAACCGGATGACTTGCTGCTAGGACAACTCAGGGGGCAATGTGGAACTGAAGAAAGTCCAGATACAAGGTCAGCAGGTTTCCATTCTTACTGGACATCGGCAAACCAGTGTGTTTTCATGTCAAATACTCCAATGGTTTTATAAACCGAGCTGGAATTCACAAACCACCATGGTGAGATTATG